>CM062808.1:261087112-263914612 GCA_031772625.1 Pinus tabuliformis | reverse complement strand
ATTCAAGAATCCAAAACATGTAATGACATTTTCAAACAAAAACTTGGAAACAGTCTCAACACTACAATCTCTTACCGATGATGCCTCTTCCCACCTACTTAAATCATCTATTGCAATAATTATATATCGTGTGCCACTTCTCTTCACTAGAATATTGACTGGTCCTATGAAATCAATGACCCACTTCTTGAATGGTTGCAAGGTCAATTGAGGGTTGAGCGACATCTTGTATCATCACGAAGGTCTTGTTACGCTTTGACATATATTGTAGCTATGACATAATTCTGTTGCATCACTGTGGATAGTTGGTCACCATAATCCCACATGCAAAACCTTCCATGTGGTTAGCTTCCCTACCTAATTCCCTCCAACCATACCTTCATGTGGTTGCATTAGTATGGAATTTCTCTCGTGATCTAATACACATTTTCAAATTATTCCATCTATGCCTAGACCATAGACACATCCCATGATTAGTTGATAGTTGGTAGCCTTGACTACTAGTCTTTTTTTTTTTTTGTATATCTCTATAATCTAAAGGCACCATCCCTATAATAAGAAATTGGATGATTTCAATTAATTTATCATCCACCATATTCATGTGAAATAAATATGCATCTACTAAGATATCATTAACATTTCCTACCTCCTTGTTGTAAATTATCCACAACAATTGATTTGGCCCTATATTCAACTTGCCAAGCTTGAAAATTACTTCAAAATCATATTTTTCAAATAAAAGCAGTCATCTACATATTCTCCCCCATAAATTTGGATAATTGATGAGGTATATTAGTTCAAAGTGGTCTATATATAGCTTAAAGTGAGAACCCATCATATAGTGCTTGAAATGTTGTAGAACATACACTGTGGCCAAACCTTTGTGCTTGGTAGTAATATATTTTAGCCATATTATTGATATATTTCTGCTACAAATGGAATAGGATGTCCTATCTCTACTTCTGCTATTTGTGCCAATATTGTTCGTAGCATTATTGTTGAGGCATTAACATGAACATGAAGTTATTTTCTCCAATGTAGGAACATTATGATCAACATAGATACTAGTTTTTCTTTTAGTGTATCAAATGCCTGATTTCACTCGTCAATCCATTCAAACATAGAATCCTTCTTTAGCATCCTCTCCAGCGATGCAGTGATCTAGGAATTTATGCAAATTAACTCATGTACTTCCCTCTATGTCCAAGCACCATGCACAACTATCACACTGATCTCATAGGTGATAGTTTCACTATCATAATGACCCTCATCAAATCAATGAGAAGTCCCTACTTACAAATTAAATGCTTAATAAAATCCCATCGATGAGTAAACAATACATTTCATCACATTGAGGGATATCCCCATCTGCTTGAATATATGCATCAGAAGTCCAAATACTTTGATATGCTTCTAGGGAAGGATAAAAATTGACGAGTTGTTGAGGCAATATTACCATAACTTATGAATAGATTCTTTAAATGATTCCACCACCATGCGATAAAATATTGTTGTTTCATTCCTTAAGAAAATACTGTTGTTGCATTCATTAACCCAAATGACACGACAATGTATTGAAATAAGCTCCACTCTATGACACATGTGGCCTTGTGATGATCCTCGTTTTTAATTCTAGTTTGGTGATATCCCGATAACCCATTTATAAATGAATATCATTCTTTCCCTCTAAAATTATCCAATACTTGATCTATAAATATGGCAGAGAATGAATAGTGGACACGTGCATAATTTCGCTTACCTAAATAAAAAAAAATGAATTTCCCTTGTCTTCTTCAATTGCATTACCATGGGACTAATCCACTCTGACTCTTCAATAGGCTCAATGATACCTACTTTTAACATCCTATCGAGATCCTCCCTCACCTTCTATTTACCAATGGGATTAAGGCAATAGGGTATTTGATGTTGAATTTTTTAGCCATGCTTGTTGTTCATAATTAATGTTTTAGGTCTTGAGGTCTTTATAATAATAGTTATAGATTTGTTTCTTCATGTTACTGTCTAAAGGGGAAATTTAAGACATGTTCTTCATGTCCATTGAAAAGAGAAAATTGGAAATTGGAAAAATTGAATTGTTTCCTCCAAGCAAGCAAACTTGGCCTTCCTTCTAATCAAGTTGGCCTATCCAAAGAGGGACCAATTTAGAGAGCTATAAAAATATATAATGATATGCTTCCTCCATCATTTGACTCACGATTAAAAGCACGTAAGAAAGTGTCTTTTGTTAATCAAGTAAAGGAGATAAAGGAAAAGGAAGGTCAAAGTTGACTAGAAGAAGATTGATTTATCCCTCTCTCCCTCTCTCTCTCCACTAGCCCTTGATCATGTGCTATGATCTCCTTCTATGCCCTCGCAAGTGTGACAAAAATGGACCAAATTTCTAAGGTGCAGTAGAGTTGCAGGACCAAGATTATTGGATGCAAAAGCAGTTCTAAATTTGGCCTTAGCAGAGCTAAGAAGAATAAGCTCATTGGGAAAACTTATGAAACACCTAGGAGGTAGTTGGAATAGGTTTGACCAAGTCTACTTTTCTTGTCACTTTAGCCTTTTCGTTGACTAGTTGATCTAGGTGTGTTTTGTTGAATTGAATAAATTATGTAAGGAAAAGGTTGTTGCTTTTTCCCCATGTAGGTTTTCAGAGGGCAAATGATTGTATTTTTTAGTTGGCAGTCTCTTTATGATCCTAATGTTTATTATTAAAGGAATTCTATGTAACTACTTAATGAGTAAGGTGAATATGAAAAATGTAAAGTGAGTATCATTAGAAGTAATTTTTAGATAGAATACTTATGAAAAATGAACATGGTATCAAAGCTATGCCATAAGACATGCATTGAAGAAGAAAGAAGAATAGCCTTATAGTAATCCTCTCGGGCACACTCTAGTCTAATCCTAGAAGTCAAGAAGCACATTACAAAGAAGGCCAAGATCTTCTTTCTTGTCTAAATAAAATATTCACTTTTGTTTCTTGAGTCAATCATGAAATTTGTCATGAAAGGATTCGTTCAATATCTGTTGTTGAAACTTGTCAATACTCATTAATTTCCACAAGACATTGCTTCCTCATTAACTAATCCTCCCCTAATCATACTATTTTTTTTAAATAAAAATAACCTAGTTGGAGGGACCCTTCATAGACAATTCATTATTTTGGGTGAGTTTATTAAGGTATTGATTTAAGGGCACTACTTATGTAGTAATAAAAAAAACATTTTATGGAGATAACAAAATCATTATAATGGAATCTAAGATTCAACATAGGGATCTTACAAAAATTTTAATTGAAAGGATCAAAGTTTCTACACTATAGGCTAAATAGATATAAAACTTCAAAGGTAGTGAATGTCTTTACAAGGCAAAAGATATTTTAATTAATTTCATTATATCATTGTTTGCTTGTATAAAATTCTAATTCGTTTTTTTGTGCGTTGTATTAAGTAAGAGTGGAAGAATTTCTTTCATAAATAAGTACATAATTTTTTTAACATTACTTCAACTCTATCAATTAGTGTGAGAGATAGACGTTCAAAGTGTGGTATTACTATCTAATATATGATTAATTTCAATTAAGAACATCACTTCTATTGTGGACCACAAATGTGTGTGGGGGGTATTACTATCTAATCTATCATGAATCTCGATCAAGAACATCATTTCCTACTTCTATTGTGGACCACAAGTGTGTGTACTCTACTTTGCTGCATACAAAGATACTGTGATGCTCTCCTTGATCTATATGAAAAATAAAGGCTTTAATATAATGAAAGCAATTTAAAGTGACAAGAAAGAAAAGAACAATAATTCAAACAAGTATTATCATCAATAAAAAGATTTGATCTCTTTTTTTCATTCCTTTCCAGCCAAAGTTATTTTCTTTTATTTCTATCATAGTTAAAATATTCAATATATGTAAATACTTTTCTATGAAAAAGTATCTAAAATGAAGAAGAATTAAAGCGAATATCTATAAAAATATTCATGCATCCCAAAATTCAACACATTAGGTTTTTATCCTTTCCATCCTACATCTTTAGATAGTTTAATAGCAAAAGATATATAGTTTGATCTACATTGTGGAAAAACAAAAATGGATATGGAATTATGATCACCAACTAAGTGGCCAAAATCCCAAAGATGTTTGCATGGTAGAATTCAAAATTGGATAATATACACCCATGAGAAAATAAAGCATCACAGGGATGCTAAAAACAAGTGTTAGTGATGCATTTTATCCAACTATATTTAATGATATATTAAAAAGAGAAAGGAAAAATATAAAACACTTTAATACAATCTAGAACTCTAATAAATCTATATCCCGTGATAAGCAATCAACAATGTCACAACATCTGACATCACTTTTGTAGGAAAACAAAATATTATGTTTGAGTGAAGTACTAATTTAAGTGAGAAGCATATATGGTGACCAAGGATAATGATTACACAATTGATACTCATAGATTTTGCTCAAAAAGAATTGGATGACAATATATTTCAATTAAGCAATCAGATAATCCATCATGTGATTGTGCTAAGAATATTTTAGTGAAATATATTTATATCTATATATATATATATTATTTTCAATAGAAATGGGAGAGAATAAAGAAATTGTCATAAATACCAAAAACTTAAAATAAACGTAATCCTAGTACTTCGAATCATAAGAGTGGAAAAAGATTCAAATATGTATATCTTGTATCATCATCGCTTATCCGAGAAAAATGAAGGTGAAAATAGATTTACACAATTATTCCAAATAAATGAATCAAAAAGGAAGAAAACAAAAGGAAAGAAAGATGTGCATGAAAGAATAATAAATCGAATGGGGATAAATAATTCAACATAGTCGTAGAAATTGAGGAGTTGCCAACACTAACAGGATATAAGGTAAACAAATCAAAGCTGTGTAATTGGTTGCGAACACTTAGATTCCTACCAGGAAAGAAAATCAAAGCGTAATTAAAGGAAAGAAAAAACTATATTCATAATATCTAAAGTTAAACGAAACAAGACGTCTTGCTTAGAAGAAGGACGCAATTCACAATATTGAAAACTAGACTAAACAAATTCTCACAATCATTTGCATGGACATTGGTAAAGGTGAATGTACATTTGCCATTTCCCGAGATATGAATGGACAAAACTAATGCTAATACAAAACATGGAATCTATAATGACAATTAATTTATATGTATATGAGAAAAAAAAAGAGTTATAGGAATACAAATATTTTGCGTGATGATGCAATATAGATGAATAAAAAGGGCCGTGTGATGATGCCATATAGATGAATAAAAAGGGTTTGAAACAATGAATGAACGAATGTATGTAAATGACAAGAAAGTAGAAATGTATAAAAAGGTATACAGGGATAATAAATAGAGAGAATGGAATAAATAATTTTACTAGCGTTTTATCTCAAAGGATTTTAATTTCAAACGATGATTTACAAGTGATTAGGAATTGTAAGTTGTTAGGAATTGTCAAAATCTTAGTATGTGTATATTGTTATATTTGTTTATTATAGGTTATATGTAATATAAAATGGTTTTGAATATTTTGAAAATTACAAATAATTTTTAAAATTTGAAATCTATTTTTTTTTTCCGAAGAAAAAAGCAAAACTTTTTATTAACCAAAATAAAAAATTTACATTCTGTATGAGTTTTGAGCAGATCTGATGGCTCACATTGTGCTGATTTGGTCTACTTGAAGGAAAAAAGCAAAAACTCAGAATGTCCTGATGCTGCGAAGCAATAGCTGTCTAGACTTCCTCTCATCCAGAGGCTTAAATACATCAAATACCTGGTGTATACCTTGGGGTCTCCTTCAATGAAGGAAAACAACCCCTTACATGACTGTCCATAAAGACTTTTTTAAATACATCTGAAAAGTATATAAAAGATTTTTGAAGTTCTGTTTTGTAGAGCTATGCAAAATTTACAAAAATATATAGGAAAACTGTAACAGATATACATTATGCCCATGAAAACTATAAGCAAAAAGAAGGAAGACGATCCACGCTCACTGAGGAGGAGCAAAAGGGGGCTGATGAGAAATGGTTTGCTGCCCCTGACTGTGTTCCTCTATTGTCCAGCTGCCCATATCTTGTTGTAAACCAGCTTTAGAAAGCTGATCTGCTTCTTCATTTTTATCCCTGTAAATATGACAGATGTTAAAGCTGTTAAAAGAGGACTTTAAAAGCAAAATTTCTTCTAAAAGAGTCTTCAGAATCTGGTTTTGACAAGATGCATTCCCATTAACCCATTTTATGACATTCAGAGAATCGTCGAAGATTTGAATTGTGGAGATGTTTCTTTGTAGTAACCAGCAAAGGAGAAGGCGCAAAGCAGACAACTCAGCATAATTGTTTGACCCAGGTCCTAGTCCAACAGAAGCTTTTAGGGAGTGATCAGAGTTCATATGAATGCATAGCCCAGCTCCAGCCTTGTTATTCTGGGATGCTCCATCAAAAAAGGCCCAAGGAATGCCCTCCTTGATAATAACAGGCTTGTCACGGTTTGGTGGATTTTTTGCTTCAGGGGTCGGGATAGCAGAGTATATGGCTGCACAGTTTATGGCTATGACGGATGTAGGGATGAACTTGTCTTGAAACAAACTTTTGTTTCTCGCAAGCCATACACCCCAAAAGAATATAAGAGGTAGGTTTCTCATGTTTCCTTCCGGGTAGTTCTGCCACCATTTCCTCCAGGCTTCTTCCAAAGGATTTGACCCCCACTGTGCCTTTACATTGAGCAAGCATGTTAGCTCTTCCCATATCTTTAAAGAAATTGTACATGATGTAAAAAGATGTCTTATTGATTCCTCATCAGATTTGCATAATGGGCATCTTCCTGGACCAACTAAGTATCTGGCTTGTAAAATGTCCCAGGTTGGGATTTTTCTTTTTAGCATGCACCATAGGAAAATCCTGGACTTTGCTGGGCTTTTTAGCTTCCAAATGTTTTTCGACCACCACTCGGGTATTCCCCAATCTTTTTGTTTCATTAAGTAAGTGTAACCATCTTTTGGGGAGTATTCTCCAATTTTCCCCTGCGCCCAGATCAGCAGGTCAGGTTCGTTTTTAAGCCTGACATGAGAACGATGTAGCTCTTGAGTGAAAGAAGCCCATTCGTTCTTCCATATGATACTTATACCTAAATCTTCACCATTTTTCCAAGCCTGTCCCCATATGGTAGAATGGCCTACTTTCTCCACCTGGTTTAGAGTAAAGATTCCTTTGCTGTCAAGATGTCTGAGAAGACCAGGTGACAAGGCGAAAAGCTTCATTACAACCTACCCAGGGATCCCTGCCAATTCTAATATGACTTCCATCTCCCACTTTCCAAGCTAGACCTTGTTCTATCACAGAGAAGGCCTCCAACGTGGCCTTCCAAATGACTGAGATATTCTTCTTTTTCTTTTCCTGGCTCCGAATCCAGTCTTCCAAAGGAACTGGATCTATATACTTCCTTTTAACCACCTTTGTCCAAAGATTCTCCATCGAGATTAGTCTCTTGCCGGATTTTGCTGCCAGGGATAGACTAAACTCAGGGAGTCTTTTAATTCCCCATCCTCCCCATTCTTTTGGCCTAGCCAGCTTATCCCATGCTACCCAGGGAAGAACAGAATTTTCTTTTGAACCTGCTCATAGAAATCTGCAACAAATCCTTCTGGTTTTCTCCAACACTCCTTTAGGGACCCAAGTTAAAGCTGCCCAGTATACTGGGATGGCTAACAAGACTGATTTGATGAGGGTCAGTCTGCCTGCTCTGGAAAGCCACCTGAAACTCCAATGATTGATTCTGGCTTCTATCTTTGCTATGAGCCAGTTCCAATCCTCTTTCTTATATGCTACTGGCTTTAGCCAGAAACCCAAATATTTGAAAGGGGTGTCCAGAGGCTGAAGAGGGAAAGAAAAAAGATTGGTCATTCTGGCTCTTTCTCTTCTGTCTAGATCTGCCACACAAACTTGAGATTTCCTAGAGTTTATCTGCATTCCAGTTGCTTTCAAAAAGAGATCAAGAATGCTTTTAAACTCCTTAATTTCGTTAGATGTTCCATTTGAAAAAATCAAAATGTCATTGACAAAAAGCAGATGAGTGATGAAAAGGTTTATTGCTACCTCTATACCTTTGAGCAGATCTGATGGCTCACATTGTGCTGATTTGGTCTACTTGAAGGAAAAAAGCAAAAACTCAGAATGTCCTGATGCTGCGAAGCAATAGCTGTCTAGACTTCCTCGCATCCGGAGGCTTAAATACATCAAATACCTGGTGTATACCTTGGGGTCTCCTTCAATGAAGGAAAACAACCCCTTACATGACTGTCCATAAAGACTTTTTTAAATACATCTGAAAAGTATATAAAAGATTTTTGAAGTTCTGTTTTGTAGAGCTATGCAAAATTTACAAAAATATATAGGAAAACTGTAACAGATATACATTATGCCCATGAAAACTATAAGAAAAAAGAAGGAAGACGATCCACGCTCACTGAGGAGGAGCAAAAGGGGGCTGATGAGAAATGGTTTGCTGCCCCTGACTGTGTTCCTCTATTGTCCAGCTGCCCATATCTTGTTGTAAACCAGCTTTAGAAAGCTGATCTGCTTCTTCATTTTTATCCCTGTAAATATGACAGATGTTAAAGCTGTTAAAAGAGGACTTTAAAAGCAAAATTTCTTCTAAAAGAGTCTTCAGAATCTGGTTTTGACAAGATGCATTCCCATTAACCCATTTTATGACATTCAGAGAATCGCCGAAGATTTGAATTGTGGAGATGTTTCTTTGTAGTAACCAGCAAAGGAGAAGGCGCAAAGCAGACAACTCAGCATAATTGTTTGACCCAGGTCCTAGTCCTACAGAAGCTTTTAGGGAGTGATCAGAGTTCATATGAATGCATAGCCCAGCTCCAGCCTTGTTATTCTGGGATGCTCCATCAAAAAAGGCCCAAGGAATGCCCTCCTTGATAATAACAGGCTTGTCACGGTTTGGTGGATTTTTTGCTTCAGGGGCCGGGATAGCAGAGTATATGGCTGCACAGTTTATGGCTATGACGGATGTAGGGATGATCTTGTCTTGAAACAAACTTTTGTTTCTCGCAAGCCATACACCCCAAAAGAATATAAGAGGTAGGTTTCTCATGTTTCCTTCCGGGTAGTTCTGCCACCATTTCCTCCAGGCTTCTTCCAAAGGATCTGACCCCCACTGTGCCTTTACATTGAGCAAGCATGTTAGCTCTTCCCATATCTTTAAAGAAACTGTACATGATGTAAAAAGATGTCTTATTGATTCCTCATCAGATTTGCATAATGGACATCTTCCTGGACCAACTAAGTATCTGGCTTGTAAAATGTCCCAGGTTGGGATTTTTCTTTTTAGCATGCACCATAGGAAAATCCTGGCCTTTGCTGGGCTTTTTAGCTTCCAAATGTTTTTCGACCACCACTCGGGTATTCCCCAATCTTTTTGTTTCATTAAGTAAGTGTAACCATCTTTTGGGGAGTATTCTCCAGTTTTCCCCTGCGCCCAGATCAGCAGGTCAGGTTCGTTTTTAAGCCTGACATGAGAACGATGGAGCTCTTGAGTGAAAGAAGCCCATTCGTTCTTCCATCTGATATTTATACCTAAATCTTCATCATTTTTCCAAGCCTGTCCCCATATGGTAGAATGGCCTACTTTCTCCACCTGGTTTAGAGTAAAGATTCCTTTGCTGTCAAGATGTCTGAGAAGACCAGGTGACAAGGTGAAAAGCTTCATTACAACCTACCCAGGGATCCCTGCCAATTCTAATATGACTTCCATCTCCCACTTTCCAAGCCAGACCTTGTTCTATCACAGAGAAGGCCTCCAACGTGGCCTTCCAAATGACTGAGATATTCTTCTTTTTCTTTTCCTGGCTCCGAATCCAGTCTTCCAAAGCAACTGGATCTATATACTTCCTTTTAACCACCTTTGTCCAAAGATTCTCCATCGAGATTAGTCTCTTGCCGGATTTTGCTGCCAGGGATAGACTAAACTCAGGGAGTCTTTTAATTCCCCATCCTCCCCATTCTTTTGGCCTAGCCAGCTTATCCCATGCTACCTAGGGAAGAACAGAATTTTCTTTTGAACATGCCCATAGAAATCTGCAACAAATCCTTCTGGTTTTCTCCAACACTCCTTTAGGGACCCAAGTTAAAGCTGCCCAGTATACTGGGATGGCTAACAAGACTGATTTGATGAGGGTCAGTTTGCCTGCTCTGGAAAGCCACCTGAAACTCCAATGATTGATTCTGGCTTCTATCTTTGCTATGAGCCAGTTCCAATCCTCTTCCTTATATGCTACTGGCTTTAGCCAGAAACCCAAATATTTGAAAGGGGTGTCCAGAGGCTGAAGAGGGAAAGAAAAAAGATTGGTCATTCTGGCTCTTTCTCTTCTGTCTAGATCTGCCACACAAACTTGAGATTTCCTAGAGTTTATCTGCATTCCAGTTGCTTTCAAAAAGAGATCAAGAATGCTTTTAAACTCCTTAATTTCGTTAGATGTTCCATTTGAAAAAATCAAAATGTCATCGACAAAAAGCAGATGAGTGATGAAAAGGTTTATTGCTACCTCTATACCTTTTACCTTCTCCTCTCTTCTGGCTTTGTGAATCAATCTACTCAGACCTTCTGCCACTAACAGGAACAGGAGAGGTGATAAGGGGCAGCCCAGCCTAAGGCCTCTTTGGCTATTGAAAAAAGGGGAGGCTGCACCATTGATCAGAACAGCAAAGCTCACATTTGTAATACATCCCATAATCCAGCTGGTGGAAGAATAGTTAAAGCCCAAATGGGTTAGCAGCATCCGGAGATAAAGCCAGTTTATTCGGTCATATGCTTTGGATAGGTCTATTTTTAGAACTGCACCCTTCTTTTTCTTTTGTCTGACACTGTGAATTACCTCATGAGCTACTCCAATGGCTTCATGAATTTGTCTTCCATCTAGAAAACCAAATTGTTCCATTGATATGTTTCTTGACAAGATAGGAACAATTCTGATAGCTATCACCTTGGCGATGATTTTGTAAATACAATTACACAGGGAGATCGGTCTAAAATCTTCAAAGTTCTCCGGATCATCCTTCTTTGGAATGAGAGCTATAAAGGTTGAATTAAAAGGCCTGTAGACTTCTCCTTTCTGTCTTGATTCTTCTACTACATCAGTGATCTCAGAGCCTATAAGGTCAAAGAAATAGAGGAAGAGTTCGATGGTCCAACCATCAGGACCAGGACTTTTGTCTTTGGCCATTATTTTCATCGCTGCTTCAACCTCCTCCTTGGAAACAGGTATTGACAGCTCTTCTGATTCTTCCTCCTCTACAAATCTCGGAAAACATTGAGCTGTCCTCATGACTTCTGCTATGGTGGCCTCCCCCGGATCAGAGAAAATTCTCTGAAAATGTCTCTTTCCTAAACCCGAGAGGTCTGAAAAAGAACTGGCCTCCCTTCCTTCTTCATCTTTAAGGCTCCAAATGGTATTTACAGATTTTCTTCCTTTTGCATAGTCATGAAAAAAAATAGTATTTTCATCTCCTGATTTTAACCATATTGCCCTACTCTTGAGCCTCCATTCTTCTTCCTTGTCTAAGAGAATTTTGTTTTGAAGCTTCTCCAGGTGAAGGATTCTATCCTTTGAGGCCTGCGAGTAATAACCATCCTCCTCAATGCTCTCCAGTTTCTTCAACTCCTCCCTGATTTTAGACAGTTCTTCATTCTGTTTCAACTTCCTGTCCTTTTCCCAAGATATAGTCGCTTTTTTCAATCTTTTAAGATTCTCCATGAACAGGAAGCTTTTGTCCTCTCTTGCATTCCTGTCGGGGTGGATCCACATTTCCTTAAAAAGAATGCTGAAGGATGGATCTTGAAGCCAGGAAGAGTTGAATTTGAAAGGGGCAGGAGGCTTTGGGGGGGGGGGGGGGGGGGGGGAAGGACAGATCCAAGAAAATAGGAAAGTGATTTGAATTGAATACCTCCTCCACCCACTGCCTGAGGATAGGTGCTTTTGATATTAGGTCCTCGGATAGAAGAAAGCGATCTAATCTTTTAGCAATCCGATCCTCCCCTGCTCTTCTGTTCCTCCATGTAGGCTTGAGTTTGATCGGGGAGGGATCTGTGAGATTGTTATCCAGGAGGAGGTTGTGAAAGAAATCCGACAAGGGGTCTTCCCTGGCCGAAGGACCCCATGCCTCAGCTCTTCCTATTGAAAAGTTTAGGTCACCTCCCACAATCAGCATAGAAGACTTCATTAAAGATTTTGCCATCAAATCGACCCAGAAAATCTCCCTTCCTTGACAAGGGCCATAGATGTTTACAATTGAAAAGGGGAGGGAGAAATCAGGAGAGAGAACCTCCATGCCCATAGCTTGCTTCGTCCCCCATTGATTGATGACTTTTATTCTTCCTTCTTTAAACCCGATTGCAAGACCCCCGGAATGGCCTGATGAGTCTATAGCGATAAAGGTCCATCCTGGCAGGAGGGCCTTTAGCATAGTTTCCACCTCTGCACCTTTCCCCAAAGTTTCTTGAAGAAAAACAATGTCAGCTTTTGAGTTTAGGATCCAGTCTCTCAGGGCCAATTTCTTAGGTTTACTGGCCAAACCTCTACAGTTCCACGAGGACAAAATCATTTGATAACATATTCGGGGGTCTGCACAGCTCTAAGAACCCCAGGGATAGAGTGTTGTTTTCCATCAGCTACATCCAGCTTGGCCTTTAGCTTTGCCTTAGAAAGGTCCGATTTTCTACCTCTCTTGTTCTTGGCAGAACTTTGAGAAAGAGGTTGTCCTAAGCCCCCAACAGTATCGTGCAACCCGGATTTTCCTCCCATAGATCTTAAGTTATAGGGGCACGGGGTATGGGGGATCGGGGGAGCAAGAGGGGGCCACTTTTCTTCACAGTTCAAATCCAGAGTTGGCATGGCAGCCGAAATTGAATCGATATCAGGATAGTTTTTTGCAGGTTCAGTGTTCTCATTTTGGCCCATAATTTGAGAGGGGGAATTTGATGGCGAAATATGCATAGAATTTGAATTATGCTCAGGAATTTGAAGAGAGAAAGAAGGGGAGCCTGAGCACATACCCTTATCCGGATCGCTGATAGGATTTTGTTCTGCCGATGCAACCTTGGCACGCACCTCCGCTGCTTTCGCCGAAGGGGGTTCATTGATCACTTCCGCCTCTTGGATCTGGGGATCTTCCGACGTTGGCTCTTTCTGGTTCCCCTCGATCTCCATTTCTTCAACTGTCTGGTTCGCCATTCCTTCTTTCTCCTGAGGAGGATGTGCCCGATTGAAAACTGGTTCTCTAAAAACAGAGGTCCTCCGAAATCGTCTCCTCCTTCTGAGCAGCGGGCAATCCTTGGCTAGGTGCCCATACTCATGACAGCGATGGCACCTAAAGGGCAGGTGCTCGTAATCTAAGAGCTACTCGAACACATATTCTTTGTACTGCAAATTAATCTTTTGGGCGAGGCCACTGCTCGGATTAAGGCTCACCAGAATGCGGGCCATTGCTCTGTTCTTCGTCTCCATAAAAGACATATCGGCCTCCAGGATGGACCCCAGTCTGTTACCAATTGCTTTAAACACAACTTCTGTCCATAAAAAAGAGGGGAGGCCTGGAGCCCTCACCCATACCGGAAATTCATCAGTTCTCTCCTTGAGCGCATCAAAGAGGGGACTCCATTTCTTCATCAAAACCGGTATATTCCCTATGATCCAATTTCGTTCCAGCACCCACTCTGCCGCCTCCTTATCCTCGAAACGGAGCATGAACCAACCTTTGGCTAAGCATTGAGCCTCGAACCGAAGAGGTCTGTCGGAAACGAAACGCTGTTCTCCCCAAGCTTGAATGAATTCTGACGAAAATTTCTTTCCTCTGGCCCTTCCAACAAGGATGCATTCTGCAACTTCTAAAGTTTCTTCAATAGAAACTTCCATGCCTAGGACTAAATTCCCTTCAATCTCCTGAGATCCAATCGGCCTTTGGGGTTTTTGTTTCTCACCTTTCTTCCTTAAATCTTCAGCAAAAGCCCTAGTTTCCCCTAGACCACCGGTCCATTCTGGTTCCTCCTGGTTCGAGTCCGCGGGGGGATCTACCTCTGGCTGTGTCTGAACAGGGGTGGAGAAGACGTGGGCGGGGCTCCCTGTAGAATGAAGACCAATAGTCGCGCCATCGAAACCTCTCGACTCTCCCGCTGGGTTGACAAGATGACCTTCGATGCCTTTAGCTGGGATTTCTTTAGAGAAAGGGGGGACCTTCGGCAACGAAACCCTGGAGAATGGCAGAAACCCTCTAGAAACCCTAGCTTTACCAAGGCCAGAGGAAAGCCCCAAATTTGCAGTATCTTCAAAACCCTTTAATGAAAAGTTCCGGTTTGACCCTAAATTACCTTTGATCCCAGAAAAAAGAGCGCCTATTGACGACCCATCCACCACAGCCTCCCTGTCCGCCGACTTGAAAGAAACCTGGTTTCGAAATCTGTTGGTCTCTCTGCCTAAATCACTGCTTTGAAGTAAAAACGAGGGCTTAACCTCCTGAGAAAAAGCCTCCTACCTCGACAGCTCATATGCTCCAAAATACTGCTCCACGTTTTGGACTGTGGGATCCTTTCCCCACATTGAAAGGATATCCTCCAGTTCCGGGTCCAAATCCACCAACTCATTTGGGTTAACCATGGTTTAGAGGGACGTTCCGAGGAAAGTGACAGCAAACAGACAAGATGACAAGCGCCCTTACCCTAGATTCTTGTAAACGGAAAAACGGAAAATTGCAGCTTCAAAGTTGGTATTATCTCCTAACAAAAAGCGCTAAGGCAGAGCGTCACCAACCTCCAGCTGCCAGTCAACTGGGAGGTGCCTTCCTGCGCCTGCACCTGTACGCGAAAACCTGCTTGCAGTTCCTTAGCCGTGGCCTGATCGAGGTTCCACCCGAAACCTTCGCCTCTAAACCCTAGCCATCGTCTCCCCGTATTGTCTCAATCCACCTTTTAACCTAGTATCACCATTTGAAATCTATTTTATATTAATGAAATAACTAATTTTATGGGGTTATAAAGGGAATTTTAAATTTTGAAATTCTATTTTATATAGATGAAATGAATAATTTTATGGGGTTATAAATAGAATTTGTCAGAAACAAAATTTATTTTAAAAATAAAAAATAAAAAAATTTGTGTATTACCAAGTGTCATAATAATACACACATCAAATATCAATATTTATAAAAAATAGTACACACATCAAATCTCAATACTTATGAAAATTTCATTATTAATGGAAATATATATATATATATATATATATATATATATATATATATATATATATATATATATATATATATATATATATATATATATATATATATATATATATATAGATATAGATATAGATATGTCATGAAGTGTCATAATAGTACACACTTCAAATCTCAATATTTATGAAAAACAATACACACATCTAATATCAATATTTATGAAAATTTCTTTGTTTATAAAAAAAATCATTTCTAGGTAAGTGTATAAAACTCATGTTTGACTTTTAGTTCATGTGTAATGTTTGAAAATAATTTACAAAATTACTCAAGTTTTAGAAAAAATTTAACAACTACATTTTTATTTCATGGTTTTTTTTTTCTTTTGTGCTTTATATATATATATATATATATATATATATATATATATATATATATATATATATGGTATTTTAAATGTGAAATCACTTTATATATAGATTCATTTTATATATAATATTGACATATATAATCTAGTTGATATAACAAAAACATATAAAATTATTATGTCACTACTTAATTAAAATGTTCCTAAATTATAATGAGAATTATTTAGCAATTCTTTTTTAAGTCTTATTACTAGGACTATGATAGTATTGTTAGCACTCCTTAGTTTTCACAAGGTTGAGAAATGAAACTAAAGAAGTAACCTTAGACCAACTTTTGACTTGGTAGCTAGCTTTTCCAAATCAGAGAGGGCTCTCCCTAAAATCAACCTCAAAGCTAATGAAAGTGACTCGAGAACATTAGGGTTTTAAGCTAGGTATTTGCTCAGTAGGGTTTCTATTAGGGTTTGATCGATAAGAAACACAGGGTCTATGAACTAGGTCAAAATATCAACTGTAGACATAGAATGAGGCAATGCAGGTGTAATTAGTGACACAAATGGATCTTGCATTGTAGAATAGCAAGGATGAAATCATATGAAAGAGAATAAGTGAGCAGATACATGAATTCACTTATCTAGAAGGAAAACATTGAAATGTTATTCCCAAACAAAACAGAGCATTCCGATGATGACTTATCTTTAAAACTTATGAGATAAGCATAAGATGAAATTTAGATGGCTTCTAGATAGGTCTAATAATAAAATATATAAGAAAACATAAGAAAAATAGAGCCATTAACCACAGCACAAGAATCCCATAAAAATAGCTGCAACTGTTTGTCATATTTCTGCAAATATTCAAGTACACTAGTTCAAGAGTCTGAGCTTCAAGTATCCAACCCATTCTTAGACCTATTTCTCAATACATATATATTCAAAACAAGTTTTCCCCTCCAAGCGGTCAAATCCTTCTTCTTAGGAATTGATTACATGATTCTCTAACCAATGCCAAAACCTAGGGGAGTTAGAAACCACTTCTACTTTTAAACTAACTAAATGAGATTGTGTCTCAAAACATTTAATTACAAGATTCTTTACTATTTAACCCCTAAAAAATTCATTTACATAAGATTAAATCATAAGGTAACCATTTACATTAGTCTATCTTGACCTTTCACGATTACAAGCATAAAATAACTTTTTACTAAAAAATGCAGCAAACTTAACAAAAGCACAGAAAGTTTTTGGAAGATGATTTGGAGGCCTTCCTGGATGAGTTTTTTGCTTAAAATTGTATGTATCGAAAGCTAAATATATCCTCTACACAATGGATTCTCTAAGACCTTAAAAAACCTGCTTCAAACCCATTAAAAGTTGACTTGAAGTCAAGCTGTCCAAAAGCGTAGTGAGTGCCCTGAAAATGTGGCAGAAAGGTGAAAAATAGGCACTATTTGGTGATTTTCTGGAAAATTATGAATCTTCATGCATCCTAAGGTACTTTTATATTGTTATGCCTTAAGTTGTCTGCAAATGCTTGAAATTATGCATTTGGAACTTATGAGAAAAAGCGCAACAACTACTCGTTGTGTTTCTAGGTAGTCAAATTTCTGCGTTTTTTGTGAAAATAGGGGTCAAAGATGAACTAATATCTCTTTAACTATAAACCTTTTTACAGAAATGAGAGAGGTGTTTGTATATAATTTTGCTGTGAATAATAATCTCTCTGAGTTTTATGAAATTCATTCCCATCATCTTGGAATCCATGCCAGAAACAAATGGATAAAACAAGTAATTAAAATGGAGAATTTGATCTTCTGAAATAGGCCTCCCAAAAAGTTGAATATATCCCAATATATGAAACTTGTGTAGAAACTGAAGGCATTTATTGTGACTAGGTCTGTCCTTAACAAACACCTCCTTTGGTTTTCCAAAATTTATCTTCATTTGGTCAGAACCCTCTTTTGAAAATGATGACAAAAAACAAAGTCAAAAGCGTAGCAGCTCTCCTGTAGCAATTGTATTATGGGAATGTCATTCCCATCATCTTGGAATCCATGCCAGAAACAAATGGATAAAACAAGTAATTAAAATGGAGAATTTGATCTTCTGAAATAGGCCTCCCAAAAAGTTGAATATATCCCAATATATGAAACTTGTGTAGAAACTGAAGGCATTTATTGTGACTAGGTCTGTCCTTAACAAACACCTCCTTTGGTTTTCCAAAATTTATCTTCATTTGGTCAGAACCCTCTTTTGAAAATGATGACAAAAAACAAATTCAAAAGCGTAGCAGCTCTCCTGTAGTAATTGTATTCTGGGAATGTCTCCCAAATCATAATACCTATGCATAAATGGAAGGAGGTTTTTTGTTCTTTGGTTTATGATTGACAAAAATTGCTTTCACTTTTGTAAAATTCATCTTCATTACTTCAGAAATGGATTTTGAAGTAAAATTGTCCATGTGTGCAACAAATGACCTCAAAACCGTAAAAATCATGCCAATCACCTCCTTCTTCTGACAATGGAAAATTGAAGCCTGTTATAGTGGCCTGATCCTTCTTGAATTTAATGGAAAAAATTCTAGTTAAATCGTGATGATAACCCACCTCTTGCACTCTTTGACAAAACCCTAGGCAACCTTCCTGCTTAAATGATCTTCTCATGAACTCTGATGAATTGACCTCTTGCATATGACTTGGCTCATATCTAGAGATCTCTCCTCCCTTAAACTTCCCTTTTTCACTGGTATCTACCATTTTTGGCTTTACTTTTGATAGGAAACTGTAGTTTCAAACAAGAAAGGGCAAGGGGACTGAGTTGCAAAATAGGGCTTGTTGGGTACAGGAATTATAGTTAAGAGAGCTCCTTTCAATGCTTAATTTGTCAACCCAGGGTTTAGTGCACTTCGAGGTGTAGCATAGGAAACGCCAAGAAATGAAATGCACCTTATATAATTGTATTCCTACTTCTTAAATCACAAATTTACATAATCGAAAGAAAAATGATGATCAAGCAACAATTGATACTCAAATAAAAATTACTTTTGAAACTAAAATGGATTCTTAATTCATTGTGAACAATATTAGCTAATGAAATGACCCTTTAGATTTAACTTCGGTGAGGTAGTGTGATAAATAAGTTATTCAGTGTACCTGTCTTCTTTAAATATATTCTTTCCTGCACTAAACTGTTATTCTTGTACTGCAAAAAAGTTCGTGTACCAGAACCTTGCACTTGCACTGGAATGAGGTTTAGATACTCAAGGGATTTTTTGTACTTATATTGAAGTTCTGACATTCATGTAGAAGTTCTAAGTCTCTGAGCTAGAACACTCTGATCCTGTACTGGATCTGAGGTTCTTACACCAGATAATTAATATTTTTGCACTTTGTTTCTAGATTACTTTCGAAAAATAAAAAAGAAGTGGGTTAAGTGAAATAGAGTGCAAAAAAAAACAAAATTTGAAAGTAAATTCTCACAAGTGGAAATATGCTTCAAACAAGCTTATATTCTAAACACGAAATGATTTTCAAAACTTAAAGTAAATCTTTCTTTAAAACAGAAAACCCTTCTATACGGAAATCATCTGATTTTTTAAATAGGATTTTCCTGAGATAGTTGTGCATATAATTTAGATCTGCTTTTCATTGTTTTAACTCAGAGGGTTCATTCAATAATTAATCATGAAATTCAATCCTTTCTTTGAAAGTGTTTAGTGCAAGCACAGACCTGTAGGTTACTATAGCATTTATTCCATATTCATCATAACACAAATAAATCTTAAGTGAAACCTCAGATATTATTAATGCTCTTAGTTTAGAAACAAACATCAATCTTGGAGGAAGGAATAAAGAACTCTTGTGAAAGGAAAGAAGTAAAAGACTTGCAAAAATGAACCAATGAAATCAATCTGCAGAACCCGAAATACACTAGTATAGGCAATGTTCTTGTACCAATCTTGTAGAAATGAAATCAAACATTAAAATGAAAGCTTATGTAAATTGAAATCAAATACTTATAATCCTACATGTGACGGATTCATAACACAATAATTGTAAATGAAATCAAATATGTAACTTGGGAGGAAAATCAAAGTAAATAATAGATTCACGCCTGCACTTTAAATTAAATTAACACGCCTTTAAATAAAGGGAGAAAAAGTTGGGTTGGCCGGGCCCTAGCCAACCAGCTCATTTCACTATTAAGAAATCGAGAAATGAAGTTGGTCAAAGTTTTGTCACAGCGCAAATGGAAAATGAAACTACGTATTGGGAAATTTCCGTTATATTAGTTTCAGAAGAAAAAATACATCTTGAATATTAGATTCGGCCCAGAGAGGCGATACTCCAAAATAATTACAATATCTTAACAAAATTTTACCATAACATTGCTCCTTAATTCCTATCAGTGTTTTACATTGTATACAGGCCTTCATGCCTACATCCATAATGAAATCATAAAAGTATCGTAACTAAGCCATTCGACTGTTTACAAAATACTAACCTAAGATATCTGGTTGAGGTCATGATCTTCAATCCGCTAATTTCTCTCCCGCTGTGAGCCCAACTCGTGGTCAACTGATCCTTTAACAAAGATACACGTCCATTGGTGAGTTGTTACAGGAGTGCAGGAATCTGCTAGCTGGTGTAGGAATCCCACTAATGAGTTGTCACGGTAGTGCAAGAATCCACCATTTGGTGCAGGAATCCCGCTTGCACTCAACCATTCTAGCACAATGATTAATACATTTATTTACCAAATACTTTAGTAAAGACAAATATTAGTTGCAAGGATAACTAAAGGTATAAATCCACAAATAATTGATTAAGTCCATGACAAGCCTTTAAATACGAAAATACAAAGAGCGTGTAGGGATGTGTATGATTTTAGAAAAAGGCACAAGAATGAATGTGTTCTTGGATTAAAATGGAGGTTTAGGTCATGTGTCTAGAGTAGGATAGAGGTAAAAAAAAGGACAGTCTAGCCTTAAAAAATCCTCCCATCCCTATTTTGTTGTGTGTTCTCACACAACCTTTACCTACTGCAAAAAATCCAAAACAAGGGAGCCTTCTTTCACTCCTATATTTGTATGCTAATTCCATATTTCACTGTCTTCCTCTTCTTTCCTTGAGCTTTCTTGAGCCGTTTGGTCACCTTTCTAAGATGATCGTAGCACTTTGATGCTCGAAATTTCCAAATCCTCACTTGGTGTTTTTTCTCCTTCACGTCTCCTTCCAACTATGTCTTCTTCTGTTTCTGGACTCTCCCTTGTACTTTCAAAGTTTGATTCAGTACCTCCAGCCCATAGATACATTGCTTGAGCTCTTCTATCTAACTGTTCAGGTGGAGAGTGGGGTCTTCCTTAATGAATTGTTCTTGTGTAGGAGTTTTCTTGACACTTGACTCCAAACCAGTGTTCGCATCATCAAGGTTGATATCACCATGGTCATTAACCTCCTACATTTCAATATCATGGAGGCTTTCAGTACCCTGCACTTCAACATCCATTGGATTCTCTATTGGGACTTTATCTGCACTTGCACTAGGTGTCAACGTTATTTTCCTTTTCTTCCTTTTTCCAACCAAACCCGACAAGGGTGTGATGTCTTCTTCATCAATATCCCCCTCGCTAATCATTGTATGAGCCACAACATACACAAGCACTGTAAGCTTCACTGCGGTTGGTGAAGGAGATGTGGAGTCGTGCAAATTGATTAGGGAAGTTGATTGAATGTGGGTTTCCTTCAAGAAGGCAGTCCTCTTCACCGAGCTTTGGGTCCACCTTTTTGATGTAGATGGGGTTTCAGCAACGAGATCTCACTCCCCTGTCTACACTAACTCTTCTCTGTTCTTAGTCTTGCCAGGGCACAGGGTTAGGGTTTCAGACTTCCCCTTCTTGCTTGCACTCTTCTTGTTGGAGGATTTCCCTCTTTTGGAAATAATACTAGGGGGGTTGAATCAGTATTTGTATATCAATAACTTTTTCATTTCCATAATCAGATTTATATATGCTACTTCAGTGAAGGGAACTTGCGTGTGCACACAACTGTTCTTAAGGAAACGAACGTATATCTAGTGAACTTATGATTTAGTTAATTCATCATATGTTGATCTTTAATCTGTGGATCAGTAATTTATTAAACATTAAACAGTAACCATGTGTAGTTAATAACATAATGAACCATCACACATAAGCAACACACATGAACACACAGATTTAAGGTGGAAACCCAATGTGGGTGAAAACCATCTATTGTTGTTGTCCCTGTATTCCTTTAATAATAAGAAAATCTTCTTACAACATTATACTGGTGCAGACTCATACTAGTACGCAGGCTTCTACCTGTAGAAGGTTACAACCTTCTCTCATTCTCCAGCTTCTACTAGAAGGGAGCCACAACCCCCTAGCTCTTGTACTAGCCGATATGTTTACTAGTACGTAGGCGCCAACCTACAAAAGGCTACGACCTTCTTTCGTCCTCTAGGGACTACGTTTCATAAATTTTCAAACTGGATGCTCCTGGTACACAACAATACACATGAAGGCCTCGCTTCATCCAATTTTCATACTAGACCCATCAACAACATTGAAGCTTAGAATCAATCATCACTTTCTGAATCAACCAAACTCAATCAATCACTGAAAACCTCTAAACCTCTGACACAACTGAATCAACCATTCATTCATACTTAATCAACTTCAACAAATCAACTGGAACAGAGAGATCACTGTAACTAATACATAGATCTGAACCCAGAACACTGCATCATCATTCAGAACTAGTTGTAACCTCAAAACGATGCATCAGAGTATATACGCAACTTGGAAGAGCTAAACCAATGTGTATATGCAACTTCATCAAAGTGAACCAATGTATAGATCTGCAAATACTTACTTATAACTTCGCTGCACTTCTCGACTTTAGACATACCCAGATCATCACATATAAAGGATAAAAAATATGTTAGCAATCAGATCTAGCCCATCAGATCACATAATGATAAGTCATTATGATCTTGATCCATTATTAGATCTCATCCATCATTATTGAAGCAAATCAAAATCAATCAATCTGCACGCTGTTACGAGAATGCAGTCACCAGAACATAAATAAAAACCTATAACTCTGCATCAACAAATAGAACCAATTGTAACTTCAAACATCATAGTTAATAAGGTCTATGGTACTTCAATGTGTCGAACCAGCGTGTATATGCACTTTTACCAAAGTGAAATAGCGTATATATTTGCAAATACTAACTTAAAACTTGATAGACATTCCAGACTTCAGTCATACTTAGATCATATCATTTACAGAATAAAACATGCATTAGTATTCAGATCTAGACTATCCATGATCAAACCACATAATGATAATAAATTTTAAGGCGTCATGATCCCGATCCATCAGCCATCATAAACGACATAGGTAAATCCTTATATTAGGTCAAGCAAAGCATCAGAAGCTCATAACCTGCATGTATGATGTAACACTTCAGAAGATATTCAATGCTTGCACACTTGGCCTAATGATCTTCTCCTCCTTATATAGTTTTAGGCTTTTCTCAATACCTTGGAACAAAACCACTTAGGACCAATACCTTGGTCCAAAACCACTTAGGACCAGTACCTTGGTCCAAATACCTAGGGTAAATACCTCAGACCAATTACCTCGGACCAAGTACCTTGGATCAATACCTTGGACTAAATACCTCGGGCCAAAAATTTGGTTTTCCAACATGTACGTGCTCTTTGTTTTGTGAAACTGTGTGTATACATTATACGCTCCTTTGGTTCTGTTAACTCGCATGTATATGCTCCTTGGACAAAGTGAACCAACATATACCTGTCTGTCTTCATTCTTTGGAGTCTGATTTGTAATCCTTTGTTGCTAACCTGCTGTACTGTGAACTATCATCTGAGAAAGTTTCCTTTGTACATTACTTCTGAACTGATTCCTTTGAACTACCCTACATTTTGTCACATCTGTAAACACAACTGCCATGCATTCTGTCACATCTGATATCTCTTCTGTAGATTCATCTAGTTACCATATACAAGTGAGTTGTTCTGCTACAAGTGGGTTGCCATCAAGTACAACACATGCATCATAATGCCAACAATATCCTCATTTGGACTTGATGGTAACCATGTGGTGTTGATTACTGCAAGCTGTAGAAATTGTTAGAGATAAAAAGTAACACCAAAATACTCTCCCCCTTTGACATCAAGGGCAAAGGGAAGACCAAGATATTCTCCCCCATTGATATCAAGGGCAAAGGGCTGACCAAAAAGAATACTTTCATATCTGAACAACTGAATATAAACATTGATCATGCTCCCCCTAAGCACATGTTGAATTCTCTGATTAAAGTCCCCCTTTGTACATGCTGAGATGCACTATATCATCCATGCTTCCCTTGAGCACATGTAGAGTATGCAAATATTTTCCAAAATAATAACATGACTCGATAACTCAACTAAATGACTTTGACCTTCGTATCACCAATGAATCATACATATATCAATGTCCCAACCAAGTGGGGATATAACGATTTTTTCTCATCCTCCCAACGAAGTGGGGATATACCAATTTATACATGACTGAAATATAGCAATTATTACTACATCCTTCCTATCCATAGTGGGGGTACAAATTACATCATATGACCAAAGAGGACTCATCAAAAGGCAGAGACAAATTATTTCATCATGGGTATTTATATGACCTTTACATCGAATGATATACATGAAATTTATAATAGATACCAAATATCTAAACAAGACCATGATAGTCATTAGCAACTATCATACACCATGTATGATCTACACCATAAGCATCTATCAACAACATCTAGAACTGTAACCTGTATATGTCCATCATCAGTTCCAAAGATATGACAAAGTAAATATCATCAACCTGTGACTAAGTATGTTGTATATAGATATAAACTCATCCTCTTGATCTCATCAAGATCAACTTTCTTCATTTCCTTAGTAGAAAGAGCCTTATCATAACCTTCCATGAATCAACTAAGCATATGTCATATCTCCAAGTAGTAACACAAAATCATTCACATCATATCATATGTGAAAACACCATAGTCATCACATCATCATCAAGAACTGCATGATCTTTCACAAGAACCCTTAATATATCAACCATGTATCATCACTAGGGAACATCCCACATCTGATAAGCATCAACCATGATAATCAACATATGTGAGTATCAACCTATCATCATAAGGTAAGAACTCATCATCATTATGTGTCTAAGTAAGCCATGTCTTCGAATATCCATGTCTTCAAATAGCTATGTCTTTATGCGACCTGCAATAACACCATTCTCTTGGCCAACCAACAATATTTATCAATATGCAACTTAAGTAATCATCCATGTATCCAGCATATTGTATATCCATCAAAGAGATAGAAATATGTATCTAGCAAACCATGAGCTCATGGTCATTTGTCAAGATTTCTTGATATCATCAACAACAACAATCCTCAACCATGTGAGAGCCAAGAACTATAAGAATCCTGCATCATAACTGCATCTTTGAAGGCATGATGACATCAGCATAAAAGAAATGAGTGACTCATCATCAAATAATGAAGTTGTGTACTCAATATTTGTACTTCTCCTTGTCCTTATGAAGATCACCACGTAAGCAACATATATGTACTATATGCATAATAAAAAACTCATCCACAATCATACATAAATCTGATTTGAATACCAACTATCTGATCCCAAGTATCATATGAGATTTTATCATGGGCAACTCACAACCGTAACATAGCAATATGTATCATTTAGCCACATAAGCATCATCATCATTGATTAGGTACAAAAGACTTCTAAACATAATGCAACAACGCTTTATTAGAAGCATAGCATGTTCTCCCCCTGAACCTGTTCCACCTGTTCACTGTTAGATCTGATCATTGCATATATTAAGAAATATCAAGGCATCATCATCAATCAGATATACATCAAGTTATCAACAAATTGTGAGGATCAAAAGCACTTCTAAATAACATCCACAGACTGTAGTCATCTATCATCAAGATAGAAAAGATAACTGATAATTGTCTGAATCATATCAAATCAATTTCCTGAGTCTGTCCCACTGCCTTTTTCTCCAAACCACATATACGCGACTATGCAGCTTCGAACTCGCATATATATGCGACCTGTGTTCATGAAACTTACGTATGAGATTTAGAACATTAAATTTTCACACTTTCAGCTCCCCCTAAGTCTGTTATGTCTGTACATTGCGCCATGCCACATTTTTCTGATTGTACTTCCTTCTTCTTCCATATCTTCGAGTGTGATGATGTTTTCTCCTTTTCGTATGGTGCCCGAAATTTTCTCCTACATTCATTTGCTATATGTCCAAACTTGTCACATGCATAACACCTTACATGTTTCATATTCCTTCTATAGCAGTCAATGGCTTTGTGACAAAACATATTGCAAGAAAAACAATATCCCTTAAAGTACGTGTAAGATGATGATCTTTCTGTGTGACGGTATTGAACCATTTTACTTCTGCATCTCGCCGCAACATGTCCAAAATTATGACATATAAAACATTCAACATTTTTCATTTGAGGAAATAATTGAATATCACTTCCATAGTTAGGAGTAAAAGATTTTCATTCCTTGTTTGTTGATGGGGTTGACCTCTCATCTCCTTGTTGAGAATTTTAGATATTGCATTAGAGTTCCTTGCCTCACCTTGTGAGCTAGATTCAATTTCAACATATTCATGAAAACCAAGACTATTTTTGATTGCAGGAGACCTTTGACTACTAAGAATAACATCCAAAATCTTTTTACTATCTTGAAATTGTAAAAGCTTGTCCTTTTCTTCTGATTTACCTTTTAGGATATTTACCTCAACCTGATATTGCTCCTCCTTTTCAAGATACTGCTTCTTCATGATTTATTTAGCTTTTCTCCCTTCTTCCACTTGTTGCCTTAATTGTAAAACCTTGTTTTCTTGTTCTTCAAGAGCTTGGAGTAGTTCTTCATTCTACTTATTTGATTTTCAAGATCTTCTTTTAGAGAGAGGATCTTAGCTTCAAGACCTTCATAGTAATTGGATTTATCTTTAATTTTCTTGATTGTTGTGCTCCTTTTATTTACTTCATTTCTTAATGATGTCACTTCATCCTACAGCTTTTGACATTGATCTTCCTTTTCCTTGTACTACTTCCTTACTTTGTTTCCTTCCTCCAGTTGAGATTTTAGTGTGGTAGCTTCTTCTTTGGAGGCACACTCCATTTTGTCCAATAGATCTTGCTGATCTCTAATTTTGTCTATGAGTTTTTAAAATTCTGCCTCTATTTCATATCTTTCTCTTTCACCCATAAGAGCAAATTTAGTTGTTTCATTGTCACTTTCATCATCTTCAAATGGACAGAGAAATGTATCACTAGAGGATAATAGATTAATACTTGATAGTTCTTTTGCTTGTTCATATTCATTCTGAGGTGATTCTGAATCTAAAGAGTTGCTTCCACATAATCCCCAATCGACTCTCCCATTGTCATAGTTCCTTTGAGATGCCTTCTTCTTTGGAGGTGATTTCTTCTTTCCCATTATTTCTATGGATCTCCTTCAAGCTATCAAGCTTCTACGAAAGGACCAGCTCTGATACCAATTGTTGGAAATAATACTGAGAGGGGGGGGGGGGGGTGAATCAATATTTGTAAATCAATAACTTTTTCATTTCCATAATCAGATTTTTATACGCTACTTCAGTGAAGGGAAATCGCGTGTGCATGCAAATGTTCTTAACGAAACCAATGTATATCTAGTGAACTTATGATTCAGTTAATTCATCATATGTTTATCTTCAATCTGTGCATCGGTACTTTATTAATCATTAAATAGTAACCATGTGCAATTAATAACAAAATGAACTATCACACATAAGCAACACACATGAACACCAAGATTTAAGGTGGAAACCCAATGTGGGTGAAAACCACCTGTTGTTCTCATCTTTGTATTCTTTTAATAATAAGAAAATCTGTTTACAACATTGTATTGGTGCAGACTCATACCAGTATGCAGGCTTCTACCTGCAGAAGGTTACAACCTTATCTCGTTCTCTAAATTCTACTGGAAGGGAGCTACAACCCCCTAGCTCTTGTACTAGCCGTTATGTTTACTAGTATGTAGGTGTTGACCTACAGAAGTCTACGACCTTCTTTCTTCCTCCAAGGACCACATTTAATAAATTTTGAGACTGGATGCTCCTGGTACATAACAATACACAAGAAGGCCTCGTTTCATTCAATTTTCATACTGGACCCATCAACAACATTGAAGCTTAGAATCAATCATCATTACAACATCTATGTCAACCAATCACCGAAACTCAATCATCACTTTTTGAATCAACCAAACTCAATCAACCACTGACAACCTCCGAACCTTTGAAACAACTGAATCAACCATTTATTCATACTTAATCAACCTTAGCAAATCAATTGGAACAAAGATATCACTGTAACCAGTACACAGATCTAAACCCAGAACACTACATCATCATTCAAAACCAGTTGTAACCTCAAAACCATGCATCAGAGTGTATACGCAACTTGTAAGAGCCGAACTAGCATGTATACACAACTTCATCAAAGCAAACCAATGTATAGATATGCAAATACTTACTTATAACTTCGCTACACTTCCAATTTCAGACATACCTATATCATCACATATAAACGATAAAACATATGTTAGCAATCAGATCTAGCCCATCAGATCACATAATGGTAAGTCATTATGATCCTGATCCATTATTAGATCTCATCCATCATCACTGAAGCAAATCACAATCAATCAATCTAAATACTGTTATCAAAATGCAGTCACCAGAACATAAAGCAAAACCGAGAACTCTGTATAAAAAATTAGAACCAATTGTAACTTCAAACATCATAGTTCATAAGGTATACGATACTTCTATGTGTCGAACTAGCGTGTATACGTGCTTTTACCAAAGCGAAACAACGTATATATCTACAAATACTAACTTAAAACTTCACAGACAATCCACATTTCAGTCATACTCAGATTCTATCATTTACGGAATAAAACATGCGTCAATATTCAGATCTAGACTGTCCGTGATCAAACCACATAATGATAATACATTTTAAGGCTTTATGATCCCGATCTATCAACCATCATCAACCACATAGGCACATCATTAGATCAGGTCAAGCAAAGCATCAAAATCTCATAACCTGCATATATGATCTAACACTTCAGAAGATATTCAATGCTTGGACACCTGGCCTAATGATCTTCTCCTCCTTATATAATTTTAGGCTTTTCTCAATACTTTGGACAAAAACCACTCAGGACCAATACCTTGGTCCAAAACCACTTAGGACCAATACCTTGGTCCAAATACCTAGGGTCAATACCTCGGACCAATTACCTCGGACCAAGTACCTTGGATCAATACCTTGGACTAAATACCTTGGTCCAAAACTTTGGTTTTCCAACATGTACGCACTTTTCCTTTTGTGAAACTGTGTGTATACGTTATACGCTCCTTTGGTTCTGTTAACCCACGTGTATATGCTCCTTGGACAAAGTGAACCAACGTATACCTCTCTTTCTTCATTCTTTGGAGTTTGATCTGTAATCCTTTGTTGTTAACCTGTTGCACTGTGAACTGTCATCTGAGAGAGTTTCCATTGTACATTACTTCTGAACTGATTCCTTTGAACTGCCCTGCATTTTGTCACATTTGTAAACACAACTGCCATGCATTCTGTCACATCTGATATCTCTTTTGTAGATTCATCTAGTTACCATATACAAGTGAGTTGTTCTACTACAAGTGGGTTGCCATCAAGTACAACACATGCATCATAATGCCAACACCCTACACCTATTTTTTGTAACTCATTCAAAAATATTTCCCAGGTCATATTCTTGATCTCCAATTCCTTCTTAACTAAAATTTTATTCAACCTGTGATGGTATACCTTGCATGCAACTTGGATCCTCTTACCTTTCTGAACTCCTTTTAACATTTTCTTCAAGGTTCTTAGTAGAAAATAAGGGAAATTGATAAGTTTACCTGACTCAAAATGTAGAGTCAACCGAATATGATACAAGAAGGTCAACAAGTAGCGACCCTCACAGGTGAGAAACTTTTGTAATATGTACAACAAGTATTTCCATTTTCCTTCCATGGAACTATGCGGAATTCCTTTATTCCAATCCATTTTTTGTTTTTTTTTTCAACGACAAATCGACGCCAATTTTTCTTCTCAATCTTCTCCTTTTTGAACCACTGCTCACCTTCTGCTGGTAATCTTGTGGCTTGTGATATAGACTCTTCCATTACTTCAAATTCCAGTGATCCTACCTTGGTTAGGCTCCCATCAAAGGTCCGAGAAAACACTAATGCCACGCCAAGTCAAAGCCATTAAACTTCGACAGAAATGGGAGGAACGTAGATTCCTGGGAAAATGGAAGACTGTTCTCGTATTCGGCCATTTTATCTAACTCTTTCATGGAACATGATTTAATTCTCACTGGCACCATCCTCAATTCACTGAACTCTATCTAAAACTTCTTAGAAAGATCATATCTAAGAATTTAGGAGATCTGTTTAAAACAAACCTTGTGATAACTGAGTTATCCGACCACCACTATATTGGCCACCTCCTAATAGTCACGCTCCATCATTAAATGTAGACCTTGGGATGGATACAATATGGATAGATTGTGGTACAAGCAGAGATGATCATTGGTGAAGGCGGTGGTTAAGGTGCCATGATTAATATGACAGTCATGTGTGGTATGGTATGAGGTCGAGTCGTCATTAATAGGTAACGAGATTTTTTTGAAAAAGGTAACTATGGTATGACTGGTTAAATCGTACACATCCCACAATCACTTAATTATTTCACACAAGGTGTACATGGTACTTAAAAAAAAAATATTTCATAACTTAATTATCCATGTACTTAAAATATTTCCTTCCTATTTTAGTAGATGATAAAACAAAGCTTAATCATAATAAAAAAATATTGAATGCTATCAATCTAGAAGTGGTGCAGTCATTCTGCCTGCACACGATTTTCATGAAACAAGAATAAACTTTCCAGATGTGCATTTTTGCACCAGGTATTCCTACACCATATTACAAATTTTTTCACTAAAGACCATTGTTCCTGCACCAGGACATGTAGTTTTGTACTTGGGAGTGCTCAGCAGTGCAGATTCCTGCACTGAACATTTCCTCACTCAAACAGTCCTGCACCAAACATTCCTACACTAAACATTCTTGCACTAAACACATATACCTGCACCAAGTATATTGTGGCCAAAAATTTCTGATAAAATTCATAGGACGGATTTTGAAGGATTTGCTCAATCATAAAGGAGGTTTTATTCACCAACTTTTTTGTGCCAATACATGCCTTCTGATTTTCTTCATAACCTTGAATCATATTTTGCAATATGATCCATGAGGGAGAAAAGAATTGGGAAAGGGGGTAAATTTTTAGAATGGGAAGGAAATTATGACAGGGAATTCAAGAGTTAGACTACCAAGAGGGACATATCGAAAAAGGGATCTGGGAAAAAATTTACGGGAAAAAGAGGGAAGAACGAAATCGGATAGGGATAGTTTCCATGTGAAGAAAGGGGTGGTAAATTTTATGAGATAAAAAGAAGAAAATTAGAGGGAATTTTACAAAAAATGAAATATAAAAAGGGAAGAATTTCACCTCAAAAATTTGTCTGGATAGTGCCGAACCAAAAGTAAATGCAGTGAGAATTGATGTTGCTTGCACAAATATTTCCATATCAGTTGTACCAAACTTGGATAAGGGCTCGGTTCCTACACTTAAAAACTTGCTTCTTCTTGGTGACAGTCAGTACATATAAAGATCCAGCAACATTCCCATTTTATTGAATTTTTTATCATCTTGCAAGCATGATGGTTTTCAAACTGGTCCTTCTATGACCATGTTAACAAACTAATCACAACAATCATAGGAAAATATTTTTTTTTTCTATTTTTAGTTTTTGTCATTTTTTTCTTTTTGTTGTTTTTTTTTTTTTTTTTTGAAAAGAGAAAATTAGATCTATAATAAGTTGGCATGGCCACCTACCATCTCTAACTCAGGATGCTGCTGCACTTTCTCCATGAAGTCCTCCTTTGTGAGGGGCTTAAAATATACCTTGAGTTTATGACCGTTCACAAGGAATACTGAATTTCACCCATCAATAGTTTTGATCTCTACAACCGCATTCCTGAAAATTCTGACTACTTCATAAGGTCTCATCCAGAGTGTATGGAATTTTACTTTGAAATTTTTAAATCTATAGTCATAAAGAAGTACCCAATCACTTGGTTGGAACTGCTTCTTCTCGATAGACTTGTCATGCCACCTTTTGCATTGTTGTTTTACTAACACATTCTGCTGAACAACATCTCTTCAAAATTCATCTAACTCATTTAACTGTAATAGACGTTGTTGTTGTGCTTCTGATAGATTTATTACCGGTTGAACTGCTATTTGAAAGGTTTTTATCTGGAACTTTATCAACAAAAAGACTTGTTTCCCGTATACCAACTCATATTGTGTATGTCTTGTGCTATTCCGCCAAGTGGTTCGATAAGCCCATAAGGCTTCAGGTAACTGGTTGGCCCAATCCTTCCTATTCATATTTACTGTTTTGGTGAGGATGGATTCGATCAGTTTAATGGTAGACTCCACCTGGCTGTTTTCTTGCGGGTGATACGGAGTGGACTTTCTATGCCAAATTTTTTATTGATCCATGACTTCCTGTACGATATTAGAAATAAACTGTGGTCCATTGTGAGTAACAATCTCTCTATGAACACCAAATCTAGTAAGCATTGTTGGAAATAATACTGAGGTGGGGGGGGGGGGGGGGGTGAATCAGTACAATTCAATAAATTTTCATTTCATAATCAGATTTATATACGATACTTGAGTGAAGTAAACTCGCGTGTGCATGCAACTATTGTTAAGGAAACCATCGTTTGTTTATATTTAATCAGTGCATCAGTACTTTATTAAACAATATCTATGTGCAGTAATAATAGAAATAAACCATCACACATAGAAACACACATGAACACCAAGATTTAAGGTGGAAACCCAATGTGGGAGAAAACCTACTTGCTTCTCTCGTCTTTGTCTTCTTTTAATATAAATAAAATGTGTTTTCAATCTTGTTATTGTGTAGACTCATACCAGTATGCAGGTACCCAATAGCAGAAGGCAACAACCTTCTCTCTTTCTCCAGCTCCTATTGGAAAGGAGCTACAACCCCCTAGCTCTTGTATTATCTGATATGTTTACCAGTACATAGGCCCCTACCTAGAGAAGGCTACGACCTTCTCTCTTCCTCTAGGGACCACATTTCATAAATTTTCAGACTGGATACTCCTGGTACATAAGCACACAATTAATCACCATTGCAATAACTGCATCTACCAACAATCAATCAATCTGAATAATCAGATCACTGTCACCAGAACACTGTGTTGAACCCAGAAACCTGCATCATCAACCAGAACCAACTATAACCTCACAAATCATATGTCAAAATGTATACGCTACTTCAATGAAGCCAACCTGCGTTTATACGCTACTTCCTTTAACTAAACCTGTGTATACCTCCAAAATTACTGAATCATAAAAACCTCTGAATAAAACTATATCAAACAGTAACATTCTGAAGACCATTGTCAAATTACAGAGATCTAAATAGACATCAGCAAAGATCACCCTTCTCAATTAATCACTCAATCAATCAAATTCCATATCCTTATGCATTCGGTTCTAATTTCAGATATAAGAATACATCATTGAAAAACAACAAAAAAACAACAACATTGATAAAATAGATCAGTCATTTTTGAACAACAGGATTTTCTTTTGCATACACTACTTGGAAGAGTCAAACCAGCGTGTATACATGCCTTCACCAAGGTGAACTAGTGTATATATCTACAAATACTACACTAGTACAAAATGGCTAATTAATTACTAAAGAAATGACTACAATTTTCATATAAACGACCATTTTTTAGTAGGTGACCATTAGTAGCCAATTTACAGTATCTTATGATGCGACCAATTGTTAGTCATTTTTAGCTTAGTCATTAATTGGTTGTCTCAATTTTATCTTCTAGTAGTATATTTAGTCATAAATTTGGTTATTAATTTAGTTATTGATTTAGTCATTAATTGCCACAATTAATGACCAAATATACAACAAAATATATTACTATATGATCATCCGAGAAAACCCATTAATGACCAAATAAATATGACCAAAATGTTGGTTGTGTTAAAAGATACTGTAAATTAGCTACTAATAGCCATATATATGAAAATTTTAGTCATCATTTGAAACCAATTAATGACCAAATAGATATGACTACATTTTGATTGTGTTATAAGATACTATAAATTAGCTGCTAATAGTGATAGATATGAAAAATTTAGTTGTCATTTGTAATCATAAATTTATCATTTGTAGTAGTCATTTATATTTTTTGGTAGTTTGATATTCATTATATAAATGACTAATTTAGTAGTTTATATTCATTTCATTTACTTTCATTAATAATCATTATAAATGACTAATTTAGTCGTATATTCATTTTATTTGTGTTCATCATTAATCAATATAAACTACTAATTTAGCAGTTTTAGATTGATTTTATGCATTCATTATTAATCAATATAAATTAATTAGTATGATTTAAAAAATGTCATACAATGTGCATGTCAATCTAATATGAAAACGCAAAGTTGCATATGTTAATTACAATACTAAAGAATATCAAGTGCAACTATATATAATTTCAACCACATAAATTATATTATATGAAACATTAAGTATTACAATATAAATTTCCAACTTAATATTGGTTGGACTACAATTTAGACATGAAATGATGTTTCATCACTTCAAAACATTATCATTGTGTTGCCAAGGCATTGCAGGTGAATTCACCAACTCCGAAGACTTGACCATTAGTCTCTAAGTTTGTGTCTTATCCGGGATATTGGCTCTAAGGGTATCACCAAACCAGATCTATTCACTCGCTCTTTTCATTTGTCGCTGCAGTGTTGTTACTCTCATCTCTCTTCAATCCCCGCTTCTTACCATCAATACTGAGTTCATTTTCCTGAAAACAAAAGAAGATACAATGCAGAGTGTAAGACATGAAAGACAATGAATGCGAAAATATAAACTGAAGTAGACTATAAAGAGTTTATACGACATATTCCTCAACATTAGTAATGTCAAATCCATTTTTCCCCCATACAAGTAAAAAACTTGAACAAGTTTTCTTTAGATGGGCGATAGTGGTGACTATAATGTGGTCATATGACCTGTATAAACAAAGCAAATAAAATGTCACCATAAAAAAGAACACCTTAGTAACTCAGTATTCAAATTTCAAGGAAAGCTTAAGCACAATCATGTCAACTAAGTTACATGCTAAAAAGCTCAAGTTGTAGATAACTTGTGAAAACAAATAATCTGAGGTGTGATGTTTAATCATTATCATTTTATTCGTAACAACATTTCATTTTCTAACATATGAACTTGGTCAAGTATATAAACAACATGTGCTCAAATAACAACATGAAAGTAAACTTTTTTGATAGCCATGAAAATATTTTAACAAAAAATAGCTACAAGGATTCCAATCAATATCATGTAATACTAATTTCATATTCAAGCTTTGGTTGTTGTTTAAATAGACATGATACCAAGTATTTTCAATTTCATAATTAAAATACAAAACAAAAGAAAAAGAAACATCCAAAATACAATCAAACAATAAAGAGAGGATATAATGGAATGGATATTGAAATTATAAAAAATATGTTTACTTATCCACTGATGTCGTGTCTAGCATTCCTAAAACATTTTTTTGCTGAAAATAACCATGAGGTAAAAGAATCACAACATTAAAAACCATAGGAATCCCTACTAGAAACATTTCCAAAGTCGATGGCTCAGGTTCTTGAAGGATCTCTAAAAAAAATGAATCACATCCAAGACATGTTCTACATTGTCTCCCCATCCTTTTTCCAATCACATTTATTGTAACCTCCCCACAACAGAGTCAAGTAACAATCAAACGAAGGAATTGACATTTGTTTTTATCTTTTAATTTTATAAAATTTGAATCTGATTTGTTTTAGGAATATATTAATTCATAATTAAAGCATTTTTGACATATGAGAAGGTACCAATCAAGTAGGACATTAGAAAAATTAACCTCAATGAGGTCCTCAAACAATTTCTACAATATCAATATTTTTCTTGTTGTGATATCTTGGGTAGAAAAAATTTAAAATGAAGGCCCTTCACCAATGCACGTGCAAAGGAACGGTTTGAATTTTTTTCCATTCCAACCACTATCTCAGATAATTCATGAAAAAAATTCATTGGATGCTTTTGACTCCTTATCATGTGTTGGAATATCAAGCTTCAATACAACACCTAATGAATAACCCAAAAGCTTTCTAAGATACTCAATGTCTTGGCTTCTTGACTCCAATATCTGGATGAACAAATAAAATATGGAAGTCAATCAAAATCCACATCAATACAATGCCACATAAGCATTATCACTTTCAAATAAATAGCATACAAGAGCTCCACGTCAATGCTTTCAAGGAGTTATTTTTTCCAACTTTCAAGAATCAATGAAAGAAGCTCATCTCTGACTTCTTTCACAAGTCCAACAACCCAACTGTAATGAGGATTATCCTACGCAAGGGACTCTTCAACGCCATTCCAAAAATCTTTCTCCATTGTTGATTTAACCTATTCCTACAAAACATATGTGAAGAAACTAAATTATCTACTTACTTCATCCAAAAGAGGACCAGGTCTTACCTTTCAGCAGATTCTAATTATCCTCGTCTTAATTTTATCAGAACCTTTATCTATTCCATAGATAATATCAACTAATTATCTATCTATATCATGAAGAATATCATTAACCATAATTTCATTTTCATTTAACATTTTCTCCTCAAGTGCATCTCCCAATCTATTGTTGGAGCTAGACTTAGTGCTTGAGGAAGTTTCTGGTTCTGAAGGGATTTTAAATAATGACTGAGCAACCTTCTTTGGTTTTCCATTATCACTAATTTGGAAATCAGAGGGACTATGAGATGGCATTGGTAGATGTTATGAAACCAGCTCAAGAAAAGATAGAAAAGATAGATCAACGCCTTAGAATTCAGCCTCTTCGAGGGGGCAACCTCCTTTACATTACATAAATGAACAATTCTTGGATGATACAAATGACAAAACCTCCTTTCTATATATAGGAGTCTAAGGAGTCACAATATAATCCAGCCGACCTAACAATAATAATATAAAGCCACAAAAATAACAATAGAGGGATTCTATGGGGCACAGAAATAACAATATGGGGGTAATAGGGGCACAACAATATAAATAAGGGGTATAACTACAATAGTAATGGGGTAATCACTAGTATTATAGGGACCCAACATGCCCCTCTCCTTCAAAAAAGTGTTGTCCTCAACGCTTGAGTAGTTCTGGATACTTCTGCATAAAATTCTCATCCTCCCATGTGGAATCTTCAGCGGATAAGTTCTTCCACTTGATAAGATACTCTGAAATTGATCGATTTCGTAGCTGTCGAGTTCTTGTTTCTGTGACTGCTTCCGGTTCCAATATAATTTTTCCTTCCTCGTCAAGTTCTGGCAATATTGTTTGAACTGGGAGCTTGTCGCCTATAACCTTCTTTAAACATGAAACATGGAAAACTGGGTGCAATCGAGAAGCTGCAGGAAGCTCCAATTTGTATGCCATAGTACCAATCTTTTGCAACACCTTGTACGGACCATAATACTTTGGTGATAATTTATTATCCTTCTTAGCTTGCTTTAGGGACATTTGCTTATATGGTTGTAGCCGTAGGAATACCCAATCACCTACATCAAAACTTCTTTCACTGCGATGTTGATCTGCCTGTTGTTTCATTCTATTTTGTGCCAACACGAGGTTATCCTTTAAGAGTTGGAGGACTTGTTGTTGATGTTCGATGTGATGTTCCACTGCCTGAACCTTAGAATTTTCTCTTAAATATGATGTGATGGATGGTGGTTGATACCCATAAAGTGCCATAAATGGGGTCATTTTTGTTGCTGTATGGAAGGAAGTGTTATACCACCATTCAGCCAGAGGCAACCATTTGACCCATTGTGTCTGTTTATCAGATACAAAGCAACGAAGATATCCTTCCAAACATTTGTTTACTATCTCAGTTTGCCCATCAGATTGAGGATGATAAGATGAGCTATGAGCTAACTGAGTACCAAGACAAGAAAATAATTCTGTCCAAAAATTTCCAGTGAAAATGGGATCTCTGTCACTTACAATAATCTTTGGGTTTCCATGTAGCTTTTGAATTGTTTCCATAAATGCAGTAGAAACTGTACTGGCTTTAAATGGATGTGATAATGCACAAAAGTGTGCATACTTGGTAAGTCTGTCAACTACCACCATGATGACACTCTTTCCCTCAGACTTGGGTAAACCTGTGATAAAATCCATTGAAACCTCCTCCCAACGTTGGCTTGGAATGGATAAAGGTTGTAATAGACCCGGTGTCTTAATTGTTTCAACTTTATTTTGTTGGCAAACCAAACATTCCGCCACAAACTTTTGAATATCTGATTTAAGGCCATCCCAAAAAAATTCCTTCTTAACCCTGTGGTAAGTTTTTAAAAATCCTGAGTGCCCTCCTAAGGGAGAAGTGTGCAATTCCATAAGAATCTTTTGTTTTAGCTGGGAATTCTTACAGAGGTATAAGCGATCTTTGTACCATAACGAATCATTTTGCCAGCTAAATGTATCAGAAGTACTGGAATCTTGTTGTAGCTTTCGAATAAGTGCCCACACTTCTTCGTCATTCTTCCATTCCTCCCTTGCTTCGTTTATCCAATCTGGTTGGATAATAGAAATGGCACACAACAATGCTTCCACATCCTCATCCTTTCTTGAGAGTGCATCTGCCACCACATTTTGCTTCCCTTTTTTGTAGATGATTTCAAAGTCATAACCCAACATCTTTGTGACCCACTTTTGTTGCTCTTCAGAGGATAATCTTTGTTCTAAAAAGTATTTAAGGCTATCATGATCCGTTTTTACCTTGAAGTGTCTTCCCATTAGGTAGGGTCGCCATTTCTTAAGTGCATGGAGTATTGCCAACATTTCCTTCTCATAAATAGCTTTGCTTAAAAACTTTCCCTTGATTGGACGACTTTCAAAAGCAATGGGTCTTTCATCTTGCATTAGAACAGCACCAATTCCATTTCCTGAAGCATCACATTCCACAATAAAGGTTTTTGTGAAGTCCGGTGTAGCTAAGACCGGTGCTTGGCACATTGCCTCTTTAAGATGTTCAAAGGCCTTTGTTGCTTCCGGAGTCCATGAAAATGAATCTTTCTTCAATAATGTTGTTAGAGGTGCTGCTATTCTCCCATAATTCTTAACAAACTTGCGATAATACCCTGTCAACCCAAGAAATCCTCGCAGATGCTTTATGGATGTGGGGATTTTCCATTCCTTAATGGCTTTAATTTTGCTAGGGTCTACCTTAACTCCTTCATGAGATACAATATGACCCAAATATTCCACCTCCTGGACTCCAAAGAAACATTTGGATCTTTTTGCATATAATTGTTTCTCCTCCAATAGTTGTAGCACCCTGTCAACATGTTCAACATGATCCTTCCAAGACTTGCTGTAGATTAGTATATCATCAAAAAATACTAACACAAATTTTCTAAGGAATGGTTTGAAAATTGAATTCATCAAACCTTGAAATGTTGAAGGTGCATTGGTAAGGCCAAAAGGCATGACCAAAAATTCATAATGACCCTCATGAGTTCTAAATGCCGTTTTCGGAATGTCTTCAATCTTCATTCTGATTTGATGATATCCCGAACGAAGATCCAACTTGGTGAAGTAAATTGATCCATGCAATTCATCCAGTAATTCATCAATGACAGGAATGGGGAACTTATCTTTAATAGTGAGCTTGTTGAGCTCCCTATAATCTGGACACATGCGCCATGATCCATCCTTCTTGTGCACCAATACTACTGGAGCTGAGAAAGAACTTTGACTCGGTTGAATTATACCAGCCTCTAGCATTTCTGCAACCATACGTTCAATTTCACTTTTTTGGACATAGGGATATCTGTACGGCCTGATGTTTGGAGGAACACTTCCTGGAATCAGATGAATAGCATGATCATGATCACGCATAGGTGGGAGACCTTTGGGAGTCTCAAATACCTTGGAATGATTGTCCAGGACTTTTTGGAGATCTGGAGAAATAGATGATTCCAATGTGGAAACATCTAGCGAACATAATTGTGCAATTACACCTCTTTGCTCCTTTTTTAGAAGCTTTGTCATGCCATTAGAGCTGATTATCTTTCCTGGTTTCCCTGCAATACCCCTTAATTCAACTTCCTTTCCTTCCACAGAAAATTTCATGAAAAGTTCTTGAAAATTAAAAGCTATTGTACCCAAGGATTGTAGCCATTGGACTCCTAGTACAACATCAGCACCTCCCATTGGAATGGAAAGCATTGGGCTAGTCAATACATATTCTCCCATGGATAGCTTGATATTATGGCACTTTCCAGAGCAATTTATTGTTCCTCCATTTGCAATCATCACTTGACACTCTGGTGCTGGATATAGGAAGCAATTCAATTCTTTTGCTACCCTACAATGAATAAAATTGTGGGTGCTTCCTGAATCAATCAACACTATTACCTTTTTCTTCTTGATTTGTCCTTCTATCTTGATGGTTTGAGGAGTGGTAATTCCCGCCAATGCATTACAAGATATGGTCGGATTTATTTGTTCTTCATCTAGGCTTTGTTCCTGGAATATATCCTCTTCTTTTGACCTTTCTTGCTCCTTTTCTTCTTCCTCTTCACAATCTATGTAGAATAATTTCTTCTCAGCACACTTATGACCTTTTGTGTATTTGCTATCACAATTGTAACAAAGCCCTTTTGCTCTTTTTTCTTCCAATTGTTGTGGTGTCAACCTTGTAGGTTGTGGAAGACTATGGGCAACAACACTTCCGTCTTTATAGTTGTGAGTGGTATGCTTCCTAGTTGCCATAATTTTGCTTTCCATTTTTCTTGCTAACCTGAATGCCTTCTCTAATGAATCAGGTTCCCAAAGGCGAACATCATGTTGGATATTATCCTTTAAAGACCCTATGAACACATCAATCCTATGCTCCTCTGGAATATCTTTTACCCTTATGTTCAATTTTTGGAACTCCTCAATGTGCTCCATTATTGAACCCTTTTGTTTGAGACTTATCAATTGGCTAAAAAAAGTGTTGCTTTTTGTATCCTCATAATGTGCTATCAATTCTTCCGTAAAAATTGCCCAAGTGATAAATTGTTTACGAGAACAAAGCCATTGATACCATACAAACTGATTTGGTTCCAAATATAAAGTTGCCATACGTACCTTTTGTGTGTTTTGCACATTATTGAGATCGAAGAATTGCTCCATCTGTAATATCCATGTGGCGGGATCCTTGCCATCAAACTTCCTCATATCGATTTTTGGAATATGGTGATTCTTCGATCCAACATTAGAGTCTATGGAATCATGATTAACATTTCTTTTGTTCTCATCATGAGTTTCCTTTACTACCTTTTCACCATTAGTAAGTATTTCTTGTAGAAAATTAGTCAAATCTGTCTTCAAATCTGCCATGCCTGTCTTCAAATTTGTGTTCAAATCTATCTTCAAATTGTCCATCTTAGCTTCCATGCCATTTATCTTAGCTTCCACGCCATTTATCTTAGCATCTGTTAGCTTTTGTGAGCGTGACATTTGTTGCACTTGTTCTTGTAATTTTGATATATCATGTAGCATTTCTTCCTCTTCTTCATGAGTCATGCTAGAGCTTTCAGGTTCCTTACTAGGTGTTTGCATTTTCTTTCCTCGGGGCATCAGTTACCGATAATAATGCTCTACTATGCCCTTTGAATTCCTTCAAAATAAATTTTCAAACCAAGCTTAAGCAAAAATTTAAAAAAATCTACACACCTTTTTTCACTTTGTAGGAGCTCGATATTGCCTCTGATGTATCTCTGTACTTTCCAATCATCTAGTTCTGAAATTGTGACCTGTAGTAGCTCTCTGTGTCCTCTTTCCAATGCCACAAGTCTGACCCAAATTGGATTCTCCAAGGAAGAGTTATGCGAAATCTCCCACAGTGACTTGATTATAGACTAGTTCAGTAGAGCGAACTTGTACGACGTGCCACGAGTCACTGTTTCGACCTTTGGATCTAAAAACACCCACAAGAAACTACAGTCCGTCCTCTTTCTGTACCTTTTTACGAAATTTCAATCCGATCCTCAGAGAGAAAGTTATGACGATTTTCCCCAGGTCACCTGTTTTGAATGTAATTCAGGAGTCTGCAAAAAGACCAACTTCCTCAGATCATATCTCCGAAAATATCGCGCGAAAAGCTCTGAAATTTGGACCCAAGGTTCAGCGCCAATTCTTCTCAAATGGGTTTTTTTTTGCGACTTCTGAAACGTCACAGAAAAAAAGTTATAGCGAAAATGCCACGATGACCTGTTTGGAGCAGCGAAACCCTAGAATCCAAAGCTCTGATACCAAATGTTATGAAACCAGCTCAAGAAAAGATAGAAAAGATAGATCAACGCCTTAGAATTCAGCCTCTTCGAGGGGGAAACCTCCTTTACATTACATAAATGAACAATTCTTGGATGATACAAATGACAAAACCTCCTTTCTATATATAGGAGTCTAAGGAGTCACAATATAATCCAGCCGACCTAACAATAATAATATAAAGCCACAAAAATAACAATAGAGGGATTCTATGGGGCACAGAAATAACAATATGGGGGTAATAGGGGCACAACAATATAAATAAGGGGTATAACTACAATAGTAATGGGGTAATCACTAGTATTATAGGGACCCAACAGTAGAGCTCTATTCTCCTTTTATTCCATAAATTTAGCTCATGCATTTGATAGTGCCATTTTCATCCTTGTTGCTACATCACTTCCACTCAAACGAAGAACCCTTTCTTATAGAAGTTGTTGATCTTCTATAACCTATAAAATGCATGTAATTATGAGAATTTAGACTCAAATTGGTTTTCGATTAAAAAAAAGGCCTATTACTATTGAAGTAGGTATTCCGTACTAAGAAAAGGTGTTAACCTGTCTTAATAGGATTAATTGAAGGTAGATAAAAGAAGAAAAGACCATCTGAAGAGGTGTGTTTCAGAAATCCAATGTTTTCTCAAAAGTTTAAACTCAAAATACAGAAAAAAATCCAAAACCAACTTCAATAGCAACCCAAAAACCTTGAGTTACTAATGTGTACTAATAGTAGATAGTGGCTTTTACAATCCCAACTCCATGAAAACCAATTGATATATATAAATACACCCTTCAAATCCTTATAGTAAACTTGTAGATATCTTCCTTATTTATCCGCCAACAAGATCATATCATTAGAGGTGACCAAAATCATCATAAAAGATAGAGCACAACAAAAAAACATATTAATATCGTAACGCTATGTGCATTTTAGTCACTCATGTGCATCCTCATAGATGAATAATCATAATTATACACTCAATTAATATGAACATGGGAATACCAAGTGCATGTGAATATAAAGTAGTAATTCAGACCTTCTTGCAAATGGCCTCGAGCCATGACTACCATCATCCTCATCTCTTGATGTTATCTTTGCACTTTTGCATCATTGAAGCTTCAAGTTGGCAAGCCACTCTAATTAAATCCTCTTCAAGGGATTTTGTGTCCTTTACTTTCGACAACACAAACTAATAAGAGCACCAGGAAACATGAAATGCAGCTAGTTGAGCTGCAAATGGTAGTTGTTGACTAAAAGTCTGAGGTTCATCAGAACCCCAATCATCGGTTGTTGCATCTGGAGAAGAAAGTCTTCATAGATCGCTAGAAGAAAGCCCATCTAATATAATAGTGATTAAGGATTCAAACTCTAGAATAAGCCTAGTTGTTTCTTTTGCAAGTGCAATTCCACAGTCTCCTCTACCGTTGAAGACAACCTTAAGATGACCCAAAATCATATAGGCACACAAAAATACATGTACTAGATACCTTAACAATTCCTTTCCTTTGACATTTTGACCTCTAGTTGTCCCTTTAACAGACACTTGTGAAACAACCATCTTTGTAGCTCTATTTTCAGTTGACGACATTTTTTCATGTCCTCGAGATAACTAATTAAGAAAATGATCTATCTACACAACATTAGATTGACATGCTTGTGACACCAAAAATAGAATCAATGTGAACTGCAAGTGCTTTCACAACCTGTAATGTGGAAGTTGACTATATGTGAGCTGCAAGTTGCTCAAAATGGAACTAAATTAACACAGGAATGATTGATTTCACATGCAACAAACTCTCGTGCTAAAGCATATGTTGTATGTCTTGAATTTTGGAACTACCTCCAAACCCTATAAAACAAGAACTTAGTAAGGTTCATAAAACAACAAATAGTGTTGCATTAGTCTATCAGCTTTTCTAAAATCAAAAATTGAATTCCCTTATAAGTTAGACTATGAACTGGTCAACTTTCTTGAGAGACAGTCCCCACGCTTGTACATTTTGTGGTGATTAATATGATTGATGCCTCCACATCTTCCTATTTGCCTTACAAGTTCTACTCTTTTGTTTTTTGCTTGTGTAAGTGTTAATTGGGACAAATGAGTTGTAGGCAACTAAAAACAAAAAAAACGTTGAAATCAACTACACCATGCACATACCCTTTGCATTCAACTTTCCAACTTCTCCTTCAAATTTTTAATCACCATTTCCCTCTGAATATAGACAAAATTGGTAACCTTTCTTTCTTGCATAACTATTGCATGTGCATGATTTTTTTCAACCTCTAAAAGAGCCAAACTCTTCTCCTCTACAGTTTCAACTCTTTGACATATTGTTGCATAAAGTGTTTCCATGTGATTTTTATCTTTATCTTCCTACAACATCCATTATAGAAGGAAATGTGCCATCCTCCCCTAGGCAACAACCCTCTATTGTTTCTCTGACTCTAGAAGAGCCATCTTGTTTGTCTCTGCCCATTGCACATGGGATTCAACTTTTGAATCCATATCTTCACGCTCCCTTTCAACATGTAGTTGCACTTTTGTTTTAGCAACTTTTCATAGCTCATATGACTTGGCTAAGTGCATTTGTGCCTATGCCAAGAGCTCAAATCTGCCAAAATCACAAATTATGATGGTTAATGTCAATGGCATTTCTGCATATAAATGGCTTTAGGGAATGCATGAAAAGTTCTTTTGTTACAAGTTCTAAAGTTTTTATAAACAATTTCAAGCTAAATATCAAGAAGCAATAAAATTTCAGTATGATAGTAAATGTCAATGGCATTTCTACATATAAATGGCTTTAGGGAATGTCAAGCTCCCATGGATGAACTCTTTCAACCAGAGGAATAACAAGGGTTTCATTCATTATGCCAAATAGGTGAAGTTGTAGATGCCATAGGAGAACTAGGAAGCACAAGACTTCCAATTGGGTAGCTGGATATAGCATGGCAAAGCCAAAGGAAGGACTGGCATAACATCCTAGACAACCTTTTCCCAAATATGGCACACCATATTGCAACTGTTGTTGAGCAAGCAAAGAAGTCAAGTAGGATTTCTATAACTCAAGAAAATCAAGATAAGAGGCATCCATGTAATTCCTTGATATAGAATGATCATTCAATCCTGTGGCCATTCATGCAGCATATTCTGCAGTTCTCTGCAATTGTTGCATGCTTATTGGATCCATGATTGGCATATGAATTCCAACTCCCATTGTCTCACTTAATCTATATAAGTTCTGTAGATCTATGTTGACTCCTGATGTTCCTCCAAGTAGGCTACCAGGAGAAAATCTTGAATCCATGCTAGCAACTACAACAATATTGTCAAATGTGGGAGCCAAAGTACCAGGTGTAGCAAAGTTGGCCATCATGGGTTGCAAAATAATTAGATTAATTGGATATCCACTCAAACCAAAATTAGGAGTACATACATTTGAAATATGTGGACTCTGATATTTCCCATTTGAGCAATTCCCATTGGGAATCCCAACAACTAATGTGACAACATACAACTTAGGTGTAATAGATGCATATTGTTGATGTAAGTGGGTACCTGTAACTTGATCTTTGGAAGTCATTGAGGTCATGTTCATGTTTTCCAGTACTCTATTGTTTTAATTGAAGCCAGAGAAGGATTGTCATTGTGCCTTTGTCAAAATACATGACTTGCCTAATTCAGCTTGTGACTCTATGGGATGTGAAAGCTGTGGATTTTGGTTTAAAGAAACTTGGTTAAGAAAATGGTTTTTTTAAGTTTCTGTAAGTTCATGTGGTATTTGTAACTTAACGTGCTTTTTCTCCTTAATGGATGTTATTTCATCAGAGGATAAAGTAATGACTGACAAAGGAGTAGCAAATTTTGCGGAATAAGAATAAAATGCATTAGATGACTCATGGTTAACAATTCTTTCATTTTCAAATAACCCAAACTTTCCCACCTTTCTAGTTGAGCAAGGACTAGCTAACTCGGTCTTGACTAGCTGAGGATATGGTGTTGGATTTCTTGAAAGATATGCACCTACTATTGATGCAAATGGTTGTGAAGATTATATGCCAAGGCCCTGGACTCTTGTAAGACCTAGAGTTGAAGAACAAGAGTACATGCCTTCAAATATTGCTGCTTCAAATGCAGAGGAAGGAGATCGAAAAACATCTTGCAAATATCCAAAACATTCCTTAGCATAAGGAGCTATATGATCAATTTCACTATCATGAGTAGCTCTATTTGGCAGCCTGGAAAAATGTTCAGGATTTGTTGTATACCTTCCCAAGTCTTCCTACAAGGAGATACAATGTTTCCAAATGAGTTTAAGTTAGCTAAGTCACAAAAATGAAGTGAGACTTGTGAAACTGCCATATTTCTTAAATAACCAAAACCACTTTATTGTTATGAATTTCAAACTTCAACTGTTGCCTGGACATTTCATGTGTCTAGAAATAATGAAACAAACTATGGAAAAAATGATCTCTAAGAGATATATTATCCCAAATTATATTCAAGACCAATTTTCCTTTCAACTTGTAGTAGCAGAGGCTTGATACCAAAATTTTACCTGTCAATTGCTAAATGTAGACTAATAGCAATGATACTAGATTCTAAACCAACATTTAAAAAGATGAAAGTACTTTTGGATTGAAGAAAAAGTGTTATTTTTTATATCTGCATGTTTACAACACACACACACACACAATGGAAATAAAACTAAGAAAAATGTAAGAAGCAAAAATTATTACAACCAAGATTTGTAGAGAATCTGTAGTCCCATGGCTTAATTTAGTTTAGAGTTAATCCCAAAAATTCTTAATGCAAGGGTTAAGAATAAATTGCAGATAAGATATAAAGAAACCATCTACCATCAGTTCCATGAACAAAATTGAGGAGATTGATTCAAATGTGAAGTCCCAAAAGTGATAGAGCTTGTGCTTTCTCTATGGAAAAACAAGTAAAATCACTATTTACAATGAATACTGGCAGATTGGTGTTGGTTGCAAAGTAGAGGGCTAGAGCACTCAGTGGGAATGTGTTGTGGAAAATTGTGATTAGACATTGGATTCTCTTTGCTGAGAATATCTTTGGTATCAATGGCATCTTTTCTCTGAAGGATATCATTTGCAAAGCATTTGATTTCACTCTTCAGGGTTTCTTTGTCCTCAAGAGAATTTAGAAAGGATGGAAAAATGCTTATTTTCTTGTAATATGGAATGATGGAATCTAATGTGATCCAAACATTAGTTGAGATCTTGGCATCAGTAGTAATTAATATTTTGGTGTCTTTGAATTGCTACTGTGTTTCTCGTCTCAGTTCCAAGGTTAGGTGTCAAATTCCTCTTAAGACAAGGGTTTTGAAAAATGGAATGACCTATTTGAATATAAATCTAGTCGATTGATTTAAATTTCAAGAACATTCCTGAAAAATGATCTTAGTACAAATGTATATGCATGTCTTCCTTGAAATAATAAACATAACAGACACTTAAGAGAACCCTTGCAATAGTTGAGCCTCAAGAGCGGTACCACTGAGAAGAAGATTTCTAGATGGTTATGGACGTTGAGAATCAAACTGTCAAGGAAAAATAATGCTATCACCTTGAGCATCCATGCTTTAGAGAATTTGAATGGCATTTCCCAGTTCAAGGAGTAGCTAGCAAGCATAGACTTGCTAGAACCAGACCCATTAATGCTTCATGTATGGTGTGATGAGAAAGAGGACTTAACCACACATTCTAGGACTGTAAGTTTGGCAGACACTTACAATCTTCACTAATGCCCAATAGTTTGGCAATATCTTCTCTAGACCTTTCCATTGGAGGGAAGCTATTTTATGGGATATTGGGTTGTATTAAAAGTCAGCTTGGCTATGCTATATATTCTTTGGCATAATTCTCTCTTCTAAATTATATTTATGGAACTAAGATTTAATGAGACTTTTATGGGTTAAAATGGAGTTTTGTAAGTAAACTTTCTGGATTAATTAGAAAATTAGGTTTATGCTAAGCACCTACTACTTGTTCACATTAAAATGTTTTTATATTGTCAGTTTATGAAAAAAATAGAGTTGATCTCGACCTAAAAAAATTGTTGATGGGAAGAACGGGCCTTGCTAGTCCGATATCCATGAGCTATATCCAGTGAGTAACCATTATGGAAGTACATTAGGTGACCATTACATAGCAAACGTAAATTTAATCGAGGAGAACTACTGGTATAACTCTTATTACAACCACATTTCTCCTGTTAGTGAAGATAGGATAAAGACATTTAATGCTTATGTTATTTTCTATAGAAGAGTCAAACCTGAAGATCACTTAGCAAAAAATTGAGGACTATTCACTTCATAGATATTCTTGGACTTAAATAAAAATTTGACAACAACTCAATTATTAGTATGGGGACGTTCAAACAATACCATCTATGGTTTTCTGCGGCCTTTATGGTTAACCGGGGAGAAGATTCTTGATAGCTAACATGATTACATACATTTCCATGGTTTGACATTAGGCATTGTAATGCATTGTAAAAGTTTTGGAAGAATTTGATCAATGTTATTTCAGCGTTTATTCTTAGTTTATAGAAGAGTGACACTGGCTGAAGCATACAAGTGACAATTCTCTTTTTGGATTGAAGCATAAAAAACCTTAAGAAGCATAAAAACATTCAAGGGAAAGGAAATCAATCAATATTGTCTTCAACCAAGGTGACATATTTGACGGGCCAATTTTTTTTTTCACTTCCTAACGCTTGTGGTCAGCTGATACTTCTTTGGTAGTTTTCCTTTTAGAGTTTTAGAGCATAATCAAAGAACTCACACAATGTTCAATTTGATCCTCTGGTAAGGGAAATGTTATAGGTCCATGTAGAGACATAAAGGAGAACCCCAACAAGTCTCCTTGCTAATCTGGATCATAACAATAGAGAGAGAAAAATTTCTTAGACAAGGAGGCATTGGCATCCATGATTTTTCCCTAGAAGCCCATGAAGAGCCCTTAGAAATGAAGCTAGCCCTGTATCACATTTTTGGAATGAAGGATATAACCTGAGGATAAAAGAAATAGGGAGAATCGAATTGACAATGTTGTTGTATTCCAAAATCGGTGCACAACATTGAAGCCACCTTCCTCATTGAGAGAAGGAAATCAACCTTCTAATTGGACAGGAAAAATATTCCTTTCCTTTGTTCCTAGATTTATGCGAATAATTTTCTGATGCAAAAGGAAGGGGAGGAAAGGAAGATTCTTCAAGAGGGGAGTTAAGTTCTCTCCTACTCATTGCAGTGAGATGCCTGGGAGGATCAGTTGATATAGTACTTGTGGAAGAACTTGCTACCATGACAGAGCTCTGTCTAGAATTATAATTCTCAACAGTTGGAGTCAGCATGGATTCATTAATGGAATTTTGTATATCAAGCATCTCACTGCTGGCTAGATTAGCTGAAGAAAGCCGACTATTCATGTTCCGCCCTCATCCTCTGGCAACTCATTGAGACTCATGCTCACTCCCTGGACACCTATATTGAAACCTAACAGGAATCTGCATGGAATTTGAATCACAATATTTAGCAAATATGATCCATAGCTTAGCAAGAAATTTGAAAAGTCTGAAATAGGAAATCAATGCACACGTCCACATATATTAGTACGAGAGGCATTGATGCCTTCCATGTATAAGATTTTATAATAGAAATAGGGATAAAAATATGCAAACAAAGGAACTCCATTATGTTCTTGTAAAGAGAATATATCAAATTCACGTCACATGACAATTTTCAAAGCAGCAACAAATGACAAGAAATAATAAAAAGACACCCTGAAATAGCCAGAAAACAATAAAATAATTAAGCCACAAGCACTACCTCAAAGCAGAGTGGGATGTGCACAAAGGCCAAATTAGAAGGATAACAAGAAATTGCATTTGAGAGGTTAAGTTCAATGTTGCACAGGGACACATCCCTCAGGGTGGATGCCCCCATGTTTCCCAGACTCTAGAGGTGCATTGCACCTTGGGAAACATTGCACTTTAAAAAATGTTTCCCTAGTGTCAAGACATGTTTCCCCAAAGGAGTGTCTGGGAAACCCCCTCAAAAATGGGGCCATATGAACAACAAGTACACATAGATCTGAACACTCAATATTGCATCTGCATTCAATAGCTGAAGAAAAATAATACATAGCGATGGCACAAATCCTAGCAGACTGTCAACGAATTAGCTATAATCCATCCAGATGATCTTCTTTATAGATGAGATGTTGTGGTCGAAATTTTTCCTAGAGGAGTACACCCTAATATGCATCAGAGAACCATTTCTAGGAAGGTGTGCCCATTAGAAGCAAGTGCAAGTATGCATGCATATCTCTCTTCCAAGGATCTACGCCCCATCTATTCTTGGAACCTTTAACATGCAAAGCATTGTAAATGAAATAAAACAGAAATATACTTAACGATAAAAATAGAAGCTATTATAAAGAAAGAAAAGCATGTATTGTCCTAACTTTATGACAACAGTTAAATTTGGAATAAACCTAAGGCTATTGAAAATATGCACCCTCTAATATTGCCTACATATCCACTGCTGTTGTACCTCCCACACTATCGTGCCACAACATCCCATGAATGTGCACAGAATACCAGGTGATCTTGTCATCACTGTGCACCATGATGAAGAAGCTCGTGTTAGAATTAATGGAGATTAGGTGATTATTGTTACGTAGTTATGATTGTGCTTTTCTTGGGCATTTAGTTCCTATCATTTAGGGATTTTATTTACTATCCCTAACTAAGTGTATCTATTTATTATTGGAGTTTAATGTGAATCCCAAACAACGTATTTTCTTGTAGCAGCTCCTGGTGATCCACACCTATGAGCTCCTCTTGTGTTGTTTTCCAATTCATGTCTTCCATGTGCAACTGTTGACATGGTATCAGAGCTGCAGGAAGGAGAGGCCTGTACACTGAGTTGAGGAACGCGACATCATCGCATGGAGACTGAAGAGTAATCATGCCGATACTCTTGGAGACTACGCTCATTTTTATTTCCTGCATAATTGTAGGATTCTGGTGTACATCAGTGACTAGTCGCAAATCTGAGGTAAAAGCTGCGACGATCGGTTTGCTGGCTACGTAGTTGGCTTGGAAGCTATGTGCTATGTGGGCTAGCTGAAGCTACATGCGATTGAAGGTAGCCTAACTGCTGAAGCTTCCAGCTGGACCTGTGTTGAGGAGGAGGCCTGATCGATAGTGGAGGCTGATCAAGGCTGCGTGGAGGTCAATATAACCTGCGTTGGTAAGGGCGCTGGATCTTGTTTGGAAGCAGAGGGCACTGGACTTGTGTTGAGACGGAGACAGCTGCATGGAGATTGTGTTTGTGTTGGTTGGTGCTTTTTTGTTTGTGTAGAGGAAGTCTATTAACCGAGAGAAGCTCGGTGGCTGTGGCAACGTCAAGTGATTTAGGCTACATGGTGGAAGGAAGGTTGTGGCATGAGAGAGTGAAGATCTACTGCGTAGGAGGCACTGTGATTGCAACGACAATCAAAATTGTAAAGTGGTGTTTGTTTGTTGCCTTCATGAGGTGATGCTGGTTCCCACATCGTATCATAGCTCTCAACATTTGGTTTGATGTTCCTCCTCCCCACTGTGGTGTAGAAATAATCATTGGTTAGACAATTAACTTTTTTTTAATTGAAGTTTTATTTTTCAAAGCTTTAATTAAAAAAAAAAAAAATCTTTTGATTTCTTTTAATTGGAGGGCTCCTTATTTTTTTTAAAAAGGGGTGCATATTTATTTTAAGAAAATTTGTAGTGATCTATTTAAAAAAAAAAGATCTGGAGTTCCTTTAATTTAAATTTGAGGAATTATTATCATTCAGGTAACTTTTTTTGTGAAGGAAATTCTCAATGATCAGGGTATCTTTTTTTTAACATTTAAGGGCTGCTTAAATTGTTAAATATTTTATTCATTCAAGATGAATAATCAAGTCGCTGAAGCATATCTCAATGAGAGTAATAAGCTTGATGGTTCCAATTACACAAATAGGAAATTTAAGCTCCAGAATCTGCTTGAGGGACAGGATGCCAATGGAATTTCCATCGGTGATGAGGTCAAGCCGACTACTACAACTGGTGGAACGAATACAACAATTCAATACTAGGATAAACGGGAGATGAAGGTGAAGGTTCTTCTCAAGTTATCAGTCAAAGATTACATCATCCCTCACATTTAGGATTGCAAGATAGCGAATGACATCTATATGATTCTCAAAGGGATGTACGAGATCAAGAACAACAGTCAAACTTTGTACCTCAGGAAGAAGATTCTCTCAATCAAGATGGAGGAGAATGAGTATGTTTCTTCATTCATATCCCAGATAAAGGAAGTTAAAGATAAACTAACTGATATCGGTCAAACCGTGGCGAATGATGATCTAGTGACGATTACCATGAATGGCATGACGGATGATTATCATATGTTTATAATGGGATTGAATGTAAGAGAAAAGCCTTCAGGCTTTGAAGAGCTCACTGGGATTTTGCTACAAGAAGAGGAAAGGAGGTTGTCTCTCAAACCTCAAAAGCCATATCTTGCATTGATGATCGAGTTCAAGTTGAAGGGGAAAGCTTTAGCTAATCACAGGAAAGGTAGCACATCACGAAAAAGGACACCACAAGGTATGACCTCGCATAAACATGACTCTGCACCTAAATGCTTTTATTGTGGTAAGATAGGTCATATTGCTAAATTTTTCCATAAGAAAAAGGCAGATGGGGAGAGGTACAAGAAAAGAAGACATGTAGGTCATTTTGGTGATGCAGATGCATATCAGAATCAGGATGTAATATTGTTTATGGCTGAGGCTAAGACTTCTTTAGGTACTGAGGAGGATGAATCAGATATTTGGTTCATAGATTCTGGAGCCTCCTCACATATGACAGGTAAAAAGCAATGGTTCAGAAATTTTAGAGAATCCAACACTGGAGTAAAAGTATACCTTGGATATAATAGAGGGTACGAGATCAAGGGACATGGAGATATCCTTGTTACTCTGCCTGATGGAAAGATCAGGAATATATCTGATGTGTGGTATGTTCCTAATATTAAGAAGAACCTGATTTCTGTATCAAAGATTACATATCAGGATCTCATGGGAGAATTCTTTAAATCTCATTGTATTATTAAAGACTTGTTGGACTAGATGAAGCCTATTGCTACAGGTATTCACATAGGTGGACTCTACAAACTGGATGTGAAGAGTACACCACAACAAGCATTAATGTCATCGGATAAGTCTGCTGAAAATTTGTGGCATCAGTGACTTGGGCACATCAATTTCAGTGACCTTCTTCTATTGCAGAACAAAGGTATGGTAGATGGTCTTCCTGTTTTGAAAAAATTGCATATTGATTGTGAAGCATGTGCATTTGGTAAACAACATAGAGATGAATTTCCTGTTGTTAAGGATAGGAAAAAAAGGGATATACTCGAACTTGTACACGCTGATCTATGTGGCCCTATGTAGACAAGATCGTTAGGTGGGGCCTACTATTTTTTAATATTTGTTGATGATTGTACAAGATTCACATGGGTGTATTTTCTCACACAGAAGAGTCATGCCTTTGAGTATTTCAAGAAGTTCAGGAACATGATTGAGAAGCAGACAAGAAAGTTCATTAGGGTTCTTTGATCAGATCAAGGTGGAGAATTCAAGAAAGGGGATTTCAACAAATATTGTAAAGAGCATGGGATACAGTAGCAATTTACAACACCTTACACTCCTCAGCAGAATGGAGTAGCTGAGAGGAAAAATAGAACACTGGTGGAGTGTGCTCGCAGTATGTTGAAAGGTAAGAATCTAACTAATGGTTTTTGGGTAGAAGTTATCAATACTGTAGTGTATTTGAAGAATAGGAGTCCCACTAAAAGTCTTGATTATAAAACTCCTTTTGAAGCATTGTTTAGCTTCAAGATTGTAGTAAGTCATCTTAGAGTATTTGGTTGTAAAGCTTTTGTGCATTTTCCCAAAGAAAACAGGAAGAAGTTAGATTCAAAGGCCATTAAATGTACCTTCATTAGATACTGCAGTGAGTATAAGGCTTATAAAATGTTTGATCCTTCTACTCACAAGGTGTTTGTTAGTAGAGACATAGTATTCCATGAACAGGTTGATGATGGAAATCTTGTTCAAGATAATGAAGAATGGCATGTACCCTTACTTTCAGATGAGGATATTGAAACATGAATCAGTCAGCAACATCAACAACAACAGCAGCAACAACAAGATAAAGAGGAGGAAATTGAGTTCAGTCCACAAATAGTAGAATAGAGTAGAATGGTTGAACCCCCACCACTCAGGAGATCTAGCAGGCCGAAACAGTTACCAGCTCGATATAGGGATTGTGCGCTCATGACTGGTATGTTAAACATTGCAGAACCTTCTAATTTTTATGAAGCAAGTAAAAGTTCTGAATGGAAGGAAGCAATGAAGGAGGAATATGAATCTATTATTAAGAACAATACTTGGGATCTAGTAAAACTTCCTCATGGTAAAAAACCCATAGTTTGCAGATGGTTATTTAAGTTGAAATTTAAAGCAGATGGGTCTATTGATAAGCATAAAGTGAGGTTGGTTGCAAAGGGGTATTCCAATAAAGAAGGTATTGATTTTGAGGAAACATTTTCCCCTGTTGCAAATTAAATACCATTAGATTGATTATTTCCTTAGCCACTAAGCATCATTGGAAAATACATCAATTAGATGTTAAATATGCTTTCTTAAATGGTGAATTAAAAGAAGAAGTATACTTGGTGCAGCCTGAGGGATTCGTTAAGAAGGGAGAAGAGCACTTAGTATGTAGATTAAAGAAATCTTTATATGGTTTAAAGCAGGCTCCTAGATCCTGGTATGAAAAAATTGACTCATTCTTCCTCATGCATGGTTATAAACGGAGCAAAAATGATCCTAATTTGTATACTGTGTTTAATGATGACAGACAGATAGTGTTGATTTATTTATATGTAGATGATCTGATCATGACAGGGAGTGCAGACAATCTTATTAAAGAAATCAAGCAACAGTTATAACAGAAATTTGAGATGAAGGACCTTGGAGAAATGCATTACTGTTTGGGTCTAGAAGTTTGGAGAGATTCAAGCGAAACTTTCTTGTCCCGGGGTAAGTATGCTAAGAGTTTGTTGACTAAATTTAAAATGGATGAGTGCAAGGCTACTTTTGTGCCTTTAGAATAGAACATCAAACTTTAAGTATATGATGGTTCAAAATATGCAGATGCAACATTGTACAGACAGTTGGTTGGTAGTCTTATGTATTTGACTACAACGAGACTAGATTTAGCTTATGCAGTAAGTGGTTTGAGTCAATTCATGACTCGACCTCATGAGAACCATTAGATGAGTACTGAGGTATCTACAAGGAACTTCAGACTTTGGTATTTTGTACTCTGACTCATTTGATGTTAGTTTGACAGGTTATATAGACTCTGATTAGGTGGGAAATTTAGATGATAGAAGATCAATTACAGGTTACACCTTTAGCATTGGGTCTGGGGTCATCTCTTGGTGCAACAAGAAGCAGCATACTATAGCCTTATCCTCAGCAGAAGTAGAATATCAAGCTATGTGTGCAACAACATGTGAGTCAGTTTGGTTGCACATACTTCTCCAAGATGCTAGAGAAGAACATACATAAGCTATGGTTATCAATTGCGATAATCAAAGTTCCATCAAAATGGCCTACAATCCTATGTTTCATAAAGACACTAAGCACATAGACACTGAATTTCATTTTGTTAGGGAAAAGGTGCAGTCCAAAGAGATTTGTGTTGAATATTGTAATTCTTGTGATAATATGGCTGATATATTTACTAAGCCTCTGGGAAGATTGAAGTTTGAGTTGTTTAGGGACACATTAGGTGTGTTTAATAACCCATTCTCCATTAAGGGGGAGTGTTATAATTAATGGATATTAGGTGATTATTGTTACGCAATTATGATTGTGCTTTTCTTGGACATTCAGTTCCTATCATTCAGGGATTTGATTCACTATCCCTAACTAAGTGTATCTATTTATTATTGGAGTTTAATGTAAAGCCTAAGCACCGTATTTTCTTTTAGGAGCTCTTGGTGATCAGCACCTGTGAGCTCCTCGTGTGTTGTTTGCCAATTCGTGTCTTCTGTGTGCAACTATCGATAGCTCGTCTCTTTGATTCATATATATAGTAAGGAGTTGTTATTTTAGTGTTTATTCTTAGTTAATATAAGTCACATTGGCTGAAGCATACAAGTGACAATTCTCTTCTCGATTGAAGCATAAAAAACCTAAATTCAAGGGAAAGGAAATCAATCAATCTTGTCTTCAACCACGATGACATATTTGACGGACCATTTTTTTTGTCACGTGCTAACACTTGTGGTTAGCTGATACCCCTTTGGTAATTTTCCTTTGAGAGTTTCAAAGCATAATCAAAGAACTCACACAATGTTCAATTTGATCCTCTGGTGAGGGAAATGTTATAGGTCCATGTAGTGACATAAATGAGAACCCCAACAAGTCTCCTTGCTAATCTGGATCATAACAATAGAGAGAGAAAAAAATCTCAGACAAGGAGGCATTGGCATCCATGATTTTGCCCTAGAATCCCATGAAGAGCCCTTAGAAATGAAGCTAGCCTTATATCACAATTTTGGAATGAAGGATAGAACCTGAGAATAAAAGAAATAGGGAGAATCGAATTGACAATGCTGTAGCATTCTAGAATCATTGCAAACATTGAAGCCACCTTCCTCGTTGAGAGAAGTAACTACACCTTATGATTGGACAGAAAAACTATTCCTTGACACTCTAACTATACAAAATTCAAAAAAGAAACTCATGATTAAATTGTGTCTCCAGACCCTTGAATGTAGAATTTGATTCATAATTTCAAGAAAAACATAACAATATAACAAGATAAAATACCTTGCATCTTAGAAACTTAGACCATATAAATGTAGATGAGGAGAAAACTAGTGTGAAAATGAATGTTACAAATATTGCATCACAGAATAAATTGTTGATGGTCTAGTGTAGCACCAATGATGGATTGGACTGATAATCATTATAGGACCCTTACACCTCTCATCTCTCGCCATGCCTGACTTTACACTGAAATGGTTGTGCTAGAGACTATTGTTCACCAATATCACAACTTGGATAAGTTTTTGGAAATCCACAAAATGCAACATCCTATAGTTCTTCAAATTGGTGGGAGTCACATGTCATCCTTGTAAAAGTGGTTGAACTTGAAAATTCCCATGGTTGTAATGAAATCAATTTCAATTGTGGTTGTCCCAGTGAAAGAATAATTATTCATGGATGCTTTGGTTCCAAACTCAGTGGCAAAACAAATTCAAGTTTTGAGGCATGAATTGATGAGGTTGTAGAGATTTTAATGATTGCAAGGTCATATTTATAGGTCCATAGAAAAAAAACAAGGTTGCAAACTTCTGTGTATACCTTTGATACTGTGAGTCATCGCATTTGAGCCATGGGATTTTAGGGATAAGGAAATTGTTAGAAACTGATGCTATAAGAAGTAGCACGAATTGTAGGATGGATTGTGAGAATAGTTTTCAAAGAGAGACTATTAGGGATATTGGGAAGAGCACAACTAGCTATGTAAATTGGAAATTGAATGGACAAATTAAAATGGGTACACATCTATATATGAAGCAGTTTATACCGACATAACGAATTGTCTTGACATTGTCAGAAGAGGAACCATATAAGAACTAGTCATTGTAATCTGAATCGATTTAATTGAGTTGACTTGTCAAGTAAGGTGGCATATAAGTAAATATGTATATTTTAACAATCTAACTTTCAAATACATTCATTGTTAGAAACGATGGATGGGTGCTTTCTAATTTGGAATTGTGGTGTGTTAATGTGTATAGGGACCATAACATTCCATTTATGAGCTAACAAAATGCATGTTTAAACCTATGGAGCACCACCTAATTTTTGGATCTTAGTGGTAGCTTTTGAGAGGCTAGAGTCTAGTTTAACATCATTCACTTCTTCTCCCCAAAAAATAGGCTTTTGAATGCTTTCCACCCCATTTTCTCTGTCTGCCTTCATCTCTTGGCATTGCAGTGTCTGTAGATACTAGATCACACTGATGGAGTCAACTGAGGTTTTACAAGAACCTATGAAGCAACAAGGCATGAGATAGTCATGCATTGCATTCACCAATAAAAACTTACATATCACATAATTAATACAAATGTATACCAAGCATTGATAAGTCTATGGATGAAGGAAACACATATGTTGGAGGTATTTTGTTCCTATGAACTGACTGAGGGTTTAGAGTAGGAGGTGCCACAAACAGCTTTACTTCAGAAGCAAAAACTATCTCTGGTCATGGAATTGCACATGTTTCATCCTATTGCACCTGTGATTGAAAATGCGATGAGTACCAACAAGATTTGACCTTAAAAGTTTGACAAAAATGTCAAAAAGGATACATAAACAACTGGTACTTGTGAAGTAAACATTTTATTAATAGGAAAAATAAGTTGAATGAACCACCTAAACAACCACTACAATAGCTACAAGAACTAACTATGGTAAGCATACATACCTCTATGCACAAAGATGTTTGAGTAGGTTCTGTGTTACATTAACTTGCCTAATGCCTATGTCAGATGCCAAAGTCCTAACCAGAGAATTCAGAATATAAAGCCTCATGCCCCACAACCTCAACACCCTCAAGCTCCTCCATTTAATCTAGCCCCTCATCCCAATATTGGTGTTGAGGAAGGTTTGGTTCAAGTTGTTAGGAAAAACTCTCAGGGAAATAAGATTTTTGCAGCCTAAGAGTCACATGCCACCTGCCCTCAGTTTCAACTCAGCCAAACCATGGCAGGCCTCAAGACTCACAATCGTGATTCTCAACCATATGATACTAGCTATTCCTCTCAAGGAATCACACCTTACGGCTCTAGCAAGAGGGCCCATACCCCTTTGTCCCATCAAAACTATGAGTATTGAGATCTTGAGGATTCCCAAAGGGAATCAAAGGTGCACAACATGCATGAATACTTTTGCTCACATCTTTGAGGGCCCAGAAACATCCAATGTGTTCAATACCATTGCAGGGCTACCAGAAAGTTCAGACAAGTATGATGATGTATCCATCCTACACAAAGGTCAATGACAATAGTGTCATGCATATAAGGGGACTTTCAGACCCCTACTGCAAGATAATCTTTAGAAGGATTAAATGTGGTTTTCAAGCTTTGGATATGTTTTCTACAAAATGTTAATATTTTTGGGCTCATTCTTAAGAATTATTTGAATTGTACTTGACCAAATGAAACCTCTTTTGTCTCCAACCATGATGATGGCAGAGAGGGTGTTGAAACTCTAGTTCACCCTTATCTTGCCATGCTAGTCTCAGATTGGGATGCTAACCCCTATCAACATTTTGTCTAGGTTTTACTCAACTTGGACAACCATATGCTTAGTATGACCATAATCTATGCTTGCAATGGAGTACGTAAGCAATAAATTTTTCAGCAATGAATAGTCCACAAGCTCCAAGAAGCTCATTGGCACATAGAAATTTTAACATGGTCAATATTCATGAAAATAAGGAAAGGATTTTCCCAATAAGGCTACCTACCCATGAAAAAGAGGCTTGGTTCTCCATTATATCCCACCTCAAACTTCATGATCCTAATAAATACATGCATAGCTATTGTTTACTTGGTGTAAATCTCACAAGGGAAACGAGTGGGTCCTCAAAACCTAGATCACATTATACTTTCTAGGCAGATAAGAAAAGATGATATAACTTTACTAATGTCCAAGGAGTGATAAAAAATATTGGTCAATGGGACTAAAAAGTACAATCCATTGTAGGAACATGTAGGATTTTTCTATCTAACTGATATTTTAGCCTAAATTGTGATGGACCTCTTGACTTTGCCTTCCTTAATTACACTATTGTTAATTGAACGAGGTGACAAAAATACTATAGCCATTCAAAAACATTGCAAAGTGTAACTGAGAAAACTAGTTAGGGCTTTTCGTTATATTCTTTCTTGAACAAACCAGAGCTTGTATAGACATTGATACTTTAGAAAAAATCTTGTCTTTTAAGATCTGTAGCCTGTGCATTATAGGTGAAAACATAAAGGAACTAATTCTAATTTTGTATCATGTGCCTTGTCTTTCTAAATGATTTTATACTGTGACAAAATGCTATTTATGCTCTTTATGTAATTGAGTTTTGCTGTCAGGAAAAGGACAGAGGACACCTCAATTCTGACTTCCAACTAGTTCATGCTCTTGCTGTCATATATATAGGAAGAATTAAATTCCTTTCATGCCACATAAGGATAGATTTATTTAGAAATGAGGCACAATAATATGCATGGAAAAAATTGTAAGTATCCTCTGTACGGAGAAATACTGCAAAGAAGTATGCTTTGTTGTTGCTTCTATAGTTTCCCTCACTACTAGCTTTAGTCATATTAAAATCCTTAGTTCTTCATAGATCCTGAATAAGGCACATAAGGTTTATATATGCGTTCTTCCAATAAAAAAATATAAGTAAGCCCTAATGTATCCTGTGATTTAGATAAGCAAATACGAATCTCCAGAATTTCTTGTGTTATGGTGTATCCTGAGAGTAGGATTATAAGACCTTCATGCATGGATGAACTTTTCTCTTATAAAGACTGAATTCATTGCTGGTTTGCTGCTCTTCAAACATTTGATGCCATACCCATTTTTCCATGCTAAAGGTACTTTCCTCATTGTGCCTGAACAAATGGCAAACAAAATCATGTGCCCAACACCTCAATAAGCACAGCTCAGGTTTCTTTCGATCCCAGCAGTGGCTCTAAGTGTCTTCTCCATTTGATCACTAAAGATATGGGAATGTTACAACCACTTCTTATTGATAGCAACAGATTTTTGATGTAATCATGTGTGTTGTTGTCTTACAAACCCTGACTCTACATCTGGAGATTCAAAACTGGAACACTTACTATGAAGCATGACTGGAAAATCCTCTAGAAATGCTCTCTCAACATAACACTCTTGATGTAATTGGAAAATATCTCCAAACTCAGCAGACAATTTACGTAGTACCCTAGATTGGACATCAAAGTTTCCTGCAAACTTTCCAACGGTAGTCACCAATCATGCTAAAATCATGTCTCAAAAGTATTTCAACTATGTTTTTTTGGGTACAAGGATATTGTGTGGAGACTAATGAGTCCAAGTGTTTGTCACAGTAGACACAAGATTAGCCTTAGTGAAATACTGTAAGTTCAAGCTTCTCATAACATGAACATATAGACTCCCAATTGTGAAATACAACACTCCTGATGAACAACACATTACTGTGGTCCAATTTATGGATATAAATAGAAATCTGATTCACTTGTGTATATTCTTAGCACTTTTGTTCCATATTAACAAATGAATACTTCTGAAATGGATTATTCATAGTGTTCGTGCCTGAAAGAGTTCATGTTGATAAACAAACAAAATCCCCAAATCCATCTAAAATCCATATTTATCATGTTGTAAATCATATCTTGTGTTGAAAAGCAGAAGAGTTAACTTCATGGCATATCAGAGGTAACATGCCTATTTAAAATCGATTTCACAATATTTTAAAACATAATTCAATTCCAAATCTTTAACTAATTATAATAATTTTGCTACAGATTTCAAACTACAACTACCTCCTATGGAAATTAGGTGTCCAACTAATTCTTAACTGTTTTGGGAATAAGGCAGAACCGTGTCTGGTACAAATTGATCTTCTAATACAATTGTGGCTTCATAGTGTTGGTGTAAAGGAGGAACATATAAAAAATAGTCTAAGCTTCATTTTTGTCAACATGTTCATGTTTCATGAATTCTTGTGGAAACAAAATTGTTGACATGTTCTTTCATCCTTTAAAACAAATACAAAACCTTTGGTCTATCTATATCCGGAACATTTGCATTTTACTATAGTTGTAGAAGAATATTGAACAATAAGATTGATATACATAAAGTTTCTCTAAAATAAGGACAGGGGATTTTATAGTTGTAGAAACATTTACAAGACACCATTTATGGCATATTTCACTTTATTGTTCATGCTCATGGACCCAACAAGTTACAATAGACATGCCACATAAAGGAGAGGGGAATAGAACTACAAATAAGCTGCATAGAGGAGAGAAGAATAAGCCTTGAACTAGATGGAACTAATGACAAATGACTCAAACTAATTCATGGTTTAGTTAAACAACTGACAATGGATCAAATTACTTAATGGTTCAATTATTCAACCACTACTCCCTTATAACAAACTAGAAGAACTTTGGCCTTTGCCAATGTCGTTATGAGTAGTACTTGTATTGCCTAGTACATGTGATATTTTTGATTGAAACTTTGGAATCCTTGTAGCTCCAAAAAAAGTTTCTTTGATGATTTGCAATGTACTAACAATCTCCATCATAGTAGGTCAAGCTTCAGGAGATTCTTTTGTGTAGAGAAAACCCACACTTATGAGTTGACTAAGGCAATTCAACTCCTTATCTTCTATAGTGCCCAAAATTGTCCTCCTCAATAGACTTGCATCAACCATGAATTTTAATCAGCTTAGAAAATCACTACCCTCCCATTTCAACAAGTTCATTTCTTCCACAAAGATGTTGACATAGGAGATCATGATGGTATCCATCATGTGTACAAACAACTCGCTAAAGAGCTTCCACAACCAGGCAGCTTCACACGAGGTCATACTCGTAGCTATGTATTCAGTCTCAGTGGTGCTTATAGTAGCTGAATTCTGCTTCCTATTCATCCAGGATATCGAACATAACCCAAAGAGAATCAGCACTTAAATGTGCTCTTGAGATCCTCCACATTGCCTACTTGGTCACCATTGGAATAAAACTACAGCTTCATATTTCTAGCAGTGTATCTCAATCCATGGGAGGTTGTGCCTTGAAGATATCTCAGAAGATTCTTGTCACCAATTCAATGAGGCTCAACCATATATGAGCTCATCATACTAACTAAAAATCATATGTCTGGACGGAAGTTCACCAAGAACATCAACGCAAATGAGTTTATGAGACTCAGAGGCATTTCCCAAATCTGGTCCAGCATCACTACCATATAACTTCTAAAAGTTAAGATCCTCGAGGTAGTCATGGGCTTGCACTTTACCATCCACATCCAGAATCCAACTCCCTCTTACTTTTGCAAATGAGAGGGTTTGCACATGTTATAAATAGGTTTTCCTTAGAAGGTGCTGGTATGAGAGGTCTATCATCCACAACCTTCAAGCAATGGTTTGGATCAACTTCACTCCTAGTGAATCTCAGCTTCATCTGTCAGCTATCAATCCTCTCATACTATGCCCGAGGTGTTTTTCTTCAAGCCATAGAGGGCTTTCTTCCACTTCCATACATGAGATTCTTGATCATGAATCTCAAACCCCTCGGGTTGTTCCAAACCTGTGGACTTGCCACAAGAGGGGAATGGTCCCCTTGTAATATTTTCCATCGGTACATCTCAGACATGTACCTTCATGCTCTTCTTGAATTCAGGCATCCGAGTCACCATCTGACTCACATTGTGTAGGGTCATATAATAAGTAGAGTTACAGTGCTATAGATGAGATATGTCAATTGACATGATCCCCAATGGACCATCCTGCAACTTGATACAAATTGCCAACCCTGAACCCATGAGTAAAAGCATCTTTGACTTCCATTGCCGAAATGGAAACTAGGTTCTTCTTGTGATCATGTACATAAAAGAGATTCTATAAATGAATCGAGTTACCCTCATTCAATTGAGGGGTAATATTTCCTACACCCTTTCCAGGGTAGGTGGCATTGGCTCCAAGTATAATCCCACGATTGTTTCCATCTCTACCAAATTAGAGAGAGAACCCTTCTATCCGTTGAAGTGCTTTGGAGCACTATAATCAATAAGCTAGATTCCCAAATAATCTGAAGGAGAGGGCCAATACAAGATAACACTTCTTTATCTTATCAGAAATAACCTTTTATTATTCATACCTAGGGTTCCTTACTTTCTTTGAAGAGTCGGTCATTTCCTTGATGACCTTCATTACCTGTCATTCCTACAATCATTGAAGATGTCCCTGGAATGATTGTTATCTTCATCAAGAGATGTGTCCCTGCCATTTGGACACTCCTTCACATAATGGCTGAACCTATTAAAATAAAGGCATCTACCTTTCCTTCCACCCTTAGATCTGGACTTCCCAATAAAATGATATTTTAGGTAGGTCACTGAAGCTTGCACAACACCATTCTGATAAGATTCTCTACTTCGATTTCACCCTTGGTGAATTTGAAGAGGGTTGATGAATCCACTTATCCTTTTGTCCTTTCCCAACTGTCTTCGGTGATTTCTCTTTCACTCTTGCTTTGGCTTTGTCTTCACCTCAGCTTTGATACCATGTTAAGTTCAGGTATGTTCTTTGCTTAGAGAAATTTATTTCAATTTTCATAGTTAGCTCAATATCTTTTCCAGATTAGCAATCACATTAGCATTAAAGTAAACTGTAGATAGAACATAAACATAAATCATAGAAGAAAAGCCAAGACAAGAGGACACAAGATGTGGCACTAGCCAGTGACAAACCCCAATGTGGGGAAACCCTTGATCAATTCTTCTTATATGTTCTTCAATAGTTAAGCAGATATATATATATATATATATATATATATATATATATATATATATAGAGAGAGAGAGAGAGAGAGTACATTTACAACAGAAGCCAACACTTTGACTTATCTAGATAAGAGCATAGATCATCTCTAAGAAGGTGATACATGAGATCAGTTGAAGAGATGATGCTTCAACTGATTCTCCAAGGTGATTCCTTCACCTATCATTGTGCTACATCTCATCATCATGTTGCACCTCACCATACTGCACTATGTTGCACCCATCATCACAATGCTGGACCTCATGACCATTTTGTACACATCATACTACTGCACTGTATGTTGCACTGTTGTCCCATGTGTCATTTCCATGTTGTCATACGACATGTTTCATGTGCTTGCAACACCATACTAGCCACTGTTATCCATGTTGACCACACTTTCCATGCTATCCATGCTTTCCATGCTTGTTGTTGTCCATGCTTCACCATTCTTGTTGCTATCATATGTGCCTTTTCTGCCATGTCACAACTGTTGTCCCACTTTTCCTTGCCACACCATAGTAGCACCATGAATTTTCTGCACTAAAACTAGTTGTCCCATGTACCATAACACTATGTACAACCACCAATTTGGCTCCTACAAACCACCCAAAAATCTGGTTCAAACTGATCCTCATCTAGGATCCAGCACCTACAAGAGATGCCATAGACAACATGCCTTAGCTCACTGATTTGAGGACTGATTTGTTTGCAGCAAACTAGTTAGGGATTTCTAATAGTCCTTGTTAGGCCCCACCAATCGGCTCCTAAGGCCTCCTCATGGAAAATTTTAGGGGTTAATTTTTGTAGATGGACTAATTTCCATCCTTTTCCAAAAAACGATTCGCAAATTCCCATTTTTTCGTAAAAATGATTAGCCCAAATTTTATAAGAAAAAAGAAATTACTGTAAAAATCACCAAAAGTTTATAAATACTATATAAAATCATTATAATTTTGAATATTTTTACTAAAATATCACCAAGCATTTTCTATTTTGCATATTATGGATTAGCAAGATTCGCCAAGGTTTCTAATGTTTAAGATAAATTTCCATCCTTAAAATTTTGCCTGGGGCTCCTACAACTACGGTCTTCCATTCTAAGATTGCTTCTCTAAAACATTGTCCTTAAGGCTAATTCCTAGCCCTAAGACTCTCCAACTAGCCCTCTGATTACTTTAGAACAGGCCTCGGTCTCTTGCTGTAGCAGCCGCTGCCCTAAATCACAGGAAGACAACCCTCAAACTCATCATAAGTAGCCCAAATCTCCCTTACACAACTCAACCCTCTTTCTTGGTTGTGTAACTCTCAAAACAGTCATGAAAAGGCTACAGACATGGCCTTTTCTCCTTAGCTGAGGTGCCTACTAACCTGCGGCCTGAACATAAGATCTCCTCTCCAAAATGCAAGTTCTTCTTCTTCTGTCTTCTCCAAATCACACTGTCTAGAAATTCCTCAGCATTCCTAACAACCAGGTTAGGACATCGTATGGGATTGTTGTGTCATCCCTTATTACTTGGGGCACTTAACCCTCCTTGACTGCGTCTATGAGTCTTCTTTAGATTAGCGTAGATAGATCCTTCCTTGACTATAGTTAGGTGTCATGAACTCTTTAGGAAGGCATTTAGATCTCTCCTCCATAGCTACGTTGAGAGCTAGATCATCCTCCTTAGGACTATGGCTATTGCATCCACTTTAGGACTCTATTGAGGGCTTCCTCCTTAGGACTGCATTTAGGGCTTCTACTCCTAGATTTCTCTTCCACTAAAACCCAAGATAAGTGGAGAGAAATCAAGAGAGAAGTGTGTGTGCAATGACTCTCAATTCATCTACTTTTATACTAAAACGTTGAGCACATGTGGGTGTTATTTAGTTGCTGGCTGACCTTGACGAATTGTCTTATAACACAAAAAAATTCATAACTCCATGAATACTTATTGAAATCAGATGATCTTTAGATCAATCCTACACCTCTCAATGAGAGGGATCCAAGAAAAATATCAACTGCCATAAATAACATGACCCACATGGAGTTTGGCCCTAGTTGCTAATTTTAACACAAAATCTCCAATAAAACTATTCTGTAGCTATAAACATCACCTTTTGCTGTGACACATCGACCCAATCCATATTCTACATTGAAACATTCTCATCGTAAGGTTTATAATATACAAATTTGAATAAAAACAAGACATTGACAACATTGCTTAGTATGATATCTAGTTCATATAATATCTAACATTTTTTTGATATGCTATTTTGTTGGGTCCCTATAATACTAGTGATTACCCCATTACTATTGTAGTTATACCCCCTATTTATATTGTTGTGCCCCTATTACCCCCATATTGTTATTTCTGTGCCCCATAGAATCCCTCTATTGTTATTTTTGTGGCTTTATATTATTATTGTTAGGTCGGCTGGATTATATTGTGACTCCTTAGACTCCTATATATAGAAAGGAGGTTTTGTCATTTGTATCATCCAAGAATTGTTCATTTATGTAATGTAAAGGAGGTTTCCCCCTCGAAGAGGCTGAATTCTAAGGCGTTGATCTCTCTTTTCTATCTTTTCTTGAGCTGGTTTCATAACATTTGGTATCAGAGCTTTGGATTCTAGGGTTTCGCTGCTCCAAACAGGTCATCGTGGCATTTTCGCTATAACTTTTTTTCTGTGACGTTTCAGAAGTCGCAAAAAAAACCCATTTGAGAAGAATTGGCGCTGAACCTTGGGTCCAAATTTCAGAGCTTTTCGCGCGATATTTGCGGAGATATGATCTGAGGAAGTTGGCCTTTTTGCAGACTCCTGAATTACATTCAAAACAGGTGACCTGGGGAAAATCGTCATAACTCTCTCTCTGAGGATCGGATTGAAATTTCGTAAAAAGGTACAGAAAGAGGACGGACTGTAGTTTCTTGTGGGTGTGTTTCAGATTCAAAGGTTGAAACAGTGACTCGTGGCACGTCGTACAAGTTCGCTCTACTGAACCAGTCTAAAAGCAAGTCACTGTGGGAGATTTCACATAACTCTTCCTTGGAGAATCCAATTTGGCTCAGACTTGTGGCATTGGAAAGAGGACGCAGAAGGCTACTACAGGTAGCAATTTCAGAACTGGATGATCCGAAATTACAGAGATACATCAGATTCAATATCGAGCTTCTACAAAGTGAAAAAAGGTGTGTAGTTTTTTTTTTAATTTTTGTGTAAGCTTGGTTTAACGGAATTCAAAGGGCATAGTAAAGCATTATTATCGGTAACTGATGCCCCGAGGAAAGAAAATGCAAACACCTAGTAAGGAACCTGAAAGCTCTAGCATGACTCATGAAGAAGAGGAAGAAATGCTACATGATATATCAAAATTACAAGAACAAGTGCAACAAATGTCACGCTCACAAAAGCTAACAGAAGCTAAGATAAGTGGCGTGGAATCTAAGATAAATGGCATGGAATCTAAGGTAAATGGTGTGGAATCTAAGATAAAGGGCATGGAAGCTAAGATGGATGGCATGGAAGCTAAGATGGATGGCATGGACGCTAAAATTGATGGCATGGATGATAAGATGGATGAATTGAAAAAGTTGCTACAAGAAAGGGTCACTAATGGTGAAAAGGTAGTAAAGGAAACTCATGATGAGAAAAAAAGAAATGTTAATCATGATTCCATAGACTCTAATGTTGGATCGAAGACTCACCATGTTCCAAAAATCGATATGAGGAAGTTTGATGGCAAGGATCCCGCCACATGGATATTACAGATGGAGCAATTCTTCGATCTCAATAATGTGCAAAACACACAAAAGGTACGTATGGCAACTTTATATTTGGAACCAAATCAGTTTGTATGGTATCAATGGCTTTGTTCTCGTAAACAATTTATCACTTGGGCAATTTTTACGGAAGAATTGATAGCACATTATGAGGATACAAAAAGCAACACTTTTTTTAGCCAATTGATAAGTCTCAAACAAAAGGGTTCAATAATGGAGCACATTGAGGAGTTCCAAAAATTGAACATAAGGGTAAAAGATATTCCAGAGGAGCATAGGATTGATGTGTTCATAGGGTCTTTAAAGGATAATATCCAACATGATGTGCGCCTTTGGGAACCTGATTCATTAGAGAAGGCATTCAGGTTAGCAAGAAAAATGGAAAGCAAAATTATGGCAACTAGGAAGCATACCATTCACAACTATAAAGACGGAAGTGTTGTTGCCCATAGTCTTCCACAACCTACAAGGTTGACACCACAACAATTGGAAGAAAAAAGAGCAAAAGGGCTTTGTTACAATTGTGATAGCAAATACACAAAAGGTCATAAGTGTGCTGAGAAGAAATTATTCTACATAGATTGTGAAGAGGAAGAAGAAAAGGAGCAAGAAAGGTCAAAAGAAGAGGATATATTCCAGGAACAAAGCCTAGATGAAGAACAAATAAATCCGACCATATCTTGTAATGCATTGGCGGGAATTACCACTCCTCAAACCATCAAGATAGAAGGACAAATCAAGAAGAAAAAGGTAATAGTGTTGATTGATTCAGGAAGCACCCACAATTTTATTCATTGTAGGGTAGCAAAAGAATTGAATTGCTTCCTATATCCAGCACCAGAGTGTCAAGTGATGATTGCAAATGGAGGAACAATAAATTGTTCTGGAAAGTGCCATAATATCAAGCTATCCATGGGAGAATATGTATTGACTAGCCCAATGCTTTCCATTCCAATGGGAGGTGCTGATGTTGTACTAGGAGTCCAATGGCTACAATCCTTGGGTACAATAGCTTTTAATTTTCAAGAACTTTTCATGAAATTTTCTGTGGAAGGAAAGGAAGTTGAATTAAGGGGTATTGCAGGGAAACCAGGAAAGATAATCAGCTCTAATGGCATGACAAAGCTTCTAAAAAAGGAGCAAAGAGGTGTAATTGCACAATTATGTTCGCTAGATGTTTCCACATTGGAATCATCTATTTCTCCAGATCTCCAAAAAGTCCTGGACAATCATTCCAAGGTATTTGAGACTCCCAAAGGTCTCCCACCTATGCGTGATCATGATCATGCTATTCATCTGATTCCAGGAAGTGTTCCTCCAAACATCAGGCCGTACAGATATCCATATGTCCAAAAAAGTGAAATTGAACGTATGGTTGCAGAAATGCTAGAGGCTGGTATAATTCAACCGAGTCAAAGTTCTTTCTCAGCTCCAGTAGTATTGGTGCACAAGAAGGATGGATCATGGCGCATGTGTCCAGATTATAGGGAGCTCAACAAGCTCACTATTAAAGATAAGTTCCCCATTCCTGTTATTGATGAATTACTGGATGAATTGCATGGATCAATTTACTTCACCAAGTTGGATCTTCGTTCAGGATATCATCAAATCAGAATGAAGATTGAAGACATTCCGAAAACAGCATTTAGAACTCATGAGGGTCATTATGAATTTTTGGTCATGCCTTTTGGCCTTACCAATGCACCTTCAACATTTCAAGGTTTGATGAATTCAATTTTCAAACCATTCCTTAGAAAATTTGTGTTAGTATTTTTTGATGATATACTAATCTACAGCAAGTCTTGGAAGGATCATGTTGAACATGTTGACAGGGTGCTACAACTATTGGAGGAGAAACAATTATATGCAAAAAGATCCAAATGTTTCTTTGGAGTCCAGGAGGTGGAATATTTGGGTCATATTGTATCTCATGAAGGAGTTAAGGTAGACCCTAGCAAAATTAAAGCCATTAAGGAATGGAAAATCCCCACATCCATAAAGCATCTGCGAGGATTTCTTGGGTTGACAGGGTATTATCGCAAGTTTGTTAAGAATTATGGGAGAATAGCAGCACCTCTAACAACATTATTGAAGAAAGATTCATTTTCATGGACTTCGGAAGCAACAAAGGCCTTTGAACATCTTAAAGAGGCAATGTGCCAAGCACCGGTCTTAGCTACACCGGACTTCACAAAAACCTTTATTGTGGAATGTGATGCTTCAGGAAATGGAATTGGTGTTGTTCTAATGCAAGATGAAAGACCCATTGCTTTTGAAAGTCGTCCAATCAAGGGAAAGTTTTTAAGCAAAGCTATTTATGAGAAGGAAATGTTGGCAATACTCCATGCACTTAAGAAATGGCGACCCTACCTAATGGGAAGACACTTCAAGGTAAAAACGGATCATGATAGCCTTAAATACTTTTTAGAACAAAGATTATCCTCTGAAGAGCAACAAAAGTGGGTCACAAAGATGTTGGGTTATGACTTTGAAATCATCTACAAAAAAGGGAAGCAAAATGTGGTGGCAGATGCACTCTCAAGAAAGGATGAGGATGTGGAAGCATTGTTGTGTGCCATTTCTATTATCCAACCAGATTGGATAAACGAAGCAAGGGAGGAATGGAAGAATGACGAAGAAGTGTGGGCACTTATTCGAAAGCTACAACAAGATTCCAGTACTTCTGATACATTTAGCTGGCAAAATGATTCGTTATGGTACAAAGATCGCTTATACCTCTGTAAGAATTCCCAGCTAAAACAAAAGATTCTTATGGAATTGCACACTTCTCCCTTAGGAGGGCACTCAGGATTTTTAAAAACTTACCACAGGGTTAAGAAGGAATTTTTTTGGGATGGCCTTAAATCAGATATTCAAAAGTTTGTGGCGGAATGTTTGGTTTGCCAGCAAAATAAAGTTGAAACAATTAAGACACCAGGTCTATTACAACCTTTATCCATTCCAAGCCAACGTTGGGAGGAGGTTTCAATGGATTTTATCACAGGTTTACCCAAGTCTGAGGGAAAGAGTGTCATCATGGTGGTAGTTGACAGACTTACCAAGTATGCACACTTTTGTGCATTATCACATCCATTTAAAGCCAGTACAGTTTCTACTGCATTTATGGAAACAGTTCAAAAGCTACATGGAAACCCAAAGATTATTGTAAGTGACAGAGATCCCATTTTCACTGGAAATTTTTGGACAGAATTATTTTCTTGTCTTGGTACTCAGTTAGCTCATAGCTCATCTTATCATCCTCAATCTGATGGGCAAACTGAGATAGTAAACAAATGTTTGGAAGGATATCTTCGTTGCTTTGTATCTGATAAACAGACACAATGGGTCAAATGGTTGCCTCTGGCTGAATGGTGGTATAACACTTCCTTCCATACAGCAACAAAAATGACCCCATTTATGGCACTTTATGGGTATCAACCACCATCCATCACATCATATTTAAGAGAAAATTCTAAGGTTCAGGCAGTGGAACATCACATCGAACATCAACAACAAGTCCTCCAACTCTTAAAGGATAACCTCGTGTTGGCACAAAATAGAATGAAACAACAGGCAGATCAACATCGCAGTGAAAGAAGTTTTGATGTAGGTGATTGGGTATTCCTACGGCTACAACCATATAAGCAAATGTCCCTAAAGCAAGCTAAGAAGGATAATAAATTATCACCAAAGTATTATGGTCCGTACAAGGTGTTGGAAAAGATTGGTACTATGGCATACAAATTGGAGCTTCTCGATTGCACCCAGTTTTCCATGTTTCATGTTTAAAGAAGGTTATAGGTGACAAGCTCCCAATTCAAACAATATTGCCAGAACTTGACGAGGAAGGAAAAATTATATTGGAACCGGAAGCAGTCACAGAAACAAGAACTCGACAGCTACGAAATCGATCAATTTCAGAGTATCTTATCAAGTGGAAGAACTTATCCGCTGAAGATTCCACATGGGAGGATGAGAATTTTATGCAGAAGTATCCAGAACTACTCAAGCGTTGAGGACAACACTTTTTTGAAGGAGAGGGGCATGTTGGGTCCCTATAATACTAGTGATTACCCCATTACTATTGTAGTTATACCCCCTATTTATATTGTTGTGCCCCTATTACCCCCATATTGTTATTTCTGTGCCCCATAGAATCCCTCTATTGTTATTTTTGTGGCTTTATATTATTATTGTTAGGTCGGCTGGATTATATTGTGACTCCTTAGACTCCTATATATAGAAAGGAGGTTTTGTCATTTGTATCATCCAAGAATTGTTCATTTATGTAATGTAAAGGAGGTTGCCCCCTCGAAGAGGCTGAATTCTAAGGCGTTGATCTCTCTTTTCTATCTTTTCTTGAGCTGGTTTCATAACATATTTAGTTCATGTAATATGTGGAGGAATGTAGCTTGTTGACCCTTTGAGTGCATGTGTTGAAGTGATCTCTGAATCCTTCAAATTTGCAAAATGTATACTAGCAATGCCAAATTTTGTTAAATATGTTGTCATATCTTCATCCAGAAGCACATTGCTAGGTTTCAAATCACAATGGAGTACTTGCACGAAACAATGGTGATGGAGATATGCCATGCCTATGTGATATCTATTGCTATATTCAACCTTTGAAACAAGCTCAAATTACTTTCTTCTTGGCCATTAGGATATAAACACTTCTCTAAGCTTCCATTTTGCAAAGCTTTCATTTGGAGGTCTGAATAACATGTTATGATTCTAATCAAATTTCGGTGCCTAACTTTACCTAAAACATTGCATTCCTTGTCAAAACCCTTGTCAGCCCCCTCATTTTCCAAATTGAGAAGCTTGATAGCAACAATTGTGCCATCATTTAGAACCCCTTTGTACACTTTTCCAAAACTACCAACTCCTAACAAGTTGGCATCACTAAATTCATTTGTTGCAGTCATGATCTCTCCATATGAAATTCTTCGATGCCCTGTAGTGAAGCATGTCCTGTCCTCTCTATGAATATGTTTCTTGCTATTTTGAATCCGCAAGATTCCCAAAAACAAACACAATACAACAACCATGATAGCAATAACCATAGGTATGATAACTATTTTTGTATTCCAAAAATTTTGATGTTTGTGAGCATGGCATGGTGGCAGACTTACCCAAGGTCCACAGAGATTAGGATTTCCCATGAATGCCATGGCACTAAGATTTTTGAAAATTCCTCCTTTAGGGACTGCTCCTGACAATTTGTTGAAAGAAAAATTACAATGTCGAAGCATTTTGAGCTTTTCCAATGATAAAGGTATTCTACCTGATAAATTATTGTAGGATAAATCCATGTCCTCAAGACTTTGAATTTCATTGACTGTGATTGGAATTGGACCTTCAAGGGCATTGTGGGAAAGATTGAGGTACTCTAGTTCTTTACAGCTTTGGAGTGTACTTGGAATGTTGCCATCAATTGATTCACAGAAATATCTATAGCTTGAAGCATAGCCATCTTGCTTAATCCTAAAGGCATAGGTCCATGTAATAAGTTGTTTGAAAGGTTGAAATACAAAGCTAAATTTTCAAGCCCTACAACTTCTGGAGGTATTTTCCCAATGAGCCTGTTGTATTATAGGTCTAGCTTTAGTAAATTCACACATTTCCCCAAATTTGTAGGTATATTACTTGATAATTGGTTATAAGAAATATCTAGATATCTTAGTTGTTGGAAGTGTGCAATAGAATCAAGGATTCTTCCATCAAAATTATTTCTAAAGAGACCTAAAATCCCTAAGCATTTGAGTTGCCCAATATTTGAAGTGATGTTTCCTTGTAAATAGTTTTCTTTGATAATTAATTGTTGCAAGTTTTGAAGGCTATTAAGTGTAAAAGGGACATGCCATGTAAAATTATTGATGTATAAATGAAGCTCATTTTAACTAGTCAATTTTCCAATCTCTGGAGGTATATCTCCTGTTAATTCATCCACTCCCAAGTTTATGTAGTATAATTTAGTATGGAGATAACCCATGGAAGAGGGAAAACGTCCATTAAATGGTTACAAAAAAAATATATCTTTTGTGAGTTGGAACAATTAGTAAGGGTAGTAAGAATAGGCAGGCTAGCAGTGCTGCTACTAACCAGGTTATTACTGCCTAAGTTAAGCCACTTGAGCTGCGTCAGCTTACCGAACTCCATGGGAACTACTCTGTTGAGATGGTTGTATGCTACATCGAAATGTTGAAGGATCGTGCAGTTGAAGAGGGAAGCAGGAATGCTGCCACTCAACTGATTACCGCCCATATGAGTGCTCTTGGTACACAGCTCGGCGGGAATGTTACCAGTAAACTAGTTAGCCTCAATAATGAATACTTCAAGACTGGAGAAGTTAGACAAGGGCGATGGAATTTGTCCTCTGAGATTGTTCATCTGCATATTTATAAATCTCACCTGGGTTAGCATGCCCAATTCGGATGGAATACTCCTGTGAAGGTTGTTGCTACCCAGGTTGATGTGTTCCAAAGAGGATATGTTTCCCAACCATGCTAGGATTTTACCTGTGAGATTGTTAGTGTACATAGAGAAGTTATGTAAACTATGGCACATACTAAGAGTGGGTGGAATAAAACTTGGAGTTCATTCCAAGATAGGGCAAGCTTGTTTAAGTGATACAAATTTCTGAATTGATAGGGAATGTGACCATGGAAGTTGTTCTTGCTAAGGTCGAGAATCCTAAGAAAGGAGAGATTGCCGAGAAAAGGAGAGATTGTACCTTGAAATTCCATGCCTGAAACATTTAGTGAAACAACTATCTATCTGCACCGACTGCATTTGACTCCCTTCCACTCACAGAACAAAACATGTGGTTTCCAAGAAGTGTGCAATGATTGGTGTGGATCATATGTGATGGCAGAAAGGAATCCAAGCAGAGCCTCTTGATCACAAGCATTGCTGAGATGAGGATGCCCACGAACAGATAATTGAACGATAGAAAATACATGAGGAGTGATAGAGAGAATGAAATAAAAGAAGAGAGGAATTCTTTAAAAATTCCTCAGCCAGGAAAAGCATGTTTCCACGGACTGCGTCTTCTGATTGGTCAAACCCGAGTCCGGTTGTGAAAGAAAATGTTCTCCATAATCTATCTTAAAAGACTCCCTATTGTAGCCAGTAGGAATCAAACCCTCTATCTTAAAAGACTCCCTATTGAAGCCAACAGGAATCGAACCCTGGCCCTCCTGTCACTGATGGTGGGATTATTTTGCACCAAAAGCATACACTTGACAGATCAAAAACCCTTGCGAAGAAAAAATAGGACCCTGCAAATTCTGAGATTGCAAGGCTTACGAGATTGTGTAGCTTCAAATTGACAGCTGCTACTGCATCATATATCACTTCGCTCCTTCGAATCCCTCCACCTCATGAATATCACTATGAAGTGCAAATCCCCATATATGTAACACACATAAAAAATTATTTCATTGTAATCCAATCTCGTTCACATCAATGCCAAATGCTAAAATACCAATAAAATACGAAGTTACAAAACCAATAAAATATGAAGTTACAAAAACAATCATGTTATGCTAGCCTTCAAATTCTCAAGTTAGGAGTCTTATTTCTTTTATTTAATGTTGTTATGTTATGAATGGATATTGTCTTGGAAAAATATAGTTTTTTTCCATGGGGAAAAACTTTATATTTGATATTTTTAGGAGGAAATAAAAAATATACATTATCTTTGGTCTTTCAGCCCATAAAATATGTTATTGTTGTCAATAGCATGTCCCAAATACTGCTTATTGTAGTTCTCCAATAGAATTATTTAGATAAACATTAGAGCATCCCAAAACTTACATCGAATACTTATTCCTCCTAAGCCATTAATAGGATCGCTAATCTATTTTTATAAGAAAAATAGAGAAATGTCATCTTCAAAACTATTTAAAAAGGGAGCTCGTTGAAACCAAGGGTCCATCTCTAAAGTTTTGAATTGTGATGATTCCTTCCTATAGAGACAAGGAATCCTTTGAGAACCGTTCCACCTTTATATTACATTCCCAATATATGTGAAGAAAATGGCTAGACTTAAACCTTCTTTTAATCTCCACAACTATGCTCATGATTGAGCTAAAAACCAAGTTTGCTATCATATTTTTCTCATTAGCCCAATATATTAATAATTTAGAATCTCACAATACTTGAATTTTGAGAATTCCCCTATCTGCAGCATAGTTCATGAAAAGAAATAAGGCATAGAGCTCAGTTCAATTCTTAGTTCCATGTCCAACCTAATATTTTGTATTAATTTAATGGGAAAGTGATGGAAATAAAATGCAGCCAGAACCAAAATGATACACGGTCCCTTTTCAAGCCCCATTAAAATAGCCCCAAGCCACTAAATAGTCAACCACAGGTTCAATTAAAACCCTTGTAGCTTTGAGCGTTGAAATTTTCTTGTTTCCCCATAAGCACTCTTGATTTGATGGGCCACTTGCTTAGATGTGTATCTATTCCCTAGAATAGTTCTTTGTCCCTTGCTAGCCAGATCCCTCACAAAACAAAGCAAGGCCAAGCCTTGTGACTCACAATAGAATTGTCATGACACCAATGTTCAAAACACTTCCCTAAGAAATCCTTACCCCATTGATTTTGTCATGACTAGTCAACTGTGATAGTTCTTTCCAAGCTAAATTAGCTAAAGGGGAAAGGAAAAAAAAATGATTCACTTTTTCAATAACAGACATAAAACCCCTCGAAAACGTACTTCATGTGATTCCAAGTTGTTGAAACTTAGCTCAACACAGATGCTACCAAAAGTGGACTTTGAAAGGCATATTTGAGTGATTTTAGTAGACTAATTGATGCCTTTATAACTGATATGAGGTCAATATACATATAAACAGAGGTATACAAATGACATGGAGGAAATACTTAAATGTTGAGAAATATGCTTCAATCTTATTTTATGAATTAGCGCAAAAGAAACCTTAGTTTGTGAATCAAAAAATTTCCCTAAGTTAGACCTTTAACAATAGTATGGCAAGAATTCAATCTAAAATAAACATTTTCTGAGATCATTGGATTTAATGGTTTGTGATTTGTAAATTCAATTTTTTTTTAACATTTGCAAGATCAAGAATTAAGTAATGGGTAAGTATAAAAACCTGGATGATGATGAACATGATTGTTGTATTGAGGAGTAAGATCCGCACATCATAGACATTTATGGGCATTGCTAGAGGCACTGTAATTGGAATGGTAAGCACTTTCTTCCTTCTTCACCTTGGGCATTGTATCTTCCCTTCTTGGAAACTCCATTGCTATTTTCTTCTTGAGTACATGCATACCCCGTGCCTTGTTAGCATTCTGATAATATCTTACTCAAGTCTTCTTGAGTTGCTCACATCACCTCTCTCGTTCATTTACCCCAACCAAATCTCATCACTTCACCATATTTTCCTAATTTGAACTATATATTTGACATTGTAACAATGAGGAGGATATAACCTTGTACCTTGCCAACTTGTTCACACACAACCATATCCTTTGAAATTTCTAAAAGAAATTCCACGACTTTCATACCCTTTCCAATATCATGTGTAAGTGAATGAATAATAAAATTAATAACATGATCCACCTCAGCTATGTTCACCTTATTATGACTGTTGTCCTTTACCAAGATACAAAGTAATGCTACTATTTTGTTCCTAATCAATGGCTTATTCCGTCCTAGAAGGACAACTAAAATGCAAATGTAACCTTTTGCTCCTATCCATTTTCTGTGCATTTCTTTCTCCTCGCTTAACCTTAGTAATTCATTAATAGCATACAACATGGTTTGCTCCTCATCAAAATCCAGATTAGGTTTCAATGAATTTATTTTGACCATTGTATTTCTCTCCTTCCACTCTTCTATAGACCTTCAAAGTATGATATTCGGTCTGAACTCTTTACTGATTAGCACTCGCTTAGTCATGATACAAGTAGTGTGCTCCTCTACAAACAATCTTTAAATAGAGCTTCTATCAAGTTTGACAAGAAGAAATATCAATAGGATCTTCCATTACCTCTCAAGAAATTGGACAGTAAAATTATGATTGTAAGGGAGGCAAAGAATGACTTCCAAAAAATAGCCTTTTCTCGTAATATATCTTATCCCTCTCTTTGGCAAAAGATGCCACATTTGCACAACGAAGCAATCCAATGATTTGTTCCATTTGCAAAGCCTCTGCTTCATTTTTCTCAATATGGTATCTTCCATATCCCTTTTAAACTCTTCATATTCTTGTTTCAAAGCTGATGTATCAGTGGAAACTCCCACTACTTTGGCAATCCTCCTTGGCCATACCCCCACCAATCCTCCTTGGCCATACCCTCTATTATGTTGTTACTCGAATGCTATCAACCCGGTTTGCCCACCAATCTTCCTTGGCCATACCCCCACCAATCCTCCTTGGCCATACCCTCTTAAATTTATTTGATGAGTGGGAAAATGAGATTCCAAATGAAAAGGCCCCAAAACTTCTTTTACCATAATGTAAAAAAAAATTATTCAAATATAATAAATATTTTAATTTTTTAAAAAGTTATCCAATGTTATAAATGTTTTAATATTTTTTGAAAAAAAAGGTAGTTGAATTTGCAAGCTATTTTGTTTTCTCAATTTTTTTATTTTTTCATGTCTACACATTATGAAAGATTTTATTCCTTTGTCTTGGCACTTGGTAGATCGAAAGTTAAGATGGGTCTAGATTGGTTTAATTATTTTATAGTTATAATTTTTAATTTTTTTTTACGGATTCAAAATGTTAAATAGGACATCACAACATCTCTACCATGGGAGAGGAATTAAATATTTATGGAGAAACCCTATAGGCCCATGGAAAAATTGTAGGAAATTAAATGGGTGTGGAGTTTTTTACTAGAGCAAGGCTTAGTTTTGACGAAGAGTGGATGGGCTCTAGAGAATGTTAGGCTCTCATATCCTTATCAAAATGAAAAATAAGATTAAATGATAACGATGAGATTTTTATTCACATGATGTATATTTTCTAAGTAAAAAGATCATTGTCATGATAAACACTTTGAAAACACACAAATACTCATTAAATATGTTTTCTCAGATAAGATGTTGGTTTCTTACTATTAGGCCCACATGAAGGAGGAGGAGTTGGTGGATTATGCATTGGAGGAGGTGGTTTTCAACAAATTTGGGCTAGTGCAAGGATTTTATCCATTCACATTTTGAAGTTAGATTGAAAGGTCACCATGCCTCAAATTTTGATCCTACCAGGTATTTAGAAAGAAAAGTTAATAATTTGATAGGGCAGTCAATTAGTGATTCAGAGGCCCTAACCCCTGCTCCAATTGTGCACTGTTGAGGTTGTCTAGTTTTAACCAACCTAGGGCTCGAGGCCATTTTTGAGGGGATGAAAAACTCTTCTTGGGGTTTTCTAGCTTTGATTTTGGTTTCCCTTTCATCCTAGAGATCAGAGAAAGACATGCAACGTATTATGACTTTCTTATGGTTTTTAGAAGTTTTAGAAGTTACAAATTTCTCTAGTTCATTTTTTTTCTTGTCCTTCATCTCAAGTGCCATTGGCCTTGCCCTTCTTGGATGAACTGGTGAAGGAAATCCTTGCACCAATGATGAAAGAAGGTCAAATTGATGTTGAGAAGATCTGAATCCATTTAAAATTTAGAGGAAAAAGGGTATTTAGAATTTTAACACTCTAGATGGATTCAAAGATCCCTTTGTCTCTAAAGTTTAATGGTACAAGTGGTTTCAGAGACCCCTGTAGTGAAATGAAACACTTCAGTATCAAAATTGCAATTTTCCATTTCCAGAGTGACACAATTAAAAATTACTAACATAAATGACTAATTCATATACTTTTTGTACTTATTATTTGGTCATACTATAATAGTCATTTACGTTAATCATTATTAATTTTGTCTATTATTATCTAGTCACATATCTTAGTCCTGGACTAAATTAATCATTTTAGTTAGTCGCTTTTAGTTTGGTCACTTATTATCTAGTCATATATTTTATCCCTAAACTAAATTAGTCATTTAAGTTAGTCATTTTTAGTTCGGTCACTTAAAATTGTTCAAATTTAGTAGTAATTTACTTGAAATAATTGAGGTGACTAACTATTTTAGTCACCTAGTCATTAATTTCATCATTTCCTACTACTGCTAACTTACAAATTGGCTGATATTCCAGACTTTAGACATACGGATATCTAGCCCAACCAATATCATATCATACAAAGATAAGTCATTTCAGGTGTCATGATCCTGATCCAACATTGTATCCAAGGTGCAAAAAATATTTCAGTTCATATCATAATCATAGCCCCTGCAACATAAAATATACTTTAGATAGAAGTATTCTTGATAAACACTTTCACTTGCACACCAGGCCCTTTGATCTTCTCCTCCTTATATAGTCTTTGGCCTTTCTCAATACCTCAGACCAAAACAACACTTAGAACCTATGGTATTCTATGATGGGATCAAATAACAATTACTCCACTCAATATTGTGGGTTAGTACCATGGTATTGACCCCTGTTATTCTTTAATCTTAAATTTCCTTGATTTTCCAACCCATACACACTTTTAATCTTGTGAAGGTGCGTGTATACGTATATACTCTTTTTGCTCTATGAACCCACGTGTATATGCTTCTTGGACAAGGTGAACCTACGTATACAACTTAAACTAACCTAAACATCCTTTTTCTTCAACTTCTTGATTGTGATCTGTAATCCTTTGTTCCAAGTTCCTGATCTTCTATACCATTGCCCTGTTACCTCTGAATTGGCCTATTACAATTTAAGTTGCCCTTTATCAAATCTAAACTAACATGTGAGTGAGTTTCCATCAAGGGCAACACCTGTATCTTAATTCCAACAATCTCCCCCTTTAGACTTGATGGCAACAATACCGGGGTTGATTACTTCAAGCTATAGAAATTGTTAGATATATCAAGCAACACCGCAACACCAATATACTCTCCTTCTTTGACATCAAGGGAAAAGGGAGGATCAAGATATTCTCCCCCTTTGAGATACACTATGTTCTCCATGCCCCCCCAAAATACATGCAAAGTCTGCAGAGATATTTTTCAAAGGAATAAAATGACTCTATAACTCAACGAAGTGAGTATGACTTCCCTATCACCAATGAATCATACATACATGAATCACCAAACAAAGTGGGGATGTACCAAAAGTTCATACATGACTAAATAATTGCAATTATTACATCATCCTTCCCATGCATAGTGGGAGTACAAATTACATCATATGTCGAAAAGGACTCATTAAAAGACTATGACATAAAGAGACATATTATAACATCATAGGCCTTTACATGACCTTTACAACAATTGATATGAATATCTGAAATCTTAGCTGAATTCAGCAACCATGATGACAACAATGTATAGTGTTTTTGAAGGCTAATGCTTCCCCTGAACCTATGCTACCTAATGTATTGTCAACAAATCATTCATCAAGGCATATTCATCAGTCAAATAAACAACAATGAACAAATCATATCATCAAACTGTAACCATCAATATCAGACTGAACATCTATGTCAGAAACTAATGTTGAGTTTGTCCCACTGTTTTTTCTATAAAAAGAACACATACACTCATGCAACCACAAAAAATCGCGTATATACACAATTCTTCTTCATGAAACCCGCGTATATGAACCATTCTTCTGAAAACTAGATTTAACAGCCGGATGATGCAGAGACTACTCCCAGCTTTTGTCTGGCATATTCAAATGTTTCTATGGGAAGTGATTTGGTAAATATATCAGCAACCCGTTCTTTGGAGGGAACATACTCCAATTTAACCTTTTGTTCAAGAACTTGTTCTCGTAGAAAATGACACTTAATGGGTATGTGCTTTGTCTTGGAGTGCATGATAGGATTTTTCGAAATACTAATGGCACTTGTATTATCACATAGAATGGTGATGGGTGGAGAACATGTGATTTGAATGTCTTCCAGTGTTTGCATCATCCAAAGTAGTTGTGTTCAGCAAGATGTAGCAGCCACATATTCGGCTTCAGCTATAGATAAGGAAATCGAACTTTGTTTCTTGTTGAACCAAGACACTAACCTGATCCCATATAGAATGCACCTCCACTAGTTCTTTTTCGATCATCAACATTTCCTGCCCAATCCGCATCTATATAGGCATGAAGAGTGAGAACTGTATCTTTAGGATACCATAGACCAAAGTCTTGAGTTCCTTGGAGATATTTGAATATTATTTTTACAGCTTGAGGATGTGATTGCTTTGGATTTTCTTGGAACCTTCCAACAATTCCTACTGCATGCATGATATTAGGTCTGGTACATGTTGGATAAAGTAGATTTCCAATCATAGATCTGTGTGTTGGTTGATTTACTGTAGGTGATTCATCATTAGAACTAAGACTACATCTTGTTACCATTGGAGTACATAGTGGTTTAGAATCTTCCATTCCGTACTTAAAAATTTTCTTGAGATATTTAGTTTGTGACAAAAAAATACAAGCTTTTGTTTGTTGTACTTATAGACCAAGAAAATAAGTTAGTTCACCAAGTAAGGACATTTCAAATTCTTGCTACATAACCAAAGAAACATTCTGACTCATAGATTCTTCATTGCTACCAAATATGATATCATCTTGACATAAACTATAATAATTAGTATTTTATCATTCTCAATATTTGTGTATAAGTTTCTCCTTGGAGATCCTTTTGTGAAACCTTGTTGTTGTAGACATTTTCAACACAATAATACAAGGTCCTTGGAGCTTTTTTTTGTCCATATAGAGCCCTTTTGAGCTTGCATACAAGTTTTGCATCATTTCCTAGAATGAATCCTTCTCGTTGTTCAATATAAACTTCTTCTTCTAAATCTCCATTAAGAAATGTAGATTTTACATCCATTTGATACACTCTGAATTTTTGAAAACTTGAAAGAGAAAGAAACATTCTTATGGCTTCAAGCCTGGAAATAGGTGCAAAAGTTTCTTCAAAGTCTATACCTTCTTGTTGAGAATAACCTTACAAACAAGTCTTTCTTTGTTTCTAATATTTTCTCCATAGCAATTCAACTTATTCTTCAATATCCATTTTGTTCATATAACATTTTTATCATGCGATCTAAGAACTAATTCCCAAGCTCATTCCTTTCAATTTGGTCAGGTTCTTCATCCATGGCCTTAACCCAACATTCATCTTTGCTAGCTTCATTAACATTTTGTGGTTCTATGCAGGATAGTAATGCTAGATAAATGGAAGTTCCTGCAAGAGTTCTTCTTGTCTGTACTCCAGACCCTTTTTCTCCTAGAATTTAAGATTCTGGATGATTCTTTTGAACATACCTAGATGGAGTCTTTTCCTGGTCATATGTATCTTCTTCTAATGCTTCATTGGTTTCTTCTTTTATATCATTTTGATTTGATATGGGAAAACATTCACCATCTTCCTTGTTGTTATCTTCCTTTGTTGATTTCATATATTCCGGATTTGTCCATGCTTCATCAATTACTACATCAATGCATTCAACAATTTTTTGAAGTCTCTTATTATAACATTTATATCATTTACTTCTAGATGAATAACCAAGAAGAATTCCTTCGTCTGCTCTGGGTTCAAACTTACCAAGTTTTTTATCAGTGTTTTTGATGAAACATTTTCTTCCAAAAACTCTGAAGTGTTTTACAGTAGGAGGCTTACCATACCAAAGTTCATATGGATTTTGATCACTATTTACCCAAACATTATCTTTGTTGAGAATATTCATGGCAGTATATGCAGCTTCACCCCAGAAGGTGGTAGGAGTTCTAGATTCATCAAGCATAGCTTGAGCCATTTGTTGAACTGTTCTGTTCATTCTTTCCACCAAGCCATTTTCTTGAGGAGTTCTAGCAACAAAGAACTGTCCTTTTATTCCATGTTGCTCACAAAATTCAAAGAATTCATCTGATATGAATTCTCCTCCCTGATCAGATTAGAGGAATTTGATTTTTTGTTCTTATTCATTTTAAACTAAAGCTTTGAATGCTTTAAACTTTTCAAATGCTTCATCTTTATGCTTTAGTAAACCAATCCAATACATTCTAGAAAAATCATCAATGAATAAAATGAAGTATTATTCTCCATGAGGTGAATTTTTCCTTGGTGTCCCACATAAATCAATATGAATGAGTCTAAGAGGTGTAGTTTCTGATCCTTCTTTCTCATTGAAATGAACTCTGGTTTGCTTACCGAATTGACATGGTTTTCATATGGTATTTTCTGGGGTGTTGATATCTGGAAGATCACGAACTGCCTTGAGTCTGCATGTTTTTCTTATTTGAGAAAAGCTTAGATTCCCCAATATTTTGTGCCATAACCAGTTCTCTTCTATTTTGCTTAGATAGCATTGGCCTTGACCTCCTTTTAGTATATCTAGATTTCTTGGAGTTCTTTTACTTTGATTACTCCCTTTCCTATAACAAGCTCACGGACCACACATCTGTTTGATTGAAACACAACTTCATTTCCTTGATCACATATTTGACTGGCACTCAACAAGTTATGCTTTAAACCATCAACATACATAACATTTCCATCTTTAACCTTTTCTTTCAAATAAACAGAAGTTTTACCCTTAATGATGGTTGGTGTGTCATTTCCAAAAGATACATTCTTTTCCTTTTCTAGAGAATTATCTTAAAGGAGTTTATTTTAATCACCTGTCATGTGTTTAGAGCATCCACTATCAATGTAGCACTGATTTTCTTATCCTTCTGCAAATAGAGCTATGCCACAACTTTTTCATTGAAATTCATTCTTTCTCCATACCTTCGAATTTCAAGATGTTTGCTCCTTTTGAATTGTTGGCCGAAATTTGTTCCTTCATTCAAATTCCTCATTACCAAAGTTATTGAAAAATCAACTTTCAATTTCATCTTCAAGGGGAGAAAAGTTCTTATAAGAATTTTTCTTCATTCCTGTCACACTCCTTTGTTTTCGTGCTTCTCTAATCATGATAGTTTTGTACGCAACACATTTAGGAGCCTTATGACCAAAGTTATGGCATGAAAAACATTGTCCATTAAAGAAGTTTATGTGATCATAAGATCTTTGGGTATTGTTTACCTTTTGGTTGATGCTTCTATTGATTTCCACCCTTGGAGTAAAATGAGCATGATTTACCCAAGGAGTACTTTTAGGCTTTTGCTGAAGATTGATGCACTATTCACAAGTCTTTGTTGCATCAAGATAGATTTTGGTGATGGATGACAACTTTTGTGATTGGGATGTTTCTCCAGTATATCCAAGACCGGTTTTTATAAGAGGAGACCGTTGAACCTTGATGATTTCATCTAAAGTTTCTGATCCTTTAGCAAATCTAAGATTAAGAGACTTTGTCTTCTCAAGTTCTTTTCTTAGACCTACTACTTCACATTCTAATTTTTCATTGTGCTTTTCTCTTTTAATGAGTTGATGTGTCAAGGTGTCTATAACCATATTATTTTCTTCCAAATATATTTTAAGTTGAATGATTTCTTCAATAAAATATTCCTCTTCTAAAGCATCCATAAAGTCGTCATTGTCATAAGCCATGAGTAGTTTAAAATCTTGTTTAGATTCATCTTCATCACTATTAGACATGCCATCACTATCTTCATGAGTATAATAACTTTTTCTATTGACAAACTGTTTTCTATTACCCTTTGCAGACTCCTTTCCCTTTTCATGATTATCTTTATGAGGACATTTAGCAGCATAATGGCCAACTCTACCGCAAGAAAAAAATTTGAATGGTAGCTTACCTATATATATTTTGGAACCCCGTTGAAGCTTCTTTACAAAGTTTACCTCATCTTCTTCTGAAATATATCTTGATTCCTTGAGATATTCCTTTTCTTTTCCCTTTGTTGAAGCTTTGAAAGCGGCTTCTCTAATATCTGATGGACCTCCTTTCCTCATTTCAAAGGTAGTTGGAATTCCATGAAATTGAACAACAGTAATACATTGAAGATCCTACTTTTCTTCTATGGCAGATACTTTTGGATCAAATTTAGAAGACAATGATCTCAAAATTTTCTCTACTAAAATAGCCTCCTTTATTTTTTCACCGAGATTCTTCATAGAATTAACAATCTCATCTACAGGTAAAAAGTAACTAGAAATACTTCCATCACCATGCATCCTTAGAGTTTCATATTGAATTCTCAGAGTTTGGAGATGAGAAAGTTTTACCTGGGAGTCTCCTTCGTAGCTATGAATTATTTTGTCCCATATTTCTTTCGCTGTCTTGAGCTACATGACTTCAAAAAATTCTGATTCTTGCAGAATTCCCAATAGAGTATTGATGACTTTGGCATTGGTTTCGTATAGCTTCCTTCCTAATGTATCTATGGGTATTGCTGCTGGAAATTGGTATCCTCCTTCCATGATTTCCCAAACATCAACTCCAAGCGACTGATGATATGCTATGGTTCTTATATTCCAATATAATAAGTTGTTTTCGTTGAATATTGGTGGTATGATAGATCCCACTCCTTCGTGATTGTTCATCGTGATGGATCTCCCTTCAAGTGATCAAGCTTCTTCTGAGGGACTTGCTCTGATACCAATTGTTGGATATAATACTGGGGGGGGGGGGGGGGTGAATAATTGTTTACAATTCAATAATTTTTCATTTCATAATCATATTTATATACGCTACTTTAGTGAATTTAACTCATGTGTGCACGCAACTATTGTTAAGGAAACCAAGGTATATCCAGTGAACTTATGATTCAGTTAGTTCATCATGTGTTGATCTTTAATTAGTTCATCAATACTTTATTAAACAATAGCTATGTGTAGTTATAATAGAAATAAACCATCACATGTAAGAAACACACATGAACACCAAGATTTAAGGTGGAAACCCAATGTGGGAGAAAAACCACATGCGCTTTCATCTCTCTCTTCTTTTAATATAAAGAAAACCCTTTTACAATCTTGTACTAGTGCAGACTCACACCAGTATGCAGGAACCCACCTATAGAAGGCTACAACCTTCTCTCATTCTCCAACTTCTATTGGAAGGGAGCTACAACCCCCTAGCTCTTGTACTAGCCGATATGTTTACTAGTACCTAGGCGCATGCCTACAAAAGGCTACCACCTTCTCTCTTCCTCTAGGGACCACATTTCATAAATTTTCAGACTGGATAATCTCGGTACATAAGCACACAATTAATCACCACTGCAATAATTGTATCTACCAACAATCATTCAATATGAACAGTCAGATTGTTGTCACTAAAACATTGTGCTGAACCCAGAAACCTAAATCATCAACTAGAATCAACTATAACCTCACAAATCATATATCAGGATGTATATGCTACTTTAGTGAAGCCAACCTGCGTGTATACGCTAATTCCTTTAACCCAACCTATGTATACCTCCAAAATTACTGAATCATGAAAACCTCCGAATCAAACTGTATCAACCAGTAACATTCTAAAGATCTACTGTCAAATTACAGAGATCTAAACAGACAACAACAATTATAACCCTTCTCACTTAATCAATCAATCAATAGACTCAATCTACTTATGCATTCAGTTCCACTTTCAGATCTAAGAAGACATCATTGAGAGACAACAGTAAAACAACAACACTGATCAAATAGATCAATCATTTATGAACAACAAGCTTTTCTTTTTCATACGCTACATGGAAGAGTCGAACTAGCGTGTATACGCGCCTTAACCAAGGTGAACTAGTGTATGTATATGCAAATACTAACTTACAACTTTGCTGCTATTCCAAACTTCAGACATACCTAGATCATGACATTTAAAGAATAAAACATGTGTAAGAAATCAGATCTAGCCCAACCAATATTAGGTCATACAATGATAAGTCATTTTAGGTCTCATGATCTTGATCCAACATTGTATCTGAGATACACAAAATATTTCAGATCATATCATAATCATAACCCCTACAACATAATATATTTCAAATAGAAGTATTCCTAAGAAACCCTTTCACTTGCATACCAGGCCCTTTGATCTTCTCCTCCTTATATAGTTTTTGGCCTTTCTCAATACCTCGGACCAAAACAAGACTTAGAACCTATGGTATTCTTGGACGGGATCAAATAATCATTGCTCCACTCAATATTGTTGGCTAATACCATGGTATTGACCCTTGGTATTCTTTAATCTTAAATTTCCTTGGTTTTCCAACCCATATGCTCTTTTCTTCTTGTGAAAATGTGTGTATATGTATATGCTCTTTTTTCTTTGTGAACCCATGTGTATATGCTGCTTGGACAAGGTGAACCTACATATACAACTTAAACTATCTTAAAACATCCTTTTTCTTCAACTTCTTGATTCTAATATATAGTCCTTTGTTCCAACTTCTTGATCTTCTGTACCACTGCCTTGTTACCTCTAAATTGACTTGTTACAATGTGAGTTTCCCTTTATCAAATATGAACTAACCTGTGAGTGAGTTTTCATCAAGGACAATAGCTATATATTAATGCCAACAAAATTTCACTAAACAAAAATTCAACAACTTTTTTTGTAGCAAAAGAAACAACTTTACCATCTATCCATTTTATAACAAAATCAGTGCAAACCAGTATATGCTTTTTTGTTATGAAACTAGCTCAAAAAAAGATAGAAAAGATAGATCAATGCCTTAGAATTCAGCCTCTTCGAGGGGGCAACCTCCTTTACATTACATAAATGAAAAATTCTTGGATGATTCAAATGAAAAAACCTCCTTTCTATATATAGGAGTTTAAGGAGTCACAATATAACCCAGCTGACCTAACAATAATAATATAAAGCCACAAAAATAACAATAGAGGTATTCTATGGGGCACAGTAATAACAATATGGGGATAATAGGGGCACAACAATATTAATAAGGGGTGCAACTCCAATAGTAATGGGGTAATCACTAGTATTATAGGGACCCAACATGCCCCTCTCCTTCAAAAAAGTGTTGTCCTCAACGCTTGAGTAGTTCTGGATGCTTCTGTATAAAATTCTCATCCTCCCATGTGGAATCTTCAGTGGATAAGTTCTTCCACTTGATAAGATACTCTGAAATTGATTGATTTCGTAGCTGTCGAGTTCTTGTTTCTGTGACTGCTTCCGGTTCCAATATAATTTTTCCTTCCTCGTCAAGTTCTGGCAATATTGTTTGAACTGGGAGCTTGTCGCCTATAACCTTCTTTAAACATGAAACATGGAAAACTGGGTGCAATCGAGAAGCTGCAGGAAGCTCCAATTTGTATGCCATAGTACCAATCTTTTGCAACACCTTGTATGGACCATAATACTTTGGTGATAATTTATTATCCTTCTTAGCTTGCTTGAGGGACATTTGCTTATATGGTTGTAGCCGTAGGAATACCCAATCACCTACATCAAAACTTCTTTCACTGCGATGTTGATCTGCCTGTTGTTTCATTCTATTCTGTGCCAACACGAGGTTATCCTTTAAGAGTTGGAGGACTTGTTTTGATGTTCGATGTGATGTTCCACTGCTTGAACCTTAGAATTTTCTCTTAAATATGATGTGATGGATGGTGGCTGATATCCATAAAGTGCCATAAATGGGGTCATTTTTGTTGCTGTATGGAAGGAAGTGTTATACCACCATTCAGCCAGAGGCAACCATTTGACCCATTGTGTCTGTTTATCAGATACAAAGCAACGAAGATATCCTTCCAAACATTTGTTTACTATCTCAGTTTGCCCATCAGATTGAGGATGATAAGATGAGCTATGAGCTAACTGAGTACCAAGACAAGAAAATAATTCTGTCCAAAAATTTCCAGTGAAAATGGGATCTCTGTCACTTACAATAATCTTTGGGTTTCCATGTAGCTTTTGAATTGTTTCCATAAATGCAGTAGAAACTGTACTGGCTTTAAATGGATGTGATAATGCACAAAAGTGTGCATACTTGGTAAGTCTGTCAACTACCACCATGATGACACTCTTTCCCTCAGACTTGGGTAAACCTGTGATAAAATCCATTGAAACCTCCTCCCAACGTTGGCTTGGAATGGATAAAGGTTGTAATAGACCCGGGGTCTTAATTGTTTCAACTTTATTTTGTTGGAAAACCAAACATTCCGCCACAAACTTTTGAATATCGATTTAAGGCCATCCCAAAAAAATTCCTTCTTAACCCTGTGGTAAGTTTTTTAAAATCCTGAGTGCCCTCCTAAGGGAGAAGTGTGCAATTCCATAAGAATCTTTTGTTTTAGTTGGGAATTCTTACAGAGGTATAAGCGATCTTTGTACCATAACGAATCATTTTTCCAGCTAAATGTATCAGACGTACTAGAATCTTGTTGTATCTTTCGAATAAGTGCCCACACTTCTTCATCATTCTTCCATTCCTCCCTTGCTTCATTTATCCAATCTGGTTGGATAATAGAAATGGCGCACAACAATGCTTCCACATCCTCATCCTTTCTTGAGAGTGCATCTGCCACCACATTTTGCTTCCCTTTTTGTAGATGATTTCAAAGTCATAACCCAACATCTTTGTGACCCACTTTTGTTGCTCTTCAGAGGATAATCTTTGTTCTAAAAAGTATTTAAGGCTATCATGATCCGTTTTTACCTTGAAGTGTCTTCCATTAGGTAGGGTCGCCATTTCTTAAGTGCATGGAGTATTGCCAACATTTCCTTCTCATAAATAGCTTTGTGTAAAAACTTTCCCTTGATTGGACGACTTTCAAAAGCAATGGGTCTTTCATCTTGCATTAAAACAACACCAATTCCATTTCCTGAAGCATCACATTCCACAATAAAGGTTTTTGTGAAGTCCGGTGTAGCTAAGACCGGTGCTTGGCACATTGCCTCTTTAAGATGTTCGAAGGCCTTTGTTGCTTCTGGAGTCCATGAAAATGCATCTTTCTTCAATAATGTTGTTAGAGGTGCTGCTATTCTCCCATAATTCTTAACAAACTTGCGATAATACCCTGTCAACCCAAGAAATCCTCGCAGATGCTTTATGGATGTGGGGATTTTCCATTCCTTAATGGCTTTAATTTTGCTAGGGTCTACCTTAACTCCTTCATGAGATACAATATGACCAAGATATTCCACCTCTTGTACTCCAAAGAAACATTTGGATCTTTTTGCATATAATTGTTTCTCCTCCAATAGTTGTAGCACCCTTCAACATGTTCAACATGATCCTTCCAAGACTTGCTGTAGATTAGTATATCATCAAAAAATACTAACACAAATTTTCTAAGGAATGGTTTGAAAATGGAATTCATCAAACCTTGAAATGTTGAAGGTGCATTGGTAAGGCCAAAAGGCATGACCAAAAATTCATAATGACCCTCATGAGTTCTAAATGCTGTTTTCGGAATGTCTTCAGTCTTCATTCTGATTTGATGATATCCTGAACGAAGATCCAACTTGGTGAAGTAAATTGATCCATGCAATTCATCCAGTAATTCATCAATGACAGGAATGGGAAACTTATCTTTAATAGTGAGCTTGTTGAGCTCCCTATAATCTGGACACATGCACCATGATCCATCCTTCTTGTGCACCAATACTACTGGAGTAGGGAAAGAACTTTGACTTGGTTGAATTATACCAGCCTCTAGCATTTCTGCAACCAAACGTTCAATTTCACTCTTTTGGGCATAGGGATATCTGTACGGCCTGATGTTTGGAGGAACACTTCCTGGAATCAGATGAATAGCATGATCATGATCACGAATAGGTGGGAGACCTTTGGGAGTCTCAAATACCTTGGAATGATTGTCCAATACTTTTTGGAGATCTAGAGAAATAGATGATTCCAATGTGGAAACATCTAGTGAACATAATTGTGCAATTACACCCTTTGTTCCTTTTTTAGAAGCTTTGTCATACCGTTAGAGCTGATTATCTTTCCTGGTTTCCCTGCAATACCCCTTAATTCAACTTCCTTTCCTTCCATATAAAATTTCATGAAAAGTTCTTGAAAATTAAAAGCTATTGTACCCAAGGATTGTAGCCATTGGACTCCTAGTACAACATCAACACCTCCCATTGGAATGGAAAGCATTGGGCTAGTCAATACATATTCTCCCATCAATAGCTTGATATTATGGCACTTTCCAGAGAAATTTATTGTTCCTCCATTTGCAACCATCACTTGACACTCTGGTGCTGGATATAAGAAGCAATTCAATTCTTTTGCTACCTTACAATGAATAAAATTGTGGTTACTTCCTGAATCAATCAACACTATTACCCTTTTCTTCTTGATTTGTCCTTCTATCTTAATGGTTTGAGGAGTGGTAATTTCAGCCAATGCATTACAAGGTATGGTCGGATTCATTTCTTGTTTATCTAGGCTTTGTTCTTGGAGTATATCCTCTTCTTTTGACCTTTCTTGCTCCTTTTCTTCTTCCTCTTCACAATCTATGTAGAATAATTTCTTCTTAGCACACTTATGACCTTTAGTGTATTTGCTATCACAATTGTAACAAAGCCCTTTTGCTCTTTTTTCTTCCAATTGTTGTGGTGTCAACCTTATAGGTTGTGGAAGACTAGGGGCAACAACACTTCCATCTTTATAGTTGTGAGTGGTATGCTTCCTGGTTGCCATAATTTTGTTTTCCACTTTTCTTGCTAACCTGAATGCCTTCTCTAATGAATCAGGTTCCCAAAGGTGAACATCATGTTGGATATTATGCTTTAAAGACCCTATGAACACATCAATCCTATGCTCCTCTGTAATATTTCTTACCCTTATGTTCAATTTTTAGAACTCCTCAATGTGCTCCATTATTGAACCCTTTTGTTTGAGACTTATCAATTGGCTAAAAAAAGTGTTGCTTTTTGTATCCTCATAATGTGCTGTCAATTCTTCCGTAAAAATTGCCCAAGTGATAATTTGTTTAGGAGAGCAAAGCCATTGATACCACACAAACTGATTTGGTTCCAAATATAAAGTTGCAATACGTACCTTTTGTGTGTTTTGCACATTATTGAGATCGAAAAATTGCTCCATCTGTAATATCCATGTTGCGGGATCCTTGCCATCAAACTTCCTCATATCAATTTTTGGAATATGGTGGGTCTTCGATCCCACATTAGAGTCTATGAGATCATGATTAACATTTCTTTTGTTCGCATCATGAGTTTCCTTTACAACCTTTTCACCATTAGTAAGTATTTCTTGTAGAAAATTTGTTAAATCTATCTTCAAATCTGCCATGCCTCTCTTCAAATCTGTCTTCAAATCTATCTTCAAATCATCCATATTAGCTTCCATGCCCTTTATCTTAGATTCCATGCCATTTATCTTAGCTTCTGTTAGCTTTTGTGAGCATGACATTTGTTGCACTTGTTCTTGTAATTTTGATATATCATGTAGCATTTCTTCCTCTTCTTCATGAGTCATGCTAGGGCTTTCAGGTTGCTTACTAGGTGTTTGCATTTTCTTTCCTCGGGGCATCCATTACCGATAATAATGCTCTACTATGCCCTCCTTCAAAATAAATTTTCAAACCAATCTTAAGAAAAAATTTAAAAGAATCTACACACCTTTTTTTCACTTTGTAGGAGCTCGATATTGCCTCTGATGTATCTCTGTAATTTTGGATCATCCAATTCTAAAATTTTGACCTGTAGTAGCCCTCTATGTCCTCTTTCCAATGCCACCAGTCTGATCCCAATTGGATTCTCCAAGGAAGAGTTATGTCAAATCTCCCACAGTGACCTGCTTATAGACCAGTTCAGTAGAGAAAACTTGTATGACATGCCACGTGTCCTTGTTTTGACCATTGGCTTTGAAAAAGATATAAAGAAACTAGAGTCCATCCTCTTTCTATACCTTCTTACAAAATTTCAATCCGATGCTCAGAGAAAACGTTATGACGATTTTCCCAAGGTCACCTGTTTGGAATGAAATTCAGGAGTATGCAAAAAGACCAACTTCCTCAGCTCATATCTCCGCAAATATAGTGCGAAAAGATCTGCAATTTGGACCCGTTATTTAGTGCAATTTCTTCTCAAATGGGTTTTTTTTTTTAGCTTCTGAAACATCGCAGAAAAAAAGTTATAGCGAAAATTCCACGATGACCTGTTTGGAGCAGCGAAACCGTAGAATCCAAAGCTCTGATACCAAATGTTATGAAACCAGCTCAAGAAAAGATAGAAAAGATAGATCAACGCCTTAGAATTGAGCCTCTTCAAGGGGTAAACCTCCTTTACATTACATAAATTAACAATTCTTGGATGATTCAAATGACGAAACCTCCTTTCTATATATAAGAGTCTAACGAGTCACAATATAACCCAACCGACCTAACAATAATAATATAAAGCCACAAAAATAACAATAGAGGGATTCTATGGGGCACAGTAATAACAATATGGGGATAATAGGGGCACAACGATATTAATAAGGGGTGCAACTACAATATTAATGGGGTAATCACTAGTATTATAGGGGCCCAACATTTTTATTCATAGATGTTGGATTTATTGGTCCTATGAAATCGATAACCCATTTTTCAAAGGGCTGAATCATAATATGAGGACATAAAGGATTTTTTTTGGCTTTAATGGGTTGACCCATTCGCTGGCAGCTATCACATCACTTGAAATACTGTTTGGCATCCTTAAAAAAGGAAGGCCATAAGTATCCAGCGTGTAAGATTTTATATTGAGTTCTCTTATCAGCGAAGTGACCACCACAAGGTTCATCACGGGCAATTTCAGTATATCAAACACTTCATCCTCTCATACACATCTATGAATGATAAGATCTGGTCTAGTGTAAAAGAGGTCTCCTTGGACCCAAGAATATGAAACACTTTTTAATATGATATTCCACTTTTCACGAGAGAATAAGTGAGGTGGTGTTTTCCCAATGACTAAATAGTTAGCTATGTCAGCAAACTATGGAGACTTTGTTGACATAGCAAAAAGATGTTCATCAGAGAAATCATCATCAACATGAATTACTTCACCAGGATTGTTGAACCTAAAAATATAGTCAGCTACAAAATTATATTTTCCTGGTCTATCAACAATAGTAACATTGGATTCCCGTAACAACAGTAACCACCTAGTCACTCTACTACTAGTCAATGGTTTATTCATTAAATATTTTATTGCAGAATGATCAGTATCCACAATGACTTCATATGTTGTGATGTAGTGTCTGAATTTATTGATAGAAAAAATTACAGCCAAAAACTCTTTCTCGATCACTGTACAATTCAATTCAATAGGTGACAAATTTTTACTCATGAAGTAAATATCATAGGATTTTTTGTTTTCTTCCTATCCTAAAGTTGCACCAATGGAAGTATCTGAGGCATCAGAGGAAATGTGTAATGGAAGGGATGAGTTGGGATCTCTCAAAACTAATGCCTGCACTAATTTTTCCTTTATTGTCTCAAAAGATTGTTGGCAAGCTATGGACCAGAGAAATTCACTATCCTTAGCTAACAATCAGAAAAGGGGAGTAGCTATCCTAGAAAATTTCCCAATGAATCTGCTATAATAGCCTGCATTTCCCAGGAATCCTCTTACTTCCCTTTGTGTTTTGGGTGTAGGAAGACGCAAGATAACTTCTATTTTGGCCAGGTCAACCTAGATATCTTTGTCGGAAACCAAACATCCAAGGACTACTCCTAATTTGCACATTAATCTACACTTTTTATCACTGAAAATAAGGTGAGCCTCTTGGAAACGTAAAAACAATTTTTCCAAGTTTTTGGGGGTTCCTGGAATAAGTTAAAAAACACTAAAAATTGATCCATATAGATCTCAACGCACTTGACATAAAAAAAAATGGCTAGCACAACGCTTTGAAAGGTGGTTGGGGCATTACATAATCCAAAGGGAAACACTCGATAAGAAAATGTATGCCATGGACATGTAAAGGTGGTCTTATCTTAATCTGCGGGTGCAATCTAAATTTGGTTGTACCCATTGAAGCCATCTAAAAATGAAAGGTACTATTTACCAGCAAGGGTATCTAGCACTTGATCAATAAAAGGAAGGGGAAAGTAATCCTTGAGAGTGGCTTTATTAATTTCTCAATAATCAATGTAAATGCACCATCTCCCATCCTTTCTATGAACTATTACCAACAGGGAGACTGACTAGCTATCAGATATATGATATATAAAGTTAGCATATAAGTGTTTTTGTAATTCTTCTTTCACAACATCTCTTAGCATAGGCCTCATGCGCCTTTGGGGTTGACTGACATGTCGGGCTCCCTCCTGAATATAAATATGGTGAGTACAGGTTTTAGGAGGTATGCCTTTCATGTCCTCGTAACTCCATGCAAATGCATCAAGGTGATCACGCAACAAATTAACAAGATTCTCTCGTTGAGATAAGTCCAGGTATGAACTGATCTGTAAGGATTTTTTGGGACTAATTTCAACAAGAGTAGTCTCGGGCTCAAGAGTGCAGGAAGATGCTACTAACACTGGTGATGAGGAGGTTTGAGAATCAAAATTTTCTTCAAAATCTGGACCAAATATTTAACGAAACATGTCAAAATTATGCATTGTGTCCAAATTATTCAAGAAAATTGTAATTCACCCTCCTAGGGAGACTCTGTATGATGGTGTATCAAAGAAACAAGTTGAGTCTCCTCATCACTTTTGTTGGAATCTAACCACAAAGTGTCCTTGAGCTCCTGAATAGATCTAGCAGGCGGGTATAAGGTGAATTTCTTCCTAGAGTCTCCATGTGAAATATACATATCACCATAGCGACATCCAATGTAAGCATTAGCTGTGGCAAGGCATGGTTGCCCCAGAATCAAGGGATGTCCACCCACATGATTTTTGGCTAAAGGATAATAAATTATGCAGGGTATTTCGAAGAGTCTATGGAGACAACCACATCATCAATTACACCTTCTGTCTTGATTTTTGATCTATTTACAAGTTTAAGCACGGTAGCGGTAGGACGAATATGGACCAATCCAAGTTGATCCATGGTTTGCCTAGTCACGGCATTGATGGTCGTACCCAGGTCTATTAACACATTGAGGACAAGGATACCACCTATATGAACAAAGAAGACCGGGTTTCCAGGATCGGTATCCTTTTCCATTTGTGCACATCCTGTCATTAACTCGGCTGCTTGACCAACAAATTGAATGGTTTGAGATTTTTCTCTCTTCCTTGGCTTTTTGAGACAGAGTTCCCTAATGATATTTGTGCAGATGGGGATCTCTCTAATAGCCTAAAGCAAAGGTACTCTTATTCAAAGATTCCTCATCTCAAAAGCTAGACTAGACTTACGGTCACTCCTCTCCATAACTAGCCTCTCTGGGTAGGGAGGCTAGTTTGAAGACGATGGTAACTTTAATGGTGTGGGAATGGGCTAAATGGTGTCACTTTTCTCCGATGACCATGAGATTCCTCTTCATTTTTCTCCTCAATGATCACCATGATTTTTTTCGTTTTCTTGGTTTAATTACCCTTCCCGATCTCTATTCAAGCTCATGTATCCCAACCGGAAAGGTTTGATGAATAGGAGGAGGCAGTTTAACAAAATGTATCGATTTCACCACCTTATATTAGGATTTGGTACAGTTGAGTAGGCAGTTGTGTTATAGACATTTTTGTGCCTTACAGCATGGAGCATGAAATGTCAATAATCTGAGGGATCCAAAGTCCCTAAACATGTTGTTCTTACCCTTAGAGGAACAAGGTCAGCAAACCACAGCACTGCAAATCAGTTCTCCACTGAAAAACACTCAAAAACAGGTCAATTTTGGATCATGTCAACTGCTCCCCTGAGCACCTGCGCTGAATGTCAAAAGCTCTATGGTGTACCTGCGCTGCATAGCAAGTGCAACAAAGGCTACCTGCGTTGCGCGTACTTTGACATGTGGAGGAATCTTTTCTCAATGTGCCAGTGCCCAGGAAGCTTCCAAAATGACACTTGGATCAGAAGATTCGCCTAATGATGAGTAAAGAGGTTCTAAAACTCCAAGTGGAAGGTAGAAACTCCGAGTGGACTCAAGGACTGAAGAACAACTGGAGTTGAAGAGGACAACAAGTCACACATCAAGCTGACTTATCTTCACTCCAAAACTCTATATAAGGATCTCATCCCATGGGATCTGGAGGCCGGAATTGAGTGCAAAGAATTGCTGTTGGTTTACAGTTGTGAGTATTGGGTGATTGCTTGAGGGAGGTGAAGAGGAGATTTCTTTCCGTCGGGAAGGTGATGCTGGATTGGACCTCTTACGGTTGTATCACCACCTGAACCTTACTTCCTTATATTAATAAAGCATTTGAGGTTCTTCTATTTGCATGTGTTTCAATGGTGTATTGTCTTACTTGCGTATTTGATTTATGCTAATCCTTGAATCAATTATGAATGCATGCTTCTTGTAGTTTCCTTTTCTTGTCTTGTTCGCAGGATCTCGTGTAGCTGGGCCCGTGAGAAGACTTGGAGCTGGGAGCAAGTGGCAAATAGAGGAGATTGGATCGACCATTTGCGCAAGACATCGGTAAGTGGATCTCTTCCTTTCATCTCTTGCATGTCATAAAGAAGTAACTTTAGATAGCTTTGCTTCAGCTGTTGCTAAGGAACTATCACCCTTAGAGTGGGATAGGGTCATTCCGTGTTGGATACTTTTCCCCACAACAGACTGGCGACTCCGCTGGGGACCGTGTCTTGTTGGTAGCTTGTGTTTCTTGCTATTCATTTCCTAAACAAAGGGAGTACCGAATCGAACTGCATTCAAATCCTTCGAATGCAAAGTAGAGGGCAGCTACTCTAGCTCAGTGCTGGGCATGTTTATGATTTGAAGAGCTGATCCACAAGGACTCTTTTTAGCTCTTTGTGATAGTGTTCATCTTCCTTAATCATCCTCTAGTGTATACTTGGCTGATAGCCTCTGATTTGGCCAAAAACCATTGATTTTTGAGCAAACTGTGACCCGGAATCTGAGAGAGACGAGAGTTGTCTCTTCAGTGCAGCTGCAACAAAGGCTACCTGCGCTGCAACGCAGGTCCCGAAGGGGCTACCTGCGCTGCATGTCAGATTGACAGTGCAGTACCTGCGCTGATCCAATTTTGCCTTATGAAACTGGGGTTCCCTACTGTCTGTTGCCCAGTTTTCAATATTGTTTTTGCAGCCTGTTGTCAACCTGTATACCCAGCTGAAACTATCTTTCTTTTCCATCATTCCGCCTCAGTTGTGTGAAGAAACCGTGATTGTTCTTATTGTATTTCTTACTTTCATTCACAGTTTCCCATAGCGAAAGTGAACTAGTCTTGCTGTGGCCTCTTGGATCTAGACCTGTGATAAAGTGTCGTTGTGATTCTAAGAGCTAGTTTATTGTTGTTCATAGTTGCTTGAGCATTTGCTTTCGTTATATGGTTCGAATTTCAGTATTTCTTGTGTTTGAAACGAGTGAATATTAAGGTGTTATTTTGATTATTGGACAAAAACTTGTTTGTTTTCGCTTGAAATTGAATTCGAAATCATACAACAGCTTTCTTTTTGTAATACATCAACATTAAGGAAGAAGAAAAGAAATACTTGCATTGTGCATGTGCATTTTGACAGTTTGCATGTCGATTTAGGAAAAGTGCATCAGTGTGTGCTCTATGATCTGTTTGAAAAGATGATGTCTTTCTTTTCCCTCAGTAGTTAAGATTTTCATGAGTTGAAAGAATTGAAAAAGCTTGCTTATCATTCTTAGACTGCATTTAGGAGTTGTATCATACATCACGTGGTGATCCATAAAGGCAAACTACTAAGCAAGATCAACCTAAAACGAACTGAATTTACATAACAACGCTTTGAAACATAACGAAACACAGTAGAGGTCTAGGTAGAGACGTGTTCCGGCGTCGTTAAACATAGTGACTGTCGATCTCTACGAAGGTGGGTGATTCCTCCTGAGGGACGATAGCACTAATACGGATTTGTGCTCCCGCGTACCGTCGCGTATATTGGGAGCATGGAAAATTTTAGGGGCTAATGTTCGCCCAGTGGGCTAATTTTCCATGATTTGTCCATAAAAAATATTCGCCAAATTCCAATTTTATAAAAGACGATTCGCCTAAATTTTAGAATATAAAATTATTTTACCTTAAAAATCGCCAACATTATATAGAGACTATATATAAAATCATTATAAATTTGAATAATTTTACAAATATATCAATAAATATTTTATAGTTTGCATATTATGGATTAGTGAGATTCGCCATGTTTTGAAACTTCAAGAAAATTTTCCATCCTTAAAATTTTCCTTGATTGGGAGACCCCTATAGGAACAAAGCCTTTATCCATAGGAAGCCGTGTCGGCCGCCCTACTGATCGCGATGCAGTGAACACAGCATTCACGAAGATCGACCACTCGTACCGTAAAACGTATTCTGTGGTTTCGCGAAAGGTTTGGCACACCCTCTACCTAGAACTCCAGAGTAGTTTCTTTTGGCCTTTTTCAAACTCTATAACTGAAAAAGTCCATCCAAGCATTTGTCACTTCGGGCTCGTTAATACATCGAAGGAGACTAGAGTCATCTTTAGCTTTTTCTCGACTCTTAAAAAGTGAAAAAGCAAGTTGTGTCTTTAAAAAGCGTCTAAAATTAATTCAATTCGAAAACACATTTTACCCTGTGTATTGTTGGTTGATCAAGTAATCCGCAACCGTGGAAGAAAGTCAATCGATGAACCGTCGTTCGCGGAGGCTTACGAGTCAACTGTCTTTGTCTCCGGAATTGAAAACAACCCGGGCAAAGCGGCCTCGTTCAACTGGTTCCAAATCTCCTGTCAAAGTTAGAACAAGTGTTCCAACGACATCTGAGGTTCCGGTGACCCCAAACATTTCTGGAAACCCTGCCCCTATTAAAGAAGTTCAACAGCCCCAGAAGGACAGTAGCACTGATCCTAGTCTGAGAGCGCATACTTGTGTTACTGAATCAGTTCCATCAGGGATCGGTTCAGAGAGTCTTGCTCCTCAAACAACTGTCGCTGTCAAAACAACCCCTTCTTCGGCACCAGAAATATTCTACGGACCTAACGGTCTTCCTCTTCCACCTGGTCTGATCGCAATAGAAGAAATTGTAGAAGATCCGCAAGAAACTACTCCAACACATTTTGGAGCAGGGATCACTCTACTTCCTACTGCATCAGAAGCTAGCCTATCACCCAGAGAAGTTCCTGAAGAATCACTAGGCAATCTACTGGATAGACTCAAAATGTCTAAACAACCGTCAACATCTAGGACTGTGCCAAATGACACAGCGACAGCAGAACCCCCTGCAGTCACTCCGACAATGTTCGCCGACATACCATCTGTCCCCAGCTCTCAACAACTGGAGGGAGCCCCTTCGGGGGCCATGACGACAATATGGTCTGTTCCTGTTTGTTCTCTCGGGATAATACCCGGTAACTCCTATGTTGGAACTCAACAAATTGATCCTTTCAGAAATCAGTTTGGGCAATCCGGTCCTCAAGGTTTGATAAATCCTTTCAGTTCCGGACCACCACCGTATGGGGGGCAATATGCCTTTTCGTTACCCCCTCCGGGAGGTTACCCATACGGGAGTTCACAACCATATTCAGGTTATACTGGAATAACTACAAGTGGTTGGATACCTATGCTACCCCAGCAACCAAGAGTTGTGTATTCTATGCAACAACAAATGCCTGTGACGAACATCCCGACGACACCAGCGATTGTAACCGTGTCGCAAGTTCAAACAATGCCTGTTGTATGTCAACCTCAGTTTCCTCAGGTTGTAATGCAACAGCCCTTTGACCCTGCGACTCAACCACAATCGCCAGCTGGCGGGGCGGCATGAGCACAAACGGGTACCATTACCCCTCATCTTGGTCCCGTGGTTAGTATAGCACAACAACCCATGGCGTCACAACCATGGTTGGTGCAGTATCAACAACCGCAATTCCAGCAAGTGTACCAAGGTACCGAGCAGCAGATTTTTGCGAACAGTGGGCAACCATACATACAAAATGGTCTAAACCAACCACTTTACAGTGGGGTAGTCCACCAACCGTATCAATCATACCAGCATCAAGTACATTATGCCGGTATGCAAAGACCAACTGCTCAAGCGATCCCATCGTATCCTGGGTACGCTTCGCCTAACCTGAGTCAACAGCTGCCATTCGTGGCAACTCTAGAGTTACCCGATTTACATCGGTTGACGAACGATCCGATTGCTTATGCCCCTTGGTGGCCAGCGATTCCTCACAAACTTCCTTCGGACATTCCTAAATTCAATGGAAATCCAGGTGAAGACCCGTCGAATCACGTCATGACCTTTCATCTGTGGTGTTCATCGAACACTCTGAACAATGATTCGATAAGACTTCACCTCTTCCAGAGGACATTGACAGGTCCGGCGGCTAAATGGTATATAGAATTGCCAAGAGCCTCTTTCAACAATTTCAGCTCCTTAGCCACGACTTTCTTAACCCATTTTCAATTACCTATCAGGTATGAAACAGGAACCGAGATACTGACCAACTTCAAACAGACGACAGCTACTCACATATCCGATCATATACATGAGTGGCGTCGCCATCGTAGGATGGTGAAAACATACGTTCCTGATCAGCTATTAGCCGAATGGTTTATAAAGTCATTACTTCCGGCTATAACGGAAGATGTGGCCAAGGGGGGAGTCGTAACAGAGGAGCAAGTCATCGCTCGCGCTCAATATTTAGACTTGGTATATACTCAGTCTGGCACGCTCTACGACAAAATACCTGACGCCCCTAGACCTGAATTTTCAATTCCTCCACCTCCTAAATCGAATATTGACTCTCATGCCGGAGATGGCGTGATTGGCACTGCAAGCACGAAATCGAAAAAGGCTTCATCCCAGAAAGCCCTTAAGACTTCAGATCAAAATGCCCATGAAGAAATTCTTGCTTCGGAAGTAAATGCCATATCAGCAGATAAAGGCAAAGAAACCAATCAACCAGGAAGCAAGAAGAAGCAAAACAAAGGGAAGAAGAAGAAACAGGATGATCCGTCACCTGAAAAAACTTCTTCAAACTCTCCTAGGAAAGGGAAGCCAAAAAGTCCATGTTTTATATGTGACGAGGATCATTGGACACAAGATTGTCCGTTCAGATCTGAGCTCAAGAGATTCTTTAAGAGTCCAAAGAACCCAGATGTGTTGACTGACCCATTTCCCAACCCAGGTCAAAATATGGTTGATAGTGGAAATGCTTCCCCGTCGCAAGTGCTAATGTTATCGATCTCCAAGCAGCAGAATGATGCTTTGATTTCGACAAGGAACAAAGATTACGGGAATCCGCAACTGTCAAACGAAAAAGGTAAAGATCAACCTAGTAGTTCGACAACAACTTTGACAGAAGTTGTCCGACCCATAAGTCCAGAATTAACGATAAAACCACCTAAGGGTGTAGTACACAAGTCGACTTTTAATCCTCGTGCCAGAGCGGCGCAACATTATAACATAGTAGAAGATTTGGCTCAATCGCCATCCGCTATGTCGACTCTAGAAGTACTACAAAATTGTCCATCCCAAAGGCAGGCATTGTTATCAGCAATAGGGGGGGTTGATCCTAAGGATTCCAATCTTGTGTCCTTTGATCACAAAGGGTATGACCCTCAGTTACCAGCTCAACTAGCTTTCCTTATTCAAGTGAAGGCCCTCAACAAAACTATTCACAGAACAATTATTGACGAGGGGGCATCGACATGTATTATGTCGATGAGCTGCTGGAAAACGCTAGGGTCACCAACCTTGTCGAGATCTTCGACAACACTAAAGGCTTTCGACGGTAGGACATATACCCCTTACGGTATCCTAAGTAACTTGAAAGTTGAACTAGGTGGAAAAACAGTAGAAATTGATGTTGAAGTCATAGATGGGAATCTGGATTACAACATCCTACTGGGAAGACCATGGATTTATGCCATGGCAGCTGTCGTGTCGACTTATTTTAGGAAGATCGCTTTCCCGTTTGAAGGAGGGATTACGGTCATCGACCAACAGAACTTCCTCCTTAATGGTTCACAAGTTACGGGAAGCATTCCCATGATCCATGAAAGCGACCATTCAATTCAAGATATAGGAGTAGGCCTGTTGAAAGACCCCACGATGATGGGGACTTTCTCGCTACCAAATCATATGTACATAGGAAATGTACCATTGGTGGCTACCTGCAACATGATATCTTCCACGAAGGTCGCAAAAGACAAAGTCGTCATGGATCGGTCAATGGTCTTGCACCCGAGCCCAATCGAAATATTGTAGCAATCAATGTTTCAGGCATGGGAGGCGAGCCCAAATCAATGCTCGTCAAGCGTTTGGGTAGATAGGTCAGGAGAATGTGGTACCCCTTTGGATCCCTGGTCACGAGTGCATGCAAGTGACGAAGGAATCCTGCAATCAATGTGGATTGAGGGGACACCATGGGATGATAACCACCATCGTTCCCTTCCTAAGGAAGATACTCAAGGCGACCTGTATCACCCTTCAGTATTTGAATTCCTAACGAATACTGTAAATACGGTGGACTCCGAGAGAAACCTATCCAATATAGAAGAAACTATAGCCATAAATATCTCGACCAAAACAGACATTGTAGAGGATATTTATGTCGGCAAAGGTTGTTCCCCTTCAGAACAAGAAATATATAAAGCTCTTTTCCGCGAATTTAGAGATGTCTTTGCTTGTTCATATGATGAAATGCCAGGCATTGACTCGAGTATCGTTGAACATGAAATTAAGATGTATCCTGATGTCAAACCAGTAAGACAACGGCTTCGACAGGTACACCCCAAGAAGGCCGCTGCCATTAAAGCAGAAGTTGAGAAGCTTCTCCATGCTGGTTTCATCTACCCGGTTCCTCTAACCGATTGGGTATCGAATATTGTCCCTGTTATGAAAAAATAAGGAACAATACGAGTGTGCGTCGATTATAGGGATGTAAATCAAGCCTGTCCAAAGGAAAACTACCCTACACCCTTCATCGACCAGATAATTGATGAATGCGCCGGATGTGAAATCTTTTCGTTTATGGACGGATTTTCCGGGTATAATCAAATTAATATCCGCCCACAGGACCAGTCAAAGACTGCATTTATTTGTCCGTGGGGCACATTTGCTTATCGAAAATTACCCTTTGGTTTAAAGAACGCAGGGGCGACGTTTCAGAGAGCAATGAATTATGCTTTCCATGACATCAAGAACATCGTTCAACCTTATCTCGACGATCTTCCGGCTCATTCGCAAAAGCGGACTGATCATCCGCAGCATTTAAGAGCGATATTTCTACGATGTCGACACTACAAGATAAGACTCAATCCGCACAAATGTGTGTTTTGCGTCGGTTCTGGTCGTTTACTTGGCTTTATAGTCTCCAAGGATGGGATTCGTCTCGACCCTTGCAAGGTGCAGGCAATCATTAATTTGCCTCCACCTTCGAACTTGCTTCAGATTCAGAAACTCCAAGGGAAAGCAAATTTTCTGAGGAGGTTCATTCCAAATTACGCAGAACTTGCTAAAGGTTATACCCGTCTCTTGAAAAAGGATGTACCTTTCGTCTGGGACCAGGTTGCGCAAGCTTCCTTTGATGCTCTGAAAGAAGCGCTAGTAAAAGCATCATTAATGTACGCCCCGGACTATCAAAGAGACTTCAACCTGTATCTGGCTGCAGCAGATACGACCATTGCAATGGTTTTAGTTCAAGAAGTCGACGGAATTGAACACCCTATATATTATTTAAGTAAAAACTTAAATGGTACAGAAAGTAAATATTCTCATGTTGAAAAGCTAGCACTTGCTGCTGTTCAAGCGATACAAAGATTTCGGCATTATGTCCTCTTCAGGAAGACCACCGTATTGTCAGATTGCAACCCCATGACTTATATACTGTCGCGACAGTTGCTTGGGGGCAAATATTCAAAGTGGATAGCTATCCTTCAAGAGTTTGATCTGGAATTTGTGAAATCCAAATCAAAGAAAGCTTTAGTTTTCGCAGAATTATTATGCGATCTCCCATCATCGTCCAACGATGAAACGTCTAAAGAATCGATCGTGGACGAAAGTTTGTTTCTGATATCAGCAAGTGATGAGTGGTATGGAGATATAATAGTTTATCTCCAAACCCAAAAGTTTCGGCCAGACACCTCCGACTCAGAACAAAAACGCATTCGATACCAAGCAAAAGACTACATGATCGTCGGTGATACGCTTTACCGTCGTGGTGTCGACACGGTTCTGAGAAGGTGTCTAACCCATGAGGAGGCCGAAAAAGCCCTGAATGAATGTCACTCAGGCACTTGTGGAGGGCATCAATCTGGATATGCTACAGCACAAAAAATCTTACGAGCAGGATACTTCTGGCCAACCATGTTCAAAGATTGCATAACCGCAGTTAGAAGTTGCCATGCTTGTCAAATTTTTGATAGCAAAACCAGAAAACCCCCCGCTCCTTTACAGCCAATAATAGCTGTGGGGCCTTTCGCCAAATGGGGCATTGATTTCATGCAATGTAACCCCACCTCGACCGGGGGGCATGGGTATATTATAGTCGCAGTTGACTATTTTACCAAATGGGCCGAGGCGATGCCTACATTGGATAATACTGGTGAAACGGCAGCCCTATTCTTTTTTAATCATGTAGTCGCCAGATTCGGCGTACCACAGGCCATAGTAACAGATCATGGGTCGCATTTTCGCAATCACATGATGGTTGAATTAACTACCAAACTAGGATTGTCTCACGACAGCTCTACCCCGTACTATCCGCAAGCTAACGGACAGGTTGAAGTGATCAACAAGGTCCTGAAGCGCATGCTGCAAAGGATGGTTGGGGTTCACAAAAGAAGATGGCATTTGATCCTGTACTCAGCTTTGTGGGCCTACTGAACGTCGGTAAGGAATGCCACTGGATTCACACCGTTCCAACTAGTATACGGCCTGGAAGCAATCCTACCGATCCAGTGTGAAATTTCGTCCCTTAAACTCGCAATTGATCTCCTCCTCAGAACCTCGGAAGAAGAAGCTCGTTTCTTGGAATTAATCCAGTTGGATGAAACCCGTCGTGATTCTGCCTTGGCCAACGAAGCCCACAAGAAACGAGTCAAAGCGCAGTTCGACAAAAATGTCAAACCCCGTGTCTTCTCGGAAGGTGATTTGGTCTTGCTTTATGACCAAGAATCCGATAAATTGGGAGCTGGGAAATTCAAGTCCTTATGGATGGGCCCTTATATTGTTAAAAGTGTGTTAGCAAAAGGTGCCTACGAGTTGGTAGATTATGACGGAGTTCCACTGGTGCAACCCCGTAACGGGTTGTACCTTAAGCGTTACTATGCCTAATAGTAACCTGTATGCTTTTGTTACATTTTTGTTTTCGCTAAAGCGTTTGTTCCGGTTTAAGTAATCCACTTTTTACACTTATTGCAGATGTCAAATCCATTGGAACCGTGGGTTGGATATGTTGACGGAGCGAGTCGTAGTTCGAGGAACCTATCCTCTGCAGCATGGGCCATTTTTGACCCAAGCGGCGAGTTAGTGAGTTTCAGGGGGGTATGTATTGGTGAATCAACAAATAATATCGCTGAGTATAGCGCGTTGATAGAGCTCCTCTCTGATGCCATCACCCATGGCATACGCCAGCTAGTCATCAGGCTAGACTCACAGCTCGTGGTACTACAGCTCAATGGTACCTACTCTGTCCGAAATCCAGCTATTTATCGCAAGTTCCTAAGAGTTAAAATCTTGGAAAGACAGTTTGATTTTATCCAATATCAACACATTTCCAGAAACTTAAACACATTAACCGACTCATTAGCAAACTATGTAGACATTTGCAAAATTGATAAAAAGAGAAGCATCATCGATGTTTCATACATGGATCACATAAAAACTGGAATAAACCCCGAAAATCAAAAATATATATAACTGTTTACGGTTTACATATAATGTTCTGTAACCAAGACAAAATCGATCATACGACCCCAAAACTCAAAAATGGCTGGGGGGCACCCTAGCCTAGTGATGCTCATGATAACATGCCACGGCCTGTGCGATCATGCGCAGAAGACGAGACCATCGTCTAGGAACACCAGCAGTATGTCGCTGCAATCGTAGAGGCAACTCATCGATCCGTACATCCGGAATCCCAAGGGTAAGACCCTTGACCTGTTCCTGCACAGCTGCAAGAGTCTCGGCCAAGTCAAGGTCACGGAGAATAGCTCTCCCAGGAGCCTCCCCTGCTGGGGCAGCGGCCGGAACTCTCGGACGAACTGCTGGACGGACGGGGCCCACATCTGCATGCACACATGAGTTTGATTAGAGTCTTGATAGAGTAAAGCACAAGGACATTATAAATAAAAGACAGTAAACAGTGACAAGGTCAAAATATTTACCAAGATCACCCCGCTGCTCGCCGTCCGGTAGCACCAAATCCGGATCGCCTCGGAAATCCATGCCAATATATGGATACTCGGAAAAAGCCATATCCTGCCGCTCGAACCACCTAAAGAAGGCATCAGTAAAAGTAATCTGGGATTGACCTGCGTGTCTGGACATGTGGTCAACCCACCTCTGCATGCGTGGCTCAGTAGGAGATGGCAAGTCGAGAACAATATACTGAGGTTGCATCAAGGGTATCTTCTCCAAAGCGAAGGCAGTCAAAACTGAACCGAAGCCAAAGTTCTTCAGTTTCCCATCCTTTACTTTGGTCAACTGGTTTTTCATCTGAACCAGTACTGCATCACACCAGTTAAAAACTTTCGGCTGAAGACACTCCAGGGCGTGCTGCACATAAGACCTGTTGGCAACATGAGGGGATGCGCTGCCGGCCATCCTACAAATCGTGTACAGAATAGACCTGAGAGACCTGTCAGTGATATCACGGATAAAAACCTTGCCGTCTCTGCTCGGCTGGGATCCCTCCCTACAATACTGACGGATATTATCTTTCACGGAATCGCTCCCTCGGGCCGAACCGGACAAGGAAATGGGGGCACCCCACCTTGACAACCCAGTCAAGAAGTAAATGTACACTATGGTCAAAGGGATGGACTTGCCCCTAATCTAGAACACTTGGTTAACAGGATCCCAAGCATCAAGCAGGTACTGCAGTAAACGTATCTGTGCCCTCATGCTAGATATGCGGAAGAATTTTAGCAAGCCACAGTTCCGCAACGCGCTCACGGTAACAGGATCATGAAGGGCAATCATGTCCTCCTCTTCATGCTCTCGTTCTCGCCACGTAAGAGTCATTCTGCTCCAATGAACTCTGCAAAACAAACAAGAGGAGGCGTAAGATCCCTGACTCGGTAAAGAAAATGGCAAAATTCTCATGAAAAAGAGTGCAACCAAGAAGTTTTCTGCGCCCAACGCAGGTAGAGAAGGGTCTCACCTGCGTTGGGGGACAAACTGCCTTTGAAAAATGAGAACCCCAACGCAGGTTTCGAATGGGGCACCTGCACTGATGGCAGAGCGCCCTAGTGAAACCCCAGGGGCTCATGGGGGCAGGAAAACAAGCATAAAACTGAGAAATAAGACCATGAAAAGATAGAGCTAGGGTTTAGCTCCTACCTGGTGGAAACGGCGCTGAAAATCGTCCACAGAATCTCCCGAAATCAGCTGGTGAAAAATCGAGAGGAAAAGGCACCTCCAAAGCTCCAACAAACCAAATGCCCATGAAATGGTAAAATGAGAGGTAAAAACATCTTTTAATTGCTTTTTACGTAGTTCAAAGTGAAATATTAGTATTTTTACTTCATGTTATCCGTTTCTAACAAGTTTGTTGCAACAATTGATGAAACAGTACTATCTCTGGAAAAGAAAAACTAGTCATGGTAAAATATGAATTTGACCTTATCAAACGAGCAGTTTTGGCAAAGTTCATGCTCGTTAAAAAATAAACGCAAAACCAAGCAGTTTTTATGCGAAAATTCATGCTCGTTAAAAAATAAACATAAGCATGTGAGCAAGCTTCCCCCAGAGTTCAAGCTCATTAAGAAAAATGAACCGGTAAATAACCATTTGAGACCGTAAATTCATCAGCCATAAAAGCCTTGGTCGTGTTTGTGCACCGTCACCTCCACTTTTCATTTGGCCGATCATTCACATCCACTTGATTGTTTACCTATTTTTAGGAACAGCTGCGAAGAGTGATTTCACCTGGCCATCCTTGTGACACTGCCGTGATTGGAAAATTCCAACCTGTACCTGGAATCTGCTGCTATCCCTGTTTATCACTCGTTCCTCAAAATACGAGTCTTCTTTGAGCTCTTTTCATCTGACTCGTAAAATATGAAAAGTTTGCCGAGTGTTGGCCTTCCAGCTCGTTAAAAGGACCGGAAGAGCTATCCCTCCTCTAGATTTTAATATTTTTGGACCTGAGGGATTATTGCACAAAAAGATCGAGCGCTTGTCTAGTTCGGCTCGATAAAGCTATCGAACATTCATCCCTTCTATATTGTTTTATACTTTTTCGGACTTAAGGGATTAGATGATGAAAAAGGACCTTTGGAGTTAACTTTACGTACCTTTTTAGACTCTCTAAAAATGAAAAGGACTGAGTTGTCTTTGTCGCTAGACTCGTTAAATACATCAAATAGCGACAAGCTTGTCTTTAGACGAGAACGAGTTTCCCTATCGCTAGGCTCGTTAAAACATAGCGATGGGCTTGCCCGAAGGGCAGGTTATAGAACAAGCATATGTTATCCTCCTCAAGCTTGACAAAAATAAAGAGGTACTGGTCAGAAATGACTGGGGAAAAATTGGGAAGAACCTCAAAGCTTAATGGTAGCAAGTCGCTCTTGAACATGACACTTTTGCCTCCGTAAATATCGGGTTGGGTTATTATCATTCACCGGTCCCTTCACCATGGTCTCGCCATACCATCCATACATGGGGTAATGCTACCGATCCATCACATCAGTGTCGTTATATGTTCAAGAGATGTCATTCAGAAAGTGTCAACCGGGTCCCATCCACTACCATACATCATCTTTCATCCTTCCATGACCGCCACCCTGAATCATATTTCACAGATCGTTTTCACCATCATCACTAGCTCCGTTCCGTGTCACTGATGTGGGATTCATTAAGGCCCTCCTTTGACGGATCACTTCTTGTCGACATCAGCTCATTATCCAAGAAGTTGATCTAGGAACACCCCCTCAGTACTTTGAAGCTTGCATACCTCAATGGCAAGTTTCTCACTTCCGGCGATAGGTATACATTAATGACCTTCGACCAGGAGACTTTGCGTGGTGTTCGACGTCAGATCCTATATTCACGCCACGTGAATTGTGCTGCAGTACCTTGAGGGTCATCATCATTATCGGTGATTCCTCTCGCGCTTGTTAACAGTTTACATTATTGACTGGTAATCAAGCGATGTCTTTCCATGTTCGACTTCAAGAAATTCTCACATGGATCGACTTGTACTAGAGTGAAGATCGGACAAGTTTGAAGACCCCGGATCTAGTTTCATCCATCCGGGCTGCGATATATATTCAGGAGATAAAAACATAGACATGTGCAGCAGATGATCATCCTACTAAAAGGATGATAATTAAAAGCAGAGAATTATCAGTCTATTATCAGACGATCGTCTGTTTATGTACAACAAATGTATTTATAAAGCTGAGCATGGGAAATGCCCGCATCAGCTAGATCATGAAAAGAAAGTATGAAAAGATAATGTATTGTATTGTATTTTGTTACAGGTCACCTCCCGACGATTGAATGAACTTCGGATCCTCCTAATAAAGCATTTCACCCGATAAACGATCTCATACTTTAGGGGGCAACTGTTATAGACATTTTTGTGCCTTACAACATGGAGCATGAAATGTCAATAATCTGAGGGATCCAAAGTCCCTAAACATGTTGTTCTTACCCTTAGAGGAACAAGGTCAGCAAACCACAGCACTGCAAATCAGTTCTCCACTGAAAAACACTCAAAAACAGGTCAATTTTGGATCATGTCAACTACTCCCCTGAGCACCTGCGCTGAATGTCAAAAGCTCTATGGTGTACCTGCGCTGCATAGCAAGTGCAACAAAGGCTACCTGCGCTGGGCGTACTTTGACATGTGGAGGAATCTTTTCTCAATGTGCCAGTGCCCAGGAAGCTTCCAAAATGACACTTGGATCAGAAGATTTGCCTAATGATGAGTAAAGAGGTTCTAAAACTCCAAGTGGAAGGTAGAAACTCCGAGTGGACTCAAGGACTGAAGAACAACTGGAGTTGAAGAGGACAACAAGTCACACATCAAGCTAACTTATCTTCACTCCAAAACTCTATATAAGGATCTCATCCCATGGGATCTGGAGGCCGGAATTGAGTGCAAAGAATTGCTGTTGGTTTACAGTTGTGAGTATTGGGTGATTGCTTGAGGGAGGTGAAGAGGAGATTTCTTTCCGTCGGGAAGGTGATGCTGGATTGGACCTCTTACGGTTGTATCACCGCCTGAACCTTACTTCCTTATATTAATAAAGCATTTGAGGTTCTTCTATTCGCATGTGTTTCAATGGTGTATTATCTTACTTGCGTATTTGATTTATGCTAATCCTTGAATCAATTATGAATGCATGCTTCTTGTAGTTTCCTTTTCTTGTCTTGTTCGCAGGATCTCGTGTAGCTGGGCCCGTGAGAAGACTTGGAGCTGGGAGCAAGCGGCAAATAGAGGAGATTGGATTGACCATTTGCGCAAGACATCGGTAAGTGGATCTCTTCCTTTCATCTCTTGCATGTCATAAAGAAGTAACTTTAGATAGCTTTGCTTCAGCTGTTGCTAAGGAACTATCACCCTTAGAGTGGGATAGGGTCATTCCGTGTTGGATACTTTTCCCCACAACAAGTTGGAATGGTCAAAAATGTTGTGGTAAAGGTAATGGTGGAATCGGTTGACTTTGTTGAAGTAGGGGAGGAAAGGATGGTTGTGACATATGGTGAGGAGAATATGTAGGAGGATATGACAACATCTGTGCAGGATAGAACTGATGTGAATGGTTTGACCCTCTCCATCCTTGTTGCTAGGATTAAGGACGTTGCCCTTACTGATAATGGTTCCCATGCTGCCAAGGTTGAGAGTGTTGAGTGTTATAATAGGAATAGGGATGTGCATTATGACCAAAACAACGTGGTGAAGGTTCAGGAACCATACCTGCACCTACCTGAGGCAAATTTCTCGCTGATCCCATAGCATGATTCAGGTTCAAAATGCTCCCATGTAAATACAACTTTTAATCTTGGTATGGAGGGGAATTTCTTGGTGTCATGGTTCTCTACACAAATCAACCATTTTAAATTAGTAGGACATTCTATTAAGATGATTTTTCCTACATTTAGGACAAAAAATAGACAAAGACTCTTGTTCATCTACCAATTTCTGCTGAATTTTTAAAGAGTCTATTTGGTTGCTAACAATATTAATTATCTCAATTTTCATATATTCCATTTTGTTCTCCAAACAATTAATCATAGCATCTTTATATCCAAGTTTACTAGTTTTATTTCAATTTCCTCTATTGGATCTAGATTGATTCCTTGAAAATTTCCTACACAAGTCACAAATTTGATCAAAGTATTTCTGAGCAATATCCCCTATCCTAATAAATTCAAATTATGCCTATAATCTTTAGTAAGTCCATGTAAGAACAAGGTCCTGATAGTACTTATGTCAAATTTATGTTTTGACCTCTAGAGGATATATAAAAATATTTCTAAGTAATCCTCCATGATCTCATCATCACCTTGCACAATGGTAAATATCTTGTCCTACATTTCTCTAGTTCTGCAATGTTCCTGGTATTTAGTAAAAACCACCCTCTTCATTTGGTCACAAGAAGTTATATTTCTCCCTCCAAATCCCATGAACCAGCGCAAGGTTGAGTCCTTGGGAGTGGAAGGGAATAATTGTAATTTCTGGGCATCTGAAGAGTAATCATAGCTTCTCCATAGGATGAGGGAGAGCCGATGGTAGAATTTTCTTAATTTGAGTAATTGCTTCGGGATCCACTATTGGAAATCCAAAGGTGGATTGTTCATCAATTACCTGATTCTCGCCAGTCCCCTCAACATGATCCTCATGCTCTGCCATTTTTTTCCCTTGATCAAACCACTCTCGTTAAAGTGAGAAGGTTGAATATGGCTCAAATTTGTCTCTAGAGCACCACTAGTTTCCTTCTTCCCCTTCTTGGGTTGTGTCACACCTGAACTGTTGTTTCCAGAATCCAAGTTGACAGTTCCTGCGTGATGAGTTTGTGTTTGTTTGGACTTTCTACCTACAAAAGAAGGTCCAATATGAGAAAAAGTTTCATATTTATCAGTGTTCCCTCGACGCTTATTGGGCTTCAGTCCACTACCCGTTTTAGGCATTCATCTTAAAGTAAAATCCAAAAAGATGACAAAAATTTTAAATTTACAGAAATAATCTTAAATCAAATGTTGCAAATGAATAAATAAATTGGCACTATGAAATCCTTCAACAATAGAAGCACACTGCAAAAAAAAAAAAATATGACTTACCCCTACTGCAAAGGAAAGAAAACAAGGAAGTTCTTACCAATATTTAGAAATGCCTCCCCGACAAAAGTGAAAAAATGTTGCGTGCAGGAATTGCAGTTAAGAAAGCTCCTTTCAACACTTAATTGCCAACCCAGGGTTTTGTACACTTCAAGGCGTAGCATAGGAAATGGCAAGAAGTGATATGAGCCTCCTCTAATTGTATTCCTACTTCTTAAATCACAAATTTACAAAATCGAAAGAAAAATGATGATCAAGTGACAATTGATACTCAAAGAAAGTCTGGTGCTCGAATAAATGAAAAGTTATTTTGCATAAACTAAAATGGATTATTAATTCATTGTGACCAATATTAACTAATGAAATGACCCTTTAAATTTACCTTCAGTGAGACAGTGTGATAAATAAGTTATTCAGCGTATATGTCTTCTTTAAAGATATTTCTGCATGCACTAAATTGTTATTCCTATACCACAACAACGTTCCTGTACTACAATGTTGTGCCTGCGCTGCAATGAGGTTTAGATACGAGAAGGATGTTCTGTATTTGTATTGAATTTTTGACCTTCGTGCAGAAGTTCTAAGTCTCTGGGCTAGAACACTCTGATCCTGTACCAGATCTGAGGTTCTTGCACCAAATAATCAATATTTCTGCACTTGGTCTAGATTACTTTTGAAAAAAAAAAGTGTGTTAAGTGAAATAGATTGCAAAGAAAATAGAATTTGAAAGTAAATTCTCACAAGCAGAAATATGCTTCAACCAAGCTTAGATTCTAGGTGGGAAATGATTTTCAAAAGTTAAAGTAAATCTTTCTTTAAAATAGAAAACTCTTCTATATAATTACATAAATCATCTGATTGTGTAAACAGGCTTTTCCTGAGATAGTTGTGCATATAATTTAGATCTTCTTTTCAATGTTTTAACTCATAGGGTTCATTCAATTATTAATCATGAAATTTAATCCTTGTTTCGAAAGTGTTCAGTGAAAGCACAAACCTACAGGTTACTATAGCGTTTATTCCATATTCATCACATCACAATTTAATATTAAGTGAAACCTTAGATATTAATAATGCTCTTAGTTTAGAAACAAACATCAATCTTACATGAAGGAATAAAGAACTCTTGCGAAAGGAAAGGAGTAAAATAGTTGCGAAAATGAACCAATGAAGTCAATCTGCAGAACCAGAAATACACTAGTACAGGGACCATTCTTGTACCGATCTTACGGAAATGAAATTAAACATTAAAAGGAAAGCTTATGTAAATTGAAATAAAATACTTCTAACCCTGCACACCATGGATCCGTAAAAAATAATTGTAAATCAAATCAAATCTGTAACTTGTGAGGAAAATCAAAGTAAATAATAGATTCACAGCTGCACTTTAAATTAAATTAACATAGCTTTAAAGAAATGGAGAACAAGTTGGCTTGGTCGGGCCCTCGCCAACCAGATTGTTTCCCTGTTAAGAAATTGACAAACGCAGTTGGTCACAAATTCATCACAATGCAAATGGAAAATGAAACTGCATACTGACACATTCCTTTATATTAGTTTCAGAAGCAAAAATACATCTTCAATCTGCGATCCAGCCTAGAGAGGTGATACTCCAAAATAATTACAATCTCTTAACAAAATTTTACCATAGCATATCTACTAAATTCCTATCAGAGTTTTACATTATATACAAGCCTTCAGGCCTATGGCCGTAACAAAATCATAACAGTAGCCTAGCTAAGCCTTTTGGCTGTTTACAAAATACTAATCTAAGATATCTGGCTGAGGTCATGATCTTCAAGCCACTGATTTCTCTCCCGCTCTAAGCCCAACTCGGGGTCAATTGATCCTTTACGAAAGATACGTGTGGGTTGGTGAGATGTAATGGGAGTGCAACAATCTGCCAACTGGTGTAGGAATCCTACCAATGAGATGTCACGAGAGTGCAAGAATCTGCCAGCTGGTGTAGAAATCCTATCTACATTTGACCATTCTATGACAATGATTAATACATTTGTTTATCAAATACTTTAGGAAAGACAATTATTAGTTGCAAGGATAATTAAAGGTATAAAATCCATAAATAAGTAATTAAGTCCAAGACAAGCCTTTAAATATGAAAATACAAAGACGGTGTAGGAATGTGCATGACTTTAGAAAAAGGTACATAAGTGAATAGGTTCTTAGGTTAAAACAGAGGTTTACGTCATGTGTCTAGAGTAGAATAGAGATAAAAAAACATGACAATTTAACCTACCACCAAGGTTGAAAGTGCAACAACTTGAGGAGAGGGAATGAAGGGGAAGGGGGATAGGATAATTTCTAAGGAAATTATGGGCGTAGGGATATGTGCGAGGAATTCAATGGAAGTGGAATTTCTCAAATTGAGTGAGGAAAGAGGGGTGAAAAATGGAAAACACAGTCCTAGGCCAGAAGCACAACAACTAGCTAGGGTTGTGAGGGAAAATGATAAATGAGTGATTTTGAGTATGGGGAATGGTGGGAAATACTTGATGAAGGTAATTATGGATGTGAATATCTAGAAACAAAAGGATTTCTCTATCAAGTGAAGCAAAAGCCCATAAAAATGAAAAGCGCAACATAAGCGTAGCTAAACCCTAGGCAAGGATTTTAATCATCTTTCTGAGGAAATTGACTGCATCAAGGGTTTGTGAAGGCTCCACTTACTTGTTTAGAGATTCTTTGAAACACTGAGATGAATATTGAACATGTTCTTTCCTCCTTTTGGCCTCCAAATCAAAAGCACAACAACTATGCCAAAAACGCAGCAGACTGATGAAACAAGCTATTGATGATGAATTTTAGGGTTCTGATGATTATCGCAAGTCTCATAATGGCAGAGAGGATCTCTTGGAGATTTTGGAAGGATAGAATGAAGTTTTAAAATGATACGATGCTCCTTTATAACTCAAAAACTCGATTTTTGGCTTGATGATAGAATGGCATTATGTGTACTTTTTGATAAAATGACTATTGATTGACTTGACTGCAGCGTCATTTATTCAAAAGGAAATATTTCTTTGATTCACTTTATTCTCTAATTGCTAACTCCCATGATGATGACAAAAATTCCTGACATGACTCCCTTAATTGATATTGATGACTGAGATAATGATGATCATCAAATACGTATTCTAGACCATGACCTATATTGTGACCAATAAACTCATTTGATGACCTAGGATAGGAAATGATAACGTTACCAAGATGGCTTTTTGTGAATTTGAACACGTGGAGGAAGTAGCAATGATACCTAAATAATGAATTAGGACCATTTCACAACCAAAAGAGATGTCAAATTTTATTTAAAACTGTAATAATTTGACCTAAGTCTCTATCAACAATATGAAAAGAGTACCTTTGATCACTGTGACTATTAGGCACTAACATTGGCTCTAATGGGGACGGAAGCTCCTTTAGGAGGTGTCAAGAACATCGTAGACCAGGTAGCCTTATCCATTGGGAAATGGAGTCATATACGAAAGGCTTGACACTCAAATTATTGAGTAACTAAACTGAGGAAAAATAAAAACTGACTTGTCTTGACTCAAAAGCTTGACTACTGAGTGGACTTACTTATGGTAGCAGATCATAGGGATCTTAGGGCCTTCAATTCGGGCTTCAAATCCTTATGACAATTTCCCACCTGCTGAAGATATATATATATATATATATATATATATATACAATAATGTTAAATGATCCCTCCAATGTAGCCAATCCATCAAATGGCTACTTACTTGAATCCTACTCACACTGTCCTTGGGAAGGGAGAAAAAACAAAAGATAGGAAACTCCAAGTGTCCACTGAACATGTGCTCATGATCCATAAATACCAGAAAAGTCATCTTCCCATATGGCTACAACAAATCGGTGAAAGGATCCTCAAGAATATGAAATGTTACCCTATCCTAAAATCTAACATAAATACAAGCACACCCTTAATTTCTAATGCAATTTTTTTGTTAGGATGAAAGAAGAAAATGTGTTCATCAATTTTTTCATTCGCATGAGGAAAAAGGGAATTTTTTCCTTAAAAATTTGCATTTGAGGCAGCCATATTATCAATCAAAAAAATGTGCACATCCATATGATTCACGACACTCTCCTCTTCTTCAATAGACTCTTCATTTCCTGAACTTGGAGGAACATCATCATGTGCAAGAGGCTCTAAAACAACCTCTTGTTTATTACAACTGTCCTCTTCATAAATTGATTGCAATGTTTGATGATTATTTTCTCGCATAATTACATTGTCTGAAACTTCCACACATGCCAATTCAAAATTATGATTTGCACGAATCTTTCCTTGGAATAGTGTTTCAGAAAATGGATGAGCTGGAGAGACATATGAGTGGTGAATGTCTATAGATCCTTATTCATGCATTTCATCAGAAACCTCATATTGATCTTCACAAACTCAATCTTGAAATAAAAGCCTAGAGAAAGAACAATCTGAAAAAACAAGTGAATGACTATCTTCATACCTCTCATCCAAAAGACAGGGTTTTGGATGCTCATGGGAAACTTTAAATGCAGAAACCACTTCAAGTATATTTGATTCTTCATGTGCTACAACAGGAGGAACATCAATTTGATTGTCACAAGAATCAAGGAAAACGACTTCTTATTCGTTATTTCCTTGCAAAAGTATATGATCATCATCATAACATGGTTCACTGCTTAAGTTTTCTATACATGCAATTTTAGAATTCTGACTTAGACCAATTTCTTCATGACTGTTATGATACAAATTTGTTTCATCTTCAAGCAAAGAAGGAATTGATGTGTGTTGTGAATGATCCTTTGTATCAAAGCAGCTAATCTCTATGATTTTCTATTGAGAAGAAAAATCATAAAGGGCCTTTATGATCTCGTAATCCAGATACTCTTCATCACTAAATCCTCTTCAAGGTATGGAATGAAATCTTCACAAGATTCACAACAATCTTTGAACAACAAGAATTAATGATGAGGTTTTCCATAAAATTGGAAGAATGTTGTGTGGAAATCTTTAAGAGAGAATAAGCTACCTGGCTTCAACCCTTCATACCATGATATTGCTTTCCCTTCTAGTGTAGCCATAAACGCTTTCATCAAACAATCCTCATGGAACCTAATCGCAATTTTATGTATATGCCAATGGAATTTTATTATATGTAGAATAGCCTCATCCTCATTTCCATCTATGAATTTTGGAAAATAAGTTTTCCAATCTATGCAAGGAATTCAATTTGGAAAACCAAGAATGTGAGCACAATTCATAGGATCATAGCCTCTAGAAATTGAATCCATTCTGAGAACAATAGACGAACTAAGGAATCATTTAAGCTACTACTTCTTCTGCCAGTGGAATCACCAATAAAACCCTAATTTTTGGATCGTGATGCTAGTGGAGACTTTGAATCGAGTCAGAGTTGATTGGAGTTGCAGGTAAATATCTTAGCCTTCATATACGTCTGACCATTGTCCACCATCAAAAATCTGACCTAATCCTTGTCATTCACACCCAGGGAAAATGTGACCTTTCGCTGCCTTGGAAACGGTGCGAAAAATGTTAACACTCCTTGGTTTTCCTAAGGCTGAGAAAGGAAATTAAAGAGGTAACCTAAGACTAGTTTTGGACATGGAAGCTAGCCCTACCAAATCAGAGAGGGCTCTCTCTAAAATCAACCTCACATCCAATGAAAGTGACTGGGGAACATTATATTTTTAGGCTAGGTATTAGCTCATTAGGGTTTCAATTAGGGTTTGTTGGATAAGAAGCACAAGGTCTAGGAATTACGCTAAGTAGGTCAAAATATTAGTTGCGGACATAGAATGAGGCGAGGCAGGTGTAATCAGTGACACAAATGGATCTGTCATTGTAGTGTGGTGATGAGGAAATCATATGAAAGAGAATAAGTGAGCAGATGCATGAATTCACTTATCTAGAAGGAAAACATTGAAACACTAATCCCAAACAAAGCAGAGTACTTAGATGATGATTTCCTTTTAAAAATTATGAGATAAAGCATAAGATGAAATGTAGATGGCTGCTAGGTAGGTATAATAATAAAATATAAAAGAAAACATAAGTAAAACAGAGCCACTAACCACAACGCAGGAATCCCATAAAAATAGTTGCAACTGTTTGTCATATTTCTACAAATAGTCAAGTACACTAGATCAAGAGTTTGAGCTTCAAGTATCTAACCCATTCTTAGACTTGTTTCTCAGAACATATAGATGCAAACAAAATCTTCCCCTCTAAGGGGTAAAATCCTTCTTCTTAGGAACTAATTACATGATTCTCTCTAACCAATGCCAAAACCTAGGGGAGTTAGAAACCACTTCCCCTTTTAAACTAACTGATTGAGTTTGTCTCTCAAAGCCTTTAATTACAAGATTATTTACTATTTAACCCCTAAAAAACTCATTTACATAAGATGAAATCATAAGGTAACCATTTACATCAGTCTAGCTTGACCTTTCACCATTACAAGCAGTAAAACAACTTAATTCTAAAAAACACAGCAAACTTAGCAGAAGCGCAAAAAGTCAAGAAGAAGTGCAACAAGTTTTTGGAAGATGATTTGGAGGCCTTCCTAGATGCACTTTTGTGCTGTAAAAGTTATGTATGGAAATCTAAAGATTTCATCTACACAATGGAGTCACTAAGACCTGAAAAAACCTACTCCAAACCCCTTAAAAATTGACTTGAAGTCAGATTGTCCAAAAGCGCAGTGAGTGCCCTGAAAAAGTGGCAGAAAGGTTAAAAATAGGAACTATTTGGTGATTTTATGATAATTTATGACTCTTCATGTACCCTAAGGTAATTTTCTAACATCCTTATGCCTTAACATGTCTGCACATTTTTGAAATTATTCATTTGGACCCCTTGGGAAAATGCGTAGCAACTACTCACTACGTTTTTGGGTAGTCAAATTTTTAGTGGTTTTTGAAAACATAGGGGTTAAAGACGAACTAATATCTCTTTAACCATAAATATTTTTACAAAATTTAGAGAGGTGTTTGTATATAATGTTCTTTTAAAGAACCACCTCTCTCAGTTATGTGAAATTCATTCCCATATTCTTGGACTCTGTGCCACAAAAGAATGACTAAAACGAGCAATTAAACTGGAGAATTTGATCTTCTGGAATAGACCTCCAAGAAAGTTGAATATCTCCAAATTTATGAAACCTGTGTAGAAACTGAAGGATTTTATTGTCATTGGGTATGTCCTTAACGAACACCTTCTTTTTTCTTTCCAAACTTCATATTCATTTGGACATAAACCTATTTTGAAAATGATGACAAAAAACATATTCAAAAGCGCAACAACTCTCCTGTAGCAAGTGCATTTTTGGCATGTCTCCCAAATCATAACACTTGTGCATAAAATGAAGGAGGAATTTGTGATTTGGTCTATGATTGACAAAAACCTTTTCACTTTTGTAAAATTCATCTTCATTACTTCAGAAACTGATTTTGAAGTAAAATTGTCCCTGTGTGCACCAAATGACCTCAAAACCCTAAAAATCATGCCTATCAACTCCTTCTTCTAACACTGGAAAATTGACCCCTTCTATAGTGGTCCGATCCTTCTTGAAGTTAATTGAAAAAATGCTAGTTAAATCATGATGATAACCCACCTCTTGCACTCTTTGAAAAAACCCTAGGTAGCTTGCCTTCTCAAATGATCTTCTGATGAACTCTGATGAATTGACCTCATGCATATAAGTTGGCTCATATCTAGAGATCTATCCTCTCTTAAACTTCCTTTTTTCACTAGTATCTACCATGTTTGGCTTTACTTTTTACCGGAACCCCTATTTTCAAACAAGAATGGGCAAGGGGACTAAGCTGCAAAATAGGGCTGAAAGCGCTGCAACTTGAGGAGAGGGAATGAAGGGGAAGGGGGATAAGATAATTTCTAATGACATTATGGGGGGTAGGGATATGTCTAAGGAATGAAATGGAAGTTTAATTTGTCAAATTGAGTGAGGAAAGAGGGGTGAAAAATGGAAAACACAATCCTAGGTCAGGAGCTCAACAACTAGCTAGGGTTGTGAGGGAAAATGATAAAATGAGTGAGTTTGAGTGTGGGGAATGGTGGTAAATATTTGATGAAGGTAATTAGGGATATGAATGTTTATAAAAAATTTATTTCTTTGTCAAGTGAAGTAAAAGGCCATAAAAATGAAAAGCGGAACAAAAGCGTAGTTAAACCCTAGGCAAGGATTTTAATCATCTTTATGAAGAAATTTATTGCATAAAGGGTTTGTGAAGGCTCCACTTACTTGTTTAGATATTCTTTTAAACACTGAGAAGAATATTGAACCTGTTCTTTCCTCGTTTTGGCCTCCAAATCAAAAGCTCAACAACTCTGCTAGAAACACAATAGAAATGCAACAGACTAATGAAACAAGCAATTGATGATGAATTTCGGAGTTTTGATGACTGTGCCAAGTCTCACAATGGAAGAGAGGAACACTTGGAGCTTTTGAAAGGATAGAATGAAGTTTTAAGATTCTATGATGCTCATTTATAACTCAAAAACTCTATTTTTGGCTTGATGAATGAATGACATCATGTGTACTTTTTGATAAAATGATTATTGATTGATTTGACTGTAGCATTATTTGTTCAAAAGGAAAGTTTTCTTTGATTCACTTTATTCCCTAATAACTAACTCCCATGACGATGACCAACATCGATGACATGACTCCCTTAATTGATATTGATGACTGGGATAATGATGACCATGAAATACATATTCTAGACCATGTCCAATATGGTGACCAACTAACTCATTTGATGGCCTAGGATAGGAAATGATGACATGACCAAGATGGATTTTTGTGTCTTTTAACAAGTGGAGGGAGTAGCAATGATACCTAAACAATGACTTAGGACCATTTGACAACCAAGAGAGATGTCACTGAAAATATAATAATTTGACCTAAGACTGTATCAACAATATGCAAAGAGTACATTTGATCATTGTGACTATTTGTTGGGTCCCTATAATACTAGTGATTACCCCATTACTATTGTATTTATACCCCTTATTTATATTGGTGTGGCCCTATTACCCCCATATTGTTATTTATGTGCCCCATAGAATCCCTCTATTATTATTTTTGTGGCTTTATATTATTATTGTTAGGTCGGTTGGATTATATGGTGACTCCTTAGACTCCTATATATAGAAAGGAGGTTTTATCATTTGTATCATCCAATAATTGTTCATTTATGTAATGTAAAGGAGGTTGCCCCCTCGAAGAGGCTGAATTCTAAGCCGTTGATCTATCTTTTCTATCTTTTCTTGAGCTGGTTTCATAGCATTTGGTATCAGAGCTTTGGATTCTAGGGTTTCGCTGCTCCAAACAGGGCATCGTGGCATTTTTTCTATAACTTTTTTTCTGTGACATTTCAGAAGTCGCAAAAAAACCCATTTGAGAAGAAATCGCGTTGAACCTTGGGTCCGAATTCAGAGCATTTCGCGTGATATTTGCGGAGATATGATCTGCGGAAGTTGGTCTTTTTGCAGACTCCTGAATTACATTCAAAACAGGTGACCTGGGGAAAATCGTCATAACTTTCTCTCTGGGAATCAGATTAAAATTTAGTAAGAAGGTACAGAAAGAGGATGGACTGTAGTTTCTTGTATATTTTTTTCAGAACCAAATATTAAAAATTGTACACGTGGCACTTCATACAAGTTCGCTCTTCTGGAAAGGTCTATAATCAGGTCATCTTGGGAGATTGTGCATAACTCTTTCTTGGAGAATCCAATTTGGATCAGACTGGTGGCATTGTAAAGAGGACACAGAGAGCTACTACAGGTCACAAATTCAGAACTAGATGATTGGAAAGTACAGAGATACAACAGAGGCAATATCAGGCTCCTACAAAGTGAAAAAAGGTGTGTAGATTTTTTAATTTTTTGCTTAAGCTTGGTTTGAAAATTTATTTTGAAGGAATTCAAAGGGCATAGTAGAGAATTATTATCGGTAACTGATGCCCCGAGGAAAGAAAATGCAAACACCTAGTAAGGAACCTAAAAACTCTAGCATGACTCATGAAGAAGAGGAAGAAATGCTACATGATATATCAAAATTACAAGAACAAGTGCAACAAATTTCACGCTCACAAAAGTTAACAAAAGCTAAGATAAATGGCGTGGAAGCTAAGATGAATGGCATGGAAGCTAAGAAGGACAATTTGAAGATAGATTTGAACACAAATTTGAAGACAGGCATGGCAGATTTGAAGACAGATTTGACAAATTTTCTACAAGAAATACTTACTAATGGTGAAAAGGTAGTAAAGGAAACTCATGATGAGAACAAAAGAAATGTTACTCATGATTCCATAGGTGCTAATGTTGGATCGAAGAATCACCATATTCCAAAAATGGATATGAGGAAGTTTGATGGCAAGGATCCCGCCACATGGATATTACAGATGGAGCAATTCTTCGATCTCAATAATGTGCAAAACGCACAAAAGGTATGTATGGAAACTGTATATTTGGAACCAAATCAGTTTGTATGGTATCAATGGCTTTCTTCTTGTAAACAATTTATCACTTGGGCAATTTTTACGGAAGAATTGATAGCACATTATGAGGATACAAAAAGCAACACTTTTTCTAGCCAATTGATAAGTCTCAAACAAAAGGGTTCAGTAATGGAGCACATTGAGGAGTTCCAAAAATTGAACATAAGGGTAAAATATATTCCAGAGGAGCATAGGATTGATGTGTTCATAGGGTCTTTAAAGGATAATATCCAACATGATGTTCACCTTTGGGAACCTGATTCATTAGAGAAGGTATTCAGGTTAGAAAGAAAAATGGAAAGAAAAATTATGGCAACTAGGAAGCATATCATTCACAACTATAAAGACGGAAGTGTTGTTGCCCCTAGTCTTCTACAACCTACAAGGTTGACACCACAACAATTGTAAGAAAAAAGAGCAAAAGGGCTTTGTTACATTTGTGATAGCAAATACACAAAAGGTCATAAGTGTGCTGAGAATAAATTATTCTACATAGATTGTGAAGAGGAAGAAGAAAAGGAGCAAGAAAGGTCAAAAGAAGAGGATATACTCCAGGAACAAAGCCTAGATGAAGAACAAATAAATCCGACCATATCTTGTAATGCATTGGCGGGAATTACCACTCCTCAAACCATCAAGATAGAAGGACAAATCAAGAAGAAAAAGGTAATAGTGTTGATTGATTCAGGAAGCACCCACAATTTTATTCATTATAGGGTAGCAAAAGAATTGAATTGCTTCCTATATCCAGCACCAGAGTGTCAAGTGATGATTGCAAATGGAGGAACAATAAATTGCTCTTGAAAGTGCCATAATATCAAGCTATCCATGGGAGAATATGTATTGACTAGCCCAATGCTTTCCATTCCAATGGGAGGTGCTGATGTTGTACTAGGAGTCCAATGGCTAAAATCCTTGGGTACAATAGCTTTTAATTTTCAAGAACTTTTCATCAAATTTTCTACGGAAGGAAAGGAAGTTGAATTAAGGGGTATTTCAGGGAAACCAGGAAAGATAATCAGCTCTAATGGCATGACAAAGCTTCTAAAAAAGGAGCAAAGAGGTGTAATTGCACAATTATGTTCGCTAGATGTTTCCACATTGGAATCATCTATTTCTCCAGATCTCCAAAAAGTCCTGGACAATCATTCCAAGGTATTTGAGACTCCCAAAGGTCTCCCACCTATGCGTGATCATGATCATGCTATTCATATGATTCCAGGAAGTGTTCCTCCAAACATCAGGCCGTACAGATATCCCTATGTCCAAAAAAGTGAAATCGAATGTATGGTTGCAGAAATGCTAGAGGCTAGTATAATTCAACCGAGTCAAAGTTATTTCTCAGCTCTAGTAGTATTGGTGCACAAGAAGGATGGATCATGGCGCATGTGTTGGTATAATTCAACCGAGTCAAAGTTCTTTCTCAGCTCTAGTAGTATTGGTGCACAAGAAGGATGGATCATGGCGCATGTGTCCGGATTATAGGGAGCTCAACAAGCTCACTATTAAAGATAAGTTCCCCATTCCTGTCATTGATGAATTACTGGATGAATTGCATGGATCAATTTACTTCACCAAGTTGGATCTTTGTTCGGGATATCATCAAATCAGAATGAAGATTGAAGACATTCCGAAAACGGCATTTAGAACTCATGAGGGTCATTATGAATTTTTGGTCATGCCTTTTGGCCTTACCAATGCACCTTCAACATTTCAAGGTTTGATGAATTCAATTTTCAAACCATTCCTTAGAAAATTTGTGTTAGTATTTTTTTATGATATACTAATCTACAGCAAGTCTTGGAAGGATCATGTTGAACATGTTGACAGGGTGCTACAACTATTGGAGGAGAAACAATTATATGCAAAAAGATCCAAATGTTTCTTTGGAGTCCAGGAGGTGGAATATTTGGGTCATATTGTATCTCATGAAGGAGTTAAGGTAGACCCTAGCAAAATTAAAGCCATTAAGGAATGGAAAATCCCCACATCCATAAAGTGTCTGCGAGGATTTCTTGGGTTGACAGGGTATTATCGCAAGTTTGTTAAGAATTATGGGAGAATAGCAGCACCTCTAACAACATTATTGAAGAAAGATTCATTTTCATGGACTCCAGAAGCAACAAAGGCCTTTGAACATCTTAAAGAGGCAATGTGCCAAGCACCGGTCTTAGCTACACCAGACTTCACAAAAACCTTTATTGTGGAATGTGATGCTTCAGGAAATGGAATTGGTACTGTTCTAATGCAAGATGAAAGACCCATTGCTTTTGAAAGTCGTCCAATCAAGGGAAAGTTTTTAAGAAAAGCTATTTATGAGAAGGAAATGTTGGCAATACTCCATGCACTTAAGAAGTCGTGACCCTACCTAATGGGAAGACACTTCAAGGTAAAAACAGATCATGATAGCCTTAAATACTTTTTAGAACAAAGATTATCCTCTGAAGAGCAACAAAAGTGGGTCACAAAGATGTTGGGTTATGACTTTGAAATCATCTACAAAAAAGGGAAGCAAAATGTGGTGGCAGATGCACTCTCAAGAAAGGATGAGGATGTGGAAGCATTGTTGTGTGTCATTTCTATTATCCAACCAGATTGGATAAACGAAGCAAGGGAGGAATGGAAGAATGACGAAGAAGTGTGGGCACTTATTCGAAAGCTACAACAAGATTCCAGTACTTCTGATACATTTAGCTGGAAAAATGATTCGTTATGGTACAAAGATCGCTTATACCTCTGTAAGAATTCCCAGCTAAAACAAAAGATTCTTATGGAATTGCACACTTCTCCCTTAGGAGGGCACTCAGGATTTTTAAAAACTTACCACAGGGTTAAGAAGGAATTTTTTTGGGATGGCCTTAAATCAGATATTCAAAAGTTTGTGGTGGAATGTTTGGTTTGCCAACAAAATAAAGTTGAAACAATTAAGACACCGGGTCTATTACAACCTTTATCCATTCCAAGCCAACGTTGGGAGGAGGTTTCAATGGATTTTATCACAGGTTTACCCAAGTCTGAGGGAAAGAGTGTCATCATGGTGGTAGTTGACAGACTTACCAAGTATGCACAATTTTGTGCATTATCACATCCATTTAAAGCCAGTACAGTTTCTACTGTGTTTATGGAAAGAGTTCAAAAGCTACATGCAAACCCAAAGATTATTGTAAGTGACAGAAATCCCATTTTCACTGGAAATTTTTGGACAGAATTATTTTCTTGTCTTGGTACTCAGTTAGCTCATAGCTCATCTTATCATCCTCAATCTGATGGGCAAACTGAGATAGTAAACAAATGTATGGAAGGACATCTTCGTTGCTTTGTATCTGATAAACAGACACAATGGGTCAAATGGTTGCCTCTGGCTGAATGGTGGTATAACACTTCCTTCCATACAGCAACAAAAATGACCCCATTTATGGCACTTTATGGGTATCAAACACCATCCATCACATCATATTTAAGAGAAAACTCTAAGGTTCAGGCAGTGGAACATCACATCGAACATCAACAACAAGTCCTCCAACTCTTAAAGGATAACCTCGTGTTGGCGCAAAATAGAATGAAACAACAGGCAGATCAACATCACAGTGAAAGAAGTTTTGCTGTAGGTGATTGGGTATTCCTACGGCTACAACCATATAAGAAAATGTCCCTAAAGCAAGCTAAGAAGGATAATAAATTATCACCAAAGTATTATGGTCCGTACAAGGTGTTGCAAAAGATTGGTACTATGGCATACAAATTGGAGCTCCCTGTAGCTTCTCGATTGCACCCAGTTTTCCATGTTTCATGTTTAAAGAAGGTTATAGGCGACAAGCTCCCAATTCAAACAATGTTGGCAGAACTTGATGAGGAAGGAAAAATTATATTGGAACTGGAAGCAGTCATAGAAACAAGAGCTCGACAGCTACGAAATCGATCAATTTCAGAGTATCTTATCAAGTGGAAGAACTTATCCACTGAAGATTCCACATGGAAGGATAAGAATTTTATGCAGAAGTATCCAAAACTACTCAAGCGTTGAGGACAACACTTTTTTGAAGGAGAGGGGCATGTTGGGTCCTTATAATACTAGTGATTACCCCATTACTATTGTAGTTATACCCCTTATTTATATTGTTGTGCCCCTATTACCCCCATATTGTTATTTCTGTGCCCCATAGAATCCCTCTATTATTATTTTTGTGGCTTTATATTATTATTGTTAGGTCGGCTGGATTATATGGTGACTCCTTAGACTCCTATATATAGAAAGGAGGTTTTGTCATTTGTATCATCCAATAATTGTTCATTTATGTAATGTAAAGGAGGTTGCCCCTTCGAAGAGGCTGAATTCTAAGGCGTTGATCTATCTTTTCTATCTTTTCTTGAGCTGGTTTCATAACACTATTAGACACTAATAACTATTACAACAACATTAAAAAATCCAACAAACATATTTATGATATTCTATCACTTCCTATATCAATATAGAGATATTTTTGAAAATGCAATCTAAGCTCTTCCGCTAAACTCTTACTGCATTTGAGTCCCTTCATACATTAATACAACTTCTTTAGATTGATGATCAACATTTGAGTTTCATTTTATATATATATATATATATATATATATGAAAAAAAACATTGGAATTACTTTTTTCTTTCATAAATTGATTTCAAATTGGAACCGATATTATAGTATCAATTTTACATTTATTATCTATCTAATCTATTAATAAATTAAAGTCTCCCAATACTTATAAATATTTTTCTATTTTTTTCATAAAAATATAAAATGCCTAAAACTTAACTATTCCTTTACTAACAACATATTTCAAAATAATATAATGCATTGATAAGAAAAAATAATGTCCCCTCCATTATAAATCTTTAATGCTCTTTGGCATTCCCCTAAGTCAACATGGCTTTTCATAATTAATTATGTGTTCCTTTAATATTATATAATGTATTTCTTTCAAACATTTTCCCTACCTTTATGTCTAGCTTTATTTTATGGGAAACTTGTGTAGGAGTCATATAAGGCCTTGAAATATCAAGTTGTCAAATAATTCAAGGGAAAGACTTTAAAGAATTTGTAGATGCATTAATTATTTAAGAATATACACGATAAAAAAAGCCAATTGCTGCTATTTGGTGTGGAAATTTTTGTTATAAATGATTTTAATGCAAAATAAAAAAAATTATTATTTTAACTAAACACTTATTCAATCTTAACTTTGTGAATTCAACTATAAAAATCCCCCTACTTAAAAACCTTAACAATTCTATTTGTTTTAATATTTTGAAAATTTGTTTTAACATTTTAAAGTAGAATCCTAAATTCAAAATTTGAAAAAGATTTAAACTATTATAATGTTGCCTATAAAATGGAAGTTGCAAATCACAAGTGTCATTAATTAAATTTTTTTAAGACATAATAACTTTTATTATCAATTACTTTTTGGACAAGAGGCAAGTACTAAACAACAACTCAACATATTATACTTCTGATATTTGTCGTATTTCAAAAAAATAAATGAATAGAGTAATTAAGAAAACCTTAATAAGATATAGGCAAAAGGACACCAACAATTTAGGTAGATATATAATTAGGACAAGTAGTAATATTTGTGGATAAGTGTCAAAATGCTAAAATGAACTTAATTTTAACACTCAATTCTTTATGAGTTCAAATAAATTCAATGATAAGTGTTATATATGAACATACATTATGATCCCATGAAAAGCAAAGTGAAAAACGTTTTGTCTAACGTATTTCTTTAATGAACCACACCTGTTGGTTTGAAACGCATCAGAAAAAAAATTCTCTCATATGATTTCTATCGAGAAACTTTGTTTAATTTATCATAATGTTCTTATTGTTATATTTTCCCAAATATTTAAAAGAAATAGCCTGAGTTTTTAAAACAGAAATGCAAATCGAAACAAAATAATGAAAAATAAACATGCATCCAAATAATTTAGCATAATTGCATAAATTGTGCAAGTCTATGACCAAATTCCTAAAACATTAAAAGTAATCACTCTGAATAAGGCTCAAATTAGAACACTCGAAACTAGATTAAGAAATATTATAAAAATAAGGTAAAGAAAAATGTATTTATTACTATACCAATAATATATGGAAAGACCAATAATAATATTAAACACAAATTTTATAATAATTATTATTATATTTATAAATATAAATAGGAATAGGAAATATATTAATCAATAACCATATAAAGGTAATTTAACATAATTTTGAACCATTTAAAAATAAAAATTGTAATATCTATTATAAATTTAATAGATTTTATGGAAGAAAATCTGCAATAAGAGATGAGATATATTTTTGTAACACCTTTAGCTATGACAGTTATTTACATTTACTAGTATTTATTTTGTTACGAAATTAGAGGAAAAGCCTAATGAAAACTTTAAAAACGTTAAAGTCTTATGTTATTATTTTGGTTAATAAAGGATTTTGTTGAAATTTGAAAACTCCTGGAAAAGTTCGAAAATGAATTTTTAATTTCCAAATAGTTAGGAGGAGTTATTTCTCTCGTTTCCTTAGAGTTAAAGTGGGCTCAGTGGGAAAACAAGGGGTTAGCAATTGGAAGGAAGTGAAACCACCTTGGAAGAGAGAGGAGGAAACTATTGCCAAAGAAATACGGTGTGTGGCTAAAGTAGGATGCTACCTAAAGGAGGGTTTCTTGAGCTAGACTTGAGCCATAGACAAAGGTCTGCAAGTTTCAGGTTGGACTGAGGAGGTCTTCATGCATGTGAATAAACTTGAAAGGGTTTTTTTCAACTAACTATATGGAAAGTGAGAAGCTCGGGGGAGACTGGATGTAATATCCAGTCTCGTTGGAAGGGTGGAGCATTAATTTCCACACTTGGGTTTACTTGAACATTTGAAAAAATATACAGATAAGTACTAGTGGTAGTCCTTAGTCTTTATGTTCTCTCTCAAAAGTTAGAATACCTAACTGAATAAGTGATTATGTGTCCATGCTAGATTGTGAAATATGAATAAAGTAAAGTTATGTAAGCTGTGTTGGGTTTAACCGGTTCTGTGAGAATATATTTGTTCAAATAGAATGAATATAAAAAAATTAAATATGTAAATGAAATATAATGTATTACTTGTCTGGAGTAATCTTTGTGAGAGTTTCTATAGAAGTTAATAAATTATTAAACCAGTAGTTGATAATGGTCACAGAGTAAGCTTTCTAAGAACTGTGGACTCTATCCATATACAGATTATTGAAAATATAATCTCGACTATGGAAATAAAACTAGAAGGGATATGGTTATATATGAAGTTCATGTTGTTTCGGAAGGGTTAGTTTTAGCTAATAGACTAAAATCTATTGACCATCAACAATCCCAGACCATTTATACACAAATGTAATTATGAACTAGTAACTGGTGGGTTGAGCAGAAGCTGGAGTTGTCCATTTCTTCCTTACCCAAGTTCATGGTTTCAAAACATTAACATAGTAAGAAGAAGTGTACAAATTCAGAGCCAACAAATCCTTATAGGGAAAATGATATAATAAGACTGTGCTTCTAACCTCAACAAGGAACCACATAAAAGAAAAACAATGGGAGAAAACCTTGAAAGACTCAACAATGTTCAATAAGAAACTAACATACTAATCTTTCTGTTGAAGCAAACTACCTTGTGAATGTTTATACATAAATTTGCATGGTAGTCCCACCTTAAACAAGAAAGCACAAATTATACTGAAGTAAGAATAGTACAGGAGAGGAATTTAATTAACCTTGAAATGTCTGCAAATATTACAAGATAATATAACCAAAAGCAACTGATTACCTTGGACAATTATTGAAAATTATGCATCTTTAAAAAAAACATCATTTAAATGAATAAACCTCGCCTCTTCAGCGTCCAGAGAAATATTTGTATCATATGAACCTTGACCATATATTCATTCTTACATGGGCTGCTAGAAAAAATCCTCGTTTAGAAAAGCCCTAACAAAGTTTGACAAACAATCTAAAAAATGACTTAGGAATGATAACACGACAATAAGGCAAGATTTGTACATCCCATAGCCAATGGTGAAAATGAAGGTAGTCATGACTCAAGTAATCAAGGAAAGATATCTAGAGGGGCTGGTGAGATATGTTCCCGTGAAGTTTACTGGAATGAGAAATTAGGGCCAGACCAAAAACCTTCTCCCCTACAACCAACATAAACCAAAATAATAATAAGTCGAGAGATATGAATTCTAAATTATCAGTACAAGAAAAACAACTAAAACCCATAAACATCTGAATCAATGCATTAGATTACCTGGGAAAAGGCTTGTTGAAGGTCAGACGTTGGTAGGAATACTCAAAAAGGGAAAAATGTGACAACAAGAGATAGAAAAATTGTCGACACTGTGTGGAAGGTAAAAACTTCCCTTCTAAACACATGACCAGTCAATAACCTGCAGTACAAGCTTACTATAGCCTAGCAAGAGGTAAGCGCAAGGGTGAAATAGTTTTATAGAAGAATACAGGAAAGAAGATAAAATTCATCTATAAAATTTACAGAAGTTAACGAATGTAACAACAGGGTGTATGTTGAATACCTTCAGTGGTTGATAGATGTGAAACCTTTGTCCAGTTGAAAATAAGATGGGTGAAACCGCAAAGGTTGCAAAACTTTTCCCTAAACCAGAAGGTGAGCAAATGAGGTATTCTCGGTGGTGAACCCCAAGGTTTGTTACCCTAACTCCTTCACAGTGTATCCTGACCGTCAAACCCCCCCCCCCCCCCCACTCGATTGACATGGGCAAACTCACTAGGTGTCCTACCATTAGTCACCCTTGTACATGCAATAGCTGGCATTGAGAACAATTGATGACCAGGGTTTGGGTTACTAGCCAATTCATGTTTATGTAATTTATGGGCCAGGAATAGAAGCATTATACCTTATGGATAGAATTGCAAAGTGGAAGTGTTCTAAATAATCATATTTCTGGTAAATTTAAACATTATGAACTCAACTAATAAAACTAGCATGAAAAACCATGACATGGAATGAACAAAAATAGATAAAGAAGTAAGGGATAAGCATTTAACTATCTAATATGGCACAAGGTAATTTTCTTAAAAATAAACTTAACTCTTTTGTTCACTAAAAAAGAATGTATCAAAGTGAAATATATATATCTATATCTATATATATATATATATATATATATATATATATATATATATAGATATATATCTATCTATATATATATATATATATATATATATATATATATATATATATATATATATATTGTTTTAGATTTATGAAAATGTAAAAGTATCCCTTCTTTTATGTTTGGAGTAGAAGTTACAAGTGGTATGAGGTCGAAGTTGAAAAATAAGGGCCTATTAGGCATCTGTGAGTAACAAATTGTTGATGATGCACAATGAGGTAGCATAGGTAGCATGAGAAGGGGAGCTGGAGTTATTCCACCTGGGAGACCCTCCATAGGATCTAGATTGGAGCCTCCTCTGATCAATTTGGGGATGTGGTTTCATCTTGGAGGAAAACATAATAATGCAAATGCAATGTTGTTGGAATTAGTGCAACAACTGCAACCATAAATGATGAATTTAAGAGCTAATAACGAGAGATTTAGATTAGAACAAGAAAGAATTATGAAGAGTATTTTAGACAGAGAAAACCAAAGGAACCCAAATCCTAGCCCGAACGAAGAAAATAAAGTGGATATGCATCGATAGAGAGAGGAGCACCGGGAAGATGAAGGAGGTTTAATTGCTCATGAAAAGGAGTATGGAAATACTTCTGGTAGAAAAGCAATTAGAAGCAAAAGGTTGAGTTACAGGGAGAATTAAAAAAGAAAAATAAACCAGTAATGTTTGATGGAGAGGTGTAGGAGGTTGTTTATGCTTGCTTAATTAACATGAATAAATACTTTCATATCTACGAATATGATGACAACCTAAAATATAGATTAGAAATTTATCAGTTGTAGGGAAAATCCTCTTTGTATTGGGAAGAAATCAAAACTATAAAAGGGATTAGCGAGAAAGAGGTCACATGGAATAATTTTTAAAAAACACTTTAAGGATAAGTATTTTACTTAGTGATCCTATGAAAAAGCCAAGGAATTTCATGATTTAAGGTTGGAACACCAGCCTATGGATGAGTTTGTAACTAAATTTACCTCCATACAAAGGTATGTTCCCTATTTTCATGAAGAGAAGGCTAAGGTGCAACATTTTATCAACAGTTTACCAACTTTCATGAAAGAAAGATTCGAATTTGATAATAAAAAATTAATGGATGAAGCCTTTCAAAAAGCTCATATTTTCTACAAGAAAATAAAGCAAAAGGGAGAAAATAGCATAAATTGGCCAAACAAGAAGGTGCAGAAATGGTTCAAGAATGTTAAAAATATGAAAGTGTTGGTAGTAAAAATTCATCCAAGAAGTAGCAGCATTGACATCCTGGGAGGAATCAATAGAAACTCAGACTACAAGATGAGAACAGGAAAGGGGAATTAGTGAGTAAGTTTGAATGTACACAAGTGCAGAAACCTCCATTACAATGTTGGGGTTGTGGCAAACCTCACTCCTACAAAAAATTCCCTCACCGTACTCGTACAAACCGACCGCTCACGTTCAATGAGCCTTTACTATCAGGGAAGTAGCGAGGAGTATACCAAAGATCAGTGTTGCACTGGATGATCACCAAGTGGAGTACCAACCTGCAATGGAGGAGTTTGAAGGTAAAATAACTAACATTATGTTTCCATTTTAATCAACCGAGGTGCAAGATTGAGATATATAATCCCTAAGTTAGTAGAGTTAGGTCATTAACAATTTCCAAGTTTAGAAACCCCTGGTTAGTATAGTTAGTGACATGAGCTAAAAGAAGAGTGACTACAAGGGTGGAATGTTGTCCAGTTGAGTTAGCGGGATGACAAACTAAGGTGGCCCTAAATGTGTTTCCCTTAGGATCTTATGATGTTTTAATGAGAATGGATTGTTTAGAAAAGCATTGGTCTTTAGTTAATTGCGAAGACAAAACCATGAGTTTCCTTATTGAGGAGGGTGTTAGACAAGAAATCCAGGGAATTAGAAGAGCTATCAAGTTACAACCCATTACAACCAACGAAATGGGTAAGTGTAACCAAAAATGTTGAGAAATATATGATGTGCAAGTGGGATATACTAATTCAAAGGATAAGATATCCACCTTGGACAATATACCAGTAATTTAAGAATTTGCTAATGTTTTTCTGGAAAAAAATACCAAGATTTCCTCCAAAAAGGGATATTGATTTCACCATCCAACTGATTCTTAGAGAAACCCTTGTGTCAAAAGCTTGTTTCGAATGAGTATACCAGAGTTAACAAATCTTAAACTGCAATTGCAAGAATTTATTTACAAGGGATATATTCACCCAGATGTGTCACCTTGGGGAGCCTTGGTGTTGTTTGTAAGAAAAAAGGATGGCACTTTGAGGCTATGTATCAACTACAGGCAACTAAATAGGTTAACTATAAAAAAACACATACCCCCTAATAAGGATTGATGATCTACTTGACCAGGTTAGTGGTGCTACCATGTTCTCTAAAATTTATCTCTGATTAGGGTATTACCAAATGAGACAAAATGGAGGAGGACATTTAGAAATCGACATTTAGAACTCGCTATGGTCATTACGAGTTTGTTGTATTTCCATTTGGAATCACTAATTCCCCAGCCACATTTACGAGTCTAATGAATGGTATTTTTCATCCCTACCTAAATTTGCTTTTCTTAATATTTATTGTTGATAGTCTAATTTAGTCAAGAAACATAGAAGAGCATAAAGAGAACTTACGGATAGTGTTACAAAATTTAAGGGAAAATCAATTATATTCTAAATACAACAAATGTGATTTTTATAAGGAGAAAATTTAGTACCTGGGACATATAATTTAATCTGAAGGAATCTATGTAGATCCTATCAAAATTAAAATTATCATTGAATGGTCAATTCCCCGAAATGTGGTAGATATAAAATATGTTATGGGGTTGGATGGGTATTTTTTCCATTTCATTGAAGTATTTTCTTGAATTTCTTATACAATAACCTCCTTGCATAAAACGTTTGGGGCTTTCATGTGGAAATAAGAATGCCAATCTAGTTTTGAGTAGTTAAAACACCCATTGACTAAAACTCTAGTGTTAAAAGTCGCAGATCTAGAAAAAGAATTTATGATATGAACATATCCATGCCAAGAGGGTGTAGGCGTTTTGATGCAAGAGGGGAGAGTGGTAGCTTATGAATCACATAAATACACTATGCTTATGATTTGGAGTTGACCGTAGTGGTCCACGACTTAAAGGTATGGTGACATTGCCTATTACGAAAAAGGCTCCTTTTGATGAATGGTCATAGTAGTTTAACAAGATTTTTTAAGAAACCTAACTTGAATAAATGTCAAGCAAGATGGATTTCCTTTCTCAGTGAGTTTGACTTTGAAATTAAAAATCTCAAAGGTAAAGAAAATCGTGTGGCTAATGAACTAAGTAGCAAACTACATTGTGTGTATGAAGTTTCCTATAGCTAAGTAAAAATCGATTTTTCATAATATATTAGAGAAGTTGCTCCAAGGGACCCCGAGTATGAATTCGTGTGGTAGCAAGCTAAAGAAGAGAAAAATTTTGAAAGTTCCTATGACTATGGTATAAACAGTGACAATTTATTAACCTTTAAATGATTAATATATGTTCCTAATCAATTAACAATCAAGCAGTTTAGTTAGATGAGTTTCACCAAAGCCTCTATGTTGCTCATCCAGGATATCAGAAGTTAATTTATGCTATGAAAAAGGATTAATTTTGGTCGAGAATGAGAAGGGATATTCCTACATATTTAGATAAGTTCTTGGAGTGTCAGCAAGTTAAAGTTGAACACCAACATCGTGTTGGTTTACTTCACCCTCTTCCCATTCCTAAATGGAAATGGGATACGATTACATTAGACTTCATAACTGGCTTACCAAGATCTAAGAAGCATAATTATTCGATTATGGTGGTAGTGGATAAATTGAGTAAGGCAACTCATTTTATCCTTGTTAAATCATCTTACCAAACAATTGAAGTTTTAGATATATTTATGAGAGAGATGTTTTGGTTGAATGGTATGCCAAAAATGATAATTTCAGGCCAGGACGTAAAGTTTACCTCTGCATTTTGGAAGGCCCTCTTTACTGGACTGGTTACTCAAGTCTAGTTAAGTATAGATTATCACCTATAGACAGATGGGAAAAACAAACCGATGAATTAGGTACTTGAGGATATGTTGCGAATGTACATAATACAAAATCCAACCAAGTGGAAGGAATATCTCCACTTAGTTGAATTTTCATATAATAATAGCTACAATGAGTCATTGAAAATGATCCCTTTCAAGTTTTTTTATGGCAAGAAATGTAGAACACCCACTAATTGGAGAAACCTTGAAGATAAGTTGATTTTAGGCCCTGACATGCTAATCGAAACGGAGCAAGCAGTAAAAGGGGTCTGACAAAACTTGAAAGATGCTCAAGATCAACAAAGAACCTATGCTGATAGGAAGAGAACATTCAAATACTTTCATGTGGGTGATCCAAATGGATCCTAGAAAACCCTCTAAGTCTTCAAATTCTTCTAAAGATCAAAACTATCGCAAAAGAAAAACTCTTAGAAATAGCGGATAACACTATCGGGAGTGAAAAAACATGAAGAGATAGTGGAAAAACAAAGTATCGGTGGTTTAAACAACTTTGCACAGGAGCCGTCAAATCTGGCCGATCAACGATCAAGATACGATTAGCATATCACAATCGGTGAAGGTAGGTGAACGCTATCAGAGGTGACCATATAAATGTTGCGATAGCGATCAGCGGGGTCAATGAGGACCATTGATCAAGCGTGCAGACCGAAGGCCCAGGTTAACCCAACATATCACATCGGCAGATTACAAGGGAGTGCTTACAATGGCCAGGGGACTATGCGATGTGCGATTGCGATATATATTGCAATTGCAATATGACGTCGGAGTATTACAAAGGAGCGGGGCCGATAAAAAATGCGACTTGCGATAGCCAGACTCGATAAGGTTACAGATGATATTTTATATATTTTGAGATCCGGAAAACAACATTTTCCTGTGTATTTTGCATTTCCACTAAAATTAATAAAATACAAAGGAAATGTGCCGATATGATGAAACCAGACCCGAAAGGGTTTATTATTGCAGTTGTATATTATTTCGAGTTCGATATGAGCCATTTTGTGGGATTTTCAATGTTTTAATGTATTTTTCAAATACAAAGGGAAACGACGAAACGAGCGGGATTTCGGGTAGGCCGTAGGCGGTAAGTGGTTTTGGCTGGGCTCCGCCCGATCCCATACACTAGCTGCCACATGGCTAGGCACTGGAGAGGGAAAACCACCCTTTTCGGATGGCTAACCCCTGTACGCATGAGCCGCCCAAAATGAACCTCAGCCATTGGATCAAGATCTCTCATATCAATGGTGGAGATGCGATAAGCGATATAAAAGTGGACCTGATAGGAGCTATAAGGCGGAATCTATAATATTTCAAATCCGATAAATGACAGATTGGCAGACTTTCACAGTTTTTAGTGTATTTTTCTGTGTAAACAAAGAATGTTGTTTTTGGGGATTTCAAAGGCCCAATGGTCCCTTTAGTTGCAGAACAGGTGGCCACCTTCCCTGAAGACGTTATGCCATGATTGCTATTGCTCACAAGGGGATTTGAGCTGACAAAGCCCAGGAGCTAGAAAGCCTGAGAAGGGGAAATGAACAGATAGCGCCGATTGGCTTTAAGGCTACAGACTGACAGAAGACAGGGAAAAGTAGTATTGAGACAGAGAGAAAACAGAGACAGAGAGTGAAAGAAAGAGTCTGTTTACTCAGAGAGGCTTAAGGGATTCAAGCAAACTCCTGTTTTTTTGTATCTATTGTGTTGAGACTCAATTTGAGCTCACATTTCGTAAAACTCTTCTCTTGAAGACATAATAGAGAGGTCATCACTGAAGGCTAGACCAGGAGATGTAGCCCAGGAGTTTTGGATGAACTCCATATTAAATTTGTTGTGTTATGTATGTTTGTCTATTATGTTTCTTTAATTGCTTCATTGCCTATATTTTTCACAATATTATAGATCCGTTGCACTAAGTAATGTAGGGAAATACATGCACATGATTCTGTAATACCTTAAAAGTAATCTAAGATCATGGTAAAAAGATCAAGTGGTATCAGGGCCTTATGTTTGCTATGGTTAGACAAGCTTGTGCTGGATTGTTGAATTCTAACTAGGTCAAAGCTCAAACTAGGAGAAGGAGAACTAGTTGAGGCTAACCCAGAAATTGGAAGAGTCTATCCTAGAAGGAAAATGGTAGAAGATATTCCCTTGGGATCAAAACCTCAGTTCATGGACAGTTTCATGACCATGAGAGCCATGGTGGAAGAGATGTAATGAGAATTTAAGAGAGGCCAAGGAGAAAGCACTTCAGCACCTCAAACAGAAAAAGGAGCAGAGGAACCTCTTCTATTTGCCCATTCTGAAGGCAAATGGAAAGGGGAAGAGCCTCCTCCATCAACACCTCCTTCTAGCCCTGAAAATAAAAAGAAGAAAACATCTTTGATTAAATTAGATGTAAATTTTGATTTGCCAATCTATGATGTAGAATTAAATGCAGAAAAGCTAGATAACTGGATTAGACAGAATGATGTATATTGCAAAGTGTAGAACATCGATTCATAAAGGAGAAAGATTCAGCTGGTCAGCCTTCACATTGGAGGAACTGCCCTGATGTGTTGGGAAGGCAGGACACAAGCTGATTTGAAGAAGCATGGTAAAATTCTTTCTACTTGGAGTGAATTTGTTTTTGCCATTAAAAAAAAAATCTATCCACTAGCTTATATGCAACAAGCAATGATGATTTGGTAGACTCTTCACCAATTAAAGGGGCAAAGTGTACAAAGCTATACCCAGGAATTTAGAAAAAGATATTTAATTCTAGGCATTTCTCTAGACTCACCTGAAACTTTGTTCAAGTATATAGGTGGTCTGCATAGATATTTGAGGTACACCATTCTCATGTTTAACCCCACTAGCATAGATGAGGTATCCGTTCAGGCTACACATCTAGAGGCTAGAGGCAAGAATGTGAACCAAGAGATTGGGGGATCATCAAAACCCACTGCAAGCAAGAACAAGGAAAAGAAGAAGCAAAAATGAAAGGAGAGGAAGACAAACACTGTACAGAAAGACAAACCTTCATGCACTCACTGCAAGGATGGACACGATTATGAACACTATTGGACTTTGCATCCAGAGCTGAAACCCAAGAAGTTCGGTGGTAAGAAGAAGAAGATTGCTGCTGCTATTCAGAAAGATTTGAGGTCAGACTCAGGTGATGAAAAAACAGTCACAACTACAGGCATAAAAGGTAATCTAAAGCATCTACTAGTAATTCTACACAATCTATTGATAATGAAAAAAATGTGAGGAAAAGACATGATCTTTTTCATATTATATTTATTTCCAAGCATCAAAATATTGATACTTTATTTGATAGTGGATCACAAGTAAACTTGATTTCTGAAACAATTGTAAAGAACTTGGGATTACTAACCACACCTCACAAGAAGCCATATCCATTAGGTTGGGTATGTGATAAAGCCAAACTACAAGTGACTAGACAATGTAAACTTAGGTTTGCATTTGGGTCAACATTTGTAGATGAGGTTGAGTTAGATATAGCTCCCTTGGATATATGTGGTATTGTTTTAGGAAGTCCTTACTTGTATGATAGAAAATCCATTTTCTATAGAGCTGAAAATAAGTATCAACTCACCAAAGATGGAATAGAATATAATGTAAGAGCTCATAAACTCAAAAATAATTACACTCTCATAAACTATGGGCAGATGAAAAGAATTGTAAATTCATGCAAGCAATTTTTACTAATGGTTGTAAAGGAAAAGAACCCTGATAAAAAAAATGTATTTGAGGGTTGTGATGCTAAACAGAAAGCTGATTTAGAAAAAGTTGTTTCAGAATATGATATCCTATTTCAAGAACCTAAAGGTCTACCACCCAAAAGGGAAATAGTACATGATATTCATTTGCAGCAGGATGCTCGATTGCCTAACATCATAATGTATAGGTTATCCACTTTAGAGAATTCAAAGATCAAGAAGCAAGTACAGGAGCTGCTCGATAAAGGGTTCATAAGGCCAAGCACATCACCATGTGGGTCTCCAATTGTGTTGGTGAGAAAGAAAGATGGTTCATGGAGGATGTGCATTGATTACAAAGCACTGAATAAAATAGCGATCAAGAATCGTTGTCCTCTTCCTCGCATTGATGATCTATTAGATCAGCTAAAAGAAGCAGTTTAATTTTCCAAGTTAGAATTGCATAGTGGCTACCATTAGGTCTGAGTTGTAGAACAAGATGCATGGAAGACTACTTTCAAAACAGAGCAAGGGTTGTATGAATGGCTAGTTATGCCTTTTGGCTTAACTAATGCTCCTGCAACTTTCGTGAGAGTTATGAATGATGTACTACGACCTTTTATTGATGATTTTGTAATTGTATATTTGGATGACATTCTTGTTTTTAGTAAAACGTGGGAAGAACATTTGAAGCATGTAAAGTAGACTTTAGATGTTTTGAAAAAAGAAAATCTCTATGTGAAATTGTCAAAATGTGAATTCGACAAAACATCTTTAAATTATTTGGGTCATATTGTAGGGGGTGGTGAATTGAAGATAGATCCCTCTAAGGTCGAAGTCATTGTGAACTGGCCTAAACCCAAATCCGCTACAGAAGTTAGGAGTTTCTTAGGAGCAACACAATATTGGAGAAAGTTTATTTCTAACTTTTCCTTGATTGCAGCTCCCTTACATACAGCTCCCTTACATGCTTTAACAGGATTGAACAAGGTGTTTTAGTGGGGAGGCAAACAACAGAAAGCCTTCAACACCTTGAAAGAAAAAATTAGTACAACATCAGTACTAGCATTGCCAGATCTTCAAAGACCATTTGAGATTGAAATAGATGCCAGTGACTATGCCATGGGAGCAGCGTTGATGCAACATGGTAAAACCATATGTTATCATTGTGAGACATTTAATTTTGCAGTAGTTAGTTATCCCACATATGATAAAGAATTGTATGCATTAGTGCAAAGTGTGAAAAAATGGAAACATTACCTATTGGGCAAGGAAACAATTATACATATAGATCATCAACCACTTCAATATTTGCACTCACAAACTAAATTGCAGCAATCAAGACACTATAAGTGGATGGGTTTTCTACAACAGTTTCATCTTGTCATCAGATATAAGAAAGACATACATAATAAAGTTGCAGATATGTTATCAAGACCAATCATAAATGCATCTATTATACTTAAGCATAACTCAATATTGCATGAAAGCTAAATTGAACAATATGCTCAAGATATAGATTTTAAAGATGTATATGCAACTTTAATTCATGGAAAACAAGTAGAAGAATTGGATCATCATGTTAAGGACCAACTCTTGTATCATTTGGGAAAGTTATGCATTCCTCAAATTGAAAGAGTTAACATAATCCGAGAAGCATACTTCTCTAATATCAGGTCATTTTGGTGTGAGTAAAATAGTTGCACAGCTGCAAAGGTTCTGTTATTGGCCAAGAATGTACAAAACAGTTTCTATATATATTAAGGGTGTATCATGTGTGCTAAAAGCAAGCCTGGAAATAGAAAACTAGGCTTGTACACTCCACTTCCAGTTCCTTCTCATCCTTGGGAAAGTGTTTCCATTGACTTTGCTGGGGGATTGCCAAAATCTAGAAAAGGTCATGATTATTTATATGCTATTGTGGATAGGTCCAACAAAATGTGTATTTAATACCTTGTAACAAGTAGATTACAACTAAACAAACAACAAAATTGTTCTTTCAGCATGTATGGGTTCATTTTAGGTTACACACTTCTATTGTATTTGATCAAGATTCTCGATTTGTTGGGAAGTTTTGGTCAAGTCTATGGGAATTGATGGACAACAGACTGAAGAAGAGCACAACCTTTCATCCACAAACAGATGGCCAAATAGAGGTGGTCAACAGGTCACTGATCCAATTGCTCAAGGGCTATTACAGCAAGAATCCCAAGTGTTGGGATGAACATTTATGTTATTTGAAACATGGTTACAACTATGCTAAACACTCTTCTACACAGAGATCTCCTTTTGAGAATTTCTTTGGTTTTACACCAAGGTCTCCCTTGGATTTTGTCTTTAGTAAAGACATAGCAGTTGATGGACATAGTGATGTGGACAAAGCAACCAAGTTCATTGAATGAATCCAAGAAATTTACCAAGCAATGCAGGAACAGCTAGAAAGAAGCTAAACCAAGTACAAGGAAAGGCATGATAAGCATCGAATTGAGCATGACTTCCAAGTTGGTGATCAAGTCCCACTGTACATCAGCAAAGACAAAATTCAATGTGAAGGTAAGAAGCTAGAGCTAATAAGGTATGGACCTTTCAAGATACTTGAGAAAATTGGTGAGAACGCTTTTTGCCTTGATTTGCCAGCTTACATGCACATCTATTTAGTAGTTAATGCAGAGAACTTGAGACTCTCTGAACCTTCATTGATTGAAGATCCCGAAGAGCAAAGTTAGTTGCCTTCTATTGATGATCTGTTGCCTGAATATCTCAATGATTTGCAGGAAGATACAGTTTTGGACATGAAGGTGAGAACTATGTGCAGAGGGGATGTTGACTACCTCGGAATTGGAATCAAAGGTTCAAAACCAAGCAGTGCAAGATGGATCCAGATTGGACAAGTGAGGAAGCTGTATCCTGACATGATTAATGCTTAAAAACCAACTTTTGGTTGTCTAAAAGCTTTTTCAGTGGGAAGGCATTATCCAAATGGATCCTAGAACACCCTTTAAGTCTTCAAATTCTTTTAAAGATCAAAACTATTTCAAAAGAAGAACTCTTGGAAATAGCGGACAACACTATCGAGAGTGAAAAAACATGAAGAGATAGTGGAAAAACAGAGTATCCGCAGTTTAAACAACTTTGCACAGGAGTCGTCGGATCTGGTCGATCAATGGTCCAGATGCAATCGGCATATCGCAATCAGCGACCATATAAATGTTTCGATAGCGATCAGCGGGGTCAACAAGGACCATTGATCAAGCATGCAGATTGACGGCCCAGGTTAACCCGCCATATCACATCGACAGATTACAAGGGAGCGCTTACAACGGCCCGGGGACTATGCGATGTGCGATTGCGATATATATCGCATTGTAATATCGCGTCAGAGCATTACAAAGGAGCGGGGCTGATAACAAATGCGACTTGCGATAGTCAGACCCGATAAGGTTACAAATGATATTTTATATATTTTGAGATCTGGAAAACAACATTTTCCTATGTATTTTGCATTTCTGCTAAAATGAATGAAATACAAAGGAAATGCGCTGATGCGATGAAACCAGACTCGAAAGGGTTTATTAATGCAATTGTATATTATTTCAAGTCTGATATGAGCCATTTTGCAGGATTTTCAATGTTTTAATGTATTTTTCAAATACAAAGGGAAACCACGAAATGAGTGGGATTTTAAGCGGGCCATAGGCGGTAAGTGGTTTTGGCTGGGCTCCGCCTCAGCCCATACACTAGTTGCCATGTAGCTAGGCACCGGAAAGGGAAAACCACCCTTTTCAGACTGTTAACCCTCGTATGCAAGAGCCGCCCAAAATGAACCTCAACCGTTGGATCAAGATCTCTCAGATCAATGGTGGAGATGAGATAAGTGATATAAAGATGGACCTGATAGGAGTTATAAGGAGGAATTTATAATATTTCAAATCCGATAAATGGCATATTGGAAGATTTTCACAGTTTTTAGTGTATTTCTCTGTGTAAACAAAGAATGTTGTTTTTGGGGATTTCAAAGGCCCGAGGATCCCTTCAATTGCAGAACAGGTGGCCACCTTCCTTAAAGACGTTATGCCATGATTTCTAACACTTAGAAGGGGATTCAAGCAGACAGAGGCTGGGAGCCAGAAAGTCAGAAAGGGGAAATGACACACAGTGTCGATTGGCTTGAAAGTCACAGACTAATAGAAGACAAGGATAAGCAATACTGGGACAGAGAGAAAACAGAGACAGAGAGTGAAAGAAAGAGTCTGTGTACTCAGAGAGGCTTGAGGGATTCAAGCAAACTCCTGCTATTTTGTATGTGTTTTGTTGAGGCTCAATTTGAGCTCACATTTTGTAAAACTCTGTTCTTGAAGACATAATAGAGAGGTCACAACTGAAGGCTGGACCAGGAGACGTAGCCCAGGAGTTTTGGGTGAACTCCATATTAAATTTTATGTGCTATGTATGTTTTTATATTATGTTTCTTTAACTGCTTCATTGCCTATATTATTTGCAATCTTATTGATCCATCGCACTAAGTAATGTAGGCAAATACATGCACATGAGTCTGTAATACCTTAAAGGCAATATAAGTTCATCATAAGCAAATCAGTGGGAGAGAATGATTATGTGATTATCAAACCTAAGAAAAGAATCATAAGGTGGGGTGGTTGCGCAAAAATAGTATCTCAACATTGTAGGTCTTTCCAAATTTTGGAAGAGTGGGACCAGTTGCATACCAACTTGCACTACCAAGTCATATAAAAGTCCACAATGTATTTCATGTTTGATTACTAAAAAAATATGTATATGACCCAAAGTGTTATGGCCTCAAGTTGGAGAGCTGTCAAGAGAGTCAAAAAATCAACAATCATGGTTAAAGGCGACTCAGAGGTGGACTTTCAGATGTGCGACAGGTTGTAAAAAAAGTTAGGCGGCCCGTGGAGCGACCGACGGACGAGTGATGGAGTGTGTAGAACCAAAGTATGGAGATTGGGGAGCGTGTGGCTAGGCCGATCCAAGTGGTAGCAATACACGTGCGAGAGGGATATATAATTATACAAGTTGGGTCATCATACATATATGGGCAAGCCGACGTGTACAAGGAGGATCGGCTGACCATGAAAGGTTGTGACCCTTGGTTTTACCAAAAGCTAAGACGCATATATATTAGAGGAGAATGAGGGGCATTTATCCATCATTGAACTTGACAAGAATACATAGAGTGAAAATAAAACAATGAAGGAAAGAGCTAAAGGCACCATGGAGAACTGCATGAAAGCGAAGGCCAAATTTTTTTGAACGAATATGCAGGATTTCTAGTTTTGGGTCAACCGAAAGGCATCAGTCAGACGTTTGAGTTGCGATAGGTCCAAGTCGACAAACTTGACAGCGTTTCAGTAGGGTAGTTGTGTCGTGTTCTAGACTGGTGGAACACTCGTTGAGACAGAGTGTTGGGCACAGGTGACCCAGTGACCCGACACGTGTAGTTTTTTAACCCATATAGAAATTACCTACATACGAATTCTAAAATGCAGAAAATAAGCAATGCGAGAGCATAACACATAAAACACATATACACAAAGATTTTCCCCTAGATCCCAAAACTGGGACTACCAGCTTGCCTTTTCATTATATTCCTTTCAATGTTACAATACATATTTATACATGCCGAAGCATCCAATACCATGGACCAAAAACCATCGTGTCAAAAACCATGTACGAAAACCATGCACAAAACAATAGGTAGGTTCATCCAACCTAATATAGGGTCCAAAAAAATTTCCCCAGGGCAGCGCCATAGAGGGGGGCTGGCCACCCCCCTCAAACCCCCTTTGACCCCCTTGCTACACAGTTGGCGCAACAAAGGGGGGGCTCTGCCCCCTCGTAAACTACGCAAGAAAGTCGTGGAAAGAATATAACACAACCTAACATTCTCCCACTTGTTATTTTCTTTCCACAAGGGGCCACATGAGAGCTTAGTTATTTATCCAACCCTAAAATTCCCATTGTTTCTCTACACCAAGAGAACTTCTTAGAGCTCACAGATTTTCTCAATGCATCTGCAGTATTCTTCAAAGTTTCCACCTTTACCAGCAACACCTTTTTCTCTTCTATCATATCCCGCACAAAGTGATACTGAATATCAATGTTCTTTGTCTTTGAATGATAAGCATGGTTCTTTGTGAAGAAAATTGCACTTTGGCTATCACAGTCTGTCCTTATAGCTCCGTGTACTAACCCCATACTTGAACACAATCTTTGCAACCAAATTGCTTCCTTGCTTGCATGAGTGGCTTCCATGTATTCTGCCTCTATAATTGATAATGCCACTACAAATTGTTTCTTATTCATCCAACTGACTGCACCTTCAAATAGGTTAAACACATACCCACTTGTAGATCTTCTCTGATCTATATCTCCAGCCCAGTCTGTATCAACAAAGCCACAAATATCAAAAACTCTATCCAATCCTGGTCTTCATTGGTAGCACAAACCATAATCACTAGTGCCACGCAAATACCTGAAAACCTTCTTCACTGTTGTTCAACGCTCCTTCCCTGGTTTTGACATAAAATTGCTCAATACTCCCACTGCATGTTCAATGTCTACTCTAGTACAGACCATCGCATACATTAGTATATCAACTGTACTTGCATATGGAACATGACACATGTCCTTTTCCTCTTCTCATGTCTTGGGACACTATTCGGTGGATAACTTTACACCTACAATAATAGGAACCTTCACTGGTTTACTATCCTGCATATTAAACCTTTGCAATATTGTCTCAAGATACTTCCTCTAGTTTAGTCAAAGCTTCCTCTTTGCCCAATCGCTTTTAATTTCCATGCCCAAAATACAGTTTGCAGCACCAAGATCTTTCATGTCGAATTTGGAGGACAATTGGATCTTCAAATCCTAGATAATTTCTTTGTCATTTCCAGCCAGTAACATGTCATCCAAATAAAAGACCAGATAAATAACACGGTCACCAATTAATTTAAAATACACACAGTGATTTGCTTTTCCTTTGGTGAAGCCAAGTACCCATATAAATGTATCAAATTTCTGATACCACATCCTTAGTGACTGTTTTAACCCATACAAATACTTCTTTAACTTTCATACTAGTTCTTTCATACCCTTCACCCCAAGGCCTTCAGGTTCCTTCATGTAGATCTCCTCTTCTAGATCCCCATGGAGAAATGTTGTCTTTACATCCATCTTTTCTACCTCAAAATAAAAAGCAGCAGCAACAGATAAAAGTAATCTAATAGAAGCTACCTTGGCAACAGGAGAAAAAATATCACCAAAATCAATTCTCGGCACCTAGGAATAACAATTTTCTACCAACCAAGATTTATATTTCTCCACCTTTCCTTCTAGATTTGTCTTCTACTTGACACACATTTGCTGTCAATGGGTTTCCTTCCAACCGAAAACTCCACCAGATCCCAAGCCTCATTTTTGTGGAAAGTTGTCATTTCATCAACCTTGGCCTCTTTCCAGAGTTTTCCATCCTCTAAATCTACTACTTTGTTCACAATTCCAGGATCATCATCAATAATAGATAAAGAAAAATTTGAACAGAAAGCAGATGGACTATACCTTTCTGGCTACCTTCTTTCTCAAACTAATCTTCTCACAACTGGAGTTTGTGGCTCTTCATCTTCTGATTCCTGTTTTGTTGTAGAGTCTTATTCTTCCTCCTTAATCTCAAACTCTGTATTCTCAGGTTCCTTTGATGGGACTTACTCTTTAATACCATTTTTCACCTCTCTGAACACCACATATTGGTTGTACACAACCTTCCTTGTTACTGGGTTCCAAAGCTTATAACCCTTTAAACCATCCTTATACCCAATAAAGATGCACTTTTCAGATTTACTATCCAACATTGTTCTTTTCTCCTTTGGAACATGTACATATGCATCACATCTAAATACCCTCAGATGTGAAAGAGAGGATTTCTTACCAGTCCATACCTCTTGTATAGTCTTATCCTCCAATGTTGACAAAGGTGATCTGCTGACCAGGTAACATGTTGTCTACACTGCCTCTGCCCAGAGTTCCTGTCCTAACCCGACACCACTAAGCATGCTTCTTGCCCTTTCCGTCAACATATTTTTCATTCTTTCTGCAACTCCAGTTTGATCAGGTGCGTATGGAGTAGTCTTTTGTCGTACTATACCACACTTCTTATAGAATTCTTCAAATTCCTTGCAACAAAACTCTCCACCGTTATCGATCCTCAACACCTTTATCTTTTTCTCTGTCTGGTTTTCCACCAAAGCCTTAAATTCTTTAAACTTATCAAAGACTTCAGATTTCTTCTTGAGGAAATATATCCATGTATTCCTTGAGAAGTCATCTATAAATGATACATAGTATATAGACTTACTTAGTGATGGAACTTTCATAGGCCCAAACACATCACTGTGTATAAGCTCTAGTATCTGTTTCTCCTTCTTACCACCAGAGGGGAAACTCAACCGATTATGCTTCCCACATACACAATTTCACATAAATCAAAATCCAGAGATCTATTAGTCATACCTTCTACCATACCTTTACCATGAAGCATTCGAAGGCCCTTCTCTCCAATATGTCCAAGCCTTTGATGCCATAGCATGGTATTTTCTGCGGAGACCACTAGATTCTCTGCTCCACTTTTAGGAACCACAGAACTATTGCACCCATCAATAACAATGCTACCTTGTAGCTTGTACAGAGTTCCAATCTGAACTCCTCGCATCAATACAAGTGCTTCCCGAACCATCTTACAGGTACCCTTCTCAAACACTATTTTTACACCTACATCATTCAGCTTGCTTACAAAAATCAGATTTCTAGCCAATGCAGGAATATGCAGAACACCTGGAAGTGTTCTAACCCTTCCACCTTGGAACTTCAACTTTACTTTTCCACGACCAACGATTCTAGCCTTCCTATCATCCCCTAAGAAGACATCACCACCATCGTATTTCTCATAGTCGCAAAACCAGTCTCTATGGGGAGTGAAGTGAAAGGATGCACTTGAGGCAATCAACCATGCCTCATGATCTACATGTGTACTTGAAGAAGCCAAGTACACATCCCCACTTTCATCGGAGGTCATTTTCATCTCTGTAGAAGGATCATGATAAAATCCCTTTCCTTTGTCAGGAGCTTTAGATTTGCAGTCCCTTTTGTAGTGCCCTTCCTTTCTGCATTTCTAGGAAACCACCTTTACAGATTTTCTTGGATATTTAGATCTCCCTCTAGATTTAGATCTCCCACTCGATGACTTATTTTTGTTTCTATTTTGGGATCGTCCTCATACAAACAAGGCATCACCATTATGGATCTCCGTATTTTTCCATCTCATCTCCTCCATTGGCAAGGATGAGACTATTTCATCAAACTACAAGGCAGTTGCATTGCTACCTATTGCAATAACCAAACTATCCCATGAATCTGGTAGAGAACACAACAAACTGATGCATTTATCTTCATCTGAAATTTTAATATCAACAGATAATAACTGACTTACCATAGTATTAAATGTATTCATATTCTCTATCACCGAGTCTCCGTCTTTCATCCTCAGGTTATACATCTTTTTATGTAGGAACAATTTATTCACCATAGACTTAGATTGGTACAAAGTTCCTAACTTGTCCCACAAAGACTTAGCCGTAGCTTCCCCTAATACATTCAACAATACTGAATCTGAGACACACAATCATATTTTTCTCTTTACATTCCAATCCAACTACTTCCATTCTTCCTCAGACACTCCCGTTGGTTTAGTACCTGGATCTAGTACAATCCATTGATCTTTATCCACCAATAGATCCTCCATCCTGAGTTTCCACAAGTCAAAACTCTGGCCATTAAATTTCTCGATCTCTTTCCACTACTCGCCATCTTCTTTCACCACCAGAATCAATCCCGTAGATGTCCCACTAAACAGGGTCTATCACAGGCCCAAGAGAAACCCCTCAGTGAGAAAGACATCCCCTTGAAGCCAAAATAGCTCTGATACCAAATGTAGGTTGTAACCCTGTACATAAATTACCTGCATATGAATTCTAAAACACAGAAAATAAACAATGCGAGAGAATAACATGTAAAACAAATATACACAGATATTTTCCCCTGGATTCCAAAATCAAGACTACCAGCTTGATTTTTCATTATATTCCCTTCGATGTTACAATAGATATTTATACATGCTGAAGCATACAATACCATGGACCGAAAACTATCATGTCCAAAACCATGTGTGAAAACCATGCAAAAAACCATAAGTAGGTTCGCCCAACATAATATACGGTCCAAAAATTTTTCCCCCAGGGCGCTACCCCGAACCCTGTAGATAGGGGCTAACCATCCCACTCAAACCCCCTGTCACACAGAATGAGTCGATTTTGCGGACAAGACCGACCTCCCTATTATCTAATGATATCTAGTGACAAGCAAGCCAATCAAAAACTATCTTTCTCTAAATATGCAGTTTATAAACAAAGGTAAACAAGTGTTTTAGGCCTACCTTGGGTCCAATGCAAGTTTGTGGAAGCCTCGCTCCTTTGATCCAAATGAGCTCCCTTGTAGCGAATCTACAAACATAAACAAGCACACAAATTAAATAGCATCTGAAAAGCCAATAACATAAATCATACTTATCATGATGATCAAGGAATTCATGAAACAAATGACATAAGACAAATTTGTTGAGAAAAATGAATCTGATTGTATTAATTCAAATCAAAGAAGAACTTTACAACCTGTGCCTTGATGTTGTACAAGCTCCTCCTAGGGTCCAACAAGAAGTCTCCTCTACTTTGACAAGTTTTACTCTCCTCCCAATGAAGCCAAAAGGTATGTGATCTCTCCTCTCAAGCTTAACTAGGAAGTCTCAATTCCACCAGCATTTACCCTAAAAAATGTTCAGCTTCTAAACTCCCTAGCAACCAGCCCAATGCCTTAATTTATAGTGCAATGGAGGGAAGTTACTAGGTCCTCCTTCAAAGGGATAAAGCCCTCCTTCAAAGGGATAGCTCCTCTCATCAAGGGATTAGCTCCTTCTCTTTTGGGATGCATGAACCACCTAAGAGCGAACAATCCATGTCAAAATTCCTTCTAGAATCATCTAGAATTAACCCAAAGTGAGTTTTTTAGAATAAACTTGCACCTTTTTTACTTTCGCAGGGGTCCGCACCCACTCCTTTAGAGACAGAGCGGCTAGGTCTGCAGGTAACACGAACAGGGGGTGCGGGACCGCAGGCAACAGTGAGAGAAAGTGCGGAACCAGAGCTTTGATGATTTTTAATTTCTTTCTCTCATTTTCAAAGCTGGACATGAAGAGTTGAGGTCTGAGACTTGCTTAGGAGGACAATATAAGTGATGATAGACCCATACTATCTGCAAATAGTCATGGTGACAATATTTTTGTGTAACAAATTTCCCCCTAGAGTGCGATGTTTGTAGTAGATGAGGATTTCATTTATTATCTAGGAAGAGTGAAGTACTTTATCATTTCGAGGATCATATTGTGTAGAGCCCAGTTGGAACCTGTAAAAAACATTCAATGCAAAATATATATATGGGATCATATCATCGCTGAGGTAGGCATTCCCATACTCAGATCAAAACTGACTAGAAAAATAACTACTGCTCTAATATAGGAATGATCTTGTAATAATCACAAGTATAGACACATGTAGACATAGTATGGACACAGCCATCTGTTTATGAATAGTCCACAGTATAATGAATACAAAATTCCTCACAGCCTGGATGGCGGAAACTAGATCCAGGGTCTTCATTTCTACTTCCCGAAATAGTACGATTCTATCCATGCGAATGAATGTGTTGAAGTTGAACATGGTAGAAACCACTTGATTACCAGTCAATGATGTAAACTGTTAACAAGTGTGAGAGAAACCACCAGTAATGTCAATGGCTCTCAAAGTACTCAGTACAATCCATGAGATGTGAATAGATGTGTTGATGTCGAACATGTCACAGAATCCTTTGATCGAAGGTCAATGATGCAACCTATCGTCGAAGGCGAGAAACCTGCCATTGAGGCATGCAGATCCCAAGGTACTGACGATTTCTAGATCATCTTTCTAGATAATGAGCTGAAGTCGATAGAAAGCGATCCGTCGTAGGCAAGCCCACAACACGAAATCATAGATCAAGTTTGAAGAAATTTAGTTGCAAGGACTGACTCAGGGATGGTCAAGATGGATGACAGATATTTTGCAGATGAATGGCTTATTTGCACTGACCTCTTGAACATAACGACACAGTAGATGGTTTGGTGACAATTGACCCAAAGTTAATACCCAGAAACCGGCTAAATACTTTCAATGTGGTTTGATCAACTGTTAGGCAAAGGATTTCCCAACCCAGGTGAATAAAAGTGTCGTGTTAAAGAGTGGTTACAAAGTATGACAAACAGGCTCATTTTTCTCTCTTTTCCCCCACCATTTCTGGCAAGTACCTCTTTATTTTTCACAAGCTTGAGGAGGATAACATTTGCTTGATTATAAGCTCATCCTTCATATGAGTCCAACTTAGTTTAAATTTGAACCCTAAGAAGGAGTGGTCCGTTCCTGTTTGTAATTGAACAGGTCCTTTACTGTTAAATTTTAACGAGTCTAGTATAGGAGAAACTTGGCGTTTTTCAATTTTAGAGAGTCTGAAAAAACTTAAGAAGACTCCATGGTTGACCTTTTTCGTAAATTTGTGTCTCCCAAGCCCGAAAAAGTATAAAATAATACTTGAGAGAACAACTTGATCATTATGACCAAGGAGTACTTTTTGTAATTAGTGCCTCTAATCCAAAAAAGTAAAAAAGTGATCAATGACACATCGTTTTATAACCAATATCGAATTTGAAACAACAAAAATCCGGCAACCTTTTCATGTTTTTACGATCATAAAAGGAGTTGTAAGTGGACCGTCTTTTTAGTTCCATTTTAACGAGTTTAAAAAGAAAAACTCGGCGATCTTTTCATGTTTTAGGAGTCAGAAAAGAACTCTGCGGGAGTGCAGCACTACATGTAGCCACTGGATCCCAAATGCAGATGGCAGTTGACTGCTTTCGAGGCACCATCTTCAACTGGTGCGATGCTGTGTTGGCTAATGTAAAAGGCCAACTGACTAGAGCCAAGAACGAACAACTGAAGACCTTTGGATATGGTTCTTTAGTCGTGAGCTTTGGTCTAGAGAGGGTCCCAATGTTGGTCACACAACACCTCACTTTTGGAGCTGGAATTCCTCGAGAGCCCAAACTGATGCGATGGGTTGCAGTTATGGCCCATCATCCTGAGGAGGGGACAGAGGTCATTTGATTCACTCTTGAGTATTTCCATTGGTTGGAAAACCAGGCTTTTGCTATTCAGGACTTTCCTTACGCTGGGGTAGATTTTCGCGGTGACCCAGACATGGCTCTTCCACCAGGAGAGCAATGGGATGACTCAGGTAAAATTATTTTCAACATTTTTCTAATTTATTTATTTTATTTTTTTATCTCGTCCCAAAATTGATAGTAAAAGTTTCAAATGCAGATGTGGATCCACAGCGACCAGCGGCTCTCCGGCCTTACGAGAGGAAACAACCAGTTACAGCAGCACCAGCCCCACAGGACGAATCAGCAAAGACCTTGGCCGAATTGGAGAGCCATCTAGAGCATTTGACAAGAGACATTCCAGAGACCGACATAGATGACATTCCTCTTCGACTACAGCTCTATGTGATTGGGGTCCCAGGACCTTTCAGGAGGTTCCTTTGCAAGGTGGCCCATACAGTGGTTTCTTATCGAGATCATCACTAGTGATAGGATGATCGCCTATTGTAGACACATTTGACATTTTTGCTTTTTGTACTATCATTTTTTCCGATCATAAGGTGTTTTTCAACCTATGATTGAGAACGATGTATATTTTGACACACTCCTATATTATACTATATCACTATTACTGGCTTATCTTGTAAAACATGTTGTGGAATGTTTTTAAATTTACATGTATGATTATTGCAAATGTCTACTTAACATTTGAGAAGCAATTGCATCTGCTAATGTATTTAAAGATCTTGGTATATGCTGATACTCAATATAATCAAATTCGCGTTCCAAGAGACGCACTCTCAAAAATAATCTCAATAACACTGGATTTCTAATGGCATATACTCTATTAAGCTGTAATACAACGAGTTCAGAATCTAACCTCACTATCAAACTCTGAATCCCAAATGAAATAGATTCAGATAATAACTCAATCACTGCACTATACTAAGCAATGTTTTTTGTTGTTTGACCGAGGCTTACCCCATGCATAGATACCAACTCGTCAGAGGGCGAATAGATAACCCAAGCTGTGGAAGAAATGTTCCGTGTATTACGACAAGCACCATCAACAAAACCAATGTATGTTTGGAGAGGTGTCGACATCTGCAATATCAAGAGTAAAACCAAGATAAGCAGGAATAATGACGAAAAACATTCTCTAAGCTAAGCACACTTTTTAAACTAAAACACACCAGCTAGAAAGAAAACTAACCTAACTAAAAATTTCCACACCCATTTTTAAGCATAATACCTCTTCAGGTAAAGACCATTTCTGGGTTTACCTAAAGAGACCCCGTCAAAGTCTACGAATTCATAGGCTCCTTTTGCCAGCTTTCGCTTGACAACATAAGGACCATGCCACATAGGTACGAATTTTCCAGCGCCTAATTTATCATTTGCTTGATCGTACAATAAGACTAGGTCTCCTTCCGAAAAATTGCGAGGGGTAATATTTCGATCATACTGAGCTTTAATAAGTTTTGCATGAGTTTCGATCACTAATGCAGCATCACGTCGATTCTCATCTAGCTGAGCCAAGTATAACAAACGTCTTTCCTCTTCGGAAGTGGCTAGGAGTAACTCGATGGCCATTTGCAATGACAGGATTTCACATTCAATGGGTAACACAGCTTCCAGACCATAAACTAGTTGGAAAGGAGTGAACACTGTTGACGTTTTTACTGAGGTTCGATATGCCCAAAGCGCTGAAAATAGCATGTTATGCCAATTCGACCTATGAATCCCAATGATTCGTCGGATCATGATGACTATAACTTTGTTGATGGCTTCAACCAGACCATTAGCCTGTGGATCATATGGAGTTGAACTATCGTGACGCAAGCCAAGCTGGCCTGTAAGTTCAGTCATCATAACGTTTCGAAAATGACACCCATGATCAGTGATAATCACTTGTGACACACCAAACCTAGCAATTATATGATTGAACATGAAAATCGTAGTTGTTTTGTCGTCTGCCTCAAATGTAGGCATCGCCTCGGCCCACTTGGTAAAATAATCTACCGCAAGGATGATATACGCATGCCCCCCGGCCGAGTGAGGGTTACATGTAATAAAATCGATACCCCATTTTGCAAAAGGACCGACGACAATTATAGGGTGGAGAGGAGCAGGTGGAGTGTGCATCTTTCGATCAAAAATTTGGCAGTTGTGGCATTTTCGGACCGCGTTAATACAATCTTTAAACAAAGACGGCCAGAAGTAGCCAGCGCGCAATATCTTTTAGGCTGTGGCATAACCAGACATATGACTGCCACACGCTCCAGAGTGACAGTCACTTAGAACCCTTTCAGCTTTCTCATGAGTTAAACAACGTCGAAAAACAGAGTCTACCCCACGACGATAAAGAGTATCTCCAATAATTCTGAATTGTTGGGACTGGAATCGTATTTTTCGACGTTCTGACCTTGAAATTTCTGGCCGAAAGGATTGGGTCTGGAGATAAACGATGATATCCCCATACCATGGATCTAAAGTGCTGATTAGAAACAAGGATTCATCCGCAATGGGCTCCTCCGCCACAGTTTCCGTGTCAGCACGCGGGAAGTCACACATTAACTCCGCAAAAACTAAAGATTTCTTCGACTTAGACTTTTCAAATTCCAAGTCGAACTCCTGCAGGATCACGATCCATTTGGAGTACTTGCCCCTAGCAATTGCTTAGTTAAAATATAGATCATAGGGTTGCAATCAGAAATTACTGTAGTTTTACGTAGTAAAATGTAATGACGAAAACGTTGGACAGCTTGAACAACTGCCAATGCCAATTTCTCCACATGTGAGTATTTTAGCTCAGTTGGATTTAAAGTTCGACTAAGGTAATATATCACATGTTCAGTACCGAATTCATCTTCCTGAACTAACACCATTCCAATGGTGGAATGGGAGGCGGCGAGATACAAGAAGTAGTCCTGGTTGTAGTTGGGAGGATGCAATAACGGTGCATGGGTCAACACGTGTTTTAGTGCATCAAAATATTTCTCAGCTATCTCATCCCAAAAGAATGGAGTATTCTGTTTCAACAACCGGGTAAAACCCTTTGTGATCTCGGCGTAGTTAGGAATGAATCGACGTAAAAAGTTTGCTTTCCCTTGCAAACTTTGGAGTTGGCGAAGACTCGAAGGAGGAGGCAATTTGACAATAGCTTCAACCTTCGAGGGATCGACGCGAATGCCAGCTTTCGAAACAACAAACCCCAGTAACCGACCTGTTTCTATACAAAAAACACACTTGTGTGGATTCAACCTAATCCAATAATGCCTACACCTCATAAATATTTCTCGTAAATAGATGAGGTGATCAGCTCGATGTAACGAATGAGCAGGTAAATCTTCAAGATAGGGTTGCACAATGTGCTTGATGTCATGAAACGCGTAAGACATGGCACTTTGAAAAGTTGCCCCGGCGTTCTTGAACCCAAAAGGTAATTTGCAATAAGAAAATGTCCCCCATGGACAAATGAAAGCCATTTTTGGTTGATCAGCAGGTAGAATATTGATTTGATTGTATCCGGAAAAACAATCCATGAAGGAGAATATTTCACTGCCGGCACAATCATCAATGATTTGATCAATATAGGGAGTTGGGTAATTGTCTTTTGGACAGGCTCGATTAATGTCCCTATAATCGATACATATTCTTATTGTCCCTTGCTTTTTGTTAACAAGAACAATATTCGATACCCAATCCGTTAACGGAATCAGATAAATGAAACCTGCTTTAAGTAATTTTTCAACTTTTGCTTTAATAGCAGCAGCTTTTTGCGGGTGGATATGACGCAAATGTTGCCAAATGGGTCTAGCATCCGGGTAAGTTTTGATTTCGTGAACAACAATCGCGGGGTCAATTCCTAGCATTTCCTCATATGACCAGGCAAACACATCGTGGAATTCCTTAAATAGGGCCTTATATGTTTGAAATTAATCTTCCGTACAAGAGGCACCTATATGAATGTTTTCAACAATTACAAGCTTAACCGAAATGTCAATAGGAATAGTTCGAGAAATATTTCCCAAATTTAACTCTCAATTAGGATTTTTCATTGGATTCTGAGGTTCCTTAACATATTCAGTCGTAAAAATTGATGAAAAATCATTTTCAAAACGATCAATCTCAGGTAAAAACGAAGACCTATGATGAAGATCTTCCCATAGTAAGTCATCGACACATAGGATTTCACGAATTTTCTCATCAGTGTGAACAAGTTCGGAAAACTTTGTTGAATCCGAGTTTGATGTTGAAAGTGATTCCTCATGGACCACATTCATTAAGTCAATTTTGGTTGAAGATGGGTCGGAAAACGACTGCACAGACTGATACGCAATTTCATATGGACTCAAAGGTATAAGATCACCCAATGAGTCTATCTCAAATTCAGAAGGTACAATCCAAGGATCATCATAAACAATGGTGTCTGACGAAATCATATGAATGGTTGTAGTAGAAGAGGATGCGTTGATAGGAGGAAAAGGAAAAGTTCCTAGTAAACCAGAATCTTTAACTAGTCCTACTCCAACATCCTTATACGGGATAGTTGTTTTGCCGACATGCTGAATACTTTCAGAAGGGGTTGGGTCGAACGAAAAGTAATTCAGCTAGTCTATAGTTATGATCTTTCCATTATGACGTAACTTTATAAGCCGAAAGACCGATGAAACGACAACTGTCATTGCGTAAGACCAACTACGACCCAAGAGAAGGTTGTAATCTAGAGGGGCATCAACCACCTCCACATCTAGATTAACGGTTTTGCCTTCAACCCCTATAGGTAAATCCTGTAGAATGCCAAAAGGATGAAACCCACGGCCATCAAAGGCCTTTACAATTGTCGGGGATTGATTTAGTGAAGGAGAACCAAGCGACCTCCAACACTGTATCGACATAATACACGTTGAGGCTCCCTCATCAATCACAATCCTATAACAAGGTCTGTTTTTTTACTAACACTGGGATTTGGAAAGCCATTTGATGAGGTAGGCGCGATGTACTATTTTCTAGATCGAAAATTATAAGGTTCGAGTCCTGAACGTCAACAGCTCCTATAGCCGACAATAGTAATTTATGTTGTGCTGGACATGATTGCAGCACTTCCAAAGCCGACATTGCTGAAGGTGAAATAGCCAAATCTTCAACAATGTTATAGTTCTGAGCCGCTCTCGCATGGGGATTGAAAGCTGACTTTCGAAGTATACCCTTGGCGAGCGGTTTGATTACTAAGTCTGGGTTAGGTTTCTCGATCTGTAGTGGATCGGAACCGGGAGTTGAAGTTGATGGGTTCGAATGAGAAGATTCTGCTTCCTTCCCACCAACAGCACTTTTACTTCCATAATCTTGTGATCGAGTCACAATCCTAACATGGGACATCATCATTATGGGTTCTTCGGAGGCATTTGAGGAAGAACCTGTCATCTTACTGTCTTGACTAGGAAAAGGATCCTTCAAAACAGCAGGCGTTTGGGAACCTTTGACAATTTTTGCAACCTCTGCACGATGAGGGTAGTCTCTTGTAAAATGCTATTCATCACAAATGAGACAAGGATAAGAAGGTTTGTGTTTCTCATCATTTGATTCCGCTTTTTCTGGTTTCTCTTTTGAATTTTTATCTGTTTTATTTTTCTTCTTCCCTTTCTTCTTACCATCGGATTTTGATTTGGCTGTAGATGACTCTACAACATGAATATCGGCGGAAATTTCCACTGAAGAATCTCCTGCCGAGGAATCTGGTAAAGTTATGATAGGAGAAGAATTCTTGGAAGATTTCTTCTTACTTTTGGTATTAATCGTACCAATCATACCATCAGCGGCATGAGACCCTAAAGGAGCTGCAGCGATTTGATTTTGCTTAGGAAGATTGGGGATTTTCTCGTGTAACGTACCTGACTACATATAAACTAAGCCAAGGTACTGTGCTTGAGAAATTACTTGCTCTTCAGTAATATTAAACAATTAATATTAAATTAATACACAATTTACCTATATTCTATTATTAATAAACATACTTTAATTATGTATTTACCTAATGTAACTTAATAATAAAGATTAACAAGAATACTATTTTAGAAATATTGGAATTATAAATTATATAGATTATCTAATAAACATAAATTATTTTCGAATGGGCCAATTTGATATAATTAATTAAAATCATATAGTAGAGTTTACCTTTGGACCATTAGCTTTAAACAATTAATATTAAATTAATACACATTTTACCTATATTCTATTATTAATAAACGTATACTTTAATTATGTATTTACCCAATATAACTAAATATTAAAGATTTAACAAGAATACTAATTTAAAAAACATTGGGATTATATATTATATAGATCTTTTAATAAACATAGATTATTTTTGGGCCAATTTGATATAATTAATTAAAATAATATGATAAGGGTTACCTTTGGACCTTAGCTTTAAACAATTAATATTGAATTAATACACAATTTAATTATATTCTATTATTAATAAACATATTCTTTAATTATGTATTTACCTATTGTAACTAAATATTAAAGATTTAACAAGAATACTAATTTAATAATATTGGAATTATCAATTATATAGATGATTTAATTATTATTTTTACTTTCGATTGGGCCTTTTGATATAATTAATTAAAATAATATATTAGAGTTTACCTCTGGACTTCTAGCTTTAAACAATTATTATTAAATTAATACACAATTTACCTAATGTAACAATATTTTTTAGAATAAGAATAATTTAATACTAAATAACATTGGAATGATATTATATTATTCATACTCAAAAATAACAAAGGAACTCCCTTAGTATATAAACTATTATAAATAAATTATATGTTTTAGCGGTTTCTAAGAATATTAATAATATAATTAGTGGTTTGACTAAGACCTTTGGTCAAAATTAGCCGTTGGCATTATAGCCGTTGGAATCTCTGCATACTATATTTAAACCAGCTTAACCAGATTAGTCTTCAACTTGTCCTGACGATGAACCACACTGGTTGGTTCGAAACGCGTCGACAAAAGATTGATTATGTGATTTTGCAGAAGATAATTAATTGGATCGTTCATAAGGCGCAACAAGTCAGGCAAATCCAAAGTTGCGATAAACGGTAACTGACAATTAGGGTCCTTGAAACCCTGGGTCATGAGACCAGCCCTAGGACGAGGATATCCAGGATAACTAGGAATTGGAATTGCATTAGGGATATTATATCCTCCCGGAAAACCAGGATTAACCGGATCGTACTAGGGTTGTTGAGGTTGTTGATATGTATACCCAGGGTACGGTTGATACTGATAGACTGGCTGTTGTACAGCAAGACCGAATTGGTACTGTCTCTGGTCCGGTTGATAAGTAAATTGAGGTTGACTTGTGACAACCGTACTTGGACCAGGCTTTCCTACAGGCATCTAAACCGAAGTTTGAATTGTGGATCCAGACTGAGGTAAAGATGTCTGAGGAATTGATACAGGAATAGTAGAAATCGGAGCTGTCAATACTCCAGAAGTAGGTGGGGTAGATTGAACAGATGTTGCGGCAGTTGCAGCAGCTGTTTGAGGCAGAGTACGAGGTGTACTAGGCCCAGGCTGAGAAACTACCGAAGGTGCAGAAGTTTGAATAGTAGACTGGATAGGTTGCTGGGGTGAACCAGAAACCAAGGGTTGTCTAGTTTGAGATGACAACTGTACATTCGGTTGCAAGACCTGTTGAGTTTGAGATGGATCCCACATTAAGTTCATTCCAGGGTACAGACCCATAACAGGTTGAGAATATTGAGGACCATAACCGGGTTGAGGGTAGGGTTGATAATTCAAAGGTACATTTCCAGCTCCTTGGACATATGATTGACTGGAAAGTGGTTGGAAACCTTGGTTCGGGTATCGACCTTGAGGTTGATAACCTTGAGGCACGTACTGATACTAGGGTTGACCTTGAGGTACATATTGATACTGGGGTTGACCTTGATGTACATATTGAGTCTGGGTTGACCTGGAGGAACGTATTGTCTCGTAGGTATGTACTGTCCTTGAGGTTGCCCCACCAGTGCAAATTGGGTACCTTGAGGTTGTCCCCCAGGCGATAATTGAGGACTTTGAGGCTGCCCCCTAGGCGGTAACTGGCCACCTTGAGGTTGAGGATTAGGAATAGTACCTGACATCATAAGAATATCTTCTACACTCAACGGCTTAGTTCTATTATTTCCAGTTAATAACCCTTGTTCAATAGGTTGAGGAGATGCTCTCGAAAAAGTACCAGTAAGTGACTGATACCCAGAGGGAACAGAAGGACCGCCGTACAGAAAAGTTTCTGGAGATTGAGAAAACATGGAAGACTGTCTTGACATATTTAACGGAGGATAGTAACCCCTAGGTGTTGGGTGAAAAGGAATACGAGGTGGTGAAAAACTTAGTCCTGGGTTTTCCAAAAAATTAGTCAATGAAAGATACCAAGCACTGCTCCTAGGTGGACTGTAAAGATATATTCACACTCCCTAAGTTCTATAACAGGTTGATTTTCAGGGATAGGGATACCTTCTTCTTCTGGAGTAGCAAGTTCTTCAATAGCTATAAGCCCAGAAGGAAGATTTTGGGTAATTATTCTTTCTACCCTAGGTGAACCAGGACCACTAGAAGTTGGAGAGGCAAATCCCGATGTTGGTGTAGCAGCAAATTCAGTTTCAGGTTCAGATATTTCAGGTTCCTCACCTAAATCACTAGAAGATGAAAAACTACCAGTAAGTTCGGAAACTGAAATAGATTGTGGATTATAATCTACTACTAGAGCTTGATAATCATGATGTACCACTAAAGAAGACTCTCCTTCTTCAGGTGACCCAAATCTACTGTCTCTAGGAGTTACAAGGGCTCGTAGCCCTTCAGGCTGGCTCGGTGAAAACTCAAGAGGTTGGCCCCGAAGTCTACGGGACTTCCTTGGTAATTCAGCCACGATTAAAAATTTTAACTACTTCACACGCAAACAAAGTAAAATCTCAATGAAAACCACCTAAAGCCTCTAAAGAACCAAACAAATTGAATCACAGGCCTAAAGAATCTAGGAGATCAAACCACACACAAACAGTAACTTTCCGTACTGAAAACACTAGTTGGTGATGAAATCCAACGTCGCAGAGTTCAATACAAAAATGGCGGTTGGAACAGTTACCCCGGCAACCTTCTTAATGAATAAACTTGCACAAGTTCCTCCACTAAACCGTCTCGAGTGAAGAGAAACCACCAGAAAATCCAAGTGAGTCTAGCCGATGTCTGCTCCAGGTACAGTGGGATCTTCCCGCCACCGTCACCTTAGGAAGAATCCTATAGAATATGGTCACTATGATTACCAACGGAAACAAATATACCTGGGGGAATAGTCTACGATCCGATACGCATGCAAGGGCAGAGTAACAAGCTCAATCCCCTTGAAGGCTCCTTGACATAATCCAAGGTTTACCAACAAGTGACCCCAGGCTCCTCAACAATGGTTAATCTGAGGTTTACCATTTTTAATACGTGAATATCTGGCGTCGTTCCCAATGAGGAAGGATTGTTTCCCACACTGGTTCGGACATGATCTCGTGCTTCTCCTTTAAGAGGCGCTTTCCCAGAGCATAGATGTAACAATTGGATTTTTCTCCTACCGCAAGATACAACTACTTGTTTGTTTTACTGTCTTAGAGAGTTAATTACTCCCTACTCCAAGACACTAGCCTAAGCTATGTTCGTGTAATAGAGCGCTAGAAATAAAAAGATTACTAGATAGATTTTACATTAAGCGTTATTTTTATTGGTTTTTGTTTAAGTCAGGAGATGCGGAGATGAAACTTATGGTGTGAAGACTCGACTCGAAATCACTAAAAAAATGCACTTAAGATGATGAGCAATCTTTTCCCTTCAATGAATTTCTAGCTAGGAAAGGGTTTGAGAATGCAAATGCTTGTAAACACAAATATTTCTTAACAAACATATCAAAAGAAGAGCTTTTTTTCTTTTCCAATGCACTCAAAATGAGACAACTAGTTATGTTCACAAAAATTTCCCTTTTCTTTCAAACACTCAAATACTACAAAAACAAACTTTTTCCAAAAGAGATTTTTTCATTTTTCGTAAAACACTCAAAACTATGGAAAAATCTAATCTTGAGATCTACAAACTATAAAAAACTATTTGAAGTAAAAGCTTACAAGATGTCTTTTCAAGGATGTTTTACTTAGCTATAAGCAAACTAAGGTCTAATTTGTCCAGAATCACAAATCAGTCAAAAAACAACCAATTTTTGTTTTCTTTTCTAAAAATGAAATCCAAACTTTTAACACAAGTCTTTTCGAAGTTTCGCTAAGAGAAACACAAGATGGATTCCTCAACAAAGGTAGATTTTGCAAATGGTCAGACTCATAAGAAGGCCAATAAAAACCAAGGTGATCTGAGGCTTCTACAACTTCTAAGCTTTGAGCTACTACAAGACCAAAATGAAAATCAAACCCGGCAACCAAAACTTCTGGGAATTTCACCTAAAACCCTAACACCAATGGAATTAACCTAAGAAAAGTTCCTCACAAGTCACATGTAGGTCTGGGTAGGGGATAACAACACCTAAACAAAAACTAAGCTGACTAAAAGAGAAAATCTTAAGTTTTTCAAAATTTTAGCAGGGTACGCAGGCCCACAGTTCACACAGGTGCGGTACCACTCTGTGCGAAAAGCCAAAGTACGGATAGGTCTGCACTGTGTTGCAAGCCGAGGGTGCGGTCCTCTCCCAAAGTTATGAAAAACAAAAAATAATCCAAGATCTACTAAATCTACCCAATTCCACACACAACAAGCCAAAAACAGAAACAAAAACATAGTTTCTCAAGTCAAAGTAAAGCAAATCAAGAAATCAAGTCCCCAGTGGAGTCGCCATTTTGTCACATGGAATGAGTCGATTTTGTGGACAAGACCGACCTCCCTATTATCTAATGATATGTAGTGACAAGCAAGCCAATCAAAAACTATCTTTCTCTAAATATGCAATTTATAAACAAAGGCAAACAAGTGTTTTAGGCCTACCTTGGGTCCAATGCAAGTTTGTGGAAGCCTCACTCCTTTGATCCAAATGAGCTCCCTTGTAGCAAATCTGTAAACACAAACAAGCACACAAATTAGATAGCACCTGAAAAGCCAATATCATAAAGCATACTTATCATGATGATCAAGGAATTCATGAAACAAATGTCATAAGACAATTTGTTGAGAAAAATGAATCTGATTGTATTAATTCAAATCAAAGAAGAACTTTACAACCTGTGCCTTGATGCTGTACAAGCTCCTCCCAGGGTCCAACAAGAAGTCTCCTCTACTTTGACAAGTTTCACTCTCTTCCCAATGAAGCCAAAAGGTATGTGATCTCTCCTCTCAAGCTTAACTAGGAAGTCTCAATTCCACCAGCATTTACCCTCAAAAATGTTCAGCTTCTAACCTCCCTAGAAACCAGCCCAATGCCTTAATTTATAGTGCAATGGAGGGAAGTTACTAGGTCCTCCTTCAAAGGAATAAAGCCCTCCTTCAAAGGGATAACTCCTCTCATCAAGGGATTAGCTCCTTCTCTTTTGGGATGCATGAACCACCTAGGAGCGAACAATCCACATCAAAATTCCTTCTAGAATCATCTAGAATTAACCCAAAGTGAGCTTTTTAGAATAAACTTGCACCTTTTTGTCTTTCGCATGGGTCCGCACCCACTCCTTTAGAGACAGAGCGGGCAGGTCTGCAGGTAACACGAACAGGGGGTGCGGGACCACACGCAACAGTGAGAGAAAGTGCAGAACCAGCGCTTTGTTGATTTTTAATGTCTTTCTCTCATTTTCAAAGCTTGACATGAAGAGCTGAGGTCTGAGACTTGCTTAGGAGGACAGTATAAGTGATGATAGACCCATACTTATTGCAGATAGTCATGGTGACAATATTTTTGTGTAACACCCCCTATGACCCCCTTGCTGTGTAGTCGGCGTAATGAAAGGGCGGCTCTGCCCCCCCTCTAACCCCCCCATAAACTACATAGTATAGTTGTGGAAAGAATATAACACAACCCAACAAAGGCACTACATCGGACTGTCGGGTGGGCCAACACACTGGGTCACTTCTAAATAGAGCGCAGGTGGAAAAATTTTGTTTAGGGATGAGTGGTGGGTGCATAAAGGTGCCAATGTGTTGGGTAGTGCAGGGAAACTGTGGCGAGTAGTTCCAAGAGTGTAGAAAGGCTGAAATAGTGAATGGTGGGCACGGTACTGCTGATATAGTTCTGCAGTTTGGGTGACCATGTATGATGGCATGACTTGGAGGTTTTGTAGGCACGATTTTGTAAAATAAAGATGTGCAAAAAAAGGCTTGTTGGCAGCACTAAATTGTATTTTTTTATGTACAATTGAATTACAAAAATTATATTTATATTGATATTGGGCAGACTCTAATTTATGGGAGTTTCCCATCCCACATGATGATGTGTTGATTTTCTATTGTGCATTTATATTGATGGTTATGATTAATTGAAGAGTTTATTTCCGCTGTGATATAACACTTGAAGTAAATAATTGGATAAGTGTTTGGTTAGGCGTAGTCTGTACATTTGAGTATTGGTGAAAAGAAAAAGTGTAGTAGTGCCACACCCTCCTATGTGTGGTTGAAAGACTACCACCAGGATAGGGGGATGACGGTTAGTATCAGAGGCTTGATTTAGGGTGAGTCGAGCTTGATTCAAGATTTGAAGCAAAGATACATCTGCCACTTTGTGATAGTTTGAATCAGAGCCCCACTTTCCACAGGGCTTTGATTGAAGTTGAAGAAGTTTGACAGGGAGAAGTTGCAGGTTCAAAGTCAAACAAATTAGTGTATGGTCTTGAAAAGATCACAAGAAACAATGATGGCAAACAACGTAGAAGAAACACAGGTAACAAGTGAATCTAGCAGGGATTATAGAACAATTTTTATGGATTGGTTATTGGACTGAATGGAGGAATTTGCTTCAAAGATGACTTCATTGGAAGCCAAGAATGCCAAACTTCGAGATAAGCTCACAACATTGGAAGAGGATTATGATAACTTCAAGCCCTAATATGATTATACCGAATGGAATTTTATACAAACTGAGAATGAAGTCAGGGACATTGGGGCTGCAAGAGATCAACGTTTGGGTGAAATCTTGAAGTTGCAGAAATATCTTAACGGTGTTGAGAATGAAGTAATTATTTTGAAGAAAGGAGTTGGGCAGGGAACGATTGGAGGGACTCCTCATGTGAAAGTAAAGGAACCTAATTCTTATGATGGGATGAGGAGTGCAAAAGCAGTTGGAAATTTGTTATGGGATATGGAGAAATACCTGGAGCACTTGGCGATTCCTGATGATGAAGTCAAGGTCAAAGTAGTTGCTAAATTCCTTACTAAGGATGCTAAGATGTGGTGGAGACGAAAGTTGGATCAGATTTCCAATGGTGATGTTGATGACATCTCTACTTGGGATGATATGAAGAAGGCTTTGGAGACTCATTTTAGGCCACAAGATGAGACTTGTGTTGCAAGGATAAATATTAAATACATTAAAAAAGCATGGAGTCTACAATCATATCAACAAGAATTCTCAAGTGCGATATTGGAACTACTTGACATGGCAGAGAAAGACAAGGTATTCAGCCTCATTATAGGATTGAAACCTTGGGCACAAAATGAGGTGAATAGGAAAAAGATGAAAACTCTATAAGAAACATTTGTTGCAGTTGATCAACTCGTAGAACATTATGATGGAGGGACCAAAGAGATAAAGATGAAGTCTGATAAACTGAAGGAGAAAACTACTGAGGAGCAGCATTCAAGATCGAATGACAAGTCGAAGATGAAGAAAACTCTAAAATGTTGGTTGTGCGGGGAGAACCACACAGTGAGGAATTGTCCTTCTAGACTAATGGTGGTTTAAACAACATAAATTGATGGAAAGTGGAAGAAAGAGGAACTAGCAGTTACGGTAATGTAGAATTTAGGAGTTACAATGGCCACAGAGGCTGTCTCAAGGCGGGATCCTGAGAGAAACAAATTGGAGTATGTTAGCATGAAGGTTGGGTACGGAACTTTACCCACTATGGTGGATAGTGGTGCGACACATAACTTCATCAAGGAGGAAGCTACGATAAAATACGGATGAAAGTTCTCCCCAATCCAAGCTTGTCTTAAAGAAGTGAACTCTCCACCAGATAAAGTCATTGGTATGGCAGAAAATGTGGATGTGAACATTGGTGAGTGGTCTGGAAAGATCGACTTCATGATTATGTTGATGGACAACTATGAGGCAGTATTGGGTATGGAATTTTTGAAACAACATGAGGCTATGATGGTTCCACATATGAAGAAGTTGTACATTTACAATTTACAAGATGATGAACCTTTGGGGGTACTAACTGTGGTAGCTATGACAGCTGGATGTAAATTGACAATGATGAATGTGGAGGAGATGAAGCAAGATGAAGATCTCTATGATATATTGCCTACTACAGATACAAAAATCGTGGAGCAATCACAAGTTATTAGATCATTTTTAGATAGTATCTTGGATTTGACAGGCCAGCTAGAGGCAGTGGAAGGAAATGGGGATGCTAGACCAGAGACTCAGGAAGAGTGTCGGGAAGCATACATGCAGCGTTTGGAGGATGGAGATACAAATAGATGGATTGATATATTAGAGAAGGAGGATGGTGAGCCATCAGATTTCCGTTCCCCTAACTCTTCTTAGACTGACATGGGGATCAAGCTGATTGTCTTTTCCTCATGACAAGGAGTCCTGTATATTTTATGAGTAGCCACATGTGGCTAGATGGACATGATCATGGAAAATTTTAGGGGCTAATGTTCGCCCAGTGGGCTAATTTTCCATGATTTTTCCACAAAAAAGATTCGCCAATTTCCAATTTTATAAAAGATGATTCGCCCAAATTTTAGAATATAAAATTATTTTACGTTAAAAATCGCCAAAATTATATAGAGAATATATATAAAATAATTATAAATTTGATTAATTTTACAAATATATCAATAAACATTTATAATTTGCATATTAGGGATTAGTGAGATTCGCCAATGTTTTAAACTTCAAGAAAATTTTCCATCCTTAAAATTTTCCTTGGACATGATTAATAGAAGGATGTGAAGATATTCATGATGATGTGATGAGCATGTGTTCTTGTGGAGGCGATGATTATTGGATCAACTACCCAACTCATCACCATCACAGGGGGATCCAACACATGAATTTCTTGCAGAGCTTGACGAAATTGGAGAATGGAGCAAGCCAATGGTTGGAGTTATCTAGTTTCCCACATATATGGATATGTCTTAACAATGGAGGTTATTGAGATGGTTTTGTCGAGGGTGGAAAATTTGTCAGTGTTGGAGGATGTTAGGGCCTCGAAGTGGTGAGTGCCTGAGAGAGTCAAAAAACCAACGATCACAGTTAATGGTGACACAGAGGTGGACATTTGCATGTGTGACGAGTTGTTCAAACAGTCTAGTGACCCATGGAGCAACCAATGGATGAGTAGTGGAGTGTGCAGAACCGAAGTATGGAGATTGGGCGAGCAGGTGGCTAGGAAAACCTGAAGTGGCAACGATGCACATGCAACAAGATGATGATATATAATTATACAAGGAGGATGGACCAAACATGAAAGGTTGCGACCCTTGATGTTACCTCGAGGTAACACGCATATATATTAGAGGAGAATGAGGGTCATTTATTCATCATCGAACTTAACAAGAATATATAGAGCGAAAATAGAATAGTGAAGGCAAGGTCCAAAGGAAACATGCAGAACCAAAGGAAAGTAAAGATTGAATTTTGTTGAATATATTTGCGGGGTTTGTAGTTTCAGGTGGACTAAAAGGCAATAGTTGGATAGGTGAGTTATGGGAGGGATGAGTCGACAGACCTGACAACATTTCAGTTGGGTAGTTGTGCCATGTTGCAAATCGGTGGAACACTGGTTGTGACAGAGTTTTGGGTGCAGGCGACTTGGTGACCTAAGGTCACTAGAATGGACCATTGGGCTAGACAACACACTGTGTCACTTCCAAATAGACAAAAAGTGGAAACATTTCATTTAGGGTTGAACCGTGGGTGCGACAAGGTGTCAAAGTGTTGGGCAGTGCAGGCATCCTACAACAAAGAGTGTTAAGAGTGTAATAAGGCCAAAACGATAAATGGTGGGCACAATAGTGCCAATATAGTTCTTTAGTTTGGGCGAACATGTATGATGGCATGACTTGGAGGTTTTGCAGGCACGGTTTTGTAAAATAAAGGTGTGCAGACCAATGCTTGTTGGATAGAGAAAATTTTATTGTTTTATGTATAATTCAACTTCATAAATTATATTTATATTGATATCGGGAAGAATCAAATTTATGGGAGTCACCCCTCCCTCATGATGATGTGTTGATTTCCTATTGTGCATTTATATTGATGGTTATGATTAATTGAAGAGTTTATTTCTGCTATGATATAACACTTGAAGTAAATAATTGGCAAAGTGTTTTGTTAGGCGTAGTCCATACATTTGAGGGTTGGTGAAAATAAAACGTTTAGTGGTGTTGCACCCACCTATGTGTGGTTGAAAGACTCCCACCAAGATAGGGGTGTGAAACTAGCCATATCATTAGTTGACAGGATGTACAGGTTGAACTAGATGGAGAAATACTGGTACAACCTCTTTGTATTCTCAATTCGAGAGAAACAATGTTACGAATGTGAGTTATCACCTAGGTTAAGGTGCAATGGAGGCACTTTAGCCCAGAAGAAGCCACCTGGGAAGATGAGAGCTTTATGCGACAAGCATATCCTAACATGTGTTGAGGGAAATAATGAACACTAGTGACGATGTTTCACATAAGGGGGTGAAGATGTAACACCCTCATCTATTGCAATTATCTACATTTACAGTCAGGTATTTTTTTACATGCTTAGAGCAGAATTGTGTCAAAAACTTTAAAAACATTAAAGTCTTATGTTATTATTTTGGTTAATAAAGGATTTTGTGGAAACTTGAAAACTCGTGGAAATATCCAAAAGCGAATTTTCAACTCCGAGACAGTTAGGGGAAGTTATTTCTCTCATTTCCATAGAGTTAGAGGGGACTCAATAGGAAAACAAGGGGGTTAGCAACTAGAAGGAAGCAAAACCACCTTGGAAGAGAGAGGGAGAAACTAATTCCAAAGTAGGGCATTGTGTGGCTAAGGTAGAGAACTGCCTGAAGGAGGGTTTCTTGAGCTAGACTTGAGCTAGTCCAAACCTTTGGGATAGACAAAGGTGTAAAGTTCCATGTTGGACTAGTGAGGTATTTATGCATGTGAATCAACCTGAAAGGGTTGTTGAAAACTAACTATCTATAAAATCAAAACCTTACGGGGAGTGGACGTAATTTTCAGTCTCGTTGGAAGGGTGGAGCGGTCTTTTCAAGAGTAGGGTTTTCTTGAGCATTTGGCAACTTTTATAGATAAGTAATAGTGGTAGTCCTTAGTCTATCTGTTCCCTGTGGAAAGTTAGAATACCTTAGTGAATAAGTGATTTTGTGTCCATTCTGTCTTGTGAAAGATGAATAAAGTAAAGTTGTGTAAGCTGTGTTGGGTTTAACCTGTTCTATGAGAAAAAATTTATTGGAATGGAATGAATATAAAAAAAATGAAATCTGTGAATGAAATAGAATGTATTTCTTGTTTGTAGTAATATTTATGAGAGTTTTTGCAGAAGTTAATAAATTATCAAACCAATAGTTGATAATGGTCACAGAGTAAGCCTACTAAGAGCTTTGGACTCTATAAATATTTATATTTAAAAAAAAAAATCTTGAATGTGGAAATAAAATTGGATAACAATAGGGAGAGTGTTATATCTCAAGTCCATGTTGTTTCTAAAGGGTTAGTTTTGGATGACAGAGTAAAATCTATCGACCAAGAATAACCCTAGACCATTTATACACAAAAGTAATTATGAGCTAGTAACTCATGAGCTGAGCAGAAGCTAGAGGGGTCTAGTTTTGCCTTACCCTAGTTCATGGTTTCAAAAAATTAACATAGTAAGAGGAAGTGTACCGATTCTGAGCCAACAAAACCTTAAAGGGAAAATGAAATAGCAAGACCACGTTGCTAACCTCAACAAAGAACCACGTAAAAAGAAAACAATGGGAGAAAACCCTAAAAGGCTCAATAATGTTCAAAAATAAACTAATAGACTAATATTTATGTTGAGGCAAGCTACCCTCTGAAATTTTATACAAAAATTTGTACGGTAGTTCTGCCTTAAACAATAACGAACAAATTATACTGAAGTAAGAATCAGGCAGGAGAGAAATATTCATATTTTCTTTAACTTATAAATGTTTTCAAACAATATAAGATAATATAACCATAGGCAACATATTATTTTAGACAATAACAAATAATAATACTATTTTTAAAATTAGATGTCTTTCAAAAAAAATAACAATCATCATTTGAACGAATAAACCCTGCCTCTCCGGTGTCAAGAGAAATATCGGTATGATATGATCCTTGGCCATATAATCATTGTTATAGGAGATGCTAGAAAATGACCTCATTTAGACAAACCCTAACAAACTCTGATGAATAGTCTATAAAATGACTTAAGAACAAAATCACGACATTAAGGCAATCTCTGTACTTCCCATAGACAACTATTAAACCAAAGCTAGTCATGACTCAAGTAACAAAGGAAAATACCTACAGGGGTTGGTGAGATACATTCCCGTGAAGTTTTTCAGAATGAGAAATTGGGGCCAACCCGAAAACCCTGTCCCTTGCAACCAACAAAAACCAAAATGTAACAGATCAGGATATATGAATTCTAAATTATTAGTAAGAGAAAAACACCCAAACCCCAAAAACATCTTAATAAATTATATTACCGGGGAAAATGCGTTTTGGAGGCCAATAGTTGGTAGGAACCCTTAAAAAGGGTAAAATGTGATAAGAAGAGACAGAAAAATTGTTGACATTGTGCAGAAGGTAAAAACTTCCTGTATAAATAAATGACCAATCAATAACCCACAATACAAGATTACAGTAGCCCGGAAGGAGGTAAGCCCGAGGGTGAAAAAGTGTTACAAAATTATACAGGAAAGAAAATAAAACTTATCTATAAAATTTATAGAAGTTAGCGAATGCAAGAACAGGGTCCATGTCGAATACCTGGAGTGGTTGATAGATGTCAAACCTCTGTGTCGCCAAAAGTAAGGTGTGTGATACCCCACACGTTGCAAAACATTTCCCTAAACCAGAAGGTGAGAAAATGATGGATTCTCATCAGTGAACCCAAATATTCATTACCCTAACTCCCTCATAGTGTATCATGACTGTCTGTTGATAGTCCTGCACCTACCAACATCAAGGGATCTCCTCGGTATGATGTCCCAAGTAAACCTCACACTGTTTGGTGTAGGAGTCTGATCCTTTACAATGGCCCAATTACCATTATCTTAAATATATGCCTTATCTCTTTCTTGTCAACACGTGAGAGTGGTTTTCTTTGTCTTTGAACAACAGGGTTCGTGTGCCTAGCGAGTGCTAGTGTTACTTGTGTCAAGGCTCATTCACCGTAGAGATAGAGGGTGGGAGTGAGTACCAAGTTGGATGGGAGGAAGACCAACTTTGTTAGGAACACACAACATAACAGGACATTCGTAGACTCTGTAGGAGAAATCCACATGGATGCAACAGTCATAGCACACAAGGGAAGATAACACGTACAACACTTAGCAGGAAATCCGTGCGAGCACGATGGTTGTTATAGAGAGTTTACGTGAAAGGTTATTTTTGATGACTAGGGAGGTAACCAAGACGGGGAGGGCAACATTAAAAACTTATACAACACATTTTCATAAATATATGTATTAGAACAACTGAATGAGTTTAATTGTTTAATACAGGCTAAAGCAACATGTATGACAAGCATTTAAGATAAATCGTATAAACAGTTACAACACATGTGTGAAAATGTGATGGCCTGTTAGTAGGCTTCCGAATTAAGCGAAAGCTCCAAGACACATTGGTACACAATTACATCACTAACCCCATGGGTGGGGCATTGGAGCCACTGCTCGATCCTCAAAGAAAATATTACAGAATCTCAAGGCTATGTGGGAGGAGCCAAGGTCAAAAGTATTTTTCATGTACAAATGAGGGCTATTTATAGCCAAGGGTAAAATTGACCCTTGTGATTGTTCGACTTCCCTCATGACTGTTTGACTTTCATGAATTTTCAACTTTACATGAATCTTCAAATTGCAAGTGGTTCTCTTGGAATTCCATGTTACATTACATAGATTGACACAGTATGGCCCACAATATTGATGTGGCTGACATGACTCATGACACGACTCGACATGATAGTGATGGTACCTTCGTGCAGCTATTGGTGTGAATGTCAAGCTATAGTGTAGATGAGTGATGGATGTCCTCTTGGTGTGTCACAGCTTCACCTCCACATGGCAAGGTGTTCAGAGTCTTCGATGCTCATTCAGTTTGATTCATGTTGCGTTCACATGTTGCCCCTTGCTTGTACTTTGGCATAGTTGACATGGTCGTCCATTTGCGAACACATCTCCTTGCATGCATCATTTGTTCATCCATTCATGAAAACTCATGTTCATCCATATTTCCATCCATGAACTCATCCTTGCATGTTCGTCTGTTCATCCGTTCGCGAACACATCTTCGCATGTTCATCCATTCGTGAACATATCTCCTTGCATGCATCGTTTATTCTTCCATTCGCGAACATGTCCTTTTGCATGTATTCTCCTTGTTCATCCCATATGTAGTTACATCATGTCTATTCATGTACCTGTATATGCAGTTAGTCATGATGAGATGACATCAAATCCATCAACCTCCTAGTCTACCATGATGGATGATCGTTTTCGGATGCAGGTGACGGAGAGAGAGGACAAGGTCAAGTGTTGTGCTCAAAGCTTGAGTAGTTCTTGATGAGTCTGTATAAAATTATCATCCTTCCATGTGGAATATTCAGGGGTAAGTTCTTCCACTTGATAAGATACTCAGAGAGAAAGTTATGACGATTTTCCCAAGGTCACCTATTTGGGATGTAATTCAGGAGCCTACAAAAACCCTAAATTCCTTGGATCATATCTCTAAAAATATAATGAGACAAGATCTGAAATGTGGACTTGTGATTCAACAATATTTCGGCTCAAATGGGTTTTAATTCAATAGTCTGAACCTTCGTAGAAAAATATTTATAGCGAAAATTCCATGATGACCTCTTTGAGATCGAATTTTGGAGCTTGCAAAAACCCTAACTCCCTGAGATCATATATCCACAAATATAGTGAAACAAGATATGAAATTTACACTTGAGGTTCAAAACGATCTCGGATCAAATGCTTTTTTTCTAGCTTCTGAAACTTCGTAGAAAAAATGCCACGATGACCTGTTTGGAGCAGCGAAACCCTAGAATCCAAAGCTCTGATACCAAATGTTATGAAACTATCTCAAAAAAAGATAGAAAAGATAGATCAATGACTTAGAAATAAACCTCTTCGAGGGGGAAACCCCCTTTACATTATACAAATGACAAGGCCTCCTTTCTGTATATAGGAGTCGAACGGGTCATAATATAATCAAAGTCGACATAACAATAATAATACAAGGGCACAACAATAACAATAGTGTGCTTTTATGGGGCACAATAATAACAATGTGGGGACTACATGGGCACAACAATATAATAAGGGGATTTAAATAATAATAATAAGGGGTTACAATAGTAGTATAAGGACCTAACAGTTGATGAAAACTTTGCAGAAGTCACTAGGAGATGGAGATAGGCATTCTGGATCGGCGATGATTGTCTGCGGGATCTGGCTCGTTTGGAGGAAAAATCTGCACAATTTTTGGGAGATGCAGTGTGGGCTATAGGAGACTGGGTAGGAAAAAAATGCGCAGTTCCTAGAGGGAGTTGGTAGCGGGATGCGGGAGCTTGGCAACAGGAATTGAATAGTTCCTCGAGCAAGCTGGCAGCGGGCTAGTGGGAGGTGCAAGCGAGAAAAACTACGCAGTTGCTAGGAGGCTGACTTGTTGACCACCTCTACATAGTTTCTAAGCTGAGTGGACTTTTGGGATATGGAGGGTTTTCTCATGAAATCTGCATAGTTCTCCGGGTGAGTAGCTGGTCGGCTGACTGGGGATTGGCTAGGAAAGCTACGTAATTTTCTGAGGGAGACAGGGATGAGCACTAGGTGTCTGTCCGACCTATCTGTGCAATTTTCTCAGTTAGTGGAGCAGTCAGGGTCTGCAACCTCTACGCAATTTTTAAGGGGAGCCAGTCTCGGGATGACTGCCCAGTCAAACTCTCTAGTTGACCAATAGGAGGCTTGATTGATGAGCTTGTGGGAAGCACAACTTGAAATGGATTCCTTGGTGCTTCTGCATTGTTCTGATGACATTCGATCGAGTCGATGGCGGGGTGATGGTCCAGATGTGAGAGGGTGATCTGGTTGTCATAATTTTAGCAAAAAGGACTAAGTGTGTGAGTGAGTGAAATAGTGCATACGCGACCTTGCAAACACATACTCACATGGCTTAAGGATAATAAGTCTCAAAACATCAAGACACACATGCTCAACATGACCGACTGACGGTGTGAATGACAAGAGTGACGCTTGTGATCGATTGTTGGAAAACCACGATGACACTTGCGCGACAGTGTATATGACTCCTTATATGGATGAAATAGATTTTTACCTAGCAAGACAACACGTACACACGAAATGAAGACCTTGTGCATGACCAGAACATGGTCGCAAGCAAGACATTGTTACCAACATACAAAAGTTGTTCGTTGAATGATCAAGAAAGGTGGGTGAAAAGACCCACATGAGCTCACGCGGTGAACCTAAGTGTGTGAAAACATCAAGTAAAACTCTCAAAGGAGGATACGAAATTGGATGAGGGGAAAACATTTGGAGGGTGTTGCTACGTTGCAACACTTGGCGACACACTGGTGGAACTCCAGCTTCTCTGTTTTGGTTCATTGATAGCACATGGCCTTGGTCTTTTGACGAGTATTGAATTGTTGTGCGGGTTGCTTTGGTTTCCCTACTTACCCCATGGATAGACACGGTTCACCATTTTCTAACCCAGTCAAACACAAGAAAAGTTTCATCTTGATCATAGTGTTTCAAAATCAGGGAGCATAGTTTGGATTGCGAGTTCAAAGTTCAAAGTATTAGTTTTCATCTTTGGTGTTTCCTCGTTTCCAGTAGGCCTAGACAGTACCCAAACGGAGTCATGCAGAAACACACACATTTCTCCACTACTAGCAAGCTTGGTTAGTACCCCGGTGGAGTCACATGCTTCACCTCTCTACACAGGAATCGTTTCTCTTCTTTCACCTTTGTATTTTTTCAAGAGGATTGTACATTGGCACTTATTTGTTTTTGGGAAAAAGAGGGATCCTAACCTATACAGAGTAGAAGAGGTTGTTCCTTTAGAGAATCATATAAGACCTCTGACATAGGTTTTCTCATTTAGATATTTCCCCTTCTCTGTTTCTACAAGTTGGATGAGCTTGAATAAACAGAGCAGAATGTTGAGTACAAGCATGGGGTTTCCTAGTGTGGACACAGGTTCATGGTTGGACCAAAGTTCCCCTGTAAATGGCTCGTATTTTCTGTCAAGACTTCATCGGCTGAAGGTTACAACCAATCACAGAGAAGACAGATGCAAGTCTAGCCAAGTGCTACAATGTCACAAGTCTCTTAGATTTTAGCCACATACTCATTCAAAACCAAGAACTCGGTAAATGGAAGCACGTATTTCTGGGAAAGAAATCACAAGTTATCAATAAAAGAAAACAAAATGAAACAAAAATAGTAATAAAATCCAACACAAAAACAAGCAAGAAAAGCAAACAAGAAAACAAACTAAACCAAGTTAGCAAGTAAACAAACATGCAAACCAGAAAGCAACGACAAGCGAGAAAGAAAACACTACTTCTACTCCTACACTAAATGGTGGGGTTACATGAAATGAAATTTCCAGTGAAGCCACTGTATGCATACCAAACCTGCAGTCGCAGAGATACAAGCGATTAAAACATATAAAAAATAGTGTACAATAGAAAGCGAAAAAGCTTGATAAACTTGCACACGAGAGAGAAGGTCTCGCATGTGGCTGCAAGAATGTGTCACAACCACACAACACACTTGATTACCTCTTCCGTGACTACCATTTTTCAACAATCCTCGGAGGCCTCTTGTGAGTGTGTGTTGTTCTACACCAAGTTTCGTAGCGAGTGCGAGGAAGGACTAAAGCTTGTTACCCACAACACGACTTGTCAAGTAAGACTGTTCTAGCCATTGAACGATTGGATCATAAAATTCATGATGGTTGTCTTGAAAGATTCGTGATCTTAAAGAAGATGGATTCCTGATTTGAGAGAGGGGATCACGATGGGAATATGATACTAATAGATAGATCTGGTCATTCTTGTCGGTCATGTCAAGACAATGAGGGCCTGCTATAGCCATTAGTGCAGGCCTCAGTGCCTCACTTTCTTGAGAAAAGTATAAGAAGAAGTATGTTACATGGTGAAGATCATAGTGCACAAAACGACTATCATTGGATGGACTATTGGGAAAATGATAAACTGCATGAAAGCCACCCAAGATAGAAGAACAATCAGACCAGTCGGTTGAGATGCCAGATTCTTAGTTTGACATGAACAAAGAAAATTTTTGAACAATAGTGCGATCGCTCTGAATGAGGGAACCAAGTTCATTGTGTGCTAGACATGATAGAACACCCACCAACAATTGATGAAAAAGTGCAGAGGCATCATGGTCATCATATAAATGTAGAAATGATGCTAGCAATGTGAATGTGTGAAACCATTTGGGGTGTGGTGAAATGAGAGTATCTTGATTCACGCGATAGTTTATGCACTCCTCATCACATAGGGATATTTCTGGTGTGATGATTAGGTAGATTTGACGTGAAAAATTTGCAAAAAGACCAAGGAGCTAATTCCGAGAGAGAACATCCAATAAGCATGATTTTGGATAAAGATGGTATTTGAGATGATCAAATTCATTGTCCCATGATTGCATGAGGGATGAACACTCCCAACCCGAATTGGATGTAAGAGAGTTGCATGAAGACAAACATGCTATAATGGACGCGTGGGTTCGATCATCAGCTAAAATCTGAAATTTTGAAATATCACACCCTGAATAGTCAATATTCTTTACACGGGGATCCATGTCGAGTGAAACCATGTAGATAGATGGATCATGAGTGAGAAACGAGATTTGATTTCGTTTAATGGGCTTACCAGAGTCACGAGGTCCTGACATAACCATCAACAGACATTGAAGTGCCTAGACTCCCTGGCATGTCTCGGAACTTTCTAGAATTGAAAAACTGTATTTTGAGATGTGAACCAGATCATGCATGGATTGAGGATGGATGTTGCTATTGATTTCAAAACTAGTCTTAGGATGACAACCATCTCTGGCACAGGCCTCATCAAAATTTTCAGCAAGTTGCCTTGATGAATTGTCTTCATGCACCACACAAGATGATGACGAGTGGGAAGAGTCCTGTGCATTGGGACTATTTTCATCATGGAAAACCTCATTGCCTTGTGTCGATTGAGGAAATAACTCACAAGATGAAGAAGCAAAAGAATTTGAATTATCTATGATGCATGTTGATGCATTGTGAATGATAGGACACACGGGCAAGTGAGGCGCAGAGGAAGCTTTGATATGGATGTCTGCCTCGACTAATGCACATTCCAGATCTGAGTTAGAGTGTACATGAGATGATAGTAGATCATATGATGTGCTTGGGAATTCACCACAATATACACAAGCGTGGGAGTAATGGTAGCCCAAGATTGGAGGTTGATCAAAATAATTTATTGTGCATGATGTTTCACCAAGATTCGCGATTGAGAATCGATTAAGAATGGAAGCTCATTGTTTTGAGAGGAATTGATTATGTATTCACCCTCTTGCTCCTCCACTTGTATGATGAGACTCCCTTGCACATGACTACAACTTGAGCTAGTAACTTGAGAATCAAGAGAGTTCGTGCAGCTAGCTTATGAAGTAGATTGCTCAAGTGAGTCATGGTGTAAGGAGTCATGGCTTGTAAATGATGGAGGATGGCAGAGATGCAGATTAGACTCAAGACTTGGGTTATGAATAGTGATGTCCTCTTCCAGAATAGAGGGATGAGTTTTCACGATAGGATTTCTAAACCATTTTGGAATTTCCTCCATTGGGGCAGGAGACATCTGAGCAGATGGGTTGGGGACATGATGCACAAATTTCTTAGCTTTGCAACTGCTGTGAGGGGATACCCGCTGCTTAGGTTTCTTTGGTTGCTGCGAGGGGGCACCCTCTTCAAGACATGAGGTGTCTCATGATCTCCAAGAGTCATGGAAGAAAGGAAATCAGGAGGTTCACCATTTCAGGAGACATGAACCAAGCATTTCAGCTCTTGGCTGATGAATTCAAGGTCCACTAACCATTCAGAAATTTCGTGATAGAGGTGAAGGAAGCGGATAGCAAAGTCCTCAAGTGATTTGACAGAATTTAGTCTTAAATGAGAGATTATTTCATGGACATCTTGGTGGTCACACTCATCTAAGGATTGATGGAGCTCCTTGACAAAAGTGAGAAGGGATGGACAGAAGCAGGTGGAAAGGTATGATACCACCGATTAGCATGACCTTCAAGGGTGAGGAAGAAGAGTACGCAAACAATCTCATCACTATCGATTTCATGAGATTCACAGAAAGGCATAAAATCAGAAATGTGCTTGGTTACGAACATTTTGTCCTCATCGTCAAACTTTCACAAGGACAAGTGATCGAGAAGCTCATTTGGGATTCATAACCGATTAAGGGAGAAATGAGAGAAACAACCTGGTAGCACGAATTATGTATGATTCATTGGGTAAGAGATTCAACCCAAATGTACGGGCTCAGCTTGTCATCTGGCCCTCCTTCTAGCGCCAAAATGTTGACATCGCTAGACCCGCCAACATCAGGGGATCTCCCCAATATGAAGTCCCAACTAGACCTCACATCGTTTGGTGTAGGAGTCCCATCAAGTACGATGGCTCGGTTTCCATTATCTTAAAGATATGCCTTAGATCTTTCTCTTCAGCACGTGAGAGTGGTCTGCTTTGTCTTTGAATGACGAGGTTCACGTGCTTGGTGGGTGCTAGTGTTACTTCTGTCAAGGCTGTTTCACCACAAAGAGAGAGGGTGGGAGTGAGTACTAAGTCAGATGGAAGGAATCCCAACTCTATTAGGAACACACAACACAATAGGACATGCATAGCTTCCAGAGGAGAAATCGACACAGATGCGACAGTCACAACACACAAGGGAAGATAACACGTATAACACTCAGTGGGAAATCTGTGTGAGCACGATGGTTTTTATAGCGAGTATACGTGAAATGTTTTTTATGATGTCTCGGGAGGTAACCAACATAGGCAGGACATCATTAACAACTTATACAACACATTTTCATAAATATATGTATTAGAACAACTGAATGAGTTCAATTTTTTAACACAGGTTAAAGCAACATGTATTACAAGTGTTCAAGATAAATATTACAAATAGTTACAACACGTGTGAAAATGTGCTAGCCTGTTAGCTGGCTACAAAATTGAGCAAAAGTTACAAGACACATTGGTACACCATTACATCACTAACCCCATGGGCGGTGCGTTGGAGCCATTGCTTGCTCCTCAAAGAAAAGATTACAGACTCTCAAGGCTATGTGCGAGGAGCCAAGGTGAAAAGTCTTTTGCATGTACAAATAAGGGCTATTTATAGCCAAGGGTGAAACTGACCCTTGTGACTGTTTGAATTCCCTCATGACTGTTTGAATTTCATGAATTTTCAACTTTACATGATTCTTCAGATTACAAGTGGGTTTCTTGGATTTCCATGTTACAGTACATTGATTGACACAGTATGGCCCGCAGTGGTGATGTGGCCGACATGACTCGACATGACAATGATGGGATGTTCGTGCAACTGCTGGTGTGCATGTCGAGCTGTTGTGTTACTGAGTGATGGATGTCCTCTTCGTGTGTTACAGCTTCACCTCCACATGGAAAGGTGTGCAAAGTCTTCGATGGTCATTGCGTTTGCACATTGCTCCTTTCTTGTACTTTGGCATGCCTGAAATGGTCGTCCATTGGTAAACACATCTCCTTGCATGCATCATTTGTTCATCCGTTTTTCTGTTCTTCCTTTCGTCTGTCTGCGAACTCATCATTTCATGTTCGTCCATTCATCTGTCCATGAACACATCTTCGAATGGTCTTCCGTTCGCAAACACATCTCCTCATATGCATTGTTTGTTTGTCCATTCGCAAACACATCTCCTCATATGCATTGTTTGTTCGTCTGTTTGCGAACATGTCCTTTTGCATGTAATCTCCTTGTTCATCCCATCTGTAGTCACATCATGTCTATTCATGTACCTGTATCTGCAGTCACTCATGAAAATGCAACATCAAATCCATAAACCTCCTAGTCTACCATGATGCATGATCATTTTCGGATGCAAGTGACCAGGAGAGAGAGGAAAAGGTTATGAAACTACACGAGCTAATTTTCGATCTTGGATGCGAGCTCTGGGCACTTCTGATGAAAACTGTGCAGAAGTCACTTGAAGACGGAGACGGGCATTCTGGATCGACAGTGACTATCCATGGGATTTGGCTTGGTTGGAGGAAAAACCAACACAATTTTTGGGAGAAGCAATACATGCTATAGGAGGACTAGGCAGGCAAAAACTGCGCAGTTCCTGGAGGGAGTTGGCAGCTGTCTGCAGGAGCTTGGTAGCAAAAACTACACAGTTCCTAGAGGGAGATGGAAACAGGTTGCTGGGAGTTGCTGGCGGGAAAAACTGCACAGTTGTTGGGAGGCTGACTTGCTGACCACCTCTTCACAGTTTCTTAGTTGAGCAGACTGTTGAGCTGCAGAGCGCTTTCTCATGAAATCTCTGCAGTTTTCCGGGTGAGCAGCGGACCAACTGACTAGTGACTCACTGGGAAAACTGCACAATTTTTTGAGGGAGATAGCATCGGGCATTAGGTGTCTGTCTGGCCTGTCTACGCAATTCTCTCAGTCAGCAGAGTGGGCATGATCTGCAACCTCTACGCAATTTTTTAGGGCAGTCGGTCCCGGCTGACCGCTTGGTCAAACTCTCTGGTTAACCAGAAGGAGGGTTGATTGATGAGCTTGCAAGCAATGCATCTTGAAATGGTTTGTTGGGCACTTCTATGCTTTTCTGGTGACAGTCAATCGAGTCGATGACAAAGTGATGGTCCGGTTGTGAGAGGCTAATCTAATCGCCAGAATTTCAGCAAAAACGACTAAGTGTGTGAGCGAGTGAAATGGTGCATACGCGACATTGCAAACACACACTCACATGAGTTGATGACAAGACACCTTGAAACATCATGAAACACATTCTCAACATGACTGACCGACGGTGCAAACAACAAATGTGATGCTTGTGATTGATCATTGGACAACCATGACGACGCTTGCACGACAGTGCATATGAATCTGTGTGTGAATGCGATGGATGTTTACTTTGCGAACACAACACGTACACACGAAGTGTAGACCTTGTGCACTACCAGAACATGGTCGCATGTGAGACATTGATACCAACATACAAAAGTTGTCCATTGAACGATCAAGCAAGGCGGGTGCAAAGACTCACATGAGATCATGGGGTAAACCCGAGTGCATGCAAACATGAAGTAAAACTCTCAAAAAAGGCTCAGAAATTGAATGAGGGCCAAAATTTTGGAAGGTGTTGCAGTCGCTACAACACCGTCAGATCCTCATACACTCCATCAATGAGGGAAACTCCCTAGGTGTCCTACCGGTAGCTGCCCCTATACATGCAACAATTGGCGTCAAAAACATTTGATGATCAAGGTTTGGGTTACTATCCAATTCATGTTATGTAATTCACGAGCTAGGTATATAACCATTATACCTTATGGATAGAATTACAACGTGCAAGGGTTCTAAATAATCATAATTCTCGTAATTTGAAAGATTATGAACTCGACTAATAAACCTAGCATGTGAAACCATGATAGTAAATGGCCAAAAATAAATAAAAAAATAAAAGAGAAGAATTTAACTATCTAATATAGCATAAGATAATTTTTTTAAAAACAAAATTTAACCCTTGTGTTTACTAAAAGGAAATGTATCAAAGTGAAAATTATTTATTGCGTTTTCGTTTCTATTCTTGTTTTACTTTTATGAACATGTAAAAGTATCCCTTCCTTTATGTTTCGAGTAGACGTTACAATTTTTGACATGGCTCATTCCTATTTAACAAAGAAGATTGAATAAATGACCTAAAGTACATAACATTTATTGAGAGGCATCCCTTCAAAAGTAATATAAATTTTGAAACATAATGAACGCACTTAAATAATTTTAAAAAATAAATTAAAGAAATATAAACTTTAGAAGTTAGTGACTATACTATAATAACAAAAGGGAAAGCTACTAATTTCGTAAAGGAAAGACTATTCAATCCTGGTCATTGTATCACTTTTCCACTTAACCATCACGGTATTTTATTTTATGGGATATTAAATAAAGTATGAGATATTAAATAGTACATCTAATTTGTTAAATCTTTTTTAAATATATATTTTCAAATAAAAATAACTCTTATTTTTAATAAATATGTATTATTTTTATTGAATATTTTATTTTATACTTCTAATACCTATAAATATTTGTATTTTACCTCTCATACTACATATTAATTTTAATTTTCATAATTTTAATTTTTTTTATTATAAATAAAATTGATAAAATATTAATTAATTGATAAAAATATTTAATTAATAAAATGAATTTCTATAACACATTAAAGTATAACTTGTAATTTCTTCTTACTAACTTAAAACTAGTGCAACTACATTAAAAATATTAATGTGGTTAGTATAGTTGAAGGCTTCATAAATATAACCAAAAAATTATTGCAATAAAAAGGATGTTTTACTAATGCACAAATTTACTTAATTAAACCATGTATAAAAAGGTTGTGGGTCATCTTTAACTTAAGGAAAAAATGGAATTATAAATGAATGTTATAACTAATAATGAGGAAGTTATCATGGAGGAACTTATTAGAATTGGAGTGATATCAAATCCCTAGGAAATTGGTGGGTGGGGAGCCACATGACACAAATCTAAGTTTTTTAATTTATTAAAAGTGATGGACAATTTTTCTAAATAAATTTGTCTTATATATCAATGAATGTTATAAAAATAATGATGGACTTGTCATGGAGGAATTTATTAGAATTGGAATAATCTCAAATCCCTAAGAAATGGGTGGGAGGGGAGCCACGTGGCATGAATATAATTTTTTTAATTTATTAAAAGTCAATGCAAACTAACAAACTCTTTAATACACTACAGTCATTGATAAGCATTATGACTAAGCTTGTGTTGAGCATATTCTTTAAGAATCAACCTAGGCCCTCAATTAAAAAGTTAAAAATAAAAGCCAACAAATTGTCATCCACCTTAAGTTGAAATAAGAAGCCTTTGGCAATTATTATTCAAAGCATTCCATTCTTAATAATAAAATTATTACTATACACAACTTACAATTAATAAAAACAAAAAATCAAGAAAGTAGACCAAAACAAAATACATCAAAATGTGTAAAACATTAACTGTATTTCTTTTGTAAGCTTAGTAGTACCTTTCATTCATTCATCTATAAATAGGCAAGTTACAAATATCTGGGTTGTTCAGTGACCTCAACATGCCTTGATCTGAAAATCACTCGTGTGTGACCTCAGTTAAATAATTATTGTATGAAGGTATTACAGACTCATGTGCTGGTGTGTGTCTATGTTATTTTAGGCAATGGATCAATTAGATTGCAAAATACACAGACACTTGAAAATGGCAAACAGTAAGGAAAAACACAGTAAGCAAATGAAAGAACACAATAATTAATATGTAGTTCACCCTATTCTCCAAGGCTACATCTTCGGTCCAGCTTTCAATGGTGGCCTTCTTTTATTGTGTCTTTAAAGCAAATATTTACAATGAGGAGCTCAATTTGAGTCTCCTGAAATAGAGAATGTGTGGTACGGTGGTTCTTGGATTCCCCAAGCCACTAGAGTACACAGTCTCTTTTCCTTGCCAAATCTTGACCTCTCTAGTCTTTAATGGGAGGAGCCCAATGTGGTGCTCACTTCCCAACAGATCTTCACAAGGATTACTTGTCTGCTCGATGCTACCTTACATTATGGGTCAACTCGGCTCTCTATTTTTCTGCTTCTTGCTTCAATGTTCTTCCTTTCTGGTTCTTCCTTCTTCTCTCTCGGTCTTGTCGTTGTCTATTCTGTGTCTGTTCATGGCTTAAGGCCAATCTATCCTAGACTGTTCGTTTCCTCTTCTACCCTTTCAGTTCGCCTGTTGTTGTTCACTTGGAGTTCCCTGCCTCTGCATCTTCGCCAACGTCTCACAGCGAGTGGCTACTTGTCCTCTCACGAACTGCGCGAGCTCTTTCTTGACGGTTTGGTATTTTCGGTTACATTGTGGAATGACTCATCTGCCAACTCAGCGATCAAATCGGACATCAAATTCTTATGTGTTGCGGCTTAATCCCCTGTCAAATCCAGTTCCTCCATCGGACGCAATCTCCACCGTCAGATCTGGGGCCCCCAGATCCTACGACATTCGCTCATTTCGCGCGGTTGACTTGCTCGACCGTTAGCACGCGATGAGCGGTGGTTTTCTCTCTCATCCGCCGGACACGCATCGGGCACTGAATGGAATCGCTCGTTTTTCTCCAAATCTACTTACCGCCCAAAGATGCCCCCGATATATACCACTGATTTTGGAACGCGGGTCTCAACTTTCACCTTACCACTTTCCCCATGGTTTCCCAGCTTCCATGCGACTGAGGGCTTCGGGGCTTTTCATTTTCAAGGGGTTTTGCCCAGCGATGCTAATCACGCATCAGAAATTCCATCTGTTTCCCGATTCGGGCTTCCTAACTGCCAGTTTTGCCTCCTACGTGGTCTCCATGGGCCTCGGTCAGCGGGCTTTGACCGAGGTCCTCGTCATTCCTTTTTGGCTACAAACTTCCACTGTCCAAAGGTTTTCCTGGTCGTTGTTTATCCATAAATTCGAAGTTTGTCCTGTTTTGATACAGTCATGGCACCTTGTTAATCTTCATGGATCCAATTCGTATCACGGCCTTCCCACTGAAAAAGATTTTGGAGCACCAAAAGTTGGTTTTCAAGCATCAACTAAGTGAGGGTACAATTGTCTCACTTGTACAATCTCTATCCACTTTGCACTGCTTGGTTTTGAACCCTTGAGCCCAACTCTAAGGTACCCAACATCTCCTCTAAGCGTTGTCCTCACCTTCCTGTCCAGAATTGTGTCTTCCTGTAATTAATTAAGATATTCAGGTAGCAGGTCATTAATAGAAGACAATTGACTTTGGTCTTCAGGATCCTCAATCAATGAAGGTTCAAACAATCTCAAGCAATCTGCATTTACAACTAAGTAGATGTGCATGTAAGCTGGTAGATCAAGGCAAAAATCATTCTCACCAATCTTCTCAAGTATCCTGAAAGGTCCATACCTAATAGGTCTTAGCTTTTTACCTTCACCTTGCATCCTTTCCTTGCTGATGTACAGCTAGACTTGGTCACCAACTTGGAAACTATGCTCCATCCCATGCTTGTCATGCCTAGCCTTGTATTTGGTTGGGCTCTTTTCTAGTTGTTCTTGTACTGCCTGGTGGATTTCTTAGATTTGTTCAATGAACCTAGCTGCCCTATCCACATCACTGTGACCCTCAACTGTGGTGTCTTTATCAAAGACAAAATCCAAAGGAGACCTTGGTGTGAAACCAAAACATGTCTCAAAAGGAGATCTCTATGTAGAAGAATGTTTTTCTCTATTGTAAGCATGCTGCACATAACATAAATGTTCATCCAAAAGCTTAGGATGTTTGCTACAATATCCTCTGAGTAACTGGATCACTGTCCTGTTAACTACTTCTGTCTGGCCATCAATTTGTGGATGAAAAGTTGTGCTTTTCTTCAGTTTGGTGTCCATCAATTTCCACGGACTTGACCAAAACTTCCCCACAAATCGGGTGTCTCAATAAGATACAATGGAAGTGGGTAATCCAAAATGAACCCATACATGTTCAAAAAATAATTTTGCAGTTTGTTCACCTGTAATCTGTTTATTGCAAGGTATCAAAATACACATTTTGCTGAACCTACCTACAACAACATACAGATAATTGTGACCTTTCCTAGATTTAGGCAGTCCTCCAACAAAATCCATGGAAACACTTTCCCAATGGTGAGAACGAACTAGTAATGGAGTGTACAAGCCTAGTTTTCTATTGCTGGGCTTGATTTTTGCACACATAGTACACCCTCTTACATATGTAGAAACTGTCTCATTCATTTTTGGCCAATAACAAAATCTTTGCAGCTGTGCAACTGTTTTACTTACCCCAAAGTGACCTAATATTAGAGAAGTGTGTGCTTCTTGAATTATCTTTATTCTCTCAGTTTGTGGAATGCATAACTTCCCACAATGGTATAGGAGTTGGTCCTTTACATGATATTCTAATTCTTCTACTCTTTTTCCTTGACTTAAAGTTGCATATACATCTTTAAAGTCTATATCTTGAGCATATTGTTCAGGGTAGCTCTCATGTAACACATAATTATGCTTAAGTATAGTATATGCATTTATAATGGATCTAGATAACATGTCTGCAACTTTATTATGTATGCCCTTTTTATATTTGTGATGACTAAATGAAACTATTGTGGAAACCCCATCCATCTATAGTGTCTTGATTGCCGCAACTTAGTTTGAGAGTGTAGATATTGAAGTGGTCGATGATCAGTATGTGTTACTGTCTCTTTGCCCATTAAGTAATGTTTCCACTTTTTCACACTATGTACTAATGCATACAATTCTTTATCATATGTAGGATAGTTAACTATCACAAAATTAAATGTCTCAGAATGATAACATATGGGTTTACCGTATTGTGTCAACACTGCTCCCATGGCATAGTCACTGGCATCTGTTTGGATCTCAAATGGTCTTTGAAGATCAGGCGGTACTAGTACAGGTGCTATACTAATCTTTTCTTTCAAGGTGTCGAAGGCTTTCTGTTGTTTTCCTCCCCACTAAAACACCTTGTTCATTCTTGTTAAAGCATGTAAGGGAGCTGTAATTGAGGAAAAGTTAGAAATGAACTTCTTCCAATATTGTGCTGCTCCTAAGAAGATTCTAACTTCTGTAGCATATTTGGGTTTAGGCCAGTTCACAATCACTGCCACTTTAGAGGGATCTATCTTCACTTCACCATCCCCTACTATATGACCCAAATAATTCAGAGATGTTTTTCCAAATTCACATTTTGAGAGTTTAACATAAAGTTTTTCTCTTTTCAAAACATCTAGTGTCTGCTTAACATGCTTTAAGTGTTCTTCCCATGTTTTGTTAAAAATCATAATTTCATCCAGGTACACAATAACAAAATCATCAAGAAAAGGTCTGAGTACATCATTCATTAATCTCATGAAAGTAGCAGGAGCATTAGTTAAGCCAAGAGGCATAACCAGCCAATCATACAATCCCTGCTTTGTCTTGAAAGTAGTCTTCCATGCATCTTGTTCTGCAACTCTAACCTGATGGTATCCACTATGCAAGTCTAACTTGGAAAAATAAACAACTTCTTTCAATTGATCCAAAAGATCATCTATGCGAGGAAGGGGATAACGATTTTTTATTGTTATCTTATTCAGTGCTCGGTAATCAATGCACATTCTCCACGAGCCATCTTTCTTTCTCACCAAAACGATTGGTGACCCACATGTGTTATAGACATTTTTGGGCACTGCAACCCCAAGCATGAAATGTCCATAAACCAAGGGCTCCTAAGTCCCTAAAAGTGTTGTTCAAACCCCTAAAGGAACAAGGTCAACTGATTACAGCTTCTCCCAGAAGTTCTCCATGAAAAACTACTCAGAACTGGTCAAAACAGGATCATTTCAGCTGCTCCATAGGCAAAGTGCGTTGCATCTCACCTAAACACATTGTGTGGGTGCGTTGCATTTCAAAAAGACCTTCTATGGGGTGCGATGGGTGAGAAGTGACAAATGGCAGTGTCATTCCGCGAGGTGGAGAGGCATGGAAACTTCTAGAAACTTCTCCTATGACACTTGCCTCTCTGAATTCGACCAAGGATGAGTAAGAGATCATCAATCTCCAAGTGGAAGCAAGAACTATCAGAGGGAAGACACTAATCAAATCACAAGCTGACTCATCTCCCTTACAGATATCTATATATGGATCCCTCATTCCAGAGATCCAGAGGCTGGAATTTTGCATATTGTAAGGAATTGTTGTTGGTTTCTTGAGACAACATCAGATTGTTGGGTGATCTAAGCTTTGTATGAGGTGAAGAGGGGCTTCCTTGCTGAGAGGATGATGTTGGGTCAGAACAACTAGTTGTAACTCCCTTGGCTCTTTCTTGTTTATCAATAAAAGCTATTCAAGTTTTCCTCCATACTCTTGTGTCATTTATGCTTGCTGCATTTGTGTGGTCAATTTACATCTGATCCTAAATTGGTTATGACTATAGATCCATGTTCTTGTATAGTGCTATGTTGTTGTGATCTTACAGGTACTTTGTGAAGTTGGGCGTGCAAGGGAACAAGTAGCGAAAGAATATCAAGAGAGAGAGGAATCGAACTAGGAGATTAGCGCAAGACAAAGGTTGGTCTTCTTTGTCCTTCTCTCATCTATACTTCATAAAGGAAAAATGAAAGTAGCTTTACTTTTTTTGTTTCTAAGGTAGCTATTACACGTTAGTGGGATAAGCAGTTCTGTGTAGACACTTTTCCCCGTAACAAAATGGCGACTCCACTAGGGACGAATTAGTTTGTTTGTTTATCTTCCTTGTTGTCTATTTTATAAACTTATAGACGGAGCCTGAAGTCGAGCCAGGTAGCTTTCAAACTGCATTTGCTATGCAAATGCAAAGTAGATAAATGTCGCTTCAGTCAATCTCTGGGATTTGTTTATAAATTAAACAACTGATTTACAAACTCTCTGATTGCCCCTTGTGGTAGCTCTTGGATCCTCCTTAGATCTACCCCTGATTGTTGCATTACTGAATACCTTTTGCTCGGCCAAAACCCATGAACTGAACTGCAAACTGTGACTCGGAACCCAAGCAAAGTCTCGTCTCTAGCCCAGCGCAGGTACTATTCTGTGAATCTGAAATTCAGCACACTTCTCGAGTGTAGTAGGTGTGCTGCATTTCAAATTCCCTGTGTTACAGGTGTGCTGATCATACTAGGCATTGTTCAGTTTTGGTTTCTGTGATTCATTCTTTCCAGTTCTATTCATGAATTTTACTGCCTGTGATCAGTATATCTCTGTTTGAAACCCCTTTTCCTTGTTGTTATTCCGCCTCCTTTGTACAAAAGAACTGTAAATGTTTTTGTGTGTTTGTTGAGTCATTTTCAGTTCTCCTTTGAAAAAGTAACGTAATCGTACTGTCATCCTTTGATTTGAAAGCGTCGCAAGTGTCATTTTCAGGCATAGGAAAGAGTTTGGTTGCTGTAGAGTCGATTATCCTGTTACTATTGTATTTGGTCTGAATTTATAATTTTTCTAGTGTCGAAAGCAAGTATTCATTTCCAAATCATAAAGTGTTGTGATTGCCTCCATTTTCGATTTCGAAAAGAAACTTGTTGATAATTGTCGCTTGAAAAGTATTTCAGATTTGTGCATTAGCTTTCTTTTCTCCATTCACATACTAAGAAAGCCGAAAACAAATACATGCATGTGCATTTGCATTTAGACTGTTTGATTGGTTTGATTTAGGAAAGTGCATTTAGAGTGTGCTCTTTGCTCTTTGTGAAAGAATAATGTCTCTCTTTCCTTAGTAGCTAGGATTTTCATTGCACAAAGAAGATAAAAGATTGTTTATCATCTTAGATTGCATTTTAGGAATTAAACATATACATCTCGCACTGAACCTGAAAGGAAAACTTCATAAACAAGATCAACTATAAAATAAATTCAATGAATCTAACAACGCTTTGGAACCTAACGCACAACATTTAGAAGTCTAGGCTAGAAACGTATTCCGGCGTCATAAAGCTTGGTAACTGTTGTTCTCACTGATGGTTGGGTGATTCCTCCACTTTGAGACGATAAGTGCCAGTATGGACTTGTGCTCCCACGTACCGTCGAGTATATTTTGGGAGACCACAATAGGCTTAATCCTTTATCCATAGGAAGCCGTGTCTGCCGCCCTATCGATTGCAATGCACTGAACACAGCATTCGGGAAGATTGACTGTCGTACCGTAAAAAGTATTCTGCGGTTTTGCGATTGGTTTGGTAATCCCTCTACCTAGATTTCTAGAGCAGTCCCTTTCGTTCCTCTTCAGACTCCTTAACAGAAAAGGTCCATCTGAGCACTTGTCACTTCACGCTCATTAAAAATCGAAGGCGACTAGAGTCATCTTTTATTTTTTCTCGACTCTTACAAATTGAAAAAACAAGTTGTGTCAAAGCGTATAAAATATATTTTAAACGGAATAATCATCGCCTTTCCCTACGTTGATCTTAGGTTGAGAAAATGGAACCCACCAACCAAGGAATTCCCCGTGGAGGAAATCCTAGTCCCTTCTCCTCTTAGGGAGATGTTGGTGCACCCCATATGGTGACATTGTCGCTTCCAGGATTGACAATTGGCTTGCCCGTATGGCTCTTCTCAACCTCTGTCGTTCAGAACACTGCAATTCCTGAACAGTCGAGTCAGCAACTAGACGAATCCAGAGTTACCCACCAACCTTCTACTTCCTCCAATTCTTCCTCTCCTCCTTCTTCGCTTGATGGGGTTGGTAAAGCCAAAAATCAAGTACCTGAGCAGAAGAAGGAAAAGAAGAAGAAGGAGCCAAAAGCGAAAGGGGGCAACCAAGCGTTGTCCAGTGAAAATCCACACACTGCACCGACTAGGCCTAAATCGCCATGTGTCATTTGCAAAGGAGACCACTATCATAGAGATTATCCTTGCATCCCTCGGATCTTAAGGGACTGGTCTTCTCGTTTTCACAACCCGGTGTTGTCAAAATCTAATGATCATGTTGAAAACACACCGTCGACTAGTGAAAGTGAAGCCCCAGGACAAAAAGGAAAATACAAATTTCCTTGTAAACTGTGCGAAGGCGATCATGCCGTCCACCATTGTCCCTTCTTAGACAAGGCTAAAAGAGTTTTGGACGATTGTCCGGTTTCACCATTACGACTTCCTCCTAGACATAAAAAACTCTTGCCGAGTCCGTCACTAGTTGAAAAACCGGCTGACCCGCCCAGATGGTCGGCTGAAGCATCTATCATTGAAGACAAACCATCTGAACCCATACTTGACAAAAGTCAAAAGGTCGAGGCGGCAGTTGACCCGGTCTTGCCTTCAGAGGTTCCATCTTCAGATGATACAATCACAGAAGAGAATAAGGATGACACCGTCCAAATTCTTTTCATAAGCACAGACTCCGATGAACATGGGGGCAATTTACCCGTTCCTTTACCGCAGGAAGGAAGTTCGTCAGAGTCATACCCGACCGTCTATTCGGTCCCACCTCCAAGCAACCTAGTTGTTTTCTTCGACTGGAATCAACTAGGCAGACCCCGTTTACTGACTAGTGTACCATTCTGAATTATTGCTCAAGTATATAGAATGGTTATGGCCGGTACCATCATAGATGAAGGGGCTTCTGTGAGTATCCTTTCCTCGACTGCTTGGAAAGCGCTTGGTTCGCCATCGCTTTTTCCTGAGATGAGAAATCTAACATGCTTTGACAAAGGAACCAGTCGACCATTAGGGATCCTTCCCAATGTGCCCATAACATTGAGAGGGAAAACCGTTCTCATGAACATAATGCTCGTCCAAGGACCCTTGGATTATAATCTACTCCTTGTACGAGACTATATTTATTGCATGGGAGCCATTGTCTCATCACTCTTTAGAGTAATGTGTTTTCCGCACGAAGGAAGAGTGGTCAAGCTCGTAGACCAGCTTTCATTTCCTAGATCACACAGAGCAAATAGTCATATGCCATCCCTGAATGGTCTTTTCACCCAAAGAATGTCTCATCAATCTCCAGTTCGTCCACCTGATGAGTGCGAGTGATTCGGGAGACATGACTGAAACCTAGGGGGCATGCACCCTGGTCTGCTTCGGCAGGAAAACTTCGGGTATAGGGTAGGTTTCCGTGAGAGATATATGACTGATCTCCACTCTTGTCCGTGATTGGAAGAGGGAGTTATTATGGAACAAGATTCACTTTTCAAAGTTACGTGAGTGGAGTAGCCTCCTCCACTCACCTTTGTCTATTTCGGTAGACATCGTCGAAGAAGTTTTTTCTTTGCGCTACAAATAGAACAATCTTTGGTAACCTGAAAGAGGATTACCTTTCCTGATAAAACAAATGTTTTGTCTGTAGAACAAAGGGTGGCCTTGAAACTTTATTCTATACCTGGGGGCATGCAAACCTTTTGGCATGCAAGCGAAGAGCGACTATTTATTTTTTAAATTTGTAGGTCCTCTAACCCTTTAAACTCGTAGGATTATTCGTTTCCTAACTTGCATAAAGAAAGGATGTGGGCAAAACTCTAAAAATTGCCGTTTTAAATGGGACATTCTTATTATACGACTGGATTAATCGAGCAGTGCTAGCGCAAGGTTCAAGCTCGTTAAAAAATAAACACGCATCGAGCAGTTTTAGCACATAGTTCAAGCTCATTAAAAAATAAACATAAGCCATGAGCAAATGTTTCCCCCCGCATTTAAGCTCATTAAAAAATGAACTATTTCTCGTTAAATAACCATCGTGAATGTAGTAATTCAGCCTTTAAAAGCCTTGGTCGTGTTCTCATCATCACCTCCACTCTGTATTGGCCGATCATTCACCTCCATTTGATTGTTTACCCCTTTTGAGGAACAGTTGTGAAGAGTGATCTCACTAGCCATCCTTGTAACACTGCCGTGATTGGAACATTCCAAACCTTACCTGGAATCAGTTGCTACCCAATTTTATCACTCATTCCTCAGAAGATGAGTCTCCTTTTAAGCTATTTTCAACTGACTCGTAAAATATGAAAAGATTGCCGAGCCATTGGCCTCTCCAGCTCGTTAAAGGGACCGGAAGTGCTATCCCTCCTCTAAATTTTAATCTTTTTGGACTTGAGGGATTATTACACAAAAAGATCGAGCGCTTGTTTTGTTCGGCTCGTTAAAAGTATCGAAAATTCATCCCTTCTATATTGTTTTATACTTTTTCGGACTTAAGGGATTAGATGACGAAAAAGGAATATTGGAGTTTCCTTTACGTTCCTTTTCAGACTCTCTAAAATTGAAAAGGACCGAGTTATCTTTGTCGTTAAACTCGTTAAAACTTAATAGCGACAAACTTTTTGATAGCAGACAAGAGCGAGTTTCACTATCGCTAGGCTCGTTAAAACATAGCGATGGGTTTGCCCGAAGGGAAAATTATAGAACAAGCATATGTTATCCTCCTCAAGCTTGACAAAAATAAAGAGGCACTGGTCAGCAATGACTGGGGAAAATTGGGAAGAAAACTTGAAGAAACTTTGTTGGTAGCAAGTCGCTCTTGAACATGACACTTTCACTCCACATCCAAGTCGGGTTGGGTTGTTTCATTCACTGGTCACATCACCATGGTCCCATCACACCATCCACATTTTGGGTAATGCTACCAATCCACCATGTCAGTGTCGCCGATATGTTCAAGAGAAGTCATTCAGAGAATTCACCTGTGTCTCACCCGCTACAATACATTTACACTCCATTCTTTCATGACCGCCACCTTGAACCGTATGTCATCAGATCGTTTTCATATCCATTAAAATCATTTGCTCCATTCCGTGTCATTGATGTGGGATTCATTAAGGCCCTCCTGTGACGGATCACTTCTTGTCGACATCAACTCATTATCCAAGAACTCGGTCTACGAACACCCCGTTCAGTACTTTGAAGCTTGCATGCCTCAACGGCAAGTTTCTCACTTCTGGCGATAGGTTTACATCAATGGCCTTCGACCGAAAGATTTTGCGTGGTGTTCGACGCCAAGTCCTTTATTCACACCACGTGAATTGTACTGCAGTACCTTGAGGGTCATTATCATTATTGGTGATTCCTCTTGCACCTATTAACAACGTACATCATTGGCTAGTAATCAGACGATGTCTTTCCATGTTCGACTCCAGAACATCTCTCACATGGATAGACTTGTACTTCGAGTGAAGATCGAACGAGATTGAAGACCCCAGATCTAGTTTCATCCATCCGCGCTGCGATATATATTTAGGGAAATAAAGACATCAAATGTATATCATTGCTGCACAGATAATCATCCAATCAAAGGGATGATGGCTCTACTAGAATCATCGGTCTAGACTCAGACGATTGTCTGTCCTATGTACATAAAAATGAATTTATAAAGCTGAGCATGGGAATGCCCGCCTCAGCTAGATCATGAAAATATTATGAAGATAATGTATTGTATTGTATCTTATTACAGGTCTCCTCCCAGCTTGAAAGAACTTCGGATCCTCATAATAAAGCATTTCACCCGACATCAAAAGATTAACGACCTCATGCTTTAGGGGGCAACTGTTATAGAAATTTTTGGGCACTACAACCCCAAGCATGAAATTCCCATAAACAAAGGGCTCCTAAGTCCCTAAAAGTGTTGTTCTAACCCCTAAAGGAACAAGGTCAACTGATTACAGCTTCTCCCAAAAGTTATCCATGAAAAACTACTCAAAACTGGTCAAAACAGGATCATTTCAGCTGCTCCATAGGCAAAGTGTGTTGCATCTCACCTAAACACACTGTGTGGGTGCGTTGCATTTCAAAAATCCCTTCTATGGGGTGCGATGGGCGAGAAGTGACAAATGGTGTCATTCCGAGAGGTGGAGAGGCATGGAAACTTCCAGAAACTTCTACTGTGACACTTGCTTCTCTGAATTCGACCAAGGATGAGTAAGAGATCATCAATCTCCAAGTGGATGCAAGAACTATCAGAGGGAAGACACTAATCAAATCACAAGCTGACTCATCTCCCTTACAGATATCTATATATGGATCCCTCATCCCAGAGATCCAGAGGCTGGAATTTTGCATATTGTAAGAAATTGTTGTTGGTTTCTTGAGACAACATCAGATTGTTGGGTGATCTAAGCTTTGTATGAGGTGAAGAGGGGCTTCCTTGCTGAGAGGATGATGCTGGGTCAGAACAACTGGTTGTAACTCGCTTGGCTCTTTCTTGTTTATCAATAAAAGCTATTCAAGTTTTCCTCCATACTCTTGTGTCATTTATGTTTGTTGCATTTGTGTGGTCAATTTACATCTGATCCTAGATTGGTTATGACTATAGATCCATGTTCTTGTATAGTGCTATGCTGCTGTGATCTTACAGGTACTCTGTGAAGCTGGGCGTGCAAGGGAACAAGTAGCGAAAGACTATCAAGAGAGAGAGGAATCGAACTAGGAGATTAGCGCAAGATAGAGGTTGGTCTTATTTGTTCTTCTCTCATCTATACTTCATAAAGAAAAAATGAAAGTAGCTTTACTTTATTTGTTTCTAATGTAGCTATCACACCTTAGTGGGATAAGCAGTTCTGTGTAGACACTTTTCCCTGTAACAACATGGTAATGTGCTCAAGAAACTCCTACACCTGCTTCTTAATTTTAGAATTCTCTAAAGCAGACAACCTATACATTCCAATGTTAGGCAATGGAGCATCTTGCTGCAAAATAATATCTTGTACTATTTCCTTTTTGGGTGGTAGACCTTTAGGTTCTTGAAACAAGATATCATACTCTGAAACAACCTTTTCTAAATCAACTTGTTGTTCATCATTACAATCTTCAAATACATTGGTTTTATCAAGTTTCTTTTCCTTTAAAACCATTAGTAAGAATTGTTTGCATGAATTTATCATTCTTTTCATCTACCCTGAGTTTATGAGAGTATAATTATTTTTGAGCTTATAAGCTCTTACAAAGTATTCGATTTCATCTTTAACAAGTAGATACTTGTTCTCATCTCTATAGAAAATAGCTTTTCTGTCATACAAGTAAGGACTTCCTAAAACAATTCCACATATATCCAAAGCAATTATGTCTAACTCAACCTCATCTACAAATGTTGAACCAAAAGAAAACTTGAGTTTGCACTGTCTAGTCACTTGTAGTTGTGCTTTATAATTTAACCGTCTGTTGATGGCCCAGAAATTGGGTCAACAACAAGGGGGATACCCACCCAGTCCGAAACCTGGTTGGCGGCTCCTTGCCCGTTTGGTGTAGCGGGTCCGACTGGGGATAATGGGACCAGCTTCCCAATCTAAAGGGTGTGTGTGTGTAGAATTTGATTATGCTGATTCTAGAAGTATTTTAGAGTTAACTCAAATCTAACTTGTAAACTGACTCTATGCTATTGTAATCTAATGAAAACAACACATCTAATCTACGCTAACCTGGGGTATATTTCTTTTATTATGCGATCTAAAAATATTTCGAACAATAGATGGTAATAAAGATCATTCAGCTATCATAAGAATATAAACCAATTAAGATGAACCATTCTGCATAAAACGTTAGGCAAAACAGTTGTGAACAGCATATCGCATAATAAGCTATTCATATGTCAAACACAAACAAATGATTCCACCGTACAGAAGTGCCAAATGGTAACCCAGACATTCATACATCAACATATAAACAACTAAAACTGCATATCACTCTAAGAATATAAGCAGAAATTTGTCAAGAGATAAAAGTACCATTTATGACTGATTTTCACTCATAAACCTCAACCAATAATGATTTATCTCTACTTACTTCTAACGCCTACTAAGAGTACAGAAGTGCAACATCAGTAGCAGACATTAAAATGCAAACATAAATAAATCTCGATCCTTCCATTCATCAAAACCTCCTCTGAGGGTGCAGAAGTGCATGTTCCGAGGACAAGTTTTTGACAAATCTCTGGACCCTTCTCCAATGCAATGAGAAGGGTTAAAATACTACTTCCTAATTCTAATAATAGTATCATTACAAAATTTTAGGATACGGTTTTCAAATGACTGTCCTTTTTCTAATATAGTAAAAAGAGAAAAAACAACATTCTAAATGAAATCACTTATGAGCTTGGTCTTTAAAGTTGCAAGTGTCTAGCATAGGCTTGAGAAGAGTCGGCTGACTGATTTCTGCGCTGAGCTAGGCTGCGAAAACGGCATCTACGAGAGCTGGCGCTAACTTCTCGGCTGCGTTTGTAATGCATTTCACCGTCATCAATTGGCTGTGCGGTTTAACCAAATACGTCCAGTAACATTCCCAATTCAGCCTGACCAATGCTTGGATTGCCTTCCCTTTTGCCTATGCTTTCTGCCTCCATTCTGTTTCCAGTTGCAATTTGTTTGGTAGGTACCTCGGGGTGGTCTCTGCAATTAAATTTTCCCTGTGTAAATTCTTATTTACACAGTCGATAAGAATGCTTGCCTGTGTTGCTGCTGTCTCTGCTGCTTGCTCCGCCCACATGATTTGATCATCCCATTTATTAAACAGCAACTCTTTATGATTTTCATTAATCCTGGGTGCACCTGCTCTTTTCCCTTCCTCATCATCTTGCCAAGTCAAATATTCTGTCACCCTCTTGTCGTTCTGATCATAGTCGCTCCGCAAATCCACCACTTGACTGGTGATTTTGTCGCTCAGCGCACAATAGTGACTCCACTGTGATATTTTACGTCCCAACTCTTCCTGCTGCTGCAGTAGTTGCTCGCTCAAGCCGATAGATTTTGAGATAAACTCTGCCAGCTTAGGCTCATCTTTATGCATTTTTTGCAAAGTCTGCAATTGTTTTTCTTTTTCTTCGAGACTCCTTTGATAGCCTATCTGCATCCGTTGAAAGTATTCTTGTAGTTTTTCAAGCTGTCTGGAAGCTTCAGTGTTCACGTTGGCTTGTTGCAACTGTTGTTGTAGCAGTTGTATATGATTTTCTTGTTCCTTTAATAGTTGCTGAACTTCAGAGGCCTTATCAATAGTTGCAGAAGCATACGCTCCTGCAATCTGAGACAGCTTCATAAGATTTTCCGTCGGATTATTATTGGGGTCTTTCCATAAGACATCCAAATGTTCATCCTCTTGAGACAGTGTATTTTCAAGCTTTCTTTTCTTTCTCTCTCTCCTTACAACTGCTTTGTGTTGGGGACTATAGAATACATCCAGTGGAGGAATTTCTTCTACGTTAAGTAGAAGTTCTGAGGTTGGAGCGATAGGAAGGTGTTCAGCTTCTGTGGCACTACTGACCATGGTCGAAACGACTTCTTGCACCACCTGTGTATTATTCACAGGTGTTTTCGGGACTTTCCCTTCAAGATTGATCAATTCATTGAAGGTTTCCCACTCTTTATCTAGCTCTGTCGTGACAAGTGGTGCTTCGATGACAGGAGGGGGGACATCTCTTGGTGGTGAGGCGATAACTTGTTGTTGAGACATTGCACTTGACTGAGCTGTGTCTTTGGTTGTTTCTTCATTTTTTCCTTGGTCGTGAACATACTCTTCAAGATGCTCAGATACTTCTTGCGCGGCGTTGGACTTAGATCTGGAAGTGCTGGAGTTTTCACTGGGGTTGATGCTTGGAGTTGGTTCTCTAGTAGGTAGTCGTAGCCTCTCTAGTGGAATACTGGCCAGCCTTCTTTCTCTGTATAACGTGAATTTTTGGAGGTCATCTGGAGACAACCTCGACTGAGCTTCCCACAAGATTTCTTTGAGCGAACTTTTACTCTGAAACAGATCATCAAACGCATCTTTCTTTCCAGAGAACACTCTTATCTTAACGTTCGTTGTGAATTCTTGGGCCACATCATTTGGGTCGAATGGCCTCGCTGGGAACTTAAATAATTGAAGACACGTCACATTCTCCACTTCGCCAAAAGTGTGTCCTACATCGAACAAAGAGAAGGCCCCACAAGTTATGGGGAATTGAGGCCATATGGCCTTCTTCTTGTCCTTTAGGTCTTTGGTCAGGCCGCCTTCAGAACAGGTTTGATAAGCGGTTTCTCGGGCCAAAAGTTTATCAGGGACATATAGGGGTAGGAGATGGGGAGGTACAGTGCTTCCAAAAACTCTAATGTAAGTAAACCATTCTTCCCCAAACCATCTCGTGATGGGGATGATGTCAATTTGGGCCTTGGGAGAGCACCTTGGGGGTTCCTTATCATATATCATTCTATATAGGGGCAAAATAAGCCCATGGCAAATCTGGTAAAAGTGAGGGGTAAACTGGGAATCCCATAAGACCTTATGATAAACATGGATGGGCAATGGATCTTGGGTAGTCCATTTCCAACCCATAATAGGGAATTCAGATACAAGACAAACAGAATCCATAATATAGGCAGACAGATAAACAGGAGGATAGACCCTTTGAGACAAGGATCTCTTAGACCGGTAATTGAGAACAGCCGTGTATAGAGTATCAGAAAGGATTTTGGCCCCATCTAGGATGTCGGCGTTAGTGGCAGCATCAATTAATGGCAGCCATTCAGATGAAAACTTGTTGATATCCGGCATCTCAAATAACCTACAGAGCATGGCCGCAGCAAAACAATATGGAGAGGTGAGGGAACCAGTGCTGTACATACCGTTTTTATCCCTTTTTAGCGGCTCGTCTCTTGTAGACCATTCTTTAGTGGTGTCTGATAGATCTGGATTCTTCGCCGCGAACTTCTTAACAAATTGTGCATTATAGGTCGCTTGTGGTTCAGGAAGATGATACATAAGCTTCAAATCTTGCACAGCAAACGATCCCACAAGCCCATGTCCATGAACTTTTAATTGTCTGTTTTTTAATTCTGCATCATCCAGTATCCACTTGATCATATCTGTGTATGGTGGAATTTTGGGTCTTGCCGCTATTCTGTGAAGGAATGAACATGCTAGGTCCTCCAAGGATGCCTCAGAAGAGCGTGGTGCACCCGCAACAGCAGTCACCTTCATTATTCTAGGCTTTTCTTCCTCTAGCAGCCTATACATGCCTTCCCATGTTGATATCCCTGCGTCTTTGTTACAGGCCGTGTCTGTGTACAGGGGCGCCATCTCCTTGGTCTTCTCCCTCGTTTCGGAGCTTTGAGCTTTGTTTTTCTTTCCCATTTCTCTTTGAGTTTCTGTCTGAGTCGTCTTAGCACTTTGTTCCTGCAGATTACGAGTGAAATGGAAATGACTGATCCAGAAAGGTGATGGGAGAGTTTTAAATGCAACAGATAAATCAAATATGCCACCTTACGTGAAGCAAATCTCTACCAAGGCACGCGTCTTTAATCCATTTAATAACTGACAACTAATTCATTTACTATCATTAAAAGCGCATGATTTCGGGTCAAATTATAGTAAGTGGTTTTTTCTTTGAATGGCGCGCCCGAAGGATTCGTACCGAAGTGATTTATGATTTGCTGACGTAATCTCGCATGTCGCGCGATCGCTAATCGCATCATCGCAAATCGCATGGATGTGGCATCGCAGCGATCGCAATATCGCAGATCGCAGAAATTTGATGTTTACCAAATCTTGCCTGGCTCATTTCTGCGATATGCGATCTAGCGATCGGCGTTATCGCAGATCGGCGAATCTTTAAGTTTTTCTTTATGAGTATTACTATTTTGCGATGCGATGTCATTATTAACACGAGGATGGTGCGCATAAAAAGGGAAATGAAGGTGTTTCCTATCCTTTTGCAATGCGACCTTAAAGGTTTTCTCTTTTATCATAGACTTAGGCTTAAAATATCCAAGAGGCTTTTTCTAAGCGTATGATTGTGACTTCAAAAAGAAACTCTTGCTTTTCCTAAAAATTAACTAAGGGTCCCCATTCATTCAGTATCATGGTTGATACTTAATTGAATAAGGGGGGGTGTTGCTGGCCACAACAATTGGCGATTCACTTGGGAGAACCAGTTATCTCTGCTTTCATGTTGACGCTTTCAAATTCCTGAAAAAAAATTTCTTAAAGAAAAAACTTGAACTTTATTATAAAAAGATAAAGCAAATGATATTTTAAACTGTCAATGATGTTTTGTTTCAACCTCTTTCTATTTCAATTACTTGCGTCTTCAGTTTGTCTTTGCACTTAAATCAGTCATTACTTGGTCTTGTAAAACATAAAATAAAGTCTTCCCTATGTATCAGCCCTTTTTAAATATGCTCCTTTGTCGTAGGTAGAGCCTCTGCTGCCAGCAGGCGTCCATAGCCTCGACAGGGTTACCTATTACCCAGCAATGATCCTTTATCCTGCTTAAGGTTATTTACAACTTTTTCAGAGAAAATCCCCTTTTTGACACTTTTTCCTTTTTATTCTCTAAAGAACAATGTCTTGGTTTGGTGGCCAAATTATGACACAGTCATTCACGTGATCTACACTTTTGCTGAACAAGTTGGCTCGTGATGAGACCCCTTGTCTTTTGATTGCAACAATCTTGAGTCATTGCCCTGTTTTGGTAGACAGTTTTGGCAAAATCAGCAAGTTATAATATCTGTGATCATGATAAGTCGGCTCGCGATGAGACCTCTTATTCTTTGAGATATAGTGTCTTTTTGGATTATTCCTCTGAATGCTGCGTTTTCCTTTAGCAGGGAGGAAGTCAAATTTTCTTTCCTTAAGAAAGTTCTGGACGACAATGATAGGGCTGTTTTGGTAATGGCTGTTTCTACAGAGAATCTTTATTTTAATATTGATACCTTTCATTGTGCTGACCTAAAACAAATTCTCCACTGAGATAGCTTTCTTTAAATTTTTGCAGTTGAAACTATCATCATATCTGGGTTAAAGTTCTATTGATAATAAAGATCAAATTCCTAAAAGATTTGTTGTTCATAGAAGCAGAAGTTTCAAAAAATCTTTAATAGAGAAAAGGTGTCTTTAGTAAATGCCAAATGTCGTTAACCAAAGCAAACATTATTATGGAGAAAAATATTTCACGCAATGAGAGGCAAGCATTCCCTATGGTTATGTACATAATAACTTTGCCTATCAATTATTAAAAGCAAACCTAATAACCTAGCTAAGTTTCTCCTACTCCTATTCTAACTATATACAGAAAATCAACTATGTGAAATGATATTTCCAATGGAACCATCTATTCATTTTTATTCCTAGTCGTATGAAACTTTCAAACATCAGTGTAAAGAACCAAACTTTCCTTGGATCATAAATATTGGCTGTGGAATAAGAACATACAACCTCAATTGGAATTCTGTCTGATTTTCCTTTCTCATGAGAACTTTTTTCCAACTGGATACCTATTGGATCATAAAAATTAGGATGAATTTCTGTTATGAATTGATGATCTCGCAATAGGAAGGATAACAAGTCAGATTGTGAAAATGATTTTTTAGTTTCAATGGCTTGTAACCTATTTTTTGTTAACGCTGGGCTTTTAGCGATTTCGTTTGAAATGAAAGTTCTCATATATAAATTGCTAAAACATAATCTATCAAAAGCTTGAAAATTTAAAAAGAAATCCGATTTTGTACAAAATGAGTTTAAGTGATAAAGAAATGAATGATTATTTGTACAAATATTGTTACAGCACAGCTGGGATTTACTTGTAACATCTCGCTCCTCACAAGTACTGGTCGGGTCTTGTGAATCAGGAAATAAGTTATGATTGCGAATAGGAGTGGATTTTTCCTCATGATATGAATCATAGATCGGGGTATTGTCTTGGATAGTAAAATCATCCAAATGATTTTTTACTTTGAAATGAGGGTCATTTGATATGATTTCTGATTCAAGTTGTTTCTCATTGTCTGAACCTAGTTGAGTTACTTGGGATAACTCAACAACATCATCGTTGTCAAAGTAACTATCACTAAAGACTCTACATATTTCCCTAGGTTCCTCTTTTTCATTATATATTTTCAGACAAGGGAGGTCAAGCAGCTCTTGTTTGACATTAATCAAAGGATGTGCTAAAGCTGTCCCTTTATCTTGAATACCTAATGATGAGTCGTTTGAATAACCCTCTATGTCCTTTGAGATATCTTTAATGTTGAGAGGGGAAAAATTGTCATCACTAAAAACATCGGGATAAAGAGAAAAATGTGAATCTGGAATAATACATTTGAAAACATCATAAAAAAAACTTTTTTCATGAGATCCATCATAAACATCAGGCTTTAGATCATACCTTTGTGCGCTCATACTTTTTGAAAGAGAAATAGTTCGTTCTTCTAACCTTGGCATCTGCATTCGTTGATTCGTAATGATATTGTCTAACTTTGTATCAGAGTCATCTTCTGGTTCTAAGGTAGTTTCTCTTTCAGTATTTTCGTTTTTGTTCTCCGGTATTAGAGCATGCATGACTCCTAAGCTTTGCAGATTTTCTTCTTTATGGATGATTTGTGTATCTGACTTGAAATGCTCATTCATATTAGACGAAAATGAAACAAAGGTTGAACTAATTTCTGCTTGATCAGGCATAGGAGGTAGGGAATACTCATCATAATTTGAAGATTCTTCATCCGTGAGCTCACTCTCAAGATCATACTTTAGGCATTTAAGATGAAATCGCATATTAAAATCCCTTACTGGTTCATCTTGCTTCCGTAGATAGTCAATTTCATCATACACCTGGCCGTAGTCATAACAATCAAATTCCAAAATGAAAGTCTTGACGAATTGGTCCCAGCTGTGGATTGATGCAACTGTGAGGGTTCTGCACCATTTTCTAGCTTCCGTTGTGAATGTAAGAGTAAAAATTCTGCACAAAACGCCTTCATCAATTCTCTGAATATCAGAACTTGAAACTTTTTGAATGAACTAAAGGGCATGATTAAATGCAGAAGAATTATTCTTACCGTTGAATTTTACCTGAGACAAGAGCCTTACCACATCTGGTGGAGTGTTGGAAGAGGTAGGAACATGGATGCAACTCCAAATAGGAATTCTATGAGCAGCCATCCTGTTTCAAGCTTTATAATTTGGAAAACATTCCAACAGACACTATGCTCAGGCCCTCCTTCTAGTGCCAAATATGTTGAGGGCCCGGAAATTGGGTCAACAACAAGGGGGATACCCACCCGGTCCGGAACCTGGTTGGCGGCTCCTTGCCCGTTTGGTGTAGCGGGTCCGACTGGGGATAATGGGACCAGCTTCCCAATCTAAAGGGTGTGTGTGTGTAGAGTTTGATTATGCTGATTCTAGAAGTATTTTAGAGTTAACTCAAATATAACTTGTAAACTGACTCTATGCTATTGTAATCTAATGAAAACAACACATCTAATCTACGATAACCCGGGGTATATCTCTTTTATTATGCGATCTAAAAAGATTTCGAACAATAGCTGGTAATAAAGATCATTCAGCTATCATAAGAATATAAACCAATTAAGATGAACCATTATGCATAAAAAGTTAGGCAAAACAGTTGTGAACAGCATATCGCATAATAAGTTATTCATATGTCAAACACAAACAAATGATTCCACCATACAGAAGTGCCAAATGGTAACCCAGACATTCATACATCAACATATAAACAACTAAAACTACATATCACTCTAAGAATATAAGCAGAAATTCGTCAAGAGATAAAAGTACCATTTATGACTGATTTTCACTCATAAACCTCAACCAATAATGATTTATCTCTACTTACTTCTAATGCCTACTAAGAGTACAGAAGTGCAACATCAGTAGCAGACATTAAAATGCAAACATAAATAAATCTCGATCCTTCCATTCATCAAAACCTCCTCTGAGGGTGCAGAAGTGCATGTTCTGAGGACAAGTTTTTGACAAATCTCTGGACCCTTCTCCAATGCAATGAGAAGGGTTAAAATACTACTTCCTTATTCTAATAATAGTATCATTACAAAATTTTAGGATACGGTTTTCAAATGACCGTCCTTTTTCTAATCTAGTAAAAAGAGAAAAAACAACATTCTAAATGAAATCACTTATGAGCTTGGTCTTTAAAGTTGCAAGTGTCTAGCATAGGCTTGAGAAGAGTCGGCTGACTGATTTCTGCGCTGAGCTGGGCTACGAAAACGGCATCTACGAGAGCTGGCGCTAACTTCTCGGCTGCGTTTGTAATGCATTTCACCATCATCCATTGGCTGTGCGGTTTAACCAAATATGTCCAGTAACATTCCCAATTCAGCCTGACCAATGCTTGGATTGCCTTCCCTTTTGCCTGTGCTTTCTGCCTCCATTCTGTTTCCAGTTGCAACTTGTTTGGTAGGTACCCCGGGGTGGTCTTTGCAATTAAATTTTCCCTGTGTAAATTCTCATTTACACAGTCGATAAGAATGCTTGCCTGTGTCGCTGCTGTCTCTGCTGCTTGCTTCGCTCGCGTGATTTGATCGTCCCATTTATTAAAGAGCAACTCTTTATGATTTTCATTAATCCTGGGTGCACCTGCTCTTTTCCCTTCCTCATCATCTTGCCAAGTCAAATATTCTGTCACCCTCTTGTCGTTCTGATCATAGTCGCTCCGCAAATCCACCACTTGACTGGTGATTTTGTCGGTCAGCGCACAATAGTGACTCCACTGTGATATTTTACGTCCCAACTCTTCCTGCTGCTGTAGTAGTTTCTCGTTCAAGCCGATAGATTCTGAGGTAAACTCTGCCAACTTAGGCTCATCTTTATGCGTTTCTTGCAAAGTCTGCAATTGTTTTTCTTTTTCTTCGAGACTCCTTTGATAGCCTATCTGCATCCGTTGAAAGTCTTCATGTAGCTTTTCAAGCTGTCTGGAAGCTTCAGTGTTCGCGTTGGCTTGTTGCAACTGTTGTTGTAGCAGTTGTATATGATTTTCTTGTTCCTTTAATAGTTGCTAAACTTCAGAGGCCTTATCAATAGTTGCAGAAGCATACGCTCCTGCAATCTGAGACAGCTTCGTAAGATTTTCAGTCGGATTATTATTGGGGTCTTTCCATAAGACGTCCAAATGTTCAGCCTCTTGAGACAGTGTATTTTCAAGCTTTCTTTTCTTTCTCTCTCTCCTTACAACTGCTTTGTGTTGGGGACTATAGAATACATCTAGTGGAGGAATTTCTTCTACGTTAAGTAGAAGTTCTGAGGTTGGAGCGATAGGAAGGTGTTCAGCTTCTGTGGCACTACTGACCATGGTCAAAATGACTTCTTGCACCACCTGTGTATTATTCACAGGTGTTTTCGAGATTTTCCCTTCAAGATTGATCAATTCATTGAAGGTTTCCCACTCTTTATCTAGCTCTGTCGTGACAAGTGGTGCTTTGATGACAGGAGGGGGGACATCTCTTGGTGGTGAGGCGATAACTTGTTGTTGAGACATTGCACTTGAGTGAGCTGTGTCTTTGGTTGTTTCTTCGTTTTTTCCTTAGTCGTGAACAGACTCTTCAGGATGCTCAGATACTTCTTGCGCGGCGTTGGACTTAGATCTGGAAGTGCTGGAGTTTTCACTGAGGCTAATGCTTGGAGTTGGTTCTCTAGTAGGTAGTCGTAGCCTCTCTAGTGGAATACTGGCCAGCCTTCCTTCTCTGTATAACGTGAATTTTTGGAGGTCATCTGGAGACAACCTCGACTGAGCTTCTCGCAATATTTCTTTGAGCAAACTTTTACTCTGAAACAGATCATCAAATGGATCTTTCTTTCCAGAGAACACTCTTATCTTGACGTTCGTTGTGAATTCTTGGGCCACATCATTTGGGTCGAATGGCCTCGCTGGGAACTTAAATAATTGAAGACACGTCACATTCTCCACTTCGCCAAAAGCGTGTCCTACATCAAACAAAGAGAAGGCCCCACAAGTTACGGGAATTGAGGCCATATGGCCTTCTTCTTGTCCTTTAGGTCTTTGGTCAGGCCACCTTCAGAATAGGTTTGATAAGCGATTTCCTGGGCCAAAAGTTTATCAGGGACATATAGGGGTAGGACATGGGGAGGTACAGTGCTTCCAAAAACTCTAATGTAAGTAAACCATTCTTCCCCAAACCATCTCGCGATGGGGATGATGTCAATTTGGGCCTCGGGAGAGCACCTTGGGGGGTCCTTATCATATATTATTCTATATAGGGGCAAAATAAGCCCATGGCAAATCTGGAAAAAGTGAGGGGTAAACTGGGAATCCCATAAGACCTTATGATAAACATGGATGGGCAATCGATCTTTGGTAGTCCATTTCCAACCCATAATAGGGAATTCAGATACAAGACAAACAGAATCCATAATATAGGCAGACAGATAAAAAGGAGGATAGACCCTTTGAGACAAGGATCTCTTAGACCGGTAATTGAGAACAGCCGTGTATAGAGTATCAGAAAGGATTTTGGCCCAATCTAGGATGTCGACGTTAGTGGCAGCATCAATTAATGGCAGCCATTCAGATGAAAACTTGTTGATATCCGGCATCCCAAATAACCTACAGAGCATGGCCGCAACAAAACAATATGGAGAGGTGAGGGAACCAGTGTTGTACATACCGTTTTTATCCTTTTTTAGCGGCTCGTCTCTTCTAGACCATTCTTTAGTGGTGTCTGATAGATCTGGATTCTCCGCCGCGAACTTCTTAACAAATTGTGCATTATAGGTCGCTTGTGGTTCAGGAAGATGATACATAAGCTTCAAATCTTGCGCAACAAACGATCCCACGAGCCCATGTCCATGAACTTTGAATTGTCTGTTTTTTAATTCTGCATCATCCAGTATCCACTTGATCATATCTGTGTATGGTAGAATTTTGGGTCTTGCCGCTATTCTGTGAAGGAATGAACATGCTAGGTCCTCCAAGGACGCCTCAGAAGAGCGTGGTGCACCCGCAACAGCAGTCACCTTCATTATTCTAGGCTTTTCTTCCTCTAGCAGCCTGTACATGCCTTCCCATGTTGATATCCCTGCGTCTTTGTTACAGGCCGTGTCTGTGTACAAGGGCGCCATCTCCTTGGTCTTCTCCCTCGTTTCAGAGCTTTGAGCTTTGTTTTTCTTTCCCATTTCTCTTTGAGTTTCTGTCTGAGTCGTCTTAGCACTTTGTTCTTGCAGATTACGACTGAAATGGAAATGACTGATCCAGAAAGGTGATGGGAGAGTTTTAAATGCAACAGATAAATCAAATATGCCACCTTACGTGAAGAAAATCTCTACCAAGGCACGCGTCTTTAATCCATTTAATAACTTACAACTAATTCATTTACTATCATTAAAAGCGCATGATTTCGGGTTAGATTATAGTAAGTGGTTTTTTCTTTGAATGGCGCACCCGAAGGATTCGTACCGAAGTGATTTATGATTTGATGACGTAATCTCACATGTCGCGCGATTGCTAATCGCATTATCGCAAATCGCATGGATGTGGCATCGCAGCGATCGCAATATCGCAGATCGCAGAAATTTGATGTTTACCAAATCTTGCCTGGCTCATTTCTGCGATATGTGATCTAGCGATCGGCGTAATCGCAGATCGACGAATCTTTAAGTTTTTCTTTATGAGTATTACTATTTTGCGATGCAATGTCATTATTAACATGAGGATGGTGCACATAAAAAGGGAAATGAAGGTGTTTCCTATCCTTTTGCAATGCGACCTTAAAGGTTTTCTCTTTTATCATAGACTTAGGCTTAAAATATCCAAGAGGCTTTTTCTAAGCGTATGATTGTGACTTCAAAAAGAAACTCTTGCTTTTCCTAAAAATTAACTAAGGGTCCCCATTCATTCAGTATCATGGTTGATATTTAATTGAATAAGGGGGGGTGTTGCTGGCCACAACACCATCCTAATGGGTATGGTTTCTTGTGAGGTGTAGTCACTAATCCCAATTTCTTTACGATTGCTTCTGAAATTAAATTTACTTGTGAGCCACTATCAAACAAAGTATCAGTATTTCGATGTTTGGAAATAACTCAAATATGGAAAAGCTCATGCCTTTTTCTCTCATTTTCTTCATCAATAGTAGATTTTGCAGAATTACTAGTAGATGCTTCGTAATTCTTACCTTTTATACCCATGGCTGCAATAGTTGTTTCATCTCCTGAGTCTAACCCCAAATCTTTCTGAATAGCTGCAACAGTCTTCTTCTTCTTTCCCTTGAACTTCTTAGGTCTCAGCTCTAGATGCAGAATCCAACAGTGCTCATCATCATGCCCATCCTTTTTACAGTGAATGCATGAAGTTTTGCTCTTCTATGAAGTGTTAGCCTTCCTTGCTTTCCATTTCTACTTTATTTTCTCTTTATTCTTGATCGCAGTGGGTTGGGATGATCCCCCAACTTCTGGACTTCCATTCTTTCCTCTAGCTTCTAGATGAGTAGCTTGTACAGATACCTCATCTATACTAGTGGGATTAAACATGAGGATAGTGTGCCTCATGTAGCTATGTAGACCACCAATGTACTTCAACAGAGTCTCAGGTGAGTCTAATGAGATTCCTAGAATCAATGCTCTCTTTCTAAATTCTTGAGTGTACCCTTGTACACTTTGCCCTTTCAACTGTCGAAGAGTTTGCCAACTCATCATGGCTTGCTGCATGTAGGCCAATGGATAGAACTACTTTTTGATTGCAGAAACAAATTCACTCCAGATAAAGATAGTCTTACCATGTCTTTTCAGATCAGCTTGGGTCCTGCCTTCGCACCAAACCAAGGCAGTGCCTCCAAGACGTAGGCTTCCTAGATGAATCTTGCTCTTGTCTGATTCAATACTCTACACTCTACAATAGACATCATTTTGTCTAATCCAATTGTCCAGCTTTTCTGCATTCAACTCTCCATCATATATAGGTAAATCAAATGTAACATCTAGTTTAATCAAAGATGCTTTCTTGTTATGTATAGGGCTATTAAGAGGTGTGAGGAATCCTTCTTCTTTCCCCTTGCCTTTTGAGTGGTCATGGAAATGAGACTCATCTTCTCCTTTGTCTTGTTTAGAGCCTGATGCATCTTCATCCTTATGTTTTCTAAAGTCCTTATACATTTCCTCTACCATGGATTTTATGGCTAGGAAACTATCTATGAATTGAGGGTCTGGTCCCATAGAACCTTCCTCTGACATTGTCTTCTGAGGATAGACTCTCCCAATTTCAGGATTAGTTTCGACCAACTCTCCTTCTCCTAATTTGAGCTTTGATCTAGTTAGCATTCAACAGCTAAACCAACACAAGCTTGTCTAACCTTACAGCCTAGAGCTCTGATACCACTTGATCTGAAAATCACTCGTGTGTGACCTCAGTTAAATAATTATTGTATGAAGGTATTATAGACTCATGTGCTAGTGTGTGTCTATGTTATTTTAGGCAACGGATTGATCAGACTGCAAAATACACAGACACATGAAAATGGAAAACGGTAAGGAAAAACACAGTAAGCAAATGAAAGAACACAATAATTAATAAGGAGTTCACCCTATTCTCCAGGGCTACATCTCTGATCTAGCTTTCAATGGTGGCCTTATTTTATTGTGTCTTTAAAACAGAGATTTATAATGAGGATCTCAATTTGAGTCTCCTAAAACAGAGAATGTGTGGTAGGGTGGTTCTTGGATTCCCCAAGCCACTAGAGTACACAGACTCTTTTCCTTGCCAAATCTTGACCTTTTTGGTCTTTAATGGGAGGTGCCCAATGTGGTGCTCAATTCCTGATAGATCCTCATAGGGATTACTTGTCTGCTTGATGTTGCCTTACACTGTGGGTCAGCTCGGCTCTCTATTTTTCTACTTCTTGCTTCACTGTTCTTCCTCTCTGGTTCTTCGTTCTTCTCTCTCGGTCTTCCCGTTGTCTGTTCTGTGTCGGTTCATGTCTTAAGGCCAATCTGTCCTCGACTGTTCATTTCCTCTTTCGCCCTTTCAGTCCCCCTGCTGCTTTTCGCTTGGAGTTCCCTGCCTCTACGTCTTCGCCAACATCTCACAGCGAGTGGCCACTTGTCCTCTCACGAACTGTGCGAGCTCTTCCTTGACGGTTCGGTATTTTCAGTTATGTTGTGGAATGACTCATCTGCCAACTTAGTGGTCAAATCAGGTGTCAATTTCTTATGTGTCACAGCTTAATCCCCTGTCAAATCCAGTTCCTCCATCAGACGGAATCTCCACCGTCAAATCTAGGGCCCCTAGATCCTATGACATTCGCTCATTTCACGCATTTGACTTTCTCGACCGTTAGCACTCAATGAGCGGTGGTTTTCTCTCTCATCCGCTGGACACGTGTTGGGCGTTGAATGGAATCACTCGTTTTTCTCCAAATCCGCTTACCACCCAAGGATTCCCTCGATATATACCACCGATTTTGGAGCACGGGTCCCACCTTTCACCTTAGCGCTTTCCCCAGTGTTTCCCGGCTTCCATAAGGCTGAGTGCTTTGGGGCTTTTCCTTTTGGAGGGGTTTTGCCCAGCGATGCACGATTAGCACTAAGCGCTAATCATGCATTAGAAATGCCCTCTGTTTCCCGATCCAAGCTTCCTAACTGCCAGTTTTTCCTCCTACATGGTCTCCATGGGCCTCGGTCAGCGTGCTTTGACCGAGGTCGTCGTCGTTTCTTACTGGCTGCAAACTGCCACTGTCTAGAGGTTTTCTTGATCGCTCTTTATCCATAAATTTGGAGTCTGTCCTGTTTTGATACAGTCATGGCACCTTGTTAATCTTCATGGATCCAATTCGGATCATGCCTAGTGGGAAATCGGGTCTGTTGGCCTCTGAATTTCATTATAAGCCATCTAAAACATAAATAGTTTGAGTCTTTTTAGCCAATCCTTATAAGGTTGATAGTCTGGAAACCAACTAATAAAGATCAGACTTAACACATAAATGCTACCCAAGATAAACAAAAAAAAATAATCCAAAATTAATAGTTATAGTTTCAACCCATTAATCATCCGATGATTCCACTGGAGCAAGATATTTATCACTTGATCCTAGTAATTCAGATTGCGGTAGAAATGGTATATGTCGCTCAATGTGGCCACAACGAGTGTTTTGATTCTGCAATTGACATTGGATAAGTTGGAGCTCATTTTGAATGTATTGTAGACTCCACTTCACCTCAATGTGTGCTGCTGTGTTGGTGGTCGCAGCCATTGCTTTGGCCACTATGCACTTCATTAACCAATAAAGATGAATGGACTATCTGAACAGAATGAGACAACTGCGCGTGTACTCAATGTCCATGATTAGTTCCCCCAAGTCTTTGACAGGTGGTTCAAGCTCAGCTTGTGAATTCAACTCTGCCTCCCAATTCATAATCAATTGTTTCACCTACGTTGGGGTCCCTTTGCAGTAAGCCTTGATCGTAGCCTGAAGATTTGTATATTTTGTTTTTCGATACATATGTCACACAGTTCCTTGTCATGCAGTCTGCTACCACGCAGTCACCTATCATGCAGTCAACTAACATGTAGTCTCATGCCGCTCATTCCTCTTCCACATGGTCTTGTGTCGCTTAGTCCGACTGGAATATGTATCTACATCTTTTCCTTTATCTTCCTGGTTTCTTCTACATCTTCCACCTCGACCCGAGGCTCCACCATGAGGCTGAGACTTCATCATATTTTCCAAGATCGGTCCCCTTTTCTTCACCCTTCTCCCACTTTCCGACACTCATGACCCAACCCACCATACAGAGGCCAAAAGTAAATACAACATACATAGACCTGGAATATAATTTGTACAAATAAACATCCAAAAAACAAGCATTAAATTAGTGAATTGCCGGAAAAACAAATGCAATGTTGGACAACATTGTGTCCCTTCAGAATTCCACCACTTGACCCAAAAAACATAAATAATTAATAACCCTTGGAAGGTGGGAGGTATCACCAGAATGAAAATGATTTCCTCCATATCGCCCTGAGCCCTAAGTCCATAGACTTGGCCCTCATCATTTTCCAAAACCCTTGCTCTCCACTGGGCTTGCCCCAATATTTCAGGCTTAAATCAGGAAACCGAATTATCAACATGCATAGACAACATCATGATAAAAGACCAGAAGCCAGTAAACATACCCATTCGAGAAATAATATTGCCAAAAAATATAGGAATTGACATTACATAATCGAGAAGGCTTATATTTCAAGTCATAAAAAATGCTAATTTAACCAATGTTCATTTCCCCTCCTGGTGTGAAGTTTATCCCTAGTAGCCACCCCCCATCGAGGATAAAGGATAACATTATAACATACCAAACTTTATATTCCAGCCTCGAGTAGAGACAAGAAGTAGTTGGGTATTCCTCTCACTTTCCCAGTGTCGGGACGTATAAACAACAAACTTAAGCTCCTTAAGAAGTTAAGGACCCAAGTTTACATGCCAAATATATGGTCTTAACTCCACCTTCACTCCCACTACCTGTAGGTGCCAAGGATTACCAACTTTCACATCATGGATCTGCCATGATCTATGATGATGCATATTATCACAGTGAATACACGTGTGAGGGCATGGACGATACCACCCACCATCCGAAAACAATAAAAGCTCTGTCATTTCAATCAATCCCAAGTGGGCCTCCAACTATCTCACACCACGATCACGGGTTATGATGAGGAGCCAGGTCCTGGTTGAGAATCAGAGTCAATCGGTTCATTCATGCTTCCCCAATCTGCCTTATCCAAGGCTTATCTATATTCACTCCTGGGTGAAGGCATCTCCAGTTTGATAAAAACTCTGCGGCTTTGTTGCCATTGCGAAGGACATGTGAGGGGATGATATATTCAAAATCATGAATAAGTTCACTAATATCCTAGATCAAGTGAGTAGTCCTCTAGCTTTTACTAATATTTTTCAACTGGGATCCCTGCTTAATATTTTTAATAGTATCAATGACCAAAGAATGGTTGACTTCCACCACCTTTTTTCTAATCCCTTCCCTTCTGGCTATTATCAATAGATGTTTAACAACATTGAATTTAGCTTCGTTCTTACTAGCAACGTGACAATACGAAGCATATATTCGGACATCTTGACCTTGTGAATCCTTGATGACCCATCCAAACCTCGCATCCCCAAGGTTACCTTTAGATGCCCCATCGAAGTTTAGCTTAAGAAAAACCTCAAGGGGGCATAAGAAGTGAGAAGGAGTGTTATAGAAATTTTTGGGCACTAAAACCCCAAGCATAAAATGTCCATAAACCAAGGGCTCCTAAGTCCCTAAAAGTGTTGTTCTAACCCGTAAAGGAACAAGGTCAACTGGTTATAGCTTCTCCCAGAAGTTCTCCATGAAAAACTACTCAGAACTGGTCAAAATAGGATCATTTTAGCTGCTCCATAGGCAAAGTGCGTTGCATCTCACCTAAACACACTGTGTGGGTGCGTTGCATTTCAAAAGGCCCTTCTATGGGGTGCGATGGGCGAGAAGTGACAAATGGCAGTGTCCTTCCGCGAGGCGTAGAGGCATGGAAACTTCCAGAAACTTCTCCTGTGACACTTGCTTCCCTGAATTCGACCAAGGATGAGTAAGAGATCATCAATCTCCAAGTGGAATCAAGAACTATCAGAGGGAAGACACTAATCAAATCACAAGCTGACTAATCTCCCTTACAGATATCTATATATGGATCCCTCATCCCAGAGATCCAAAGGGTGGAATTTTGCATATTGTAACGAATTGTTGTTGGTTTCTTGAGACAACATCAGATTGTTGGGTGATCTAATCTTTGTATGAGGTGAAGAGGGGCTTCTTTGCTGAGAGGATGATGCTGGGTCAGAACAACTGGTTGTAACTCCCCTTGGCTCTTTCTTGTTTATCAATAAAAGCTATTCAAGTTTTCCTCCATACTCTTGTGTCATTCATGTTTGCTGCATTTGTATGGTCAATTTACATCTGATCCTAGATTGTTTATGATTATAGATCCATGTTCTTGTATAGTGCTATGCTACTGTGATCTTACAAGTACTTCGTGAAGCTAGGCGTGCAAGGGAACAAGTAGCGAAAGACTATCAAGAGAGAGAGGAACCGAACTAGGAGATTAGCGCAAGACAGAGGTTGGTCTTCTTTGTTCTTCTCTCATCTATACTTCATAAAGGAAAAATGAAAATAGCTTTACTTTGTTTGTTTCTAAGGTAGCTATCACACCTTAGTGGGATAAGCAGTTTTGTGTAGACACTTTTCCCTATAACAAAATGGCCACTCCACTGGGGACGAATTAGTTTGTTTGTTTATCTTCCTTGTTGTCTATTTTATAAACTTACAGACGGAACCTGAAGTCGAGCTAGGTAGCTTTCGAACTGCATTTGATATGAAAATGCAAATTAGATAAATGTCGCTTCAGTCAATCTCCAGGATTTGTTTATAAATTAAACAACTGATTTACAAACTCTTTGATTGCCCTTTGTGATAGCTCTTAGATCCTCCTTAGATCTACCCCTGATTGTTGCATTACTGATCACCATTTGCTCGGCCAAAACCCATGAACTGAACTGCAAAATGTGACCCGGAACCCAAGCAAAGTCTCGTCTCTGGCCCAGCATAGGTACTGTTCTGTGAATCTAAATTTCAGCACACTTCCCAAGTGTAGTAGGTGCCCTGCATTTCAAATTCCCTGTGTTACAGGTGCGCTGATCAGACTAGGAATTGGCCAGTTTTGGTTTCTGTAGTTCATTCTTTCCAGTTCTATTCATGAATTTTGCTGCCTGTGATCTATATATCTCTGTTTGAAACCCCTTTTCTTTGTTGTTATTCCGCCTCCTTTGTACAAAATAACTGTAAATGTTTTTATGTGTTTGTTGAGTCATTTTCAGTTCTCCTTTGCAAAAGTAATGTAATTGTACTGTCGTCCTTTGATTTAAAAGCATTGCAAGTGTCGTTTTTAAGTATAGGAAAGAGTTTGATTGCTGTAGATAATCGATTATCCTGTTACTATTGTATTTGGTTTGAGTTTGTAATTTTTCTAGTGTCGAAAACAAGTTTTCATTTCCAAATCGTAAGGTGTTGTGATTGCCTCCATTTTTTATTTTGAAGAGAAACTTGTTGATAACTGTCGCTTGAAAAGTAATTCAGATTTGTGCATCAACTTTCTTTTTACCATTTACATACTAAGAAAGTCGAAAACAAATATATGCATGTTCATTTGCATTTAGACTGTCTGATTGGTTTGATTTAGGAAAGTGCATTTAGGGTGTGCTCTTTGCTCTTTGTGAAAGAATACTATCTCTCTTTCCTTAGTAGCTAGGATTTTCATTGCACAAAGAAGATAAAAGACTGTTTATCATCTTAGACTGCATTTTAGGAATTACACATCTACATCTCGCGGTGAACCTGAAAGGCAAACTTCATAAACAAGATCAACTATAAAATAAATTCAATGAATCTAACAATGCTTTGGAACCTAACGCACAACATTTAGAAGTCTAGGCTAGAGACGTATTCCGACGTTGTAAAGCCTGGTAACTATTGTTCTCACTGATGGTTGGGTGATTCCTCCACTTTGAGACGTTAAGTGCCAGTACAGACTTGTGCTCCCACGTACCGTCCAGTATATTTTGGGAGACCACAATAGGCTTAATCCTTTATCCATAGGAAGCCGTGTCTGCCGCCCTATCTATCGCAATGCACTGAACACAGCATTCAGGAAGATTGACTGTCGTACCATAAAAAGTATTCTGCAGTTTTGTGATTGGTATGGTAATCCCTCTACCTAGATTTCCAGAGCAGTCCCTTTCGTTCCTTTTCAGACTCCTTAACGGAAAAGGTCCATCTGAGCACTTTTCACTTCAGGCTCATTAAAAATCGAAGGCGACTAGAGTCATCTTTTGTTTTTTCTCGACTCTTCAAAATTGAAAAAACAAGTTGTGTCAAAGCATCTAAAATTTATTTTAAACGGAATAATCATCGCCTTTCCCTACGTTGATCTCAGGTCGAGAAAATGGAATCCACCAACCAAGGAATTCCCCTTGGAGGAAATCCTAGTCCTTTCTCCTCTTGGGGAGATGTTGGTGCACCCCATATGGCGACATTGTCACTTCCAGGATTGACAATCGGGTTGCCCATATGGCTCTTCTCAACCTCTGTCGTTCAGAACACCGCAATTCCTGAACAGTCGAGTCAGTAATTAGACGAATCCAGAGTTACCCACCAACCTTCTACTTCCTCCAATTCTTCCTCTCTTCCTTCTTCTTCGCTTGATGGGGTTGGTAAAGCCAAAAATCAAGTACCTGAGAAGAAGAAGGAAAAGAAGAAGAAAGAGAAGAAGAAGGAGCCAAAAGCGAAAGGGGGCAACCAAGTGTCGTTTAGCGAAAATCCACACACTGCACCGACCAAGCCTAAATCGCCATGTGTCATTTGCAAAGGGAACCACTATCATAGAGATTGTCCTTGCATCCCTCGGATCTTAAGGGACTGGTCTCCTCATTTGCACAACCCGGTGTCGTCAACCTCTAATGATCATCTTGAAAACACACTGTCGACTAGTGAAAGTTAAGCCCCAGGACAAAAAGGAAAATATAGGTTTCCTTGTAAACTGTGCGAAGGCGACCATGCTGTCCACCGTTGTCCCTTCTTAGACAAGGCTAAAAGAGTTTTGGACGATCGTCCGGTTTCACCGTTACGACTTCCTCCTGGATATAAAAAACTCTTGCCAAGTCCGTCACTAGTTGAAAAGCTGGCTGACCCACCCAGGTGGTCGGCCGAAGCATCTATCATTGAAGGCAAACCATCTGAACCCATACCAAATGAAAGTCAAAAGGTCGAGGTGGAAGTTGACCCGGTCTTGCCTTCAGAGGTTCCATCTTCAGATGATACAGTCATAGAAGAGAATAAGGATGACACCGTCCAAATTCTTTTCGTAAGCACAGACTCCGATGAACATGGGGGAAATTTACCCATTCCTTTACCGCAGGAAGGAAGTTCCTCAGAGTCGTACCAGGCCGTCTATTCAGTCCCACCTCCAAGCAACCTAGTTGTCTCCTTCGACTGGAATCAGCTAGGCAGACCCCGTTTACCAGCTAGTGTAACATTCCAAATTATTGCTCAAGTATATAGAATGGTTATGGCTGGTACCATCATAGATGAAGGGGCTTCTGTGAGTATCCTTTCCTCGACTGCTTGGAAGGCGCTTGGTTCGCCATCGCTTTTGCCTGAGATGAGAAATCTAACTGGCTTTAACAAAGGAACCAGTCGACCGTTAGGGATCCTTCCCAATGTGCCCATAACACTGAGAGGGAAAACCGTTCACATGAACGTAATGGTAGTTCAAGGACCCCTGGATTATAATCTACTCCTTGGACGAGACTATATTTATTGCATGGGAGCCATTGTCTCATCACTCTTTAGACTAATGTGTTTTCCGCACGAAGGAAGAGTGGTCAAGCTCGTAGACCAGCTTTCATTTCCCGGATCACGCATAGCAAATAATCACATACCATCCCTTAATGGTATTTTCACACAAGGAATGTCTCATCAATCCCCAGTCCGTCCACCTGATGAGCGCGAGTGATTCGGGGGACATGACTGAAACCCAGGGGGCATGCACCTTGGTCTGCTTCGGCAGGAAAACTTAGGGTATAGGATACGTTTCCGCGAGAGATATATGACTAGACTGTACTCCCATCCGTGATTGGAAGAGGGGGTTAGACTGGAACAAGATTCTCTCGTCAAAGTTATGTGAGTGGGTTGTCTCACCTTTGTCTATTTCGGTAGACATCGCCGAAGAAATGTTTTGTTTGCACTGTGAATAGAACAATCTTTGGTAACCTGAAAGAGGATTACTTTTCCTGATAAAACAAATGTTTTGTCGGTAGAACAAAAGGTGGCCTTGAAACTTTATTTTATACCTGGGGGCATGCAAACCTTTTGGCATGCAAGCGAAGAGCGACTATTTATTTTTTAAATCTACAGGTCCTCTAACCCTTTAAACTCGTAGGATTGGTCGTTATCTAACTTGCATAAAGAAAGGATGTGGGGCAAAAATCTAAAAATTGCCGTTTTTAATGGGACATTCTTATTATACGACTGGATTAATCGAGTAGTTTTAGCGCATAGTTCAAGCTCGTTATAAAATAAACATAAGCCATGAGCAAATGTTTCCCCCCACATTTAAGCTCATTAAAAAATGAACTATTTCCCGGTAAATAACCATCGTGAATGTAGTACTTTAGCCTTTGAAAGCCTTGGTCGTGTTCTCCTCATCACCTCCACTCTGCATTGGCCGATCATTCACCTCCATTTGATTGTTTACCCCTTTTGAGGAACAGCTGTGAAGAGTGATCTCACTAGCCATCCTTGTAACACTGCTGTGATTGGAACATTCCAAACCTTACCTGGAATCAGCTGCTACCCAATTTTATCACTCGTTCTTCAAAAGACGAGTCTCCTTTAAGCTCTTTTCAACTGACTCGTAAAATATGAAAATATTGCCGAGCCATTGGCCTCGCTAGCTCGTTAAAGGGACTGGAAGTGCTATCCCTCCTCTAAATTTTAATCTTTTTGACCTGAGGGATTATTACACAAAAAGATTGAGCGCTTGTTTTGTTCGGCTCGTTAAAAGTATTGAAAATTCATCCCTTTTGTATTGTTTTATACTTTTTCGGACTTAAGGGATTAGATGACAAAAAAGGAATTTTGGAGTTTCCTTTACGTTCCTTTTCAGACTCTCTAAAATTGAAAAAGACCGAGTTATCTTTGTCGTTAAAATCGTTAAAACTTAATAGCGACAAACTCATCCATAGCAGACAAGACCGAGTTTCACTATCGCTAGGCTCGTTAAAACATAGTGATGGGTTTGCTCGAAGGGAAAATTATAGAACAAGCATATGTTATCCTCCTCAAGCTTGACAAAAATAAAGAGGTATTGGTCAGCAATGACTGGGGAAAACTGGGAAGAAAACTTGAAGAAACTTTGTTGGTAGCAAGTCGCTCTTGAACATGACAGTTTCACTCCACATCCAAGTCGGGTTGGGTTGTTTCATTCACCAGTCACATCGCCATGGTCCCATCACACCATCCACATTTGGGGTAATGCTACCAATCCATCATGTCAGTGTCGCCGATATGTTCAAGAGAAGTCATTCAGAGAATTCACCTGTGTCTCACCCGCTACAATACATTCATACTCCATTCTTTCATGACCGCCACCCTGAACCATATGTCATCAGATCGTTTTCACCTCCATTAAAATCATTTGCTCCGTTCCGTGTCATTGATGTGGGATTCATTAAGGCCCTCCTGTGACGAATCACTTCTTGTCGACATCATCTCATTATCCAAGAAGTCGATCTAGGAACACCCCGTTCAGTACTTTGAAGCTTGCATGCCTCAATGGCAAGTTTCTCACTTCCGATGACAGGTCTACTGTTGTAGGGAAAAGTATCCGATTCGGATGACCCTATCCCACTCTAAGGGTGATAATACCTCAGCAACAACTGTAAACAAAACTACTTAAGGTTTACTTCTTTATGAAAGCAAGAGAGAATGAAGAAATGCACTAACCGTTGCCTTGCGCTTAATATTTGCTCCAATCTCTTCTCTTTGTTGCTTGCTCCTAGCTCTTTACCCTTTTGTTGGCCCAGCTACAATGAGATCCTGCAAAATAACAAAGAAGGAAACTACAAGAAGCATGCATTCATAACTGATTCAAGGATTAGCATAAATCAAATATACAATCATCACAATACATCATTGGAACAAATGCATATAGAAGAACCTCAATAGCTTTTATTAATGGAAGAAGTAAAGTTCTGAGAAGGTTACAACCATTGAAGGCCCCAATCCAGCAACACCTCCCAGCAGAAAGAATTTCTCCTCTTCACCTCCTTCAAGCAATCACCCAATAGTTCTATAGTGAAACCAACAGCATATCATTACTTTGCACAAAATTCCAGCCTCCTGAGCTCATAGGAGAGAGCTCAATATATAGATGAATTGAGAAAGGATGAGTCAGCTTGCAACTGATGTGTAGCTACCTTGTGTCCTCTCTCTCTTCAGTTGATCTTCAGTTCTTGAGTCCACTTGGAGAACCTTGCTTCCACTTGGAGAAACAGAGCCTCTAACTCATCACAAGGCGAAATCCCTGATCCAAGTGTCATTTTTGGAAGATTCCAGAGCAATGACTCAGTGTGCCACTTGTCCCATCTCACTCAGCGCAGGTGGCCTTTGTTCTACCTGCTTTGCAACGTAGGTACACCATGGAGGAGTTGAGTTTCAGCGCAGAAGCCTAGTGGAGCACCTACTTTGATTTCAGGATTGCTTGTTTTTTAGTGTTTTCAGGTGGAGAACTGATCTGAGAGCTGTTGGTTTGCTGACCTTGTTCCTCTAGGGGTAGGAACATCATGTTTAGGGACTTTGGATCCCTTGGATTATTGACAATTCATGCCTGATGCTGCAAGGCACAAAATTGTCTATAACAGATGCCCCCTAAAGTATGAGGTCGTTTATCGGGTGAAATGCTTTATTAGGAGGATCCGAAGTTCATTCAATCTGCTGAGAAGTGTCCTGTAATAAGATACAATACAATACATTATTTTTCATACTTTTTCATGATCTAGCTGAGGCGGGCATTCCCATGCTCAGCTTTATAAATTCATTTTGGTACACAGAACAGACGATCGTCTGATGGTAGACTGATAATTCTCTGCTGAAATTATCATCCTTTGAGAAGGATGATCATCTGCTGCAATGATGTACACATCAAATGTCTTTATATCCTGAATATATATCGCAGCCCAGATGGATGAAACTAGATCCGGGGTCTTCAATCTCTTCCGATCTTCACTCGATGTACAAGTCGATCCATGTGAGAATTTCTTGAAGTCGAACATGGAAAGACATCGCTTGATTACCGGTCAATGATGTAAACCGTTAACAAGCGCGAGAGGAATCACCGATAAGGATGATGACCCTCAAGGTACAACAGTACAATTCACATGGTGGGAATAAAGGACTTGGCGTCGACCACCATGCAAAATCCTCTGGTCGAAGGTCATTGATGTATACCTGTCGCCGGAAGTGAGAAGCTTGCCATTGAGGCATGCAAGCTTCAAAGTATTGAAGGGGTTGTTCCTAGATCAACTCCTTGGATAATGAGCTGATGTCAACAAGGAGCGATCCATCAAAGGAGGGCCTTAATGAATCCCACATCATTGACACGGAACGGAGCTAGTGATTGTGATGAGGTGAAAACAAACTGTGATGTATGATTCAAGGTGGCGGTCATGAAATGGATGAAGGACAATGTATGGCAGTGGATGGGACACGGTTGACTTTTTGCAGAACAACATCTCTTGAACATATAACGACACTGATGTGATGGATCGGTAGCATTACCCCAACTGTGGATGGTGTGGCGAGGACCATGGTGATGAGACCGGTGAATGAAACAACCCAACCCGATGTGATACGGAGGACAAAGTGTCATGTTCAAGAGCGACTTGCTACCATTAAAGCTGTGAGGTTCTCCCAATTTTTCCCCAGTCATTGCTGACCAGTACCTCTTTATTTTTGTCAAGCTTGAGGAGGATAACATATGCTTGTTCTATAACCTGCCCTTCGGGCAAGCCCATCGCTATGTTTTAACGAGCCTAGCGATAGGGAAACTCGTTCTCGTCTAAAGACAAGTTTGTCGCTATTTAATGAATTTAACGAGTCTAACGACAAGGATAACTCGGTCCTTTTCATTTTTAGAGAGTCTTAAAAGGTACATAAAGTCAACTCCAGAATTCCTTTTTCGTCATCTAATCCCTTAAGTCCGAAAAAGTATAAAACAATACAGAAGGGATGAGTTTTCGGTACTTTTAATGAGCCGAACAAAACAAGCGCTCGATCTTTTTGTGCAATAATCCCTCAGGTCCAAAAAGATTAAAATCTAGAGGAGGGATAGCTCTTCCGGTCGTTTAACGAGCTGGAAGGCCAAAACTCGGCAAACTTTTCATATTTTACGAGTCAGGAGAAAAGAGCTCAAAGGAGACTCGTCTTTTGAGGAACGAGTGATAAACAGGGATAGCAGCAGATTCCAGGTACAGGTTGGAATTTTCCAATCACGGCAGTGTCACAAGGATGGCTTAGTGAAATCACTCTTCGCAGCTGTTCCTCAAAATGGGTAAACAAACATATGGAGATGAACGATTGGCCAAATGAACAGATGGAGGTGAGACTGCAAGAACACGACCAAGGGCTTTAATATGGCTGTCAAAGGTTACATTTACCAAGGTTATTTACCGGTTCATTTTTTCTGGGTGAGCTCGAACTCTAGGGGAAGATTGCTCACAACTTATGTTTATTTTTTAACGAGCATGAACTATGTGCTAAAACTGCTCGATCTTGCGTTTATTTTTTAACGAGCATGAACTGTGTGCTAAAACTGCTCGATTATATGGTTTACCTTTGATTTTTTACCATAACTAGCTTCTCTTTTTCACTGATAGCACTGCATTTTCAAATTGCTGCAACAAACTAGTTAGAAATGAGTAATATTTACTTGAAAATGAGATTAACACATTAATATTTACCTTGAACTACGTAAAAAAGCAAATAAAAAGGGTTTTTACCTCTCACTTTACCATTTCATTTGCATTTTGCTTGTTGGAGCTTTGGAGGAGCCTCTTTCCCCTTGATTTTCACCAGCTGATTCCAGGAGATTCTACGGACGATTTTCGGCGCCGTTTGGACCAGGTAGGAGCTAAACCTTAGCTCTTCATTTTCATGGTTTCATTTTCCTGTTTTATGCCTGTTTTGCTGTTCTATTGAGCCTCTGGGGTTTTGCCAGGGTGCCCTCTGATCAGCGCGGGTTCCCCATTCGAAAACTGCGTTGGGGCATAAAAACAACAATTTTTCACAGATTTTGATGAAATTTTCACCAGTTTTTCATCAATTTCAGGAGCTGACTCATTCTCTTGCTTGTTTTGCAGGGATTCTTGATCAAGATGGCCCTCACATGGCGAGAACGAGAACATGAAGAAGAAGATATGATTGCCCTTCATGATCCTGTTACGGTGGGCGCGCTACGAGACTGTGGTATGCTGAAGTTTTTCCGTATCTCAAGCATGAGAGCACAGATTTCACTACTGCAGTATATACTTGATGCTTGGGATCCTGTTAACCAAGTATTCCAGATCAGGAACAAACCTATTCCATTAACCGTGACAGACATTTACTTCTTGACTGGCTTGTCAAGGCGGGGTGCCCCCATTTCTTTATCTGGTACAGTTCGGGGGAATGATTCCGTGAGAGACTATGTCCGCCAGTATTGTAGGGAGGGGTCCCAGCCGAGCAGAGACGGCAAGGTAGTCATCCGTGATGTTACTAGCAGGCCTCTCAGGTCTATTCTGTATACTCTTGGTAGGATGGCCGGCAGCGCATCTTTACATGTTGCCAACAGGTCTCATATGTAGCACGCCTTGGAGTGTCTCCAACCGAAGATCTTCAACTGGAGTGATGCAGTGCTTACTTAGATGAAAAGTCAACTGAACAAGGTGAAGGACGGGAAGCTGAAGAACTTTGGTTTTGGTTCGATTCTGACTGCCTTCGCCTTGGAGAAGATCCCTCTGATGCAACCTCAGTACATTGATCTCGGAGTGCCTTCTCCTACCGAGCCACGTATGCAGCGATGGGTAGATCACATGTCCAGACATGCAGGTCAATCCCAGATTTCTTTCAATGCCGCTTTCTTCAGGTGGTTTGATCGCCAAGAGATGGCTTTTTCCGAGTACCCATATGTTGGTATGGATTTCCGGGGTGATCCGGATATGGCACTGCCAGACGGTGCTCAGTGGGATGCTACTGGTAAGAACTTCAACCATATTATTGTTCATTGTTTTCATTTATAATGTTCTTGTGCTTTATTCTATCAAGACTTTAACTGAACTCATGTGTGCTTGCAGATGTCGGTCCTGTTCGTCCGGCAGTTCGTCTGAGACCACCTGTTGCTGCTCCGGCAGAGGAACCTGCTCGGAGAGTTATTATCCGTGATCTTAGCGATACTGAGACCCTTACAGCTGTGCAGGGGCAGGTTGAGAACCTTACCCATGGTCTTCCGGATGTACAGATTGACGAGTTACCTTTACCGATGCAGCAGCATACTATCGGTGTACCTAGACGATGGACCCGTCTTCTGCGCATGATAGCACAGACTGTGGCTTACTATCAGGAGCATCACTAGGCTAGGGTGCCCCCTAGCACTTTTGAGTTTTTAGGTCACATGACCAATTTTGTCTTGGTTACAGAACATTATGTATGAACTTTATAAACAGCTTATATATATTTTGATTTTCGAGTTTCATTCTGGTTGATTTGGATGATTCATATGTACACTCTTTTATGAGGTGTCCTTTTTATAAATGTTGCAAATGTCTATCTAACACATAGTTTGCTAATGAGTCAGTTAATGTGTTTAAATTTCTTGAAATATGTTGATATTGAATTGAATCAAATCGTCTTTCCAAGATTTTTACTCTTAGGAACATGCGATAAATAGCTGGATTGCAAACAGAATATATACCATTGAGTTGTCATATTACGAGCTGTGAGTCTAGCCTGACAATTAGTCGGCATATGCCACGTGTGATGGCATCAGAGAGTAGTTCTATCAACGCGCTATACTCAGCGATGTTATTCGTTGATTACCCAATACATACACCTCTGAAACTTACTAGCTCGCCGCTTGGATCAAAAATGGCCCAGGCTGCGGAGGATAGGTTCCGCAAACTACGACTTGCTCCATCGGCATATCCAACACATGTCTCCATAAGGTTTGACATCTGCAACGAATGAAAAAGGGGAATCACTCAACCAGAACAAGAACTTTGGCGAAAACAAAATACAACAAAAGCATGCAGGTTACTATTTAAGCATAGTAACGCTTGAGGTACAGCCCGTTTCGGGGCTGCGCCAGTGGAATTCCGTCGTAATCTATTAACTCGTAGGCTCCTTTTGCTAACACTCTTTTAACAATATAGGGGCCCATCCATAAGGAATTGAATTTACCTGCTCCTAATTTATCGGATTCTTGGTCATAAAGCAAGACCAAATCACCTTCTGAGAAGACACGGGGTTTGACATTTTTGTCGAACTGAGCCTTGACTCGTTTCTTATGGGCTTCGTTAGCCAAAGCGGCATCACGACGGGTTTCATCCAAGTGGATTAATTCCAAGAAATGAGCCTCTTCTTCCGAAGTTCCGGGGAGGAGATCAATTGCGAGTTTAAGCGACAAAATTTCGCACTAGATTGGTAAGACTGCTTCCAGGCCATACACCAATTGAAAAGGTGTGAACCCGGTTGCGTTCTTTACCGATGTTCGGTAAGCCCACAAGGCTAAGTACAGGATTAGGTGCCACCTTCTTTTATGAACCCCGATCATCCTTTGCAACATACGCTTCAGGACCTTGTTGATTGCCTCAACTTGTCCGTTAGCTTGTGGATAATATGGGGTAGAGCTGTCGTGAGATAGCCCTAGTTTGGCAGCCAATTTGACCATCATGTGATTGCGAAAATGCGATCCATGATCCATAACTATAGCCTGTGGTACGCCGAACCTGGCGACTACATGATTGAAAAAGAAAAGGGCAGCTGTTTCGCCAGTGTTATCCAATGTAGGCATTGCCTCGGCCCATTTGGTAAAATAGTCAACATCGACTATAATATACCCATGCCCCCCAGTCGAGGTGGGGTTACATTGCATGAAATCGATGCCCCATTTGGCGAAAGGCCCAACTGCAACTATTGGTTGCAGTGGTGCGGGCGGTCTTCTGGTTTTGCTATCAAAGATTTGGCAGGAGTGGCAACTTCGGACTGCGATTATGCAATCTTTGAACATTGTTGGCCAAAAATATCCTGCTCTTAATATCTTTTGGGCTGTAGCAAAACCTGATTGATGCCCCCCACACGCGCCTGAATGACACTCATTCAGGGCTTTTTCGGCCTCTTCATGGGTGAGACACCTCCTCAGAACTGTATCGATACCACGACGGTAAAGAGTATCACCGACGATCATGTAATCTTTTGCTTGGTATCGTATACGTTTCTGTTCGGAGTGTGAGGTGTCTGGCCGAAACTTTTGGGTCTGGAGATAGATTATTATATCTCCATACCACTCATCGCTTGCAGATATCAGAAACAAAGTCTCGTCCACGATTGATTCCTTGGAGGTTTCATCGTTGGACGACGATGGGAGATCGCATAATAATTCTGCGAATACCAGAGCTTTCTTTGATTTGGATTTTACAAATTCCAAATCAAACTCTTGAAGGATCGCTATCCATTTGGAATACTTGCCCCCCAGCAACTGTCGCGACAGTATATAAGTCATGGGGTTGCAATCTGACAGAATGGTAGTTTTCCTAAAGAGGATATAATGTCGAAATCTCTGTACCGCTTGAACAGCAGCAAGCGCTAGCTTTTCAACGTAAGAATATTTACTTTCTGTATAATTTAAGTTTTTACTTAAATAATATACAGGATGTTCAACTCCATCGACTTCTTGAACTAAAACCATCGCAATGGTTGTATCCGCTGCAGCTAGATACAGGTTAAAATCCCTGAGATAATCTGGGGCGTACATTAATGATGCTTTTACAAGAGACTCTTTCAAAGCGTCAAAGGAAGCTTGCGCAACTTGGTCCCAGTCGAAGGGTACATCTTTTTTCAAAAGACGTGTATAACCTTTAGCAAGTCCTGCGTAATTTGGAATGAACCTCCTCAGAAAGTTTGCTTTCCCTTGGAGTTTCTGAATCTGAAGCAAATTCGAAGGTGGAGGCAAATTGATGATTGCCTGAACCTTACAGGGGTCGAGACGAATCCCATCTTTAGAGACTACAAAGCCAAGTAAACGACCAGAACCGACGCAAAACACACATTTGTGTGGATTGAGTCTTATCTTGTAGTGTCGGCAACGTAGAAATATCGCTCTTAGATGTTGCGGATGATCAGTCCGCTTTCGCGAATGAGCCGGAAGATCGTCGAGATATGGTTGAACAATGCTCTTGATGTCGTGGAAGGCATAATTCATAGCCCTCTGAAAAGTCGCCCCTGCGTTCTTCAAACCAAAGGGTAATTTTCGATAAGTGAATGTGCCCCACGGACATATAAATGCAGTCTTAGACTAGTCCTGTGGGCGGATATTAATTTGATTATACCCGGAGAATCCGTCCATAAAGGAAAAGATTTCACATCCAGCGCATTCATCAATTATCTGGTCGATGAAGGGTGTAGGGTAGTTGTCCTTTGGACAAGCTTGGTTTACATCCCTATAATCGACGCACACTCGTATTGTTCCTTGTTTTTTCATAACAGGAACAATATTCGATACCCAATCGGTTAGAGGAACCGGGTAGATGAATCCAGCATGGAGAAGTTTCTCAACTTCTGCTTTAATGGCAGCGGCTTTCTTAGGGTGCACCTGTCGAAGCCGTTGTCTTACTGGTTTGACATCAGGATACATTTTAATTTCATGTTCAACGATACTCGAGTCAATGCCTGGCATTTCATCATATGACCACGCAAAGACATCTCTAAACTCGCGAAAAATAGCACCATATATTTCCAGTTCTGAAGGGGAACAACTTTTGCCGACATGAATATTCTCTACAACATCAGGTTTTGTCGAGATATTTATGGCTATAGTCTCTTCAATATTGGATAGGTTCCGCTCAGAATCCACCGTATTTACAGTGTTTGTTAGGAATTCAAAAACTGAAGGGTGGTATAGGTCGAGTCGAGTATCTTCTTCATATTCCGGAAGAAGGGAACGATGGTGGTGATCATTCCATGGTGCCCCCTCAATCAACATTGATTGTAAGATTTCTTCGTCAGTCCCATGTACTTTCGACCAAGGATCTAATGGGGTACCATATTCTCTAGATCTATCTACCCAAACGCTCAAAGAGCGCTGATTGGGATTTGCCTCCCAGGCATGAAACATTGATTGCTACAATATTTCAATGGGGCTTGGTGGCAAAACCATTGCATGATCCATAGCGACTCTGCGTTCTGTGACTTTCAAGGTGGATACCATATTGCATGTTGCTACAAACGGTACATTTCCTATGCAAATAGGAGGTGGTAGCGTGAAAGTTCCCATCATGGTGGGATCTTTTAACAGACCTACTCCAATATCCTGAATCGACCGGTCACTGCCATGGATCATAGGAACGCTTCCTGTAACTTGTGAACCATTAGGGAGGAAGTTTTGTTGATCGACGACCGTAATCCCTCCTTCAAAGGGGAATGCGATCTTCCTAAAATAAGTCGACACAACAGCTTGCATGGCATAAATCCATGGCCTTCCCAATAGGATGTTATAGTCAAGATTGCCATCGATGACTTCAACATCTATTTCTACTGTTTTGCCCCCTAGTTCAACTTTCAAGTTACTAAGGATACCGTAAGGGGTATATATCCTTCCGTCGAATGCTTTTAATGTTGTTGATGATCGCGACAAGGTTGGAGATCCTAAAGTTTTCCAGCAACTCATCGACATAATACATGTCGATGCTCCCTCATCAATAATCGTTCGATGAACTGTTTTGTTGAGGGCTTTCACTTGGACGAGGAAAGCTAGTTGAGCTGGTAACTGAGGATCATACCCTTTGTGATCAAAGGATACCAGATTGGAATCTTTAGGATCCACCCCACCAATTGTTGATAACAATGCCTGCCTTTGGGATGGGCAATGTTGTAGTACCTCAAGAGTCGACATAGCAGATGGCGATTGCGCCAAATCTTCCACTATGTTATAATGCTGTGCCGCTCTGGCACGAGGATTAAATGTCGACTTGTGTACTACTCCCTTCGGCGGTTTTATCGTTAATTCATGTGTGATGGGGGGTACAACTTCTGCCGAAGTTGTTGTCGAACTGCCAGGTTGATCATTACCTTTATCGTTCGACACCTGTGGATTTCCGTAATCTTTGTTCCTTGTCGAAATCAAAGCATCATTTTGCTGTTTTGAAACCTACAACATAAGCACTTGAGATGGGGAAGCGTTTCCGCTATCAACCAGATTTTGACCTGGGTTAGGAAATGGATCATTTGACACAGCTGAGGTATGCGGACTCTTAAAGAACCTCTTTAGCTCAGCTTTGAATGGGCAATTCTTAGTGTTATGATCCTTGTCATCGCATATTTGACATGGATTCGGTTTCCTATTCCCAGGAGGGTTTGAAGAATTTTTCTTAGGCGATGACTCACCTTGTTTTTTCTTCTTCCCTTTGTTTTGATTCTTCCTGCTTACTGGTTGATTGGTTTCTTTGCCCTTATCTGTCGATACGGCATTTACTTCCGAAGCAAGAATGTCCTCATGCGCATTTTGATTCGAATCCTTATGGGCCTTCTTTTGATTGGTCCTTTTTGGATTCGAGTTTGCCGTGCCAATCACGCCATCGCCGGCATGAGAGTCACTATTCGATTTAGGAGGAGGAGGGATTGAAAACTCTGGTCTAGGGGCGTCTGGTATTTTGTCATAGAGCGTGCCGGACTGAGTATATACTAAGTCCAAATATTGCGCACGATCAATAACTTGCTCTTCTGTTACGACTCCTCCCTTCGCCACATCTTCCGTTATGGCCGGAAGTAACGACTTTATAAACCACTCAGCTAAAAGCTGATCAGGAACATATGTTTTAACCATTCTTCGTCGACGTCGCCACTCATGTATATGATCTGATATATGAGTTGCGGTTGTCTGTTTGAAGTTGGTCAATATCTCTGTTCCTGTTTCATACCTTATTGGTAATTGAAAGTGGGTTAAGAATGTCGTGGCAAGGGAGCCAAAATTGTCAAACGAAGCTCTTGGCAATTCTATATACCATTTCGCCACTGGACCTGTCAATGTCCTCTGAAAGAGGCGAAGCCTTATCGAATCATCATTTAAAGTGTTCGATGAACACCATAGATGAAATGTCATCACATGATTCGACGGGTCTTCACCTGGATTTCCATTGAATTTAGGAATGTCGGATGGAAGTTTGTGCGGGATCACTGGCCACCATGGGGCGTAAGCAATTGGATCATTGGTTAACCGATGTAAATCAGGCAACTCTAAAGTCGCCACGAATGGTAACTGTTGATTCAAGTTTGGGGAAGCGTAACCAGGGTATGATGGAATTGCCTGAACAGTTGGTCTTTGCATACCAGCATAATGGAGTTGATGTTGGTATGATTGATACGGTTGATGGACTTGACCACTATAAAGTGGTTGATTTTGACCATTTTGGATATATGGTTGTCCAGTATTCGCAAAGATTTGTTGTTCAAAACCTTGGTACACTTGTTGGAATTGTGGCTGTTGGTATTGCACTATCCACGGTTGCGATACCATGGGTTGTTGTGCTACACTAACCATTGGACCAAGATGTGGGGTAATTGTACCCGATTGTACTTGTGTCGCCCCACCAATAGGCGATTGTGGTTGGGTCGCAGGGTCAAGGGGCTGTTGCATGAGAACCTGAGAAATCTGAGGTTGACATACAACAGGCATCGTTTGAACTTGCGACACGGTTACAATAGCCGGTGTAGTTGGGATGTTCGTCACAGGTACACACTGTTGCATGGAATATACAACTCTTGGTGGTTGGGATAGCATAGGTGCCCAACTACTTGTTGCAATTCCGCCATAACTTGAATAAGGTTGAGAACTCCCGTACGGGTACCCTCCCAGAGGGGGTAATGAAAGGGCATACTGCCCCCCATACGGTGGTAATCCAGAACTCAAGGCAATTGATTGTCCTGGAGGACTGGATGGCCTAAATTGATTCCCAAAAGGGTCAATTTGATGAGTCTCACCATAAGAGTTACCAGACATTACTCCGGAACAAACAGGAACAGACCATACTGCCGAGATAGTCCCTTGGTGGACTCCTTCTAGCGATTGAGAGCTAGTTGGGACAGATGGTATGCCGGTGAACATTGTTAGATTTGCAGCAGGTAATTCTACCGTCGCCGTGTCATTCGACACAGTCCTAGATGTCGACGGTTGTTCAGACATTTTGAGTCTATCCAATTGATTGCCTAGTGATTCTACAGGAACTTCCGCTGGTGATGGACAAACTTCTGTTGTAGCAGGAAATAGAGTGACCCCTACTCCAAAATGAGTTGGAGTGGATACTTGCGGTTCCTTTATAATTTCCTCTATCGCAATCAGACCAGGTGGAAGAGGAAGACCGTCAGGTCCGTAAAAGATTTCCGGTGCCGAAGAAGGGGTTGTATCGACAGCGACAAATGTTTGAGGAACAAAACTCTCTGGACCGGTTACAGATGGAACTGGTTCAGTTATACAAGTATTTTCCCCCAGACTAGGATCAGTATTACTGTCCTTCTGCTGCGGTTGAACTTCTTCTATAGAGGCAGGGTTTCCGGAAATGTTTGGAGTAACCAGAATCTCAGATGTTGTTGGAACACTTGTTCTAACTTTTAAAGGAGATTTTGAACTGGTTCGACGAGCTCGCTTTGCCCGGACTGTTTTCGACTCCGGAGACAAAGACGGTTGACTCGCAAGCCTCCGCGAACGACGAATATTCAATTGACTTTCTTCCACGATTGCGGATTACTCGATCAACTAAAGTATAAAGGGGAAAATTTGTGTTTCCGATTTGAATGAATTTTATTAGACGCTTTTAGACATAACTTTGCTTTTTCATGTTTTAAGAGTCGAGAAAAAGCTAAAGATGACTCTAGTCTCCTTCGATGTATTAACGAGCCCGAAGTGACAAATGCTCGGTTGGACTTTTTCAGTTATAGAGTTTGAAAAAGGCCAAAAGAAACTGCTCTGGAGATCTAGGCAGAGGGTGTGCCAAACCTTTCGCAAAACCACGGAATACGTTTTACAGTACGTGTGGTCAATCTTCGTGAATGCTGTGTTCACTGCATTGCGATCAGTAGGGCGGCCGACACGGCTTCCTAAGGATAAAGGATATATGCCTATAGGGGTATCCCAATATATACTCGACGGTACGTGGGAGCACAAGTCCGTATTAGTGCCACCGACTCTCAGGAGGAATCACCCACCTTCGTAGAGATCGACAGTCACTACGTTTAACGACGCCGGAACACATCTCTAGCTTAGACCTCTATGTGTTTGCGTTACGTTTCAATGCATTGTTAGGTTCATTCAGTATATTTTAAGTTGATCTTTTTTAAAGTTTTCCTTTCAAGGTTCACCACGAGATGTATATGACAAATTCCTAAATGCAGCCTAAGATGAGAAGCAAGCTTTTTCAAATCTTTTTGACTGATGAAAATCTTAACTACTGAGGGAGAAGAAAGGCATATCTTTTCACACAGTTCATACAGCACAAACTAATGCACTTTCTCCTAAATCATCATGCAAACTTTTCAAATGCAAAATGCACAATGCATGTATTTTCTTTTCCCTTTCTTAATGTTGATGTATTACAAAAAGAAAGTTGTTATATAACTTTGATTTCGATTCCAAGCGAAAGTAAACAAGCTAGTCCAAAATCAAAAGACACCTTAAGATTTACTTGTTTAATCACTGGAAATACATGAAATCAAACCATAAAGATGAAAGTAAAAAGACTAATCAGCTATGGACAGCAAACAAGCTAACTCTTTAGACCAGTAAAATGCCTAACACAGGTTCAGATCTAAGAGGCCAAAGCAAGACTAGTTCACTTTCGTTATGGGAAATTGTAAATGATGCAAGAAATACAAAAGAACAAGTTCAATTTCGTTATATAACAGAGGCGGAATGATGGCAAGTAAGGTTGGTTTCAGAACAGGTACAAGACTGGTAACTGGCTGCAAAATCTATAGTGAAAACAGGCAAGAAAAAGGGAGGAAACCCCAAATGCACAAGGCAAAATTGGGCCAACGCAGGTGCTGCACAGCCAATCTGGCTCTCAGCGCAGGTAGCCCCTTCGGGACCTGCGTTGCAAAGCAGGTAGCCTGTGTACTACCTGCTTTGGAAAACGAAAGTTGCGTTTTCACAGTTTCCGGGTCACAATTTTCTCAAAAATTCACAGTTTTTGCTCAAATCGGAAGCTATCAGTCAAGCACACACTAAGGGATGACAAGGAGGATGAAAAGCTATCACTAAGAGCTTACAAGGATCCTTGTAGATCAGCTCTTCAAATCATGAACATGCTCAGAAATGAGCTAGAGTAGCTGCCCTCTACTTCGGTTTTGATATAGTCAAAATCTTTTCGATTTGGTACTCTTTTGTTCAGGAAATGAATAGCAAAATACTACAAACAATCAAACAGATACGATCCCCAGCGGAGTCGCCAGTTTGTTGTAGGGAAAAGTATCCGATTCGGATGACCCTATCCCACTCTAAGGGTGATAGTACCTCAGCAACAACTGTAAACAAAACTACTTAAGGTTTACTTCTTTATGAAAGCAAGAGAGAATGAAGAAATGCACTAACCGTTGCCTTGCGCTTAATATTTGCTCCAATCTCTTCTCTTTGCTGCTTGCTCCTAGCTGTTTGCTCTTTTGTTGGCCCAGCTACAATGAGATCCTGCAAAATAACAAAGAAGGAAACTACAAGAAGCATGCATTCATAACTGATTCAAGGATTAGCATAAATCAAATATACAATCATCACAATACATCATTGGAACAAATGCATATAGAATAACCTCAATAGCTTTTATTAATGGAAGAAGTAAAGTTCTGAGAAGGTTACAACCATTGAAGGCCCCAATCCAGCAACACCTCCCAGCAGAAAGAATTTCTCCTCTTCATCTCCTTCAAGCAATCACCCAATAGTTCTATAGTGAAACCAACAGCATATCATTACTTTGCACAAAATTCCAGCCTCCTGAGCTCATAGGAGAGAGCTCAATATATAGATGAATTGAGAAAGGATGAGTCAGCTTGCAACTGATGTGTAGCTGCCTTGTGTCCTCTCTCTCTTCAGTTGATCTTCAGTTCTTGAGTCCACTTGGAGAACCTTGCTTCCACTTGGAGAAACAGAGCCTCTGACTCATCACAAGGCGAAATCCCTGATCCAAGTGTCATTTTTGGAAGATTCCAGAGCAATGACTCAGTGTGCCACTTGTCCCATCTCGCTCAGCGCAGGTGGCCTTTGTTCTACCTGCTTTGCAACGCAGGTACACCATGGAGGAGTTGAGTTTCAGTGCAGAAGCCTAGTGGAGCACCTGCTTTGATTTCAGGATTGCTTGTTTTTGAGTGTTTTCAGGTGGAGAACTGATCTGAGAGCTGTTGGTTTGCTGACCTTGTTCCTCTAGGGGTAGGAACATCATGTTTAGGGACTTTGGATCCCTTGGATTATTGACAATTCATGCCTGATGCTGCAAGGCACAAAATTGTCTATAACATCTACATCAATGGCCTTCGACCGAAAGATTTTGCGTGGTGTTTGACGCCAAGTCCTTTATTCACACCACGTGAAATGTACTGCAGTACCTTGAGGGTCATTATCATTATCGGTGATTCCTCTCGTGCCTGTTAACAGCTTACATCATTGGCTGGTAATCAGGCGACGTCTTTCCATGTTCGACTCCAGAACATCTCTCAAATGGATAGACTTGTACTTCAAGTGAAGATCGAACGAGATTGAAGACCCCGGATTTAGTTTCATCGATCCGGGCTGTGATGTATATTCAGGAAAATAAAGACATCAAATGTACATCATTGCTACACAGATAACCATCCAATCAAAGGGATGATGGCTCTACCAAAATCATCAGTCTACACTCAGACGATTGTCTGTCCTATGTACATGAAAATGAATTTATAAAGCTGTGCATGGGAATTCCTGCCTCAGCTAGATCATGAAAATATTATGAAGATAATGTATTGTATTGTATCTTATTACAGGTCTCCTCCTAGCTTGAAAGAACTTCGAATTCTCATAATAAATCATTTCACCCGACATCAAAAGATTAACGCCCTCATGCTTTAGGGGGCAACTGTTATAGACATTTTTGGGCACTATAACCCCAAGCATAAAATGTCCATAAACCAAGGGCTCCTAAGTCCCTAAAAGTGTTGTTCTAACCCTTAAAGGAACAAGGTCAACTGGTTACAGCTTCTCCCAGAAGTTCTCCATGAAAAACTGCTCAGAACTGGTCAAAACAAGATCATTTCAGCTACTCCATAGGCAAAGTGCATTGCATCTCACCTAAACACACTGTGTGGGTGCGTTGAATTTCAAAAAGCCCTTCTATGGGGTGCGATGGGCGAGAAGTGACAAATGGCAGTGTCCTTCCACGAGGTGGAGAGGCATGGAAACTTCCAGAAACTTCTCCTGTGACACTTGCCTCTCTGAATTCGACCAAGGATGAGTAAGAGATCATCAATCTCCAAGTGGAAGCAAGAACTATCAGAGGGAAGACACTAATCAAATCACAAGCTGACTCATCTCCCTTACAAATATCTATATATGGATCCCTCATCCCAGAGATCCAGAGGCTAGAATTTTGCATATTGTAAGGAATTGCTATTGGTTTCTTGAGACAACATCAGATTGTTGGGTGATCTAAGCTTTGTATGAGGTGAAGAGGGGCTTCTTTGCTGAGAGGGTGATGCTGGGTCAGAACGACTGGTTGTAAATCCCCTTGGCTCTTTCTTGTTTATCAATAAAAGCTATTCAAGTTTTCCTCCATACTCTTGTGTCATTCATGTTTGTTGCATTTGTATGGTCAACTTACATCTAATCCTAGATTGTTTATGATTATAGATCCATGTTCTTGTATAGTGCTATGCTACTGTGATCTTACAAGTACTTAGTGAAGCTGGGCGTGCAAGGGAACAAGTAGCGAAAGACTGTTAAGAGAGAGAGGAATCGAACTAGGAGATTAGCGCAAGACAGAGGTTGGTCTTCTTTGTTCTTCTCTCATCTATACTTCATAAAGGAAAAATGAAAATAGCTTTACTTTGTTTGTTTCTAAGGTAGCTATCACACCATAGTGGGATAAGCAGTTCTGTGTAGACACTTTCCCTGTAACAAGGAGATTGGCTGGGAGGCAAATTTAATTTCCAAGATGTGAGTGCAAGAATTTGCAGGGATAATTTGAGAGTATACAGTATACGCACTTCTTGGGGGTTGACCTTACAATCGTTAGAATTCCATTTCCTTGCAAGTATGGATTTTCTTACATGTTGGAGTTATTTCTTTACAGATTTCCAAGTGTGACAGTTTCTGGTCCTTGAAAAGCCTTCTGCTTCTTTCCTTCCATACTCCCCATAAAAGAAAGCTGAGAGATAGACACCAGGATCGATTTACCACCTGAATGGAAGAGATTAATTTCCTCCAACTCCCAATGGTGGATTGGATACTGGTATTATCCCGATGTAGATGACTAAGATGAGTATCTATATTCTGCCAAGAGTCGGGATAAAAAGGGGCATAGATTCATGAGATGATCTATGGTTTCAGTCTCAGAGGCACACATACTACAGAAAGAGGGCACATGGATTTCTCTCTTTTGTAATTGGTCCCAAGTGAGAATCCTGCCACTGCACACTAGCCACAGGAAATACATTACTTTCGGCCAAAATTGTCCAGTCCATATTTTCCTCCAGAGTGGATTATTCTGATCTTGAAGCTCCTCTGCTACCAGTTGGTAAGCTTCTTTTATAGTGAAAATACCTTTATTTTTATAGCCCCACCTAAGAATGCCATGTCCTTTTAATGATGTAATTCTTCTACTGTGTAACTCAGAATCAAATGCATCCCATTGGTTTGAATCAGGAGGGTTGTGCCAGTCTTGTTTCATTTTCCACTGTCTCCATTGATTCCTGGGGGTCGGGTCTGAAAACTGATTAACCGTCAATTTGTGGGGTGTATTAGTGAAAAGGAAGATCTCCCCCAAATCTCGCCAACTCAAGATTGTTTCTCATTGTTGCCACAAATTTTTCCAAAATAGATCTCTCCTCCCATCTTTGATTTCCTAGAATGTATGGTTGTGAATTAACTCTTTATTCTCAGAAGCTAAGTTCCAAATTGATGATCCTCTTAGAGTTCCCTGCATTCTCAGTCTTTCCTCTATAGTTGAAGGCATGTTATATTTCTAGCCCAGATGACCTTCCAGAGATCAGTACCACCTTGAATCCATCGCCACAAGAGATTTTCCCCCATCACTTAGTTTAGTATAAAGGGATCCCAAAGACCTAACCCCCGTGCCGTTTTAGGTTTAGTCAACTCATCCCATGAAAGGAGTGCCCATTTTTTACCTTCCTGAGCCCCCTGCCATAGAATTTTTTGAAGATAGTGGTCATATCGGAGAAGTTTGTTTTAAGAGAAACAAGACCCGGGAGTTGACATATTGGGATCAATTGTAGCACAACCTTCAGTAAAAACACCCTCCCAATAATGTTCACGGATTAGAAAGACTAGTCTTGAAGTCGGGATTGGTTTCGTTGAAGGAGGGTTTTCCAACAGGAGATCCTAAGAGAGTTAGTGACTAAGGGAATTCCTAGGTATTTGGATGGAAGGGAGCCAATGTGAAATCCCAGAATCCTAGCTAGGAAAGATTGGGAAGGAACCGGGGTGTGAAGAAAAAGAAATTGGATTTCTCATTATTGCTCTGAGTACCAAAAGTTTGCATAATGTCTTGGAGTATGGATTTTAGAGCCAAGGATTCCCAAAGGGAGAATTGACAGAATAACATTATATCATCCACAAATTGTTGGTGGGATAAGGGAAGGCCATTGTCCTTCCATAGCTAGAATGAAGGGGAAGGGTGAAATAGGGTCACCTTGACAGAGACGTCTGGATGCGTTAAAGGTGTGGGATGAAGAGCCATTTATGAGGATCAAGAATACCCAACAGGAGATGAGAAAAGAAATTCATTGGATCCATCGCTAGTCAAAGCCAAAGGCTTTCAATATTTTCATAAAAAAGGACCAACTCAGGTGATCGTAGGGTTTGGATAAGTCAAATTTTATCATCATACCCTTTGATTTAAGGCTCTCAAGAGAGTTAATTTCCTCCTGGGTAGTGACAATTCCATCCAGAATTTGGCGGCCTCTGACAAAACCAATTTGCATAGGAGAAATCATAGTAGGAAGAAGGGGTTTAAGATGATTGACCATAATCGTGGAGATAATTTTATATATGAAATTACATAGAGCGATAGGTATGAATCCCTGAGGGTCTTAAGAATGAGTTGTTTTCAAAATCAGGGCTATAAAAGTAGAGTTAAGAGCGGGATGTACCTGTGGGGATAGCTCAGGTTCTTCAACCACTTCCAAGATATCCTTACCCAAAATAGGTCAAGCTACTTGAAAGAATTATACAATGAATCCGTTAGGTCCTGGGGCTTTGTTCCTCACCAAGCCTTTTACTACCTCCTCAAATTCCTCCATAGTGATGGCTCTCATCAGTGCCATGTTTTGGTCTATGCTGACCAATTTTGTGATGTGTCTTATAATGAACCTGATTGCTTCTGATCTATCTTGATTTAGTTAAGACAAGAGGTTATTAAAATGATCGACCAGAAAGTTTTCCATGTCTTCATGTTGTACCAGTCAGTTCCCCTTTGCATCACATAACAAAAATATACGGCTATGTTGCCTATACTAGATCATAGCTTTGTGAAATAAACGAGTGTTTCTCTCCACTTCCCGTAGCCATTGAACCTTGGATTTTTATTTCCAAAGTAGCTCCTCTTTCTTTCTTCGTTCTTAGGTCTGAGTTAGGATTTTTCCCTCTTCTACTATTAGGGGCCCTCAGTGCCCTTGGTTGATCATCTACTATTGTACTTTTTTCGTAAGAGCTTGCAGGATTTCCTGGTCTTTCTAAATGTGACCAAATTTTAATTTTTCCATTTTTTTTCTGTTACTTCAGATCCTTCAGGTGGAGTTGAAAGGTATGCATACAGTTGCATCCTTGAACCGTAATGGAGGGCCACCAATCCTTTAATTTGTCCAGAAAGGATGTGTCCCATAACCAAAAGTGCTCGAACCTGAAGGGTCAATTATGTTGGCCCAACTTAAGGTCCATTTCCAACTAGATTGTCCAATGGTTTGATCCTAGAAAGGTCAGAATGGAGGCTTTCAAGAAAATTTCCTTACTAAGAAGCTCTTAAGAGACCAGGAATCTATCTAACCTAGAGGTGATTTGGTGGGCTCCACCTCTCTATTTGTTCCATGTGAATATCTTGTTGATGGTTGGAATATATACTACTTCTAAATCCGCTATCCAAGTTCGGAAGAGATCCATTTTTGGCTCCTGCCATATTATCCTACAATTTTTCTCTTCTAGAGAGGTTATGAGGTTAAAATCTCCCCAAATCAACCAAAGTTTTTCCTCACTCATCGTGTGAAGCTTTCCTAAATGTTGGAGGAAATCTTCTTTCTCCCTTGGAATATGAGGACCATAGACTATCGATAATAATACCCACTCTTTAGCCCCAATATGTCTGAATCTTCCAGATAAAATACGGGGCATACTGATCTAATGGTCAAAAAGGATCACGCTAGGGTTCCAGAGTATGGAAACACCCCCTCCACTACCCCATGCATCTAAATATATTACTTTGTACCTGGGATGCATCTGACTGAGCATTGCTTCAATTATTTCTCTTGTAACTTTAGTTTCCTGGAGGAGCACTATTTGGGGTTTCTCCTTTTTTAGGCGATCTTGCAGATATCTATTTTTACCTCGGCTGTTGAGGCCCCTCACATTCTAGGAGATAACAATCATTGAGAAGCTTTGTTAATTTGATATAAAATCGCCAATAGTGTTACCACCCATCTAAAATTCACTAATGAATCTCCTACCATTTGGATCGATTCTTGAATATTTTTCCTTCCACACTTCTTAGCTCTCTTGTTTTGACTTTCAAGTTCTTGTGAGCCTCCCAACTGGGAACCGAGGATATTCAGTGGATCCAGTGGTTATTTACTCTGCTTCGCGTAATATTGTTGGATCGTGTCCCGGTAAAGCTTCTTTTGATCCTCTGGAATGAACCTCTCCTCTAGATTCCTCCATTCATGCAACAATTTCTTCAAAAAAAATTCTTCGACACTCAAATCCTCCTTTGATTTTCTCAATATCCATGATATTGAGTTCTTTGGGTTTCTCATATTCTTGCTTGTCTGAGTGTTCCATTGGGCCTTTTTGTTTTGGCTCAGGATTTGTTTTGGTTGGTTCTCTCCCTCGCGTGGTTTCTTTCGGCTGATCCGCGACTTTAGAATACCCCCCCATATCCTGGAGAACCCCAAAACAATTTTGATTCTCTGTATTTCGTTGATTTGTTGCCATATGCATTTGGGTTTGTTTCATGTTCTTCTTCTTATGTGAGACCTCTTGAAAACCATCATTATCCTCTTGAGGTAGAGTCTGCTCTTTGACTTGAGACCCAACTCCAGGTTTGGTTTGATTCAATGGGTAGGTTTTATACAAGTGGCCATACTCATGGCAGCGGCGGCAACAAAAAGGGATGTGCTCATAATCTAGAGGCTACTGCCAGATATCATCTTGTTATTCTAGTTGTATAAATTTAGGGAACGGTTCAGTGATATTCATGTAAACACAAATGTGAGCATACAAAGTGTATCTCCCTTGATGGGTCGATTTAGCTACTTTCACGAATCTTCCAATGGAGTTTCCTATCCCTTCCACAATTTCTGGATCCCAGAAATCTACCAGGTAAAGCGAATAGGCGAACTTAGACAAGGGCAGCCATAAATTGTTCCCAATCTGGATTGTAGAATTCCTCCCAATATCGCATAAAAGCCCTGCATTATACTAAAAATATGGTCCATTATCAAAAACCCTCTCCTTGTCCTCTAAGCTAGGGAATATTACAATAAAAAACCCTGGAGCTCCAAGCTTCAGATTTATATGGCCTTTGGGTTGCCATTTTAGCTAGATCCACTTGATCAAGTCCTTTGTTGATGCCCAAATCCCAATAAATTTGCAGATCAGGGCATGATCCTTTATGTACTTGTGGTAGTTTTCGAGTTTCTTGGAGGGTATCACAAATATGAGTTTTTTAATTATGTGTGGGTGGCATTTCCCTCGAATTTGTGCTTGCCATTGGGCTTCCATTACATGTCCCTCATTAGGGGTGGCTCTTTGGCCATGCAACGCACCTATTTTTCCACTACTTCACTTAGATAAGAGAAGATCTCTCCCCCGGTTGGGGGGTTCATATCTCATATCCCCTACGAGAGCCTTCCACTATGAAAGTGATTGCATAAAATGCGGTTGGGGGGTTCATATCTCATATCCCCTACGAGAGCCTTCCACTATGAAAGTGATTGCATAAAATGCAGATTTGACATTGTTAGATACCTCAATGTTTTCTCGTAACCCTAACAGACCTCATGCCGAAAGAAATATCGTTTGTGTCAACATTAAATGTGTTATTGGAAAATTATGAAATTTTAATTACTTCTTAATCGTGAGGGTTTAAAAATAAAACGAAAGAAGCCTATAGAGCATTAAAACCGACAGTGGGCATAAATCCATTCTAAAGAGAAATTTAAAAATAAAATAAATATAATGATAGTAGCGTCTCAAACATCGTGTTACTTAGTTGTGTTGTGTTTGAGTCGAAAATTTTACTTATTTTGAGGGAAAAAAGTTTTATCAATTAAACGTTAATAATTAAATAAGGATGAAAAATACACGTTAAAAATATTTAAGAAAATTAATTAAATAAATTGGTGACTAATTAAATAATATTATTTATTATTTATTATATTTAATGGAAAATAAGAATAAGTAAATAATATATACCAATTAAAAATAAGTAAATAAGATATAATAATTAAAAGAATCCAAGAAATTAGGGAGGATTAGGGGTTTTGCACGCGATGTGCACGATGTGACGGTCGAGGCGGATGGTTTGCACACCCCCCGACCTGTTTCGAATCCTGCAGAGCTGCTGCCGCAGCGTATTTGTAGTGATGATGCGTATTTGTACTCATAATGATGATGATGTTGATGTGTCGGTTGTGACCACAATTTGTAATATATGTATAAATTGAAAAAAAGAGGGCCCATAATGCTTCTAAAGGGAACTAGCCCCTCCCATTTAAAAAAAAAAAAGGTAAGATGGGGGCCATGATAAAAAAAAAACATGGGAATAATAATATAAAATATCTAATTAATTCTTCAAATAAAATAAAACTAAATTGAAATTATCGATGAAAATCAAATTATTAGAATAAAGATTTTTTTAATAAGAAAAATATAAATAGTATAATTAATAACATGGAATAAAAGAGAATGGTAAAAAGAAAGGTGAGAATGAAATTGCGATTAAATAAAATAGGTAAAGGGAGAAATAAATATAGTAAAGTTAAATGTAATAGGGATAAATGTTGGATTAGATGATTAGATATGAAACTAATTAAATTAAGATAGTACAATAAGTATAATAGGATAATATTATTATAAGAATAGTTTAAAATTGTAATGTTAAGTTGATTATTAATGGAAAAAGAGGATGAGAAGGGGAGGAAGAGAAGACAAAAAAGGATAAGTTGGGTAGAATGAAAAAAAATTAAGGATAAATAAGGGTGGGCACGATTAAGGAGGAAAGAAAAGGGAAATTGAGAAGCATCTTAACAACTTTAATTGTGAAAATGGTTATCCAGGGGCAGCATTAAGAGAAATCATTTTAGAGGACAAAAAATGGATAGGCTTATTGGGTTTCCAAGAATGACTAAATTGATAACCATCGTTGTTAGTGTGTTTTTCAATTTCCCCACTTTTTCTCCTCTTTTATCCATTTGACCCCCTTTTTCTCCTTTCTTCTCTAATGTAATCCTCGCTTATCTTTTCTTCTCTCCGACCCACTCTCCTCCTCTTTTTCATTACTCTTTTTACCTCAATAATCCTATATTTTTACTACTATTTTGCAACCTAACGTTACAATTTTAAACTATTCTTATAGTGATATTATGATACTATATTATTTTAATTTAATTAGTTCCATATATAATCATTTAATCCACCATTTTATTCCCCTTTATTGCCTTTACTTCTCTCTCTACCTCTTTTATTTAATCACAATTTCATTCTTCCCTTATTTACTTCTATTTTATTCCCAGATTATTAATTATGCTATTTTTATTCTTCATATTGGTATTCATTCTTTATTCTAATAATTTGATTATAATTGATAATTTCAATTTAATTCATAAAATTAATAATATTAACTTAATTCTATTCTAGGAATCAATTATATATCTTATTATATTATTCCCTCGCTCTTTTAATCAATGTGCCAATCCTACCTTTATCCCTAACGCTCCCTAATTTTTCAGATACTTTTAATTATTATATTTTATTTACTTATTATATGTTATTTACTTATTCTTATTCTTTCTTAAATATAATAAATAATTAATAATATTAATTAATTATGATTAAAGAAATTTTAGGAGATAATCACATGAGAATTAATTTTTGTACAAGTTTCAAATCAATTAGTGTGGTTTATCATCACAACAAGATTAATCACCAATTTAGCTAATTATATTAATTCCCAAATATATTTCCTCAAACCTTTAAAGAAAACTTTATAAACAAATAACATAAGATAGGTAAAACATAAACTTATAAATAACTATAATTTAATAATTTAATTTAATTTAACATTATAATATTAAAATTATATATATATATATATATATATATATATAATTTTAACTATAAAAATTAGTATCTCGTATTATTATATTTTATTTTATTTTTTAACCAATCAAAATATTTATTACAATTATTAAAAATTATATTTCAATAAAAAATTACATCTCAACGCAACACGTTAAAAATATCATAAACAATAATAAAAAATAACAGCAATAAACATAACCTTTTATATTAAAAATAAAACTCAGACACTATAAATCTCTTTAAAAAAAAACCAAAAAAACAAAAAAAAAATAACAAAATATATAGTTTTCATATCAGGGAACAAAGTGATGCAACCATCAAAGGGTAACATCAATAAACATAACCTTTTATATTGAAAATACTACTCTCACACACACTATATATATATATCTATATAACAAAAACTCAAAATACAGTTTTCATGTTAGGGAACAAAGTGATGCAACATTAAAGGGATTATGGAAGACCCTGAGGAAAGGAAGAAAAGGGGAAGTACTATTATTTATGAAAAAAATAAATCCTTTTAAGTTTATTTAACACACTGTTTCTAAATTGTATAAGGCACATTAAATAAATTAACATATTTTTAAAATGGAAAAGTAATGCTGTATAAGATTTTTATATTTCTTTGAAATAAAAATTCTAAAAATAAATAACATATTTTTAAAATAGAAAAGTTATGCAGTATAAGTTTTCATAATATTTGAATAAAAATACTAAGAATTAAAAATGTAATCCTATTTTTTGATATAGGTTTTTTTATGCGTTTATATATATATATATATATATATATATATATAAGCACCGCCATGTCGTCTAACCAGTGACCTCCGCACAGGCATCTAACCAAAGGGCTTCTCACACTTTGAAATGGCCGCTAAGGTTCTGCTAGGTGTCAGTTTTATGCTTAACCCATTATTTTGTGTCATTTAGTGGGTTTTCATTCTCTGCATGCCGCTCTCAGTCATATGAGCAAATCACACCTAACATCCTGTCATCATGAGGTATGTATTTGGCTTCTTGCATGATGCTCCACCTGTCTGTTCCTGGTGTGGTTTTTTGCGTGTAGGCCGCTCCTAAACTTTCTGTCAACTCTCTTACCACTCAAATTATAAGCTTTCAGACACCTCCCTTTTCGGATTTGGTTTTCCTTCTCCTCCGTGCACATCTGCGCGAGTCCTGAGTGCATCCTCCCCGTCTTGGCGTTTCTCAACATGGTCCGGGGGATACTTACAGTCTTTCGTTTCAGGTGTTCTTATCAGGGTTCTTAGCTTCTCAGCATCCTATCGATATGATTTTATCTTAGATTCTCTGCATCCTATTGATATCCCGAACATAAGGAAGTTTTCTTGGTTCATAATAGTTATCTGTTGCGGCCTATAGTAATGGATGTTTTACATCTACCATCTTTTCGAGAGCTGTTTTGGTGGCTTCATGCAGTGTGGTGACATTCATGCTTATTCGGTGCTCTACTTTCCGCAGTTGCGTGATAAAAGGTTAGTGCTATCGTTCTTTCTCTTAGTTACAGATGAAAAAGAGCTGTTACTCTCCTTCAAAGTTTTGAGATAGAATTGTATAGAGTATATGATTACATTTTCTTGTTAAAATATATTGTATCTTTATAGATATGAATTCTTATCCGTCTTGAGTTTTTGGCATCTGGGTTACAACTTTTTATCAATTATGTTGTTTGATAGATAGGATGTTTATGTCTCTGAATGTCGGTCTCTATTTTGTCTGGCTCCTTCCTCTGGTCACTATTCGTAAGTCAGATTTGGGCTCCCTTTCTGAACATAAAAAATTATGTTGTTTTGTCAAAACCATGTTCAGATTTTAGTATCAAAATTGGGCCATGGTGGTGTAAGTGCCGCCACTGTTACTGTTGCTGCATCTTTTTCCCGGAATCGTCATAGCTTTCTATTGGGCTACCTTTCATCTTTTCTGATATCTCCATGGTCTTTTCCCTCTTGGCATTAGTGGTTGCTATCGAATTTTTTGGCTTTCTGTATTCACCAACGACGTAAGTGTTATTAATCACTTACTTTAATGAAAGCCGCCAATATGGTTATCTTCATTTCCTTTTTTCTATCCTGGAGTCTTTTCCATTTATTATGGATGTCGGTATCGGAGTTATCCTTTGATTTTCGTTGACCTCTTCCGTAGGCCGCCATTCATTGTAAATCCTGATGAGTTAATTATCATATCTTCCACACATTTAGGGTTCATTGCATCCCTTTATTTAGTCACTGTTAGTCTGACAGATTTGAACCTCGTGAGTTTCCACTGGTCCATTTTTGAATTTTCTGTCCTATCCTGATTTATTCTAGTTGGTTCTTTTCTGCTGCAATGGATGCGTTTTCTGATGCATCGATTGCATCAGCCATGGTACGGGCAACCATGGTAGCTGAACAAAGAGGTGGTGGGACATCCTCAATGGTAAATTGGAAAACTTCGCTGACAGACAATCTCATTCCTCAAGCATTCATCCCAAATCAAGGCAGACCTGATGATGGATCTTGCTATCAGTCTCGCAGTGGGACACAACGTCCTACTAAAACTTCCTCTCCCCCCTCGGCCGTGCATTTGGATAGTTCTTTCCTCTTGGACAGGATTGTTAGTCTTCAGAAGCATGCACTGGTTGGTCGCTGGCACTTTCCATCTATGGAGGATGGCCAGTTTAGGATTTGGATTGGAGATAAATGGAATGCTCTCTTGGGGTATATTCCTACAATTGTCAGATTAATGAACAATTGGTACAGCTTCCATTTCCTTAAAGAACAGGATCTTGAAATAATTTTCTCTCTTCCCTGGGTACATGATAAAAGCTTTCTTGCCCTGCATAAATGGTACATTGGTTTCAATCCTTTACGATCCACTCCTCAAAATAACTATATTTGGGTGAAGCTTCCGGGCCTCCCCATCGAATTGTGGTCCAAGGAAACCTTGGCAGTGATAGGTAATGCCATTGGGAAGTTTATCTATGTTGATCCCAAATGTCTGGGGGCAAAAGATAAATGAGTTGCGTGGATCTTAATTGAAAAAGAATACAGGGGGGCTTTCCTGAATACATTGATTTATCATGGGACAGTCTAGCTATTCAACAGAGGTTGGATTACTGGGGGGTTCCTTTTAGATGCTCGATATGCCATAAAACTAGTCATCTGAAGGTTTCCTGTCCTCGTCGTCTGGTTGGAAGGAAAAAGGGGAAGGAACATATCAGAAAATCCTCAGGTTCCAGGACTGAGTTGTGTGATATTGATCATAATTGCGAATATGATTTGGGCAAAATCTCTAACCTGGGGCATGACCGTCGCTCGCTCTCTTGGGACATCTCTCTGGAGAAATCATCTAGCAGATCTATCAAAAAGTCACAGTCTTTAGGTAATATCAGACAAGATCATCATCCCTCTGCGGAGAACAATTGCATCCCTCTTCCCAAATCTAAGTCCCCACACTCCTTATATCTCTCTCCCTCAGAAAGGAGGTTGCTTTTTTCAGTTGATCCCACTCCCCCTGAACCTTGTCCGGATCAAGCCATTCCCTCACCTCTTCCTGTGCCTCATCCTTCTCAAGATTTTCCATCTGCTCCCCATGTGACATATATATCCTCTTCTCCTCACTCTCTTGGATATCGCTCCTGTGCACTAGTAAGGAAGGATTCCCCTCTCCATTTATTGCCTTCTTCCTCTTCTCCAAAATCGATGATAGATATCAAAGGCAAGGCACCTGCTACGGCTGTCACCCCTCATAACTCTCCTGGTTCCTCCCCGAATAATTTATTTGATGATGATCTCGACATTCTGTTAAAGCACAACTCCCTCAACCTTCACCCGTTGTCCATATCTAAACCTCTTAAATCTACATCTCCATCCATTAGTCCTAACTCTGCTGCTAATATAACAGTTAGAAGGACTCAGAACAGGGGCAGCAGACACTTCCGGGGCAGGAAAGGTAGGTCGGATATGCATATCTGGGATCTCTCTCTGGTTGACATCCCGATTGTCGATCTCGCTGGTAATGGGCCACTTAGAGCAAGCAAGCCTGGAGAATTGTCCAAATGATAAATATAATCTCAATGAATATTAGGGGTCTTGGAGCGGGCCCGAAATTTTTGGCACTTAAGGAACTTTTCAGATCTTCAAACTCAAAGATTATTCTTATTCAAGAAACTATGCATGGTTTCTAGGATTCCATTTCATATTTTAGGCGCATGTTTCCCACCTGGCATATAGCTGCCACAGATGCTTCTGGTCTCTCTGGTGGGCTGGCGGTTTTATGGGATTCGGTTTGGATCTCTGCTATGGCTTTTAGTTGTTTTGTAGGTATTCTTCTCCTGGCATATTTCAGAGGTTATACTAGACCTTTTCACATCCTTAATATTTATGCCCCGTATAAAGACTGCTTTCCATTCTGGGATCGTTTTCTATCTTCTGAGTTTTTGGACATTGACTTTTTGATCATTGGGGGGGATTTCAATTGTACCTTGAGCAATGATGAGGTCTGGGGTAGGGGCAGGAAAAATGACCAGGTGGGCTTCCTGATCAGAGAAGCCATTCTGTTTCATAATTTTGTTGATGTTCTTCCCACCAGAGGGGGGCCTACGTGGGACAATGGGAGATCAAATGAAGCATATCTTGCTAAGAGATTGGATTGATTCCTCATACATGACAGCTTGATTGATCGATTGGGGAATCCCTCTGTTATGAACATTCCCAGTTTCATTTCGGATCATCGTCCCATCTCAATCAAATGGAATCTGGTGGGTCATAGGTGGGGTTATCCATTCAAATTTAATAGGGTCTGGTTGGAGGATGAGCAGTTCAACAAGATCATCAAGGAGTATTGGCTATCACACTCCCCTAAAGATTGCCCTTGGCAATCCAAATCTTTCCTGGATCGCTTATCGGGCCTAAGATCTTGTTAAACGTTGGCAGCGGGGTAGGGTGATCTCCAACAGAAAGGAACTAAAGAAGATAAATGAAGAATTAGAGGAATTATCTAATTATCTTACTTCAAATAATGTTTCACTGGAAACGAGGGCCCACATCAGGGACCTCGAGAGAAAAAACTGAACCTGCTGGCTATTGAGGAGGCTTCATGGAGACTTAAGAGCAGAGCCACATGGCTCAATGAGGGGGATAAGAACACTAAATTTTTTCATCGTTTCGCAAATAAGAGGCGAGAATTAAATTCCATTTGGGAGATTAAAGATGAGATGGGTTCCACGGTGGTATCTCAGGCAGACATATCCAGAGAGGCTGTCAAATATTTTCAGAAGGCATACAACAGTAATGGGGGATGTGATATTGCTGATATCTTATGGGGCATTGAACCTTATCCCATTATGTTCGATGAGGAGCAGAATGATCACCTTTTTTCCTCGGTAATAGGGAACTCTTGTCCATCATGAAATCATTCCAAAAAGACAAGAGCCCGGGTCCTGATGGATGGACTATTGACTTTTTCATCCACTTTTTTGATATTCTGAAATCTGATCTTCTGAATATGGTGGAAGAGTCAAGGATAAAGGGTACTATTTCCCATTCTATATCCTCTACATATATTGCATTAATTCCTAAAAAGAAGCCCTCCCTAACCTTCATGGACTTCAGACCCATCTCTCTCTGTAATACCCTTTATAAGATTATCTCCAAACTCATTGCAGAAAGGATGCGGAATATGCTCTCCATCCATATTACTTCTGAACAACATGGCTTCCTTAAGGATAGAAACATTTTAGAGGTCGTCGCCATAACTCAGGAATGCCTTCATTCCATGCATATAAGGAAGGCGGAGGCTTCTTTTTTAAAAATTGATCTCAAGAAAGCTTATGATTGCATAGATTGGGGGTTCCTTAGATGCCTTCTCATCAAAATTGGTCTTAATAACAACTGCTTAAATTGGATTATGGCATGCGTAATTGATGTGAATTACACTGTTCTCGTAAATGGTATCCCTTCCTCCTTCTTCCCTGCTGCTAGAGGCCTGCGGCAGGGTTGTTCTCTGTCCCCTCTCCTTTTCATTTTAGTCATGGACTCTCTCAGTCTCCACATTAAAAGAGCCATTAGAGATAAGGTTTGCAATCCTTTGGTTATCAGTAGAGATATTTCTTTTTCTCACAATCTTTTTGTTGACGACATTTTGCTGTCTGCAATGCTGTGTCGTGCCTCGTGGGACTGTCTTCATTCTATATTGGGGAAATTTCAGAAAGCCATGGGGCTTTGTATAAATGGGGACAAATCATCCTTTTACATGAAGGATATTAATTCGGAGATTGCTGCATATCTAACCATACTCTTCAATATCAAGGCTGCCCCCCTTCACGAGGGCCTGAAATATCTAGGCTTTCATCTTAAGCCGGTTGGATACACTTCAGCAGATTGGTCATGGATTCACGAAAGATTTATCAAAAGGATTGTGGGCTGGGAATTTAAAAGTCTCTCATTGGCGGGAAGATTTATATTAACGCAAACTGTCCTGGTACAGTTATTGGTCTATTGGGCACATCTATTCTACATTCCTGCTAAAATTATTCAAAATCTGAATAGGAGTTCTGCTAATTTCATTTGGGGAGGAAACAGGCATCAAAGAAAATTTCATCTGACAAAGCTCTCAAACCTGTCTTGGCCTAAATCTCTGGGGGGCTGGGGTATTCTGGACTTAAATTTATTTCGTATTGCTCTCCTTTGCAAATCATTGTGGAAGGCTGTTTTTGGGAACAACATTTGGAGCAAAGTAATCAAGGCTAAATATTTGGATAACAGAGACATTATCGTTTGGTTTAGACAGGGGTCTTTTGGTCCTCCTCATGGTTCTGCCATATGGCGAAGTTTCCACAAAATTGAGCATTTTTTTCTAAAAAACTTGGCATGGAACTTTCAATCGGGCAAAAAGATCCTAATTGGCCTTGATCCATTAGCGGGCGATGTAACGGATCTACCTATTTCTCAATAGTTGCTTCACTACCTTCAGCATATAGGGATTTTTTATTGGGACCAGGTCATTGACAAATGGTTGGGTTCAATTCCTACATGGAAGTCGGCCGAGATGATGGGACTCTATGGTGATCTGTCTTCACAATGGGATAAGGTCATAACGTATATGAAAAGCAGGGGTATCTTCAGATCATCGGAGGAGGATCATCTTATTTGGAATGGGTCCAAGGGGCGGTCTTCAGTTTATGTAAAAGATATTTATAACATGCTTTAGATGGAGAAACCTACTCCCCCTGAAAACATTTTCCCCATTGTATTTTGGAAATCGAATTGCCCTACCAAGATTATTTTATTCGCCTGGCTAGTTTTCAACAACAAGAATCTTACGTGGGATAATTTACAAAAAAGAAATTGGTGTGGGCCAGCAATCTGTCCTATTTGCAAAGCGAATGAAGAAAGCAATTATCATATTTTCCTTGTCTGTCCACATGCTATGAAGATATGGAAATCTCTTGCTGATCACTTTGGTCTGAATAGGATTTCTTTCCCATCAATAAAGGATGCTTTTCAATGGTGGAGTAAGATGAGAACAGAATGGAGGCCTATTCCACTGATCTCCATTTGGGCCATTTGGAAATGGAGAAATAGGGCATTGTTTCAAGACAGAAAGGAAAGTTATTCACTTGTACTTGATTCTATCTTATCTCACCTTCCCATCCGCAGCCCCCCTCATTCTCATCTCAATCTCAAGAAGCATGTTGGGAGTTCGATGGATCTTTCTGTTCTTCCATGTGCTTATTTTGACGGGGCAGCAATGAATGGAATCTGCGCATGTGGGGTTCTCATAATTCCGTGTGAGGACCAGCACATTCAAATCTCATGGAACGGTGGGAAGGGATCGAACAACAAAGCGGAGGCTATGGCCTTGGCAGGTCTCTTGAGCTTTAGTGACTTCTTAAACATTCAAGGACTGCACATTTTTGGTGATTCCAAGGTGATCATAGATCATGTTAAATCTGTTCATATCATCCAAAATATCAATCTTTCGGGGTGGTTGGACAGAATTGCATCAATCTGGAATTCACGCAAGGATTTCACAATTCAACACATTGAAAGGACTTTCAACAAAGAGGCAGATGCGCTTTCTAAAGAAGGACTTTCCTCTCCAAATGAAATATGGAAGGTATCCATCACTGTTGGAAACATTTGTCACAATATACAAGACTTCCGTCTTCCGGGTACATAACATAATAGTTTTTTCTCTCCTCATATCTGGTATGTAGCATGAAACCTGTTCTTTTCCTTTCTTTTATATTTATCAGCTACCCCCATCACAGTTGCTTTTTTTACAGAAGATCTTTATATATCTTTATATGTCTAGAGATGGAATCAGTTTTTTGCTGAACTGATATGGATATATATCATCCTACTGGTTTGCATGCCAAAATCTGGGCACTTATAGTTCTTACATTTTCATGTTCCCTCTACATGAGCCTACAGGTTGTCACCAGCGATCTGATAGATGTTGTATATATCAAAATTATCTATGAATATAATACAACTTTTTTTTCAGTGTATATATATATATATATATATATATATATATATATATAAGTACAATTGGTACAAATAGATAATGAATAACACATAAACATAAGAAAACCACAAATTTTGATGTAACACTCTTTTTCCTCCATCTGATATTTTCTAAAGCTAATGTGGAATTGTGAGAAAAAAAATAATATATATATATATAATTGGTACAAATAGATCATGAATAACACATAAACTTAAGAAAACCACAAATTTTGATGTAACACTCTTTTTCCTCCATCTGTTCACAGATATTTTCTAAAACTAATGTGGAATTGTGAAAAAAATATTAATAATATTAAATGTGATTATAAGAAAAAAAATATGGATGAATATCATACCTAAAGCATTTTTTCCTTAATATAAAATTTTTAAATATAATTTTAAAGCTTAAAATAAATTTCCTAAACAAAATAATAAAATAAGTATTATAAATTTTTAATGAAAATAATAAATTATTTTTTTGATCATACTTATTTGGAAAAATTTGAAGATTAAAATAAATTTGAAAATAAAAATTATAAAATAAATAAATTGCAGTTTTCACTTATGTTTTACTCAAATCTTATGTGTATACATTTATTGGATAAAAAGTTTCAACTAGATTCAAGGAGAACCTACTTTTACATATTTATATGATTTTTTTTTTAATGTATTTCCACATTTTAAGTATGCAGATTAATACTCGTATATGTATTTATACTTCTTCAATATTTTCAATTTTTCTGAATAACTTTATTCAAAACTATGTATAATAAAATATTAGATACATTTGCCATATAAATAAACCTATAAAAATAAAAAACCAAAAATACAATTACAAAAATAATTTATCTTTTTGATCATCGCCTCAAAGTTTATGTCAATTTTATATTATTATATTTTTATTTTAATAATAAATAATTTTTTTTTTTTTATAAATTTAAAAATTGATTTGCTGCATTACTTTTTGAGTGAGTTGCTACTATAGCATCGTTTATTATTATTTTTTTCTTTATATTTAAAAGATTTTAATGTAGAAGTTCATTAATTAATATTTTCCGTTTAGTTATAATTATCATTTACTTTCTGAGTGAGTTGTTATTATTAGTTTACATGGCATCCTAAATTATTCCTTTTTATATTTATAATACGATAATGTAGAAGTTAATTAATTAATATTTTCCTTTTAGTTATAAATATCCTTTCTTTGTAATATATTATTGTGGAAGTCTAATTCAATTCATGTGTCTCGGTGTGTTTTTTCAACTTTATGGTTTTTGGTTATTGTTTACGTGTTTCAATTCTTTGTTCAGAATTCGTCTCAAGAATCTTAATTAGTATAGATTTATTATAATTTTAGATATAAAGTGATTAGAGTTTAAATTTATTTAAATGTAAATTATATTTTGAGTGTAAAATTTAAAATAAAATTTACATCATCTCAATACTTAATAAAATAAATGTGGAGTATATTATTAATATTATATAAATTTCACATATAAAAATATTTTTATTTTTAATATTATAAATATATAATATTAAAAATATTTTTACTTTTAATATTATATATTTATAATATTAAAAATAATATTATATATAGGCTTTTACTTATAAATCTCAATTTTGTCATGCATCGAGATCCCATAGAAGATAATCTTTATAGCCAAAAGAATTTAATCTTTGATAGAAATAAAAAAAATCTCTTTCTAAATGAATTAAAAACTAATTTGTTTCCTTTATCTAGTATAGACAACATAGAAGAATTCTATCATAATATTACTACAACCCAATCATATTCTATTAACAAGTTCTCAATTGAAGTTTCAAGTAATAAATGAAATAGCAAAACCAACCCATGGTATGTCGAAGATTGTAAAAGTGTGAGGAGAGCAATTAAGGAAGCTGTTGATGAATCTCTTAAAATTGGCAAGATAAAAATATACAAAGCCCTAACTAAAAGGAAAAAAAGGCAATATATTCGTAAAAGACAAGAGAATGTCTTACACCTGTCTAAGGTAGCTCCTAAGAAATTCTGGAGGCAGATTCTAACTAGGAAAACTAAAGATAATAATAAAATTGCTTTACACGACTGGAATTCCTATCTTAAAAAGCTTTATGAATCTCCAAATGTCATGGATAACTTTGAAACCCTGCTCACAACAAAAGAAGTTTTCTCATTAGAAGACATTGATTTTGGGGTTAATCGCTTGGCTAATGGGAAAGCTAAGGACACTGAAGGTTACCAGGCGGAAATCTTAAAAATTGGAGGTCCTGTCCTCATCCTCCACATCCATAAGCTTTTCAATCAAGTGGTCAAGCAAGGGTTCCCTAAACCACGAACTCAAAGCCTCATTATCCCTATTTTTAAAAGTGGGGATACAAATAACCCCTCTAATTATCGGACAACCCTGTCCTAGCCAAGTTATATAGTATTATTTTGGAAAAGAAGTTGAGCAAATGGCTTGAAAGTGGAGGTAAGCAGGCTAAAGGCCAAGCGGGTTTTATAAGGCAACACTCAACAATGGACCACCTTGTTACGCTTAGAATCATTGTAGAGGAATTCCGCAATGATAAATCCAATCTCTTTTGTTGCTTTGTGGACTTTAGAAAGGCTTTCGATACGGTTCCTAGAAACAACCTATGGAATAGATTAGAAGAACTAAAGGTTCCTTTTGAGTTGAGAGCTGTTGCTATAAGGTTGTATGAGAATATAATTGTCAAGTTAAAGAGCAATGAGGGGTGGTTAAAAGATATTAAGTGTAATATTGGAGTTAAACAAGGTTGCTCCCTCTCCCCTACCCTATTTGGCATTTACATCGACAAGCTAGAAGGTTGTTTAGAGGAAGCAGGATGTGTTGGCATGATCTTAGCTGGGATAGTCATCATCCTTCTTCTCTACGTTGACGATATTGTTCTTCTCGCAGGGTGCCCATCTGATCTTGATAAGCAACTTAGACTTCTTAAGGATTTCTGCTCTACCATGGGTATGATTGTTAACACTCACAAAACAAAAGTTATGATTATCAAATCCAAGAAGGACACTTATGCTAATTTTATGTATGACAATAGTAACTTGGAAGAAGTGTCTTCCTACAAGTACCTAGGAATTGATATTCACCACAAGCTCAATTGGAACTATAGCATTGAGAAAAGGATTAATGGGGGGTGGAAAGCTTATTTTGGTATTGAAAATAATTGTAAAACACCAAACCTCGTAATGTGGAATAGAAAGAAGTTCCTATTTGAAACTTTAGTCACTCCGGTTATCTTATATGGATGTGAGGTTTTGGGTTGTAGCATCTCTAGATAATCCTCAAGAAAGATTGAGTAGATCCAAAAGCGTTTTATAACGTATAACCTCAAAATTAAAATCAACACACCCTATCCTATTCTTCTTATAGAAGTGGGTCTTTCTCCTATCGAGAGCCTAGCTATGACTAGGTTTCTGTTGTACAAGCACAAACTCAATAACATAGGAGACCATAAACTTCCTAACCTAGCTTTAAATTCCAGCCAAAACCACCTAAGGCTCAAGCAAGGTTGGTATAAAGACACCAGTGCCTGGTTAAACCATTGGGAGATCGATGAGAATCTTGCATTGCAAAACATTAATAATATTAAAAATATTGTTACTTCTAAGTTCAAAGAAAAATGTGGTGTGAGAAAGATTTAGTAGCTAAATGAACATTAAGATATTATAAGGAGGTCATCAACCCCACCCTAGAAGATCAAAAGTATCTCTATGTTTTAACTAGCTCAAAGAAGAAAATTAATATAGCCAAGATTATAACAAACTCTCATGAGATCCATAGTGAAATGGGGCATTGGGCAGTTCCTAAAACACCATGGATGGAAAGGTTCTGCCATCTATGTAAGAATACAGACATCGAGGATGAAAATCACTTCCTCATAGAGTGCCCTGCGTACAACCACATTAGATCTTAGTTTCAAAATCTCTGTTGCAATACTAACCTTCCTAGCCTTTTACGATGACAAAATTATAGTAAGCTCGGAAGGCTTCTCTCCAAGATTTTTGAGCAGAGGAATAAAATATTAAATCAAACTAAATAGTTTGTTTCTTTAGGTCTGATAGACCAAAGTTTGGTATGAGTGGACGTTAACCACCACCACCACCACCATCATCATCATCATCAAAACTTAATAAATATTTAATATATATATATATATATATATATATATATATATATATATATATATATATATATATATATATATAACTTTTATTTTTCTTTTACTTTGAATGAAGAATGGAAATCTTCCGGTACTTCTACACATTTTGTGCATGGTAAATTGGGTAAATCGTGGAACCTGATTATAGTGCTTTCGCTCAAGGGAGTATCAAAATTTTTTAGGTCTAGCTCTAGATCACTCGAGCTAACCCTTAGGTCTTATATATAAAAATATAACTATATTTTAAAACTTCATATTTAAATTATTTATTTATTTATCTATATATATATATATAAACTCTAGATTTATCAAGTTTTGATAGCTATCAAATATCTCAAGGTGCAAACCTATTTTTCGAGTGCAAAGCTTAAGAAAGATTTACACCTCTAAAAATTTTCTCTCTGTGCACTTCATAAATCCAGAGCTGAGGTGCATCTACGCTAGTTTAATTATTAATAATCAGTAATTTTTACTTATTTTTTTATTTTATTTTATATAATTTAACAAAGTTAAAGTGTTAGAGATTTCTCGAGTAGCACTCTGTAATATTTATGATCCATGCATCAAGGACCAAAGAGATTTTGTCAGTAGACGATTGTTGGAGAGCCTTTTAATTGGAAAAATAATTGAATTATCTATTAGTTGGATTAACTCTCAAAATTTTAAAATAATAAATAATATTTGACCATCTACTTTTTGAAAAAATATAATAATGATTAAATTAGGATTTATTAATTCTGAAAAAATTTAACAAAATTAATAGAGAAATGAAATAGTAGAAATAAGGATTAGATTTTTAATTCTGAAGAAAAATAATAATAATAATAATAATAAATTAATTAATTAATTAATTAAATTTTTAATTTAAGAATTAGTTTAAAATTAAAAATTATTAATTATTAATAATTATTTTAAAAATTAATTGAAAAATTAAAAATTAATAACAAACATAGATAAAATAATAACAAATATATTCATCTATATTTGTTATTAGTATCATAAAATTAAATTTGTTAAATGACAAATTAGTTGAATTTGATCAACTTTTAAATGAATTAGGATTATTAAGATGAAGGGGAATTAATAAATAAACATGAATTTTCTTATTTTATAGTTAATGGTAAAAAATATAGCTAGAAAAATAAAGAGGCTAAGAATTAAAGCAAAAAATAAAATACAAAAAATAAATTTTTATATTAAAGGATTAAATGGAGTTAAGAATTAATATAAACTTTTATGATGAAGAATATATATATATATATATATATATATATATATATATATATATATATATATATATATATATATATATATATTTATTGTTATTAGTTAGATAAAGTTAAGAAATAAGATTTATTTAAGATGACAAAAAAAATAATCCATAAAATAAAGGAAAGGAAAAAAATGGGGGAAAGAAGGTAATAAGAGGCTCTTAGAAGGGTGAGATGGTAACCAGGGCCAAGTCAACAGTCACTGGGTGAGATGGTGGATGATGAGTTTCTAGGATTGGATGAGCGTGTAACCATCCTCCCTATTAAAGTTATTAAGGTTCTTCACGATTTCGAGGGCTTCTCAAATAATATAAGAGTTGTAGAATGGTGTAGAGGCTATGATTTTTGATTGATTGAAACAAATTATGTCTTTGGACTTATATGAGTGTTCTGTGGTGGCAGACTTTGAAAGACGGTTATGGTTGGTGTTTGTTATGTGCTCTTTGAGGCGGGCTTTGATATGACATGTTTGACCAATGTATGATTTACCGCAAGAAAAAGGAATTTTATAATCCCCTGATCCTAGCATTAGATCAAATATGTCTTTGGCTTATCAGAACAATTACTTGTGGGTTTTATGGGGTTTAAATACAGTTTTTATGCTTTTCTTAGCCAAAATCTTGGGCATAAGATCAATGGTGCCTTTAAGGTAAAGGAGGGTGACTTGGCCATAAGAGGAAGAGGGGTCTGACTTTTTGGGTTTACGATGAGCAATAAACTAGAGAGAAGAGGGTTTTGAGAACAACAAACTTTTGAGATGGGTGGTGATGAGAAAAGGTGTGGAGATAACAATCAATATGAGTCTTTTTTCTATAAACTTGATATGAGAGGGAGCCATTGGGGAGGGGGGTAATAAGGAGATCTAAGAAAGGAAGGAATTTATTGGATTCAGTTTCCATAGTGAATTAAATACAAAGGGATATGCTATTAACATGGGAATGAAAGGCATCAATTGTAGGCATCCGTGTTACTGAATGAAAAATGTGTCCTCAACAAACCAAAACCAACATTTGGGTTTGAGATGCCATGAATTGAGAGATTTGATTTCAAAGTGTTCCATAAAGATATTAGCCACTACAGGAAACAGGGGAGAGCCCATTGTTGTACCTACAGATTGTTGATAGATGGTTCCTTTAAAAGAGAAGAAGGTGGATTTGAGGCAATTCTTGATTAGGTTTAAGGTTTTTAGGTCAACTAACTAGGAGATCAAGTGTAGAGCTTTTGGGATATGGATCTTGGTGAAAAGGGAAACAATGTCAAAATTGACCAACAAGCCATTCTCATCAATCGGGATGGTTTTGGGCTTCTCAATGAAATCAACAAAATCCTTGATGTAAGAGGATGTGGAGCCCATGAAATGTTGCAGGTTCATGGCTAGATAATGGCTCAACACGTGGGTGGGAGCTCTAATGGCACTAACAATGGGACAAAGGGGAATGTCCTGCTTATGGATTTTCGGTTGACCATAAATTTTAGGAGTTTAGGGGGCATGGGGAATGAGCTTGCATTGAATGGACACATATATAGAAGTTGACTTTATGACCTTGGTGGCCAACTGAGAAATGTCATTCAAGGGTTCTTAGGAAGGATTTTATAAGAAGAAAAGGATAAGAGATCTGTCATCTTAGAATCATAATCTATAATGTTCATGATAGCCGTAGCATTAACTTTGTCTACCTTGAGGACAAGGACATGAGGGTTATCATTGAGGCGCTTGATGGCATGGAACACATCTTTAGATAAGTTAGGGTTATGAGGTTTAACACGGCGCAAAATTATGCCACAATCTTGCTGAATTTCTTCAGCAATGTGAGAAGGGAGGTTTTGGGCAATAAGCTCTTTGAAGCAAATGATCTGTTCATTGGGAATCGCAGGAGGAGAAAGAGCGAATTTGAAGCCTTTTTACAGGAGCTAGAGGGTAAGGGGAACAAGAGGTTTAGAGAATAGAAGAGGAACTGGCATCTAACGGAATAGAAAAGGAATTAACCTCTGCTCATCCATCTTTGCAACTATCATCTGCTGTAGCTACCCATCACTTGTGCACTCATCAACAAGAACCTTTATCCTGTCCCTTGGTGCAACACACCTCCACATTGGTCGACTTGTTGAGTCGCGACTTCGTCTCCGTTGAAAACCTATTAAACCCCGACTCCACGTCACTTATTGACTCTAACCCTAGTTATACATCTGCTCCTCTCGTTTATGCTCTGAAATTTATTATTTTTTCATCCAATTCGATTTCTCCCATCACTCCTTCGGTCAACGTGTCAGTCAATCTTAATTCCCCATCCTAATTTCTTACCTCGTCTCTTTTAACTCATCCCTCTCATTTGAATTCAGCTCCAATCCTGCCCTATTCGAATGACTCTCGCAATTCGGAACCCCCACCCATTCAATTAATTTTATTAACTTCCCTAGTGATCCCTCTATCATTCATTATAATTCAAATTCTAAATTGAATCATGCTAATTGGAACCATTCTAATGTTTTTGATTTCCTCAATGATCCCTCTATCAATCATTCAAATTCTAATTCTAATTATAATTCAAGTCATTCTAATGATTTCAATTTTGCCAATGATCCCTCCATCAATCATTCAAATTCGAATTCTATTTTTAATTTGAATCTTGATAATTTGAATCATTCTAATTCTAATTCATTTAATAATCTCCAAAGTAAGAACAATAATTTACCCAATTTGATTTCTAATATTAACTCTGATCATTCCCTTCTTCATAAAAAATTATCTCCTTTTAATATAGATCTGTCTAATTTGATTAACATGTTTGATAATAATCTTAATAATTCTTTATTAGAGGCCAATTCCTCTTCTTCCCCCAATTTTAGACCTCCTTATGTAGTGAACCTATCCTCGCTCATTATTGACGCCCCTACCCTCCAACTCCTAGAAAAAGGCTTCAACTTCTCTCTTGCTCCTTGCAAGATTCCCATTGAAGAGATCCTTTTCTCCATAGAGCTTATTTCCCAAAACCTCCCTTCTCACATTGCTGAAGAAATTCAGCAGGATTGTGGCATAATTTTGCATCGCGCTAAACTGCATAACCCTAACTTATCTAAAGATGAGTTCCAATACATCAAGCACCTCAATGATAACCCTCATGTCATTTTCCTCAAGGCAGACAAAGGTAATGCTACGATTATCATGAACACTGTAGATTATGATTCTAAGATGACAGATCTCTTGTCTTCTTCTTCTTATAAAATCCTTCCTAAGAACCCCCTGAATGTCATTTCTCAGCTTGTCACCAAGGTCATAAAGTCCTCTTCTATACCTATGTCCATTCGATGCAAGCTCAATCTTCATGCCCCCAAACTCCTAAAATTTATGGTCAACTGAAAATCCATAAGCATGATATTCCACTTTGTCCCATTGTTAATGCCATTGGAGCTCCCACCCACACATTGAGCCATTATCTAGCCACCAACCTGCAACAATTTGTGGGATCCACTTCCTCTTACATCAAGGATTCTGCTGATTTCATTGAGAATACCAAAATCATCCCGATTGATGAGAATGACTTGTTGGTCAGTTTTGACATTGTTTCCCTTTTCACCAAGATCCCTATCCCCAAAGCTCTACACTTGATCTCCCAATTAGTTGACCTAGAAATCCTAAACTTGATCGAAATTCTACTTAACTTCGCCTTCTTCTCTTTTAAAGGAACCATCTATGAATAGTCTGAAGGTACAACAATGGGTTGTCCCCTCTCACCTATAGAAGCTAAATCTTTATGCAACACTTTGAAACCATAGTTCTTAATTCATGGCATATCAAACCCAAATGTTGGTTTTGGTTTGTTGATGACACCTTTTTCATCTGGCAGCACATATGCCCCTTTTGGATGCCTTTCATTCCCATCTTAATAACATCTCCCCTTATATCTAGTTCATTATGGAAACTGAATTTAACAAATCCCTTCCTTTCTTATATGTCCTTGTTACCCGCCTCCCCAATTTCTCCCTCTTTCTCCCTCTCACATCAAGTCTATAGAGAAAATACTCAGAGTGACCATTATCTCCACTCCTTTTCTCATCACCACGCATCCCAAAAGTGTAGTGTTCTCAAAACCGTCTTCTCCAGAGATTGAAAAACCTTGGCTCCCCAGTTTATTTCAGTTGAAAAATCCCATATAGTCAAGGCTTTGAAATACAATGGTTATTCCTCTACTCAGATCTTTAAAGCTCTCCAGTCTGTTGCTCACCCTAAACCCAAAAATAAAATCCCATATAGTCAAGGCTTTGAAATACAATGGTTATTCCTCTACTCGGATCTTTAAAGCTCTCCAGTCTGTTGCTCACCCTAAACCCAAAAATTCGAACCCTCTCCCTCTTGTGGCCAAGTCACCCTCCCTTACATTAAATGGACCACTAATCTTATTGACAAGATTTTGGCTAAGAAAAGCATAAAAATGGTATTTAAACCCCACAAAACCCTCATGCAATTGTTCTGATTGCCTAAAGACATATGATATCCCATGCTAGGATTAGGGGATTGTAAAATTCCTTGTTTTTGCAGTAAATCGTACTTTGGTCAAACCAATCATCCTTTCATACCTAGCCTCAAGGAGCACATAATTGACACCAACCATAAAAGCTTTTCAAATTTTGCCATCGTAGAACACTCATATAATTCCAAACACTTATTTTTTTTAATCAATAAAAAATCATAGCCTTTGCACCATTCTACAACTCTCGTATTATTTGAGAAGCCCTTGAAATCGATAAGAACCCTAATAACTTTAATAGGTAGGGTGGTTATAGACTCAACCAATCGTGGAAACTTTTCATCCACCATCTCACCCAGTGATACGCCCTGATTACCATTTCCCCCTTCCGAGAGCTTCTTATTACCTTCTTTCCCCCTTTTCTCCCCTTCCTTTCTTTTATTGGTTATTCTTTTGTCATCTTAAAGAATTTTTATTTCTTAACTTTATCTAACTAATAACAATATATATAAATATTCTTCATCACCAAAGTTTATATTAATTGTTAACTCCATTTAATCCTCCAATATAAAATTTTATTTTTTTGATTTAATTCTTAGCAATTTTAGTTTTCTAGCTATATTTTTGACCATTAACTATAAAATAAGAAAATTCTTGTTGATTTATTAATTCCCCTTCACCTTAATAATCCTTGATTCATTTAAAAGTTGATCAAATTCAACTAATTTGTCATTTAGAAAATTTAACTTTATGATAATAATAACAAATATAGATGAATATTTTTGTTAATATTTTATCTATCTTTGTCACTGTTTTTTAATTTTTAATTTTTCAATTAATTTTTAAAATAATTAATAATTTGTAATTTTCAACTAATTTTTAAATTAATAGTTTTTATATTTTCAATTCTTAAATAAAAAATTTAATTCCTTTTTTCAAAACTAAAAATCTAATCCCTATTTTTACTATTTTATTTCTTTATTAATTTTTTTAATAAATACTAATTTAATCATTATTATATTTTTTTGAAAAAGTGGATCGCTAAATATTACATTAAAAAAAATGAAGTTATCAAATATTATTTATTAATTTTAAATTTTTAAGTTAATCCAACAAATACATAATTAAAATGAAATCTATTAAAAGGCTCTCCAACACTGGTTTACTCACAAGGCCCTCCTGTGGTGATGTTGGACATATCACACATATTACTTCTATGCCGAAAATCTCTAACATTATGAATAATTGTGGAAGTCTCCAATCACTGAAAGTTAAGATGTTTTAATTAATTTATTTTTAGTTTTATTTTATTTTTATTTGTATGTAAATTTTTTAAGTTTACATGCTTATCTAACATAATCTTACAACATCTTTTCCATACTGAGTTGGAGAAAGGTGCAATCATCAACATTATGTATAAGAGTAGTCTTTAGCTACGATTTTTTGAAAAGTTTTCAAGTTTGTTTTCCTATCTAATTTGTCTAGAATTCCACATGGATCATTGAAATCACAAGTTTGATGGGTGAAATATTCACAATAGAAGTGCTCATGGGGTTTTTGAGGGTGTTGAATCTGTATATGCAGTCAAAAAAACTAGTTTAAACAACACAAATCAAGATTTGACAACAATTTATTTATTTATTTATTTTTTCAGCAGATTCTTGCCAAAAATATGTTGAAAATTCCAAAAAATGGCACTTAAAAAGCTACTCTTATGTATATTGTGTTAAAAAAGTAAATGGAAATAAATTATAAAAGATGTAACTATATCTATTATTAGAATTTTCCGATTATGTTTTCTAATTTTAAAAATAGGCATATCAACAGTGCATTAAGAATGGATAGAATCACACATCACCCTCATATGAGATGGTAGAATACAAACATATATGTCAACTCCATATTAAGAATGGAAGGAATAACACATTGCCCTCATATTAGATGGTATAATGCAAAGCTGAAAACAAAAATGATCATCATAACATTAACCCAAATAATTAATTAATAGCCAAATGTACCTTGTTAACTTGAATTTCGACATTTTAATACTAAAATAATTAATGCCAAGATGTGCCTTCTGAACATGTACTTGTACATTTTAACCCACCCAAAATTAATTAATAACCATGTAATATATTTTATAAAATTTTACTAGGAGGTAAGGTACAAATTTAGGAATTTCAAATCTGACGTACATATCAAATATAAAAGTTTCTGCAAGCAGCAAGAGTAATACTCTGATATATGCTTTCATCATTTTTTAACACAATCTTGGGAGTTGTCTATAATGCGATTTTTTGGAGATTCCGGTGACGGAATCCGGCGGAAGAAATTGAGGTTAAATCTTGACTGGTTGCAGTTAAAATGATTTTTTGACTGCATATTTGGATTCAGCACCCTGGAAAACCCCTGGGAAGCTTTGATTGTGCAGAAACTAGCTATCAAACTTGCGATTCCAATATATTTCTGCAGAATTTTGACCGGAAAAACCTACCGGAAAGGCTTCCAAAAAGTCGCATTATAGACAACTGCAGAATCTGGACCGGAAAGAACTCTGATATATGCTTTCATCATTTTTTAACACAGAATCTTGACCGGAAAGAATTTACTTTCGAACTATATTTAAGGGGGAAATCACCATGTAACGCCCGTCAAATTAATTCCATCCCTGCTACGAGGTCTTCTTAAGAGGGATGGATTTAGGCAGTTTGTCAGAGGCAAGGGTGCCCCACCTTTTGACCTATCTGCGATGCCTGCACCTTCCACCGTCTTTTCACTTGTCTTCATGAACTGCCATGCATTATCCTCCATGTCCCGCCTTGCTGTTCTCCATTTTTCTCTGAATCAGCCTGGAATACGGTGATCAGAAAACCAGCCAACATAACCAAAACAACCACATTAACAATACCATTCTCATCTTTCGATCCATATTGAAATTACCAGTAAGTATTTCAATATAGATCTGGTCAATTGTAACAAAACCCTGAAATGCACAACGCTAAGGACCCTCATAGCAGAGCGCAAGGAGTGCCAGTGACCGCCTAGTTCCAGATTCCCAATGGGCTCGCCGCGTAACGACAGGCAGACTGTGGCCAATGACAATGGCAGTCTGCAAGTTCGAAAGGACAGGCATAAAAATCTCGCTGGAGCGACTTGAGCCACTGCTTCAGCGGATCAGAGTCTGACAGTTGCTTTGGTGCTATCGCCGTGTTGGTCTCCACCAAAACCTGAATCGACGGTTAGAGATTCAGAAAAGCGTTCGGGATTTTAGCTGGATTGATAACGACTAATTGGTGGGACGAGACACAGAATATCGCTTCTGCAGAGGCGGTGCTGCCAGTCGGTGGACGTTTGTGGAGGAAAGAAGATATACACAAGGACAACAATATTACAAAAGGATAATTGTCAGGAACGAATCTCTGTTTTGCAGTGACAATTATCGCGGAGAAATGTAATATGAAAACTGGAATGGTCAATCGTTCAGGACGATCAGTCTTTTAGATCACCAGTTTTGGGCAAAACCATGGAATATGTGCAGGATAAGATCCATGGCTTCAAACATTTTTTTAAATCAAGTTTAAAAGTCGCACTAGGTACCAGCCTTATTTCCTTAAATATTTACTTAAATATATACATGTCCAGAATTTATTCTATGACAGTTCAAGCATAACAAATTTTACTGTCACTAAATGTTAATCTCCACATTCTAGAGCTAGAGCTAGTCCAGAATTTATTCTATGACAGTTCAAGCATAACAAATTTTACTGTCACTAAATGTTAATCTCCACATTCTAGAGCTAGCATTAGTTCTAGAAGGAAACTGACTATAATACTTATCTATTCCACCTGCAGTTTCCAATAAATTTAGAAAGTCTCTAGTCACAAACCTGGACACAAACCTGGAAACTACATCCAGGTCTTCCCTCGACCACTTTTTCTGCTGGAATAATTTCCACTTACAGTCAGTGCTTTGGGCCTTCGGATTCCACTGTTCAGCCTCAAGTCCTACATTTAACTTGACTATTCATGAACAACTTTCCACTAGTTACACCTTTTTCCAGCTCTAAGATAGTTTTCTCATTTATCTTTTCCTCAATGTTAAATATTTACTTAAATATATACCTGTCCTCAATGTTATAGGGCAAATGACTGCAGCTGCCCATGGAAATATATTTGGGAAAGAGAAAAATAACACAAATATGCATTTTGAGAGTAACTTAAAAATATTTAATTTCATTTAATTGGGTTATATAAATAACATAATCGACCATCAACAACTTAGTTTAATAGATAGGGTGTTCATAATAAGATAGAGGATAATGTTCAATACTTGCATAATTGTTGATTGATGTAACAGAGTCGGTGCCTATTAACTATATATATTTATATAAAGAAATTAAAGTGAAATAAAAAATGTTAAATCTGATACAAATAGGAACATTAAAATTTATTTGGTTGCATTGTTTTATTAGGCAGATTAATTGGTAAAGTCATTTATGTACAAAGATTATAAAGTAGATAATTTTCAATTTATATATATTAAACATAAAAATAGCTCTGTGTTCATAAATATGTAAATAATAAACTAACACTATGTTATAAATTTATTAAACACTATGTTATAAAGTAAAAAGTTTTTTTTAGATATAACTGCAACTTTAGTGTAATGATAAGGAAATAATGAACTAATAATTTTCTTTATTTTTTTTTCTTCTTGCATACTACATTGAATGTATGGATACAATGTGACAACCCTCTCATAATTCATAATTTTGCAAAGCTTTAAAAAGGTTCATTTTGTTCAGAACATAAAGTGACAACATAATTTGATATACATACCATAATTTCTAACTTAATTGTGTCAAGTTCACTAAAAAATCATTTGGATTAGAAAGCATGAGTGTGACAACCCCATTTAAGGATCCCATGTGAATGACATCGTAAATGTGTTATAAATTTTATATAACGAATTGAAATGAAAATGGGGACTGAATTAGGGACACGAATTCCAGTGCTGGGAAGGGAGTCACTTGCTTGGGACATTTTGATTTCTTATGCAAGGAAGAAAACCTAGAGACGTAAGACAACCATTAAAGACTGGAAGGTGCTCGAATTGAAGGAAGAGATCTTGAAAATTAAATGAGCAGAACTAGAGGTATGCAGGCCCATGCCGTCTGGGAAGCACCCTAAGAAGGAAAAGGATAAGAATTTATGAAATGGGACCCCACATTGCAGGATAAGGAGGATGCAACAATAATGATGGTCAAGGAAGAAACCTAGAAAAGGCTGAACAACAAGAAAAGAAGGGAATAATGAGAGACAAAAAAAACATAGGAGAAACGGTGTGGAGTGGAGGAGAAGTTGGAAGTGAGCTCTCTGCAAGCAGCACCGAAGAGAAAAGAAGAAAATGGGATTGGCTCTTGATCACTAGAGGTTGTGCATTGAACTGCTAGTCTCTGGAGCCCTATAAGAAGTTGGGGTCCCTAGAGGTTATTGGTTGAGATAGAATCCTTGGAGCCCTGAAACAATTTGGGTCCCTAGAGGCTATGGGTTGAAACAAAGGTCTTTAGAGTCCTGCAAGAGCTTGGGTCCCTGGAGGCTATGAGGGGATAAAATCTCTGGGGCCTTGTAATAGCTTGGGTTCGATGGAGGATGTGTGTTGAGATAGAAAACTTTGGAGCCCTGTGACAACTTGGGTAGAGGTCATCCTGAAGCAGTAGCTGAAGAAAACTAGAATGAATACTAATGGTTATTGCCCGAATGCCATAATAGATTTCATATTCATTGAAAGGGGGTGAATCACGATGTGAGCACTTGAGGGTGAGGTTGAGCATCTCTCAACTCCCAATGTCGACCAAGCAAGGTGTTTCAAACTAGCGGGATTGAGGAAGGAGGTCCTTTGGAGTCCCGGAATCTAGCGACAAGTTGGCGAGTTAGCACCTAAAGCGAGTATCCCCCCAGTCTTTGGAATATGGCTCGAGGGTGACGACTGCAAGTAAGTGTGGTTGCAACTATCTACGAATGGGTGGAGAGTTCTTTTCCTAGACTTAGTTGACCCACTTACTCCAAGATAAGTAACTATGTATTATGTTTAATGCATGAAGAATTATGTTATTGTGTTTTTGGATAATGGTTTGAATGTAGGGACTAAATTGTATTGATGAAGACTCACTTGTGCATTATATTCCTTATGTGTTGTGTGATGTGTTGAACGATAGAATTTGTGTATGTATCTTTGTTTAATATATTCATGAATGTGTGAGAAAGATGGAAAGAGAATATGTTAACAACTGCTAAATGATAGGCACAAAATAACGGGTACATAAAAAGCATATAAATCATATGATATCTAATACCAAGTCATATTACATCATCGAGCCATGAAAGTTTAAGGCAATACTAGGCTCTGTGACTCTTTCTTAGTATAAGATTATAAATAGAGCGACATTTTGTATAACAGGAATTGTATTCGTTGATGATTCATTTGTGTTCACGTTACAAGTTGTTGTGTTTCTTGAAGAGCATGAATTTAATGCCCAAGGGAGTTTTCCCTTGGTATCAGTTGAGCCACCAACTTTACCTAAATGGCCTTTAGCCTTGCATTCTTAGCAGGTTGTATATTTGTTTTTGGTGTCGTAAAGTGATGGCTAAGGTACCTAAAGGCTCTGCTTATCGGCATGGAGTTGTTTATAGGCTCGAAATAAGGTCTGGGACCATTAGCGTGTGGCAAGAGGTTGGATCCTCCCTGGAGTCTACGCCAAGTCTATGGAAGTTAATCCATGTAGGAGCACCTATGGATCTGATGGGGGAATTTCCTCCTCACGTAATATGTAAACTCACAGGTCAGGAACTCCCTCAAGAACCAATTACTCAAGCTTGAGAGGGATAACTTCGTAAATCGCCCTAGAAAACCATGAGCATCATGGTGAACCCATAAGTATCATATAGAGGTCTACCAGTCTCTTGAGGGAAAGTTGCAGCTGACAAGGCTAGTTTAGGAAAGCCTGTGTAGTAGTGGAGCTCGTGTCCGGGAGGATTGTCAAGTTCTCCTTCTAAGGCACCGCACTTTGGAGAGTTGAAAGCCTTCGACCGAGTCATGGTAAAAAGGAGTAGGAAAGCATTGTTGTAGCTTAAGGGTAGGGATCCATGAACTTATAGGAAACGTTGGGCCAAACTTATCATCAGAACGATAAAAAATCCTAGTCAAAGGAGATCCCTGATTGGTGGAAGGAGATTCTCTTCATGTGAATTGCTCAAAATGACATGGTAGAAGGCCATAGGTGGAATTTAGAAGGTAATCTAAATTAAAATCCCGGGACCTAATGGTGGGAGAGCGTTGGGGTTTTATCAAGAGGCGGTGACGAAATTTCTTTCGTTACCCAAACCATCAGGTGAGGAAAGGTTGTTGTAAAGAGGGGCCACCCTAGAAACACGAAAGGTCAGAACCCTAAGGAGATGCACAGATAGTTCCTTATTGCATCCCAAGTTCATGGTTTTGACCAATCATGGGACTAAGTATCAAATCAATTGACAATGGATTACTTTTCCCTTTCACGTGGAGGCCATACTAGGGTGATGTTTTCGGGGCATGTGGTCAGAAGTGGGGCATCCTAGGTGTTGAGTTGGCCACATATGGGTTCCCAAGGAATGTTTAACGTTAGATGGGTAAGGTCATACCTCGTAAGGATGGGAATTTCTTAGGAAATACCGACGATGGCTAGCACTAAGAAACAACATGGGAGCTTCCCGCAAAGGTGACAGTCCAACAATCGATAGGTTGGGTTCAAGAAGGAAGCATAGGTCAGTAACTCGATATACCTTGAGGTCTCGAAGCTATGACACGTCAATCAGGTGAATCATTTTGGAGGGGCGACATACATTGGGATCAAGGATGTCAAGAGGCCTCGAAGCTGTCGCAATAAGAATATACATACATACATACATACATACATACATACATACATACATACATACATACATACATACATACATACATACATACATACATATATATATATATATATATATATATATATATATATATATATATATATATATATTGTGTAATTCAAGGGGCTGGGTGATGTTACAGACTGGTATCCGAGCATGTGAGTTCAATATTCGGACTTGATGGGCTTTTTCACGTAAAATTGATGAATTTTTGTTATGTGATTATAGAATACTGAGTCCGTTGGAGTATGCTCACTCATTGATTACTGAAATTACTATAGGGTTTGATAGTTGATGGTTAAAAACTCCATGTGAGTAGGAATTATGATTGTAAATGTGTTTTTTCATTAGTTATGTACCAAGTGCATGATTGTATGACTGCACATGTAATTATATATGGCTTGTATATTAACAAGGTTGTTTTTTATCACAAGAATCCCATGAGACTCCATAATTGCAAAATCACGATCTTGATTATGTTTAAATGATGTCTTAGAAAGTATAACAGTGTGTGTGATTGACGACATGTCACAAGCATTATAACATATATAAATATACAATGATGAGATCGGAATGGTTTAATATAGTTTTGATCAGTCTCAACATGGAAGTGATGGGGTCAGAACAAACGATGAAGAGAGATCAGTTGGGCAGGGGGGAAGCAATCAATCCCGGATTGGATGGACACTCTCAGAAGCCTTTGAGTAAAGGTGAGAAGTTTTAAGGCGGACAATGAGAAGCTAGTTAGTGCCCAAGAGAGGCAAACTGAAATTAATGCAGTCACCCTGCAAAGTCTCTCGGACTGGAAAAGACAAACCTAAAATGAAGTAAAGATCAGTGATAGAGACAGGGTCAAACCTCGAGAGTCAGAAGAAAATACCAATGGAGTAGATGGTAGTGAATTTCGAAAGAGGCCCAGGAAGGGTAGTGAGAACACTATGTTAGGGGGAGAATCTTTAAGTACTCCGAAGTGAAGGGCTAGAATTTAGGAACCTCACTCAAGAAACCCATCTATTTCTACCATCTGAAGGCAGCATGACTTATGTTATCACCATTGCTAAGGGAGAAAGGACAGGGAGCTTATGCTTGAGGAATTTAAAAAGAAAAATCCACCCATGTTCAATGGGGAGGTGAACCAGGAAGAGGATGGAGAACCATGGTTGCTAGGAATGAAGAAGTTCTTTAGAATACATGACCAATTGATGAATATGAAAGCTAGAGTTGCCTCTTACAATTTAAAAGGAAAGGTAGATATGTGGTGGGAGGACCTCAATAATAGTAGAGAAATCATTGAGGAAGTGACATTGGATGAGTTTGAGGATATTTTTAGGGAATAGTAACTATTTGAACACTACTATGACAATAAGGCAAAGGATCTTTTGGAACTTATAATGGGAGAGATGACTAGCGAGGCGTATGTCACCAATTTTTTGGGGTTATTAAGATATGTTCCATATATCAGGGATGAGAAGGTAAAAATCCATAGGTTCATTAGTGGGTTTCCTATGGTATTCAGGGAAAATACTGAATTATTGGAACCCGAGACTCTAAAGGACGCTATTAAGAATCTAAACAATTGTTATGAGCAAGCAAGGTGTAGGCTCGAGAATAAGAGAAATTGTATAGCCAAGATCACAACCAGGTAAAATGTGAGTTGGTCGAGGAAAAACCTAGAACTAAAAGGGAGGAAACACTGAGCTCAGATAAGATAGTCTTAGCAAAAGGCAAACAATGTTGTAAAAGGGAATGTACAACAACTGACATCGGCACAACCAATGATTGAAAGTCGGGAACCACTTAAGTGTTGGAAATTTGGTGGGAACCATAGGAGAAGGGATTTTCCTAATCAACCAGAGGTTGGACCTAAAATATGTGGTGCTCAGGAAGCGATCACGGTGGGAAAAGTAGCCCAGAGTGTTCCTGGGATTTACGCAGCATTCGACAACCATGAAGCAGATCACCAGGTACCCATCATTGAGATGGAAGGTAAGATACAAGAGAATTTGTTTTGATTTTTATTAACACAGGTTCTAATTATAGCTATGTCAGACAAGAGTTTTTCGACAAGTGCCAATTAAATAAGGAATTGTTCCAAGAACTATGGTTGCTTTAGTTGGAAGTGGAAACAAAGAGAGGGATCAACTAATGGGTGAATTCATGTGTATTGGAACTCACTTGAATTTTCTTCCATTGGGTGGGTATGACATATTGTAGGGAATTGATTAGTTGTACGTGTGCCGAACCAAGGTTGATTGCTACAAGCAATAAAATGCTTTGATGAGCAAGGAATGACGAGAATATTACAAGGCAAGAAAAAGACCATATTAGTGAGGTTGATCACTACCATGCAGGCCAAATGCAGTGTTAGTGAGGGATGTACATTGTTCGCAGTAAAAGTTTTCAAAGATGAGGGAGTTGATGGGGTGACAGGGAAAGAGGAGGTTGAGATGCTCCGAAGGTACCGAGTCTTGTGATAGTATGTTTAATGTCTTTCCAGTAGAGTTCTTGGATTACCTCATAGAGAGACAAACTTCTCTATCGAAGTGATGCCTAGAGTAGCACCAACATCTAAGGCCCCATATAGAATGAGCACTTCGAAGTTGGTTGAGATGAAATTGCAGCTGAAGGAAATGTTAGAGAAGTTTTACATAAGGCCAAGTGTGTCTCCTTGGGTATCACCGATATTATTTGTGAAAAATAAAGATGGAACTCTGAGATTATGCATTGAATATAGACAACTAAACAAGGTAATTATCAAGAACAACTACCCTTTGCCAAGGTTTGATGCTCTCTTTGATCAGTTAAGAGGAGTAGCAATCTTCTCCAAAATTGACTAGAGGTCACGCTACCATCAAGTGAGAATCAAGGAGGACATACATAAGAATGCTTTTAGAACAAGATATGGGGACTATGAATTCATAATGGTACCCTTTGGTCTCACTAATTCTCCTTCCACGTTCATGTGTCTGGAAAACGAGGTGTTACGAATATACTTGGACAAGTTTTTCATTGTATTTGTGGACAACATATTGGTCTACTTCAAAACTGAGGAAGAGGAGGAGCAACATCCAACATCTCTTTTAAAGCTGTTGAGAGAACATAAGATCTATGAAAATCTTGATAAGTGTGAATTCTTCCAGACACAAATATGATACTTACGACACATCATATCCAAGGAAGGTGTATGAGTTGATCCAGATAAGGTTAAGTCGATAAGGGAGTTTCCAACCCCAAAGAATGTGGATGAGATTAGATCATTCATGGGATTGGCAGGATATTACATGAGTTTTATCCATAATTTCTCTAAACCTGGTCATCCCATTACAACCCTATGAAGGAAAGGGAAGATGTTTGAGTGGACTATGCAGTGTGCAAACAACTTCAAGTAGTTAGAGCAATTGGTCACTAGTGCTCCAATGTTGAGAATTATAGACCGAGATAAGGATTTCATAGTTTGTACCGATGCTTCAAAAGAGAGACTCAATGGAGTCTTAATGTGTGAAGTACAAGTTGTGCGTTATGAGTCCCGAAAATTGAGTTTACATGAAGAGAATTATGTGACCCGCGACCTAGAGTTAGATGCTACCATTCATGCTTTGAAAATGTGGAGGCACTACCTTCTTGGTCGGAAGTTCATAGTCATGAGAGATCATAACCTGATTAAACTTTTGGTTTGACAACCAAATTTAAATTCTAGGCAAGCCAGACAGTTGTCTACGCTCATAAAAATTTACTTCAAGATCAACTTTATAAAGGGGAACAAAAACAAAGTTGTTGATGCCTTGAGCCAGAGGATCCAAGTGAAACAATTGGAAATTTTAAGCTCGTGTGCGAAAAAATTGGATGACACTATCAAAAGTGTTGGACAAAAGGATGAAGCATATCAGTGGGTAATGGAGGAACTATGACAAGACGGTAAGGATGGAGACTGCCATATCATAGAGGATGGCTTAGTCCAATTTAAAGGCATAATTTATGTGCCTAACAGTGATGAATTAAAAGGATTTATAATGAGATAATTCCACACCAATCCATACTTAGGACAACCAGGGTATCAAAATACCCTCACAAACATTAAAAGAAGACACTATTAGTCAAACTTGAAGAAAGAAGTAGCAGACTTTGTGGAAAACTTCTTGGAATGCCAACAAGTGAAATTCAAATGAAGTCATTCGGTAGGATTACTACAGCCTATCTCCATCCTAGAATGGAAGTGGGATGTAATCTCTGTTTATTTCATCATGGGATTACCAAAACAAATGAAGCATCATGATTCAAGCATGGTAGTGGTGGAAAAACTTATCAAGGTAGCTCATTTTGTGGCAATCAAAATGCACCCATTCTGCTAGCGAAAAAACACAAATATTCATAAGAAATATCGTCAATCTACATGGCATCCCGAAAAGGATCATGTCCGATATAGATGCTAAATTCACTTCCAGGTTGTCGAAGGAAATGTTTGCAAGCTTCGGGACAAAATTAACATTCAACACTACATATCATCTACATACCAACGGGTGAACTAAGAGGATGAACAGGATCCTTGAGGACACATTAAGGATGTATGTGATGCATCAACCTGGGAAATGGGAAGAGTATCTTCCACTTGTGAAATTTTCATATAACGATGGACACTAAGAATCCATGAGGATGAGCCCCTTTGAAGCATTATATGGCGGGAAGTGTAATACTCTTATTAGCTGGATTGACTCAGTTAATAGATTTCATGTAGGACTTGATATTATAACTTATATGGAACAACAAGTTTAGATCATACGAAAAAATATGAAGGTGGCATAAGATAGACAAAAGAGATATGTAGATAAGCACAAGATCCACAAGGAGTTCCAAGTTGGAGAACACATTTATCTGAGGGTTAAGCCCAAAAGGAGTTCCCTAAGGACAAGGATATGTTCCAAGCAAGCATCATGATATTATGCGCCATTTAAAATAATTTAGAGGATAGGATCGGTAGCATATAGGTTGGTCTTACCTCCATTAGTTAGAGTTCATGATGTTTTTCATGTTTCTTTACTTTAAAAGTATGTGCAAGATTTTAATCATGTGATTCATTGGTCTGTGCTATAGGTGGAAATAGAAAAAGAGTTCCAACCAGAAATAATGTGCCTTGTGGACTTGAGGAGTCTCATGCTCTAGAGCTAACCTATAGACTAAGTGTATATTGGAAGCACCTTGGGCTAGAGGAGGCCACGTGGGAAAGGGATGAGGCCATAAAAGTTACTTATCCTTTCTTGTTCGATGGGCAAAATAGGTATGTATAATTGTAAATACTATATAGAGTTGTGTGTATAAAGTTCCATGGAAATAATATGTGTTGCATTCTGATTCTTTGATTGCATATGGAAAAACTAAAAATTTGAGGATAGTTTTCCCCTAAGGGGGAGGGGACTATGACAACCACACCCAAGGATCCCAAGTGAATGGCATCTTAAATGCATTGCAATTTTCTTACAATGAATTGAAATCAAAATGGGGATTGTTAGGGACACACATTGCTAATCTAGGAAAGGAGTCGTTTTCTTGGGTTGTCTATCTTTCTTGTGTAAGAAAGGAAACTTAGAGGTGCATGATAACCATTAAAGATTGGCATGTGCCAGAATTGTAGGAAGATCTCTTGAAAATTAAATGAGAAGAACCATTGGTATGCAGGGCCATGCTACTTGGGAAGCATCACACGAAAGAAAAGGGCATGAATTTATAGAATGGGATGGCACGCTGTAGGCTAGGAAGGATGTTGTTGTAATAATGGCTGAGGAAGAAACCTAGAAAAGCTCAAATGTGAAGAAGATAATAATGGAACAACGAGAAAAAAGAAAACATGGGAGAAATGGTATGGAGAGGAAAAGAAGTTGGAAATGTGGTTTTGCAGGTAGGGGCGAAGATAAGAGAGGAGAAGGGGATTGGCTCTTCATCTCTAGAGGATGTGGGTTGAATTGCTATTATTTGGAGCCATGTAACAACTTGGGGTCCCTCGATGTTGTGGGTTGAGATAAGATCACTGGAGCCCTATAATAGCTTGGGTCCCTAGAGGTTGTGGGTTGAGACAAAGGTCTCAGGAGCCATGTAACAACCTGGGTCCATGGAGGTTATGGGTTGGGATAGAATCTCTAGGGTCCTATAAAAAATTGGGTACCCTGTAGGCTATGGGTTGAGATAACAAACTATGGAGCCCTGTAACAGCTTGAGGAGATACTATCTTCAAGAAATAGATGACAAATACCAGAATGAAGACTAATGGTCATTGCTAGGATATCACAATATTTTTTGGACTCCTTGGAAGGGGGTTAATCACGGTATAAGCACCTGGGGGTGAGGTTGGGCACCTCTAGACTCCTAGCATTAACGAAGAAAGGTGTTTACAACTCACAAGATTGAGGAAGGAGGTACTCTAGAGTCTTGGAATCCAAAAACAAATTGGAAATTTAGTCCCTGGAGCAAGTATCGCCCCAGACACTAGAATTTGGATCGAAGGTGATGACCACAAGGAAGTATGGCTTCAGCTGTCTACGGTTGGCTAGAGGGTGATTGTCTCAAAGTTAGTTTCCCCACCTACTCTAAGATAAGTAACTTTGTATTTTGTTTAACGTATGAAAAATGATGTTAGTGTGTTTATAGACAATGGTTGGAATATAGGGACTACATTGTACTAAGGAATACTTGCTTGTGCATTATATTCCTTGTGTGTTGTGTGATACATTAAACAATGGCATAGATGTATGTATCTGTGTGGAATATATGCATGAACATGTTAAAAAGTTGGAAAGGTAAAATATGTTAACATATGTTAAATGACATGCATGAAATAATGTGTACATAAAAGCATATAAATCATATGATATCTAAGACCAAGTCATATTACAACAATGAGCCATGAAATATTGAGTCAATAGTGGGTTTTATGACCCTTTATTAATATAAGATTACAAAGACAAAGAGATTTTCTATAGGAGGGCCTGTATTCATTCGTGAGTCATCATGGTCATGTTAATAGTTTATTATGTCGTTCAACGAGCATGAATTTAATGCTTGAGGGAATTTTCATTGTATTAGTTGAGCCACCAACTTTACCTAAATTTCCTTTAGCCTTGCACCCTAAGCAACCTGTATATCTATTGCTGGCATCTTAAAGCGATGGACGAGGTAACTAAAGTCTCTTCTTATCGACATGGAGTTGTTTGTAGGCTCAACACAAGATCTAGCACCGTCAATGCGTGGCACACAAGATTGGATACTCTCTGGAGTCTACGCCAAGTCCATGGTAGTTAATCCACACAATAGTGCCTATGCTTCCCATGGGGGTATTTACTCCTCATGGACTGGGTAAACACATAGGCCAAGACTCATTGGAGAACCAATCACTCAAGCTCGAGACCGATAACACCGTAAATGGCCATAGGAAACCATGAGCATCATAGTGAACCCGTAAATCTCATCTAGAGGTCTATGAGACTTCTCAGGGAAAGTGGCAGATGACAAGGCTAGTTTAAGAGAGTTTGCGCAACAATGGAGGCAACAACTAGGAGGTTTTCCAAGTTCTCCTTCTAAGGAACTATGTAGTGCGGATTTAGAAGCCTTCGATCAAGTCATGACGAGAAGGAGTAGGAAAGCCGTGTTACATCTTAAGGGTAGGGCCCATGATCTTACAGGAAGATTTTTTCCAACCTTATCCTCAGAATGATAAAAAATCCTAGTTAAAGCAGACCCATGATTGGTAGAAGGAGATTCTCTTCACAGGAATTGGTCAAAATTATAGGGAAGAAGGTTATAGGTAGAAGTTGGAAGTGAAATTGGGGCCTAATGATAAGAGAGTGTCGAGGTTCTGTCATGAGGAAGTGATGAAATTTCTTCTTTTACCTATACCGTTGAGTGAGGAAAGGCTACTGTAAGGAGGGACCACCTCAGAAACTTGAAAGGTCAAAACCTTAAGGAGTTGTGTGAACAGTTCCTTATTGCATCCCTAGTTTGTGGGTGTGACCACTTGTGGTGTCCCAGTACAAAAGCAATCGACAATATATTCATTTTCCCTTTCACGTAGATGCCATACTAGGACAATGTTTGTGGGGCATGTGGTCAACAATGGGGCAACCTAGGTGTCTAGTGGGCCACATATGGGTGCCCAAGATATGGTTGATGTTATATGGTGTTATCAGCAAAAATTTGATCATCTAGCCTAATTTGCTAGATGGATTGAAGTACAGAATGTAAATCCAATTTTACCATAGTAAAATTGCTTTTACTGTGAGAAATTACTTAATAAAACACCTTTGTTAAGTAATTTATAATTAAACCCATGAAGAATAATTAAACAAATCACTATTTATTTTATTTTATTCTAGGAATAATTAATTAAACCATTGTTCGATTATTATTCCTTGTCATATTTGACCCAATCATGAAAAATAAACAGATAAATCATTAATTATCTTATTTCTCTCTAAGAATAATTAATTAATCACTAATTAATTATTATTCTTTGTCAAATTTGACTAAATCCCTTAGGAATAATTAAATAAATAATTATTTTTTTATTATTCCTTAACTAATTCCTTGAGATGATAAATAAATCATTTATTTATTTATTATTACAAAATAAAAGTTTAAATACTTTTTCCCTCTTAAACAAATATAATAAAATATTCTTGGTGGTTATTCCAAGAATGGGATCAATAATATTTTAATATTTCTCATCATTCGAGGATAACTCAATATTTTGTTATAAATAGAAGGGTTTTCCATTCATTATTCACTTTTGATTATTTTCATTGTTGCACTCACTGTTGTAACTTCGATTATTTCCATTGTCGCGCACCATATTTTTGCTTGGTTTACACATTATAGATGAGAGAGACTCTACACACGCTGAAGACGTTTGAGGATAGCCAAGAGCCCATCCCATAGAGGGGGACTGCGAACATCTATTTGTTCCCTTCACAGGTGTTATATTAAAAAACTATTCTTTGTATATCTGATTTCTATTGGATGATTGGAGTTATTACTCTTTCCTTTTTCTCTTTACCTATGATTGTGGCATAGATCCAGACTTTGGTAGGTTTTGTTTCTATCAATTGCTGCATATCTACAATGTTTAGCAACCATTTGTATTGTTGAGACTGTTTGTCATCCACAATCTTAAGTCGATTCTTTTCATACATCTTTGAGAAGAAAACATTACAACAAAATTGGTGACTCTGCTGGGTATATACTTCAGATCTAGAAACCTGGGTGACCTTCGATTTTCAGCTTTGGGTTTCTTCTTTTTTCAATTCTCTTAATGTTTCCTAGATTTTTAACCCTATCTATTAAATTTCTGACTTATGCAAGCGTTTTGGTCGTTTCCGCAGGTCACAGGAACCAGCCTCAACAAAGGCGACACTTTTTTTCTGAGATTTTCTGATCAGGATCCATGGAGTAGAAATGACACTTTTTGGCCCAAAATGTGCGACCTAGAAGCCAAAGTGCACTTACTAGCCCAAAAAGTGTGATCCCTGTAGGAAAACAAGTCAGTACCTGCGATTTCTAGGTTTTAGGGTTTTTCTCAAATCTGTTTTTGGGTTTTGCAGAGAGATGTCTATTGGGTTGTTTGACCTCTATCTCATCCTACTTAGGCCTTGATCCACTCTAATCTACTCGTCAAAGTCGAATTTAGCCCTCTTAGGGCTTCTAGTATGCTTCCACTTTTTTAGGAGGATTTTAGCTGAGTGAGTAGTCTGAGTTTTTGTAGCCCTTTCAGCCACATTTTCCATATCTGTACCCTTATGTTTTAGATTTGTAAAGATAGGTTTTCACCATCCATAGTTTCACATTTAAACTTGTTTGGTCGTTAGCCTTAGGGTCCCATTGGTTTCCCTAAGTGTTTCATCCATCTCCCTATCTTTTTGTAGCGATCTTCCTCTTTGGTTTTTTGTTGTTGTTGCACCACTTTCTAGTAGCTTAGTGTCACTTAATCCCAGTCACACTGAAATTTAGATCTCTTGACTGTTTCAGTGTATTTTCTGTCGATTTAGCCACCAACCAACAAAGTGTTTGCAAACCCAGTATGGGTGGAGCTTAGTTAATTTTTCCTGTTCATTTTCTGTTATTAATTTTAGTTTATTTTCAGCAAGTTTTTTTCTTTTTTACAAAGACAATATGGGATTAATCAATAAATACACATTCACACACAAGCACACCTTAGGAGAAGGGTGCCTAGTTTACACTGCCAAGCCAAGAATTAACATAATAAATTTATCTCCCCTCATTGAGACAAAGGCATATTGTTGATCTCCATTTACCATTTCCGTGTCATGTGTGTGTTACAACCATTGCACCACTTAGGTGTTTGTCGTGGAGACTATTAGGCCTTCACCCCTAGTTTACGCTTGGGCGTATTACTCCTCCCTGACGGGTTCGAGTTCATAGCCCTTTGAGTCCCCATACTAACTCTTCTCCTGGTTCATTCGATTCCTCATATGATTTCGAGCCTCCTTCACCTCATATCGTGACCATGTCGGGACCCACAACTAGTACATGAACCAACCTGGTGTTGGCTTTGGTTCTATCCTAGTGGTCACATCAAGAGGAACAGTCTCAGGAACCGTTTCGACAGCCCCCATGCTCCCCTTTATGGTTGGGTTAAGTCTACAAGATTTTAACTAGTTGATAAATGACCTCATATACCATGATGCTAGTTGGCCTTCCATGCCGACTAAGCTTCCCTCAAACATACCAAAGTTTGAGGGTAATGCTGGATAGGATCCTACCAACCATGTTCGATCCTTCCAGATGTGGTGTTCATCCAACTCCATTCCCAATGACTCCCACCATGTTTCGCTATTCCAATGCATTCTCATTGGAGACGCTACAAAATGGTATGTAGACCAACACTATACATCTCATTCCATTTTCACAATGCTTGTTAAAGTGTTCCTCTCATATTTCCAGTTACCTCTCCGGTACAACATTGGTACGAAGCTATTGACCTCATTCTGTTAGTCCTCCACCACTTGCCTTTCCAACCATATTCAAGAGTGGTGTCAAAGGAGGAGCACATGTTGTGCCTCGACTTTCGAAGACTGCGTCTATCTAGATTGGTTTCTTAGGAGCCTTCAAGCACCCATTAGAAAAGATGGTGGGTCCCATTTTCCTCAGACTCAGGAATAACCTCTCCAAACTATTATGAGATATGATCTGATTTATGCGCAATCAGGTTATGTTTATATCGTCATTCTAGACCTCCCTCACCCTTGAAGTGCCAATGCATTGGGGGCATCCCACGCTGCTGACGGTATCATTGGAACTCTTTCACACCCTTCACCATATACTCAACAAAGTTATGGATATTTGCAGGGGGGCACGAGTTCCTCTAACACTTATGCCCCTCCTGCTAGCAACATGTTTTCAAGGCCCCAACCTGTCTACCAAACTGTCACTCCTCCTTATGCACAGTCGAGCACTCCATCCCCTCAAGCATTAGTGCCGTAGCCTCCCATGCATCCTCAACCCCAATAGCCACCGCCTCCCCAGGGTCAGGTGTTTGCACAGGAGAGTGCGACTACCCAAGATTTGAAGGAAAAGAATAAGGGGAAGGGTAACAAGGGTAACTAGGGTAATCAAGGTAATCAACCTAGTGAACCCTAGGGGAACCAAGCTAATACCATCAACCAGCAATAGGGTAGCCAGCCCAAGCAATTTAAGGCTATTCGTACAAACAGGCCTTGTGCATGTTGTGGTGTATATGGCCATTATACACATAAGTGTTCTCTCTTACCCGAGATGTGCCAAATGTGGGAAGCTCAAGCAGCTTCTAGAGGTCAACAATCACCTGAGAATCCTACGCCATCTCAACCAGCAGTGCTCACAAATCCCTTCCCTTAGCAGGGATTTGTTGCTGCTAAACCTCAAAAAAGTCAAGAAACCCATCACCCCAACCTTCTGGTCCTGGTGACTACCAGATCCTCATGATGCATTTTGATGCGGTTAATACCTCTGATCAATAGCCAGCTCGTCAACACTCTGTTGTTACCATATCAATCTAGTCATTTGAATCCACCCACCAAGGACCTCCTCCGGTTGTGGGTGCCTCTCCTATGTTCCCACTAGGAAATGTTCCTAGAAGTCTCAACCATCCAAGAGCTATTCCGTCGGGACATTACCTTGCAAGCCAGATACCTTTCTTATTTACCCCTCCAGGAGTTTTTCTTGTCCCTGTCATGGGTTCTATGGTCTTCCTAACATGACTCTGGGGATCCCAATATGGTACATCGATCCCTCTGCAAACATTCTACCTGGTCAGCTAAGACCTTATCATGCTTTGACCCTAGTTAGACCGGTCCCTACAGCCCCTGTCGTTGCTTCAGTTCCATCAGAACCTCAAAAGGAACTAGCTCCTATTGCAAAATCATCTGGACATGGGGGTAAATCTAAGAGGAAAGAACCTAAGGACAAAGCTCCCTAAGCTCCTCCAGCCCCTAAGGCCCTAAAGCCGACACCCCCATGCACTTTGTGTAAATTTTTTGGGCATGCTAGCAACAATTGTCCTGAACTTCCTCAACTTAAACCTTTGGTTCATGAAGCATTCCCTGAGTCAGATATCCTGGAATTCCATGTTAATTTGTTGGGCCCACCTAAGAAACTCAAAACATTGCGCACAAGTCACCTTTGTGCCCTGTGTGATCATCATGGTCACTATTCCCATTGTTTCCCTCATCTCAATGAATTTCGTGATTGACTTGGGGCGCTTCGCAAATATGGGGCCACTCGTACTGGATCATCTACTCCTCTACTTGTGGATTCTGATACCACTAAGCAACTAGAACAGGGGGACTCCGACCCCACCATCGTGATCCCTCCCTTTGATGTTGAGATGACGGACACTAAAGGCCATATCCTTTACTTGTTGTCATCCTTGAGTTCCTCACTGACAAACCTTTTTGAGGTTTCTGCGCATGCTTCTATCAAACCTCTTTCGACAAAATCCTAGGTCTCAACATATGTAGATCCTCCATCTACTAGCTCATCGTCTACCATTCAATATGATCTGTATGTGAACCTTATTCTTTAGGTTGAAGCAACAGAGAACACCGCTGCATCATATAGTCAATCTTCCTCTTGTCCACCCATCTTCCAGTCTGATGAGGACATCATGGAAGCTATGTCTACCCTTGATTATCCTCGTACTTAGGCAAGGGGGCATTTCCTTGGAGGATTCTGAAGGCCATTTCCTTCCTAATTCTCCCAATGCGCTCTACCTCAAGAAATTCCGCTCATAGCACATCACTTTGGTCTACATGTCTTTATTTCTACCATGAAGTTAGGTAGATTACATCATCTCATCTGTTGTCTTTTGCACCTTTTAGATGGATCCATCATCCACATTGTATATCGGTCATGCTGACGATGCAAGTCACTTCTCCCAGATTCTAGCCTTAGCAACCTGGGCCATTTTCACCCCCTTGCATACATTATTCCTTTTGAATGACGTGTGCACTGTATCTGCCATCAATAATCAGGCCAAATATGATGCAGGGATGGTTTGTTAGTCGATTCCCTTGCTCATCGCATCCTTCATCTTCTTGTTCGTTTAGATTCCTTGCTACTTGTCATGCACTTGAATGGTATGTATCATGTGCATAACCAAGTCCTATTTAGAAAATATCTATGAGTTAAGCTGTTGGTACATGAATTTGAAACCATTACTTTCAGTCATGTTCCTAGATCCCCTAATAACTTTGTAGATACCATTGCAAATAAAATTCTAGGTTGGCATTTATCACATGTATACCACATAAGACAACCATAAACAAAACACATGGTGAACCATCATCATCATATTAAAATGCATAATGATATTATATATCATATAAGTGTTTGGAACCCATAGATCTAAATACATCTAGTACGCCCATAACATACTGGGGGGAACATACACCCCTACATCTCCTTATCATCCTTTTTTAGGATCTCATGCCAAGTTGGGTCGAGATGCTTGAATCCATTTTCCCAGCACTCAGAACATAATGGAACTCCACAAACTCCTCCTGCTAGGGAGCATCATTCCCACCTTTGCATACTAGATCGGTCCCCTCCATCGCATATTCCTGCGGGTAGTATCCCATGCTTAGGGGCATGATGGTTTTTCCCTAGCCATCTTCTCAATTAAGCCTTGGCCTAGATCACACTAAATCTAGGTATGGTCAATTATCCTCCCATTCCTTGGATAGTTTGTCCTACTGGCCTCTCCGGCGAGCCATATGCACATTGCATATCATAGATGTTTGATACCATATCCTCAAATGTTCTACTCATTTACTGCCTAGTCCCCATGTTTGACTTAGTGGGTGAGGATGATTCTAGACCTCCTCTAGTAGTTCATTCTTGTTTTCCTCTCCGCTCAATTCTTCACCAGGAACCATCATTCCAAGAAGCATTAAGGACATCTTTAGACAAGTAAGGCCACTTGCTTGAAACTCCCAGATCCTGATCCGATGGTTAGTTTTTGTGCCATGACCTCCAAAAGATCTAGGGTCTTTTCCTCCTCTCCAAATTCACCACAACTCACTTAGCAAATGAATCCAAATTGGAGGGAAAAGGTCCTTTCATAGAAAAATCCCCAATTTTTCTATCACCCATTGCGACCAAACATAGCTCAGTTTGATGATCCGTCAGCACCGTTGGAAAGCTCTCCTTGAGATCTATAATGGATCTTCCTCAGTTTTTGATGATTTGATACTTCACTAGGAAGATATTTTTCCAAGAAAGGTCACTTCGTCGCCTCTCAAAATTGAATTTTGTCATAAAGAAACACTTGTACTTTGAGGTCCACCTCCTCTTAATACTTTTCATACCATATGTCAACTTTCGTCATGAGTAACCATCATTTACTCATGTTTTGATTGTCCCCGCTGGGCCTAGTCTGTGTGGCAGCGTCATCGAGTCACCATTGTTTAGAGCATTCGTGATGAGCCACCCTTGCATTCTTGGATTCTATTTCATGTCCCATTATATAATGTCACAGTATTCCATCCATATTTTCATACCATTCATCTGGTGTTGCACATTTTGGCATCCAGTCATATTGTCCCCATCCCCTCCAGAGTTGAGTCAGTCACTACCAGGTCAACCATGCACTTTATTCTCTAACAAGGGAAGTCATTTGATTATCCCTCAGTCCCACTTTCCCCATTATTCCTGGTGTCAGTCCATCAGTCACATTACTATTTTCCCTCGTGCCTTAGTTGAATATCCCCATTGCCTCACCTATCACGGGCCCTATTCTATCGGCATCAGCTCATTTATTCCAGAAGAATAACCTAGAGGGTGGTATATCTTGGTTCCATCTCTCATTCTTGTTCAAAACCTTGGATCAAAGATAGGTACTCATTATTTCCCTTTGACTTGGTTTTTTCATGTTCGTGATTCATGCGCTTGATGGTCCAGTGATGCAACAGATTGTACCAGTGATTCCTGGGTATATGTGAGAGGTTTTAGACCCCATGAGGGGGTGTCCCTTTAGGTAACCACCCACATGCTATGATGCATTCCTATGATGCTACATCCTCAGATGCAGTTCTGTAGAGTTTATGGGTTTGGTTCCTACCGATCGCAATTTTTATAACATACACATCTCCATCAGATGATCCATTTAGTTTAGCACAACCCTTCCTTGTTCAGCAAGGCTTCTCTAGTTGTTCTACCCTCCCTCCCACCCATTTTTTGAGGGAAGGGGATTTGTCTCTCATGCACTCATATATTATTGTATTCAGTCTTGGCTCATATTTTTTCTAGGTGCATTATGTATATGGGACACATTGTATTATTTCCTGGCTCTATTATGCTAACACGTCATGTACCATTTACCATGTACTTCATTGCTCAGTTTTATATTTCTGGGCGAACCATTATTTTTATACTAAGTTATTTCGGTGAGTATGGGTATGCCTCCCCCATGTCATCGAGGTCTGGTACCATGATATAAAAGGAGACTTGCATTAGTCTCGCTTCCTCTGTCCCTATCATCTTCCACTTCAACTTTATTGGTCTCTCTCTCTCTCTCTCTCTCTCTGACTACCCTATGTTGTCTAGTGATTGTGTCTTTACAACATACTATAGTCATATGTTTTGCTCCTAACACTCGTACGTTGGGGGGAAATCTGTTATCACCAAAAATTTGATCATCTAGCCTAATTTACTATACTGATCGAAGTACACCATGTAAATCCAATTTTACCATAGTAAAGTTGCTTTCACTGTGAGAAATTACTTAATAAACCACCTTTGTTAAGTAATTAATAGTTAAATAAATGAAGAATAATTAAACAAATCACTGTTTATTTGATTTTCTACTAGGAATAATTAATTAAACCATTGTTCAATTATTATTCCTTGTCATATTTGACCCAATCATGAAAAATAAACAAATATATCGTTAATTATCTTATTTTTCTCTAAGAATAATTAATTAATAACTAATAAATTATTATTCTTTGTCAAATTTGACTAAATATCGTAGGACTAATTAAATAAATCATTATTTTTTATTATTCCTTAACTAATTCCTTGAGATGATAAATAAATAATTTATTTATTTTTATTTCTAAATAAAACTTTAAATATATTTTCCCTCGTAAACAAATATAATAAAATATTCTAGGTGGTTATTCCAAGAATGGGATCAATAATATTTCATTGTTGCTCATTATTTGAGGATAAATCAATATTTTGTTATAAATAGAAGGGTTTTCCATTCATTATTCACTTTTGATTATTTTCATTGTTGTAACTTTGATTATTTTCATTGTCGCACACGATATTTTTGCTGGGTTTACACATTATAGAGGAGAGATACTCTGCACAAGCTGAAGATGTTTGAGGATAGCCAAGAACCCATCCCATAGAGGGGGACTGCTAACATCTATTTGTTCCCTTCACAACCGTTATAATAAAAAACTATTCTTGTATATCTGGTTTCCATTGGATGATTGGAGTTATTGCTCTTTATTTTCGTTGTTTAACTATGATTGTGTCATAGATCCAGACTTTGGCAGGTTTTGTTTCTATCAGTTGCTAGAGATCTACAATGTTTAACAACTATTTCTATTGTTGATATTGTTTGTCATCCACAATCTTAAGTGGATTCTTTTCATACATCTTTGAGAAGAAAACACTACAATAGATGGGTGAGGAGAGAACCCGGAGGTAGCACCACATACAGATAAGAAGTTTTGGGGAAGTATCCGTGATGGGTAGAACTAAGGAACAATGTGGGAGCTTCCCATAGAGGTGACAATCCAACAACTGATAGGTCATGTTCTGGAAGGAGGCCTAGCTCGGTAACCCAAAATAAATGGAGGTCCTGATGATGTGACACGTCATCTAGGAGGATCGTTTCGGGGGGGGAGGGGGGCATACTTTGTGAGAATTGATGTCAAGAGGCATCAAAGCTACCACAATATATACATATATATATATATATATATATATATAGAAGCATGAAAAGTATATACATGTATGCCAAAAAAATATATAATATCGTATAAAATAAATTCCTACAATGTAATTCATTGGTTTGGGTAATGCTATAATGAGGCTACTCATGTGAGATTTTTATTCACACTTTTTGGTTTTTCTCCCTTGTCATAGAAGATAGAGAGAAAAGTTTGTCATGCCAGACATCTATTAGATTGCACTGTAGCCTGACAACATCAATCTAATGAAAGAAAATAAAGTCCTATATCATAGAGATGTTAATACGCAGATGGATACAAGCAATAAGTAAATAAACCCGAACAAATGGGATAATACTTATTGTAACAAAGGGATATGGATATGATCACCCCATATGGACAAGAAGTTCTGCAGAAGTATCTGCGATGGGTAGCACTAAGAAGCAACGTGGGAGCTTCCTGTAGAGTTGACAGTCCAACAACTGACATGTCAGGTTCCGGGAGGAGGCCTAGCTCGGTAACCAAAAATAAATTGAGGTCTTGTTGATGTGACACGCCATCTAGGAGGATCATTTCTTGGGGGGCATACTTTGTGAGCATTGATGTCAAGAAGCCTCAGAGCCACCACAATATATATATATATATATATATATATATATATATATATATATATATATATATAGATATATATATAAGCATGAAAAGTATATACATATATGCCAAAAAGAAATATTATATCATATAAAATAATTCCTCCAATGTAATTCAAGGGTTTCGGTAATGTTACAACGAGGCTACTCATGTGAGATTTTTATTCACACTTTTTGGTTTTTCTCCCTTGTCGTAGAAGATAGAAAGAAATTTTTTTCATGGAAGACATCTATTGGATTCCACTGTAGCCTGACAACATCAATATAATGAAAGAAAATAAAGTCCTATATCCTAGGGATGTTAATACGCAGATGGATACAAGCAATAAGTAAATAAACCAAAACAAATGGGATAATACTTATTGTAACAAAGGGATATGGATATGATCACCTGGATTATCATAGTATAGATCACTTTATATGTACTTGTAAACATTGTAACATTAGTAATTTCCATGATTTCTACCTCAAACGTGGAAAGATACTTAAACATAGGAGTATATTTTTGTAGGTGAATATTTTAATCGAATAATGGCCTCCCGATATTCCTATGGTGAAATTAGCACTAAACATATTTATGGTTTCTATAGTGACAATTCCTCTTATGGTTAGCACTAAACATAGTTAGGTTTTCTATAGTGATAGTTCTCCTTTAGGATGCATGCTTTTGAATCCATTCATTCTCATTTGAGGGCTTGCAACATTGTCTGTATTGTCTCATATGTCCATGATAAATAATATTACAAATCCCAACAATAATATTTAAAATAATAAATTCCCAACCATATAAAGTCATGGAAAATATCAATTTAAAAGAATGTTTTGAATGGAAACGATATATATTAGATCAATCAAGGTAAGTGAATTTATGGAGAGGGGATTATGGGCCACCAAAAGGTTCATATTGAAAAATTCAATGTGTTTTGTCTTCTTTTTCATTCCTTTAGAACCATTTTCAACATGAAAATAATATTTTCAAAGAAAACAATATAATATTGGGATGGTGAATCCACACTTTTATGTGACATGAAAGACAACAAATATTTGTATTTTCATTCACATGTAAGGCATAGTCCTATCTTTGTTTTTTCCTCTCCCTTCAAATTTATGTCCTCCCTTTGCATTCATGTGCTAACTTTTTCTTTGAGGAAAGCATCCTCAACGAAACATGTCTATGACTTCAATATTGTAGTGGAATTATGATTAGGCTATTGTTTCTTGGTAAATTTTATTAGCGTAATTCTTGGTGTTAACATCTTGTTAGTTGGTAAAATTCATCAACTCAAAGCTTGTTGTTAGCAATGAGCATATATCCATCTTAAAATTGCATACACTAATCGACCTATTTTAGCATTGGAACACAAAACATGGAAAGGAGTCAATGGATGATTTGTTCTAAGTATCCTTTTAGCATTGTGTCAAAAGTTATCTAATAAGGCTGACTTAGATTTGTGGCAAATTCAATCTGATAGGAGTGATTTATTCTTAAAAATTTTGAAGAAAATTTTGAGGAAACTTACCAAACAAGAACTTCCTATCTTGCTATAATGTAAATTTTGATTGTGACAAGTTAAGTCTTTAGCAAATATGTGTGAGATTGATATAGTAGAGAAAATTCCAATACGATGTTATTGAAGCTAACAACCTACTAAAATAAATTTTGGCATAGACAATCGCTATAGGAGTTTTCATACAATCAAAATTAAAAGTGATGAAACCATAATTAAGCCCCATAGAAATAAATATCCTTGATTTCAAACATAGCGAGAGCCACCAATATCTAGAGTTGCTCATGGGCCTGGGGATCGAAACCATTGAAAATTGTATATGCCTTCTGCTGTCTATAAGGGCTCCATTGCTCAATATGATGAAGTATGTCAATGCGTGAATTATTTCCATACTTAACGTCAACATGATAATGTTGGAAATAATACTGAGAGGGCGGGTGAATCAGTATTATCAAATTCTTTTCACTATACCTTCTAGATTTATAATTCAATTTATTCTTCGGATGTTGACCATTAATTTGTATGTCAGTACCATATAATAATGAACAAGAACAAGAAAAACAGATAGTCACACCAAAGAACACCAGATATAAGGTGGAAACCCAATGTGGGTGTGATGCGGTGAGATTTTGGGGGTTAATCCAAAATCCCAATTCCCAAATAAATCGATCCTGAGGCCTGTGGGTTATGGCCCACAAAGCCTATCGGAAGCGCCTAGGGCTTTAAGCCTTTAAATCATGGACTTACTTTAGAATCGGAGCCACCCTTTTAATGGTGCTTTTACACCCATCGGAAGCCACCACCCATGAGCTTTAAAGCCCACAAGCATTACAATATATGCCTTAAGGCTTAACCCCGCAGCCACATATAATATATGGGAAAACATTATAAAACACCCCTTTTTAACTGCGGCCACATATATATAACCCGCTCCAATCCAAATGCCCGGATCTCAAACTTTATATATCCGCCTTTATAATTATCAGTAGGACCGGTTATCAACCGTCGCAACAATAAACAATGGACTTCCCTCCTTTCCTCCGATGCGATGGACCCAACAACTCTTACAACTCCTCCCTATATGTATTTCGGATCTGTCATATCGGCAGATTCGTATCGGCAGGTTTGTAATGTAAAGGTCTGCGGACCTGGCGTCCCATCAAACTCCCTTCTATATAGATTTCGGATCTGGTTGTTGGAACACACAGTTCTAAAGGCCCTTATGGACCCAACACCCCTTTATGACCTGTCCTATAATGATTTCGGCTCCGGAACGTCGGAGCTTGCGCTTCAGTGGTTCCAAAAGACTCCCACTTCTCCGATCGCCGATGAGATCGGAACCATTGATCCAGACTCGCGATCTAATGGTTCACGATCCATCGCATTATCGCCATTTCCATAGTCCCTGGCCTTCCCGATATGTGGTCACCGATCATCTTAAGGCCGTCGATCTAGACCTCGATCCGACGGTTGTGGTGTAATCGCATTTCGCTATCGCCACTCCTCAAAGCCCTGCTCCGACCACTCAATTGCATCGATCTGATAAGGAGATAAGCCGACCCTTATAATAATTCACGTTCGGCACTCAGTTCCACTAAGAATATTTGGGTTGGTTCTTGATGTAAACAGGAATTCGGCTCATCTTCGATGGGACCTGCACTTAATGTAGATCTCTGCCATATCATATTCACATGCGACATGCATATATATATTTCGATTGCCATCGATCCCACAGTGTCGATGGTTGATCAACACACTCATCGTTGGGAATTAAAGCCTCGGCACATGTACACATGAAAGTTGGGTTCAAACCACTAAAGCATATATACATATAGAACACAGACAACGCACAATAAACACATAAACACATATATATTATATAAGAACAACATGGTTACAATTCTAAGGCATTTCAGCCTTAGAGTGAGACCCCTCTCGACTACATTGTGAACTCACTGTTCTCACACTCTTATCTATATCACTCTGTCTCTCTCCTTGAACGCGTAGGTTCGACACACACATATATATAAGAAGTATTGGATCGGATCACTTCAACGATCCGATCAGATTTTCCATGCTTTCCTCTTACAAAAGCACTAAATCTATCAGTACATGCATGATCATGACACATGGCAGATTACACAATAAGTCTTATCCATTCTCTCTTTAATTTTGCTTTAACTATTTTAAAGCAGATTTTCCCTGTTTTTCTCCCTTCTTTCAGCTCCGCTTGTCCACGCGCTCCTCTTCACTCCACTTGGATTCCTCCCTTCTCTAAGGGTGTTGGATGCTCCTGCATCAGACTCCCGAGGCACAAAAATTTATGACCTCCTAGTCATATGCTTCTCCTTGTCCTCAGCAATTCTACCCACTGCATATCTTCGGTGGAACTGCTTTTATGATCTTTGTGAGCTACAACCAACCTCTGCAGTAACAGTCTCCTCTGCTACACGATACCTCACCAAGCTTTCTCTTGAGCTTAGTCTTTTAGCATCCTTTAGGTTCTCTCTTCTGGAACCATATGATCATTCCATGCTCTAGGTTTTCTGCGATCTTCTCACCTTCGACTGCCGATCTCTGTGCGACAGTAAGACCAAAACTCTCCAGCTTAACCAACTATACCTCCTACTTTTTCTTCTTTCTCTCTGGAATCCTTCTCCTCACAGGAAACTTTCCCTGCTCTGATACCAAAAATGATGGGGTGAGATTTTGGGGGTTAATCCAAAATCCTAATTCCCAAATAAATCGATCCTAAGGCCTGTGGGTTATGGCCCACGAAGCCTATCGGAAGCGCCTAAGGCTTTAAGCCTTTAAATCATGGACTTACTTTAGAATCGGAGCTACCTTTTTATCGGTGCTTTTACACCCATCGGAAGCCAGCACCCATGAGCTTTAAAGCCCACAAGCATTACAATATATGCCTTAAGGCTTAACCCCGCAGCCACATATAATATATGGGAAAACATTATAAAACACCCCTTTTTAACCGCGGCCACATATATATAACCCGCTCCAATCCAAATGCCCGGATCTCAAACTTTATATACCCGCCTTTATAATTATCGGCAGGTCCGGTTATCGGCCATCGCAACAATAAACAATGGACTTCCCTCCGATGCGACGGACCTGATGCCTCTTACAACTCCTCCCTATATGTATTTCGGATCCGTCATATCGGCGGATTCGTATCGGCAGGTTTGTAATGTAAAGGGTCTGCGGACCCGACGTCCCTTCAAACTCCCTTCTATATAGATTTCGGATCCGGCTGTTGGAACGCACAGTTCTAAAGGCCCTTACGGACCCGACACCCCTTTATGACCTGTCCTATAATGATTTCGTCTCTGGAACGTCGGAGCTTGCACTTCAGCAGTTCCAAAAGACTCCCACTTCTCTGATCGCCGATGAGATCGGAACCGTTGATCTGGACTCGCGATCTAACGATTCACGATCCATCACATTATCGCAATCGCACACTCCATTCCCATAGTCCCTGGCCTTCCCGATGTGCGGTTGCCTATCATCTTAAGGCCATCGATCTAGACCTCGATCCGACGGTTGTGGTGTAATCACATTCTGCTATCGCCACACCTCAAAGGCCTGCTCCGACCGCTCAATTGCATCGATCCGATAAGGAGATAAGCCGGCCCTTATAATAATTCACGTTCGGCACTCAGTTCCACTAAGAACATTTGGGTTGGTTCTTGATGTAAACAGAAATTCGGCTCGTCTTCGATGGGACCTGCACTTAACGTAGATCTCTGCCATATCATATTCACATGCGACATGCATATATATATTTCGATCGCCATCAATCCCACAGTGTCGATGGTCGATCAACACACTCATCCTTGGGAATTAAAGCCTCGACACATGTACACATGAAAGTTGGGTTAAAACCACTAAAGCATATATACATATAGAACACAGACAGCACACAATAAACACATAAACGCATATATATTATATAAGAACAACATGCTTACAATTCTAAGGCATTTCAGCCTTAGAGTGAGACCCCTCTTGACTACATTATGAACTCATTGTTCTCACACTCTTATCTATATCACTCTGTCTCTCTCCTTGAACGCGCAGGTTCGACACACACATATATATAAAAAGTACTGGATCGGATCACTTCAATGATCCGATCAGATTTTCCATGCTTTCCTCTTACAAAACCACTAAAGCTCTCGGTACATGCATGATCATGACACATGGTAGATTACACAATAAGTCTTATCCATTCTCTGTTTAATTTTGCTTTAACTGTTTTAAAGCAGATTTTCCCTATTTTTCTTCCTTCTTTCAGCTCCGCTTGTCCACACGCTCCTCTTCCCTCTGCTTGGATTCCTCCCTTCTCTAAGGGTGTTGGATGCTCCTGCATTAGGGTGAAAACCACCTGCTGCAATATGTCTCTATCTTCTTTCAATTAGAAACTTCTTTTTACAAGGATTTTGTATTGGTGCAGTCCTTTACCAGTATGGAGGCTGCAACCTGCAGAGAGCTACACCCCTCTCTCATTTTCCAGACTCTCCTGGAAGGGAGCTACAACCCCCTTAGCTCTTGTACTAGCTAAGCTACTAGTACGTAGGTGCTGACCTACTTATTTTCTTCCAAGGACCACGTTTCATCAATTTTCAGACTGGATCCATAAACATCAAATAATCATCAAGTACATGTGAATCAACCAATCTCCTTTTACAATCAATTAATGAATCAACCAATAGCTTCTCAGAATACAGTAACCAGATAAGGAATATTAGTAATCTAAACCTAGAAATTTGCAGCAATAGACAAAAGGCAGCCAAAAAATATTTCAAGAAAAGTCTGCAACTTCACCTATAGAAACCTACGAATATCTGCACTTCTTCTGTGTCTAGCCTGCGCAACTCCGCACCTGCTCTGTCTACTCGACAATGCACCTCCGCACCTGATCCGTCTACTAGACTGTGCACATCCGCACCTGCGCCTTCTACTGCACTGCAGACCTCCGCACCTGCGCCTTCTACTGTACTGCGGACCTCCGCACCTGCGTCGTCTACTAGACTGCGTACCTCCGCACCTGCGCCGTCTACTGGACTGTGTACCTCCGCACCTGTGCCTTCTACTGCACTGCAGACCTCCGCACTTGACCCGTATCTCGCCTGCGGACCTCCAGATATAAACACTTTATCAGTCCTCAATTGTACCCCAGTCTGTCGAATTCACAGATCTGATCATGCGCCAAAGAGACCTCGACCTATCAGTAGATCCGCCTTATAATTCATGGTTTCCCCTTTGATTTAGATCTAGCTTCACAAACCAATCGCCAAAATTTCAGATCTTAAGATATTCAATATTCACAAGTGTACAAGCCAAATGATCTCCTTCCCTTTTTATAGACTAGGCCTTTCTCAAACCATGGACCAAAACCATTGAGAAACAATACCAAGGATTCAATACTTGGGTTCAACTCTTTTGAGTGCAATACCATGGACCAAAACCATAGGATCAAAAACGTCGGACTAAATACCATGGATCAATCATAAAAATTCCCACGTGCGCGCGCTTCTCTGCATTGAAGTGAGTGAATTTGACGTCCATAACCTTTGTTCGGAGAACCTCCGGGTATGCCCGCACTTCTTGTTTGGGGCACCTGCGGGTCCGCAGCTTTTGTTAGGCTCACCTGCGGGTATCTCATTTTCTATTATTTGAGAGCCTGAACAATGACTTTCCACTTGAGTGAGTTGCCACCAAGGAAAACACCTGTGCCATAGCGCCAAACCTCAGTCATAATGCCAACAATCTCCCCCTTTGGACTTGATGGCAACCCCAAGTTCCTCAAAGTCATTCTCCCCCTTTGTCATCAAGGGCAAAGGGTTATGCTCCCCTTGAGAACATGCTGAAAACTCTGCTCTGCTGTACTGATCGCGCTCCCCCTAACTGTAGGCCAGATCTTGACAAAAGAAATATAAGACATAGATACAAAACATTAGCAGCAATATTCAGATCAGCATCCATGTTCTCCTTCTGTACTTGCTCCTCCAAGATCTACTACAATAATGCCAACAATGCATTATTAGAAGAATATATGCTCCCCCTGAACCTGTGCCATTTGGTCTTTCATCAATCCATAAACCAGCGAATGTACGTGTATACCCCATATGAAACTCGTGTACAACCAACAATCTCTGAAATAGACAAGATTCAACCGCAGGATGATGCATCAACTACCCCCAGCTTTTGTCTGAGTTATTCAAAGGTCTCCCTGGGCAGCGGTTTGGTGAGTATATCAACAACTCGTTCCTTAGATGGAACATACTCCAACTTTACCTTTTGTTCAAGCACTTGTTCCCGAAGAAAATGATATTTGATAGGTATATGCTTGGTCTTTGAGTGCATGACTGGGTTCTTTGAAATACTGATTGCACTTGTATTATCAGAGAAGATGGAGATAGGCAGAGTACAAGTGATTTGCATGTCTTGCAATGTTTGCATCATCCAAAGGAGTTGTGTGCAACAATATGCAGCAACCACATACTCTGTGTCAGCTGTGGATAATGCTAGTGAACTCTGTTTCTTGCTAAACCAAGATACTAATCTGGAACCCATGAAGAATGCACCACCACTAGTGCTTTTTCTGTCGTCCACGCTTCCGGCCCAATCTGCATCTGTATAAGCATGAAGTGTGAGATCTGTATCTCTAGGATACCATAAGCCATAGTTTTGAGTTCCTTGAAGGTACTTGAAGATTCTCTTAATTGCCTGAAGATGAGTTTCCTTTGGATTTGCTTGAAATCGTAAAACAATTCCCACTACATGCATGATGTCTGGTCGGGTACCTGTCAAATAAAGCAGACTTCCAATCATGGATCTATAGGTTGGTTGATGTACTACTACCAACTCATCATTCGCGCTGAGGTTGCATCCTGTCACCATAGGGGTACATACTGGTTTCGAATCCTCCATCCCATACTTCTTCAAGATCTGCGTGAGATACTTGGTTTATGATAAAAAAAATACCGTCTTTGTTTTGTTGGACTTGCAAACCAAGGAAATATGTGAGCTCACCAAGCATGGACATTCCAAACTCCTTTTGCATCACCAAGGCAAACTTTTGACTCATGTCTTCTTCATTGCTTCCAAAGATGATATCATCTACATACACAACAAGGATTAGAAACTTTTCATTATCAACCTTTATATATAGATTATTGTTAGTTGATCCTTTTATAAAACCTTGTTGATGAAGATATTTATCCAACCGATAATACCACGCCCTAGGAGCTTGTTTAAGGCCATAGAGAGCCTTTTTGAGCCTGCATACACGATTTGGATCATTTCCAAGGATGAACCCATCTCGTTGTTCAATGTACACTTCTTCATTCAAGTCTCCATTCAGAAAGGTAGATTTTACGTCCATCTCAAATACTTTGAACTTCTGAAAGCTAGAGAGAGCAAGGAACATTCTGATGGCCTCAAGTCTAGCAACAGGAGCAAAGGTTTCTCCAAAGTCTATTCCTTCTTGTTGAGCGTACCCTTTACAAAAAAGTCTGACCTTGTTTCTAATTACTTCCCCATTTTCATTCAACTTGTTTTTGAAGATCCATTTTGTCCCTATGACATTATTATCTTTTGGTCTAGGAACCAACTCCCAAGTGTTGTTCTTTTCGATCTGCTCAAGTTCTTCATCCATTGCCTTGACCTAGCATTCATCTTTGCATGCCTCTCTTACATTTTGTGGTTCAGTGGAGAAGAGTAATGCCAAATAGCTTGAAGCTTTTGCAATTGTTCTTCTTGTTTGTATGCCTGCCTCCTTTTGTCCCAAAATTTGAGATTCTGGATGATTCTTTTGAACATACCTGGATGGAGTCTTTTCTTCTATCCTTATATGTTCCTCTGGAGCCTCATGGGTTTCTTCTTCATCATGAATCTGATTTGATGTTGATGGATAGCCCTCATTATCTTCGAATTCTTCAAATCTTACCTGCCTGGGAGTGTTTTCTTTTTCATCCACCACTACATCAATGCTGTCGAAAATTCTTCCAAGCCTTTTATTGTAACATTTTTATGCTTTGCTGTGAGGAGAATAACCAAGGAGAATGCCTTCATGTGCTTTAGGTTCAAATTTGCCAAGATTTTCATCATTATTTTTAATATAGCATTTGCTTCCACAAAATTTGAAATGTTTTACCGAAGGAGTCTCACCATACCAGAGCTCATGAGGAGTTTGAGTGTTGTTCACCCGGATATTTGTCTTGTTGAGAATAACAACTGCAGCAAATGCGGCTTCACCCCAGAAGGTTGCGGGAGTTCCAGACTCATCAAGCATAGCACGAGCCATTTGTTGAATCGTTTTGTTCATTCTTTCCACTACTCCATTTTGCTGAGGAGTCCTAGCTGTAGATAATTCCCTTCTTATTCCATGTTCTTCACAAAAATCGAAAAATTCATTTGAGGTAAACTCCCCACCTCTATCAGACCTGAGGCATTTGATTTTGTGATCTGATTCGTTCTCCACCAAGGCTTTGAATGATTTGAACTTTTCAAAGGCTTCGTCTTTGTGCTTCATAAGTCCTATCCAACACATCCTGGAAAAGTCATCAATGAATAATATGAAATATTCTTCTCCTCAAGGTGACCTTTTCCTAGCTGGGCCACATACATCAGTATGGAAAAGTTCAAGTGGCCTGCTAGTTGATCCTTCCTCCTCAGGGAATTTGGTTCTGGTTTGCTTACCAAACTGACATGATTTGCAAATTGTATTGTCTGGAAGAACATGAACTGCCTCGTATTTACATGCTTTCCTTATCTGTGAGAAGCTAAGATGCCCCAATATTATGTGCCACAACCAGTGTTCATCATTCTTGATTAGATAGCATTGATGTTGTCCTTCTTTGAATATGTATAAATTATTTGGAGTCCTTATGCCTTTGATCACTGTTTTTCCTGTATCAAGATCACGAACACTACATCCATTTGATCGAAATATTACCTCCGTTCCCTGATCACACATTTGATTGACACTCAATAAATTATGCTTTAACCCATCAACATACATAAAATTTCCAGCTTTGATCTTTTCTTTCAACTGAACAGAACCTTTACCTTTTATGAGCACAGGGGTGTCATTTCCAAAAGAGACCTTCTTCTCCTTCTCTAAGGCACTATATGACTAAAGTTTTTCCTTATCACCCGTCATGTGTTTCGAACAACCACTGTCAATGTACCATTGATTTTCTTGCCCTTTCGCATATAAAGCTATACCACATCTCTCTGGTTGTGGTTCCTTCATTCTCCATGTTTTGACACTTGAGGCTTGCTCCTTCTGAGTTGTCTGCTGAAACCTGCTCCTGCATTCAGAATCTTCATGACCGAAGTTGTTACAAATAGAGCATTCTATTTCATTTTCAAGAGCAGAAAAGTTATTGTAGGTTCTTTTCACGATCCCAGTCATACTCCTTTTTTTGAGCTTCTGTAGTCATGATTGTCTTATAGGAAACACATTGAGCTGCTTTGTGGCCAAAGTTATGACAAGAGAAACATTGGCCATTGAAGAAACTCTTGTGATTATCAAATCTACCAGCCAAATGATTGTAGTTTCTATTGACATCCATTCTTGAGGAAAATTGAGAAGGTTTTACCTGAGGCTGGTTGTAGCTTCTGTTTGTCCTTAAAGTAGATTGCCCCCGATTTACCTAATAGTATTTGTTCATTCTTGAGGTAAACTGTCCCTGATTTCTTGATGATTTTTATTAGGCCTTTGCTCACTCCTCCTTGCTGCATGAAGATAACTTTTGGAGGTGGATGGTTGCTGCGCTTGAGATGCTTCTTCATTATATCCCAGACCTGTCTTGATTAGTGGAGAACGCTGCACATTGATAATCTCATCTAGAGTTTCAAATCCTTTAACAAATCTAAGATTAAGAGCTTTTGTTTTCTCAATCTCTTTTCTAAGACCAACAATTTCACATTCTAATTTTTCATGAAGTTTTTCTTTTTCAGCCAATTGGAATTGCAGAGTATCAATAATCATATTTCTTCTAAACAAATTTTGAGTTTAGAAATCTCTTCATACAAACATTCTTCATCTATAGCATCCATGAAATCATCATCTTCAAAGGCCATTAAAAGTCTATAATTGTTACCTTGTTCATCTTCATCACTATTTGAAAGTCCATCACTCTCTTCATGAGTGTAATAGCTTTTCTTATTTACATTCTGTTTCTTGTTCCATCTGACAGGTTCCTTACCTTTATCAAGATTATATTTATGAGGACACTTTGTAGCATAGTGACCAACTCTTCCACAAGCAAAGCATTTGAAAGGTAGCTTACCTCTGAATCTTCTAGCACCCTGTTGAAGGTTCTTGACAAAATTTGATTCTTCGTCTTCGCCTGATAGATATCCTGACTCATAGTAATCTCCTTTGCCTGAAGCCTTGAATGCAGCTTCTCTTCTGTCTGATGGTCCTCCTTTCCTCATTTCATAAGCAGTCAGAATTTCGTGCAGCTGTGACATGGTAAGGTTTCGTAGATTCTCTTTTTCTTCTATTGCAGAAACTTTAGATTCAAACCTAGGGGACAAAGATCTTAGAACCTTTTCAACCACAACAACCTCTTTTATTTCTTCACCCAAGTTTTTCATACAATTAACAATCTCATCTACACGAAGGAAATAGTTAGCCACACTTTCATCATTGTGCATTCTGAGATTTTCATACTGAATTCTGAGGGTTTGAAGTTTTGCTCATTTTACCTGTTCATCTCCTTCATAGCTCAGAACAATCTTGTCCCATATTTCTTTTGCAGATTTATACTGCATAACTTTGACGAATTCTGATTGAGATAGACATCCCAATAGAGTATTGACAACCTTTGCATTTGTTTCATATTGCTTCTTACTAGCTGAATCTGTAGGAGTTGTGGATGGAAAAGTGTACCTTGTATCTATGATATCCCAGACTTCTGTACCAAGAGATTGAAGATATACTGTGACTCTTACCTTCCAATAGACGAAGTTGGTCCCATCAAAAATTGGTGGCCTAATCGATGCTTCTCTCTCATAGTTGCTCATGATGATGGATCTTCCTTCAAGCGATCAAGCTTCTTCAGAAGGACCTGCTCTGATACCAATTGTTGGAAATAATACTGGGGGGGCTGAATCAATATTATCGAATTTGTTTCACTATACCTTCCAGATTTATAATTCAATTTATTCTTCGGATGTTTACCATTAATTTTTATGTCAGTACCATATAATAATGAACAAGAACAAGAAAAACAGATAGTCACACCAAAGAACACCAGATATAAGGTGGAAACCCAATGTGGGTGAAAACTACCTGCTGTAATATGTCTCTATCTTCTTTCAATTAGAAACTTCTTTTTACAAGGATTCTGTCCTGGTGCAGTCCTTTACCAGTACGCAGGCTGCAACCTACAGAGAGCTACAACCCTCTCCCATTTTCCAGACTCTCCTGGAAGGGACCTACAACGCCCTTAGCTCTTGTACTAGCTAAGCTACTAGTACGTAGGTGATGACCTACTTCTTTTCTTCCAGGAACCATGTTTCATCAATTTTCAGACTGGATCCATAAACATCAAATAATCATCAAGTACAAGTGAATCAACCAATCTCCTTTTACAATCAATTAATGAATCAACCAATAGCTTCTCAGAATGCAATAACTAGACAAGGAATACCAGTAATCTAAACCTAGAACTCTACAATAATAGACAAAAGGTAGCCAAAAAATATTTCAAGAAAAGTCCGCAACTTCACCAATAGAAACCTACGAATATCCACACTTCTTCTATGTCTAGCCTGCGTAGCTCCGCACCTGCTCTGTCTACTCGACAACGCACCTCCACACCTGATCTGTCTACTGGACTGCGCACCTCCGCACCTGCGCCTTCTACTGCACTGCGGACCTTTGCACCTGCGCCTTCTACTGTACTGTGGACCTCTGCACTTGCGCCATCTACTGGAGTGCGTAACTCCACACCTGCGCGGTCTACTGGACTGTGTACCTCCATACCTGCGCCTCCTACTATACTGCATACCTCCGCACTTGACCCGTATCTCGCCTGCGGACCTCCATATATAAACACTTTATCAGTGCTCAATTGTACCCCAGTCTGTCGAAATCACAGATCTGATCATGCGCCAAAGAGACCTTGACCCATCAATAGATCCGCATTATAATTCACAGTTTTCCCTTTGATTTAGATCTAGCTTCACAAACCAATCACCAAAATTTCAGATCTTAAGATATTCAATATTCACAAGTGTATAGGCCAAATGATCTCCTTCCCTTTTTATAGACTAGGCCTTTCTCAAGCCATGGACCAAAACCATTGAGAAACAATACCAAGGATTCAATACTTGGGTTCAACTCTTTTGAGTGCAATACCACGGACCAAAACCATAGGATCAAAAACGTCGGACTAAATACCATGGATCAATCATAAAAATTCCCACGTGCACGCGCTTCTCTACATTGAAGTGAGTGAATTTGACGTCTGCACCCTTTGTTCAGAGAACCTGCGGGTATGCCCGCACTTCTTGTTTGGGGCACCTGTGGGTCCGCAGCTTTTGTTAGGCTCACCTGCGGGTATCTCATTTTCTATTATTTGAGAGCCTGAACAATGATTTGCCACTTGAGTGAGTTTCCATCAAGGACAACACCTGTGCCATAGCGCCAAACCTGAGTCATAATGCCAACAGATAACCTCCCAAAACCACATGATTCATTAGAGAAAATTATATAACTAGGATGGTCAGGGTCCCATCCATGCCAAACAAAAATCCACTCCATTTTAGGTTTACCCTACCAATGGAACAATTACTCATTTGAAATTTTTTTACAGGGAGTATTAAATCCTATTTCCATGACCATCCTGCACATAAAATTTCTTAGAAGAAACATTTCAACATTTATTTTGGTTGTTTTCTCAAGAATGCCTTGCCCTTGGGCTATAAAACAATTAGTGTTTTGTATGCTTGGGTGTACATCATCGTTTTGTCCTTAAGTTGTGGTCCAATCATTTTAAAAAATAATGGATTGCAATCACACGAATTCTTGTTTATTCAAGTGATTCTGACATTTTCTATTGCGTTACATATATAATATGCACATCACACAACTCTGAAATCATGTACACATTCTTCGACCAAATATATTGCCATCGTTTCCTACAGGTAACAGGATATGAGCTTAAATATTCTTGGGTTTCCACTAGGTAAACACATTTGCATTATAATCATTTTATTCAAAGCATTATCGGTAGCATTGAGATAAATGTACATGGAAGTTTCACAAACCTTGTTGGAACGTGACAATTGCGTAGGACCTGGCTTATTGAAATATTATTCATTATGCTATAATGTATATGTAATTCTATGGTGTGAAGGCCCAACCTACTAGAGTTATGGCAGAGATATTATCAGTGAGACTGGGAAAAATAACATCATCCCTAAAATAAGACATCAAAATTTTTGTCCAATCAAGTGTACACAAATTATTATTTTTAATTATAATAAAAATACTGTACACAAATTATTATTTTTAATTATAATAAAAATACTTTATTTATTTCTAAAGTTTAACATTAGGTTTTCCATAAATCAAAGCTAAACTTATAGCATTAAATCTACAAATTTATTTCTAGAGTCCTACCTGAGCAAGGACTAATAAGATAGAAAAGGATAATAATGTGGCATTTTTAATCAAAAATTTGAATGATTTAGAATAAAAATTATAAAACATATTAAGATTTATTGTAAAATGATAGATTAAAATAATAATCAATCAAAGGATTAACATATCATAAAACAATTATATATTTATTAATAAGAATACTATTCAATTATCTTCAAGAAACAATCTCCACTTCTCATCATAATATCTTTTACAAGATATTTCATTACATTGCTTTTATTTCTTTATATAATTCTATTAATTTCTTAAGAACTTTTTAGAGTGAAATTATTATCTTCTAGAACCTTTTAAAGACCTTTTACAATTATTTCTTCCACAATATATGTCTTTCAAAGGCTTTATTACCTATAGATGGCCTCAATACATATAAATTTACCTATATACTTAATGGATATGGAGTATGACCCTAAAAAGGAATAATACATAATAACATTGTTACAAGTTACAAGTGTTGTAGGTTTCAAAGAAACCATGAAAATAGATATGGAAAAATCCAAAGAATGAAGTTCGGACACTCGCACAAAAACCTATAATCAAAAGCACGTGAACCTAGAAGCAACAAAATTATAATATAGAGCTAGAAATGTTTTCTCTGTTTTAAAAGAAATTAATTTAAGCTTCTTGGTTCTTCGTCTTACCTTTCAAGGGGTGTAACAAAACATAGAACAAAAGAATGCATGTTATCCTCATCAAATCTAATCCATATTTTAGAAACAAAGCATCTTTCAATAAGGTCCATCCCTCCAAGGCATTCAGTTACTCACACAATTATTAGAGAAATAACATCTCCAAACAACTTCAATGCATTACAACAATTTATTGTGACCTTTCCTTCCAATCCCTCATTGCAAATATAAGTAAGAAATGCAAAATCTCATAATGGTAAAACCATAGGAGGGCACATGTAATTTGTCATCAATGGAAAACCTCTAGGATGAGGAGTACACAACCACACATGATCTAAAAACCCTCTTCACACAAAGGATTTGTTGCACAAATTTTGTCAAAGTTCCAAGGAAGTAGTTGTACCAATTTTTTCAAAATATCGAGATCATCAAGCCATATTTTTTTTGCTTCTTTGTAAACCCATTCTGCAAATTTGTAATGTAAATCATGCTAGTAAGATCGTGTATGTATGTAACAAACTAGTAAGCCTACTATTTTGGCGACTAATTTCATCCTAGGAGGTTTTTCATCTCACAGATTTATATATGTTTCTAAACACGGATGATCAAAAAACATTTTCCCTCCAACGTCACCCCAAATATAGGGTGGAATTTATCATCAAAGTATTAGGTGAGTCCTAGTGCTTTAATCGAATCTTTTGTAAAAGTCATTTGGGAATAATCTAAGCTAATTGGCTAAATTATTTACTTACAAGTCACTCAATGGTCTACTAGATCATATTGTGTCACAAAATTGGGTAATTTATTTGAGGGTCTATAATGAATGTGAGTCCCCCTTTGAGGGTTCAATATTGTAAAATATTATGTACAAAATATTTTAGTGCATGGTCCCTCGTATTGAGACACCATGGCTAAAATATTTGAGGGTGGAATAATAATTAATCCTCTCAAGTGTCAATTAATTAATTTTTTTTGGAAAAAGTAAAATTAATTCTAAGCCAAAAAAATATTTAATTAGAGTAAAAAATTAAAATGTTAGAGAAATTAAATTCTCCAAGTGGAAAAGATCATGGGTCTTGAAGAAATTATTTTTTGGTGGTCCCACACCAAGGGAATATTGGAAATTTAAATAACAATTGGACCCTTGGACCTTGGTGGTTGAGTCAAAGTCAATTTTTGGGAGAATCCAAAAATTTCTCAAAAATAAGTATTTTTGATGGCATATATTAAAAGTTGATCAAGGACCTATTGAAGGTTGAAATTACTTTGACGGGGATCAATTCAACTAGTCATTATTTTACACTTTGAGGATTTATCTATAAATGTAAGTCATTTTCCTTCTATTCTTCATATTTCATTGATGTATTTTTTCGTAAATGTTGGTGTGAAGCCACTACACTCCTGAGATCATTTTAAATACATAATAAAAGAATTTGGGGTTCATTTCAATGTGTCTTTATCTCATTGATATGAGGTATGTGCTCGGTACGGGGTTTCCTATATTGTGCTTCAATTTGTAAATTAATTTTTTATTTTATTTGTACATGATAGGTGCATTTTACTTTTAAGTTTTGGGCTTAGCTTAGGTTATTTGATTCATTGTATGATATAACAATTTTTATCTTAAGAAATATAGAGTTTGCAAGTTCGGTAGCCCTTGGGCTCCAAGTTCACAGACTGTGAACATAGGCTGACCTTGTTTGGGTGCCAGGAATTTCATATGTTTTTCTTACTTCGCTAAGGTTGTGGTTTAATATCTATCATTCGTAAATACATCTAGCCATTATTAAAAAAATTAAGAAAATCTCTTAAGCATTGTACATTTTTATATTTGTAAATATATTTTTGTAAATTATTTTTCTAACCCTTCTATTTTAAATCGTAACCCATTTTAATTTTTGTATAGTACTTGGGGCTTTGTGGTTTTGAAATTCAAATTTTTGATATTGTGTATTTGGGTTCCTATTCTAAATCTGTTTCAGGATTGAGGAAGAAAATGACATTGGAGACGTAAGAAACCCTAGATGTCTATGGTTTTCAAGTGATTTTTGTAGGTTTATTATTTTGAATTCATGGAAGAAAGCCATTTTCTGAAGGCCCTAGCCCTTACTTGACCTAAACAGCTAGTATTTGGGACCTATTTTGCAAGCATTAATAAGGTCATAAGCCCTACAGGGGATAGATCTCATTGCACACAAGGGTTTCTTCAAGGGCTTGGCATTTTATCTCTATAAATTTGTTTTGCAACAATTTTGGGGTTAACATTGTGTTTTTATGTTGTCACCTTCATTGGAAGTCTTCCTAGCCATTTACAAGGCCCCAAGGCCTCTTGGTTTGCTCTCTAATCTTCTTATTTCACCTCTATCCTAAAATTGAACTGTGTCATAATTTATGACAAGAGTATAACTAAGTCTTAAACACACTTTTTATAAGCCTATGTTCATCAATAAATCACCTAAGGCTTTTATAATTAACCTAAAGTTGAATTTCAGTGCATAGAAGTGATTTTTTGTGGACTATAGGGTAATTTTCAAATATGATATGTTTATTAGATAGATCTAAAGTAAAATAAGCGGGACATATAATTGAATTGCAAGCATATTTCATCATTGGGAAATCATTGGCATTGGTTGGGCTTGCATTTATTTGCATATCTTGTCACTTCTTGAGGGTTGTCATAAAAATCAGAGGTCTGATATATGCTGCATAAGGTCTGATATAAACATTGCAGTGGTGTCAAAAATTGTTGACAATCATCTAAATTCACTTGGCATTTGTTCCTTACATCCTTGCTACTCAAGTCAATTGATAATCATAATCGTGATAAGAAATATTCTTGTGGTAATTTGGAAGAATTGCTAATTGTGTTTAAGCTCTCTATCTTGTGTATCTAATTGACACATTGGCACTCTATTGTTATTGGTCATTATCTAATTGGCATTATTATTTCATGAGCAATTGTCTTGATCTTAACAACATATTGGCGCTTTCTATCTTGTTTCATTGAGCATTATCTCTTTTAGTGAAGATCATCATTACATATTGATTAAGTACTTCATCGTTTCAAATTGAATATCATTGTGATTTATCGCTAAGTACTTAAGACATTTAACAATATCACTAAAAGTAATCTTACATCTTGCATTTACATTCTAGGATTAGATTGCACTAATTTACCTCCAAGCATAAGCTTGGTTGATAAAGAGATAGGACCACCTTTCTCATCTAGCTTGAGGAGTCTAGAAACTCTTTAGTGGTTAACACGGTGACCTTGCAATCGTTAGAGCCACAACCTCTATATCATCGGAGGCACCGAGTGGTTGGAACACAAGGGGAGGTATCATTAATCAATTCTCTTCTTTCTTACCATTGGCTTCCATCCCACAACCTACTCTAGAGAGTAGTTCCAAACTAGTTAAGAGGAAGGTTACACATAGGCATCTAATTTAAAATTAGCCAGGACTTAGCATTTCACCTGGCTAGTAAGATTTTCATTTCATATAAGTTAGTGAAGCATCCAAGTAATGATTGCTCATTTGGTTACTTAATATTTAATTGGTAACAAGAAAAATATTGACTCCATAAGGCACTAGTCTTTCATTCAAATCTCATTTAATCTTTAAATATTGCTACAATTAACCAAGTATCTAGGCTATTCAATCATGTCTCCCGGATTTGTTGGTTTACAACTTGTCCTCCATCTTCACATTTCCATAGGGACTCCCCCCGTAGTCTGTTCGTGGGAGACAACTAGAATAGAGTGGGCAGAGATCAGAGCGACAACTCCCGTCCCGAGTCATTGGCGCACCATGCTTGTACAATATGAGAAATAAGAGGACCTACATATATCTTCAAGGGAACAATTGAAAAATAAATTAGAAACCACAACAATAAAACCTTTCAAAGAGAAAATTTGAACAAGATCATCTATTGAAACTTTAGATTTTACTCCTATACCCATAAAACACATTTGAAAGTGTTGTAGTCTAGAGACAAGAAAAAATGAGGCATCATTCTCGCAAGCCTCTCCATTGAGCACACAAACCAAAGGACAATACATTTATGAACTCTTAGATTGGACCTCTACATAGAGAAAGAATATCATAATATGAAGAACCCATCACGCAATTAACATATAATTAGATGCAAAGAATATTAATTTCTATCCAAAAAACCATCGTAAATGCATATTGAAGTAGTTGGCCCCCTCAAAATAGCTAGAATACATACAAATGAATAAATTTCTTCATTTCTTCCTAGTTTCCTTCAACACTTCCCATAGCCAACCCAAGCATGATTTTAGTACTTTCAGAAATTCATTTCCAATCAAGGGCAAGAAAATACAATTTATAAATACTATTATTTTTAAATAACATAATTTTAACCCCAAACTGTATCCCAAACTTAGACTAAATAAATTTCATTTTCATATCCATGTAAACAACACATAAATGAAAAGCTCAACTCCATTTCCACGATCAGAATTACACTGTCCCATAACGGTAAAAGCATATGTGACAACAACATATAATCAAAATCACGTGAAATTAAGAGCAAAAAAATCATAATAAATAACTATAAATTATTTTTATTGTTTTAAAATGAAGGAATTTAATTTTCTTGGTTCTCAATCTTACCTTTCAAAGGTGTATAGAAAAACATAGAACAAAAGGATGTGTGTTATCATTATCAAGTATAATCCATCTTTGATCAACAAAGTAAATTTCAATAGTTTCCATCCCTCAAAGGCGTTCCATTAGGCATGCAATTACTAGAGAAATAGCACCACCAAACAACTTTGGTGCATTACAACAATTTCTTCAGACCTTTATTTCCAATCCTTCCATGCAAAAGTAAGTAAAAAATACAAAATACCATAACGATAGAGCCATAGGAGTGCACATGTTATTTTTCATCAATGGATAACCACTTGAATGAGGAGTACACAACCACAAAAAATATGAAAACCCTCTCCACACATAGGAGCTACATATTTCTTCAATGTAACAATTAAAAATGAAATTAGAAACCAAAATAATACAACATTTCAAATAGAAAATGTGAAAAAATTACCCTATTGAAAGGTATATTGTACTCCTATACCCATGTTTTTGTTTCGACAAATACCCTCCAAAATGTTTCCTACACTTGCATTTTGCAGCCTACTTATGAACTCATGACCTGTCACCTAAAGTTGTTCATGTTCACTTCATGATTGGTTGATACTTTTCTTATGAGATTCTAACTTTTGAATTCACATTCTTACACATACTCATCCTTTAATGCATTTCCAAGCACTCTTGTTTCCAACAATCCTAGCAGTCGTGTGTACCTTATATAGTTAAGCACTGTGAAATACTTGCTTATAGTCATTGCACAGATTTTGAGGACAATGATTGCATAGTGTTTAGCGATAGTGACTACACAGTTCTTTGTGGATGACGACTACACAATCCCAAAATATAGTTCTTGCACAGTCTCTAGTGACAGTTATTAAATAGTTCCCGGAGACAAATACTGCACAGTCCCTACGGACAATTAGTGCACAATTGTAGTTTTATAGTGCTCTCATTGTTAGTTTTAAACGTATCATCATCCCAGTGAGTTCTATCAATTGTCACTTATGTGTGTTTTTACATTCATAATTGTTGCTTTCACTTTTGTGAATGTTATTTTTTCTTCCTTTCACTTTAACAAGTATCATTTTTTCTTTTTCTTCACTCTGGAATGCATTCTTTCACTTTATTTAGCTTTTTTAAGTATTATTTTCACTCTTAATTACCATCGCTAGTGTCACCTTTAACCGATTACACACCAAGGAACCAACATGGAATGTGAAAAGTCACAAGAAAATTCTATAGTCATTATAAGTTCGAAGGTCATGCATGAATTTGATAAGTCACAATAGAATCTAAAGAGTCATGAGGGAGGTAAAGAGTCACATGGGAGGTGGAGATTCAAATTATTTGTTATAAATACACCTTCATAGCTCAAGCAAAGGGACTTTGGACTTTGGAATTTTCAGCTAGGCCTCTCTAGTTTGGCATAGGAGAGAAGATATTTCCTTGGAGGAGCAAGTAGTGACTTAATGTTCCACTATTGGGGCTAGTGCTACAGCATTATAATTGTATATCTTGGGATTTTAACTTAATATATGAAGCTCTTTGAGCCTGTGCACTTTCATGCATATGTTGTGAATGATTGTGATATTATTCTTTCAATGCTTGCGATGTATCTTTATTTTTTCCCATACTAATGAAAATGAATTATTTTGTTGGCTCTTATATGCATCTTGTTGAATGTGAATTGTTTCTTTATTTTATGATCATTATTATCTTGCGAACTACTTTTTAGTTTAATCAACAATTCTTTCATGCTCATGTGTCTCTTTTAGAATAGTACTATTACATTTCTTCTAGAGGCTCACTCTTCCTTTTCCATTCCATGGAAGTACCTTGTAAACATTCCGATTGTATGCTTGACAATGTTAAATTACTTCCTTGTGTCAAGGATTGTTTACATAATCTCTTATGTTGATAATTGGAACCAACGAAAATTCCTAATATTAATGGCAACAAGTTGTATTTCCGACTGGGGCTCCTACTCCAAATTGTGTGAGCTCTAATTGGGACTTCATATCAGCGAGACCCCTTTGGTTGACATATTTCTAGCACCATCAAAAATTGGTGCTAGAAGAAGGGCCATATGACAAGTTTAGCTCGTCAAGTCTATTTCGAACCTCTTATATTCAATGGCTCGTTCCAAAATCATACTCTTGGGTTGTTTCTCTAATAGATCCAATATTAAACTTTCAATCGCCACAATTTTTTTGTACAACTTGTCCTAATTAAGGTTTGATGGCGAGGGTGGAATATCTATAGGCAAACACACATCTCATTTTCTCAAGTTTTATGAATATCATGAAACCAATTGTGAAGATGTTGCTTGTAAACCATTCACCGTCACTCTTGAAGGTTGATATCTTTATAAATAGATTAATAAACTTAGAATGAAATATGTTGAATCAATAAAGGATTTTGATAATATTTTCTTGACCAATGTTATGGGTTTTTTGAAGAAGATATGGATTGGGATTTATTTAAGAAAAGTTTCAGCATCTAGATCAAACCTCCTTGCAACAATTTGAACATGAATCCTTGGTTGATTGTATTATTTTAACTTTCATCAATCATGACACATCCTTAATCTTAGACGAGGAATCTACCACTCCTTTTATCCTTACCTCTCCTCCTTTCAATATTGGCACGGGGATCATAACACCCTCCTCCTACATCTACCCAAGTAATCGTCTAACTGGGGTAAACATGTGAAAAGAAGTTACTATGATATGATTCGACCTCCCAAGTCACATTAAGGAAGTCTAACTGATAGAAAAACACCATGAAAATCTTCAACATCAGCAATAAGACTCTTAGGAACTATCCCAACATTTTTAGATAGAGGAGGAATGACCTGTTATAGAGTTTTATGAACCCAACATTTCAGACTACCAAGTGAGTCAATCATCAGGGGATGCGTCAATAGATATTCTAAAGATATTAATGATGTATCCATGAGCTATATGTTAGGGTGTATATATATATGTTATGAAAGAAGTAATCTAAGAAATTAGGCTGACCATTATCTAGTTAGTTTGTTAATATTCATTTTTTTTTTAATTATTTATTATTTAATTAAAAAAAAGAAAAGAAAAATCTGAATATTAACAAACTAACTGGATAATGGCCGACCTAATTTCTTAGATTACTTCTTTCATAACCTATATCTATACACCCTAATATATAGCTCATGGATACATCATTAATATCTTTAGAATATCTATTGATGCATCTCCTGATGATGGACTCACTTGGTAGTCTGAAATGCTGGGTTCATAAAACTCTATAACAGGTCATTCCTCCTCTATCTGAAACTATCTTCACCTGTATGGATTCACTGTTTATCCCAACATTTTTGTTAACCAACCCTTGAGTGGTACTGAGTTTTTAGACTACTTGACCTTTGGATTCTCCCATGCCAGGGGCATGCCAACATCCAAAGAGCCCTAGATTCTCCCATAATCCTGCATGCCTGCATATAGGGACTATTACCAGTATACCTATGCTAGAGTCCAAGGAATTTAAGGAACTTTTCAAGCCTAGAATTTCGGCCACTGCCCATAACTTGTTGTAACTTATGGTATCCATCAAACACATGATGAAAGACTAATAAACCAAAAAACAACTCTAGGACTAGGCCTGACAATCCCCAACCCAGACTAGCATTTTGTCAAACACTCGACACTAATGCAATCTATAGGCGTAAATAACATATCTAAGAATAAGGGTCTCGTTCTTATCTCAGATTCAATGGAGGCATTGTTTGCTTATCACTTTTGTTGCAGTTTCCTCCATTAGGTCATAAATACATTTTTCATTCATATATAAGTAAAAACATGATGGGATCCATATAGAGCCACTGTCATAATACATATTCATTACCAACATAATAACAATATAAATACTAAGGATACAATAACCATTGAATCCCTATATAAACCAATATAATACTCATGAGATAACAAGGAGAAATAACCTCCTATTAATTATGCAAAATCTAACCTAGTATAGGACTACCACGTTGCACCTGACCATAGAATGGCTGAGCCAAATCTCTCTTCAACCATTCACCCCCATGCCATATTCCAAGCATTAATGTGGGATCACATAAAACACATCAACCCAAAACCATCCAGGGCTTCAAGAGGCCAACCATCTCAACCCATGAAAGAGTGATTCCACCAAACAGCCGGACATAAAAAAACCATCATCAAATGTGTCTCTACCGAATAATTCCATGGCTCCAGAGCATTTGTTCCAACCCGAATTAAAGGACTAGTAACTCAACCAAGAGTTGTTGTCTGCCTTCCAGAGCATTTGTCCAACTAGTGCTTCCAGAACTAATCACTCAACCCACAACTGTCATCGGGATTCTAGAGCATTTGTCCAACAAAGGCTTCCAAGACTAGCAGCTCAACCCACCAAGGGCTTCCAAAGTGTTTGTCCAACCAAGGGTTCCAGGACTAGTAACTCAACCTAACTGGTTATGGGGCTTCTAGAGAGTTTTTCCAACCAAGGCTTCTAGGAATAGGTACTCAATCGAAGTTGTTACAGGGCTTCCAGAGTGTTTGTCAAACCAAGGCTCCAAGAACTAATAACTCAACCCAAGCTAAAGGAAACATGAGAACCAACTAGAAAAACAAATAAATGGACCCACAACACCATGGTTGTCCAAGAAATGGCAAGGCTAGGAAAATCCACTGTCAATCTCACCAATCCTCCATTCCAACGATGTATCATGACCAATAAACACCATGCACATGCCATGCATACCAATACTAGTGAGGAAAACTTACATGAAACTCGGTACCTGCAAGCCAAATCCACTGTAGCTATTGATCTCGATGTCCTCTTGTGCTTTCCTGCTCTTCGTTTTCCTTCTTGCTTCAAAACTCCAAGTATGCCACACTCTCCAAGAGTGCTCCAAGAAAAATCTAAGTATCCAAGAGTATGTGAGAGAGAGAGAGAGAGAGAGAGAGAGAGAGAGAGTAATGAGAGCTCCACCAAAACTGAACTAGCCAAGCTTACACTAACCAAGCCTTGACCACTATTCCTCAAAATCATTTTTATTAATGAGACCCCTAGTTTCTTGTTTTTCCATTATTTTCCTTCAAATTTCTCCTCACATGAAACCTTTGACCCTTCACCTTCATTTTCTCCTAATTTCCATTATTTTCATAAATAAATGCCAATAAATGCCATTTTTCCTTTCCAAAGCCTTTGTTATTTCCCTGCCCAGAATAAAACGAATGAACACCCACTAGGATGTTTTTCCCACCATTTAGCTTGGAATACATGTCCCATGAGCATGGTCTTATATATATTTTACATGAATTTTTAACCAGGGCTTTGACATATCCCTCCCCCTTAGCGGAACATCATCCTCGGTGTTCAATGACACCTATAACCAACAAGACTACTAAAAACAAAACATATTTCCCATGGATCTTTATAACATAGCTCATTACAGTATTTACAATGGACATTTACTAAACCATGACAAACATACCGTTTACTGAAGATTTATAACATAGCTCATTATTGTATTTACAATAACCACATATACACATACACATTTTCTTCTCCCCAACAAAGAACGATACTATCTATGGATCTTTATGAACCAACTCAATATAGTATTTAAAATGATGTACACATATACACATTTTCTCAACCAACAAATAAAAGGATATGATGCTTGTATCAATCAACAAGGGAATCTAGAGGCTCACACCTCCACCCTCAAATGTAGTACCAAGATTCACCTCCTTTAGAGGAAGTCTAGATTCTACCGCGATAGTCAAAAGATGCATCAAATGTCCAATACTACGATCCAGTGCCACTTGTCCTCTCATTGAACAGTTACCAACTCATTGTTCCAGGGTACACTCCCAATGTGAATTTGATTCCTTCTGGCAATGCTAATGACCAAAATAAATATATCCTCGGCCTTCCCTTCTCTGCTACATAGTGCCTCAGGAAATTTGGTCATCCTCATTCATTCAGTCACACACCTTCCAAGTTCCATTGGCACCCCCATCCCGGGCAGTCCATCCCTTAGCAAGGCTTCCTCATATTAGAAGATACAAAAAAAGGCATATCCATGCCTTAAAACCATAATACCAGTCACAACATGCTCATGGAAATCAATGAACACTATTGGGTAGCAGTTTTCCATAATAGCGCTACTCATAAAGGGCTTTACAAGCATAGTTCTTCATGTTCCAATTCCTTTTATCATCTTTTCTAATTCTTGTGGCTAGTTTTAACCAGGCTTTTCATGCATTCTTGTACCAAGCACATAATTTCCATTAGATTCAAAATAAATTGAAATAAATTCAAATCACAGCTCAATGGCAGCTCATCAATAAGGTACACTTGTAATTATCTTTGCTTCCTATCACAACAAGTCAAACTAGCATCTTTGACCAAATCACCATGTATAAACATATCACATCATGTTAGTTTAAAACACAACCATCATAGATCAAAATCATAAATCACATGTAACCATCATAAACCAAAATCATAGATCACATGTAATCATCATAACCAAGAATCATAAATCACATTCATAATAAAACTGAAATAAAATATTGATACTTATCCATTAATCACTCCTTAGCTTCTATTGTTGTCTTTATTCTGTATGCACTTCGGATCATTTTCCACACACGACAAACACATAGTTCCTTCTCCTCAACCATGTGAACATAGACATAGTGTGCACCACACGCATACAACCACACATGACATAAAACAACATGCAATTCATGCACCTACACCTGACATACCACACATAGATCTACACCCAATGTACAACACAACACAATACATACACCTACATCTAATGTAAAACACAAAAAAAATATGTACACAATGTAAAACACAACATAATACATCTATACCCGATGTAAAGTCTCACATAATACATGTACCTACACCTGGTGTACAACACAACAAAATACATCTATACCTGATGTATAACACCACACTATACATGTACCTAGACATGTTGTACAACACAACAATATACATGTACTACACAGAGTATAACACAACGAGTACACATGTCATGATACCCCAACTACACAATGGACATACATTCTACCACATGTAGAACAACATGTACGACATGCACGTAATACCACATGTATAACATGTACACAGTACCATGTATACACAACACCACCTGCACAACATGTACACATCATCACATGTACATGATACAACATGCACAACATATACACAATGCCACATGTACATCATACCACCTATACAATGTCTACACAAAGCGAGATGTACACAACACCACATGCACGATATGTCCATGAGACCTCATGTATACATCACCATATGCACAAAATTTACACAACACCATCTGCAAACAACACCATATGTACAACATGTACTAGACACCACATTCTTGCAACACCACTTGTACAATCATGCACACACCACCATATATACATAGCACCATATTTACAATATGCACAAAACACCATATGTACGTAGCACTGCATATACAACATGTACATAGCACCCTATGTACACATCACTGCATATCCAACATGTGCACAAAACCATGCACACAACACCACATATACATCATGTGCACGGTACAATATGTACATGTTGATGGTGTTGGACCCGCCATCATATCAGGGGATATCTCTGGTAAGAATTCCCAACTAGACCTCAAATCGTTTGGTGTAAGAGTCCCAACAGTGAGTCGTACGGTATCACCTTGACCGCAGTTGCGCATATAGGAAACTAAGATGTCCTTGTTGGTAGCAAGGGTGTGACATATGCAGCAAGTCAAGGAAGGTACATGAGCGGTTCTAACACACGGAGTGTGAGGTGAGTGCGCCCCTTGGAAACCCGTGAAAGCATGGAGCTAAGAAGGGAACACACGAGAAAAGATGCATCAAAACATGGAAGGCAAGTAAGCTAGCAATCCAAAGTGATAGTTAAACCAACAACACATTTCAGTAAGATTCATACATACATATACAGAAAAAAGCTACACATGCATGCGTAAGAAAACAAATACATATATCATTTAGAGTAAACAAGATAGCTGAAATACAATACGACATATGCATGAAACATGTTGGCTTTGTTATATTAAGAAGTGAAAGTTCCAGTCATACAATAAAACCATGACCAACCACTAGTTCTGACAGCAGAACGTTACAGTCACTGCCGCCTGCTCCTCTAAAGAGATATACTAGCTCTGCACAATGGAGAAGCCAAGGCCTGTTACAATACTCTCCAAGATTTCTATAAGATACTCCTATCAGAATCTTGGCTGACCAAAAGCCTCTACAATGAGTTATGAGTTACTATATATAGGAAAGGGTGGGGTGGCCCTTGACATTCCCCTTTGTGACAGTTCATCTACCCTCATGACTCTTCATCTACTCTATGACTGTTACGTCCAACTATCAACACTTGAACTTCCACTTGACAAGACATTACATAAAATCTGCACATGTACCCACGTGAGACAAAATAAGCTTGAGCAAGCCATGCAAGACATCACTATGACTTGGACAACTATGGGAAGACCAGCTTTTCAACATCCTCAGAGTGGTCGACAATAGGGAATTGATTCGAAGCTTAGTAGTCCATGATGGTGTCCATGTACTCTATGGTGACAACTTTCTGGAATCAAACTCTTGCCTATGTAGCATCTTGGTACACTGATCTAGCTCCTCTATCCAACTGTTCCGATAGCATGCACATCATTGTCTTGAGTGCAGCCAGACCAATGACATACTGATGCATGGTGTCTGCACTGATCACCAAGTCTGCTCTGGTGGCTATTCGCATTAACTCGTCAAAGTATGAGTCAATCTCCAGTCGAACTTGTGCCTTTGTCTTTTCCTTGGTGAGTGTCTCAATAGATGGGATCGCATGTACATGCACAACAACATGCATACTCCTAAATATCTGTCCATGGGAAGCCTACAAAATAGTGATGAGCTAGAGGAGATCTTCATAGTTCTGGATCTAACTCTAGATGCATGCCTTCATCGACCGCTCTGGACTTCATCATCTTGGGCAAGTGTAATGGGGATACCTTGTATCTCTTATCTATGTTTGCATGTATTCAACAACATCATGCATCTTTGACAAGATTCGTGCTCTCCTAGCACATCGCTATTGCCAACTGTTGAGATGGAAAATTGCCTTATGCATGGTACCAAACTTGGAATACAACGCCCGCATGACTGCCTCAAGGGACAATCCTTCATCCAGTATTGCCTTCTTCAACTCTCCCTGGGCAGATTCTCTAACCAATTCTCCTCCTTGCTTGGCTATCTGTAGCTCCTTAGCCATTCGCTCGTTCATAGCTATCAAGAAGTGAACACTCAAGCTATTGGCTTCGGCATATGCTCTGGTAGCATCAGTCAATGTTGTTGGATTCTTGCGCACGTAAGATACAATCACTCATTCCTCAAAATACACAGGAGATGTGTTATCATCTGGAGTAGACACTCTGCAATATTGCACAACACTATGTTGCGACTCGTTCAATGATATGTTTTGCATCTCACCTTCCGAATTGTCTCCAAGGATCTCAATGTCTCCTTGGTCAGTTGGGACTTGCTCCACTTCTAGATCTAGTGGAGCTCGTGGGTCTACCTCTTGGTGGTAAGGCATGAGGTCAATGTCTTGCTCTAACTCTTGCTACTCCATATTTGTATCCATCTTTTCAAGTGCTTGTTCTATCTCTTGATCGAAGTCCTGCTCTTATGATAGCTCACCCTGTTTGCTTGGTGTGAGTTGTTCTGATGAGTCTACTACCTATACGGGCATAGTTTAATCTGTCTGTACATGTTGTGCCCCTTGTTGTACTTGTTCCTGTGGTGCTTCATTCTCCTGTTTATGCAACTCCTATTCCTTCTAGAGTTTCTCCTTCAACTCATGCAACTCCTTCTTTGTTTCCTCCATTCTATATTTCTCTCTCTTCTTTTGCGCGTTCCTCTTGTCGCATTGTTGCCTCTTCGCCTCTATTTCCAAAGTTTCTTTTTTCACAAGTGGGTCTGCTATAAACTTACAACTTTGTTCTGCATCCACCCTGTCGACAATATTTCTCTTTCCTTTTTCGTGCGCTGATATGTTTACCTTAGCTGCTGCTGTGCACTCCTAGATGTTGCGTCATGCTTCTTCGTTAACCATTCAACAACGATGCCGAATGCTTCATTGGGTCTAGAGAAGCTGTAGCAATATCTCCATGGGTCATCCTCCGCCCAGTGACATGCCTCGTGGATCCACTGAAACTGTACTCTCACAGAGTGATCTTTCATGATACAATGCAAGTCATACAGATTGAAGACTCAAATGTCAAAAGGATATTTCTTGATCTTCTTTCTCTCGACATATTCATGCTTGAGGTTCCGTATCTCGTACAATCCGATCTACAATAGAAGAGTGGATCAACGTGCCTTCTTCTTCTAGTGCAACCAACCTGACATTCTTGCCGATATGTGATATGATAATTCATGCATGACGATCTTGTCTGTGGTGAACTTCAGCAAAACATGCGTAGGCTTATCCACATTGTACATTCCTATGAAGGTGTCAGACGATGAGGCATACAAATTTGTAATATCAATTAGTGCCTCCATTTTTTCCCTCGACATGAAAGGTGGATCCTCCTTAAATCATTTTGTATGCCAAGGTGACAAAATGATTTGACAGTTGTGTGATAACTCCTCTAAAGGTGCATTCAGAAAACAATTTACAATAAGTATTCATAGAGGTTTCCGCCGATGTCCATGCCCACTCCATGCCCAGGAACTCCTGATGGGCACAAATTTCATCCAAGATGTAAGAGGACATTTAGATTTCTGGTTGATGACCTTTGGGCAACTGTCAAGCACTTGTTACCTATTCCTTTAGCGTGTGAGCCAACATGTCAGACCAATTTCATGCTTTTCCTTCATTGGCTAGCTGGTCCAACAGGATGACCCAACTATGCGGGAAGGTCTCCCTACTCTCTTGGCCATACAAGAGACATGAAAAGATGACCAATTAATGGTATGCCTTCCACAATATCTTCGTATTGTAAGTCTGGTTGGGTGTCATCCGAAATTTAGCTAGCCCTTTACCCAATCTTTCAAGATATCCCTAGAGTTGGAATTGTTGCTGCGTAGGCTAAAATCTGTGTCCATGGTGATCACTGGCTTCGAAAAATGATACATCTGCTAATAATCCTATGCCCTAAAGGTAGCAATCTCCATCCTTCTAACACTACTCAATGTCATCATCTTGGGATCATTGTGCGAGATGATCCAATGTATCATGTCCATGCATGGGAACACAAGGTACCTACATGTAATTCGGTCTTCGAGATATTCCCCAAATATGCCTGAGAATTCATCATTGACCTCTTTCCATTTTATCTTGATGTCTCTGTTTACAATCAACTTGGTCTACTCCAGTTGCACTTTCGTCGCTATCCTTTGATCCTGCTCTCTTTGAGACCATTGATCCTGAACTGTTGAGCAATGGAAGAACACCTACTATATCTGGACGCATGGAAACATGCATGGAATGAAATCTGTTAGCTAAAACCAAAGAAAGTTTGAGGGATGACCTGCTACATACCTGGGGATTGACTAGCAAGTATTGTGTAATTTTCACTGGGAGGCCGGGAGATTGGCTGTCTGAACTGTGCAAAAGGTAGTTTGGGTTGATGGGAGTTTGGGTGGTTGCTGGAATTGTGCAATGCACAATCCAGGCTAGCCTATTGAGCTCTAGGATTGCACAATGCGCAATTCTAGCTAGAAAGTGATGCAGGCCCAGGGAATGCATTGCGCAATTTTTTGGGCCAACAGTCATTGCCTCTCAGAATTATGCAAGGAAATACTAGAGGAATTTCATTGGCCATAAATGCACATTTTCTGGGAGGAAGGCATAGCCTTCCCTCTCAAAATTATGGAATGTTTTCTTTGTGAGGTAGAGTCTGGGACAAGGTTGCCTAGACCCGCCGACGAGCAACTGCAAGCAAATGAAGATGTGAATGCATGTCGATACTGAGTGTAGGCAGAGGTGAATGATCATTCATGCAAACAGTGAATGTAAGATTCATAAAATGGAACAACATGCGTGAGTGTGAGGCGAGTCAACGAATCGGTGACCATTCATGAAAAACAGTGTCATGCATGCAACAGTAGTGAGATGCTAATGAAAACTGAAATGGTGCTATTACAAGCTAATATGCATGTAAATGATAGCAAGCATTCACAGAAAACAAGCAGATAACACTCACACAAGCCAAAACAAAAAAAGGGACAGAAATGTTGCGAAAGACAAGTTAAATGGACTTACTCCTAAATAGCTGAGCTGGATGTGTCGAAGACTCTTGGATGTGTTGTGGGATGTCAGAGCTCCAAGATCGATGTGATGAATGAGCTATGAAGTGTCGAATAAGTAAGTTTGAGGCTCATGACGTGCATGCCACAAATCTAGGAAAAAGCGACACTTGGAGGAAAGTATCTAAAATTATTTTTGCATATAACCTCCTCCTAAAAGTAGCTCCCTAAAATATAGGGATGCTTTTTGCATGTTGCTTTTTTCTATTTTGGGAAAAATCAGCCCATGCATGCAAGTCAATTTTTCTCGGTCCCGGGTGGAGCTGTTCAACCTAAGGGCACATGCAATAGCCTGCTTGTCTAAGGGAGAAATTTGCACAATTTCTGGGAGGAAGTTAGGTTGGCTATCTAGAGGGATTGCACAACTTCTGGGAGGAGCAGCTAATTGCTACCCAGAATTGCACAATTTATGGGCTGAGGAATGATACTGGGCTAGATTACATAAATTTAACTGGGAAGGTTGACTGACAGGATTACGTAGTTTCTAAGCCCAGCAGGTTGGCAGTCAGATTTGTGCAATTTTAGGAGGGAAGGCTCGTTCCCCTCCAACATTGCGCAATTTGTTGAAGGAGCTACTCAGCCAAAAACTAGACCAAGTTCAGAGAAACAACCTATGAGGGGAGTGAAATAATATATCATGCACAGACTGGCAAGCTGCTAGAAAACCAATGAAGCTCATGTACTTGAGAGTGGAAGACATGCTGCCAAGGATGGTTGGCAGGGAGGTTCCAAAATGAAGCCAAGGAAAATTTTTGGATGGTGTTTGTAGATGCTACAACACTTGGCAACACAATGGTAGAACTCCAACTCTTTAAATGGATCTTGTTCATGAAAAGCAAGTCCAACACCTTCAGAATTATTGGTCAGTTCTCTGTTCGTCCTAGTTTCCTCACTTGCTTGATTGTAAGATGTAGAATCTTCCAAGCTCTTGGTTGATCGACACACGTTCCAAGCCAGGCTAACACGGTTCTTTCAATTAGGGATGAGGGGTATATTGGTGCATAATCAATATAGTCATCAGAGTCTTAGTTTCATCTCTGGTGTTGCTTCGCTACTAGCAGGCCTAGACAACACCCTAGTGGAGTCATGTAGGAACATAAGCATCGCTCCGCTACCAGTGAGCCTGGTCAGTACCTCAACGGAGTTACTTAAATCACCTCTCTATGCAGGAATCCTTTCTCTTCTTTTCCCTTATCATTTTTCATTTTTTCATTTTTCACTTTTCATTTTTTCATTTTTCATTGTTCATAATTGTGCATAACACTTATTCATTTCAAAGGCGGAAGAGGGATGTTGACTTATTGAGAGAATAAGAGGTCATTCCTTCAGAGAAGTAGTTTATATATACCTATGATGTGCTTGTTAAGGTTTTCCTCCTCACCTTACTCTACTTGACTGGGCTGACAAAGGTTAACCCAAAAAAACAACCAATTAGAGTAGGTTACACTAGTTAGCGCGCAAGCGTTGTGTTTTCACCAACGTTCGCCTTGAATAGTACGTATCTTCCATTGGTGTATCATGCAATGAAGATAACAAGTTCTTCATACATAGGCAGGATGACATATAACCAAGTAATGATAGCTACACAAGTCCTCTTGTACTTTAGCCAACTTGTTTCAAGAGTCACACGCAGTTTCATGCAAAACTAACCTATGAGAGAAAAACAAGAAAACAAGCACAAAACAAAGAAAAAGCAGAAGTAAATGCGAAAGAAAAGGGGATAATAAAACAAACAAGAAAACAACCAAACATGTGACGTAAGTAAGAAAACATGCATGCAAGAAAACAACCAAAAGAAAACACTACTCCTACTCCTACATTACGTTGCATGGGCCTGATCACATGAAGTGATACTTCCAATGCAGCCACTAACAAATTGGTCGACCCATGTTGTTGAAGGTATGGTTCGTGAGCACCACTGCTATGTGAACCAGAAAACATGAAAGATATAACAATGAAGACAAACACACTCCAAGTTTAAATGTGTCCACAAAACATAAGTGAGTGCAAGTACATGACATGCCATCCGTGGACTTATCACGGTGCTATGTGACACTACGTGCAGCTGTTATGCATACACATACTCTTGACAATGATATGCAAGAAAATGAAAGAAACAAACACAACTTGCGTCACGCACATGTGCTTGCTATGTAAGATACCTCCAATGCATTAGCGATGGGATCGTGTAGTTGGAGTGGAGGAAGCATGATCTATGTATGAGATCGGTCTTCAATGCATACAGATGAGTGATGAGGAGCCCTAGGCATTTGAATAACTTCGTGATAGGAAGTGAGACCAACCTCAGGAGAGCGAGTGCCAGACATAACCATCAGCACGGGCTGAAGTGCCTCAACAGTCTGGGGGTTTCAACTTCGTCTACAGATGGATCATCATAAAAGGTGGCTTCGAAAAATAAACTACGATAGAATCATCATCATGATCGAATACGGAAGTAAACAGATCACGACAGCTATGATAAAAAAAATTGATGATTTCATCGGTATCCTCATGATCTGATGAATCAAACAGAGGGGTAGATGAGAAGAAGACAAATTCACCCCCTATGTTTCTGGAAAAAACAAATGAAAAGTCAAGTGGATTTTTAGTGAATAATTTATCCTCTCCATTGTCAGATGATGGAATGGCATCCAGTGTGTTCTACGAGTGCTCAAAAATGGGTGTATCCGTAGGTGGAGATATGCATGCTAAATCATGGAAGACAAGATCATCAAATATGTTAGGAAAGAACGAAGGAGGCTCAGACAGAAGGGAGTCATCCTTCGCCGAGGATTAATGCTCAAGCTCCCAGTCATACTATTCATGGATGATAACGTAGGTTGTTTGTGCAAAACCAACTGTGTCGATGGCTTGATCCTCGTTCACAATAAGTGTAGAGTTCGAATCAGAAGAACAGAAGACAGTTCAATTTCAAGGATCAACAAAACACGAATATGGAGGTTGAGCTGAAACAATCATGTGACAACCCACGGTCTTCACAACGAAATCTACACAAAAATTAAGAGATGGGATGTTGGGAGGATGTGAAAGTTGAACAGACATGCATGCCTGCTCTCCCACATCACTCTGTGATGGTGGAGCTATTTGATTAGGGGACGAAGGATAGTCACTTGCGACAGTGACCGTGTCCGTTAGTGATTGTACAGATCCATCACCGAAGTATGCTAAGTGGGGCTTGAGCTTGAACTTCTTCTTGGGATGCACTGATTTTTTAAGGCAGTATTCTAATCTATTGCAAAGATACAGAAATTTCATTTGGCTTTTGTGAGCTTCAAACTGTAAATCACTGAAGAGCTGCTAAAAAATCCATAGGCGATTCATGTAGAGCTTTCAGTTGTTGAAATAGTTTTTGGTCAAGAGGTTCTGGATCAAAATGATAGAAAGTAGATTCAATGAGAACACAAAACTGCTAAAGTGAGTGCACGTTATGAACAAGTAGACTAGAGCACCACCGTTGTGGGGAATCACAAAGTGTGTATGCAAGTAGCAGGCTAGCCTCTTCATCAGAATACTCATCTGCCTTGTCAAACATGAAAAATAAGTCTTGTAGGAACACGGGCCACGCCACTTCACCTTCACCATCATACATGAATTCGGATAAGAGACCAAAAACCTCCCTTGTGATGTCGATAGTGTTGGGTTGTGTTATATTCTTTCCACATAGTTAATAAGGGGTTTGAGGGGCACCTGTAACCCCACTTTATGGGGTTCGGGGTAGCGCCCCGGAAAATTTTGGTTTTGGACTCTATGTTAGGTTGGGCTGACCCACCTATGGTTTTGTGCATGACTTTCGTACATGTTTTTTGGACACGATGGTTTTTGGTCCATGGTATTGGACGCGATGGTTTTCGGTCCATGGTATTGGATGTTTCAGCATGTATAAATATGTATTATAACATTGAAAGGAACATAATGAAAAATCAAGCTGGTAGTCCCAGTTTTGGGATCCAGGGGAAAATCTCTGTGTATATGTATTTTATGTGTTCTTCTCTCGCATTATTTATTTTCTGCATTTTAGAATTCGTATGCAGGTAATTTCTGTACGGGGTTAAAACCTACATTTTCTATCGGAGTAGATTTGCCTTCAAGGGGACGCCTTTGTCGCTGAGGGGTTTCACTCGGGCCTATGGTAGACCCTGTTCAGTGGGAGATCTGTGAGATCGATTCTGGTGGTGAAAGAAGATGGCGAGCAGTGGAAAGATAGAGATCGCGAAATTTAATGGTCAAAGTTTTGAGTTGTGGAAACTCAAGATGGAGGATCTATTGGTGGATAAAGATCAGTGGATCGTGGTAGATCCGTGTACTAAACCAACAAGAGTTTCTGATGAAGAATGGAAGAAGTTGGATCGGAAGGCAAAGAGCACAATATGATTGTGTGTCTCAGATTTAGTATTGCTGAATGTATTAAGGGAAGCTACGGTGAAGGCTTTGTGGGACAAGTTAGGGACTTTGTACCAATCTAAGTCTTAGGTGAATACACTGTTCCTGTAGAAAAAGCTGTATAACCTGAAGATGAAAGATGGAGACTCGGTGACAGAGCATTTGAATACATTTAATACCGTGGCAAGTCAGTTAGCATCTGTTGATATTAAAATTTCAGATGAATATAAGTGCATCAATTTGTTGTGTTCTCTACCAAATTCGTGGGATATTCTGGTTATTGCAATAGGTAGCAATGCAACTGCCTTGCATTTTGATGAAATAGTCTCATCCTTGTTGATGGAGGAGATGAGATGGAAAAATATGGAGAGACAAAATGGTGATGCCTTGTCTGTACGAGGGCGGACCCAGAACAGAAACAAAAATAATTCATCGAGTGGGAAATCTAAATCTAAAGGGGGATCTAAATTTCCAGGAAAACCTGTAAAGGTGGTGTGCTGGAAATGTGGAAAGGAAGGGCGCTACAAAAGGGACTGTAAATCTAAAGATCCTAACAAAGGAAAGGGATCTGATGAGTCTCCTTCCACAGAGGTGAAAACCACCTCAGATGAAGGTAGGGATGTGTACTTGGCTTCTTCAAGTACACATGTAGATCATGAGGCATGGTTGATTGACTCAGGTGCATCCTTTCACTTCACTACCCATAGAGATTGGTTTTGCTAGTATGAGAAATATGATGGTGGTGATGTCTTCTTGGGGGATGACAGGAAGGCTAGAATCATTGGTTGCAGAAAAGTAAAGTTGAAGTTGCAAGGTGGAATGGTTAGAACACTTCCGGGTGTTCTACATATTCCTGCATTGGCCAAAAATTTGATTTCTGTAAGCAAGCTAGATGATACAGGTGTAAAAGCAGTGTTCGAGAAGGATACTTGCAAGATGGTTTGGGGAGCACTGGTATTGATGCGGGGAGTTCGGATTGGAACTCTATACAAGCTGCAAGGTAGCACTGTTATTGATGGGTGCAATATTATGTAGTTCTTTAAAGTGGAGCAGAAAATCTAGTGGTCTTTGGAGAGAAGATCATGCTATGGCATCAAAGGCTTGGACATATTGGAGAAAAGGGCCTTTAGATACTTCATGGTAAAGGTATGGTAGAAGGTATGAGTAATAGCTCTCTGGATTTTGATTTCTATGAAAATTGTGTATATGGGAAGCAAAATCGAGCGAGTTTCCTCTCTGGTAGTAAGAGGTTGAAACAGATATTAGAACTTGTGCACAGTGATGTGTTTGGACCTGTGAAGGTTCCATCACTATGTAAGTCTGTGTACTATGTATCATTTATAGATGACTTCTCAAGGAATACATGAATATATTTCCTTAAGAAGAACTTTGAAGTCTTTGACAGGTTTAAACAATTTAAGGCTCTGGTGGAAAACCAGACAAAGAAGAAGATAAAGGTGCTAAGGATAGATAACAGTGGAGAGTTTTGCAGTAAGGAATTTGAAGAATTCTGTAATAAGTGTGGTATAGCACAACAGAAGACTACTCCATATACACCTCAGCAAAATGGAGTTGCAAAAAGAATGAACAAGATGTTGATGGAAAGGGCAAGAAGCATGCTCAGTGGTGCCGAGTTAGGACAGGAATTCTGGGCAGAGGCAGTGGATACTGCATGTTACCTGGACAACAGGTCACCTTCATCAGTGTTGGAGAATAAGACTCCACAAGAGGTATGGATTGGTAAGAAACCCTCTCTTTCACATCTTAGGGTATTTGGATGTGATGCATATGTACATGTTCCAAACGAGAAACGAACCAAGTTGGATAGAAAATCTGAAAAATGCATCTTTATTGGGTATAAGGATGGTTTAAAGGGTTATAATCTTTGGAACCTAGTAACAAGGAAGGTTGTGTATAGCCGAGATGTGGTGTTCAGAGAGGTGAAAGATGTTATTAAACATGAAGTCCAACCAAAGGAACCAGAGAAGATAGAGTTTGAGCTAAATGAGGAAGAAACAGACTCTACAGCGGAGGAGGAATCATAAGATGAAGAGCCACAAACTCCGGTTGTGAGGAGATCGTTTCGAGAAAGAAGGCAGACAGAAAAGCATAGTCCATCTGCATTTTGTTCAAATTTTGCTTTGTCTGTTATTGATGATGATCCCAGAATTGTGAAGGAAGCAGTAGATTCAGAGGATCGAAAACTCTGGAAAGAGGCCATGGTTGATGAAATGGCATCTTTGCACAAAAATGAGGCTTGGGATCTTGTGGAGTTGTCGGCTGGAAGGAAACCCATTGGCAGCCAATGGATGTTCAAGAAGAAGACAAATTCAGAAGGAAAGGGTGAGAAATACGAAGCTCGGTTGGTAGCAAAAGGTTATTCCCAGGTGTCGGGAATTGATTTTGGTGATATTTTTTCTCTTGCTACCAAGGTAACTTCTATTTGATTACCTTTATCTGTTTCTACTGCTTTTGATTTTGAGGTAGAACAGATGGATGTGAAGTCATCATTTCTTCATGGGGATCTAGAAGAGGAAATCTACATGATGTAACCTGAAGGCTTTGTGGTGAAGGGTAAGAAAGAACTGGTATGCAAGTTAAAGAAGTCTCTGTATGGGTTAAAACAGTCACCAAGGATGTGGTATAAAAAATTTGATACATTTATACAGGGACTTGGCTTCACCAGAAGAAAAGTAGATCACTGTATGTATTTTAAATTAATTTGTGACCATGTTATTTATCTGGTCTTGTATGTGGATGATATGTTGCTGGTTGGAAATGACAAAGAAATTGTCTAGGATTTGAAGACCCAATTGTCCTCCAAATTCGACATGAAAGATCTTGGTGTTGCAAACTATATTTTGGGCATGGAAATTAAAAGAGATCGGGCAAAGAGGAAGCTCTAGTTAAACCAAATGAAGTATTTCGAGACAATATTGTAGAGGTTTAATATGCAGGATAATAAACCGGTGAAGGTTACTATTCCTGTAAGTGTGAGGTTATCTGCTAAACAGTGTCCCAAGACACAAGAAGAGGAAGAGGACATGTCCCGTGCTCCATATGAAAGTCAGTCGATAGCTTGATGTATGCAATGGTATGTACTAGACCAGACGTTGCACATGCAATGGGAGTATTGAGTAGGTTTATGTCAAAACTAGGAAAGGAGCATTGGACAGTAGTGAAGCAGGTTTTCAGGTATTTGCATGGCACTAGTGATTATGGTCTGTGCTACCAAGGAAGACCAAGACTGGACAGAGTGTTGGATATTCATGGCTTTGTTGATGCAGACTAGGTTAGAGATTTGGATTAGAGAAGATCTACAAGTGCGTATGTGTTTAACCTATTTGGAGGTGAAGTCAGTTGGATGAGTAAGAAACAATCTGTAGTGGCACTCTCAACTACAGAGATAGAATACATGGCAACCACTCATGCAAGCAAGGAAGCAGTTTGGTTGCAGAGATTGTGTTCAAGTATGGGGTTAGTACAGGAAGCTATAAGGATAGACTGTGACAGCCAAAGTGCAATTTTCTTGGCAAAGAACCCCATATATCATTCAAAGACAAAGCACATTGATGTTCAGTATCACTTTGTGAGGGATATGATAAAAGACAAAAAGGTCTTGCTAGTAAAGGTGGACACTTTGAATAATACTACAGATGCATTGACAAAATCTATGAGCTCTTTGAAGTTCCCTTGGTATAGAGAGACAATGGGCATTTCAGGGCTGAAAAAATGACTAAGCTCTCTTATGCCCCCCTGTGGAAAAAAAACAACAAGTGGGAGAATGTTGGGTTGTGTTATATTCTTTCCATGTAGTTAATAGGGGGTTTGAGGGGCACCCGTAACCCCACTTTATGGGGTCCCACCTATGGTTTTGTGCATGATTTTTGCACATGTTTTTTGGACGTGATGGTTTTTGGTCCATGGTATTGGATGCCTCAACATGTATAAATATGTATTATTACATTGAAAGGAACATAATGAAAAATCAAGCTGGTAGTCCAAGTTTTGGGATCCATGGGAAAATATCTGTGTATATGTGTTTTATGTGTTTTGCTCTCACATTATTTATTTTCTGTGTTTTATAATTCGTATGTAGGTAATTTCTGTACGGGGTTAAAACCTACAAATAGGTTTGGCATGCAAAAAAAATCATGGAGGGGTGAGTGTGACAAAATCCATGATAGATGTGCAAAGGTTCAAAACAGAATGAGAGGGCACAACTTCTCATCTGGCCCTCCATCTAGAGCAAGAAATGTTGACGGTTCTAGACCCGCCAACATGTCAATGGATCTTCACAGTAAGAAGTCCCAACTATACCTTAGACTGTTTGGTGTAGGAGTCCTAGCAATGGGTTGTACGATATCACCTTGAATGCAGTTGCACATAGAGGCAAGCAAGATGTCCCTGTTGGTAGCAAGGGTGTGACATATGTAGCAAGTCATGGAAGGTGCATGAGCGGTTCTAACACATAGAGGATGAGGTGAGTGTTCCCCTTGGAAACCTATGAAAGCATGGAGTTAAGAGGGGAACACATGAGAAAAGATGAATCACAACATGGAAGGCAAGTAAGCTAGAAATCCAAAGTGATGGTTAAACCAACAATGCATTTCAGTAAGATTCATACATACATATATAGAAAATAGCTACACATGCATGCGTAAGAAAACAAATACATATATCACTTAGAGTAAACAAGATAGCTGAAATACAATATGACATATGCATGAATCATGTTGGCTCTGTTATGTTAAGAAGTGAAAGTTCCAGTCATACAATACAACCATGACCAACCACTAGTTCTGATAGCAGAACGTTACATTCACTGCCGCTTGCTCCTCCAAATAGATATACTAGCTGTGCATAGTGGAGAAACCAAGGCTCATTACAATACTCTCCAAGCTTTCTCTAAGATACTCCTATCGGAAGCCTGGTTGACCAAAAACCTCTACAATGAGTTATGAAGTTCTATATATAGCAAAGTGTAGGGTGGCACTTGACATTCCCCTCTGTGACAGTTCATCTACCCTCATGTCTCTTCATCTACTCTATGACTATTACATCCAATTATCGATACTTGAACTTACACTTCATAAGACATTACATACAATCTTCACATGTACCCATGTGAGGCAAAATAGGCTTATTTAAGCCATGCAAGACATCACTATGTCTCAGACAACTATGGGAAGACAAGATCTTCGACATCCTCATGGTGGTGAACTGTAGCGAACTGATGCCAAGCTCGGTTGCCTGGGATCGTGTCCATGTACACTATGTTGACATATTTCTGGAACCGAACTCTTGCCTTTGTAGCATATGTGTACAATGCTCTAGCTCCTCTCTCCAACTTGTCTGATAGAATGCGCATCATTGTCTTGAGTGCAGTCGGACCAATGACATACTAATGCATGGTGTCTGCACTATTCACAAAGTCTACGCTGGTGGCTATGCACATCAACTTATCAAAGTATGAGTCAATCTCTAGTTGGACTTGTTCCTTTTTCTTTTCCTCAGTGAGTATCCCAATAGATGGGATCACATGTGCGTGCACAACAACATCCATACTCTTGAATATTTATGCATGGAAAGCCTGAAAACTAGTGATGAGATGTGGGTGATCTTCATAGTTCCAGATCTGACTCCAGATGCGTGTCTTCATCTCGACCGCTCTGGGCTTCATTATCTTGGGCAAGTGTAACATGACTCCCTTGTATCTCATTATCCATGTTTGCATGTATTCAACAACAACATGCGCTTTTGACAAGATACATGCTCTCCTAGCACATCATTGTTGCCAACCGTTGAGATGTAAAATTTCCTTATGCATGGTACCAAACTTGGAATACAACACCCACATGACTACCTCAAAGGGACAATACTTCATCTAGTATTGCCTTCTTCAACTCTTCTCGGGCAGATGTTGTAACCAGATCTCCTCCTTGCTTGGCCATCTGTATCTCCTTAGCCATTCGCCCATTCTAATCTATCAAGAAGCGAACACTCAAGCTAGTGGCTTTGACATATGCTCTGGTAGCATCAGTCAATGCTACTGGATTCTTGTGCACGTCAGATATGATCACTTGTTCCTCAAACTGTACAGGAGATGTGTTGTCATCCGTAGTAGACACTTTGTGAGATTGGAAAACTCTATGTTGCAACTCGTTGAATGATATTTTGTGCACCTCTCCTTCTAGATTGTCTCCAAGGATCTCAGTATCACCTTGGTCTCTTGTGACTTGCTCCGCTTCTGGATCCGGTGAAGTTGGCAGGTCAGCCTCTTAGAGGTAAGGCATGAAGTCGATGTCCTGCTCTAACTCTTTCTGCTCCATATCCGTATCCATCTGTTCAAGTGCTTGTGCTATCTCTTAAGTGAAGTCTTACTCCTGCAGCTCCTCGCCCTGTCTGCTTGGTGCCAACTATTATGATGAGTCTACTATCTATACATGTGCAGTTTCATCTGTTTGTACATGTTGCACCCACTAGTATACCTGTTACTGCTGTGCTTCCTTCCCATGTCTGTGCAGCTCCTGTTCCTTCTGAAGTTTCTCCTTCAACTCATGCAACTCCTTCTATGTTTCCTCCACTCTCCATTTCCCTCTCTGCCTTTGTGCATTCCTCTTGTTGTGCTACTTCCTCTTTGCCTCTATTGCCAAAGCTACTTTCTACACAAGTAGGTCTCCTCTAAACTTGCAACTTTTTTCTACCTCTGTGATGTCAACAATCTTTCTTTTACCTTCATCACAGGTCAGTATGTTTACCTTTGCTGCTACTACTACTGGTTCTCTCCTGCATGATGTTTCATGCTACTTCGTTAACCATTCCACAACGATGCCACCCAGTTCACTGGGCCTAGGGAAGCTGTAACAATATCCATGGGTATTCCTCTGCCCAATGACATGCCTTGTGGACCCACTGAATCTATACTCTTGCGCAATGATCTTTCACAATACAATGCGGGTCATATTGATTGAAGCTTGAGACATCGAAATGATATTTCTTCATCTCCTCTATTTCGACATCTTCATGCTTGAGGTTTCGTATCTCATACAACCCGATCCATAATGGAAGAGCGGGCCGAGGTTCCTTCTTCTTTCGGTGTAGCCTAGATAATACTCCTTCCGAGATGTGATAGGATACTTCCTACATGACAAGCTTGTTTGTGGGAAACTTTGGCAAAACATGCGAAGGCTTCTCCACATTGTACATCCATATGAAGGTGCCAGACAGTGAGGCATACAAATCCGCAATATTGATCAGTGACTCCATTACTTCCTTCGAAATGCAAGGTGGATCTTGCTCAAATATCATCTTGTAAGCCGGGGTGCCAAAATCATGTGATACTTTTGTGATAACTCCTTTGAAGTTGCATTCAAAAACGGTTTACAATACATATTCATAGAGGTTTCTGTCGATGTCCATGACCAATTCATGCCTAGGAATTTTTGACGGGCACAGATTGCATCTAAGATGTAAGCAAACATGTAGATTTTTGGTTGATAACCTTTGGGTGGCTATCGAACTCCTGTTACCTATTCCTTCAGCTTGTGAGCTAACATGTTAGACCAATTACATGCTTTGCTTTCACTAGCTATTTGGTCCAACGCAATCACCCAACTCTACAGGAAGGTCTCCATGCTCTCTTCGCCATACAAGCGACATGCAAAGATGAACTAAGTATTGATACACCTTCCGCAGTGTCTTCGTCTTGTAAGTCTAGTTGGGTGTCATCCTGAATTTGGCCGTGTTATGAAACCAGCTCAAGAAAAGATAGAAAAGATAGATCAACGCCTCAGAATTCAACCTCTTCGAGGGGGCAACCTCCTTTACATTACATAAATGAACAATTCTTGGATGATTCAAATGACAAAACCTCCTTTCTATATATAGGAGTCTAAGGAGTCACAATATAATCCAGCCGTCCTAACAATAATAATATAAAGCCACAACAATAACAATAGAGGGATTCTATGGGGCACAGTAATAACAATATGGGGGCAATAGGGGCACAACAATATTAATAAGGGGTATAACTACAATAGTAATGGGGTAATCACTAGTATTATAGGGACCCAACATGCCCCTCTCCTTCAAAAACGTGTTGTCCTCAACGCTTGAGTGGATACTTCTGCATAAAATTCTCATCCTCCCATGTGGAATCTTCAACAGATAAGTTCTTCCACTTGATAAGATACTCTGAAATTGAACGATTTAATAGCTGTCGAGTTCTTGCTTCTGTGACTGCTTCCGGTTCCAATATAATTTTTCCTTCCTCGTCAAGTTCTGGAAATATTGTTTGAACTGGGAGCTTTTCCTCTATAACCTTCTTTAAACATGAAACATGGAAAACTGGGTGCAATCGAGAAGCTGCAGGAAGCTCCAATTTGTATGCCATAGTACCAATCTTTTGCAACACCTTGTACGGACCATAATACTTTGGTGATAATTTATTATCCTTCTTAGCTTGCTTGAGGGACATTTGCTTATATGGTTGTAGCCGTAGGAATACCCTATCACCTACATCAAAACTTCTTTCACTGCGATGTTGATCTGCCTGTTGTTTCATTCTATTATGTGCCAACACGAGGTTATCCTTTAAGAGTTGGAGGACTTGTTGTTGATGTTCGATGTGATGTTCCACTACCTGAACCTTAGAATTTTCTCTTAAATATGATGTGATGGATGGTGGTTGATACCCATAAAGTGCCATAAATGGGGTCATTTTTGTTGTTGTATGGAAGGAAGTGTTATACCACCATTCAGCCAGAGGCAACCATTTGACCCATTGTGTCTGTTTATCAGATACAAAGCAACGAAGATATCCTTCCAAACATTTGTTTACTATCTCAGTTTGCCCATCAGATTGAGGATGATAAGATGAGCTATGAGCTAACTGAGTACCAAGACAAGAAAATAATTTTGTCCAAAAATTTCCAGTGAAAATGGGATCTCTGTCACTTACAATAATCTTTGGGTTTCCATGTAGCTTTTGAATTGTTTCCATAAATGCAGTAGAAACTGTACTGGCTTTAAATGGATGTGATAATGCACAAAAGTGTGCATACTTGGTAAGTCTGTCAACTACCACCATGATGACACTCTTTCCCTCAGACTTGGGTAAACCTGTGATAAAATCCATTGAAACCTCCTCCCAACGTTGGCTTGGAATGGATAAAGGTTGTAATAGACCCGGTGTCTTAATTGTTTCAACTTTATTTTGTTGGCAAACCAAACATTCCGCCACAAACTTTTGAATATCTGATTTAAGGCCATCCCAAAAAAATTCCTTCTTAACCCTGTGGTAAGTTTTTAAAAATCCTGAGTGCCCTCCTAAAGGAGAAGTGTGCAATTCCATAAGAATCTTTTGTTTTAGCTGGGAATTCTTACAGAGGTATAAGCGATCTTTGTACCATAACGAATCATTTTGCCAGCTAAATGTATCAGACGTACTGGAATCTTGTTGTAACTTTCGAATAAGTGCCCACACTTCTTCGTCATTCTTCCATTCCTCCCTTGCTTCGTTTATCCAATCTGGTTGGATAATAGAAATGGCGCACAACAATGCTTCCACATCCTCATCCTTTCTTGAGAGTGCATCTGCCACCACATTTTGCTTCCCTTTTTTGTAGATGATTTCAAAGTCATAACCCAACATCTTTGTGACCCACTTTTGTTGCTCTTCAGAGGATAATCTTTGTTCTAAAAAGTATTTAAGGCTATCATGATCCGTTTTTACCTTGAAGTGTCTTCCCATTAGGTAGGGTCGCCATTTCTTAAGTGCATGGAGTATTGCCAACATTTCCTTCTCATAAATAGCTTTGCTTAAAAACTTTCCCTTGATTGGACGACTTTCAAAAGCAATGGGTCTTTCATCTTGCATTAGAACAACACCAATTCCATTTCCTGAAGCATCACATTCCACAATAAGGGTTTTTGTGAAGTCCGGTGTAGCTAAGACCGGTGCTTGGCACATTGCCTCTTTAAGATGTTCAAAGGCCTTGGTTGCTTCCGGAGTCCATGAAAATGCATCTTTCTTCAATAATGTTGTTAGAGGTGCTGCTATTCTCCCATAATTCTTAACAAACTTGCGATAATACCCTGTCAACCTGAGAAATCCTCGCAGATGCTTTATGGATGTGGGGGTTTTCCATTCCTTAATGGCTTTAATTTTGCTAGGGTCTACCTTAACTCCTCATGAGATACAATATGACCCAAATATTCCACCTCCTGGACTCCAAGAAACATTTGGATCTTTTTGCATGTAATTGTTTCTCCTTCAATAGTGTAGCACCTTGTCAACATGTTCAACATGATCCTTCCAAGACTTGATGTAGATTAGTATATCATCAAAAAATACTAACACAAATTTTCTAAGGAATGGTTTGAAAATTGAATTCATCAAACCTTGAAATGTTGAAGGTGCATTGGTAAGGCCAAAAGGCATGACCAAAAATTCATAATGACCCTCATGAGTTCTAAATGTTGTTTTTAGAATGTCTTCAGTCTTCATTCTGATTTGATGATATCCCGAACGAAGATCCAACTTGGTGAAGTAAATTGATCCATGCAATTCATCCAGTAATTCATCAATAACAGGAATGGGGAACTTATCTTTAATAGTGAGCTTGTTGAGCTCCCTATAATCCGGACACATGCGCCATGATCCATCCTTCTTGTGCACCAATACTACTGGAGCAAAGAAAGAACTTTGACTCGGTTGAATTATACCAGCCTCTAGCATTTCTGCAACCATACGTTCAATTTCACTCTTTTGGACATAGGGATATCTGTACGGCCTGATGTTTGGAGGAACACTTCCTGGAATCAGATGAATAGCATGATCATGATCACGCATAGGTGGGAGACCTTTGGGAGTCTCAAATACCTTGGAATGATTGTCAAGGACTTTTTGGAGATCTGGAGAAATAGATGATTCTGATGTGGAAACATCTAGCGAACATAATTGTGCAATTACACCTCTTTGCTCCTTTTTTAGAAGCTTTGTCATACCATTAGAGCTGATTATCTTTCCTGGTTTCCCTGCAATACCCCTTAATTCAACTTCCTTTCCTTCCTTAGAAAATTTGATGAAAAGTTCTTGAAAATTAAAAGCTATTGTACCTAAGGATTGTAGCCATTGGACTCCTAGTACAACATCAGCACCTCCCATTGGAATGGAAAGCATTGGGCTAGTCAATACATATTCTCCCATGGATAGCTTGATATTATGGCACTTTCCAGAGAAATTTATTGTTCCTCCATTTGCAATCATCACTTGACACTCTGGTGCTGGATATAGGAAGCAATTCAATTCTTTTGCTACCTTACAATGAATAAAATTGTGGGTGCTTCCTGAATCAATCAACACTATTACCTTTTTCTTCTTGATTTGTCCTTCTATCTTGATGGTTTGAGGAGTGGTAATTCCTGCCAATGCATTACAAAATATGGTCGGATTTATTTGTTCTTCATCTAGGCTTTGTTCCTGGAGTATATCCTCTTCTTTTGACCTTTCTTGCTCCTTTTCTTCTTCCTCTTCACAATCTATGTAGAATAATTTCTTCTCAGCACACTTATGACCTTTAGTGTATTTTCTATCACAACTGTAACAAAGCCCTTTTGCTCTTTTTTCTTCCAATTGTTGTGGTGTCAACCTTATAGGTTGTGGAAGACTAGGGGCAACAACACTTCCATCTTTATAGTTGTGAGTGGTATGCTTCCTGGTTGCCATAATTTTGCTTTCCATTTTTCTTGCTAACCTGAATGCCTTCTCTAATGAATCAGGTTCCCAAAGGAGAACATCATGTTGGATATTATCCTTTAAAGACCCTATGAACACATCAATCCTATGCTCCTCTGGAATATCTTTTACCCTTATGTTCAATTTTTGGAACTCCTCAATGTGCTCCATTATTGAACCCTTTTGTTTGAGACTTATCAATTGGCTAAAAAAAGTGTTGCTTTTTGTATCCTCATAATGTGCTATCAATTCTAACGTAAAAATTGCCCAAGTGATAAATGGTTTACGAGAGAAAAGCCATTGATACCATGCAAACTGATTTGGTTCCAAATATAAAGTTTCCATACGTACCTTTTGTGGGTTTTGCACATTATTGAGATCGAAGAATGATGCGGGAGCATCTAGCCCAAAGGGAAATTATTGTAAATAATAGAAATAGGGGTCATGCATTAGTTAATTAGATATTCTCAAATAAAACTAGGAGAGCTTTTAGGCATAAAGGAGTGGATGTGGATCTTTAAGTGATAAGGATAGCTTTTCTATTTTAGAATAGGAAAAAGATAGAATAAAGCTAAAAAGATGCTTTTGCCATATGTATGCATTGCATGAGCTTTAGTTGAGTGATTTTTAGATCATGTTAAGCTAATAAATTAGGGAGTCTCAAAGGCATAGAGCAAGAGAGGGGAGTGATTGAGTGGGAGAAGTGAGGAAGGTTTCTCCTTGGGAGCCTTCAGACAGTTTGTAAAAGGGCCATAGATTGTATATCTGGCCATGGATGTAAATCTCTTGTGAATGTTTGTTTCCTGTAATTATGAATATGTAAATTCAGTTCTGTATGAGCCTGATTTCTTTAATGAATTCTGAGATATGGCATCATTGAATTTCCTTTGATATATAATTACCTCTGTGGGCTGACAGCGCATTCTAAACACTGTGTATTCATGGTTATTTTGTTTAGATTTTTAGTTCTTTTACTATGGCGCATATATCCTTGGTTGTTGTGGGGAAAAGTATCCAACACGGAATGACCCTATCCCACTCTAAGGGTGATAGTTCCTTAGCAACAGCTGAAGCAAAGCTATCTAAAGTTACTTCTTTATGACATGCAAAAGATGAAAGGAAGAGATCCACTTACCGATGTCTTGCGCAAATGGTCGATCCAATCTCCTCTATTTGCCGCTTGCTCCCAGCTCCAAGTCTTCTCACGGGCCCAGCTACACGAGATCCTACGAAAAAGACAAGAAACGGAAACTACAAGAAGCATGCATTCATAATTGATTCAAGGATTAGCATAAATCAAATACGCAAGTAAGACAATACACCATTGAAACACATGCGAATAGAAGAACCTCAAATGCTTTATTAATATAAGGAAGTAAGGTTCAGGCGGTGATACAACCGTAAGAGGTCCAATCCAGCATCACCTTCCTGACGAAAAGAAATCTCCTCTTCACCTCCCTCAAGAAATCACCCAATACTCACAACTGTAAACCAACAGTAATTCTTTGCACTAAATTCTGCCCTCTAGATCCCATGGGATGAGATCCTTATATAGAGTTTTGGAGTGAAGATAAGTCAGCTTGATGTGTGACTTGTTGTCCTCTTCAACTCCAGTTGTTCTTCAGTCCTTGAGTCCACTCGGAGTTTCTACCTTCCACTTGGAGTTTTAGAACCTCTTTACTCATCATTAGGCGAATCTTCTGATCCAAGTGTCATTTTGGAAGCTTCCTGGGCACTGGCACATTGAGAAAAGATTCCTCCACATGTCAAAGTATGCCCAGCGCAGGTAGCCTTTGTTGCACTTGCTATGCAATGCAGGTACACCATAGAGCTTTTGACATTCAGCGCAAGTGCTCAGGGGAGCAGTTGACATGATCCAAAATTGACCTGTTTTTGAGTGTTTTTCAGTGGAGAACTGATTTGCAGTGCTGTGGTTTGCTGACCTTGTTCCTCTAAGGGTAAGAACAACATGTTTAGGGACTTTGGATCCCTCAGATTATCGACATTTCATGCTCCATGCTGTAAGGCACAAAAATGTCTATAATAGTTGCCCCCTAAAGTATGAGGTCGTTTATCGGGTGAAATGCTTTATTAGGAGGATCCGAAGTTCATTCAATCGTCGGGAGGTGACCTGTAACAAAATACAATACAATACATTATCTTTTCATACTTTCTTTTCATGATCTCGCTGATGAGGGCATTTCCCATGCTCAGCTTTATAAATACATTTGCTGTACATAAACAGACGATCGTCTGATAATAGACTGATTATTCTCTGCTTTTAATTATCATCCTTTTAGTAGGATGATCATCTGCTGCACATGTCTATGTTTTTATCTCCTGAATATATATCGCAGCCCGGATGGATGAAACTAGATCCGGGGTCTTCAAACTTGTCCGATCTTCACTCTAGTACAAGTCGATCCATGTGAGAATTTCTTGAAGTCGAACATGGAAAGACATCGCTTGATTACCAGTCAATAATGTAAACTGTTAACAAGCGCGAGAGGAATCACCGATAATGATGATGACCCTCAAGGTACTGCAGCACAATTCACGTGGCGTGAATATAGGATCTGACGTCGAACACCACGCAAAGTCTCCTGGTCGAAGATCATTAATGTATACCTATCGCCGGAAGTGAGAAACTTGCCATTGAGGCATGCAAGCTTCAAAGTACTGAGGGGGTGTTCCTAGATCAACTTCTTGGATAATGAGCTGATGTCGACAAGAAGTGATCCGTCAAAGGAGGGCCTTAATGAATCCCACATCAGTGACACGGAACGGAGCTAGTGATGATGGTGAAAACGATCTGTGAAATATGATTCAGGGTGGCGGTCATGGAAGGATGAAAGATGATGTATGGTAGTGGATGGGACCCGGTTGACACTTTCTGAATGACATCTCTTGAACATATAACGACACTGATGTGATGGATCGGTAGCATTACCCCATGTATGGATGGTATGGCGAGACCATGGTGAAGGGACCGGTGAATGATAATAACCCAACTCGATATTTACGGAGGCAAAAGTGTCATGTTCAAGAGCGACTTGCTACCATTAAGCTTTGAGGTTCTTCCCAATTTTTCCCCAGTCATTTCTGACCAGTACCTCTTTATTTTTGTCAAGCTTGAGGAGGATAACATATGCTTGTTCTATAACCTGCCCTTCGGGCAAGCCCATCGCTATGTTTTAACGAGCTTAACGATAGGGAAACTCGTTCTTGTCTAAAGACAAGTTTGTCGCTATCTAATATTTTTAACGAGCCCAGCGACAAAGACAACTCGGTCCTTTTCATTTTTAGAGAGTCTGAAAAGGGTACATAAAGTGTACTCCAGGGGTCCTTTTTCGTCATCTAATCCCTTAAGTCCGAAAAAGTATAAAACAATACAGAAGGGATGAATGTTCGATAGCTTTATCGAGCCGAACTAGACAAGCGCTCGATCTTTTTGTGCAATAATCCCTCAGGTCCAAAAAGATTAAAATCTAGAGGAGGGATAGCTCTTCCTGTCCTTTTAACGAGCTGGAAGGCCAACACTCGGCAAACTTTTCATATTTTACGAGTCAGATGAAAAGAGCTCAAAGAAGACTCGTATTTTGAGGAACGAGTGATAAACAGGGATAACAACAGATTCCAGGTACAGGTTGGAATTTTCCAATCACGGCAGTGTCACAAGGATGGCCAGGTGAAATCACTCTTCGCAGCTGTTCCTCAAAATAGGTAAACAATCAAGTGGATGTGAATGATCGGCCAAATGAAAAGTGGAGGTGACGGTGCACAAAAACGACCAAGGCTTTTATGGCTGATGAATTTACGGTCTCAAATGGTTATTTACCGGTTCATTTTTTCTGGATGAGCTTGAACTCTGGGGGAAGCTTGCTCACATGCTTATGTTTATTTTTTAACGAGCATGAATTCTGCGTTAAAACTGCTCGGTTTTGCATTTAATTTTTAACGAGCATGAACTTTGCCAAAACTGCTCATTTTTACCAGTCATAAAGTAGGAAGGTCTCCTGGTAGATTGCTCGCTATTTTTTAAGGAGCTTCATCTCGCTATGCTTTGCTCCATATACTCTCTTTATGCAAGTTGGGTATCAGCTTATCCTACGGGTTAGCGGGGTTAGACCTACCTAAAAACTAAAAAGCCGCCCGTGCTTGCACTCCAAGAGGTTTGCATGCCCCCAGGTATAAAGTCTAATTTCAAGGTCGCCCCTACTTGTCCGTCAAAAACCCTTGTTTTCAACGGGTGAGGCTTACCTCTTTCAGGTTATCCAAAGATCGTTCTTCTAATCCTTTCAAACAAAAACTTTCTTCGGCTATGCCTACTAAAGATAGACAAAGGTGAGTAACGGGCTCCCGTCCTCCCACATAACTTTAACAAAAGAATCTTTTTCCAGAACAACCCCACTTCCTAACTGCCCCTTCTTCCTCATGAGAGCCGGAATTTCTTGCCGGCTCTTACTCTTACGAAGATGAAGGAGGGGACGGGGTACGAACTGGTCATATTCTCCCGCGGAAATTCTACTTTACACCCAAGGTTTTCTCTGACCCCAGCAGACCAGGATGCATGCCCCCTGGGTTCCGGCCCTACTTTCCCGAATCACTCGTACTCATCAGGAAGAAGAACCGGAGGTAGAGACCTTTCTTGATCGAAAAGACCATTGAGGATAGGTATGTGACTACTTGCGATGCGTGATCCCGGAAGTGAAAGTTGGTCTACGAGCAGAAGGAGCCAAAGGCGGCTGGGGCCAAGGGCTAGGGTTCCCATCATGTGGAATCCCTTGGTTGGCGGCTGGGGGGATTCCACATGATGGGAACCCTAGCCCTTTCTCCTCTTGGGGAGAAGTTGGTGCGCCCCACATGGCCACGTTGTCGCTTCCAGGACTGACAATTGGCCTGCCAGTTTGGCTATTCTCAACCACTGTAGTTCAGACCACCACGGTTCCTGAACAGTCGAGTCAACAGTTAGACCAGTCTAGAGCTGCCCTCCAGCCTTCCGCTTCTTATATATCTTCCTCCGATCCTTCCTCTTCGAAGGGTCGAGCCGTCGAAAGCCGAGCTCCCATAGAGAAGAAGAAGGATTCTGATCCTTCCTCTTCGAAGGGTCGAGCCGCCGAAAGCCGAGCTCCCATAGAGAAGAAAAAGGAGAAGAAGAAGAAGGAAAAGAAGCAGAAGGAGCCAAAGGCGGCTGGGGGCAAGCAAAAGACATCTAACCAAAATCCACACACAGCACAGACTGGGCCTAAGGTGCCATGTGTCATATGTGAAGGAGACCACTTCCACCGTGATTGTCCCAGTATCCCCCGAATACTAAGGGACTGGTCCCCTCGTTTGCACAGTTCGGAAGCATCGACCTCTGACAGCCAGGTTGAATGCTTACCATCGATCAGCGAAAGTGAAGGTTCTAGACGACGAAGGGGAATGAGATTCCCCTGCGAACTGTGTGAAGGCAATCACACCCTCCGCCGTTGTCCCTTTTTAGACGAAGCAAAGAGAGTTTTGGAAGATCAACCAGTTGCACTGTTGCTACTTCCTCCTGGATATCAAAAACTCGCGCCAAGTCCTTCGTTGGTTGAAAATACAGCTACGCCGCTCGTGGGGCCAGCTGAAGCGTCAGTCACTGAAAATGAACCTACTGAATCCGGACCGGACGAAAGTCCAAAGGTCGAAACCGCAGTTGACCCGGTTCTCCCTTCAGAAGTTTCGTCTTCAAATGACACTGTCACTGAAGATTCATCCTCAGCTGACACCCTCACCGAAGAGAGTAAGGATGACACCATCCAGATTCTTTTCATCAACACTGATTCTGATGAGCATCAGGGCAATGCGCCCGCTCCTTTACCGCAGGAAGGAGCATCGTCAGGATCATATCCGGCCGTATATTCGGTCCCACCACCAAACAACCTGGTTGTGTCCTTTGATTGGAACCAACTAGGCAGACCCCGGTTACCAGCCAGTATACCATTCAGAATTATAGTCCAAATATACAAAATGGTGATGGCTGGAACTATCATTGATGAAGGGGCATCTGTGAGTATCCTGTCCTCTATTTCTTGGAAAGCACTGGGTTGCCCAGCGCTTTTGCCCGAGATAAGAAATCTCTCGGGTTTTGACAAAGGAACCAGTCGACCATTAGGGATTCTACCTAATGTGCCTATTACATTGAAAGGGAAGGCTGTCAAGATGAATTTGATGGTCGTCCAAGGACCCTTGGATTATAACCTACTCCTTGGACGAGACTACATATATTGCATGGAAGCAATAGTCTCCTCACTCTTTCGAATAATGTGTTTTCCATACGAAGGAAGAATGGTCAAGCTCGTAGACCAACTTTCACTTCCGGGATCACGCATCGCAAGTAGTCACATACCTATCCTCAATGGTCTTTTCGATCAAGAAAGGTCTCTACCTCCGGTTCTTCTTCCTGATGAGTACGAGTGATTCGGGAAAGTAGGGCCGGAACCCAGGGGGCATGCATCCTGGTCTGCTGGGGTCAGAGAAAACCTTGGGTGTAAAGTAGAATTTCCGCGGGAGAATATGACCAGTCCGTACCCCGTCCCCTCCTTCATCTTCGTAAGAGTAAGAGCCGGTAAGAAAGTCCGACTCTCATGAGGAAGAAGGGGCAGTTAGGAAGTGGGGTTGTTCTGGAAAAAGATTCTTTTGTTAAAGTTATGTGGGAGGACGGGAGCCCGTTACTCACCTTTGTCTATCTTTAGTAGGCATAGCCGAAGAAAGTTTCTGTTTGAAAGGATTAGCAGAACGATCTTTGGATAACCTGAAAGAGGTAAGCCTCACCCGTTGAAAACAAGGGTTTTTGACGGACAAGTAGGGGCGACCTTGAAATTAGACTTTATACCTGGGGGCATGCAAATCTCTTGGAGTGCAAGCACGGGCGGCTTTTTAGTTTTTAGGTAGGTCTAACCCCGCTAACCCGTAGGATAAGCCGATACCCAGCTTGCATAAAGAGAGTATATGGAGCAAAGCATAGCGAGATGAAGCTCCTTACTCTCGCAAAGTATATGGTGTCATCCTTACTCTCTTCGGTGAGGGTTTCAGCTGAGGATGAATCTTCAGTGACGGTGTCATTTGAAGACGAAACTTCTGAAGGGAGAACCGGGTCAACTGCCGTTTCGACCTTTGGACTTTCGTCCGGTCCGGATTCAGTAGGTTCATTTTCAGTGACTGACGCTTCAGCTGGCCCCACGAGCGGGGCAGCTGTATTTTCAACCAACGAAGGACTTGGCGCGAGTTTTTGATATCCAGGAGGAAGTAGCAACGGTGCAACCGGTTGATCTTCCAAAACTCTCTTTGCTTCGTCTAAAAAGGGAGAACGGCGGAGGGTGTGATTGCCTTCACACAGTTTGCAGGGGAATCTCATTCCCCTTCGTCGTCTAGAACCTTCACTTTCGCTGATCGATGGTAAGCATTCAACCTGGCTGTCAGAGGTCGATGCTTCCGAACTGTGCAAACATATGACACATGGCGCCTTAGGCCTGGTCTATGCTGTGTGTGGATTTTGGTTAGATGTCTTTTGCTTGCCCCCAGCCGCCTTTGGCTCCTTCTGCTTCTTTTCCTTCTTCTTCTTCTCCTTTTTCTTCTCTATGGGAGCTCGGCTTTCGGCAGCTCGACCCTTCGAAGAGGAAGGATCGGAATCCTTCTTCTTCTCTATGGGAGCTCGGCTTTCGGCGGCTCGACCCTTCGAAGAGGAAGGATCGTAGGAAGATATATAAGAAGCGGAAGGCTGGAGGGCAGCTCTAGACTGGTCTAACTGTTGACTCGACTGGTCAGGAACCGTGGTGGTCTGAACTACAGTGGTTGAGAATAGCCAAACTGGCAGGCCAATTGTCAGTCCTGGAAGCGACAACGTGGCCATGTGGGGCGCACCAACTTCTCCCCAAGAGGAGAAAGGGCTAGGGTTCCCATCATATGGAATCCCTTGGTTGGTGTGTTCCATGTTCTCAACCTCGAGATCAACGCAGGAATAAGGGGTGATTATGTTCCGTTTAGAATGAATTTTATATGACGACGCTTTAGACACAACTTGCTTTTTCACTTTTTAAGAGTCGAGAAAAAGCTAAAGATGACTCTAGTCTCCTTCGATGTATTAACGAGCCCGAAGTGACAAATGCTCGGATGGACTTTTTCAGTTATAGAGTTTGAAAAAGGCCAAAAGAAACTACTCTGGAGTTCTAGGCAGAGGGTGTGCCAAACCTTTCGCGAAACCACAGAATACATTTTACGGTACGAGTGGTCGATCTTCGTGAATGCTGTGTTCACTGCATCGCGATCAGTAGGGCGGCCGACACGGCTTCCTATGGATAAAGGCTTTGTTCCTATAGGGGTCCCCCAATATACGCGACGGTACGCGGGGGCACAAGTCCGTATTAGTGCTATCGTCCCTCAGGAGGAATCACCCACCTTCGTAGAGATCGACGGTCACTATGTTTAACGACGCCGGAACACGTCTCTACCTAGACCTCTACTGTGTTTCGTTATGTTTCAAAGCGTTGTTAGATAAATTCAGTTCTTTTTAGGTTGATCTTGCTTAGCAGTTTTCTTTTATGGATCACCACGTGATGTATGATACAACTCCTAAATGCAGTCTAAGAATGATAAGCAAGCTTTTTCAATTCTTTCAACTTTATGAAAATCTTAACTACTGAGGGAAAAGAAAGACATCATCTTTTCAAACAGATCATAGAGCACACACTGATGCACTTTTCCTAAATCGACATGCAAACTGTCAAAATGCACATGCACAATGCAAGTATTTCTTTTCTTCTTCCTTAATGTTGATGTATTACAAAAAGAAAGCTGTTGTATGATTTCGAATTCAATTTCAAGCGAAAGCAAACAAGTTTTTGTCCAATAATCAAAAGAACACCTTAAGATTCACTCGTTTCAAACACAAGAAATACTGAAATTCGAACCATATAATGAAAGCAAATGCTCAAGCAGCTATGAACAGTAATAAACTAGCTCTTAGAATCACAACGACACTTTCTCACAGGTCTAGATCCAAGAGGTCACAGCAAGACTAGTTCACTTTCGTTACGGGAAACTGTGAATGAAAGCAAGAAATACAATAAGAACAATCACGGTTTCTTCGTACAACTGAGGCGGAATGAAGGCAAAGAAAGGCAGTTTCAGCTGGGTATACAGGTTGACAACAGGCTGCAAAAACAATATTGAAAACTGGGCAACAGATAGTAGGGAACCCCAGTTGCACAAGGCAAAACTGGATCAGCGCAGGTACTGCACTGTCAATCTGACATGCAGCGCAGGTAGCCCCTTCGGGACCTGCGTTGCAGCACAGGTAGCCTTTGCTGCAGCTGCACTGAAGAGACAACTCTCGTCTCTCTCAGATTCCGGGTCACAGTTTGCTCAAAAATCAATGGTTTTTGGCCAAATCAGAGGCTATCAGCCAAGTATACACTAGAGGATGATTAAGGAAGATGAACACTATCACAAAGAGCTAAAAACAGTCCTTGTGGATCAGCTCTTCAAATCATAAACATGCCCAGCACTGAGCTAGAGTAGCTGCCCTCTACTTTGCATTCGAAGGATTCGAATGCAGTTCGATTCGGTACTCCCTTTGTTTAGGAAATGAATAGCAAGAAACACAAGCTACCAACAAGACACGGTCCCCAGTGGAGTCGCCAGTCTGTTCTGGGGAAAAGTATCCAACACGGAATGACCCTATCCCACTCTAAGGGTGATAGTTCCTTAGCAACAGCTGAAGCAAAGCTATCTAAAGTTACTTCTTTATGACATGCAAAAGATGAAAGGAAGAGATCCACTTACCGATGTCTTGCGCAAATGGTCGATCCAATCTCCTCTATTTGCCGCTTGCTCCCAGCTCCAAGTCTTCTCACGGGCCCAGCTACACGAGATCCTACGAACAAGACAAGAAACAGAAACTACAAGAAGCATGCATTCATAATTGATTCAAGGATTAGCATAAATCAAATACGCAAGTAAGACAATACACCATTGAAACACATGCGAATAGAAGAACCTCAAATGCTTTATTAATATAAGGAAGTAAGGTTCAGGCGGTGATACAACCGTAAGAGGTCCAATCCAACATCACCTTCCTGACGGAAAGGAATCTCCTCTTCACCTCCCTCAAGCAATCACCCAATACTCACAACTGTAAACCAACAGCAATTCTTTGCACTAAATTCCGCCCTCTAGATCCCATGGGATGAGATCCTTATATAGAGTTTTGGAGTGAAGATAAGTCAACTTGATGTGTGACTTGTTGTCCTCTTCAACTCCAGTTGTTCTTCAGTCCTCGAGTCCACTCGGAGTTTCTACCTTCCACTTGGAGTTTTAGAACCTCTTTACTCATCATTAGGCGAATCTTCTGATCCAAGTGTCATTTTGGAAGCTTCCTGGGAACTGGCACATTGAGAAAAGATTCCTCCACATGTCAAAGTACGCCCAGCGCAGGTAGCCTTTGTTGCACTTGCTATGCAACGCAGGTACACCATAGAGCTTTTGACATTCAGCGCAGGTGCTCAGGGGAGCAGTTGACGTGATCCAAAATTGACCTGTTTTTGAGTGTTTTTCAGTGGAGAACTGATTTGCAGTGTTGTGGTTTGCTGACCTTGTTCCTCTAAGGGTAAGAACAACATGTTTAGGGACTTTGGATCCCTCAGATTATCGACATTTCATGCTCCATGCTGTAAGGCACAAAAATGTCTATAACATTGGTATAGCACAAGCTCTGGTAAACTTTTAAGTGGCGGTGGCATTTGAGAATTCATAACTGAATGTAGCTGTCGGAAAGAGATTTAGTTTGCGGTGCATCTAAAGTCAAGGGCGTAATGGATATTCGCATATATTGTGAGGTGTAATGGATATGGCTGATAACGTGTTTCTCAACTGACAATTGTTAACTGTTGATGCGCATATATACATAGTGATTAGTTCTTGTCAGGGAAAATTTTAAGAACCCCCCCTAAATTTATAAATATAATAAATGGGCGAATCTCCATGGTATATAAGAAAAATGGAAGGCGATTTTATCAATAATATAATATGTATATACAATTTTTTGGCGAATCTTTCACCAGGCATGGCGAATATTTTACTCAATTATAAAATCTTGTAAGATCTTGGCGAGTCTTTCACTAAATAATAAAAATTTGTAAAGTCCTAGTGAATCTTAGCATAGGCTACATGTTGGTTTAATTCCCCCATTTAAATAGGCTACATTCCACGTGAATACCATGTGCCATTTTGGTGAATACCATGGGTCAATACCATGTGCCATTTTGGTGAATACCATGGGTCAATACCATGTGCCACTTTTATTTTTATTAATACTAATATTAGGGTTAATAATGGTTTTTTGCATGGTATTAATAACAATCTAGTCCATGGTATTTGTCCCATAGTATTTTGGCCATAGGTTTCACCTAAATATAACCCATTTTTTGAGTGTTCGTAAATATAAGGTGACTTATGGAGTAAATATAAAAGAATGTTTTATTTGTTTACCATACCTGTCGTTTATTTATATTTTTATTAATTTACCATACCTCTTTTACAAATATGGTATTTGGCCCATAGGATTCACTTAAATAAAACCTCTTTCTTGAACCTTCATAAATAGAACGAGGGTTATGGACTAAATATAAAAAGAGGTTTTATTTATTTATGATACGTCTAGTTTATTTATATTTTTATTTATTTACCATACCTTTTGAGTAAGTATAAAAATACGTTTTATTTATTTACCATACCTCCACTTTACTTATATTTTTATTTTTTTACACCCTTACATGTGTATATAAGGTGACTTATGGAGTAAATATAAAAAATGTTATATTTATTTACCATACCTCTCATTTATTTATATTTTTATTAATTTACCATAACTCTTTTATAAATATGGTATTTGGCCCATAGGATTCACTTAAATAAAACCTATTCTTGAAAATGGGCGAATGGATGCACTTAAATAAAACCTATTCTTGAAAATGGGCGAATGGAAGGTTGTAAGTCCTAATTTCAAGGGCTAAATTTACCTTTTTTACCCTCTCCCTTAAAATAAGGTGGGCTATTTGAGGTGATTTGTAAAAATGTACTATGATACAAAATATTCGCCCACTAAAAATTTAAAACCCCTTAATTTCGCCAAAGGGCGAACATTCGCCCCTAAAATTATCCTTGGTTCTTGCAGAGCGGCGGCCACCAGAGATATGTATGCAGGGTTGCGCGGAGCTGTATGCTGTATAGCGTAACAGAGGCGGGGTTCAGAACTTGGGAGCGAATATATAACCGGAGTCTGAGCTGTTTATACATTGATGAAACTTTATGAGAGAACAGAAGTATATATGCGTGGTATATATACAAGGAACCAGCGCCAGTCCCAAAGAAGAATTGCTGTCAGCGTAACAAGGTGAGGTTAACGCATATAAATTGTTGTATATGTATCCATAAAACAGTGCGATATGAATTGGATATAATTCATATGACTTGGATTGAATATTTATGGTGGTGGATTTAATATGCATATATGCCTGCGGCCCATGATAAAATTAGACTTTTAATATTGTGTTATTTGCCAACTAACTCTGGTCATGGAGAACAGTAAGGGCGCACCCTTTGATTTAGTTCAGCCATATATATATTTTGAGATTGCTTATGGGACTGTCTGAAGTATTAAGTTGTGAATTGGATTTAATTCCAAGCATGGGTTTCTAAATCATAAGATCACCTAAGTTTTTATATGCGTACATGCATGGTGAAAGAAAGATCCTGGTAGTTGTGGCCTGGGAGAGGCCTGGGCTGCATCAAAGAATTGCTCCATCTGTAATATCCATGTGGTAGGATCCTTGCCATCAAACTTCCTCATATCGATTTTTGGAATATGGTGAGTTTTCGATCCAACATTAGCGTCTATGGAATCATGATTAAAATTTATTTTGTTCTCATCATGAGTTTCCTTTAGTACCCTTTCACCCTTAGGGACCATTTCTTGTAGCAACTTATTCATATTTATCTTCAATTCGTCCATGTCTGTCTTCAAATCTATCTTCAAATCATCCATCTTAGCTTCTACACCTTTCTTTAAACAGTCCATCTTAGCTTCTACACCTTTCTTTAAACCATCCATCTTAGCTTCTACATCTTTCTTTAAACCATCCATCTTAGATTCTGTTCCTTTTTGTGCGAGGGACAGTTGTTGCACTTGGTCTTGTAATTTTGATATATCATGTTGCATTTCTTCCTCTTCTTCATGAGTCATGCTAGAGCATTCAGGTTCCTTACTAGGTGTTTGCATTTTCTTTCCTCGGGGAATCAGTTACCGATAATAATGCTCTACTATGCCCTTTGAATTCCTTCAAAATAAATTTTCAAACCAAGCTTAAGCAAAAATTTAAGAAAATCTACACACCTTTTTTCACTTTGTAGGAGCTCGATATTTCCTCTGATGTATCTCTGTACTTTCCAATCATCTAGTTCTAAATTTGTGAGTTGTAGTAGCCCTCTATGTCCTCTTTTTAATGCCACAAGTCTGACCCAAATTGGATTCTCCAAGAAAGAGTTATGTGAAATCTCCCACAGTGACTTGCTTATAGACTAGTTCAGTAGAGCGAACTTGTACGACGTGCTACGAGTCACTGTTTCAACCTTTGGATCTAAAACATGCATACAAGAAACTACAGTCCATCCTCTTTCTTTACCTTCTTACAAAATTTCAATCCGATCCCCAGAGAGAAGGTTATGATGATTTTCCCCAGGTCACCTGTTTTGAATGTAATTCAGGAGTCTGCAAAAAGACCAACTTCCTCAGATCATATCTTCGCAAATATCGCGCGAAAAGCTCTGAAATTTCGACCCAAGGTTCAACAATATTTCTTCTCAAATGGGTCTTTTTTGTGACTTCTGAAACGCCACAGAAAAAATGTTATAGCAAAAATGCCACGATGACCTGTTTGGAGTAGCGAAACCCTAGAATCCAAAGCTCTACCCTAGAATCCAAAGCTCTGATACCAAATGTTATGAAACCAGCTCAAGAAAAGATAGAAAAGATAGATCAACGCCTTAGAATTCAGCCTCTTCGAGGGGGCAACCTCCTTTACATTACATAAATGAACAATTATTGGATGATTCAAATGACAAAACCTCCTTTCTATATATAGGAGTCTAAGGAGTCATAATATAATCTAGCCGACCTAACAATAATAATAAAAATAACAATAGAAGGATTCTATGGGGCACAGTAATAACAATATGGGGGCAATAGGGGCACAAAAATATTAATAAGGGGTATAACTACAATAGTAATTGGGTAATCACTAGTATTATAGGGACCCAACAGGCCGGCTCCTTTACCCACTCTTTCAAGATATCGCTAGAGTTGGCATTGCTATTGGGTAGGCTAAAAGGTGTCTCCATGGTGTTCACTAGCTTCGAAAAATGATACATATGTTGATAATCCTGTGCCCGAAAGGTAGCAATCTCCATCCCACTAACACTGCTCAATGTCATCATCTCAGGATCAATGTGCTAGATGATCCAATGTATCATGTCCGTGCATGGGAACACGGGATACCTGCATACAATCTGGTACAAGCCAGACTTGTGAAAGTTCATATAGACTTGGCGGTCTTTGAGATATTCCCTAAATGTACTTGAGAATGCATCATTGGTCTCTCACCATTTCAACTTGATGTATTTGTCTACAATCAGCTTGGTGTCTTCATAGATCAAAAAACTTGTAGACACTCTCTCAACTACTACTCGAGTTGCGATTTCGTCGGTGTCCTTTGATCTTACTCTCTTTGAGGCCATTGATACTGAACTATTGAGCAACTGATGAACACTTGCTATATCTGGAGACATGACGACTTGCATGGCAAGAAATCTATCAGCTAAAACTAAAGCAAACTTGAGGGATGGCATGCTACATACCTGGGGATTGACTAAAAGGGAAAACACAATTTTCACTGGGAGGCCGGCAGACTTGCTATCAAAACTGCACAAAAGGAAGTTTGAGCTAATGGGAGGCTAGCTCGCTACTGTAATTGTGTAGTGTGCATTCCAGGACAGCCTGCTGAGTGGTGGGATTTAACAATGTGCAATTCCAGCAAGCAAGTGATACAGACCTGGGGACTACATTGTGCAATTTTCTGGGCCAATAGTCACTACCTCTCAAAATTACGCAGGGCAAGACTAAAGGATAGTGACTAGACAAAAATGCACATTTTTTGGGAGGAAGGTAGAGCCATCCCTCTTAGAATTGTGCAATGTTGTCTTGGTGAGGCAGAGTCCGAACCAAGGTTTCCTAGACCCGCCGATGGGCAACTGAAAGCAAATGAAGATGTGAATGCATGGCGATACTGAGTGTAGGCAAAGGTGAATGATCATGCATGCAAAAAGTGAATGTAAGATTCAGAAAACAGAACAACATGCATGCGTGATTTGAAAATGGGGCACTTCGGCTTCTTGTTTAACTTACAAGAACCTCTCCCACTTCCAAAGCTTTCAATATTCCCAAGTCTTATTGATTAACTAGTGCGGAATTAAATATGTGCTTGAACCGAAGGTGTATGCTAGTGTTTGTTATTAAAATTGTTTATGTGTTGTAATTTAATGTGCTCAAACTGATATATAAATACATATAACAGTAAATAAATCAAGAGAGACAATGCAACAATAAAACACACACAGAACAACAATATTAATTTGGAGTTCAACCAAAACTCTTGGGCTATGTGTTCATGAGATCTAGTCAACTCAAATAGGTTCTCTAGGATTATGGCAAGGTCCTTTTTACAAGCTCTTGGCTCAACTCCACTGTTTTACACAGAAACAATGGGTTTAGACACCATTTTATCCCTGGCTCTTGAGGCTCTCGGCTTTCTGGTTCTCGGCTCTGGCTCTGGCTCTGGCTCTTGGCTCTGGCTCTTGGCTCTTGGCTCTGGCTCTGGCTTCTTTGGGTCTCTACAATTTACATCTTTTTGGCTTTTCAATTGACCTCGAAGTGACTCCCTTGGCTACTTCGCGCATTCTCTTTTTCTCCATCGGCCTCTTTTTTTTCCTTTGCCTTTTGCTTTCTGTGCGCCTGCACTCAATTAAGCTCTTTCAGACCTCTGCACTGCCTGCTTATGCTCAGTTTCAGCAATAGCTCCAACAACCCCTTTCTGCCTCTGACATTCATGGCTTTTAAGGCAACTGGTGCTTTCCGTTTGTTTCCTCTTCTTGGGCTCTCTGGCTCTTGGCCTCTGTCTGCTCGAATCCCCTTCTGGGCATTAGCAATCATGGCATAACATCTCTAGGGAAGGTGGCCACCTGTTCCGCAACGGAAGGGAACATTGGGCCTTTGAAATCCCCAAAGATAGTGTTCCCAGATTACATAGGAAAATACACTAAACACAGGAAAGATCCACAGAAACTCTGTTTATCAGACTTCAAATATCCATAAATCTGCACTATTTTCCTATCGATTCCACCTTGAATTTCTATCACATATCGCAAATGCCCATGTTTCATGGTTTCCTTTTGTATTTTAACAGTACATTAAAACATTGAAAAATCTCGTGAAATGGCTTTAGACAGACTTGAAGTATTATATATTGGAATTTACAACCCTTCAGGCCTAGCTGCATCGCATCGGCGCATATATATGTGGCCCTGCTCCATCGTATGACTCTGACACGATATTGCGATGTGATTGATCGTAATCATGTGTCGCATGGAGCTGGGGTCTGTCCATATGGCATGGCCTATGCTGACACCGATTGCGGTCCGCCGATGCCGATATTGGCGATCACGATATCGCTTGGCCTGGGGTCCTGCCTTAAGCCTCGTGGCATTGCCGATTGTGATCGCGATATCACATCGACCTGGGTCTTGCTTTATGTTATATGCATGTGCCTACCTCCAACCCGATATGTTGAGGATCAGCGATCGGGGGTGGTTCCCCTTTTCCTTAAATCCGCCTTTTGCATTGGTCTAATGCGATTTCCCCTTTTTAATGGTTTTTTGCTATTTTTAAATGTTTTTGCCTCTTTTTCCAAAGAACAAAGGCATCTTCTATCTGCTGTAACTTCTGCATCCTAAGTCCATTTTTGCCCATTCGAGTTGTAGCAAATTCAGAATGAGACAATCTCTGAAACGGGGCTATTTCTAGGAACTTCCTTGGACATTCATTTTCCTTAGTGAGGAACACTTAGACTTAGGAGTCTATCCAAAATCCATTTTGGATCACGCCTTCCCACTAAAAGAACTTTTGGTCTCCAAAAGACTGATATACTAATCTCAACAGTAAATGAGAGTGATTCACCCTCTTCTTTCAACCTCCCTACACTTGCCTTGCATAGTGCCTCGAAACTAAAGTTTTTAACCACTTCCCTTCTGGATGGGCTGGTCTTCCTGGGAAGAACTGTCTTCCTCCTTGCCTTCCTACAGAACTCCTGCTGAAATGGTTATAGAAGGTAGTTTGAGCTTCTCTGCCTTGATCATTGATCCAAGGTGGCTCAAACAAATGTGAAGTACACCTGCTCCACAAAACTTTCATTTGTACATGTTCAAATACAAGGAAAACATCAACATCCCTGTGTTCATGCATCTCATGCTCATGCATGCATTTAATCCTTCAACTTTTTCTTAAGAACACGATACTTTCGAAGCTAGAATGAAATATAATGTTGCAGCAACAAAGTGAGTCTCCCACTAAATATTTTTCACTCACTATCTTGGTAGAAACCCACAACTTGCATCTCATCAACAAAGAAATGCAAATAGATGCATCAATAGACATGCAATCCTTAATTGGAAAAGAACTCTAACCATTTCCTACCAATCCGGTTCAAATGTCTTCCCTTTATTTGCACACCAGCATCAACATGTGAATCATTTTGAAGCACATCATCCATGAAAACTTCCTTTCCATTTCTGCCATCTTCTCTTTCCACCTTCTTCAGCTTTTGTGGAAGCATTGTTGGATTCAGAGTCCAACACCTTTCAGCAAGATGCCCTTGATTATGGCAGTAAGTGCAACACATGTACATCCTCTTGACAACATGATTGGCCTTGTCCAATGGACCTTTGGCTCTTTGCTTCTTTTCTTTCAAAAGTTTCCTGTATGTGGCCATTCTCTTCCAACATCTAGAAACATGATGGTTATCCAAACCAAAAAAGGAACACGCAATTATTTTCTCATGCTTATGTGGAAATTTACCATGCTTTGAAAAATCAAAAGGAATGTGTTTAGAACCAGATTTATACCTACCTCTTTCACCTTTATTGCCTTCATGAGGAGGTGAAGCAAATGAAGAAGTGGCTTCCTTTGGAACACCATCAATCTCTTAAAGGCTGCTAGAGTTTCCACAAATATCTGGTTCAAGTGTGTGCTTTTGAACACTTGCATCCTACAAGTGATGTTTCAAGCTATTACATTCCTCCTGGACACAATCTTCACACTCTGCAATGCAACCCCTTCTTGGAGCTGTTTCAATGGCCTTCATGGCAGCATTGGAACTCTCTACATAAGACTGTCCATAGCCAAGACCCAAATACTTAGGCCTTTCCTCAACCATTATTGGTTCAACAATACCTTGTGCATGCTTTCTTAAGCCCTTTCCTTCATAGCCCATCTTGGCCATTAGCTTGGAACCTATGCCTCTAATATGCTTTTCAAAAGAACCAATATAAGCATTCTTAAAAGAATTTGAAGACCAACTGGAATGGTTTATCTCTTCTTCAAGCTGATACTTGACCAAGGCTTATTTGGAAATAAAGAGCTAGGACTCCAACTTGTGCATCCTCTTCAGGTTCATATTTGCAATATGAAGTTGCCTCTCCATTTCCTGCAATTTGTTAGAAAGCATATGTTTCTCTTCCTCCATGGAATTCAACTGCTCTCTAAGTATTCTGCTCTTCCATCCATCCTCATACATTTCTCTCACCTTGCCCATCATAATGAAGAAGTCTTGCTTTATGTCTTCATCAAAGAGTCTTGTGATGCAAGAGGAATTTGAGGATACACTTGTAGAAGTTGTGATTATGCCAATGAACAAAAGAACTTCAAACAAGATTAATAAAGAGATTATTTAAGCAAACTTTTTGCAACAAACCTCTTGTGCTCCAAGGGTTGCCTTGAGATCCTTTCAGATAGAAGAATGCCTTCAGCCCTTCTTCCTATTTGTCCTTCCTGGAATGAGCTATCAATATCTTTCACTTCACTTCTGCAAACTCAAAAAATAGTCATTCTGCAAACAAGCATACATAATTCAGACAATCAATCCTTGACTGCCCAAACACCTTTTAGGCAAGCAATCTTCACTCTGTCCATTAAGCATGCTGATATAACCTTCTTTTAACGTGGTGTTAACCAAAAATTAAGCTCTGATACCACCTGATCTGAAAATGGGGCACTTAGGCTTCTTGTCTAACTTACAAGAACCTCTCCCACTTGCAAAGCTTTAAATATTCCCAAGTCTTATTGATTAACTAGTGTGGAAATAAATATGTGCTTGAATAGAAGGTGTATGCTGGTGTTTGTTATTAAAACTATTTATGTGCCATAATGTAATGTGCTCAAACTGATATATAAATACATATAATAGTAAATAAAGCAGTAGAGACAATGTAGCAATAAAACACACACAGAACAACAATATTAATTTGGAGTTCACCCAAAACTCTTGGGCTACATCTCCGTGAGCTCTAGTCAACTCAAATAGGCTCTCTGGGATTATGGCAAAGTCCTTTTTACAAGATCTTGGCTCAACTCCACTGTTTTACATAAAAAAAATGGGTTTAGACACCATTTTATCCTTGGCTCTTGAAGCTCTTGGCTTTCTGGCTCTCAGCTCTCGCTCTGGCTCTTGGTTCTAGCTCTTGGCTCCGGCTCTAGATCTGGCTTCTTTGGCTCTCTACAATTTAAAGCTCTTTGCATTTTCATTTGACCTCCAAGTGACTCCCTTGGATACTCTGTGCATTCCCTTTTTCTCCCTCAGCCTCTTTTTTTTCCTCTTCCTTTTGCTTTCTGTGGGCTTGCACTCAATTGAGCTCTTTTATACCTCTGCGCTGCTTGCTTATGCTTAGTCTCAGAAACAGCTCCAACAACCCCTTTCTGTCTCTAACATTCATTGCTTTTAAGACAACTGGCGTTGTCCGTCTGTTTCCTCTTCTCGGGCTCTCTAGCTCTCAGCCTCTGTCTGCTCGAATCCCCTTCTAAGCATTAGTAATCATGGCATAACGTCTCTAGGGAAGGTGGCCACCTGTTCCACAATGGAAGGGACCATCAAGCCTTTGAAATCCCCAAAGATATCGTTCCCAGCTTACATAGGAAAATACACTAAACACGGGAAAAATCCGTAGAAACTCTATTTGTCAGACTTCAAATATCCATAAATCCGCACTATTTTCCTATCGAGTCCACCTTGAATCGCTATCGCATATCGCAAATGCCCATGTTTGATGGTTTCCCTTTGTATTTTAACAATACATTAAAACATTGAAAAATCCTATAAAATGGCTTTAGACGGACTTGAAATATTATATATTGGCATTTACAACCCTTTCAAGCCCAGCCGCATCGCATCGGCACATATATATGTGGCCCTGTTATGTCGTATGACTCGGATGCGATATTGTGATGCGATTGATCGCAATCGTGTATCGCATGGACCCGGGGTCTGTCCATATGCCATGGCCTATTCTGACACTGATTGCGATCCGCCGATGCCTATATTGGAAATCACGATATTGCTCGGCCCAAGGTCCTGCCTTAAGCCTCATGGCATCGCCAATTGCAATCGCGATATCGACGATCACGATATTGCATTGGCCTGGGTCTCGCTTTATGTTATATGCATGTACCCGCCTTCGACCCGATATGTTAGGGATCAGCGATTGGGGGTTCTTTCCCTTTTCCATAAATCTACCTTTTGCCCTGGTCTGATGCGATTTCCCCTTTTTAAGGGTTTTTTGCCATTTTTAAAATTTTTTGCCTCTTTTTCCAAAGAATAAAGGCGTCTTCTATCTGCCATAACTTCTGCATCCTAAGTCCATTTTTGCCCATTCGAGTTGTAGAAGATCCAAAACGAGATGATATCTGAAATGGGGCTATTTTCAGGTACTTCCTTGGACTTTCATTTTTCTTAGTGAGGAACACTTAGACTTAGGAGTCTATCCAAAATCCATTTTGGATCAATGTGTGTGAGGCGAGTCACCGAATCGATGACCATTTGTGCAAAACAATGCCATGCATGCGACAATAGTGAGATGCTAATGAAAACTGAAATGATGCTAGTACAAGCTAATATGCATGTAAATGACAAAAAGCATTCACAAAAATCAAGCAGACAATGTTCACACAAGCCAGAGCAAAAAAAGCGACAGAAATGTTGCAAAAGACAAGTTAAGTGGACTTACCTATAAATATCTCAGCTGGATGTGTCAAAGACCTCTGGATGTGTTGTGGGATGTCAAAGCTCCAAGATTGATGTGAATAATGAGCTCTGAAGTGTCAAATAAATAAGTTTGAGGCTCTTGATGCGCATGCCACAAATCTAGGAAAACCGACACTTAGAGGAAAGTTTCTAAAATGATATTTGCATGTAACCTCAAGCTGTTAAAATTAGCTCCATAAAATCTAGGGATTCTTTTTGTATTTTTCTTTTTGCTATTTTGGGAAAAAGAAGCCCATGCATGCAAGTCAAGTTTTCTCGGTCTTGGGTGGAATTGGTCAACCTCGGGGAACATGCAACAGCTTGCTTTCCTGAGGGAGAAATTTGCTCAATTTCTGGGAGGAAGTTAGGCTGGCTGTCCAAAGGGATTGTGCAATTTCTGGGAGGAGAAGTTGACTGCTGCCCAAAATTGTGCGATTTCTAAGCTGAGCAGTCCTACTGGGCTAGATTGTGTAGTTTTAACTTGGAAGGTTGACTGACATGATTGCACAGTTTCTGAGCATAGAAGGTTGTGAGTCAGATTTCCGCAATTTCTGGAGGGAAGACTGGTTCCCCTCAAGAATTTCATAAGTTCTTGAGGGATCTTCTCAACCAGTAGCTGGATGAAGTCTGAAGAAATATCCTGTGAGGGGAGTGAAATAATATATCATGCACAGGCTGGAAAGCTACTAGAAAACCAATGAAGCTCATGTACTTGACAGTGCAAAGACATGCTACTGAGGATGGTTGGTAGGGAGGCTCCAAAATGAAGTTAAGGCAAAATTTTGGAGGGTGGTTGTAGCCACTACAATAGTACACAACACCGCATATCCAACATGTACATAGCACCATCTATACCCAACACTACATATGCAATATTTAGACAACACTATATGTACCACCATGTACATCACATTTCATAGAAAACATGTACACACACTATATATACAAAATACTACATGCACACAACATCACAAATGCAACATGTAAAACATAAACACAATCATAGTACCACACTTCCAAAACCACACTATCTCTACCAAACAACCTTGCTTCTAGTGTCTTTCTACCATCCATGTGTATCCTAGTATTCCACAAACCACACCGCTTTCATCTTGTTGATGCATCCCATGGTATAGCCTATCGATAACATAAACATAGGCATAATACAAGCATACAATATCAATTTATATCCATATGATACTAACCTCATGTATTTTTCACGACTACTCTTCCCACATGATTCTTCATAAACCAAGAACCTCTTTATGTCATTCACCTAACTAAGCAATAATTCTTCCACAAGAATGATTGTTGATTACCATGTCAGATAGTGACATAGATACATGGGTACGTACATACATATACATAAACATTAGCATAAACAATCATGATCCTCTCAGATAACAATATACATACATACGCATACATACATATAAACATCAACATAAAATAATAATGATCTAGTCAATTGGCGACATGCATACATACATATGTACATATAAACATTAGCATAAAATAATCATGATCCATGACGACCCTATCAAACATGACATACATACATATGTACCTGTATACACATACAAGCATCAACGTAATTACTAGATATCATAAGGTCAAGGTTAAGAGAACTCACTTAATGTGTGCAACACACACACAACATCGAGAACACCAATTCCTAACATAGCCAAGGCATATGATGCCTCAAATCCATTCACCTTACCTTTCTCGATTACCTTTCCCATGACTATCCTTCTATTGTCCATTTACACCAATGGACCCAACCAGTCCAACTGGTTGTCATACTCTTGCATTCAACTCCCTTTATACATGCACTGACTTCATCTGAGTCTTACATTACCTACTAGGTTTCATTTAGCTCTCCTTGAGTTCCATTAAATTTCCTCTATCCCAACCAATTCCCAAGACTCAAAACTTAAAAGGAAAGCACAAGAAACAAAGAAAAAGAAAATCATGAAAACCAATAACAATATGACACCATAAACAAAGTGGCATGATCATGTGCTAGACATAACAAAAATGCAAATCAAGCGCAAGAAGATCACAATATAACAATAGCATAAGGCTAAAAACATACACCATGACTCAATCCCCATGGTTCCTAGTGCTTCCAATGGAAAGCTCAACCTGAGCCTTCTTCAAGATTCCATGGCATCCCCTTTTCCATGCAATCCCTTGCCTCATACTACCATCAACACATAATTGTTAATGTATAAATAAATATAACAATATACTAATTAGCTTACCTTTTCATGTCAAGAACATTGCCTTATAGATGAACACACTTGTGCCTTGTCTCAAGGGACTCTGAATGCCTTGATAGATCCACTTGTAACTAGAGACTAGCTAATATACATGTCAAATACATGTTCATGAATATAGCACACATCCACATAATTTCATATGAATTATGGTTAAGAAGACTTCTTGTATGAAAAACACTCATTCGTTTGGAATCAGGGTTTCGAAACATAGCGAAAGGAATTCTTTCCCAATTCCTTTCTTTTAACTTTTTACCTTGTTGCAATCGAGTCTTATTATGTGCTATCACATCACCCAACTGTTAGTTATATAAACACATCTATTGTTACCTTTTCATGCTAATACCAAGCATGTTTCCTGTAACTGTTTACACATGTCAACCACATGTTCCAAATATTGAGACAATCATATCTATCAATTCGAAATTAACCTTTACCAACACTAACCCTCATGTCATAATCCATATTCAACTCATAGTCATTAGACATAATGCTACAACTATCACCTATTACACTAAAGTACATGTTAACTATCTCAACACATGTGTGAGTAAAACCATCTTAATACAAGATCATTTCTAGATGCAATCTTATAGACACATACTCATATCATGCGATTAATCAAACATTCAACATTAGATAGAAGACATAATAGACATTGACACCCAAACACCAAATAGATGACATAAACAAACATTCAAGAAAAAAGTATATGACTTAAGCAAGCTCATACCTTAATGTATCTCAGGGGAAGTTATCTTGTCTACACAATCAAGCCAGATTAGCATGATATAACTTCATAGCATATGATCGCAAACATAATAAGGTCATTAAGTTGACAATAGTCACTAGCTAACATGTTCACATCATAAGCCCATAAAAATTTGTCCTTCATGCATAACAATCACATATGTACGATCACTCTATATTAGTACAACACAATGTCACAACTAAGTCGACTCATACCTGAATGTCATAACCCTAACCATCTACGTAGGCCAATCTAATTTAGCATGATACATATAACATCAATATATTAATTTTATAACCCTAATCATTAAATAACATATAACAACAACAAGTAAAGATATAACATGCTCATCAACAACATATAACATAATCATCAAGTTAAATGTCATAAAACAACAATAGAAATGCATACAACCACAGGTTTCTCTCATTCATGCCTATCTGACACATGTGTATATGACTACACTAATCAACTAGCATCTATCATGTGTGTAACCATAACATCAATACAATGAAAGGCATACGCATAACCATAGTGCATATAAAATTCCTTAACCTACCTACCTCCATGCCCTACATATAAACTTGTATGAAGACATTTTGTTCCCTCAAGGTCCAATGTTGTAACCATACTCTAATGATTTCCATCTCCTGCTTCACCTCAGCCAACACACTAGCATCATGACATACCAATAATATCAGGATGGCCTAATTGCATAGAGTGACCTTATGCACAACAACCTTCACCATGCAAATGCATTCATAGAAATAAATAGACACCGACATGCATAACAAACACATATACAACCATACACTTGTGACGACACATCCCACAAACCATCAACATTGACATGACAATATCACTAAAGCCATGCTCAACACCATGCAAATATATAAAGACATGGACTACAAGCATAAGGAACACCTATGCAACCGACATGAATGCATGGCCAACAAAGAACCCATCCAGTCTAAGGTGTGAACCATGCTCTAATACCACTTTGTAACACCCTACTCCCACATCTACCCAAGTAACCATCCAAGTAAGGCAAACATGTGGTGATAAGTTACTATGATATGATTTGATCTCCTAAGTCATGTGAAGGAAGTGGAACCAATAGAAACACACCATGCAGACGTTCAAAATCAGCAAGAGGACTCCTAGAAACCATCCCAACCTTTATGCTAACCAACCCTTGAGTGCTACTGCTTTTTTAAACTACTTGACCTCTGGACGCTCCTACGCTATGGGCATGCTAGCATTGAGAGAGCTCTAGACATTCCCACAAGCCTGCATTCCTGTGTCCAGGGACTATCTTTAGCAGACCTATGCCAGAGTCTAGGGAATTTAAGGCACTTTTCAAGCCTAGAATTCTAGCCACTGCCCAAAACTTGCTGTAACTTTCAAAATCCATTAAACACATGATGAAAAAGAGTAATGAACCAAAAATTAAATCCAGGACTAGGCCTGACCATCCTAAACAAGGACAAACATTTTGTCAAACACTTGGCATTAATGTAATCCACAGGTTTAAATAACAGATCTAAGCATATGGGTCTTATACTTATCTGGGATTCAGTACGAGGAATTGTTTCCTTATCACTTTAGCTGTAGTTTCATCCATTAGGTCATAGATACATTGTTCATTCATATAAAAGTGAAAACATGATGGGATCCATACATAGTCACTATCATAATACATATTCATAGCTAGCATAATAATAATGTAAATACCAAGGATATAATAGCGATAGAATCCACATATAAACCAATATAATGCTCATGAGATAACAAGGAGAAATAACCTCATATTAATGATGCAAAAGGCAGCCTGGTATAGGACTACCCGGATCCACCTGACCGTAGAATGGATGAGCCAAATCCTTATTCAGCCATTTAGCCCCATGCCATATTCCAAGCATGAATGTGGGATCTCATAAAACACATCAATCCAAAACTATACAGGGCATCTAGAGGCCAACCACCTTAATCCGTCAAGAATAGTGATTCCACCTCACAGCTAGACATAATAAAAACCATCATCAGATTGGTCTCTACCCAAGCCTTGCAGGGCTCCGAAGCGTTTGTTCCAACCCAACTTCCAGGACTAGTAACTCAACCCATAGCTGTCACTAGGCTTCTAGAGAATTTCTCCAACCAAGAATTATAGGACTAATAACTCAACTGAAAACTGTCATCGGGCTTTCAGAGTGTTTTTCAAACCAATGCTTCCAGGGCTAGTAACTAAACCCACCAAGGGCTTCCAGAACTTTTTTCCAACCAAGTATCTAGGAACTAATAAGTCAACCCAAGCTAAAGGAAACATGAGAACCAACCAAAAAAAAAATTTAAATGAACCCACAACACCATGGCTATCCATGAAATGACAAGGCTATGAAAATCCATTATCAATCATGGAAATCATCCATGTGATTGATAGATCATGACCAATAAACCACATGAATATGCCATACATGCCAAATCTAGTGAGGAAAACATACATGGAACTCGGTACCTACAAGCCTAATCCGTTGTAGTTGTTGATCCTAATGGCCTCTTGCTTTTTCCTGCTCTTCCTTTGCCTTCTTTCTCCAAAACTTTAAGTATGCCACACTCTCCAAGAGTGATCCAAGAAAAATCTAAGTATCCAAGAATATTAGAGAGAGAGAATAATGAGAGGTACACCAAAACTAAATTGACCAAGCCTTGCCCACTGATCCTTAGAAGCCTTTTTATCAGTGAGGCCTCTATTTTCTTCCTTTCAATTTCCTCTTCACATGAAACATGTGACCTTTCACCTTCCTTTTCTCCACATTTCCATTATTTTCATAATAAATGCCAATAAATGCCATGTTTCCTGTCCAAAACCTTTGCCATTGCCTTTACAAATTTCCTTAGCCTTATAAACTGAACGAATACCCACTAGAATGCTTTCCCACCATTCATCTTGGAATACATGTCCCATGAACATGGTCTTATATATTTTAACATGAATTTTTAACCAGGGTTGTTACAAGGATATCTGAAAATCAAATTGTTGATCCATTTATATTACCTATATTTCCTTACCATGATCAAGATTTTATCTAGGAAAACGTTGAATGTTATCTTAATCCCATGAAACCTAGTGTGCAAGTTGATCCCGTGGCTTTCCCAAATGATATTAATGCACAAAATATTAATCATGAATCATATTTAATTCAGAATAGTGCTTCTTCAAGGGATACATGTCATCCTCTATCATTTACACCTCATGAATCCCCATGCCTAGATTCTCAAGCTAAATATATCCCACCAGTAATTTCTCTAGATACTTCTAATTCTCTATTTGCTAGTTTACATGGTGATTAGGTACAAGGTAGTTCTATCCCATAGATAGGGAAGAAAAAGGATGAAGAAACTTCTTACATTGGTTCCTTCTTTGAGATTCCTTTATATTAGAATGATAATCAATCATGTTGTGACCTTAGTAATCAGTCAAACGATCCAAAGATCCTTACTCAAGTTGAAACCATTACCTTGATATTCATGTTTCTTTCGATATAAGAAGTGATGAGTTCCCAAGTATAGTAAATGTTATTTTATTTTTCTCATAATACTTAGAGATACAATTCGATTTGAGTGGTTTGCAATCTCTAGTTGTAGGATGGGATGATCCTTCAGTTCCTTTGGCCCATACATTTTTAGATATTAAATAAGGAGAATCAGATGGTTTGGTTGTTGAAGCTTTAATGTATCATGTTGAGTAAGAGAAATATCAATCCCAGAACCACATTGGTATGCTAATATTTGACCATTATCCCGATGAATATTATGTTGATCTACCATATTTGTAGGTTGAAGTGTATGCAGGATTTGAATTTTGAATTAGATTCAGCTGCAACTGAAGCCTATCCTCCTATGCCTTCTCATGTCTTTTCACTTCTAATACAATATTCATTGTACCTAGATGTGTTCGATGAGTTTGTTATACCAAATTCTTATTCTGTTGACCATGAGAAAAACTTGGTACAAGATGGTGTGGCTTCAAAATCAAGTGATGAAGAGATTGGATCCATTTTTTATGATTTTTTAAACCATAAATCTCTCATTTTTCAGTAGGGAGATGCACCAACTTTAAATATTCAAGGGATTTATCCAATTGATGTATCCAATTTCTCTATCCATCAAGACTCTCATATGCTAAATTTTAAATATGACCACATCGATGGAATCCATTTTTTTTCATCGACACAACTGATGATAATGGTATGTACCTAGTTGTTGATCTTTCTGAGCCACCCAAGTATGGTGGTCCACCACCTAAAAGTTCAAGAATGTTTTAGGCAGTTGAGGCACTTCAACTTTCATTGATGGTTTTGTTAGGTTCTCACAACCCTGATGAGATCCCTAAAGCATACTGGGTCCACACCTTAGAGGATTCTAGGAATTTTCAAGTTAACCTTCTTAATCCTCAAGATAGATATTTTGATCAGATTAAATATTCTTGTTTGGTTAATTCCCCTTCATGCAAATCCCTTGAACTGGAACTAGCACTGGACTTCATATATTTCTTGAATGTACTTGTATTTGACTCCTATCATTCTAACTATTAAGACAAAGATCACGAGCTACAATATTTCTTTATGTTGAATCTTTCAGTGAATGATCAACTTCTTAAAATTCTAGTGTTGATCATTTTGCTTTGGCACAATTGATCATCATAAGTCTAAGTCAATGTTTGAATATTTGGTGAACTTAATCCTTCAATATGATATCAATGTTGGATCTGATTCGACCTAATTTTCCAATCTTTGGTAAAATTGGTTTTACCATTCTTTGTATATTAACTAGTTTTTGGATTGCTAGATACAAAGTGAAGATCTCCTACACTGGAAAAGAGGAAATGATAATTTTCTATGATTTTCACATAAAGGGGAATATATTTCAATTTGAAGCGCTTGTGGAATCTCTCAAATTGACACATCCTTATCTCTAAATAATGGAACATCTCATATATCAATTGTTTGATTTCATTAATATAATAGACTCAGCAATTGTCATCTTATCAATTATTTTTCCATCAACTTACCTGATGAAAATTGTTGGTTTACATTTAATTCATCTCTTTATTATTTATATACCTATCAAGTTGTTGGGGAAATTCAACATTTTTTGATGGTTATGTCAGGTCTCTGCAATCTTGGTAAAGTGTCTGAGAGAACAATTTATGCTATCCCCGCCTCATCTTTCTCATAATACAGATTTGCTAATTAAAGGATTATCTTTGCACGAATATGAACCTGTTGAAGTTGGTGTTTTCCACAACACAATTACTAATTCGTTATAGGAATCATATATGACAAGGTTAATTGCTAATAAAAAGTTTGAACAATATCTTGAACTTAACACATATGGATGTATGTTTGAAATTTGTTTTTAAGGAATTCATGTTCATCATGCCTATTATTTTGGCAATGTTGTTGGTTGGATAGAGTGAGATTCTAAAGAACACCATTATGCTTACATCCTTGACCTTCATTCTTGTGTACAGATAATTCAGGTAAGAATCTTTATTTATGTACATTGTTTCACATGGTTTTTAATTGTTTACATCTTTCATTTTATTGTTTGGGAGAAACTTGAATGGTTACATTGGAAATTTCACTTCACTTAGCCTTGACCTTCTTGCTGATTATATTAGGAGTAGGAGTAGTTGCATTTTACCATTTCTTCACATTACGTCCACCCTGCATATTCTCTCCTTCTAGGATTTTCTTTCTTTTCTCATTTTTGCCTCACATGTTGCTTTTTCGTTTAGTCTTTCAATTCCTTTATTATTTCAATCTTGTTCTCTTGATTTTATGTATTTTATTTTATGTTTGTTTAATAAGACCATGCACGAAAATCTCCCTTGTCTGGCTCAAGAGAACAGTGAGGAAAAGTTTTGAAAAGGAAATTGTGATAACGAGCAAATTTTGGCTAATCCATCTTCCTCTACCTTGTTTGGGCCTACACATCTTTAAGGTCAGTGATGTCTAAATAGGAAATATGATTCATTCAAATGGAAATCTATAAGAAGAATATCGATGCTCATATATATTTTAGTATTTTCATTCCTTGAATTGGTAATTTAATTTCATGGTGCTTTTGTCACTAATCCAATCAACTAGAGAAAGGAAAGGGGGGGAACCAATGGCCAGCGTATTAATTGCAAAGGTATATAATTTTGTTTGACGGAACAACTTCTCAATTGATATTAGTAAGTATGGATCCCTCTTCTGCCCTATCAATATAAACATCGATAAAATTATAATGAAGTAGAATAAAGGTGAAAGAAAAGAAAGGTTTCCTACGTAGAGAGTTGAAGAAAGAAACTTCATCGTGGTACTAAACATACTCAGTGGAAACAAAGAAATGCTTGCATTCCTTTATTGACACTGTCGGGGTACTACAAAGGCATGCTGGTAGTAGAGAAACACCAGAGATGAAATGAAAACTCTGATCATTTCAAACTCTCAACTACATATTACCCTTCTTTGAGATAAAAGCAATTGTGATATTGCAAGCTTTGTGAATATGTGTTTAGCCACGAAGGTAATTGAAGAGAAATATACCCATAAATGAGATAAATGAGGAAGCTAAGGTAATCTACATGGTGAACCACTACTTTGTGAAAGAGTATAATCTATCCATAACTCTAGAACTAAATAGAGAAAATGAAGTTCTTCTAGTGTGTCACCAAGTGTTCTTGTTTCAACAAACACCCTCCAAAATTTTACGTACACTTGAATTTTGGAGCCTACTTATGGTCCGATGGCCCATCACCTCAAGTTGTTCATGTTCACTTCATGATTGGTTAATACGGTTTTTTATGAGATTCTATCTATTTATGTCACATGCTACACATGCTCAACCTTTAATGCATTTGCAAGTGCTCTTCCTTCCAACAAACCTAGCAGTCAATGTGTACATTAGAAATCCAAGAAATGAAGAGTTCTTACTGATAAGCATCGCATAGATGTTGAGGATAGTGGCTGAAAAATGTTTAAGGATAGAAACTTCACAGTTATTTTGGAATGATGATTGTACAGTCACTAAAAATAGTTAATGCACAATCTCTGGTGACAGTGATTGTGTAGTTCCTAGGGATAGAGACTGTGCATTCTCTATGTACAGTAAGTGTACAATTCTAACTTGAAAACTCTCTCATGGTTAGTTACAATTGTATCATCATCCTACTAAGTTCATTCAATTGTCTCTTTTGTGCACTTTCTCTTTCGTAAGTGTCACTTTCACTTTCAGAACTGTCATTTTTGCTTGCTTTCACTTTACCAATTGTTTCTTTTGCTTTTTATTCACTTTGGAATGTGTCTCTTTCACTTTATTTGGATTTTAAAAGTTTTGTTCTCACATTTTCTCACAGTCTCAAGTGTCTCTTTTAACTGATTTCACTCTTGCATGTGTCACACTTTAGAAAATCATAGGAGGCAACTCTAGTGCACTTGTCAACACTAGTTGGTCTTATATGTCATAATAATATGTGTGACACATTCCCATATATTAACACAATTTATGGTTGTATTCGACACTCCTATCATAACTGGTATTATAAATGTCACAAATCTACATTTCATTTGTCACACTTAGAAATAAATATTTCTTTGTTATCGTTTCAAGGTATGATTGTTGATGTTGGGTATTGTGTATTCTTTTGGCTTATGTTGATACTATTTGAGTGTGAGAGAATTTTTTAAGAATTTTTTACATGTATTTTCTCTCTTGTCTAACTACTCCCACAATTAGTCATTTTCAAAGCATTCATTATCTTTGTAACTTGCTAACTCCACCCTAGAACTATTCACTCCATAGTATTAAGTCACATTGAAGTACCCTTTCCTCCTAGAACTATGCACTCCATGGTCACTTCCTCCAACAAATGCACATTTCGAAATCACAGTGCTCAGGATCTGCCTCTTGTCCCTAAAAATTGCATAATTATTCCTCCTAGTTAGTCTTCCAATGTGCACTATGTAGTCTCAGTCAATAGTCAAGCCCCAATGTCTCCTTGAACTGCACAATTTCCCAATCATTTTTCTTAGTCTTCCTTAAACTACACATTGCACAATCATAGTGAGAAAGCATGCCTCACTACATCATTTCCTCCCTCAACTATGTAATTCTATCTTCCATTCCCTTGGCCACTGTGCACTTCACAATCATATTGGATAGAACTTCATCATTGCCTCCTAGAACTACACATGGTTCATTGCATCAGCCCCCTCCTTAGTATTTTACTCTGTCCCAAGATCAATCACTGAATTTCATAAGGAAATTAGACTAGGATATTTGTGTACTGATGTCAATCTTGTCATGAGTGAATTTCATCTATAGGTATTGTGTCTTGACATGACATCATCATGCTAAAGGAGGATGTAAATTAGGTCATGTAGGAACACACCTATGAAGCTAAAGAAACAAGGAGGCTGCCAAACAAGAAGATGAATGGACACTAGATCACGATGGAAGATTGAAGATCGAAATCACAAGGGAGACTCCATATCTTCCAAGCTCTAGGAGGATGAATATGTAACACATGCAAGACTTATCATGAAGATACAAGGTAGGTCATTAAGACGCCACTGCAAGAGAGCAGTTATGGAGAAGGAGAACCAGAAGAAACATCATGATGACATGAATAAATCTTAGACCATGATAGAATGGTGAAAAATCATGATAATTTGGAAGGTTCTAACACTGATCACAATGAAGTTCCATGTCATAAATGTTAAGTCATGGCTTGTCCAAGTGTCACCACAAAAGTGATATTAGTCAATTGTATTTTTCAACACCATTTTTGGAATGTAATATTATATTTTCAAAGTGAGAAAATGTAAAATTTGTGGAATACTAAGGGTCCCGCATGGAATTTGAAGATACACAAGAAAGTTCCAGAGTAATTAGAAGTTCAAAGGTCATGTAGAAATTTTAAAAGTCATAATAGAAGATCAAGAGTCATGAGGGAGGTCAAGGGTCAAATAGGAGGTGGAAAATTTCCCCATTTTTTATAAACATGCCCTCATAGCTCAATATAAGGGACTTTAGAATTTGGACTTTTCACCTTGGCTTCTTAACTTGGAAAAGAAGATAAGATATTTCTTTGTAGGAGCAAGTGGTGACTTAACGTTCAACTACTGGGGCTAGTGTGAAAACATTGTAATTGTATATATTGGGGCTTTCACTTAATATATGAAGCTCTTTGAGCCATCTCACTTTCATGCATATGTCGCGAATGATTGTGAGACCATTCTTTCATTTTTTCTAATGCATGTTTATTTTTACACATACTAACGAAATTTAACTATTTCATTGGCTTTGGTAAGCATCTTATTGAATGTGCGTTGTTACTTTATTTTATGATCAATGTTAACTTGTGAACTACTTTTCAGGTTAATCAATCATGTTCTTTTCTGTCTCTTTTAAGATCGTCATATTACTTTTCTTCTAGAGGCTCACTCTCTCTTTTCCCTTCCGTGAAAGTACCTCGTATACATTGTGATTGTATGCCTCACAATGTCAACTTACTTTCTCATTTCAAATATTTTTTGCATAATATATTATGTTGATAATTGTAGCCAATGGAAATTCATAATAATAATGGAGACTAACCATATTTATGATTAGGGATCCTACTCCAAATGGTGTGAGGTCTAATTGGGACTTCATATCAAGGATACTTCCTTAGTTAATGGATTTTTAGCTCTGTAAAAAACCCACCAAAAATATTTGAAAGTGTCACAGTCTAGAGAGAAGAAAAAATAAGACATCATTCTTGCATGCTGTTATCACTCAGTAATTTCCCAAGGTTAAAGAAAGAAGTCACCGAGGTAACCACAAACCACTTTTGGAGCATAGGCTCTAGCCAACCTAGGCTCAGAGAGGGCTCTCTCTATATGATTTAGCTTTGTTTGTTTGAATTTTAGGCTAGTTATGAATGTTTAGGGGGTTTTTGATTTGTATTGAAGATTGGGTGGTGGGGTTCTTTAAACAGATGGATAGAATGATGTCTCTAGACCATTGGGCTATGGAGTCAATAGAAGGGCAACAGAACTAGATCAACTCACTAAAGGGAATGTTCAAAGGGAAAGATAGCATAGTAGAGTGTAGGTCTTTGGGCTAGAGGGGTGAAAAGGTTTTAACTAGGGTGAGAAAGAAATTAAGAATTCTTAGACCGGGATTGAAATGAGGAACAAAGGATAATAAAAAAAAACGACAATTAAGAGTCCTTTGCTATAGATTATAAATAGACAACCTAAACTAAGGAGCAATTAATAATTCCTTAACTTAGATAATTGGTAGAAAACATTTAAATGCATAGCAGTTAAAACAGAGTGCAATTAAGCAAATTCTAATATATCATTCCATGTTATAGCATTCAGATTTAGATATACATTAAATATTGTGGAAAAACTTTAAGAAAGATAACAACAACGTGAGAAAATAATTGTCTGCACTTCGCTCTGCACATGAATCCTGTGTAATATCTTGTCTTTATTCATCAATCCAGCTTGTTGGTCCAATCAGTGATACAATATCTTTACAATATTTCGATAAAGAAGTCTATAGAAATGTATGAGAATCCACCCCAAAATACTTCAAATGAAAAAGTATTTATACAAATTCTAAACTGAAATATCTTGAAAAAATATCAAGATTGGTTTTACAAATATCTCAAACTGTTTTACATTAAAAGAACTTAAATAAAGGACACTCAAAACTTATGAATCTATTTGGCACTATATTTATGGATTTATGGTGACAAGAAGAGAAATTCGAATTTGATAGCAACTCTTAATTGATGATGATGCTTCCAAGTCACTTACTACCTCCTTCCTTTGTGCATTTCGCCCCAAAAATTATGCAAAATTAGGGTCCAGTAACACCTTTTATATCTCAATACGAGATAGATATGTAAAATATGAAATAGGTTATTGTAAATAAGTATGCTATTGAGATAAACCTCTTTCCGTTTCCCAAAATCCATCTTCATCTGTTCACAATACTCTATGAAAAAAGATGTAAAAAACAAGACATTGCATAGTCTCAAAAATAGGCTCTGAAGATATTCATTTATCTCCCTTTTTGTAATACCTGTGTAAAATGTGAAATAGGTTTTTGTAGATTGGACTTTTAGGAACACAAAAGGCCTCTTGTTTCTCGAAATTCATCTTGGATTGGCCACAATAGTTTCTACAAAATTATGACTTAAAGAGGAAATTTCTGGAAAATGTACCATTTCTGCTCTGTTTTTCATCTATCTTCACTTTTATTTTTCAATTTGATACACTTTTACTGATACTCTTTCCTCTGATACACTTTTGCTTTGATTACCTGTCAATATCCTTTACTGTGTTTTTACTTTTACTGTACATTTTAACTTTTTACTGTGTATTTCAATAGTAAATTATTTAGTTTTTTATATGTATCAGCATATGGTAATGGATATTGATCAAATTTCTGTATGTTTGATCTATTTTTCCTTTGACTATATGGTCTGTCTGGTTACTTTGTTTTAATAGTCAAGGCTCTGTGTGAATGTTTTCTTCTCGGCTCTATGAGTAATTGTCTTCTTCTCTATTTTTTGTATAATTGTGTTCTTCTTCTGAATGAAGGTTTTTAAATAGATTTCCTTTCGATTCTTGGAGTAAACATGTTTTGTGACTGGTATCAAAACTTTTTATCCAGGCTCTGGTCTTTTGCTAATTACCTGCAAAATACAATAATCATTAAGAAAACATAGGTTGGCGAGAAAGGCAATTGATGGTTTTATTCCATAGGGATGTTTGGGGAAGGATTCGTGGCAATGTTTTGAAGTAATCAAAGTTCGAATTTTGTTGCAGAGGTCTCAAGTGGCATCAAAAGGGTTTGATAGGTTTTACTCTGAAACGAGGCAAAAGGAATACAAACGAGGGTTTTCAGGGTTTTAACAGGAAACTTTTTAAATTTGGTGCGGGATTAGTTAAGTGAACAGTGATGGTTTCTTGGGTTGAGTGGGGAGGCGTATTTCCAAGCCATCGCACCGCTTTTGTGGGAAAGGTGGTATTTGGGAGGGGTCACCCGATCTACTCCAATGCCTGACACGTAGCATTTGGGGTTCGAAGGAAAATCGCTTTATCGGGCAGGTAACGATTGGCCATCGGGCACAGTCGATATGGCTATGGATCGTTGGATATGGGTGCTAACAATTAGATGGCAGTCGAGGGGTGAAATAGCATGGACGAGATGGGGAAAATGTTTAGGGGTCCTGAGGCTTTAATCACAAGTGCTTTGTGATTAATTATAGGTTAAATATGGGATTAAATTGATTGGAGAGGTAATACATTAGGTTAGCATGTTAATATGAAATGAATATGCGGGAATGTAAAATACACTAGGCATAGTGTAAAATAAAAAATTAGACACGATTTGTTCATTGTGATGCCGCACATAATCATTTAACACTTCTACTTAGGATAAACCTTTTTTATGGGTTTTTTGAGTGAAAATGGGACTTAACATGGAGTTGCTTTACTTTTCCTAAGAAAATGAAGTTTAACCTTAGGAAAAGGGGTTTTATTAGGGTAATGGGGGGGGGTGGGAATGGATTTTATGAAGGGGATTCTAGCACTTGATGTCCATAAGTCATTAAACCAAGGGTCCAGTCCCACCAAAAGTCAGAGAAATGCTCTGAGCCTCTTTGACTTGTAGGATTAAAATTAATAGAACATACTTGTGGATAGGAAATTAGTAACTAAAGGGGAAAATTAATGAGGAGGAGTTAATCACATTAACTTGTAAACCTTTGTTTTTTCCTTCATAACTGATCATACATGTTGAAATATATCTAAGCATGATGAATGTGTTTTGATCTAATCAACCTTGCAGTTCAGCAACCTTTCTTCTACTTACCCATTTCTTACCCTAACATGTTTTCTTCATTTCTTTGGGTGAATTTAGGCTAGCAAACTGTTATTCTATCTATTCTTAAATAAAACAAACTATCTATTTCTAACCCTATATCATCCAAGGGATCAGATTAAGCTTATGAGCTCCTTTTATTTCTCTACCTATCTATTGATCTGCCAACATTAAGCTGTTTGGTCAGATTTTATTCTCTAACTATAAACATAAAATTCAAAGCATTAAATAACCAAGATTAAATAGTTTGATTACCATGGATTGTGGCATGGATAACAAGATTCACACAATCATTATTACGCATAAAATAAATAGTAGTGGCATTTAGACTTGCACACCTTCATTGTCTATTTTTGTTTTTCAGGTTCATATATTTTCATTTCTTGACCTTCTCTTATTCTTTTTGTCCTTTGATTTTTCTTTTAGGACATACCCTCTTTACATTTTTAAATTTTTTAATAGGAAAACATTTGTAGAAAGCAAAGGTATGTACAATATTACAAGGCTTAACCTTAGTCATTCAAAATTATGACTCCTATTGGTATAGGAACCTAACACAAGCCTTTCCATAAAGCACACAAACCAAATAACAACACACAAAAATAAAAAATATGAACTCTTAGATTGGAGATCTCCATAGAAAATAAACAAATCAATAAGAAAGCACTATAGAAAGTGAATTGTCATCCAAACCGCTACCATAAATGCACATTGAAGCACTTCAAGCCACAAGTGTTTCTTCATTTATTCTTAGTTTCTTTTAACGCTTCCCATACCCACCCCAATCATGATTTTAGTATTTTTAGCAATCCATATCCATTCATGGGAAGCTAAATATAATTTATAAATACTCTTATTGTCATATAATAGAATTGTAACCCCAAACTATAGCCCAACCTTGGAATAAACAAAATTTCATTTTCATGTACATGCAAATGACCCATAAATGAAAATCTCAAATACATTTCCATAAGAAAAAATACATGGTATGACAATGGTAAAATCATAATAGACCACATGCTGAATAACCACTAAAAATAACCAACATGAAAAGCACTTCACTAGAAAACTCCTCAAGACCATATCAATATAGACACCCCACTTATGGCTCTGGTTAAATAGGTTTAAATGTAAATAAATGCCATGATAATGCAACCCTCATAAAGAAATTTAAAGCAATGTTGTTGGTGAAATGAACAAGTGGATATCCATGCCTCATAATAAAACTTCCACAACACAATTATAGAGGGACTCGCCTAGAGTCTAAAAGAAAACAATACAACAAATACATAATCTTTTTCACAAAACACAAAACAAATTACAATCCACAAAAAATACAAACACCTCTTCAATCTTCTTTCACCAACCTCCCTCAAAATGCCCCGTAACACACATATAACTTCACCCAAGAGAAAGAAACAATAATATAAAATTCTCCATCCACAATTATCATTGCAATATACACATATAATTATAAAAAAACTATCACCTTTTTCACAACCACAAAACCTTAGTAAATACCAATTAACATTCCAATTACCTACCATAAATCCACATTGAATTACTTACAACCTTAATTGAGGTAAAATAAACAAAAAAATATTATTTTTCCCCATTTTCCTTCATGGCATTCTTCCACCACACCATACACCAATTTACAAACCAAGCATAATAATCACGACAAGTTAATTTAGTCTTATTTGCTAAATACTATTTACAAATTTAGCTACCACGAATGAATCCACTTGCAAAATGAACATCCTGAATACTTGGAAGGACCAAGAGCTTAATTCAAACAAAATTAGCATGACCAAGAGCTTAGTTCAAACAAAATTAACGCATTTTTAACATGTTAGTATTGACCCATTTTTGTTTTTTTAAGTGTTTCGTCAATTATTTTTATCTAAAATTTAGAAAAATGATTATATATATATATATATATATATATATATATATATAATTTGAGTAAAATAAAAGTTGTGGAAATTTTATATTTACAATTAAAAATATAAATTTAAAAAGAAAACATTGTAATTTCAACATTATTTTTACCAATGTGAATTCATATTAATTTTAGATTTTTATCAATTATCCATAGGGCTCGTATTTCTTGAGTTGCAAAGCTATTTTAGATTTTTAGATTTTGAGAAATGAAGAAATGAAGAAATGCTTACCACATCAATATATTTCATCCCATCTCAATGCTTGATAGGTTCCACATTAAAATGAATTTATGTTGATTCATTATACACACAAACATACATCATGAATCAACTCCATGCTAAGTCTGGAAACAATTAGACATCTCCTTCATTTTGACTGACACACTAATAAAATGTTTTAACTACTACTGTATGTCCATCTTAACCTAGAATTTATTTGTTGGAAATACTATGAGGGATGGTGCATGCGTGTTTTAGTAATTATTACAAAATTGTTTCTTCAAATTTTTAGCATATGTTATGCTAGAAGATCAATAAAATAGATAATCACATCATAAATATCTGACATAGATGATAGATATTTTTAAGGTGGAAATCCATAAAGGGAGAATATCCTTATTCTTCTCTTCTTCAATATTTACATGATCTCACTAGATCCAACAAGTAGGAACCACACAGTCACTTTACAATGTTTGATGGCACCAAACAACAAGAAGAACCCACTCAATATTTTCGCTAGCACCCACTCCATTACATTGTTTTGCTGGCACCTAACAACAATAAACATCGAGTCCCTTACACTATTTCACTAGCACCCACCAGTAGGAAGCACCGACTCCTTTGCAAAGTTCCATTGGAATCCACCAATAGGAAGTACCAACTCCCTTAGATCAGTTTGTTGGCACCAACCAACTATAGGAACTGAACTCCAAAACACTATGAACCTCCCCTTCATCAATTTTCAAAATGGATCCACTCCCTGTTAATAAAATCTCAAAAATCAATACAAACCGTCCTTGAATTTCCTCTTTGTTCAATAATACATAAGCAATATACTTTGTATATCAACAACACATTTTTTTGGACTCTGAAGAATACAAAATTAGTCTCAAAGGGTACAATTACACTTGTCACAAAGTCAACATCACATTACAACATCAAGCTCAACAATATCATAACTAAATCATACCTCACTATCAAACAAAAAATTCATTAGATCATCAATCGAAAACCCTAATTCTCATCTTTGTTAGTAAAACCCAAAATAATTCAAATCCTTCAAAAAATTCCTCTTTGGTCAGCAAAATATTGTTTCTAGCAAGTTTGGTCATAAGAACATACTCTACCATTAGCATCATAATATCAATATCATATTTATAATTCTATCCCACATGCCTAGTATATAATGTATTCTAACCCAACAATCACAAATCCCGTTATTTCACTTGTCACATAATGATTACCATAATGCTCAACTTATGAATGATCAAAGTAGCCACAGTCACAAAACGGTCAATACCCAATGTGTATGCTCTATCATAAAATCAAACTTCAATATTCTAGCACTTCTTTACCTTGTTACTTATCAACCTTTCAATAGGAATCTTGTTAAGAATATCTAACTATTAAGCGAACAAGTAACGGCTCTGTCACACACCAGCCACATTTACAACAAGTCTTTATTCAAAATAAAATCAGATCACAGACTTCAGCCCTTTGCAAAATCAATTATGTATTTCAAGTATCATCTCAAAAACTAACATGGACACTTCCAACATAAAATTAGAAGGTAAACTTCATAGTATCAATATCCCTTTCAACTCCATATTGTGTCATAAGGATTCATATACTAATTTGATATCAACATCACAATAATCAAACTCAAACTAAACATAACATTAGATAAGGTATCATTCACAATCATATTCAACAATATTAACCAGCTGTAACATCTCTGAATTGTCAACAAACATACAATCCAAAATGATTTAACATCATATCAATATATAAACATAAGTTCACTAGAAAGCCTCAAAATTCATAGATAACCTAGACAAGAGTACCATTATCAATTGACGTAAGAAATAAGTTCTACCATAATATACCATTGGTTAGGTTTACACCTTGTTTCATGAACTGTCAACAAGTTTTGCAATAAAGATAGACAATCTTTACCCATTTCACCTTACCATCACAACATTCTTATCATCAGGTTGATATGAGCATCATATTAACGCCAACACACACACTTTTTAAATCTTAAGCGATTATAGTTTCAAACGTTGCATATATATACCAGAAGAAAAAACCATGACAACATACCAAAATAAGTTAGAATATAATTAACACATTACCACAATAGATTATGACCTTATGAAGGAACATTGGTTCACACCCATACATTCTACATATAGGGTTGCCTCTTTAATACTTGGGATTACACCTTTGTGGACACACATAACTTTCATGCACTATCTTCAAATCATAAGTGTACACACATCAGTCACACTATGATAAGTCTGGGTCTTTAATATAACCACACATCACATCAAATTGAGGATAATCCTTTATCCATCAGGTCAAACAGTAAAATGCATTAATCCTTGCCATTGCTTTCTACCAAAACACAAGAAGGGCATTGTAGCTTCTAACCCCGTACAGAAATTACCTGCATACGAATTATAAAACATAAAAAATAAACAATGTGAGAGCATAACACATAAAACACATATACACAAATATTTTCGCCTGGATCTCAAAACCAGGAATAACAACTTGATTTTTCATTACATTCCTTTCAATGTTACAATACATATTCATACATGCCTAAACATCCAATACCATGGATCGAAAACCATCGGGTCCAAAACCATGGACCGAAAACCTTCGTGTCCAAAATCTTGTGCGAAAACCATGCACAAAACCATAGGCAGGTCCGCTCAACCTAATATAGGGTCTAAATTTTTTTTTTTCCTGGGGCGCTACCGCAGACCCCGTAGAGGGGGGCTACCAAGCCCCCTCAAACCCCCCAGACAGGGGGGGCTTCCACCCCCCTGTGACCCCCTCGCTGCCCAATTGGTGCAACGAAGGGGGGGCTCTACCACCCCCCCCCTCTAACCCCCCGGTTCACTACGTGGCTAGTCGTGGAAAGAATATAACACAACCCAACATTCTCCCACTTGTTTTATTTCTAGAGGGGCCACATGAGAGATTAGTCATTTATCCAACCCTACAATGCCCATTGTTTCTCTACACCAAGATAACTTATCAAAGCTCATAGATTTTGTCAATGCATCTGCAGTATTCTTCAAAGTGTCCACCTTTACCAACAACACCTTTTTGTCTTCTATCATACCCATCACAAAGTGATACTGAACATTAATGTGCTTTGTCTTTTAACCGTAAGCAGGGTTCTTTGCTAGGAAAATTGAACTTTGATTGTCACAGTCTATCCTTATAGCTCCCTGTACTAACCCCATACTTGAACACAATCTATGCAACCAAACTACTTCCTTGCTTGCATGAGTGGCTACCATGTATTCTGCCTCTGTAGTTGATAGTTACACTAAAGATTGTTTCTTACTCATCCAACTAACTGCACCTCCAAATAGGTTAAACACATACCCACTTGTAGATCTTCTCTAATCCAGATCTCCAACCCAGTCTGCATCAACAAAGCCATTAATATCCAACACTCTGTCCAATCCTGGTCTTCCTTGGTAGCACAAACCATAATCACTAGTGCCACGCAAATACTTGAAAACCTGCTTCACTGCTGTACAATGCTCCTTTCCTGGTTTTTACATAAACCTGCTCAATACTCCCACTGCATGTGCAATGCCTGGTCTAGTACAGACCATTGCGTACATCAGGCTACCGAATGCACTTGCATATGGAACATGTGACATGTCATCTTCATCTTCTTGTGTCTTGGGACACTTTTCACCAGATAACTTCACACCTACAGGAATAGTAACCTTCATCGGTTTACTATCCTGCATATTAAGCCTTTGCAATATTGTCTCAACATACTTCCTCTGGTTTAACCAGAGCTTCCTCTTTGCTTGATCTCTTTTAATTTCCATCCCTCGAATATAGTTTGCAGCACCAAGATCTTTCATGTCGAATTTGGAGGATAATTGGGTCTTCAAATCCTGGATAATTTCTTTGTAATTTCCAACCAACAACATATCATCCAAAAACAAGAGCAAATAAATAACACGATCACCAATTAATTTAAAATACACACAGTGATCTGCCTTTCTTTTGGTGAAGCCAAGTCCCCGTATAAATGTATCAAATTTTTGATACCACATCCTTGGCAGCTGTTTTAACCCATACAGAGACTTATTTAACTTGTATACCAGTTCTTTCTTACCCTTCACCACAAAGCCTTCAGGTTACTTCATGTAGATCTCCTCTTTTAGATCCCCATGAAGAAATTCTATCTTCACATCCATATGTTCTACCTCAAAATCAAAAGCAGCAATAATCTAATAGAAGTGACCTTGGAAACAGGAGAAAAAATATCACCAAAGTCAATTCTTGGCACCTCGGAATAACCTTTTGCTACCAACCCAACTTTTTATTTCTCCACCTCTCCTTCTGCATTTGTCTTCTTTAACACCCATTTACTGCTAATGGGTTTCCTTCTAGCTGGAAACTCCGCTAGATCCCAAGCCTCATTTTTGTGCAAAGATGCCATTTCATCAACCATCGCCTCTTTCCAAAGTTTTCCATCCTCTGAATCTATTGATTCCTTCACAGTTCTGGGATCATCATCAGTAATAGATAAAGAAAAATTTGACCAGAAAGCAGATGGACAATACCTTTCTAGCTGCCTTCTTTCTCGAACCGATCTTCTCACACCGAAATTTTGTGGCTCTTCATCTTCTGATGCATCCTCTGTTGTAGAGTCTAATTCATCCTCCTTTAGCTCAAAATCTAACGTCTCAAGTTCCTTTGATGGGACTTCATGTTTAATAACACATTTCACCTCTCTAAACACCACATCTTAGCTGTACACAACCTTCCTTGTTACTAGGTTCCAAAGCTTATAACCCTTTAAACCATCCTTATACCCAATAAAGATGCACTTTTAAAATTTACTATTTAACTTTGTTATTTCCTCCTTTGGAACATGTACATATGCATCACAACCAAATATCCTTAGATGTGAAAGACAGGGTTTCTTACCAGTCCATACCACTTGTGGAGTCTTATCCTCCAACGTTGATGAAGGTGATCTGTTGACCAGGTAACATGTTGTCTCCACCACCTCTGCCTAGAATTCTTGTCCTAACTCAACACCATTGAGCATGCTTCTTGCCCTTTCCATCAACATCTTGTTCATTCTTTCTGCAACAACATTTTTCTCAAGTGTATATGGAGTAGTCTTCTACCATGCTGTTATGAAACCAGCTCAAGAAAAGATAGAAAAGATAGATCAACACCTTAGAATTCAGCCTCTTCGAGGGGGAAACCTCCTTTACATTACATAAATGAACAATTCTTTTATGATACAAATGACAAAACCTCCTTTCTATATATAGGAGTCTAAGGAGTCACAATATAATCCAGCCGACCTAACAATAATAATATAAAGCCACAAAAATAACAATAGAGGGATTCTATGGGACACAGAAATAACAACATGGGGGTAATAGGGGCACAACAATATAAATAAGGGGTATAACTACAATAGTAATGGGGTAATCACTAGTATTATAGGGACCCAACATGCCCCTCTCCTTCAAAAAAGTGTTGTCCTCAACGCTTGAGTAGTTCTGGATACTTCTGCATAAAATTCTCATCCTCCCATGTGGAATCTTCAGCGGATAAGTTCTTCCACTTGATAAGATACTCTGAAATTGATCGATTTCGTAGCTGTCGAGTTCTTGTTTCTGTGACTGCTTCCGGTTCCAATATAATTTTTCCTTCCTCATCAAGTTCTGCAATATTGTTTGAACTGGGAGCTTGTCGCCTATAACCTTCTTTAAACATGAAACATGGAAAACTGGGTGCAATCGAGAAGCTGCAGGAAGCTCCAATTTGTATGCCATAGTACCAATCTTTTGCAACACCTTGTACGGACCATAATACTTTGGTGATAATTTATTATCCTTCTTAGCTTGCTTTAGGGACATTTGCTTATATGGTTGTAGCCGTAGGAATACCCAATCACCTACATCAAAACTTCTTTCACTGCGATGTTGATCTGCCTGTTGTTTCATTCTATTTTGTGCCAACACGAGGTTATCCTTTAAGAGTTGGAGGACTTGTTGTTGATGTTCGATGTGATGTTCCACTGCCTGAACCTTAGAATTTTCTCTTAAATATGATGTGATGGATGGTGGTTGATACCCATAAAGTGCCATAAATGGGGTCATTTTTGTTGCTGTATGGAAGGAAGTGTTATACCACCATTCAGCCAGAGGCAACCATTTGACCCATTGTGTCTGTTTATCAGATACAAAGCAACGAAGATATCCTTCCAAACATTTGTTTACTATCTCAGTTTGCCCATCAGATTGAGGATGATAAGATGAGCTATGAGCTAACTGAGTACCAAGACAAGAAAATAATTCTGTCCAAAAATTTCCAGTGAAAATGGGATCTCTGTCACTTACAATAATCTTTGGGTTTCCATGTAGCTTTTGAATTGTTTCCATAAATGCAGTAGAAACTGTACTGGCTTTAAATGGATGTGATAATGCACAAAAGTGTGCATACTTGGTAAGTCTGTCAACTACCACCATGATGACACTCTTTCCCTCAGACTTGGGTAAACCTGTGATAAAATCCATTGAAACCTCCTCCCAACGTTGGCTTGGAATGGATAAAGGTTGTAATAGACCCGGTGTCTTAATTGTTTCAACTTTATTTTGTTGGCAAACCAAACATTCTGCCACAAACTTTTGAATATCTGATTTAAGGCCATCCCAAAAAAATTCCTTCTTAACCCTGTGGTAAGTTTTTAAAAATCCTGAGTGCCCTCCTAAGGGAGAAGTGTGCAATTCCATAAGAATCTTTTGTTTTAGCTGGGAATTCTTACAGAGGTATAAGCGATCTTTGTACCATAACGAATCATTTTGCCAGCTAAATGTATCAGACGTACTGGAATCTTGTTGTAGCTTTCGAATAAGTGCCCACACTTCTTCGTCATTCTTCCATTCCTCCCTTGCTTCGTTTATCCAATCTGGTTGGATAATAGAAATGGCGCACAACAATGCTTCCACATCCTCATCCTTTCTTGAGAGTGCATCTGCCACCACATTTTGCTTCCCTTTTTTGTAGATGATTTCAAAGTCATAACCCAACATCTTTGTGACCCACTTTTGTTGCTCTTCAGAGGATAATCTTTGTTCTAAAAAGTATTTAAGGCTATCATGATCCGTTTTTACCTTGAAGTGTCTTCCCATTAGGTAGGGTCGCCATTTCTTAAGTGCATGGAGTATTGCCAACATTTCCTTCTCATAAATAGCTTTGCTTAAAAACTTTCCCTTGATTGGACGACTTTCAAAAGCAATGGGTCTTTCATCTTGCATTAGAACAGCACCAATTCCATTTCCTGAAGCATCACATTCCACAATAAAGGTTTTTGTGAAGTCCGGTGTAGCTAAGACCGGTGCTTGGCACATTGCCTCTTTAAGATGTTCAAAGGCCTTTGTTGCTTCCGGAGTCCATGAAAATGCATCTTTCTTCAATAATGTTGTTAGAGGTGCTGCTATTCTCCCATAATTCTTAACAAACTTGCGATAATACCCTGTCAACCCAAGAAATCCTCGCAGATGCTTTATGGATGTGGGGATTTTCCATTCCTTAATGGCTTTAATTTTGCTAGGGTCTACCTTAACTCCTTCATGAGATACAATATGACCCAAATATTCCACCTCCTGGACTCCAAAGAAACATTTGGATCTTTTTGCATATAATTGTTTCTCCTCCAATAGTTGTAGCACCTTGTCAACATGTTCAACATGATCCTTCCAAGACTTGCTGTAGATTAGTATATCATCAAAAAATACTAACACAAATTTTCTAAGGAATGGTTTGAAAATTGAATTCATCAAACCTTGAAATGTTGAAGGTGCATTGGTAAGGCCAAAAGGCATGACCAAAAATTCATAATGACCCTCATGAGTTCTAAATGCCGTTTTCGGAATGTCTTCAATCTTCATTCTGATTTGATGATATCCCGAACGAAGATCCAACTTGGTGAAGTAAATTGATCCATGCAATTCATCCAGTAATTCATCAATGACAGGAATGGGGAACTTATCTTTAATAGTGAGCTTGTTGAGCTCCCTATAATCTGGACACATGCGCCATGATCCATCCTTCTTGTGCACCAATACTACTGGAGCAGAGAAAGAACTTTGACTTGGTTGAATTATACCAGCCTCTAGCATTTCTGCAACCATACGTTCAATTTCACTTTTTTGGACATAGGGATATCTGTACGGCCTGATGTTTGGAGGAACACTTCCTGGAATCAGATGAATAGCATGATCATGATCACGCATAGGTGGGAGACCTTTGGGAGTCTCAAATACCTTGGAATGATTGTCCAAGACTTTTTGGAGATCTGGAGAAATAGATGATTCCAATGTGGAAACATCTAGCGAACATAATTGTGCAATTACACCTCTTTGCTCCTTTTTTAGAAGCTTTGTCATACCATTAGAGCTGATTATCTTTCCTGGTTTCCCTGCAATACCCCTTAATTCAACTTCCTTTCCTTCCGTAGAAAATTTGATGAAAAGTTCTTGAAAATTAAAAGCTATTGTACCCAAGGATTGTAGCCATTGGACTCCTAGTACAACATCAGCACCTCCCATTGGAATGGAAAGCATTGGGCTAGTCAATACATATTCTCCCATGGATAGCTTGATATTATGGCACTTTCCAGAGCAATTTATTGTTCCTCCATTTGCAATCATCACTTGACACTCTGGTGCTGGATATAGGAAGCAATTCAATTCTTTTGCTACCCTACAATGAATAAAATTGTGGGTGCTTCCTGAATCAATCAACACTATTACCTTTTTCTTCTTGATTTGTCCTTCTATCTTGATGGTTTGAGGAGTGGTAATTCCCGCCAATGCATTACAAGATATGGTCGGATTTATTTGTTCTTCATCTAGGCTTTGTTCCTGGAGTATATCTTCTTCTTTTGACCTTTCTTGCTCCTTTTCTTCTTCCTCTTCACAATCTATGTAGAATAATTTCTTCTCAGCACACTTATGACCTTTAGTGTATTTGCTATCACAACTGTAACAAAGCCCTTTTGCTCTTTTTTCTTCCAATTTTTGTGGTGTCAACCTTATAGGTTGTGGAAGACTAGGGGCAACAACACTTCCGTCTTTATAGTTGTGAGTGGTATGCTTCCTGGTTGCCATAATTTTGCTTTCCATTTTTCTTGCTAACCTGAATGCCTTCTCTAATGAATCAGGTTCCCAAAGGCGAACATCATGTTGGATATTATCCTTTAAAGACCCTATGAACACATCAATCCTATGCTCCTCTGGAATATCTTTTACCCTTATGTTCAATTTTTGGAACTCCTCAATGTGCTCCATTACTGAACCCTTTTGTTTGAGACTTATCAATTGGCTAAAAAAAGTGTTGCTTTTTGTATCTTCATAATGTGCTATCAATTCTTCCGTAAAAATTGCCCAAGTGATAAATTTTTTACGAGAGAAAAGCCATTGATACCATACAAACTGATTTGGTTCCAAATATACAGTTGCCATACGTACCTTTTGTGTGTTTTGCACATTATTGAGATCGAAGAATTGCTCCATCTGTAATATCCATGTGGCGGGATCCTTGCCATCAAACTTCCTCATATCGATTTTTGGAATATGGTGGGTCTTCGATCCAACATTAGCATCTATGGAATCATGATTAACATTTCTTTTGTTCACATCATGAGTTTCCTTTACAACCTTTTCACCATTAGTAAGTATTTCTTGTAGAAATTTTTTCAAATCTGTCTTCAAATCTGCCATGTCTGTCTTCAAATCTGTCCTCAAATCTGTCTTCAAATCATCCATCTTAGCTTCCATGCCATTTATCTTAGAATCCACATCATTTATCTTAGATTCCACCCCATTTATCTTAGATTCCACGCCACTTATCTTAGCTTCTGTTAGCTTTTGTGAGCGTGACATTTGTTGCACTTGTTCTTGTAATTTTGATATATCATGTAGCATTTCTTCCTCTTCTTCATGAGTCATGCTAGAGCTTTCAGGTTCCTTACTAGGTGTTTGCATTTTCTTTCCTCAGGGCATCAGTTACCGATAATAATGCTTTACTATGCCCTTTGAATTCCGTTAAACCAAGCTTACACAAAAATTTAAAAAAAAACTACACACCTTTTTTCACTTTATAGAAGCCTGATATTGAATTTGATGTATCTCTATAATTTCAGACCATCCAGTTCTGAAATTTCGACCTGTAGTAGCCTTCTGCGTCCTCCTTCCAATGCCACAATTCTGACCTGATTTGGATTCTCCAAGGAAGAGTTATGTGAAATCTCCCACAGTGACTTGCTTTTAGACTAGTTCAGTAGAGCGAACTTGTACGACGTGCCACGAGTCACTGTTTCAACCTTTGAATCTGAACCACACATACAAGAAACTACAGTCCGTCCTCTTTCTGTACCTTCTTACGAAATTTCAATCCGATCTACAGAGAGAAAGTTATGACGATTTTCCCCAGGTCACCTGTTTTGAATGTAATTCAGGAGTCTGCAAAAAGACCAACTTCCTCAGATCATGTCTCCGCAAATATCACGCTAAAAGCTCTAAAATTCGGACCCAAGGTTCAACGCGATTTCTTCTCAAATGGGTTTTTTTTACGACTTCTGAAACGTGATAGAAAAAAGTTATAGTGAAAATGCCACGATGACCTGTTTGGAGCAGCGAAACCCTAGAATCCAAAGCTCTGATACCAAATGTTATGAAACCATCTCAAGAAAAGATAGAAAAGATAGATCAATGCCTTAGAATTCAGCCTCTTCGAGGGGGTAACCTCCTTTACATTACATAAATGAACAATTCTTTTATGATACAAATGAAAAAACCTCCTTTCTATATATAGGAGTCTAAGGAGTCACAATATAATCCAGCCGACCTAACAATAATATAAAGCCACAAAAATAACAATAGAGGGATTGTATGGGGCACAGAAATAACAACATGGGGGTAATAGGGGCAGAACAATATAAATAAGGGGTATAACTACAATAGTAATGGGGTAATCACTAGTATTATAGGGACCCAACACATGCTATACCACACTTCCTACATAATTATTCAATTTCCTTACTGCAAAACCCTCCACCGTTATCTGTCCTCAACACCATTATCTTCTTCTCTACCTGGTTTTCCACTAGAGACTTAAATTCTTTAAACTTGTCAAAGACTTCAAATTTCTTCTTAAGGAAATATATCCATTTATTCCTCGAGAAGTCATATATAAATGATACATAGTACATAGACGTAACTAGTGATGGAACCTTCACAGGTCCAAACACATCATTGTGCACAAGCTCTAATATATGTTTCGCCCTCTTACCACCATAGGGGAAACTCATCCGATTCTACTTCCCATATACACAATTTTCATAGAAATCAAAATCCAAAGAGCTATTAATCATACCATCTCCCATACCTTTACCATGAAGTATTCGAAGGCCCTTATCTCTAATATGTCCAAGCCTTTGATGCCACAACATGGTCTTCTCTCCAGAGACCACTGGATTTTCTGCTCCACTTTCAAGAACCACAAAACTGTTTCACCCATCAACAACAATTCTACCTTGTATGTTGTATAGAGTTCCAATTCCAACTCCTTGCATCAATACCAGTGCTTCCCGAACCATCTTGCAGGTATTCTTCTTGAAAACTATTTTTGCACCTGCATCATCCAACTTGCCTATGGAAATTAGATTTCTAGCCAATGCAGGAATATGCAGAACACCCGGAAGTGTTCTAACCCTTCTAGCTTGCAACTTCAACATTACTTTTCCACAACCAACGATTCTAGGCTTCCTGTCATCCCCCAAGAAGACATCACCGCCATCATATTTCTAATACTCATAGAACCACTCTCTATGGGGAGTGAAGTGAAAGGATGCACCTGAGTCAATCAACCATGCCTCATGATCTACGTGTGTACTTGAAGAAGCCAAGTACACATACCCACCTTCATCTGAGGTGGTTTTCACCTTTGCAGAAGGAGCATCATCAGATCCGTTTTTGTTGTGAGTAGATTTAGATTTACAGTCCCTTTTGTAGTGCCATTCCTTTCCGCATTTCCAGCACACCACCTTTACAAGTTTTCCTGGAGATTTAGATTTCCGTCTAGATTTAGATCTCCCACTCGATGACTTATTTTTGTTTCTATTCTAGGGTTGTCCTTGTACAAACAAGGCATCACCATTCTGGCACTCCATATTTTTCCATCTCATTTCCTCCGTCAGCCAGGATGAGACTATTTCATCAAATTGCAAGGCAGTTGCATTGCTACCTATTGCAATAACTATATTATCCCACGAATCTGGTAGAGAACACAACAAATTGATGCAATTATCTTCATATGAAATTTGAATATCAACAGATAATAACTGACTTACCACAGTATTAAATGTGTTTAGATGCTCTGTCACCGAGTCTCCATCTTTCATCCTCAGGTTATACAACTTTTTCATAGGAATAGTTTATTCACCAGAGACTTATATTGGTACAAAGTCCCTAACTTGTCCCACAAAGCCTTTGTTGTAGCTTCCCCTAATACATTTACCAATACTGAATTTGAGACACACAATCGTATTGTGCTCTTTTCATTCCAATACAACTTCTTCCATTCTTCATCAGACACTCCTATTGGTTTAGTACTAAGATCTATCGCGATCCACTGATCTTTATCCACCAATAGATCCTCCATCTAGAGTTTCCACAACTCAAAACTCTGAACAATAAATTTCTCGATCTTTATGTTTTCGTTGCTCGCAATCTTCTTTCACCACTAGAATTGATCTTGCATATCTCCCATTGAATAGGGTCTACCACAGGCTCGAGCAAAATCCCTCAACAACAAAGGCGTCCCCTTTAAGCCAAAACAACTTTGATACCAATTGTAGGTTTTAACCTTGTACAAAAATTATCTGCATACGAATTCTAAAACACAAAAAATAAACAATGTGAGAGCATAACACATAAAACACATATACACAAAGATTTTCCCCTCGATCCCAAAACCAAGACTACCAGCTTGATTTTTCATTATATTCTTTCAATGTTAAAATACATATTTACACATGCCGAAGCATCCAATACAATGGACCTAAAACCATCGTGTCCAAAACCATGGACCAAAAACCATTGCGTCCAAAACCATGTGCAAAAACCATGCACAAAACCATAGGTAGGTCCAGCTAACCTAATATAGGGTCCAAATTTTTTTTTCCCAGGGCACTGCCTCGGAACCCAGGGCTACCCGCCCCTCGCAAACCCCCTTTGACCCCCCCGCTACACAATTAGTGCAATGAAGGGGGGGCTACACGCCCCCCTGAAACACCCCGAACAGGGGGGCCTGCACCCCCTCGTGACTCCCCCGCTGCATAATCAGCACAACAAAGGGGGGGGCTCTGCCCCCCCTCTAACCCCTCGGTTCACTGTGCGGGCTATTCATGGAAAGAATATAACACAACCCAATAGGCATGACCTTATCTAATAATTACATTCGCTAGTGACTATTCATCACACTAGTTCACAACCTCACAAGATAATCCAAATCAGATTGGTAGTAGTACAAACCAGACCATAAATTGATGAATAATGCTTGATTACTCCACATCCACACACACTCATCGCAAAATCCTCATGCACTCATTCTTTGCATAGGAATAAAGAAAACAAATAAGAAAAATCCTTGATTGTGCACCATATCAGAACAAATATTTTTTCTGCATTCAAATAGAGGATGCAATCATATCTGAACTAATCATGCTTCACCAACTACACTCTGATGCGAGAGCATCTAGCCAAAAAGGAAATTATTGTAAATAATAGACATAGGGGTCATGCATTAGTTAATTAGATATTCTCAAATAAAACTAGGAGAGCTTTTAGGCATAAAGGAGTGGATGTGGACATTAAAGTGATAAGGATAGCTTTTCTATTTTAGAATAGGAAAAAGATGGAAAAAGACAAAAAGATGCTTTTACCATATGTATGCATTGCATGTAGAGTTAGAGCTTTTAGTTGAGTGATTTTAGGATTTTTATCATGCTAAGTTTAATAAATTATGAAGCCTCATAGGCATTGAAGGCATTGGGAAGAGGAGTGTGAGGGAGTGAGAGTGAAGAGTGATCAAGGATTCTCCTTGGAAGCCTTCAGGCAGTTTGTAAAAGGGCCAAGGATTTGCATATCTGGCCATAAATAGAACTTTTGTAAATGCTTGTTTTATGTATATATGGATATGTTGAATTCAGTTATGGATGAACTTGGTTGCATTAATGAATTCTAAGATATGATCATATGCATGTGTCCAATGGTTGAATGGTCTTTTTATTCCTCCGGTTATTTGACTGTGCATCCTTTGTTTTGACTGAATGTGGATATCGTTTTCCATGCATAATAAACTGGGGGTTGAATAAGGCGATTGCTTTATTGGTAGTGAGGCGCTCGGCGTCTTTTATTATGATTCGGCTTACTCATATATATATATATATATATATATATATATATATATATGCACCAGGACAGAAGGTAAATGCGTATAGCTGTTACTCCTTGAAGTTCAGCTTATCCTTACATATATTCACAAGGACAGAGGGTAGCTTGCAGATGGCGTAAGTGTGCGGCTGCTATTATGTATATCCAAACCGGTTGCATTACAATGGAATGTGAGAATACAACAGAACTGGCAACGTAATTGAATGCCGATTCTATGATTAATAGTTTTAATTCCATGCGAGATTACTGTGGCAAATTCCAGAGAATTGATACGATTTGATTTAACACATATCTGTAGGGGGAGCCATGGCAATTTAAATCAAAGTTGCAGCGGAACCGGAGGAGAATGTGCGTAGAAACAGATGTCTGTATTGAATACGTATGAAATTACGCTTATAACCAGCGCCGAGGGTAAGCAGATGCAGTAGTTATGTATACGGTAATATATATATGTTCATTCTGTTGTGTGACCGAGACTGTCTCGCTGTCGGCCTGTCATATCAGTGTTATATCTGCGTTAAATGTATGAGCTTTTGTGTAGAGTAAGAACTATGTTATACCTATGCCAACGTGGGAAAAAGGGACTGCTATAGCTATATAACCATGGTGCGAAGAAGATTGGAGGAGCGTTGCGGTCATGGTAAACATTACATTTGTAATGTTGTAATTGAATTCTAGTCCATTAAAAGGTAATGCGCCCTCTCTGAATGTGAATCCAGCAATATATATGTGGATATTTATGGGAATGTCTGAAGAATTCAGTTGTGAATTGGATTAAATTCCATGCATAGGTTTTTGTAAGTCATGAAGATTACACTATAATGGAAAACGCTTTTATGTGTTTGATGATGGGAGAAAGATCCTGGTAGTAGCGGCTTGGGAGTGGCCTGGGCTGCATCAGGTGGTATCAGAGCTAGAATGCTCAGCTGAAGATATTTGTTTCTTTTTGAGAATTGAAGTGTGATGAATGGTTTTTTTTCTGATATGCAAACTCCACAAGTGAACAGGATTGCAGAAACAAAGGGAGGACAAGATCATGCAAGGTCTTTAGAGGTGAGATTATTTTTCTGACTTGAAATTTGTAATTGAAGTTTATGGTTGCAGAAAAGTGGCAGTGAACCTGAAGAATCCAATAAGAAATTGGATAAAGAGGACAACTGAAGTGTTCTCAGGAGAGAGAAGGAGATTGCAGAAGCCTAGAGGGAGCAAAGGTGTTGCTCAGGAGAAGGTTCTGGACAAAGGACCATGCTTACCAAAAGACTAAGTGAGGGGAGCTTAGCGAGGTAAGATTGCAGCCAGGAAGACTAGCTGTTGCAGAGGCTTGTTGCAAAGGAGAATCAACAGAGGTTGAAGAAAGTTGCAGATAAGAGAAGCCTGAAAGAGCAGTGGAGAATGCTCGAAAGGTTCCAGCAGAGGACCAATGATTACCAAAAGACCAGATCCGGAGGGAAGGATTGGTGAGGTAAGTGGCAGCAAGAGAGCTTGCTGTGGTAGAGGCTTCATGCAACGCATAGGTGAGGAACTCATGGCGAAGGAGAAGATGACTACTGATAGTCATAGCAGAGGTTCAGGAAAAAGCCACGGTAGAGGACAGAAGAAAGAGGATGCCAAGGTAAATGGCAAGAAGACAAGTCCAAAGGAAGTTGAGATGGAAGAATACATTTGTGAACCAGAACAAGGAGAATTTCTGGGAGATAGTAAGGATGAAGGCTTGAAGACTGAAACTTCAAGTAAGACCAAAGGGTCACATATTTTTAAATCTGAAAATTTGTTGATGTTTGCAGGTGAAAGACAATTAGCTGGTGGGATGACTGCAGGAATTCGAGAAAGAGAGATTGCAATAATGAAGGTACAATTGCAGGTACTGGAAGAATGGCTACAAGAGCAGAAAGATCAAAATGGAAAATGGATCTTTCCACTGAAGGGAAAGAGAGTGATTTGGCGACAGTTGCAGAGAAGGTTGAAGCAAATTATGATTGCCTTGTTGAAAAAGGGACTTAGAGTTCTTGCGCCAGAGTTGGAGTTTGAAATTCCCGCATGCAGATATATTAAAAGAAAAATGTTGAAGGAAGCAGTCAAGACTGAAAAGTCTCATGGTTTTAAAACTAATGAGTTGTGCATGTTTGCAGGTACAGAACAGGAAGATAAAAAAACTTTAGAGTTTGTGCAAGAAGAGTTGAACCTGAAGGCTGTTCAGATCGATAATGAGTTAGCAAGATCTCAGAAGCAGTTGGAGAAGAAGGAGTCTAATCAAGATGTTGAGGCAGAAAGAGAAGGACCAGCTGATGATTGGTCAAAAACTAGTAGAGGTATAGAAAATTATGTGAAATTTACAAGGTCTACTCCTAATGAAGTTGTTGAATTGTATAGGAAACTAGATCTCCAAAGAAGAGAGTTGGAGAGACAGAGGACTTATTGGATGGAGAAACAAGGGAAGAGACTCTTTATGAATGACAATCATAAAGCTGAAGATGGTAAGAAGGAAGGACTAGCTAACAGTCTCATGGTGAAGGCAAATCAGCATACTGATGTGTTGATTGGGATGGAACAACATACTGAGATACTGGCAGAGGGAAGTAAGGCACTGATGCCTTGTGATTTTAATTTTAACATGTGTTTTGTGAATGCAGGAATTATCGCCAGTGCTGAGAAACATTTGACTCAGCTGAACAGTCAATTAAAGGGGAAAGAAGTTCTCTGTTCCAGAAGACAAGAGAGGGTGGATGATCGGGTGGCAGTCAGAACAGAGACCAGCATAGAAGCAAGAAATCAGCAGCTTGAAGATTTATTGGACAAGGAAATTGAATTAATCAGAAGAATCATGCTGAAAGTGTCTCAGAAAAAGACATCAGCAAAGAAGAGAAGTAGCAGAAGCAGCAAGAGGAAGACAGCAGAAGATTGCAAGAGTGCGGCTAGTGCAGCAAAGCAGCATAAAGTATGGAGACCTGGAGAAGAACAACAGACAAAAGCAGCGGCAAATGAAAAGTTACAGTACAAGATATGGGATCCAGGCAAACATGGAGCTGAACACATGATCAGGAGATCATGAAATTTTTCTACCTTGGGAGTATGATGCGGGAGCATCTAGCCAAAAAGGAAATTATTGTAAATAATAGACATAGGGGTCATGCATTAGTTAATTAGATATTCTCAAATAAAACTAGGAGAGCTTTTAGGCATAAAGGAGTGGATGTGGACATTAAAGTGATAAGGATAGCTTTTCTATTTTAGAATAGGAAAAAGATGGAAAAAGACAAAAAGATGCTTTTACCATATGTATGCATTGCATGTAGAGTTAGAGCTTTTAGTTGAGTGATTTTAGGATTTTTATCATGCTAAGTTTAATAAATTATGGAGCCTCATAGGCATTGAAGGCATTGGGAAGAGGAGTGTGAGGGAGTGAGAGTGAAGAGTGATCAAGGATTCTCCTTGGAAGCCTTCGGGCAGTTTGTAAAAGGGCCAAGGATTTGCATATCTGGCCATAAATAGAACTTTTGTAAATGCTTGTTTTATGTATATATGGATATGTTGAATTCAGTTATGGATGAACTTGGTTGAGTTAATGAATTCTGAGATATGATCATATGCATGTGTCCAATGGTTGAATGGTCTTTTTATTCCTCCGGTTATTTGACTGTGCATCCTTTGTTTTGACTGAATGTGGATATCGTTTTCCATGCATAATAAACTGGGGGTTGAATAAGGCGATTGCTTTATTGGTAGTGAGGCGCTCGGCGTCTTTTATTATGATTCGGCTTACTCATATATATATATGCACCAGGACAGAAGGTAAATGCGTATAGCTGTTACTCCTTGAAGTTCGGCTTATCCTTACATATATTCACAAGGACAGAGGGTAGCTTGCAGATGGCGTAAGTGTGCGGTTGCCATTATGTATATCCAAACCGGTTGCATTAGAATGGAATGTGAGAATACAGCAGAACTGGCAACGTAATTGAATGCCGATTCTGTGATTAATAGTTTTAATTCCATGCGAGATTACTGTGGCAAATTCCAGAGAATTGATACGATTTGATTTAACACATATGGGTCACTGTAGGGGGAGCCATGGCAATTTAAATCAAAGTTGCAGCGGAACCGGAGGAGAATGTGCGTAGAAACAGATGTCTGTATTGAATACGTATGAAATTACGCTTATAACCAGCGCCGAGGGTAAGAAGATGCAGTAGTTATGTATACGGTAATATATATATGTTCATTCTGTTGTGTGACCGAGACTGTCTCGCTGTCGGCCTGTCATATCAGTGTTATATCTGCGTTAAATGTATGAGCTTTTGTGTAGAGTAAGAACTATGTTATACCTATGCCAACGTGGGAAAAAGGGACTGCTATAGCTATATAACCATGGTGCGAAGAAGATTGGAGGAGCGTTGCGGTCATGGTAAACATTACATTTGTAATGTTGTAATTGAATTCTAGTCCATTAAAAGGTAATGCGCCCTCTCTGAATGTGAATCCAGCAATATATATGTGGATATTTATGGGAATGTCTGAAGAATTCAGTTGTGAATTGGATTAAATTCCATGCATAGGTTTTTGTAAGTCATGAAGATTACACTATAATGGAAAATGCTTTTATGTGTTTGATGATGGGAGAAAGATCCTGGTAGTAGCGGCTTGGGAGTGGCCTGGGCTACATCACACTCTTCATCACACTAGAGTCCTTGGCACAAGCTTTCCCTACACTCACTAGTCACAATACCAAACCCTCATACCACAATGGAAAAGATTTTCAATTACATTAGGTTATCAATAATCAGACATGAGATCGAACTCAATTTCTTTGCATATACTCTCAATGCACCAAGTCCAATCATATCACATATTATGCCATTTCTTCAATGGAGTGCACTAGTGTTATAGATCGATTAAACAACTACCATACCCTTTACACATCAAGTCTTTATCACATTATATCACACCACCAAATTGACACTTTGCAGAGACCAAATCAGACCAATGAATTGATCATGCCATCACCATCCTCTTGTGCTCAAAAAAGCGATCACACACTATAAACCAAACCCTTCAATCCATAATCTACAATTTCTATTTGATTAATATTTTAAAGATTTGCAATCTGGCAGTGTCAAATCAAATCTCAAGATACCTTGGGATATTACCATGGGAAAATTGATGGTAAAGAGAATCAATACAAAACTAAGAAACCATCGTGAAATAAAAATAGAGAAAACCGTGGTTTCTCGAGGGTCAGATGGAGAAAATTATTTTCTAGGTCTCGGAACATGGACATGTTTATGAATTGGCAATCTGGGTCGTGGAAGGAAATTGCACATAGGCAATCTAGGTTGTAGATGTAGATTATTCATGGCTAATTAATTCCTATTGCAGAATCTTCGAAAATTCACACGAAACTTCAAAAACAGATAGTCACATCCATTCACCTTTATTACTAATTAGATGCCTCACCTATCCATCAACTTAAGACATCATCAATTGTCCAGAATCCACCATGTTGACATCAATGCCAGCACCATGTTGACATCAATGCCAGCACTAATAGGGATTAAGTAGCTTATGTGGAAACCTTGAATATAGTATGAAACATAGTAAATTTTTTCCACATCAAGGGATTTGATCCCTCTTGATGATTGATAGATTCAATGCTGAAATGAATATACATTATTGCATCACACACACACAAAAATAAATCAACTCCATGCTAAGCATTGAAAGAAATACACATCTTCTTCATTTTAACTAATATTATAATAAAATGTTTTAGTCAGAAGAAAATTTGTATTTTAAATTTATCTATATAATATCAATTGGAAAAAAATATGTATAGAACAAAAAACATTCAATTATTATTACACTACAAACTCATATACAATACACTTATATAAGTGTTGCTAGATCCAACTTATTCCAAACCTAGAGATAGAGTTTGAGAAAATATCTCAACAATATTGAACAAATCTTGACCAATTCTAATGTATGAATTTAATTCTAACACCATCTGTTAATGCTTACATCACAAATAATGATATTGAAATCATATAAAATATTTTTGGACTTTTAGCTTTGCCTTGTCTAGTCTTCATCAACATTTATACCTACTTTTAAACTCTTGTAGACTATGCTTATCAACCATTAATTTGTAGATGTCACTTCATTGATTGAAGATACAATTTCTTTTTACCATCAATGACGTATTTATTGTGGTTGATGATCCTTGACATATATCATCGAAAAATAAACAAGATATTGAATCATTCTATTAACGTACTTCCATCTAGAAAAACATAGAAAACTTCTATTTTGAAATTTATATAGGTACGTGATTTACAAACTGAATGCATCAAGTAGTCAATCATACAAATTGACCATCTTTTACAGATACACAAGCTTACGAGCCCACAAAGATAACCAATAAGTTGGATCATTGCAGTACAACAACAACCACTAGCATATAACACATTGTAGACATAATTAAAACAATGGCATGTTCTTGTGGCATTGAAGAACATCAAGAACCACCAGCTTAAATTATGTCATCAAATAATTTTACAAACAAAAGAAATATAACATAGATAACCAATAGATAGTATGAGATGTTTTGTATTAAATTCATTATCACTATTTGAATATGGTAAGCCTTCACAGATCTCGTCTAAAAAAAAGTTCAAAGATAGTTATGTTGGTTGATTCTTTTAGTTTTTCATTTAAAGGATCTTTGTCATGAATTTTAAAATCAATAATGTAGGTTCATATCTCAATAGTAGAAGAATTCAACTGAAATATATTTGTATTCATCCTTCCCTTGGAAAATACAGTAATTTTGGCATGTGAACTGACTTCTGTGTCTCTTTCTTGGATCGTTTTTTTTCTACTAAGAGTGCTACTATCATTTCATCTACTGTTCAAGAGGAAAATTAACTTAAAATAAAAATAGCATTGTAATAATTTGAATATAGATTGTTTAATAAAATTTCCTTTGCATCTTCGTCATTTATATTAGTCTTCTGACAACTACCTTATAAGAGCCTTAGTTTATTTATGTAAGTAGACAAGAAATTCTCATTATATATTTTAAATTTGAACAATTGCAATTGTAAAGGAAATTTTGCATTTATAACTTTTTCACCAAATATCTTACTCAATTGTTCCCATATTTCTACAAGCGATTTAGAAATTGTTCCCATATTTCTACAAGCGATTTTTCAAAATCAATAAGATGTAGTGAATAATCTGAAAGACATAATCCAAGAATAAAATTATCTTTATCCTCCCTTTTATCCCATTTAATTAATTGATTGGAATTTGTAGGTGCCGTTATTTTACCTTTTCACTACGCCCTATAAGTTCTTATGCATCATTTACAATTGAATCTTTACTTCCTTAAGTACGTAAATTATACACTAATTTTTTCCAAAATAATGTGCTCCATGTTCAAATGAAACTATTTTAAAACTATTACCTCCAATAGTACGAGAGGTGATGACTTCTTTGTAGTATGCGCAACAATTAATGACTCTCTCTCTAGCCGAAAGTGCGCAATATCACAATAATTATTTTAAAACTAATACCTCCAATAGTACGAGAGGTGATGACTTCTTTGCAGTATGCGCAGCAATTAATGACTCTCTCTCTAGCCGAAAGTGCGCAATATCACAATAATTTTTATACAATTTTGGGTTACGACTATTGTTGATCCTCATATACAATGTGGTCCTAGGATCCCTTCACAAGGTTCTTGCCAAATGCAAGCATCAATATCACCACATACTCACCTACATAATTTCCGGAATTGCCACAGTGGCAGCTTTATTGCAAGAATAATCGTCCTCGATGCTGAAGAAAAATTTCTTTAACAAGGGCAGCTGCGAGGCAGCGAGTCCCTGCATGAAGTTAAGAACAGGGAGCTGGGCAGATAACGCAGTGGAGAGACAGTTGCAACTTCAAGCAAGCAATATTTCAATAGTTCCAAGTCTATTGAGCCATAAATAAATTGGAGCAATACTTCCAAGTCTATTGAACCTATATTAAAGAAATTAAAGCAATATATGGGCCGCGTATTCTTGCAGTGGGTGTAAAAAAAATGTTTCAAGTGGATATTAAGTCAATTCAACTGATACAAAAGTCCAAATATGAGTTGCGAATAGTTACAACAACATTTTCCAGTTGCAGGATCAGATCAATCTCTGTTTTTAGCGAGAACAAAATGAACTATAGAGAGATGACTGATCCCTGATCAATGCATTGACATCTAATCAGTCCAAAGAGCAAGGAGATCCCCCTCCTAGATAGGAGGTCCACTTGAGAGTTCTGTTCCTTGAAGATGTGGCAGAAAGAAATCGGATTGAATCATTCTTTATAGCTTGGATTTGCAAGAGCCAGTGGGATAGTGAGGGGACAGTTTCACTGCAAAGAAAAACAAGAGAGTTTTGTGTAAGATTCAAATTCACATGTTATTAAAATAATTGAAAATTTGCAGTTCAGGCATGCAGATACTTATCAATCTTTCACTTGGATCATTATCTTCTTGGCTTGCTTATATCTTGCTTTGTGTATGGGCATATTGCCTGTTTTGTGTATATTCAACAATAGAAATTGCTTCCTGGTGGATTTCATCGTGATTTTTCTGTTTGTAGGCACAACTTTGATTATTCATTGCCCTTTGGTTCATTGTTTTATATGTAGAGTAATTTCTGGAGATTTCGCTACATGTACGCAGTCTGCCACTGGAATTAGGCTTGAGAATGATGGAGGCTTTACCAGATCAGGTGGTGTGGGAAGTACTAGATCGAATTAAAGAAACACCAGACAGAAACACTGCAGCCCTTCTGTGCGAACGTTTCTATCAAATCGAGAAAGACCAGAGGGAATATTTAAGGGTGGGGTGCGGTTTAAGCCCAGCAAATGAAGCCTTATCCGCGCTCTGTATGCGGTTCCCTAACTTAGTGAGAGTGGAGATAGGGTATTCTGGATGGATGTCAAAGCTAGGCAAGCAGTTGGATAATGAAGGGCTTAGAATTCTGTCACAGCATTGCCCTAACCTCACTGATCTCACTCTTAGCTTTTGCACATTTATTACAGATGGAGGTCTGGGGTATCTATGTTCCTGCACTGGGCTTAAGGTGCAATACTGTCTGTGGTTGTAGGCTGCAAAAAATTGTCAACTCTTCACCTGACTAGGTGCCTCAATGTAAGCAGTGTAGAATGGCTGGAGTATCTAGGTCGGCTTGAGAGTTTGGAAGGTTTGGCTATCAAAAATTGCCGGGCTATTGGAGAAGGTGATCTAGCAAAGTTGGGGTACGGTTGGAGGAACCTGAACAGGCTTCAATTCGAGGTTGATGCAAATTATAGGTACATGAAAGTATATGGACGTTTAGCTGTCGAAAGATGGTAGAAACAATTGGTAGCATGTGAGGCTCTGGAAGATTTGAGTCTTGTTAATTGCCTCATCAGCCCAAGTAGAGGACTTGCTTGTGTGCTTAGGAAATGTCAAGCTTTGCAAAATCTTCATCTTGATATGTGTCTTGGGGTAAGAGATAATGATTTGATAAGCCTTGCCCAGGAATGCCCCAAGCTGAAAACCTTGTCATTACGAGTTCCTTCAGATTTCTCTGTTCCTATCCTAATGAGCAATCCACTGCGGTTGACAGATGAGAGCTTGAAGGTCATTGCTCAGAATTGCTCTGAATTGGAATTAGTTTCAATATCATTCTCTGATGGAGACTTGCCTTCCTCATCTTCCTTCAGTCTTGCTGGCATAATTTTATTGGGTTTTAGTTCTTGACCATGTTTATTCATTCAATGACAGTGGCATGGAGGCTCTTTGTGCAGCTCACTTTCTAGAGATCCTTGAACTTATATAATGCCAGGAGGTCACTGATGAAGGGCTGCAACTGGTTAAGCACTTTCCATCCTTGACTGTCATGCGACTTTGTAGGTGCTTGGGTTTGACAGATATTGGACTCAAGCCTCTAGTAGCTTCTCGTAAATTGCAAAAGTTAAAGGTGGAAGATTGCCCTCAAATCTCAGAGAAAGGCACTCAAGGTGATGCAAAGGTTGTCTCCTACAAGCAAGATCTCTCATGGATGTACTGATGGATGGTTGACCTTCATTTTCTGAATCGTAGAATGGTCCATCCATGGATATCATTTGAAGAAATCAGTGCTTATTAACAGGCATTTTATCAATTAGAAGGACAACTTTTATGAAAGCAGGGTAATTCTAGGTGTAGTGCTATATGAATTATGAACAAATCCTCTGTCTCAAATTTGCTTCCTGACAGAATATGCTTGGAGTGGCCTTTCGCATATATGTACATGCAAGACTGTCTAGTGGGTTTTGGCCTCTCTGTAAGCTTCCAACAAGTTCAGATTTCGAACATCGAAACTAGACTTAACAAATTATGAATCAATTAAGCGGGAGAAGAAAGAAAGAACTACATGAGATTTGAGCATATTCAAAAAGCAACTTCAAAATCCAGCATGCAATTAATGATGCAATGGAAGGTGAGCTTGGAACTTACAAAGCTTTGCTAGAGTCCATATGGTCATTTTCTGCCCACACTGTGCAAGCAACCAAATAACAGATGCCAACTGCCAAAAAGTTTCCTTCTAAGGTTTAAGATGCAGAAAAGAAAACCCAAGAACTGGAGAACCGGAGATCTGTTTATCAAATAATGTACCTTCATAGTGGTAGCTGGATCGCCTGAAAAGAGTTCTCGGAGCTTGGCAAGCAATCCATTGACAAATGAAAGCACCAATCTAATGATAGAAAGTGCATAGGCCTCACTAATTGCTTCATAATTTACAAGGCTGCAGTCTTTAAAGCCTTGGAATAAGACACAAGGCATATGTGAACAAACAAATAACAGATTATCATACCAAGCCATTGAAACAAGTGGTTGAAAAAGTAAAAAATCCAAAAGAACATCTATGCATAACAATATAAAGCTGCTTCAGCCATGTGATGTAAGTTTGTTGTCTTTTCCCTTTAGAAAGGTTGGACTATGTGCTAGGAATTCAATTATGAAAACAGCACAAGGCATATAGGCACAAGCAGATTACAAATTATCGTACTAATCAATTGAAAAAAGATCTTGGAAAAGTACGAATCCCACAGAGCATCTTCAACCATATGCCATATGCGTTAATAAGGTACAAGGCACATGACCACAAACAGATTTTCTATTACCATACCAAGCAATTGAAGAGGTTGAAAAAGTACAAATCCAAAAGACCATTTATGTTCAACCATATGCTGGTTGAGCCCTGTGACGTGAGCTGTTTGTTTGTGTCTTTGCCCTTAGATTGGGGAAGTTTTAGAACTTCACTGCTAAGCTTTAAATAGATATTTTTGAGCAAATTTTTATGTAATTTTTTACTCCATTAAATAGTTCTATTGTCTCTTAACATTGTAATCCTATTGCTAGTAATATGGGAACTTGGAAGGTCAATATGTGGAGAAAGTACCCTGATATGGAGGGCATAGAGAAAGAAACTGTACCAGAGTCTCCAAAGACTTCTTGTATGTCTCTCCTGTGATGGATGCCACAACACTGATGTTACTTTTTGTCATGTAGAAATTCAGCAAACTATGGAACCTTCTCTTATTTAAGAATTCAAATAGCATTTTTCATGCTCACCTTCCAAATTAGGAAAACGGAGAGTGACAGGACCTTCAGCTGCTGTGCAATAAGAATCGCTGGATACAGCCTGCACTGCTCCAATCTGCCATTAAAGTCACTTTCAGCTCTCTGGTAAGAACAGAGCATATAGATACAGAACTTTTAAAGAAGAAGTGCTGGCTTTAATTAGGACTCACCCCTGCAGCTTTCACGAAACTCTCAGTTACACGATTCAGCAGAGGATGACCCAAATCGAAAAGGGATTGCCCGTCAAATTTCTTGAGATCATTCAGAAGACAAGTTATTATATTTAAACATAAATTGAAGTTCATTAAAATTATTAGTAAAGTGAATATGCCGGTTAGAAAAATGAATACGACAGGCTGCCAAATGTTGCATGCACAAAGAAACGTGGCCACATGTTAGCAACGTAAAGTGTCTTCTCGTACAGAAGACCAACTAAACAGCAAGAACCAACTGCTGCAAGCTGTGGTGTACAGAAGACCAACTAAACAGCAAGAACCAACTGCTGCAAGCTGTGGTTTTGTGGACCGAGCATTTGTCACAAGAGACATAAATCCCTCTTCAGTTGCTAGAAAAACATTCCGTATCACCGCCAAAAGTATCGCTGCAGCTACCAGAGAAAGGAATTTCCACGACCCGAATACACGTTCATTCAGAAACTCTCTTTCAGCAATCTAACATCTTCTTCGCTGTCGATCATCCCGTTTATGAAATCGGTGTATCGTGTGAAAACCAGCGCACCCGGAGCCGCAGAAGATTCAAATGCCACCAGATTTCTCAAGATTACCTCCGTGTTGGCATCCAACCTTACTTTGGGGAGGTAAATCGTGGCAGTCTTCTCATCAAATTGTATTGTGGTGAGGTCGCCGTCCGTAGCAACGAATTTGACTCCCGCAGAGGATAAAGCGGCCACGGATGGAATAGCTAGTTCGTCTCGTGTGGGCGGTATGATCTTTTCGGTGGATTCTTGGCCCTCCCCCTTTTCGGCTCCCTCTGCATCCTCCTCCTCAGATTTCATCTCATCTTGATCGACAAAAAGAGACAAGGGTTTCTTCAGAGCACTCAGAGCAGGCAGATTCCCAATAATAGAAAGAAGATGTAAGGGCAACTTCATCAGAAATCGCAGAGGCCTCCCGTTCCTCCCGTTCAGCAACTTCATCAGCAATCGCAGAGGCCTCAAGCGCTTACCTTGCCTCCGGAGGAGTTGCTTCCTACCGGCTTTGGTTTGCAAGGTATGATCTGTCTCTGCCGCCTCTCGCGACTCATGACGGTCGATTATGGCCGGCATCTCCCGGTATCTTGAATCAAGTCGAGAAGACCCATTCGAATTCAGAGAGAGGGCTTTGACAGGCGAGTTTCAGATGAATAGACCGGGACGGACGCTCACGCTAGGCTTACCGGGCCATACGAACATAGCGGCGTGATCCTGTGTATAGAGAAGACCCATTCGAACTCAGAGCGAGGGCTTTGACAGGCCAGTCTGAGATTAAATTTGAGTCCCTGTGTTTGGTTTTCCCCTGTAGGGTTCTTAACAGAACGTGCGACGAAGGCTAACAGCTGTTGAACCATGGTGCATCATGGCATGCACCAGCTGCCAATGTAGAACATTGTAACAGGGAACACCGAGCTTTACTAAACCGCATACCCGGGCAGAAGTAATGCTAACATTAAAACCAGACACCCGTGACGGTTAGCGAAAATATGCACCGGGCTTATTGCTTTAAGCTATGGTCGAGCCTCTTCCGCCTCGGGAAGAGGCCAAATAAGATGGCGAAGTTCAGCTGCGAATGAAACTTAGCATAAGCGACTAACAAAGCATTTCGAAACTTTAGCATAACAACCGAAACAGCCGAATAACACCTTCGAATTAATGCTATCTCTGGAACGATCGATTACTATAGTCCCTGCCGGATGCCAGATGGCAGGGACTAATAATGACGACTCTCCTACTTATGACTATGTTTGTAATGAACAATGATTAACAATATTTTCATGTAGCCGATATCGTGAAGCTTATGATGAGGAACTTCGTGCTATTAATAGATGGTTATCATTCAACCTTTAGCCAAATTGGTGGCAATAGATTTAACATAACACGTACTAAAATGAGTTCCATGCAAGTTTATACTACACACAAATCACACAAAAAACTATTACATTTACACCTCTCACATTGTTTTTTGGGCCCGATGGAGTTACATCCATAGCAACTTGCTTTGACACCAAATTTGAAAAATCTACACATAGAACAAAAATCATTCAATTATTATTACAATACATACTCATATACAATACACTTGTATAAGTGTTGTTAGATCCAACTTATTCCAAGCTTGGAGATAGAGGTTGAGAGATATCTCAACAGTCTCCAACAAACTTCAAAAAATTCTAAAATAAATATCAATTCTAACAACATATATAGTTAGCACTAAAATATTTTCATTAACACATGGACATTGCAATATTTAGATATTATTTTTTTATTGATAATATATTTCAAAGGAAATATATCTCTCTACACATATATATTTGATATTATTTTATTTATTTATCATTCATACTGAAATATTTTACTTAATATACATATTCAAATAATTTATTTATGACAAAATTAATATGTGTTTAAAATATTACATATCACTTCCATATTAAAAATTTAATGAATTATACAATTCACTTATTAACAAATAAATAATATTTTATTAGTTTATTATTTTTAATAACTTTATATATTAAATTGACATAAATTTTCACTTTAAAAAGAGAAACTTGTCAAATTCACCTTTCCACCTTTCCTAGTGATCATACTATCTAACCCATTAAATAATATCCTATACCTCTTTCTAGATTCAAATATTTAATAAGGTGATTTTTGACTTCTCTTGCCAGATACAATGATTAAAAAATATTCTAAAAAATATTCTATACCTCTTCCTAGATTCAAACATTTAATAAAATGATTTTTGACTTTTATTCCTAAATTCAAATATTTAATAAAATTATTTTTCCCTTCCCGTTGTGTATATATATACTATACCTCTTTTTACATTCAAATATTTAATAAAGTGATTTTTTATTCTTATTCCTAAATTCAAATATTTAATAATTTTTTTTTCTTCAATATATATTTACTTAAAAATAAAAAATCTAAATATACATTTAAAAATAAAATTTAAATTATAAAATTGAAAAAATGATAATTCAAAATTCTTAATTTTTCATGAACGACTTTCATGATCGGGAATCCAAGTATATTTAAAAATAAAATTTAAATTACAAAACATTATAATTTCACATAAACATATAATATGTTTGAAAAGGACAAAAGCCAACCCCTCCCCAAATTATCAGCGACATAATATGCAGGTCCACTCGCAAAAAGAGAGTCCTATGTAATTGCAATGACCAACTTGCTTGTTAAACCAAATTAACAACCACTCGTGAGCTAGCCACAACTTATCCCACTCTCAGGTAGTAACAAGACACTAACAAATTAAGGGACTGGAGATTTTTCATAGGTTTTTTTTAATGTTTGGGGGCATTTTTTGGCTATATTTTTTATGGTTATAGTTTATAATTTAAACTATAGTTTAAAAATTATATATTTTTGTTTTGAAAGTTATGGAAATTTTGGTAATATTTTGAAAAAATTTAATAGGAATTTTTGTAAATTCAAATAAAAATTATGAAAATATATAATTTTAAATGCTTTAAATATTTTTGATAGTGTTAGAATCCATTTCCACTATCAAAAACATAACTCAGACACTGCAGCAACAAAATTTTTAAAATTTTTTACCCAAAATCCACCCACTTTTAATTATCCGAACAATTTACCGGCCTGGTGTCCAACAACACCTCAGCCTAACAATTACCGGCCTGGTGTCCAACAACACCTCAGCCTCACCGCCCTATACGACCCCTATTTTTTGTCCCAAGAATGTGTTTTGACCAGTAATTTAAGAGAAGGTGGCTGGAGATTTTACACGTCTTTTCGATGTGGGCACGTGTGCGGCAATGAAAGTCCCGGAAAATTTTGTTTTGAACATTTAATTTAAAATAATCGTCCAGTGGACAGGCACTGAGAATTATCGGCTTGTTGACTCGATCTAGTCTCCTCCACCACGTCTCTGGTCTATTTGGTTCTATAGTAGATATAACACCCACTATTCCTTTCCCTTGATCTATTTTTATGTATCAATCAGAAGTACAGAATGCAGGGGTAGCGTTTCGGAAGGCAGCAGTTTACGAGGAAGCTAGTATCTAACAAGGCTATAGGCAGAATTTTTTTTAGAATGAAAGGATATTTTTTTGGAAATTTAATTTTGAGAGTTTGAGTGGTTTTTTATGTTGGAAATGGATGAAGGGATATCAAAAATTCTGATTCACCTAAAATTCTGAAGCTTAACAATTATAATCCAGATTTCCAAAAAATTCTATCAAATTTTCTCAAAATCCAACTAAAATTTCCATTATTTTTTTAGCAAAATTGTAACTTCATTAAACTACCACTTCATTTAATATGTGTATGGGTTTAATACCCTAACATTTTTATTTTTAGTTTTTAAAATTATATATTTAAGTGATTTTTCATTTTTTAATTTTAAATAAAATAAGGGAGTGCACTTCATTTAATGTGTATGAGTTTAATACCCTAATATTTTTATTTTTAGTTTTTAAGATTATAGATTTAGGTGATTTTTTATTTTTTCAATTTTAAATAAAATAAGGGAGTGTTTAAGTATTATGATGATGATGATGATGGTTAACGTCCACTGAGACCAAATAATGGTCTATCGGACCTAAAGAAACAAATTATCTATTTTGATTTAAGATTTTATTTCTATGCTCAAAAAGCTTGGAGAGAAGCCTCTCAAGCTCACTATAATTTTGACATTGTAAAAGGCTAGGAAGGTCAGTATTGTAACAAAGATTGTGAAACTGAGATCTAATGTGGTTATATGCGGGGCACTCTAAGAGGAAGTGATTTTCATCCTCAATGTTCCTATTCTCACATATACGGCAGATCCTTTCCGTCCATGGCGTTTTAGGAACTGCCCAACGACCTGTTTCATTATGGAGCTCATGAGAATTCGTTCTAATCTTTGCCATATTAATTTTCTTCTTTGAGCTAGTTAAAATAGAGAGATACTTTTGATCTTCTAAGGTGGGGTTGATGACCTTCTTATAATAACTTAATTTTCTTTTAGTCACTAAGTCTTTCTCACACCACATTTTTTCTAACTTAGAAGTAACAATATCTTTAATGTTATTTATGTTTTGCAATGCATCATTTTCGTTGATCTCCCAATAGTTTAACCAAGCCCTTGTGTCTTTATGCCACCCTCGATTGAGCCTTAGGTGGTTTTGGCTAGAATTTAAAGCTAGCTTAGGAAGTCTATGATCGTCTATGTTACTGATTTTGTGCTTGTACAACAGAAACCTAAGCATAGCTAGGCTCTCAATAGGGGAAAGACCTGCTTCTATAAGGAGAATAGGATAGGGTGTATTACTTTTAATTTTCAGGTTATAAGTTATAAAACGCTTCTGGATTTGCTCAATCTTTCTCCATGATTCTCTGGAGATGCTGCAACCCCAAACCTCACAGCCATATAAGATAACAGGAGCGACTAAAGTTTCAAAGAGGAACTTCTTTTTATCCCACATTACAAGGTTTGCTATTTTACAATTATTTTCAAGACAAAGTAAGCTTTATGAATATCAATTCCTAGGTACTTGTAAGAATACACTTCCTCCAAGTTATTATTGTCATACATAAAATTAGCGTAAGTGTCCTTCTTGGATTTGATAATCATAACTTTTGTTTTGTTAGTGTTAACAGTCAATACATACATGTCAGTATTGAGTGTATCTAATTATTATATATTTGGAAGTTTGATATGGAATTTGACCAAACAATTTTAATCAACCGTTTATTTTTTTTTTGGTGATTTATCATAAATTTTGTAAAACATAAATATAATAAAAAATTTATAACCAAGACTTATAATTCCAAAAAATCTATACAAAATTTCAAACAAATTTCAGCACGACTGAAAAACTGCAACCCCTCTAACCAATTAGACTCAACATTTATTGCAAAGCTTATAACCAATCAGATTCAACATTTATTGCAAGGCTTATAGCTGCAAAGTGATCAGATGACAACATCGATGCACAGATGGGCCAACCCTTAGTGAACCGCAGTTGCCAACGCAGTGTGGTTCTCAACTTTGTGGATAAATTTAAGGCTATGTTGTTGGCATTTTCGTTTAAATGATTTTACTTTTCAGTTAGATAGTCTCATATTTTTTTTTTCTAAGTTAAGACTAACCTAAGCGCCCATGGGGGATTTGAACTAGTGACCTATCGCAATGAGTGCCTTAACAAAGCACCCATTCAGCGTCAATCCAAAGCCCCGTGGGCTTTAAATAGCCTCGTATTTACTACTAACCACTTAAATATTATTATTACATCACTAAAAAAGCACATGATTAATTTCCCGATTTACCGATTTTACATCTTGTTGATTGGATATTAATTTATTCTTCTCGACAAAATTAATATTAATTTACTATATTTTCTAAAATTCGATAACCCCTAATGTCCCTAAAACAATTTAATAAACGAAACAATTTAATGTATATAATTTTTTTTTAAATATTATTAACTACTATTTGAGTTTAGGATAATGTACAAATACTAGTTGGTCAAGAAAGGTGGAAAAAAGTCAAGGATAGTGGAATTTTATGGATGATAAATGATAATGTTTTCTTCCCAATCATCAAAACTATTTAAATTATTTGTTTGAGCTAATATTAAAGTATTGTACAATGAGTTTTTTTAATAGATTGCCATAATAATATATAGTATTGGTAAAAAAAGCTCAAAAGCCAAGGATAGTGGAATTTGATCGATAATAAATGATAATGTTTTCTTCCCCATCATTAAAACTAATTTAAATTATAATTATTTGTTTGAGGTAACATGAGAGTGTTGTACGGGGATTTTTTAATAGATTGTCATAATAATAGTTATATATATAGTTTAATTTTCGAAATACATAATATTAATATTTAAGTAATGGTTATATAATTCGTTAGAAAGTGATTTATATATATATATAATTAATTAATAATTTTATAAAACATATAGTAGCCTAATTTGTATAAAGAAAAGTTGTTGATATAAGTTATGGATGTTATTAGTTTAAAGAGGATGTATATCGTTACATTAATTGATAGGTAAAGTATATGAGAGGATTAGTAGATTTTGAAATTAAAATATGAACATAGTTACTAATGAAATATATGTTAAATGATTGATCGTGTTGATCATGGTTGACCATATTGATAAAATTGTATCAAGATGTGTTCTCGAGTCTAATATGGAAGATGTCGTAATGTCTTGTTATGTTGTGTTGTGGTATCTAACCATATTGAATTGGTCAAATAAAATAAAATTAATAATTTAATGTCCATGATTTTTGGGCTCTAGGTTTTGACAACCCATGGTTTTGCCCATGCTATTTGTGTATAGTATTTGTTATGATGAAAACCTAAGTCACATGGTTTGGGTTCTAGTTCAGGTTCCAGAATAATTAGGTTCAGTTCAAGTTCGAATTTTTTGATGAGGTCTCTCTCTCTCTCTCTCTCTCTCTCTCTCTCTCTATATATATATATATATATATATATATATAGCATAAAATTATAAGATATCAACATCAATAAACATAAAAAACATGGAAACTGCAAGGATAGATTACAAGCTCAAGTTCTGACATGAGGTTATGAGTTTTGATATATGGACTTGGTCAATGACTATGAGGTTCGATGAGGTTCACCCAACCTCAATTTTTTTTTTTTAAGTTTGCCAAAATTCGAACCTCGAGGTTGAAGTTCGACGAACCTTGTGACATAGATGAGAACTATTGAAAGGCTTGAGGAAATTCATTATGGAATGCAAGAGGAAAAACCTAGATCCATCTTACTCAAATTAAAGACATAAAATTAAAAATTTGAAATTATTTAAAATAAAAATAAAATTTAAAAACTATAAAAATGTAATTCTTATAAATATCGTTACGGTAGTTCATGTAAAATTGAGTTCATAGAGTCTCCAGGTTTTGACCATCCATGGTTTTTCCAATGGTGTGTGTGTGTGTGTGTGTATATATATATATATATATATATATATATACATATATATATATATATATATATATATATATATATATAACCAACCTAGATCCATCTTAACATTGGATCTATCAAGCATTGAGATTGATCAAATCTCTCAAGTTGCAAACTTTTCCTTAAGTTTTGCACTCAAAAAAGAGGTTTGCACCCTGAGACATTTCATTTCTCTCAGTGTTTGATAGATCAAGAGTTAAAATGGATCTAGTTGGTTCATAATGAAATATATATGATATGGTTGACCATAAATAACCATGTTAAACCATGGTTTTCCATAGTTGAGTATTGTTAACCATGATTGCCTATACTTGACTATATTTGACTTTAGTTAGCTATGGTCGATTATGTGTGACTATATTTCACTATGATTAACTTTGATGAACCAAGGTATATTAATATTGAATTTAGTTAATCATGGGTGAACATGAACTATAAATAACCATTTTTATTGTGGTTGACTATGGATAACATGATTGACCATGGTTGATGATGTGTGGCTATGATTTTGAATGATTAACTTGATAAATCAAGGCCTATTAAGATTAAATTTGGATGACCATTGTTGAAAATGTCAACTATAAATAACCATGTTGATTGTGGTAGGCTATGGATGACACGATTAACCATGGTTTACTATGGAAGCCTTTTGTTGACCATGTGTAACAACCCTGGTTAAAAACTCATGTAAAAATATATATGGCCACGGTGATGGGACACATATTCCAAGTCGAATGTTGGGTAAGACATCCTAGGGAGTGTTCATTTGGTTGTTTATGGCTAAGGAAATGGGCAAAGGTAGTGGCTAAGGCTTTGGAAAGACAAAATGGCATTTTTGACACATTTATTTATGAAAATAATGAAAATTTGGAGAGAAGGGAGGTGAAAGGTCATAGGTTGTATATGAGGAGGAAAATGAAGGACAATAATGGAAAATGAAGAAAATATAGGCCTCATTCATAAAAAGGCTTCTGAAGGTCAGTTGGTAACGTTTTGTCAATTTAGTTTTGGATCTCTCTCATTATTCTCTCTCTCTCTCTCTCCAACTCTTGGCCACTTAGATTTTTCTTGGAGCATTTTGGCATTGGAGCAAGAAAGGTGAAGAAGGCAAGATGACACAAAATATCAAGCAAGGAAGAGAAGGATCAAGCAGCTACATCAAGATGCTTTACATGTATCGATTTACATGTGTGTTTTCCCTGTTAGATTGGGAATGCATGGTATTTCATGTGGTTCTTTTATTGTTGTGACATGGGTTTTACCAAGTGTAACAATATTTTTAGCGTAGCCTTGCCATTTCCAGATAGCCATGGTGTGATGGGGTTCTCATGTTTTGGTTGAGTTGGATTGCCAGATGGATTCAAAATTGAGTGGGGTGGATCTTCGAATGATAGTGCACATGGCCTAAGGGTCCTTGAACCAGACTGTGGATCATAGTAAAACCACTGGCCTAGTGACACCAAAGCCAGACTGTGGGTTATAGTAAAGCAAAGATTGTGTTGCTTCGAGGGGCCTAAGAATCCTTGTCGGTTAATGGCACGATATACGGTAAATCCAAGAGGTAGTTTTCTCTTTGTTGGGCCTAGTAATCCCGACTTTGGGATATGCAATATAGCTTGGAGAGTGGGTCTCGATTTAGGGCCTAGTGATCCAGGTTTTTATTGCGGTAAAGCTTGAGAGGCTAGGAGATAGGAAAATTCCTCATGGTGTAGGGGGAGAAATCCAGTGGCATACATGCTTTTTTGACCTACTGATTGGGTGGAGATCACGGTAAATCCTGTTATGATGAGTTGATTGTGTTGGCCTAATGATCTAGGATGGATTACGGTAAAGCATCATTTATATTGATGAGGGTGAGGTGATTTAGCCTCAGTATGCCATGGTTGTTTCTTTTGCTTTGAGTCCCACATTCATGCTCTGAATGTGGCACGAGGGTGAATGACCGAAGAGATATTTGGCTCAGTCATTCTATTGTCAAGTGGAATGTGGAAGTCCCATCCCGGGTTTGGATTTTATATCATTAATGAAAGGTTATTTCTCCTTGTATCTCTATGAAAATTTTGATGGATTATATGTGATTTACATGACTGTACTTTCGTTGGTATTTCTATTGCCATTATGTTGGTTATATATGTGTTTTATGACAACAACTATGTATGGATCTCATCATGTTTTTACATGTAATTGAATGATCAATGTGTTTATTATGTAATGGATGGAATGGAGGCTAAAGTGAGAAGGAAAAAATGCTTCATGGTGAATCTCAGATAAGTATGAGACCCCTATGCTTAGATTTGATTATTTACACCTGTAGGTTGCATATTTACTAAGTGTTTGAAAAAAGGTCTGTCATGGCTAGGGTGGGTTATGTCAAGTCCTTTATTAAGTTTTGAGTTAGAGGCTTGGCCTTCATGTCATTTATTGTATTGGAAAGTCTCATCAATTTCTAGGCATTGGCTTGGAGACTAGCCCTGAAAACGTGGCTTAACTATCGCAGTCTTTGGCATAGAACTGTTTGAGAAACATTGCAGTCTCTCCCTTGTAGGAATTGTTGGAGTGACTATAGGGTTCCAGTCACATGGATTCCTATTCATTGGGTCAAATTTGGGTTTAGTTAATTCAAATGCTAGGTTAACTCATGGGGTGGGCACCTGGAGTGGTGGATTAGCTCTGGGGGGTCCTGAAGCACCCGAGGGAGGTCTATAACATCTTATTTTATCGAATCCAATTCCTTAAGGTTACTTAGGTGGTTGAGTCTTATCATAGAAGCCTATCCTCGTATGCTCACCCTAACTGGCCGATTACCTACGTAGATGTGGGAGGAGGGTGTTACAGAGTGGTATCAGAGCATGGTTCACCCCTCATACTGGATGGACGGTGTGTGTTGGTCATGTATACATATCAGTTGCATGTGTGTCTCTTACACTTGCATTCCATGTCCTTGTTGCATTTCGTAATGATTGATCATGATTGTGAAAAGTTGTCATGAGGAAATTGATGTGGATTTTGTGGAATGCATCATCATGAGTATATGACTGGTTACATGATTATATGAAGCTTGATTACATCCTTGTATTTTAGATTTCATTCTTGTATGTTTGATTACATGTATTAGTCTTTTAGGTTGGTTACAAGAATTGATTGCTTACTCTCAACTACATGCATTCATGCGTATGTGTAGTTGCTTAGGAATTGCTTATGCATGTTGATAGTTGCATGTGGAAATGCGTACAATGGAGTAATGGTTGTTATCATGCATGAGTTCATGGTTTGTGTAGTTGATATGGCCATGCATTGATGACTGGACTGTTGCACTAAAAATTTTCACCTTGACATTTTGCAATCTTTGTGAGTCCATTACCACTCATATTTTCCTCCTTTGCAAGTCTAAAGCCTCAGTTCTTCATATCTAGCCTTGAAAGTAAGAGAAAAGCCCTAAAAGTATTTAAAATTTTGGTTTCGCACTTTCTCTTAGTCTTACCTGCGGTCCCACACCTGATGGTCATGTCTCTTGTGCACCTGACCGCTCTGTCCTTGTGTTATGGGTGCGGACCCCTGTAAAGGTTAAAAAGGCACGAGTACATTAAAAAAAAATCACTTTCAGTCATTTCTAGAAGCTTCTGGAAGGAATCTTGAGGTGGCAAGTTCACTCTCTTAAGGTTCATGCATCCCATACCTTAAGGAGCTAACCCCTTGATGTGAGGAGCTTATCCCTTTGAAGGAGGATTATATCCCTTCATAGATGGACCTGTAACCAGAAGCCCTAAAAGTCTTTAAAACTTTGGTTTCACACTTTCTCTTAGTATTACCTGCGGTCCCGCACCTAATGGTCATGTCTCCTGCACAACTGACCACTTTGTCCTTGTGTTATGGGTGCGGTCCCCTATAAAAGTTAAAAAGGCACGAGTACATTCTAAAAAACTCACTTTCAATCATTTCTAGAAGCTTCTGGAAGGAATCTTGAGGTGGCAAGTTCGCTCTCTTAAGGTTCATGCATCCCATACCTTAAGGAGCTAACCCCTTGATGTGAGGAGCTTATCCCTTTAAAGGAGGATTCTATCCTTTAATAGATGGACCTATAACCTCCTCCTCTACAATATAAAATGAAGCATTGGGCTGGTTACTAAGGAGGTTGGAAGATGAATATTTTTGAGGTGAAATGTTGCTGGAACTTAGTCTTCTTTAGTTGAACTTTTATGAGGAGAGATTACATAGCTCTAAGATCTCATTTGGAAGAGTGCAAGGCCTGTCAAAGTAAAGGAAATTCCTGTTTCGGACCCTAGGAAGAGCTTGTTCAACATCAAGGGTGAAAAGTTTGTAAGGTTCTTCTACTTCAAAGTTAATACAAATAAGTTTGTTTTTCTCAATAAGTTGTTCATTAATGGTTTATTTTATGGATTCCTTGATCACCATGATAGACATGATTTACGATATTTGCTATGCAGGTGCTATTTGATGTTTGCTTTTTTGTGATTGCAAGTCTTTAGAGATAACTCTTTAGGGCAATCGAGGGATGACTACAACGAACAAGCGTTGGATCTAAGGTAGGATCATAACACCTCTATAGTATTTATATGTAAATTGCATATATCTAGAGAAAGATATATTTGTTTGTTTGTTTGTTGCTAGATTATCGTGTGATACTAGGGAGATCAGTCTTGTCTGCAAGATTAATTTACCCGACCAACAAATTGGCGACTCCACTGGGGAACAACCCCGGAATCTCTAGTTTCAATAAGAACTAATGTGTGATTTCCCACATACTGATATTGAAACTGTGGCGGAAGAGCCATTGCTGATGAATACTTGTTTCTTATCAGTACTCTTGATCCATGGTATGGAGATATTATTATTTATCTCCAAACCCAATCTTTTCAGCCTGAAATATCATGATCTCAATGACAGAAAATACATTTCCAATCCCAACAATACAATATTATTGGTGATACAATTTATCGTCGTGGAGCAGATTTTTCTTTCTGACGTTGTTTAACTCATGAATAAGCTAAAAAGGTTCTAATTGACTGTCACTCTGGAGCATCTGGCGGTCATATGTCCGGGTATGCCACAACCCAAAAGATATTGCGCGCTGGTTATTTCTGGCCATCTTTATTCAAAGATTGTATTTGTGCAGTCCAGAAATGCCACAATTGTCAAATCTTTGATCGTAAGATGCATGTTCCACCCACTCGTCTTCACCGTATAATTGCTGTCAGTCCTTTCGCAAAGTGGGGTATTGACTTTATTACATGTCACCCTCACTTGGTCAGGGGGCATGCGTATATTATCCTAGCGGTAGATTATTTTAGGAGGTGGGCCGAGGTAAGTCCTACATTTTCAGTAGACGGCAAGACTACTGCAACTTTAGTATTCAATCATATAATTGCTATATTCGGTGTTCCTCAAGCTATTATCACTGATCAAGGAAGTCACTTTCGAAACATGATGATGACTGAACTGACAGATTAACTTGGCCTGTGCCATGATAGTTCTACTCAGTATTACCCACAGGCTAATGGTCTGGTTGAATCTATCAATAAAGTTTTAGTCACTATGATTAGACGAATCATTGGTATTCATAAGTCGAATTGGCATACCATGCTATTTTCAGCACTTTGGGCATATCAAACCTCAGTAAAAACATCAACTGGTTTCACTCCATTTCAACTAGTCTATGGTTTGGAAGCAGTGTTACCTATTGAATGCGAAATTCTGTCATTTCAATTAGCCATAGAATTACTTCCAGCTACTTCTGAAGAGGAGAAACGTTTTTTTACTTAGCTTTGCTAGATGAGAATCGATGCGCTGCTGTGATAGCAAATGACACTCATGCGAAACGAGTGAAAGCTCAGTACAATAGAAATGTTACACCTTGTAATTTTTCGGAAGGAGACCTTGTTTTACTATATGATCAAGCAAAAGATAAGCTAGGGGCTGGAAAGTTTGTACCTATGTGGCATGGTCCTTACATTGTTAAACGAAAGCTGGCAAAAGGGGCTTATGAATTAATACATTTTGACGGTCTCTCTTTGGGTAACCCAAAAATGGACTTTATCTGAAGAGATATTATGCTTAAATTTGATGTGGAGATTTTTTGTTAGATTAGTTTCTTTACTGCTGGTGTGTTTTAGATTAAAAAGTGTGCCTAGTTTAGAGAGTGCTCTTATCATTATTCCTGATTATCTCGATTTTACTCTTCATATTGCAGATGTCGACATCTCTTGAAACATACATTGGTTTTGTTGATGGTTCTTGTCGTAATACACAGAAAATTTCTTCCATAGCTTGGGTTATCTTTTCACCCTCTGATGAGTTAGTATCTATGCATGGGGTAAGCCTCAGTCAAACAATGAATAACATTGCAGAGTATAGTGCAGTGATTGAGTTATTATCTGAATCCATTTCATTTGGGGTTCGAAGTTTGATTGTTAGGTTGGATTCTGAACTCGTTGTATTACAACTTAACATGGTTTATGCCATTAGAAATCTAGTGTTCTTAAGGTTATTTTTGAGAGTTCGTCTCTTGGAACGTGAATTTGACTACATTGAATGTCAACATATTCCAAGACATTTAAATACATTATCAGATGCAGTTGCTTCTAGTATGATAAATAGACATTTGCAATAATCAAAATAGTAAATTTAATAACATTCGATAACATGTTACACGAGATAGCCAGTAATAATGATATATCATAGCATAGAAGTAGTGTTTCAAAATATAAATCGTCTTTTATCATAGGTTGAAAAGCACCTTATGATCGGTAAAAATGACAAATACAAAAGTCAAAATGTCATGAGTCTGCAAAGTCGATCATCCTATCCTTGGCGATGATCACAATAAGAAACCACTGCTCAGGCCACTCTACATAGGAACCTTGTTACGTCCCTATAATACTAGTGATTACCCCATTACTATTGTAGTTGTATCCCTTATTAATATTGTTGTGCCTCTATTGCCCCATATTATTGTTACTGTGCCCATAGAATCCCTCTATTGTTATTTTTGTGGCTTTATATTATTATTGATAGGTTGGCTGGGTTATATTGTGACTCCTTAGACTCCTATATATAGAAAGGAGGTTTTTTCATTTGAATCATCATGGAATCATTCATTTTTGTAATGTAAAGGAAGTTGCCCCTCGAAGAGGCTGAATTATAAGGTGTTGATCTATCTTTTCTATATTTCTGTGAGCTGGTTTCATAACATTTGGTATCAGAGATTTGGATTCTAGGGTTTCGCTGCTCCAAACAGGTCATCGTGGAATTTTTGTTATAACTTTTTTTCTACGATGTTGCAGAAGCTAAAAAAAAACCATTTGAGAAGAGATCATACTGAAGCTTGGGTCCAAATTTCAGAGCTTTTTGCACTATAGTAGTGGAGCTATGATATGAGGAAGTTGGTCTTTTTGTAGACTCCTGAATTACATTCCAAACAGGTGACCTCGGGAAAATCGTCATAACTTTCTCTCTGGGCATCAGATTGAAAATTCGTAAGAAGGTACAGAAAGAGGATGGATCGTAGTTTCCTGTGTATATTTTTCGGAGCCAAAGGTTGAAACAGGGACACGTGGCACGTCATACAAGTTCACTCTACTGAACTAGTCTATAATCAGGTCACTGTGGGAGATTTAGCATAACTCTTCTTTGAAGAATCCAATTGGGATCGGACTAGTGGCATTGGAAAGAGGACACAGGGGGTACTGCAGGTTGCAATTTCAGAACTGGATGATATGAAATTACAGAGATACATCAGAGGTAATATCGAGCTCCTACAAAGTGAAAAAAGGTGTGTAGATTTTTTTAAAATTTTTACTTAAGCTTGGTTTGGAAAATTATTTAGAAGGAATTCAAAGGGCATAGTAGAGCATTATTATTAGTAACTGATGCCCCAAGGAAAGAAAATGCAAAATCCTGAGAGCTCTAGCATGACTCATGAAGAAGGGGAAGAAATGCTACATGATATATCAAGATTACAAGACCAAGTGCAACAAATTTCACTCTCACAAAAGATAACAGAAGCTAAGATAAATGGCGTGGAATCTAAGATAAAGGGCATGGAAGCTAAGATTGATGATTTGAAGATAGATTTGAAGGAAGATTTGACAAATTTTCTACAAGAAATACTTACTAATGGTGAAAAGGTAGTAAAGGAAACTCATGATGCGAACGAAAACAATGTTAATCATGATTTCATAGATCTAATGTTGGATCGAAGGCCCATCATATTCCAAAAATATATATGAGGAAGTTTGATGGCAAGGATCCCGCGACATGGATATTACAGATGGAGCAATTTTTCGAACTCAATAATGTGCAAAACACACAAATGGTACGTATTGCAACTTTATATTTGGAGCCAAATCAGTTTGTATGATATCAATGGCTTTGCTCTCGTAAAGAAATTATCACTTGGGCAATTTTTACGGAAGAATTGATAGCACATTATGAGGATACAAAAAGAAACACTTTTTTTTAGCCAATTGATAAGTCTCAAACAAAAGGGTTCAATAATGGAGCACATTGAGGAGTTCCAAAAATTGAACAGAAGGGTAAAAAATATTCCAGAGGAGCATAGGATTGATGTGTTCATAGGGACTTTAAAGGATAATATCCAACATGATGTTCGCCTTTGAGAACCTGATTCATTAGAGAAGGCATTCAGGTTAGCAAGAAAAATGGAAAGAAAAATTATGGCAACCAGGAAGCATACCACTCACAACTATAAATATGGAAGTGTTGTTGCCCCTAGTCTTCCATAACATATAAGGTTCACACCACAACATTTGGAAGAAAAAAGAGCAAAAGGGCTTTGTTACAGTTGTGATAGCAAATACACTAAAGGTCATAAGTGTGCTAAGAAGAAATTATTCTACATAGATTGTGAAGAGGAAGAGGAAAAGGAAAAAGAAAGGTCAAAAGAAGACGATATACTCCAGGAACAAAGTCTAGATAAAGAAGAAATGAATCCAACCATATCTTGTAATGCATTGGCTGGAATTACCACTCCTCAAACCATCAAGATAGAAGGACAAATCAAGAAGAAAGAGGTAATAGTGTTGATTGATTCAGGAAGTACCCACAATTTTATTCATTGTAAGGTAGCAAAAGAATTGAATTGCTTCCTATATCTAGCACCGGAGTGTCAAGTGATGGTTGCAAATGGAGGAACAATAAATTTCTCTGGAAAGTAATATCAAGCTATCCATGGGAGAATATGTATTGACTAGCCCAATGCTTTTCATTCCAATGGGAGGTGCTAATGTTGTACTAGGAGTCCAATGGCTACAATCCTTGGGTACAATAGCTTTTAATTTTCAAGAACTTTTCATGAAATTTTATGCAGAAGGAAAGGAAGCTGAATTAAGGGGTATTGCAGGGAAACCAGGAAAGATAATTAGCTCTAACAGTATGAAAAAGACTCTAAAAAAGGAACAAAGAGGTGTAATTGCACAATTATGTTCGCTAGATGTTTCCACATCGAAATCATCTATTTCTCCAGATCTCCAAAAAGTCTTGGACAATCATTCCAAGGTATTTGAGAATCCCAAAGGTCTCCCACCTATTCGTGATCATGATCATGCTATTCATCTGATTCCAGGAAGTGTTCCTCCAAACATCAGGCTGTACAGATATCCCTATGCCCAAAAGAGTGAAATTGAATGCATGGTTGCAGAAATTCCAGAGGTTGGTATAATTCAACCTAGTCAAAGTTCTTTCTCTACTCCAGTAGTATTGGTGCACAAGAAGGATGGATCATGGTGCATGTGTCTGAATTATAGGGAGATCAATAAGCTCACTATTAAAGATAAGTTTCCCATTCCTGTCATTGATGAATTACTGGATGAATTGCATGGATCAATTTAGTTCACCAAGTTGGATCTTCATTGAGGATAAAATCAAATCAGAATGAAGACTGAAGACATTTCGAAAACAACATTTAGAACTCATGAGGGTCATTATGAATTTTTGGTCATGCCTTTTGGCCTTACCAATGCACCTTCTACATTTCAAGGTTTGATGAATTCAATTTTCAAACCATTCCTTAGAAAGTTTGTGTTAGTAGTTTTTGATGATATACTAATCTACAGCAAGTCGTGGAAGGATCATGTTGAACATGTTGACAAGGTACTACAACTATTGGAGGAGAAACAATTATATGCAAAAATATCCAAATGTTTCTTTGGAGTACAAGAGGTGGAATATTTGGGTCATATTGTATCTCATGAAGGATTTAAGGTCGACCCTAGCAAAATTAAAGCCATTAAGGAATGGAAAATCCCCACATCCATAAAGCATCTACGAGGATTTCCCTGGTTGACAGGGTATTATCGCAAGTTTGTTAAGAATTATGGGAGAATAGTAGCACCTCTAACAACATTATTGAAGAAAGATGTATTTTCATGGATTCCAGAAGCAACAAAGGCCTTCGAACATCTTAAAGAGGCAATGTGCCAGGCAGCAGTCTTAGCTACATCGAACTTCACAAAAACCTTTATTGTGGAATGTGATGCTTCAAGAAATGGAATTGGTGCTGTTTTAATGCAAGATGAAAGACCAATTGCTTTTGAAAGTCGTCCAATCAAGGGAAAGTTTTTACACAAAGATATTTATGAGAAAGAAATGTTGGCAATACTACATGCACTTAAGAAATGGTGACCCTACCTAATGGGAATAAACTTCAAGGTAAAAACGGACCATGATAGCCTTACATACTTTTTAGAACAAATATTATCATCTGAAGAGCAACAAAAGTGGGTCACAAAGATGTTGGGTTATGACTTTGAAATCATCTACAAAAAAGGGAAGCAAAATGTGGTGGTAGATGCACTCTCAAGAAAGGACAAGGATGTGGAAGCATTGTTGTGCGCCATTTCTATTATCCAGCCAGATTGGATAAATGAAGCAAGGGGGAAATGGAAGAATGATGAAGAAGTGTGGGCACTTATTCAAAAGTTACAACAAGATTCTAGTACATATGATACATTTAGCTGGAAAAATGATTCGTTATGGTACAAAGATCGCTTATACCTCTGTAAGAATTCCCAACTCAAACAAAAGATTCTTATCGAATTGCACACTTCTCCCTTAGGAGGGCACTCAGGATTTTTAAAAACTTACAACAGGGTTAAGAAGGAATTTTTTTGGGATGGCCTTAAATTAGATATTCAAAAGTTTGTGGCAGAATGTTTGGTTTGCCAACAAAATAAAGTTGAAACAATTAAGACCCCGGGTCTATTACAACCTTTATCCATTCCAGGCCAACGTTGGGAGGAGGTTTCAATGGATTTTATCATAGATTTACCCAATTTTGAGGGAAAGAGTGTCATCATGGTGGTAGTTGACAGACTTACCAAGTATGCACACTTTTTTGCATTATCACATCCATTTAAGGCCATTACAATTTCTACTGCATTCATGGAAACAATTCAAAAGCTACATTGAAACCCAAAGATTATTGTAAGTGATAGAGATCCCATTTTCACTGGAAATTTTTGGACAAAATTATTTTCTTGTCTCGGTACTCAGTTAGCTCATAGCTCATCTTATCATCCTTAATCTGATGGGCAAATTGAGATAGTAAACAAATGTTTGGAAGGATATCTTCGTTGCTTTGTATATGATAAGTAGACACAATGGGTCAAACCGTTGCCTCTGGCTGAATGGTGGTATAACACTTCCTTCCATACAACAACAAAAATAACCCCATTTATTTCACTTTATGGATATCAGCCACCATCCATCACTTCATATTTAAGAGAAAATTCTAAGGTTCAAGCAGTGGAAAATCACATCGAGCATCAACAACAAGTCCTCCAACTCTTAAAGGATAACCTCATGTTGGCGCAGAATAGAATGAAATAACAGGTAGATCAACATCACAGTGAAAAATGTTTTGATGTAGGTGCTTGGGTATTCCTACAGCTACAACCATATAAACAAATATTCCTCAAGCGAGCTAAGAAGGATAATAAATTATCACCAAAGTATTATGGTCTGTACAAGGTGTTGTAAAAGATTGGTACGATGGCATACAAATTGGATCTTCCTGCAGCTTCTCGAGTGCACCCAGTTTTCCATGTTTCATGTTTAAAGAAGGTTATAGGCGACAAGCTCCCAGTTCAAACAATATTTCCAAAACTTGACGAGGAAGGAAAAATTATATTAGAATCGGAAGAAGTCACAGAAAAAACAACTTGACAGCTACTAAATCGATCAATTTCGGAGTATCTCATCAAGTGGAAGAACTTATCGGCTGAAGGTTCCACATGGGAGGATGAGAATTTTATACAGAAGCATCCAGAACTACTCAAGCATTGAGGACAACACTTTTTTGAAGGAGAGGGGCATGTTAGGTCCCTATAACACTAGTGATTACCCCATTACTATTGTATTTGTATCCCTTATTAATATTTTTGTGCCCCTATTGCCCCCATGTTGTTATTACTATGCCCCATAGAATCCCTCTATTGTTATTTTTGTGGCTTTATATTATTATTGATAAGCCGGCTGGGTTATATTGTGACTCGTTAGACTCCTATATATAGAAAGGAGGTTTTGTCATTTGAATCATCATGGAATCATTCATTTGTGTAATGTAAAGGAGGTTGCCCCCTAAAAGAGGATGAATTCTAAGGCGTTGATCTATCTTTTCTATCTTTTTGTGAGCTGGTTTCATAACAAACCTCCTAAAAGGTCCTGTGACCCCAATCACATATCTCTGTAACCTAAGTGGAATATCATCTATATCTGTCTCTGGAATATCTAGCGTCAAGCGCTCTAGATGATGCTCCAAATCAGTCAGGATCTCTGTTGATTAGTCTTGTGGGGTTGGTGCTGCTGTAGCTGGGTGTCTCCTCTCAAAAGGCTGGAGAGCAGCTGGTCGTCGTGGACCCACATCTACATTTAAACTTGTGATTATCAGTTTTGGATGATTTAAAAAAAAAAATTAGAACTTAGAAAGTGTTGAAAATGATTTTACCTGAATCATCCCATTATTCTCCTGGTGGGAGAATCATGTCTGGGTCACCACAATAATCCATCCCAGCATATGGAAAATCTTGAATCCCAAAAACTTGGTTTTTCAACCAACGAAAGTACTCGGGCAGAAATTGAACAACCTCTGTACCCTCCTCAGGGTGTTGGGCCATCAAGGAAACCCATCGAACTATCCTAGGCTCTCGAGGAAGACCACCATCAATAGGAATATGTTGTGGGGCTATCATGGGGATCCTCTCTAGAGCAAAGCTAACCATGATGAATCCATATCCAAATTTTTCAGTTGTCTGTTCTTTGCTTTGGTTAGTTGGCCTTTCACATTTGCCAACACAGCCTCGCACTGGTTGAATATTCTACCTCAAAAACAGTCTACTGCCATCTACATCTGGGATTCTGTAGCCAAATGCAATGTTATACTCCTGCATAACCTTGTAACAGTGAATGCAATGACCTTAAGCTCAGGACGATTGATATTTTTAATATCAATCCGTTTGTCCTTCATTTGATCATCACAAAACTCTAATCGTAGACTAGAAATAGACTGGCCACCTGGTCTAGTCCCGAAAAGAGATAATTGTTCGCCCCTCTTGGATAAACCAGTCAAAAAATATATGCGCTCCAGCTAGATTTCAAGCCGGTCCCACCAATGATGAAACACTGGTCCTGTATGTTCCATCTGTCTACCAGCCATTGCAAGAGGTCTACTTGGGCCCTCATAGCCTGTACGCCCTACAACTTTAGCAATCGACATGCTCTCAACGCCTGCATTGTGGGCATATTGTTTAAAGTGGAAAAATCCACATCCTCATCCTCGTGGTCTCGCCAAATAAGCATTTTGAATGTCCTATAACGCATAAAAGACATATTAGAACTAGATAGTTCAAAAATTTATGGGTAAAAATGGAGAAAAATTAATTTTAAAATTAATTTTTGCGGGGTCTGCACCCACCACTTACAGACAGTGCGTAGGTTCGCACGGGTTGCAAGCAACAGGTGCGGACCCACAACTTTTTTCTTTGTAGAAAAAAGTCAGGGTCCATATGGGCCACATGTTGAGCCTACGGACCCCCGCGAGTGAATTTCTAAACAAATTTTTCCCTTAAAAATTAAATCTAAAGCCTAAAATCAAAATGTAAATGGATGAAATGTAATATAAGGAAGTCATGGATTACCTGGAGCTAACGGTTCCTAATTTCGATGGACGGATTTTCCAGAATCTTCACAGGAACTTTCTTTCCAAAAGCTCTCACTTTTCACTCTGAACTCAAATGGTAAAAATGAAGTTGGAAAACCCCTTTTTATAAGTTTTTTGGAATAAATGAATTTTAAATTTATTTATTTTTAACTTTAAAAAGGAAACTTTTAAGTCATTTTTATTTATCTTAAACATATATGTGTAATGTTTTGAGTTTTTGTGCAGAATATTGGATTTTTCGAGAAAATTTATCACTTTTCAACAAAGAGCATACTTTTATCACTTTTTCGGACTCTTTAAAAAATTCACGAAAAAGCGAAACATTGGAGTCCTCTTTAAGCTCTTTTCAGACTCTCGAAAACTGAAAAGATTGCTGAGCACTTGATTGTTAAAACTCGTTAAAATAAATGAATAATCATCCCTTCAGTATAAGTTTATCCCTTTTATGGACTGAAATGGACTATTTACGAAAAGGGTACACGTTGACTAAATACGGTCAATAGAGTCCTCTTTAAACCCTTTTCAGACTCGTTAAATATGAAAAGATTGTTGAGCGGTTGCCTTTTTCAGCTCGTTAAAGTATTGAAAATTCATCCCTTTTGTATTATTTTATCCTTTTTTGGGCCTAAGGGATTATTTTACGAAAAAGTACCCCCATGGAGTTTTCTTAAGTTTTTCTTCTGACTCCCTAAAATTGAAAAACACCGAGTTTTTCCTATACTGGACTCGTTAAAATTTAACAGTAAAGGACCTATTCAATTTCAAACAGGAACGAACCACTCCTTCTTAGGGTTTGAATTTTAAACTAAGTTGGACTCATTCGAAGGATGAGCTTATAAACAAGAAAATTTTATCCTACTCAAGCTTGTCAAAAATAAAGCGGTACTTGCCAGAAATGGTGGGGGAAAAGAGAGAAAAATTAACCTATTTGTTACACTTTGTTTTATAAAAACCCATCAACCACTCTTGAACACGACACTTTTTGTTCACCTGGGTTGGGAAAATCCTTTGCATAAAATTTAATCAAACCATATTGAAAGTCTTCAGATGGTTTCTGGGTATTAGCTTTGGGTCAATTGTCACCAAACCATCTGCAGTGTTGTTATGTGATTAAGAGATCAATTCAAACAAACCATTCATCTGCAAAATATTTGTCATCCATTTTGACCATCCCTGAGTCAGTCCTTGCAAATATATTTCTTCAAAACTTGATCTATGATTTCGTGTTGTGGGCTTGCCTACGACGGATCACTTTCTATTGACTTCAGCTCATTATCTAGGAAGTTGATCTAGAAATCGTCAGTACCTTGAAAGTTGCATGCCCTAATGGCAGTTTTCTCGCCTTTGATGATAGGTTGCATCATTGACCTTGCGATTGAATGATTCTATGACATGTTTGACTTCGACTCATTCATTCACATTTCATGGATTGTACTGGGTACTTTGAGAGCCATTGACATTACTGGTGGTTTCTCTCACACTTGTTAATAGTTCACATCATTGACTGGTAATCAAGTGGTTTCTGCTATGTTCGACTTCGACACATTCATTCACATGGATAGAATTGTACTAGTTTGGGAAGCAAAAATCAAGACCTTGGATCTCGTTTATACCATCCAGGCTGTGAGGAATTTTGTTATTCATTATGCAGTGGACTATTCATAAACAGATGACTGCATCTATACTGTGTCTACACATGTCTATACTCTTGATGTATTACAAAATCATTCCTGTATCAGAACAATTTAGTCAATTTTCTAGTCAGTTTTGATCTGAGTATGGGAATGCCAACCTCAGTGATGACATGTCTATATATATATATATATATATATATATATATATATATATATATTTCATTGAATGTTTTTACAGGTTCCGACTGGGGTGTCCATAGGAAGATCCTTGAAATGATAAAGTACTTCACTCTTCATACATGAAAGGTTCCATCTTCATCTATTACAGACTTCGCTTTTTAGGGGGTAATATGTTGCACTAAAAATTGTCACCTTGACATTCTGCAATCTGTGTGAGTCCATTACCACTCATACTTTCCTCCTTTGCAAGTCTAAAGCCTCAGTTCTTCATATCAAGCCTTGAAAGTAAGAGAAAAGCCCTAAAAGTATTTAAAACTTTGGTTTCGCACTTTCTCTTAGTCTTACCTGTGGTCCCACACCTAATGGTCATGTCTCTTGTGCACCTGACCGCTCTGTCCTTGTGTTATGGGTGCGGACCCCTGTAAAAGTTAAAAAGGCACGAGTAAATTCTAAAAAAATCACTTTCATTCATTTCTAGAAGCTTCTGGAAGGAATCTTGAGGTGGCAAGTTCACTCTCTTAAGGTTCATGCATCCCATACCTTAAGGAGCTAACCCCTTGATGTGAGGAGCTTATCCCTTTGAAGGAGGATTATATCCGTTCATAGATGGACCTGTAACCTCTCCTATGCACTATAAAATGAGGCATTGGGCTGGTTACTAAGGAGGTTGGAAGCTGCATATTTTTGAGGTGAAATGCTACTGGAACTTAGTCTTCTTTAGTTGAACTTTCATGAGGAGAGATTACATACCTCTAAGATCTCATTTGGAAGAGTGCAAGGCTTGTGAAAGTAAAGGAAATTCATGTTTTCGACCCCAGGAAGAGCTTGTTCAACATCAAGGGTGAAAAGGTTGTAAGGTTCTTCTACTTCAAAGTTAATACAATTAAGTTTGTTTTTCTCAATAAGCTGTTCATTAATGGTTTATTTTATGGATACCTTGATCACCATGATAGACATGATTTATGATATTTGCCATGCAGGTGCTATTTGATGTTTGCTTTTTTTTATTGCAGGTCTTTAGAGATAACTCTTTTAGACAATCGAGGGATGACTACAACGAACAAATGTTGAATTTAAGAATAAAATTAAAAATTTAAGAATAAAATTAAAAATTTCAAATTATTTAAAATAAAAATAAAATTTAAAAACTATAAAAAAGTAATTCTTATAAATATCGTTATGATAGTTCATGTAAAATTGAGTTCATAGAGTCAATTTACTGTTGGCAGGTTTTGGACTCCAGGTTTTGACCATCCATGGTTTTTCCAATGGTATATATATATATATATATATATATATATATATATATATATATATATATATATATATAACCAACCTAGATTCATCTTAACATTGGATCTATCAAGCATCAAGATGGATCAAATCTCTCAAGTTGCAAACTTTTCCTCAAGTTTTGGGCTAAAAAAAGAGGTTTGCACCTTGAGACATTTGATTTCTCTCAGTGTTTGACAGATCAAGAGTTAAAATGGATGTAGATGGTTCATAATGAAATATCTATGATATGATTGACCATAAATAACCATGTTAAATCATGGTTTTCCATAGTTGAGTATTGTTAACCATGATTGCCTATACTTGACTATATTTGACTTTAGTTGGCCATGGTCGATTATGTGTGACTATATTTCACTATGATTAACTTTGATAAACCAAGGTATATTAATATTGAATTTACTTAATCATGGGTGAACATGAACTATAAATAGCCATTTTTATTGTGGTTGACTATGGATGACATGATTGACCATGGTTGATGATGTGTGGCTATGATTTCGAATGATTAACTTGATAAATCAAGGTCTATTAAGATTAAATTTGGTTGACCATGGTCAGAAATGTCAACTATAAATAACCATGTTGATTGTGGTAGGCTATGGATGACACGATTAACCATGGTTTACTATGGAAACCTTTTGTTGACCATGTGTAACAACCCTGGTTAAAAACCCATGTAAAAATATATATGGCCACGGTGATGGGACACATATTCCAAGTTGAATGTTGGGTAAGACATCCTAGGGAGTGTTCATTTGGTTGTTTATGGCTAAGGAAATTGGCAAAGGCAGTGGCTAAGGCTTTGGAAAGACAAAATGGCATTTTCAACACATTTATTTATGAAAATAATGAAAATTTTGAGAGAAGGGAGGTGAAAGGTCACAGGTTGTATATGAGGAGGAAAATGAAGGAAAATAATGGAAAATGAAGAAAATATAGACCTCATTCATAAAAAGGATTCTGAAGGTCAGTTGGTAACGTTTTGTCAATTTAGTTTTGGATCTCTCTCATTATTCTCTCTCTCTCTCTCTCTCCAACTCTTGGCCACTTAGATTTTTCTTGGAGCATTTTGGCATTGGAGCAAGAAAGGTAAAGAAGGAAAGATGACGCAAAATATCAAGCGAGGAAGAGAAGGATCAAGTAGCTACATCAAGAAGCTTTATAGGTATCGATTTACATGTGTGTTTTCCCTGTTAGATTGGGAATGCATGGTATTTCATGTGGTTCTTTTATTGTTGTGACATGGGTTTTACTGGGTGTAACAATATTTTCAGCGTAGCCTTGCCATTCCAGATAGCCATGGTGTGATGGGGTTCTCATGTTTTGGTTGAGCTGGATTGCCGGATGGATTCAAAGTTGAGTGGGGTGGAACTTTGAATGATAGTGCACATGCCCTAAGGGTCCTTAAACCGGACTGTGGATCATAGTAAAGCCACTGGCCTAGTGACACCAGAGCCAGACTATGGGTTGTAGTAAACCCAATATTGCGCTGCTTCGAGGGGCCTAGGAATCCTCATCGGTCAATGGCACGATATATGATAAATCCAAGAGGTGGTTTTCTCTTCGTTGGGCCTAGTAATCCCGACTTTGGGATATACAGTATAGCTTGGAGAGTGGGTCTCGATTTAGGGCCTAGTGATCCAAGTTTTTATTGCGGTAAAGCTTGAGAGGCTAGGAGATAGGAAAATTCCTCATGGTGTAGGTGGAGAAATCTAGTGGCCTCTATGCTCTTTTGACCTATTGATCAGGTGGAGATCACGGTAAATCCTGTTATGATGAGTTCATTGTGTTGGCCTAGTGATCTGGGATGGATTACAGTAAAGCATCATTTCTATTGATGAGGGTGAGGTGATTTAGCCTCGGTATGCCATGGTTGGTTCTTTTGCTTTGAGTCCCACATTCATGCTTCGAATATGGCATGAGGGTGAATTACCGAAGAGAGATTTGGCTCAGTCATTCTATGGTCAAGTGGAATGTGGAAGTCCCATCCCGAGTTTGGATTTTATATCATTAATGAAAGGTTATTTCTCCTTGTATCTCGATGAAAAGTTTGATGTATTATATGGGATTTATATGATTGTACTTTCATTGGTATTTCTATTGCCATTATGTTGGTTATATATGTGTTTTATGACAACAACTATGTATGGATCTCATCATGTTTTCACTTGTAATTGAATAATCAATGTCTTTACGACCTAATGGATGGAATGGAGGGTAAAGTCAGAAGGAAACAATGCTTCATGGTGAATCTCATATAAGTATGAGACCCCTATGCTTAGATTTGATTATTTACACCTGTAGGTTGCATATTTACTAAGTGTTTGAAAAAAGGTCTGTCATGGCTAGGCTTGGTTAAGTCAAGTCCTTTATTAAGTTTTGAGTTAGAGGCTTAGCCTTCATTTCATTTATTGTATTGGAAAGTCTCATCAATTTCTAGGCATTGGTTTGGAGACTAGCCCTGAAAACGTGGCTTAAGTATTGCAGTCTCTGGCATAGAACTGTCTGAAAAGCATTGCAGTCTCTCCCTTGTAGGAATTGCTGGAGTAACCATAGGGTTCCAGTCACATGGATTCCTTTTCATTGGGTTGAATTTGGGTTTAGTTAATTGAAATGCTAGGTTAACTCATGGGTTTGCACCTTGAGTGGTCGATTAGCTCTGGGGGGTCCTAAAGCACCTGAGGGAGGTCTGTAACGTCTTATTTTATCGAATCCATTTCCTTCAGGGTACTTAGGTGGTTGAGTCTTATCATAGAAGCCTATCCTCATATGCTCACCCTGACTGGTCGATTACCGGGGTAGATGTGGGAGGAGGGTGTTACAGAGTGGTATCGGAGCATGGTTCACCCCTCATACTGGATGGATGGTGTGCGTTGGTCATGTATACATGTCAGTTGCATGTGTGTCTCTTACACTTGCATTCCATGTCCTTGTTGCATTTCATAATGATTGATCATGATTGTGAAAAGTTGTCATGAGGAAATTTATGTGGATTTTTTGGAATGCATCATCATGAGTATATAACTAGTTACATGATTATATGAAGCTTGATTACATCCTTGTATGTTAGATTTCATTCTTGTATGTTTGATTACATGTATCCGTGTTTTAGGTTGGTTACAAGAATTGATCTCTTATGCTCAACTACATGCGTTCATGCGCATGTGTAGTTGATTAGGAATTGCTTATGCATGTTGATAGTTGCTTGTGGAAATGCGTACAATGGAGTAATGGTTGTTGTCATGCATGATTTCATGGTTTGTGTAGTTGATATGGCCATGCATTGATGACTGGACTGTTGCACTAAAAATTGTCACCTTGACATTCTGAAATCTTTTTGAGTCCATTACCACTCATATTTTCCTCCTTTGCAAGTCTAAAGCCTCAGTTCTTCATATAAAGCCCCTAAAGTAAGAGAAAATCCCTAAAAGTCTCTAAAACTCTAGTTTCACACTTTCTCTTAGTCTTACCTATCGTCCCGCACCTAATGGTCATGTCTCCTGCGCACCTTACCACTTTGTCATTGCGTTATGGATGCGGACCCCTGTAAAAGTTAAAAAGGTGCGAGTACATTATAAATAACTCACTTTCAGTCATTTCTAGAAGCTTCTGAAAGGAATCTTGAGGTGGCAATTTCACTTTCTTAAGGTTCATGCATCCCATACATTAAGGAGCTAACCCCTTAATGTGAGGAGCTTATCCCTTTGAAGGATTCTATCCCTTCATAGATGGACCTGTAATCTCCTCCTCTGCACTATAAAACGAAGCATTGGGTTTGTTACTGAGGAGGTTGGAAGCTGAATATTTTTGAGGTGAAATGCTACTGGAACTTAGTCTTCTTTAGTTGAACTTTTATGAAGAGAGATTACATACATCTAAGATCTCATTTGGAAGAGTGCAAGGCTTGTCAAAGTAAAGGAAATTCCTGTTTCAGACCCTAGGAAGAGCTTCTTCAACATCAAGGCTAAAAAGGTTGTAAGGTTCTTCTACTTCAAAGTTAATACAAATAAGTTTTTTTTCTCAATAAGCTATTCATTAATGGTTTATTTTATGGATTCCTTGATCACTATGATAGACATGATTTACCATACTTGCTATGCAGGTGCTATTTGATGTTTGCTTGTTCGTGATTGTATGTCTTTAGAGATAACTCTTTCGGACAATCAAGGGATGACTACAACGAACAAGTGTTGGATCTAAGGTAGGATCATAACACCTCTATAGTCTTTATTTGTAAATTGCATATGTCTAGAGAAAGATAGATTTGTTTGTTTTTTTGTTGCTAGATTATCTTGTGATACTAGGGAGATTGGTCTTGTCCACAAGATCGATTTATCCAACCAACAAATTGATGTCTCCACTAGGGAATGAACCCAAAATCTCTGGTTTCAATAAGAACTGATGTGTGATTTCCCACATACTAATATTGAAACTGTGGCAGAAGAGCCCATTGCGGATGAATCCTTGTTTCTTATTAGTACTCTTGATCCATGGTATGGAGATATTATTATTTATCTCCAAACCCAATCTTCTCAGCCTGAAATCTCACGATCTCAACGACAAAAAATACATCTCCAATCCCAACAATACAATATTATTGGTGATACACTTTATCGTCGTGGAGAAGATTTTGTTTTTTGACGTTGTTTAACTCATGAAGAAGCTGAAAAGGTTCTAAATGACTGTCACTCTGGAGCATGTGGCAGTCATATGTCCGTGTATGCCACAACCCAAAAGATATTGCACGCTGGTTATTTCCAGCCGTCTTTATTCAAATATTGTATCTATGCAGTCCGAAAATGCCACAATTTTCAAATCTTTGATCGTAAGAGGCGCGCTCCACCCGCTCCTCTTCACCCTATAATTGATGTCAGTCCTTTCACAAAGTGGGGTATTGAATTTATTACATGTAACCCTCACTCGGCTGGGGGTCATGCATATATTATCCTAGCAGTAGATTATTTTACTAAGTGGGCCGAGGCGATGCCTACATTTTTGGCAGACGACAAGACTACTGCAACTTTTGTATTCAATCATATAATTGCTAGATTCGGTGTTCCTCAAGCTATTATTATTGATCATGGAAGTCACTTTCGAAACATCATGATGACTGAACTGACAGATCAACTTGGCCTATGCCACGATAGTTCTACTTTGTATTACCCACAGTATAATGGTCTAGTTGAAGCTATCAATAAAGTTTTAGTCACTAAGATTAGATGAATAATTGGTATTCATAAGTCGAATTTCCATACCATGCTATTTTTAGCACTTTGGGCATATCGGACCTCAGTAAAAAAACAACTGGTTTCACTCCATTTCAACTGGTCTACGGTTTGGAAGTATTGTTACCTATTGAATGCGAAATTCCGTCATTGCAATTAACCTTAGAATTACTCCCAGCTACTTTTGAAGAGGAGAAACATTTTTGTACTTAGCTCAGCTAGATGAGAATTGACGCGTTGCTGAATAGCAAACGAGACTCATGCGAAACGAGTGAAAGCTCAGTACGATAGAAATGTTACACCTCATAATTCTTCAAAAGGAGACCTAGTTTTACTATATGATCAAGAAAACGATAAGCTAGGGGTTGGAAAGTTTGTACCTATGTGGCATGGTCCTTACATTGTTAAGTGAAAGTTGGCAAAAGGGGCTTATGAATTAATAGATTTTGACGGTGTCTCTTTAGGTAAACCCAGAAATGGACTTTATTTGAAGAGATATTATGCTTAAATTCGTTGTGGAGATTTTTTGTTAGATTAGTTTCTTTACTGTTGGTGTGTTTTAGATTAAAAAGTGTGCCTAGCTTAGAGAGTGCTCTTATCATTATTCCTTCTTATCTCAATTTTACTCTTGATATTGTAGATGTCGACATATCTTCAAACATACATTGGCTTTGTTGATGGTGCTTGTCGTAATACACAGAACATTTCTTCTGCAGCTTGGGTTATCTTTTCACCCTCTGATGAGTTAGTATCTATGGATGGGGTAAGCCTCGGTCAAACAATGAATAACATTGCAGAGTATAGTGTATTGATTGAGTTATTATCTGAATCCATTTCATTTGGGATTCGAAGTGTGATTGTTAGGTTGGATTCTGAACTTGTTGTATTACAACTTAACAGGGTTTATGCCATTAGAAATCCAGTGTTATTAAGGTTATTTTTGAGAGTTCGTCTCTTGGAACATGAATTTGACTACATTGAATAACAACATATTCCAAGACATTTAAATACATTAGTAGATGCAGTTGCTTCTCATATGATAAATAGACATTTGCAATAATCAAAACAATCAATTTAATAACATTCGATAATATGTTACACGAGATAGTCAGTAATAATGATATATCATAGCATAGAAGTAGTGTTTCAAAATATACATCGTCTTTGATCATAGGTTGAAAAACACCTCATGATCAGTAAAAATGATAAATACAAAAGTCAAAATGTCATGAGTCTACAAAGTCGATCATCCTATCCCTAGCAATGATCACGATAAGAAACCACTGCTCGGGCCACTCTACATAGGAACCTCCTCAAAGGTCCTGGGACCCCAATCACATATCTCTATAACATTAGTGTAATATCATCTATATCCGTCTCTGGAATATCTAGCATCAAGCCCTCTAGATGATGCTCCAAATCAGTTAGGATCTCTGCTGATTAGTCCTGTGGGGCTGGTGCTACTGCAACTAGGTGTCTCCTCTCGAAATGCTGGAGAGCGATTGGTTGTTTTCGACCCACATATGCATTTAAACTTGCGTTTATCAGTTTTGGATGATTTAAAAATAAAAAAAAATAGAACTTAGAAAGTGTTGAAAATGATTTTACCTGAATCATCCCATTGTTCTCCTGGTGGGAGAATCATGTCTGGGTCACCACAATAATCCATCCTAGCATATGGAAGATCTTGAATTGCAAAAACTTGGTTGTTCAACCAACGAAAGTACTCAGGCGGAAATCAAAAAACTTTTGTACCCTCCTCAGGGTGACGGGCCATCAAGGCAACCCAACGAACTATCCTAGGCACTCGAGGAAGACCAGCATCAACAGGAATATGTTGCGGGGATAGCATGGGGATCCTCTCTGGAGAAAAGCTGACCACGATGAATCCATATCCAAAATCTTTCAACTATTCGTTCTTTGCTCTGGTTAGTTGGCCTTTCACATTTGCCTACACAGCCTTGCACCAGTTGAATATTTTTCCTCGAAAATAGTCCATTGCCATATCCATCTAGGATCCTGTAGCCACATGCAATGCTGCACTCCTGCATAACCTGGTAATAGTGAATGCAATGACCTTAAGCTCAGGACGGTTGATAATTTTAATATCAATATGTTTGTCCTTCATTTGATCATTGCAAAACTCTAATCAGAGACTGGCAAGAGACGAGCCACTTGGTCTAGTCCCGAAAAGATATAATTGTTCGTCTCTCTTGGATAAACCAGTCAAAAAATTTATGTCCGACAGCTAGATTTCGAGCTGGTGGCCACCAATGATGAAACACTGGTCTTGTATGTTCCATCTGTCTACCAGCCATTGCAAGAGGTCTACTTGCGACCTCATACCCTATATGCCCATAACTTTAGGAATCTGTATTATTTCAATGCCTGGATTGTGGGCATATTGTTTAATGCGGCAAAATCCACATCCTCATCCTCATGTTCTCACCAAATAATCATTTTGAGTGTCTTACAATGCATAAAAGACATATTAGAACCAGCTAGTTCAAAAAATTTTGGACAAAAATGGAGAAAAATTAATTTTAAAATTCATTTTCGCGGGGTCCGCACCTGCCACTTACAGATAGTGTGTAGGTCCGCATGGGCTGCAAGAAATAGGTGTGGAGCCATAACTTTTTTCTTTGTAGAAAAAAGTCAGGGTCCGCAGGGGCCGCATGTTGTGCCTGCGGACCCCAGCGAGTGAATTTTTAAACCACTTTTTCCCTTAAAAATTAAATCTAAAGCCTAAAATTAAAATGTAAACGGATGAAATGCAAGATAAGGAAGTCACGGATTACCTCGAGCTTACGGTTCTCGATTTCGACAGACGGATTTTCCAGAATCTTCACAGGAACTTTCTTACCCAAAAGCTCTCACTTTTCACTTTGAACTCAAATGGTAAAAATGAAGTTGGAAAACACCTTTTTATAAGTTTTTTCGAATAAATGAATTTTATATTTATTTATTTTTCACTTTAAAAAGGCAATTTTAAAATCATTTTTATTTATCTTAAATAGATATGTATAATGTTTTGAGTTTTTGTGCAGAATATTGGATTTTTGGGGTAAATTTATCATTTTTCAACAAAGAGCATACTTTTATCACTTTTTCGGACTCTTTAAAAAATTTATGAAAAAGCGAAACATTGGAGTCCTCTTTAAGACCTTTTCAGACTCTCGAAAATTGAAAAGATTTTCGAGCACTTAATTGTTCGAACTTGTTAAAATAAATGAATAATCGTCCCTTCAGTATAAGTTTATCCCTTTCACGAACTAAAATGGACTATTTACGAAAAAGGTACACATTGAATAAATACGGTCAATAGAGTCCTCTTTAAACCCTTTTCAGACTTGTTAAATATGAAAAGATTGTCAAGCGCTTGCTTTTTTCAGCTTATTAAAGTATTGAAAAGTCATCCCTTTTGTATTATTTTATCCTTTTTTGGGCCTAAGGGATTATTTTACACAAAAGTACCCCCATGGAGTTTTCTTAAGTTTTTCTTCTAACTCCCTAAAATTGAAAAACACCGAGTTTTTCCTATACTAGACTCGTTAAAATTTAACAGTAAAGGACTTGTTCAATTTCAAACAAGAATGAACCACTCCTTCTTAGGGTTTGAATGTTAAACTAAGTTTGAATCATCCAAAGGATGAGCTTATAAACAAGCAAATGTTATCCTCCACAAGCTTGTCAAAAATAAAGAGGTACTTGCCAGAAATGGTTGGAAAAAGAGAGAAAAATGAACCTATTTGTTCCACTTTGTTTTATAAAAACCCGTCAACCACTCTTGAACATGACACGTTTTGCTCACCTGGGTTGGGAAAATCCTTTGCCTAACAATTAATCAAACCATATTGAAAGTCTTCAGCCAGTTTCTGGGTATTAGCTTTGGGTCAATTGTCACCAAACCATCTGCAGTGTCGTTATGTGTTCAAGAGATCAGTTCAAACAATCAATTTATCTGCAAAATATCTATCATCCATTTTGACCATCCCTGAGTCAGTGCTTGCTAATATATTTCTTCAAAACTTGATCTATGATTTCATGTTGTGGGCTTTCTTATGACGGATCACTTTCTATTGACTTCAGCTCATTATCTAGGAAGTTGATCTAGAAATCATTAGTACCTTGAAAGCTGCATGCCCTAATGGAATTTTTCTCACCTTCGACGATAGGTTGCATCATTGACCTTTTGATCGAATGATTCTATGACACGTTCGACTTCGACTCATTCATTCACATTTCATGGATTGTACTGGGTACTTTGAGAGCCATTGACATTACTGGTGGTTTCTCTCACACTTGTTAACAGTTCACATCATTGACTGGTAATCAAGTGGTTTCTATTATGTTCGACTTCGACACATTCATTCACATGGATAGAATCGTACTAGTTCGGGAAGCGGAAATCAAGACCCTAGATCTAGTTTCTACCATCTAGGATGCGAGGAATTTTGTTATTCATTATGCAGTGGACTATTCATAAATAGATGACTGCATCCATACTGTGTCTACACATGTCTATACTCTTGATGTATTACAAAATCATTCCTATATCAGAACAATTTAGTTAGTTTTCTAGTCAGTTTTGATCTGAGTATGGGAATGCCTACCTCAGTGATGATATATATATATATATATATATACATATATCTATATCTATATATATATATATATATATATATATATATATATATATATATTGCATTGAATGTTTTTACAGGTTCTGACTGGGGTGTCCACAGGATGATCCTTGAAATGATAAAGTACTTCACTCTTCATACATGAAAGATTCCATCTTCATCTATTACATACTTCGCACTTTAGGGGGCAATTTGTTGCACTAAAAATTGTCACCTTGACATTCTGCAATCTGTGTGAATCCATTACCACTCATACTTTCCTCCTTTGCAAATCTAAAGCCTCAGTTCTTCATATCTAGCCTTGAATGTAAGAGAAAAGCCCTAAAAGTATTTAAAACTCTAGTTTCGCACTTTCTCTTAGTCTTACCTGCGGTCCTGCACCTAATGGTCATGTCTCCTGTGCACCTGACCGCTCTGTCCTTATGTTATGGGTATGGACCCTTGTAAAAGTTAAAAAGGCACGAGTACATTCTAAAAAACTCACTTTCAATCATTTCTAGAAGCTTCTGGAAGGAATCTTAAGGTGGCAAATTCGCTCTCTTAAGGTTCATGAATCCCATACCTTAAGGAGCTAACCCCTTGATGTGAGGAGCTTATCCCTTTGAAGGAGGACTCTATCCCTTCATAGATGGACCTGTAACCTCCTCCTCTGCACTATACAATGAAGCATTGGGTTGGTTACTAAGGAGATTGGAAGCTGAATATTTTGGAGGTGAAATGCTGCTGGAACTTAGTGTTCTTTAGTTGAACTTTTATGAGGAGAGGTTACATACCTCTAAGATCTCATTTGAAAGAGTGCAAGGCTTATCAAAGTAAAGGAAATTCCTGTTTCGGACCCCAGGAAGAGCTTGTTCAACATCAAGGCTGAAAAGGTTGTAAGGTTCTTCTACTTCAAAGTTAATACAAATAAGTTTGTTTTTCTCAATAAGTTGTTCATTAATGGTTTATTTTATGGATTCCTTGATCACCATGATAGACATGATTTAAGATATTTTCTATGCAGGGGCTATTTGATGTTTGCTTGTTTGTGATTGCAAGTCTTTAGAGATAACTCTTTTAGACAATCGAGGGATGACTACAATGAACAAGCATTGGATCTAAGGAAGGATCGTAACACCTCTATAGTCTTTATTTGTAAATTGCATATGTCTAGAGAAAGATAGATTTGTTTGTTTGCTTGTTGCTAGATTATCTTGTGATACGAGGGAGATCGGTCTTGTTTGCAAGATTGATTTATCTGGCCAACATGGACTCTAGCTAGAATGATGTGTATATGGTTTGGTACTCATGTGTTATATGTATATATGCAGTTGTCATGCATGTATGGTCTTGGTTATAGTTCTGCATGAAATGTCGGTCAAACATGCCTTGTGAAGTAATGGTATGCAATTCAAGTTATCATGGTGTTATTGGTTGTTATGATGCTAATCTGTTGGCTGAGATAGAGCATGAGATGCATATAGTCATAATGAGATTATAACATTCGAATTTAGGATAAGAGCAGATCATGATACATGTTTTCATGTTGGGCATGCAGGTAAGTAGGTTAAGGATTGCCATATGCATTACAATTATATACATTAGTTTAATGTACATATCTTTTGATGTTATGGTTACACTCATGATGGATGTTAGTTAATTAGTGTAGGTATTTGCATATGTCTTAGATAATCAAAAATCATATTAACCTGTAGTTGTACGCATTTTTATCTTTGTTTTATATTAGATAACCTGATGATTATGTTATATGTTGTTGATGAGCATTATAGGTTAACTTCTTGTTAAATGATAGTTAGCTTGATGATTAGGGTTAAATAGTTTATAACTTGATGTTATATGTATCACACTAAGGTTGATTGGCCTATGCAGATGGTTAGGGTTGCGGCATTTAGACAAGATAGCCTCCCTTGAAATACATTAAGGTATGAGTTTGATTATGTCATATATTTGGTGCTTGACTGTTTGATTATGTCATCTAGTTAATTATTTAACATGGTATGTTGACACTTGGTTGAATGTTTGATGAACTGCATAATATGAGTATTTTTTCAAATGATTTGTTTTAAGATGATTGTTCCAACATATATGTGTTAAGACAATTGATATGTACTCGAATGTAGTTGACAATTGTGGCATTATGTCTGATGACAATGACATGACTGTTTGGAAAGTTTGATTTCAAATTGATAGATATGATTGCCTTGATATTTGGAACATGTGGTTGACATGTGTGAGCAGTTGCAAGAAACATGCTTGGTATTAACATGACAAGGTAATAGTCAATGTGTTTATATAACTAACGGTTGGGTGATGTGATAGTACATAATAAGCCTCGATTGCAACATGGTAAAAGGGTAAAGGAAAGGAATTGGGGAATAATTCCTTTGGCTATGATTGGAAACCCTAATTCCAAATGAATGAGTGCTTTGCATACACGAAGTATTCTTAACCTTCATTTATTTGACATTATGTGGATATGTGCTATATTCATGGACATGTAATTGACAAGTATATTAGCTAGTCTCTAGTTATAGGTGGATTTGTGAAGGGATTTAGAGTCCCTTGAGAGATGGGATGGACATGTTTAGCTACAAGGCAACGTGCTTGGAAAAACAAGATGAGGTAACTGGTGTATTGTTATGTTTATTTATGCACTAACAGTAATTTTTTAATGACAACATGATGCAGGGAGTTGCATGGTAAGAGAGGTTTCCATGAAATATGGAAGAAGGCTGAGGTTGAGATTTCCTTAGTAACCATGGGGCTTGAGTGATGGTGTATGTTGTTAGTTTTGTGCTTTTGATATTTTGTGATTATTTCACTTGATTTACGATTTTGATTGTGTTTGGGGGATACCTATGCCACTTTATTGGGGTGTCGTGTTGTTATTGGTTTTCATGTTTTTCTTCTTGGTTATTTCTTGGGGTTTCCTTTTATGTTTTGAGTCTGGGGAATTGTTGGGAAAGGAGGAAATTTAATAGAGCTCAAGGAGAGTTGTGTGGTACCCAACAGGTAATGTAAGACTTGTATGAGGCTTTGTGCATGAGTAAGCGAAAGGGATGGTAAAACTATGATAGTTGATTGGACTGGTTTGGTCCATTGTGGTAAATGGATGGTGGTAGTAGAGACGTGAGAAGTGTAACTAGAAAAGGTAAAATAAATGGACCTGAGCTATTGGATGGTCTGACTATGTTGCGAATGGTGGTTCTCAATGTTGTGCACAAATAAGGAAGTTCTCTTAACTTATACCTTAACTTATATGGTAATGATGTTATGATCATGATTATGTTGATGTTTATATATGTATACATGTAGGTGTGTATGTATGTCATGTTTGACAGGGTCGTCATGGATCGTGACTATTAACACTAACATTTAGGTGTATATATATGTATGTATGCATATCATTGTCTGACGGTATCATGATTGTTTATGCTAATGTTTACGTATATATATATATATATATATATATATATATATATATATATATATATATATATATATATATATATATATATGTCAATGTATGATAGAGTCATCAGGAATTAGCCTTGTGGACGAATGATTTCTTACACAGGTGAATGACATGAAGAGGTTCTTAGTCTTAGGAGGAGTCAATTGAGAAAAGTAGTCATGAAAAATATACAAGGTCAGTATCATATGGTTATGAGTTGATATTATGTGATTATATTATGTCTATGTTATGGATAGGTTATACTGAGGGATACATCAGCTAAATGAAGGCAGTGTGGTCTACGACATGGTGGGACAAGCATGGATAAGACAATGGAAGCAAGATTGCTTGGCAGAGATAGTGTGGTTCTGGGTGTGCAGTACAATTGTTCTGTGCATGATGAATACACATCTTTTTGTGCATGAGGTGTTATGCAAATGTTGTACAAGCGTCACTTTTTGTAGGTGGTGTTGTCTACATATTGTGCATGTGGTGTTGTGTATATATGGTGTCGCATACATGTTGCGTGTGTGGCACGTGTACATATGATATTGTGCACATGTTGTAAAGTGGTGCAGTGTACATGTTGTGTTGTGTACACCTTGTGTAGGTGGTGTCGTGTACATGTGATTTTGTGCACACATTGTGGAGGTGGTTGTAGTGTACAAGTGGTATTGTGTACATGTGGTACATATGGTACTCGTGTAGATGCATGTATTGCATGGTGTTGTATGAGGGGTGTAGTTGTATGTGTGTGATGCACACTATGTGTATGTGCACATGGTTGAGGAGAAGGAACTAGTTGTTTGTTAGGTATGGAAACTGATCCATAGTGCATACGAAATAAAGACAAAGGTAGAAGCTAAGTATTGATTAAGGGATAAGTATCTGCATTTTATTCCAGTTTTATTATGCGTGTGATTTGTGATTCTTGTCTATGATGATTATATGTGATCTATGATTCTGGTTTATGATGGTTACATGTGATTTATGATGTTGATCTATGATGGTTCTGTTTTGAGCCAACCTGATGTGATATGTTTATACATGAGGATTTGGTCAAAGATGTTAGTTTGACTTGTTGTTGTTGGAAGTGAACAAAATTGAAAGTTTACATTATTGATGAAATAACTAATGAGGTATGGTTTGAGTTTATTTCAATTTATTTGAATCTAATGGAAATTATCTCCTTGGAACATGAATGCATGAACATGCCCAATTATGTGTTGGAAATCGACTACAAGAACTGGAAGCAGCAAAAGAAATTGGAACATGTAGTGGTATGTTGGTAGAGTAATTTAGGAGTAGGGCCATTGTGGGATACTGGTACCCAATAGTTTCCATTGATTACCATCAACATTCTATGACCGATATGCTGGTTTTGAGGCAAGTATAAGCCTTGGTTGTTTGATCTTCCAATGTGAGGAATCCTTTCCAATGGATGGATCGTTTAGAATAGGGGATGCTAGGGAACTTAGAAGGTGAGTGACTACATGAAAGGGGTGGTTGGATTTCCTAAGGAAGTGTGTAGTAGAGAAGGGAAAGCCAGGGATATATTTATTTTTGTCATGAGCATTTCCAGATGGAATCAGATGAACATTAGGAGTGCACCCTAGAACAATGATATGGTAACTGTTCATTGAGAGGACAAGTCGCGTGGGATTATAGTGCTAGACATTGAATATAGATTTGACTTTGCAGTGGATTCTCGACTTCCGGGGAAGGAGGTGAATCCTGGTATTACTTTGAGGGTGGAGATGCGAGCCTTTGGATTCCCTTGTTGATGGATATGGGCATCATATTCTCTTCTTTTATGGTTTAGTAAATGTGGATATGTGCATATACCGTAATGAGTTATGTTATAAAGCTCCAATAAGAGGTATGCTTGTTATCTTGTCATATTGTCATGCTGTTTTGCTTTTGAGCAGGTCTTTCATTGTAAATATTGCATCAAGCAATTCTATAAATCTCCATGGGCAATATATTTTGTTTTCAGTAGTGATGTTGGTTATAGGCGTCATTGAACACTAAGGGCAGTGTTCCCCCAAGAGGAAGGGTTCTGTAACAGCCCTGGTTAAAAACTCGTGTAAAAAAATATATGGCCACATGATGGGAAATGTATTCCAAGATGAATGTTGGGCAAGACATCCTAGGGGGTGTTCATTTCATTGTTTATGGCTAAGGAAATGGGAAAAGGAAATGGCTAAGACTTTGGAAAGGAAAAATGGAATTTTTGGTACATTTATTTATGTAAATAAAGGAAATTTGGAGAAAAGGGAGGTGAAAGGTCTAACGTTGGAAGTGAGGAGGAAAATGAAAGAAAATACTGGAAAATGAAGAAAATAGAGGCCTCATTCAAAAAAAGTCTTATGAGGATTAGTTGGTAACCTTTTGTCAATTCTGTTTTGGATCTCTCTCCTTATTCTCTCTCACTCTCGCTCTTGAACACTTAGAGTTTTCTTGGAGCATTTTGACATTCATGGATGAAAGGAAAAAAATGCAAGAGGAAGAAAAGCAACAAGCAAGGAAGACAAGGATGATACATCTACATCAGGGTGCTTTATAGGTATCGATTTCTAGGTGTGTTTTCCTTGCGAGATTTGGCATACAAGGTATTTCATGCTGTTTTGTTGTTGTTGTGGCATGGGATTTTCTTGGTGTAGTAGTTTTTTTAGCCTATCCTTTCCATTTCCAAATAGCCATGATGTGATGGGGTTCTCATGTTTTGGTTGATCTGGATTACTGGATGGATTCAAACCTAAGCAGGGTGGATCTCCAAATGATAGAGCACATGGCCTAGGGGTCCCTGAATTGAACTTTGGATCACAATAAATACACTGGCCTAGTCACCCCTAATCCAAATTGTCGATTGTGGTAAAACCAGGATTGTGTTGCCTTGGTGGGCCTAGGAATCCTTTCCAGTGAATGGTAGGGTATATGGTAAAGCCAGCAGGTGGTTGTCTCTCTGTTGGACCTAGTAGTCTTGAATTTGGGATATGTGGCAAAGCCTAGAGAGTGGGTCTTGGTTTAGGGCCTAGTGATCTAGTTTTAGATTGAGGTAAAGACTGAGAGACTAAGAGATAGGAAAATTCCTCAATGTGTAGGTGGAGAAATCGAGTGGCATCCATGCTTGTTTTTCCTAGTGATCGAGTGGATATCACGGTAAACCCTATTATGATGTGTTCATTGTGTTGGCCTAGTGATCAGGGATGGATTACGGTAAATCCTAGCTTCTATTGGTGAGGGTGAGGGAGTTTAGCATCTGTATGCCTTGATTGGTTCTTTTGGTTTGAGTCCCATATTGATGTTTGGAATATGGCATGGGTGTGACTGGATGAAGAGATATCTGGCTCAGCCATTCTATGATCAGGTGGAGCATGGAAGTCCCATCTCGGATTTGGATTTTACTCATTAATGAAAGGTTATTTATCCTTTTATCCCTATGAGGATTTTGATGGATTATATTTGATTTATATGGATGTACTTTCATTGGTATTTCTGTTGCTATTATGATGGTTATGTATGTGTTTTATGAAAACAACTACATATCATGTTTTTACTTGTAATTTAATTATAAATGTATCTATGACCGAATGGATGGAATGTCAGCTAATGTGATAAGGAAACAATGCTTCATGGAAAATCTCATATAAGTATGAGACCCTTATGCTTAGATCTAATTATTTACCCCTATAGGTTGCATATTTACTAAGTGTTTGAAAAACGTATGTCATGGTTAGGCTTAGTTAGGTTAATCCCTTGATCAATTTTTGTTTTACAGGCATGGCCTTGGTGTCAATTATTTTCTTGGAAAGTCTCATCGATTTCTAGGCATTGGCTTGGAGACTAACCTTGAAAAAATGGCTTAAATCGCACAATCTCGGGCATAGAACTGATTGGAAAATACTGCAGTCTCTCCCTTGCAGGCATTTTGGGAGAGATTATAGGGTTCCAATTGCATGCATGCCTTGTCAGAGGAGAAACTTTGGGTTAAGTTAATTGAAATGTTAGGTTAACTTAGGGGTTCAATACTTGGAGTGGTGGATTAGATCCTAGTGGTCCTGAAGCACCTATGGGAGGTCAATAAGGCCTTGTTTTGTCGACTCCATTTCCTTAAGGTTGCCTACGAGGTTGAGTCTTATCATAGTAGCCTCTCGTTGCATCTTTACCCCGGTTGGTGGGTTGCTTGGGTAGATGTGGGAGGAGGGTGTTACACTGTGATTATTTATAGTTGAACATGGTAGAAGACCAGTGACAATTTGGTTAAACTTATTTAAAATCGTTTGACTGTGACTAACTATGATTGAACATCCTCGAACATGACTATGAACATGGGTGATTGTTATTTCTCTTCACCATGGTTGACTATAATCAAACTTTTCTTACCAAAGTTGACCATGGTTAATTATTGTTGATCATGGTTTTCCATGAGCACGATTGGAACCATGGTTGGTTATTGGTGAATTTGGTCAATCATGACCATAGTTGACTAGGGTTAAACTCGTTTGATCATGATCATTGTTGATTGTGGTTGAACATGGTTGACTATGACCATGGTTAACATTGATCATGTTTGACCATGGTTGACCTTAATCATAAGTATGGTTGACTATGGTTTACCATGGCCATGATCACGGTTGACTAGTATAGCTGAATGACCATGGCTTATCATGATAATGTCACATTGCGATGTTCATCATATTTGAGGTATGTTAATTTAATTACAATCTCTTTGGTTTTGTCAAAATATGACGTCCATCAATGATTATGTCACATTACAATGTTCATCAATGGTTAAGTCGAGTTGTGATGTTCATCTTCATTATTTTTATGTCAATTTCATTTATTCCTGAATGGTTACATCACAATGCGATGTTCGTCATCATTATGTTATGTTGAATTGCTTCATTCCTTAATTATGGTTACATGTTACATTAGTGTGGGTCTACTTGAGAGTGCAGAGTGGGTACTTGTTAGATGCATAAATTACCTTTACATCTAGTGGGTTCCTGAACTTGAAGTTTGAATAAACTTATTAGGAGATAAACCAAAAATACAATAAAAATATTGTTTTCTTTTAAATATCCATAACTCTTATTTTATTATTTTCAACATTATTTTGTTTTTTTCCTTGGAAGGCCCATTTGAGACCCTAAAATTCCCCCTAATGGTAAGATCCATCTGTAGCACTAATCTATTTTATAGGAAGCTTGGTAAATGGAAGAATAAATTGACAAATGAGAATTCCACCGTGGAAGGAGCCAAGAGGATTTAGAAGCCTTCAAGCTTGACTATTAAGTATGTGGTTAATATCTATTACTTCCATCAACAATATGTAGCGCAATGCGTTGGTTAATATTTTAGTTTTAGGCCATCCAAATTCAAGGTTTCTTACCCTCTTCTTTTCACCATTCCCTTTCCATTTCATTATTTTATTTTGCATATATCTTACCTTTCCTTACCCAGTTCTCCCTTCTCAATATTTTCATGATCAATATTTTCATCTGATTCTCTTTTCTATCTACTAAATCATATTTTTCATTCATTCTAGATCCTTTACAACCCTTAATTATTTATCGTTGATTACATTTACAACATACCTTGTTTTTTTAAATCTTAATGACAAATGCACAATACTCAATGAGTTTGGCTGTATTCATGGATCAAATTATCAAAATCTTTTATGGTACATGAATCATAAACTATTTCATGGATAATGAGACATTTCATGATTTCCATTATGGTTGTGGCAAGATTTGATTACCAAAATTTGAATTAGGTTCCTCTTTTATTCTTGATTTGGGGTTTATTTTTACATTTTCTTGAGATCTTGTATAGGTCATAATGTACAATCTAGGTTATGCATGCGTTTCATTTTTAGATGCGGGGATGCTTTATATTGGAAATACATATCTATAAGAAAAACACACATACTCATATTATAATATAGGAGAAAAACTTAGTTTATTAGAATCTTATTGTATTTGGATCACATGCCTTGCTAAAAAATATATTTAGGGTAGTCCATTTTTTGTAGCACAAATAGATGCATTATTTAAACTTGTTTCTAGGGTATATCCTTCTTTTAATATAATTTAAAATGAAATTTGAATCATTTTATTTTGGTTTTTTCCTGAGAAACTTATGACCAAGATACTACTACCTATCTTAAATTTGCACAACTAAAACTTTGTTTCCTAAACAGTTAATTAGTACATTTGACTCATCAATTATCCTTATTTCCAATACTTGTTTCTAAGAAAAATACTTAAGAATATACTTTTCAATCCAATCCGAATCACTCCTTTTTGATGTCATATTAATTTTCTTTTCTAAATTTAGTAACTAATGGTAATAAAACCAACATTGATAAAACTCTATCTGCTAATACATTCATCAATAGTTTTTAGATATTAAATAAGAGTAGTTTGAAAACGTATTTCTCTTAGAGATTCCCACATGAATCATATTCCATCTCCAATTGGAATCCATCATTAGTGAAAAATTTGCGGTAGACATGGTGATTTTTGGTTTATGAAGAAATCCACAAATCACTCCATCAGGCACATTGTTTCTTAGTATGTTTGACTTATCATTTCAGTTGAATTGTAAAACCTATTTCCACTCGAGATATCCTTTTGAATCCAATTTAATTTAGAATCATTCTAATTGGAAATACAAAAATAATTTTTTCAACAAAATATCATTGAGTGGTCGAAGTTGGCCATTACTACTCGGTAAGTAAAAAAATATTTATTTGTATTTCCTTGGATTTTTTTTCACATGCATTTTTGTTTTTTTGATATGATTATTTCTGGGATGTATAAGGGCTCTGTCACTTTTCTTCTTTCGTGACCTCACATTATATTACAAATAAATTCTAGTTTTTTGAATGCCTGGAAAGGATTCAGAAGGTCACTCCATAATTGAGTAATTTTGAAGATCAAAAATTAAAAATCTATGAACAACGATATGTCATTAAAAAGGGAAAGTGGGAAAGTGTGACGTCATGGTTATTTTCACTTACTCATTATTTAAACGATGGTTATTTTCACCCACTGAGTATTTAAACGATGTTTGTATTTTTTTATCCATGGTCAGATCTTAATGTCTTACATCTCCTCCACTAAAACTATGACAATGTATAATGTGAACAACACTTTTTTGTTTTTTTGTTTTTGTTTATATGTATATTTGGAAGTTGCACTAGTGTATAGTTTCAACAACATTTATTTTTTTGCAAAGCAAAGAGGAAAATTGTAAGGGCTAAAGAAAAGTGTGAATCTAGGGAGAAGAGGTGTTGGTACCAGAGAAAAGCAAATAAATTGGCAAGGAATATATTGAAACAAATTTCTCGACAAACCATCAAAGACACGTGTAATGGGTCACTAGCCATGTTAAGTCAGCGTGACAAAAAGTATTCATCACACTCCATAACATTGTAGTGACTAAAATTTTGCACCTCAAACCCATTTAGTGCAAGATGGAAAGAATGAAGCTTCTCAAGACACTGACAACAATATAAATCAAGGTTGTTATATCAATTACATTTAAATATTTTGCAGTGGTTAGACATACTGAGGGGTACACACGTTCTAACCTACATTTACCTCTACCAAAATAATTGATCACCACAGAGCGCTAAGTGAAAATGTTTTGCTTAACCCCATTTACAATCGTTTAAAAAATATATTAACAACAACCAAAATAATTTGCATAATTTTAAATCGCCTAATAAGAATGCCAAAAGTGATTCTATATATGTTTTCATTTTTCTTTTTCATTTTTAATATAAAAAATATTATAATTAGAAATATAACTTTATTTAACCATGCATAACAATATGCTTCTTGAATTTAATCAGTAGAGTTTCGATCAATGTAATTGGTACTAATAGACGATGAATGACATTGAAGTAAACTCAACAACACATGAGTAAACAGAGGAGCTTAATTTTTTATGAAGCATTCTCTTTCTCCGAGTATCAACATATATTTTAGAGTAAACAAAGCAGCTTAAATTTTGATGTGGCATTCTCTTTCACCGAGTATCACATATATTTTGTAAAAGTAATATGAATTTTCCATCAACGTAGGTAGTAACTGCTTTATCAAAAAGCATAGAGAGATTAGGGATAACATTAATCTAAACATAGAGAGCACACCTAAAGCATTGTCTCCCAAATTGAGGGGCAGTTTCTCAACGTCGATGACCATATTTTATGACGTACTTTCCGTTTTGCAGGTCAAAATAGTTTGCTTTTTTTTTTTTTAAAGCTATTATCATATCTATTATGATTTTTTTGCTTCCTAAGGACGTAAGGTTAAAAGTAATTTTTAATTTAGATATTCATAAAATTTTCATAAAATCTGCAAGGTATTACCGTATCCATTAGTTTTTTTAGCTTTTAAGGCATGTAAGTTAAAATTAATCTTTAGTTTGAATATTTTATAAAAATATCGAGTTTGAATAAGTCTAATGGTTAAGAGCATGTGTTTTCTTGTAAAAGATTATAGATTCAAAACTAGAAAGGGATAGAGTATGTATGCCATAATAGAAATTACAACTCAAATCGTTCAGCGGAGATGGGTCCTTTGCCCCACAAACGTAAATATCTCATACACCAATTTGATGTCTAACTTGACTATACCCATATATATATATATATTCAAAAAATTGTATTGACAAAGACGCCACTAAGAAATATACAATATATCTAAAATGGTAAAGTGATTTGTTGCATTTAAAATGTTAGAGTGATGTTAAAAATGTTAATTAACTTTATCTTATAGAAATTAGTCTCTCGGATTAATGATTTCAGCAACGACTAATTTTAAATGGCTAACCTTGAACAATGATTCATCCCTGCTATTTATGCTCTCAGATCGATTGATTTCTTACCTTGTTTTGAGGAGGAACCACATTAGTTGGTTCGAAACGTTGACCCAATCCTACCAATGTGATTAATCTTAAACACTGATTTCTACATCATGGATCAAAAAAGTCTTAGATCTGACTTTATATTCTTAACAAGAGCCGTGATGGCATGTCACTGCTTATTTGCATATGTGAATTGTGTGATTTTAGTTTATTCAGTTGAAAAATGTGAAAATGAAATTATTTGAAATAAAACAACTTTTTATTAAAAAGAATTATTAACAATATATTTATTAAAAAAATAATACGATTTTAAAGATTTTAATAAAGCTAGCCCCGCGGGGTAGGTGAGTTGGTAATCACAATGCGGTGAAGTTCGTTAGAAAGGCGGGTTCCGTACTGAAGGTCACGAGTTCAAGTCCCTCGGGCTTACCATGGAGTTGTATAGAGGGGCGCGCGCAGCTCCCAGTGGTTATAGAGGTAGCGTCAGAAACGAACCCGTGTAACACGAGTCGCGAGGCTGCCCCTGTTGCCGATTCCACTGTAATAAAAAAAAAAAAGAAAAAAAAGATTTTTTTTTTATAATAAACCTATTTATTTCAAATTTTTTAATAAAGGTTTTTTATTTCTTTTTAATTATTTGTTAATAAAATTGTATTTTTCAAATATCCGAAAACTTTAACAGAAAAACATCATTGTCTTTACTCTTAAATTAATAAACAAACTTGCATCTTACTTTAGTTTTTGCAATGTCTCCAAATCACTCACTTAGGAGTTCTAATAATGTTATAAAACTAATGTTTCATTCCTTACTCCTAGTTATTAGTTTTGTTCTATTTGACTTATTCAACAATATTTCATGTTTATCCAAAAAAATATTTAATTTTATTATATAAAAATAAAAATTATTAATTTGCCATTCAATAATTAAATTTTAATATTCTAAAATGTTTTGACTAAAAATATATTAATAAAATAATTTTACATTTTTAATTAAATTTTAATATTCTAAAATATTTTGACTAAATTTTATATATAAAAAAACTATATATTCTTTTTATATGAAAAGTGTTAGAAGATTATATATTATAGAGCAATGGAACACATAAAATATTGTAGAAATAGAAACACAGAAAACGCATAAAACAAGAGACACAAATATACGTGGTTCACCCAGTTTGGGCTACGTCCATGGAGAAACAACCAGTCCTTCCTTTCTATATTATCCAGCAAACTAAAGAGATACAACCTACAGCAGATCCGTTGTAATTCCCTCTTCGCTCTCAATCTCCTATCTCTTCCTCACTCAAAATACAGATCTACATAGATGCAATACAATTCCGTCATATATAGTGAGGGGTTGCCTTCTAGGGCAGAAAACCCTAAATTAAACATAACTTCTACCGTCAGATCATCTGCCTAATTAACAGCCCAGATTGACTAGAAATTACTATGCTTTTACAATGCAATTTTACATTTGTTTTTAGCTTCAGGGATGTTGTCCCTGAACCCCCATCGGGGGACCGCTAGCCCCTGGACCCCCGCAGGGCAGACAAGTCCCCCCCGGCACCCCCTCGCGTGGAGGGGTGTACAATTCAATTAACCATTTCAATTCCCTCTCTAGCGCTCTGATCACCATTTCCATGTCCTGCTGGGTGGCCTGAAAGATCTGCCTCTTTCTTACTTACTTATTTAGTTCTACGACTATCCCGATCTGCGGCTATCCAGATCTAGGCGGCTCTCCATATCTGTAGCTCAATATATTAGCATCTAGTTTGGAGTTCAATTCCCTCTCCAATGCTCTGATCACCATTTCCATGTCCCGCCGGGAGGCCTGAAAGATCCACACAGCATCAACATCGGCATCTTTGGCTGTATCAGAGGGCTTGAAGCGCCAGGGAGCCAAGGCTTGTTCCCTCAATATGCTTTTGCTGCTGGATGATATTGACAGCTCCATGTTCGACCTCGTGGCCTCCCGCATCACCGCTCAGTGTTTTCTGAGAATACAGAAATACATGCGCACTCACAGGTTTAATAATTCTGATCCGCACTCACTGTTTAGGTGAGATCTGGTTAGTCACAGGAATCTGAAAATTTTGAGTGAATAAGTTTGTTTGCACATTTTGGGTTTTAGATCTAATCTTTTGTGGCTAGATCTAGATCTAGGCAGCTAGGTTCTAGATCTAATCTTCTGCGGCTAGATCTAGATCTAATCTTATCTTCTGCCTTATTTCTCTGTAGCTGGGTTCTACGGGCAAGTAAAATATGGCTCCCAACTTCGTGAAAATAGCTACTCGCTCATTCGCTTCTGGAGGGCAAGCTCCTGCCCATATCATCAATGAAGCCCCAGCCCCCACTGTCTAGGTGGTCCAGGGCTCACTCAATGAGGCTTTGAAGTTTTCCGAAAGTGCCCTAATCTGTCGATTCAATGGTTTTTGGACACGGCTAACAGCTCTCCACAATTGGATCTCAGAGGTATGGATGCATGTCATTTTTGATGAAATTAATATCTACCCCTTGTGCCAGGGGTTTCTTTATAGTAGATTTTGAAAATCCTGAAAGCAAACAATGTATTCTAGATTCCGGCCCTTGGTTTTGGGAAAAATCAGGCCTATTCATGAAGACATGGAACCCATCATTTGATCCCTCTACAACATTCATAACCTCAGCACTAGTTTGGGTGAGATTTCTAAGCCTACCCTTGCATATCTGGAATCTCTCCTCGCTAAAATCCATTGGAAATGCAATTGGGAAATTTTACTGTAGGTGCCCAGAAACATAGGAATATGCCAGAACCACCTATGCACGCATCTGTGTGGAAATGGACTTAAGCGCTGGATTCCTTGCTGAAATAAACATAACAAGTAAAGACTATATGTGGAACCAGAAACTCGATTATGAAAGTGTCCTCTTCAGATGTCGATCCTGCTTTGAGACAGGCCATCTAGCCAAAAATTACCCAAAAGCCTCCAATTTTTTTTTTTCTAGAAAAAAGCACCACAGATCTACATGGTGGGAAGGAGCACAAAAAGAACACGTACACTGTCATCAAAGAAAAATACTCTAGAGAAAACTCTGAATCATAAGAAATTGGGCAAGAAAGAAAAAAATCTCAAGACAAGCAGGGAGAAAGCTCCACCGAACAAATCAACAGTTATGAGGATTCAAATGCCACACAAAATGAATCTTCATTTAATAGCAAAGTAGATCTCCTAGACCAAACTTCTTCTTCGACTATCTTCAAAAGGACGAACATAATATACTTTGAAGCTAAGATACCAATGTCCCAAGAACCACAAGAGATGAAGGAGATGCAAGATAAGGGAAGTTGGAAGACCGTAGATAAAAAAAGAAAGCTACAACACCAATCTCGCTAGAAATATGAGGAGCGAGATAATTAGAAACTAGGAAAATTATAGGTCCAATAGACCAATTTGGTCTTAGTGGACGTTAAACACCACCACCACCATCATCATCATCACAATATTCCTGGGGTATACATCCGGCTGAAACCTTTGAATACAGAAGATAATCAGGCTCCACACCCAACAAAAAGGAATTGAAATTTAAAAGTTTTTGAAAGATACTAGATGTGTAATTATTTTTCTATTCAACAAGTTTTTTTTTTTTTTCTCAACATGGTTCAATTCTCAAAACTAGCATCAGGATTAAAATTATTTAAATTGGTTAAACAAATTTATAAAATTAGAAGAATCCACTAAGCAATTAAATTTTTAGATAAAATTATATTTTATATAATTTATAATCGATATAAACGATTGATTTTATCTTTTTTAGTCAAGTAAGAGTGGAACCTATTAACCGTAAAAGTGTAATACATATGGTACACATCTTTGCCCATGCAAAGACAATCCCGTTGATGGTTTACCATCACAAGACAAGCCCGTTGCTGGTTTATTATTAACAGGGTTAAAAAAACCCAAGATCAAACAAAATCTCATGAGGTTACAATATCTCACAGGGTTACATCAACACTACAACAAAAGACTAAGGAACCCCAACAGTCTAGATACAAGTTCCTTTCTTTTCATCAGTTTCCCATACAAACTGCAAAGACCACCAGACTTAAAAAAATACCAAAGGTGCACCAAACATTCTTCTCCGGTCTGCTCCCCAAGCCCAAACCTGAATGCGCTATCCCCACTGTCGAAATGATCTTCCCATTCGACGGTCCACGAATCCTACGATCAAAAGACTTGCTTGGAGAAACAATACCGTCGATCAAACATTATCTAATCCAAGGGTCCACCATGATTTGGGCCCGAATACTAGCACAGTGAATAAAACAAATCCAAACTCGAAAAAGATTAGAGCATCTCAATCTATGGGATTTCAGGTCCGTCCAAGTAGTTAAGGGTCGAGCACTTTCTGGCCCAAAATTCGTTGGATGACTGAGGTCAAAGAGCCTGTGGATTACGTCCATTCAATTGGCGAACCAGTTAAGCACCAATTCAAAAAAACCTTCGGACTTCAAATATAACTAAATTTCACTAGAGTATTCTCCAGTCCGCATCCCCAAGCCCATCTTGAACTCTCAATCCCCACCATCAAAACTGACTTTCCATCCAACGGTCAACAAATCCTCCGACCCAAAGAGATGCTCAAAGAACTAGCACCGTCGATCAAAGGCTGTTTAATCCAATGGTCAACCATGACTTAAACTCGAACATTAGTGCAATTGATAACAAAATTCTGGAGCCAGAAAAAATTAAAGCTCATCAATCTATAGGATTTCGGGTCCGTCCAAGTGGTTAACGATCGATCTCTTTTTGGTAGGAAATCCGTTGGATGACTAAGGCCAAAAGAACCTGTGGACTGCGGCCATTCAACTGATGAGCGGGTTAAGCAACATTTTTCTCCCAAATTTCTCCTGAGTATCGTTGGTCCATTCTATCGATCCACGTTCCAGATCGTTCCAAATCATCTCCTTTCTTCATGATCCACCTGTATTTAGACTGAAACTATGTTGCTGGACAATACTTATATTCTCCCAAGCAAGATTCCAAATGTGGGAGCCCTTAATGCATCTTAACATTCGGATGTGATCCATCTCCTACCAATTTTTTGCATACTTTTGTTTCCAGAGCTTGGCCCAAGGGGTTGCCGATTCCTTGAGCCACCTCCACCAAAGTTTAGCTCTCGAAACTCTACTGAGGGTTTCAAGGTCATGAAGCACCAAACCACCATGGGACTTGGGTTTGTAGATCTTGTCCCAAGCTACTAAAGCCCATTTCTTTTTCTCTTCCTCTCTGCCCCATAGAAAATCCCTTTGTATGCTTCTGATCTATTGTAGAACTCCTTTAGGAGCTGAAAGAGCTGAGAGCATGAAAAAGGGAATAGCTTACAAGACAGCCTATGTGAGCACAAGGTGTCCCGCCAAATTTAAAGCCCTACATGTCGATTTCCTGATCTTGTCCTGAAGCTTATTAATTATCGGCTTCCACACTCGCTTGCATAGAGGTTTATCTGTAAGAGGCATTTCCAGGTACTTGGAAGGTAACTGGTCCCTTTGATACCCAAGAATTCTAGTGATGTTCCTCTGAGTAGCAATGTTAGTGTTAAAGAGGAAAACTTTTGATTTGTTGAGGCTTACCTCTATGCCAGCTGCCATTGCAAAGTCGCTTAGGATTTGTTTGATCACCCTCGCTTCCTTGACTATGGGTATACCTTGCAGCATCGTGTCATCCACAAATTGGTTGTGAGTATTTTCCGCTCCATCCAAGGTAAATTTAAGACCCTGGATTCTTCCTTAAGCATTTTCTATTTTGATCACTTTGCCTAGCCCTTCCATCATTATAACAAAGAGGAAGGGAGAGAGAAAATCCTCTTGTCTGAGACCTCTAGATGGCATGAAGGTTCTTGAAGGAGCACCATTAAGCAAGATGGAAAAACTGGCTGTGGATACTAGCACCATAACCCATCTTATCTAGTTTTGGTTGAAGCAATAAGCTCTTAGTACTTCCCTTATATAAGACCAACTTAGCTTTTCATAAGCTTTCACTAGGTCCAACTGAATGATCATGCCAGCTTGTTTATTGATTTTGAGAAAGTGTACCACCTCATGAGGTTGGATGATGTTATTGAGAATTTGTCTTCCCTCCACATAGCCAGTTTGCTCCTCTGAGACGAGAGCTAGAAGTAGGGGATTGAGTCTGTTGGTGATAACCTTGGAGATAATTTTATACACCACATTACATAAAGCTATGGGTTTGAAACCATCTGGAGTCATGGCTTTTTCCTGTTTTGGGACCAAAGCTATGAAGGAGGCATTAAGAGCCTTCATAACTGATTTGGATCTTCTTGAGTCTTCCACCACCTCAAGTATATCCTGCTTGACTGTTCTCTAGCAAGCTTTGAAGAAGTCCACATTGAATCCATCCGAGCCTGGAGCTTTTCCATTTTTCATTTCATTGATCACATCATTGACCTCCTCTTCCAACATTGGTCTGTTGAAATTGTGGTAGTCTTCTCTGGTAACTAGTTGAGGGATGTACTTTGTGAAACTACTGATGAACCTAGATCTATCTACTAGAGGCTCCTCTGCTATGTTGATGAAGTGTTGAACAAGGGTTGATTCCATTTCCTTGTGAGAGACAAGCTCTATCCCTTGAAAATCCTTGAGTTTTTTAATTCTGTTGTGTGCCTTGTGATCTATGGTATATTTGTTAAAGAACTTCGTGTTTCTTTATCTCTTTTTAATCCGCTGCACTATCGATTTCTATCTCCAGAAAATCTCCTCTTGCATGCATCTATCTTCCCATTATTTCTGCAGAGAATTAGCCAGATCTTTTCGCTCCTCAGTGAAACCATTTGTGATGATAATTTGATTGATCTCCTGGAGTTTTTGCTCAACTTCTTTTTTGGCTTTGAAAATATTACCAAACTCCTTTTTGTTCCATTCTTTAAGCCTGGATTTGATGTGCTTAAGTTTATGTTGGAACAAGAATATTTTAGTGCCTTGAATGTTCAGATACTCCCTCCACCATTTGTCAATATTGCTGGTGAATTCAGGGTGAGAGAGCCATGCATTTTCAAAACTAAATGGTTTATTTCTAGGTGTGCCCATAAAAGTGGCCTCAAGCTGTACATGCCAATGGTTTGATCCTCCAAAGGGAAGGATAAAAGTTGTCATAGTAGGGCCTGAAAGAAGGAGGTCCTTTGAGATGAGAAATCTATCTAGCTTAGAGGTGACTTGAGAAGCCCCTCCCCTCTTATTGTTCCATGTGAAGGTACCATTTAAAGCTTCAGTGTCCACTAACCCCATATTCATTATGAAGTTTTGGAAGGCATTGGAGTCTTTGCCTAGATGTTTGATACCCCCTTTCTTTTCTGTAAGAGATCTGATCATATTGAAATCTCTTGCAACAATCCCAGGCACATCAGGGTGTCTCACTCTTAGATCCTCAAGGGAGGTGAGAAGCTTGAGCTTGTCTTCTTGTTTTTGAGGCCCATATATTTTGTGATCATGTAATGATCAAGTGATCCCCTATAGGTTGATTCCAAATTTCTGGGGACCCTAGAGCGTAAGAATCCCCCATGCTATGTTGTTTACTTTGACCTCTAGGTAATCGTACCTGATTAACCATTTGTTATTTATTTCTTTGACCTTGTCTATCGAACATTTTGTTTCCTGAATGAAAACGATATCTGGTTTTTCTTCTTTTATTCTACTGTTGAGATTTCTTTGTTTCCTTCTACTACCTAAACCTCTAATGTTCCAGGTTGTAAGCTTCATTAAGAAAGATTTGTAAAGGAATAACTAGTGAGATATCTCATCTTACATGAGTTAATCATGAGTTCCCACATTCGTTGAGTAGCTCGTTCTGTCTTTTTCTTCCTCTCTTCCTACCCAGGTTCTTGGGAGATTGTATCTATGAGTCCTCCAACGTTTTGACCCCCTTATGCTCCTGGCTTTCATGATTTCTTTTGGCTCGATATCCCTTCAATTGTGATCTCTAGAGGAAGAGTTATTGAACCCTATCAAAATCCCCCTTTGGTATGGAATCCACTCCTTTGGTTGTACCATGCTCAAGAAACCTCTCTAGATCTAAATTATCCCTTTTTATAATCTCCTGCAGTTCATGGTCCTCCGTGCCAACCTCACTTGGGGTCATCTCATGGTCACTACATATCTCCATACTGCTTGGCAGATCCTCCTTTTGTTGGTTATTCTCTGTCATATCTTCCATGCTTGCATACCGTTCCTTCTCAATGCGAGTGATCTCCGATTTCTGGGTTGTTCCTTTGTTTCCAATTTCTTCTTCTGGGATCTTGAAACCATCTCGGCTCGATTGTATGTCCTCATCAGTCTTCTTTTGTTGCCGCTTCTCACCTTGCCCTTTGCCCCCGAACTTGGTAAAACCCTCAGGATTTTTATTTGTGGTGATTTTGACGTTTCTTTCCATTTTATTTGTTGGGAAGTCTCTGTATAGATGCCCATGTTCATGGAATTTACAACACCTAAATGGGTCATGTTCATATTCCACCTCCTGCACCCATTCTTCGTCATACACTTATAAAATGATCGCATCTGGAAGTGCCCCAGATAAGTCCATTTCCACACATATTCAGGCGAAGGAGGTATATTTTCCTTTCAGAGTCGCATCTAAGATATTTATAAAATGCCCCAATTTGTTGCCTATTGTCTTAAAAGACTATGACAACCAATAATGTAGAGGAAGGGAGTAGATTCTAATCAATACTGGTACTGATGTGAATTTTTCACGTTCTGGGACAAAGTTCATCATCTAAGGCTGCATGTAGAGGCATGCGACAACGTACAAATAAGGTCCTCCTTCAAACACTCTGTCCTTGTCCTCTAGGTTTGTGAATACCATCGCGAAGAAGCCCTTGGATCCCATGTGGAGGTTTATTTCCCCTTTGGGTTTCCAGTGGCTCCTTATCAATACATGAAGTGCCTTCTCAGTTGGCCATATCCCCATGAATTTGCATATAACCACATATTTCGTCATGTGATCTCTGTGCACTTGTAGCGCTGGGTTGCTTAAAAGAACCCGAGGGATTATGGTCGACTCGGGTTTGCAAACCCTAGTTGTGCTCATGGAAGCAGTTTTCTCATTGCTTCCCCCTATCCTCTTCTCCCTACTGGCATCCTGCTGATCCCTTCCCTGTTCATGAGGTTTGTCTTTCCAAGCTTTTATGTGTTAATAGCCTCTGTTGCCATCTCCATAGGTTTCTTGAAATGATGTGTTCTAGCGTCCTTGCTTCTGTCCACCACTATTTTATTGTAGGAGGGAGTGGCACTCCCCCCTGCGTGTTTCACCATGGTATCCAACAATGCAACCCTAACATTATCCCTAGATCAAATTGCAGAGCTCATCGAATCTAATCAAATTTTCAAGAACATTGCAATATTGAATAAACGATTGATTTTATCAAATTTTATATTAAATTAAATTAAATTTAGATTTTATTTTTTTATAATTTTAAATTATTGCAATATATTAATAAAAGTAATATAATAAAAAATATATACCTGATAAAGTGCTCATCTTTTTAAAATAGTAACTAAAGAAGTAAAAAGCGCATGGCTAATTGGTACTTTATCAAATACTAGTTCAAGTCGAGGTCTTACATCCTCACACAAACATGATCAACAATGCTCAGAGGCCTAACTTCCGACTAGTCATGGTAAGGGATCCCATGTCCTCACACAAACAACGAGCCTGACTACCTTTTAACCCGACTAGTCCTACAAGCCAACGTTTGACCCAAAGGCCCGACTCCGAACTTTTACATTTCACTTCGAGATCCAGATCTTGGGGAACATCTAACATGCATATCCAATGTTGAATAAACAAACCGTATGAAGGTATATTAATTCGTGTGTGTCCAATCATATATAAATGTAAGACCTTGGTATTTCTTGATATAACTCTGAAACCTTAGGAAGGGAGAATAGTTATGTCCTCGCAGAGTCATAGGTGTATGTCATATTACCTAAAGTTTTACCTGCTGAAAACCATTTCTTATTAAAAAAGTCACTGATTGGATCAAAGATTTATATTGACAATATCCCCATTGCAATGGGGCATGTAATATTTAATTATTTTTTGAGAAATCCCCTGTTATTAGTGAGTGGACAGCTAGAGTCAGTACATTTGTAAATGTTATCATCCATGTAAACAAAATTAAAATAAGTTAAAATTTTGACAAACTTTAACCAAAATAGATTTTGGTAAGTTTTAATCGGCTTAAGAGTGGTTAGAGCAATCAACTCTGTAAAATTATTGACCAAAATTGTGTTTGACAAAGCTCAACCAAGGGCAGAGATTTGAGAGTGTCTGGTAGGCTCGAAAAGCAGAGGGACTTAAAATCATTGTATCGTTATGAAGACCCATGTTTTCGTCAACTCTATAATATCTCTAGGAACTAAAATCGAGGAAGAATGAAGCATATTATTTATATGCACTTACATTTCAAACCCTAGAAAAACTAGTTAAATCACATTCTGTGAGAATTACAAATTACAAATAAAGTTATGAAGGAAAGTTGAAGAATCACAAGGACTACTTAGCTTCCATCGATTCAGTTTAAATTTCATTCTAAATTTATTCTTAGAAGAGGTAAACACGATCTGAACCTAAGGATGAATATGATGGTTCCATGACAAACAAATCAAAGAAAAAACTAATTAAAAAAGGTAAAAATTGAGAAACATGCGTACATAATCTTTATAGACAACACCAATCTCCATGCTTTTCATGACATCTTCTGTGAGTTTCATCGATAATTTCACTAATTTATCCTCCCCTTCACCTTGGTCCCTTGCACTACCAATGCTTAAGCTGGTTACTATCAAATAAGTAATATACTTAACCCAAGTTGTAAACAGTTTCAGAGAAAAACAAGAAAACGCATTTATAGCCTAGAAGTTTTTATAGGCAGGGTTGAATATCTAGAACTCCTTCAAACCCTATGGATTATCAAACTCGCTAGGACTCTTTCATGATGTGTATTAAACGTCTAATGTCTAAGGGTGTTTCAAATGTATAGAAGATTTCAGCCACTCCAATCGCGATATGAAGACATCACATTCATGATTTTGAAAGCCATTCAATTGTAGATGAGAATTTTATTTAACTCCAAAACCCCAGGAAGGGAGAATAGCTACCTGCTCGCAAGTGTATGCTTTATTCCCTGAAGTTTTACCTCCTAAAAAGTGAAATTTTGATACACTATGACTGTATTAACAATACACTATGACTGTAGCGAACTTTGGTAATTACCTCCATAGTGTATTTCAAAATTACAGTCATAGTGTATTAACAATACACTATGACTATAATGAAATTTAGTAATTACAGCCACAGTGTATTTTGAAAGTGTATTAATGATACACTATGATTGTATAACATTTGGTAATTTCAATTTGGCAGACGCATAATACACTTATCATAAATTAGTAATTACCCACTATCGACATTACTTCTACTGTCATTTCTAAAAATCAAGCTGACTGCCTGGAAATCATTCCTGGTAGTTGTCAATTATGACTAAAAGCCCAAATTCATTGAAAGGGGAACCTTGATTATTCCCTACTCATTTCCAAATTTTATTAGAATGATATTCTCTACCCAAGTGTTTGTATTGACCAAGTGTCGCCCTATAATAGCCTCTGAGCAACTTTGAGAGATAACACTCCCTAAAAAAACCATGGGAGGAGCGATAGTTTTTCATGAACCAAACTTAATTCGTGTGTTGCTACACCATTGGGAAGCCCTAGAAATATTTAGTAATGTGGTGTGGTTAGTGTACTTTGAGAAGCTACAGGGTTTCAACAAACAAATTGCTATTGAATTCACACAAGGTCTACAAAAGAAACATTTAGAGGTTAAAGGATTCAAAATTTCTATTGTAGAGGACATAATTGCTAATATGAGAGGTTTACCTCAAACAAGGGATTGTTGGTTTTTTAGGAAAATAATAGTTTCAGCAAGTAGGGAAACATTTTTACAACGAGGAGAGGAAGTAAGGAGTAAGGGGAGAAGTATTAACAGAATGTTCCTTGCTCACCCTTAGGATAATGTGGCTTTCTTTATTCAGATGTTTATTACTTGTGACAGATGTTTCGGGATAATATTCAATTATCATTTTTAGTTATTGGCATATCTTTGTAATGGATAACTAATAAATTTTCCCTATGATTTGCTAAAATATATAAAACCTATGGCAGAGGTGGTACGTATGGAAAAATATCCAAATAGATGCTTAACCAACCATGCACTCATCAAGTTAAGCATAATTCTTTCACTCCAACAACATGGAAGCACATGGACTAGTGTATTGGAAAAGTCACATGCACTAGCCATTGAAAAAAGGGAGAGTGAAGGTGAAGAGAAAGAGGTAAGTGCTATAAAAACATCAGAGGATAGAGAAAATATAGCTCCCAAAAAATGTAGAGTAGCTAAACTTTCTAGAAATGAAGAGTGGTTACACCTACTAAACCCCGTCACAAAATAGTAAGAGATGGATTTCCATCAGAACATTTTCTAGTACATCTGCTAAAAGAAAAAGAGAATGCAATAAAGAACCTACAGATACATCCAATGGACAATCTGAGGACAATTACCATGAATACCCTATTGAGGAAGAAGGGCTTGAGGTAGAGAGTATTGAAATAGGGGCACCTGAAATAGCATTATTTGAAGTAGGGGTTCTTGAAATAGAAATACTAGAGGAATCTAAGGAAGTATTTGAAAAATATACTTTTGTACAAACTGTGGTGAAAAATAGGAAATTAAAGAAGCTAGATTGTGCAGAATAAGATTTAAGTGCTAAAACAACACTATAAGAAAGAGCAATTACACCTCTCAAAAAAGGTAGAGTAGCTACACTTCGTAGACAAAGAATACTGGTTATACCTCTAGACCTCATCGAAGAAACCCTAAGATATGGAGTTCCATAAGAACGGCTGCTGGTACATCTGTCAAAGGAAAAGAAAAATGCACTAAAGAACTTGTGGATATATCCAGTAGACAGTTTGAGGACAATTATCATGGATTTCCTATCAAGGAAGAAGGACCCGAGGAAAAGACTACTGAAACAGGGGCACTTGGAAAAACATAAGCTAAAGCAAAGGATCTTGAAACAAGAATGGCTAGGGAATATAAGTATGTATCTAAAAAACCTACTCCTATACAAACTGCGGTGAATAATAGGAAATTAAAGAAGTCATAAAGTGAAGAACAAGATGTAAGTGCAGAAACAACACCTTAAGATAGAGTAGTTATGCCTCCTAGACTAAGTAGAGAAGCTACACTTCCTAGAAAAAGAATATTGATTGCCCCTCCTAGACCCCATCACAAATACTCATGAGATGGTGTTCCATAACATCATATATTGGTACATTCGTTGAAGGAAAAAGAGTATGCACTAATAAACATGTGGATATATCCAATGGAGAATCTAAGAATATTTATCATGGATGCCCCACTGGGGAAAAAGGGCCCGAGGCATCAACTGTCGAAACAAGGGCACCTGGAACAACGTTAGTTGAAGCAGGGGTTTGTGAAACAGAAATGCCCCAGCAATCTAAGAAAGAATATGAAAAGTTTACTCCTATAAAAGTTGTGGTGAAAAAAAGGAAATTGAAGAAGCCATTGGGTGGAAAGAATCCCAACAAGAGAGTGTTTGTAATTTTTACACAATCAACTACCCCAATATTTGACGAATATACTAATATAACAGAACTAAAGGAGTATAAGGTACAACAGAATGAAGAGAAAGAAGAAGAATTTGTAAAAGAAAAAAACCCAAGCCCTGAAGTTCATGATGTTCCACCTAAATCAAATGAAATTGAGGAGCAATATATAGAGGAGGAGCTCAAAAATGAGGAAGAAGATGTCTCGTTACCAGTTAAGTATGAAATTGACCTCCTTATTCAGAAAATTAATAAATTGATGGAGGAAAATGAAAACATAAGGAAACAACTTACCATGGTTGAAGGGCAGCTTTGGTCTAGAAAACAAAATTGGTTAGAAACCCAAGAAGAAGTGGCAAAAGTAATGTCAGTTAGATTATTTGATGGATGTAAGGAAGTATGGAGGAAGAAAGTTATGAAATTCCAACCACTATTTTGATTGTAATTCAATTTGGAGAGCAAGATTAGGAATTCCAAACCGTCGTTCCATAAGAACCAACAATTGAGGTAGAGTGGGATGGAGATGTTGGGATGTGAAATCATGAAAGTATGGAAATGCACATACGTAAGTTGGGGGAGATGTTGGGATGTGAAATTGACATCTTTTTGCACTCATTTTCTTACCTTTTATTTACCTTTAATGATTCTCGTGACCATACTTTGCCACTATTACATCCATTATCAACCTAGTTATGTATCTTTTTATATGTAATTCTTATGATCCACTTCTACTTGTAATTTGGCATGAGGACTCCTGTTTAGGCTATTTTTCTCATGAAAATGACAACTAGCTTGTTATACAGTTTGTGGTCTATTGAGATATTGCAGGATTACACTCTCTAATTCTGCCTCACCAAGGACATGACAAGGACTCATTGAGCATTGATGCTACACATAAAGATTTATTTATAAAGATCAATTTGGAAAATATCTGGTCAAAAGATAGTTCGACTGACAAAGGAGAAGTTGATGGACAGTGCAATTGAAACAATTAGGACTTTCTATTGATAATTATTATAATTTGAAAAATTTCTTACAACTTTATCCTAACCTTGGAAATTGTTATCAAATTGTTAATATGTATTCTCAAATTATATCACATGAGAATTGATAGATTCTCATGATGATCTTATAATTGCAATATGAAATTATAGATATTTGTACTCTCTGCCCACGTGGGATAGACATATAGAAATATATAGACAATGATAGAGGGGGAGAGCACAACATTGTAATATTGTATGTTTGATTAATTCAATCTCAATCATTGGTGGCACCATACCTTTCTATTGAATAGTTTATGTGGTGGGTAGTGTTAATATATTAATAGTCTTGTTCATGTTTTAATGATTGCATAATTCTAACTACTATATTATCTAACAACATAGCTCTTCAACTGGTCCCTTTGTTAGTGTGAAAATTATTCATTTCCTGTTACATTTTGATGATGTGTTCATTTCATTTGAATTTGTGTTTCAACATTTGTTGAGAGAATGGTTTCTAGGAGTACTCTTGTTTTCTGAATATGAGTCGCATTGTGACAAAGTGGTTTTATTCTACATTATGTGTTTATTTATTGAGAGTGCGAACAATTTTTGAGAGTATAAAAACGAGAGTGTTGAGTTGCTAAGAGTGTGATCACAATGATTGAGTTTCATATTAATTAGCACTAGTCATCATTTTCCGTTTCATATATTTTGCATAATAGCCTTGCAATAAAAAAACCTACTGAGATTGTCAACTAATATGAAGAGTTGGAACTATTGGTTTGAATTAAAAGGACAATTGTTCTGCCCAAGAGGAAGGTGAAGAAAAAACTATACACAACTTTCACATAATGCAAGTAGAGCAAAGATTGGAATTTTGTTTGAAATTTGACGAAGAATTATTTAAGGATGAAAATAAACATATAATGATTCAAAAGTGTGTAAAATAATCAAATAAATAGTCTACAATCTTAATCAATCAGATTGGCCAACAAATCAAGCCTAGGCATGCATTTTAGTGAAGCAAGAACATTTTGACCTGTTTCAAAAAAAAGCATGCCTAACCTTCATTTCAAGCCCAAATTGAATCATTCAACTTTGAGGGTACCTTTTTACTCATAATTAACATTAATTTTTCATATAGGAATTTTTATTGTGTAAGAATATGAAAAATTGGATCAACTTCGTAGGGTTAAAATTAATGTTTGTGTGCCTCAAATATATGCACACCAGGACCTATACTTAATTGAATCGGTTATAGTTATCATTCCAACCTAAATATGGAACCATTTTATCCAACATAACATAGTAATTTTAATAAAATAAATGTTATACACTGAAATCAATATCTCTCATAATGCAAATTGATTAGATCTGCCAATGATCACAGTCAAAACAAATATGAACTCCCAGGACAACCCAATTACACTCTTGGTAATGAAATTTGGAATATGGCATGACTGAGAAATTCCTATCCTTAGGACATAACATTGCTTCATGTCTGACAAATATCCTAAATAACTATTTTTTCCACTTGTACACAACTTTCACATAAGGTAAGTCGAAGAAAAACTTAGAATGTTGTAAGAATGAAAAAGTGTTTAAAATAATTAAATAAACAATCCACAGTTTAAATCAATCAATTTAGTCAATAAATTAAGTTTTGAATTTCATTTTGGTGAAGCAAGAAAATTTTTTCCCGCTTCACAAAAATGTATGCCCAACCTTCATTTCAAGGCCAAATTGAATGATTCAACTTGGTGAGTATTTTTTTACTCATAGGTAACATTAATACAATTAAATATTTCCATTTTTCGGCATATATGTTTATATTTTTCAAAATAAATCCAAATTTAATGGATTTCAAAGGGTTAAAAGGTAGGGATTTTGTGCCTCAAATAAATGCACGCGAGGAATATTTGGTAACAAGGTGATTGGCTAATGAAACAAAAACTTGAATTTTAGTAGTTGAAACTTGTAGTTTCTTAGTTAAAACACTATATGTATGGTTGGATGGCCTTATTTTAGTAGTAATTAGGTTTAAATGTTTCCAACGGATATATAAAAAGGTGTCACCTAAGGTTTGCACGGTCTATTTTAGTTTTTTTCTATATTGTACATGTTTTTTAGGGTTTTAAATTTAAGATTAGGTTAAGTGGCCTAGTTAGGGTTTGAAGATAAATAGGTAAGGATAATGGAGACAAATAGGATTGGTTATTATTTCTTGTTTGGAAATTAAATCCATGTAAATATATAACAACCCAAAAGTGTGTAAAATCATTAAATAAATTATTTGAAATTTTAATAAATTAGATTGGCCAATAAATGAAGCCTCAATGTGCATTTTAGTGAAGTGAGACAGTGTTGGCTTGCTTCACAAAAATGCATGCCCAACTTTCGTTTCAAGGTTGAATTGAATTATTCAACTTGGAGAGTATTTTTTTACCCATAGAAAACATCAGTACAATTAAATATTTTATATTTTTCACATATATGCTTGTGTTGTTCAAAAATCCTCCAAATTGCATGGATTTCAAAGGGTAAAAGGTTAGGTTTCTATACCTCAAAGAAATGCACACCAGGAATATTTGGAAACAAGGTGATGGACTAAAGACAAATCAAACTTGGATTTGAATACTTGAAAGTTGTAGTTTCTTGGTTAAAACCATATAAGTAAGACTGGATGACCTTATTTTAGTAGTAATTAGGTTTAAATGTTGCCAAGGTATGGATAAAGAGATAAAACCTAAGGTTTGCAGGGTCTATTTTAGGGTTTTAAGTTTACGATTAGGTCAAGTGGCCTAGTTAGGGTTTGAAGATAAATAGGTACGAATAATGGACAAAAATAGGATTGGTTATTATTTCTTGTTTGGCAAGGAATTCTAAGTAAATATATAACAACAAAAAAGTGTGTAAAATCATTAAATAAATGATATAAAATTTGAATCAATTAGATTGGCTAATAAATGAATCTTAAATGTGCATTTTAGTGAAGAAGGCAATTTTCACGCGCTTCACAAAACTGCATGCCCAACCTTCATTTCAAGACCAAATTGAATTATTCAACTTGGAGAGTATTTTTTACCCATAGGTAACATTAATACAATTAAATATTTTTAATTTTTCACATATATGTTTGTGTTGTTCAAAAATCCTCCAAATTGCATGGATTTCAAAGGGTACAAGGTAGGTTTTTTGTGCCTTAAACAAATGCATGCCAAGAAAGTTTGGGAACATGGTGATGGACTTAGAAAAGTCAAACTTGAATTTTAGTAGTTGAAACTTGTAGTTTCTTGGTTAAAACCCTAAAAGTAAGGCTAGATGACCTTTTTTTAGTAGTAATTAGGTTTAAATGTTGCCAATGGATAGATAAAGAGATAGAACCTAGGGTTTGTAGGGTCTATTTTAGGTTTTTTCTATATTGTACATAGTTTTTAGGGTTTTAAGTTTAATATTAGGTCAAGTGACCTAGTTAGGACATTTACTATAAAAAGGCTTGGGTGTCATTTTAATGCAAAAATGACATTTACTATCATTTATGAATAACCAATTACATGATGGAAATTTGGTCAATTCTACCCATGAGAAAGAAGTGATGGCCATCTTACATGCCATCAAAATCTTGCAACCCTATTTTTAAAAGTGTTATTTTTAATAAATTGTATATTGTATCTAAATATTAAATTCAAATTTTTAATTTTGTATCTGAGAAAAAATATGAGTAAAGGAGAAAAGTTAGAAAACCTTACAAACGATTGTATTAACTTATTAGAATTTTATTTTAATCTATATAAGTGACTTATAGAAAAATAAAGCAATAAGTTAAAAAAAAAAGCATTTGTGCATGCATTACTCATGGTTTATTCAATGCACATTTTTGCATTCAGTGTGTATTCATCACAATCTATTCAACATGCATTCTTTCATTTAGTGTGCATTCATCATTGTCTATGCAACATGCATTATTGCATTCAACATGCATTCGTCATGGTCTATGTAGTATGCATTCTTGCATTCAACTAGCATGCCTTGAACCCATACAATGATAACCTCAACTGAAATAACAATGACCTCTTCTGTACAAACAGTTGGAATATAAGGTTCGTAGGAGAAGTTCATAGTCACAAAATTCAAATAGTGTGCTTATACATGGGGAGATACAAACAATTGTCCACCAAGTATGCTAGATATCTTGAGAAGCGAAGAGGTTTATAAATTTATATTTGGAGAGATTTATTTCCAAAATGATGCGATAAATGAGGCAATAGAAAATTATGATGATAAATCCACAGAATTATAAATATTTGGGTAGAGGATTAACCTAGACCCTGATGAGGTTGAAACAGAAACAAAAAATCCATGGAAAGGAGGTTAAATATTTAACTCCAAGAAAACCCCTTGGCTATAAAAGATTGAAATGGTTAGTAAAATATATGGGAAAAACGTACATGTTTCGAGGAATGGATTAAAAATGCAAGATGTTCCTTAAGGAATACACAAATCCTTGATTCAGGTTGTCCTATTTACAATTATGAATCATCACAAGCTTGATATTTTTGGTGACTGCATGAGGCCAATTATTCATTTTTTTGAAGGCACAACCATAGATGTAGCTCATCTTTTTGCTAAAAAATAACATTATTCCTTGCAAGAAAGTAAAATAAAAAAGGTTAAGTTCAGTTTCTCGGGAGCACTTCCAAAAATTATTGATATGTATCGATTCATTGTTGAAACAAGGCCTCTTAAAACTTACATTAGGAAATCAAAACAAAAGATAGCCATCGAGGAAGAAATTGAACACACTTTGGTTCAAGGTGTGGAAATTTTTTCCAATAATTTTTTTTATGTTGAAGCTATAACTGCTAGTGTTCTAACATACTTACATGTGCATGTGGATGAAGAGGAGGAGTGTGAAGGTTTGAACCATTATACAAAAACATGTAATGAATATTTTTCTATAATAGAAGAAATTCCTTCTAAAAAGTTGGCACCTTAGTGTAATTTTCCTTTTATGGGTGATTCAACATCTACATCTCCAGGTTTTAATGTGGATAGTCCAACATAAAATTTAAATAATAGATTTGTTTTCCTAGTATACGATATAGTGATCCATTACAAACAAGTCACAATGGAGTATTCTTCTTTTATATACAACTGGAAGGAAATGTAGAAACTAAAGGAGAAGGATATTTTTGAGTGCATAAAAAAGACTGCAGTGTTGGAATCAACAAATGTGCAAAAAGTAAAAAAAAAACTGATGAAAGACAAACAACAAGGAACAAATTATTAATGAATTCGATAATTAGTTATACAGAATGAGGGTTGAAGGTATGAGGTAGATATATGAAATACAAGCAAAGTTAAAAAAAGTTTAGGCTGCATATGATGAAAAAATTGGTGAACTGAAAGAGGATTTGAGAAGAAGACCAAAGATTCTCAATATACCTCCACTGGAAGCTTCAAAAACATTTGAGGCTAAATTAGTTAAGTTATGAAATGAAAAAGATAAATTTATTGAATATTGAAAGGTTGATATTGCAAATAATTATAAATATCAGGACTAATAGAACCATGAATCACATGTTGAAGAATACAACAAAAGAGTGAATAAGTTGGGGAGAACCTATCATAGGCAAGCTAATAAGTTGAGAGAGAGATATCTTGAAATTTCCTAAGAAAAACAAAGAACTCAAAGAGGAGAAATATCAACATTTTGTAGAAGATGGTACTAAGAGTGGGGATAAAAGTAAGGGTAAGGGTAAAGGTACAAGCCAAGGTAAAGGAGTAAAGAAAATTCCTTCAATGGACTTGGGGAAATCCAAGCTAAAAGCACGAGTGAAGGTTTTAGAGACCATTGTCTCAACCATGAATTCTATGTGTGATATGTATGTATCACTCCTAGTGCTTCAATCATTGAAGAAAATGGGAAGATGGTAGATGAGAGAGAAAAAATAATTATAGAGCTACAAAATGATCTCATGAGAATTTTAAAAGAATAACATTTAGGATGTGACATGGAGACACAAATTTTGAAATCCCGGGTTTCCTATTTGCAACGACAATTAGAGAGGGAAAAATAAGAAAACAATCAACACATCAATAAATCAATAGTAATCAGTAACAAGTGAGAGAAAAAGAGCTTGACAAAAAAGTAAAACAACTCACTAGTGAATTGGCCAAATGTAGATATCAATTGAAATATACAAAGGAAGATCATGAAAGGAAGGAAAGCGAGAAGAAGCATAAACCTAAGAAGAATGTGGATTTATTGAGCATGCTAATATAAGAAAAATATTATATGTGAGAAAATTATGAAAGGAAAATTAATCAATTTTAGCAAGGATCAATGGATGTGCCTGTTGTAGGGCCCAAACAATCACACATCTACACACAAGGAAAGTGACACTCTTCTTCTCAACAGGAGGGATTGCATAATCCTCCAAAGTTGTAATAGCCCTAGGTTAAAAGTTCATGTAATAAAGTTAAAAAAGGAAAAATAGGACCAAGGTCGTGCGACAGGTATTCCAAGATGAATTTTGGGAAAAATATCCTTGTGGGCATCATTTTTTGTTTATTATGACCAAGGGTAAATTTTTAAAGGCAATGGCAAAGGATTTGAAAAGGAAAAAAAAACATTATTGGCATTTTATTTATGAAAATAAAGGGAATTAGGAGAAAATAAAGGTGAAAGGTCACAAGTTGCATGTGAGGAGGAAATTGAAGGAAAATAGAGGGAAAATGAAAAATTAGTGGCCTTAATGATAAAAGGGCTTATGAGGATCAATTCATGTCTATTGTCAATCTAGATTTTGCTGATTTATCGTTTTTTCAGTGGATTTTTGGAATTGGTTTCAGAAACGAAAGGAGCACCAAGAGGAGAAAGAAAAAAAGCAAGCAAAGGAAGGACTAGGAGAGCAAAGGAAAGCAAAGGAATGTAAGGATCAAGCAAGGAAAAGTTGGATGAAGTGGCTTCAATGAGAATACTTGTAGGTAATAGGTTACATGTATTATTTCCTAGTTGTTTTTTGCATGCATGGTACATGCATGTGTGCATTTGATTCATTTTTTGTCATTGACATGGTTTTTTCTGGGTTTGACAGTGGTTGCAGTCTTGGCTTTCCATTTAGGGATAGACATGGTGTGATAGGATTCATTATTAGTTGAGCTCTATATTGTTGAAAGGCTTTGGATATGGGTGATGTCGTGTCATAAAAATCCCAATGTTTGGGGATGGAGATGGTATTATCTTAGAAGCCCTCAATAGTTGGGTGGAGACAAGAAAAATCATCAAGGGATGGTGAAGGAATTTTGAGGCATCCAAGCTCGGTTTGGTTTTGTGATCTCTAGACCATTTTAGATGATATCATAGTAGTGTGAGGGTGGAGGTGGTTTAACCTCTACATTACCTTCATTGTTTATGGGCTAGTTTATCTCATGGGGTCCCACATTCAATCTTGGAATATGGCACAAGGGTGATTGGATGAAAGAAATATTTGGTTAAGCCCAATATATGGCTGGGTGGTATGTGGAAGTCCCTAACTTTCTTGGATTTTCATCTCTTAATAAGAGCCAAGTTCCTTTTGTATTTTACGAGTAAATGTACTTGTTATTATGTGTCTTTATTGGGTATTCTATCATTGTTACTAATCTGGTTAAATGCTGATTATAAACATGGTTTTATGACATATCAAAGTGATGGATATTATCATGTTTTATTGATAAATGAATGATTATTGAATGGATTACCTAATAGATGTTATTGCAGCTACTCTGAGAGGGCATTAGTCCTTCTTGGTAAACCTTAGATAAGCTCCAGATCTCTATTTTCACATATGCATAGATGACTTGTATATTTAATGTTCTCATTGTGTTTGATAGAATGAATTTCATTGTTGGGCCCATTTAGGTCAATTCATTGTCTAAGATTTGTGTCAAAATATTTGTCTTTGTGTCATTCATCATTTTTGAAAGTCTCATCGTGTTCAGGGTAGGGGTCTGGTGACTAGCCTTGAAAAGGTAGCTTAGATCTTGCAGCCCTTGGAACAAAACTGGGTGAAAAAGACTATAGCCACTCCCTTGTACACTTGCGCATGTGATTAGAGCATTATAGTCGAATTCAAGGAGTGCCATGCCAATGTTTTGTAGTCTAGATAAGTGGAAAATAATGTTAACTCAGGGTTTGGGGACATGAGGGAAGTCACTAAGGCCTTGTTTTGTGGACTCCATTTCCTTAAGGTTATCTAGGACATTGAGTTATGTAATAGTAGCCCTCAACTCATGTTTACCCTGGAAAGCGGTTAAAGTGGGTAGATATGGTAGGGGTGGTTACAGATTGGTATCAAAGCATGATTCATTACTTGGACTGGATGGGCGGAATGTGATTATTATGCATGCATGTCAGTCATGTGAATACATGATAGTGGCTATGGTTTTCATTTGTATATCCATTTTGATAGTTTATATTATCATGTATGATGCTGATATGCTGGCTGATATTGAGAAGGAGAACCAAATTATTAGAGTAATGTTGTAGTACTAGACCTCAAGGTAAGAGCATATCATCATAAAAGTTTGTATTATGGGAATGCAAGTATGTTGGTTAATGATTGTTATAAGAATTATGGTTATTTACATGCATGTCATTCTATTGTTTTTATGGTTACATGCATGATAAATGTTAGTTGATCATTGCAGCCATATGCACATGCGTCAGGTAGTCATGAATGCTAGTAACTTGTTCTTATATGCATTCTAGTCGTATGCATGATGACTATGGTCCTTTCATTTAATATCTTGATGTTATATGTATCGTGCTAATCTAGATTGACCTGTATAGATGGTTCTAGTTATGATATTCAGATATGAGTCGATATATTAGTGATATTGTGTCGTACTATCTTGATTTACTTGTGTAGATGTCATATCCTCCACTATGAAACATTGAGGTATGAGTTTTATTATGTCATCTATTTGGTGCTTGAGTGTTTGGTGTTTATTATGTCACCTATCAATTGTTTGAATATTTGATTAATCACATGATATGAGTATGTGCCTATAATATTTCATGAAGGAATGGTCTTCTTTTAAGATGGCTGTAGCAAGACATATGTGTTGATGTAGGTTTTAACCCTGTACAAAAATTATTGGCAATCGAATTCTTCAAAATAGAAAATATACAATGGTGAGAAACAAAAAACAAATACACAGATCTTTTCCCTTGGATCCCAAAATCAGGGCTACCAAATTGATTTTTCATTATTTTACTTTTAATGTGATAATACATATATACATGTCGAAGCATTCATAAACCGCATTCCATTAAACCTTGATTAGAACATAATTGTACTTCCCTTGACTGGATCTACAAAATACCATGGGCAGAAAACCATCATGCCCAAAACCATGTGCAAAACCCATGCACAAAACCATAGGTAGGTCTAACTACCTAATATAGGGTCTGAAAAAATTCCCAACCCGCTACTCCTGACCTCTTCTAGGGGAGCTATGGCCCCCTTCAAACACCACAATAGGGGGGACTTCGACCCCCCTATGACCCCCTTACTGCACTCGACACAACAAATATGGGGGGCTATCCCCCCCCCTGTGACCCCCCCATGCATGCAACTAGTCGTGGAAAGAATATGACACATACCAAACATTCTCCCACTTGTTGTTTTATTTTCCACAGAAGGGGTTAGAGGAGAGCTTATTTATTGGTCTAGCCGTGCAATGCCCGTTGTTTCTCTACACTAAGAAAACTTCTCAGTGCTCACAAAGTTTGTCAATGCATCTGCAACATTCTTCAATCTGTCCACCTTTACCAACAACACTTTTTTGTCCTCTACCATATCCCTCACAAAGCAATACTGAACATCAATGCACTTTGTCTATTAATGATAAGAAGGTTTCTTTGCCAAGAAAATTGCACTTTGATTGTCAAGTTCTACCCTTATAGCTCGCTGTATAACCCCATACTTGAACATAACCTTTACAACCAAACTGCTTCCTTGCATGCATGAGTGGATGCCATGTATTCTACCTCTGTAATTGAAAGTTCCACTACAGACTATCTCTTGCTCATCCAACTAACTACAACTTGAAATAGATTAAACACATACCAACTTATAGATCTTCTTTGATCCAGATCTCCAGCCCAGTCTACATAGAAAAATCCATAGGTTTCCAAAACTCTGTCCAATCTTGCTTTTCCTTTGTATCACAAACCGTAATCACTAGTGCCACACAAATACCTGAAAACCTGCTTCACTATTGTCCAATTCTCCTTCCCTGGTCTTAACATAAACCTGCTAAATACTCCCATTGAATGTGCAATTTATGGTCTAGTACAAACCATTGCATACATCAAGCTACTAATTTCACTTTCATATGGAACATGGGAATGTCCTCTTCCCCTTCTTGTGTCTTGGGACAGTGTTCAGAAGATAACTTTACACCTACAGGAATCGCCACCTTCACCAATTTACTATCCTTCATATTAATCGTATGCAATATTGTCTCAACATACTTCCTCGAGTTTAACCAGAGCTTCCTGTTTAGTTGATATTTTTTAATTTCCAAGCCTAAAATATAGTTTCCAGCACCAAGATCCTTCATGTTGAATTTGTAGAAAAACTGGGTCTTCAAATCCTGGATAATTTCCTTTTCATTTCCAATCAGCAACATAAAATCCACATACAAGACCAAATAAATAACATGGTCACTAATTAATTTAAAATACATACAATAGAAAAACTTGTAGCAACAGATAAAAGTAATCTAACAGAAGCTACCTTGGCAACAGGAGAAAAAATATCACCAAAATAAATTATCGGCACCTAGGACTAACCTTTTTCTACTAATCAAGATTTGAATTTCTCCACCTTATCTTCTTCATTGATCTTCTTTTTAAACACCCATTTTCTTCCAATGGGTTTCCTTCCAGCTGCAGACTCCACTAGATCCCAAGCCTCATTTTTGTCCAAAGGTGTCATTTCCTCAACCATGGCCTCTTTCCATATTTTTCCATCCTCTGAATCTACTTCCTCTCTAATAGTTCTGGGATCATCATCAATAATAAATAAATAAAAATTTGAACAGAAAGTAGACGAACTATACCTTTCTAGCTGCATCCTTTCTTGAACTGATCTTCTCACAATTAGAGCTTGTGTCTCTTCATCTTCTGATTCGTATTCTATTATAGAGTCATATTCTTTCTCCTTTAGCTCAAACTCTAGCTTCTCAGGTTCCTTTGGTAGGACTTCATTTTTAATAACATATTTCACCTCTCTAAATTATATAATTCACCCTTTTCCAACATCAATTGTCAACCTGGGTCTCGTCTGGTTATTTCAAGGCTACCATGCAAGGTCTATGTAGGCCACAATTTCCTTACCTAGCATTGACCATCCAATTAACAACATAAAAATGTGTAATAAAAAACAATAACAGTGACAACAAACAAAGTAACAACAAGTTAAGATTCACACCAACACAACTTAGTAAACTATTACAACCATAAAGAAATAAACATAACAAAAGGTAAATATACACACACCACTAATCCAACAACACCTGGTTAGGATAGTGGGCCCATTTCCCTAATGAGGGCTATGGTAAAAGATCAAGGACTACTAAATACTCACAAGGTCAAGATTGCATTAATCAAAATAAAAGTACAGAAATCTACTGTTACATGCTTAGAGATCTCGTTTCTCTTCTTAGTGGTGGTCTACTTTCCCGGACTTGTGACCTTACTTATACCTTCAATGTTACAAAGATAGTATCAATGATTCCAAACATTATGGCAGGTGTCTCCTACAAATATACAATGATCATTGAGACATAAACATAATACGAAGATAGAAAATGTATTAGTCGAATAGACTCTCTTGGGTGGAATCATCATAATAGCCCTCATCCTAAGATAGATCTTCCAGCTCATTGATAACCATACACTGAATTATAGTTTGTTGTTCATCAACCTTTCAAATCTGCAAAGAAACATGAGTTAGCAAGTCGCATAAACAACGCTCCCCTAGGACTATGCTTCATCGATGAATAATTCACAAAGACATGACAAATAGGTATACCTTTGTGCTTGAGATACAAATTAACCTTCCCAGGACATGAGATAGGTGAAGGAATGGGTTAAAAAGGAATGTAAAAAGTAGGTAAATTTAGCAACCAACATTGCCCCCCAACTAGATTTTCTACATGTCCTCATGCAGCTTGTTTTCGGCGCAGCCCTGGGTTGGAGCCACTATGGTTGGCATCAAGCTATGCAAGGTCGTATCTCGCGGACATTTCTATCTCTAGAAGTTTGAAACATTAGTATGAATGATGTCTTTCCACTATACCTCTACTGCCACATAGGTTGGAATGTACTTCTCAGAAGGCAACCAAATAATGGGAAACTGAAATCCTAAACCTATCCATCGGGTCCCATAGTGTCAAATGCATGCGATATATGGTGGAATTCTATCCAAAACCTGAGCGAGGGACCAAAAAAGGTTCATGTACCCTCACTATTCATGATGAAAACATCCATGATTTCTGACAGGCGTCCCGAGCTTCGTCCTTAAAAATGAAAATATGTCTTTTACACATGTCAACACACCATTTTTGTGTTGTCAACATCTGATCTTTTCGTCCTTCGAGCTACATAAAGGTGTGATGTCTGTTATAAATGTCCACTGATTGAAAATGTTCCATTCTGATCACAAGTGGTTGATTTTCTTAATTCTCTTCGAATGTGTCAAAGGCTTTCTTCCATTTAACCTGATTAATCATGAAGGATGTGAATTCCCTCACCTGAACATCTCCCACATATGGAACTGAATTGAATGACTGATCATTCTCTAGGATAAAATTGTGCATATAAAGTTTGCACATCGTTTATTGATTCAATAGAATATGAGACCTTAGGATCAATAGGAACTACATGTAATATTCAATGTCATGGCTAATTTTCTGGTGGGGACTTTATAGGCACAAGAACAAATATTTCCTGTGAAGAAACAAAGCATAGCTATTAGCAAGAGGTCAACACACTATTACTTGTTGTGTTAGGGCGAACATTTCATCCTTGTCATCCTTCAGTAACTGCAATAATCCTTGCAATTATTCAATATTTTTCTGCTGATTTTTTTAGTTTCTACCTAAATTTCTCTATCTAGGTGACATGATCAACCCCCACTCTTGCTGCTTGTTCCTGGATTCCCTTCACCTCTTCCCGGTGATCTTCTAGAGAGATAGATCCTCGTTGAAGATGAGATGTAGTGGTTTTCCATTTCTGAATCTCTGCGGTCAGTGGAAACTCCCGAGACTCAAACAAATGCAAGAATGACTCATTCTGTGTGGCTTTTGAGGTCATTGACCTATCTTCCATCTATACTTTTGCCAAAGTTGTTTCAGCTCTGATATTCAGAACAGATTGACTGACATTCCTCTTTTTCTTTCTCGCCCATCTCCGAAAGAATAATACTCGCCTCATCAAATTAATAATTTCCATTTTTAATTGCATGTTTTCTCTGAAAAGAGATTGATACATGTCCTGGATGGGGACTCTCCTTTTTTCACATTATTAAACAAATTCTTACTTAACAACAACCTCCTCCATCGGTCTCACGGTCGGTGTTGGGTTTGGTAGATTGATGTGAACAAAATCATTAGTCGGTTCCTATTTTACCCTTATCTCCTCCATTTGTTCAAAAAATCAAGGGGTACCTCAAGTTCCTTCTTCTATAGGTCACGTTACATCCATATTTCCTACAAATGCCTTTGAAGCCACTTCAGGTCCTTCAGGAGAAGTATCCTCAACATTTTCTTCCTGGGGACGCTATGTTGCCCTGTTTTCTCCTTCCACTTACTCAGGAATTGGTTCTCGCCTTTGGGGGCCAGTACCAATAGCCATGTCTCTTTACAATTGCACGGGAGGTGATAGTGAAACATTATCAACAACAATTTCTTTAATTTTCTCACCAGTCGACACTAGTTCTTGTGTAACAATGTTGAAAATAATTTCTTTAACGTGCCCACTGGTCGAGACCAGTTCTTGTGTAACAATGTCAACAATGATTTCTTCAATTTTCTCCCCAGTTGAAACTAGTTATTTTGTAACAATGTTGACAATAATTTCTTCAAATTGCTCCCCAGTCAACACTAGTTCTTCTGTAGCAGTGTCAAGTGTATCTTTTTTTTCCATCAGCTCATTGGTTGACATTGGTCCTTGTGTAACAGCATCGAGGATAGATTCTTCCCACATTGGATCAATGGTTGAAACTGATTCTTTTATTATAGTGCCAACATTGATACTTTCTCTTGTAATTTCTCCTACAAACATTAATACGAGAGGAGAGATTATTTCTCTCAGTATGTGGGTAGGAAAGCGGAATTTCCTTGCCCCTTTTGGCAGGGAAGTGGGGAGTGGAGAAAGAGGGGTAACCTCCTCAATTTCCATTCTCCGAATGCATTCTACCTCATTTTCTCCAATTCCATCTCCATCCCCTATCTCAACTGTCTTTTTTGTCCTTTGTTCCTCCCTTCCTTCCTTTGCTTCTTCTGTTGCTTAATCCCCTAACTTGGTCAATTGTTTGGTAGTTGACGTTGGTTCTTATGTAACAACATCAATTGCAGCTCCTTCATCTATCGGTAATTATTCCTCTACTTCTTTTGTCACTTGTTCCACTAATTCCCCCAATTGTCCGATGATTGACGCTAGTTCTTTTGTAACAGTGTCAACTGTGGCTTCTTCCTCTATTAACAATTCTTCCTCAACCCTTGTTGTCATCATAGCCACAAGATATTCTTCCACTAATTCAATGAATTGTGGCCAACTGAGTGGGTATGCAATAGCGCATGCACCACCAATAGCCTGATAAGCCCATGGTTTGTGAGGACTTCCAATGGTTGGCACGACCGGCATGCAGACCGTGTGATTAATTGAAGATTGTTCTAAAGGAAAAATGGCATATCTAGAGAATGCACTTGACAGAACCAAAGACATGAAAGAAGATTGAACTGATATTTAAACAGAGTGGAAAGCTGACCTTGGAAAGCATTTTATCTTATGACGAAGTATGTAACCTTGGCCCACAGGTGCAGGATATATTCTCGATCATATCCTCTCTCCCTCTGAACCACAATTTCTCCTGCTTGCAAGAACAATTCTGAAAATTCTGGCAAGGGCGTACTCCGAGAAAACCATTTCTGCCCTCCCTATGGCAACCCACTAATAGTCAAGATAATCTATTATTTTACAAGAATTTCCAGCCCATGGACTCTTGAATAATTCCCTTCCAAATTCATTGCAAACTTGACTATAACGCCTTTGTCGAATCCGTTCAACCTCTCAAAGTAGGTGTGCCATCCAGCGTCATGAAAAACATATCATACATTCATTTGACATTGTACCTTCACTGTATCTTTCGTCCAATGCCTAACAACTTGACCACCCATTCCACTTGTGTCTATGTAGAAGCACTCAGAGTAGCAGCAAAATCATTAAGGGGGTGTTAGCTAGTAAAGTTGTGGTGACAAGGATTGTAGTAACAAGGAATACGGTGATAGGGAAATACATACAATGGTTATGGAAAATTCAATGGTAAATTTGTGATGATTATAGTAATTAATCCAACACATTGGAAAATACCACAAATTAATGTTGTCATACATGATTCAAGTACCAATGTGCCTAGATAAGTGTGTAGGGTACGACGGGGGTCACATATTGGTACAAATCATGGTGGTATTAGTCGTGGGATGTACAAATTGGCACGAGGTTTAATATCAATGATGGTCTGACATTATTGCTATTAAATACAATATCTTTAACATTAAGTGCAACACCTCCACCTAACTGAGGGATGAAAAGTCCTCAGTCGTGTTTAGTCATGTCATAAGTGAAATACCAATCAAATCCATGAAGTTGGTTGGGGACATGCCTGGTGACTTATATCAACATGGGTAGAGTAACATCATTGGCTCAGTAACAACATTGAAGGAATAACAACACTGAGGGAGTAACAACACTGAAGGATTAACAATGATGAAGTAACAACGTCAACGGTGTAATAACACCGGTGGTGTAGTAGCATTGGCTGAGTAACAACATCGACATTGTAACATAACCGATGGAGTAACAACATCGTTTGAGTAACAACACTCGTAGAGTAGCAACATCGGCAAAGTAACGACATCAACAAAGTAACAAAAATGGTGAAGAAACAACATTGGCAGAGTAACAACACCGACGAGGTAACAACACTGATGAAGTATCAACATCAACGGAGTAGCAACACTATTGGAGTAACATCACAAGTGAAGTAACAACATCGACGAAGTTTCGGCACCAATGGAGTAATAATACCTGCAAGAAAAAAGTCTAGATAGAGTAGTAACAACATTTTATTTAATATATTAATATGTATATAAATGTGTGTGTGTGTGTGTGTGTGTTATTACTATTGCCTTTATTTATGTAAGGAGTCCCTAGAGTCTAGATGGTGATACAATCTGAGGCGATGTCCATTTAGAAGAAAACAAGTATGTACCTCATCGAGTGTTACAAGTTTAACAGTCCCATTATCAAACACTGTGTCAAATTCATATGGTCACATCCATGTAGAGAAGAGCTTCCCCTTAAAGTCCTTTAACCAAGAGTCATAGAGCAACACCCAATCTCCTCTTTGAAACACCTTTTTCTTGATGAATTTTTCATGTCACTTGGTTCACTGTTTCTAGAAAGATCCAAACCTACTTCAAGAGCGATCATGAGCATATTAATTTCAAATTCCATTGGAAACAAAGGGGATTTATCATATACACACTTGTATGGTGAGAATCTTATGGTATTTTTCCATTTCCTTCTATGCGCCCAAAGTGCTTCAAAATGTTTTTTAGCCCAATTTCGGTGATGGCTCGCTACTGCCTTTGTGAGGATATTCTTTAGTACCTTATTTGTGCTCTTGACTTGACCATTCACCTAAGGATGATATGGAGATGTCACCCTATGTTTGATTCCATACTTCTTCATGAGCATTTCTATTATATGTGATGTGAATTGCGCTCCTCCATCTGAAACTATCTCTCTAGGAGCTCTGTATCGAGTGAAAATATCTTTGAATAAAAGGACTGAGAAAACTTGTTATGTGGCTTTCGCGACAACTTTGGCTTCTACCCACTTTGTAACGTAGTCTATGAAAACCAAAATGTGAACTTAATTTTGATGTGAAGGAGGATTGAATGACCCAACGAAATCAATAGCCCATTTCTCAAAATGGTCAGGAACTAATTGAGGTTTTAACAACATCTCATCTGACTGACCAGGCTAACCCATCTGTTGGAAACTATCACACCCTTGAACATATTTTCTTGCATTATGAAAAATAGAGGGCCAATAGTACCCCATTTGCAACACCTTATGTCATGTCTACTTGTGCACAAAATTGTCCCTACAAGGGCCATTGTGGGAAGCTTTCAAAACATCATAGTTGTCATCCTCACCTACACAGCACAAGATTTTCTGATCAAGTCATGTATAGAAGAGGTATCCTTCTATCCTTAAATAATCGGCACTATGGTGGATGACTTTTCATTGCTCTCCATATGGAAAATTATGACGTACATTTTATGTACCAAGGTAGTTATTAATATGTGCATACCACAGAGTGTGAGTGGAAATTGCAAAAATTTGTTCATCTGGAAAACTATCCTCTATAGGTATATCTTCATCATTAGTATTCAGCCTACATAGGAAATCTTCTACTACAGTATATTTTCTTGGTTTATCTACAATGGTAATATCAAATTCTTTTATGAACAATAACCATCTTATAATTCGACCAGGAGTTATTTGTTTATTCATCAGATATCTGATGGTTGAATAATCAGTGTGCATGAAAGTGGGATACCCTATAATATAATCCCAAATTTTATGAATAACATAGATAAAAACCAAAAACTCTTTTCAGTTACCATATAGTTTAGCTCAACGGGAGTTAGGTTCTTGCTAACATGGTAAACCTCATACAGTTTCTTGTCCTCTTGTTGTCCCAATACTGCCCCTATTGCAGTATGAGAAGCTTCCATGGAGATATGAAATGGGAGCTTCCAGTCAGGACCACGTAATATTGGAGCTTTACGTACTAGTTCTTTGATTTCCAAGAAAGTTGCGTCACATGCATCTATCCACACATATTCTGCATCTTTAGATAATAATTGGAAATGTGGAAATGCTATCCTAGAATTTTTTTCTATAAAACATCTATAATAGCCAGAATAACTAATAAAGCTACGTATCGCCATTGGTATCTTTGGTGTAGGAAAATATAAGATTACCTCTACCTTGGCAGGATCAACCCGTATTCCTGCAACAGAAATAAAGTGTCCCAAAACTATTCCTTCTTCCATCATCATATGGAATTTTATTATACTAATAGAAACATGTGTATGTTTTAATTGTTTAATTGCTTTATGTAAGTTTTATAGACCTTCTTCGAAATAATCCCCATATGGGGTCAAGTCATCCATGTAGATTTCAACATTGTCATTGACTAGATAAAAAAAATAAAAATCCTTGTATTTCCTGTTGGAAGGTAGCTAGTGCATTAGAGATGCCAAAGGGAAGGAATCATTATGTGAAGATTCCCCAAGGGTAAGTAAAAGTAGTTTTATCCTGGTCCTTAGGACCAAAACCTCTAGAAAGGAGAAGAACTTCTTCTTGGCTAATGTATTGAGGTCCTAGTCAATAATGGGCAAGGGAAAGTGGTATTTCTGAGTTTCTTTATTCAATTCCATGTAGTCAACACAGATCCACCACTTGCCATTTTTCTTTGGAACAATGACTAGTGGGGATACCCATTGACTATCCAAGATTGGACAAATAAACCCCAAATCTAGTAGCTTTTGTAGTTCTTCTTTGACAATGTTCTTTAAGGAAAGATTAATCCTTCTTTGTGGTTTTCTAAGAGGTTGACATTCTTATTTTATGTATATGTGATGGGTACATAGATCAACAAGGATTTCTTTCATATGTCTATATTCCTAGGTGAGATATTTCTTCTAATCCTGAAGGACATTCAACAACTATTCATATTTGGAAGGCAAAGGTTAGGATTAACATTCAAAATTTTCCCTAGATCAATTCCCACAAGAACAAAGTTACGGGCCGCAATAACATCAATGTTTTCAACTTCGATTTCTGGTTCAGTTATTTCTTGAATAAAAAACGAAGTTGGGACTACTGATAAATGTGCTAATAGCATCATCTTCCATTCCCTCTTTAAAATATAGGGCTTCTCTGATGGTAAGAATTGATCTCATATCTTCATTTTTAGGTTCATGCTCCTTCATAGGTGGAGATTTTGGCATAAAGGTAAATCTTGGTTTAACTGATGGACTTGTTTCTTTAGGGGGATAAAGAAAAATATTCTTTGTGATTTCCTCGTGGGATATAACCATATTTCGTAATCGACACCCAATATAAGCATCCGTGGTCATAAGCCAAGGTCTTACTAAAATCAAAGGATGTCTCTTAGCTAGAGATTGGGTATGCAACACTAGTATTTCGACAAGGTATTGCCAGGAATATATAGATATGGTCACATCTTCTAACTTTCCTATCGGTCATACAGTGGATCAATTTTCAAGTTCTAACACTGTAGGAGTTGGTTTAAGATCAAGCAAGCCCAAGGAAAGTATAGTTGTGGAGGTTATAACATTAATTGAAGCTCCCATGTCTAGCAGCACATTTGGGATATCAACTGCATTGATCTGTACTAAGAATTGGGTTCCCTGGATCCCCATATTTAACAGTTGTAGGCTTTCCCAAAATTATATCTGATAATTCCGCATGACATGGATAGTGAGTGGATCCTTTGGTTTTATTCTAGATTTTGTAGAACAAACTCTTTGGTCATTTTGGCATAAATCAGTACATCCTTCATAACCTGAAGTAATGAGATTTTGACAAATAAGTTTTGAAATTCCCCCAAAATGTCAAATTCAAGATGAGGAATTTGTTTGCTCAAGGATAGTCTCTCACGATAAGGTGGACCAATCTGACATCCTCTAGTAATAATTGCTTAAGAAGGGGGTTTTTGTCCCATGGGAACTTGCGGTGAATCATCCACAATTGTTCTAGCAAAATTCATAAGTTCTGGTTATGAGGCTTCATCATCAGTCTGTTAAAAAATTATCAATGAAGTCTGAATATTTACCACCCAACCAGACCGAAGATTCAATTCATTACATTCCATGGTGGTAATACTATATGTTGGAAGGTTGAGTATCTCAACTTGTTGATCCCCCTTATTGTTTGGGTTTGGGTTGGATTGAATAGGCAACTGTGGATGAAGAAGAGGATTATTGGTGGAGGCATTAGAGGGAAGTTGTAATTGTTGTTGTAACATAGGCTGGGAGAATTGTCCTTAAGGAAGAGCAGGTCCATGCCAACTCTGGGACAATGAAGTGGTTGGACCAGGTTGGGGGCACCATGATTTCCAGGGCATTGGATACTGATACGATTGTGGCCATGAAGATAAAAAAGGTACAAAATGAGGCCTGAAAATCAAGTTATTAAAATATTAAGATGGGTCTTCATACATACCTTGATTCATATTCTGTGGTCATGGTTTCCATGGATTATTTGATCCCATGGAGTACAATTGATCTACCTCTTCATTTGCTTCTTGAAAATTTTCCTTCATCCCAAGAAGAGGTGGACACGTGCTAGTAGAATGAATCTGCTCACATATTGCACAAGTTTCAATAACGTTGAGTGGGAATTCCTTAAGCGGGCACTTCGTCTTGCATTGAAGGTAGAAACCACTGTCTTCTCAGCATCCATATATTTCTAGTTTTGCTGAAGAACATCCAGCTATGAGGACAATGTGATTAGAATATTAGTCCTTAAATTATCCAGCAAGTTTCCAATTTATACTTTTGGAACTCGATAGCTAGGTGTCTGGAAAGTGCGTACTCCTTACTTATGACTCACAACTTTAGGTGAACATTTGATGCGCAACTCAAAGATGGTGTCAAATTATTCCTTCGAAATATCTCCCTTTCCTACCACATTTAGGGGTTCGAAAGGTTCCTCCCTTAGTTCCTGAAGAGATATTATCTTTGAGATATCCTTATCTAGGTCATTGTGGCTCGATCTTTAGAGACTGTATTTGAACTGTTCCACAAAATCTCCATGTTCTCATCCTCTTTCTGCACAATCTTAAAGATTTCATCCTTAATGTCTCATGATTTGTAGTAGTCCTAATAGTTTCCAAGGGAAATCTTCTTCATGTCATCCCATGGTGCATTATATTTTCCTCCTAAACCCATAAACCACCTCAAAGCTGTTCTGTTCAAAGTAACAGGGAATATCTCCAATTTATGAGCATCATAAATATTATCATATCCCCAACAAACAATGTTGAATTCAAAAAGGAATGTGTCTAGAACTTGAGAAGAAATACCATGGAAATTGTGTAATGTTGTCAAATCAATAGTCTTCTTAGGTGCATCACCTATAATATCTCCAATTGGAAATTCGATCATGGAAGTTGGATGAGCCATGAATATTTACCAATATTCACTTGGAATCTCAACAGGTGCTAATTGTCCCAGAGTGCGGGGTTCAATTTGTTTAACAACAATTCCTCAATCAAATGATGAACTAAATTTCCTCAAGCCTTCTCCTTCTTCTTAGTTGGCAATGCTTAATTCCTCTAATCCTCTACTTCCTATTTCTTCTTCCCTGAATTTTTCTTCATTTTTTGGGTAGGTTCTCGTATGATATCTAACCCTCATGACAACTTGTGACGATGCTCCTAACACATATCTTCAAATGATTTCTTGAATGTATGTAACTCTTCCTAGATCTTTCCCCCTTTTTGGGGGTCTCCCTCTGCCCCTTTTATTCATGTTTCTATTCATGCAATCAGAAAGTGAAAGGAGAACATTCAAACAAATATGAAGCTTAGGACCTAGAACAAAATGCAAATTTCCCTTTTGAGGACGAGAGAGTGCCCCCTAAAAAGAAGAAAAAATAAATAAAAATAAACCAACCAAAAATTTAAGCTTAGGACCTGAAACAGAGTGGAAACATTCCTTCCCATGATGAGAGAGAATTTCCTAAAATAAACAATAAATTGAAATAACCAAGGAAATTTAATGCTTAGGACCTAGAGTAGGGTGAAAAATTCCCTCCCCACGATGAGAAAGTAGTCCTAGAAAAACAAAAAATCAAAATAACAAAAATATTTGAATGCTCAGGACCTGAAGCAGGGTGAAAACTTTCCTCCCGAGACAACATAGTGGTCCTAAAAAAAAAAAGAAATCAAAGCAACCAAAGCGATCTAATGCAAGGGACCTGGAGTAGGATGAAATCATCCATCCCCAGGACAAGAGATCGGTCCTATGGTTAACACTGGTCATAATTTCACACCTTCGACAACCTCCCCAACAATGACACCAAAATGTTGGTGTTCAGATATGAATTATAGAATGCACCTTTTTCCCACATTAATTATGAACCCAGGGATATTCTTATTTCAAGGCTACCATGCAATGTTTATGCATGCCACAGTTTCCCTACCCAGCATTTTGCATCCAATAAAAAACATAACAATGTGTAACAACAAACAATAACAACAACAATAATCCGAATAACAACAAGTTAATATTCACACCAACACAACTTAATAAACCATTACAACAATAAAGAAATAAACATAACATAAGCTAAATATACGCACACCACTAATCCAACAACACCTGTTTAGGAGAGTGGGCCCGTCTCTATGATTAGGGTTGTGGTAAAAGATCAAACACTAATAAAAATGCATAAGATCAAGATTTAATTAATAAAAATTAAAGTACAAAAGTTTGATGCTACATTCTCAGAGCTCTCGTATCTCTTCTTAGCGGTGGTATGCTTTCCGAGCACTGTAACCTTATACCTTCAATGTTACAAAGATAATATCAAAAATTTCCAAAGATTATGGCATATGTTTGCCTACAAATATATAACGATTATTGAGACATAAATATCATACGAAGATATAAAATGTATTAGTCCAACAAACTCTCTTGGGTGGAATCATCGTTACAACTTGCACCCTAAGATAGCGTTGCCAGCTCATTGATAACTATACACTAAATTGTAGTCTGATTTTCATCTTCCTTTCAAATCTACAAAGAAGCATGAGTTACTAAGTTGCATAAGCGACGCTCCCCTATGAATAAGCTTCATCGATTATTAATTCACAAAGACATGATAAATAGATATACCTTCATACTTGAGATACAAATTAACCTTGCAAGGATATGAGATAGGTGATGGAAATGGGTAAAAAGGTAGGTAAAATGTAGGAAAATTTAGCAACCAACACATATTGTAACTTCCTTGTTTCTATATTCCAAATCTTATAGCCTTTTAAACCATCCTTATACTCAATAAATACACACCTTTCAGATTTACTATCCAACTTGGTTCTTTTCTTCTTTTGAACATGTACATATCCATCACAACCAAATGACCTCAGATGTGAAAGAGAGGGTTTCTTAACAGTCCATAACTAATGTGGAGTCTTATCCTCCAACACTGACGAAGGTGTGTTGGGTTGTGTTATATTCTTTCCACGTAGTTAACAGGGGGTTCGAAGGGCACCCGTAACCCCACTTTATGGGGTCCGGGGTAGTGCCCCAGAAACTTTTGGTTTTGGACCTTATGTTAGGTTGGGCAGACCCACCCATGGTTTTGTGCATGATTTTCGCACATGTTTTTTTTGGATGCGATGGTTTTTCGGTCCATGGTATTGGACGCGATAGTTTTCGGTCCATGGTATTGGATGCTTTGGAATGTATAAATATGTATTACAACATTGAAAGGAACACAATGAAAAATCAAGCTAGTAGTCCCGGTTTTGTGATCCAGGGGAAAATCTCTATGTATATGTGTTTTATGTGTTATGCTCTCGTATTGTTTATTTTTTGTGTTGTAGAATTCGCATGCAGGTAATTTTTGTACAGGGTTAAAACCTACATTTGGTATCGGAGCAGATTTGGCTTCAAGGGGACGCCTTTGTTGCTGAGGGGTTTCGCTCGGGCCTGTGGTAGACCATGTTCACTGGGAAATCTGCGAGATTTATTCTCGTGGTGAAAGAAGATGGTGAGTAGTGGAAAGATAGAGATCGAGAAATTTAATGGTCAAATTTTTGAGTTGTGGAAACTAAAGATGGAGGATTTGTTGGTGGATAAAGATCAGTGGATTACGGTAGATCTGGGTACTAAACCAATGGGAGTGTTCGATGAAGAATGGAAGAAGTTGGATCGGAAGGCAAAGAGCACAATACGATTGTGTGTCTCAGATTTAGTATTGGTGAATGTATTAGGGGAAGCTACAACGAAGGCTTTGTGGGACAAGTTAGGGACTTTGTACCAATCTAAGTCTCTGGTGAATAAACCGTTCCTGCAGAAAAAGCTGTATAACTTGAGGATGAAAGATGGAGACTTAGTGACAGAGCATCTAAATGCGTTTAATACTGTGGTAATTCAGTTAAAATCTGTTGATATTAAAATTTCAGATGAAGATAAGTGCATCAGCTTGTTGTGTTCTCTACCAAATTCGTGGGATAGTTTGGTTATTGCAATAGGTAGCAATGCAACTGTCTTTAATTTTGATGAAATAGTCTCAACCTTGTTGATGGAGGAGATAAGATAGAAAAATATGGAGAGCCAGAATGGTGATGCCTTGTCTGTACGATGAAGGTCCTAGAACAGAAACAAAAATAATTCATCGAGTGGGAGATCTAAATCTCCAGGAAAACTTGTAAACGTGGTTTGCTGGAAATGCGGAAAGGAAGGACACTTTAAAAGGGACTGTAAATCTAAAGCTCCTCAAAAAGGAAAGGGATCTGATGAGTCTCCTTCTGCAGAGGTGAAAACCACTGCAGATGAAGGTGGGGATGTGTACTCGGCTTCTTCAAGTACATATGTAGATCATGAGGCATGGTTGATTGACTCAGGTGCATCCTTTCACTTCACTCCCCACAGAGAGTGGTTCTGCGAGTATGAGAAATATGATGGTGGTGATGTCTTCTTTGGTAATGACAAGAAGGCTAGAATCATTAGTCGTGGAAAAGTAAAGTTGAAGCTGCAAGGTGGAAGGGTTAGAACACTTCCGGGTGTTCTGTATATTCTTGCATTAGCCAGAAATATGATTTCTGTTAGTAAGCTGGATGATGCAGGTGTAAAAACAGTGTTCGAGAAGGATACCTACAAGATGGTTTGGGGAGCACTGGTATTGATGCGAGTAGTTCAGACTGGAACTCTGTACAAGCTGCAAGGTAGCATTGTTGTTGATGGGTGCAATAGTTCTGTGGTTCTTGAAAGTGGAGTAGAAAATCTAGTGGTCTTTGGAGAGAATTGCATACTATGGCATCAAAGGCTTGGACATATTGGAGAGAAGGGCCTTCGAATACTTCATGGTAAAGGTATGGTAGAAGGTATGAGTAATAGCTCTCTAGATTTTTGATTTCTGTGAAAATTTTGTATATGGGAAGCATAATCGGGTGAGTTTCCCCTCTGGTGGTAAGAGGGTGAAACAGATATTAGAGCTTTTGCATAGTGATGTGTTTGGACCTGTGAAGGTTCCATCACTGGGTAAGTCTGTGTGCTATGTGTAATTTATAGATGACTTCTCAAGGAATAAATGAATACATTTCCTTAAGAAGAAATCTGAAGTCTTTGATAGGTTTAAAGAATTTAAGGCTCTGGTGGAAAACCAGACAGAGAAGAAGATAAAAGTGTTGAGGACAGATAATGGTGGAGAGTTTTGCAGCAAGGAATTTGAAGAATTCTATAAGAACTGTGGTATAGCATGGCAGAGGGCTACTCCATATACACCTCAGCAAAATGGAGTTGCAGAAATAATGAACAAGACATTGATGGAAAGGGAAAGAAGCATGCTCAGTGGTGCCGGTTTAGGACAAGAATTCTGGACAGAGGCAGTGGATACTGCATGTTACCTGGTCAACAGGTCACCTTCATCAATGTTGGAGGATAAGACTCCACAAGAGGTATGGACTGGTAAGAAACCCTCTCTTTCACATCTAAGGGTATTTGGAGGTGATGCATATGTACATGTTCCAAAGTAGAAAAGAACCATGTTGGATAGTAAATCTGAAAAGTGCATCTTTATTGGGTATAAGAATGGTTTAAAGGGTTATAAGCTTTGGAACCCAGTAACAAGGAAGGTTGTGTACAACTGAGATGTGGTGTTTAGAGAGGTGAAAGATGTTATTAAACATGAATTCCAACCAAAGGAACTTGAGAAGATAGAGTTTGAGCTACAGGAGGAAGAAACAAACTCTACAGTAGAGGAGGAACCAGAAGATGAAGAGCCACAAACTCCGGCTTTGAGAAGATCAGTTCGAGAAAGAAGGCAACCAGAAAGGTATAGTCCATCTGCTTTCTGTTCAAATTTTGCTTTATCTGTTACTAATGATGATCCTGGAACTATGAAGGAAGCAGTGGATTTAGAGGATGGAAAACTCTGGAAAGAGGCCACGGTTGATGAAATGGCATCTTTGCACAAAAATGACACTTGGGATCTGGTGGAGTTGCCAGCTAGAAGGAAACCCATTGGCAACAAATGGGTGTTCAAAAAGAAGACAAATGCAAAAGGAAAAGTGGAGAAATACAAAGCTCCGTTGGTAGCAAAAGGTTATTCCCAGGTGCCGGGAATTGATTTTGGTGATATTTTTTCTCCTGTTGCTAAGGTGGCTTCTATTAGATTACTTTTATATGTTGCTACTGCTTTTGATTTTGAGGTAGAACAGATGGATGTGAAAACAACATTTCTTCACAGGGATCTAGAAGAGGAGATCTACATGAAGCAACCTGAAGGCTTTGCAGCGAAGGGTAAGAAAGAACTCGTATGCAAGTTAAAGAAGTCTCTGTATGGGTTGAAGCAATCACCAAGGACGTGGTATCAAAAATTTGATACATTTATACGGGGACTTGGCTTCACTAGAAGCAAAGCAGATCATTGTGTGTATTTTGAATTAACTGGTGACCATGTTATTTATTTGGTCTTGTATGTGGATGATATGTTGCTGGTTGGAAATGAAAAAGAAGTTATCTAGGATTTGAAGACCCAATTGTCCTCCAAATTTGACATAAAAGATCTTGGTGCTGCAAACTATATTCTGGGCATGGAAATTAAAATAGATCGGGCAAAGAGGAAGCTCTGGTTAAATTAGAGGAAGTATGTCGAGACAATACTACAGAGGTTTAGTATGCAGGATAGTAAACCGGTGAAGGTTCCTATTCCTGTAGGTGTGAGGTTATCTGCTCAACAGTGTCCCAAGACACAAGAAGAGGAAGAGGACATGTCCCGTGTTCCATATGCAAGTGCAGTCAGTAGACTGATGTATCCAATGGTCTGTACTAGACCAGCCATTGCACATGCAGTGGGATTATTGAGCAGGTTTATGTCAAAACTAGGAAAGGAGCATTGGGCAGCAGTGAAGCATGTTTTCAGGTATTTGAATGACACTAGTGATTATGGTTTGTGCTACCAAGGAAGACCAGGATTGGACAAAGTTTTGGATATTCGTGGGTTTGTTGATGCAGACTGGGCTGTAGATCTGGATCAGAGAAGATCTACAAGTGGGTATGTGTTTAACCTATTTGGAGGTGTAGTTAGTTGGATGAGTAAGAAACAATCTGTAGTGGCACTATCAACTACAGAGGCAGAATACATGGCAGCCACTGAGGCAAGTAAGGAAGAAGTTTGGTTGTAGAGATTGTGTTCAAGTATGGGGTTAGTGCAGGAAACTATAAGGATATACTGTGACAGCCAAAGTGCAATTTTCTTAGCAAAGAACCCTGCATATCATTCAAAGACAAAGCACATTGATGTTCAGTATCACTTTGTGAGGGATATGATAGAAGACAACAAGGTGTTGCTGGTAAAGGTGGAAAATTTGAAGAATACTGCAGATGCATTGACAAAATCTGTGAGCTCTGAGAAGTTCTCTTGGTGTAGAGAGACAATGGGCATTTCAAGGCTAGGAAAATGACTAAGCTCTCTTGTGGCCCCCTGTGGAAAGAAAACAACAAGTGGGAGAATGTTGGGTTATGTTATATTCTTTCCACGTAGTTAACGGGGGGTTTGAAGGGCACCCATAACCTTTGGTTTTGGACCCTATGTTAGGTTGGTGGACCCACCTATGGTTTTGTGCATGATTTTCGCACATGTTTTTTTTTGGATGCGATGGTTTTTCAGTCCATGGTATTGTACGCGATGGTTTTCAGTCCATGGTATTGGATGCTTTGGCATGTATAAATATGTATTATAACATTGAAAGGAACACAATGAAAAATCAAGCTGGTAGTCCCGGCTTTGGGATCCAGGGGAAAATATTTGTGTATATGTGTTTTATGTGTTATGCTCTTGTATTGTTTATTTTATGTGTTTTACAATTCGTATGTAGGTAATTTCTGTACAGGGTTAAAACATACAAGGTGATCTATTAACCATGTAACATGTAGTCTCCACCGCCTTTGCCCAAAATTCCTATCCTAACCAGACACCCTTGAGCATGCTTCTTGCCTTTTCCATAAATGTCCTGTTCATTCTTCCTCCAAGTCCATTTTGTTGAGGTGTTTGTGGAGTAGTCTTTTGTTGTCTCTCCAACATTATCTGTCCTCAACACCTTTATCTTTTTCTCTATCTAGTTTTCTACGAGAGCCTTAAATTCTTTAAACCTGTCAAAGACTTCATATTTCTTCTTGAGGAAGTATATCCATGTATTGCTTGAGAAGTCATCTATAAATGATACATAGTACATAGACTTACCTAGTGATGGAACTGACACAGGTCCAAACACATCACTATTCACAAGCTTTGATATCCCTTTTTCCCTCTTAGCACCACAGGGGAAACTCACCCGATTATGCTTCCCATATTCACAATTTCAACAGAAATTGAATTTCAGAGAAAATTTAGACATACCTTCTACCATACAATTACCATGAAGTGTTCGATGGCCCTTCTCTCTAATATTTCCAAGCCTTTCATGCCATAACATGGTCTTTTCTTGAGAGACCACTATTTCTTCTCCACTTTCAAGAACCACAGAACTGTTGCATCTGTCAATAACAATGATACCTGAAATTCATTTTGAGACAAACTTTCAATGGTTAAGTCATTGTGAAATGGGCATTAGATGGAAACAGTAAGGGAGGCGCAAAACTTGTGTAAAGTGAACTTCTTGCAAGGGGACAAGGAATTAGAACAAATCCATTCCATGTGTAGATCGAAAGACACTCAAGTAGAAAGAGTTCATTCCCATGCCGGGTAGCATTAAATAAATTCTCATTTTCCTTCTTCTTTTGCATGTATTATACCTTTGAAGAATGACTGTTTTCTAAAATCTTATGGTATGTGCACACTGAGTGTTTTATATGTAGCGCAAGTGACTGGCCCATTCAATGCAGATGACAAGGACAAAGAGGTCTATGAAATTGTGGTCTAAAGATAACTTGTGAGAGAGATTATTATTTCAATACAAATCCCCTCATACTTTTCCAACGTAGTTATCAATCATTTACTTTTATATATTTTTAGTTTGCAAATTAAAAATGCAGAACGAATTATTGAACACTGAAATACAATTTTAATGGTTCTAGATGTTGTTTAGTGATGAGAGAACGTATCTATAATTTGATTATGTGAATATGGTATACGTTGCTGGGTCTTGTTGTGCTTTGAGATTCAAGAGCATCTATTATTGGTTATTTTATGAGATCCATGTGTGTTATAAAGGACAATTGTATAATTGACTATTGGATAGACCCGGTATCTAGATAACTCACCTATAGAACTATCAAAACTATAGTTCATTGCATTTTTATAGATGGGAGTTTGTCCATGGGTGGTCCAGTATCTATATTGTCCTTTGGGAGATCTAAAAGAATCAATTTTACAAAGTTTTTCAATCATGGTTAGAGGAAATTATGTTTGAAATGAATTGAAGTAACAAATCGAAGAGGAGGTGGTGAAGAAAGAGCGATGTTTTCAAGATTCCAGAGTAGATGCGAGTTCCAATGAAGACTAGTCAACTAGAGATCAATTATGTTGTTGTAATATGTGATTTATGTAATAATGTAAGTGTTAAGGGGGAAAAATGGAAATAAATATTACATTAGTAAATAGGTAGCATAGGTGTGTTATTTATATTGGGTTGTTGAGACATTCACTAAAACAATATTCTCCTTATTTGAAATCTGTTGGATCTCATGTGGACTATTTATGTGGGTTGTAATTTGGCTTTGAATGTAATATACGAATAATTTTGTGTGCATCGTGACTACTCCTCCAATTTCCTTTTCTTCTAACGTATTCCAAAACTTCATTCACAACCAAGGAGGTCTCATTGTTTGTCCCTTGGACCATCGTCGACTACAAGTTCTCTCCATTGTCATATTCAAATTACAAAACTGGCACAATTTTATGCAGTGCATTGACCTTTCTAATTATCGATGTGGGCTATTTAATTTGAATTATATATAAAATTTCAATGGTTGTAGAAACTTATAATTAAGTGATTGCTCTCCTATTAAGGATGGAAAGAGTGAGAGTAAAAAAGGTACAGAGTGGAGCAAAGGTGGTTGCAATGATCATGTTTGTAGGGGGAACAATGTTAATGGCATTATACAAAGGTCCTATTGTTAGAATGTTTTGGCTTCTACATCATCAAAAGGAAAAAGGAGTAACAGTGAAAAAGGGTGAAGGTTGGGACAAATATATGTATATAACTAAGTACAAGTCTCTCAATTACATATTAAAGAAAAATAATAGATTATGATCTCAATGTAATGAAGATTAAAAGATTGAGGATTATTGCTTAGACAGTTCAAAAAATGCAACAACTCAGCATTCATTCGACGACCAATTCAACAAAGATGGAGATCATTCATTTTCCTCAAGAGATTTATAAAAGCAAGAAAAAAATCAAAGAAAGCATTCCTGCTTGCTATATACATACATGCTACCAGAATAGTAAGAGAGGGTGTTGGGCGGTGTTGTGAGGTTTCCATTTTTATTATTTCTTTCACTTATTTCTTACATCTTATCTTTGTGATCTAATGAAGATTATTGGATTGCAGGCTACTTCATATGATATTTCAAGGTCATGAAGGCAAAGGTCTATCGGTTAAGGATCAGTGAAGGTATCATCTTTATTTTCTGTTCAAATTATAATCTTCACTATTCACAAGTACTAATGTTGTGATGGTTTTCCACAAGTTTGGTAATCCACTTAGGCCATTGATCTGTTTAAAATTTTTATGGACTTGTTGAAGGCTTGAAATTCTCTGCCTCAACATTATAAGGAAGAACACCTAGCCGGGACCTTGGAGCAGCTCCTTTTCCATTTGGAATGGTGTTTCCAATTTGTTAAGCTAGGTCCAGTTACCTTCTCTCTCCCCCTACTGGCTTAAAGTATGAATTTCACTTACCAATAGAGAAGAGATATAAGATCAACGCTCTTTCTCATACGAAAAGAATGTGATCCTTCAGATGATTTGGGGTTCATCCAAGCCACACCTAAACTTCACCTCTTTAATAAGAAGACTTCTAGGAATGTAGAATTAAATTTAAATGAAAGAAAAAGGAAAAAAATCACAAACCAATCTCGATTAGGAAGATATAGCTCTAACCCAACCGAGAGAAAAGTAATTAAATGATTGATATTTCAACATGTCTAGTTTATGACAAATATCTAGCTAAAGAAATAGTTCAATTATGTGATATTATAATTTACCAAAAATTATTTTTAGAGATCTATTAACAATGAATGATGAGCCAATCACATTAAGTAGTTCTCATAATTCCAATGGAAATTAAATCAAAATTAGATGACAAATGTATGAGTAAATAGTTACTCAGAAATATGATTTAAGCATAAGAGCATAAGAGGAAATTAATGACAAACCTATGAAACAAACATATTAGATATATAATCTGTTAGAAATGAATTCATATCTACAATAGTGCATAACGTAAATCTAATTAACATAATTTTGTCATCAAAAATTAATTTCATATTACAAATAATAATATTTCTAATACAAATAAATTTGAACCTGTTCTCCTGCTCTATTGTTTGAATATGATATCTTGCAATATTCTCCAAAGCATAACCTCTACTGCTAAAAGCAAGAGCTGCAATAGTGCAAGCTCGGCCTCTCATACACAGTTTATAAAGGAAAAGATAAATCTCAAGAATTCCTAGATCTCAAATTGATCCTCTCTACCTATAGCCTGAAATCCCTATTACAATAGTGTTTTAAGGATAACACAATTGTAGAAGAGAGAAACCACTTGTACATTCAACAAATCACTATTTATAATTTACAAAATGAATTCCAAACAAGGGAGTTGTTTATGAGTAATTTTGCTCCAACAATTTTCATTGGTCCACATTCTTTTTCTTATATTATTGTACAAATCCCATTGATTGAAATCTTATTTTTCTCATCTATTCAACTGTTTTCCTACCAAAATAAATCAAAATTCAATTAAAATACAAATTAAAATGAAAATACCAAATCTAAAAAATAAAACATCTTCAATTAGAACTCAATTAAATAAATAAAGAAAATAAAATTTGAGTTTTCCATTGATCCATGTACAGATCTAATTGTTGAAGGAGAACATAGTCGAATGGATCTACATGTTGTAGAGGCTATGAGCAAATGAAAATGCAGAGAATTAAATTGAAAAAATTAATTTTGTTTAAAATTTGGAGCTTCATCTTCTGCTAATTTTGAGGCTAATTAAATGATCAAATATGGTTATATAACTACCTCATAAATATTCTCCATGATTTTACCTATCCAATGAGTCATCCTAGGCCTCATTTAGCGAAGTAAAACTCAACTTATGAGCTTCCAAAGTTGAAGTGTCAAAATTATTAGAATTTTGGAAAATTTATCGTCTTGGCAAAAAATAGGATTTTTTAATTAAAATCTAATCCTAAATTACATTAACAATTATTAGTTAATTAATATTAATGTAATTTTAAATAAAATATTAAAGTAAATTACTTACAAACTAATTAAAAAAATTAATTAATTAATTAAAAATAGATTGAAAAATAATTATAATTATATTACATTAAAACTAAAATCAATATATAATATATTATAATATAATTATAATAATAAATTTGATTAACAAAATTCAAACCAAAACTATACATTAACATGTGCTTTTTAAGATCCATGATGGAAAATCATTAATGGAGGAGGTCTTGTCATAATGCATGAGATGACTTATGGAAGAGCGGGAGCCATAAAGAGATGGAGGAGCGGGAGTCATAAGGAGAGGGAGCTTATATTAAAATTAAATAGCCACTACATATTTCTATAGAGGACATCGAAACTATTTAATATCGCAAGTTTTTTAGAGTGTGCCAAATGAAAACACAAATATTCGATATTCAGATATTGGGACTTTTGTATCGGTGATTTTTTTAAATATAGAAAACATTGATCGAGATTTTTATATTGGGTTGTTTTATATCAGGACTTTTGTAAAGGAAGTGAAGAGGTGAGATGGCCACTTTGTAATTTTGATATTTCAGGTTTTGTAATTTCATTTAAAATTAGGAATTTGAATAAATTATTGAGAACCTGAAAACACATAATTTTAATTGTTCGACAATTTGGTTGGGCGATTTTGTAGGACCGCTAGTGAAATATGAAGAAATTAGTAAAAAATGACTAGGAATTAATATTTACAATCAATTACTAGTTTAGTTACAAAAAGTTAACATAATATACATTTTGTACATTTTTTAACCGAGATGATAAAAATTCTCAAACTTCAGATGAGCACTATTTGAAAACCGTGTAACCAAATGAGATGAAACATGTACTGATGGAGACCTATAGAAAATTCAAATTTAATGAAGCAATCAAAATAAAAATCTGATGAAAATAGAAAAATGGCAAAATTTTAGGAAACTTAACCAAAAGAAAATATAAAAGGGTGATTTAGCCAAAAATTTATGGAAAGGGTCCCCATGATTTGAAGTGAATAAGTCAATAATGGGAGGTGTTGGTTTTTCCCTACAACATTGGCGACACACTCGGAATAACTAGTTATCTCTCGTTAAAGATAATGAACTTTAATTTACCCAAAGGTTAAAACAATGCAGTTTGTTGAATCGTCAAGCAATAAAATATTTCCAGGGTCCCACATAAATATATTAAGAAATATAAGCTTGAAAGTATAAGTACTCAAAAGAAGACTTGACTAAAAATAATGAATCCAAAATTTGGGAAAATTGTATTTTAAAATTACCTCGTATGAGAAATAGAAGAAGGCACAGAGAGGAATTTTTTGATAAAGCATATATTCATTATTATGAATAGTCTCTGACATCACTTCACTGCCAGCAAGCCTGAATAGTACCCCAACAAAGTTATCTTTTATTTCATACAATCCTAGCCCAACTGCTAGCGAGCGTCCATAGCCTAGACGGGTTTACTTGCATTTCCCTTGGTTCCTCGTTTAATCACCCTTTTGATGAGTTCATTTGAAAGATTTATTTTATGATGTATATGAGTGAAAGAGGTGGGATGGTAATAGAGACTTATGTTAATGGATACAATATTTTCATAATGTTGGCTGCAAATTCTTTTCTCGCGACTACCAATGAAAGGATTTTATAAATTGGAGAGGTGTGAGGGATTCATTCAATTAAACTCAGGTCAGTTTTTTCGTTGAAAAGGTAAACCCTATCACTTAGAAAGGATCTGTGTTCCTCCATGAAAATGTTTTAAGGAAAGAGGGCTTGATGGTTAAATAGAAATATACCTTTAATATATGCCAACCATTTTTATGTGACGTAAAGGTCTTCCATATAAATCTTAGCGGTGTCACCAAAATCAAACCATAGCTGAAAGAAAAAGGAAAAGTATTCCAAACTAAAGTGGAAAAGAATCAGCAAACTCAAAAAATATAAAATTGAAGAAAGAAAAAGCTAAAAGAAAATTCCAAATTTAGAGAACTAACTCCAACAAGATTAAGTATATAAATGTCTCAACAAAAGAGTAAAAGAAGATAAGCATGTGAACATTCCTTCTTATGTTGATATTTTAATAAATTTTATCTTGCAAAGTTATAAGAAATGAGGCTCTCAAAATGTAAAGGGTGAATAATAGTGTTGAGAGATAATAAGCTAATGAGAAGTCTCTGCCTGCTACAAATTTTCTTGTTCCAAATAAAATCCTGCATAAAAGCATCTTAACCATTTTCTAATAAAAGAAATGCTTAAGAAATAGATTAAAGGTTTTGAAACTCCTCAATTTATCCAATTCAATGAGGATCATTACTGCTTCTCCCAAAAACTTGAAACAAAACTAGACAAAGGAGAATAAGCTTCAAATTTGTTCTCGTAGAGGCATGAAAAGTTTATGAAGAGCTGCAAAACATACTTTTATATCAGAAAAAGGTAAAAGGAAAACTGAAACCAAAAGTAAAGAAATGAAAATGAATAAAAGCAGGAGTATGAAACTTATCATTGTAGAAATTCATTTAATATTACCTGAAATATATCATCTTCTTCAATAAAAGATAGCTTCTAATTTCAATTAGAATTAAAAGCATGAAGAATTTGAATTTTCTGAAACCTTATTGACCCAAAATCATCATTTATTGAATTTAAACTAAGGCAAGTAATAAAATCGAAGAAAACAATGTTTCCTGTCCAAGGAATATGAAATAAACCAAATTCATCAGAAAAGTGAATGAAGATATGCTTCTCTATGAATGGCAATGATGATTTTTCTCTTTATTTGTTTCCATTTAGAATTTATATCAGCCCCAAAATATTGAAATCATTTCAAAATCCTAAATAATGTAGAACTCAAGAGGACTTGAATATTTATATAATAAGTACCTAGATATATATCAAAAATTCAAATAAAAGAGAATCCAAACATGAATTAACCATGGTCCATTACTTTTACGTCTTCCAAATTCCTTAACAATTGTTGCAATACCATAGCGGTTGCTCAAGTATACCTTGAAAATAAAATGAAGATGCTCACTAAAAGATTGTTGAGATAATAAAATGTGCATCCAATAATGAGTCAAAGGCAAAAATGTAAACGAACCACAAGTGATGAAATTTCTCATTAGCCAAGCAAATTGTCGAGAAGAGTAAAAGAGACTCATGTTTATACATCATGAAGAATGTATATCCCTATAGTAACAAAATCATCCCAATAAATGAATACTTGGATTTGACAAAATTATGATTAAAATATATCCAAGCTCTTGACCACCATGATAACATGAAAGTAGCATATATATACAAAGATAATTAAATAGGGCTTCATGTGAGCATAGTGAAAGATTCAAATGAATTCATAAGGGACTTGCGAAGATATTTATGTTGGAATTTCTAAGTCTAACTATTAGAAACCCTTCATGTACTTTTCTAATTTATTTCTGCCTACTTGTTTTGATTAATTAACAAGTTATTTACCATGTAAATACTGAAAATAAATACAAGTAGATGCTCAAAACATTGTAGATCATCAACAAAACAAAACAAAACAAGCACACAAGTGACATCGATGTTTTTTGTCAAATGTCCCCGGAAAAACCCAATGCGGGAAAAACGGTGTAGCTATTAGAGGGTTTTATTATTATGCGGTTTCTGAATACTTTCTGGGTGTCAAAACTAGCTCACCCAATAGAGAATAATCTTGGCAGTAGTACCTCTCTACTTGGAAGCATATATTCTAGTTGAAACCTCGGATAAACACTCTGACAGCTCCCAGCTCCGATCTGCCCCATGAAAACCCTAGTGTCTACCTCTAGGGACTGCATCAGCCCTTTGTGGCCCAACGTCAGCCAAATAACCCCTGTGTCAACCTCTCTAGGCACTGAATCAGCCTATAGAACCTCTGTGTCACTCACGCTAGCTCTCTAAGGCATTGTGCAGCTCTTGGCTGCCTCTATGTGGGCCCTAGATGGTTCTGCATGGCCTCTATTTGACTTTGGGTCCCTCTCTCCCGGCTTCTATGTTGATTCTCCTGTACCCTTTCTTCCTCTATGCTTCTATATTAATTGCCCCTTAGCTACAACTTTGATCACTCTTTGGACTTCCTTAGCAGACCCTACCCGAGAAAATCAAAATCTTGATCAACTCGGTGTATTCCTCAAGTGACCCTCAAGCCTCCTCTTATACTTTTCTCGTTGATAATTCAACGACCGAGATTGAGTCCCTAACCAATGGCTAAGATTAAATTTGGCTTGATTCATGACCTTTGGACCCTTCTAACACAGTTTTATATTAATTCACATTAATATTCTATTTTCCCTAAGTTTAGACTTAGGAACTCCATTAAAATTATTAATTATTTTAATATCTTCCAAACAGTTTAGAATCGTCCCAAACCATTTCTGGGTATTGGATATCTCATGTTCTTTAGCCTCTCCACCAATTTTCATGGCTATATCACATCCGATGCTACCCCAAATCAACAACCCCTCTTAGCGAGGACTATGCTCTAGTAATACTCCTCACTTACTATCACCTTGATCATCGCGGCATCGGTCCCTGTGCTAATGCTAGGCCTGCCGCCCAACATCCTCTACACTGTTGCATCATGTACTACTACCCATGGCCCTACCACTACCATTGTTGCATCTGTATGACAACTCCCTTTGCATCTGTGCCACTGCCCATGGCCCAACCACTGCCAATGCTGCATCTGCACTGCAACCCCTCTCATCATACTGCATCGTGCTGCCCATAGCACTGCCACTGTTAATTTCTACACTGCAACTCAGTTAGTGAGAAGGAATTAACTTATCTCCCAACTCTGCCATCTTCGTCAGGTTAGAAACACTCTCGATGTTGAATCTCCCTCTGTCACTGACAAGTGCTCCCTTTCTTACCTTTGCGTTGCTGCAACAACTTTGTGCATCTCACACTGTTGCCTCATGCTGTCCTCCGAGTTCTGCACTGTAGCTACCTCTTTTGCAACATCCACATTTGTCTCTACTGACATCCGTCAATCCTGCTACTCCTCTTCAGGGCTCCCATAGCAAGGTATAATCCAAGAGGTTGGGTAGCTCAAGGATCCTACCCCTCATCAACTATAGGCCATCTAAATACAACTTGATGTCTACCCACTTCCACTCAAGTGGCGTGTGAGCACTCATTGCATAGTCATCATCTGACTCTAATTCCTTCTTTGCCCTTGTTGGTGCAACCTTGGTCTCAAAAGCCTCTCCCTTGCTCTTCTTCCTCAGAGACTAGCTCGCATAGTGACCGAGTTCCCCATAGTTGAAGCATCTGACCTTGGAGAGGTCCTTCTTCTTTTGTTTCTCCTACTTTCCCTCAGATTCTAGGGCAACATCCTCCTCTTCCTCCTTCTTGATTCTGATCCCCTTGTCGCTCCTTCCCGCCTTGCTTAGCTTTTTGATATCTTCTTGGCGAAGAGCCGCCCACATTTCCTCCCAATATGGAAGGGTCACCCTACCCAGCATGCTCTCGAAAAATACCCCCCAGTCTTCTGAGACTATGTTCAGGGCTATTCTCATCATCAATTCTTGACCTAGCGTTGCTCCTATGGAAGTCAGTTGATCCCGAATCTCCATCAATACAGCGAGGAAGGGGTCGATCTTTTCTACCTTCTGCATCTGGTATGATGGTAACTAATTTTCTAGTAGCATCTTCATCTGCACGAAAGTATGTTGATACAACTTATTTAGGGCCTCCCACATCTCATTTGTCATATTCTTCTTGACAATGTGTGGTATTACATGGTCCTTGACCCCGTCAAGGATGATACTCTTGGTCCTCACCATTGCATCCTCGTACTTATTGTTATCAGTTGGGTCAAGTGGGACAGCTATTTTCCTCAAGGCGATTTTCTTGAGACGGTCCTTGTCTAGAACGGATAAGATTATGGCCTTCCAGACTATAAAGTTTGAGGCTCCCTCCAGTCTCTCCTGGTCTCTTACACTGTTCATTGCCATCTCGCTGCTCCTCTACTTTCTTTCTAGAAGTTCTTGGTGTGACTCCCTCTGAGCCTTGATTTCCCTCTTGGAAACCCCTCTACCAATGTCGCGATGCCCCCACTCCGATCTTTAGTGAAGCTACACCACTGAACTATATTTCTTGGCTAGAAATCCTCAGTAGCAACTCCTTCCTCCTTGGTCTTGCCCTGTTAGGTATTGTTCTAACTATACTATCCCACCACCTTCACTTTGCAACTTACACACAGCCTCCTAAGCCCCAACAAACTAAAGGTTAAAGCTTCTAGGATATACGCAATCTTGGCACCAGCAAAATTCGCACCTCCTAGCCATAGGCGTCAATCCTTCCTCACTAAGAAATATGACCAGGCACTACATAGGTCAAGTCTACTCCACTCTCCCACTATGCTAATCCTCTTCGTGGCTCAAACTTGATGACACAGGCACTGCATCCCCCCTTCCTTGTTGCTTCTCTGCTAGGAACAACTTTTTTCACACATGAAAACTGTTTTCTACTGCTTCTGCTCTGCTTAATGTCCTCAGTTCTCCTTTGATCTGTAACCATGCTCTGATACCATGTTGGAATTTCTATGTCTAACTGTGAGAAACCCTTCATGTACTTTTCTGATTTATTTCTACCTACTTGTTCTAATTAATTAACAAGTTATTTACCATGTAAATACCGAAAATAAATACAAGTACATGCCCAACACATTACAAATCATCAATTGAAGGAAACAAAACAAGCACACAAGTGACACCGTTTTTTTTGGACCAATGTCCCTAGAAAAACCCACTACAGGAAAATTGGTGCAACTAATTGAGGGTTTTATTATTATGCAGTTTTTTAATACAATCTGGGTGTCAAAATTAGCTCATCCAATAGAGAATAATCTTGCCAGTAGTACCTCTCTACTCGAAAGTAGATATTGTGGTTGAAACCCCAGATAAACACTCTGACAACTCCTAGCTCCGATCTTCCCAACGAAAACCCAAGTGTCTTCCTCTAGGGACTACATCAAGCCTTCCTCGCCCAACTTTAGTCCAATAACCCATACATCAACCTCTGGAGGCATTGCGCGAGCCTCTAGAGCCTCTGCGTCACCAACGTTGTCTCTCTAAGGCACTATGCGGCTCCTGGCTGCCTCTGTGGGGGCCCTAGCTGGCTCTCCGTGGCCTCTAGCTGGCTCTGCATTCCTCTCTCCTGGGTTCTGCGTTGATTCTCCAAGTACCCTCTCTGTCTCTTTGCTTTTGTATTCACTACCCCTCAGCTGCAACTTTAATCACTCTTTCGACTTCCTCAACAAACCCTGCCCTAGAAAATCGAAATCTTGATCAACTCAGTGTATTCTTCAAGTGACCTACAAACCTCCCCTTATACTTTTCTCCTTGACAATTCAATGACTGAGATTAAGTCCCTAATCAATGGCTAAGATTAACTCTAGCTTGATCTATGAATTTTGGACCCTTCTAACACAGTTTTATTTTAATTCAAATTAATATTTTATTTTCCCCAAATTGAGACTTAGGGACTTCATTAAAAATATTAATTATTTTAATATCTCCCGAACTGTTTATAATCTACCCAAACCATTTCTGCGTAATGGAGACTTCATGAGCTTTATCCTCTCCATCAATTTTCATGGCTAGAGAACATCTGATGCTACCCAAAATCAACAATTTAGCTCAATATTATGAAGTTATGATTTTTCGAGAGAATCCAAGTGAAATTTAGGAGCTCAAGTTTTCCAAAAATTGTTAGTGAGAAAAGCTCCGATATACAAAGACTTTGCTTCATAATGTTTCTGGTGACATTTGTTTTCAAAAGTTTACTTAAATTTCACATCTGATATAAGAAGTATCCATATTTAGAATATTAAAGGGACTCAAGATTTTGGAACAAAAGTTTTTGGTAACTTTTACAAACAAAATTTACGATATTGATCATGCCCGATAACAAATGGCTTTTAAATGTATAATGTGGGAACAATGCCTTTCTAGTAAATCAAACATTAACGTATTAGAGGTAAAGGGTTCATAAGAGTTTAAGAAGTAATTCCGATGACTTTCATTCCAATAATGAGATAACTTGATGTTCTGTAAAAAAAATTATTGCAAGAGCACTTATATTTACTTGTAAAATAAGCTTCCGAGGGAAGGAGTCTGAGATTTAATAAATACGAGAATAAATCAGGTGTCAAATATCTCAAAAACCTTTTTGAAACTCAAATCAACTTAGAAGACTTTTAGACCATAATATCCTAGTGAATACAGTTAAATAGGGACCATTTCCTCTGCCAAGTGTAATGGATGTGATAGTGGAGGAAACGGAAATGTGGATCTCAAAGAGGTAAATCTCAAAATTTGTTTTAAATTCTTTTGATATAATACAAATCCAAAAGTCCAATCAAACGATGAAGTCTAAAATTCTAAGGAAATATCTCGGAAAAGTGAAAAGCAGAGGATCAGGATACAAAATTCACCAATTAGAGGCTATGGGTCCCTTCGGAAGTAAGGAATGTAACTAAAGGGAAAACAATATGAATGAGTGTTATGCAATGCTTCAACTCAACTTGAGAATAGTAATATTCGGAACAAACATAGATAAAATCATGGATAAGATCATCGGCTGCAAGATTTTTGTGTGATTTTTCCTCCATTTGTAGAAAATCAGAGCAATAAAGAGTGTAAGCGTTTCATTTCAGCTACATCGATGAGAGGCAGAATATAATTATTGACTCATATTGCTATGTGAAAAAACATTAATTCTTGTGTGTCTTCACATATGAGTATATCGAAAGAAAAATATCGGAGAAATCACTTGGCTATACTTTAGAATTATGATATGCAACGTTTCCGATTTCAACTTTTTCAAATTATAATGGTTATGAGAGGAGGCATGATAACATATCAGACTAAGTTTCACCATGGGAATGTTATATCGGGAATACTAGGAATGTAGTGAATAGGTTCTTCTTATAAAAAATTTGATATGCTAAAGATGGAGGTATTAGGCGGGGTGGGGGGCAGAGGGAACCAAATATCGGGATATCGGGTATTATATTACTAAGACACCAGGATATTGGAACATAGGGATATTGGAGATATCATAGTATTGGAAAATCAGATGATCGAGATATCAGAGTATCGGAATATCGGATGATCGGGATATCAGGAATTTTGAGAATAACACACTCTATAAGTTACAATAATTGTGAAGGTTGATATGCTAAGTGGTAGCTGTGGGGCCAACAACTCTTAAAATATTTAATTCAAAACAAAGAGGTCAACTCAACTTTTCATTTTTACAAAATACCCTTTAATAATTACATGAACTATCAGGAATATTTGATTAGAGAATGATTTTATCATAACTATTTTGAGGAAAGTTACAATATTATAAGGATATAATATGAATCTTCTAATTATGCATTAATTTAATACAAAATGGACTATCGGGGTTTTAATGAATAGAAGTAAAGCTAAAGAATACCCAAATTCTAATGAAACAAAAAATACTTCCGTGGACATGTTGCAGATTAGAAAGAGTTGGCTGCTTACTTATCTCAAGTCTCCAAAATCAAGTGAATGAAGACCAGAAAAAGAAACAAAAAAAGAAATAAGAAATCAAATATGAAAAAGAAAAAACTAAAAACAGATGAAGATGAACCTGTTAATGCATACCTTGAAGATTCATGAAGTAAAGTTACAGTCAAAATTACTTTATGTTAACAAGTCATACTTCCAATGTAACCATTCTCTTATTTTAATTACTACATGTATATGTCAATCAATAGGAGTAAAACTAAAAATACATTGTAAAACATGAATTTCAACCTACTATCCACAATTAACAAATTTAGTGAAATAAATTTATTTAAAAATTCCCTACCTTAAAAATGTTCTAAAGAATTGTTTACATGATCATCAAAAGTAGCATGAATTTTAGTGAATGATTGAAAGAAATTTGAAGGAAGAATAAACATCATGCCAAGATTGAATGCCATATTTTTAATCATTGAAGTTTGTTGAGCACTAGAAAAGTAAAAAATATTCCCGAGCATTGGAACTTCCAGATATTTTTCAAATGGATAAAAAAAATGTATGAATATTTAAACGTTTTCTAGAAGTATTCCATTGCTGATGAGAATTAAATGGTGTACTCTCAAGTGCCAAATTTTTTGATGAACTTATTTGAAAATTAGAAATAATTTGATCAAACATGAACAAATAAAATTTCAAAATAAAATGTAGTTGATGTCATTGACTGAAACTATGGAATTGATTTTAATATATGTTTATTAATGCACTTTATGGGTCTCTAGAGTTTGAATGTTCAAAATACCAGTAGAATGTGCTCAAAAATTCAAAAATGACATTCAAAAGAAAAACAAATTTAAACTTAGGGAACTTAAAATGAAGCAAATTCAAGTTTACATTAATGTTACAAATAATGGTACAACATGGCTGGGATTCATTTGCAAATATTTCTTTCCCACAAGCATCAATAAAAATTATAAAATTAAACTCATTGTTTGCTTTCTTTTGCGGGAATGAGAAGATTTCAAGCTTATGATCCAAAAAGGGCATTTCATCATTGTAGGAATTAAAAATTGGGATAGGTTCTTGAATACCAAAATTAATATGATGATTGAATGTTTGAAAATTAGAATGGACTAGAATAAATCCTTGATTAAAATTCTCTTTATCTTCAAAAATAGATTCACCTAAGGAATCAGACAACCATTTCCGAAGAGAAAAGAGGTTGAGTATTTTCATTTTCCAAGTCATCATCATAAGTAACTTCATAAGTGTTATTTTCCTCTAAATTAAATAAATTAGAACCAGGCAAGTGATTGACTACCAAATTAAGAGAATCTTCAGGTTTATTAATTGAATTATTGATTAAATTTTCTCTACCAATTTTTAATAATTCATTATTAATATCAATTCCTTTGTTTAAAATTAAATTTGAATTTAATGAGACTATTGATTGATCATTAATTAAATTTATATTATTAAAAATATTAGGGTAGAGAGAAAAATAATAAGTTGAAGGTATATACCTGAAGATTTCTCTATGCATATATTATTTCTAATTTTCCAAAATAGACAATTCAAATTCTTCATGCATTTAATCGATTTGCAAATTGTTGTTGAGATGATCCATCATTTGTAATTTATTATCAACAGTTTGTGAATTAATTTGTACAGTAAACTATGCATTATTTCCATTCTCTTGTTCATTAAATTACTATTGATTTAATTGTTGTTGATCATCACGAATAGATTATGAATTTTGTTGAAATTCTACTTGATGAGCATTATGTAAATTTGGAGCATTTTTGACATAATGATTATCACTTGTAATTTCAATTTGCGAAGAGTCAAAGTTGTCATTTTTATCAAGTGTATCACTATCAAAGAATGATATTCTTTTTTGTTCTCAATAGTTATTGCAAGACAGAGACACTAAATACTCGAACCATCCAATTAATTAGAATTGAGGAGGAAAATATTTGGATCGAAATTACATTAATTAATTAAAATATAATATAAAACATATCTAAATTTTCACTTTCCATCCTACACAATTCTTATAATTGATCACACACCTTTCTATAATCATATTCCTGAGATGTGTGAAGGAAAATCTTCAAAAATTAGTCCCAATTACGTGCAGAGGAAACTAGAAGTGAAAAGCTCCATTCTTTGTCTTTTCCTGTCAAAGTACAAGTAAAGATCTTGCAAATAATCTCTTCATCAATATTGAAATTATTGAAATTTAAAATAAATTGAAGGAGATGACTAAAAGAAAATGTCTTACCATTGCATTTTACCTGAGACAAGATCTTGACTGCCTTTACTGGAGTGTTTTTTAGATGAGGTCCAATAAAGAAAATCCAAGGAAGTCTCTTACATGGAGCAAGAATAAATATAAAAAATATTCAAAGTCAATAATTTATTAGGTCTTCCTTCTAACGACAAAAATGCTTAAGGCTCAAAATTTTATGTCTCAACATTATAAGGGAGACCACCTGGTTGGGACCTTGGAGAAACTCCTTTTCCGTTTGGAATGGTGCTTCCAACTGGTTAAACTAGGTCCAATTACCTCCTCTCTATCTCTACTGGGTTAAAGTACGAATTTCACTTACCAAGTCGCAACTAAATTTTTCCTCCTTGATAAGAGAACTTCTAGGAAGGTAAAATTAAATCTAAATGTAAGCGAAAGGAAAAACAATTCTAAGCCTATCTGGATTAGTAAGATATAGATCTAACCCAACCAAGGGAAAAGTAATTAAATGATTGAGATATCAACACGCTTCATTTATCATTAATATATGGCTAATGAAGTAGTTCAATTAACTGATATTATAATTTACCAAACATGTTGTTTATAGATCTACTAACAAGGAATGATGAACCAATAACACTAGAAAGTAGGTCTCATAATGCCAAAGAAAATTAAATCATAATTAGATGGCATATTTATGAGTAAATTGTTACTCAGAAATATGATTTAATCATAAGAGGATAAGGGGAAATTAACAAGAAATCTATGAAACAATTAGATTAGATAGCTAGTATATTAGACATGAATTCATATCTACAATAGTGCATAATATAAATCCAATTAACATAACTCTGTCATCAAAAATGAATTTCATATTAAAAATAATACTATTTCTAATACAAATAAATTTGAACCCATTCTCCTGCTCTGTTCTTTGAATTTGATCTCCTACAATCTTCTCCAAAGCAATAAGGTCTGTTGCTACAAGAAATAGTTGCAATAGTGCAAGCTTTGCCTCTCATACATAGTTCAAAAAGGAAAAAGATAAATCTCAATAATTCCTAGATCTAAGATTGATGCTCTCCACCTACAACCTAAAATCCCTATTACAATATTGGTTTAAGGAGGACAAAATTGAAGAAGAGAGAAACCATTTGTACATTCTACAAAGGCCTATTTATAATTTACAAAATGAATTCCGAATAGGAGAGATGTTGAAGAGTAATTTTGCTCCAACAATTTTCATTGGTCCAAATTTCTTTTCTTCTATTGGTGGAGAAATCCTATCGACTGAAATCTTCTTTTCCTCATCTCTTCAATTGTTTTCCTACCAAAACCAATCAAAATTTAATTAAAATAAAAATACCAAATTTGAAAAATAAAACATCCTCAATTAAAAATAAAATAAATAAATTAATTAAAGAAAATATGAGCTTTCTGTTGATCCCTATAAATATCTAATTGGTCAAAGAGAACATAGTTGAATGGATCTTCATTCAGTAGAGGCTATGAGCAAATGAAAATTTAGAAAATTAAACTCATAAAACTATTTTTGTTTAAAAATTCATAGCTTGATCTTCTATTAAATTTTAGACTCATTAAATGATCAAATCTAGTTATGAAACCACTTCATAAATATTTTCCATTATTTTATCTATCCAACAAGCCTTCGTTGGCCTCATTTGGCCAAAGAAAACTCAACTTATGAGCTTGCAAAGTTGAAGTGTCTAAATTGCTAGAATTCTAGAAAAATTGATGCCTCAACCAAAAATAGATTTTTCTTAATTAAAATGTAATCCTAAATTACATTAAAAATAATTATTTGATTAATATTAATTTAATTTTAATTACAATATTAAATTAAATTAATTATAAACTAATTAAAAACAAAATTTAAGTAATTAAAAATTAATTAAAATTAAAATTATATTATATAAACATTATAATTAATATATAATATATTATAATATTAATATAATATAATTAAAATAATAAATTCCATTGACAAATTCAAACCAAACCAGTGCGTTAACATCTGGTTTTTAAGATCCATGATGGAAAATCAATAATGGAGGAGGTCTCGTCATAGTGGAGAAGATGACATATGGAGGAGCGAGAGCCATAAGGAGATGGACCTTATATTAAAATTAAATAGACACGATGTATTTATATATCATCCATCAGAACTATTTAATATTGCAAGGTTTTTATGATGCACTAAATGAAAACGCCAATATCTGATATTCCTATATCGAGACTTTTACATCGGCAATTCTTTAAATATCAGAAAAATTGTATCGAGACTTTTTTTATATCGGGACTTTTGCAAATGATGGGAAGAGGTGAGGTGAAATGGGATCCCATGAATGAAAAAACAATAAGAAAAATAAGAAACTATATATTATTATTACTTCAATCTTAATTCAGTTTGGAAACATAGTTGTTTTTCTCCATGAAATATCTTAGAAGAACAAGGTTGCACAATTGTGATTTATCGCTATGCTATAGATAAAAAAAACTGGAATGAAATATTATCCTAGTTAGAAAACAAATTTGCTGAAAATAGAATAATGGAAAATGAACTAAAAACAACAAATGAAAAAAACCTCCTCTAGTGCAGGGGCCCTCTATAACTGATTTGGATGGACTGCTAGATAGTTAAGGATGCTATTAAAAAATCATTCGCAACATGAACTTTATGTTATGATAAAATTAAGTCTTAATACAGAGTACCGACAAAAAGCTTGAATTTAACACTTAATTTCTGAACTTTTTCCTTGGTTCTATGCAACTGATATTTAAAGGAAAATAACATAATTGTTGTGAGATAAACTTTTTTTTTGTGTAAATCAATTTTTTATATTAAGACACAAAAACATATTTACAAAAGGTCTGCTCGTGCAGATAGAAGCTTGTATCGCTACTCCGCATACACATCAACTCGACCAAAAAGATCTCCTCCACGGCCCCGAAAAAAACGGGCAGCTGGAAAGGATAGACTATCCACCTCGGCCCCTAAGAGAAGACAAGGAGAGAGTAGTGCTAAGCAAGAAGTAACTAGAAGAACAGAGTAACAAGAGCAAAACAAAGGATTCTACCCAACGTGAGTACAATCAACTATTCGGCCTTTTTTTCCTTTCTTTTTACCAACTTTGACCCAATCAAGATGACTCTACTGAGCTGGCATGATTTGCAAACTGAGCTGGGCTGATGGAGAGGTCTCCTTGTCTGTATCCGATGGAGAGGGCTCACGAGTTCTTTTCTGTGAGTTAGGTGGGACAGTAGATTCCTCAGGACGAGTCGAGGGCGGATCCTGTGCCAGCTTTGTGTCCATACCTTCCGCATCCCCTTCCTCTTCACCTGAGCTAGAATCAAAATCATCCATGGGGGGAGGATCATGAGGTTTCCAGCTTTTGGATTTCGGCTTAGGATTGGATTTCTTATTTTGGGCAGGCATCGAGGGACATGAGCTCTGAAGGTTCCCTGTGTGATGGCAATTTCGGCAGCGAAAGGCTGTGTTCTCGTAATCCAAGGTCTGAGTCCAATGGAAGTCCCCAGTTTTGAGATTAATCTAATCAGGTAGACCTTTGCTCATGTCTATTTCTGCATAGATTCTGGCGAACGTGTATATGCCCTTTTCCCCTCTAGAGGTGTCTGTGGCTAGAAAGTGGCGAGTATTTCCGATCCCTTGGAAAATAGCAAAGTGCCATAGATGCACCGGGAGATTAGGAAGTCTGACCCAGATGGGGAGCTTGGTGATGATTGTTGTAGAGGGATCAAAATCTGGGAACCAAGGGGTGAGGAATAAACCTGCTGAGTCCTAAAACCATGGACCTTCAGTTAATGCTTTTTGGTAGTCCTCACTGAAGGCAAACACTACGATGAAGAAACCCTTTGAGTAGAGAAGAACCTTGCAATTGTTGGTCCAATTAGAGTGAATCCATTGGTAGAGATCAGCTGTGCATGGCCATAGCCCATTGAACCTGCAAATAATTCCATGTTCTGCATACTTTTGGATTTGCCCATCCAGCGTTGGATCCATTATTTCAATGGAGGGGGTTTCCTCCAGTTTGTCCACCAAAAAAGGTTTGGGAGCCTGGGCTGGTGGAGCTGTATTCTTGGGCATCTAACCATGGACAACATCTTTGTATGGAAAATCCATAGCTAAAGATGATTGTCCAACAACTCACCCTCTCAAACGAAGGGTAAAAATGATGGAGGCATTTCTTTGAATGTTGTAAAAAGAAAGGGGATAGAGATCCTCAAGTTGTTTACCTTCGTGGAGGAGTCGTTGAGATGTAAAGGGAATCCCTAGCCTAAATTCCAGGATTTGCTTGAGGTCCTGCACTAGATCCGAAGAGCTCACCCACTGTAGCAGAGTTTTGCCAGAGAGGAGCACAATCTGGATCTGGAACGAGGCAGAGTGAACCGACTTCTACTTTCCTCTGCAAATTTGAGAGGAGAGGAAGCTGGTGCATGTGCAGTTTGCTGAGAGCCCAACCCATGCCTGTTTCTCTTTTTTCTTCGTAGGGCTGCAAATGATCTTAATCGCTGGGTTTGGCTTGAATGGAGTCGGGGCCCCTCTGAAGCTCGCGTCGCCATCTTCTACAAGGCCGAGAAAAGGCCAGATGGCGGCTGAACACTGCATCTCACAAAAGCTTCTCAAAGCCTCCCCAGAAAATCCATTCTGTGCATAGCTTGAGATCGGGCCCCTCCATGAGACCAAATCTCGGTGAGGCATTTCGTCAAACACTTGCCACACATCCTCCATGCTTTGGCATTTTGCATACATGGTGAAAACAAGGTTTCCCAGAATAATTTTTGTCTCCAATGCACACCGTTGCGGCGGCATGCAACAGCCGACAGGCAACTGGCGCTGAAGGTCATCTGCGAAGGGAGCGACGATAGGATCCTTTGAATTGAGCAACAAAACTTCGCCTGAAGTAATAATGAACTTTATATGCTATAGATTTATGACAATGGTGTGCTCCCGCCTGAGAATTGTAGAAGGATAGGAAAGCACGGGATCAAGAATGTGTAAATCCTAAGCAGAAAGTCCTGCGCGTCGCATGATTACATGTTTGCCGACCTCGAGCAGCTCGGCATTCCCTGTGGCCTCTATCACCAGCCATGACCTTAATCCCCCGGTCCCCTTCCCCTTCTTACGTTATAATGATATTGCTGCATTTATGCGATGCCCCTCCACCAAGAATGAACCCTTCTCTTTCTCTGCCATTGCTGCGGACACCATGGGAGCCATCGAGCTTGGATTCTAGTCTTCGTTCTCCCTCACCTTCACATCTCTCATTTAATTCCTTAGTTGTTATATTGTGAGATAAACTTGATACATGTGGCTAATTCGAATTAGATTTGAAATATAACTGTTAGACTCTTGATTTGCTACAAAAGAGCAAATCAATAGTCCTATTGCTTCTGGATAACGTATTTTGAATCCATCTTTGACCATGATCCTAGGCTCGCTTTTCTGTCTATCTAGACTGAGTGAATAGGATAGAATCCATGTGGAGATGATTCTAGAAATGCCCATGTGGCCCAATTCTTCATTTGACACTTGGAACCTGCTAAAGCATGAGAGTAGCTATGGAATCTAGGGTTAGCTGTAGAATATGCTGTGTTATATAGCTAGATTGCAAAAATCTACTCAAATACCAAGAACAAGAAAATGTAATATGGTAATCATTTTAATGCTTTCCTTAAGACAAAACTTAGCATTTATCATTGATTGGGGTCTGTAATCTTATGAGAAAGTGAGGGAAAGAGGTGAGAAAAAATTGTCAAGGAGAGGGTAATTCTCAGGTTCAACATACCCCCACTGCAAAATCATTGCATGTCCTCATGCAATTTGCCAAAAAATTGAGTTCTTTTTCCCTACTACATTTGCTCAGACACCTTTTATAGTACATCCAATTTGCTTTTCTTGTTTCCCTTTGAAGTGATTGTAATTCTGAGCCTTCTCATATGAATCTTGTACTAGAGGTTTATGGCTACTTTGTTCAAAATCTTATTCTTTCTTTTCAATTTCTTGTTTTTCTTATACCACAGTTCTAGATGCAGAATGATATTATCATGAATTGCCTTGTCCGATTTATTTTGTTCCTTCAAGGCCTCATTTTCCTATTTGATATGTCTGTTCAATATCTCTAATTCATAAATATCATATTTGAGAGCATCAATTAGAGGTTCTTGTGAATTGACAGAAGATTCTGGGTTCATTGAGGCACTTCTCTTCTCCAGTGATTCTACATAATCATATATTTGTTGTTACACTAGGCCCATGCCTGGAGATCTTCTGCTGGGGCTACCTTCAAAATGATAAACAAGAGAATTTTTAGGACTGTGTGCAGAAGAGGTGTTAACAGGGGATGGTACTAGGGTTTCCTCATCTAAATGTATAAGCTTTTTCCCTTTTAATAATGTTTTCTTTATCAAACCTCGGAGTTTAGAGCTCCTTCTAGGTTGTGGAGGACTTACATTTTCCTCATTTGTAACCTTTTTCTCCTTTCTTATCTTCCCTCTAGTCTTGATTTGATTTCCGATCTCTGTCAATTCTTTAGAGATTAGCTTTTCATCATCCTTCTGCAATGAAGACTCAGGTATGTTTTCAATAGTTATATTTGTCTTCATTCTTCTACTTCTTCTGACATTATCTTCTTTAGTTGACTATGGTGCTTCTTGAAAATGGTTTCTAATAAGAACATTCTCCCAGGTATCTCCTATGCTTTTTAAATGAAACTCAATCAATATCTTTACCCACCCATGATGATACATGGTGGAATCTATGAACTAGATTTTCTTTTGCACATTTAAGGCCATCCTTTTTAAACCATTTAGCAGGAAGAAAGGAATATTAATTTCCCCTGTAGAGGTGAAAAATGTTACTCCTTCTATTGGAGATCCAAGATTTTCTTCCTCTAGGACTACCTCAGTAGATGAAGTAGGAGATCCCTTTTATTGGATTTATGACCTTAAAACTTTAGGAAGTCTATGTCTAGTGAAATGTGGAATATGAGTTTGAGATGGAGATGTATCTCCTCTTAGTCTTGGTGGAGTAAGTGGTGTTGTAGGAATTGAACTCCTGCCTCTAGCTATGAATCTACCCCTAGAGTCTCTTTCTCTATGCATGTCATTTTTTTTAGATGTAAGAGATAAGGTTACCTAATTACACTTCCCTGGCAATGACGCCAAAATGTTTAGTCAATTTAGTGCCCTAAATTTCTTGCATAAATGATCAACCGAGGTTTGTAAGTTGATGAAGTGCGGTGCACTATATGTGCTTAGTTAACCTTTTTCTTACTTCGTTGTTTTATATTTTATGTTGTTTTGGGGGGTTTTCGTTTATTGATGTCTAAGAATGTTCAACCTAAAACTATGAGAAGATTTAAGTGAATCTAATGAATTTTAAGGAGGAAGAAAAAAATAAATGTTCCTAAGTTAATCTAATTCTCATAATAAACCAAGAACTGTTGGCTAGTTAGAACCTAATTTGGAAAACAAAGAATCTATATTATCTTATCATTAGTCCTAATCCATGGATCTAATTCTTAAAACTGAGAATGAAATTGCAGTGTTTGTTTGAAGTAAAGGCAGAAAATGAAATCAATTAAAGTACTTCTGGTTATTTTAGCATTCAATTATGAAGTATGATATTCTTGAGATGGAGTATAAGAAACTTTATGTACTTTAACTTCTAATGTCCTAGAAAAAGAAGCAGAGTATGCGAAGGAGAATCTCTAATGTAAACATTCAGCCATTCAGTTTCAAAATATGATTAAATCAATCTCCTTGGAATGATTATTGGGAATATCAGTGATGCAACTAACTGAGAATCTGAAAGCAAAAAGGTGAAAGCATGTAAAATTAACTACAAACAACTAATTTATTTTTGACTTTCTCCAACATTCAAATGTGAAGCGTTACCCACTTGAAATGTTGAGTAAGAAGTCAATTATGCCTTGGTTCCTAAGTTCCTAGGAAGTTGATAACAATGTATTGAGTAATTTCAATGACTGTATGAATTAGACATTTAACCATTTAGTTTAGGATCATCATCACCTTGAAATGGATTTTGAAAACATCCACTAACATAGTTAATTGACAATTCTGTTCTATAAAATGAATGACAAAACAGTAAGAAAGCTAAGCAACTATGTATTCTTATTACTTCAATCTTAATTTAGTTTGGAAACAAAGTTGTTTTTCTCCAAGAAATATCTTAGAAGAGCAAGGCTGCACAGTTGTGATTTATCATTATGCTGTTGATCGAAAAATGGAATGAAATATTATCCTAATTAGAGAACAGATTTGTTGAAAACAGAGTAATGGAAATTGAACTAAAAACAACAAATGAAAAAAACCTCCTCAAGTGCAGGGGCCCTCTGCAACTGATTTGGCCGGACTGCTAGCTAGTTAAGGATGCTCTTAAAAAACCATTCACAGCATGAACTTTATATTATGATAAAATGAAGTCTTAATACAGAGTATGAGAAAAAATCCTGAATTTAACACTTAAATTCTAAACGTTTTTCTTGGTTCTATGCAACCGATATTTAAAGGAAAATAACATAACTGTTGTGAGATAAACTTTCTACAGGTTGCTAATTAGAATTATATTTGCAATAAGACCATTAGACTCTTGATTTGCTACGAAAGAGAAAATCAAGAGCCCTATAGCTTCTGGATAATATATTTTGACTTCATCTTTGACCATGATCTTAGGCTCGCTTTTCTGTCGATTTAAACTGAGTGAATAGGATAGAATCCATGTGGAGATGATTCTAGAAATGCCCATGTGGCCCAATTCTTCATTTGACACCTGAAACCTGCCAAACCATGAGAGTAGCTAGGAAATCCACAGCTAGCTACAGAATAGGCTGCACTCTGTAGCTAAATTGCAAAAATCTACTCAAATATCAAGAACATGAAAATATAATATGGCAATCATTTTAATGCTTTCCTTAAGAAAAAAATTAGCATTTATCATTGATTTGGGTCTGTAATCTTATGAGAAAGTGAGGGAAGAAGGTGAGAAAAAACTGTCAAGGAGAGGGTAATTTTGAGGTTCAACGACTACCACTGGTAATAAATACTGGATAGTGGGCTCCCTTTTGATGATAGGCACAACCCTTGCATGGTTGACCTTATTTATTTTTCCATCTACAGTCCTCAAAAAATATTCTACACAACTTTCACTTGCAGCATTAATATGTTTTATAGGGATGTTGTAGGAAATAGTTCTAAGCTTAGCTCATGTACGTGATCCTTCCAAGTGGTCATTATGGGGGTGGTGGTATGAACAATCACATATTATTTGCAAGGTCTATAATAACTATATTTGCGACAACATTTAGTCACTTGGTTATGATAATCGTGGCAGTCATGGAGTTTTTTTTTTCTCTCTAAAAATATCTATTTGGGTAGTGTGTTGGGAGGAGTTATGATCACAATAGGGATGTATATTGTCCTATGGGAAAATTTGAGAGATAGTGATGCCACCATAGATGAAAATTGTTCGGATGTTCTTCCCAGTTCTAAAGAAATACTTCAAAAAAATGAAATTAAGTTAGACAACATAGAATCTGAAACAAACTACCCCATGAATAAGGGGTTGAACCTCTTGGAGTAGATGGAATGAAAATGTGTTAGGTGAAATGGAGTAAAATTAATCATTTGGCATTTGATGATGTAAATCTACTTAAATAAGGTGTCATTATCATTAGTAGTCAATCCTTTGTATTTCACTACAGATACTAGGTGGATTCACAAAGAGTCAATTTCTATTTAATATGCAATTCAAATGTATATCTTTTTAAACCATTGATAATTTATAGATACTATTGTAATAAAAAAAGGGAATACATAGAGAAATAAAAAGGGGTAGTAGCGAAAAAGAAATTTTTTTGGGACAAGTATATCTATTTAGCTAAATTCATATCCTTCAATTACATATTAAATGAAAATAATAGACTATGAGCCCAACGTAGTGAAGATTAAAATATTGAGGGAAACTTATGAGATAGTTCAATGAATGCAATGACTCATCATTCATTCAATGACTTATTAAAAAATGATGGAGATCATTCATTTTCCTTAGGATACTTATAAAAGTAAGAAGTAATTATCAAGCAAAGGCTTCCACTGGCCATATATCTACATGTTGCTAGAATAGTGAGTGAGGTTGTTGTCTGGTGATGTGAGGTTTCCCTTTTTATTGTTTATTTCCATTTTTTATTGCCTTTGATATGTGTGAGATAATGAATATTGTTGTATTGCTAGCTTCTTCACAATATAATTCAAGGGCACAAAGGAAAATGTCTACATGTTAAAGCTTCGTGGAGGTATCATCTTTATTTTCTGTTCAATTTCCACTCTTCAGTATTCACAAGTACTCACGATGTGATGGTTGTGCAAGAGTTTGGTCACTCCCTTATGCCATTGATCTATTTAAAAGTGACTTTGTCATCTTCTTCATATTTTAAGGACCATTTTATGCATAGTTGTATTCACAAATAGAAGCAATAAAAGAATGTTCATTTACCATTCTTAATTCCCCCATGTTACACAACATTTCATTTCCTCTTCACAACATTTGTTTTCATTTATCTTTTTTTTCTTTATTAAATAAATTATTTTATAGGTGTTTTGTAAATAAATTCTTATTACATGAATGTTTCCTTTTACTATTTCTTTAATTTTAATTTTTTGGTTTTAGTTTTATGGGCCCAGTTCTTTTAATCATTATTTACGTTTTAATTATTTTTAACCTCAACTTTTATTTCATTTAGCTTTAGGATAAAGGAGGACAAATCAAGATTCAAGGAAGTAGTATTCCAAGCATGCAACGAAGGGAAAAATCATGAAAACCAAGTAAACTGTAATTGTGATGAAGAATAAGATTGGTTTTTGAGAAAGATAAAAAGAGCGACTAGAAAGTTCAAAGGTAAAATTCCTTTCAAATCTCTTGAATTTGAAAGAATACGTTATTATGCTTCTAATTGCCCCTATGAGAAAATGAATGATAGTGATGAGAAACCAAGATTCAAGTCTACGAATCAAAAGAAGTAGCAAGGTGATAAGAAGAAGAACTTCCTCTCAAAAGAAGAAATCCATTATGAAAGTAATGAGAGTATGACCGATGATGAAATATGTGAGATATTGTTGTTTGATGAAACAAAAGAACCTTAAGAATAATTATATTGTGAAGGAGAATTTATAGTGCATTAAAGGAAATGAAAACCCTTAGAAATAAGGAAGGTAAACTAATGTAGCAACCTCGAGATAAAGATATAAATGAAGAGACCATTGTTACTCTCAAAACTGAACTAGATGAAGTTAAAAGGATAAATGAGTTTTTATCAGAATAGTTAAATGAGAAGGAACAAAGATAAGAGTAAGAAGTTGTGCTTTTGAAAGAAAAAATGGAACAACTCAAACACGACTTAAAGGTACAAAAATGGTCTAAATCTCTGGATCATATTATCAACATTCAAATATCTCCTCTCATCAATAAAAACATTGGTTTTAAGGAAAGTTGCGAGACATCCAAGAATAAAGGTCTTCTAGGAACATCAAATGACCATCCTAAGAACCTTGATTAAACGATCATCACATGCAGCAACAACTCATTCGAAAATCCTAGGAGAGTGATGAAACGATCAAAGAATGCTCATTTTAACATCTATGACGATTCATAGAATGTTGCGAGAAATCAACAGGGTACATCCATATCACAGAAAGGGAGGAAACATAATGAATGAATGGAACCACCCATGACAAAAAAACCTTCACAAAGGATCTGCGTGAAACAATGAAGTAGGAGTCCTGAATCAATAAATGGACAAGGCGCTTCCATTGAATAAATTCAAAAGATCAAGATCACCTTATACCTCTATGTATTTAAATAAGTTCTTTGTTTATTGTCTTTCATGCACAAATTTTGGCCATCAAGCATAAGATTGCAGAACTTATGATGTGATTAGGTATAGAGGATATGAATAGGTACCCAAGATTAGACATATGGATCAATTATAAATACAACATATGGGTCATTTTATACCAATGTTCAGTCTCAACTTTGTATGCTACATATGTCACAATGAAGGTGAGATAACACGTGATTGTCAAATTAGCTTAATATTAAACAAGAAAGAGGGACTTCATATTAACCTATGAATTAAAACTATAGGATAGTGAATGAGATAGGAAGAACCAAGTTTAAATTTGACACCTTAGATCTAATCCCTTTGTGAAGGCTTCTTCATGATTATTACCGTTTGAATTGGAACATGAAGAAGATAAAATATTGAGGTAGAATGATCAAGAAGAGGTTATTACTAGGAGGGTAACAAAATCCTAACATGAAACAATGATAGGCAAAGATTCATAATGGGACTCTAGTTGTAGAGGATTGACAGATAGTTAGTATGCTTGAAGAAGCAAGAATATGCAACAAGGAAGCTAGAAAAGGATTACAAGGTTGATGAAAACTGGTAGGCATAACATGACTACATTATGAAAACAATACATGGACAAATATTAGAAGAAAGAAACCTATAAATCTCTATGAGGAAGGATGTTTTCAAGGGAATATTCACGTAGAAGGAAGCATGGTCCTAGAGGGAGACTCTATTTGCTCCACAAGAATGTTCAGGAACATTTGAAGAGCATAGGTAGGCACTTACATATGAAGAATGTGAGTATGGTCACAGGGAGAGACTCTACCACATCCACATGTCCACATGAATTCTTAGGAATATTTGGAGAGCATAGGTAGAAAATTAATGATTAATAATGGTATTTTGGTCCCAAGGGAGACTCTATTAGGTCTGAAGGAAAATTCAGGAACGATTGGACATCATTGGAAAGAAGCATGGTTTTCGGAGGAGACTCCATCAGGTCCATAAGAAAGTTCAGGTATTGTTAGAAAATGCATACATCGAAAAATATGATAGAAACTTGCATATGAAATAAGGCATGGTCTCAGGGGAAGAATCTACTTATAACAAGATCAGGTCAACACGCGACCATGTAATAATTGGTAGGCAACCATGTCCCTTTACCTTTAATGTCAAAGGGAGACAGAATGTAGACATTGAAGAAGAAAGACAAAAAAGTAACAATATCAAGTAACACATCAAATAAAAAGAGAATGTTGACATTAAAAAAGGAGGACAAATAAGAGAAGAAACACAATCAAGGAGGAGTCCCCAATAACATGTCTATGGGAGTTTTGAGTTTTGGCGCATTACCATCAATGACTATCAATGTTTTGTGGTGTTTCCATCAATCACAAAGTGAGAGATTGTTGCACATATGTTGTCATTGATGAAAAATAGTGGCATTGATGTCAAAGGGTATTCCTAACGAAGCATCAGTATCATTCCTAAATTAAAGGAAGTATTATGATAAATGTATCTCTTGCATGCGCTTATTAAGTGATGTCAAAGTGGTTTGAATTTTCTTGAGTTTTTGTCAAAGTTATGGTGTCCTAATGAATTTATGGAGGGTATGTTTAGATAGTCCCCTCTGATACCTTTCGAAAAGTATATCACACTATGAGAAACTCCTCTTGGGTGATAAGTTATGACCGTCTAAAGATAAACATTAGTAAAGAAGCTTAAATATGGGACACAACCCACAAACACAATTTTTTTTAAAATAATGTGCATATTCTGGGTGGATCTATCGTTAAGTGATCAAATATATGAGGAATAACAACCCAACATGCATAGACTTAAACAACATTAAAGTTAGAGCATGGTTTTTCATATTTGATGAACCAAACAATTAGATGAGGAAGTGAACGACAAATGACATATTAACTTGCGTAAAATTAAACCAGGGCCGACCCTATAGTCTCAATGTAATCTTTGGTCTAACACTTGAGCGATAGTTAGAATTGGAAGATTGTGCATGAGGAAAAGTTAGAGTTATAACTAAAGTTAAAGCCGTAAGAGTGATTAGGTTTGTGGTCTTCTTGAAACCACCATTTAGTAGAATACTTACAACTTTTTCTGGACATCCATTTGTAGACATCATTAAAATTTTATTTGTGAGAACTTAAAATTAGTGGAAGGCATCAACTACTACTAAATTAGTAAATGTGTTGGGACAATTAAGCCTTAGAGCCAATTTCCAACAGTTTGTGATCATTTTGAAACCACCATAAGTTTGACATTATCTTCAAATCACCATTTGTGAGCACTTTTAATAAATAGAAAACAACAACTTCTAGCTAAATTTGGAAATGTTTTGGGAATCACTGAGCCTTGCAACCAAGTTCTAGAGTTGGTGGTGAGCCTTAAACCCCATTTAATGGAAGATTTCAACTTCAATTATCGATTTTGTTTCTAAAACTAGTTAAAAATACAAGATTAAAAAAGCACATTAAACTATTGATAATTATCCTCATCTTTTTTTTTGGACTACTAAATAATGATGTGTCTTCATCTTTTTTTAAACTCACAAAAACTCTTTAAATAAAAAAAGAAAATTTTAAACCCCCTCCATTAGAATTATGGTGTTGATAAATACTTAAAAAATAAATCCAAATTATATATAATTAATTAGTTAATGTTAATTTAAAAAAAAACAACACGAGACTTATCATGGACGAAATCAATGAACACTCACATATCTTACAAAGTCGTTGCTCGTGGTTTTCAAGTTTAATGATTTTTTTCAGGAACGAAAAAGCTTGATTATATTATATAAGGAATATAATGATCAGAATACATTGCCAGATAGAAACTGCATATGAGCTGGAAACGGACTAAAAATCCACTACAGAAAAATCCTGAGAAAGAGGATAGAAATCCCCAAGAAACATAGATCTGATGATCATCCAAAAAAGACAGCCATTCTTTCAGGAAGAGGCCTCAAAGACGGTATTATGCAAATAAAAACATTTGGAGAGAAAAGACCCTGCGTGGAGGATACAGCATAATTCCAAAAAGGTGATTGACAAAAACATAATGAGGATAGCGAAGGAAAAAATTGACAAAACATACCTGATACCAACAAGATGATATTATGCATCAGGTAAAGAAAATTCTGTGATAGAGAACACTTGCTTTTCTGAAATTACCTTCATGTGCCATATACATGGAGCTATAAATAGACCTTCCTTTGATAAACTGTCTGCCTTCTTGTTCTGAGCCTTGTAAATGTGCTGAATGGAAAATCGTTCCATCCTATCCCATATGAAAACAATCCTATTTATCCAACTTGCAAGGTGACGATTTCTAATATGGATTTTTCCCAGAACAAAATCAACCATTACTTTGGAATCCTGAAAAATTGAGACAGACTGAATGTTAAGGAAGAAATAGAAAGAGAGAAGCCCCGCAAGAGCCATCACCTCCGCTTTGCAGCCGGATCCTTTTCATCCATTCCATGAAATTAGAAATTGAGTATTTTCATCCATGATGATGTGTATTCCACAGCCATAAGAGTTGTTTCATGCCGCTCCATCAAAGAACACTTTCAGTAACATATTATGAGATTGATCATCCATGATGGGAATTAATCTTTTTTCCCTAGGAGGCTTTTCAGGTAAGGAATCAAAAAGAAAAGATATGCTATGGATGATTTCCATGAAAGGCTCCTTACTTTCCTTAAATATTTTCTTGTTCCTCCATCTCCATATGCACCATAAGGTAATGATGAAAATCGGCCTCCAGGATTCCTTTTGCCTGCTCCACCAAATAAAAGCCTCCTGTATGGATGAGTGTGAAGCATGAGGGAATCCATATAAAATTTCTAGAGCTTGCCATATCTGCTGCGATTTCTGATAGAGAAGGAACATATGGCAGTTTGTTTCATCCTTAGATTTGTAGATTGAGTAGAGACCCGGACCCTGCCAGGCCCTCTTTTTAAAATTTTCCCAAGATAAGTTCTTATTGTGGAATACCAGCCATGAGAAAAATATGGATTTGGAGAGGCATCCTGATTTCTAGAAAGTTGATGGAAAAATAGAGCTGGGAATGGCATTTCTTGAGGCTATCAGACTCAAGTAAATATCCTTTACTCGAACCTGGGATATCCCTTTCATTTCTTTCCATGTTAGGACATCGATATCTAAGGAGCGATATATTTTGCAGTTTCTTGGATAAACTTTTAAATTCTTCCACTGTCTTGCTACATTCTCAGTCATCCCCATATTGCCATCTTCTTTCTAAATAGGGAAGGGTCCATGCCATTCTGTAATAAGTTTGTCCTAGGTAAAATAACCTTTTCTGTGGAAAAAGTTAAGGAGTGTCTCAGGCAAGATGATTTCCTCCTGTCCGCTCAAGAAGGAATCAAGTCCTATGAGAATCTTGCTACCAGATTGGAAACTCCAAATCAGATTCTTTAGAAAAAACCCTTCTATCTTATGAAAACTTAGCCATATTGCTAAACCATAAATGGAGTTGATCCTTCCTAATATGAGCCAGTATGAGATATCCTTACTGCCCATATACTTCTTTTTTATGGTATCGCCCCATGGACCTTGTTGGTCAGGTAAATCCCCTCTGCGGACAGAGGCGATCCCACTAGCCTATAACAGAACTAGCCACAATCAAACCACGCTGCTACGCAAGTTCCTAGTTATGCATCAAAGGTGAATCAAGAAGACCAACCTGGAGTCCAACGCTATGATTGAAGCAGAGTTGATATCCCCACTCCCTCGCTCCAACAGATCATAAACGAACACCTGCACATGCAAAGGAAGAGACAGATACCAACATAAAAACTACCAAGGCACAACTATATTTCAGTCAGAAAGGAAATAAATCAACACATCACCATAATAGACAATGAGATTGGAACTATAATAGCAGTCGCTCATCAATTAATAATAAACAGGAAAAGTTACAACCATTGTTCTGACGCTGACCCTTCTCCTGGCTGGGCGAGTAACTATATGTGTCTTGCAATGCATCTCCTCTCCGGCAGCATAACCTCTCTAGCACTCACTAGCATTCCTCCAAGAACTCAAGAACTCAACATCTAACACTCCATGACTAACGATTATCACTACTATCAATAGCTTGTCCAATGCATAATGACAAGCTTATATAGATGAAGAAAGGAGGAGGATACGATGAACCGAGACACCTTTTGTGGATTAACATTATCCCCAAAAGCCATTAAAGATGGAGATGGGATAGAGCTCGACATAAAGCTGATTTTTTATCCTCAGAAACGCTCCGTGTAATGAAGGAAACAGCAGTCGGACGTGCGTTAAGGCAAAAAGCATGACTAAACTTGGTTGGCGCGACTGTTGCTCTAAGACAGAGTGCCAATGGTCGCGCCCTCTTTTAAGGATCTCCATGATTGGCGCGGGTAAGACACTGTGGACTTGCGCCAATGGAAAAAGAGCACTTTTCAGGGATAATCTGCAGAAGGTGTCTTCAGGGAACATGGAGTACATACTCAGGGGAACATAATGTAAGTGTTTTTAGACTTTGTCACTTCTTATAACTCCCGGGATGAGTCCTCCAAGGTACGACAAGAGGAGTAACAGGGATGGTGACAAATTACTGTGTAACAGATGCCCCCTAAAGCATGAAGTCCGAGAGGTGGAGAGGGGTGAAATGCTTTACAAGAACACACAAGAGCACATAAGAGCACATATAGTTACTGCTGCTGAGGATCTGTATTAAGAGACATGACTGATAATTCAATTACATGATGTACGTGGTATGGTCGCAGCCATCCATAAGAGAGTACATAAATAATCTAGATCCATAGTATGGACGTAGCCATCTAGTTAGGATCAAAGAATTGACTCAGGTATGGTCGCAGCCATCCAGTGAATGAGTCAAGTATCAAGAATCACGCCTGGATTACAACAGACACAATCCAGGGCCTTGCGCTCCATCTCGACCTGAACAAGAGTACAAGTTAAAGCATGTGAATATATGAGCTGAAGTCGAACATGCATGAACATCGTCTGATTACCAGTCAATAGTGGAAACTGTTAACAGACGCGAGAGGTACCACCAATAATGACAATGGCCCTCAAGGTACTATAGGTACAATCTACGACGTGTGAATCAATGATCTGAAGTCGAACACCCGTAGAATCATTCGATCGGAGGCCATTGATGAAAACCTCACGTCGAACACGAAGAACCTGCCATTGAGGCATCAGGCTCCAAGGCACCGGAAAGGAGTCTCTAGATCAACTTCCTGGATAATGAGTTGAAGTCGACAGGAAGTGACCTTGATCGAAGGTGGGCCATAATGTTTCCCACATCATCGACACGAGACTGACAGATAATGTTGTGAATCAAGATTGTGTGAACTATCAGAGGGAGGTTGCTTGGCAGAGGTCAACTTCTCTTGAACATATCGGCGGCACATTAACGGAATTGGCAGTATTTGACATCAATGTATCAAAGGTCATGATGACGAGGCAATGAGTGGATGAGAGGTCAAATAGGGTACCCAAGTCCATGGAAGCAAGTGAAAGATATGAGATGAAATATCCCCACCCCGGACACGAAAACAAAAAGTGCCATGTTCAAGAGCGACATACTGCTGTTACGGTAATAATTATGGTTCAAAAATTTTCTTTTCCCCCTGCCATTTCTGGCGAGTACCCCAGTTATTTTTAACAAGCTTGATGGGGATAGCATATGCTTGTGTTGTGACAAAATTCGATGTCATTAAGTTTTAACGAGTCTGACAAAGGAAGAACTCGACGTCTTTTCATGTTTAGAGAGTTTGAAAAGACAGCAGAAAAGACAACTCCAGGGATGTCCTTTTTCGTAAAGTTGTGTCTCTCGGGCCTGAAAAAGTGTAAAATAATACCCGAAAGAACCGCCCGATCATTATGATCGAGGAGTACTTTTCATAATTAGTGATTTCGACCTGAAAAAGTAAAAAAGCGGTCAAAACCACGTCGTTTCGTAACCATTAACGAGTTTGAAACGACAAAAACCCGGTAATCTTTTTATGTTTTAACGGTCAACAAAAAGAACTTAAAACGACCGCCCCTTATTAACATTTAACGAGTTAAGAGGAGCGACTCGGCAATCTTTTCCTCTTTAAATGGTCAGAAAAGAGCTGAAAGCGGACCTCCATTTTTATTCTCTTTAATGAGTCAAAAAGGAAAAATACTTGGCAATCTTTTCATATTTTACGAGTCAGAAAAGAGCGTAAAGGCGACTCGTCCTGAAGGAACGAGTGGTATAAAGGATAGCAACTGGTTCCGGTAATGGTGGAACTTACTCGAAACATGTAAAGGTTAAGAGGCTGGCTAATAAAACCACTCATCGCTGCGGTTCCTCAGGAAAGGAGAAACAACCAAGTGAAAGCATATGATCGGCCAAAAAGATGGTGGCGATGGAATGAAACAACCAAGGCTCATCTAGCAGAATTTTAGCGGATAAAAGGCAATCATGGGATGTAAATGGGTTCATTTTTACACAAGCTTGAACCATGGAGAACTTTGCTTGTTAAATTTTTTTTTGTTGCATGCCCCCAGCATGATCATACAATCATACAAATCAAGGTACATGCCCCCCAAGCTTCATGGCATTCACGGAGTGGATGGAATGAAGGTTTACTTGGAAAGACTCGATTTTGAAGGAGGATGCATGCCCCCCGGGCTTCAGTCACGCGCCCGGGTGAGCTGCCGTCATCAGAATGACGGGGTGGGTGCTGGGGTATTTCCTGTGGAAATAAGACCATTTAGGAATGGTAGATGACTATATGTGAAGTGCGAACCGGGGAAGGAAAGTTGGTCTACGACTTTGATCGTTCTTCCTTCATGCGGAAAACACATCACTCTGAAGAGTGAGGACACAATAGCACGTATGCGATAAATATAGTCTCGTCCAAGGAGTAAATTGTAATCTAACGGACCTTGGACTACCATGACACCCATTTGAATAGTCTTCCCTTCTAATGTAATAGGTACATTGGGAAGAATTCCTAAAGGTCGAGTAGTTTCTCGATGGAAACCTGTAAGGTTTCTCATCTCAGGTAGAAGCAGTGGGGAACCAAGTGCTTCCCAAGCTGTTGAAGAAAGGATACTCACAGGAGATCCCTCATCAATAATTGTACCGGCCATAACCATGCGGTAGACTTGGACTATAATTCGAAATGGTATGGAGGCTGGTAACCGAGGATTAACTAGTTGATCCCAATTGAAGGAAACAACCAGGTTGCTTGGAGGTGGGACTGGATAGACAGTCGGATATGATTCTGATGGACTTTCTTCCTGGTGCGAAGGAATGAGAGGGATGCTCACTTGATCATCTATGTTAATAAATAGAATTTGGGCAGTGGGATCTTCATTCTTTGCAGTGATAACATCATCTGAGGAGGTAACTTCTGAAGGCAAAACCGGGCCACTTTTAATCTGGACCGTTTGACTTTTGTCTGGTTTGGATTCAGATGTAAGATCGTTTAAAGCTGGAATTTATGAAAGCAAAACCGGGTCACTTGTAATCTGGACCTCTTGACTTTGGTCTGGTTTGGATTCAGGTGTAAGATCATCTAAAGATGGAACCTCTGTAGGCAAAATCGGGTCACTTGTAATCTGGACCGTTTGAAAGACCGGGTCAACTGTAATCTGTAACTGTGGACTTTCGTTTGGTTTGGACTCAGATGGTTCATCTTTGATGATAGAGTGGTGTGTGGATGATGAATATAAATCAACACTCGTTCCGACCAGGGACTGGTCTGGAACAGGCGGAGCACAGGTAGGTTCAGGAAGAGAGGTCTGGACCAAAGAGGAATCATGTTTGATCACTTGGTTAGTGGAGAGATGATCTGCTGCTGCAAAAAGACGCTGATATCCAGCGGGTAGTTTGGGTAAGGGAGCTGACAGACTTGCCAAAAGACAAGAGGCTTCATCCATAAGTGGACAAAGGCGAAGGAGATGATTACCTTCACAAAGTCGACAAGGGAAACGAACCTTCCCTTTTCTCTTACCAACTGACAAGGTATCGTCGATTGGCGACGACAAGGAGCGAGTCGGGTCACGGGACCATATATCGAGGATCCTGGGAATACCAGGACAATCAGAAAGAAAGTGGTCCCCCTTGCATAATCGACAAGGAGACTTAGCCTTCCGCGGAGGAGCAGAAGGGGATTCCACTTCAGATATTTTCGTGGTAGATGCGACCTTTCCCTTAGGAGACTTCTTCTTGTTGGTCTTCTTCTTCTTTTTCTTAGCCACCTGGTTAGTGAAATCCACGGTTTCACCAGGCGAAATAGAAGATGAGGACGCAGCAATGGGCGAAGAAGGAAAGGGGTCCACCTTAGAATCAACATGGTGTTGTTCGGGTGGAGGAGGTGGTGGCGGAACAGGAGTCACCACACTTGAGACCATCGAGTTTGAAAACAACCACACGGGTAAACCAATGGTCAACCCAGGCAAAGACAATGTTGCGATATACTGAACAACGACATTTCGAACAGAAGGAAATGGACGAGGGTTCCCATTAGGAGGAACACCTTGGCTGATGGGCGCCGGGAAGGCTGCCATTGAATGAGAAATAATCCTACTCAAGCTAACGCAAACAAAATCTAATTGGGTAGATGTTATCGTGGCCAATAAATTTTAAGACACTGAACTTAACCTTTTCATTTTTTAAGAGTCGAGAAAAGAATAAAAGATGACTCTAGTCTCCTTCGAATATTTAATGAGCACGAAGTGACAAGATGCTCATAGGCACCTTTTCGTTTAGGGAGTCCAAAAAGGATCAAAAGTGACTGCTCTGGAATTCTAGGTAGAAGGTGTGCCAAACTTTTCGCAAAACCACAGAATACTTTTTAGGGTACGGGTGGTCAATCTTCGTGAATGTTGTGTTCACTGCATTGCGAATCGTAGGGCGGCTGACACAGCTTCCTATGGATAAAGGCTTTATTCCTATAGGGGTCTCCCAATATATACTCAACGGTACGTGGGAGCACAGTCCGTATTGGCACCTATCGCTTCACCGTGGAGGAATCACCCAACCACTCGATGATAAACTACCAGGTTTAAAGACGCCGGAACACGTCTCTAACCTAGACCTCTAGAGTATTTGCGTTATGTTCCAATGCGTTGCTATGTTCATTGAGTTCATTTTAAAGTTTATCTTCGATTATGTTTCAGTTTTTGGTCCTACCGTATGTGATATCTCAAAAACTTCTTAAATGCAAACTATATGCCAAAATTAAGTCATTTGATTCGATGAATTCTATCTACAGGAGGGTTGAGATTTTTACACAAACGAAGTGATCACTCAACAAATAACAAAGATCCTAATGCATCTAATAACAAGAAATGAAATTTTTTCTTTTTCTTTTTAATAGCAACAAATAACAATAAATGCTAACTACTATGATGCAAAAGATTTTTTTTGTTTTTCTCTCCTTTAAGATGGCATGATGCATGTAAACAAATTTTAAGAGATATGCACAATCCAAGTTCACTCAATGAAATAGAACCACTTCTGAAACAGCAAAATGAACCATGCAAGCAAGGCACAACACAAAAGACTTTCACTGAACCATGTAATCTAAGTTCGAATGAAATCGAGTGAAATCCAAAGAGGCTAGAAGTGAAGCACTGAGAGTATAGAAGATCAAGCCTTAACAAATCACTGGATAAGTGTAGAACACAACCAACAAGCTGACTGGATAATCAAGAGACCGAAACTTCCCACAGAAGGCTAGACATGCAAAGTCACTAGATGTTCTAGGGCTGAGTCGAAAATCAATAGAAATGAGCAAACAGCTGAGGGATAAAGGCTAAGACCAGTCAAGCAGAGGTTCAACACAGTTCCAGAGGCTGTAAGAGATATAAAAAGAGACTGAAAGAGCTTTCCACACACACACAGGCAAAATTTACAGAGCTGGCGCGACTGTCAGCCTGCAACTTGCGCTACCACAGGATTGGTGCGAGTTGCCTTTGAGCAACATGCGCCAACTGGCGTGACTGTCAGAGAAATAACCGCGCCAATTAAGCTTGCCAACTAGAAAAATAAATGATACGACCTCAGGTCGGGTTGACAGTGCTCAGATGGGTCAAACAGTAAAGAATAAACTCAAAACTGACTCAGGAAGCTCATTCACTCAAGCAAGCAGAAGAAAATTAACATGCAAGACAAAAATCAACTAGCTTCTCCCCAGCGGAGTCGCCAAATTGTTGGTCAGGTAAATCCCCTCTGCGGACAGAGGCGATCCCACTAGCCTATAACAGAACTAGCCACAATCAAACCACGCTGCTACGCAAGTTCCTAGTTATGCATCAAAGGTGAATCAAGAAGACCAACCTGGAGTCCAACGCTATGATTGAAGCAGAGTTGATATCCCCACTCCCTCGCTCCAACAGATCATAAACGAACACCTGCACATGCAAAGGAAGAGACAGATACCAACATAAAAACTACCAAGGCACAACTATATTTCAGTCAGAAAGGAAATAAATCAACACATCACCATAATAGACAATAAGATTGGAACTATAATAGCAGTCGCTCATCAATTAATAATAAACAGGAAAAGTTACAACCATTGTTCTGACGCTGACCCTTCTCCTGGCTAGGCGAGTAACTATATGTGTCTTGCAATGCATCTCCTCTCTGGCAGCATAACCTCTCTAGCACTCACTAGCATTCCTCCAAGAACTCAAGAACTCAACATCTAACACTCCATGACTAACGATTATCACTACTATCACTAGCTTGTCCAATGCATAATGACAAGCTTATATAGATGAAGAAAGGAGGAGGATACGATGAACCGGGACACCTTTTGTGGATTAACATTATCCCCAAAAGCCATTAAAGATGGAGATAGGATAGAGCTCGACATAAAGCTGATTTTTTATCCTCGGAAAAGCTCCGTGTAATGAAGGAAACAACAGTCGGACGTGCGTTAAGGCAAAAAGTATGACTAAACTTGGTTGGCGCGACTGTTGCTCTAAGACAGAGTGCCAATGGTCGCGCCCTCTTTTAAGGATCTCCATGATTGGCGCGGGTAAGACACTGTGGACTTGCGCCAATGGAAAAAGAGCACTTTTCAGGGATAATCTGCAGAAGGTGTCTTCAGGGAACATGGAGTACATACTCAGGGGAACATAATGTAAGTGTTTTTAGACTTTGTCACTTCTTATAACTCCCGGGATGAGTCCTCCAAGGTACGACAAGAGGAGTAACAGGGATGGTGACAAATTACTGTGTAACAGACCTCTCCGAAAATCCCTCTCCATAGAGATTTGCATAGAAGGGCCTTTCCAAAAACTCGTAGGTCCAACAGCCCCCATCCCCCAAGATTTTTTGGCAACGAGATGGCAGATAACTTAGACAAGTGATATTTTCTTTTCTCAGCCTGACCACCCCAAATAAAATTCGCTTTTATCTTGTTAATTTTCTAAATAATGTTTGCTGGAAGAAAAAAAAGATGCACCCAGTAAACCGTGAGTTGAGTTAGGACTGATTGAGCCAGAATGACTCTTCTTTCCATAGAAAGGCATTTATATTCCCATATCGAAATATTTTTATAGTATCTTTCTATTATCCATTGCCAGTCCATTTTAGAGTATCCTTTTGCTTTTAGAAGGAATCTTAGATATTTCATGCCCTGATTGATGGACCACACCTCAATCCCAAAGAGAGAGGAAATCCACTCTATTAGTTCCATATTACCATCATTATGTAAGAGAGTAGATTTGGATTCATTTATTTGTAAGCCTGTGGCCCTTTGGAACTTTTTGAGGATATCATAAAAGCATAAGCAAGTGAGCCTGCAAAGCATTCCAAAAATAAGTATATCATCAACAAATAGATTATGCGATATATAATTTATCCTACAGATCCTCAGAGGTTGACGTCTGTTTCACTAACCACCTTATTGATGTGCAGGCTTGGCGAGTTCATTTCCAGGATAAACAATAAGGGAGATAGCAGGCATCCTTGGCGCAAATCCCTGGCAGCAAGAAAAAGAGGAGATCGAATCCCATTTATTATAACAACATAGTTCACCTTCTCCACACAGGCCATTACCCAATTTATCATGTTTGCTCTTAGTCCAATCTTTGTAAGAAGGCATCTGATGAAACCCCAATCAAGGCAGTTATATGCCTTACCGAGATCAATTTTGAAGATGGCAGCTTCACCTTTTTTTTGTGCATGGAAAATAAAGCCTCCTGATTGTTAGCAACAACGTCCAAAATATTTCTTCCTTTTAGAAAAGCATGTTGATCCTTTGTTAAATACTTTGACAAGGTTCCTTTTAACCTTTCTGCGATAAATTTTTAAATGATTTTGTATGAAATGTTGCAGAGAGATATTGGCCTGTAGTATTGGAAAGATTCCACTTCCTTTTTCTTGGGGATGAGGGCGATATGAGTGGATGAGGTAATGTGGTGGATGCTGCCTAACATTCTTGAGCCCTCAACCATCCTTAGCAGATCTTGTTTGATAAGATCAACAAAATGAATGAAGAATTTGATCATCCAGCCATCTGGTCTAGGGGACTTATCATTTTTAAAGGATTTCATGGTTCCTAGAAGTTCTTCCTATGTTATTGGCTAAAAGAGGTAATCATTTTGATCCATGTCAAACATTTTAGGAAAAGGATCTATTCCCCCACAGAATGTCCTGGATTCTGCAAACATCAGATCTTCTATACTGGTTTCCAAACTATCTCACTGCTTCACTTGAGATGTCTTGTTGAGAGTATAGAAAGTCTCCCTTTCCGTCATTTATTTTCCATATTGAATTCCTTTCTCTTCTTGAGCTTGCAAATCTGTGAAAATTTTTGAGTTTCTGTCTCCTTCCTTTAGCCAAATTGCCCTACTCTTTAATCTCCATGAAGCGTCTTCCTGTTCTAGGATTTTGCATTTCCTCCTTTGTAGTTCCTTTATATGACATCTCATGTTGAAAGGGATACCATGAGCAGCTAAATTTCCAGAGATGCTATCCAGTTCCTTCTGAATTTCCCGAAGGGCTGATCTATTTTGTTTTCTTTTCTGAAAATGCCAGTCCTTTACAAAAATTTTGATGGAAGCCATCTTATCTCTAAAAGTTAAGAATGGAGGGATATTCTCTTTTTATGATAATTCCTTCCATTCTCTAATTATGGCTTCATTGAAATGAGTGTCTTCCAAACATAGCCTGTTAAATTTAAACGGGTACCCTTTCCTGAATCCCTTTTCTCTCCATCCTAAGAATATTGGCCTATGGTCTGATATAAAATCATTTCCTATTGATGTATAGGTCATGCCCAGTCTGTCAACTATACTTTCATGAAGAATGAAACGATTAAGTCTCTTTGCTATATATGCTCCTTCAGTTCTTCCATTGTCCCATGTTGGCATCATTTTAGGTGGATTTATGTCAACACGATTCCTATGCAGCAGCTCATATCTAATGCGGTCAGCAAGATGATCTTTTTTCTGACTATTCCCCCATATTTCATCAGAGCTTAGCATGACATTTAGATCTCCTGCAATCATCAAGTACTCAATATCAACAATTTCTAATGCAAAAAATTTCTCCCATTATGTTATCCCGTTTTTGTAAGGAGCATACATGTTTAAAATGTTTATGGGCTAGTCTTTCCCCCTAATAGACGCCTATATGAGGATGCCGGAAAAGAATTTGAATGCTTTTGCTCTGATCCACTCAGGGTTCCATAAAACTGCTAGGCCCCCAGAAAGACCATTTGCCTCCAAAGCGACCATATGCCAAGTAGGTAACATTTTTCTGAAATAAGAAATAGATACAGAAGTGCTATGCATGGTTTCTTGGATTAGAATGATTTTGGGCTGTTTTGCAAAAAAAAGATTCTTAAGGGCTAATTTTTTTTTATCAGCCCCCAACCCCCTTATATTCATGGATAAAATGAAGGTCATTTAGAAGGCTTTGCGACCACACTTGCTCTAAGAGGACCTTCTTCCGTCATATCAATGATCAACACATCTACTAAAGAGAGATTTTGAATTCCTCTGCCAGCACCATCAGCCCTTCCTCTGAAATGCCTACTACCCCGATTATTTTTCCTTCTCGCTGTAATATTTTTTGTAGAATTTGGATTTATTTGAGGGGATGATGGCTTTCGCAGTTTATGAATGGTCAAGGGTCTGAGCTCAAGTGATTTCTTGCTAAGGAGGTAGTCCAGATCACTTCTAATCGAGTTTGACGGGGATGAAGGGGAATTTAGAGGGGTCGCCGAAACCATAGGCTCCTTGCCTTTATGAGAAAGAGACAATCCCTTTTTCGATGAAGGAGATGAAGATGAGATTAAAGTGATTTGAGAGTCCATTTTAAAAGGATTAACAGGTTGGGGAACCGGAAGAGGGACTGGGAAATATTTGCTAGCAATAGGATCCAGAGGGGGAGTGCAAAATAATATGGGATTCCTTTTCTCAGATGAGTTGTGGGGTTTACTTGAGCTTTCAGCTAGGTTGCATTTTTTTTGAGAGTATGTTGATGGAGAGGTATGGAATTGAGTCACAGATTTCTTAACGAGGGAGGAGAAATTTTGACAGTCATCTTCAAGATTAAAAACCCCCTTCAGTTTACCAAATTCTAAAGGAGACGAGCTTATAAAAGAGGATGCCTTTACCATTTCAAAACAGGAAGACCTTTTCCCCTGTTTTTTTTTTTCCTGAAAGATATTTACCATGATAAATTCAGTTTTTTGACACAGGCTGCCAAGGACAGTTTTTATGGAGATGTCCTGTCTTGTGGCATACTAAGCACCTGAAGGGTACTCCCTAAAAGTCCAATCTTTGATTAATCTTTAGATCCCTCCATGATATCTCGATATGTTCGGGGAAACCACCTCTATAGGCTTTCTCAATGAGAACCCATGCACCCTGTTTTTGTTTCTCCCCTAGACATCTTGGATCCACATGTACACATCTTCCTAAGGCATTTCCTATCTCAGCTAATGTTTCCTTTGACCATAATTCTAGGGGAAGGCCTGGGAGTTTGACCCATGTTAAATTATTTATGGGAGTATTCTTCAATGGATTATAGCCAATGTACCATTTGTGTAGCACCAGGAAACTCCTTCCATGCACCCATGGACGAGCCTGAACTGCTTCCAGGTCACTGGCACTCAGAAAATGAAAGCAATACCATTCCTTCATCAGTTTAGCTATGATGGGGGTGTATCCAATCACAGGTTTCCATTGATACTCTAACCATTTTCTCATCCCGACATTGTCCATATCAGGGAAATGCCACCTGCCAACCAATGCATTCTCATGCAGGCTTTCAATACAGTCGGTTAGATAAGTGCTATCTAACTTTATCGCTGCTAGAGGCGAGGTTGTTTTAACAGGTTTAATATTCTTCTTGAAACAGTATGAGGGTTCATGTTCTCTTAGGAGGTGTTCATATCGGATTCCTTCTCGGGAGGCTTTAGGATTATGATAACAATTTTCATCCAGGTCATTCGATTGCATCAAAGGATTGATAGTCACGTCAGTTAGCGTGGATTGTCAGTCGTTTGTCAACATGGCGGTGCCATTACAAGACTCAGCCTGAACCGTTGCTTGGATCATGGCCTCTATGGATGATACATCTGACCCCCAATCCATAAAAAACCACCCCCTGTGTACTGATCAATCCTAAAAAAGGGATTTCCCAGATGAGGCAATCAATCGTGCAATAAGTTGGCCTAACCACTACTGAAGATAATACCCCGAGCAGATATGAATTGGAAGGGAAAAGAGGAAATCTTTCTGACAAAAGTGCTGATAGAGAATAAGTCTCGAGAATTAGAATCCTTCCTTTCCAATGCGATAACAGATACCAAAGTAACCAGTAGTCTTCAGCCAGCATGGACCGCTCGACTTTAGTCAATGTGGCGATACCCTTTACAAGAGTTAATTTGTACAGATGCTTGCAGCATGGCCTCCGTGGCTGATGCGATTGACCCCCAGACCATAAAAATTCACCCCCAATGTACTTTGCAATCCTAAAATAGGATTTTGCGGATCTGGAAATAAAGCCTGCAATGAATTGATCTGACCACTACTGGATATAATACCCAAAGAAAATATGATTTGGATGGGGGAAATGACTATAACCTGACAAAAGTACTGACAGTAGGTAGATTGGTAGTTAAGATAGTTACTATCCAAAACAGGGATTAGATATCAAAGTAGCCGACTATCCTCCAAGATTTATGAGGAAATGATGTAAACCTGAGTCAGCATTGGATAGCAATTAAGATGCCATGTCATCGAGTACCAATCCTTGTAATCCATAAGATATTGAATTTAAAGCTCTTCTAAAACCAAATCCCAAGGAGAGGACGAAAACGGGAACCGGGAAAAAGAGTTTCGATTCTAGAGAATGAAAAAATTTCACCAGGAAAAACCAGGAGATAGAAACATTGCAGATGAAACATTCAGTCTCAGTCAAGAGAATCCAAAACTTCCAAGATGCAGTTCGTAAGGAAAAAACAGAGAAATCAGTTTACACGACAGAGAAGACTTGTTTCCCTCTCCTTTCCAGGTGGAAAACAAATATTTAAGTGACTTTTGGAGATGTTTTAGGATGAAACATTTGGGCACATAATACAACAAAAACAAAACTCATACACACACCAGCAAGAGCCTATTCTGAACCGGATATCTACACAGGGCTTTGATATGACAAAGAAGTTCTTCAAATTGAAAAGGGATACCCATGACCTTACTGATTCTAAAATTCCTGGCATATGAAGAACGAGGGCAAGAAAGAACTAAAACATTCCTCCTATTAAAACAGTAAATATCCTAAAACTGAACTCCAGGATGATATATATTCATAATCTATACTGGATGAAAAGAATAGTCATGCAGAAAAGAAATCATACTCTGTATATACCATCCCATTCTATATATCCATCACACTCCATAATTGGAAAGAGAACAGTTCAGCAAAAAACTTCTAAATTTACATAATGGATGGACAGAAGTACTAACCTTCATTATAGCACAACCATGAAGAGATGAACACCTCCATAGCCAGGAAGACACCACCAGCCCGAAGCTATGCCAGCCAGCTTTCCAAAAGCTTTGATAGAGAAGGTAGAAAAACTAAACCGAAGCCAATTATAAGAGTAACTCAGGAGAATCACCCTATAATCTGGATAAACAAAGGTATGTAATGAGGGAGAAAAAGCTTAGCAGTAGGAGAGCAAAGTCGAGGAAGAGTTAACAGACCTCCCCGCGTAGGCGCGTGTGGAGGAAAAAAAGGGTGTCTAAAAAACTGAAGAGGATGAAAACCAAAGTTGATGTAGGCTGCCACCCGGTTCGAAAACTTGCAATCAGATAATGGCTTCGGGGGATGGCAAATGGAATTTCATGCAGAAAGAGGCTCCGGGAAAAGACAGGTGGTAAGCCAATGGAGCCCCGCAAGATACAAAAAGCTCGTTACAAAGGGAAATCATTTGATGGGTGACAGAGCGGAGAAACCTGGTTGGTCGCCATGACGGTGCTCCCTCTCACAAGTTGGCCGCTCCAATTCCAGTCGGTATAAACCAAATTCACAATCAAGCATAATTTCAACTTCTTTTTCATTCAAGCCCCACCCTCATGGTTCAAGTTTAATGATTAAGAACATTTATTAAAGTACACTGTGAATAAAATAAAGAGGATCATAATTATTATTATTTTTTTTTCCGAAGGTGGCAAAACCTATCAAACTCAGGTGTCAAACCAACAGTGAGGACAGCCATCTCTAGCTGCTATCCGCGAATGTCGGTTTGACTCATCACTGTTATCAAGGAAAACCACGCCACCTGTAATAACCCGCTGGTGGTCCGTAAGGGAGCAGGCTTTCACTCCTGCCAGATGCCTCTGGGTCTTGGGCCGTTAACCTGTTTCCTTACGTCCGAGGAAGACGAGCTCTTAGCCAAGCAGAAGCAGTTTTACGGCATACTCCAGGCCGAAGGATCATAATTATTATTATTTTCTAATATTCGTATTTTTCGAATTTAAATAATTATTAATTTAGTTTTATATTATGAATTAAATTAAAATAATAATAAGTTTTAAAAATTCACTATAAAATATAAATATATCCATACTTCAAAGTCGTAAAAAATAATACAAAATCAATGCAAAGGTTAATTAATGTTATCTCCAGCGATTTCCAATTTTCTTTCATTACGAATTCACCGAAGGATTTGAATTACTGAAGTTCTAGATGTGAAGAAGATAGAAAGCCTTATAACTTTGACATGGAACAATGTATTACACACCATATTTTTCCGAAAGTCTTCTCAAATATTTGCACATGGTTGACTCAATATATGGTTGAAGTATTTAAGATGTTATTTAGTATTTTTGTAGATCAAATACGGATTTTTTTTAGTAATACCAAGTTAATAAATAAGAACAACGTATTAAATATATAAATTAAAGTGTTTAAGATGCTATTTAGAATATTGGTGTATAAAATAACAGATATTAATTTAGCAAATAAGTACGGTTATAGTTTAAAATTTTAAATTTATTTTAATTTTGGATTTATTAAGCTGTAAGATAAAATAGATTTTTTAAAGATTTAAAATTTTTAGGAAAAATTTATAGTTCAAGAAATTTGATTTATCATACTTTTTCATAGATCTTAAATCAAAATAGATTTATTCTAGTTTTGAGTAACACATTAATAAAATGTTTTAATTATATCTGTTTTTAATTTGTTTTGTGTAATATATACATATTTGATATTGAAATATTTTATTTATGACTCGTATTTTCCACATTGAAATGTTAATACATGAGTGCTCTCCATGTCTCTCTATCTCTTTATATATATGGATGCAGATATTGAATTAATTTTTTTATTAATATATTTTGAAGTGAGTTCTTTATATATAACCTTTTTTGTTATTAATTTTTTTATTTTATTTCATTTTATTATTATTATTTTTTTTCGGTATGCTTACATTAACTACTTTTATTACTAATATTTTTTTAAATGCTAGGTATCAAATCCATATTAAAGATCAAAAAATTTAGAAATGTCTTTAACACATTGAACTAGAAAGTACTCTTAATGGAATAAAAATTCTCTCTCTTTCTTTGTCTATATATGTTTGATGTTAAAATATTTTAGTCAACATGCATATTGAAATATTTAATTTATAGACTTAAGATGAATATTGAAATATTTTACTTAGTTCTATCCCTTTCATATTAAGTAGTAAAAAATTTACATAATTCGCTCAAATTTAAAAAGTTTTTTTTTTACTATTAATTACTTTATCTTTCTATATAAAGCTCATGTAAAATTAAGGCCAAAAATGAATTATTGTATTTATGTTAGACATTGACTTTTTTGTTATTACTATTTTTTAAATGTTTTATATAAGTATTATTTTATTATTTATAAATGTAGCGTTATGTTACAACATCTCCCTCTATAAAGCATCTTTAGGTGAAATAATTTATTTATTTATAGTTTTGTAATTTGTAAGCACTTTTAGTAAACAAAAGACTTCAATTTCTAGTTAAATTTGGAAATATTTTGAGAATGACTGAGCATTAAAGCTAAGTTCTAGAGTTGTTGGTCAACCTTAAACCCAATTTAATAAAAAAATTCAGCTTCTCGTACTAATTTAGTTTGTAAGCTTTGCTTATAACTGTTAGATTTAATGATAGTATTAGCGATATTAACCTAGAGATGAGGAAAACAATATACTTTATGTGAATGCAAATTTTTATGTGTAAGTTGTAAATCGTTTTGCTATGTCTTTTTATGTTAAAATTTTTAGATTCAATTTAATTTAGGATTTATTAAGTGTTTAAGGGATTAAAATTTTTATGATCTAAATTTTTTTGAGTGAAAATTTTGAATTAAAATGGATTTATATTTGTTTTGAATGGTATTTAATTATAGAGAAAAATTATTTTCTTTATATATTATATATATGGTTGACATTAAAATATTTTATTTATGACATATTTTCTACATTAAAATGTTAATACATACTACCTCATAGTATAAAATATCTAACTATATATAGATATTAATATTTTCTCAGCATACATTTCATAATATTTATTATTAATATTTTTTAAAATATTACATATTATATCCATATTAAACATTAAAACAATTATAAATCTCTAGCATACTTTGAATTAGAAAACACTTATTAATGGAATAGAAATTCTCTCACTCTTTCTCTATTTATGTATGTTTGATGTTAAAATCTTTTACTCAAGATGCATATTGAAATGTTTGATTTCTAAAGCTTGTAAAAAAATTATTCTTTATTAATATATTCTTGTTCTAACTGTAAACTAAATATAGAATGAACTGGCATTGCACAAAATGTTCCAAAGGTATTTCTATCTTTGTCAAGGGTTTCCTCTTCTTAGTTTTTAGTGTTTGAAATCTAATGAAATTTTTTTGATAACCCTATTCTGGCTTGTTATCTTTTGGCATTCCTCCATAATGGATGCACACATAGAATCACATCCATTGAGATGTGTTGAGGAACATTTGTGGGAAAATTAAAATTTTAAAACAATTGTTATGATAATAGGTTACTCCTAGTTCAAGAATTTTATATTAGGAGATGTTTGTCTATGATTAATAATATGAAAAGATGGAGGTCCATACCAATAAGCTAAGACTATTACATCCTTCATGGAAAAGGGAAGATCCTTATAAAATAAACAAAAAATGGGAACCTCCTCCCTAAGTAAGGAGGAAGTGATCTTTGTAATTAATTTTTTTTTTAACATTTTTCTCCTTTAGTCTAATGTTCTACTCCTCAACATTAATAGGCAGCGTGTTGCTGATACAAAACTTGGGAGAAAATCATGTTGAGGTGCATGACCAAAATTAAAAAGAGATTTCAGGTGCATCAAAGAAATTAAAAGAGCCTTAGAATTTTGAAGTTTTCCTTTCTATCAGAACCATTAATCTTTTCCTAACAAATGTTTACAAAATCTAGGGAGGGGAGAAAATTTATCTTCAACTATCCTCTGATGATAGAAATCTATGGCCATTATAACAGAGATGATTTGTCTGCCACTATTGTTGACAGGTGATAGGAATAACTAAGACATAAAGAATTATTATGTCATCGAGATTAACCTTGTTATTTCACTATGGACACTAGACGTTTACAAAAATGGAAAATTATAATCCACAAGATTTCGTTGCAACAAAAAAAATAGAACATCAAGTTTTTCAAAACTTTATAGTCTTACCACTCCATTTAAAATCACACCATGGAAATCAGCAATTGTGAGGTTGAATAATCCTACCTTGCCAATATTGTTCTCATGTAGCAGAAGCCACTTTATAATACAAGACAATATCACACAATTAAGGAGGATCCATCCAAAAATATATCTAAAAAATAAAAGACAAAAACATAGAACATTTGGACTACACTATTAAACAATATCACACAATTAAGGAGGACTCTTTGCATTAAACAATCTTTCAAATCCTCATGTTGTTTTGATCAAGAAATTGATTCAACTCCACATGCATCAGTGAACAAGTAAGGCAATCAACACCCTTCACAATCCCAGAATATTTGTGTAAATCCTTTAATGTATATTTCTTCTATATTGAACATGATATCATTTACACTAGTGCTTCTGCTTCAAATCTCTTTAGCAAGATAGTGTTATGTCCATAGTTCAAGCATTTTACATTAGAAGATGTTTGTCTATGCTTAATAAACCAAAACATGTAGGCCCATATCAAGAATATAAGACTATTACATCCCTCATGGAAAAAGGCTGGGAACATCGTCCCCAGGAAAGGAGGAAGTGATCAAGATTTAATTTTTTTTTTTTTTTTTGTCTTACATTTGGATCTTTTAGTCTAATGTTTTTTTTCTCCTTGGCATTAATAAACATCATGTCGCTGATACAAAACTTGGGAGAAAATCATATTCAGGTGTAGGATAAAAATTAAAAGAGATTTCAGGTGCATCAAAAAAATTAAAAGTTCCTTATAGTTTTGAAGTTTTCCTTTCTGTAATAACATCAATATTTTCCAAACAAATATTTACAAAAACTAGGGAGGGAGTAGCCTTTTAATGCCTTAAATAATTTGCCTTCAACTGACCTCTAATGCTAGAAATATGTGGGAACTATAACAAATAGGATTGGTCTTCCACTGTTGCTGACCAATGATAGGTATAAATGGGACATATTTGATATCATCTAGTTCAACCTTGTTGTTGCATTATGGAGACTACAAGTTTATAGAAATAGAAAAATATAATCTTCAAGATTTGGTTGCAACAAAAACAATATAAACCTCAACTTTTTAAAAAACTTTATAGTCTTCCTAGTTCATTTGACATCACAGAATGGAAATCAATAATCATGAGGTTGAATAATCTTACCTTGGCAACATTATTTTCATTTAGCTAAAGCCACTTTCTAATACAAGACATGCCAAAAATGTATCCACAAACAAGAGAGCTACATTTCCATTTTTCAAATTTCATTCTTTAGACATTTGGAGGCTCTTATAAAATGAATAAAAAAAATTGATGTAAGGAAAAAGATAATTTATATGATTTATAATAACATGACATAAACAACAAACTAGTATAAGACTACTATTACTAACTAAAGCTAGCCCATTCACTCTTTTCAAGAAATAATGGATGAAAGAGAGAATTGGGACAATCAGTGATGCAAAACAATATCAATATTGAAATCCTTCCCTAAACACTTATATGCAAAGGTTTAGTGTTACATGATTATTTTTTACAACTAATGTGGTACTAAAGATTTTGTGATGAACTCTATCATAGCTTCACCCCAACAGGCTATGTAACTAAAAAATTTGAGCCTTGCTTTGCAGCGAGTCTTCCTTTCAATGTAAAAAACACTTGTAACATAATGATTTTTTGATAATAGAAAGCAATTTTCAATTTAAAAAAGGACAATATTATTAGGATGCTCTATTGGAGATTATGGTGTTTCTGAATTGTAATGGTTGATAAAATAGACATGAAAAAGGTGCATAATCTATATTTTCATTTATTTCCAGATATTCACCCAATTATAAAGAATGCATGATGTAATATATGTTGAAATCTTCCACCTCATCTATCTCTCTCTAAGAGAAACCATAAACATGGATATTATAAAAAAACCATTCTAACTATTCAAAAGTATAATGTTGAATTGATTGTCTATTTCTCATTTCTAACTAAATGATCAGTTCCTACACCAGAGGGGAGTAATTTGATTCACATGTCTTCAACCAATGAAGTGCATTCCTCTCTTAATACATCTAAGCACCCCACTACCCTACCCACCAATTAGAATAAGAAGGCCTAGCCTTTCTATCCAAAGTTTATTTCCCTGGCCCTTAGATGATAAGAGAAAAGAGATTCATCATTCGATATCTTTCTCCCCACAATAAAAATAATACAATTACATCCCCTCCTCCATTTTCATGTGAGAGGTGATATTATCCGCCAGAGCATTGGACCTTTTATAGTGATTGACACAATGAGCCCACATCTAGGAAACTCCCTCAATGTCGGTCACCAATAGCCACATTCATTGTCCTTCTCTCTCATGGAACACCAAGACCCTCAGTGTCTAATCTTATTATTGTATCAAGGCATCTACACTTTCTTTTGTCTTTTGGCTTAATAGTTATGTAATAGTTCCTAGCTAGATATTTAGCTTCTTCATTCGATCTCTCACTTTCCCGCCCCCTCTCCTCCCCCCCCCCCACCCACCCACACCAAAATTCATAGAGTTGTATCCCCCTATCCTTCGTCACTCGATAAGGTCATATTATCCAGTAGAGAAGTGGCCCTTTTATACTGATTTACATAAGGATCCCACACCTAAGTACCTCCCTCAAACTCCGTCATGAGAATGTACAGTCATTTTCCTTCTATCTCATACAAAGCGCCTAGACTCTAATTGTGTTGTCCTCTTATAAGAAATCTACACTCTCTTTTATCTTGGATGATTATGTTATAGTTCGTAGCTAAATATTTAGCTTTGTCTTTCCTATTCTCTCTACTTTTTATTATCAATATTGAACTAGAGATCACTTTTGCAATCTTGCATTATATACACACATTGATTGTATAAGTTAGCTCAATTGAACTAATTTAGTGGTCACTTGTTTTACATTAGCCAAACCATCCTCGTATATTTTATGGAGCCTACCTGATTTGAAGAGCCTATAACAAGATCTCATGAAAAAATCTCAGAAAACAGAATCACTGAAGGAGGCTAGAACCACTATACACACTTGGGATTATGTTAAGTCCCCATCCTTGGATAGGAAAAAAATAGATCTGAATAGTAAAGAATTCATTCTATATAATACTTCAAAGATAATGTTGAAATACATCCCAGTAAGATACTAGTGGTTGCGAAGATATAAAATGTTTTGGGAGGAAGACATAGGGGGAGCTCTGATGGGTTTTACGCTCCGCAATCGTAAGGGCCTAGGTTAACCCTAGCCGCAGGAGCCGCAGGAACATGGGAACCTCACCGGAACGGCCAGCTCTGAACAGGGATCGGGTTTGGATTCGCCACCAGTTATCGACTGCGGTTATCGAAGGGTTGACCGGTATGGAGGACCTCGGAGTTACGGATCTCGTGGATTACACCGAGGATCCTCTTGAAGGGATAGGTATATTTAGAAACCCTAATGAGGTGTCCACACCAGCTGTTGAGTTTACCGCCACCCAGGACGCTTTACCTGTGGTCTCCCTGCCCGATCTACCTCCCACTTCACCCGCTCTGGAAGCCCCGCCTCTCTCGCCAGGAACTGCCCTACTTCTATCTTCATTATCACCAGATACATTGGCTTACGATCTGCTATCATCGCCGAGAATCGATCAAGCTACAGCACAGGTTGAGACTAGGGCAGCAGCTGAAAATCCACCGCAAGAAGAAGGGATCAGGCCCTCGGGTTGTTTCAGCACCCCGGCCCTCCATGCACAGCCTACAAAACCCTCCCCAGCGGTAGGGGTCTCCAATCCCCTCGTAGATCATCCGACCGCACCTCGCACGAAGAAGAGATCGAAGTGTATCAGAGCGACGGTAAAAGATATTACTGTATCCTTCGGTGACCCCACCAATTTTGAAGAGACTATGGCACTGGCTCGAATGGTCCTGGTTGGACATGTGCGGGGGCGTACCTTCTCGGCGGAAAGATTGAAACTATGGGTGAAAGAAATCTAGGGTGCGCTATTCACAGAAATGCCAGAGGTACAAGGACTCCCGAGGGGATGGTTCTCTCTCCACTTCGCAAAAGAGGAACACACGGACACTGTACTGGTTCAGTATTGGCACATAGAAATGGCACCTGTGCTATTGAAGCGGTGGAGCCCTCTTTTTGATCCGGAGCGCGAACAGATAGGTGCTGGCCCTCTATGGGTGCGACTGCCAAGGTTGCCATTACAATACTGGACTGAGGAAGCTTTCATCAGGATTTGGAATGCGCTGGGCACGTATTTGGATCACGACAGATCTTACAAGGAGAACAATAAGAGAATCCTGGCTAGAATCCTGGTTCACCTAGACACCAAGGAGGGATTAGAAGAAAAAATGACTTTGAGATGGGGAAAATTTAGCAGAACGCAGATTTTGGATTACGAAGGCGTCCCTTTCAGATGCAACCGATGTCACCAAGTGGGTCACCTGTTCAAGGACTGTCCATTGAACAATAGTCAGGAAGGATCTCCAAAATCTACACCAGCAGTTACCAGTGGAGTCCCCCCAATCAACCCTCGACCACCCCAAAGCAGTGCGGGACCACAAGGTGTTTCAGAGAAACCAGACCTGCACAAGACAGCCCCGCCTTCGCCTCCGCTGACTAGGGCTCGGGCAGCAGCAGCGGCCGCGCAAGTGTCGGGTATCTCTCCTATCCTTCTCTCTAATTCATCTGATATCTCTTATGCACATGTAAATTCTATTGCATGCTCCATGGCTCAGTGCATTATTCCCCCTCCCCCTCCATTGTCATCCACTGCTCCGCCCTCATTGCCCCATTCATCTCCGCCCCCCTCCCCTTCATCATCTCGCTCGACCCCTTCCCATTCATACTCTCTCCGATCCTGGTCCACACATCTGGATGTTTCTGAATCCCAATCTGGGTTGGGTATTGTCCCTCTGGGCCCTCGATTCCTTTTAACCCGAGGTCGCAAATCGAATCTAAACAAAGCCATCAGGCATGCTGGCGCAGAAGTGGCAGCTGGGTGCCAAGCCACTATCGATGGGGTTCTTAGAGCAACAAAACCCCCAAAGATTGGCCCCCCATGAAGTGCCTCTCCTTTAACTGCAGTGGCCTGGCTAGCCCCCCAAAAAAGCTAGCCCTCAAACGACTTTTTGAGGTCGAATTGCCTGATATCATACTCCTACAAGAGACCCTTGGATCCGCAGAGTCTACTACTCGGGCCCTCTCCACAATGGGGGCCTGTTGGAGCTTTCTAGCTACTGATGCCATGGGTAGATCGGGTGGACTGGCGTTAGGATATAACCCCAAATCTATCAGACTAGACTCCTCTTGGGGGGGTCATGGTTACCTGGGAGTAGACATTTTCTCCATCGACCTTGGTATCTCCCTCCGTATTGTCAACATATATGGACCCTGCCAACAGAGGGAAAATTTCTGGAGTCATCTTGTCAGCTGCAACCTAATGACTCTCGATCATATCATCATAGGAGGAGACCTGAACTTCTCTCTGGGATTCAGTGAGTCATGGGGTTCATCGGCCCAGGTTGACCCCATCACTGACTTCATGAGGCGTTCATTGGAACAGCATGACTTCATTGATATCCCTATGCAGAAGCCCCTTCCTACGTGGAGAAATAGAAGGGTAGGATCAGCTGCTCTGGCACGAAGGCTGGATAGATTCTTGCTGAAGGGCCCTCTGATTCATCGGCTACACTCATATAAACAGTGGGTAAGCAATGGGGGTATCTCTGATCATTCCCCTATCGTTATGGAAATCCTGGGACCGCATCAGAAACCAAAAGCTCCTTTCAAATTCAATCACTTATGGCTCTAGGACCCGAGCTTCACAAATCTGATCACTGAATTTTGGAGAGCACATCCCATTGATAGAGAATCCTCGATGGCAAGGGGATTCGTAAAAAACCTCACTGGGCTCAAGCATATAGTGATCAACTGGGCAAAAGAGAAAAAGACCAGAGAAGATGAGCAGCTTAATAAAGTGGAAGATGAATTGAATGCCCTTCTGGACGAGCGAAATCTGGGGTTCATAACACAGGAAGACAAGGCTCGTCTGGTGGAACTGGAAAATCAGAAGAATAATATTCTAAAGGGTAGGGAGGAATCTATCAGACTTCGCAGCAGAGCAACTTGGCTTAAAGCCGAAGACGAGAATACTAGATTCTTCCACAACTTTGCCAAAGGAAGGAAAGTGGAAAATACCATATGGAACCTTCCCCTTCCTGATGGGGGATTGGTAGATTCCTTCAACAAGCTCTCAAATCTGGGTACTACACACTTCAGAGGTTTATACAAGAGCCCTGCAGGTACAAATCTGGCGGAAATCATCAATGTGGCCACACATCTCCCTAGATTCGTTGATGAGGAGGACTCTGCAGATCTTGAAGCACCTGTCACCATGGAAGAATTGGAAAGTACTCTCAAATGGTTCCAGAAGGAAAAGAGCCCAGGACCAGATGGCTGGACTATAGAGTTCTACACTGCCTTCTTTGATCTCCTGGGAGGAGATATACTAAAGGTGGTGGAGGAAAGCAGGATCTCGGGTAGTCTCTACAATGCTATTAATTCCACATTCATTGCCCTCATTCCTAAAACAGACACCCCATCCTCTTTTGATGACTTCCGTCCCATATCCCTCTGCAATGTTCTCTATAAGATCATCTCTAAGATCATTGCCAATAGGATCAAGCCTATCCTGTCCAGACATATCTCCCCACAACAATTTGCATTTCTGGAAAACAGGCAGATCCATGAAGCCATTGGTTCAGCCCAAGAAGCGATACACTCCATTTGGACAAAACACCTCAATTGTATTCTACTGAAGATAGACCTATCCAAGGCATTTGACCGAGTCAGCTGGCTATATATCAAAATGATCCTTATACATACTGGCTTCCCCCCTGCCCTAATCAATTGGATCATGGCTTGCATCACCTCTCCCACCTTCAGTATCTTGATCAATGGATCAGCCTCACATTTCTTTCACTCTGAAAGAGGGCTGCGACAGGGCTGTCCTCTCTCGCCTCTACTCTTCCTACTGGTCATAGAAGCTCTAAGCCGGCTTATCATCACTGCAAAAAGGGAGGGGACTATCAGAGGCCTCAAAATCACGGATGAATGTTTCCTCACACATCTACTATTTGTAGATGATGTCTTAATTCTATTGGATGGTAGCATACAGGACACAACTTCCTTCACCCGTATCCTTAGTCTCTTCTCAAAAGCTACGGGTATGGAAGTGAACAAATCGAAGCCCACTATTACCATGGTCGGAACCTCAGCCAACGAATCCCACGTGGCTAGACAGGCTTTTTCTTTTACCTCCCAACCTCTAGACAGAGGCCTTAAATATCTGGGATATTGGTTAAAGCCGACATGTCAAAAGATTGCTGATTGGGTTTGGCTTGTAACAAAGATAGAAAAAAGGTTAACATGCTGGAGCCACAGATATCTATCCAGGGTTGGGAGATTAACCCTGATAAAATCCGCACTTGAAGCTACTCCGGTATTCTGGATGGCACTGGCCTGGATACCGTGGAATATTCTGGCAAAACTATAGCAACTTTGCAATAGATATTTATGGGCTGGCAACCAAGACAACCATATATTTGCCTGGATAGGATGGAACAAGATTGCCTTACCAAGGAAATGGGTAGGATGGGGGTTGAAGGAGCTCTCTATCTTTTCAAAAGCTTTAGCAGGAAAAATGGGTTGGGTTGTTCTGACGACCCATAGTTTATGGACCAGAATCACTTTCCATAAATACATCTGGCCCCTCAGCATCATTGATTGGGTTAGGCTCCCAGAGTGGAATAAAACAGGCATATCATCTATCTGGAAGGCCCTATTACACTCGCTGCCTCTCATCAGAGATAACCTGGTTTGGCGTATCAGAGAAGGGAACAACGCTAGGATTGGACTGGACCCTTGGACGGGAAGCGGTGGAAGGCATATATTGCCACATGATCTGGTGGATCACCTCTCAGCTCAAAATATCAGGGTTATATCACAGATTGCGGACCATGACCATTCGGACATCTTCCATCAAGCATGGAAATCCGCGAACCAACTAAACCTCCCTAGAAGATGGCATGCAGCCTTGGATGATTACAGAGCAGCCTTGACCGAATCACATATCTGAATAATAGAGGGCCCGGATGAACTTGTATGGAACCAGATAGATCACGGTATATACGCTCCTAAGGAAGGTTACATACAGCTCATTGCACACAAAAAACCTAAGGACAGTCCTAGTTGGTGGCAGAGTATTTGGAAGCAGGCCACATCTCCCCGATCTAAGCTTTTCAATTGGTGCATACTGCGGAATAAAATTCCCACCGGAGAACATCTCATGAAAAGGGCACAACATGGCCCTACTCGGTGCGTTCTTTGCAAGGAGGATTCGGAATCAACAGACCACATATTCCTGAGATGCCGAGCGACACTAAACCTTTGGCAAAACCTCAAGCCCTTCATAAATTACAATGGAGATTGGGTCGGGACAGACCTCATCAACGCTTGGACAGTATGGGAAAAGAAAAATAAAGGCTCGAAAAACATCAATCTCCCCATCATTGTAAACTGGTCCATCTGGAAATCTAGAAACAGAGGGATATTTGAAAACAAGTCGATTCATTGGCCATTGATGAAGGCCGGGATTATATCTGCCCTGAAGGAACTTCCCGACCCGCCTCCTTCGTCATCTCGTCAACCTGCTCCTCCCCCTCCCATCGATCAAAGTATACCTTGGGCATACTTCGATGGAGCTGCTAACTTGCAAAGCTGTGGAGGAGGCATCATCCTAAATGTAACAGAGCATCATCAATTCAGAATCAAGGCCGGTCTGGGTGCCGGTACCAATAACTTTGCAGAACTCATCACTCTTCACCACCTACTTCATTTTGCACTGAGACACCATTGCACTAGCATCAACATATATGGGGATTCTCAGATCATCATTAATTGGATAAACGGCACAACTACATGTCACATGCACTCACTTAGAATTATCTTACATGAAGCTCTTGCTCTCAAATCAGCATTTAACAATATTACTGTCTCTCACATCTACAGGGAACATAACAAAGGTGCCGACAAATTATCCAAGGAGGCAGCACTGATGGACAAAGGCATTTGGGAGATTACAGAGATCAAAGACCAGCAGGAAGAAAGATTTTTCCACCGTCCGTATATAGACCCGAGATACCCAACCTCGGGTCAGCTAACAGCATAAAAGGAACCGTATATACATGACAACAGCATATATATAGATACATACTGTAATTTTTTATAATATTTTTGGCTACATATGTGTCAAACAGGCTACTGTAATAGCTCAGATAGCTTACCCTGCGTGGTAATGCAAATTAACAGCACAAACTGTCAATATTTTGTAAAAACAAACTCATGTAATTATCTTCTTATTAATGAAATATTTATGGATTTTTCCAGAGGAAAAAAGATACTAGTGGCTGCAATTTCAAAGAAGCATTGCATTAGGTATTTTTGTCAAAGAAGAAAGGAAAGCTTGAGGGCCAAAATGGCTTCTTAGTAGACTTCTATTAGAAGATGTGGGATATAAAATGTTAGATTATTGTGGGGTAATAATCAAGGAAGAAGATAAAAATAATTATAATTGTAACATTAATGTTCACCTCTCCTTAGAAAGGTTCAAGCATCTTAGTTCACATCACTCTCCAATTTTTCAAATAAAATTATAACCAAAACCTATATTGGCACTGGGTTGGGGTTCTCTTTGATTGTGGTTCCTTCCTCTTGGCTCAAAAAGGTTTACTCCCAAATGATTTCATGTTGATTGTAGATTTGTTGCCTCAAATTTGGATTTGACTATGATGTGATGATAGGGAAAATTTTCATCTTGAAATAAAAATAACCAAAACCATAGATCAGATTCTGAAAACCATGAAACTAAGTTCTTACTAATCCGGAAAATTGTTATACATTAAAATCATTCAACCATAATTTAGTTTGGTTAAACTATTGGAATAATACAATTTGATTCAGTCATCATGTTGTGTACCAAAACCAATCATTTTTATGTAATTCAATTAGGCATCCATTCAACAGAAATGTGTAAGCAATTGGGATCCATAAAACACCCTCAAAATTAAGGGAAAGCCAAATATTATACATTTTATTTTCTCTGGCCCATCACACTTAGCGGCTACTAGTTTTCTCAAACAATTAACTCACCTAATTGCTATTGGCTTCTGGAACGTGGATAAAATACTAAAATCCTACAATATGGAATGCACTGTCAAGAATTTTTACAATTCCATTAATGTGAATTAGCAGGCTACATATGTTAGTGGTTGAGCTACAAAATATTCTTCCAAAACATAAATTTCTAGCATGTTAGAAGAGATACCAATGTATATTCTTAATCAATATCAACAACAAAAACATACAAAAGGAAAAAATGAAGATATGATCACCACAACATACAAAAAGTTGTAGAGAATGCATACGCCCAGTGAATGTGTATGAAATATTGTTTACTCAACAATTTATCCAATTGAAATATTATATAATTTTTTTCCCTAGCCTATCACACTAACTTGTTTTCATTTTCCTCGGATCATTAACTCACCTAATTACAAGTGGCTTCTTCAACGTGGATAGAAAATTAAAATCCTACTAACAGATGGAACCTGCCATAATTTTTTTTTACAATTCCTTTAATGTGAATTAACATGCTACATACATTAGTGGTTGAGCTAAAAAATATTCTTCCAACACATCAATTTCCAGCATGCTACAAGAGATACCAATAAGGTCACCAATTTAGATGACTGACAAGGCCATGTTGTGAAGGTATGGAATGATTGATGTAAAGGAGGAAATCTTCAAGGAAAATGACCGTAAAAGTGTGTGACAAATCACCAAGTCATGTCGATCACTATAATCAACAACCATGACATCCATGATTCATATTAAGATTTACAAAAATGTCATGCAATGAAGACATTCAATCTTCAAACTACATACAATAGATAAGTTGCAACTCTGTGACATGGAAAAATCCTTACTGTCATTATGAAATCATGGTAGCATAGAGGAAAAATTCTCTAAGGACACTCTATATCCCTTACCAAAAGACTACAACCCCTGTAGAATGGAAGGAAAGGAAATCTTAAAAAATCCACCTATAAATGTGCATAAGTCATGATATCATGGGATCAATCTCATGTTTTAAGACTCAATCTCAAGTCATCACAAGTAGAAAATGTCATATAAAGAGGAAGTGAGGGGAAAGTCCAGAAAATATCACCTCTGAAAGCCTAAAGTGGTCTAAATGTCAGGAGTTCAAGGAAACCAAGAAGAAAGAAAGAACCATAGTTGCTAATTACGCCATGAAAGATATTAAAGAAATCCTAAAATGAGAAAGAAATGATTCTCCTATAAGGCGATCGCCTGTAGTTGTCCACTCGTCCATACAAATTGAACAATGTGGAGCCTCAACCTGATTTGTAAGAAATAAATGATATCTATCACTTGTGCTCTCATCTCCATTCATATGAGAACTTATTACAATGTGGAGCCTCAATATCATTTGTAAGGAATAAATGATATCTATCACTTGTGCTCTCATCTCCACTCATATGAGAACTTGTTCCCTTGTTATTGGTTTGTTGATAGAGTTCCATTGTTGACTATTAAACATCTGGACTAATTACCAATACACACTGATCAATTTTCAACCTAAAATATGTGTATATGTATCTTATATCTCTTACATCATAATACAACTACTAATTAACCTGATAGATGTGAAAATGAAATTATAAAAAACATTCTAGTTGGAACCACTGCAATGTCTCGATTGGTTTGGACTAGCTTCTGATATAGAGTTGAGGTTCACTTTTTTATATATTACTCAAAAAAAAATTGATCAAGTATCATCCCATCAAATGAAACTAATTATTTTTTGTTGAAATCAAAATTTAAACAATCCAACATCAAACCCCCCATTGAAGTTGCAGCAGAAATCGATCCATACCTAAAATACATAAAAAAAGAGGTAAGAAGCACATAATAGAGACCAGCCGAGTAGAATTTGTTAGCATGATGTCACATCTAAAATTATGAAATACAACTGAGTAGAATTTGTTAGCATGACACCACATCTAAAATTAAGAAAAAAAAATTGTTTCTGATTAATATAGATCCATTAAAAACCCTCATTCACCCTAAAAATAAAATAGTTATAGAGCATAAAAATGCTATGCCATGGTTGTAGGCTTCACAACAACCAAAGTGGGTGTTTCTGGATTTCGTTGGGAATCCCTTGATGCTGTGGCATTCACCCTTATAGTGTTCATGCTAAATATCCAAGATTAGTAAGGTAACCCTAGCAACTCATTACCAATAAGAAAAATGATAGCCTACAATATCATGTGTCCCCCTGCTCTCAATGTTCAGGCATTAGATGTGCGATCTTCCCATTTTCTACAATGTGTCCCTACTTCGTCACACATAACCAAATGAAAACCGCAATAAAATTGATGACTAGGCTAAGCATACCACTTCCTAATATGATCCCCACAATGGCCATCAGAGAGAGTCAATGTATCTTGGGTATTGGAAACTCGCATCAATACAATTCCTTGTTTCCCACAAAGGAACTCACATTGAAGCGCGAAGAAACACCACTTTCATTGATAAGAGTTGGAGCTATCATACCCTGTAGCTTGTTCATTGAAACATATAACACACTCATCCTCATCAGTATCCCCAGCCACGGAGGAATGTTTCCCATGAGCCTATTATCATGTAGATCTATGGCATTTAGATAAGAAAAAAGGATTAACGATTGTGGAATCAGACTCGTGAGCTCATTCGTGGAACGATTTAGGACTACAAGATTGACCAAATATTGGAGCACGAAGCACATTGTTGAAGATAATGGAGAATATCCTAGAATAGGTAGAGTTGGTTCACGTAGCCTTAGGATAGGAATTAGTTTCTATTTCTTAGGATGCTATTCTAACTTTCCCAAAACCATGTATTCCATTTAATGTGTAATGTTGATGAACAATGTAGAGTGTTCTGCAGAGCCAGACTCTCCTGGTTCAAACTCTCTTTCGTAGAGCTGACTAGTGGGTTTTATTTTTTCTTAATACAAACATTGACATTTTTATCATGGTATCAGAGCATCAGGGCTAAGGAACCTGTATGCTGGCTAGTGGGTGGTTCTTTGAACCGAAATCATTGCAGGTTTTGAGTGGACAGCCACGACGATCTTTAATAAATCATCGCAAGTTTTGAGAGGATAGTCGTGACGATCACTATTACACTTCGAGAATTTTTCATTTTTTGATCGTCGCACTTTTCAGGTGTACAACCACGACGATCGTGGAAAATTGATGAAAAACTGTGATGGTCTCTAAAATTGGGTGTATTTTAGAGACTAGTCTCGGATATTGGGCAAATATGAATGACGATAGTGTAAATCAAAGAAATTACAAAGGGAGCCAAGAGAAGCTGAGTGGGGAAGCCAAAAACAAGGTTGTAGCTGACAACAGGAGGTTGTCTAGAGGCTGAGAAGAAAGCCACGATGATCTACATGTGTGTTACGAGATCGAACAAGAATGATCTGTCTCTGTCACAAATTTGGGGTAAATTTAACATTTTTTTTACCTGTCAATTTTTTTCTTCTAAATCACCAAGATGAATAAAAACATATTTGAGGCATGCATCAACGAGCATAACAAGCTCGATGGTTCCAATTATGCAAATTAGAAGTTTAGGATGCATATTCTGCTAGAAGCGGAGAGTGCTTGGCAGATTGTGAATGGGGATGAGTCGAGGCCCGCGGTTGGATCAACATTGGTCCCCGATTGGGAGAAACGAGAAAGCTGAGCAAGGACAATGTTAAGGATGTCAGTGAAATATTGTATTATACCGCACATCAGAGAAGGTAAGTTAGCTAACGAGATCTGGGGAATTTTGAAGGAATTGTACGAGATCAGAAATTCAAATCGTCTTTTGTTCCTCAAGAGTAAGATCCTGTTCATGAAGATGGAGGAGAATGAAATGATTGCTTCATTCGTAGCAAGGATCAAGGATCTGAAAACCAAATGATTAGATACTGGTCATACAATGGACGATACAGATCATGTGACCATTACAATGAATGGTGTCACTAATGATTATAAGATGTTCATCACTGGGATCAATGCCAGAGAGAAGATCCCGCACTTTGAAGAGCTGACAGGTATACTGACACAGGAAGGAGAGAGGAGATTGACTCTGAAGCCCCAAAGTGTCGATCTTGCATTGGTGGTGAGGAAGAACCTCTACAAAGGGAAAGGAGATCCACAACAGTAAAATGGAGCAAGTTCACATAAACGGCCAAATCTAACCGAAGGTATGCATCGGAATAAAAACTACTCTGAAACTAAATGTTTTTATTGCAGAAAATTGGGTCATATTGCCAGGGAATGTAGGAAAAAGAAGTATCATGAAGAACAACAAAAGCCAAAGAGACATGCGGGTCATCTTGCGAGATCAGGTGCAGAATTTGAGATTATTCATAGCAGATCATGATGAAAATGTTGATGCAGACATTTGGTATGTAGATTCAGGAGTGTCAACACACATGACAGGGAACAAGCATTGGCTGGAGGATTTTAAAGAGATCAATGGAGGTGCATAGATTTACCTAAGAGATGATAGAAGCCATAAAATCGAAGGACATGGAAAAGTTTCTGTTATTCTACCTGATGGTAATATTAAACAAATCTATAATGTAATGTATGTGCCTCACATAACAAATAACTTGATTTCTATATCAACGATTACAGATAAAGATTTGAAAGTTGAATTGTTTAAATCTAACTGTTACCTTAAGGATCTACTAGATGGAATGAAGACAATTGCTACAGGAATCTAAACAGGAGGATTGTACAAGTTGGATGTGAGACCTGCACCGGTCCGAGCATTGACAACAACAAACCTGACTACAGAAGAGCTTTGGCACCAGAGATTCGGCCACATCAATTACAATGATTTGTTGTTACTACAGAGAAAAGAAATGGTAAGAGATATTCCTCTGCTAAAGCAAGTACATAATGATTGTGATGCTTGTACTTTAGGAAAAATGCATAGAGAAGAATTCCCTGTTAGAGTATAAAATAAACACAGGGATATACTAGAGTTAGTGCACACAGAATTTTGTGGTCCCATGCAGACAAAATCAGTACGAGGTGCAGTGTATTTCCTACTGTATATTGATGACTGTACAAAGTTTTCTTGGGTGTATTTCTTAAGCAAGAAGAGTCATACGTTCGAATACTTTAAGCAGTTTAAAAATATGGTTGAAAGAAAAACAGGGAAACAGATAAAAATTCTTTGTTCTGATTAAAGGGGAGAATATAGGAAATATGAGTTGATCAGATACTGTAAAGATCATGGAATTTTGCAGCAGTTTACAGTACCCCATACTCCACAACGGAATGGAGTAATAGAAAAGAAGAACAAAACTCTGGTGGAATGTGCGAGAAGTATGCTGAAAGGTAGGAATCTTTCAACTGGTTTTTGGGCTGAAGCAGTGAGTACGGCGATTTATTTAAAAGATAGGAGTCCTACAAGAAGTCTTGAGTTTTAAACTCCTTTTAAAGCTTTGTATGGATATAAGCCTACAGTAAAACACTTAATAATATTTTGATGTAAAGCATTTCCCTACATACCAAAGGAAGATAGAAGAAAATTAGACTTAAAAGCCATCAGATGTACTTTTATAGGGTATTGTTCATCATATAAAGCATACAGATTATTTAATCCCTCTACTCACAAGATCTTTGTTATAGAGATTAAATTACATGAGTAGAATAGTGAAGAAACTGATGAGCACGATGATGGATGGGACATTCCGTCCTTTGAAGAAGAGGAAGCAGAGAACAATTAGGGTCAGCAGCAAAATAAGGCAGAGGATGAACAACAACATCAGCAGCAACTACAACAGCAAGAGCAACAGCAGAAACAACAACAATAGCAATAGAAAGAAGAAATAAGGTTTGAAACCACCACCCCACCACTCAGGAGATCAGGTAGGAAAGCTCAAATGCTTGCAAGATATAGGAAAAATGCATTTATAACTAGTATGATGAATGTTGTTGAACCATCTAGTTATAAAGAAGCAAATGAAAGTAATGAATGGAAAATAGCCATGGAACATCAATATGATTGAATAATCAGAAACAACACTTGGGAATTGGTAGAACTTCCTAGAGGAAAACAGGTCATAGGTTGTAAATGGTTATATAAACCGAAAATCAATGCAGATGGAACTATATAGAGAAAAATTGAAATCTAGCTTGGTTGCAAAGGGGTATACACCAAAAGAAGGGATAGATTATGAAGAAACCTTCACCCCTGTAGCTAAATTGAACACCATCAGAATGTTAATTGGCTTAGCTACCAAGAAACATTGGATGATGCACCAACTAGATGTAAAGTCTACATTTCTGAATGGAGAACTGAAAGAAGAGGTTTATTTAGAGCAACTGGAAGGGTTTGTCTAGAAGGGAAAAGAAAATTTAGTCTATAGGTTGAAGAAAGCACTCTATGGACTAAAACAAGCTCCCAGGTCATGGCAGAGAAAATTTGAAGAACCACCCTAAATTTATATGTATAATAAATGGGCTAATCCCCATGATACATAGGAAAAATGGGAAGCAATTTTATCAATAATATAATATGTATATATAATTTTTTTGGCGAATATCTCACCAGATTATATTATCTTGAATAGTGATGGAGAATCTTTCACTGAACTATAAAATCTTATAAGATCCTGGAAAATCCTTTACTGAATAATAAAACATTGTGAAGTCTTGGTGAATGTTTTGTTAAAGTATGAAACCGTATATGATAATAAGAAAACATATTCATTAAACTATAATATACTGACATACATGTTTGGAAAAAAGAAACATAATTTTCTCTTCCTACAAACATTGTTCCAAGTTTCAGTGGCCATGTTTGTCAAGGTTCTTACAATACACTCTTTCATATCTTTCTATTAGTTTTGATAATATTCCACAAAGAAGTTCTTGTAGGTGTTGATATTGACCACGAGTTCTGTCAAGGTAGGAGAGATTAATATTTTCTCTACAAATTTTGTCAAGCTACCACTTTTTTCAAGTTATCATTTTTCTTTCTTATTCCATAGACTCCAACTGCGAGATAAAAAAAAACACATCAAGTTTGTTTACCCCAACACACCAACAAGTAGCAAGCCCCAACTATATTATATAAGAAAGTAATCTCATTGAAAGAATTGACCATTGTGAGAAGCCTTCCAATCAATATATGAATATACAAATGTAGATTTATTATTATTTTAATTGGAAATATTCAATTAAATAATAAAATTTAATTACGTCTCTCCCAATCTAAATTTCTTATTAGCATAATTCACTACCCTCATATGTCTCACATTTTTTAACAGTGTCGTAACATGTAGATTAATTTCCTTTTGGGTGAACAATCTCCACCTTTTAGGAAAATATGGTGCAGTGGATCCAACCCCTACAGATCATTAGGACAAACTAAGAATAGCACAGAAGATGAAAGGTCATACAAACCAGCTTATTCTTCAAACAACTAATCCAACATTAGTACCTAAACTTTTTCATGAAGATATCATATTGAGAATGTTTGAAAAATGGTGGGAAATCTTCTGCGAGGGTGATGCAGAAAGAGCGATAAGGTTTCACTATTTTGAATTTTTTGTTAAATTAGAAAAACCAATATTAATGGATATATTGGTATTTTTTACTAAATTTTGTGAAGTGACTAAATGTAGCCTTAGTCATTCACCTTAAGATGTTTTTACAATATAATCTCCTAAGTCTATTTAATATCTTCATTATCATAAAAACCAACCTATATCCATCTTAACTCCACATCTACCACTCTTAGAGGGATGAAATCTATTTATCCCTCTGAGCACTTGGTAGACCCATAATTATGATGGATATAAGATGATAGAATTTCCCCTTTAAATAGTCTATTCTCACATGAATACCATGGTATTACCATGGGTCAATACCAAGGGTTATCATAAACCCGGAGCTTAAAAATTACTATTAGTAATTTATAAAAATTAATAATTGATTTTTATTTTAACCAATTTAAAATGTTTAACATACATTAAATTACAACATCCATTTTTACTCTTGATCCACCAAGCCTCGAGAGGGATCAAGTATTTTTTCACTCTATGCTAGTTTGCATATCATGATATTTGATCCCTCTCGGGGCTTGGTAGATCCAGAGTAAAGATGGATCTATGCTGGTTTAATTCCCCCATTTAAATAGGCTACATTCCACGTGAATACGATGGGTCAATACCATGTGCCATTTTTATTTTTATTAATACTAATATTAGGGTTAATAATGGTTTTTTCATGGTATTAATAATAATCTAGCCCATGGTATTTGGCCCATAGTATTTTGCCAATAGGTTTCACCTAAATATAACACATTTTTTGAGTGTTCGTAAATATAAGGTGACTTATGGAGTAAATATCAAAAAAATGTTTTATTTATTTACCATACCTCTCGTTTATTTATATTTTTATTAATTTACCATACCTCTTTTACAAATATGGTATTTGGCCCATAGGATTCACTTAAATAAAACCTCTTTTTTGAGCCTTCATAAATAGAAAGAGGGTTATGGACTAAATATAAAAAAGGTTTTATTTATTTACCATACCTCTAGTTTATTTATATTGTTATTTATTTACCATACCTCCACTTTATTTATATTTTTATTTGTTTACACCCTTGCATGTATATAAGGTGACTTATGGAGTAAATATAAAAAATGTTTTATTTATTTACCATACTTCTCATTTATTTATATTTTTATTAATTTACCATACCTCTTTTATAAATATGGTATTTGGCCCATAGGATTCATTTAAATAAGACCTATTCTTGAAAATTAGGGTGAATGGAAGATTGTAACTCCTAATTTCAAGGGCTAAATTTACCTTTTTTACCCTCTCCATTAAAATAAGGTGGGCTAACTTCCATACCTAATTTTTTTATAAAATAAATTTGAGGCCATTTGTAAAAATGTACTTAGATACAAAATATTCGCCCACTAAAAATTTAAAACCTCTTAATTCCCCCTAAGGGTGAAAATTCGCTCCTAAAGTTTTCCATGGGTCATGGTATGAGAAAATTGATTCATTTTTTCTACAAGCTAGCTACAATAGAAGTAAGAATGACCCTAATCTTTACACCATGAAAGATGAACAAGGCTGCGTAGTGCTGATTTCATTATATATATATGATTTGATAATTACAGATGATACTATGTATCTAATTGATGACATCAAGGAGCAAATGTCACAGATGTTTGAGATAAAGCATCTTGGTGAACTCATATATTGTTTAGGTCTCGAAATCTAGAGAGATTCAGGTCAAACATTTTTGTCTCAAGTAAAGTGTGTCAAAGGCCTGTTAATGAATTTTAGAATGGATCATTGCAAGTCTGCACAGGTACCATTGCAGCAGACTATCAAATTGCAGTGTGAGGATGGTCAAAAGCGGCGGATGCAACACTTTACAGACAACTGGTTGGGAGTCTGATCTACCTAACCATCACTAGACCTGATTTGGCTTATGCAGTCAGCATGTTAAGCCAATTTATGTCTAAGCCACTTGAAAGCCACTGGATTGTAGTGAAGAATGTTTTGAGGTATCTACAAGGTACTGTAGATTATGGAATTATTTACACTAACTCTTCTGATGTTAGATTGGTAGGATTTGCAAATTCAGATTGGCAGGAAATGTAGATGATCGCAGATCTATAATAGGTTATGCATTCGGTCTTAGGTCCGGGGTGATCATTTGGAGAAGCAAGAAGCAGAACACAGTCTCCTTGTCCTCAGCAGAAGCAGAGTATCAAGCCATGTGTGCAGCAACATGCGAGGCGGTTTGGTTGCGGAGACTTCTCCAGGATGTTGGGGAAGAACAGACAGTCGCAACAACAATCAGATGCGACAATCAAAGTTCAATCAAGCTGGCCAACAATCTAGTGTTTCACAAAAACATGAAACATATTGATACTCAATTCCATTTTGTAAGGGAGAAAGTGCAATCTAAAGAAATACATTTGGAATATTGTAATACATGTGATAATGTTGTGGAAATTTTCTTTTTTTGCTGAAGCAAGAGACATTCCTTCTATATCTTTAAGCCAAAAAATATTTTACATATTTTACAACCATCCACCCAATATTGTGGACACAGAACTTGGGGCTAACCGCCAAAGGCATGTTCCCCCAACCCCATACAAAAAGCCGTCAAAACTTCTGTAATACAAACCCTATTTGTGCTGAAAATAATGGTCGGACTTATGACAATCCATGCGATTGCCCACGCCATCACTTTCTAAACCTTCCTCTTTAATCGTGACATTCCAATCCCCTTTCTTAATCCGACAGCGGAGGAGAATTTCGTTTTGAGAAGGCAAACGAAACTTAACCCCTCGGCCCCACAAAGCTGCACGATCAATCCTGATCGTTGAACCATACCTCAACATCCAATGACTGATCAATATATTGTGCTGCTCCAGGGTGCCGATCTTTAGCGTGCGATATGGGCGGTTTACAATCCCAGCCCCCCGCCACGTGTCAGATGTTGTATGGGATCACTCCCAAAACTCGAATACCGCTTCCAGCTTTAGAGTGGTGCGATCAAACCAATACCACTCGGAAAGTGGTTTTGACCTCCGGAAAGGGTAATAAGATATAGTACGGCTGCTGGAAAAGATCCGATTCCTGCCCTTCATCTTCTTGCCTGTATTTTGAACTCAAAACCAAAATTAGTGTTGATTCTGCCCTCTGTGCGGCCACCCACTAAACTGAGAAGACCATCCCCCAAACACCTGAGATTTCTGACCTTGAAATTACCCATTCTGTTGAGGCTGCCTGAGACCTGCCTCTCCCCCAAGACCTGTCTAACCAAAATTAGTGACATATACAGTAACCAGATCATAGAGACCTTACTTCTATGACTTTGTTTCGATACACTTCTCTGTCCTCTTCCACTTGGTTGTGACAGAGAATTTTAAGACTACCCTGAGGCACTACTTGCCATCCCATTGAAACTCTGCATTCATTACAGCTCACCCCTTGGTTTGCAAGTATATCTGCCAGTTTGTTGGCCTTTCTGCGGACGTGGTTGAAGCTTACCATACGTAGTCCCTGAAGGTGACCCTGAATTCTTTGAAATACCTGGATTAATCTCCAGTGATTTGAGACTTTTGCTGGCTCTGTTCCATAACTGATTCTTTTGACCGATTGAATGACCAACTCAGAGTCAGCTTCTATAATCACATTTAGGCAGTTGTCCTGACTTAGAAATTCTAGACATTACTCCAGAGCCATTAATTCCGCCATATTGTTGGTGGCTTTTCCTAAATGACCATGAAAGAGGAAGAGAATGTTTCCATATTCATTACACAGAACCCCTCCAAAACCCGCAGTTCCCGGGTTGCCTTTTGAAGCTCCATCTATGTTGTATTTCAAAAACCCTTTCGGGGGAGGATGCCAGAAATCCTTTTCAGTTTCTTTAAGGATAACTTTCCTACCCAGACCTTGAGGAATGAGCCCCTGCAAACCCAACTACTTGAGAATTCTCTTGTCAGCCTCTGAGGGAGGAGTATTGGGAAGATTTCTCACTGTGGTGCCAACCATTTCCTTAAGCTGTTTTAAGATCTGCTCAAATAGGTAAAGAGAGGGATTCTTCTCATCTTTGAATATTCTCTTATTTCTTTCTTTCCAGACATTCCATATGATGAAGCTTGGCATGAGAGCCCAAGCACTGTTAAGAACTTCATTGTCTGAAAAATTTTTCCTCCATCTGCTCAGGGTGTTAATGATACTCTCTTTGTCCCTATCTGACTTTTGGAAGATGGAGGCAAAAGTATCCCATAACCAAGATGTGAAAGTGCAACTATTGAGAAGATGATCCATTGTCTCCTCTTGGATTTCACAGAGTTGGCATCTAGAAGGCCCCAGAATACCCCTTTTCTGGATATTGTCCCAAGTCAAGATTTTCTTGTGATGCACCAGCCACATGAAGAGTTTAATCTTCATCCATCCCTGGTATCTCCATAGATTCTGCCAGATTCTATCTGGAGCTTGGGATTCCAGCTCAAGGAGAATGCTTTTAGCTTCTTTAATATTAAAGATGCCTTCTTTATTATTGCCCCATCTTAGTTGGTCCTGCCCCCCAGTTACTGATGAGCCCCAAATTTGGTAACATTTTGGGCTCATTCGGCCTAATTATCCTTGTTCAATCCTTCATTTTTCATAACTTATGCATTATTTTTTAGTATGTTTATGTCATTTGTACGAATAAGGGTAGTCACTGTTCCTAGGTGGCTAACACGTGCTCATTTCAGGTTTTTTTGACATATGTTGGAGCAAAACCAAGCAGTCATGGGCTAGGAGACAACCAAGTTTGGGTTGAGGATTCATAGGGGGGTTGTCTATGGCATTAAATAGCCTCCCTCGGGATCTTCACCCCCAACTACGAGCCCCAAAGGCCACCAAAACCGGATCTAGAAGGCAGCCAAACAAATTTTGGAAGGAGTTGTTCACTCACAGTTTGGGCAGCCAAGTCCCATAAATTTAGGAGGCCAGCTAGGGTCTCGTGGTGTATAAATGTTAAGGCCTCAGCCTTTGTGAGGGACTTTTGGAAACTCTTGCATACTTTGCACTACAGTGCTGCTAGCTCCATTTTGTTCTCTTGTAGCCATTATTGGCATAACTCTTGACTTATGATTATTTTTTGATAATGAGAAGCAGTCAGATTTGATATCATCTCTGAGTTTTTTATAGGAGCCATAGCTCTCGGGGTTGGGCCCAACCTGAGAGCCTAGGGCCTCCTTCTTTGTATTGTTATCTTTTCTTTATGCATTGTGGTTTTCCTTTTATGCATTTGAAACGTGTTTCTGTTGAGCAAGATTTAGTTGTGTTGGTTAAATAGGTCACTGTTGATAAATAGAATTGCTTCAGATGTGTAGAGTAGATTGGTAGGATAATAACAGATAAAGCTCCAAGAAAAAGGGTTGACAACACTCTCAGTTTCACCTCTCCCTTATTGGATCAGGGGCTGGAATTGCAGAAACAGTGCTGCCCAACAAAAACACTAGTTTTCTTGACCATGCAATCTTTGGTGTAATGTTTTCATTTGTAGAAGTTAGTCATGCGTTCAGACCTTTTGAAATGTTTCTTTGCTTAAGTGTTGTACATGGTTCTCTTTATAAATAAAGCTGTTGTTCATTTGTTTCATTGACAGTTAGATTAGATTAGCTAAGATTTCGATTGTGTGCAGGACTTAGTTGATTCGGTTAAGTGTACACCGTGCAGGGCATCTCCACCTCTCTCTCATCCACCTAAGCTTCGTCCAGGCCAGTTGCTCCATCTCCTAGTTAGGTTCCTTGTCTCACAATTGTTCTTCTGCTCACGTAACCCTATCTTCTTGCTCCTCCATTGTCTTAGCCTTCTTTAAGTCAAGTCAGCTTTCCACACCCTCTCATCACTCCATCCATCAGTCCCTGGGTCATTTAAAGCCCCTACCCTACCTCCCTATCCATTCATGCATCTTCTCTCACTCACCCATCCTCCAAAATCCAATTTTACAACATCCTGTAGAAATTTCAGAACATCCTGCAGAAATCCCTGAAACATCCTGTAGAACCCCTGCAGGCTTCCTGTAGAAGATCACAAATGAGGTTGCTGGATAGCCAAACTTTGTGAAACTCTCTGAAAGAGTGTTAGGGACTCCTTAGACCCTCTTTGAACATTTCCAACCTTTTCCAAGCTTTTCTCTTCCTTGATCCACCCCTGCACAGTAAAAAAGCCAGTTAAAAACACATGCATGATAAGTCTGATAACTTATTCAAAAATACAAAAAGATGTTTTCTTCAGATAGAGGTAGCCTAGACACATGCATTTTACCTTCATAGAAGTAATGGAATCTCTTTTGACAATTTGCATTCTCTCCTTTGCATCAGTAGGACTAGCTGGTAGAATTAGTGTTTGCTAGGGTTTGTGTTACTTTTTGGCTTTCAGTTTCTTTCTGTAAGTAGATCAGCTTCCTTTGAGTTAGCTTCCATCCATCAGTTAAAAAGCTTCTTCTAAGAGCTCATAGAAGTTGGCTTAAGCCCCTAGCGAACTTGTGCCAGCTGACCAAGTGACAGTTGTGGCAAGAGCTAGTACTTGTGCATACAACACCGTCGCTTCCAAGTTTGTTACGAACTACCGGGTTGATAAAAATAAAGAAGGGAGTCCCAGGAGTTGCATCATTATTGCTGCAATACTAGAGCCCACCATCTTTTTGGCGTCGTTGCCGGGGAAGCGTGAGAGTATTGGCGATTGTTGCTTTTCTTCTATTTTACTACACTTGCCTTCTGCTAAATAGTTTATTTCATTTCCATTCTGCAATTTCATTTCCGCAAAAGTAAAGTAGATATTTCTTGCTTTCATAGATTAGTATTTCAATTCTGCAAGCATAGATTAGCATTTCAATTCTGCAAGCGTAGATTAGCATTTCAATTCTGCAAGCGTAGATTAGCATTTGAATTCTGCAAGCGTAGACTAGCATTTCATTCCTGCAATTTCATTTGAGCAACATTGATTAGTCCTTTCCTGCTTTCATTTCAATTCCACATTCTCATTTTAGCAATATAGTTAGTTGCAGTTCAATCTATTTTAGTTTTTGCAGGTGCAAGCAGGAAAAAAGTAAAAATCAATCAAAAGTATTTCCATTTCATGCCTCGTAGGAACAGAGATAAAACCGACAAATTCTTACCCAACACCCCCACCACTTCATTGAGTCACCCTTCTCTCTTCTTCGGTGACAGTGATCTAGAAGAACCTATAGGTGAGCCTCCTGAGATATACGAAGATCCTATAACAGAAGAAGAGTTAGAGAACACTCCATCTGAAGCCATGGCTGAAAACCGAAACGGTAGAAGAGAAGATGAGAGAATAGAAGGTGCCTTTCCCATCCGAGAGACCAATGGAGACATGAAATGAAAAACATAAGCCCCTCCACTTTACCTCACTTCCATGGATTGACTATTGAAGACCCTGATACCTTCCTATTTGAGTTTGCTGTCCTTTGTCGAACCTATGACTATACAGAAGATGAGCAAAAATTGAAACTATTTCCCTCTACCCTCAAGGATGTAGCATTACACTGGTTCATGGGCTTACCTAGAAATAGTATCACCACTTGGGCTCAGATGCAGCAAGATTTCAATACCAAATACCGGGACTACTGTAGGTCCAAGGAAGCCAAGGGAGAAATCTTTTGGAAGACCATGGGAAATGATGAGTCTTTAGAAGATTATGAGGAAGGGTTCCAACTTAGCTATAAACGGTCCAGGTGCACACTTGACCCTGAATCTCTCAAGTTGGTCCTGCTCCGAGGAGTCCATGAAGACCTTCTAGATACCCTTCACATGCTAGCTGGAGGAGATATTTACCAACTACCTTATGAGGATATAAAGATTGTGTTTAGAAACCACTCTAGGGCAGCCCGGAAAAGAGGAAGGGGAAACCCACTTTCAGCTAGTACTACTTTCTCCAAGCATGAGTTTGCTAATCAGCTGGAGGACCTCAAAAGTGAGGTGAGACAAACCATTGCCATGCAACTTGATACATTCGAAATCTAGTAAAAGAAAGAGGAAGCTGAGAGGGCTTTGGCCATCTTCTGTCCCCGTTGTACGAGGAAGCACCCTAAGAACGAGTGTCCATTACACTCGGTAGAGGTATGTTTCGTTTGTGAGGAGGACCACCCCACAAACCAATGCGCAACCTTACCTGGATTTAAAGCCATATACCAAGGGAATGAGGCACCCACTGAACCTCTCTACTTCCTCAACCAAAGGAGGCCGCATGGACCTAGACCTTACCAGCAGGGGATGCAAGGGACATCCCAAGCTTATTATGGCCCCAACCAATCCTCTCCTATGCCTTCTTGGGGTCCCCCTGCTCATCCTTCATGGTCTGTGCCTCCTCCATGGTCTTACCCACCTCAATACCACACTCAGCCCACTACTCATTCATTTCACTCACATGTCCAGCCACAGACTCAGTGGAATGCACCTCAACCAGGGTGGAGGCCCCAGTACAACACTCCTTCCGCCATTTTTCCTCCACCACAAGCTCCACCACAACCATTACCTCCTGCTCCTCCAAGACAGCCCCAAATTCCTGCTCAACCGAACCCAAACCCCAACAACTGACAGGCCCAACAGGTATATACTGGGGAAACAACGTGCCCTACCTATGTTGTGCAAATCCAGGAGATCAACCTGCGATCCAGGAAGACTCTTCCAGATCTCCAACCTCCTACCCCAGAGGACGAGGAAGATAAATAGGAAAGTGAACCCGAAGTCATTCCACCCTTTCCTAAGACACTAACAGTAACCACACAACCCGACCCAGAAGAGAATGAGCTTCTGGGAGAACTCAAACAGTTGTGTGTGAAAATACCACTTCTCCAAGCCATCAAAGATGTACCGATATACAAAAAATTAGTTAAGGAAAATTGTTTCAGGCACCCAGGCAGGCGAAAAAGAGATGCCTCAACTATCAATGTCATAGGGCAACTGTCTGATCTTATGTTGGGGCAAGTAATTTGTCCAAAGTATTTGGATCCTGGGAGTCCTGTAGTTGACGTCCACATCAATGGCACCATCATACCCCACACCTTGATTGATTTGGGGGCTGCCATTAATGTGATGACCAGGGATACCATGCTCAAACTCAACCTTCAAGGTTCCTTAAGGAAGACCTCGACAGTCCTACAGTTGGCAGATCGCTCCACCGTGATTCCCGAAGGGATTGTGGAGGATGTCTTGGTCTCTGTTGACTCTTGCGAGTATCCCGCGGACTTCTTGGTTCTTCAACCAAAGGAAAAGCTTATTGGATACCCCCTTATTTTGGGAAGGCCTTGGTTATCCACTGCGAATGCTTACATAAGCTGCCGAGCAGAAAACATGACCATCAAAAATGGTCCTATGTCCAAGCAGCTAGTCCTATACCCTCCTGACCAACCTCTATTAGAGCATGACTTACCACTTTGGTTGGAAGAAGGAGAAGAGGATGAGGTGTACTCTACACCCTTGTGCACTTTAGAAACCACCAGGGGAGGTCCTCAAACCGAGGATGATTTGATTGAGACCTTGATTCAGAATCCGCCTCCCAGTGCATTGTCCTTAGAGAAATTGGTGGAGGATACTCAAGCCAGCACCTTAGTGGACCTTTGTGTGACTGATCCAACTTCTTCCAGAGTTAAGAATGTGGAGTTTGGCCCCGAGAGAACTCTAAATATCAGCTCCTCCCTATCTCCTTCCCAGGAAAAGGAGCTGTGTAGCTTGCTGGCCAGTCATCTAGATGCTTTTGCTTGGAGCTATAAGGAGATGAAAGGAGTCCATCCTTCGGTCTGTACCCATCACATCTACATTAAAGAAGATTGTAAATTGGTCAGGCAACCTCAGAGGAGAATGAATCCAGCCCTTAAGGACATTGTCAAAGAAGAATTGAAAAAATTGTTGGATGTAGGACTCATCTACCCCATCTCGGATAGCGAGTGGGTGTCCCCTCTGGTGTTGGTACCCAAGAAAAATGGAAAGTGGAGAATCTTTGTGGACTACCGAGAACTGAACAAAGCCACCAAGAAAGACCACTTCCCTCAACCTTTCATAGATCAAGTGTTGGATGGACTGGCAGGAAAGAAGTTTTTCTCTTTCCTAGATGGGTTTAGCGGGTATAATCAGATCCAAATCAGCCTGGAAGACCAAGATAAGACCACATTCACTTGTCCTTGGGGTACCTTTTCTTACCGAGTCCTTCCCTTTGGGCTATGCAATGCTCCTGCCACTTTCCAAAGAGCAGTGTTGAGCATCTTTTCTGAGCTGGTCCATGATTCGGTGGAAACCTATAGGATGACTTCACTCCTTATGGCTCCAACTTCCAGGAAGTATTGTCCAATCTGGGAAAAGTTCTAACCAAGCGCATTGAGATGAACCTGTCCCTTAGTCCTAAAAAATGTGAATTCCTGATGACTGAGGGGACCGTGCTAGGACATACCATTTCTCGCCAAGGATTACAGGTGGATCCTAATAAAATTGCTCTCATCAAAAAGGTTCCACCTCCTCAGAAGGTAAGAGATGTTCGAAGTTTCTTAGGCTTAGCAGGATATTATAGAAGATTCATTAAAGACTTCAGTAAGCTAGCCTCGCCATTGTTTGGCCTCTTAGCAAAAGATGTTGAGTTCAAATGGATGGATGATTGTCAAAGGGCTCGGAATGAATTAAAGGATAAGTTGGTGTCTGCCCCGATCTTGAGAGGTCCAAACTGGACCCTACCTTTCCACATCCACACTGATGCCTCGAACAAAGCCATAGGGGCAGCCTTAGGACAGGTTGAACAAAAAATCCCATATGCCATATACTTTGTCAGCAAAAACTTATCCAAGGCAGAAATGAATTATACTGTAACTGAGAAAGAGTTCTTGGCCGTGGTCCATGCCCTAAACAAGTTCCGACACTACATCATTGGCTATCAAACATTTGTACATACTGATCATACTGCAATTAGATATTTAATCAACAAACTGGATGTGAATGCTGGTATTATTAGATGGTTACTTTTGTTGCAGCAGTTTGATTTGACTATCATTGACAAACCAGGTAAAGAAAATGTTGTTGCTGACTTCTTGTCTAGATTGGATTTACCTGCAGGTGAAGATGGAACAGTGGATGACCAGATGCCAAATGAACATCTGTTTGCTATCTCAGTACTCTCTCCATGGTTTGCTGATATAGCAAACTACCTAGTCTCAGCACAGTTCCCTTCGCATCTATCCTCAAAAGAGAAGAGCAGAATTGTGAGGAAAAGTGCCTCATTCACTTGGATTGGGGGAAACCTGTTCAAACATGGCCCCGATCAGATCTTAAGGCGTTGTGTAAGGGAGGAGGAAGTCTTTGACATCCTCCTAACCTGTCATGATGGGCCTTGTGGGGGACATTTTGCAGCTAAGAGGACTGCCTTCAAAATTGTACAGGCAGGCTACTATTGGCCCACGCTTCATCAAGATGTCAAAAGATATATCAGCCAATGTGACCGATGCCAAAGGATGGGGAAGCCGACTCCAAGGGAAGAAATGCCTCTCCAACCTCAAGTGACTCTTGAACCATTTGAGAAGTGGGGTATGGATTTTGTGGGTCTTATCAATCCTCCTTCGAGGAAAAGGTCTTATATCATTGTGTGCACAGACTATCTAACAAAGTGGGCGGAAACCAAGGCAATCAAAGCAGGGACAGAAGGAAAGGTGGCAAAGTTTTTAAGAGAAAACATCTTCTACAAATTTGGCTACCCAAGAGAGTTAGTCACCGATCAAGGAAGCCAGTTCACCTCAAACTTAATTGAATACTTTCTCGCTCATCACAAGATCAAGCATAGGAATTCCACCCCCATCATCCTAAAGAAAATGGGTAGGTGGAAGTCACCAATAGAGCATTAGAAGGGATTTTGAATAAGGTGGTGAGCAGCAACAGCAAGGATTGGGCAGATCGCTTGGTTGAGGCCACTTGGGCTTACAACACCACTTGGAAGACCACAATTAGCTTCACACCTTATGAGCTGGTCTATGGGAAGAGAGCTTTACTATCAATTGAGTTCGAGTACAACACATTGAGGGTGGCAGCTCAACTAGACCTAGATCTCAGCCATGCCCAACAAGAAAGGTTATTGCAGCTGAATGGGCTAGATGAATACCGAATGTAGGCCCTTCTCCATTCAGAAGTGGTTCAACTTCAGAGGAAGATATGGCATGACCGGCACCTCAATGACAAACAATTCCAGCCGGGAGATTGGGCACTACTGTATGATTCTAGACATAAGGATTTCAAGGGGAAGCTGAGGACAAGATGGCCAGGATCATATGCAGTGGAGAAGTTGTTATGAAACCAGCTTAAGAAAAGATAGAAAAGATAGATCAACGCCTTAGAATTCAACCTCTTCGAGGGGGAAACCTCCTTTACATTACATAAATGAACAATTCTTGGATGATACAAATGAAAAAACCTCCTTTCTATATATAGGAGTCTAAGGAGTCACAATATAATCCTGTCGACCTAACAATAATAATATAAAGCCACAAAAATAACAATAGAGGGATTCTATGGGGCACAAAAATAACAATATGGGGGTAATAGGGGCACAACAATATAAATAATGGGTATAACTACAATAGTAATGGGGTAATCACTAGTATTATAGGGACCCAACATGCCCCTCTCCTTCAAAAAAGTGTTGTCCTCAACGCTTGAGTAGTTCTGGATACTTCTACATAAAATTCTCATCCTCCCATGTGGAATCTTTAGCGGATAAGTTCTTACACTTGATAAGATACTCTGAAATTGATCGATTTCGTAGTTGTCGAGCTTTTGTTTCTATGACTGCTTCCGGTTCCAATATAATTTTTCCTTCCTCATCAAGTTCTGGCAATATTGTTTGAATTGGGAGCTTGTCACCTATAACCTTCTTTAAACATGAAACATGGAAAATTGGGTGCAATCAAGAAGCTGCAGGAAGCTCCAATTTGTATGCCATAGTACCAATCTTTTGCAACACCTTGTATGGACCATAATACTTTGGTGATAATTTATTATCCTTCTTAGCTTGCTTTAGGGACATTTTCTTATATGGTTGTAGCCGTAGGAATACCCAATCACCTACATCAAAACTTCTTTCACTGCGATGTTGATCTGCCTGTTGTTTCATTCTATTTTGTGCCAACACGAGGTTATCCTTTAAGAGTTGGAGGACTTGTTGTTGATGTTCGATGTGATGTTCCACTGCCTGAACCTTAGAATTTTCTCTTAAATATGATGTGATGGATGGTGGTTGATACCCATAAAGTGCCATAAATGGGGTCATTTTTGTTCTTGTATGGAAGGAAGTGTTATACCACCATTCAGCCAGAGGCAACCATTTGACCCATTGTGTCTGTTTATCAGATACAAAGCAACGAAGATATCCTTCCAAACATTTTTTTACTATCTCAGTTTGCCCATCAGATTGAGGATGATAAGATGAGCTATGAGCTAACTGAGTACCAAGACAAGAAAATAATTCTGTCCAAAAATTTCCAGTGAAAATGGGATCTCTGTCACTTACAATAATCTTTGGGTTTCCATGTAGCTTTTGAACTGTTTCCATAAATGCAGTAGAAACTGTACTGGCTTTAAATGGATGTGATAATGCACAAAAGTGTGCATACTTGGTAAGTCTGTCAACTACCACCATGATGACACTCTTTCCCTCAGACTTGGGTAAACCTGTGATAAAATCCATTGAAACCTCCTCCCAACGTTGGCTTGGAATGGATAAAGGTTGTAATAGACCCGATGTCTTAATTGTTTCAACTTTATTTTGCTGGCAAACCAAACATTTCGCCACAAACTTTTGAATATCTGATTTAAGGCCATCCCAAAAAAATTCCTTCTTAACCCTGTGGTAAGTTTTTAAAAATCCTGAGTGCCCTCCTAAGGGAGAAGTGTGCAATTCCATAAGAATCTTTTGTTTTAGCTGGGAATTCTTACAGAGGTATAAGCGATCTTTGTACCATAACGAATCATTTTTCCAGCTAAATGTATCAGAAGTACTGGAATCTTGTTGTAACTTTTGAATAAGTGCCCACACTTCTTCATCATTCTTCCATTCCTCCCTTGCTTCGTTTATCCAATCTGGTTGGATAATAGAAATGGCACACAACAATGCTTCCACATCCTCATCCTTTCTTGAGAGTGCATCTGCCACCACATTTTGCTTCCCTTTTTTGTAGATGATTTCAAAGTCATAACCCAACATCTTTGTGACCCACTTTTGTTGCTCTTCAGAGGATAATCTTTGTTCTAAAAAGTATTTAAGGCTATCATGATCCGTTTTTACCTTGAAGTGTCTTCCCATTAGGTAGGGTCGCCATTTCTTAAGTGCATGGAGTATTGCCAACATTTCCTTCTCATAAATAGCTTTGCTTAAAAACTTTCCCTTGATTGGACGACTTTCAAAAGCAATGGGTCTTTCATCTTGCATTAGAACAGCACCAATTCCATTTCCTGAAGCATCACATTCCACAATAAAGGTTTTTTTGAAGTTCGGTGTAGCTAAGACCGGTGCTTGGCACATTGCCTCTTTAAGATGTTCAAAGGCCTTTGTTGCTTCCGGAGTCCATGAAAATGAATCTTTCGTCAATAACTTTGTTAGAGGTGCTGCTATTCTCCCATAATTCTTAACAAACTTGCGATAATACCCTGTCAACCCAAGAAATCCTCGCAGATGCTTTATGGATGTGGGGATTTTCCATTCCTTAATGGCTTTAATTTTGCTAGGGTCTACCTTAACTCCTTCATGAGATACAATATGACCCAAATATTCCACCTCCTGGACTCCAAAGAAACATTTGGATCTTTTTGCATATAATTGTTTCTCCTCCAATAGTTGTAGCACCCTGTCAACATGTTCAACATGATCCTTCCAAGACTTCTGTAGATTAGTATATCATCAAAAAATACTAACACAAATTTTCTAAGGAATGGTTTGAAAATTGAATTCATCAAACCTTGAAATGTTGAAGGTGCATTGGTAAGGCCAAAAGGCATGACCAAAAATTCATAATGACCCTCATGAGTTCTAAATGCTGTTTTCGGAATGTCTTCAATCTTCATTCTGATTTGATGATATCCCGAACGAAGATCCAACTTGGTGAAGTAAATTGATCCATGCAATTCATCCAGTAATTCATCAATAACAGGAATGGGGAACTTATCTTTAATAGTGAGCTTGTTGAGCTCCCTATAATCCGGACACATGCGCCATGATCCATCCTTCTTGTGCACCAATACTACTGGAGCTGAGAAAGAACTTTGACTCGGTTGAATTATACCAGCCTCTAGCATTTCTGCAACCATACGTTCAATTTCACTTTTTTGGACATAGGGATATCTGTACGGCCTGATGTTTGGAGGAACACTTCCTGGAATCAGATGAATAGCATGATCATGATCACGCATAGGTGGGAGACCTTTTGGAGTCTCAAATACCTTGGAATGATTGTCCAGGACTTTTTGGAGATCTGGAGAAATAGATGATTCCAATGTGGAAACATCTAGCGAACATAATTGTGCAATTACACCTCTTTGCTCCTTTTTTAGAAGCTTTGTCATGCCATTAGAGCTGATTATCTTTCCTGGTTTCCCTGCAATACCCCTTAATTCAACTTCTTTTCCTTCCGTAGAAAATTTGATGAAAAGTTCTTGAAAATTAAAAGCTATTGTACCCAAGGATTGTAGCCATTGGACTCCTAGTACAACATCAGCACCTCCCATTGGAATGGAAAGCATTGGGCTAGTCAATACATATTCTCCCATGGATAGCTTGATATTATGGCACTTTCCAGAGCAATTTATTGTTCCTCCATTTGCAATCATCACTTGACACTCTGGTGCTGGATATAGGAAGCAATTCAATTCTTTTGCTACCCTACAATGAATAAAATTGTGGGTGCTTCCTGAATCAATCAACACTATTACCTTTTTCTTCTTGATTTGTCCTTCTATCTTGATGGTTTGAGGAGTGGTAATTCCCGCCAATGCATTACAAGATATGGTCGGATTTATTTGTTCTTCATCTAGGCTTTGTTCCTGGAGTATATCTTCTTCTTTTGACCTTTCTTGCTCCTTTTCTTCTTCCTCTTCACAATCTATGTAGAATAATTTCTTCTCAGCACACTTATGACCTTTAGTGTATTTGCTATCACAACTATAACAAAGCCCTTTTGCTCTTTTTTCTTCCAATTGTTGTGGTGTCAACCTTATAGGTTGTGGAAGACTAGGGGCAACAACACTTCCGTCTTTATAGTTGTGAGTGGTATGCTTCCTGGTTGCCATAATTTTGCTTTCCATTTTTCTTGCTAACCTGAATGCCTTCTCTAATGAATCAGGTTCCCAAAGGTGAACATCATGTTGGATATTATCCTTTAAAGACCCTATGAACACATCAATCCTATGCTCCTCTGGAATATCTTTTACCCTTATGTTCAATTTTTGGAACTCCTCAATGTGCTCCATTACTGAACCCTTTTGTTTGAGACTTATCAATTGGCTAAAAAAAGTGTTTCTTTTTGTATCTTCATAATGTGCTATCAATTCTTCCGTAAAAATTTCCCAAGTGATAAATTGTTTACGAGAGCAAAGCCATTGATACCATACAAACTGATTTGGTTCCAAATATACAGTTGCCATACGTACCTTTTGTGCATTTTGCACATTATTGAGATCGAAGAATTGCTCCATCTGTAATATCCATGTGGCGGGATCCTTGCCATCAAACTTCCTCATATCGATTTTTGGAATATGGTGACTCTTTGATCCAACATTAGCATCTATGGAATCATGATTAACATTTCTTTTGTTCTCATCACGAGTTTCCTTTACTACCTTTTCACCATTAGTGACCCTTTCTTGTAGCAACTTCTTCAATTCTTCCATGTCTGTCTTCAAATCTATCTTCAAATCTGCCATGTCTCTCTTCAAATCTGTCTTCGAATCATCCATCTTAGCTTCTATGCCCATTATCTTAGATTCCACGCCACTTATCTTAGCTTCTGTTAGCTTTTGTGAGCGTGACATTTGTTGCACTTGTTCTTGTAATTTTGATATATCATGTAGCATTTCTTCCTCTTCTTCATGAGTCATGCTAGAGCTTTCAGGTTCCTTACTAGGTGTTTGCATTTTCTTTCCTCGGGGCATCAGTTACCGATAATAATGCTTTACTATGCCCTTTGAATTCCGTTAAACCAAGCTTACACAAAAATTTAAAAAAAAACTACACACCTTTTTTTCACTTTATAGAAGCCTGATATTGAATCTGATGTATCTCTGTAATTTCGGGTCATCCAATTCTGAAATTGCTACCTGCAATAGCCTTCTACGTCCTCTTTCCAATGCCACAATTCTGAGCCAAATTGGATTCTCCAAGGAAGAGTTATGTGAAATCTCCCACAGTGACTTGCTTTTAGACTGGTTCAGTAGAGTGAAATTGTACGACGTACCACGAGTCACTGTTTCAACCTTTGAATCTAAAACACACACACAAGAAACTAAAGTCTGTCCTATTTCTGTACCTTCTTACGAAATTTCAATCTGATCCCCAGAGAGGAAGTTATGACGAATTTCCCTAGGTCACCTGTTTTGAATGTAATTTAGGAGTCTGCAAAAATACCAACTTCCTCAGATCATATCTCCGCAAATATTGTGCGAAAAGCTCTGAAATTTGGACCCAAGGTTCAACGCGATTTCTTCTCAAATGGGTTTCTTTTTGCTACTTCTGAAACGTCACAGAAAAAAAAGTTATAGCGAAAATGCCACGATGACATGTTTGGAATAGCGAAACCCTAGAATCCAAAGCTCTGATACCAAATGTTATGAAACCAACTCAAGAAAAGATAGAAAAGATAGATCAACGCCTTAGAATTCAGCCTCTTTGAGGGGGAAACCTCCTTTACATTACATAAATGAACAATTCTTGGATGATACAAATGACAAAACGTCCTTTCTATATATAGGAGTCTAAAGAGTCAGAATATAATCCAGCCGACCTAACAATAATAATATAAAGCCACAAAAATAACAATATGGGGGTAATAGGGGCAGAACAATATAAATAAGGGGTATAACTACAATAGTAATGGGGTAATCACTAGTATTATAGGGACCCAACAGAAGTGTAATGATAATGGTTCTGTTCTTATTCGGACCATTGATGAGGAAGCCATCCCCATGCTCGTCAATGGGCATCGACTAAAGATCTATAGGAAACCTCTTTCGAGGCAAGAGTTCATCAAAACTGTGGAAAAATCAGTGCTGGTCATAGAGAAGGGTTCTGCCTCTGTTTTGGGCATACCCTGAGCATCATAATATATATATATATATATATATAAAATAAGAAAGATCCTTGGGTGAAAACCTTTCTGAGGCACCCAAGGCAGATGGTAGGGGTGAAAACCTCATTGAGGCGCCCCTGCTGTCTCTCTGAAAAAGAATTGGAATAAAAAGACCCTTGGGTGAAAACCTCTCTGAGGCGCCCAAGGCAGATAGTAGGGGTGAAACCCTCATTGAAGTGCCCCTGCTGTCTCTTAAAAAAAAAAAGAGGAAAAGAAGAAGAAAAAAGAAAAAAAGGAGGCAGAAACAGAGAAACATGCTTAATCTGTGGAAATTGATGCAGGTTGCAGGTATTCCATGCAAAAAGGAGGCCTCTCAACTCAAGGACAAGGGTCCCTACCATGCTACCACGTAACCTCACAAGAACTCCCTCCATAAACACTCATCTCTTCTAAGGTTTGGGCGCAATCTGGTCATAGTTTAGCCTTCTACAGGAAGCTACAGGACTTTCTACAGGAAGTTCTGTATTTCTACAGGAAACATCCTGTATAACCTTTGGACGGGCCGGGACAAACTATGAAGGAGAATTTGAGGCTCGAAGTTCGATGAGGAGGCATGCAACCACGTTTTCCTTCTCCATCCCCCACTGCTGTTGCCTCCTTTCACCACTATTGCTGCCATATGATCGACATACCTGCACAGTCATACCAGAACGTTGGTTTCTTAGAAAAAATACTTTTAAGTGGGAAATAAGCATGCAGAGTCTCAACGATTTACCTGTCAAGGCAATCTAAGGACCCTGCACCTGTGAACGTGACTCCAGTATTTCGGCATGCAACCCAGGAGGAGAAATGGCTACAGGAATCCTGTAGCAGTTGATCCGGCTAGAGCACATACCATGGAGGCACCCGCAGCTCATGAAGTCGGCGCATGCAACATTCACAGCCAGGAAATCGGTCTCGTAACTAGTAGCAGTCAATGAAGAGGAGCTCACGTGCCTGTGCACGAAGCAACAACAAGCGGATCCATCATCCCTCGTCCTGAAGCCTGAGAAAAATCACGTCCACGGCCGCACAGGTAAGTGCCTCACCCTGTTTCGTCAAATTACATAAGCTATACTCTAAAATGTGCATAACTATGGAAATGAACGGATTGAACAAGTCGGGTAGCCATTCAACTGGCCACCACAACTAGTCCGATGGCCTCATCGGATCCGAAAGGCTTTGGTTATGTTGAAAAGATAGGAAATGGACACCTGGGAAGCGTCCAGTCAGAGAGAAGCGGCGATCAAACAAGAATGGTGGCGGTAGATATACAGGGAAGGATTCGGTGGTCAAGCATACATGCAGCGGAATGATAGCAGTGACGTAGGCCAACAGGCCGACGGGGACAGCTCACCCCCGCGCCACGAATTCCGCAGAAATTCAAATCAGCCGGCTGAATCACTTATGGCGCACTGTAGTCATTTATTCATAACCATTTTGCAGCTGAGTACGCATCCTAAATTATCTGAAGGCTGTTAACCCAAGTTCTCGGCTTGTTCCAACATCCTGTTGCTGCACAGAAGGTCTAGAACCACTGAAGCACTCCCTAGAATCCGTGCACGGCTTCTTCAGGAAGCTGCGCTACAGGAAGCCAAACATTATGGAGGAATTTGGAATGTTCACGTCGAAGGTGGCAATTCTGGAATAAGGTAAGCCTGAACACAGTTCTCCCATGCAATTGATTCAAAAGGTGGTGAAGTTGACGTGTTGAAGGGGTAGGAAACCATGAATTAAAGTCTGTGCATGAATTTACAAGCCGTTTTCTTATCGCTGCATGAGAATTGTCGTCGTAGTATGTATGCGGGATTTTCTCCAGGGTTTGATTTATAATTGAGCCACTGTCAAGGCTCACTCGTAGAAAGTTGTGAATTTTATAAACTGTGTGCATAACAGAGACATAGCTCTGTGCTCTGTCTAAGAAAATCCCGAAGATCCACTTCTGTATACGAGCAGGCAAGCTCAGGACAACAAAGCAAGTTTTTACCATGCCGGGAGGGTTCATTAGAAAAGAGCCTATAGACTCAAAGAAGTTACGAGAAACCCCTGAGGTGGTGGACTTTTTTTCCCGTGCACAATGGATGTCATTCTGTGACAAGCTTCAAGGTCACGATGACGAGGTTGCAGAAGAATTCCTACGATCCTTGAAGCCAAAGTCAAAGACATTGGCCGTTGTCAACTTCAGAGGATTGACCCTCAGACTCACCCCACAGTTCATTAGCAGAGTAACTGATCTACCGATGGGGGTACCCTGGGATAAGGAGGAGAGAAAACTGGGTCAGAAAGCTAAGAAGGAGTTCTTCTTGCCAGAGGAACAATTCTCAGAGGACAAGAATGGAGTTCGAAGAACCAGCCTACAACCATTCTGGAGTGAGGTCAGCCTCCAGATTATGAAGTATATTACGTGCGAGGGGCGATTTAGCATCATGTATGGCTATCATTTCTGGTTGCTCACAGAACTCAGGCACCAAATGGACCTACCCTCAGAGCAAAAGTTGAGCATTCCTTACTTCCTCCTGCAATCCATGACTGAGTGTGCCACCAAACTGAGAGAGGGAACGCCAGACCAGATAGCCCATCATGGGCTCATCAAGCTCCTCGTGGAAGATGCACTCCACACGTACACCGTCCCTCTCTCCTGGGAAACTTTTCGGAATCTGACTAAGGATGATGACATCCAAATTTTGGCCGAGGAGCTCACCTCCTCCAGCAGCGAGGAGAAGGAACACACTCAAGCAGAGAAGAAAGGTAAAGGCCAAGAAACCCCAGGCAAAACACCAAAGAAAGAACAGAAGGGAAAACAAGAGAAAAACCAAGCTACCAAAACAGGGGGTGACAAAACCACACCAACACCTAGGGAGAAAAGACTACAGAGCAGGGTGGAAAGGACTGAAAAAGTCCATGTCAGTGAGGGCACCTCTAAGGTAGCCTCAACGAAGTTAAAAGAAAAAGTACCCTCAGCCAAGCAGGCTAAAACGGTGCCGTCCGTTTCTACAGGAAGGTTAAAAATGGCTTCTACAGGAAGCCAGAAATCAGCCACTACAGGGCTTTCTACAGGAAGTCCTGAGAAAGGAAAACAGAAGGAGAAAATGGCTGAAATTCTTGCTAGGGAGGCAACAGCTGTGTTGGCCACCCTAAGTACCTCTCCCAAGCCAAAGGAAAAACGAAAGAGGGAGACTCCTCTGTATTTCAAAGCAAGGAGGAGTGTAAGAATTAAAACCGGCAGGCCCCAACCTCCATCCAAAGACCCAATTACCATTGAAAACACCCCTACCTCGCCAAAGGAGAAGTCCCCCTCCAAAGTATCAATAACTTATGAGCGGGGGAGCCCGAAGACATCTTGTAGGAGGGAGAGAATGGAAAGATCAGCTTCAAAAACCTCTCTACAGGATGCTGAAGCTGTTCTACAGGAAACATTGGCCAGGCTCAAGGAGAGCGAAAGAATGGAGGGGGAGGCAACCAAATCACCACAAAGGGAAGAAGAGGTAGATCACATTATGGAACCTAGCCCCCAGCCCAGCTTGGGCTCTTATTATAACTTTTTGGTGGCCGGAAAAATCATTCCACAGAAATTCACAGTGCCACTTTTCATTGCACTAGAGGAAGAAAGGGTGAGGACCCACACATGGATGAGAATATCTAAGTCTAAATGAGTAGCAGATATAGGCCCCTTGGAGGAACAACTCAAGGAGGCAAGAAGAGAATTGGCTATGGCAAAACATGTGGGAAACTGCCAGCAAGTATTTCTACAATAAGAGAATGAGAAGCTCAAACTATAGCTACAAGGACAGAGGAAAGAAAGGGGCACAACATTAGAGGACACAACAGCAGAACCTCAAGGCAAAGAAGAAATGCAAGCTGATCTTGAGGAACTAAACCAGCAACTACAGGAAAGAGAATTACATGCAAACATAGAGATACAAGCTCTAAAACAGCAGGTGCAAGAAAAGGAGGCACAACTGGCCTGCATGGCCAGTTGGGCTATGGATGCTTTGCGATGTAGGCGGCTGGCCAAATCTTATGGCCAATTCCTACGGGACAAGTGGCTGTAATTCCAAATTAATGCATTGGCACAGAGGGGTATCTCCCAAACCCAAAAGCACCAGCAGTTCACAGATTTATGTAATAGCAGCTCAACAGAGGACAAGGCCAAGCTATCAGAGTTCTACCTCCATAATTTGGCCCTTCCAAATGTAACTTCATGGGACCCCAATATAGTCGTGGGAGATATGTAGCTGATGGCACTAACCTCATGGTTAAACCACGAAGAAAAGAGAGTGGCAGAGGTCAAAGATGTTATGAACCGAGAGTTACATGAACCACTGCTGATTAGAGCAGAGCCAGGGGACCCCACCACAATGATATCAGCTCACCAGCACCTAGCAACCAACTCTCAGGCTTTATTAAAATACATGGATCAACAGGCTCAGGATATAGCACACCTCGAGGATATGGAGCGATTATTAGGGGACAATTGTGTTCATTCTTGCAGCCGTAGGTGGAACACATTGTCCCACAGCCTCAAAATCAGGGAATATCACACTCCAACTAGAATGAGGGAGGCCCTGACATGGGTGCCTCTCTACAAGAAGTCCATGCAGAACCTCCAGGCCAGCTGGATCGACCTCAAGCTAAGCCCACCTTTGCTTTTGGGATTGGTAGAAGGAAGCACACAAAAAGAAGAGCATAAGCAGTGGGAAGAGGAGGAAAGGAAGGTCGGGTTCCATGACAGTGAGGAGGATACTACTTCAGAAGCCTGGGATGTGAGAGTGGCGAATAAAGCAATGAAAGACGAGGAGCTCGACTATTTGCTCAGGGATGAGCAATCATTTTAGTAGGGGAGTGATGATGAGCCCCAAATTTGGTAACATTTTGGGCTCATTTGGCCTAATTATCCTTGTTCAATCCTTCATTTTTCATAACTTATGCATTATTTTTTAGTATGTTTATGTCATTTGTACGAATAAGGGTAGTCACTCTTCCTAGGTGGCTAACACGTGCTCATTTCAGGTTTTTTTGACATATGTTGGAGCAAAACTGAGCAGTCATGGGCCAAGAGACAGCCAAGTTTGGGTTGAGGATTCGTAGGGGGGTTGTCTATGGCATTAAATTGCCTCCCTCGGGATCTTCACCCCTAACTCCGAGCCCCAAAGGCCACCAAAACCGGATCTAGAAGGCAGCCAAACAGATTTTGGAAGGAGTTGTTCACTCATAGTTTGGGCAGCCAAGTCCCATTGATTTAGGAGGCCAGCTAGGGCCTCATGGTGTATAAATGTTAAGGCCTCAGCCTTCGTGAGGGACTTTTGGAAACTCTTGCATACTTTGCACTACAGTGCTGCTAGCTCCATTTTGTTTTCTTGTAGCCATTGTTGGCATAACTCTTGACTTATGATTATTTTTTGATAATGAGAAGCAATCAGATTTGATATTAGCTCTGAGTTTTCCATAGGAGCCATAGCTCTCGGGGTTGGGCCCAACCTGAGAGCCTAGGGCCTCCTTCTTTGTATTGTTATCTTTTCTTTATGCATTGTGATTTCCCTTTTATGCATTTGAAACGTGTTTCTGTTGAGCAAGATTTAGTTGTGTTGGTTAAATAGGTCACTGTTGATAAATATAATTGCTTCAGATGTGTAAAGTAGATTGGTATGATAATAAAAGATAAAGCTCCAAGAAAAAGGGTTGACAACACCCTCAGTTTCACCTCTCCCTTATTGGGTCAAGGGCTGGAATTGCAGAAACAGTGCTGCCCAGCAAAAACACTAGTTTGCTTGACCATGCAATCTTTGGTGTAATGTTTTCATTTGTAGAAGTTAGTCATGCGTTCAAACCTTTTGAAATGTTTCTTTTCTTAAATGTTGTACATGGTTCTCTTTATAAATAAAGCTGTTGTTCATTTGTTTCATTGACAGTTAGATTAGATCAGCTAAGATTTCGATTGTGTGCAGGACTTAGTTGATTGGGTTAAGTGTACACCATGCAGGGTATCTCTACCTCTCTCTCATCCACCTAAGCTTCGTCCAGGCTAGCTGCTCCATCTCCTAGTTAGGTTCCTTGTCTCACAACTGTTCTTTTACTCACGTAACCCTATCTTCTTGCTCCTCCATTGTCTTAGCCTTCTTTAAGTCAAGTCAGCTTTCCAGACGCTCTCATCACTCCATCCATCAGTCCCTAGGTCATTTCAGGCCCCTACCCTACCTCCCTATCCATTCATGCATCTTCTCTCACTCACCCATCCTCAAAATCCAATTTTACAACATCCTGTAGAAATTTCTGAACATCCTGTAGAAATCCCTGAAACATCATGTAAAACCCCTGCAGACTTCCTGTAGAAGCTCAAAATGAAGTTTCTGGATAGCCAAACTTTGTGAAACTCTCTGAAAGAGTGTTAAGGACTCCTTAGACCCTCTCTGAACATTTCCAACCTTTTCCAAGCATTTCTCTTCCTTGATCCACCCCTGCACAGTAAAAAAGCTAGCTAAAAACACATGAATGATAAGTCTGATAACTTATTCAAAAATACAAAAAGATGTTTTCTTCAGATAGAGGTAGCCTAGACACATGCATTTTACCTTCATAGAAGTAATGGCATCTCTTTTGACAATTTGCATTCTCTCCTTTGCATTAGTAGGACTAGCTAGTAGAATTATGGTTTGCTAGGGTTTGTGTTACTTTTTGGCCTTCAGTTTCTTTCTGCAAGTAGATCAGCTTACTTTGAGTTAGCTTCCATCCATCAGTTAAAAAGCTTCTTCTAAGAGCTCATGGAAGTTGGCTTAAGCCCGTAGCAGACTTGTGCCAGCTGACCAAGTGACAGCTGCGGCAAGAGCTAGTACTTGTGCATACAGCACCGTCGCTTCCAAGTTTGTTACGAACTACCAGGTTGATAAAAGTAAAGAAGGGAGTCCCAGGAGTTGCAGCATTATTGCTACAATACTGGAGCTCACCAGTTACTAAAATCATTCTTTGATCCAATATTCTCGTGAGTGCCTCTACTTTTGTTATCAGGAGCCTGTCTTCCTTGTAGTCTATGTTTCTCCAAGTTCTCCATTTGCTTGAATTGTTGGTGTGTTCCCAGAAATCTTTTACTTTTATTAATCCTTGGTTATCTGTTTCATGCTTAAGGCTCAAAAAGTCCTCTTTTAACAGTGTTGGTTCTTGTTGCCATTTATCCTCCCAGAATAGAGCAAGATCCCCCTCTCTGATTTCCCAAAAACTATTTCTTTGTACTAAGCCTCTGTTCTCCCAGGCCTTGTTCTAGATGGCTAAGCCCCTTATATTTCCAGACATCCTTATGAGATCAGTATGATGCCAAGAGCTGGCATATTTTTCTTTCCAAATATTTGCCCATTGAGTCTTTGGATCTTTAAACCAACGCCACCAGAGTTTGGCCCCTAGAATGTTGCTGAGAATTTCCTGATCATCCAAGCCTAGGCCCCCTTGGTTCTTGGGTTTACAAATATTTTCCCAAGTGACTAAGGCCCATTTCTTCCTTGTCTCCTCCTTACCCCAGAGAAAGTCTCTTTGGATGTTTCTGAATTGCTGCAACACTCCTTTTGGAGTTGGGAGAGCTGATAGCATGAAAACTGGGATAGATTGGAGCACCGATTTTGTTAGCACTAATCTACCAGCCAGATTTAAAGATCTGATGGTCCATTTCTTGACTTTATCCTACATCTTATTGATCAACGGTTCCCAAATACTCTTATGCAAAGGTTTTGCAGTTAGAGGTACTCCTAAATACTTAGAAGGGAGGGAATCTCTTTGAAAGCCTAGAATTCTGGAGATGTTTCTCTGAATAGAAATATTGGTATTAAAGAAAAATATTTTTGATTTGGAAAGATTGACTTCCATACTTGTTGCCATGGCGAATTAATTCAATATTTTTTTATATGCTAAATCCTCCTTAATTGTGGGGATATCCTGTAACAAGGTTGTTGTTGGGAAAAGTATCCAATACGGAATGACCCTATCCCACTCTAAGGGTGATAGTTCCTTAGCAACAATCAAAGCAAAGCTATCTGAGATTACTTCTTTATGAGATGTAAAAGAGGGGAGAAAGAGATCCACTAACCGATGTCTTCCGCTAATGGTTGCTCCAATCTTCTCTCCTTGCTGCTTGCCCCCAGCTCCTTGCTCTTTCACTGGCCTAGCTACACCAAGATCCTGCAAAATGGCAAGAAAGGGAAACTACAAGAAGCATACATTCACAATTGATTCAAGGATTAGAATAAATCAAATACACAAGTATAACAATACACCATTGAGACACATGCATATAGAAGAACCTCAAATTCTTTATTAATGGAAGAAGTAAGGTTCAGGAAGTGATACAACCATAAGAGGTCCAATCCAGCATCACCTTCCCAGCAGAAAGAAATCTCCTCTTCACCTCCTTCAAAGCAAATCACCCAATAGTTCTAAACTCAAACCAACAGCAATTCTTTACATTCACAAGATTCTAGCCTCTGGATCTCATGGGAGAGAGATCCATATATAGGAGTTTGGAGAGAGGATGAGTCAGCCTGAGATGTGACTAGTGTCCTCTCCCACTCCATTTCTTCTTCAGTTCTTGAGTCCACTTGGAGGTTCTTGCTTCCACTTGGAGATCTAGAACCTCTTACTCATCACCAGTCGAATTCCTTGATCCAAGTGTCATTTTGGAAGCTTCCTAGGAATTGACACCTTGAGGAATGACTGTGCCACATGTCCAAACTCGCCCAGCACAGGTAGCCTTCTTTGCAGTTGACATTCAACGCAGGTAGACAATGGAGCAGTTGACATTCAGCGCAGATGCTCAGTGGAGCAGTTGACATGATCCAGAATTGTCTTGTTTTTGAGTGTTTTCAGGTGGAGAACTTTTGTTCAGTGCTGTGGTTTGCTGACCTTGTTCCTCTGGGGGTAGGAACAACATGTTTAGGGACTTTGGATCCCTTAGATTATGGACATTTCATGCTTCATGTTGTAAGGCACAAAAATGTCTATAACAGTTGCCCCCTAAAGTATGAGGTCGTTTATCGGGTGAAATGCTTTATCAGGAGGATCCGAAGTTCATTCAATCGCTGAGAGGTGACCTGTAATAAGATACAATACAATACATTATTTTTCATACTGCTTTCATGATCTAGCTGAGGCGGGCATTCCCATGCTCAGCTTTATAAATTCATTTTGGTACATAGAACAGACGATCGTCTGATGGTAGACTGATAATTTTGGTGAAAATTATCATCCTTTGAGTAGGATGATCATCTGCTGCGATGATGTACATGTCAAATGTCTTTATATTTCCTGAATATATATCGCATCCCGGATGGATGAAACTAGATCCGGGGTCTTCAAACTCGTTCGATTTTCACTCTAAGTACAAGTCGATCCATGTGAGAATTGCGCTGAAGTCGAACATGGAAAGACATCGCTTGATTACCGGTCAATGATGTAAACCGTTAACAAGCGCGAGAGGAATCACCGATAATGATAATGACCCTCAAGGTACTGCAGTACAATTCACGTGGTGTGAATAAAGGACTTGGCGTCGAACACCACGCAAAATCTTCTGGTCGAAGGTCATTGATGTATACCTGTCGCCAGAAGTGAGAAACTTGCCATTGAGGCATGCAAGCTTCAAAGTACTGAAGGGGTTGTTCCTAGATCAACTCCTTGGATAATGAGCTGATGTCGACAAGGAGCGATCCGTCAAAGGAGGGCCTTAATGAATCCCACATCAGTGACACGGAACGGAGCTAATGATTTTAATGGAGGTGAAAACAATCTGTGAAATATGATTCAGGGTGGTGGTCATGAAAGGATGAAAGATGATGTATGGTAGTGGATGGGACACGGTTGACTCTTTCTGAACAACATCTCTTGAACATATAACGACACTGATGTGATGGATCGGTAGCATTACCCCAAATGTGGATGGTTTGGCGAGACCATGGTGATGAGATCGGTGAATGAAACAACCCAACCCGATGTGGTACGGAGGAAAAGTGTCATGTTCAAGAGCGACTTGCTACCATTAAAGCTTTGAGGTTCTCCCAATTTTTCCCCCGTCATTTCTGACCAGTACCTCTTTATTTTTGTCAAGATTGAGGAGGATAACATATGCTTGTTCTATAACCTGCCCTTCGGGCAAGCCCATCGCTATGTTTTAACGAGCCTAGCGATAGGGAAACTCGTTCTCGTCTAAAGACAAGTTTGTCGCTTATTTAATGCATTTTAACGAGTCTAGCGACAAAGACAACTCGGTCCTTTTCATTTTTAGAGAGTCTGAAAAGGTACATAAAGTTAACTCCAAAATTCCTTTTTCGTCATCTAATCCCTTAAGTCCGAAAAAGTATAAAACAATACAGAAGGGATGAGTTTTCGATAACTTTAACGAGCCGAATAAAACAAGCGCTCGACCTTTTTGTGCAATAATCCCTCAGGTCCAAAAAGATTAAAATCTAGAGGAGGGATAGCTCTTCCGGTCCTTTTAACGAGCTGGAAGGCCAAAACTCAGCAATCTTTTCATTTTTTACGAGTCAGATGAAAAGAGCTTAAAGAAGACTCGTCTTTTGAGGAACGAGTGATAAACAGGGATAGCAACTGATTCCAGGTACAGGTTGGAATTTTCCAATCACGGCAGTGTCACAAGGATGGCTAGGTGAAATCACTCTTCGCAGCTGTTCCTCAAAATGGGTAAACAATCATATGGAGGTGAACGATCGGCCAAATGACGGTGGAGGTGGCAGGTGCAAAACACGACCAAGGCTTTTATGGCTGATAAATTTACGATCACAGCGGTTATTTACCGGGATAGGTTCATTTTTTATTTAAAAATGAGCTTAAACTCTGGAGGAAACATTGCTCACTGCTTATATTTATTTTTTAACGAGCATGAAGACCGCGTTAAAACTGCTCGGATCTTGCGTTTATTTTTTAACGAGCATGAACTTTATGCTAAAACTGCTCGATTTACCAGTCATAAGATAAGAAATGTCCCCTCAAGATTCTATTTTTTATGGAGCTTCATCTCACTAAGCTTTGCTCCGCTCCTTTCTTTATGCAAGTTCGGAAACGGCTAATCCAAAAAACAGATAAATAACCGCTCTTTGCTTGCATTCCAAAAGGGTTGCATGCCCCCAGGTATAAAATAAGATTTCAAGGTTGCCCCTCCTCCTTCTCACCTCTGCTTTTCTTTGGTTGTTCACAGCTACTTGTCGTCTTGCTAGTCCAATTTTAACGATACTTTTCGCAAGATCGCAAGAGAACAGCTACTTGTGACAAGAGAGCAGCTACTTGAGACAAGAGAAGAACACTACTCAAAAGACAAAACATTTGTGTTACTGGGGGAGGCTTACCTCTTTCTGGTTACCCAAAGATTGTCTCGTTAATCTTTCAAACAAAACACTTCCTCGGCAATGTCTACCGAAATAGACAAGGGTGAATGACTGGTGCCAAAACACGTAACTTTGACAAAAGAATCTTATTCCAGAACAACCCCTCTTCCAACCACGGACGGGGTATGGACTAGTCATATTCTCTCGCGGAAATTCTACCTTATACCCAAAGTTCCCCTACTGAAGCAGGCCAGGATGCATGCCCCCTGGGTTCCAGTCCCATCTTTCCGAGTCACTCGCATTCATTGGGAAGAAGGTCTGGGGGTGGAGACATTTCTTGATTGAATAGACCATTCAGGGTTGGTATGTGACTATTTGCGATGCGTGATCCCGGAAATGAAAGTTGGTCTACGAGCTTGACCATTCTTCCTTCGTGTGGAAAACAAATTACTCTAAAGAGTGAGGAGACTATTGCTCCCATGCAATATATATAGTCTCGTCCAAGGTGTAGGTCATAATCCAAGGGTCCTTGAACGACCATCACGTTCATTTGAACGGCCTTCCCTTTCAATGTTGTCTTTGATATCCCTGTATTTGAATTCCATATATTTTCAAGTGATTTGGAAAAATGGTTAAATATGTTATAGGAATCTTACTCTATCCAAATATTTTTCGAAAATGAGAATTTCACTCTCATTCTCTTAAAAGGCCTTCCCCATGTCAAATATATTTTGGGAGGTTATTGGCATATACACAATGAAGATGAGTTTGTGATATTCAATGATTTACCTATTTGCACCAATTTTGTTAATGTAGGACCAATTGGTCTAGGTGTATCTCAATGACCAGCCACATCTTCCATTGAATCAACAATTCTCTATCTTCTTAGTAATTTTTTTACATTTTTTTGGGTTCCAAACTTTCAAGGTCATTTTGAGATCATATGTAATGGTTTTTGGCAATTCAGGGGCCATCCATTTCCATGGCATGCCCTGGCCCCAACCATAAATCTTAATCCTCATACAGTTCTCCCAACAGGATATTGTGTGCCTAAAATAGACATTGTATGCAAATATTGTGCCCCCAAGAAATTGATGTTCCAAATAACCACCTTGGGCCCTACAAACGTCATGGAACTTCATATTCTACAGTTAGGGTTTCTGATCTTTAAGATTCTTTCTTTACATTAAAAGGCTATTCTTTTAGCCTTTTGTAATATATTTTTCAAATGTGTGGAGCTACTATCTCTCTCCCTTCATAGATAGGTACCACCATTCTACCCAATTTGTGCTCTAAAATGTTTTGTAATTTTATTTATTAATAGACGTTGGGTTTTATTTATATATTATTATGCACTTTTCTACATTTCCTTATGTTTTTTCCATATTTTTTCATGCCTTTCATTTCATTCATTATTTAACCTAGATCAACAGTATCAATGTAATTTTATCTTTCTTGTTTCTTAGTGCATTTCCTTGATTAGCTAAGGGTACATAGAGCTGGTTCTTTTGCTAGTTTCACTTGTGAATGATCACCCTTACATAACCCAAGAAACATCCCATGGTGGAAGAAAAAAGAGTTGACAAAGTAGGATATCTTGTCAAGTTGTTTCTTTAGGAATCAATCATGTAATAAAGGAATGAAATGATGGACAATTTCACCTATACCCTTCAACGTGTACCAAAAAAACTCAGGCACCTTCAAGAAGTAGTAATTTTTTAGGTATGAGGCCCTTCGAGGCAAAAGGTAACATTGATATCCCCGTATTAAAATTCCAAATAAATGGAGATTATTTGGAGAATGTTAAATTTGTTAGAACATTGTTACCGTATTTATTTTTTGACAATGAGACACATGAAAGACACTTACTGGGAATTTTAATAGGATTTAGACACATGAAAAACAAGTATGTGATATTCATTTCAAGATCCACTTGGGGCACTTTTGTTGATGTCTTAAAGCAGGAATTCTACCCTATATGGAATCGTCATGACCAATATAGAAGGTGGAAAAAACTATGATAGGAAAGAGCATATATGATGCCAAATTACACCAAAAACATTCCATACCTTATGCTTAAACATGGGTATTAGAGACCTCAATTTAAACCTAGCTTTGAATTGTAATAGTGGCCTACATAATTACTCCCAAATAAAGAGGGATTTCCTGGAAATATCCTCACTAGGATACATTTATCATTATGATATCAAAATTGAGCTTAAATTGAAGCAATGAAATAAACAAGAATTTGAGACTACAAAACTATCACAACATAAGCCTAGAAAATGTGGTCATAACTTGTAGAAAAAAGGGACAAATAAATGAGATTAAACCTCAAGACAGAACCCAATTCATAATTAATTATTATGTTGATGGTGTTCGACCCGCCAAAATGTCAGGGGATCACCCCAGTAAGAAGTCTCAACTACACCCCAAACTGTTTGGTTTAGGAGTCCCAACAGTGGGTCGTATGGTATCGCCTTAACCGTAGCTGCACATAGAGGTAAGCAATATGTCCTTGTTGGCAGCAAGGGTGTGACATGTGCAACAAGCAAAGGAAGGTGCATGAATGGTTCTAACACATGGAAGGTGGAATGAGTGTGCCCCTTGGAAACCTCTGTAAACACGTAGTTTGGAAGGGAACACATGAGAAAAGATTCATCACAAGCTGGGAGGAAGGTAAACCAACAATCCAAAGTGATGGTTAAAACAACAACACTTTTTAGTTAGATTCATACATACATATACAGAAAGAGTCTATACATACATGCGTAAGCAAAAATATACATATATCATTAGAGTAAACAAGTTAGCTGAAATACAATAACAACATATGCATGAAACATGATAGCTATGTTATATTAAGAAGTTAAAGTTCCAATCATAAACTACAATCATGACCAACTACTAGTCTCGATAATGGAACATTACAGTCACTATCACTTGCTCCTCCAAAGAGTAGTACTAGCTCTGTATTGTGGAGAATCCAAGGCTCATTACAATACTCTCCAATATTTCTCTATGATACTCCTATTGCAAGCTTGGCTAGCCAAAAGCCCCTACAATGAGCTATGAGGTACTTTAAATAGAAAAGGATGGGGTGACCCTTGACATTCCCCTTTGTGAATGTTCACCTACCCTCATGACTCTTTAACTACTCTATGACTGTTACATTCAACTATCCACACTTGGACTTCCACTTTACAAGATGTTACATACAATATGCACATATACCCATGTGAGACAAAATCACTTAAGCAAGCCATGTAATTCATCACTAAGAATCAGACAACTATGGGAAGACTAGCTCTTCGAACTCCTCATGATGGTCGACGGTGGCGAACTAATGCCAAACTTGGTCGTCCATGATTGTGTCCGTGGGCTCAATGATGACATCCTTCTCAAAGTGAAATCTTGCCTCTGTTGCATCCGAGTACACTGATATGGCTCCTTGGTCCAACTCATATGATAACATGCACATCACTTTCTTGAGTGCAGCTGGATCAGCAAGATACTGATGCATAGTGTCTATGTTGATCTCCAAGTGTGTGTTGGTGACCATGGGCGTCAACTTGTCAAAAAACATGTTCAGCTCCAGTCGGACTTTCTTTTGTTCTTCGTCTTGATGGGTGTACCAAATGGGTGGGATGGCATGTGTGTGTATAGTGACATCCATGCTCTTGAACACCCTTACATGTGATCGATAGAACTGCTCACTTTGTTTGCTCCATGCCAGTTGCCGGATGGGTCCATAACCTATATGGGTGCAGTTTCATTAGTTTGTGCATGTTGTGCCTCCTGTTGTTCTTGTTCCTACTACAGCTCCTCTCGTCTGTGTAGCTCATTTTCTTCCTTGAGTTTACGATTCAGCACCTGTAACTCCTTCTTTGTTTCTCTCTCTAGCTTCACGGGATACTCCTATCGTACCGTCACCTCACAGCCTCAATCTCCAAAGCTTCTTTCATCCCAAGTGGGTCTGCTTGAATTTGCAACTTTGCTCCACCTTTGAGCTGTCAATAACCTTCCTCCTTCCTTTGCCACGTGCGTTTTTGCTACCTTTTGCTGCTACTAATGGTGCTGCTCACTGTGGTGCTATTGTCATTTCATATTGATATCCTTGTCTATGAACAACTTGATTTCTTCATAGATAGGCAAGTTCATATACACTTGATCAGCTGCATCCCTATTTGTGCTCTCAACATGTCATTGACTCTGCTCTCCTGGAAGCCAATGTACCGATTCTGCTGAGACGCAGATGAAAACCTGTGATACCTGGAGACACAACAATACTCATGCCAAGAAATCTATTAGTTGAAAATGAAAACAAACTAGAGGATTGACATGCAACATACATGTGTGACTGTATGTGAAGATTGCACAATTTTCACGGGGAGGCTGGGAGACTATCTCCCAAAACCGCGCAAGGGATAGTCTGGGTTATCTGGAGGCTGAATGACTACTGGAACATTGCAATGCACAATCCAGCTTGGCCTATTGAGGACTAAAACTCCACAATGCGTAATTTCAATCAGTAGTGACATGAAAACTGCAATGCGTAGTTTTTGGGGCCAGTAAGGCACTGCCTCCCAGAATTGTGCAATTCAAGCTTGGAGGTCAGTGGTAGGCCAAACTTGAACAATTTTAGGAGGGAAGGCAGAGCCTTCACTTCCAGAATTGTGCAATGCTAGTCGGGTAAGGGAAGGTCCAGGCCAAGGCAACCCAGACCCGTTGACGAGTGAATGGAAACATGAGAAGTCTAAATGCATGGTGAAATTGAGTGTAAACAAGAGTGAATGGTCATGCATGCAAACAGTAAGTGTAGGATTCAGAAAATGGGAAGGCATGCAATTGTGTGAAGGAGGTTGCTGCAACAGCGACTGTCGATGCAAAAATAGTGTCATGCATGTGACAACAGTGAGATGCAAAGGAAAACTAAAATGGTGTTTCTACAAGCTAACATACATCAAAATGACAACAAGCGCTCATTGAAATCAAGCAGACACCACTTACACAAACAGAAACACAAAAAGCGACAAAAACAAGATGCAAGACATGAGAAGTAGACTTACCCTGAAATAATTGAGGTGAAAGTGTTGAATACTCCTGGATGTGATGTTGGATGTCAGAGCTGTAAGATCGATGTGAGGAATGAGCTCTGCAACATCCAATTCATAAGTTTGATAAGATCGAGGTTATGACGTGCATCACACAAATCTAGGAAAAAGCAACACTTAGTGAGAGGTTTCTGAAATTATATTTGCATGTGACCTAAAGCTACTAAAAGTAGATCCCTAAAATCTAGGGATGGCTTTTGCATGCTTCCTTTTGTTATTTCAAGAATAGGAGCCCATGCATGCAAATTAGTTTTGCCAAGTCTCGGAGGGAACCGATCGACTTGAAGGCACATGCATCAGTCTTCGAGCCTGGGATGAAAATTTACACAATTTCTAGGTTGAGTTGGGTTGGTTTTCCCTTAGGGGTTGTGCAATGTCTCGAGTCGGTAGGTGACTGTCCCCCAGAATTGCCCAATTTATGGGCTGAACTACAATCCTGGGTCAGATTGAACAGTTTTCCAAGGAAATCTGTTTGACTGTTCTGCACAATTTTAGAGCTCAGGAGAGCTCGTTGTTTGTCAGGCATTGTGCAATTTTTTTATTGAGTGGGTCACTGCCTTCCATAATTGTGCAATTTCTAGGCTGAGGCCAACTGTAGGTTCAGATTGCATAGTTTTCTGAAGGAGGACTACTTGATTGTTATGCGCAATTTTAGAACCTAGCAGGCTGCCTAGCCGATTTGCACAATTTATGGAGGGAAGGTTGGTTCCCCTCCAGAATTGCACAATATTCAGGTTGAGTGTCTCAGCTAGCAAATGGTTTAAGTCTGGAATGTCAGCCTATGGGAGGGAGACAAAAAAATTCTAAGGCATTGAGGATGGAAATAAAAGTGGAAAGAAAAATTATGGCAATAAGGAATTCTACCCCTCACAACTATAAAGATGAAAGTGTTGTTTCTCGTAGCCTTCCACAACTTACAAGGTTGACACCAAAACAATTGGAAGAAAAAAGAGTAAAAGGACTTTGTTACAATTGTGATAACAAATACATTAAAGGTCATAAGTGTGCTTAGAAGAAATTATTTTACATTGATTGTGAAGAGGAGGAAGAAAAGGATCAATAAACATAAAAAATAAGAGGATATACACTAGGAACCAACCCCAAAGAAAGAAGAAATGAATCCAACCATATCTTGTAAATCATTGGCAAGAATTACCACTGCTCAAAATGTCAAGATAGAAGGACATATCAAGAAGAAAAAGGATCAAGAAGTGAAAGATCACATCGAGAAATAAGAAATGAATCTAACCATATCTTGTAATGCATTGGCCGGAATTACCACTCCTCAAACTATCAAGATAGAAGGACATATCAAGAAGAAAAATTTTCAGGAAGTGAAAGATCATATCGAGCATCAGGAAATGAATCCGACCATATCTTGTAATGCATTGGAAGAAATTACCACTCCTCAAACTATCAAGATAGAAGGACATATCAAGAAGAAAAATATTCAAGCAGTGAAGGATCACATCGAGCATCAACAAGAAGTTCTCCAACTTTTAAAGGATAACACCACTTTGGTGCAAAATCGAATGAAACAACAGGTAGATAACCATCATAGTGAAAGAAGTTTTGATGTAGATGATTAGGTATTCTTACAACGACATCTCAAGCAAGCAATTTATGAGAAGGAATTTTGGCAATATTGCATGCACTTAAGAAATGGAGACCTTACCTAATGGGAAGACACTTAAAGGCAAAAATGGATCATGATAGTCTTAAATAATTTTTAGAGAAAAGACTATCTTTCGAAGAATAGAAAAAATGGGTCACAAATATGTTGGGTTATGACTTTGAAATCATCTACAAAAAAGGGAAGCAAAATGTTGTTGCACATGCACTCTCAAGAAAAGATGAGGATGTGGAAGCATTATTTTGTGCTATTTCTATTATCCAACCAGATTGGATACACGAAGCAAGGGATTAATGGAAAAAGGACGAAGAAGTGTGGCCACTCATTCAAAAGTTACAGAAGGTCCCAGTTCAAACAATATTTCCAGAACTTTACGAGGAAGGAAAAATCACATTGGAACTTGGAGGATTCACAGAAACAAGAACCTGACAACTACGAAATCGATCAATTTCAGAGTATCTCATCAACTAGAAGAACTTACCCACTGAAGATTCCACATGGGAGGACAAGAATTTTGTACAGAAGCATCAGGAACTACTCAAGCATTGAGGACAACACTTTTTGAAAGAGAGGGGCATGTTAGGTCCCTATATTACTAGTGTAACTCCTTATTGTTATTATTACAACCCCCTTATTATACTGTTGTACCCATGTAATCCCCCTATTGTTATTATTGTGCCCCATAGAAGCCCACTATTTTTATTATTATTCCCTTACATTATTATTGTTATGTCGGCTCTGATTATATTATGACTCCTTAAACTCCTATATATAGCAAGGAGGTCTTGTCATTTGTATCATCCAAAAATTGTTCATTTGTGTAATGTAAAGGAGGTTTACCCCTCGTAGAGGCTAAATTCTAAGGCGTTTATCTATCTTTTCTTTATTTTTGTGATATGGTTTCATAACAGATGCTACATCTTACAGTCAAGCAAGTGTGGAAGCTGAGATGTTCCGAGAACTGAACTCTACTTCCTGAGGTGTTAGAATTGCTTTTCGTGAACAAGGTCCATGCTGAGAGTTGGAGATCTACCAGTTTGTCGCCAAGTGTTGTAGTGACTATAACCACCCTCCAACCACCCTCCAAAAAGATAGAAAAGATAGATTAACACCTTAGAATTTAGCCTCTTCGAGGGGGAAACCTCCTTTACATTACAGAAATGAACAATTCCTGGATGATACAAATGGCAAGACCTCCTTTCTATATATATGAGTCTAAGGGGTCATCATATAATTAGACCTGACATAACAATAAAAATGTAAGGGCAGAATACTAACAATAGTGGGCTTCTATGGGGCACAATAGTAACAATATGGGAACTACATGGGCACAATAATATAGTAAGGGGGCTGTACTAATAACAATAAGGGTATTACACTAGTAGTATAGGGACCTAACAGTGTCCTCCATGCTCTTGATCATTCGACACACATTCCAATCCAAGCCAACACAGTTGTCTCGATTAGGGATGATTGGTATATTAGTGCACAAGCCGTATGGTTGTCATATTTTTAATTTCATCCCTAGTGTTGCTCTGCTGCAAGTAGGCTTGGATAGTACCCTGGCAGAGTTATGCAGGAACACAAGCATCACCCTATTGCTAGTGGGCCTAGTTAGTAACTCGATGGAGGTACTTGCATCACCTCTTCACAAAGGAAGCGATTCTCTTCTTTCATCTTATACATTTTTCATTTGTTGGGTCCCTATAATACTAGTGATTACCCCATTACTATTGTAGTTATACCCCTTATTTATATTGTTGTGCCCCTATTACCCCCATATTGTTATTTCTGTGCCCCATAGAATCCCTCTATTGTTATTTTTGTGGCTTTATATTATTATTGTTAGGTCGGCTGGATTATATTGTGACTCCTTAGACTCCTATATATAGAAAGGAGGTTTTGTCATTTGTATCATCCAAGACTTGTTCATTTATGTAATGTAAAGGAGGTTGCCCCCTCGAAGAGGCTGAATTCTAAGGCGTTGATCTATCTTTTCTATCTTTTCTTGAGCTGGTTTCATAACATTTCGTATCAGAGCTTTGGATTCTAGGGTTTCGCTGCTCCAAACAGGTCATCGTGGAATTTTAGCTATAACGTTTTTTTTGTGACGTTTCAGAAGTCGCAAAAAAAACCCATTTCAGAAGAAATCACACTGAAGCTTGGGTCCGAATTTCAGATCTTTTTACGTGATATTTGCGGAGATATGCTCTGAGGAAGTTGGTCTTTTTGCAGATTCCTGAATTACATTCAAAACAGGTGACCTAGGGAAAATCGTCATAACTTTCTCTCTAGGGATCAGATTGAAATTTCGTCAGAAGGTACAGAAAGAGGACGGACTGTAGTTTCTTGTATATCTTTTTCAGAACCATAGGTCGAAAATTGTACACGTGGCACTTCATACAAGTTCACTCTTCTGGAAAGGTCTATAATCAGGTCATCTTGGGAGATTGTGCATAACTCTTTCTTGGAGAATCCAATTTGGATCAGACTGGTGGCATTGGAAGGAGGACACAGAGAGCTACTATAGGTCACAATTTCAGAACTAGATGATTGGAAAGTACATAGATACATCAGAGGAAATATCAAGCTCCTACAAAGTGAAAAAAGGTGTGTAGAGTTTTTTAAATTTTTGCTTAAGCTTGGTTTGAAAATTTATTTTGAAGGAATTCAAAGGGCATAGTAGAGCATTATTATCGGTAACTGATGCCCCGAGGAAAGAAAATGCAAACACCTAGTAAGGAACCTGAAAGCTCTAGCATGACTCATGAAGAAGAGGAAGAAATGCAACATGATATATCAAAATTACAAGACCAAGTGCAACAACTGTCCCTTGCACAAAAAGGAACAGAATCTAAGATGGATGGTTTAAAGAAAGATGTAGAAGCTAAGATGGATGGTTTAAAGAAAGGTGTAGAAGCTAAGATGGAATGTTTAAAGAAAGGCGTAGAAGCTAAGATGGATGGCATGGAAGCTAAGGTGAATGGCATGGAAGCTAAGGTGAATGGCATGGACGCTAAAATTGATGGCATGGATGATAAGATGGAAGAATTGAAGATAAATATGAATAAGTTGCTACAAGAAATGGTCACTAAGGGTGAAAGAGTACTAAAGGAAACTCATGATGAGAACAAAAGAAATGTTAATCATGATTCCATAGACTCTAATGTTGGATCGAAGACTCACCATGTTCCAAAAATCGATATGAGGAAGTTTGATGGCAAGGATCCCGCCACATGGATATTACAGATGGAGCAATTCTTCGATCTCAATAATGTGCAAAACACACAAAAGGTACGTATGGCAACTTTATATTTGGAACCAAATCAGTTTGTATGGTATCAATGGCTTTGTTCTCGTAAACAATTTATCACTTGGGCAATTTTTACGGAAGAATTGATAGCACATTATGAGGATACAAAAAGCAACACTTTTTTTAGCCAATTGATAAGTCTCAAACAAAAGGGTTCAATAATGGAGCACATTGAGGAGTTCCAAAAATTGAACATAAGGGTAAAAGATATTCCAGAGGAGCATAGGATTGATGTGTTCATAGGGTCTTTAAAGGATAATATCCAACATGATGTTCGCCTTTGGGAACCTGATTCATTAGAGAAGGCATTCAGGTTAGCAAGAAAAATGGAAAGCAAAATTATGGCAACTAGGAAGCATACCATTCACAACTATAAAGACGGAAGTGTTGTTGCCCATAGTCTTCCACAACCTACAAGGTTGACACCACAACAATTGGAAGAAAAAAGAGCAAAAGGGCTTTGTTACAATTGTGATAGCAAATACACAAAAGGTCATAAGTGTGCTGAGAAGAAATTATTCTACATAGATTGTGAAGAGGAAGAAGAAAAGGAGCAAGAAAGGTCAAAAGAAGAGGATATATTCCAGGAACAAAGCCTAGATGAAGAACAAATAAATCCGACCATATCTTGTAATGCATTGGGAATTACCACTCCTCAAACCATCAAGATAGAAGGACAAATCAAGAAGAAAAAGGTAATAGTGTTGATTGATTCAGGAAGCACCCACAATTTTATTCATTGTAGGGTAGCAAAAGAATTGAATTGCTTCCTATATCCAGCACCAGAGTGTCAAGTGATGATTGCAAATGGAGGAACAATAAATTGTTCTGGAAAGTGCCATAATATCAAGCTATCCATGGGAGAATATGTATTGACTAGCCCAATGCTTTCCATTCCAATGGGAGGTGCTGATGTTGTACTAGGAGTCCAATGGCTACAATCCTTGGGTACAATAGCTTTTAATTTTCAAGAACTTTTCATGAAATTTTCTGTGGAAGGAAAGGAAGTTGAATTAAGGGGTATTGCAGGGAAACCAGGAAAGATAATCAGCTCTAATGGCATGACAAAGCTTCTAAAAAAGGAGCAAAGAGGTGTAATTGCACAATTATGTTCGCTAGATGTTTCCACATTGGAATCATCTATTTCTCCAGATCTCCAAAAAGTCCTGGACAATCATTCCAAGGTATTTGAGACTCCCAAAGGTCTCCCACCTATGCGTGATCATGATCATGCTATTCATCTGATTCCAGGAAGTGTTCCTCCAAACATCAGGCCGTACAGATATCCCTATGTCCAAAAAAGTGAAATTGAACGTATGGTTGCAGAAATGCTAGAGGCTGGTATAATTCAACCGAGTCAAAGTTCTTTCTCAGCTCCAGTAGTATTGGTGCACAAGAAGGATGGATCATGGCGCATGTGTCCAGATTATAGGGAGCTCAACAAGCTCACTATTAAAGATAAGTTCCCCATTCCTGTCATTGATGAATTACTGGATGAATTGCATGGATCAATTTACTTCACCAAGTTGGATCTTCGTTCGGGATATCATCAAATCAGAATGAAGATTGAAGACATTCCGAAAACGGCATTTAGAACTCATGAGGGTCATTATGAATTTTTGGTCATGCCTTTTGGCCTTACCAATGCACCTTCAACATTTCAAGGTTTGATGAATTCAATTTTCAAACCATTCCTTAGAAAATTTGTGTTAGTATTTTTTGATGATATACTAATCTACAGCAAGTCTTGGAAGGATCATGTTGAACATGTTGACAAGGTGCTACAACTATTGGAGGAGAAACAATTATATGCAAAAAGATCCAAATGTTTCTTTGGAGTCCAGGAGGTGGAATATTTGGGTCATATTGTATCTCATGAAGGAGTTAAGGTAGACCCTAGCAAAATTAAAGCCATTAAGGAATGGAAAATCCCCACATCCATAAAGCATCTGCGAGGATTTCTTGGGTTGACAGGGTATTATCGCAAGTTTGTTAAGAATTATGGGAGAATAGCAGCACCTCTAACAACATTATTGAAGAAAGATTCATTTTCATGGACTCCGGAAGCAACAAAGGCCTTTGAACATCTTAAAGAGGCAATGTGCCAAGCACCGGTCTTAGCTACACCGGACTTCACAAAAACCTTTATTGTGGAATGTGATGCTTCAGGAAATGGAATTGGTGCTGTTCTAATGCAAGATGAAAGACCCATTGCTTTTGAAAGTCGTCCAATCAAGGGAAAGTTTTTAAGCAAAGCTATTTATGAGAAGGAAATGTTGGCAATACTCCATGCACTTAAGAAATGGCGACCCTACCTAATGGGAAGACACTTCAAGGTAAAAACGGATCATGATAGCCTTAAATACTTTTTAGAACAAAGATTATCCTCTGAAGAGCAACAAAAGTGGGTCACAAAGATGTTGGGTTATGACTTTGAAATCATCTACAAAAAAGGGAAGCAAAATGTGGTGGCAGATGCACTCTCAAGAAAGGATGAGGATGTGGAAGCATTGTTGTGTGCCATTTCTATTATCCAACCAGATTGGATAAACGAAGCAAAGGAGGAATGGAAGAATGACGAAGAAGTGTGGGCACTTATTCGAAAGCTACAACAAGATTCCAGTACTTCTGATACATTTAGCTGGCAAAATGATTCGTTATGGTACAAAGATCGCTTATACCTCTGTAAGAATTCCCAGCTAAAACAAAAGATTCTTATGGAATTGCACACTTCTCCCTTAGGAGGGCACTCAGGATTTTTAAAAACTTACCACAGGGTTAAGAAGGAATTTTTTTGGGATGGCCTTAAATCAGATATTCAAAAGTTTGTGGCGGAATGTTTGGTTTGCCAACAAAATAAAGTTGAAACAATTAAGACACCGGGTCTATTACAACCTTTATCCATTCCAAGCCAACGTTGGGAGGAGGTTTCAATGGATTTTATCACAGGTTTACCCAAGTCTGAGGGAAAGAGTGTCATCATGGTGGTAGTTGACAGACTTACCAAGTATGCACACTTTTGTGCATTATCACATCCATTTAAAGCCAGTACAGTTTCTACTGCATTTATGGAAACAGTTCAAAAGCTACATGGAAACCCAAAGATTATTGTAAGTGACAGAGATCCCATTTTCACTGGAAATTTTTGGACAGAATTATTTTCTTGTCTTGGTACTCAGTTAGCTCATAGCTCATCTTATCATCCTCAATCTGATGGGCAAACTGAGATAGTAAACAAATGTTTGGAAGGATATCTTCGTTGCTTTGTATCTGATAAACAGACACAATGGGTCAAATGGTTGCCTCTGGCTGAATGGTGGTATAACACTTCCTTCCATACAGCAACAAAAATGACCCCATTTATGGCACTTTATGGGTATCAACCACCATCCATCACATCATATTTAAGAGAAAATTCTAAGGTTCAGGCAGTGGAACATCACATCGAACATCAACAACAAGTCCTCCAACTCTTAAAGGATAACCTCGTGTTGGCACAAAATAGAATGAAACAACAGGCAGATCAACATCGCAGTGAAAGAAGTTTTGATGTAGGTGATTGGGTATTCCTACGGCTACAACCATATAAGCAAATGTCCCTAAAGCAAGCTAAGAAGGATAATAAATTATCACCAAAGTATTATGGTCCGTACAAGGTGTTGCAAAAGATTGGTACTATGGCATACAAATTGGAGCTTCCTGCAGCTTCTCGATTGCACCCAGTTTTCCATGTTTCATGTTTAAAGAAGGTTATAGGCGACAAGCTCCCAGTTCAAACAATATTGCCAGAACTTGACGAGGAAGGAAAAATTATATTGGAACCGGAAGCAGTCACAGAAACAAGAACTCGACAGCTACGAAATCGATCAATTTCAGAGTATCTTATCAAGTGGAAGAACTTATCCGCTGAAGATTCCACATGGGAGGATGAGAATTTTATGCAGAAGTATCCAGAACTACTCAAGCGTTGAGGACAACACTTTTTTGAAGGAGAGGGGCATGTTGGGTCCCTATAATACTAGTGATTACCCCATTACTATTGTAGTTATACCCCTTATTTATATTGTTGTGCCCCTATTACCCCCATATTGTTATTTCTGTGCCCCATAGAATCCCTCTATTGTTATTTTTGTGGCTTTATATTATTATTGTTAGGTCGGCTGGATTATATTGTGACTCCTTAGACTCCTATATATAGAAAGGAGGTTTTGTCATTTGTATCATCCAAGAATTGTTCATTTATGTAATGTAAAGGAGGTTGCCCCCTCGAAGAGGCTGAATTCTAAGGCGTTGATCTATCTTTTCTATCTTTTCTTGAGCTGGTTTCATAACATCATTTTTTTGAAATTTTTCACATTTTAATTTTTTCATTTTTCATTTTTCATAACTGTGCATAACAATTATTCATTTCAGGGGTGAAAAAGGGATCACAACTTAATGAGAGATGAAGAAGTTGTTCCTTCAGAGACAGTTTATATAGACCTCTGACATGCTTGTTAAGGCTTTCCCCCTTACATTACTCTACTTGACTGAGATGACAAGGATTAACCCAAAAACAACTGAATAGAGTAAGTGACACTTATTATCATGCAATAATTGTGTTTTCACCAAGGTTCACTTCGAACAATACGTATTTTCCATTGATGTATCATTGAATGAGAAAAACAAGTTCGTCACGTAGAGGCAGGAAAACAGATAACCAAGTATTGAAAATTGCACAAGTCCTCTTGTACTTTACCCACCTTGTTTCAAGAGTTGCACACATTTTCATGTAAAACTAACCTATGAATGTAAATAAGAAAACAAACACAAAAAAAATCATAAGCATAAGTAAATGCGTAACAAAAGCGAGTAAGAAAATAAGCAAGAAAACAAGCAAACCAAAAACAAACACTACTCCTACTCCTAAGCTAACAGTGCATGGGTCTACTCATGTGAAGTGATACTTCCAATTAAGCCATCGAGCATTGATTGACCCATGTTGGTGAAGGTATCATTTTGTGAACAACATAGTTGTGTGAACCAGAAAACATGAAAGAGATAACAATGAAGACAAACACACTCTGAGTTTAAATGCATCTAGAGAATGTAAGTGAGTGCAAGTGCATGACATGCAATCTATGGACTTAGCATGGTGTTGTGTGACACTACATGGAACTATTAAACAGACGCATACTCTTGACTGTGACATTCAAGGAAACAAAAGAAACAAAGACAACTTGTCTCATGCACATGTGTTTGCTATGTAAGATTCCTCCAATGCATGAGTGATAGGATCATGTAATTCAAGTGGAGGAAGTATGATCCATGTGTAAGATTGATCTTCAATGCATATAGATGAGTGATGAGGAGCCTTGGATGTTTCAACAATTTCCTGATCAGAAGTGAAGCCAACCTCAGAAAAATGAGGGCCTGACATAACCATCATCTCAAGCTAAAATGCGTTGACATTCTGAGAGGTTTTGACTTTGTTGATAGATAGATCATCATAGACTAGTGTCTCATACATATTAACAATGATTGAATCAACATCATGATCGGATGAAGAAGCAAAGAGATCAGGACAACCAAGATCAAAAAATTCAAGATGTTTGTCGGAATCCTCATGATTTGATGAATCACATAGAGGGGTATATGAGAAGAAAGAATGTTCACCCTCTGCATTCCCAGAAAAGGGAGATGAAGAATCAAGTGGATGTTCAATGAATTATTTTTCTCTCCATTGTTGAATGATGGATTTACATATAGTGTGTTCTATGAATTATCAATAATGGGTGTATCTGTAGACAAAGATACACATGCGAAATCAAGGATGATATAATCACTAAAGATTTCAGGAAAACGCGGAAGAGGCTTGGATAGAAGGGTGTCATCCTTTGGCGAGGATTGACACTGAAGCTCTCAACCATAATCTTCAACACCAACTCCGTCGATAACTTGATCCTCGTTCACAACAAGTGTAGTGTCCAGAATGGAATATCAGAAGACAATGCAATCTAGAGGATCATCAGAATACGAAGATGAAGGTTGAGGTATGAAATACATGTAACAACCCATGGGATTAGCAACCAAGTCTACGCGACAAGTGAGAGAAGTGATGTTGGGAGGATGTGACAATTGAATGGATGTGTGTGCCTGTCCTCCCACATCACTTTGTGGTGGTGGAGTTTTTTGATGGGGGGACGACAGACAATCACTTGTGACAACAACCGTGTTTTTCTGTGATTGTGCAGCTCCATCATTAAAGTATGCTAAGCAGGGCTGAGGGTTGAACTTTTGCTTAGGATTGATAGATTTGGTAAGACAATATTCAAATCTTTCCATGAGATGCTCGAATTTCATTCAACTTTTCAGATCTTCAAACTGCAATACACGGAAGAAGTCCCAAAATTCCATACGTGATTCTTGTGGGGTCTTCGCTTTTCTTAACAGTTTTTGGTCAAGAGGTTCCGGATCAAAATTATGAAAAGTAGATTCAATGAGATCATAAAACTGCTCAAGTGAGTGCACGTTATTGGGCAGCAGACTCCAACACCAACGTTGTGGGGATTCGCGAAGTATGTATGAAAGCAACACGCTTACCTCCTCTGCATAGAACTCGTTTGCATCCTCAACGATTGCATATAGGTCTTCTAAGTAATCAAGCTAGGCTACTCTGCCTTCACCATCATACTTGAATTCAGACAAGAGATCACTTCCTCACGATGTCGATAGGTTTGGCCTATGAAAAACATCGTGGAGGGATGAGTGTGACAAAATCCATGACGTATGTGCAAAGATAAAAAATGGATGATAGGACACAACTTGTCATTTTTCCCTCCTTATAGCACTAGAATGTTGATGGTGGTGGACACGCCAACATGTTAGGGGATCTCCCCAGTAAGAAGTCCCAACTAGACCTCAGATTATTTGGTGTAGGAGTCCTAGCAGTGGGTCGTACAATATCGCCTTGATTGCGGTTGCACATAGAGGTAAGAAATATGTCCTTTTTGGTAGCAAGGGTCTGACATTCACAACAAGCCAGGGAAGGTGCATAAATTATTTTAACACGTGAAAGATGGAATGAGTGTGCCCCTTGGAAACCTATGTAAACACATAGCTTGGAAGGAAACACATGAGAAAAGATGATTCAAAGCTGGAAGGAAGGTAAACCAATAATGCAAAGTGATGGTTAAACCAACTCCACATTTTAGTAAGATTCATACATACATATACAAAAGATTCCATACATATAGGTGTAAGCAAACAAATACATATATCATTAAAGTAAACAAGTTAACTGGAATACAATAACAACATATGCATGAAACGTGATGGCTCTGTTATATTATGAAGTAAAAGTTCCAATAATATAGTACAACCATGACCAACCACTAGTCCCGATAATGGAATGTTACAATCACTGCTGCCTACTCCTCTAAAGACATGTACTAGATCTGCACTGTGGAGAAACCAAGGCTCATTACAATACTCTCCAACCTTTCTCTAAGATACTCCTATCAGAAGCATGACTGACCAAAAGCACCAACAATGAGTTATGAGGTACTATAAATAGTAAATGGTGGTGTGACCCTTGACATTCCCCTTTGTGATTGTTCCCCTACTGTCATGACTCTTCAACTACTCTATGCCTGTTACATTCAACTATCAACACTTGGACTTCCACTTTACAAGATGTTACATACAATATGCACATGTACCCACGCGAGACAAAATAACTTCAACAAGCCACAAAAGACATCACTAAGACTCGAACAATTGTGGGAAGACCATCTCTTCAACATCCTCATGATCATCAATGGTGGTGAATGGATGCCAAGCTTGGTCATCCGTGATGGTGTCCATGAGCTCAATGGTGACATCCTCTTGAACATGAACTCTTGCCTCCGTTGCATTTGGGTACACTGATATGGCTCCTTTGTCAAACTCGTCTTATATCATGCACATCATCATCTTGAGTGCATCTAGACCAGAAACATACTCATGCATAGCGTCTATGTTGATCTCCATGTGTTTGTTGGTGAGCATGCACATTAACTTGTCAAAATACATGTTCAGCTCCAGTTGGACATGCTTCTTGTCTACCCCTCAGTGAGTGTGACAAATGGGTGGGATCGCATGCGTGCACACAATGAAATACATATTCTTGAACACCCTTGCATTTGATCGACATCAATGCTCACCGTTTCTGCTCCATGCCATCTACTGGATGGATCCATAACGTGTATGGGTGCAGTTTCATAATTTGTGTGCATATTGTGCCTCTTGTTGTACCTATTCCTACTGCAACTCCTTCTCTCGTTTGTGTAGGTCCTATTTTTCCCTGGGTTGCCACTTTTGCAACTACAACTCCTTCTTTGTTTCTTTCTCTACCTTCATGGGATCTTCCTATTGCGCTGTCAGCTCATAGGCTCAATCTCAAAAGTTTATTTCATCACAAGTGGATCTACTTGAACTTGCAACTTTGCTCTGCCTCTACGCTATCAACAACCTTTCTCTTTCCATTTCTGCACGCAGTTCTTCTACATTTTTCTACTTGTTGTGGTGCCACTATCATTTCATCTTGATATCCTTGTCTCTAAACAAATTGATGTCTTCATAGATAGGCAAGTTCATAGACACTTGATCGACTACATCCCAGTTGTGCTCTCAACAACGTCTTTGACTCTGCTCTCTTGGAAGCCAATGTACCTATGCTGGTGAGAGGAAAACGAACACCTGTGATACCTCAACACATAGAAACACTCATGGCAAGAAATCTATTAGTTGAAAACCAAAAAAAACTAGGGGGCTAACATGCAACATACCTGTGTGATTGTCTATGAATATTGTGCAATTTTAACCAGGAGGTTGGGAGACTAACTACCAAAACTGCACAAGGAAAATTCCAGGCAGTTAGGAGGCTAACTGAGTGCTAGAACTACATAATGCATAGTCTAGCCTGGCCTCCTGAGGACTAAAACTGCGCAATGTGCAATTTCAATCATGAGTGACATGCAAATCAACAAATTGTGTTGCACAATTTTTGGGGCCAGCAAGGCACTGCCTCCCAGAATTTCATAATGCAAGACTGAAGGTTAGTGCTGGGTAAGACTTGTACAATTTCAAGAGGGAAGGTAGGGGACCTTCACTTCCAGAAATGTGCAACACTAGTCGGGCAAGGCAAGGTTTAGGCCAAGGTAGCCTAAACCAACCGACAGGTGACTGAAAACATGAGAAGTATGATTGCATGGTGAAATTGAGTGTAAAAAAGAGTGAATGTTCATGCATGCAAACAATATGTATAGGCTTCCGAAAATGAGAAAGTATGCATGTGTGTGAAGTGGCTTGGCGTAATGGCAACCATCAGTGAAAAAATAGTGTCATGCATGTGAGAGTAGTGAGATGAAAACGAAAACTGAAATGGTGCTTCTATAAGCTAACATACATGAAAACAACAAGAAGTTCTCATTGAAATGATGCGGAAATCACTTACACAAAGTGAAACACAAAAAGTGACAAAAATGTAGTGTAAGACATGAGAAGCAGACTTACCCTGCAACAACTGAGCTGAAAGTTTTGAAGAGTCCTAGATGTGATGTGGGATGTTAGAGTTGCAAATTTGATGTGGGGAATGGGCTCTACAACATCTGGTTCATAAGTTTGATAAGATCGAGGTTATGATGTGCATGCCACAAATATAGGAAATAGCGACACTTGGTGAGAGGCTTATGAAATGATCTTTGCATGTAATCTCCAGCTGCTAAAAATAGATCGCTCAAATCTAGGGATACCTTTTACATGTTTCCTTTTTCTATTTCGGGAAGAGAAGCCCATGCATGCAAATTTGTTTTTCTCAGTCCCGGAGGGAAGCAGTCAACCTGAAGGTACACTCATCAGTCTACGAGCCTGGGATGAAAATTTGTGTAGTTTTTGGGATGATCTAGGCTAGCTGTCCTTGAGGGATTGCACAATTTCTGGGGTCAGTAGGTGACTGTCTCCCAGAATTGAGCAATTTTTGGGCTGAGCTTCAGTGCTGGGTCAAATTGTGCAGTTTTCCCAAGGAAACTTGTTTGACTATTCTGCATAATTTTGGATCTCAGTAGGCTACCAAATAGATTTGTGCAATCCTTGGGTTGAGCAGAGCTAGCTGTTTATCAGGAATTTTGAAATTTCTAGGCCGTGCAGGTCACTGCCTCCCATAATTGCGTAATTTCTAGGCTAAGGTCTAGTACCAGGTCAGATTGGGTAGTTTTCTGAAGGAGGACTGCGTGAATTTTCTGTGCAATTCTAGAGCCCAGCAAGTTGCATAGCTGATTTGTACAATTTATGGAGGGAAGGTTGGATCCCGTCCAGAATTGCGCCATTTTCTATGGGAGTGTCTCAGCCAGAAAATGGTCTGAGTCCAAAATCCCGGCCTACGGGAGAAAGATAGACAAGCTAACATACGTAGGCCAACAGGCCACTAAAACACAACTGAAGCCTATGTACTTGATAGTACAAGACATGTTGTTGTGGATGGTTGGTAGGAAGGCTCCAAAAAGTAGCTAAGGAAAAAATTTGGAGGGTGGTTGTAGATGCTACAACATATTAGTAATGGGAAGTTGAAGAAGGACACTAGAAAGTGTTATGAGTTCCACAAAATCCCCAATCACAATATTGATGAATGTCACTCATAACACTCATTCGTTGGTACACTTAAAGAAATAGAAGGAAACTCTGGCCCAGATTCTAATTTAGAAGAAAATAAAGGAAAACATATCATTAATGTTGAAATCAATGCTACCATTCATTACCACAAGTGTGCAACCAAAATGGTTAGAGGGTTTTGAGCAAGGAGAGCACCTATTCAATTCATAGATGTGGGTAAAGGTCAACCTCCTATATTTCATTATTAGTGGTGGGAGCTATATGACCTTGATGTCAGCTAAGTTCGTGAAGATATTAAGATATCAATAGTGCCACACCCAAAACCATACACCATTAGTTATTGGAGCCATGAATGAGAAATGCATGTCACCTAACAATGTCACCTAACCTATGGGATCAAGCTTCAAAGTGACGGGGAGCGAGTGGAGGGGGGGAGAGAGATGAAAAGTGAGAGGTTGAGATATATCATGGGTGGGAATGCAATCAGAGGAGGGGAGTGAGTGAGGGAGAGAGGCATAGAGAATGATAAAGGCATGGAGATAGATATAGAGATGGATGATAAAGATAGAGAGAGATATATAGTTGAAGTGGGGTTGTCGTCAAGAATGGATTGACTGAGGGAGGGAGGGATAGAGAAATAGAGGAAGTGGAGGGAGGAGCGAGAAAGAGAGTGAGAGGGAGGGGTAGGGAAAGAGGGAGGGAGTGAAGAAGGATGGGAGGGTGAGGGATATAGGAATATAGAGATAGAGGGAGGAATATGGAATGTTCATGTGTGTGTGTGTGTGTGTGTGTGTGTGAGAGAGAGAGAGAGAGAGAGAGAGAGAGAGAGAGAGATCGAGAGAGAGATAGGGATATAGAGGTAAATTTGGAGGGTAGAGAAAGAGATATTTGGAGGGGATTTGTTTTAAAGAACAAATTAAGTGAGAGGGGGGGGATATAGAGGTAAAGTTGGATGGTAGAGAGAGAGATATTTGGAGGGGACTTGATGTAAATAAAAAACTAATTGAGGAAGAGAAGGAGGGTGAAAGTGGAGGCAGAGAGAGGGAGGGCAGTGGAGAAGAGAGAGAGAGAGATAATGGACAGTGAGAGAAGAAGGAGGAAGAGAGAGTGAAGAGAGGTGAATAGATATGGAAAGAGTGTTTGGGAGGGGGGGGGGAAGAGAGAGTAATAGTGAGAGAAAGGAGGGGACAAGAGAAACAGAAATAGGAGAGAGATAGGAAGGGAAGTAGAGATGGAATAAGAGAGAGAGAGAGAGAAGAAGGGGAAGAGGGAGATGAATAGGGGGAGTGAGATGTTGGGTGTGGAGCTTGGTTATCTTTTATATTAAAAGGTATCGCCACATTGGACCCCAGTTCAAAATGAGGTGGCAACGCTGCTTGAAAAATATTCACTGCAGGGGGTTCCAGGGGGGGGCGGCTGCGACCTTTGGGGAGCCCCCCTTGGGGGGGGTTTCGGGGGCAGCGCCCCCGAAGCTAAGAATAGATGTAAATTTTCCCTATAAAAGTATATTAATTTCTAGTCAGTTTGGGTCGTTCATTAGGTGGAGATCTGACGATAGAAGTTATGTTTAGGATTTTTTTCCCTACAAGGCAACCCCTCACTATATATGAGGTAATTGTATTGCATTTGTGTAGATCTGTCTTTTGAGTGAGAAAGAGAGAGGAGATTGAGAGTGAGGAGGGTGTTACAGCAGATCTGCTGTAGGTTGTATCTCTTCAGTTTGCTGGATAATATAAAAGGAAGGACTGGTTGTTTCTCTGTGGACGTAGCCCAAACTGGGTGAACCACGTATATCTATGTCTCTCTTCTTTTATACGTTTTCTGTGTTTATATTTCTGCAATATTTTATGTGTTCCATTGCTCCGTAATATATAATTTTCTAACAACTAGTATCAGAGCCGAAGGTATTTTTTTGGCTGACAAACTCGCAGGAGAGAAGGATTCCTGGTTTGAGTGGGAGAAATGGTGGAAGATGGTAAGTTTAGGGTCAAGAAATTTAATGGCCAAATCTTCTCACTATGGAAGATGCAGATGGAAGATTATCTGTATCAGAAAGATCTGTACCTACCATTGGGTGGAAAAGCAAAGATGCCAACAGGTATGACAGATGAAGAATGGAACCTTCTCGATAGAAAGGAACTCAAAATAGTATGGTTGTGCCTCTCAGAGTCAGTCGCCTTCAACATTTCGAAGGAAATAAAGACGAATGGTTTGATTAAGGCGTTGGCGAAACTATATGAAAACCATTCAGCCTCAAATAAGGTATTTCTTATGAAGCGTTTATTTAATATGAAGATGTCGGAAGCTGGATCTATTGCAGACCATTTAAGTGATTTTAATACTGTTACAAGTCAGCTAAGTTCTGTAGGGGTAAACATTGATGATGAAGTTAAAGCTATGTTATTCTTGTGCTCATTGCCAGAAAGTTGGAATGGTTTAGTAATGGCCATCAGTAACTCTATTTCTGGATCTAGTACTTTAAAGTTTGATGATGTTGTTGGTGCTATCCTTAGCAAGGAAATGCGATGGAAAAGCTCCGGTGATACATCGGGTAATGATTTGAGTGCATAGTCTTGGGGAAGAAAAATGGAAAGAGGAAAGAGCTCAAGATATCGCAGTAAATCAAGGAAAGGAAGATCCAAGTCCAGATTGGGGATAGTTTGCTAGAAATGTGGAAAGAAAGGACACCTAAAGAAAGACTGTAGATCTCGGAAGGGAAAAGAAGGAGATGCACAACAAGAAAACAATGATGAAGAAAATGTGAAAGGTGAGGTGTTACAAGATGGTTTGATTCTTTCTTTCAAAAATATTACTGATTCCTAGGTGGTAGATTCAGGGGCCTCATTCCATTCCACACCTGATAAAAAATAATTTCATGATTATGTTCAAGGATATTTTGGACAAGTCCATTTGGGTGATGATAAACCTTGTAAAATTGTTGGAATGGGTAAGTTTCTTGTAAAACAGTAGAATGGAAACCAACGGCTACTAAAGGAGCTAAGGCATGTTCTAGATCTGAAGAAAAATCTGATTTCAAGAGGGTAGTTAGGTGGTGAATGTTGTGTGACAACTTTCACAGATAAAGCTTGGAAGGTCACCAAAGGAGCCCTGGTAATAGAAAAAGGTGAAAAGGTTGGTACATTTTATTTATGTAATGGTATTTCTAACTCTATTAATGCTTTAACTTCCAAAGGAGCAGATGCAGCATTATGGCATCATAGGCTTGGACACATAAGTGAGAAGGGGAAAAAGATCCTTCACACAAGGAATTTGTTGGCGAGTTTGAAGAATGTTGATTTGGACTTCTGTGAGAATTTCATTTATGGAAAACAGAAGAGAGTTAGATTTCTCAGAGTTGGGAAAGAAAAAAAGAGCGAAAAATTAGAGCTTTTGCATACAGATGTATGGGGTCCTGCTCAGGTCTCATCTCTTGGTGACTCTCGTTATTATGTTACTTTTATTGATGATGCAACTAGAAAAACTTGGATTTATTGTACTAAGAATAAATTTGATGTATTTGATACTTTCAAGAAATGGAAAGCTTTGGTTGAGATTAAGACATGAAAGAAATTGAAGTTTCTCAGATCAGACAAGGGAGGTGAATATTATAGCAATGAGTTTGATAGGTACTGTTTAGGGCATGGAATTCATAGAGAGAAGACAGTTCCAAGAACACCACAAGAAAATGGTGTGTCACAAAGGATGAACTGAACAATCATGGAGCGTGCAAGATGCATGAGATTGCATGCAGGGTTGCCTTTACAATTTTGGGCAGATGCTGTAGATACTGTTGTTTGTCTAATAAACAGAGGGCCTTCAAGTTCCCTGGATGGTGGTGTTCCAAAGGAAGCATGGATAGGTAAAAAGGTAAACTACTCTTTTTTAAAGCCTTTTGGTTGTGAGGCCTTTGTCCATATTAATAAAGAAAATAGAAGAAAGCTTGAGGCAAAATCAAACAAATGTAGCTTTATTGGATATGGTGTTAATGATTTTGGTTATCGCTTATATGATTATAAAATTCACAAAATCATTAGGAGCAGAGATGTAATATTCAATGAAAAGGTCTTGTATAAGAATTAGTTGTAGGAAAAGAAACAGGAAAAACAAAACAAGGAATTCACAGTTCTTGATGAGATCACTGAAAAAGTAAAGGTGCCTAAAAATAATAATAATCAACAACCACAACCAAAGCAACCACCATAATAGCAACAAGCACCCCAAACACCTGAAAGTGGTGTTAGAAGATCTACCAGGATACGTAGACCCCCTAAATGGTACTCTCCTTGATTATATTATTTATTGTTGACTGATTTTGGTGAACCCGAATGTTATGAAGAAGCAATGCAGGTTGAAAGCAGGAAGAAGTGGGAGCTAGCCATGGAAGAAGAGATTGACTCCTTAATGCATAACCAGACTTGGGACTTAGTAAAGTTACCTGCAGGTAAAACTACATTGTATAATAAATGGGTTAAGAGGCTGAAGGAAGAAGATGGAGGAAAACCGAGGTACAAAGCTAGACTTGTGGTGAAGGGGTTTGCACAGAAGAAAGGTATTTATTTTGATGAAATATTTTCTCCTGTTGTTAAAATGACTTCAATCAGAACTATTCTAAGTCTTGTAGTAGCTGAAGATTTGCATCTTGAGTAGTTAGATGTAAAGACAACCTTTCTCCATGGGGATTTGGAGGAAGAGATATATATGCAGCAGCCACAAGGATATGAGGTAAAAGGGAAGGAGAAACTAATGTGTAGGTTGAAGAAGAGCTTGTATGGCTTAAAACAGGCTCCAAGGCATTGGTATCTAAAATTTGACAAGTTTATGTCTGAACAAGGTTATACTAGATGTCGCTCTAATCATTGTGTCTATCTAAAAAAGCAAAATGATTGCAGCTATATTATATTGTTATTATATGTAGATGACATGCTTGTTGTAGGGTCTTACATGCAGGAAATAAATGTGCTCAAAAGAAAATTGGCAAATTCATTTGCAATGAAGGATTTGGGAGCTACAAAACAAATCCTTGGTATGAGAATAACTAGAGACAAGAAAAGTCGCAAACTAACACTATCTCAGAATGAGTACATACAAAAGGTGTTGAAAAGATTTAATATGCACAATGCAAAACTAGTTAGTACACCTTTTGCTAGCCATTTTAAACTTATTAAGGAAATGTGCCCTAAGACACACGAAGACATGGATTATATGTCTAAAGTTCCATATGCATCAACAGTTGGAAGCTTAATGTATGCAATGGTCTGCACAAGGCCTGATATTGCACATGTAGTGGGAGTTGTAAGTCGGTACATGAACAATCTAGGAAAGGAACATTGGATGGCAGTGAAATGGATTCTCAAATATTTGAAAGGTACCACAAATCATGCATTATTCTTTGGTGGTTCAAACATTTCTCTACAGGGATATGTTTATGTAGATATGATAGGTCACAGAGATAACATGAGGAGCACTACAGGATATGTATTTACTATAGGTGGAACAGCTGTCAGTTGGGTTTCAAAAATCGAAAGTGTTGTTGCACTTTCAACAACAGAGGCAGAGTATGTTGCTGCAAGAAAGGCTAGTAAAGAAATGATTTGGTTACAAAGGTTTATGGGTGAATTGGGTAAGGAGCATGATATGGGCATGTTATACAGTGATAGCCAAAGTGCCATTAATCTTGCAAAGAACTCAGCATTTCATTCTAGGACTAAACACATACATCTCGAGTACCATTTCATACGATTAGTGTTGGAAGATGGAGAGTTGAAGCTAGAAAAGGTACACACTAGCCAGAATCCTGCAGATATGCTAACAAAAGTTGTAACCAGGGAGAAAGTGAGAATATGCTCAGTTTAAATTGGTCTTCAAGTATGATGAAGAAGATGAGAAACAGCTAGGTCCAAAGAGGAGTCATTGTCCAGCAAATGAAGCAGCGGCGGAGTTGCTATAATTAGTCTCCAAGTGGGAGATTTTTGGGTGTGGAGCTTGATTATCTTTTGTATTCAAAGGTATCACCACATTGGACCCTAGTTCAAAATGGGGTGGCAATGCTGCCCGAAAAATATTCGCTGTAGGGGGGTTCCGACGGGGGCAGCTGTGACCTTTGGGGAGCCCCCCCGAAACTAAGAATAGATGTAAAATTGGCTTGTAAAAGTATAGTAATTTCTAGTCAATCTAGGTCGTTCATTAGGTAGAGATCTAATGATAGAAGTTATGTTTAGGGTTTTTTGCCCTAGAAGGCAACCCCTCACTATATATGATGGAATTGTATTGCATCTATGTAGATCTGTATTCTGCGTGAGAAAGAGAGAGGAGATTGAGAGTGAAGAGGGTTTTACAGCGGATCTGCTGTAGGTTGTATCTCTTCAGTTTGATAGATAATATAAAAGGAAGGACTGGTTGTTTCTCCTTGGACATAGCCCAAATTGGGTGAACCACGTATATCTATGTCTCTCTTGTTTTATGCATTTTCTGTGTTTATATTTCTACAATATTTTATGTGTTCCATTGCTCCGTAATATATAATTTTCTAACATGAGAGGCAAATGGAGATAAAGTAATGGAGTAGAATGGGAGGAATATAGTGAGGAAGAGAGAGATAGAGAGAGAAAGGGAGAGAGACAGAAGAATAAGAAGAGGGAGGAAAATATAGGGGGTGAGATGAAAAGGGTGAGAAAGTAATGGATTATAAAGGGAGGAAGATAGTGAGGGAAAGAGGGAGAAGGAGAGAGCGGGGAATATAGAGATAAATATGGAGAAGAGATAGAGAGACACAAATAAATCTATAAATGGAGATAAAGAGATATACAGTGGGTAGGGGGGACAGAGGGAGAAGGAGACATGGAGGGAGGAGAGAGAGAAGGATGGGGGGAAGATTGAGATAGGAAAGAGAGATATGGATATAGAGTGGAAGAACAAAGGGATAGAGAGAGAGAGGAATATGGAGAGACACCGAGAGAGAGAGAGAGAGAGAGAGAGAGAGAGAGATAAAAGGATGGAGTGAGTAGAGAAAGAAGAAGAGAGAGATAAATAAAAAGAGAGATATAGATAATGAGTGAGTTTGAGAAACAAACATATAAGCAGAGGAGGGAGACAGAGAGAATGAGGGAAGAATACATAGAGATACACGAAGAAGCATGTAAATGGGAATATAGATATAATGACTTGGGGGGAGAGAAAGATAGAGATAGGGAAGGAGATAGGTAGGGAGGAGAGAGAGAAGGAGGGAAGGGAGATTGAGATAAGAGATAGAGAGAGGGAGATAGAGTTGAAGAGGAGAGGTATAGATAGGGAATAAGAAATAGAGGTGGATATAGAGTGCAAAAGAGAAGGAGAGAGGGATGGATGTAGATATTGAAGGGGAAGAAGATAGAGATAGATAGAGAGAGAGGGAGAGGGAGAGAGATGGAGATATGGTGATGGGGGAGAGAGGGAGAGAGATAGTGAGGGAGTGATTGCAAATTTCATTTTTCTTCTTGCATTATCTTCATGATTAAGTAATTTCTAATATTTATCATTCATGTTGATTTGATATAACATAGGGTTAAAATTGTTAAGTGATTTAATATATAAAATGAAGATAAAAATACGTATCTAATAATGTGATTTTTAGATTTGGTATTTGTTTGGATACATGTGTCAGAAGGGATAAAATTTGTTTCAATTTGTTTGGTATCATCAACTAAATGTACTACCAGTAATATGAACAAATGAAATTTATTTAAAAACCCAATCCAAACACCTTAAAAAATTCATGTTAGAGTCCTCACTTCGTAGATGTAAATTCAACCTAGATGAAAATTCAATTTATATATTTCTTTGGTTTTATGATTTTTCTGTCAAGATTTATATTGCAATAAATAAAGTTTACATTTGAAAGAAAGGAAAATATATATGTAAGAAATATACATTATTAAAAAAAATGCAATGGAAATAAAGAAGACATAAAAGAAATAATGAAATAGAGATCATATTTAGTTAAAGCAGTGATCTAATCAGAATGTGAGTTTCAAGGCCCTAAATTCTATAGAGAAAAATATGTGACGTGTACGTGACAAGGAAACAAAATAAAGAGAACCAACTGCAATAAAATATGTGATAAAGACTGAGATATGCACATGGCAATAAAGTTTTGAAAATAAAGGTTGATTTTATTAATGATAAAAAGTATAGCCAAAAAATTGAAAGGCAGACTTCTGCAAAATTCTTTGACCAATCTCAACAAGAAACTACAACAATGTAATATGAAATCATATATAATAGTTTGGAAAACAAACAAGGATGGAAGTTGATCGAATACTTCAAGAAAGTGTAGATATGGGAAGCTTATTTTCCTCTAAAGGATTGTTAATTGCATTTGTTAAAAGATGACCAGACCTTCGCACAACAACAAAATTGATTAGAAAACACAATATACCTAAAATTTTCCTTAATAAACTTAATGGATTCACCATAACTTGTCCCCATTTGATGAAACGAATTGTTTTCACCATCAATATTAGCTTTCAACTTTTAAGGAAGATAAAATGAGAAGGAATATTCACAACTTAGAAATTTTATACGATACCTCTCTTCATAGTTCTCTCTCCTTTGCCTTCGTAGATCTACTCTCTTATTAAAAGACTTGAAATTAGCTTTGGGAAGTTCCTACTTTTAAAATATTGTGTTACAATTCATTATTTAATCAATTATAAAGTGAGAGGAAGGAAGGTTCTAAAGGCATAACAAAATTTATTCATGTTTGATCCTAGTAGGTGGGACCCTTGTTTCCATTAATTGGGTTTAACAATTCCTTCTCGTAAAGAATGAAACTTTGTGACAAAATATTCTTCCCCACATAATATCCAACGAAAAACATAATATAAAATATCAAAAATGGGCATACCGTAGTTATATGTGCAGCTGTCCAAACATATGCCACATTATTAAACTCTAAAATCAACATCATGAAAATAAAACCTTCGAGTCTCCCAAAACATCGTGTTCCTCCATGATAATTATAATCCACACACACACACACACACACACATATATATATCAAATGTGCCATCCTAAGTGTATAAATAAAGTGTTGTAAGCATGATTAAAAAAAATCATATTATAAATAAAACATCATATATATCTATATATATATATATATATAGATATATATATATATATATATATATATATATATATATATAGATAGATAGATAGATAGATAGATAGATAGATAGATAGATATCCTAAAGTAGCATCTTTTACCAGCGTATATATCCACCAGAAGATTAAAAAAGCTCCATGATATCCAAAATTGCACGAAAACTATACTACAAGAAACTATGAATTATTGTCCCTACCTATGTGATGAAGCACTATGTTCTCTTTTCTCTTTCTAGTGAAGGTGGGATGTGATAGAATGTGAAGAACTATGTGAAGAGTCAAAAAGAGTGACTAGAGCCTTCTTCCTTTTATCACTTGTTGCAAGTTGAGGGATGGCTACATGCTTAGACAACTCACCAATTTTGTTGGCAAATACAATGGGATGTTTGGAGACCTAAGCAGCAGATGGAGGATGTTGACTAGCAGATGTAGAAGGTTTATGTGTTGCATGTGGAGAGTGGACAACATGTGAACAAGTTGATTGTAAATGATGAGAAACATTTTCTTTAGGAGGAAAGGAAATAAAGAAGTAGGTCAACCTTGGACATAATGTAGGGGTTGTGGTAGCATTGTGATTTTCCAACCATCATTATTATGGGAAAAAAGGGGATAAAACACATGTGGTGGCATGTGGATGAAAATACGAGGCGCATGATGAAGAAGGGGTTGCTACAGTGCGAGGTTTAGGTCGGTCTAAATGGTTGACAATGTTAGTGTGGAGGAATTTCCTTATCTCTCCTGAATGGACATCAAAATGAATTAATACTTTGGCTCTTCTATCCCTTCTTACTCCCAAATATTGATCTTTGTTTCCTCTCCCCCTACCTCTACCATGCTTCAATTTAAAAAATCATGCTATAAATAACCATAATAATTAATTTCATAGGTAAAAAAATATAAAGAATCTTGAATTAATGAATTGATTAATTGTTTGATTCAAGAAAGAGACAATGTAATGAAATGAGGAGGGGTCCATCTTTTGGAAAATCGACCTAGTTAAACCATTTTGCAAAGAAAATATCAGTAAATGAACCCAAATTCCTATGTCTATATTTGTATTAAACAAATAACAATAGAACGGGGATCGAACTAATAGAACTAATAATGAGAGAGTTCTATTTTCTGCCTAGAGTGCAAAAGAAAGCATAGAACAAAGGATGCAAATATAGAGACCATAATCCATATAAGTCATAATGCGTATTGGAAAGAGAATGCAAGTTCAAGGACGGATTTTTAATGAAAAATACACCAACTAATTTTCGAGATAAGGCATTCCCTATTTCGTCGACCATGTTTTAGTTTTACAAAAAATGCATAGAAAGTATAAAAAGATGTGGTTGAAATTACTGAGGAATGTGGGTTCTCTATCCCTTTTAAATTAACTATAATTAACAAAAAATAGTGTGCAAACGACCAATAAAATTTGACCGAAAGCACGAATGGAAGTAATGGTAATAGGCTTTTTAAAAATGATAGCAACAGTTTACGCACCAACAATAATCACATGGTTTTTCGCTCAAGATTAGGTTATCTCCAAGCCGCCCATGGATGAAGGTAGGGCTATGGAGCTTCGATAGCTTTGGTAAAAAAAACTAATTTTATTTTATACTAGTAATTAATCCCGCTGTAAACAACAAGAATTATTCAAGAAATTAAACAATCGAGATAGGCTATAAGAAGAAAATTAACTCCTTTAAAGAGACTTGACGTATGGTCTTGTTTCTTGTAATATAATTTAAATACGAAAAAGTACTTTTGCATGCAACATGGCGGAAGCTTACCTCTGCAAACCTATTGGAATCTAGTAAATGTCGGGTCTCATGTGCCTGAGGGGAGTCCAAAAGAGCTCAGACCTCAGGTGCGAGAGTTTCTAGCATGAGGGTAAATCTTAAACGACAACAAGAGTTCAGATACTTTAATTCCTCTCACCTTATTTCTAGTTATCAGAGTAAAACAAGAAATTCACCTGGAAAACGAAAGGTAATGAAGGTTTAAATGTAAGACAAGACATCTGAGTTAACGATTCCATACTGTGCGAAGCAGTGTAAACCAAAAAGGGAAAAGGGGAGAAAAAAAAGAGGATTGACACATAACAACCCCCGAATTCATCAATGAAATTAAACCTATTAAAACATACCTAAGAAATTAGTGTGCCTGAGGGTTAAATAAACTTGTCTGCGGTGAAGAATACCCAAGTTATTGCCTCTCTGTTACAATGTACTGACATGTTTCATTTTTATGTTTTTCTGCTTAGGAGTTCGGAGAGGGATAATGAAATGGAGGAAAATCAAGGCAACGACATAATGTAGTAAATGCACGCAAATTAAATCAAAGAATGGTAAGTTAATGTTATAGTAAATTTAGTCCAGTGCTGACCGTGAAATATATTAAACATCATGAAAAGTCATTTGGTAGGTAGGTGTAATCCCATATGAAAGAGCCATTATAACAGGATCCATGCCATAGGAGACTTGACTCGACATTGTGGAGGGTTTACTCTCACTGAAAACATTTAACACATAACTTTGAGCCGCAAACAATGTTTCGAACTTGGAGTATGAGTCACCAGGGCGAGGTGCTGCGAAAACTTGACAGTCCAACAATATCCGAAATAAATTGCACGTAATGATCCATATCATCGTTCATTGCTATAACCACAAGAAAAATTGTTTATATATAAGCATTAGTCATAAAAGGCAATGACTTTGGGCATTAAAACAAATCATATGGCCAATCTTTCATTATAAATACCATCACTTTGATTATGATGCGAACGAACCAAGCCATAATTCTATTGACCAACTTCCAACAACTCTCAACCACTGCTAGTGCAATTGGCCGATGAATCAAACACTACAATTCCAAAGTAATAGGCTTAAAAATTACATATCAATTTTTATATGTAATCAATATACATTTGTGTGTGTTTTACAAGAAATACATATGTCATGTGAAAGATATACGACTACTTAATACAATATTTAAAATCATTATGGGCGCCCTAATACCTTCGAACAACGCCTACATAGACTCGATATATATATATATATATATATTATGCATTCAAACAATGGTTCTATAGCCAGACTTCAAATTACACCATGTAAATATATAACCATTAATATTTTATCCATAAAATGTGCCGAATCCATGTATATAAAGGTCAATAACATTATATATCAAAGAGAGCCTTTAAACATTAAGATGCCACACAAATTCATTGTTAGACCAGAGCATACATAACACAAAGTGGATCTATACACAGAGACTTAGACGACAATAGCAAAGAATAATTCACAAAGACACACAAATGGAGAAACAACAAGATTACTCAGTCAGAAATAGTGGAATAGATGAAACAATCACTGGAGAATTGAAATCACTTGGCATTACATAACAGGCTTGGGCCTTGGCTTGCTTTCCTTGGCCAGAGAAATTACAAATTTATAGAGGCAGAAGAAGGATCTAGAATCCTGTATGTGATTCAGATGGAGATCTGGAATGACCTAGAAACCACTGGTGGTGTAGGAGGATCTAGAATCTTGCATGTGATTCTAGAAACTAATGGCGGTGTAGAAATATCTAGAATCCTAGAGATCTAGAAAGATCTGATCTTGAATCCTCCGTGAATTTGGCTTTACACATAACATTCTCCCACTTGAAGCCAAATAGGAGTCATCAAGTCACATTGAGTCCTACCATGCCTCTACATAACTCACGTTTATTTTGTGGTAGAATCTTAGTGAGCATATCAGTAGGGTTCCTATCTGTATGGATCTTTTCCAAGGATAACTATTCTTCCTCCAGCACATGCCGGATCCAATGGTACCTTAAGTCAATGTGCTTGGTTTTTGAATGAAATGCTGGGTTTTTCGCCAAGTGAATGGCACTCTGACTATCACAATATTACACATACTTGTCGTGCTTTATCCCTATCTCTCCTAGGAATCGCTACATCCACAACATCTCTTTACAAGCTTCTGTTGTAGCTATGTACTCTGCTTCTATTGTAGAGAAGGCTACTATTCTTTGTAGCCTTGACACCCAAGATACTGTTGCACCTGCAAATGTATACAAATAACCTTTGGTGGATTTTCTGGTATCCATATCTCCAGCCATATCTGCATCTGTAAATACTTCAAGCACAGTCTCATCATGACCAAAACATAAACAATAATGAATAGTACCCTTGAGATACCTTAAAATCCATTTTACTGCTTGCCAATGTTGTTTGCCTGGATTGGTAAGGAACCTGCTCACTACTCCCACTGAATATGCAATGTTTGGTCGTGTGCATACCATGGTATACATTAAGCTGCCAATTGTTGAAGCATAAGGAATTATACTCATCTCTTCTTTCTCTTTGTCATTACTAGGACATAATTCAGTACTCAGCTTGAAGTGGGCTGCAAATGGTGTACCAACTGGCTTGGCATCCTTCATATTAAACTTGTCAAGTACCTTCTTGATATATTTTTCTTGTGACAGCCACAACCTTTTGTTTTTCCTGTCACGCATAATTCGCATGCCCAATATCTGTTGTGTTGGTCCCAAATCCTTCATTGCAAATTTTCTACCCAAATCTTTCTTCAACCTATTGATTTTATTCTTATCATGCCCAACAATCAACATGTCATCCACATATAACAATAATATGATATACTTTCCTTGATCATACCTCTTGATATAGACACAATGGTCAACTTCCAACCTCTGAAAACCATGTTCCAACATGAATGAATCAAATTTTTTGTACCATTGTCGAGGTGCCTGTTTCAACCCATAGTGACTCTTTTTCAATCTACAAACAAGGCCTTCTTTGCCTTCTTCTATGAAGCCTTCTCGCTGCTCCATATAAATTTCTTCCTCCAGTTCTCCATGACTGAATGCAATTTTTACATCTAACCGTTCACATTCTAGGTCTAAAGTAGCAACTAGACCAACAATGACTCTAATGGATAAAATTTTAACAACAGGTGAGAAAATTTTAGTGAAGTCAATACCTTCTTTTTGGGCAAAACCTTTCACTACCAGTCTTGCTTTATACCTCTCCTTCTTTTCGTCACCTTCATGCTTAATCCTATACACCCATTTGTTTTGTAGAGCCTTTCTACCTTTTGGGAGGTTTACCAACTCCCAAGTTTTATTTTCCTGCAAAGAGTTCATTTCTTCTTCCATTGCTTTCTTCCATTCTTTACTGTGCTCGACTTTACAAGCTTCTTGAAAACAATTAGGTTCACCTTCATTAGTCAACAAAATATAGTTTGAAGGAGGATACCTTTATGAAGGCTTATGAGGTGTAGAAGATCTGCGAACCAACTGTGGTGGTGCATTATCAGGTTGAATCTCCTGTAAAGGTTCTTGCAAGATTCCTTCTTCTTGTTGTTCATTATTTTCCACTTGTTGTTCTTCATGCTCCTGAATTTGTTGTTCATTTTCTTGTATTGGTGGTATGTTTTCCTACTGCTCTTCAAACCTGTCAATAACCTTCTTGACCTCCAACTCACCTACAGTCCTATTGAACATTTATGACTCATTAAATATAACATCCCTGCTTCTAATAATTTTATGTTTGACTGGATCCCATACACGATAACCAAGATCTTCATCTGCATATCCCAAAAAAATGCATTTCATAGATTTATCATCTAGCTTAGTTCTATTTTCTTTGGGAATATGTACGAATTCTTCACATCCAAATATTTTCAAGTGAGAATAATTCAAATTCTTACCAGTCCAAACTTCTTCACGGACACCACAATCCAAGGCTGTAGTTGGAGATCTATTTATGAGGTAACAAGCGGTCCTAACTGCTTCAGCCCAAAATATTTTCTCCAAACCAAAATTGGACAACATACTTTGTACCTTTTCCATAATGGTGTGATTCATCCTTTCTGCAACACCATTCTGTTGAGGAGTACCAGGCACCGTCTTCTCATGCTTTATGCCAAACCTGTTACAATATTCCTTAAATGCATTTGAGCAATATTCTCCACCATTATCTGTTCTTAAACACTTCAGCAATTTGTTAGTTTCTCTTTCAACAACAACATGGAATTTTTGAAATATTCCAAACACTTCAATTTTATTTTTCATAGGATATGCCCAAACTTTGCTGGATACATCATCTATAAATGTTACAAAATATGATGCTCCTCCTAATGATTTTATGTTAACAGGCCCAAACACATCCGAGTGTACCAATGCTAACACATTTTTCTTTCTGTCATGGCCACCTCTAAGGAATGAAACCCTTCTTTGTCTACCATATATACAATGCTCACAAAGATCAAGATTGTAGGATTTCAAACCTGGCAATAAATTTTTACCAACAGGGAATTTTAAGCCCTTCTCTCTCATGTGACCCAAACACTTATGCCACAGATCTACTGAATTTCCTTCTTTTGTGATAGCAGCTACATCTGATTTTCCTATCAGTGTCTTCAATGTGTATAATTTTCCTATCTTGGGTCCTTTGGCCACGACCAATGCACCTTTGCTAATTTTCCAGCCTCCTTTTCCAAAGCTTGTCTATAGCCTTCATCATCTTGTCATCCCATAGAGATTAAACTCATGCGCATTTCTAGTACATGTCTGACCTATTTCAACAATATATCTTGTCCATATTACATCTTGATCTGGACATCTCCCACTCCAACAATACTGCAAAAATGATTATTCCCCAATGCACTCTACCATAATCATCGGGATTATATGAAACAAAACTATCTTTGCATGGGGTTACATGGTGAGATGCCCCAGAGTCAAGGATCCAATCAAAGCTACTGCTAGATGTATATACACATGCATCCTCTACTGAAACAATAAACAACACATCACCATGTGTGGCTACAGCAGTAGTCTCACCTTCATTTGTGCTGGATGACTTGTGATTTATACTAGACGGTCTCTCATCCTTTTGTCCTTTCTTATATAATTGACATTCTTTTTTCATGTGCCCAGGTTTGCCACAATGAAAGCAGATGATCCTTCCTCTCCTTAATTTTGATCGGCCTCTCCATCTTGATTGCCCTTGCCGGCCTCGATCCATTCTCCTACCATGATCAGCTAGAGCTAGATTCTCTCCTCCCTGGTTTTCCACAATTGACTTGTGTCGCAGCTCATCATTCATTAAATTGCTACTGAGGTCATCAAACTTCAGGGTCCCTGTAGTTGTTGAAGTGCTCATAGCTACAATTAAATTTTCCCAGCTTTCTAACATAGAACACATTAGCAAAATAGCTCTAATTTCATCATCTAAAATGATTTTAACAGAGGCAAGTTGATTAGTAATAATATTAAATGCATTCAAGTGCTCAACAACTGAAGCACCCTCCTTCATTTTGAGATTATAGAGCTTCTTCATCAAGAACACTTTGTTTGACGTTGTGTTCTTCTCATATAGATCATGGAGCTTCTTCCATAATGCTTCAGCCATCTTTTCTCCAGACACATTGAAATAAACATTCTTTGCTAAATATTGGCGGATTGTTGTAATCGCCTTTCTATCTAGCTTATTCCACTCTTCATTTGTCATCGATGAGGGTTTATTTGTTGTGCCCTCAATCGGCAAATATCGATCCTTTAAAATCAATACATCCTCCATCTGTGATTTCCATAGGGAAAAATTAGCCCCGCTCAACTTCTCCATATCTGTAAGTGTTGTCTCCATTTTCAATTAAATTCACGCCCCAAAACAGAAAAAAACTCCACTTAAAAAATAAAACTTTAAGTATTAATCTTTCTCCTTTTAAAATACCCTTTTCAAAATTCCTACCTCTTTTAAAAAAATACTTTTCAAAATTCCAACATATAATTATATATTTTTCATAATAAATATAAAACATATATAATGTTTTAACCTTTTCACATTTCACACATACATATAAACTTGACGTATACGTGCAAGCTTGATGTAAAAAAAACATACGAACACCACGTTTCAACTCCAAACTTCATGGATCTCCACTTTTCAAAACTCCAGCAACACATTTCAACATAGATCCACGACCTTGTTTTTTTTGCAGCAACTGCCTTTTAGTTCTAGCGTTCCTCAGCTATTTCCTGGACAGATCCTTCAACAATTCCAGGGGTAGAAACCAAAATTTTAACGAACATGCTAGAGCAAGGCAATGGCACTAAGTGGCTTGCACAGTGGATATTCGAACTTGGCTCCAATACCAGTTGTTAGACCAGAGCATAAATAACACATAGCAGATTTATACACAGAGACTTAGATGGAAATAGCAGAGAATAATTCACAAAGATAGACAAATGGAGAAACAACAAGATTACTCAGTCAGAAATAGTGGAATAGATAAAACAATCATTGGAGAACAGAAATCACTTTGCATTACATAACAAGCTTGGGCCTTGGCTTGATTTCCTTGGCCAGAGAAATTACAAATTTATAGAGGTAGAAGAAGGATCTAGAATCCTGTATGTGATTCAGATGGAGATCTGGAATGGCCTAGAAACCACTGGTGGTGTAGGAGGATCTAGAATCCTACATGTGATTCTAGAAACTAATGGTGGTGTAGAAAGATCTAGAATCTTGGAGATCTAGAAAGATCTTATCTAGAATCCTTTGTGAATTTGGCTTCACACTTAACATTCATATAGTTCATGTATTGTCCTAAAACCAAGATACTTTCAATCCATCAACCAAGGAGGATATTGATACTAAACCTTTTTTACAAAGATTTTCCTTGATGAAGGATCCCTCCTACTAGGTCATTTTTATTTAAAAAAAATAGTATGATTAGAGGAGGATAAGTTAATGAGGAAGCGATGTCTTGTGGAAATTAATGAGTATTGACAAGTTTCAACAACAAATATTGAACTGAGACTCCTTTCATGGCAAATTTCATCATTGACTCAAGAAACAAAAGTGAATATTTTATTTAGACAAGAAAGAAGATCTTGGCCTTCTTTGTAATGTGCTTCTTGACTTCTAGGGTTAGACTAGTGTGTGCCCGAGAGGATTACTGTAAGGCTATTCTTCTTTCTTCTTCAATGCGTGTCTTATGGCATAGCTTTGATACCATGTTCATTTTTCATAAGTATTCTACCTAAAAATTACTTCTAATGATACTCACTTTACATTTTTCATATTCACATTACTCATTAAGAATTTACATAGAATTCCTTTAATAATAGACATTAGGATCATAAAGAGACTGCCAACGAAAAAATATAATCATTTTCCCTCTGAAAACGTACATGGGGAAAAAGAAACAACCTTTTCCTTACATAATTTATTCAATTCAACAAAACACACCTAGATCAGCTAGTCAACCAAAAGGCTAAAGTGACTAGAAAAGTAGACTTGGTCAAACCTATTCCAACTACCTCCTAGGCATTTCATAAGTTTCCCCAATGAACTTATTCTGCTTAGCTCTGCTAAGGCCAAATTTAGAACTGCTTTTGCATCTAATAATCTTGGTCCTGTAACTCTACTGCACCTTAGAAATTTGGTCCATTTTTTTCACACCTGCGAGGGCATAGAAGGAGATCGTAGCACATGATCAAGGGCTAGTGGAGAGAGAGAGAGAGGGATAAATCAATCTTCTTCTAGTCAACTTTGACCTTCCTTTTCCTTTATCTCCTTTACTTGATTAACAAAAGATAATTTCTTACGTGATTTTAATTGTGAGTCAAATGATGAAGGAAGCATATCATTATATATTTTTATAGCTCTCTAAATTGGTCCCTCTTTGGATAGGCCAACTTGATTAGAAGGAAGGCCAAGTTGGCTTGCTTGGAGGAAATAATTCAATTTTTCCAATTTCCAATTTTCTCTTTTCAATGGACATGAAGAACATGTCTTAAATTTTCCCTTTAGACACTAACATGAAGAAACAAATTTATAACTATTATTATAAAGACCTCAAGAGCTAAAACATTAATTATGAAGAACAAGCATAGCTAAAAAATTCAACATCAAATACCCTATTGCCTTAATCCCATCGATAAATAGAAGGTGAGGGAGGATCTTGATAGGATGTTAAAAGTACGTATCATTGAGCCTATTGAAGAGTCAGAGTGGATTAGTCACATGGTAATGCAATTGAAGAAGGCAAGAGAAATTCATTTTTTTTATTTTTTTTATTTAGGTAAGCGAAATGATGCACATGTCCACTATTCATTCTCTGCCATATTTATAGATCAAGTATTGGATAATTTTAGAGGGAAAGAATCCTATTCATTTATAAATGGGTTATCGAGATATCACCAAACTAGAATTAAAAACGAGGATCATCACAAAGCCACATGTGTCACAGAGTGGATCTTATTTCAATACATTGTCATGTCATTTGGGTTAATGAATGCAACAACAATATTTTCTTAACGAATGAAACAACAATATTTTATCACATGGTGGTGGAATCATTTAAAGAATCTATTCATAAGTTATGGTAATATTACCTCAACAACTCATCAATTTTTATCCTTCCCTAGAAGCATATCAAAGTATTATGACTTTTGATGCATAGATGCAAGCATATGGGGATATCCCTCAACGTGATGAAATGTATTTTCTACTCATCGATGGGATTTTATTAAGCATGTAATGTGTAAGTAGGGACTTCTCATTGATTTTACGAGGGTCATTATGATAGTGAAACTATCACCTATGAGATCAGTGTGATAGTTGTGCATGGTGCTTGGACATAGAGGGAAGTACATGAGTTAATTTGCATAAATTCCTAGATCACTGCATCGCTAGAGTGGATGCTAAAGAAGGATTCTATATTTGGATGGATTGAGGAGTGAAATCAGGCATTTGATACTCTAAAAGAAAAACTAGTATCTACGTCGATAATAATGTTCCTACATTAGAGAAAATAATTTCACGTCCATGTTAATGCCTCAGTAATAATGCTAGGAACAATATTGGCACAACTAGAGGAAGTAGAGATAGGACATCCTACTGCATTTGTAGCAGAAATATATCGATAATATGGCTAAAATATATTACTACCAAGCGCAAAGGTTTGGCCATAGTGTATGTTCTACAACATTTCAGGCACTATATGATGGGTTCTCACTTTAAGCTATATATAGACCACTTTGAACTAAGATACCTCATCAATTATCCAATTTTATGGGGGAGAATATGTAGATGACTGTTGTTATTTGAAAAATATGATTTTGAAGTAATTTTCAAGCTTGGTAAGTTGAAGATAGGGCCAAATCAATTGTTGTGGATAATTTACAACAAGGAGGTAGGGAATGTTAATGATATATTAGTAGATGGATATTTATTTCACGTGAAGATGGTGGATGATAAATTCATTGAAATCATCCAATTTCTTATTACAGGGATGGTGCCTTTGGATTATAGAGAGATACAAAAAAAATAGCTAGTAGTCAAGGCTACCAACTATCAACTAATCATGGGATGTGTTTATGATCTGGGCATAGATGGAATAATTTAACAATGTGTATTAGATCATGGGAGAAATTCCATACTAATGGAGCCGCATGAAGGTATGGCTGGAGGGAATTAGGTAGCGAAGCTAACCAGATGGAAGGTTTTGCATGTGGGATTATGGTGACCAACTATCCACAGTGATGCAATGGAATTATGTCATAGCTACAATATATGTCAAAGCGTAACAAGACCTTTGTGATGATACAAGATGTCACTCAACCCTCAATTGACCTTGCAACCATTCGAGAAGTGGGTCATTGATTTCATAGGACCAATCAATATTCTAGTGAAGAGAAGTGGCACACGATACATAATTATTGCAATAGGTAATTTAAGTAGGTGGGAAGAGGCATCATCAGTAAGAGATTGTAGTGTTGAGACTATTTCCAAGTTTTTGTTTGAAAATGTCATTACATGTTTTGGATTCTTGAATATCTTGATGAGTGGTGATGGAAATAATTTTGAGAACTAGGTTATTGAAGCTCTAACAGAGGACTTCTAGATATAACATAATAAGAGTGTGCCTTATAATCCTCAAGAAAATGACACTGTGAGGGAATTTAAGAAAATTTTGGAAACCTGTTTCACAAATATCTGTAATGTCAAAAGAGAAAATTGGGATTTAAGGGTTCTTGCAATTTTATGGGCATACTAGACCATGTTGAATAATTTCACCAGTCATAAAAAAAATTGATACGTATATGTGAAGGAAACAATCATGTCGATGGAGTTTATAGTTCCAAAACTTGTATTGCTACAATTTTGAGGTCAACCTATTCCAGTGTGATCGATTAAAGAATAACGAGGGTATTGTAGCTAGAGGAGGACCTCTTTACAACACGATTTTAGTAATATCTACAAAATTCTAGGGAAATGGCATGGCACAATCATTATATCATGAAAAATTAGTTTCAAGTTGATGATATTGTGTTGATGTACAAAAAACATTTTTGAAACACCTTAGTAAGTTCCAAAGGCACTAGTTGGGTCCTTATATTATTCATTATATCACAAAGGCAAGGGAAATTCAACTAGAGAAGCTAAAGAGGGAACCAATTAATGCACTTGTTAATGGGACTAGGGTAAAGGTGTACATAGACAATCACTACTCAACCCAAGGATCATATATATATATATATAAGAAAAAAAAATGGTAACATGGATCAATGTGATAAACGAATCACAATAAATGGTTGGTGCACCATGAGTTGAACACCACATAGATAGGATAACCACTAATCGAAGGGAGGTGTAGTACTATCAAATATTGGAATAGCGGGTTACAATAGGCCATGAGTGATGCCAACGGAGAATGGAAACATATAAAAACTAGTGCTGATAGAAGCATGTGCCACCCATGTGGGTTGGATAGTGTGGAGCTTGAAGACAAAAATGCAAATAAAGTTAATTAAAGGAAAATCTCACCCATATCAGTGGTTGTGTCAGAAAGGTTGCTGACATGACTTCCAACCTAGCTATAACCATAAATGACATTGTCGCCCAAAGGTTTAGCATGTGTGGAAATCAATCAAGTTATGGTAGGGAATGGCTATGATCACCCAACAATTTTTCCAACATATATCCACATCAAGAACACAATTCATCAATATTTTTATTTTTATTTCAATTTTATTTGAACACATTTTTGAAGTGTAAAGCTAGACTAAGAGCATAGATATGAGTTAGCATAGAGAGGTGAGTGTATTATGTATCCTAGATTGTGAATTACAGTCTTTGTTCCTCTTCCAAAAAAGAATCATCATGGCATCCTCGTTAGTTCCAAAGAAGATGATTTCTAAATCCATTGGTAGCAAGATCATTTCGTATGTTATGCCAAATCTAAAAGTGTCTGTGTCAAAGGAGACAAAGTATTAATTTGTTATAGCTTCAATTTAGGAAGGATGGATGGAGGAAAGAAACATGTCGACCTAGTGGATAAACTCAAATATAATTACCACAATGTGTAGGAAATGAAGAAGTTATTATACTTCACTGAGGAGCTTCATACATAGAGGATGGAATATCTATAATAGCTAGTGGTGGTTTAGATACATCAATGAGTGATCGGGTTGGAAAAATTAGGAATTATGAACTTGGTTGACATCCCTCACTTCGGTAGTAGTAATGAGGTAAACATTTGTGTGAATTTATTGTTAAGACGTGTCCATGGGGGGTTTCTATGGCTCAACCATCCCATACAAATTGATGCAATATTGATCGCAAGAATTGCATTTCTGCCAATAGATGGCAACCATCCAGAGTAGTTTTTTGATAAGAAGCATGAGAAAACAATGGCTAAAGAAGCGGAGAAGAAATTAAATGTGGTGCACAAGAAGAATAAAGTTGAGATTTCAAGTATTAAACATGATAGTCTGGAGTTTTCCACCAAGTTAATGGTACGAAAACTAAAGTGAAAGATTCGAGAGGACTAATGTCCAACAAGTGTGTTCACCACTGTTGTAAAGTTTGTGGAGGGAATTCAAATGAAATGAGACACCTTACTATTGAATTTGTTCATATTGGACTAGTTTGATGTAAAATACTATAATAAAAACTTCCAATATGCATTGTTTTTTGTCTCAAAAGATGTCACCTTCCCCAACACATGTAATCCTGAATTTCTCGTGCCCAAGTTTTATTGTTTATCATTTACTGTTGACAAAATGAGGCAACAGGATAATAATGTAATCTTCAATGTGTGGAAATAAGACATCATTGATGCCATTATGAAAGTAACATGTATTCCAATATATAAAGTGATAGTGAATGTCCTAGTGACGTGTTTTCACACCAATCCACATTGTCTGTACTTCTAGGCCAAGGATAACCCAGATTGGACTTGGCTACCATTGAGATACAAGGTTGACAAAGATACTATGTCATAGTTCATCAATGAATGGCTAGAGGAGCAAGAATACTGGAACTATATGTATTGCTGCATAATGTATCTATCGACGATGCATAGCAAGATGTCAAGGATATTGGCTGTAATATGGAGATATATCTATAAATTGTCTAGACTAATTGGAAACCAAAAGGGTATATTATGCCCTAAAAATATGCTTAGTTGGAATGCCCACAAAAGGAACCAGAGCAGTAACATCCTACTATGTCAATGTGAGATCTGAAAGAGGAAGAAACAACACTTGAAACTAAGAAGAGGCCACTCTCAAGCTAGCAAAAGGGTGCACACAAAAATATAAAAGCTGGTAATTCAATAGGTGATGACCCCATCTTATTAAAAGAGGACTTAGGAAGGATAACCAAACAAATGAAATAAGTTAGCGAACAAGGTATTGCGCCCTTATTTATGGCCATAGAAAATGAATCCTAGGAACAATGAGAACTAAAAGATCACAGAAGAAATAGTTGGAATAATTGAGGTTGATACTTGAAGTCTCAAGGGCGAAAAATTATATGTCGAGTTGATGCAGGAGCATTTAGCTCAACAATATCATTGTATTTTAGTAGACATAGGGGGTCTTGTGTTTTCAAGGAATTTGGTTTCCTATGTTTTGAATTGATGTAATTATTAAGGTTTTGAGTGATTTTTAATGAGAGAAGCTAGAATAGGGATTTAATTAAGTATAGTGAGGCATATTTGTAAATGTTCTCGAATGTAGGAGAACATGAGGGAATCAGAATAGTTGAGAGAGTCAGAGATTTGAGAATTAATTATAAAACTTAGATTCGGAGTTAGTTCATGATTTTGTGGATTAGAGAGGATCCTTAGAGATACGGAAGAGATTTTAGGATTTTGTTAAGAAGTTTATGGATCTAAACCAGGAATTGGCTGTAGAATCCTTTTGTCTAAATGTAAGCCTAAAAGGCATAGTCAGGGGTTAGCTAGTTAGAGGGTTAGTTGGTTAGTCAGTTAGGTCGAGAATTAGATAGGTTTGATTGTAAGCCTATGGCAAGTAGGAAAACAAAGGCCACTATTTAGAAAATTAGGCCAGAGAGACAGAGGGTCTCATTATGTAATCATTTGCTTATTTATATATAAAGAGATTCAACTCCAAAAATTGTGTGTGAACTAGAGTTTCTACATAGTATATCTATCCAGGTGGAGTTCGGCCAGAGCACAAAGAAGAAGTGAGGATGAAGGATCATGGTTTGATTGTTGAATCCGATCAAGAGATCCAAGTGAAGTTCATCGATGACAATGATTAAAAGAATGCAAAGTTAAGTCCAAGAGGGGGTTGTAATGCAGGAAAACTAAATACCCTAAACCCTGAAGTAAACTGAAACCACGTAAAAACGAAGTAAATAGAAGGACAAAGAAATGAAGTGATGATGCACAGGAGCCATCAGATCTATGGGATCAATGAACAAGGTTAAAAGTGATGGGCGATCAAGATTAAGTCGCATAGTATAAAGCAAAAGAAATTAACAGCGAAGATTAAACTTAAGTGTTGGCGAAAGAGGAATCTGGAGGAGCCATCGCAACCATCCGATGGGCGAAGATCTACAGTCATCGTGCACCAATAATTTCGTGTGATAGTCAAGGAAGAAAGGTAGTTTTATCAGTGTAGGTGGTTATCGGGTGGATAAAAAGTGGTAAGTGGTAATTCAGGGTGGTCACCCGATACCATTTATCAGTGGACACGTAGCAGTTGGGTGGGGAGAGAAAACCACTTTATCACGTGGGTAATCCCCATACAGGTGGCTTGGCCGATATCGTTTTTAACCATTGGATCAAATGAGCTTTGATCAATGGTGGAGGATTGCTGATTAGTTTTGTTGATCGGGTGAATCAACAACGATCAGATTGAATGGTAAGATCAATGGCAGAGATTGAAGCCGATAAGGCTTGGGAAAGAGCAGACCCGATAAGCTTATCAACGCGAGTTAAGTGATTTGAGTTCTGGCGGATGAATGGGTTTAAGTTGTGATACGACATGACAACCATTGATCTGGTGGAGAGAAATCAACGGTGGAGGATTGAACCGATAAAGGTGAGCATCGAAAAATGTGCAAACGCCGTGGATTGGAGGAAAGGTAAAGTTATGTGAGTTATGTGTATTTCTATTATACTAGAGTTATAACAAAAATAAATGGATTCAATGTACTTTGGGTTAAGTTAGGTTTAACCAAAGTCCTAGACCATGGTTTGGGTTCATAGGAGTGGGTAATAAAAAATTAGCCAAAGTGGTTATGAAGGTTGAAGGGTTGAGTTATAAGGTTCTGCTCATAAGGATTAATTAAGGGTCAAACTATGTATAGTCAAATGAAAATGAGTCCGCATGAGACTTAATTAAGGGGCCTTAAACCTTTATATGTGAAGGTTTTCACCATGGATCAGGTGATTAATTCTTGGGACTAGTTACATGCAATTTTATTTGCATAATGTGGGTATTCTTGGCTTAGGTCGTCATCATTTGGTATCAGAGAAGCACAAAGAAATTATGTGTGAAAATTTCTTTGAGAAAATTTAGAACATAATTATGTTTTGAAGGTGTGTATATAGGTGAATGGTGATGAAAGCAGGCAAGAGGATATCAGATTCTAATCTGGAAAACAATAGGCACATAGAGATAATGTGCAGGAGAACTTGCAGATGCCAGGAAATAGAGGACAATCCATTCAAAGTGTAGGTGAATGGTATAACAAGATCATGCAGAGATATTGAAGGTGAGACGATATGTTTTATTATAATTTGATTTGAAGATTGGAGACTTTTTGGTATTTATATTGTTACACAGGTAGCAGTATAAGAAGCTGAGAAGACTGCAGCAACCTAGAGCAAGGAGTGCTCAATTGGTTCCAGAGGAGAGAACCAGAGAAATGCTAAAAGACTGAGATAAGAGGAGAGAATCTTAGTGAGGCATATGTAGCAAGAAGGAGCCTTGTTACTGTAGAGGTATTGTTGCAGCTCATAAAGGCAATTCCACAGAGGATGTCAGTAGAATTGCTAAGTAATGAAGGAAGTTGATAAGAGTTTCTAAGTGAAAGAAGAGGTGGTCAGAACCTAGTATTTCATTAGTGATTGAGATACAAGAGGAAAGTTGTGTTCTTAAAATGTGCAGATGAGTTGAAGCCTAGAAGGAGTAGAGAGAAGTGCTCAAAGAGGTTCTAGAGACAGAGAACCAAGTGCTTTCAAAAAGACCAAGTACATAATGGAGCTTGGTGAGGTAAGCGACAACAAGGACTTGATGTTACAAAGTCTTTAATGCATCTCATAGTAAGTGAGTAAGGAGCTCATGAAGATAGAGAAGGAGAAAATGACTACTGATATTCATAGTAGAGGTTCTGAGGAAAACCACAGTAGAAGAAAGGTGAAGAAGGAGGATGCCAAGGCAAATGGAAAGATAATGAGTCAAGAGGAGCTTGAAAAGGAAATTTCAGAGTTAAAATAACAACTCAAAGCAATAAGGAGGATACTGGAGGAAAGCTAGAGATTAGGTTGGGTCTTGAAGAAAAAGCTAGTAAAGTGGCATAAGTTACAGAGAAGGCTACAACAGAGGCAAGTGAAGTGGCTGGTGGAAAAACTCAGAGAAGCTGAGTTGGAAATGGAAGTTTCTATTTGTGAGGCAGAACAAGATGAAGTTCTCGGTGAAGATGAAGAATGGAGATTAGTGAACTATTGGGATAGTTCAGAGCAGCATACTAAAGTGTTTCCAAAGAAAGAAGAGACACTGAGGCCTTATGTTTTTAATTATAATAATTTTTTGTGAGTGCAGGTTTTACAGAGGATTGGCACTCTTATGAAGCTATCATAAAACTTGATAAAAATTACCAGAGGTCAGAGGAGAACTTGGATCGGCATACGGATGCATCGACAGGGATGAAGAGTACCTTTTAGAGGATAAGTATTCTAGAGCATAGTATGATGGAGAACGCCTCTTGAATGAGGAATATATTTAATTGTTACAGCAAAAATAAATTATTGATGAATTGATTTTTGGAACTGTTACAAAACAAGGACAATTCCTTGTGGAAGAAGGAGATGAAGATTAGCTTGAAGAGTTGATATGTGAAACATTAGTTGAGGCTGTTGAGCCTTACATTTTTCAAACTGACAATTGTTGTGTGAATACAAGGATGATAAGTGTTGAACAGGAACTTATTTCTGTGGAGATGAATGAGACAAAATTGTCTATGGAAGGCAGTCTGATTGAATCATTGGGAAATAGTGACCATGTAAAGGATGAAGTTGGAAATGAAGAGCATTGTGATAAGGCACTTGCTAAATGTAAGGAGGAAATTGAATTGTTGGAGAAGTTGCTAGGAGGAAATGGCAATAGAAAAGAAATGGTTACAATAGTACTTAACAGTAGCAAAGGGTCTTTAAAAGACATGGAGACAAAAGAGTTTTTTGATTCACAAACCAATAGTTTATTTGTAGAAACAATGCATAGAATGATTGAGTGTGATGTTGTGATCGAAGAAATTGAATAGAGCTTATTTGGAGATGAAATGGAAGTTCAGAAGCAACAAGAGGGTAAGGATGTAAGGGTGGTAGTAAGGAACTGGCAACTACAAAGTGAAGGTAACCAGCAGAAGATTAAAGGCAAACTTAAAGAAGAGATTATGTTAGCTGAAAACATAGCAAATGATCATCATTCCATCATGATGATAGGCACAATGGAGATAACTAGGGAAGTTGTTAAGGCATCCAATAAAGAAGGACTAAAATCTCATCAAAGTATTAGTGAATGGGAGAAAGAATTGGAGCTACTGGAGAAATGGCTTAAAGCACCAGTAGGGAAGAAAGAACCTGATGAAGACTGCAAAGGATATGCAAGAAAGGAAGAGGAAAGAGTCTAGCAAAGAAATGAGTTGGACATAGAAATTTAATTGATGATGTATTTGATGAGAAAAGTGTCTCAAAGGGAGAAGACAATAGTAAGAAAGCAAAGCAGCATCAAGAAAAAGATAGCAGCAGACTGTGAGAGCATAACTAATGGGGCAATGCAGCATAAAGTCTGGAGACCTAGAGAACAACAACAAACAACAACAACAACCAAGGACCGACTACAGAACAAAGTATGGGATTTAGGAGGACACAAATCAGAAGCACATGATCAGGAGATCATGATTATTTTCAACTTTGAGAGTCTCATGCAAGAGCATTCATCTCAACAATATCATTGTATTTAGTAGACATAGGGGGTCTTGTGTTTTCAAGGAAGTTGGTTTCCTATGTTTTGAATTAATGTAATTATAAAGGTTTTGAGTGATTTTTAATGAGAGAAGCTAGAATAGGGATTTAATTAAGTATAGTGAGGCATATTTGTAAATGTTCTCGAATGTAGGAGAACATGAGGGAATCAGGATAGTTGAGAGATTTGAGAATTAATTGTAAAACTTAGACTAGGATTTAGTTCAGGATTTTGTGGATTAGAGCTCAGATCCCTAGAGATAAGGAAGAGATTTTAGGATTTTGTTAAGAAGGTTATGGATCTAAACCAGGAATTGGTTATAGAATCCTTTTGTCTAAATGTAAGCCTAAAAGGCATAGTCAGGGGTTAGCTAGTTAGAGGGTTATCTGGTTAGGCAGTCAGGTTGAGAGTTAGATAGGTTTGATTGTAAGCATACGACAAGTAGGAAAACAGAGGCCACTAATTAGAAAATCAGGCCAGAGAGACAGAGGGTCTCATTATGTAATCATTTGTTTATATATATATATATATATATATATATATATATATATATATATATATATATATATATCCAGAGATTCAATTCCAAAATTGTGTAAGTGTGTGGATTGAGTAATTGAATGATAAATTGTGTGTGAATTAGAGTTTCTGCATAGTATATGTATGTAAGTGGAGTTTGACCAGAACACAAAGACGAAGTGAGGATGAAGGATCGTGGTTTGATTGTTGAATCTGATCAAGGGATCCAAGTGAAGTTAAGGGATGACAGTGATTAAAAGTATGTGGAGTTAAGTCCAAGAGGGGGTTGTAATGCAAGACAACTAAATACCCTAAACCCCGAAGAAAACCGAAGCCATGTAAAAACGAAGTAAATAGAAGGACAAATAAATGAAGTGATGATGCAAAGGAGCCATCGGATCTATGGGATCAAAAAATAAGGTTGAAGGCAATGGGTGATCAAGATTAATTGTCCGATATAAATTAAAAGAAATGAACAACGAAGATTAAACTTAAGTGTTGGGGAAAGAGAAATCTAGAGGAGCTGGCGCAGCCGCCTGATGGGCAAAGATCTAGAGTCATCGTGCACCAATAAGCTCGTGCGATAGTCAAGGAAGAAAGGAGGTTTTATCGGCGTAGGTGGTTATTGGGTGGAGACAAAGTGGTAAGTGGTCTTTTGGGGTGGTCACCCGATTCCATTTATTAGTTGACACGTAGCACTCGGGTGGAAAGAGAAAACCACTTTATTCGGCGGGTAATCCCCGTGCAAGTGGCTCAGCCGATATCATTTTCAACCGTTGGATCAAATGATCTTTGATCAACGATGGAGGATAACTGATTAGTTTTGTTGATCATGTGAATCAAGAACCATCGGATTGAATGGTAAGATCAACGACGTAGATTGAAGGCGATAAGGCTTGGGAAAGAGTGGACCCGAGAAGTTTATCAACATGAGTTAAGTCATTTGAGTTCATCTTGATGAATGGGTTTAAGTTGTGATGATGCGACAGTTGTTGATCTAGTGGAGAGAAATCAATTGTGGAGGATTGAACCAATAAAGGTGAGCGTTGGAAAATGTGCAAAGGCCATGGATTGGTGGAAAGGTAAAGTTATGTGAGTTATGTGTATTTCTATTATAGTAGAGTTATAATAGAAATAAAGGGATTAAATGTACTTTGGGTTAAGTTAGGTTTAACCAAAGTCCTAAACCATGGTTTGGGTTGATAGGAGTGGGTAATAAAAAATTAACCAAAGTTGTTATGAAGGTTGAAGGGTTGAGTTATAATGTTCCGCTCAAAAGGATTAATTAACGGTCAGACTATGTATAGTGAAATGAAAATGAGTCCGCATGAGATTTAATTAAGGGGCGTTAAACCTTTATTCATGAATGTTTTCACCATGGATCAGGTGATTAATTCCTAGGACCAGTGACATGCAATCTTATTTACATAATGTGGGTATTGTCGGCTTAGGCCGTCATCACGAGTGGACCAAACCCAACGTAAGTTATAAAATCAACCAACACAACCCCTATGCCAAAACCTTGGCTAAAATAGTCACAATGCTCTTCAACATCCTCAAAGCCTCACACATTGGTTTTTTCATTGGTCATAATTCACTTTGTAGATATGGAAGTTCAACAATGATCTCAAGACCTAATATAGGTGGATTTAATCATTTCTGAGCTATCTATGTTAATTATTTAAAATATATCATTACATAAGAAATCCATGTTAGAGAAACATCAACAACAAGGGAGATAGTCCACTTGGCCATGGAACATTGAGCTCTGCAGGAAGCAAAAAGTGAGATAGTGGAGGCAAGGCATTAAGATGATGAGTGATAGGGATCACTTTGATGAGTTATAGTAGGAATATACATTAATATTCCTAGGGTACCCATTAAATGGATGTTCCACTAGAAGAAAAGATGTCCTAGATTGAATAGGTTGTTCATGCCCTATAAACCAAGGTGGAGGAATTATAATTGAAAATCAAGTCTTCCACCCAGCTAGAGGAGATTGGGATACAAAGAAAGAACAACATCTAAATCTCTTGATAATGGCCAATAGATTGAAAAGGAATGTACCCAACTATATCAGGTAGATGTAGAACTGTTGCAGAAACTACTAGACAATTTTGAACTTAAGAATATAGGTACCTAGATCCAGGATACTAAACAATGCATTGAAACCATTTGTAGCAGTTTTGCATCCCTACCAACATCACATTTTCATGTCACAATGTTGAAAGTACAACACTAGGCCACCAAATCAATCAATGGAGAGCATAGTAAGAACAGTGGGCACATAAGGTTGAGCAGTTATAAGATGAGGCAATTGCCACTATTGATATTAATGTGACAAAACCCGTATTTCATAAAAGTATAGTTGAATGTTAGCCCTTTTTCCAAGCTCCCCTAGTACAAATAAATATTGTCACGGGTATTCTGGCCAAGGTGATCAAGGATAAGAGCACTATGTGCCAGGCCAAATAGACCTAAGAGAAATATGTCACCACAAATAGAATAGTTCTCCATTCCTTTAGTACATAGAAGAAACAAAGTGGCTAAGGGAAAACCCACAAATAATGTTGAGGGACTTTTGGGGCAAAGAAACGATAAAGGGGAAATTTTGGTAGAGAAGCGATAAGGGGGAAAATTTTGATTTTTTTTCGTAAGTGTGGAAGTACTGCATAGGAAGGAACAAATATCATGAACATAAGACCATGAAAATGGTTGACATATTGTAGATATGTTTAACATACCGTATAGATGCTTGATTGTGAAATTCTCACCATACTTCATAGATGTGCAATATAGACTAAAGATCGTTGCGAGGTAACCATTTTATTACCCAGTCTGACAAGGTATCTACAAAATATGTACGTTAGTTAGATAATGAATGAGGTGGAATATTCAACAAGACATGGTGTGACACATATTTGAAGATTGCACGAGCAAGAACAACTCAGCTAGGTGAGCTAACACGCTCAACTGGCTCAAGATTATGAAAAACTCCACTACAAAAAGGATGATTATAATCGATCAATTTTTCTCTTTTCCATTCTTTATTCTTTCTTCTAGAGATTCCCGCTATTGAAGTTGTTGTAGCATTTTTTGGTTTTGATAAGGTAGAGTAAATAGTCAAAAAATAAAAAACATTTTGAAAAAATGTTGAGTTAGGATATGGACATAACAATAGTGAATAAAATGTTTTTGAAAAATATTGATGATGATGTCCATATCAAAGAAAATGTTAGGTTAGATGCCCTAAAAAACAAAGACAAAAGGAAAATGTTAGGTTAGAAAGAAAATAAAACAAATAAACTTTGAAAGTGAGCAAGTCTAAATGCCACTACTATTTTTCTGCAAAATAATGGTTGTGTTCATCTTGTCATAAATGCCACAACCCATGACAGTCAAACTGTTTAATATTCACTGCTTCATGCTTTAAATTTTATGTTATAGTTAGAGAATAAAAGATTTGGCCAAACTATTTAATCTTGGCAGATCAGTAGTTAGGTAGAGAATAATAAGGTGCTCATCATCTTAATCTGAGCCTTTGGATGTTATAAGGTTAGAAATAGATAGTTTGTTTTTGTAAAATAAAAATAAAGGAAAAGGGTTTGCTAGCTTAAATGCACCCATTAAGTGAAGAAAAATGATAGGATAAGCAAAGGGTAAGTAAGAGAAAGGTTGCAGAACTTTGATGATTCATTGGACAAAAGGTACATTATCATGTTTTACCATATGTTTCTATGTCCATGATTCAATTACACAAAGCAAATGAAGGTCTACAAGATCAAATAATTAGCTTTCATCATCCCCATTCATCCCTATATTCACTAATTTCCCCTTCCCACCTTCATACATCCATATTCATTCATTTTCCATAAAAACCCATTTTCCTAAGGTCAAAATCCTTGTTGCCTAGGAAAAGTGAAAATCCCATGTTAAATCCCCTTTTACCTAAAAAACCCACAAAGGTTTCTTTAGCCTAAGTATTAATGTATATATGTGAAAAGCAAATAACTCATAAAAACATTATACTTAGCCTATTTTTCCCTTTCTACTCATATTTCATATTAATACTAACTTAATATATTAAAACCCCAAAAGTTCCTTTTCCCGTATATATTAACTCCCCTTATTAAAATACCCCGAAACCTTTAGTTTTATTATAAAACTATGTATTTTCATAAAATATCGCATCGCAAGCCTTTCATATGAATGTACCCTCTGCCATTGCGATATGCAATGCATGATAGACCCGAACCCAACACGATATATATCATAATCCATTTCCATATTGCATCCAACCCTCATCGCAAGTCTCGATTAAAGCAATAACCCTCTGCCATTGTGATCTCCGATTGCGATGGACCTGACCCAATATATTTCATATTTCATTCCCATTTCACATCCACCCCTCATCGCAAGTCCTGACTAAAGCAATAATCCTCTACCATTGTGATCTTCGATTGCGATGGGAACCCGGAGCCAACACAGTATTAACCATGTTTTATTTCACATCGCGTCTAGCCCCTATCATATTCCTTTGCAATGGGCCTTCCTCTGCTAAACCGTGATTGCGATATGTGATAGGAAACCCGGACCCGATATCATTTATTTGCCCCAATTCATATTTTTCAAATCTGCATTATCGTGTTTTGCGAAGGATTTCTTTGTTAAAACATTTTTATGATTTAAACGAAGAAATAACCTAAAACTCCATTTAACCACTAATCTAAGTTTTAATCCATAAATAAAGCCATTGTCGCCATAATTAATTGATTGGGCCCGTCTACGATGCTCTTCCACTCCACCACTCTACCATATAAGGCATTCAAATCCAACGACCCTCACTGATTTTGGGTTGGCTCTCTGTATGAGCATTACCCGCCCAAAAAGAAGTATTCCTCTGACCTCCCTCTGCTATGTGTCAGGCTCCGATCGTTTCAGGTGACCCTTCCCAAAACCACCTGCGCCTCATAAAGCGGTGTGAAGAAAACCAAAACCAACTCCCGCATAATGACAAAATGACCATTGTTCATTTGCTCCATATTTCAAAAAATAAAGTTGTTTCTCCATTTAAACGCAAAAATCACCATTTTTCCTTTGTTTTTCCTGTTTTCACCGTAAACCCTCCATAAGCCTATGTGACCTCCGTCTTAGATATTCTAATTTGGTTGCAAATCTAGTTCCTATTAGAAATAAAAATGAAGAAATAAGACTCTATGTGGATTTTAGAAATTTGAAGAAAGCATCATTAAAAGTTAATTATCCTTTGCCCGAAATGGATCAGTTACTTCAAATGGTTTCAGAAGCGCAAAGACTTTCTATGCTTGATGGTATTTTACGTTATAATGAGGTGAATGTTGATACAGTAGACAGAGAGAAGACAACCTTTAATACACCCTGGGGTACATTCATGTACGTTAGGATGCCATTTGGCTTAACCAATGCTGGAGCAACATTTGAGAGAGCTATGGACATAGCTTTTATGGGTCAGGTAAATAAATTTGTGGTTATTTATCTTAATGACATAACTGTTTTTTCTAAATCTAATTAGAAAAATCTAAAACACTTGATGAAGGTTTTTGACAGGTGTAGAAAATTTCTAATATCATTGAACCCAGAGAAGTCCTTGTTTACTGTCAAAGAAGGAAAACTATTGGGCCATATAATTTCAAAGGAGGGAGTAGTAATTGATCCCAAACAAGTATCTACCATTGAAACGTTGACCTTACCTAGAAAGAGGAAGGAGATTCAAGCTTTTCTAGGCAAGATTAATTTTCTAAGGAGGTTTATTCCAAACTATGCAGAGATTGTGAAAGACATAACTGACATGCTCCGAAAGGACCATGAAGTCAAATGGACTCCCTCTTCTAGGCATGCATTTGAACAAATAAAAAGGGCTATTTCTGAAGCTCCCACCTTAGCCAGCCCTGATTATACTAAGCCATTTAGTATTTCTCTTTTTCCTCTGAAACAACCCTTGCTTCCATTGTATTACAGAAAAATGAAGATTATCATGACCAACACATAGCCTTTTTCAGCAAGGTTATGAGAGATGCTAAGCTTAAGTATGACATCATTGAGAAGCGAGCCTATGCCCTCATTCAAGCCCTGAAATCATTTAGAATGTATGTCTTACATTTACCTATTACTGCTTATATTCCTAATAGTGCTGTGAAAATTGTCTTAACCCAACCAGACACTGATGGGAAAAGAGGTAGATGGATCACTCAAATTCTGGAGTTTGATCTAACTATCAAGACTACCAAGCTAGTAAAAGGTCAAGGACTAGCCAAGCTTCTAGTTGAATCCAACTGCAAAGTACTTGGAATCAATTCTATTTTAGAAATACAGGGGAAGAATACACAAGAACCTTCTCTCCTAACACAAGGGAAGAATCCACAAGAACCTTCTGTCCTTGTAGAAGGGGAGAATCACAACAACCTTCCCTTCATCCTAAAGTGGAGAATCCACAAGAACCTCTACCTTCAGAGCAGATCAATCCTATACACATTGATGAAAAATTCTTCTTGTCAAACAGGTATCAAGATATTGGAAATTTCTTGATTCATTTTGAGTGTCCAGCATCATTCTCAAAAAACCAGTGTAAAACCCTTAACTTAAAATGAATCAAGTACTGCATTATAAATTCCAATTTATACTGGAAAGATCCACTGAATATTTTGTTATTATGTTTAACATAATCAGAAACTGAAGGAATCATTGATCAATTTCATACAGGATTTTGTGGGGGACATTATGCTTGGAGAGCAACAACATACAAGATTTTGAGGGGAGGATTTTGTTGGCCCACATTGTTCTTACAAGTAGGGGTAAAGGTCAAAGGTTGTGTTCCTTGTCAAATTTTTGCTGGTAAACAAAAATTAGCAGCTCTTCCACTTGTTCCATCAATAGTTTCAGCACCCTTTTCTCAATGGGGATTAGATTTTGTTGGAGAGATTCACCTCACTTCAAGTAATCAACACAGATGGATCATCACTGCAACAAACTACTTTACTAAATGGGTGGAAGCAATTCTGGTTAGAAATGCTACCGATTTAGTAGTAATTAAATTTATTCGGGAGAATATCTTATCTAGATTTGGTTTCCCAACTCAAATTGTCACTGATAATGCAGTAGCTTTTTCTAATGTTAAAATGACTTATTTTTTCCAGAAATATCATATTCTATTGCATCATTCAACTCCACACTACCCTCAAGGCAATGGCCTTGCAGAGTAATCAAACAAAAGTATGGTAAAGGTAATAAAAAAGACTCTAGCTGATTATAAGAAGAGCCGGGATTCACATTTCATTTATGCAGTATGGGCAAATAGAATTAATCCAAAGAGATCAACTGGAAAATCTCCATTTCAATTAGTCTATGGGAAAAATGCAATTTTCCCTACCAATTTGGCCTTCCTTGTTTTAAAATCCTACAAGATTCAATAGATGAACCTGATGATTTTTCAAGAAGAATAAATCAGCTTATTGAACTTAATGAAAATAGAGATGAAGTTCAATACAAATTGAATAAATATCAGAATAATATGAAGACCTTGTTTGACAAAAGAGCTAGGGAGAGGGAATTTAAGGAAGGTGATCTAGTTCTAAGAAGGGATGCCAGGAGAGAAGAGAAAGAAAAGCATGGCAAATTTGACAATCTATGGTTTGGACCTTTAGCAATTGTTGAAGTCAAGGGTAATAACACTTTTGTGTTGAAGAATCTTGAGGGGCTATATTCCACTTATCCTATAAATGGAAGGTTTCTCAAACATTACATTCGGTACTAAGAAATGGAAATAGCTTTCATTGAAAATACTATGGTCTTCTTTTATCTTTCAAGATGTGAGTATGATTTTCTTTACAGAAAGGACTCCATAGCCTAAGGAGAAGGCACATGGATTTGCAAGTTCTCTGCACTCTACAGGAGAAAGCAGTCCCCAGATGGAGCCAATGTTGTAGCATTTTTTGGTTTTGATAAGCTAGAGTAAAATAGTCAAAAAATAAAAAACATTTTGAAAAAATGTTAACTTAGGATATGGACATAACAATAATGAATAAAATGTTTTTGAAAAAATCTTGATGATGATGTCCATATCAAAGAAAATGTTAGCTTAGATGTCCTAAAAAACAAAGACAAAATGAAAATGTTAGGTTAGAAAGAAAAGAAAACAAATAAACTCTGAAAGTGAGCAAGTCTAAATGCCAATACTATTTTTCTAGAAAACAATGGTTGTGTGCAACTTGTCATAACTGCTTCATGCTTTAAATTTGATTTTATAGTTAGAGAATAAAGATCTGGCCAAACTGCTTAATTTTGGCAGATCAGTAGTTAGGTAGAGAATAATAAGGTGCTCATCAGTTTAATTTGGGCCCTTGGATGTTATAAGGTTAGAATTAGATAGTTTGTTTTTGTAAAATAAAAAGTAAGGAAAAGGGTTTGCTAGCTTAAACGCACCCATTAAGTGAAGAAAAAATGATAGGATAAGCAAAGGGTAAGTAAGAGAAAGGTTGCAGAAGTTTGATGATTCATTGGACAAAATGTACATTATCATGTTTTACCATATGTTTCTATGTCCATGATTCAATTACACAAAGTAAATGAAGGTCTACAAGATCAATTAATTAACTTCCATCATCCTCATTCATCCCTATATTCACTAATTTCCCCTTCCCACCTTCAAACATTCATATTCATTCATTTTCCATTAAAACCCCTTTTCCTAAGGTCAAAATCCTTTTTGTCTAGGAAAAGTGAAAGTCCCATGTTAAATCCCCTTTTACTCGAAAAACCCACAAAAAGTTGTTTAGCCTACGTATTAATGTATATATGTGAAAAGCAAATAACTCATAAAAAACATTATACTTAGTCCATTTTTCCCTTTCTGCTCATATTTCATATTCATACTAACTTACTGTATTAAAACACCTAAACGTTCCCTTTCCCGTATATATTAACTCCCTTTATGAAAATACCCCGAAACCTTTGGTTTTATTATAAAACTATGTATTTTCATAAAATATCGCATCACAAGCCTTTCATATGAATGCATCCTCCTCCATTGCGATATGCGATGCACGATAGGCTCAGACCCGACGCAATATCTATCACAATCCATTGCCATATCACATCCGCCCCTCATCACAAGTCCCAATTAAAGCAATAAACCTCCGCCATTGCGATCTCTGATTGCGATGGACTTGATGCAATATATTTCATATTTCATTCCCATTTTGCATCCACCCCTCATCGTAAGTCCCGTCTGAAGCAATAACCCTCCACCATTGCAACCTCTGATTGCGAAGGGAACGTGCACTCGATGCAGTATTAACCATGTTTTATTTCACGTCACGTCCAGCCCCTATCACATTCCATTGCGATGGGCCTTCCTTCGCTAAACCACAATTGTGATATGTGATAGGAAACCCATACCCGATATCATTTATCTGCCCCAATTCATATTTTTTCAAGTCCGCATTATCACATTTTGTGAAGGTTTTCTTTGTTAACTCATTTTTATGATTTAAACAAAGAAATAACCTAAAACTCCATTTAACTTCTAATATTAGTTTTAATCCATAAATAAAGCCATCGCCACCATAATTAATTGATTGGGCCCCTCTGCACTGCTCTTTCACTCCACCACTGTTCGATCTAAGGCATTCAAATCCAACAACCCTCAGTGATTTCGGGTTGGCTCTTTGTACGAGCATTACCCACCTGAAAAGCAGTATTCCACTAACCTCCCTTTGCTAGATGTTAGGCTTAGTTCGTTTCAGGTGACCCCTCCCAAAACTGCCCATGCCTCATAAAGCAGTGCGAAGAAAAGCAAAACCACCTCCCACATAATGACAAAATGACCACTGTTCATTTGCCCCATATTTCAAAAAAGAAAGCCGTTTCTCCGTTTAAACGAAAAAATCATCATTTTGCCTTTGTTTTGCCTGTTTTCACATTAAACCCTCCATAAACCTCTGCGACCAATAAAGCCATTGTTTTACCTTCAGATATGCTCTGGACTGCTTCCAATATCCTCTCAAGCTTAATAAAACCATTGATGTCCTCCTCTATCACATAGGTTTTCTTAACAATTTTTGTGTTTTGCAGGTAAAGAATTTTGTTCCATGCTTAAAAAGAAAAAGCCTGCATACAGTTTGAAGACAAATCTAAAGGGATTTACTATTGAAAAACACAGTAAAAACCTGAAATGCACAGTAAAGGAAAAAAAGGGACACAATAAAGGTTAATTAGCAGGGTCAAATGATATTCACAGAGTTTAAAGAGTATCAGATGAAAGATCAAATGAAGAAATCAACCAAGCGTAAAGGATTCAAACAGTCAAGCAGCTTAAAGGGGGCAAATATCAAACAACAAAGCCAACACAACATGAATAAAAGGGAAAACAAGAAGCAGTTCAATATCTGCCCCTATCTTCTTGTATGAAGATCTTTCCTTTCCTAGAATAAATCTTAATCAGTTTTAGGATATTTCCTTAGTTTCATTATTGTATAAATAACTCTCTTCTCAAGTTGTTAGTGGTTCGAAGTTCAAGATTCATTTTTCATTGCTTGTTAAGCCTTGACTGTTAATTCTACTTTGAACCTGGAAGCCACCTTTGAAGCAATCTCTTCTAGACACTTGATGTACTCAGTCTTTCTGGAACCTTAATACGAAACAGAGGATTCTGAATTTGGTTTTACACAATTTGTGTTATCCTGTAAGTTTTTCCAGTTATCAATCATTATGTTTTTCTTCATATGCTTATGACTTATAGAGATAGCTAGGTAGGAATAACTGTGTCTCAATTTATTCCTATAAGCTCCTGAAGTCATCATCCATTAAGATAATGGACTAATGAACTTTGTGTTTAGCTAATCCCCTCTAATAAATAAATCATCAACATCTTATGTAAGCTTATGTATACTACCTTGAACCTTTGGAAGGTAGTTTAGAAGATTTTCCTACTTATGATTGTTCTGTTTTACAGTCTGGAAACTATGATAATCATATTATTTTATGTCTTCTTCTCACCACTATTTTGATCTATATCACTGTGTAAATAAATCTTTATAGCAGCCCTTTGCTGAAATATTAATATAACCCAAAGGATTAAGTATTTCAATTCTACATATGTCTTCATTCATTGGTCTGACAAAAACTAAAACCAAAATCCCCAAAACAATTATTTTAGATGCTCTGGCATTGGTAGCTGACCTACTACTATCTTAGAGGTACAACATAAGTACTCTATTTTACTATGGTATGCTTCATTTTTATTATTATTACTATTCTTTATTGGGAGTAATGCTTCCATGACTTCCATGTTGTCATGAGTTGTAATTGGATGTGTCTATAGGAGAGATCTTTGACTCCTTTTCATGTAGATCAAAGTAGAATGGGATGTGGGGGGGATTATTTTCTAAGTCTGCTTATTCGTCTTCCATTTGTTTGGAGAAAGTATTTTTGATTGGAAAACTTGAATCTGTGGGTGAGTTCTAGTCCAAGATTTGTTTTTTAAGATGTTGTGTGAAAAAAAAAGGAAAAGAAAAAGGAGGTTGTTGGAGAAATTTTTATGGTGAAATTTTATTAAGTTGTAGTATGTTATTAAAAAATGAAATGATGCAGAACCACAAAGTACATGCTATTTTATTAAGTTAAAGTTGTAGAATTTTCTATTGAAGACATACTGTACAAAGAATGTTATCTTAGATAACTGATGAATATAGTGGAACGCCATATATTCAACAAATGGCGGAAATTCCATAGGATGGTTCAGTATCAAGGCCAGCCCATTATGCTCTGGGAGGTTGAGAAGCATAAATTCTTAAAAGAATGTCTACCATGGTCTGTAGTGGTTATGTCTTAAATGGATCAAGTGGGAAGCTCAGAAGTGTGGTGAAGAAAAAAGCAAAAATCGTGAGATTTCAGAGTGTATATGCATGCTAGTGATGAAGACATTAGGCGAATTTAACAGAGATTCATTCATTGTTGTAATGTCTACTTTCTCGTTTTGTCATATAAGCATTAAGGGAGCGTATTGGAAGTAATTCTTCCATGACTTCCAAGTTTTTGTGAGTTGTAATTGTGTGAGTTCCTAGGTTAATAGTTGTACTAGCTATTTTTAGTAATATATATCCACCATTCTTAGATCTTGAAGTATCATGTATTCATATATATGTAATGTTTGCAAGACCAATAAAATGATAGTGTGTTCGGTGTTGTGTGTTTCATGATTCTATCTGCCCTCTCTCAATTTTTCTAAAATTATTCTTAGTGTGTTTCTGTGGAGATACATATATTGAGATTCCAACATAGTGTATTTTTGTAGATATGGTGTTAATGTGTACTTTATGGCATTGATCAGTTGCATTTTATGAAGATCTTCTCTCTGCATTTTTTGTTACAATCATGCACTTATGTACAAATCTTTGTTATTGGTTAATATGAATATATGGACTCTTTAATATTTTTGGTCTTAGATATATGTTGTTTATGTGTAATGTTGTGATTTGATGGTCAATGTCATGGATGGAATTCAAGATGAAATTCAAGTATGTATAAATTTTAGTTCCAGTTAATGTAATCAATTTATTTTCTTGTAAACAACAAGGCTACTATGTCAGGAATGAACCATGTCTTTTGTTAATTCTTTGCCAAAGTAATATTGTGCATATACTTGGGAGGGATGTTGGAGAAGGAATTTCCCATATAAACTATGTGATATGTGCAACCAATAATATATTTATAGCCTTAGAACACAGTAATGTACATTGTAAGATTTAGGGATGTATGTCTATGCCATGGGATTATCTACGACATATAATAGTTGTGACAACCTTGTTTGGGTTACCATAAACTAGAGCCACCTCATATGCCTGTCTCTCTATAAAACCTTCAAAGGTTCTGCAAACCCATTGCATATCTCAAACAAGACCATGTCTTCTTGCATATGTTGACAATTCCAACATCTATGTGAGTTTTGTTGGCAAACTCCTGAACCTAGGTCATTTTCCCTCCAAGCACCAACAATCATAATTTTCACCTTGGTACTTTATGAGCTTTAATAGTAAAAACTAGAGCATTTTTACAACCAACAACCTCCTAGAACTTTAAGGAGAAAAACCAAAATTTCGTATTATAAACCAAAAGTCAACCAACTTAACACTTACATGGTTTCAACATTAAGTAAAATGAACCAATGTAAGATTTTCATTATAATCTCATTAGTATTAGATACGTAGGAGGATGAAACGTATTAATATAGAAATTACACTGTGTAAGAAGTTAATTCTAATGATTTTTTTTGTATTCCTTCCTATTTGAAGAGTGGAAGTTATAGATGGTCAATTCTAAGAAAGCTCTTCAAATTAAAGGAGGTTTTCCTAATTTAATAAAAGTTCCTCAATTTTGAATCAATTAAATAGAATTTCCTCCCATTTAAAGAATAAGTCTTCACATAAGGCTTATCCTTACGATGAAGTTCTTTTAATTGGAAAAATGCTATTAAGTAATCTTCTTTTTTCTGGCATTTTGACTTGTTGGCTTGATCCTCGGGAATTTGAACTTCAAATTTCATGGTTTACACAATACTTCATAACATGGTGATTACCAATCTGGATACAACAATAGGCTAAAAATATATATTATTTAAAATGATATTATCTTGATAATAACCTTTATTTTTAATTGTTTATTATTTTAATATTTTTCATATAAAACTTTGATCTCTAGTTTTGGGTAAAATAAAGTTCCTCGTTGAGACTCTCATAACCCTGTTATTTTATATGGTTATGAGGTTTTGGGTTACAACATATCAACAAAATCATGGAGGAAGATCAAGTTGATCCAAAAGAAATTTATAACCTACAACCTCAAAATTAAAAAGAACTACTCCATATCATATCCTCTTTATTGAAGCTAGCCTTTCCCCAATTGAAAGCATGCCTAGGTTTAGATATCTGATGTATTGTTAGGATATTCCAACACATAGGAAATAATCAAGTATAACTTAGTCTATGGTACAATTAGGTAAAGTGTGTTCCTTTATTATGTACTTTTTGTAACTTACAATCTGACATCATGATACATTATAGACATGAAGTGATTCGACGATTCATTCTCTCCTTGGTATTACTAACACTTGATCCATGGATTAGAACCCAATTGGTCCATGATCTCTATTTAAAGAGCATGTCGGGTAATTTGTTAGGTGACCATTCATGAGAGAAGCATATGTAAATTTCGTTTCTTTTACATTAATAAATTCCATGAAGTGGCCATGTTGGCTCATGTTGTGGATAGTTTCTCTGTTTGAGGGTTTTAACCATGTCAAGAATATTGGTGTATAGATATGTGATTTTTTTGTGAGTGGTTTCCTTTCATGTTCTATCTAAGGAAATGATCATGTAAATACCTACATGGTATCAGATCTATTTAAGGGTTTCATTCATTGGTGATCCAAATCCAAAGCCGGTACAACTGCATCTAACTATCGTTTCCTATATCTACTATTTCTGACTACTTTCAGCCTGAGAAGACTACTCTATTGTGTTAGGAGCGTCTATTCCAGTAAGGAGCTCCTTTCATTTCACGCAAAAAGGTTTCAAATAGCCTTATCTACGTCATTTTTAAGAGCTGGAGGTATACAGTCTTTATTTTTAGTTATAGTTACTTTTCTCTCTGTTTATTTATGTTTATAGTCCTCTATAAAAAAAATTATTATCAGATCTATACCTTTCATTTATGCATATGCTCTTTTCCCCGAGACTCTATGCAATTTGGATAAACCAGAAACGGAAAGAAATGATTTTTCTCATGCATATGCTCTTTTCCGCTGCGCCTTAGTGTGATCTTCAAAAGATCAGAAACATTGAGGAAAATATATAGTTTCCAACCAAATTTAACTTTAAGCCATACGAATTGGATACTTTTCCTTGTTTGTTTGGTTTGTGTGGTTGTTTATTTTTTTTGTAGGCAAAAAAGGGTTCTTCAAGTAGGCACGCACAACGAAGCTTCAGTGAAAAAAAAAACCTTCATTCTTTCCAATAATTACTAGCATTTTGAACTAGCTCACTGGGTCTAAAGTTACTTTATGAGAATAGAGGTCTTGGCTTCAAGTCTTTCTTTTTTTTGAGTTACTTTTTCAAAAATCACATGTAAATTATGTTTTAAAGTTACTTTGTGTAAAAGTGTTCTCATTCATAATAAAACATGAGTCACTTATAATTCTAAAGTCACTTTATCTTTTATTTAAGTTACAATTTAGTGGATAGTTCATAAAGTACTATTGTAAAAGTGACTTTGACTAATTTATAAAAGTGGGTCACATAATGTAATCATTTTTTTAAAAGTGAACTAATTAGATTATGTTTGGAAAGAGAAGGGATTTTTTTTTAAATATAACATTATCGTCAACTTCCAAACATTGACTTGGTTCGTTGGCATCTTCAACAACTTTTCTTCAAAAAGTCATAACTACTTCATCTAGAAGCTGTTTTTGTTTAATCGGCCTAATTTTTTGAGATCTTTCCATTTGAACACTTTGTTTTAGCATATACAACTTCGGTTTCTTTTAAAATGGAAAGTCTATGCCTAGTTATTCTTGACAACGCCAACTACTTCGAATGGATACCCTACATGGTGGATTTACTTAGAAGTAAAGATCTTTATAGAATTGACTCAGGCCAAGAGTCTAAACCTAAAGATGAAGATAAGAAAGCCAAATGGGAAAATAAAAAATATCAAGCATGTGGGTTGATAGGGATATTTATTTCCCCAGACCTTAGATTCCATATCACAGAAATGGATACCCCCGATGAAGCAATGAAAAAGTTCAGTAATGTTTTTGGAATTAAAAATGAAATTAGAGCCCATCAACTCGGAAATGAGTTTCTTACGTTGGACCCCAATAATTTTTCTTCCATTGAATTTTTTTTGTCCATGTTCAAAACTTGATGGATATACTTCTTAAAACATAAGAGTGAAGTCTTTAACATGTTCTTGGCCTTTAAGGCCTTTGTTGAGAAACATTATAGACATCAAAGTCTTAAGCTAAGATCTGATAATGGCGGAAAATATGTTAACAATAAATTCATCAAATTTTTCACTTAGCATGGAATCCAATTGCAACATACTGTTCCATATACTCCACAACAAAATGATGTAGATGAAAGGAATAATCACACCTTAAAGGAAATGCATAATTGTATGGTTCAATCAAAAGGACTTAGTATTAATTTTTGGGCAGAAGCAATTAACTGTGCAAATTACATAGTAAATTTCACTCGTACTAAGGTTTTAAAGAATATCACTCTAAAAGAAGCATGGAGCTCAATTAAACCATATGTAAGTCACTTTGGTGTTTTTGGAAGTGAAGCATGGGCCCATATTCCAGATGAGAAACATAAAGCCTTAGAACCTAAGAGGGAAAAATTTGTTTTTGTTCGATATTCTGAAGATGTCAAAGGGTATAAACTTGTTCAACCTAAATCCAAAAATTTGATCACTAGAGGATATGTAAAGTTTGCTCAAAATATATAGGCCGACAAGCCTAGTTCAATGGATGTGCCACCTCTCTCTATCCCTTCTACTTTTGAAAATATTTCTTCTTCAGATGATGACAACGAGGATGACAATCCTCCTCCACCTTCTTGGGGTCCTCCTTCAACTCCTCAGCTTCCAAAATGGGTCCATGCTACTCAGGATGCAGCAGGTGCTCTTGCAGCTGATCCTACAGATCAACATTATACATGTTATAAGTTTGATAGGTCCTCTTCTTTACTAGCTCAAGATTCAACGAATTATGATCCTGACACCTTTGTAGAAGCTTCAGGTCATCCAGATTAGGATGCAACTATGAATGAAAAATATCATTCATTATTGGAAAATGATATGTGGGACCTTCTTCCTCTTCCAAAGGTACGAAAACTTGTTAGATGCAAATGGGTTTACAGAACCAAGTTTGGACCAGATGGAAAAGTTGATAAACATAAATCTCATCTTGTTGCTAAGGGTTTTTCACAATTTGAAAGCATTTAATATACGAAAACCTTCTCCCCTATTTCCAAAATGAACTCTATCCTCCTTGTTCTTTCCCTTTCTCCCTCTTTCAAATGGGATGTCCATCAGATGGATCTTAAATGAGCCTTCTTGCATGGGGACTTGAATGAAGAAATATATATGGAACAACCTCTTGGCTTTATACAAGCATACTCCATCCTTGTATGTCGTCTTAATAAATCCCTTTAAGGTCTCAAGTAAACCCCTTGAGCTTGGTATGCCAAAATGGATAGATTTCTTTGAGATACTGGATTTTCTAGGTGTCATTTTGACAATACTATCTACACCAAGAAAGTGGGTAAGTCTCTTATCATTCTTTTTCTTTATGTTTATGATCTTATCCTTACTCTTAGTGATCCCAACCTTATAAACCATGTGAAGTCTAGCTTTAAAAAGTAGTTTGAAATGACAGACTTAGGATACTTGCATTATTTTCTTGGTCTTCAAGTCTTGCAATCCAAGGAAGGTATTTACCTTTCCTAGTCCAAGTACGCATGTGATATTCTATGCCACTTTGACATGGAATATTGTAAGAGAACCCCATCTCCCTTTCAGTCTGGAGCCAAAATTTCAGTCACTTATACTTCCCCTGATATTGATGCTACCTTATATCATCAACTTGTTGGAGAAATTTTGTATCTGACCCATACCCGACCTATACTTTCCTTTGTTGTTGGTCTTGTTTTTCGGTTTATGTAAAACCCACATGAAAGTCATTGGGAAGAAGCTAAAAGAATACTTCACTATGTTCGAGGTATAGTTCAGTTTCTGATTCACTACAGTGCAGAAGCATATCAGCTATTGGTTGGTTTCACTTATTCTGATTGGGCTAGTGAACCTGATGATCGTAAGTCTGTTGCAGGTTATGTATTCACTCTTGGTTCTAGACCTATTACATGGGCTTGCAAGAAACAAAGTTTTATTTCTCTTTCTTCACTAGAAGAAGAGTATCATGGCATCGTTGAAGCTAGTAAGGAAGCCTTGTGGCTTCGTTAGATCCTATTAGAGTTTGGTTTTGAGCAGCAACATCCGACTACACTTTGGTGTGATAATAAAAGTGTCATTCAACTATGCAAAGATCTAGTCCAACATCAGCACAACAAACACATTGAACTACACATGCACTTCATCAGAAAGCTCATTCATGAGCATGTTCTTGAAGTGAAATATTGTTCAACCGATGATCAAGTTGCAAACATATTTACAAAGGCTCTCAGAGAGACAAGGTTTACTAAACTTTGATTTATGGTTGGATTTAAGGAAGTTTCATTAAGGGAGGGATAGGCTCTAATTCCTCCTTCCTTCTCTTATCGTTTCATCTTTGTAAATCCTTCAATTCTATCCCAAGTTGTTCTTAACGGAGGATGTTAGAATATTCTAACACATATGAAATAATTAAGTATAACTTTGTCTAATGTATATTTGGGTAAAATGTGTTTCTTTAGTACGTACATTTTGTAACTTCCAATACGATGGTCACGATATGTTATAGACCTAAAGTGATTCGACGGTTGATTCTATCCTCGATATTAATAACACTTGATTTGTGGCCTAACACCCAATTGGTTCATGATCTCTATTTAAAGAGCATGGAGGGCATTTGTTAGGTGATTGTTCATGAGAGAAGCGTATGTAAATTTTCTTTCTTTTACATTAATAAATTGACTAAAGTGGTCGCGTTCACTCAAGTCTTGTGTTGTTTCTCTCTTTGAGGGTTTTAACCACGTCAAGAATATTGGTGTATTGATATGTGATATTTTTGTGAGTGGTTTCCTTTGCTGTTATATCGAAGGAACTTACCCTGTAAATTCCTACATGTATAAGAAGAAGCTTTACAGCATAGAAGCCACAAGGTTCCCCAAAATTCCTTATAACTCTAGTCAGAACCCCAACCTCTGACTCAAGTGAGGATGGCACAAGGATGTCGAGTCTTGGCTTGAGCATTTGGGGATAAAGGAGGAGATCATCTTGGACAATAAGGATAATATTAAAAATATTATTACTTCCAAACGTAAAGAAAGGTGGTGGGGTCATAATGAGCTAGAGGGGAAAGGGAACCTAAGGTATTAAAAGGAGGTAATCAAACCCACCTTTACGAACCAACATTATCTTTTTGTCTTGAATAGTGCTAAGAAGAAAATGAACATTGTGAATATTAGAACCAATTCTCATGAGCTCCAAAGTGAAAGCCGACATTGGTCTATTCCCAAAACACTTTGGGATGAAAGAATTTGACACCTTTTCTATACTAAGAGAGTTTATAATGAAAATAATTTTCCCTTGGATCGCTTCGCTCTTACTGCCATCTATTATCATTTCCATAACATTTTCCACACTAGCAATCCTTTGGATTGTTAATTCAACGAAAATATAGTGACTTAGGAAAGCTTCTCTTATTTTTTATCATAAAATAAAATATTAAATATTTTCAATTAATCTCTTACTTTATTATAGTCCGAGAAACCACATTTGCTTAAATAGATATTAATTATTATCATCAACATAATTATAAAATAAATTTACCTTAAAAACAAATATTAATTTTTATAAAATAAATTATTTTTATAAACTAAAAAATATATTAATAATTTTTTTAAAATAATCATCGTAGATGGTTCTAAAATTCAACCCATAAATCACTATTGTGATGAATCTCACCAAAATAATCATCTATTAAAATGAATCTTTTTATAAACTAAAAAAATCAATAAACATTTATTTATAATTAAAATTTCAATATGGACAATAATTGTATATTCATAATTAATTTCAACATTTACAATAATGTTATTCTTAAGATTTCAATGTTCAGTAATCTCAAACGATTCAATTGCTATGATCAATGAAAAAAACATGAAAATTCGTATATAAGGTGTGGTGTTGAAGCGCTGTGAATGTGGTATTCATGTTGAATTAAGATGTATGTGTACCTAACTAAATATGTTAATTAAACGAGAAGAATGGTTACTACCAATATTAGTGATTCAGGTTGCCCATCAAATCTTATAAACCATATTTCACGTCACCCTAACCGATGTGCTTATTACAAATGACGGCGGAAATATGATGGTAAATTCGATGCTATGGCTAAAGGGAAATAAATAATACCAAGCTTTAGTGACGCACGACTACAACCATGTGTTTGAACATGATAACTATTTGCCGTAAGTCTAACTAGCCCGAGGAAGTCCGGAAAATTAGGGAAATTCCAGTTATATTCTAAGAAAAATTGACAAGGGTTTTTGTAAATCCAAATTATAATTGTTAAATTTCAAAATTTACTGTCTCTACAATTTTATTTGAAATTTTTTAAACCAAACTCCACTTTTGACCATCTAGACAATTCCTCTGCGTAAGTAGACAACTCCTAATTATTTCCCGTGGAATGAATAACAATCAATAAAGTGAATACAAGTAATTTAACAAAGTAATTATGAGTCAATAATTTAGATATTATTTTTTTCAAAAATATTTTTTACTTAATAATCTAATCATTAAAATATATAAAACGAACATGTTTTTAAAATTTCAATTTTGAAAAAATTATATATTTATAAATATTAACTATATTTAATATATATATTCATTTGAAAAACAAAAACAATTTACCTACTAAATTAATCAAATATCTTTAATTAAATACTAATAACATTTCCAATAAATAAACCTTCGCTTATCAAAACCAAATGATCTATCAGCCTAGCCAAATAATGAACAATATCAACATCATTATTAAACTAAATTAATATATTTATATTTATATTTAAAAATAATATATGTATTTATTTATGATATTTTTAAGCGCATAGATGTGAATAGTGTTTTCAAAATTCTCATTCTTCCCAAAAGAATGAAAATTAATAAATTTTATATTTATATTTAAAAATAAAATTGTAATTATTTATGATATTTTTAAGTGGATAGAAGTGAATTTTGTTTTTAAAATTTTCAATTTTCAAAAAACAGAAATATATTGATAGTGTAAATTTAATAATTTGAAAATATTTTTGGTCATAAGCATCATTTAATGAATAAAGTCAAAGATTTCCAAATTATTTCATAAATGGATAAAGAAATGAAAATTTTAAAATTTTCATTCTTTCAAATATTAAAATATATAGGTAATTTAAATGTAATAATTTGAAAAATATTTTAGGTCATATACAATTTAATTAATGAAAATAAGAATTTCCAAAAGATTTTTCCGTAATATGTTGACTACCTGTATACTATCTTAGAGTTACACATTCTCAACTTTACATAAATAACTAAAAAAAATTATGTCGTAAGGTGTTTCTCCTTGAGAAGAACTCTCCTAACTGTCACTCTACACGAGTCTTGACTATCTGATCAAATATTAGACGATTGAGAATTTTTGAGCCATAGATTTCATTGCTTCAACTGTCAACTAATTCTTGATTTAAGTCGGGTAACTGAACGACATATAATATTAATTTTATAGGAAGGCTTCACCGAATCTTCCCCAAATTTCCGATAATGAAAGCAAGCCCAGGGTTCAATTTATTTATTGATTCTGAATTATTTCCCTACAATTTCATTGGCTGTGAACTATTTCCCAACAATTTCATGCCGTTTTCCCTCAATGTTTCCTTTGTCGTTTCATCTCTTTTGTCTTAGGGTATTTGTAGAACCCCCAACCCTCTATTGTTGTTTATGTAATCTACGACAGAAGAACATAGCAAAGCAAGAGAATCCACAATTTCTTTTTCCTAATTCAATGCCTCCCTGCGTACGCCTGTTCCTTGCTGTTGCATCTACTCACCTCCTCCTCCTCATCTGCTCCTCAACTTCATGTCTAGATAGTAAGTACTAGGATTCTCTTTTGAATATGTATACATGTGGGATGTTGAATTCGGGTATCCTTTTGGGGAAAGTGGCAGCGGGTGCGGTGACCGTGACTTCCAACTACACTCATGTGATTCAGAAGGCCATCCTCTTATCAATATCAGTGGAAATGAATATCACATACTGGGACCCTCTATCTTAGGGAATGAAATCAATCATGTCATGATAATCCTCAGTGCAATATCTGGGTCCGATTAATAAATGGAATCTTTTAGGTAACTACACTGAATCCTCATGGTGTGGCTCTAAACTATTTGACATGATAGATGGATACACCAATGTGATGTTCAAAAAGCAATGAAATCAAATTCCCGGTAACATATAAAATTCCTGGTAACATATATGTATTAGGGGTGTTTAATTTCAGATTTTGTGGTGATGTAATTCCTAGTAACAGATATGTATTAGGGGCATTTAATTTTAGGTTTTGTGGTGATGTTTCGTACTACCATTTAATTCCAAAATTAGATGGAGAGGCAACACAGTTCTGTACAACACATCTTCAACTACCCATTAAGGAATACCTTTGCAGTTGATTAACAATGAAACTTTAAAATTGGGTTCTATGATAACGTGATAGCTCAATCATAACATATCTCAAAGTTGTGGTGCTTGTTAGGATAGTAATTGAATTCGTGATAAAGACATTTCAAAATCGAGTTTAGAATTTCTTTGCTATTATCCAAATAACACCTCGCATCTAGAGAATTTCTTATGGTTTTTTTTATTTTAGGGTATTTTTAGTTGGCTATTTCATGGAGGATTTGAACTGTTAGTTCTTGAGTCAGGGTATTTTAACAGTATACCTATTCTTTGTAAATTCAAAACCCCATAACCAATATCTAATTGTTACGATATGTTTTCGTCAAGCATTCTCTTAGAAACTGTGGATGGTTGCAGATACTCAAACTACCCATCATGGTAGAGACACAAGAAATTACTCTGCTGTAATCGGTAAACATGATCCCGTCCTATCCATTTTCCAATTTAAAGTCAAGGCGAAATTCTACTTGTTTCCATTATTCTCTTGGAGGTTTGACAAAGATCACATTGACTTCAATCTCTTCATTCCACTGCAGGTTGCTCCGTTGGAGCAGTTGCAATAACAACATTATTCTTAACTTATTATGCAAAGAGGGAAAAACACATGGTTAGGGTCTCACTGGTTACGAGAGGAGGGACATTACAGTGATTGCACCCCTTGGACCTTCGATAAGAAATTTTCCAACATTCTCTTATGAAGAACCTCGATAGGATACAAATTTCTTCCATGAGGAAAACAAAATTGGTGGAGGGGTATGTGTTGGTCTATCTGGGAAAACATTGGGATGGACGAGCTGTTGCAGTGAAGAGATTGTATCAGGAGGACTCTAGGAGAGTTGAACAGTTTATTAATGAGGTAACCATATTTTCGTCATTGAATCATCTATATGTTGTTCACCTTTATGGATACACCCCTACAAATAGTCTAAAGCTGCTTTGGTATAAAAATTGTTTCAAATGGGACCTTGGACGATCATCTTCATGGTGATCATAAGTGTCTCAAAGGATTACCATGGAACATTCGCTTGAACATTTCCATTCAAACAACCATGACCTTCACATTCCTTCATAATATCGATCCACCTATATTCCACAGGGATGTAAAATCCTCTAATATTCTCTTCGATCAACAATTCAATATCAAGGTTACAGAGTTTGGTCTTTGGAGAGTAGTGCCTGTAAATATCTCGCGTGTGACTGCTTCCCCACAAGCCATACCAGGGTATGTGGACCCAGGGTACCATCACTGCTATCAACGGATAGAGAAATCAAATGTGTACATCTTCAGGGTTATTTTCATGGAGATCATCTCTGCTAAATTAGCAATTGCCATAAATCGGAATAGAGGGGAAATCAACCTTATCTTCACGACAATATCGAAGATCCCAGAAGATGCTTTTCATGAACTATTGGATCTACAACTAGACATTGAAAAAAATAATGAGGTGAAGGTCATGGTAAGCGCAGTTGCAGAACTACACTTTAAATGTCTGGCATTAGAGAGTGATGCTAGACCAACCATGAAAGATGTTGTTGCAGAGCTTGAGCAAATAAGGGTTTCCTTTCCAACTACATATGAACACTCACGCATTAACAAAAAACCATCATCTCCCACCTCAGTGCAAGTCATCTCTGTTAATTTAGATATCAATCGTATAGTTTATGCTTAAGCGCAATTTAATTCAATGTTCCTTTAGTATCCCAGTAAAAATTTCCAATTATATCCAGTAGCGATCACATTAACTCATAAACATTGATAGTAAATGGAGATAGAACATAAAATCATATGTAGAATATAAGCAAAGACATGACATAAGATGTGGCGGATGCCAGGGAAAATCCCTAATGTGAGGAAACCATTTGATCAAATCTTCTTATTATTATTCAATAGTTCAATAGACAAAGAGAGAGTACAAATATCATAAATACAAGCCTAAAATAGATCTTCCAAATTAGCAGTCAATGCAGCCCTAACCAGAAAGTCAACAATGGTCAAATCTGCCCCAAATCATCCTCTAATCAAATCGGTCCGCAAAATAAAAATGTGGCATCTAAAGAGGGCCAAATTCAATTGAAAACAACTCGATCAACTAAGAAAAACCTTGTTGTAATTTTGTGGTCAAACCATAAAGTCAAAGGTGTGGTCAACATAGTCAAACAGTCCCCAATCAACTCGAATTTCATGCCAAATAATGTGGCCTGAAAAGATCGAAATTCTAGCCCAAAAACATAAGTCAACATGTTAGGGTCCAACCCTAACCCCTTTATTTATGTAATGAACCCAATGGGGTCGAGACATAGTCATAGTTACTTAAAGAGTCAATAAAGCCCGTATTAATAATTGTTAGTGGTTGACCTGCATTTAACAAAGGGACCACGGTTAGTTGCAAACGGGTCATAATTAATAAATAAAGTGGTTAACCCATGTTATGCAAAGGACCACTAGTCGTTAGGTTTTTGGAGGTCATTTAGCTATAAATAGTCATAGTTAGAAGGGAAAGATGATCGAGTCTTATTTGTAATTGAGCTCTACTCTACTGGAGGTTGCCCCCTCGAAGAAGTGAGTGAACATTGTGTTGGGTGTGGAGCATGATTATCATCCTAATTTAGAGGTCTTTGTTTCAGCCATATGTATACCCCAGGAAGATTGTACACCCCTCTCTTCGTATGAGGGCATTGTATTAAGGCTATTGAATATATGTGCATTCTCAGAGCGAGAAACAAAGAGGTGAGATTGTGAGAGAAAACAAAGGATATTATAACGGATCTTCTGTAGGTTGTGTTTGTTCATTTTGCTAGATAATAAAAAGGAAGGACTGGTTGTTCAGGGTGGACGTAGCCCAAACTAAGTGAACCACGTATATCAATGTCTCTCTGGTTTTATGTGTTTGCATTTTTTCGCATATTATATGTCTTGCATTTCTTTTTCATATATAATATTTTTCTAACACATTGCATCTATTTGTTAATAATAAATTACTTGTTGTTTTTTCTTATTTTAGTCTGTGTTTTGGGTTGTATTTCTTCGCATATCTGGTATTCTAGAATTTCTTGCAGGTCAAGAGCATAACAAGTGGTATCAGAGCACTTTCCGGGGCGGAATGTACCTCCAATTTTCACAGATTTGTTTTTAGGCTAGAGACGTGTTCTGGCATCCTTAAACCACGGGATTTGTCATTGAGCACATAAACCTACGCATTTGGGGAGGCATGCAGGTAGGAAATACAAGAGATGGTCACGCTTGTTGGACTCCCTTGTAACCCCTTTGGGTATTCATTCGAGTAGTAACGCATTAGATAGAACCATGCACAGACTGCACTTCCACGTACCCTTTGGGTATATCTGAAGCACCCTAGCATCACCTAAAACATCACCCTAGATAAGCCTTCAGCCATCTTGTTGCTACATTACATTGAGAAAAACACTCGGGAATATTACTCGCACGTACGATAGGGTAGTCGGGTAGTACAGTTAAGGGTATGGTTCACCCTCCTTAGTTAGCGCCCTGAAATATTGGGTCGAGTACTATTGTTGGTCCCTGTTGTGGTCACCAACAACCCCCCTCTTTGTTTGATATTAGCAATAACACCAAGCAAAGGGGGACCCTGAACAAAAAATCCAAAAATATTTTTGTCAAAGTTTTCGTATTTTAGACTCCCTAAGGCTAGATTGCATTGCGAAGAGAGAGTGAAGCGTTTCCTATGCGCATAAACAAGCTGCAAAGAAGCGACGCGAAATTCATTGTGTCGCATACATTCAAAGCGCTCTTAAAATGAAAATCTTAAGGAACCGCCGACGGCCGATATGCGACGTCGCATATCGCAACATCGCATAAAGCAGCACATAGTGATTGAATAAAATCTGCGATCTGTGATGTTGGCGATCTGCGATCTGCGATATTGGCGATCTGCGATCTGCGATATTGGCGATCTGCGATGTGCGATTAATAAGACTATCAATTCCCACGATAACACTTTTTGACATCGCAACCCTCGATACTGCGATGCGAATCGCAGAAATCACTTATCGCAAGAATTTCTCGACATACCCGGTAAACCCAAAATTGAGCGCGCACCTTAAGGGAAATTGATGACTGCACGCCTGAGTATCCAAGAATGATTGTGTCACGTTTTTCGAAGAGTCAAGTCATGATGAGTGTCATAATTATGCATTCATTAGAACTTAATGCTTTCATGTCAATCTTTTCGTCATTTCTCTTCTTCTTTGCGTAAACTGCAAGGCAGCAACTGATATAAATCAATATGCAGGAAACATATAAGGAAAAGGGGAAAGCGCCAATACTAAGGTAACAGAGAGAAGATGCCTTCGCAAATGGATGCCGCATGCAGCAGGACCGCGGATTCCAGAGTATCACTCAACAGACACTGATGAAAATAGACTATCCAAGACTCAGAGTCAAAGGCGCACAAAAGCAGCGTGTTTACAAAATATCCTGAAGCTCAGACTGGGTAAAGCAAAAAGAGAAACGCAAAAGAAGGAGGACGCTCCAGAAAAGCCTGGAACAAAGAACGGAAACAATTCTAGACACAGGGGATTGTCCAGGCAACGCAACTCCTAACTCATTGAGTCATTCACACGGCCAGAAACCGAAATAGCAACAGCACAATCAGTTCGAAAGAAATCTGGGTTATACTAAGTAGACACACAGCGAATACACCCAGCTAGAGAAAGATTTTCGAAAATATCTTCTAGTTTGTCAGAAAGAGGTGCCAGCTCTTGTTATTTCTACTTTTATCACTCGAACGAAAGGAGAAGACAACCAACCGACTCTTCCCAGGCAAACGTTGCATTGCTTACAGCACTAAGGAGCAGATATAGAAACGGTTAGAAATTAGATTCAATTTTTAGAAATAAATTTGCTTTAGTAAAAGGGCGGTCATTTGAAGCCGTTCCCTAAATTTGTGTAATTAAGATTAGTTAGTTAGTAGTATTTAACCCTTCTCATGGCATTTGGAGAAGGGTCCGGAAATCTGTCAAAAAACTTTTCCTCAGAACATACACTTTTGCACCCTCGGAGGGGGTTTTTGATGAATGGATGGATCGAGATTTATTTATGTTTGCATTTTAATGTCTGCTACTGATGTTGCACTTCTATACTCTTAGTAGATATTAGAACAAGTAGAGATAAATTGTTATTGCTTGAAGTCTATTAGTGAAATCAGTCATAAATGGTACTTTTATCTCTTGACTAATTTCTGCTTATATTCCTAAAGTGATATGCAGCTGAGTTCTTTATATGTTAATGTATGAATGTGTGTATTACCATTTGGCACTTCTGTACGGTGGAGTCATTTATTTGTGCTTGACATATGAATAACTAATTATGCGATATGTTGTTCACAACTGTTTTGCCTAACTTTTTATGCAGAATGGTTTATCTTAATTGATTTCTATTCTTATGATAGCTGAATGATCTTTATTACCAGTTATTGTTCGAAATCTTTTTAGATCACATAATAGAAGAAATCTACCCCGGGTTAGCGTAGATTAGATGCGTTGTTTTTCATTAGATTACAATAGCATAGAGTCAGTTTAGAAGTTAGAATTAAATTAGCTTAAAATACTCCTAGATCAACACCATCAAACTCTACACACACACACACCCCTTACATTGGGAAACTGGTCCCATTACCCCCAGTCGGACCTGCTACACCAAACGGGCAAGGAGCCGCCAACCAGGTTCCGGACCGGGTGGGTATCCCCCTTGTTGTCGACTCGATTTCGAGGCCCTCAACATATTTGGCGCTAGAAGGAGGGCACGAACTATGAATGGCACATAAATCAAAATCTAAATACCATTCTGAGAGTAAATCACCCTCACCAACTCCCCCGACTTCTCCATTACGATTAAACTCAGAGTTAGAAGTCGCTCGGGCATCCACCGCTGCTACACACCCTAATAGATCAGATCATCTTATCATTGATCCCCTTGAAATTCAAACTTTGATTCGTAAACTCCAAGGATTCTCTATTTTTACTCAGAGGTCTGATAAATCTAAAAGCAGCGTGACTTCGCAGTACAACCCTACTCATCCCCTGACCAGATTGAAGAGTGAAAAGTTTGGCATCCAGTCAACTGAACTCCCTCTCCCCACTAGGAAAAGAGCAAGGAAAACACTTCCAGAGTCCGACAGTGAGACTCTTTCATCTACCTCGTCCATTTCAACTCCCTCACCGCGAAGTCAGCCACCCACATCTTCATCCCAAATCACTCATCCATCTTCCACAACCCTTCCTCCGCAATCATCGAAGATCATAATATCTCCATCTTCTCAGCATCAGGGATCATCTTCTGCACTTTTATTAACTAGCAGCTCAACGATGGCCCAGTCTCCATGGAACAATCCTGGGGCGGTTTTAATGCCTCCACCCCTGAGCCCAATACCGGCCCATCCTGAGAAATGGCTACCTAAATTCAATCCAGAAACAGGCATGCTAGCTGAAGAGCATATCAATAATTTCATGCTTTCTGTTAATCTCAACGGAGTTACCAACGAAGATGCTGTTGTCCGGCTTTTTCCCTATACAATGCAAGGAACAACCGGGTCATGGTACTTTTCGTTACCTTCTAGGTCTATCACAAGTTGGGACATTTTTCAAAGTCAATTCCTTACCAAGTTCGGTGATGATAGATCAACAGCGACATTGATCAATGACCTATCCAATCTTAAAGCTGAGGCTAGAGAACCCATTAAAGATTTCAATTTACGGTTCAATAAGATCCTCAACAAAATTCCCGCTGCTTCTCAACCCAGCGAGGAAGTAAGATGTGAATGGTATATCACGGCCTTACCATCAAACTTGGCTATCTTCGTAGATAGGGCAAGAAAGACGACCTTAGTTGAAAACTTGACAGAGGCGTTAGCAGTAGAAAAGCACGTAGTAGCCCTAGAAAAGAGATCTGCAATTGAAGAATGCAAATCTAAGAAAATCTCTTTCAAAGAAGACACCAAGAAGAAACAAATGAAAGATCCTTTCGATATGGAAGGATTACAAAAAGTGTTAAAGGCCATGTCCAATGAGATGATTGACATAAGAAAACAAGTAGCAGAAACTTCTTCAAAAAAGCCTTTCAGGACTTTTAAAAGAAATCCTCCCATGGAGATGAAGCCACCCAATGCTGTCTCAAACGTTGAATCTGAAGAAGAAGAAGAAGAGAATACCATCGAAGGACAAACCGACGATGAAGAAGTTGTGGAACTACAAGGAATGTGGGATTTCATCCTCCCACAAGAAGAAGATCAAGAAGCATTTCCGGTTAGCACACGAAGCAAAAATCAACTTGATCCTCCCCAAACTACCCCTAAACAGAAGGGCGCAAGCCCTGCAACAAAAGATAAGGTCGCAACAAAGAAAACAACCGCTAGAGCGACCCAATTTAGCCCAGTCCAATCAGATCAATCACCTCCATCAAGAACACTGATAGTGTCGGATGAAATGGAGTATAACATCATCGATGACATGAAAAAGACTAGAGCTAATATCACACTTTACGAGTTGAGCAAATTGAAACATCAACAGAAAATAATGATGAAAGAATTACATGCCGTGCCTACTACACCTTTACCTACGGCTGTAGCCTCCCACAACGTGGGAAGACCTCCAACCAACACGATCAATAAGATTGATCCAAATGACATCGCCTTGATTGGAGGAAGATCTAGATCTCATACTCCTTCTTTTCTCCTCACTTATGAAATTTTCAATAAAAACGTGCACAATTGCTTGGTAGATTCTGGTGCTTCAACCAATATTTTACCCAGGTCAATATGTGCCAAATTGAATGTTCAACCACAAAAATCCGCAGTGCGCATAGTTCAACTTGATCGATCGCAAGTCGAAGTGATTGGTGAACTTAATCAAGTGACCATAAGACTGTCGTCTAACCCCAAGGTATGCCAGGTTATTGACATTCTAGTGGCCGATATCCCTGAATTCTATGGTTTGATTCTTAGCAGGGATTGGTCCGAAAAACTCCACGGATATTTCTCAACCGACTGGTCGCACATGTGGTTACCCTACAACGGTAAGCCAAATCAAATAAAGGTTGAACGAGAGTTGCACCAAAAATACATAGTGACGGAATTCGAAGGAGAGAATGAAGCAATAGCATACAACAGCAGTATCATAGGCAACTACTCGGTAGATTCTTTCCTCGGCAATTTCAATGCTCATATTTCACCTTATTTGGAAAATTCAGTTTTGTCCCAAGTAGAAAATTTTTTCCAAACTAATGATTCAAAATGTGTTAATTTTTTAGATAACCCTGTAAATACATCTTTGTTTTGGAAATTATATTTTGATGGCTCTAAATCCAACGAGGGAGTAGGAGGAGGATGCGTTCTGATTAGCCCAGACGGAAATAAGACCATGCTTACATGCAGACTTGAGTTCGATTGTACAAACAATACAGCGGAATACGAGGCCTTGGTGCAAGGCCTATACAAAGCAATCGGGTTGAACGTTAAGTATCTTCAAGTCTTTGGAGATTCTGAGATTGTCGTCAAACAGGTATGTAACACCATACACTGCCTGTCAAGTCATTTGAAACACTATCAATCTTTAGTACAAGATCTGACTGCACATTTCATAGCATTCAATATTTCGTCAGTCCCAAGACTCCAAAATGCAAGCGCAGACCTGTTAGCTAACGTAGCCTCTAGACTTATTCCCTCCGAAGATTTCAGTCCAGATAGATTCTCAATAGAATTAATCTTTAGACCATCCATCCCTGACAACATCACCAACTGGAGAGTATTCAACGACGATCCTGACATCGTAAGTTTCCTCACTTCTGAAGGATCCTACTCAAACCAGATAATTGACGAGGACTGTCATGATCACCAAATACAACAAAGTAGCACTGATAATGCTATACCCAAATCGGTGGTCAAGTTAGAAGACTTATATGATTTGAAAAGTCGGTTTAAAAGGTCAGCTAATGCTAAACTCTACAGTTCAACTCTGAACTATGAATCAGTGAACCTAGGAACCGATGAGAAGCCACAAAACGTTAATCTAGGCCACGGCCTAGCCCCTGAAGAAAAATCAGCATATATCCGTCTTCTGAGACAATACAAAAACGTTTTTGCCTGGAATTACGATGAGCTGAAGACTTACGACACTTCTATCATTCAACACACTATCCCTATGATTGACAATGAAAAACCTGTCCAACAGAAGCTCAGAAAAATCCACCCCAACTTAGAAAATCAGATAAAGACTGAGTTGAATAAGTTGTTGAGAGCCAGAATAATTTTCCCGGTCAGACATTCCAAATGGGTATCCAATATGGTACCCGTTAGAAAGAAAAACGGAGATATTAGGATCTGTATCGACTTCCGGAATCTCAACAAAGCCTGTCAAAAAGACAATTTTCCCCTCCCACCTATGGAGCAAATATTACAGGCAGTAGCAGGCTCAGAATTAATGTCTTTTCTGGATGGATTTTCAGGATACAATCAAGTGCTGGTACATCCCGATGATCAGTTAAAAACCACCTTCCGAACTAAATGGGGTACCTACGCATATCGAAAGATGCCATTTGGTCTGATCAATGCCGGCGCTACCTTTCAGAGAGCCATGGACATCGCATTTAAAGGTTTAGTCAATAAATCGGTAGTGATTTACCTGGACGATATAACAATGTACTCCAAGAAGCGAAGCGACCATCTCAAAGACTTGAAACAAATATTTCAAAGATGTTTAAGGTATGGGATTTCACTTAACCCAAAGAAATCTTTTTTCGCATTAAGTGAAGGGAAATTGCTAGGATTCATAGTGTCAAAATCTGGTATTCACATTGAACCTGACAGAATCAAAGAAATTTCCGAAATATCCATGCCCCATAACAAAAAGACCATGCAATCTTTCCTTGGACAAATCAATTTTGTAAAAAGGTTTGTCCTGGATTTTTCACGTATTATTTCTCCTTTACAAAATATGATAAAAAAGAATTCAAATTTTAAATGGGGTCTAGACGAGCATGAAGCATTCAACTTGATCAAACAAGCTATCATCAATGCTCCATCTTTAGCAACCCCAAATTTTTCAGAACCTTTTATCTTATACACGTTTGCCTCAGAGAAATCTTATGCTGCGATTTTAACTCAAGCAAATCAAGAAAAGGCAGAAGCTCCAATCGCATTTTTTAGCTCGAACTTACAAGGTGATGAACTCAATTATTCAGACGTGGAGAAACAGGCATATGCCATTTTCAAAGCAATCAAATATTTCAGACCTTTCTTGCTAAAAGCCCATACCAAAGTCGTAGTACCGTTTCCAGTGGTAAGAAACCTTCTGGTACAGAAGGATGTGGGCGAAAAGAGAGCGAATTGGATTACCGCCTTACAAGAATACGATCTTGAGATCAAGCCAGCACACATCGTGAGAGGTCAAGGCTTCTGCAAGATGTTAGCTGGAGCATCGCAAATTCCTGAGAACTCATCTAAAGAGGTACACACGTATGAGGTAAGCCTAAACGACGCAGAATCATTATATGCTGACACCATTTATTTTCTTAAGAACGGGTATGCTCCATTACACCTGGATCCCACCAAGAAAAGAGCCCTGAGATTGAAAGCTAAACAATACCAGCTCATAAATGATGTTCTGTTTAAAAGGAATTACGATTCTGTACTTCTTAGGTGTCTTGAGAAAACTGAAGCCGAAAAGGTTTTGCAGGAACTCCACGATGGACCAGCAGGTGGACACTATGCTGGAGAAGCTACTACACATAAAATTTTACGTGCAGGATATTACTGGCCCACACTGTTCAAAGACTCATACAATTACGTAAGGAAATGCCAAGTCTGCCAGACTGCTGCAGGAAAACAAAAGAAGTCATCCATGCCACTACAGCCGGTTAACATTGAGCAACCATTCAGTCAATGGGGCTTGGACATAATAGGTGAGATCGTTCCTCACTCTTCTAAGCAGCATAAGTATATCATCACGGCAACTGACTATTTTACAAAATGGGTAGAAGCAGTTCCTCTCAAGACAGCTAATTCTGAAAACATTATTGAATTCATAGATCAATTTATCATCACTAGGTTTGGATTTCCAACGGCCTTAATGTTTGATAATGCATCATATTTTTCTGGAAATACAATGACTCAGTTTGCGCTTAAGAGAGGGTTCAAACTAAAGTATTCTGCCAACTACTATCCGCAAGGTAATGGGTTGGCTGAATCAACAAACAAGAACCTAATCAGGATTATTAAAAGAACAGTCGACCAAAACCAAAAGAATTGGCACAAAGCGCTGGTAAATGCCTTGTGGGCAGATAGAATTATGAAGAAAGCTTCAATCGGCACTTATCCCTTTAATTTAGTTTATGGGAGAGAAGTGGTTCTTCCAACTCACTTAATCATTCCCTCTTTGTCCTTAGTACAATACATCGATGAAGTACCTACTTCCTCCTTACAATTGAGACAAATGGAAATAATCAAACTAGAAGAACGACGAGAACAAGCTAAGAAAACCCATGCTCACCACCAAGCGCTAATAAAATCCTCTTTTGACTCAAACATAATGACCAGAAAAAACTTTCAAATGGGAGATTTAGTTTTAAAATGGGATAAGGCTCATGAAGAAAAGGGCAAACATACGAAATTTCAGAAGTTGTGGCTTGGTCCTTTTCAGATTGTAAAAGTCATAGGCCCATCGACTTTTGTGTTGCAGGATTTGACAGGTAGAAGAGATTCTCTGCCTGTGAATGGACAGATTCTTAAAATGTATTTTCCATAGAAGATCATTCTTCTATTTTTGTAGGATAGTTTTAGTTTTTATTTTTGTTTTTCTTTTCTTATAAATAAGACCGGTTGTGAATGATCATAAATAGGATTCATGAAAGAGCACACCAATTCTCTATCAGATTTTGATTTCACTTGTATAAATAGCAAAACTTTTCGAAAAATCTGATTTTTATTATTGACAAATAGAGTTAACTTTAGCCTAAATATGATGTTAGTTTCAACTTCAAAAAACTTGGATAAAAGCAACTTTTGGTAAAAAATTGTTTTATGTCAGCACAATGAAAGGTATCATCAATAATAAAATAAGTATTCTCTGTAAAGCTGTTGTTTTCAAACTCTATTATTGTCGTCCAGAGCTTTCTTAAGAAAAAACAATGACTTCCTCCCTGCTGAGGGAAATCGCAACATTCAGAGAAACAATCCGAGAAAACACTATGTCTCAAAGAATAAGAGGTCTCATCACGAGCCGGCTTATCATGATCACAGATATTATAACTTGCTGACTTTGCCAATACTGTCTATCAAAACAGGGCAACGACTCAAGATTGTTGCAATCAAAAGACAAGGGGTCTCATCACGAGCCAACCTGTTCAGCAAAAGTGTAAATCAAGTGAATGACTGTGTCATAATTTGGCCACCAAACCAAGACATTGTTCTTTAGAGAATAAAAAAGGAAAAAAGTGTCAAAAGGATTTTTCTCTGGAAAAGTTGTGGATAAACTCAAGCAGGAAAAAGGATCATTTCTAGATAACATGGTAACCCTGTCGAGGCTATGGACGCTTGCGGGCAGCAGAGGCGCTACCTACGACAAATGAGCATATTTTAAAAACCAGTATGCAGAGAAGACCTTATTTTATCTTTAAAAAAGACCGAGTAATGTCTGGTATGAATGCAAGAACTAAGCCAGAGGAAGCAGACAATCGGAATATGAAAAGGTTGGGACGAAGTATCATTGACAGGATAAGGGGTAATGTACTCTATCTGTCCATAACAAAATTTAGACATACGAAAATTTTTCTGTTTCGGAAGTGAAAATGCAATAGAAAAGCAGAGATAACTGGTTCTTCACAGTGAATCGCCATTGTTGTGGTCACCAACAACCCCCCTCTTTGTTTGATATTAGCAATAACACCAAGCAAAGGGGGACCCTGAACAAAAAATCCAAAAATATTTTTGTCAAAGTTTTTGTATTTTAGACTCCCTAAGGCTTGATCGCATTGCGAAGAGAGAGTGAAGCGTTTCCTATGCGCAAAAACAAGCTGCGAAGAAGCGACGCGAAATTCATCGCGTCGCATACATTCAAAGCGCTCTTAAAATGAAAATCTTAAGGAACCGCCGACGGCCGATATGCGACGTCGCATATCGCAACATCGCATAAAGCAGCACATAGTGATTGAATAAAAATCTGCGATGTGTGATGTGCGATGTGCGATCTGCGATATCGGCGATCTGCGATCTGCGATGTGCGATTAATGAGACTATCAATTCCCACGATAACACTTTTTGACATCGCAACCCTCGATACTGCGATGCGAATCACAGAAATCACTCATCGCAAGAATTTCTCGACATACCTGGTAAACCCAAAATTGAGCGCGCACCTTAAGGGAAATTAATGACTGCACGCCTGAGTATCCAAGAATGATTGTGTCACGTTTTTCGAAGAGTCAAGTCATGATGAGTGTCATAATTATGCATTCATTAGAACTTAATGCTTTCATGTCAATCTTTTCGTCATTTCTCTTCTTCTTTGCGTAAACTGCAAGGCAGCAACTGATATAAATCAATATGCAGGAAACATCTAAGGAAAAGGGGAAAGCGCCAATACTAAGGTAACAGAGAGAAGATGCCTCCGCAAATGGATGCCGCATGCAGCAGGACCGCGGATTCCAGAGTATCACTCAACAGACACTGATGAAAATAGACTATCCAAGACTCAGAGTCAAAGGCGCACAAAAGCAGCGTGTTTACAAAAGATCCTGAAGCTCAGACTGGGTAAAGCAAAAAGAGAAACGCAAAAGAAGGAGGACGCTCCAGAAAAGCCTGGAACAAAGAACGGAAGCAATTCTCGACACAGGGGATTGTCCAGGCAATGCAACTCCTAACTCATTGAGTCATTCGCACGGCCGGAAACCGAAATAGCAACAGCACAATCAGTTCGAAAGAAATCTGGGTTATACTAAGTATACACACAGCGAATACACCCAGCTAGAGAAAGATTTTCGAAAATATCTTCTAGTTTGTCAGAAAGAGGTGCCAGCTCTTGTTATTTCTACTTTTATCACTCGAACGAAAGGAGAAGACAACCAGCCGACTCTTCCCAGGCAAACGTTGCATTGCTTACAACACTAAGGAGCAGATACATAAACGGTTAGAAATTAGATTCAATTTTTAGAAATAAATTTGCTTTAGTAAAAGGGTGGTCATTTGCAGTCGTTCCGTAAATTTGTGTAATTAAGATTAGTTAGTTAGTAGTATTTAACCCTTCTCATGGCATTTGGAGAAGGGTCCGGAAATCTGTCAAAAAACTTGTCCTCAGAACATGCACTTTTGCACCCTCGGAGGGGGTTTTTGATGAATGGATGGATCGAGATTTATTTATGTTTGAATTTTAATGTCTGCTACTGATGTTGCACTTTTGTACTCTTAGTAGATATTAGAACAAGTAGAGATAAATCGTTATTGCTTGAAGTCTATTAGTGAAATCAGTCATAAATGGTTCTTTTATCTCTTGACTAATTTCTGCTTATATTCCTAAAGTGATATGCAGCTGAGTTCTTTATATGTTAATGTATGAATGTGTGTATTACCATTTGGCACTTTTGTATGGTGGAGTCATTTATTTGTGCTTGACATATGAATAACTAATTATGCGATATCCTGTTCACAACTATTTTGCCTAACTTTTTATGCAGAATGGTTTATCTTAATTGATTTCTATTCTTATGATAGCTGAATGATCTTTATTACCAGTTATTGTTGGAAATCTTTTTAGATCGCATAATAGAAGAAATCTACCCTAGGTTAGCATAGATTAGATGCGTTGTTTTTCATTAGATTACAATAGCATAGAGTCAGTTTAGAAGTTAGAGTTAAATTAGCTTAAAAAATACTCCTAGATCAACACCATCAAACTCTACACACACACACACCCCTTACATTGGGAAACTGGTCCCATTACCCCCAGTCGGACCCGCTACACCAAACGGGCAAGGAGCCGCCAACCAGGTTCCGGACCGGGTGGGTATCCCCCTTTGTTGTCGACCCGATTTCGGGGCCCTCAACAGTCCCTTATGTATATTGTGATCTGCAGAACTTGACACTCCTTTGTGACCATAGTTCCCTCTGCGCTCTAAATATTGTCAATTATCTTATCTTCCAGCTCAGATCGAGCAGTTGGGGTTCTACCACCACAGTACAATTTATATCTAGTAGTCATGGTTCTACCACCGTTGCACTAATCAGATCCAACAGTTGGGGTTCTGCTACAACAGTTCACCTCACATTCATCCGTTAGGGTTTTGCAAGTATATACAACTTTCTCTGCAGTGACGTTTCTTGCTACTATAGTTTGAGCCTGATTTTCCTGCGACATTGGGCAGGATCAAGTTTTCTAGAATTCAGCCACTCTACTATTGATCTAGAGGGAGTAAAACTCCTTTCGGAGTTAAAAAAAAAAGGAGACTTAGCCTATCAAATTCAGGATGACAAGCTGATCACAGTGGTACCATTCACTTGTTAGCCTCAAGTTTTGGGCGGTCCCAAAATTTTTCGGAGTGACTTCAAGTGACCAAGATCAGTGTATGGTAGAAACCAGAGCTCAAGTCATGGCCATGAGAAGATTGAGTGCCTTGAATCAAGGTTGGCTGAGTTCAAGGTCCAACTGGGAAAACTTGCAAATTCGCTTGCAGATTCACCAACAAGATGTCGAGGTTTCATATTCACTTCAATGGAAATCACCAACATTCCCAACCTCGCTCACCCAAGATAGACATGTATAAATTTGATGGCTCTAATTTGACAGTATGGGTAGCACAAATGGAACAATAGTTCACCCTTAATGATATCCGCGATGATCAGAATAAACTATGTGTGGGAGCCCTTTACTTGGACCAAGAGAGATGAAAATGGTGGCAGTGGTATTTAAAATGTTATCCTAGGAACATAACTTGGCATGTGTTCTTAAAATCCCTTTGTGACCACTTTGACAAAGAATCTAATTCTTTGGGTTGTCTCAGTAGGCTCTGACAGACAGGTATAATAAAAGACTACATTATAGCCTTTGAGACATTGTCCATAAAAATGTAAGGTCTAGGAGATGAATTCTACCTGGAATGTTTCATTAGTGGTCTCAAAGAAGCCATCCAAGTACATGTCTGGATGCATCACCCACCTACGTCGATAGCTGCTTGCAACAAGGCTATCAAGGTGGAACTTTCCTTAACTACTCTGTCTCCTCGTCCAAATTTTCTAGCCAAGGGGAATCCCACCTAGGCTCAAGGCCCTACCCAAACACTTAAGGTTCAAAACGTATCTCCAGAATAAATGGCTGAATGAAGAAAAAAAGGATTGTGCTACTACTGTGATGACAAATACTCCCTGGGGCATAAATGCAAGGAACCAAAATTATTTCAAATTGATGTTATTGATAACAGCTCATCTAACGAAGCCCCACCCCTTAGGGGGCTAGAGGACAAAATTGAGGAAACCCATCATGACAATGATCTCACAGATACGCTAGATGAACCAGTTACCTTGCTACATCCTTTAGCGAGCATTTGCGCACCCTAAACTCTCAAAATCAGAGGCTTTCTTAAACATCACCTCGTAGTGGTATTGATTAATAATGGTAGCACTCATAACTTTATACATAATGAAGTCATTGAATATATTCATTATTTTGTACGGGAAGACTCTAATTTCCAAGTCCTTATTGCAGATGAGGGGACAATGAAATGTGTCGCTACGAAAAGATTAAGCTTCAGATGGGAGACTACCACCTAAAGACCCACATGTTTGTGATTAATATGGGTGGTTGTGACATTGTCTTGGGTGTTGAATGGATTCACACACTTGGCTCGATCACAATGGATTTCTAGGAGTTATATAGGAGCTTTAAGCATAAAGACCACATTCATACACTACGTGGACTCTAGGGAGGTGCTGCTACTATCATCAGTTTGCATAGAATGGAAAATTTGTTAAAAAAGGGCCATCATGGAGTCATCACCCAGTTTAATGCCATCCAGGCTATTGAATCCACCACTCTTCATATTCATCATGAGATGAAATATTCTTAGACAACCACCAGCTGGTATTTGATAAACCTAAAGAGCTTCCACCCTCTAGAGGTGAACACGATCATAGAATCCATTTGGTCCCAAGGGCCCAACCACCTAATGTTCACCCATATCAATATCCTTTCGCCCAAAAGAATAAAATTGAAAAAATTATCAAGGAACTCCTCGAAACCAGTGTTATTTGTCCTAGCATTAGTCCTTATTCATCACCAGTGGTTATGGTGCTAAAGAAAGATGGAGAATGGCACATGTGTCCAGACATTCAGGCCCCCAACAAGCTCACTGTCAAACACAAATTCCCTATTATGGTTGTTGATGATCTACTTGATGAACTACATGGTGCTCAATTATTTACCAAGCTAGATCTTCACTCTGGCTATCACGAAATACACATGAAAGAGGTAGACATTCCCAAGACTGCTTTCCGAACTCATTAAGGCCATTATGAATCCTTGGTCATGCCATTTAGTCTTTGTAATTCTCCATCTAATTTTCAAAGCCTCATGAATCACCTGCTGAAGCCATATCTCTGAAAATTTGTCCTCTTCTTATTTGATGACATTCTCATCTATAGCCTAACCTGAGAAACAAATCTTCAACATGTAGACCTGATCTTGCAACCACTCCAGAATCACAAATTATTTGTTAAATTGTCAAAGTGCTCTTTTGGAGTGGAAGAAGTTGAGTATTTGGAACATATTGTGGGTCGTCAAGGTGTCAAGGTTGATCCAAAAAAGATACAGGAAATGCAATATTGGCTCGAACCCAAAATCTCTAAGAGTTTGAGGGACTCTTGGGTCTCACTAGCTACTATAAAAAATTTGTCTACAATTATGGTCACAATGCTAGACCCCTCACTACCCTTCTTAAGAAAAAATCATTTCTCTGGACTGATGCAGAACAACAGGCATTTGTGGCTCTCAAATAGACCATGTGTTCCACTCTAGTATTGGCACTACCATATTTCACCAAATCTTTTGTAATTGAATGTGATTCTTCCAGTATAGGTATTAGTGCGGTACTAATGCAGGAAGGTCGTGTAGAAATTTCCACCTGTAGTTCACCTGATAATGAAATATACTAAAGAAAAATACTTGATCTACTTCTATAACCAATTTAGCGGAAGCTTAATCGAACATGAGCAACATCAATAAGAACACATATAACTGATAAGGAGGAATCAATCACACATAACACAGAAGATATAACCTGGGGAAAGCCTCAGCCTAAGACCCCACTCTCTATATTATCATACATAGGATTTATGCAAAGCCTTAGCTCTCACACAGCTAACCAGCTCTTAGTACAATCATCACAGATGAACGTGGAAATACATCAAGATTACACAAAGCCTTAGCTCTCAGAGCTAGCCAACTCTCAGTGTAATCCTCCTGGATGCTCACAGGCAATCGAGACTTCTCCTAAGCCTTCTCCTAAGCCTTCTCCTCTGCCCTCCAAGCCTTCTATTTCCTTGCTTAGTTTTTCCTGGGTGATCCTCCTGTTACCAAGTGTAACACTTATATCTCACACTGATCTCACACGCTGTAAAACTTCGTAATCCTCAAGGAACCTTAATCCTTCTGCTTGGATGATTTTCCTTTATAGGAAAAATCCATCCAACTGATAATACACTATCCCTCCTCTGATCTCAACTGGGTCTCTATCTGAATTGACATGCATGAGTTATCCATGAGTGAATACTCAGTTATCTGAAATACAGTAGTTACATGCATGCAAGCATTAACTAACTGAACTCTCATTAATTTAACAAACTGTTAAATTAATCTAACTGGACTTGACTCAGTTAACTGAGCCAACTAATTACAACTTATCCTTATCTCCTTAACTAATGGATAAATTCCTCAATTAATAAATAAACTGTTGCATGTCCTCACATAGACTTCAAGCTTGTTTTTCCTTAGCTAATTAACTCAAGATGAATTAATTAATTAATTTACAAACTGCTGTTAATATCAAATTCGAATTTTACTTCCTATTACTAGTCTAGGGACTCACTAAAATAGGAATCCACAGTGAACCACTAAAAATAGAACTTCTATTTTTAGCACTTCCATTTTTCATTCCCTGTTGCCCAATACAGCGCTGATACCCAAACTGCTATTTTTAGCACTTCTATTTTTAGCAATTTCTTGTTGCCATTTTTCAACACTCCCTCTCAACAAGAAAGGCTTCCTCTTGAACCCAATTCTATACCTTTAGAATGTTCTACATGCAACACATCTACCAAGTGAAGTTGCTTCAGCAACTCTTGGAACAAAAGAAAGCTCCCAACTGGCCTCTCTGTTGGGCTAGAAACATACTCTGATGCTGAAGCTCTACCTGCTGCTGACAAGTGCTCCCTCTCTGACCTCCATGCTACTGCAACATCTCCATGCATCTCACACCGTTGCACACCTCTCTGTGCCATCCTACATTGTGCAACACACTTGTGCCTCTCGCATTGCTGCAACCTGCTAGCTCTACGTTGTCCTAGGATTTCCTGCACTGTAGCTCTCCCTGCCTCTCCATTCGCATCTCTCTCTACCTAATCAATTAGTTCTGCTACTCCTCATCGGGGCTCTCGTAGCAAAGTCGAATCAAAGAGGTTAGGTACCTCAAGGATCCTGCCCCTTGGGACATTCACTCCATATCACACCACTTCCTACTTGGAGGTATGGCTGCATGTGATCCCCTTGCCCACCTGGCTCGAAGTTTCCCCCTACTGGAGGCCTCTGCATGAGTAGATGTCTCTACTCAATCTCCACTCAACTTCCCCTGTTGTGGCTGCTCCACAACCTCCTGAAGCTGCTTCACCAATTGTGGCTCCTCCACAATTGTCTGAGACTTTTTCTGGTGTTGCATGTCGAGAGGTAATTTACTCTCCCTCTCAACCACCAAGTATCTAACCTTTGCCTTGCTCCTCAAGGCTTTGCATGCATGTTGTACCTCAAGTGCATACAGGTTCTTGGCTAGCACACCAATCTGTTTCCACTTTCCTGCCATCACGAAATTTTCTAGAAAAAGAGCTAATTTTAAATCAGCAATATCTCCCTCATTCGAACTCCGATTCAACCGATTTTTTTTTTTAATTTGTGTCTTTTTCTGCAAGAAATCCAAATATGCTATTTGTTTCTAAAATTTTTGTATAGTAATTTCAGATCTGCTCTGCAAACTCTCGGCCCAAAACTCAAAACTTTGAAATCTCCTCTAAGTATACTGTTCTTCCTTGATCACCTTTGCTCTAATACAATGTAGAAATTTCCACCTATAGATCACCTGATAATGCAATATACTAAAGCAAAATAATTGATTTACTTCTATAACCAATTTAGCGGAAACTTAATCGAACATGAGCAACATCAATAAGAACACATATAACTGATAAGAAGGAATCAGTCACACATAACACAGAAGATATAACCTGGGGAAAGCCTCACCCTAAAATCCCACTCTTTGTATTATCATACATAGGATTTATACAAAGCCTTAGATCTCACACAGCTAGCCAGCTCTCAGTACAATTGTCACAGATGAAGGTGGAAATACATCAGGATTACACAAAGCCTTAGCTCTCACAGCTAGCCAGCTCTCATTGCAATCCTCCTGGATGCTCATAGGCAATCAAGACTTCTCCTAAGCATTCTCCTCTGCCCTCCAAGCCTCCTATTTCCTTGTGTAGTTTTTCCTGGATGATCCTCATGTTACCAAGTGTAACACTGATCTCTCACACTGATCTCACACCCTGTAAAACTTCATAATCCTCAAGGAACCTTAATCCTTCTGCATGGATGATTTTCCTTTATAAGAAAAATCCATTCAACTGATAGTACATTGTCCCTCCTCTGATCACAACTGGGTCTCTGTCTGAACTGAAATGCATGAGTTATCCATGAGTGAATACTTAGTTATCTGAAATACAGTAGTTACATGCATGCAAGCATTAACTAATTAAACTCTCATTAATTTAACAAACTGTTAAATTAATCTAACTATACTTGACTCAGTTAACTGAGCCAACTAATTACAACTCATCCTTATCTCTTTAACGGATGGATAAATTCCTCAATTAATAGATAAAATATTGCATGTCCTCACATAGACTTCAAGTTTGTTTTCCCTAACTAATTAACTCAAGATGAATTAATTAATTAATTTACAAACTGCTGCTAATATCAAATTTGAATTTTACTTCCTATTTCTAGTCCAGGGACTGACTAAAATAGGAATCCACACTGAACTGCTAAAAATAGAACTTCTATTTTTAGCACTTCCATTTTTCATTCCATGTTGCCCAATCCAGCACTGGTACCCAAACTACTATTTTTAGCAATGCTATTTTTAGCACTTCTATTTTTAGCAATTTCTTGTTGCCATTTTTCAAAAGGTCGACCGTAGGCTTTCACTAGCCAACAACTGGGTCGGAAACATCTAGGTCAATCTACCTATGAGAAAGGGATGATGGCCATTTTACATGTAGTAGATACTTGGCTACCATACTTATTGGGGCGATGTTTCCAAATCTGCATAGTTCATCAAAGCCTCAAATATTTTTTGGAGCAACGTTTATCCTCGCCAAAGAAAAATAAATTTCTAGTCAAAATGTTGGGATATGATTATGAGATAATTTACAAGAAAGGGTGTAACAATGTCATAGTTGATGCTTTATCGCGCCAATTTGAGGATGAGAGAACCCTGGTATCAATCTCTCTTCCCATACCAGATTAGATTAAAAAATCCTGCAAGGAATGGTTTTTACACCCCTCTCCCTCCCAAATTATTAATAACATGAGAGAAGATCCTAATTCCTTAGTCTGCTACTCTTGGAAGGATGATATTCTTTGCTACAAGGGTTGAGTAGTTATATCCCCGACATCCAGGGAATTCAGGCTTTCAAAAGACTTATGCCCGCACTCATTGTTCCTTCTTTTGGACTAGCATGAAAAATGGAATTCTTACTATTGTAGCTGAATGTGATGTGTGTCAATGCCACAAAGGAGAAACAAATAGGTTACCAGGAACCTTACACCCATTGCCACTCCTTACCTCTGTCTGGATGGATGTTTCCATGGATTTCATTAATGGTCTTCCAAAGATGGGCAACAAATCCATCATCATGGTGGTTGTGGACAGAATTTCTAAATATGCTCATTTTTGTGCTCTGCCCCACCCATTTACCCCCACTTTGGTGGCTCAAGCTTTCATGGACCAGATCTTCAAAATGCATGGCATGCCAACTTCCATTATGTCTGATTGCAACCCGACTTTCACCAACGAATTTGGGCAAGAAATTTTCAAGCTACAAGGAACCCAACTCCAACTAAGTATTTCCTATCATCCCCAAATCGATGGTCAAACAAAAGGAGTCAGCAAATGTTTAGAGACATATCTAAGGTGCTTCACGTTAGAAAAGAAGAATCAATGGGTACAATGGCTACCCTTAGCTGTATGGTGGTATAATACTAACTATCATGAAGCCACCAAGATGAATCCATATGAAACAATATTTGGCCAACTCCCACCTTCACCTATTTCTTATATTTCAGGATGCTCTAAGGTGTAAGCAGTTGATCAGCTCCTATAGAACCATGTCGCCATGCTAGCTCATCTCATAAAGATAATCTCCATCAAGCTCAGAATTGAATGAAGCAAAAGGCAGACCAACATCGCCTAGAGTGAACATTTCAAGAAGGGGATTAGGTATTCCTGCGGCTGCAACCATATAAGAAAACATCACTCAAAGAAAAGGGTTTCCAGAAACTAGCTCCAAAATTCTATGGACCTTATCACATACTTCAGCACATTGGAGCAGTAGCCTACAAGTTGGCCTTGCCACCAACTTTAAAAATACATCCAATCTTCCATGTATCATGCCTCATGAAAGTGGTGGGGAGCAATTGTAGAATTCAAACCAGTATACCTGAATTAGATGAGGAAGGTTCACTCTCGCTCCAACTAGAGGAGGTCCTCAATGCTTGTGAAAGACATTTGCATGGACACACAATCAAGGAAGTCCTCGTCAAGTGGAAAGACACCTCTCCAGAAGATGTGACCTAGAAACCAACCACTATTCTTCAACAATTTCCGCAGCTTTAGCCTTGTGGACATGGTTTCTTTTTATGGGGGAGGGCATGTTAGGGTCCAACCCTAACCGATTTATTTATGTAATAAACCAATGGGTCCGAGTTGTGGTCGTAGTTAGCTAAAGAGTCAATAAATCCCATATTAATAATTGTAAGTGGTTGACTCGCATTTAAGAAAGGGACTACAGTTAGTTGCAAACGGGTCATAATTAATAAATAAAGTGGTTAACCCATGTTATACAAAGGACCACAAGTCAATAGTTTTTTGGAGGCCATTTAGTAATAAATAGTCATAGTTAGAAGGGAAAGATCATCGATTCTTTTTATAATCGAGCTCTGCTCTGCTGGAGGTTGTCCCCTCCAAGAGGCAAGTGAACATTGCATATATCTCTGAATAATAAAAGACTTGTTGTGTTTTCTTATTTTATTCCGTGTTCTGGGTTGTATTTCTTCACATATTTGGTATTCTAGAATTTCTTGCAGGTTAAGAGTATTAAAAAAACACTTGGCCAAAGTGCCCAAGTAAACGCTGAAAATGCTTCCCTAATCATAGAAATTTTGGCCTCCTAAAATCCACCTTCCTTCCACATGTGAGAAGAAGAGAGAGCCTCCAGTGTACGAACAAATCAAGATAGGAGAGAGAAGATGATGTGATGATTTGATGATATTCAACTGAGAAAAGGGTCACTTCTATTTATAGAATTTGTTTAGGGTGAGGAGACACATTCATTGGGCTTCGCGAACATACATTTCACTGAGGCCGATCTTGACAATTTTTCCATGAGAAAGAATAAATTCAAAATTCCATTTCTGCTTGTCATAATGAGACGATCTTTATATCAAAATTGTACCCCTTTAAAAGAGGAATCCAATGCAATAATAATCTCCATCTTATGAGTTATCCTAAAGTGGATGTGGGCCCTAGTTTACAATTTTAACACTCCCTCTTAACTAGGGATAATTCCACTTGCAAATTCATCTATCATCATGCCATCCTGTCATCATGTACCATCCTTGTCATCATTACCCTGCTGCTCTCTTCTTTGCTGAACCATGAATTAATAATGAAGAAGAAGTGATCGAGAGTGAGTCATAATATCATACCACTCTCCAGTGACAAAAGTCAGTCCTTGATCCTAGATCAAGTTGTTGAACACCATGCATCCTATTCATAAGGAGTACGACAATACACGATGTGTCCATTGATAGTGCTATGGTCCCGAACCATCTTTTCCCAACTCATTGGACAAATGAGAGGTACTTCCCATGAGTCTTGGACTCTATGGGTAGGATGTGTGGTGGGGCATCAACAAGAGAAGGTGAACCACTCATCCTCCTCATATGCCATAGGAGAAGGTGAACCACTCACCCTACACACATGTCAACCATAATGGGGTATCACAGGGGAAGGTGAACCACTCACCCTGTATCCAGCACACTACTAGGGGAAGGTGAACTACTCACCCTCTGGTTGCTCATAGATAGCTCCAAGAAGTACCCCACGCCCCTAGGATCTCCTAGAGCTCTATTTCCAACTCATATGAGGCCCTCATAGGAGGTTCATTCCACGAATCCAAGTATCTCTTTGAAGGTTAAGAATTTAACCTTCCCCAAAGGCTTCGTCAGAATGTCTTCATCCTGCTTGTTTGTCCGAATGTGTTGGAACCTAACTACTCCCTGTTGTACCATATCCTGGATAAAGTGGTACCAGATATCAATGTGTTTGGATCGGTCGTGGAACATAGATTCTCTGACAGATTAATCCGAGTTTGGTTATCGCAGAAGATCATGATGGTATCTAGCATGTGCTCAAATAGCTCAGTAAAGAGCATCCTCAACCAAATTGCTTCACAACAAGGGAAACTCGTAGCAATGTATTTGACCTTAGTGGTGCTTAGTGCAAAATATTTTTGCTTCCTTCTCATATAAGATATATAAGAAGACCCCAAAGAGAAGCAACACCCATACGTGCTCTTATGATCCACCACATTGTCAACCCAGTCAACATTTGTATATCAGTGAGCCTTAAATTCTTGGTAGTGTATGTATGTCCATAGTGGATTGTTCCCCAGAGATATCTCAAGAGATTCTTGGCGCCTAACCAAATATTGACTCAACGTGTTCATAGTGAATCATATGTCAGGATGGGATTTGACCAAAAATATCAAGGCCACCACAAGTTGACGATACTCGGTAGGGTGCGCCGATTCGGGCCTGATAACACCTCCACATAGATTCTTAAAGTCGAGCTCCATCGGAGTAATCATGAACTTGTATTCCACCACCCCACATCTCTCAAATAACTTCACAATATATTTTCCTTGAGAAAGGAAAATCTCACTTGGCTTTTGCTAGACCTCCAACCCTAGGAAATAATGTATCAGTCCTAGGTCCTTAATCTCAAACTTGGAGGCCAACTCCCTCTTGCATTGATGAATGATAGGGTCATCACTTGTCAGAAAGAGATCATCCACATAAAGGACCAGAATGAGATGTTTGTCCTTTTCAACCTTGAAGTATAGGTTCTAGTCAACATCACTTCTTGTAAATCCCAACTTCATAAGATAGCTATTGATCCTTTTATACCAAGCCCTAGGGGATTGCTTCAACCCATAGGGGGATTTCTTCAACCTGCATACATGAGTCTCATTATATTCAACCTCGAACCCCTCAGGTTGTTGCACATACACTTCTTCCTTAAGTGAACTATGGAAGAAGGCATTTTTGACATCCATCTAGTCTAGGTTCCATCCTTACGAGGCAACAAGGGCTATAATCAAGCAAATGGTGGTATATCGGGAAACGGGAAACTATCTCATCATAGTGTACTCCTTCCTTTTGAGAGAAGCCTCAAGCTACAAATCTAGCCTTGAATTTCTCAACTCTCCCATCAGCTCCATGTTTGATATTGTAGATCCATTTTGAAGTGGCCACTAGCTTGTCCTTGGGTCTAGGAACCACATCCCAGACACCATTCTTCATTATCAACTCATATTCCTCATTCATCGCATCCTTCCAAACCTGTTGCTTCACGACTTCTTTCAATTTAAAATTCTTACATTGTACAATGGTACTCATGGAAGCTAAGAACCCCTGGTACCTATTTAGCTTCCTGGTTTCATGAAATGTTCCCCTCAGTGCAATATGTTTCTCAGCATCTTCAAGAGTGTGTTTGAGCCACAAAGGTCTTTTCCTTGAAGTAGAGGGCTCACTAGGAGGTGGACCAATAGGATCCATTAGACATTCAACATTAGGCATTGGTTCATCAGACAAAGGTTCATCCTACCTTTATGCATCAGCATCATCATTGTCCTTCCTTGGAATAAGAAGACCTCAGGTCTTTATAAGAGTAGAATCTTCATCGAAAGCGACATCATGAATTAATTCCACTTCCATTTGACCAGGCATATTTATTCTATATGCCAAGGTTGAAATTTTCACTGTAGCCCACAAATGTTCCTTTCTTCCCAAACACATGTAGTTTATTTCTTTTCTCTTTCGACACATGACAATATATGTGACGACTAGTTATTCTAAAGTGAGAAACACCAAGCTTATTACTGGTGAAAACTTCTTTGGGTGTCTTGAAATCCAAAAATTCATGTGGGCATCAACTTTGGACATACATAATAGTGTTGGCATCTTTTGCTCATATGAACTTCAGAAGATCTTGATCATGAAGCATTGCCTAGGTGGCTTCTATTATAGTACGATTCTCCTCTCGACAACTCCATTTTGTTCAGGAGTATATGTGGTAGTAGTCTCCCTCTTAATGCTATCTTCTGTATAATAGTCTTTGAATTCATTTGAATCATGTTCGGTCCCATTATCAGTTCTTAATATTTGGATCTTCTTCCCTGTTCGATTCTTGACGAAGGCTTCAAAGGAGCAGAACCATTTGAATACTTCATCCTTGTTCTTTAATAAATAGATCGAAATTTTGCGAGATAATTCATCAAGAAAAATAACATAATACAAATATCCACCCAAAGATGTCATGGGCAACATACCTGATAGATCATAATGGACCAATTGAAGAATATCAGTGGTTTGAATCTCACTTGAGGGGAATGGTCTTGTTGTATGTTTTCCAACTTCACCTTCATGATCTAGGTTGAATTCACACATCGCTGTGAAAATATTCCTTACATTGGGTAAGGCTTTGAAATGAAGGTGAGCAAATATTTGGTGCCATAATTTGGATTGAAGAGAAGTATCACAAGTCATTGCTCCCAAAAGACTTCCTCCAACCTGATAGAGACCTCCAACCCTGAATCCACAAGTGAATGAATCTCTTGGGTTCCATTGTCAAACATGAACCTTCCCATGAATGAATGTCACCATAAAACCTTTGTCTTCCATCGTAGAAATAGAAACCAAGTTCCTTTTTCAGATCAGGCACATACAACACTTCTTGCAAATGAAGAGTTTGACATTTATTTAAGTGGAGAGTAACAGTCCCAATTCCTTTCATAGGATAAGTGGCATTATCACCAAGTATAATCTCCATATTCATCTTCTTTTTAACAAAGTTTGAGAGGGCTTCCTTGTACCCAATGAAGTTCCTTGAGGCACCACTATCAATCAACCAATGATCCAATGTATCGAAAGGAAAGTTGGTGGAGAGGGAAAAAATAAGATAAAATTAATTTTTGATTTACAACATTAACTTCATCATACATCGATTTTCTCAACTTCTTGGGAGGACAACCACTTCCATTTCGAGCAATAGGAGCATAAATAAAAGTGATCCCAATGGATGTGTCTCCTCACCCTCAACGAAGTGTATAAATAGAAGTGACCCTTCTCTCATTTGAAAATCATCAAATCATCACATCATCTTCTCTCTCCCCTGTTGATTGGTTCGTACACTTGGACGGTCTCTCTTCTTTGCATGTGTGGAAGGAAGGTATATTTCAAGAAGTTGAAATTTTTTTCATTAGGGCAGCGTTGACTTGGGCACTTTGGCCAAGCGTTGACTTTTGTTTTGGGGCCATAATTTCGATCTTTTTAGGCCGCATTATTTGGCACAAAATTCGAGGTGATTGGGGACTGTTTGATGGTGTTGACTACAATGTTGACTTTCTGGTTTTCTCGCAGAAATCATAGTGAGATTTGTTTTGGTTGACCGAGTTGTTTTGGGTTGAATTTGAACCCCTTTGGTGATTGCATTTTCCTGCTGTTGACCGAGCTGATTAGAGGATGATTTAGGGTAGCTGTGACCACCATTGATTTTCTCATTAGGGCTGCATTGACTACTAATTTGATTGTAGATTTGGAAGATCTATTTCGGGCTTATATTTATGATATTTATACTCTCTCTCTCTCTCTCTCTCTCTCTCTTTTGAACTGTTGATGAATAATAAGAAGATTTGATCAAATGGTTTCTCCGCATTGGGGTTTTCCCTGGCATTCACCACATATATGATTTTATATTCTATCTACATTTATTATCAATGTTTATAAGTTAATGTGATTGCTACTAGATATAATTGGAAATTATCATTGGGTTGCTAAAGGAACATTAAAGTAAATTGTACTTAAGCATAGAACATACCATTGTTATCTAAAATTAACATGGTATCATAGCTCAAGTGAAGACAAATCCCAAGCAACAAAGAAGCAAAGAAATCATGAAGGGATGTTTTTGGACAAGGACTTGGAACTAGTCCCAATGATGACTACATCTTTCTTCAAATATTTGGATAGGCTTAACAAAAAATCATATTATCATGCATGGAATATGGCTTTGGATTTGAATTTGGAAGAAAATGATGCCATGGGCTATGTCAAAGGAAGAATAGTAGATCTTCTTCAAATGTGTCTGTTGTTGCAAAAATCAAGTACAAGAAAGGTGAGGTAAAAGCTAAGAAGATTTTTGTTGATTCCATTCATAAACCTTTGGTTTCATATATTTCTAATTTGGAAACATCTAAGGAGATGTATGAAAATTTGGTTTGGATTTTCAAAGTAAACAATGCAAATCAAATTCTCTTTCTCAAGGAAAAGTTGAAATATATCAAGATGGATAGAGGAGAATCCAGCCAATCCTACTTCATGAGGATTACGAAGATCAAGAATGATCTCCTATCTATTAGTTAAGTCATTGGTGACTGGGAACTCTCTCTTATTACACTTGGGGGCCTTACAAGATATTGGGATGTGTTCAAGAGTACCATTCTCAACAATGACATGATTCCGGGATTTGATGAACTATTGGCTAGATGCACTCAAGAAGAAATAAGGATGATCGAAAGAGACAAGCCCTCAAATTGAAAAAATCCTACTGCCTTCTCTTCTCATTCTATGAAAAGGACCAATGTTGGTCAAAAGAATCAAGGACAAAGGTTCATCTGGGATTCAAAGAAGGAAGGAAAGGAAGATGCTTCAATTGTAACAAGTGTGGTCACTTCGCTAGAGAGTGTCCTCACAAGAAGGATGCTCCAAGAGATGATGACAACAATAACAACAACTTCAAAGGAAATGGAAATCAGAGGAAGAATAGGTTAAATAACAAAGAAAAGAGGAATCCAATGCAATAATCATCTCCATCATATGAGTTGTCCTAAGGTGGAAGTTGGCCCTAGTTGCTAATTTTTACAATCTCCCACCTCATAATGGTGATGCAAGAAATTTGATGGAGTAATGTTTTGATGATACCAGTCTATGGTATAATGGGATAAAATTTTGTTTAGAGAGCACGATTTTAAATTTAAAGCTCCAAACACAAGGTAATCCTAGCAACTCTTTCTGCTATAAAATTTAAACACCCGATGCTCTGTTTTAGTCATCGCATGCTATTGCAAACAAGATAAATGTTTTTAGAAATAAGTGTCCCACTTTGAAATTTCTCCTCATTGTTTAATGCTTTTAAGTTCTCATCTTACTAGCCAACAAGAAAGGCGATCGACAGAAGTCAGGTGTAGCCACCATTACCTTTTTTTTTTTAATTTCAAGTCTCTCTATCCATTAGAAACAGTGAACAAAACTTTCCAACAAACTTTGAGTCAACACTAGTGCAAAATAACACTCTAAATTAAAATTATGCCTACACTTTTTTCCATTCAAATCTCTTCATTGTTGAAAATGGCATAGATTAAAGAGTTCCTTTTTAATTCTTTAAATGAACAACATAATATAATTGAGCATTGAGTTAGCTTTGGATTTGGTCATTAGCCAGAATTTATGTGTGCTCCCCAAAATGGGAAACAATGGATCCCAAAAGAGAAGCGTTCTCATCGTGGGAGGTACAGGGTACATAATACACAAAATATTTGTAAGGGAAAGCTCATCTCTTGGTCACCCCGTTTACATTCCGCACCCTGCTACGCCAACTTAGAATATTGAAAAATTGGAACTCCTCATTTTCTTCAAACAATCCGGTGCCCATGTTCTGTAACTATGTATTGTTATTTTTATTTTTAGGGCCTCTACATGAATTGCATGCATACATCCAAGATAATGTCCATTAGTCACTCACTGCCTTCAGGGTTCTTTGGATGATCATGACAAGATAAAATGTGAACAAAATTGAAAATGAAGGAGATGTAGCTCACAGGTGAGGCCTGCACCTGGAGACTACACTCAGAACAAAGAGATCACTCTCGTACACTCTATATTCATGAATGAAAGATTACTTCATTAAGTACAACACCAGGAATTAGGAAGTTGCAACCAAACCCCTAAACTCTAGGAACTAATCCTAAGCTAGGGAGATATGTTACAACTATGTAACCATTTTCTCCATTAATACAAAATAATATAATTATTTTCAACTCCCCCCCTTAATGGAGAAAGGGTTGTCCTGGACTCCTAGCATCCTTCTAAACAATTCAAATTTCACACGTGCAAGAGGCTTTGTAAAAATATCATCCATATTGTCACAAGTTTTACAATATTCAACAGTAATTTCTTTTGACTGTATCTTCTCTCTGACAAAATGGAACTGAGTGTCTATATGTTTGGTGTTTTTGTGAAACACTAGATTGTATGCTAATTTAATGGTGCTCTGGTTGTCGCTTTTGACGGAAGTGGAATTCTTCTGTTATTTTCCTCCATCATTGAGAATCCTTCTCAACCAGATCGCTTCACACGTCGCTGCACAAAATGCTTGATACTCAGCTTCACATGAAGACAAAGCTACAGTACTCTGCTTCTTGCTGCTCCATGCTGTGACCCCGGATCCTATGCTGAATTTGTAACCTGTGATAGACCTTCGATCATCCAAGTTACCTGCCCAGTCTGAATCTGAAAAACCTGCTAAAATAATATCAGATGCGCCAGTGTATAAAATTCCATAGTTAACAGTACCACAAAGATACCTCAACACACTTTTTGTTGCTACCCAGTGACTTTCAAGTGATTTTGACATGAATTGGCTCAACACAATAACAGAGTATGCTAAGTCAGGTCTGGTTGTTGTGAGATATATCAAGCTGCCGACCAGTTGTCTGTACATTGTAGCATCAACCTCTTTAGTGCCATTGTCACTGCTCAACTTCAGATTCTGCTGCAAAGGTGTCACTGCTGATCTACACTGATCCATACCAAACGTTTCTAACAGATTTCTGGAATACTTCCCTTGGGTAAGAAAAGTTTGCCCAGTATCTCTGCATACTTCTAATCCCAGACAATAATGAAGTCTTCCAAGATCTTTCATCTCAAAAACTTGTGCCATAAGCCTTTTGATTCCTCGGATTAAATCATCTGCATCTCCTGTTATAATCATCTCATCTACATACAAAGAAATCAGAATAATCTGCCCCTGCTTATTGTACTTGGTATACAAATTTGGGTCATTCAAACTTCTATGAAAGCCATACTCTAAAAAGAAAGAATCAACCTTTTCATACCAAGACCTGGGTGCTTGTTTTAAACCATATAAAGCCTTTTTTAATCTGCAAACAAGATGTTCCTGCCCCTGCTTTACAAACCCTTCTATCTGTACTAAGTAAATTTCCTCTTTTAACTCCCCATTTAAAAATGCAGATTTGACATCAAGCTAGTGTAGCTCCCAATTATATTTAGTAGCTAAAGCAATAAGCATGAGGCCCTGCAAATTCAAGTGACCAAATCTCTAATGCCAGAGTTGTTCGGCTGTCGATCCTCCTGCAACCATGGCTTGCTTTGATATACTCTTGAACACATCTAGTCTATATATGCTTCCAACATGCATGCCTATTGCAACTATTTCTTCCTTGCAATCCTTTATCACACAATGAGTCTTGAAGAACTCGACTTGCATATCTTGATCAGTTATCATGGATATAGATATCAGATTTTTCTTAACTCCAAGTACATATAAAAAAATTTGAAGATGACTAATTTTTCCATTTGGTAACTTGACTGGAATAACCCCATAACCTTTAATCTCATATCCACTATCATCTCCTAAATAGATTTTTGATCCGTATGTACTTTATTCAAGGCTATCAAAGAATTCCTTTTTACCTGTCATGTGAGAGGATACTCCAGAATCAACATACCATATATCGGCCTCATCAGATGCTGAAAGGGCATGGTCGACTATGAACAATCGAAATTCATGACTGAAATCTTTATCTTCTTCAACATCTTCTTCAATAAAGTATCCTCTGTGCTTTGCCCGCTTCCTCTTTTCATCATCAGCCTACTTCTTAAAGCATACATTCTGCACGTGGCCCTTCTTTCCACAATAATAATATTTCTTTACAGAATTATTTGCAATCATACCTTTATGTGGACTCTTGTATGATGTTCCTTCTTTCTGCTGTGATTGTTGTTGTGGCTGCTTCCCTCTAAATGATCGTCGTTTCGTCATCAGCGCAAGATCATCACTCTGGGGGTTCAAGTTCTGCCGCCGCTCCTCCTCTTACAGCAAGATCCCTGTCAGATCATCAAATGTGGGCGCTTTCTCTCTTTCCGCCAAACCAGTGATGAACATTTGAAATTCATCTCGCATCCCGTTCAGTGTGATTGAGACAAGATCAGAGTCAGACACCGCCTCTCCAATGTTCCCCAATGCATCTTTCACATCTTTGATTCACACAACAAATGCAGCAGCAGTCTCATTTTCGTTCATCCTCATCGAAAATAGCTTACTTTTGAGTGCCATAACTCGACTTGTGTTCTGGGTCTGATACAGATTTTTAATAGTCGTCCAGATCTCCACGAACATTTTACAATCTCTGATGTGCAGAATAACGTTGTCCTTCACAGACATTTTCAGCAAAACTTTCGCCTTGTTCTCTCACTTATCCCAATCTTGCTCCTGCATCCCCGCATTCACCCTCTGCTCATCACCTGTAACTATGGACCGAGAATTTGCACCTTTAAGCAAGGTCTGGATCTCAAAATTCCAGTTCGTGAAGTTAGATCCATTGAGTTTGCGAGACTCGTGGTGGTAAGATTCCATCGTATTACTCATTCTGATCAGATTTAAAAAATGAATCTACCCAACAACAACAAAAAATCGATACCTTTCAAATCGATCTGCCACCGATCTGCTGATCTCGTGATCTACCCACTGATATAGATCTGGCAATATCTGACAACTCAACAAAATCAATCCCGCTCCGATGAGCAAATCCGTCGTTTTTCAATACAGCCGAAAAATCGATCTGATCAAAACTGATCCGATCTGCCTCTCCCGGATAGATCTGCAACTTCTCTGATCTGCTCCCTTCGCAAATCGTCAAACAAAGATGAGGCTTCTCGCAGATCCCCTTGAAGGTGGATTGCCGCGTTCCCAAGTGAGAAAACCGCACCCAAAAGCAGATCCCCTTGAAGGTGGATTGGCGTGTTCCCGAGCGAGAAACCTATGCCAAAATAAAATCGGTTAGAGTAAAATTTCCTGGCGCGATTTTTCCATGATTATCCACGCCAATCGGGTAATTTGGCGCTCTGGCGCGATTAATAGACGAACAGTCACACCAATCCCGCTCCTGGCGCTACTGTCAACGCGAAAAGCGCACCAATTCCCTTCTACTCAGAGAAAAAAAAAACATCCGAGCCCGAGCCAGGTGTTCTGCAGTCCACCTGCTCAATTGAGCACAAAGCTCTTGTGTACACGCGGCCACAGAGGCACCTCAAACGACACAGGCAATTCTGCCACAAGGCAAGCTAGCCACAAAGGCACTTCAGTCACAAGAGGTGATACAAGATGAGGCTCAACCAATCTAAGCTCTAAGATGAGGAAAATGAAGGAGATGTAGCTCACAGGTGAGGCCTGCACCTAGAGACTACACTCAGAACAGAGAGATCACTCTCGTACACTCTATATTCATGAATGAATGATTACATCATTAAGTACAACACCAGGAATTAGGAAGTTTCAACCAAACCCCTAAACTCTAGGAACTAATCCTAAACTAGGGAGATACATTACAACTATGTAACCATTTTCTCCATTAATACAAAATAATATAATTATTTTCAACTCGTGAGAGCCCAGTGGTTGTTGTGAAGCAAGTGCATGTGATATCATCTCTGGTTATTGTTCGTAATGAGATAATTCCGCAACTGAAACTAGTGGATGCTATTAAGGAGGCTCACAATATCAAGGTGTTCTATTTTTCAGGAATTTTTTCCCTTCCGTTTTAGATTTTCACATATAAAAGTAACTAAATTTCTTGATCTCCATTTTTAGTTATTATTTCATGTTTTAATGTCCACCCTGACCAATAAGGCCTATGGGCAGATTAATAAAATTGGGTGTTTAAACATTTGTGCTGAACTCCTACAATTTATAATTTTTCCGATTAATTTTTGAAATGTTTTGATTTTAGCAACACCTTTTTGATTGATATTTTGATTCTCACTAAGATTCAATACTAATGAGAGACAAGAACAACATAATAAAAATATGAAAAATCTAATAAAGTATGACTGCCTTTAGGGTTCATTAGATGATCATGAGAGCCTAGTGATTTCTGCGAAGCGAGTGGATGTTGTGATACCATCTCTAGTAGGAACTATTGTTCGCAATGAGATAATTCAACAACTGAAACTAGTGGATGTTATTAAAGAACCTGGCAATATCAAGGTGTTCTCTTTTTCAATTTTTTTTTTCCCTTCTGTTTTAGATTTTCACATATACAAGTGACTAAAATTCTCGATCCCCATTTTTATTTAGTATTTCACGTTTTAATGTCCACCCTAACCAATAAGGCTTATGTGAAGGTTAATAAAATTGGGTGTTTAAATATTTGTGTTAAACTCCCACAATTTATAAATTTTTGTGACCTATTTTTGAACTGCTTGGATTTTAGCAACACTTTCATGATTGAGCTTTTGATTCTCACTATGATTAAATATGGATGGGAAACAAGAAAAACATAATTAGATCACAAAATATGTAAAACTTGATGAAATATAAGCCCTTCAATTACAATGTATATGATTTATTATCATTTGAAGAACATATGATTTGTGTGCTTCAAGTATATCTTATTGTGTACAGAGCATTCAAAACTAGGTGTTGATCCCCGAGCCCTGAACATAACAATATACATCCACCCACCAACCAATATCCTCTCACAGAAGGAGGTTGTGGAGATCTCAGAAAGGCTTATAGGCCACCCTTTGGTGAAGAAGAGCATTTCATCCGAAGAATGGCTCAAGTTTATGGAAGGTTTGTATCTTTTTAAGAAATGCACAGAGAGAGGCATATTGATGGGCTTATTGATTTATGTGAAGAGATGAGATGAGATTATCATGTAGCATTTTTGGGTTTTGAATTTGAAAATTTTGGTTGCAGGTAAGCCTCTTGAACTATAGATTACAATTGCCCATGCCCACCAAATATTCTATGAAGGTTGTACTGCAAATTTTGAGATTGGACCTAAAGAGGGAGAAGCCTCAGAGCTTTATCCAGATGTCAAATACACAATTGTGGAATCCTTCTTGAAGCGTTATGTATAAACTTTTATTATTTGGGTCTTGTGATCATAATAATGATTTCTTTTCTGAAGTGTAGTGTTCCTAGGTAAAATCGATTTGGCATCTAATCCTAATGGTAAGAAGTCTGGTTTTGGTTTTCATGTCTGTTCCAAAAGAGAACTAACGAGTGTTTAACCTCCAATGTTAACTCTTCTGATTTTCGTCAATTTACTTGTCACTTGCAACAACTTAGAAATAAATTTCCTTTGATTGTTTCCTTTCTTTGTATAGTTTTTCTAGTTGATATGCCTATAACATAAATTACTGAGATAGTGTGGATTTTTTCTTATGTAACAAGAAATGAGCTTTGTGCACCCTTAAGGCCTTACAAAACTGCACAACTCAAGTTACACAAGCCAAAACTTTGAAGAATACCAAGTTTGTGCTATTATTGTTGGTGTGGTCAGTGTGTTGGGTCCCCATAATACTAGTGATTACCCCATTACTATTGTAGTTATACCCCTTATTAATATTGTTGTGCCCCTATTGCCCCCATATTGTTATTACTGTGCCCCATAGAATCCCTCTATTGTTATTTTTGTGGCTTTATATTATTATTGTTAGGTCGGATAGATTATATTGTGACTCCTTAGACTCCTATATATAGAAAGGAGGTTTTGTCATTTGAATCATCCAAGAATTGTTCATTTATGTAATGTAAAGGAGGTTGCCCCCTCGAAGAGGCTGAATTCTAAGGCGTTGATCTATCTTTTCTATCTTTTCTTGAGTTGGTTTCATAACATTTGGTATCAGAGCTTTGGATTCTAGGGTTTCGCTGCTCCAAACAGGACATCGTGGAATTTTCACTATAACTTATTTTCTGCGATGTTTCAGAAGTTGCAAAAAAAAAACATTTGAGAAGAAATCACGTTGAACCTCGGGTCCGAATTTTAGAGCTTTTCGCGCTATATTTGTGGAGATATGATTTGAGGAAGTTGGTCTTTTTGCAGACTCCTGAATTACATTCCAAACAGGTGATCTGGGGAAAATCATCATAACTCTCTTTCTGAGCATCGGATTGAAATTTCGCAAGAAGGTACAGAAATAGGACGAACTGTCGTTTTCTTGTATATATTTTTCAGAGTCAAAGGTCGAAACAGTGACACGTAGCACTTCATACAAGTTCGCTCTACTGAACTAGTCTACAATCAGGTCATTGCGGGAGATTGTGCGTAATTATTTCTTGGAGAATCCAATTTGGATCAGACTAGTGGCATTAGAAGGAGGAAATAGAAGGCTACTACAGGTCACAACTTTAGAACTGGATGATTCGAAATTACAGAGATACATCAGATTCAATATCACGCTTCTACAAAGTGAAAAAAGGTGTGTAGTTTTTTTTTTAATTTTTGCGTAAGCTTGGTTTGAAGGAATTAAAATGGCATAGTAAAGCATTATTATCGGTAATTGATGCCCCGAGGAAAGAAAATGCAAACACCTAGTAAGCAACCTGAAAGCTCTAGCATGACTCATGAAGAAGAGGAAGAAATGCAACATGATATAGCAAAATTACGAGACCAAGTGCAACAAGTGTCACTTGCACAAAAAGGAACAGAATCTAAGATGGATGGTTTAAAGAAAGATGTAGAAGCTAAGATGGATGGTTTAAAGAAAGGTGTAGAAGCTAAGATGGACGATTTGAAGATATATTTGAAGACAGATATGGAAGAATTGAAGAAGTTGCTACAAGAAAGGGTCACTAATGGTGAAAGGGTAGTAAAGGAAACTCATGATGAGAACAAAAGAAATGTTAATCATGATTCCATAGACTCTAATGTTGGATCGAAGACCCACCATATTCCAAAAATCGATATGAGGAAGTTTGATGGCAAGGATCCCGCAACATGGATATTACAGATGGAGCAATTCTTCGATCTCAATAATGTGCAAAACACACAAAAGGTACATATGCCAACTTTATATTTGGAACCAAATCAGTTTGTATGGTATCAATGGCTTTGCTCTCGTAAACAATTTATCACTTGGGCAATTTTTACGGAAGAATTGATAGCACATTATGAGGATACAAAAAGCAACACTTTTTTTAGCCAATTGATAAGTCTCAAACAAAAGGGTTCAATAATGGAGCACATTGAGGAGTTCCAAAAATTGAACATAAGGGTAAAAGATATTCCAGAGGAGCATAGGATTGATGTGTTCATAGGGTCTTTAAAGGATAATATCCAACATGATGTTCACCTTTGGGAACCTGATTCATTAGAGAAGGCATTCAGGTTAGCAAGAAAAATGGAAAGCAAAATTATGGCAACCAGGAAGCATACCACTCACAACTATAAAGACGGAAGTGTTGTTGCCCCTAGTCTTCCACAACCTATAAGGTTGACACCACAACAATTGGAAGAAAAAAGAGAAAAAGGGCTTTGTTACAGTTGTGATAGCAAATACACTAAAGGTCATAAGTGTGCTGAGAAGAAATTATTCTACATAGATTGTGAAGAGGAAGAAGAAAAGGAGCAAGAAAGGTCAAAAGAAGAGGATATACTCCAGGAACAAAGCCTAGATGAAGAACAAATAAATCCGACCATATCTTGTAATGCATTGGTGGGAATTACCACTCCTCAAACCATCAAGATAGAAGGACAAATCAAGAAGAAAAAGGTAATAGTGTTGATTGATTCAGGAAGCACCCACAATTTTATTCATTGTAAGGTAGCAAAAGAATTGAATTGCTTCCTATATCCAGCACCAGAGTGTCAAGTGATGATTGCAAATGGAGGAACAATAAATTTCTCTGGAAAGTGCCATAATATCAAGCTATCCATGGGAGAATATGTATTGACTAGCCCAATGCTTTCCATTCCAATGGGAGGTGTTGATGTTGTACTAGGAGTCCAATGGCTACAATCCTTGGGTACAATAGCTTTTAATTTTCAAGAACTTTTCATCAAATTTTCTACGGAAGGAAAGGAAGTTGAATTAAGGGGTATTGCAGGGAAACCAGGAAAGATAATCAGCTCTAATGGTATGACAAAGCTTCTAAAAAAGGAGCAAAGAGGTGTAATTGCACAATTATGTTCGCTAGATGTTTCCACATAGGAATCATCTATTTCTCCAGATCTCCAAAAAGTCCTGGACAATCATTCCAAGGTATTTGAGACTCCCAAAGGTCTCCCACCTATGCGTGATCATGATCATGCTATTCATCTGATTCCAGGAAGTGTTCCTCCAAACATCAGGCCGTACAGATATCCCTATGTCCAAAAGAGTGAAATTGAACGTATGGTTGCAGAAATGCTAGAGGCTGGTATAATTCAACCGAGTCAAAGTTCTTTCTCTGCTCCAGTAGTATTGGTGCACAAGAAGGATGGATCATGGCGCATGTGTTCGGATTATAGGGAGCTCAACAAGCTCACTATTAAAGATAAGTTCCCCATTCCTGTCATTGATGAATTACTGGATGAATTGCATGGATCAATTTACTTCACCAAGTTGGATCTTCGTTCAGGATATCATCAAATCAGAATGAAGATTGAAGACATTCCGAAAATAGCATTTAGAACTCATGAGGGTCATTATGAATTTTTGGTCATGCCTTTTGGCCTTACCAATGCACCTTCAACATTTCAAGGTTTGATGAATTCAATTTTCAAACCATTCCTTAGAAAATTTGTGTTAGTATTTTTTGATGATATACTAATCTACAACAAGTCTTGGAAGGATCATGTTGAACATGTTGACAGGGTGCTACAACTATTGGAGGAGAAACAATTATATGCAAAAAGATCCAAATGTTTCTTTGGAGTCCAGGAGGTGGAATATTTGGGTCATATTGTATCTCATGAAGGAGTTAAGGTAGACCCTAGCAAAATTAAAGCCATTAAGGAATGGAAAATCCCCACATCCATAAAGCATCTGCGAGGATTTCTTGGGTTGACAGGGTATTATCGCAAGTTTGTTAAGAATTATGGGAGAATAGCAGCACCTCTAACAACATTATTGAAGAAAGATGCATTTTCATGGACTCCGGAAGCAACAAAGGCCTTTGAACATCTTAAAGAGGCAATGTGCCAAGCACCGGTCTTAGCTACACCGGACTTCACAAAAACCTTTATTGTGGAATGTGATGCTTCAGGAAATGGAATTGGTGCTGTTCTAATGCAAGATGAAAGACCCATTGCTTTTGAAAGTCGTCCAATCAAGGGAAAGTTTTTAAGAAAAGCTATTTATGAGAAGGAAATGTTGGCAATACTCCATGCACTTAAGAAATGGCGACCCTACCTAATGGGAAGACACTTCAAGGTAAAAACGGATCATGATAGCCTTAAATACTTTTTAGAACAAAGATTATCCTCTGAAGAGCAACAAAAGTGGGTCACAAAGATGTTGGGTTATGACTTTGAAATCATCTACAAAAAAGGGAAGCAAAATGTGGTGGCAGATGCACTCTCAAGAAAGGATGAGGATGTGGAAGCATTGTTGTGCGCCATTTCTATTATCCAACCAGATTGGATAAATGAAGCAAGGGAGGAATGGAAGAATGACGAAGAAGTGTGGGCACTTATTCGAAAGCTACAACAAGATTCCAGTACGTCTGATACATTTAGCTGGCAAAATGATTCGTTATGGTACAAAGATCGCTTATACCTCTGTAAGAATTCCCAGCTAAAACAAAAGATTCTTATGGAATTGCACACTTCTCCCTTAGGAGGGCACTCAGGATTTTTAAAAACTTACCACAGGGTTAAGAAGGAATTTTTTTGGGATGGCCTTAAATCAGATATTCAAAAGTTTGTGGCGGAATGTTTGGTTTGCCAACAAAATAAAGTTGAAACAATTAAGACACCGGGTCTATTACAACCTTTATCCATTCCAAGCCAACGTTGGGAGGAGGTTTCAATGGATTTTATCACAGGTTTACCCAAGTCTGAGGGAAAGAGTGTCATCATGGTGGTAGTTGACAGACTTACCAAGTATGCACACTTTTGTGCATTATCACATCCATTTAAAGCCAGTACAGTTTCTACTGCATTTATGGAAACAATTCAAAAGCTACATGGAAACCCAAAGATTATTGTAAGTGACAGAGATCCCATTTTCACTGGAAATTTTTGGACAGAATTATTTTCTTGTCTTGGTACTCAGTTAGCTCATAGCTCATCTTATCATCCTCAATCTGATGGGCAAACTGAGATAGTAAACAAATGTTTGGAAGGATATCTTCGTTGCTTTGTATCTGATAAACAGACACAATGGGTCAAATGGTTGCCTCTGGCTGAATGGTGGTATAACACTTCCTTCCATACAGCAACAAAAATGACCCCATTTATGGCACTTTATGGGTATCAACCACCATCCATCACATCATATTTAAGAGAAAATTCTAAGGTTCAGGCAGTGGAACATCACATCGAACATCAACAACAAGTCCTCCAACTCTTAAAGGATAACCTCGTGTTGGCACAGAATAGAATGAAACAACAGGCAGATCAACATCGCAGTGAAAGAAGTTTTGATGTAGGTGATTGGGTATTCCTACGGCTACAACCATATAAGCAAATGTCCCTCAAGCAAGCTAAGAAGGATAATAAATTATCACCAAAGTATTATGGTCCGTACAAGGTGTTGCAAAAGATTGGTACTATGGCATACAAATTGGAGCTTCCTGCAGCTTCTCGATTGCACCCAGTTTTCCATGTTTCATGTTTAAAGAAGGTTATAGGCGACAAGCTCCCAGTTCAAACAATATTGCCAGAACTTGACGAGGAAGGAAAAATTATATTGGAACCGGAAGCAGTCACAGAAACAAGAACTCGACAGCTACGAAATCGATCAATTTCAGAGTATCTTATCAAGTGGAAGAACTTATCCGCTGAAGATTCCACATGGGAGGATGAGAATTTTATGCAGAAGTATCCAGAACTACTCAAGCGTTGAGGACAACACTTTTTTGAAGGAGAGGGGCATGTTGGGTCCCTATAATACTAGTGATTACCCCATTACTATTGTAGTTATACCCCTTATTAATATTTTTGTGCCCCTATTGCACCCATATTGTTATTACTGTGCCCCATAGAATCCCTCTATTGTTATTTTTGTGGCTTTATATTATTATTGTTAGGTCGGCTGGATTATATTGTGACTCCTTAGACTCCTATATATAGAAAGGAGGTTTTGTCATTTGAATCATCCAAGAATTGTTCATTTATGTAATGTAAAGGAGGTTGCCCCCTCGAAGAGGCTGAATTCTAAGGCATTGATCTATCTTTTCTATCTTTTCTTGAGTTGGTTTCATAACACAGTCATATATGTAGGGCATTAGATGACAATGTGGTGATATGGAATTATTGCCCCTGTAAATTTAAGGAAAATGATGGACAATTACTTTGAAACCTCTGAAACTGATGAGAGTGGGATTGCATATGAGCATTGGAAGGCATAATGGTGATAATTGAAATTTGTGAAAATTTTCTCTCATTACAAACCGATGACGAGCTTGAATTTTGAGCATTGGAATGCATAATGGTGATGCAAGAAATTTGATGGAGTAATATTTTGATGATGTCAATTTATGGTATAAGGGGATAATCTTCTGCTTAGAGAGGATTATTTTAATTTCCAGAAACATAACAAAATTATTTCTCTCTTTCACTTTGATTTCAAATAATGACTTTAGTTTCCTAAAGTTTAGTTTCATTCTTCTTGTTTATGAAAATTGTGGAATTCAAAATTACAAAATTGTGCAATTGAAAATTGTAGATATGAATTTAGAAATAGGACTCCCTTTAATCTATAGTGGAACTTCAATGAAGTTGAGTAGTATGATTTTCTATAATCAAATGATATCATTTTACTGTTATTATTTTATTTAAATTTTGATTTTGATGGTGATTTAATAAAGTTTTTTTTTTTTTTTTAAATTAAACAGTGATACACATTTTATTGTTACTGTCTTATGTAAGTTTTGATAAAATGAGAAGTCATAAGTTTTATGTATTTATAATTATTTGAAATATAGTCTAATTTAGTTTTTTTCAACTATTTAGATAGGAACATTTTTTTAACAAAATTTTATTATTTTAATTAATTATTAATAATTATTAAGCTAATGACAAATATTTAATTTCAGTGGAATTTTTTCTCTTCAATGATTCTTCATATGTCATTGTTCTTCTCTAATTTTTGGTGTTTCCTTTGCAACATTTGGTGCAATTGCTAGTTTTATATCTATAATATTTAGTTTAATTTAGAATAAGGATATAAAGGGTGCAATTGCTAGTTTTATATCTATAATATTTAGTTTAATTTAGAATAAGGATATAAAGGGTAACGAATTGCCAAGACGGTCAAAAGTGGATGGCAAAAAAATTCACAAGTCTTGCAGTGTTTCACTCATGTTTTTGATGGTGGAAATAGATTTAGCACCATCATAAACCTAATCATGTTTTTGATGGTAGAAATAGATTTAGCACTATGAGAACCCTCGGGATACCCAAAATCTTGAAGTTCGAAAGATTTACAAATATTCGTGCCAAATTTTATGAAGATCTTACCAAAATTTCTATAATTTTCATGGAAAAAAAACACTCTATTTAGACTACCGTGCTCGTGCTTTAATTTATGTAGCTGTGCTAATTATATGTATTCATAGAAGTAATCGCAGCTGTTTGAAGTCTTAATAAATACATGGAGCGAGAAGACAGTTCTGCTGTCGTAAGTCTTGCTTCGACCTGGTCGCTTTCTCGTGGAATTTATAATACAAGAAGTGGGGTTAGGTTCTCACAAAGAAAGACCTAGTGATTTCCCCCGAGGCACTCGGAATGATATACTTAAAAGAGACCGCTCATCCACTACACAAGTAATGGCAGCTGTTTGAAGTCTTCATAAAATGCATGGAGCAAAAAGACAGTACTGCTGTCGTAAGTCTTGCTTCGACCTGGTCGCTTACTCGTGGAATTTAGGATAGAAGTAGTGGGTTTAGGTACTCACAAGCAAAGACCTAGTGAATTCCCCCGAGGCACTCGGAATGATATTAACGAGACCGCTCATCCACTACATATTGCATGGCATGGTGACGTAGATTGATTAGATTTATAAGGTTTTGGATGGCCCATAACTTCCCAAAGACTTCAAGTCGTTACCATTCGGCGCCGGCTGAGCAAATACATAGTAAAAGTGCACAGTGCCTTGGAATGATATTAACGAGACCGCTCATCCACTACATATTGCATGGCAGGGTGACGTAGATTGATTAGATTTATAAGGTTTTGGATGGCCTATAACTTCCAAAAGACTTCAAGTCGTTACCATTCGGCGCCGGCTGAGCAAATACATAGTAAAAGTGCACAATTTATTACTCACATTCAAAATTCAACCAAAAGAACAATTCTACGTTTGAACGTCAAGAGCACGCTCCCGCTATTCCCGAAGAAAACGGAACAACCAGTTTTGACAATATCGTGCACACCAGCGAATCACAGAGCTTACGTGGTAAGAGGATAAGGGCTGCTTGACTCATCCACTTTATTATTATATAAACCCACGTCACAGAGCTTACATGGTCAGAGGATAAGGGCTGATTGACTCATCCACTTTATTATTATATAAACCCACGTCTCTCTACTGGTTTACAAATTATTTCTATACCACTCTAATTCTGCGTTCCTTGGTATACCCAGCTTTACTCCCGCAGTTGAGAGTAAGCAAAAAGATCAAATATGGGCAATACGGCCTCCTGCGTCGCGGTGGCCATGGGCATGAATGACAAGGAGGAAACCATCCAGCTTGTTCGCTCTGATGGAACCCTTCAAATCCTTCATAAACCCCTCTCCGCCGCCCAGGTCATTCAAGAATTCCCTCAATGTTTAGTCTGTGACTCGAATTCTTTCTACATCGGGCAGAAGACGCCCACTCTTTCTCCAAATGACCGGCTGGAGGTAGGAAACAAGTACTTCCTTCTACCCCAACACTTCTTTCAATCTCCCTTATCTCTCCTATCGCTCGCTTCCTTAATATGGCCACCGCCACCGCCACCGCCAAAAGCTCCACCTACTTCCACTGCTCGCCTCTCAGCTCAGCTTCGCAGTATCGAACGTGCTTCTGTTTTCTTCCAGCCGTTTCAGCTACAGAAAAGCGATGTCTGTGGAGGCCTCCGGATCAGAGTCTGCCGGGAGTTTATTTCAAAGCTTTTGGAAGACGGGAGGCTTGAAGCCGATGAACGCGGCCATTCAGCAGGGGAGGCTTCTGCAGACGATAAGACAGGTAGGATTTGCAATACCCCTGAATTACAGAAAGAGTATTCTCAGTTGGTCAAGTGCAAAGGCCAATGTTGGAGACCGAAACTTGAGACAATCAAGGAAAAAGAGAAGAAGATTAATGTGTACAAGCTCTTTTTCCAAAATTTATGACATAATCAGGACTTAGCCTCTAATATTAATATTGATCCTTGAATGGTTGACTGCATGTTCTTATTTTTTTGGCAACTGCTTTGATTAGTTCCAGCACAGATCAGCCAAGATTTATCATGCTATTAAACAGCAATGGCCTCTTGTGAAGATTTTGTGCACGTGGTTTAATTGTAAAATATTTGACTCACTTTTCATTCTTTGGGGTCATATTTTCGGGTCAATTGGGGTCATATTTTCGGGTCAATTGGTAGGGATTATTTCTTAGAAGGGCAAATGTGAGTGTCCTCAAAAATATTAAATTTATTTATATATTTACACATAAAAATATATAATATTTCAAAAAAATTTGTTATTAAATTGCGAAAATAAATAAATAAATATGTCATTATAAACAATTTGAGGAGAAAACCATTATTAGATATTAAAATGATGGTTTACTCCACCAGTTTGTTTTTACAATCCATTATGAAGGAAACATGGGATTCCATTCACTCTCACTTTCTGTTATAAATAAAATAATTCAATAACTATATTAAATAACTTAATTTCATATTAATGGTAAAGGGATAAAATTATTTTCTCCTTTAGAAAAAATGCATAATTCTTATATTTCTTAAAACTGTTTTAATGTGAAACTTTTATAAATTATTTTAATATCTATATTAACTAATTTATTTCTATCTATATATATATATATATATATATATATATATAATGAATTTGTGTGCTTGTGTGTGAGAGGAAATTGTAGGAATTTACAGGGTAAGTTCCTCAGAAAGAACACCAAAAAGGACACTGCTCACAACCAGATCACAGATCAATACACCAGTATTTTTGACGTGGTTAAAAACCCCAAAGAGGGAAACAGTCCACGGCCTGAGCCAACGCGGCCACTTCAAGCAATTTATTAATCAAAGAATGAAAATTTACATAAGCTTCTCTCATGCACGGATTACCCTACAAATGACCCTCCATGCGCTTTAAATAGAATTCATGGACCAATTGGGTGTCAAGCCACGGATCAAGTGTCGGTAATACCGAGGAGAGAATGAATCGTCGGATCACTACATATCGTGACCGTCGGATTGTAAGTTACAAAATGTACAACGGTAAAGAAACACACTTTACCTAACTCTATACTAGACCAAGTTGTACTTAACTATTTCCTATGTGTCGGAATATCCTAACATCCCCCCTTAAGAACAACTTGGGATAGGATTGAAGGATTTACAAATATGACACAATAGGAGAAGGAAGGAGGCACTAGAGCCTATCCCCCCTTAGTGACAACTTCCTGAACTCCAACCATAAATCGAAGTTTAGTGAACTTCGCCTCTGTGAGAGCCTTTGTGAAGATGTCTGCAACTTGATCATCTGTTGAACAATATTGCACTTCAAGAACATGGTCGTGAATGAGCTTTCTGATGAAGTGCATGTGCAGTTCAATGTGTTTGCTGCGCTGATGTTGAACTGGATCTTTGCATAGCTGAATGGCACTTTGATTATCACACCAAAGTGTAGTCGGATGCTGCTGCTGAAAGCCAAATTCTGACAGGATCTGACGAAGCCACAAGGCTTCCTTACTAGCTTCTACGACACCACGATACTCTGCTTCTGCTGATGAAAGTGAAATGGCAGCTTGTTTCTTACAAGCCCATGTAATAGGTCCGGAACCAAGAGTGAACACATAACCGGCAGTAGACTTCTGATCATCAGGGTCACCAGCCCAATCAGAATCAGTGAAACCAACCAATAGAGGAGCTGCTTCGACACTGTAATGAATCCCAAACTGAACTGTACCTCGAACATAATGAAGTATTCTTTTAGCTGCTTTCCAATGACTTTCACGGGGGTTTTGCATAAACCGAGCAACAAGGCCAACAGCAAAGGAAAGGTCAGGACGAGTATGGGTTAAATACAAGAGTTTTCCTACAAGTTGACGGTATAATGTAGCATCAAATTCAGGAGAAGTACAAGTGACTGAAAGTTTGACTCCAGACTGAAAGGGAGAAGGGGTTGGCTTACAGTCTTCCATGTGAAAATGACGTAGAATATCACAAGCATACTTGGACTGGGAAAGGGAAATACCCTCCTTGGATTGCAAGACTTGAAGACCGAGAAAATAGTGTAAGTGTCCTAAGTCTGTCATTTCAAATTTCCTTTTGAGGCTAGACTTCGCATGGTTTATAAGGTTGGGATCACTACCAGTAAGGATAAGATCATCAACATAAAGAACAAGGATGATAAGAGAGTTGCCCACTTTCTTGGTGTAGACAGTATTGTCAGAATGACACCTAGAAAAGCCAGATTTTAAAAGAAAGCTATCCATTTTGGCATACCAAGCCCGAGGAGCTTGCTTAAGACCATAACGAGATTTCTTAAGTCGACAAACAAGGATGGAGTCTGTTTGTATGAAGCCAATGGGTTGTTCCATATAGATTTCTTCATGCAAGAAGGCAGATTTAACATCCATCTGATGGACTTCCCATTTGAAAGAGGCAGCAAGGGAAAGAACAAGGTGGATAGAGTTCATTTTGGCAACAGGGGAGAAGGTTTCAGTGTAGTCAATGCCTTCAACCTGTGAAAAGCCCTTAGCAACAAGACAAGCTTTATGTTTATCAACTTTCCCATCTGGTCCATACTTGGTTCTGTAAACCCATTTGCATCTAACAAGTTTTCGTCCCTTTGGTAAAGGAACAAGATCCCATGTATCATTTGCCAACAATGAATGATATTCTTCGTTCATAGCTGCTTCCCAATCTGGATGGCCTGAAGCTTCTGCAAAGGTGTCAGGATCATAATTTACTGGAGCTTGAGCCAGTAAGGAAGAGGCTCTCTCGAACTGAGAACGTGTGCGTCGCTGATCTGTAGGATCACCGGCAAGATCACCTGCTGCATCTTGAGTAGCACGAACCCATTTTGGAAGCTCAGGAGCTGAAGGAGGATCCTGAGATGGCGGGGGAGGATTGTCATCCTCACTTTCATCATCTGAAGAAGAAATGTTTTCAAAGGTAGAAGAGATAGGGAGAGGTGGCACATCCGCCGGACTAGGCTCGCAGGCCGATATATTTTCATCAAATTTTACATCTCTTCTAATGATAACATTTTTGGACTTAAATGGAATAAGTCTATAGCCTTTGACATCTTCACATTATCCAACAAAAGTACATTTTTCACTCTTAGGTTCTAAAGCTCTATGCTTTTCATCTGGAATATGGGCCCACGCTTCACTTCCAAAAACACGAAAGTGACTTACATCTGGTTTGATTGAGCTCCATGCTTCTTCTGGAGTGATATTCTTTAAAGCTTTAGTAGGAGTGCGATTTATTATGTAATTTGCACACTTAATTGCTTCTGCCCAAAAACTAAGACCAAGTCCTTTAGATTGTAGCATACAATTAGCCATTTCCTTTAAGGTGCGATTCTTCCTTTCAGCTACACCATTTTGTTGTGGAGTATATGGAACAGTATGTTGCATTTGAATTCCATTCTCAGTGCAATAGTTGATGAATGTGTTTTTAACATATTCTCCGCCATTATCAGATCTTAACTTAAGAATTTGATGTCCAGATTGTTTTTCAACAAAGGCCTTGAAGGCCAAAAAAGTGTTAAATACTTCACTCTTGAGTTTTAAGAAGTATACCCAAGTGCGTCTGGAGAAATCATCAATGAAAGTTAAGAAATACTTGCAACCAGAGAATGACATAACTGGAAGTGGACCACATAAATCACTATGCACAAGCTGTAAAGGGGCTGAGGCATGCCAAGAGGCACATTTTTCAAAACTGTCCCGATGATGTTTTCCGAGTACACATCCGGAACAAACACCATCTCGGCAACATACCAAAGGAAGACCTGTCACCATATTTTCTTTACATAGATGCTGAAGGGAGCGATAGTTTAAGTGACCAAATCGCTCATGCCAAAGTTTGCTCACTTCATCGTTATGAGCAACAAATACTGAGGGAAGATTTGATGACCCAAAGTTGTGAAACTTATACAACCTTGTAGAATCATCAGCAATGCCAGTAGCCAAAATCTGTTTAGGATCTTTTAAGTCCTTGATTACAACATCATGAGGTGAAAATTCAACGATTTTACCTTCACCTGAATGAGTTATCTGATATACAGATAGAAGGTTGCAGGATAAGGTTGGAACATATAATACATCATTAAACTGACCATTGTCTAGATGAACAGTTCCAGTCCCTACAACATTAAGAGATCTATCATCACCAACATATATATTTTTGGTGTTACAATCATTTAAAGAAGAAAACATGGCTTTGTTTTTGGCCATGTGATAAGAAGCTCCAGAATCAATGAGCCACTCATGAGAATGAGAAGAAGAAGATACATTTAATGCATAGCCAGACCGAGATGCTTGACAACCACATGCAGAAAGTGCCATTCCTGAAGATGAAGTTGAAGTTGAAGATTGCCCCAAATGGATGTTATGCTTCTTCATTGCTGCTTCCAAGGCTTCCATCTTTTTAAAGAATTTTGATTCTAAGTGGCCATCTCGATTACAAAAATCGCAATGTCTATCAGTCTTCTTCCCTTTGTTTTTATTTGTCTTATCATTTTGTTGAAATGATTTTTCATTTTGGGGCTGAAATTGCTTAGGACCCTTGTTTGGTTTAGGACCATTCTTTTTAGGATATGACTTCTTAGGATTCTTTGAATTTGGTTGCTCCTGGGCGGCTAACGCTTTCTTGGAAGAGTTTCCAAGATTAAGAAGACCAAGGTGTAAGAGTTTTTCTTGTTCTCTTATTAAAGAATCACAAAAAGAGTCAAAGGAAGGGGGCTTGTAGTCTTTTCCTTGAGAAATGAAGGCTTCTCTTGTAGAATGGAAGGTGGAAACAAATACAGAGTAGGCTGGTCCCAACTTAGTAAGGATGGAATAAATAAGGTTACTATCTTCTTTCTTAACCTTAACACTTTTCAAGAGATATCTAAGGGTCTTGAACTTGGACAAGAAATCTTCAATGCAAGAAAAATTATTAGGGTCCAATGTAAGCAACTCATTTTCAAGTTGATGGGCTCTAATTTCATTTTTAATCCCAAAAACTTTAGTGATTTGTTCCAATGCTTCATTAGGAGTATCAAGTTTTGTAATATGGAATCTAAGATCAGGAGAGATAGACATCCCTATCAAACCACGTGCATGATCTTGTCTATTTTCTCATTTAGCAACCTTATCTTCATCCTTCGGTTTCTTCTCTTGGCCTGTGGCTATTCTGTAGAGACCTTTACTTCTAAGTAAATCCTCAATGTAGGACAACCATTGGAAGTAGTTGGTGCTGTCAAGGGTAACTTGGTATTGACTTTCCATTTCAACAGAAACTGAAGCTGAAGATGCTGAAAGTAAGTGTTCCAATGGATATATCTCGAAAAATTAGGCTGATTTAAAAAAAAACGGCTCTGAAAAAGGCTTCCGGATGAACAAGTTATGGCTTTTTGAAAAAAAGTTGTTGAAGTTGCCAACAAAGTGCGGGAATGTGCGGAAATGAAAAAGTCCGCCCCCACAAAATGGAGACTTGAACCCAAGACCTCTACTCTCTTAAAATAGCTTTGAACCAATTGATTTATACAAAAAATTTGAGAGAGAGAGAGAGAGAGAGAGAGAGAGAGAGAGAGAGAAGGGGGGGGGGGCTTTGGGTTGCGTGCTTGCTTTGAGAAAGCTCTTTTTCCCTACAAAACAAAAAACACAAAACCCAACATGGACATGCAAAGAAAACGAACCTTATGGCTCGAAGTTAGCTTTAGCCGAAAAACTAAATATTTTCAAAAATGAACCTTGCGGCTCAAAGTTAGCTTTGGCCGGAAACTAAATATTTTACTCAATGTTTCTGATTTTCCGAGATCACCCTAAGGCGCAGGGAAAAGAGCATATGCATGAGAAAAATCCTTCCTTTCTGTTTCTGATTTGCCCAGATCGCACAGAGTCGCAGGGCAAAGAGCATACGCAGAAATGAAAGGTATAGATCCGGTAATAAAAGGCTAAATAAACCGAAACCAAAATAAACAGAGAGAAAATAACAGTAAACTGCAAATAAACACTGTATACCTCCAGATCTTAAAAATGACGCAGCTAGGGCTACCAGAAACCTTTTCGCGTGAAACGAAAGGGGTTCCTCACTGGAACAGATGCTCCGAACACAACAGAGCAGTCCTCTCGGCCCGAAAGCAGTCAGAAACAGCAGATCTAGGAAACGGCAGTCGGATGCAGTTCTACCGACTTCAGATTTGGATCACCAATGGGTGCGACCCTCAAATAGCTCTGATACCATGTAGGAATTTACAGGGTAAGTTCCTCAGAAAGAACACCAAAAAGGACACCTCTCACAACCAGATCACAGATCAATACACCAGTATTTTTGACGTGGTTAAAACCCTCAACGAGGGAAACAGTCCACGGCCTGAGCCAACACGGCCACTTCAGGCAATTTATTAATCAAAGAATGAAAATTTACATAAGCTTCTCTCATGCACGGATTACCCTACAAATGACCCTCCATGCGCTTTAAATAGAATTCATGGACCAATCGGGTGTCAAGCCACGGATCAAGTGTCGGTAATACCGAGGAGAGAATGAACCGTCGGATCACTACATATCGTGACCGTCGGATTGTAAGTTACAAAATGTACAACGGTAAAGAAACACACTTTACCTAACTCTATAATAGACCAAGTTGTACTTAACTATTTCCTATGTGTCCGAATATCCTAACAGAAATATTTAAAAATAAATAAATTTGAGAGTATAATAATATTAATAAAATAAAGATATGTAATTCATTTAATTCTTTATATGAAATTAATATGTGACATTTAAAAATATTAATAATAAAGAAAAATCAATATGATTATAAATGGATCATTGTTTGGTCTCAGCGGACGTTAACCATCATCATCATCAAATAAAATATTTCACTGTATAAAATTAAGCAATATTGAGATTTATCTAGAAATATATTAATAACAAAAAAATATTTTATGTGAGAAGGCCCATTAAAAAAAAAATTCTCATATTAAGTGAAATGTTACAATTTCAACTATGCATATATATTATATATGGCTTCACTACAATAAATCCTTGTGATTACTTTCCTCTTTACCTATATTTTTTGCTTCAAATGATTGTTTTAGTGTATTTTATTCCATTTTTTGAAAAAATCAGCACTATTTATCGGGATGACGTTAATTGTGGCATTTTTTCCACTGATCACAGACAATCGGCGCTAACATCAACTCACTTTTTCACCAACTTTAGCGCCAACTATAATGCTCAGTTTAACCTCTTCATTAACTCCTCATGCAACTTCATGTATAACTTCCTGTGTAATGTCCTATTTTGCTCCTAGTTATGGCATTCTTTTTAGCATCCTTTTTAGATTCCCTTTTAGTTTCCTTTGCAATGTCCTATTTTTCTCATCACTATGACGTTCGATATGAATGTAGAGGAGGGATTTTGTAATTAATTGGATATGGCTTGATGAATAGTTGCTTCACCTTACCATAATAATGTATGATTAGACCTTGCAACCATCATTACTTTTATGATTATGGTAATTGTCATCATTTTATTATCATTACCCTTACCATCATTACTTTCACATTATTACCTTTTTTTGTCATTTTTTGAAATTTTGTTAGTGTGGGAAGTATTTTATCATGTGAGCTAAAAAACCCAATTGGGTAAAAAGTGAAAAATTGTTGCATATCGGTATTCTCTCCTTAGAAAGCATCAGTGTGTGCTAAGGAAACCATGTAATAGGTCTTTAGCAGCGCTAAGTAGTTAGAGTTCTAGGCAGCCATTGGAGGAGTGGTGGTCAGGAACAAACTTCACTATGTTGACATGTTGATACAATACTTGAAAGCTCTAGAAAATTTTCAAAATACATGGTGGTTGAGTTATTTTGAGAAATTGTAGGGTTTTAGTGAGTTGGTTGCTTTGGAGTTTACACAGACCCTAACTAAACAATACTACGGAGTCAAGGGATTTAGAATTATTGTTATGCAGGAGGTAATTGCATGAGTAGGAGGGATGCCACAAAGAGGGGCTCGGTGGTTTTTAATGAAGGTGGTGATTCCATCAGCTAAGGTTGAGTTTCTAAAAGAATGAGAGGAATTAATAACTAAGAGTAGGGGTTATGATAGAACATCCCTTCCACACCCTTGGGAGGATGTGACTCTCTTCTTTTAGAAATTTATCACTTGTGAGGGTCACTTTAGAATTTCATTCAAATATCAATTTCAGTTGATGGCATGCCTTAGGATAGGGAAATTGATAAATCTCCCTTATTATTTGTTGAAGTTGCTACAACACATGGCAGAGGTTGTGCAAGGGGAGAAACACCCAGAAACAAGTTTCACCATTCGTGCTCTTATCAAATTGGTCATAATTCACTCACTATAGGAGCAGAGGAGTTCATGGGTCTATTTATAACCAAGACTATGTGCAGATGTAGAGGATGATGAAAGTGAGGAGCATAAGGCGAGTGTTGAAAAAACACCTACAATAGAAGTAGCCACACCTCCTAGAAGTAGGGTTGCTATACCCTCAAGGGTAAAATAGTCGCACCCCCTAGGCAAAGTAGGGAGGATGTAGTTTCTAGGCCTAGCTGTCGAAAGTGTAAGAGATGAAGTTGTATAAAGTCTTCTACTAGTAAATCTTCAAATGGAAAAAGGGCACGAATAGAGGAGCTTATGGAGGTGTCTAGTGGATCATCGAAAAATAGTTCCCATGTGTTATAGACATTTTTGGGCACTGCAACATGAAGCATAAAATGTCCATAAACCAAGGGCTCCTAAGTCCCTAAAAGTATTGTTCTAACCCCTAAAGGAACAAGGTCAACTGATTACAGCTTCTCCCAGAAGTTCTGCATGAAAAACTGCTCAAAACTGGTCAGAACAGGATCATTTCACCTACTCCATAGGCAAAGTGCGTTGCATCTCACCTAAGTACACTCTGTGGGTGCATTTCATTTCGAAAAGCCCTTCTATGGGGTGCGATGGGCAAGAAGTGACAAATGGAAGTGTCAATCCGCGAGGTGGAGAGGCATGGAATCTTCCAGAAACTTCTCCTGTGACACTTGCCTCTCTGAATTCGACCAAGGATGAGTAAGAGATCATCAATCTCCAAGTGGAAGCAAGAACTATCAGAGGGAAGAAACTAATAAAATCACAAGCTGACTCATCTCCCTTACAGATATCTATATATGGATCCCTCATCCCAGAGATCCAGGAGGCTGGAATTTTGCATCTTGTAAGGAATTGCTTTTGGTTTCTTGAGGCAACATCATAGTGTTGGGTGATCTAAGCTTTGCATGAGGTGAAGAAGGGCTTACTTGCTGAGAGGATGATGCTGGGTCAGAACAACTGGTTGTAACTCTCTTGGCTCTTTCTTGATTATCAATAAAGCTATTCAAGTTTTCCTCCACACTTTTGTGTCATTTATGTTTTATGCATTTGTATGGTCAATTTACATCTGATCCTAGATTGTTTATGATTATAGATCCATGTTCTTGTATAGTGTTATGCTACTTTGATTCTACAGGTACTCTGTGAAGCTGGGCGTACAAGGAAGCAAGTAGCAAAGGACTATTAGAAGAGAGAGGAATCGAACTAGGAACCAAGCGCAAGACAGAGGTTGGTCTCCTCATTCTTCTCTCATCTATATTTCATAAAGGAAAAATGAAAGTAGCTTTACTTTGTTTGTTTCTAAGGTAGCTACCACACCTTAGTGGGATTAGCAGTTCTGCATAGACACTTTTCCCTGTAACAAAATGGCGACTCCACTAGGGAGCGACTAGGTTGTTTGTTTATCTACCATGTTGTTTATTTTTTAAACTTATAGACGGAGCCTGAAGTCGAGCCAGGTCGCTTTCGAACTGCATTTGCTATGCGAATGCAAAGTAGATAAATGCCGCTTCAGTCAATCTCCAAGTTTTGTTTATGAATTAAACAACTGATTTAAAAACTCTCTAATTGTCTTTGTGGTGGCTCTAGCAACCTCTTTAGATCTACCCCTATTTTTGATTTACTGATTACCACTTGCTCGGCCAAAATCCCTGAACTGAACTGCAAACTGTGACTCGGAACCCAAGCAAAGTCTCGTCTCTGGCCCAACGCACTCTCTGTTCTGTGAATCTGAACTTCAGCGCACTTCCCGAGTGTAGCAGGTGTGCTGCATTTTAAATTCACTGTGTTACAGGTGCGCTGATCAGACTAGACATTGTTCCTGAATGTTGGTTTATGTTCATTCTTTTTAGTTCTATTCATGAGTTTTGCTGCCTATGGTCAGTACACCTCTGTTTGAAACCCCTTTTCTTGCTGTTATTCCGCCTCCATTGTGCAAAGAACTGTAAATTTTTTTGTGTATTTGTTGAGTCATTTTCAGTTCTCCTTTGCAAAAAAGTAACGTAATTTTACTGTCGTTTCTTGATTTGAAAGTGTCGCAAGTGTCGTTTTCAGTCATAAAAGAGAGTCTGATTGCTCTGGATAGTCGATTACCCTGTTACTATTGTATTTGATCTGGATTTGTAGTTTTTCTAGTGTCTAAAGCAAGTATTCATTTCTAAATCGCAAAGTGTTGTCATTATCTTCATTTTTTAGTTTGAAAAGAAACTTGTTAGTAATTGTTGCTTGAAAAGTAATTCAGATTTGTGCATTAGCTTTCTTTTTATCATTCATGTATTAAGAAGGCTAAAAACAAATACATGCATGTGCATTTGCATTTAGTCTATTTGATTGGTTTGATTTAGGACAGTGCATATAGTGTGTGCTCTTTGCTCTTTGTTGAAAGAATTCTGTCTTTCTTTCCTTAGTAGCTAGGATTTTCATTGCACAAAGAAGATAAAAGATTGTTTATCATCTTATATTGCATTTTAGGAATTGTACATCTACATCACGCGGTGAACCTGAAAGGCAAATTTCTTAAGCAAGATCAACTATAAAATAAATTTAACGAATCTAGCAACGCTTTGGAACCTAACGCACAACATCTAGAAGTCTAGTCTAGAGACGTATTCTAGCGTCGTAAAGCTTGGTAACTGTTGTTCTCACTGTTGGTTGGGTGATTCCTCCACTTTGAGACGATAAGTGCCAGTACGGACTTGTGCTCCCATGTACCATCGAGTATATTTTGGGAGACCACAATAGGCTTAATCCTTTATCCTTAGGAAGCCGTGTCTGCTGCCCTATCGATCACAATGCACTAAACACAGCATTCGGGAAGATTGACTGTCGTACCGTAAAAAGTATTCTGCAGTTTTGCAATTGGTTTGGTAATCCCTCTGCCTAGATTTCAAGAGCAGTCCCTTTTGTTCCTTTTCAGACTCCTTAATGGAAAAGGTCCATCTGAGCACTTATCACTTCAGGCTCATTAAAAATCGAAGGCGACTAGAGTCATCTTTTGTTTTTTCTTGACCCTTTAAAATTGAAAAAACAAGTTCTGTCAAAGCGTCTAAAATTTATTTTAAACGGAATATCATCACCCTTTCCTACGCTGATCTTAGGTTGAGAAAATGGAATCCACCAACCAAGGAATTCCCCTTGGAGGAAATCCTAGTCCCTTCTCCTCTTGGGGAGATGTTGGTGCACCCCATATGGCCACATTGTCGCTTCCAGGACTGACCATCGGCTTGCCTGTATGGCTCTTCTCAACCTCTATCATTCAGAACACCGCAATTCCTGAGCAATCGAATCAGCAACTAGACGATTCCAGAGTTACCCACCAACCTCCTACTTCCTCCAATTCCTCCTCTCCTCCTTCCTCTTCGCTTGATGGGGTTGGTAAAGCCAAAAATCAAGTACCTGAGAAGAAGAAGGAAAAGAAGAAGAAAGAGAAGAAGAAGAAGGAGCCAAAAGCGAAAGGGGGCAACCAAGCATCGTCTAGCGAAAATCCACACACTGCACCGACCAGGCCTAAATCACCATGTGTCATTTGCAAAGGAGACCACTATCATCGAGATTGTCCCTACATCCCACAGATCTTAAAGGACTGGTCTCCTCGTTTGCACAACCCGGTGTCGTCAACCTCTGATGATCATGTTGAAAGCACACCGTTGACTAGTGAAAGTGAAGCCCCAGGACAAAAAGGAAAATATAGTTTTCCTTGTAAATTGTGCGAAGGCGATCATGCCGTCCATCGTTGTCCCCTCTTAGATGAGGCTAAAAGAGTTTTGGATGATCGTCTGGTTTCATCGTTACGAATTCCTCCTGGATATAAAAAACTCTTGCTGAGTCCGTCACTAGTTGAAAATCCAGCTGACTTGACCAGGTGGTCAGCCGAAGCGTCTATCATTGAAGACAAACCATCTGAACCCATACCAGACGAAAGTCAAAAGGTCGAGGCAGCAGTTGACCCATTCTTGCCTTCAGAGGTTCCATCTTCAGATGATACAGTCACAGAAGAGAATAAGGATGACACCATCCAAATTCTTTTCGTAAGCACAGACTCTGATGAACATGGGGGCAATTTACCCATTCCTTTACCGTAGGAAGGAAGTTCATCAAAGTCATACCCGACCGTCTATTCGGTCCCATCTCCAAGCAACCTAATTGTTTCCTTCGACTGGAATCAACTAGGCAGACCCCATGTACCAGCTAGTGTACCATTCCGAATCATTGCTCAAATATATAGAATGGTTATGGCCGGTACCATCATAGATGAAGGGGCTTCTGTGAGTATCCTTTCCTGGACTGCTTGGAAAGCGCTTGGTTTGCCATCGCTTTTGCTTGAGATGAGAAACCTAACAGGCTTTGAAAAAGGAACCAGTCGAACGTTAGGGATCCTTCCCAATGTGCCCATAACATTGAGAGGGAAAACCGTTCATATGAACGTAATGGTAGTCCAACGACCCTTGGATTATAATCTACTCCTTGGACGAGACTATATTTATTGCATGGGAGACATTGTCTCATCACTCTTTAGAGTAATGTGTTTTCCGCATGAAGGAAGAGTGATCAAGCTCATAGACCAGCTTTCATTTCCTGGATCACACATAGCAAATAGTCATATGCCATCCCTGAATTATCTTTTCACACAAGGAATGTCTCATCAATCCCCAGTCCGTCCACCTGATGAGCGCGAGTGATTCGGGGGACATGACTGAAACCTAGGGCGCATGCACCCTGGTCTGCTTCGGCAGGAAAACTTCGGGTATAGGGTAGGTTTCCGTGAGATATATGACTGGTCTGTACTCCCGTCCGTGATTGGAAGAGGGGGTTAGACTAGAATAAGATTCCCTCGTCAAAGTTATGTGAGTGGAGGCGTCTGCACCGCTCACCTTTGTCTATTTCGGTAGACATCGCTGAAGAAGTGTTTTGTTTGCGCTGTGAATAGAACAATCTTTGGTAACCTGAAAGAGGTAGACCTTTCCTGATAAAACAAATGTTTTGTCGGTAGAATAAAAGGTGACCTTGAAGCTTTATTTTATACCTGGGGGCATGCAAACCTTTTGGCATGCAAGTGAAGAGCGACTATTTATTTTTTTAAATTTGTAGGTCCTCTAACCCTTTAAACTCGTAGGATTGGTCGTTTCCTAACTTGCATAAAGAAAGGATGTGGGGCAAAACTCTAAAAATTTCCGTTTTCATATATGAGACATTCTTATTATACGACTGGATTAATCGAGCAGTTTTAGCACATAGTTCAAGCTCGTTAAAAATTAAACATAAGTCATGAGCAAATGTTTCTCCCCGCATTTAAGCTCATTAAAAAATGAACTATTTCCCAGTAAATAACCATCGTGAATGTAGTACTTCAGCCTTTAAAGCCTTGGTCATGTTCTCATCATCACCTCCACTCTGTATTGGTCGATCATTCACCTCCATTTGATTGTTTACCCCTTTTGAGGAACAGCTGCGAAGAGTGATCCCGCTAGCCATCCTTGTAACACTGCCGTGATTGGAAAATTCCAAACCTTACCTGGAATCAGCTGCTACCCAATTTTATCACTCGTTCCTCAAAAGACGAGTCTCCTTTAAGCTCTTTTCAACTGACTCGTAAAATATGAAAAGATTGTCGAGCCATTGGCCTCTCCAGCTCGTTAAAGGGACCGAAAGTGCTATCCCTCCTTTAGATTTTAATCTTTTTGGACCTGAGGGATTATTACACAAAAAGATCGAGCGCTTGTTTTGTTCGGCTCGTTAAAAGTATCGAAAATTCATCCCTTCTGTATTGTTTTATACTTTTTCGGACTTAAGGGATCAGATGACGAAAAAGGAATTTTGGAGTTTCCTATACGTCCCTTTTCAGACTCTCTAAAATTGAAAAGGACCGAGTTATCTTTGTCGTTAAACTCGTTAAAACCTAATAGCGACAAACTTGTCCATAGCAAATAAGAACGAGTTTCACTATCGCTAGGCTCGTTAAAACATAGAGATGGGTTTGCCCGAAGGGAAAATTATAGAACAAGCATATGTTATCCTCCTCAAGCTTGACAAAAATAAAGAGGTACTGGTCAGCAATGACTAGGGAAAAATTGGGAAGAAAACTTGAAGAAACTTTGTTGGTAGCAAGTCGCTCTTGAACATGACACTTTCATTCTGCATCCATGTCGGGTTGGGTTGTTTCATTCACCGGTCACATCACCATGGTCCCATCACACCATCCACATTTGGGGTTAATGCTACCAATCCATCACGTCAGTGTCGCCGATATGTTCAAGAGAAGTCACTCAGAGAATTCACCCGTGTCTCACCCGCTGCAATACATTTACGCTCCATTCTTTCATGACTGCCACCCTGAACCTTATATCACCAGATCGTTTTCACCTCCCTTAAAATCATTTGCTCCGTTCCGTGTCATTGATGTGGGATTCATTAAGGCCCTCCTATGACGTATCGCTTCTTGTCGACATCATCTTATTATCTAAGAAGTTGATCTAGGAACACCCCTTTCAGTACTTTGAAGCTTGCATGCCTCAGTGGCAAGTTTCTCACTTCCGGCGACAGGTTTACATCAATGGCCTTCGACCGAAAGATTTTGCGTGGTGTTCGACGCCAAGTCCTTTATTCACACCACATGAATTGTACTGGAGTACCTTGAGGGTCATTATCATTATCGGTGATTACTCTTGTGCCTGTTAATAGCTTACATCATTGGCTGGTAATTAGGCGATGTCTTTCCATGTTCGACTCCAGAACATCTCTCACATGGATCGACTTGTACTTCGAGTGAAGATCGAACGAGATTGAAGACCCCGGATCTAGTTTCATCCATTCGGGCTGCGATATATATTCAGGGAAATAAAGACATCAAATGTACATCATTGCTGCACAGATAATCATCCAATCAAAGGGATGATGGCTCTACCAGAATCATCAGTCTACACTCAGACGATTGTCTGTCCTATGTACATGAAAATGAATTTATAAAGTTGAGCATGGGAATGCCTGCCTCAGCTAGATCATGAAAATATTATGAAGATAATGTATTGTATTGTATCTTATTACAGGTCTCCTCCCAGCTTGAAAGAACTTCGGATCCTCATGATAAATCATTTCACCCGACATCAAAAAAGATTAACGACGTCATGCTTTAGGGGGCAACTGTTATAGACATTTTTGGGCACTGCAACCCCAAGCATAAAATTTCCATAAACCAAGGGCTCCTAAGTCCCTAAAAGTATTTTTCTAACCCCTAAAGGAACAAGGTCAACTGATTACAACTTCTCCCAGAAGTTCTCCATGAAAAACTGCTCAGAACTGGTCAAAACAGGATCATTTCACCTGCTCCATAGGCAAAGTGCGTTGCATCTCACCTAAGTACACTCTGTGGATGCGTTGCATTTTAAAAAGCCCTTTTATGGGGTGCGATGGGCGAGAAGTGACAAATGGCAGTGTCAATCCGCGAGGTGGAGAGGCATGGAATCTTCCAGAAACTTCTCCTGTGACACTTGCCTCTCTGAATTCGACCAAGGATGAGTAAGAGATCATCAATATCCAAGTGGAAGCAAGAACTATCAGAGGGAAGACACTAATAAAATCACAAGCTGACTCATCTCCCTTACAGATATCTATATATGGATCCCTCATCCCAGAGATCCAGGAGGCTGGAATTTTGCATCTTGTAAGGAATTGTTGTTGGTTTCTTGAGGCAACATCATAGTGTTGGGTGATCTAAGCTTTGCATGAGGTGAAGAAGGGCTTACTTGCTGAGAGGATGATGTTGGGTCAGAACAACTGGTTGTAACTCTCTTGGCTCTTTCTTGATTATCAATAAAGCTATTCAAGTTTTCCTCCATACTCTTGTGCCGTTTATGTTTTATGCATTTGTATGGTCAATTTACATCTGATCCTAGATTGTTTATGATTATAGATCCATGTTCTTGTATAGTGTTATGCTACTTTGATTCTACAGGTACTCTGTGAAGTTGGGCGTACAAGGAAGCAAGTAGCAAAGGACTATCAGAAGAGGGAGGAATCGGACTAGGAACCAAGCGCAAGACAGAGGTTGGTCTCCTTATTCTTCTCTCATCTATATTTCATAAAGGAAAAAAGAAAGTAGCTTTACTTTGTTTGTCTCTAAGGTAGCTACCACACCTTAGTGGGATTAGTAGTTCTGCAAAGACACTTTTCCCTGTAACACCATGGGTGTCCTATAGAAGAAGAAGAAGAAGAAGCAATTACTGAGACAACAATACCTAAGCCAATAGTTGAAGAAATAAAAGTTTCTAAGAAAATAAAGGGTACCTAAAAGTAGGTGAAGGTAAAGAAGAGTAGACTCGAGAAGCTAATTGGTGGAAGGAACCCTAAGATCAAAAGGGTGTGAGTGGTTGTTACACAAGAGACTACTCCAGCACATGAAAAATGTATTGTTACAACTGAACAAGGGGAGCATAAGAAACTACATCATAATAGAAAACAATAATATCATGTAGAGGAAGGTGCCTCCATGCCTGAAGCCTCTGTTGCTACACCATAATTTAAGGAAGATTCTAATAAACAAGATAAGTAAGGAGAAATGGTAGGAAAAAATCTATGAAAGAATGAGAGGTTCCCTCTATCAAGTAAGACTGAGATTGACCCCCTTGTCCATCAAATTGAAAAATTGAAAAAAGAAAATGAATTTTAAGAAAATAACTTGTCATTGTTAAGGAACAGTTGAAATTTAAGAAGAAAATGAATTTGACATGTTATTAGTAGTAGTAGGAATAACCTCATGCACTGAAACAACAATGAAAGTATGTGCGGGGTGTCAATAAAGTTTTAAGGAAGTTGGAGTTGTTAAATCATTTACTATCTCAGTAGGAGTTCAGGTGGGAGGAAAAACTAAAGAACATCAACCTGCTGCTCCACAAGAGCCTGTTGATGACATTGTGGTTACATAAGAATCAACAATCGAAGAAGATGAGGGAGAAGGATAAAAGTCTGCTACTCCACAAGAACTTGGTTATGACACTACTGTTACACAACAATCAATAACTAAAACAAAGAAGACTGAAATTAATTTGAGTATTGCTCCACAAGAACCTATCAATGACACTACTGTTATGCAAGAGACAACAAGTGAGATAGCACAATAAGAGGACAAAAGGGGATAAATAAGAGGTTGTCTAGTCTAAGGTTGTAACAACATCAGAAACAACCCAGTTAAAATATGAAGAAATATTGATAACAACATCTTTTTTTATGGAAGTAAAAATTTGAAGAAGTTATCAGTATTCCCTAAATATTAAGTTATTTTCCTTAATCAACATGAGGATATGGTAAACAGTATTAAGAAGGAATGGGTTCAATGAGAGAGGAAGTAGACAATAATACAACTGAAGGAATTGCAAGAAGAGGTGCATCTGCTAAAATAAAGGAAGGAATTTATGTATGAGCTTATTGATGGTTTACTAAGCCACATACTTCCTTCTCCATCCAATCCTTTATATCTGCAAGAGAAATGTTTTCTCTTTCAATTGACAACCCTTATAGAGAAATGGCCATATAGTAGAAGGAAAGTTCAAGATTTCTTGGAAACTTTGAGAGTGCTCATTTCTCATCACAACATTTATTATGTGAATTATATTTGCATGACCTTGCTTATTTTGGAGATAGATATTTTAATTTTCCCCTTTATGTGTGGGATGTTCAATTGAGGGATTTTGTATATTTTGATTAAGTCCAGATAAGTTGCAAAGTTGCATATGAGAATGTAAAAACCAATGAGGGATGAGTAAAGTTGTCTATTAGAAATGAGCCTAGATCTAGTGATTTTGTCATTAATGCACACAATAAAATATTAAAATTTCTAGCCACACAAGCATTGGTAATGGAATATTGGGGTTCACGTTTATTGATATCTCTTTGGAATATGCAGGGAATAAGAGATAATTAATTAGAAGGGAATAAGCTAAGGTGGAATATTTGTCGATAGTAGCTCAGGGAAGAAGATAACTATTGTCATTAAAATTTTATAGAAGCCCTTTCAAGAGTTCCCGAGTATGTGTATTGCATTAAGAAGAATGGCCCAGGATGGATTGGACTCGGATTTAAGTTTCCTCTTGTTTATCTTCTAACCTACAAGTATCAAAACCCATATCACTTTATTAATAAATTTTGGATAATGGAGCTCGTCATTTCTTGAGGTTATATGGGTAGAGTAGAGGAAACTATAGAGTCTTGTGATTTCTTAGAACTACACTCTCATCATGTTAGGAACTAGTCACAAGGGTCTACACGAGGTGTTGGGTCCCTATAATACTAGTGATTACCCCATTACTATTGTAGTTATACCCCTTATTTATATTGTTGTGCCCCTATTTCCCCCATATTGTTATTACTATGCCCCATAGAATCTCTGTATTGTTTTTTTTGTGGCTTTATATTATTATTGTTAGGTTGGCTGGATTATATTGTGACTCCTTAGACTCCTATATATATAAAGGAGGTTTTGTCATTTGAATCATCCAAGAATTGTTCATTTATGTAATGTAAAGGAGGTTGCCCCCTCGAAGAGGCTAAATTCTAAGGCGTTGATCTATCTTTTCTATCTTTTCTTGAGCTGGTTTCATAACATTTGGTATCAGAGCTTTGGATTCTAGGGTTTCGCTGCTCCAAACAGGTCATCGTGGCATTTTCGCTATAACTTTTTTCTGTGACGTTTTAGAAGTTGAAAAAAAAAAAACCCATTTGAGAAGAAATTACACTGAACCTCAGGTCTGAATTTCAGAGCTTTTTGCGCTATATTTGCAAAGATATGATCTGAGGAAGTTGGTCTTTTTGCAGACTCCTGAATTACATTCCAAACAGGTGACCTGGGGAAAATCGTCATAACTTTCTCTCTGGCGATCAGATTGAAATTTTGTAAGAAGGTACAGAAAGAGGACGGACTATAGTTTCTTGTATGCATTTTTCAGATCCATAGGTCGAAACAGTGACTCGTGGCACGTCGTACAAGTTTGCTCTACTCAATTAGTCTATAATCAAGTCACTGTGGGAGATTTCGCATAACTCTTCCTTGGAGAAACCAATTTGGGTCAGACTTGTGGCATTGGAAAGAGGACGGAGAAGGCTACTACAAGTCACAATTTCAGAACTAGATGACCCGAAATTACAGAGATACATCAGATTCAATATCAGGCTTCTACAAAGTGAAAAAACGTGTGTAGTTTTTTTAAATTTTTGCGTAAGCTTGGTTTGAAGGAATTCAAAGGGCATAGTAAAGCATTATTATCGGTTACTGATGCCCTGAGGAAAGAAAATGCAAACACCTAGTAAGGAACCTGAAAGCTCTAGCATGACTCATGAAGAAGAGGAAGAAATGCTACATGATATATCAAAATTACAAGAACAAGTGCAACAAATGTCACGCTCGCAAAAGCTAACAGAAGCTAAGATAAATGGCATGGAATATAAGATAAATGGCGTGGAATCTGAGATAAAGGGCATGGAAGCTACGATGGATGATTCGAAGACAAATTTGAAGAGAGAGATGGCAGATTTGAAGACAGATTTGAAGACAGACATGGCAGATTTGAAGACAGATTTGACAAATTTTCTATAAGAAATACTTACTAATGGTGAAAAGGTTGTAAAGGAAACTCATGATGTGAACAAAAGAAATGTTAATGATGATTCCATAGACTCTAATGTTGGATCGAAGACCCACCATATTCCAAAAATCGATATGAGGAAGTTTGATGGCAAGGATCCCGCCACATGGATATTACAGATGGAGCAGTTCTTCGATCTCAATAATGTGCAAAACACACAAAAGGTACGTATGGCAACTTTATATTTGGAACCAAATCAGTTTGTATGGTATCAATGGCTTTGCTCTCATAAACAATTTATCACTTGGGAAATTTTTACCGAAGAATTGATAGCACATTATGAGGATACAAAAAGCAACACTTTTTTTAGCCAATTGATAAGTCTCAAACAAAAGGGTTCAATAATGGAGCACATTGAGGAGTTCCAAAAATTGAACATAAGGGTAAAAGATATTCCAGAGGAGCATAGGATTGATGTGTTCATAGGGTCTTTAAAGGATAATATCCAACATGATGTTCGCCTTTGGGAACCTGATTCATTAGAGAAGGCATTCAGGTTAGCAAGAAAAATGGAAAGCAAAATTATGGCAACCAGGAAGCATACCACTCACAACTATAAAGACGGAAGTGTTGTTGCCCCTAGTCTTCCACAACCTATAAGGTTGACACCACAACAATTGGAAGAAAAAAGAGCAAAAGGGCTTTGTTAAAGTTGTGATAGCAAATACACTAAAGGTCATAAGTGTGCTGAGAAGAAATTATTCTACATATATTGTGAAGAGGAAGAAGAAAAGGAGCAAGAAAGCTCAAAAGAAGAGGATATACTCCAGGAACAAAACCTAAATGAAGAAAAAATAAATCCGACCATCTCTTGTAATGCATTGGCGGGAATACCACTCCTCAAACCATCAAGATAGAAGGACAAATCAAGAAGAAAAAGGTAATAGTGTTGATTGATTCAGGAAACACCCACAATTTTATTCATTGTAGGGTAGCAAAAGAATTGAATTGCTTCCTATATCCAACACCAGAGTGTCAAGTGATGATTGCAAATGGAGGAACAATAAATTTCTCTGGAAAGTGCCATAATATCAAGCTATCCATGGGAGAATATGTATTGACTAGCCCAATGCTTTCCATTCCAATGGGAGGCGCTGATGTTGTACTAGGAGTCCAATGGCTACAATCCTTGGGTACAATAGCTTTTAATTTTCAAGAACTTTTCATAAAATTTTCTACGGAAGGAAAGGAAGTTGAATTAAGGGGTATTGCAGGGAAATCAGGAAAGATAATCAGCTCTAATGGCATGACAAAGCTTCTAAAAAAGGAGCAAAGAGGTGTAATTGCACAATTATGTTCGCTAGATGTTTCCACATCATAATCATTATTTCTCCAGATCTCCAAAATGTCCTGGACAATCATTCCAAGGTATTTGAGACTCCCAAAGGTCTCCCACCTATGCGTGATCATGATCATGCTATTCATCTGATTCTAGGAAGTGTTCCTCCAAACATCAGGCCATACAGATATCCCTATGTCCAAAAAAGTGAAATTGAACGTATGGTTGTAGAAATGCTAGAGGCTGGTATAATTCAACTGAGTCAAAGTTCTTTCTCTGCTCCAGTAGTATTGGTGCACAAGAAGGATGGATCATGGCACATGTGTCCAGATTATAGGGAGCTCAACAAGCTCATTATTAAAGATAAGTTCCCCATTCCTGTCATTGATGAATTACTAGATGAATTGCATGGATCAATTTACTTCACCAAGTTGGATCTTCATTCAGGATATCATCAAATCAGAATGAAGATTGAAGACATTCCGAAAATGGCATTTAGAACTCATGAGGGTCATTATGAATTTTTGGTCATGCCTTTTGGCCTTACCAATGCACCTTCAACATTTCAAGGTTTGATGAATTCAATTTTCAAACCATTCCTTAGAAAATTTGTGTTAGTATTTTTTGATGATATACTAATCTACAACAATTCTTGGAAGGATCACGTTGAACATGTTGACAGGGTGCTACAACTATTGGAGGAGAAACAATAATATGCAAAAAGATCCAAATGTTTCTTTGGAGTCTAGGAGGTGGAATATTTGGGTCATATTGTATCTCATGAAGGAGTTAAGGTAGACCCTAACAAAATTAAAGCCATTAAGGAATGGAAAATCCCCACATCCATAAAGCATCTGCGAGGATTTCTTGGGTTGACAGGGTATTATCGCAAGTTTGTTAAGAATTATGGGAGAATAGTAGCACCTCTAACAACATTGTTGAAGAAAGATGCATTTTCATGGACTCTAGAAGCAACAAAGGCCTTTGAACATCTTAAAGAGGCAATGTGCCAAGCACCGGTCTTAGCTACACTGGACTTCACAAAAAAATTTATTGTGGAATGTGATGCTACAAGAAATGGAATTGGTGTTGTTCTAATGCAAGATGAAAGACCCATTTCTTTTGAAAGTCGTCCAATCAAGGGAAAATTTTTAAGCAAAGCTATTTATGAGAAGGAAATGTTGGCAATACTCCATGCACTTAAGAAATGGCGACCCTACCTAATGGGAAGACACTTCAAGGTAAAAACAGATCATGATAGCCTTAAATACTTTTTAGAACAAAGATTATCCTCTAAAGAGCAACAAAATTGGGTCACAAAGATGTTGGGTTATGACTTTGAAATCATCTACAAAAAAGGGAAGCAAAATGTGGTTGCAGATGCACTCTCAAGAAAGTATGAGGATGTGGAAGCATTGTTGTGTGCGATTTCTATTATCCAACCAGATTGGATAAACGAAGCAAGGGAGGAATGGAAGAATGACGAAGAAGTGTGGGAACTTTTTCAAAAGCTACAACAAGATTCCAGTACGTTTGATACATTTAGCTGGCAAAATGATTCGTTATGGTAGAAAGATCACTTATACCTCTGTAAGAATTCCCAGCTAAAACAAAAGATTCTTATGGAATTGCGCACTTCTCCCTTAGGAGGGCACTCAAGATTTTTAAAAACTTACCACAGGGTTAAGAAGGAATTTTTTTGGGATGGCATTAAATCAGATATTCAAAAGTTTGTGGCAGAATGTTTGGTTTGCCAACAAAATAAAGTTGAAACAATTAAGACACCGGGTCTATTACAACCTTTATCCATTCCAAGCCAATGCTGGGAGGAGGTTTCAATGGATTTTATCACAGGTTTACCCAAGTCTGAGGGAAAGAGTGTCATCATGGTGGTAGTTGATAGACTTACCAAGTATGCACACTTTTGTGCATTATCACATCCATTTAAAGCCAGTACAATTTCTACTGCATTTATGGAAACAATTCAAAAGCTACATGGAAACCCAAAGATTATTGTAAGTGATAGAGATCCCATTTTCACTGGAAATTTTTGGACAGAATTATTTTCTTGTCTTGGTACTCAGTTAGCTCATAGCTCATCTTATCATCCTCAATCTGATGGGCAAACTGAGATATTAAACAAATGTTTGGAAGGATATCTTCGTTGCTTTGTATCTGATAAACAGACTGGTTGAAGGGAAAGTACCCCTAGAGTCCTTTGGGCTGAGACTCTACCAGACTGAAAATTGCTTATACAAAGAAACACACACACACAGCCATCTTTTTTACTTTTAAGCAAATTCTAATGTTTAGGGTACATACCTAAGATCCTACGTTCGAGAAGACCGTTAGGGTGCAAACCCTTCTTGGAGTTCCCTTCTTCTTTCTTTGACCTGCAAGACAAACAAATCAAAGAACACAACAGTACATGTATAGAAGTTTATATATAAATCATCTTTATGCTATAAAGTTAGTTATAAAAAATCTTTATGTAACCACTTTCATAAGAATTCAACACAAGAATCTCATAAGCATAAAGAAAGATTATTCGGGAACAAAGACGTGTTTCTTTATATATAAAGGCAAATTAAGTACATATATCGGAAAGACATCACCTGAACACCTTCAGCAGGCTCCAAGCAAGCTTCCTCCCGGATTCGTTCCAGCCTCCAGCCTCCAACAAGAGCTCCTTCCAAGTCTTACTCAATGATGATGTCAAGGATGAATGATCACCAATACACATGGAAACAAGGGTTTCCTATGCAAAATGGGGGAAGTGCAGAATGCACCAAGGACTTCAGACCTGGTCTAAGGGAAAAATCTCAGCATAATAATCTTGCTCTCCTTTCTCTCTCCTTGGCCTTCCCTTTGATGTCTTTTTATACCCTCTCCAAAGTAGTTTTTTAGTTAGGAGTTGGTTGGGAACAGTTGGGCCACGGGCACTAACAGGTGATCTAGCAGGTAAACCCGCGATCACCGCCCGAAAAAGAGGAAATTATATTTTTTTAAGTGTTTTAATAGATACACGCGGGTTGGGTATGACATACCCGCGTGTACACGCGTTTAACACAGGGCAAAGTCGCGTATAGGGAATAAAACACTGTTTTTTAAATTTTTGGACCAGGTCTGGAAGGAGGGGTTGCCCTAGGCCATAAGTGCAGCATCACAAACCATAAGAGTGAGATTTGGAGCTATAACACAGACACAATGGGTCAAATGGTTGCCTCTGGCTGAATGGTGGTATAACACTTCCTTCCATACAGCAACAAAAATGACCCCATTTATGGCACTTTATGGGTATCAACCACCATCCATCACATCATATTTAAGAGAAAATTCTAAGGTTTAGGCAGTGGAACATCACATCGAACATCAATAACAAGTCCTCCAACTCTTAAAGGATAACCTCGTGTTGGCACAGAATAGAATGAAACAACAGGCAGATCAACATCACAGTGAAAGAAATTTTGATGTAGGTGATTGGGTATTCCTACGACTACAACCATATAAGCAAATGTCCCTCAAGCAAGCTAAGAAGGATAATAAATTATCACCAAAGTATTATGGTCTGTACAAGGTGTTGCAAAAGATTGGTACTATGGCATACAAATTGGAGCTTCCTGTAGCTTCTCGATTGCACCCAGTTTTCCATGTTTCATGTTTAAAGAAGTTTATAGGCGACAAGCTCCCAGTTCAAAAAATATTGCCAGAACTTGACGAGGAAGGAAAAATTATATTGGAACCGGAAGTAGTCATAGAAACAAGAACTCGACAGCTACGAAATCGATCAATTTCAGAGTATCTTATCAAGTGGAAGAACTTATCTGCTGAAGATTCCACATGGGAGGATGAGAATTTTATGCAGAAGTATCCAGAACTACTCAAGCATTGAGGAAAACACTTTTTTGAAGGCGAGAGGCATGTTGGGTCCCTATAATACTAGTGATTACCCCATTACTATTGTAGTTATACCCCTTATTTATATTGTTGTGCCCCTATTTCCCCCATATTGTTATTACTGTGCCCCGTAGAATCCCTTTATTGTTATTTTTGTGGCTTTATATTATTATTGTTAGGTCGGCTGGATTATATTGTGACTCCTTAGACTCCTATAAATAGAAAGGAGGTTTTGTCATTTGAATCATCCAAGAATTGTTCATTTATGTAATGTAAAGGAGGTTGCCCCCTCGAAGAGGTTGAATTCTAAGGCATTGATCTATCTTTTCTATCTTTTCTTGAGCTGGTTTCATAACATGAGGACATGCAAATGCTTAAACTCGGGGGAGATGTTAGGCCATGGAATTGTTACCTTTTTTCCTTCACTTTCTTATTCCTAGTTCTCCCCTTTTGACCAACAAGACCACATTTTACCATTGTAAGAACCATTATTTATCTAAGTATATCCTTTTCTGAATGTCACCTTCTTAGTCTAATTTTTCTTATAATTTGGCATTGGAGCTATTGTCTTAGGTGATTTTTATTATAAAAACAAATAATATGGGCTTTTCAAGGTTTATGTGGTCTCTTAAACTTGTTTTTATAGGACTATACTTCTTAGTTTCATTAATTAATTTGGACAAAGGCTCCAAGAAATGTTGTTGATACACGAACAATTTGCCTTGTACATGCTGTCTTTTTCTCACATGGACCGAATATGGGGTGTATCAAGTAAAATTCAATTCAACTACTAGGAGATATTCGTAGAGCATACATATCATTTAGTTAGGATTTTCTATGAAGTAGTTGTAATTAAAGGAAAGTTGTTACAAATTTCGCACTATCATGGAAATTGTTGTATGAATTATCAAAATGTATTTTTATTTTAGGATCACATGAGAATAAAAATATTCTCATTATGATCTTCTCGTTGTATTTGAAAATTACAAAGAAGAGATACCTCCGCTCGCGGGGCAGCAAATGAACTTAGATAGATAGGATTGGAAGGAAGGGGAAAGCACCAAGGTATGTAATCCTAATTTTTTATTAATGCATATCTCAACCTTTTGGAATTATATCTTTCTCTTAGTAGTTTGCACATTTTTTACTGGACCAACCCCTACTTAGTGGGAAGGGCCCTCCTTATTAGTAGGGATCACTCGTTAAATATAATACAATAATTATTTGCATTATTTTTTCTTATTTATGTGATTGTTGTTACTATAAATTTTATTAATGGGTCATTGATTACTGTAGAAGAGTTTTTTTTTAATAGTGTAACAACATAATTCCTAGACCGTTCCTTCTTATTGTAGCAGTAAGTTATATATTTTCATGTTCCAGATTGGATTGCACCTTCTTTGAATGTGTGTTTTCAACATTTGATTGGGTGATCAAGGGTTGTAGGAGTGTTCTTTATGGATGAGATTGGTTGTGTAAGAAAGTAATTTATTCTGTGATTGTGTGATTATTTTCTGATTATGTTGAAGAGTGTAACACTTTGACTTATTGCTGAGGGTGAGTTTCGCAATGACCTTGGATTCATATTCATTGTGATAGTTATCATTTCCATTTCATAGAATTTGTGTGATAGCATTTAAATTTAAGCCTACCTGAATTAATAATTAATGTGAAAGTGGACATGTTTATCTAATTTAAAGGAATAATTATTTCACTTGACAGTTAGTGTGAAAGTTATTTAATTCTTGTTATATTTTGATGGTGTGTTCATTTCATTTGAATGTGTGTTTGAACATTTGTTGGGAGAATTATTTCTAGGAGTGCTCTTCTTTTCTAAATAAGAGTGACAGTGCGAGAGGGTGGTTTTATTTTGCATTGTGTTTTATTTCTTGAGAGCGTGAACAAAGTTTTAGAGTGTAACAACCAAAGTGTTGATTAGCTGAGAGTGTGATTACACCAATTGAGTTTGATGTTCATTAGCACTAGTCATCCTTTTCCCTTTCATATATATTGTGTAATAGCCTTGTAATAACAAAACCTACCCAGATTGACAATTAATGTGAAGAGTTGGAACTATTTCTCTAAATTGAAAGGAAAAGTGCTATGCCCAACAATAAGTTGATGCAAAACCTAAACACAACTTTTACATAATGCAAGTTGAAGAAAAACTTGCAATGTTGTATGAAATCTAAAGCACAAGGTCAAGTAGAAATATAATAATTCAAAGTGTGTAAAATAATTAAATAAGAAGTCTACAATTTGAGTGAATAACATTGGACAGTAAATGAAGTCAAGGCATGCATTTTGTTGAAGCAAGGAAATTTTGGCCTGCTTCACAAAAGTGCGCACCCTGCAGGCTTTATTTCAAGGCAAAATTGAATGACTCAACTAGGAGAGTATTTATTTACTAATAGGTAACATCAATACTGTAACCACCCTTCCCATATTTACCCGATTTAACTGGCATGCCAAGGTAAACATTATCTGAGGGCTATTATGACATGAACGAACCAACTAAGTACAGTTAAGGAAGTGGAGTCGAAAAAATGGAACTTTATTTATCTTCATTATGAGAAATAAGAGACCTAGGAGCTAAACAACCACTCCATGTGACCAAACCCTAACCTAGATTACTTATTTAGTGACCTGGGCCCATAACCACATGCATTAAGAGGCATCCATGTGGTTATAGTCCTCCAACCACATCCATAAGTTTCTAACGGTGTGACTATGGCACAAAACATCCAAATCAAAGGGTGTTGTCTTGGATTCTGAGCTACCATTTTAGGCTAGCCTCTAGACCACTACCTAGAACTCAAAGAGACATTTTGGAATGATAAATAACATCAAGGAAAATCCATTCATACAAAACTTGATCAAGGAGTTGACCTAAATAGGCTTAACCATGACAGTCATTTCATCAAACTTATGGTAAACATGTAATCTATAGGTCATGAATGCATGTCTGAACATAGGGGCTTGAAACTTATCTGAGAAGCACCAAGAAGGTCTAATTCCCTCTCATAATAGTTGCAATAATATTTGTTAGCTCATGGATTTATTAACCATTCATCAACTAATCAAAACATATCAAGAGCCATTGGTTGAATCTATTATGAACCATGCTTATAACCATCACATAACCAAAATAATAACCATAATAGAACAAACATGAAATCCACATAATAACAAGCACAAGTACTCGTATAATAAAATAGGAAAAGATCTCTTATTAACACATACAAAAGATAACCAGGTTAGGGACTTCCACGTACCACCTATCTATAGATTGAGTTGAACCAAATATTTCTTTTAGTGAATCACTTTCATGCTATATTCCATCAACGTGGGACTCAAAACATAAAAAACTAGGGCTTCCTAGAGATTAAACCATATAAACCCTCATGCTATCATAATCTCGCCAAAAGCGATCAAGGTATCACATAATAAAATAAAAACATAGACAAGCATGGCTTCCTAGAGATTAAACCACTTCCACCCTCAGACTATCATGATCCTGCCAAAACCAGTTGAGAGATCACTAAGCCCAAAACAAGGTTGGATGCCTCAAAATTTATTCACCAATAGCTTGAGGAATTTTCCTATCTACACCCACCTATCGAGGGATTCCTGGAGATTAAACCACCTCTACCTGCAACCCTTGGAAATTTTCCTAAGATAATGTCACCCAGTTCTAAAATCTTCTGTCAATACAAAGATCAACCAAATAAGAGAACCCCATCACACCATGGCTATCTAGAAATGGCAAAGGAAAGGATTAAACCACTGTTACACCGGACAAAACCCATGCCAATGATATCAAGAGAACCAAATACACAAATACATGTACCATGCATTCACAAACCAGCTAGGAAATTGTACATGCACCTTGTTACTTGCAAGTCTTCCTACTAAAGCTACTTGATCCAAACTTCCTTTCTTTTCCTTTGATTTCATTGACCTTCCTTTACCTTTATTTTCATTCCTTTTATTTCTCTCTCTAATGCTATAATGATCTAAGAATGCTCAAAGTGTGTAATAGTATGAGAGAATAGAGGGAGCTCCAAAATTGAACTGAAAAAAAATATTAAACTGACAAAAGTTGTGAACTAATCCTCATAAGCCCTTTTATCATTAAGGCCTCTATTTTCTTCATTTCCCTCAACTTTTACTTAAATTTTCCTTCTCATGAAAATCTATGACCCTTCATCTCCCTTTCCTCCCGTTTTCCTTTATTTTCATAAATAAATTCCAATTAATGCCTCTTTTCCTTTTCCAATGCCTTTTCGTATTTCCTTAGCCATATTAAACCAAAAGTGACACCCACTAGTATTTTTTTCCCAACATTGAACGTCAAACATGTGTCCCATTACCTTGGTCTTATTTTTCCTTTATTAACTTTATTAAATGAGCCTTTAACTCGGGGTTGTTATAGACTACTCCCCCTTAAGGGAACACTTTGCTCAGTGTTCTATGACACTTATGACCAGCAAGACAACCAAAAACCAAAACATACTACCTATGGAGCTTTATAACTTAGCTCGATACAATATTTACAGTGAATAACCTACGAAAAAGAAAAACCAACATGTCAACCATACCACTTATTGCAGCTTTATAACACATATCAGTGTGGTATTTACAATAACAACTATTCATAAATATCTATATATACCAAGACTCATTTTCCTCAACTGGAAAAAAGTGAAGGCTACATTGTTCACATCTGATATGACCAAGGAAAATTTTAAGGATGGAAAATTTTCTTGAAGTTTAAAACATTGGCGAATCTCACTAATCCCTAATATGCAAATTATAAATGTTTATTGATATATTTGTAAAATTAATCAAATTTATAATTATTTTATATATAGTCTCTATATAATGTTGGCGATTTTTAAGGTAAAATAATTTTATATTCTAAAATTTGGGCGAATCGTCTTTTATAAAATTGGAAATTGGCGAATCTTTTTTGTGGAAAAATCATGGAAAATTAGCCCACTGGGCGAACATTAGCCCCTAAAATTTTCCATGGATATGACATCTCACATGTAGCTTCATTTGGCCCTAAGTGCTTCCACTGCACTTTAACTTGCTCAGTTTTAGAGAATGAGTTTTTTCCGCTGAAATATGTACTGAGGTTATGGTTGTAATGCTCCTTCTGGATCCGCTTGCATTACAAACTAGTCAGTCACATGATAAACATACTTCTCATATCTTTTATGTAATGAAAAACAGAAAACATCATGTAATTTCACTATTGGTGGCAGTGCAAGTCTGTAAGCCACTAGTCCAATCCTCTCAAGGATCTCAAGAGGACTACAATACTGAGGTTCCATCTTGGCACATGATCCAATCCTCAAGAATCTCTTCTTGGGCTTGACGCCTAAGTACACATGCTCCCCAAATTGAAACTCCTTGAATGACATGTGATGATTTGCATAAATATTCTTTATGTCTTGTGATGCCTTTAGATTCTTCTTAATAATCCGCATTTCCTATTCCATCTCTTCCAATATGTCTAGTCCAATGAACACCCTGTTCACTTTATCCCTCTAGCTGATGGGAGTATTACAACTTTTCCCATAAAGTGGCTTAAATAGACTCAGCTTTACTAACTCCTGTTACCCACTATTGTAGGAAAAATCTATCAATGGAAGGTACTCCTCCCACCTCCTCTGTTGGTGCCTAACGTACATCCTTAGTATATCCTCTAGAATCCTGCTAACCCTTTCTCTCTGTCAATGTCTATGGATGATAAGTTGCACTAAAAGCTAGCTATATCCCCAAACGTACAAGTAAGTACTTCCAAAACCTAAAAGTGAACTTCACATCTCTGTCTAACACAATTTTCTTAGTAATGCCATGAAATCTCACTATCTCCCTGATGAAGGCCTATGCAACCTCACTAGCTGAATTAATAGACTTCACTGGAATGAAGTGAGATACCTTGGTCAACCTGTCAACCAAAACCATAATGGAATCATGCTATATATATGTATTTGGAAAACTTGTAATGAATTCCATACAAATTAACCCCCCATTTTCATTTCGAGATTAGAATTGACTGTAGTAAACCACCTAGATTCTTACACTTTGCTTTTTCATGTTGATAATCCAAACACATATCGATGAACTCATCTACCTCTTTCTTCAGATTTAGCCAATAATAAAACTTATTCACATTTCTCAATGTCTTCTGATATCCTGGGTGACTTGAATATGTCTTAACATGAAATTCCCTCAAGATAGACTTCTTGAGCTCACTGTTATCTGACACATAGATCCTTTCCTTAAATCTCACCAAACCATCTTATGTGAGATGATAATCCACATCCTAATCACTTGTACCTTGTTGTTGTAACTTGTGCTTAAGTTTTTGGTACCTATCATCCTACTGTCCTTCCTGTAAGATCAAATCCTATAAATCTATCCCATATGAAGTCATAGCTGCAATGTGATTTTCATACTCTCCTACTACGAGCATCTACAACTTTGTTCTCTTTACTCTTAATGTACCTAATATCGAATTCAAACTCATTGAGTGTGTCCAACCATCCATCTTGTCTCACATTTAGATTAGGTTGGTCATAAGAGTATCTTATCCCACTATGATCACTCATCAAAACAAACCTCCTATCGAGAAGATAGTTCCTCCACATCTTCAATGCATGAATAATCGCTGCCAACTCAAGATCACACATCACATAGTTCTTCTCATTCTCATTTAGTTTCCTTGACTCATAGCTTACCACCTATATCTCTTGCATTAGGACTCCACCATGTTTCCTTTTGCAAGCATGTGTACACACCACAGACTATTTGTATAGATCTACAGTCTTTAGAACTGGAGCATTTGTAAGAAACTTATTCAACTTCTCAAAACTACGTGCACATTCCTCTATCCATTAAAATTTAATTCCTTTCCTATGCAAATATGTAATACGATGGGAAATCCATAAAAAAATCATGATGAACCTCTTGTAGTAACCTGCTAACCCTATGAATGATCTGACCTCATCCACATTCCTAGGAGAATTCGATTTGAAGATAGCTCTAAGCTTTTCTAGATCCACAAATATGCCTTCCTTGGAAAGAAAATGTCCCAAGTGATGTACCTTTGTCTAGAAGAAAATGCACTTGCTAAGCATGGCATACAACTGATGCTATCCTAGTAATATCAATATTGTTGCTTAGTATTCGACATGCTCTTCCTCATTCTTAGAATATATCAATATATAATTAATGAATTTTATCAAAAACTTATCCAAATAAGGACACAACACACTATTCATCAAACACTCGAAAGTATCTAGAGAATTAGTTAAAGTAAAAGGAACCACAACAAACTCATAATGCCCATACATGGTTTAGAAAGAAGACTTGTAAATTTCCTCTTTTTTGATGCATACTGAATGATATCCTAATCTCAAACCAATCTTTGAGAACACTTACACTTCCTTCAAATTATCAAGAAAATCATCTATCCTTGACAATCAATACTTGTTCTTGATCGTCACCTTGTTCAACTACCTGTAATCAATACACAACCTGTACTATCATTGTTCTTCACAAACAACACTAATGCACCCCAAGGTGACACAATTGGCATAATGTATCCCTTGTCGAGCATTTCCTTAAGCTACAACTTCAATTCCACTAACTTTGGAGTGCTCATCTTGTAAGGTGCCTTTGATGTTGGTGTTGCCCCTAGTACCAACTCAATAGAAAATTCCACTTCCCCTTTTAAGAGGAAACTTCGAAATCTCTATTGGAAATACATCCTCAAACTGCTACAACACTAGATACGTCTTCAAGGCTTCTGCTTCCTTAACATCCTTACCTTTTTCACTAGAAACATGAACTACAAATAATACACGCCCTTTTCTTCAATTATTCTTTGTCTGCATAGTTGTAGCCATTCTCACCAATGTAGGATTCTTCTTTACCTAAAAAATTCTCTTATCTCCATCATCATCCAAACATTCGATAGCCTTCTCATAAAAATCCACTTTAGTCCTATGAAGGTACAATTAATTAATATGCATAAGAATATTGTATTATCCCAATGGAAGCACATTTAGACGTGTTGATGTAAGCATACTATTCGGATGAAATGCTCAAGCTCTTACCCAATGATGAAATATTTTGTTAGTACCTGTAGCCAACTTCACTAACCAAGAATTTGCATGCACTTCTATTTTCAAACCACACTTATCCACTAGGTTAAGACTAACATAACTATGATTAGATACAAGGTCAATAAAATTAGAAACAACTTGAACAAAAAGCTTACCTTCCATCTCAATAATGGAAGCCTTGTGATCTGCTTTCTTGTTATAAAATGTTGTATATATCTGAGGAATGTTATTTCTAACATCCCATATTATTTACACCTCCAGAGAATTGTAGATCTGAGGTCTTCCTCTCTAATACAATAGACAATCCTTCATAGATACCATCTTCATCTCAACATTGTGTATTTCACTTTTTCTTGATATATTTTCAGTGAATAAAAGATGAAGGTCGAGTTTTACAGGGATTCTTGTGTTAGTTCTTTGGATATGTGCTTATTAGTTTTGTAAGTTATATTATGTATGAATCATGATTTGAAATGCGTCTTATTATTTAGTGAAACAAAGATATTGATTCATAATTTACATGGTGCTATGTTTCAATTTGCTAAACATGTATGTTTTATGCTAAAATGATATCTAGCATTCATCCAATTGTTTGGTGTTTTATATGCCATTTCCACTTATCCTCTACCCACCAATACAGCAAATTTGACTAAAACTAAAAAATATCTACCTATATTCCCCCGTAGAAGATCCTCTTTCGTACCAGCAGACCTTTAAACTCTATACCCCTCCGAGCACCATACCTAGCCTAAGATGTAAGTGATTGAAATTTTAGATAGGGAGAGCCCTCTCTGAAGCTGGAAGCGCTATATTCCAAGATTCCAAGTGGTTTAAGGTTACCTCTAGGTTTCCTTCCTATAGCCTAAGGAAATTACGGAGAGCTAAGAGTGGGCTTCAAAAAAACTCCCAAGTATCCTCAAGTTCCATAACAACAACCTATGTATATGTATATGTTATTACTATAAATACATTTCAATGTTTAATATATATATATATATATTATTGATAATGTTTTCTTTGAAGATAACAATATATTTTTATGTAATTAATTTCTTGTATTTCAACAAGACAAATATGGTTCTTTTATACTCATAGAATCAAAATTATGGGAAATTTTAGTGGCTAATATTCATAGGTGGGCCAATTTTCCATGATTTTTCCCAAAAAAAATCCAATTTCCATTTTTTCTAAAAATTATTCGCCCAAATTATATAATATAAAATTATTTTACCTTAAAAAAATCCACCATTTTATAGAGATTGTATATAGAATCATTATAAATTTGAATAATTTTACAAATATATCAATAAACATTTTATATTTAGCATATTAGGGACTAGTTAGATTCACCATTATTTTTAAACTCCAAGATAGCTTTCCATCCTTAAAATTTTCCCTTATCAAAAGGACTTACATAGTCAAATCAGAGAGATCCTATTTCCATACTTATAACTTATAAGAAAAGAAAAATCATGTTTCCACAACGTTTTTCCCAAGGAGAAAAAAAGCATAATTATACAATAAAAAGACACAAAATTGCACTTCATCGATACATGATATGAATATATCAATATCTCTAGACCAATAGCCTTATTGGAGAGAACATCTCCCTTGAAATTTACCACTCTATAGACAAGTTCATATCTTTCACCATTTTGCATACAATGTTGCATTCTAGCCATCCAAGACCTTTTTCTCTTTTCCTGGTCTCATACTTCATTTATTGGCACCATGTTGTACATGATCTTCAACTTCCTTGCTTTGGATTTCAACTACTTACCCTTGAATTTTTGAGTTCCCTCACTCTGCCCTACATTATTTATCAAGGATGGAAAATGCATTTGATTGTGAGTGATTAACTCCATCATCGACATATCAACCTCAGTTGCGCCACACACTTCTTATGTTTCACTTTGTTTTGCAAGTGTAACAACAACTACTCCATTCATTTTATGTGTATTATCATTATGATCACACCAACCTAACATAGGTCCTGAAGTCAACAACACTTACCATGTCAAAGTGCATGTAAAATATGTACTTCACTAAAAGTATAGTGATGTGTAACATTGGAAACATCAAAATTATAAATTTGGAAAATTTACATATTTGTACTCTTTTTTAACAAATTTATACTCTGGTTTTTTATCATGAAGGAAGCATATCACTTTACTTGCTTCATTTTAACTCGATACATGAAACTATCGATTCTTTTCCAACCCATATCAATATCCTTAGCTTCTTTGCACCACTTTTTCATTTCATCTGAAACTGAAGTACAATTAGCTCCCTTGAACACACCATAGTCAACCTATTTGAATCATTCCAAACACTTATAGGTCATGATTAATTCAATAAATACATAATCATATTTAGAGGCTTAATTTCCATAAGGATCTCTTTCATTCATTAAATTAATTTTTTCAAGTACTCCATTTAGGTGTTTGAGAACATCAATTTTAGACTCTATTTTATAGTTTTGCTAGGTAAATACCAAATTTCAATAATAATATCATTTTCTTCTACATCTTTAAGTGACTTTCCACAGAACCATCTACCATTTTCCCTAAATTCCTTCTTCCCCTCATCTATTTTTTTTAAACCAACTTGAGTGCTTCATAAGATTCAGTAAGGATGTCCTAAAGTCATTAATTTTGAATTTTGACAAAGAGACTTAAAATTTGTGCATAAGTGTAAATAAATCATTCATTCAATGGAGGTGTATAGTGAGGTGGAAGATATTAGAAGAAACCATTTTTAACTTAAATATTCTTTCCTTTATCTAAGTCTGCCAATGTAGAAATTCATCATATCTGCCAATGTTCATGTTGGAAAAAATATGCAGTCTCAGCTAAACCAATCACACTCCTAGTAATGAAATTTGAAATGGGACATGATTGCACAATACCTAAACTTAAGATATAACCGTGCATCATGTCTAATAAATATCCTACATAGCTAAGTTTTCCACTTATACATAACTTTCACATTAGGCGAGTCAAAGGAAAACTTAGAATGTTGTATGAAATATAAAGTATAAATATTTAAGCTCAAAGTAAATATATAAGAATGAAAAAGTATGAAAAATAGTAAAATAAAAAATCTATAATTTGAATCAATCGTATTGGCCAATAAATGAAGCTAAGGAGTGTATTTTAGTGAAGCAAGGCAATTGTGGCTTGCTTCACAACCATGCACACCAAACTTTCATTTCAAGGGTAAATTGAACGATTCAATTTGGGGAGAATTTTTTTTTACTCATAAGAAACATTATTAAAATTAAATATTTTTAATGTTTCACATATATAATTTTGTTTTTCAAGAGTACTCAAAATTTCATGGATTTCCTATGATACAAGGGAGAGCTTGTGTGCCTCAAATAAATGCAAAACAAGAACTTTAATTAATTTAAAGTGATATAATGATCATTCCATCATATGGTTGTGAAAAATTATATCTCAATCTTATGGTGTAATAGCACCCTAACGGGCTTCAATCTTGTGGTGCAACAACACCCTAATGTGCCTTAGTTCCTTGGCTTGATACCGACCACTTGGGGCCTTACTATCTGTGATATGAGAAAAGAAATATGATATACATATGAAGGACATATATTGATCCTAGTGACAGAGATATCATGACAGACCTATGATTTTTTCGCTCAATTTCTATTGCTAATGTTCTCTGTAGATAATTTCATATGATGATATGGGGTGAATTCAATGTGAAAATGTTCAAAATGTTTTAAAATTCAATTATATACAATAGAGACTTCTAGCCATAAGAAAATTAAAATTGTTTCCACTCTACTGGTTAGTAAATATGTAATAGTGTAAACGCATGTAAAATAATAACATAAAAAATCTACACTTTGAATAAATGAAACTAAAATGTAAACAATAAGTGTAGGGGAAGAATTGTTGGTAGACTGTATTTTGAATAGAGTATAATTTGTCCATACAACATAAATATTAATTGAGATTAACATTTTTCCCCATTTAACTAATTTTACCTCTGGTGTGTATCTCAAATTTTTCATTCGTCATTTATAACTTAGTTTATGCAATCATTTTATAGCTAATTAAGTTAGTCTATAGTGAATGTAGTGGAATATTGAAATTCTTGTTGTTCTTCTAAATGTATTGTATTAATATTTGATTTTATTTGAGAATAATGTTATATTATTGCAACATTTATATGTCTAATTTTTTATGGAAAAAAATTACTTGATAGGCTAGACTAGGTGAAATTTCCAAAGATTTTAATTCTTCAACATGATCATATTATATGAACCGAGTTAGTGCTAAATATGGTGATGGGAAAAGTAAAAATAAAAATGGTGATGGGTGAGTTGAAATTTCAAAATTCCCATGAGCCAAAACATTGAAATTAAATACCCACCAACTTTTGAACTAAGATAAACAAATTTAGACTCTTTGTCCTCTAATAATTTTTTCTAGTGTTAATAGGTGCGGACCCAGAAAGAAAAGAATAGGCTCCTCTAGCCTCACCTAGGTGTCGATCCAAAGTCCACCCATTGTTTCCATTTTAAAGGACCTTGAGGATTCAAATGAAGCTTACATGGGATTTTTATTTTCTCCCTTTTTGTTCCAGAAATTGGAGTTGCAAAGGAATTGTTAGTCTTGTGAACAAAGGGTGGATTTAGGGTTGAGGGATATTTATTCATGTATTGGTACAGAATGGTATGACTATCATAAAGTTTTGCTGAATATTTAGGCAGATTGTGTGTATATGATGGTTGGATGTGTATTTTATATATCTAGGGACATGAGATTGACTAGGAGAAAGAGGCCTTAGATTCTATATTGGGCATGGAGGAAGTTAATAAAGTTGATGGTTTATACTTGAAAACATTTGCTATATACAAGTAAAAACGAAAAACTAAAACCACTGAAACATTGGCAGCACATCAACCAGCTCAAAGGCAATCAATTGATTCCCTAACAACTCCTATTGAGTAAAAGATCAAGGAGGAAATCATTAAGCATAAAAAGTAAGAATTTGGAAAATGTAACAAAGACTTCAAATTCCCAATCCACTCTTGGGACACAAATATCTTCTTCCACTATGTCAGATTATGAATCTTGAATTGGTAGCTATAATAAAAGGATACAATACGACATGGTTTTAGGAAAAAATTGTAGATGAGATGTTGGGAATTTTTTTTTGAATAGGTTGAAGGAATCATGCTTTCAATTATTCAAATACCATATCCATTTTCCATTCTCAAATATATTGTTACACCTACAAAAAGCCATAATTTATGTCATGGAGATAGAATTTGGGATTGGTTGGTTAGTGCAAAAGGTTACAAATACAATGTATTAGGACTACAAGACATTTATGTGGAATCAAGTAAAGAAGATTAAAAACTTCTACCCGACCAAAGGCTTAAAAGTAGCCCAGTTGATGTAAGTATAAAAGTATGGAAAGAACTTGTAAAAACATTTGAGAAGTTAGATGGACAAAGGAAGTAAGCTGAGGAGGGTATCCAAGTATTTAAATTTCCTCTTAATATTATATCAATTTCCTTAAACGATTATTATATTTTACTTGTGCATAGTTAAATTCAAATATTTAACTATGCACATGTTTCGGGACAAGGCCTCCAATGTTAGACCTACAAAACGAAGTGCCACAAATAACAGTGACCAAAAAGGTCTATACACCTTGACTTATACCTTTGTAAGTATATTCAATATGTGAAATGATTTTTTTTATTTCCTAGAAAAAAATCAATTATTTCATATTAATTAATTTATCTAGTCCATGTGACACGTTTTTAAAACATGACAAATATGGACATTATCAAACAGAATTTGAAAAGGACATGTTACAAAATAAAAAGTGGACCAACATTTTTATTTGGATGAAGAATGAGGTATAAATATTTGAATTTCAATACATTAATTCGATATTGTTATGTTTATATGTCAATTTTCATTTCTTGGAACATAGAGTAGAGGCAACATGCCCTTGTTTGTCATATTTATCCAATGAAAAATATTGTACATTCTAATTGGAAATTTGGTTGGAACATGGATCGAAAATGATAGGATAATTGACATCCTCCTAGTGTAAATGGCGCAATGTTTCCCACCATATCAATGGAATATTGTTTGTTACCCCACAATCTAGCAGGTCCCTAAGGAAGGAAAAACCTAAGGGACAACTACTAGAATAATTAGCAAAAATGGGACCATGACCCGCTGCTTCTTCAGTGAATGTTCCCTTCTATTTATGGAGTTTCAGTGATGGGAGGAGTTCAGTGACTACACTACCAAATTTGGGGTTTTCTAGGTACTACCCTTCCTTATGCTATAAACCATTAGGGGATATCCCATAGGACTAGGATTGAGGATTAACCGCCCATATAAGGTGAGGCAACAAGACTACATTCAAAACCCTTCCTTCTTCCAGGTCACCCAATAAACCATGCCCAAAGTTCTGAAGGAGAAAGAATATTAAGCATCTGACTGCAGAATGAAAAATGTACCTTTAGGATTGGATTACCCATATTCAAATACATGCACTCAGTAGATTGGTGAGGGGACATTCAACTAGGTTAGGGAGAAGAGATCAAATGGCACAATACAAATAAATATGCTATGATCATACATGTGATTCAAAGAAGGAAAGTGAATATGGAAGCCACATAAGAGAAACAACACATACCATAATGTACTAACATATATTGCAATGGTCCTAGTGTCTTTTATTACTTTCTCCATGGAAGAAAAAATGATTACCCAAGTACTCAAAGTGCAAAAATATGAACCCTTTTACATTAGTTCTCATGTCTTTTAAATAATACATCAAAGCTGATTAAAAAGGTAACTGTCAAAACATCTATAAATACTTAATTATTTGTAACTAAAAAGTCAGTTAGAATGTTACAAAATCAAATTTTAGCATTTTTTAGGAGTCATATCACTAGTGAAACATTGACTTTGAGGATCGATTCTTGGTTCCTCCATTTGAACTTCACCTTCAAAATAAGTAATCAAGATTTAAAAGTAATCAAGATTTTCCACTTCTTCCAAAGTGTTTCATCTGGGCACTGACACTGGATCATTTTCTAGAATGCAATTTTCAAATTTTTAAGCTTTGTATATTTATGTTTTGCAACGAATATTGTCTTCATAAAGCAAAAAGTTTGAAGTCCCTCTGCAGATACTTCACTAGAATTCTTCTCTTTAGAATCAATGTCTTTTCATGTGCCGTATATGCTCTGCTTTTAACAATCACTAGCTCCTTTTCATATAGTTCCCGAGAAAAAAATATTTCCTTGTTGGTCCCAACAACTAGGCAAACTAGCTCTAGTCCTCTAGAAAAAATTTAAATCAAACAAAGATAATGACTTTTGAACCTCCTTTAATTTTTTCTCAGCTTAAATATGAAGTCTATTTTTCTCATTCATTTTACTGAATTCCATAATTAGTCCAACTCTGATTGTGATATATAATTCCCTTAGTTTAGTTGAATATTTTCCATTTGAATATTTGATCATATTTTAGCCTTCACTGCTTGTTTTTGTACATTTTTCTTGCACGCATCAATCATTGAATCAGACCCATTCATCATAATATTTTGTTGATAAATTACATGAATATATTCCCTTATAGAATAGACCTCGCAAATGATATCATCCTAAACAATTTTTCTATCATCGATTAGAGACATAATTCCATTCAACCTGGTTTTTAACTCCTTGGTCACATACTCTACCTCCTTAACTAATCATTTTTTTATTTTTCTATATTTAGTTGCCTCTCCTTAATATCAAGTTCTTCCTTTATCTGAGTTACATTGTCCTAAATTTTCTTTTGTTCAACCTCTAAAATAATGAGCTTTGCCATAACATTTTTAATCTTCTCTAAGGGGTCATTTGACTCACTCGGGACCAAAATAGTGAAAACATGGCTTTTGATATATCGTTCTAAGCTCTGCACTTGTTCCCGTAAAATTGAAATTTATTTGTTTATGTCCACTAACTCTGTCATCAACACTTTCTTCTTTTTATTAACCTAGGTTAGTTTAGAAGTTTGAGCATGCTCAGTCCGAAGCACTTCTAACTTATTCCTTAATGATTGCACCTCAGATTTTGCATTTTTCAATATGGATTTGATATCTTCCATGTTTTCTAGATCTATTCCCAATTTAACAATTAACTTATTAAACTCCTTATTTTAAACATGCAATTCTCTAGAATTTTCCTTTTCATGCTTGAACTAATTTGAAACTCTCTAAAATATTTTCTACTTTACCTATTGTCAAACAAATTTTTCTTAGGTCACTATAGAGCATTACCCCTTCTTAAATATGCAAATTAATCTTGTCAGGAAGTGGGATTTAAACTACATTAATGGATAGATTTAATTTTTTTATTTCAAGCCATGAAGGAAGATACTGATGATTGGATGCATAAGGAACAACTTTAATTGGTTCCTTCCTACATCTATAGTAGAGAGTATTTTTGTTTGATAAGTTGGAGTTTATAGTGTTGATAGCTAAATTTCCATGTTGCTTCTCACCTTTTGAATTCTTTCTTCAATCTATTGATAATTCCTCTGCACTAATTAATGTTGGAAATAATACTGAGAGGGGGGGGTGAATCAGTATTATCACATTTATAAAACTTTTCATTTCCAAACTCTGATTCATATATGCTACTTCCACAACTTCTTATGATTATGTTAATTGATCTTCAATGAGTGCATTAGAACATTATCAACCATATTATCAGTTAACAAATGCAGTAACATAGAATAGATCATCACACATAAGGCACGCACATGAAAACCATGATATAAGGTGGAAACCCAATGCGGGAGAAAACCACCTGCTGCAAGTCATCTCAATCTTCTTTAATAAGAAAATCCTTTTACAATATTTGTACTGGTGCAGTCTTATACCAGCACGGGAGCTACAACCCCCTTTGCTCTTGTACCAGCCGATCCATTTACTAGTACGCAGGCTGCTACCTGCTACAATGCTCCAAAATTTTCCTTTAGCTCTTGTACTAGCTTAGATACTAGTACGTAGGTGCTGACCTACAATCTTCTCTCCTCCAGGTACCACGTTTCATCAATTTTCAGATTGGATACACTGAAGCACAACACATAATCTGAAAGGCCACATTTCATCCAATTTTCATACTGGACCCAACAACAACATAAACAAGCTTCTGAATCACCCAAGCACTAGATCCATACATATACAAGTGAGTCATTAACCAGATCTAGTCCATCAGATCACATGAAGATAAGTCATTATGAACCCAATCCATTCATAAAAAAAAAACTGAAACAAACTCTATCACTTCTCAGAATACTGTCATAATGTCAGAAACCAGACATCACTTCAAAACCCAGAACACAGCAATGATAAACATGGACAGCTAAATATATTTCAAGAGAAGTACGCAGCTTCACCCATGTAATGCCTGCGTACAGTACGCACTGTTCCCAACTGCGCACCTGCGTACCCACGCACTGTGCCTCAAAGACTTCCTGCGTACCTGCGCTCTGTCTAATGAACTGCTTGCGCACCTCCGCAGCTGCAGCGCTTCTGGTCCTGCGTATCTACGCACCTGCAATGCTTCTGTGCCTGCGTATCTCCGCACTTTTCTTTCACTGTACCTGCGTATCTTCGGGTATAGATAATTTCAAGACTTCAAGAATAACCCAGACTGTCAGATCTATAGATCTGATCATGCGCCGAAGTGATCTCAACCCATCAGTAGATTCGCCTTATTTAGATCTAGACATTACTCCCAAGAGATCATAGTATTTCAGATCTAGCTTTCATAAGATATTCAACCCAAAGCATGCTTAAGCCAAATGATCTCCTTTGCTTTATATAGGCAAGCTCTTCCTCAAATCATGGATCAATACCACGGGCCAAAACCATAATAACACAATTCCGTCGGCTAAATACCAAGGGTTAAACATAAGAAACCCCACGTGTGCTTTTCTCTGCCTTGAAGTAAGTGAACTGGGGGTACGCACCTCATGAACGGGATAACTGCGGGTATGTACGCACTCTATGTAAGATAGACCTGCGTGTACGCACCTTCTGTAAGGTGTACCTGTGTACCCCTTATTTTCTTCCAATCTGAGAGGCTACTCATTAATCTTTGCTACTGACTGGTTGTACTGTGATCCATCACCTGTATAGGTTGCCATCAAGGACAACACTTTAGCCATAATGCCAACAATCTCCCCCTTTGGACTTGATGGCAAAGCTTACTAAGAACTTGCCATTTGATTCCTTTGAACTGTCCTGCATCTATGTATTATGTCACATCTGATATCTCTTCTGTAGATTCATCTGAATGTATATAAGTGAGATGTTCTTCTATGAGTGGGTTGCCATCAAGTACAACACATGCATCATAATGCCAACAATCTCCCCCTTTGGACTTGATGGCAACAACACCAAATCACTCTCCCCCTTTGACATCAAGGGCAAAGGGTTATGCTCCCCCTAAGAACATGCTCCTCTTGACTATAAACCAGATCTGCTGAAGTCTCTGAATGAGCTCCCCCTTTGTATATGCCATGGTGCACCAATCTGATCATGCTCTTTCTGAGAACAAGCTGAGATGTCTGCTCTGCTATATAGTGTTGTTCATGCTCAAGCTCCCCCTGACTGTAAGCAAGGTCTACATGAAGATGTTCCACAAGAAGAACATGATTCTATATATCATAGATGACCTTCCTATCACCAAAATACTCAATACATACATTCGTCACAATGGTGATACATCAAAAATTTACATATGATAACATCATTCATCCCAGGCATAGTGGGGAAACATAGGCCGTTACATGACCTGAAGAGATAACTACAATAGAGACACACTATTACATCATGAGTAAAGACCAATCACTTAAGATAAACATCAGCAACAACACTGTATGATCTGCTTCATAGTATCTGTCAACAGCAAGGTACGTCAGCATCAACTCATTCATAACCATCCAGATCTACATGAACCAAGAGACATCAAATGGAAGCATCTGCATCAATCAACATATGTACGAAACAACCTATCATTATATAGGTAAGAGCTCATCATCATGTCTCCAACAATGCAACTTTGAATAATCACCCCTGTATCTAGCCAACAATCCTCATCCATATATGTGCCAAGAACAGTAAAGACTCCATGCAAGCCCCATTAGAGAATCAACCATAAATCTGATCCAAGAACCATGTGAACAACTCATAACCATAGCAAGATGAATCATAAGCATCGTCACCAAGGACCGTAATGCCAACAATGCATTTAGAACATATGCTCCCCCTGAACCTGTGCCATCTGTCAGATCTAATCATGCATATCAATAAGAAGAGTCAGCCAATAGTTGCCTTAAGACAGGTATGCAATTTTTCTTTATCTGTCCTGCGTAGACACACACTTCACCTTGTGCTCCCCTGTGTACACCCGCAGAGATCCTTCTGCTGCATTGCGTACGTACGTAGACAGTCTTCAAATACACCGCGTACCCACGCATCTGTTCCATCAGTTGCGCCGTGTGCTCCATGCACCTTTTCTTCTATCACGCTGCGTACTTCTATGAACCCACGCAGGTTATCCTTCTATCGCGCCGCGTACCTCCGATCTTACTACGCACCTCTTCTTCTGTCTCGTCGTGTCCTTCCGCATGTGCTCTTCTGATAAGCTGCGTACCTCCGCACAGGGACTGTGCCTTAACTTGTGTACATCCGCACCCAGTCTTATGCTCTGCTGCGTACGCCCGCACTTTCATAGTGAATGATCTGCGTACCTTAGATTAGGACCCAATTCAGATTTCCAGATCTGATTTTGTGCTCAAGAGATCATACTTCATAGATCAATTTCACTTTTCTAACTGCCTTTCTTCAATCATATATGCGATTGTGCAGTATCCAACTCGCGTATATATGCGACTTCCCTTTATGGAGTTTGCATATGAGATTCAGGACACTGAAGTTTTGTACTTTCAGCTCCCTCTGATTCTGGTATGTCTGTACATTGTGCTGTACCACCTTTTTCTGACTGTACTTCCTTTTTCCTCCATATCTTCAAGCGTGATGATAACATTTTCTCCTTTTGATATGGTGCCCACACTTTGTTCCTGCATTCCTTAGCTATATGCCCAAGCTTGTTACATGCATAACATCTTACATGTTTCATATTCCTCCTGTAACAATCAATAGCTTTGTGACCAAACATATTGCAAGCAAAGCAATATCCATAAAAGTACCTTGATTGAGATGACCTTTTTGCATAATGGTCTTGAACCCTTCTTCTTCTACATCTAGCTGCAACATGTCCAAGATTATGACATACATAACATTCAACATTATTCATAGGAGGAGTAAAGGATTTTCTTTGAGGAATCTCTTTCCTTGGTTGATGATGAGATTGATCTTTCATTTCTTCATTGATCGCTTTAGATTTCTCTTTAGAATTCCTTGCCTCACCTTGTGAACTAGATTCACCTTCAATAGATTCATGGAAACCAAGACCAGTCTTTATAGCAGGAGACCTTTGACTACTAAGAATATCATCCAAGACTTTAGAGCTATCTTGAAATCGTAAAAGCTTATCCTTTTCTTCTATTTTACCTTTCAAGATATTTACCTCAACCTGAAGCTATTCTTCCTTTTCAAGAGATTGCTTTCTCAAATCTTCTTCAGCTTTTCTTCCATCTTCCATTTGTTCCCTTAGTTTGAGAATCTCCTTTTCTTGTTCTTCATTAAAATCCTGCTGCATTTGACGAACTTGGAAGGCACATTCCAGCTGGGATTTTAAGCTGATGACTTCGTTGTCTTGTTTTTCAATTGCTTGATGTAGATCTTCATTCTGCTTCTTTGATTCTTCAAGATTTTCATAGTAACTGGATCTATCTTTGAGTTTCTTGATGGTTGTGCTTCTTTCGTTGACTTCTTTTCTTAATGATGTCACTTCATGCTGCAATTTTTGACATTGGTCTTCCTTGTCTTTGAGTAGTTTTCTTACCTTGTTTCCTTCTTCTAGTTGGGCCTTTAGTTTGGTAGCTTCTTCTTTGAAGTCACATTCCCTTTTGTTCAATAGATCTTGTTGATCTCTAATTTTGTCTGTCGGGCTTTTAAATTCTGCCTCTATTTGATATCTTTCTTGTTCACCCATAAGAGCAAGTTCAGTAGTTTCACTATCACTTCCATCTCTTTCACAAGGAAATATAGCTGGAACATCAGAGGATAACACATTCATACCTGATAATGATTCTGAATCTGATTCTGAATCTGAAGAGCTTCTTATGCCTAATCCCCAATCGATTCTTCCACTGTCATAGTTCTTCTGAGATGACTTCTTTTTCTTAGATGCTTTCTTCTTAAGCTTCTTTCCCATTGTTCCACGGATCTCCTTCAAGCGATCAAGCTTCTATCAAAGGACCTGCTCTGATACCAATTGTTGGAAATAATACTGAGAGGGGGGGGTGAATCAGTATTATCACATTTATAAAACTTTTCATTTCCAAACTCTAATTCATATATGCTACTTCCACAACTTCTTATGATTATGTTAATTGATATTCAATGAGTGCATTAGAACATTATCAACCATATTATCAGTTAACAAATGCAGTAACATAGAATATATCATCACACATAAGGCACACACATGAGCACCATGATATAAGGTGGAAACCCAATGCGGGAGAAAACCACCTGCTGCAAGTCATCTCAATCTTCTTTAATAAGAAAATCCTTTTACAATATTTGTACTGGTGCAGTCTTATACCAGCACGGGAGCTACAACCCCCTTTGCTCTTGTACTAGCCGATCCATTTACTAGTACGCAGGCTGCTACCTACTACAATGCTCCAAAAATTTCCTTTAGCTCTTGTACTAGCTTAGATACTAGTACGTAGGTGCTGACCTACAATCTTCTCTCCTCCAGGTACCACGTTTCATCAATTTTCAGACTGGATACACTGAAGCACAACACATAATCTGAAAGGCCACATTTCATCCAATTTTCATACTGGACCCAACAACAACATAAACAAGCTTCTGAATCACCCAAGCACTAGATCCATACATATACAAGTGACTCATTAACCAGATCTAGTCCATCAGATCACATGAAGATAAGTCATTATGAACCCGATCCATTCATAAAAAAAAAACTGAAACAAACTCTATCACTTCTCAGAATACTGTCATAATGTCAGAAACCAGACATCACTTCAAAACCCAGAACACAGCAATGATAAACATGGACAGCTAAATATATTTCAAGAGAAGTACGCAGCTTCACCCATGTAATGCCTGCGTACAGTACACACTGTTCCCAACTGTGCACCTGCGTAGCCACACACTATGCCTCAAAGAATTCCTGTGTACCTGCGCTCTGTGTCTAATGAACTGCCCGCGCACCTCCGCAGCTGCAGCGCTTCTGGTCCTGCGTATCTGCGTACCTGCAACGCTTCTGTGCCTGCGTATCTCCGCACTTTTCTTTCACTGTAGCTGCGTATCTTCGGGTATAGATAATTTCAAGACTTCAAGAATAACCCAGACTGTCAGATCTATAGATCTGATCATGCACCGAAGTGATCTCAACCCATCAATAGATTTGCCTTATTTAGATCTAGACATTACTCCAAAGAGATCATAGTATTTCAGATCTCGCTTTCATAAGATATTCAACCCAAAGCATGCTTAAGCCAAATGATCTCCTTTGCTTTATATAGGCAAGCTCTTCCTCAAATCATGGATCAATACCATGGGCCAAAACCATAATAACACAATTCCATCGGCTAAATACCAAGGGTTAAACATAAGAAACCCCACGTGTGCTTTTCTCTGCCTTGAAGTAAGTGAACTGGGGGTACGCACCTCATGAACGGGATAACTGCAGGTATGTACGCACTCTATGTAAGATAGACCTGCGTGTACGCACCTTCTGTAGGGTGTACCTTCGTACCCCTTATTTTCTTCCAATCTGAGAGGCTACTCATTAATCTTTGCTACTGACTGATTGTACTGTGATCCATCACCTGTATAGGTTGCCATCAAGGACAACACTTTAGCCATAATGCCAACAATCTCCCCCTTTGGACTTGATGGCAAAGCTTACTAAGAACTTGCCATTTGGTTCCTTTGAACTGTCCTGCATCTATGTATTATGTCACATCTGATATCTCTTCTGTAGATTCATCTGAATGTATATAAGTGAGATGTTCTTCTATGAGTGGGTTGCCATCAAGTACAACACATGCATCATAATGCCAACAATTAAGTGGGAGAGGGAGGTTCGTCAATTGAAAATTCTACAAAATTAGTGGAAACAGAGGAGGAGGTAGAGCACTTTGGGTTACCCAACTACTTTTGAAAACCTGGTTGATTGGAGACTTGAGGGTCTTTTTTTTCATTTAGCATGTGCCTCTACTTCTTCTTCTCTTTGAACCTTTTGTCTCTTTTGTAATTATGAGTCTTCTAGATCTAAACATCAATTTTTTTAGGTATGTTCCTCTTCAAGCTCTTCTCCCTCACTACAGGGGTTTGAACGTCTATTATTTTTTGCATTTTTCTACTTGGCCGTGTTTCTTGATTTTCAATTTTCTCAAGTTTTGGATTATTTTCATGAATATAAGGTGAAAAACTGATATCCCCTATTTTATTTGAAATTATATAATGAGGGTCATATTTCCACTTCTCTCCTAGATCAAAGCCAAAATCCTTCATCATTTCTTCAACTTGTGGGAGGGCCTGTCTTCTATTCATGAGGAATGACCCAACAATTATTCATAACTTAGAAATATATGATTTGTGTGTAGGAACAAAATGAACTTGGTCAACATTTAGACCCCTCCTTATAAATTAAAGAGAAAATATCCTCATAAGATAAAATATTAGCAAACACTTTGGTGGTACTGAGCAAGAAAAATGAAAAATATTAATGACGTAAGGGGTACGAAAGGGTGACAAGGATGTATGTGATATGACATGGAGGGGTGAGTTGGATTGATGAAATGTAAGGGACCAGTTTCATGCATGGATCACCTGATGGGTACATTATCTGTCTCCAACTTTCGATACATGGTTTTCATAAAAAATAATTATCCACTTCTGAGGGGTCCGCATGGTGGTTTGTGAAAGGAAAAGTGGAATTTTTAGAATGAATCACGGTTGTTGATTTGGATATGGGATGTCTAGCCATCCAACTTTTCAACAGGTCCTCATCTCATAGATTTTTTATTTCTTTAACCTGCCACAAAGCCTTTCATTCTTCGAGCTGATTCCAATGAGTGATGACCTGACCCCAAACTTGCATACAGTTTAATTTTCAATTTATAAATTTTTTGAACCCATATATATATAGTTTAATGTTGGACTATCAAGCCTGAAAGGTTAGGCTTGTATACAAAATATATTAAAAAGGATCGTTATATAAAAAATTTCCTAGTCCCTACATCCAAAGTAACCTTTTACTACAACACCTTGCATTAAATAACTAGGTTCCTTGATCTTTTTACCCTTCCATCTCTTAATTCTTCTTCATTTAGGATCCCATTTGCATACTAATGTAGTCAATGGCCTTATGTAAGTGTTCCAATTAACTAGCTAGGTGTCTCATATCCTTCCTTATCTCATGCATCTTGTGACATTAACATCCCCTAGGCGGAGGATAGCTAGCCATGGCATGATTGTATCTAGGAATTTTAGAAATCTAAGACTCCAAGCTTTTCTAGAATTAATACTACCATTACACTGGAAAAATAAGACAAGGCGATTGGAGGGAAAAATATTTTTTGAGTATTTATAAAGACCAATCAACTAAATAGTCACTTTAAAATCCAAATAGAAACAAAAAACTAAAATCACAAAGATATCCATACATTCAATAGGGAAAATAGGTTCATTAGCATCGATACATGACCTATAATTAGCCATTGACTATTAACCAGGAGAGTACTAGGAGTGTTAATTTTATTAGGGATAGATGTCTCTGCTCTAGATAATTCTATTTTAAAACATTTTCAAAATGGATTCGCCCAATATCATGATAAGAGATAATGTAGAGATAATATTAGCAATAGAAAGGCAATGAAACAATCATAGGTTTAAAATGATATCTCTGTCATAGGTCTATCATGATATCTCTATTATAGGGCTCAACATATCTCCTTCATATATTTGTCATAATATTTTCTCATATCACATATAAGAAGGTTGAAGGAGGTTGTTGTCATACCCACGAACTGAGGCCCATTAGTATGTTCTTACAGCACAAGACTGAGGCCCATTAGGGCATTGTTACACCACAATTCTAAGGACCATTAGGGCATTGTGGTGTTATCACAAATAAGAAGGCCAAAGGAGTCCATTGTCATACCCAAAAATTGAGGCCCATTAGGGCGATGTTACACCACAAAATTGAGTCCCATTATCACATTCTTACACCACAAGACTGAGGTACGATTTCAGACCCATAGGATGGAATCATCATTATATCACTGATAATTGATTACAGGTCCTCGTTTGCATTTGTTTCAAGAACACAAACCCTATGTTTTACCCTATGGAATCCACGCCTTTTGCAGTATTCTTGAAAAAGATAAATATATATGTGAAAAATAAAAAATATTTAATTGTGTTAATGTTAATTATGAGTAAAAAAGTACTCACCAAGCATAATCATTCAATTTGGCCTTGAAATGAAGGTTGGGCTCAACATATCACCTTCATATCTTTCTCATAATATTTTCTTATATCATAAGAGGGCCAAAAGAGGTTGTTGTCATACCCAAGAACTGAGGCCCATAAGGGAACTATTACATCACAAGATTTAGGTACAATTTGATAGGCCCATAAGATGGAATGATCATTATGTCACTACCAATTAGTTTAAGGTCCTAGTGTGCATTTATTCGAGGCACATAAACCATGTCTTGTACCCTATGAATTCCATGCCATTTGGATAATTCTTGAAAAACATAAATATCTATGTGAAAAGTTAAAAATATTCAATTTTATTAATGCTACTTATGAATAAAAAAATACTCTCTATGTAAAATCATTCAATTTGGCCTTGAAATGAAGGTTGGTTGTGAATTTTTGTTTAGGAGGCCAAAATTGGCTGGCTTCACTAAAATGCATGCACATGCTTCATTTCATGGCCAAATGCATTGATTCAAATTGTAGATTATTTATTTTACTATTTTACACAATTTTACATTGTTATATGTTTACTAATCAGTATAGTAGTAGCAATGTTAATATTCATTGGGCTAGAAGTCTCTACATTATATAATTAAATTTTATTTCTTTTTCAACATTTTCACATTACATTCACTCCATACCATCATAATCAATTATGTAGAAATAAAATTAGCAATAACAATGTAGCAGAACAATCATAGGTCTTCCATGATTTCTCTATCACAGGGCTCATAATATCTCATTCATATATCTATCATAATTTTTTCTCATATCATAGATAAGAAGGTCGAAAGAGGATGTTGTCATACCCAAGAATTGAGGCATGTTGGATGTTTGTTACACCAAAATATTGAGGCCCATTAGGGAGCTATTGCACCATAAGATTGAGGTACAATTTCATAGACCCATAGGATGAAATGATCATTATGTAATTGCCAATTAATTACAAGTCATGGTGTGCATTTATTTGAGGCACACCAAGCATGCCTTTCACCCTATGCAATCCATGCCATTTGGAGTATTCTTGAACAATAAAAGGTTGGGCATGCAATATTTTGATGCAGGCCAAAATCACCTCACTTCACTAAAATGCATGCCTAGTCTCCATTCTTTGTCCAATATCATTGATGGAAATTGTAGTTTGTTTATTTTACTATTTTACGCTTTTAAATTATTATATATTTACTAACCAATAGAGTAGTAATATTGTTCATTTTCTTACAACTATAAATCTCTATTGTATATAATTGCATTTTAAAACATTTTCAACATTACATTCATCTATATCATCATAAGAAATTATGGAGAGGGAACATTAGCAATATCAATGTAGTAGAAAATTCATAGTTCTATCCTGATATATCTGTCATAGGTCTGTCATGATATCTATGTCACAGGGCTCATAATATCTTCTTCATATCTCTATCATAATATTTTCTCATATCACAAGTACGAAGGATGAAAGAGGTCATTATCATACCCAAAATCTAAGTCCTAATAGGTAGATGTTACACCACAAAACTGGGGCCGATTAGGGTGTTGTTACACCCTAAGGCTGAGGTATAATTTCACAAAACCATAGGATGGAATGATCGTTATATCATTGCTGATTAGTTGTAGGTCCTGGTGTGCATATATTTGAGGCACATAAACTTTTCCTTTTACGATATGAAATCCATGCCATTTGGAGTATTCTTGAACAACATAAATATATATGTTAAATGTTAAAAATATTTAATTGTATTAATTTTAGTTATGAGTAAAAAAATATTCTCCAAGTAGAATCACTCAATTTGGCCATGAAATGAAGGTTGGGTGTGCATTTTTGTGAAGCAGGGAAAAATTGGCTTGATTCACTAAAATGCACACCCATGCTTCATTCCTTTGCCAATCTAATTGATGCAAATTATAGATTGTTTATTTTACTATTTTACATACTTTTACATTGTTATATATTTACTAACCAATAGGGTAGTAATAATGTTATTCTTCTTATGGTTATAATTCTATGTATAGATAATTGGATTTTAAAACATTTTCATATTGCATTCAAGCCATATCATCATATGTGATTATGCATATAGAACATTAGATATAACAATGCAATGGAACAATCATTGATCTATCATGAAATCTTTGTCATAGGTCTGTCATGATACCTCTATCATAGGGCTTAACATAACTCCATCATATCTCTATCATAATATTTTCTCATATCACAGATAAGAAGGCCCAAAAAGGTTATGGTCATACCCAAAAATTGAGCCCTATTAGGGAATTCTTACACCACAAGAATGAGGCACATTAGCTAGTTGTTACACCACAATATGAAGGCCCATTAGGGCATCGTTGTATTTTTATTGGAAAATATTCACATTATATAAACATGGAAATATACATAGCCTACATGAAAAAAATATTGGGGGGTATTTTGCCAACACCCATTAAGGTTTTCTTTCCATCGAGAAGGAAAGTAGAGAACCCTTCCAAATTTTGAAATCAAGTATTATGAAATGCATCCTTGGAATAGTGTTTAAGATAAACATTGCAAAATTTATAACCCTGGTTCTGTGGTGGGACCGAGGCATAGAGTGAAAAACCACGAAGAGAAGAGAAAACATCAAAAAAATTTGTTTCAGGAGGATTCAAATTATATTAACATGGAAAGATACATAGAGAACATGAAAAAAATGTTGGGGGTCTTTGCCCATCACCCATTGAGGTTCTTTGCCCTTGGAGAGGGAAACCAGAGAACCTTTCAAAATTTTGCAAATAAATTATTGTGCAATGCATCATCAAAAAAATGTTTAAGCTAAACATTACAAAATTCAGAACCCCCATTCTATGGTGGGACCAAGCCACCAAGAGATAGAACTTGAAGAGAAGACAGAACATCAAAAATTGTGGAAGGAGAAAAACTAGGAGTTCTTAGTTGGCTCCATGATGACCCGAGCGTGCATTAAATTGTGACTGTTTCTTACGACAATCATTGAGAGGGATGTACATGTACACATCACTAGGAGTCTCCTAGATAATGTAACACACATGTGGGGTTGAAATAGGAGTAGAGAGTAGTGGATATTTTTCCTAAGCGACCTCCTAAGGTGCCACATCTACTTGATGCCCACAAACTGGGTAATGGCACCTGCTAGTAGCCATATTGTTCATGGGAGGTGCAGATTCAATGGAAAAAAGGATATAAGTGAATGGTTCAGGGGAGTTGGGGATGCCAGGACATAATTTGATGTCAAGGTCATGGGATAGACATCACAAAAATATGGTGGCATGGAAATTGCTAGCAAAAAGCTTAGTTATCTAACATGTTGCACGATATTTCTCCATTTGCTGATCCAGCAGATGAGGAGATAGAATATTATGGAGAAACTAGAGAATGTTGTGACCCTACGGAGATTCTTCATCCTCCAAATCAAAAGCTTATTTGTGTATGTGGGAAATGATAGCATGGTCATATAATATCCAATATTTTTCTATGACAGGGGAGGTGGGTAAGTCACCTTTGCCTCTGTCATGACTAGTACGACAACCTCATCCCCTTTATCTACTCATGGTGCAGAAGTTGGAGTCATTGTGATGAAAAAAGGGCACAAAGTTAACAATAGTAGCAGGAAATGAACAAGAGGTCAAAAGAGACCAGACTATGACCTAGGTGGTTGTCAGGAGAAAACTAATATTGATAACTTAAAGTGGAGCCCATTACAAAATTTGACATGCTGGGCCAATCATATTTATGAAAAAAATGCTAATATGATAGTGGATTAATACTTAGTTACCATTGGCTAAAACAATATCTAGGAAGTAGTCTACAATGATCTGAAAATATATCTTCTAGGAAATATCAAACAAGGGAAATATGTACTTGTCCTAGATGGATCTTGACATTCAACTTGTCCAATGGAATATTTTATAGAACAATTAATATCATCTTCCACATTTGAGAATATTGACAGTGCTCTAAACATTGGGACGGTTCTACAACCCTATCAAACTCAATATCTGATAATATTCCACATATATGTCTTACCTGTACACCTCATAGCATACATAAATGGACCAAATTCAAATTCCTAGTTGGTGACCGACCATATAAATTGCATTAATTTCTTTCATAGTACCAACTTACTTCCCATGCCAACAATTCCCATTCTAGACAAATATACCATACCCATTGGGAGACTAGGGATTGAATCCAAACAACCCTCTAATTAGTAGTATCAGAGCATAGATTTAACCTTGAAAAATGCCTATGAGACATTCCTTACATATCTATTAAAACAATGTATCAATAATATCATAAGAAAAATCATAGTAGGGAAATATCAATCTTATGTGTAATTGTTAATAAACCCCACTTGTAGCAACCTTTAGTAGATCCCAAATAAAATCATACACAACTTTCACAGCACCAACAACATCTACACAATCATAGACTGAAATATATCCAACAAAAACCTTATTTTAATCCTATTTTACCTCCTTGATACCTTTTCTCCTGTAGTCCAACCCATTCAAACGTATTTCCACCCACCTGCTTAGTGACCACATTATAAGTGAATTGTTATTAATCTTGCCATGTATGTTCTATGCTTCTTCTATAATGCATCCACCATAGTAACTTGCACCTATTTCAATAACATCGCTATTATATATTGCAACATGTCCATTTATAACCAAATAACCTTCCAACATTCTCTAATAACATCTTGAGCTTCGGGGATTATGAACCTACTATTATGCTCGATCATGGTGTGGGAATGCACATCAGAAATTGATATGGATTCCTTCTACAAATTTTTTATAACTATTAAATCTATTATTAAAATAAAACTTTCATAAAACTTTAGCTCACTAGCACTTTTAAATTGCTTCTCTTGACGTTTCTTTATAATATGTAGTAACTCTAGCTTGAGCACTATAAAGGTGTTCACTCTGAATAAAATTAACACTGGTTTTTATTTCTAATCACAGAAAAATACAAACCTGTTCCTTGAGGTTTCTCATTCATCTCATATGGAAACATGCTCCCCTGCTCTGACCCCCTGCATGAGCTATGACTTGCAAGAGTGCAACACCACTATACTCTACCAATGTTTTAGCATCAAACTTACACCACAATAATTCCGTGAGGTTTTAGTATAAAAATTACATGCAAAAGCCACCATTTAGAATTAGTACTGCACATAGTGGTAACAACACCAATTCCTATGCATTGTTCATAGCAACATAGTGTTCATCCAAGTATAATGTGGCTACTTAGTAACTTGTCTTCTTTACTAATTTTCAGACATCCAGAATGATGATGGAAATGAGTAGAAGTGCTCCTAGTAACAGCCTCAACAACTATGAGAGTTTAGTCACCGATAACATATGAACATCTATTTGTTCAAGGGTAATATGCTTCAAACTCTTCTCTTTTACCATAGGAGTTTCAACATCCATTTTTTGTTTCACGTTGCCACATCGTCAAGTTTCTTGATTTTAGCATTTTCTCAATTTCTGGTCGGTTTTCATGAATATAACGTGCAAAACTAATTTCCACCCTTTTATTAGAAATTATATGGTGAGGGTCATATTTCCAGTTTTATCCTTTCTCAAAACCAAACTCCTTTTTAATCACTTCCACCTATGTAAGGGATTTCTTTTTGTTTACAATAAATGGCCCTATAATCATCTCTAGATTGAAAAAATACACTTTTTGTGCAAGAACAAAATGTACTCCATAAACACTTAGAATATACCTTATAAATTCAAGATAAAATTTCCTCGTAGGAAAAAAAAAATAGCCTTGAAATGAATGTTAAGCGTGCATTTTTGTGAAGAAGGCCAAAGTTTCCTTGCTTCAATAAAATCCAACCCTACGCTTCATTTATTGGAAAATATGATTGATTGAAATTTTATATTATTTATTTAATGATTTTACACACTTTTACACTATCATATATTTACTTTGAGCTTAAATATTTATACTTCAAATTTTATATAACATTCCAAGTTTTTCTTCGACTTTCCTTTCATGAAAATTGTGTATAAGTGGGAAACAGAGTTATGTAGGATATCTGTTAGACATGATAAAAGGTTATATCCTAAGGTTAGGAATTCTCCAGTCATGTCCCATTTCAAATTTCATTACCAAGAGTGTAATTGATTTGGGCTAGGTATGCATATTTGTTTTGGCTATGATAATTTCTAGATATGATCAATTGTAGTTCTCATAGACTTGGATTTTACTGTATAACATTTCCTTTATGAAAATGACTATGGTATGTTGTGTTGAGAAATCTATAGGGAAATGATTAGAGCGGTTTCTCTTTTCTTGATAATTTATTTTGATGTCTTTTTGTGTTTTCTTATTTATTAGCCTTTTTACTTATTATTATGTTTGTATATCATCAAACAACTACTGAGAATAAGAAGAACAAGAAAAAATAATATAGGTTTCAAGCGAGGGCCAAAACCTTTCAAGCTGAGAGGAAAACCTGTAAATTTCTTCTTTTCCTTATATATTCTTCAATTAACAAATTCCAAGACCTCTAAACAAGGACGAATACCATCTAATACCAAGTCAAACCCTTCCAGATGAGGTTATTTCCTTGTCCAAGTCAAACCTAATCAAATCTCTTCTAGTAGCACAACTTTGACCACCAGTTGCAAAATTTCAGCCTTCACTGCAGACCTACAATTTTCATGCTTCTAGCAATTATTGCTGCCACACATGTGATCTTCTTTTAGCCTCCAAAGGCTTCCTCAGAACTCTGCTTGGCTTTCTCTACATTCTCGCACTTCGGTATGGATTCTTGTGATGTTTTCTTGACCTTCTTTCCTTTCCTTCTTTAAGATCAAATCTGTAGAATAAATCCCTAGATCAGTTGTAGAAACCCTAGCCTTCCTTTGCACGTTCGAGAGAGAAATAACCCAAAGATAATTCTACTTCCTCCTCTTCCTTATTTTCTACCTTCTTCTTCTCCCTCTTTCACTTGAATGAGCGAGTGATGAATGTGATCCAAGAAGGCCGAGTTTCATCCTTTATATAGGCTTCTCAAGGTGGACATTGCTCCTCAAATTAGGATGATTTTCCAGCTACTAGGATGACTTGATCTTGAAGGGTATTTTGACACTTTTAAGGAAAAAAATAATTTCTTTGCAAGTTAAAATGTGCCCAATGGGTTATTGAACTTATGACAATGACGATTTTGACTTCTTGACCTATGAACAACCTCAGAAGCACTCAATGGGTGATTGAACTATAAAATAAAAGACCTTTAGCATGAAAACCATGCTCCAAAAATAATAATAATAATTTTCATTCATTTTACCGTTTACAAGAATCAAAAGTACATTTCATATTTATGAATACCGAACCTAGTTACACATTTTTCAACACTCCCTCTTAATGAGGTAGGTATTCATAATGGTACATGGAAATTATCAATCTAAATAGATCTCATCAAAAGAGACAGATTGGTAACCCATATTTTTAGCATAATAACAACCAACATTATCATATAGCAAGGTCTTAACTTACAACTCTATCTCTCCACTAGATCACAACACAATGTTGGTGAGGCCAATGATTCATAGACACCATCATCATTGTATCTCAAGGTACATACCCCACCCAATTGTTCATAAAGTATGACCTTTTTTGGGTTTTTCTCATCTCGGATAGCTGGTCCTCAAAGAATATCAGTCCATGACTACTCTTACCTTGGATTCCATACCACATCCTCAAAGAGTATCAGATGCCATATTTTTACCAAATTCTCCATTTTGTCTGCCCAAGTGAAGATAAAAATGATGTGCATATCTCTTCCTCTCAGTGAGGGAGGATACATAAACCAAACTAATCTTGTCCCTTTGATATACAAGATTGTTATTAGGAAGATATTTTTTCGATATGTTATCTCCCTGCCCATTGGTGGAGATATACTATAGCTGCAACACACCATCTTGTACTATCTTCTGAATATAGTGATAGTTTTTGTTGATATGATTTGGTTTCCATAAAATATCGGGTCTTTAGACAATCATATAATACTAGTTTTATCACAATATATCATTGTAGGGTTCATAGCTCCTTGAAAAAGGTCTAATAGAAACTTCCTTAACAATAAAACTATGTTTATTTCACAAGTTGTAATGTATTCATCCTCAACACTACTCAAAGAAACCACATCTTTCTTTCGGCTCATCCATGAGATCATGGAGTATCCCATACTAAAACATCCCCCTGTAGTGTTTCTTCCATCCTCCTCACTGTCTCTCCAATTAGAATCTATGTATCTAATCAAGTCGACATCATTCCTCCTATCATATTTTAGTCAGTAGTGGATTTTTTCTTGCATATATCTCAATATATTTTTTTCTTCTATCTAATGATCATGATTCAACTTCCCTTGGAATTAACTAAGAATATTTACTACAAAACATATTCCTGGTCAAGTATTCATCAAGTACATTAGTGATCCAATCAATTCCCTATACCTGGAAGGATCCATAGTGCATGATTCAAAACTACTTAGTCTTTCCAAGTTTATGATCATTACGGTTGTCATGGTTTTCAATCCATCATGTCAAACATATTCAACGTCTTGAATCCATAATTTCCTTGACCTAGACAGGTATCAGCAGGCCCTTTCCAGACTTTGAGTCCCGAATAGTAGTGCATCAACCCTAGATCCCTCATGTCAAAATATGCTACTAGTTGCTTCTTACATTCTTCAATTTCATCTTCCACACCTGCCAAGAGAAGATCATTGGAATATAAAATAATGATTATGACTCTCCCTTTACAACTTTAATATAAAGGTTTGGATCAACAAAACTCTTTGAGAATCATAACCTTTCTAGGTATGCATCCATACTAGCATACCATGCCCTTGGTGCTTTCTTGAGGCCACATAATTCCTTCTTCAATCTACATACATATGCCTTTCATATTTAAATTCAAATCCCAAGGGTTTCTCTATATAGACTTCCTCATCAATTGTGCCATTTAGAAATGCAATATTTACATCCATTTGGTGGATGTTCCATCCTATCCACGTTGACAAAGAGACCAATGAAAGAATATTTGTATACCTTGCAGTTGGAGAAAATTTCTCTTCATAATCGATGCCTTCTTATTGAGAGAAGCCCCTAGCGAAAAATATTGCCTTATATTTATGAATACTTCCATCTGCTGCATGTTTGATTTTGTAGAATCACTTGGAAGTTACCACATATTTATATTCAGGCCTAAGTACAATATTCATAACTCCATTCTTCATTATAGTTTGATATTATTCATCCATGATATCCTTCCATTCTTGGTGATTTCCAGCTTCTTCAAAAGTGGATGGCTCTTCTTTAATTAGTTTTTTCATGTACACTGCATACCTAGAATATTGTTTGTGTTTTTTTCTTTCCCTGAATATACCTTGAGATGATCTATGACCTCCTATATCTATAAGTGTGGACTTAATCCAGTTAGGTCTTTTTATAGCTTTAGAAATTACCACAGATTGTATTAGTTTACGAGGACCTTCATCTTCATGATTTTATTATTCTTCTCCCCTAGTAACTTCTTCCTCAAATACCAGAAGTTCTTCATCATTAGAGTCCATAGGGAGATCATTTCATTTATTAAATGCAATATCTGACTTTTATTCAGTGTCCTTCCTTTATGTAGATCCTATAGGCTTTACAAGAGTTAGTTTAGACAACAAAAGTTCCCTTCATTCCAAATGGATCTAGATTATTTCTTTTGTCCTTAGGTTTATGTATATAGAAAAGTCAACCAAAAAATCAGAGACGATCTAAAGTTGGTTTATTTTTTGGTGAACACCTCTTTGGGCGTATTTTTATCTATAGATCTATGGGGACATCGATTTTGTATGTATACAACTGCCTTTGTAGCATCACCCGAAAAACATTTTAGTACATATTGATCATGTAACATTTCTTTTACACTTTCTTAAATGGAATAGTTCTTTCGTTCAACAACTCCATTGTCTTTGAGATTATATGGGACTATCAGCTCCCTCTTAATCAAAAAATCCTGACAAAAATATATGATTTCCTTAGATGTATATTCTCCTCCATTATCGAATATTAGTATCTTGAGAAACTGAATTCGGATATTCCACAATCTTCATGTTTAATTAAGACTCGAAGCGTCGATGAATTAAAGATGAAGACTGTGGAATATCTGAATTTAGTTTCTCAAAAACCACACCACAAAAATCTACAAACCATTATCATGACCCTGTATGGAGGGGAAACCTGGAAAGAGATCTGTGATCTTGAAAAGACAAGGGTTAAAATACAGAGAAAGGAATCAGATCTATACTTCCTCAAGCATTGCCGCAATTCTAATCTAACCCCACCCTTTCCCTGCATTAAACATAGATTACAAAACCAGCGAAACCATAAAGCATTTGAATGACTCAGTAAATCCTTAATTCAGCTAGAGATTCGTAGGATCAGGGTTTCTTTATGGTGATTATCTACAACAGCCTTCAAAGCTCACTTAAAGCTAGCAGCAGCGATCCAAGAAGACCTTTGGAAAGTCATAGATGCCTCCACAACACTAAAGGTGAACAAAGAAAGACAAGAAGCTCAAACAAGACACAATAAGAAACTACAGAAATTGGAAGAATGATGGAGCAATGAATGGAACAATCAGCGTGAGAAAGACCCAGTGATATTCAACGAAACTGGGGAATGCATGATTAGCAACAAACATTATTCACGTAGAATGGATTCACAAAACCTAGAAACTCGGTCCAACTCCAAGGCAAATGTAAAGGATTCCAGCTCCAACCGCGACCTGTCTAAGGCGAACAATGTGAAAATCATCAATAGTGATAACATTAGCAATCCGTCAAGCAATACAATGAATGGTCTCAAGCAAACAAAAATCAAAACGTGGGAACATACAACCAACAATAGACAAAATTGAATTAAAATAGGGCTATGAAGCAAGGAAGTTGGGTCCAAGGCAAACGCAAATGATTCCAGAACATGCAAAAGAATAGTAGCACTGTGCAACACTGAGACTAAGACTAGCTCCAACCGAGACTTCGGATGAGTCTTGGTCTAGACTCGAAACATCGACGAATTAAAGATGAAGACTATGGAATATCCAAATTCAGTTTCTCAAAAACCACATCACATAAATCTACAAACCATTATTAGTATCTTGTTTCTTCTTTATGTAAGGTTCTCTACCTTATCTTTGAATCTGTGAAATTTAGTAAATACTTAATCCTTGGATTCCATTAAGTAAACCCAATTCTTCCTTGAATGATCATCTATAAATGTGACATAATATAAATGACCTCCGAGTGATTTAGGAGTCATATGACCGTATACATCATAATGAATATGATCCAATATTTCTTTTAACTAGCTAGAAAATGGTCTCTTGGTTTCTCACCCAATTCCCATCCCTTACATACTCCTTCATGATATTCTTTAGTTCAAGGATTCCATCTACTATAGAACTTACAGTTGGAAGAATTTTGAAATGGAGCTGACCAAATATTCTATGCCAAAGTTCACATGGGTTTATTTCAATGTGAGCTAGCTTGATCAAGAGGGAGATAATTACCTGTAAGTCTTCCTTCACGAATCCCAGTTACTCTGTAATTTTATATGCTTGAGTTTTTACCCCATACTCAACTTTTCTATCAATGAAAGCCACTCCATCACCTTTATCTTCTAAACTTGAAATGGAGAGTGAGTTCTTATGAAAACATAAAATAAATAGGATGTTGTTGACATTAATATTCCCTCCATTCTCGAACTCTATTGAGGTTGATGTAATTCCTTTCACAAGATACCTCTTATTATGTCCAAGCTCTACAAAGTAAGAATACTTTTTCTTTGAAAATGCTTTTAGTTTTTTGTGATGCCCAATCATGTGCCTCGATGCTGCACTATAGATTACCCAAATGTTATCATCTTGAAATGTGCGAGTGAGTGATAATAAGAGTCCTTCATTCTTTGTCTTGGTTACTTTCTTCTTTGGAGTAAATAGGATATTCCATGCTTATTTTATAGCCTTCTTGAGATGACTTTCTATCTTTAAAAACTTATTTAGAAAATTCTTCAATGTAGTATAGATATTTATAATTTCCTCTACCAACCTTAGCTCTCATACCATGTTGAGAAATCTATAGGACAATGATTAGAGTGATTTCTCTTTTCTTGATAACAGCTTATGATGTATTTTTGCTTTTTCTTATTTACTAGTTCTTTTACTTGTTATTATGTTTTTATATCATCAAACAACTACAAAAGACAAGAATAACAAAAACACATAATATAGGTTGTAAGCCAAGGCAAAAGCCTCTCCACTTGAGAGGAAAAGTAAAAATATCACCTCTTCCTTATATATTCTTCAATTGGAAAATTCTAAGAGCTCTAAACTAATACCAATACCCTTCAATACTGAGTCCAACCCTTTTGGATGATTTGATTTCCATTTCCAAGTAAAACCTAGTTAAATCTCTTCCAATAACACAACTTCAACCTCAAGTTATAGAATTTCGACCTTCACTGTAGACCTAAACGTTTTTGCCTTCCACTAGTTGTTGATACCACATCTATGACCTTATTTTACCCTCCCAAGGCTTCCTCAAACCTTCACTTATATTTCTCTACCTTCTGGAGCTTGAGGATGTCTTATTGTGACCTTCTCTTCACCTTCTTTCCTTTCATTATTTAAGATTGAACCTGTAGAAGAAAAACCTATATGAGCTATAGAAACCCTAGCCTTCCTCGCACACATGAGAGAGAAATAACCCAATGCTAAGATTCCTTCATCCTCTTCCTTCTTTTCTACATTCTTCTTCTTCCTCCTTGAATTGAATGAGTGAGTGATGAATGTGTTCCTATGAGTTCAAGTTTCCTCCTTTATATAGGCTTCTCAAGGTGGACATTGGTCCTCAAATTAGGTCGACTTGCCAGCTTCCAAGGTGACTTGGCCTTGAAGGGTATTTTGACACTTTTAAGGACAAAAATAATTTTCTTTATAAGTTATAATGTGCCCGACGGGGTCTTCAACTTATGATAATGACTCTTTTGACTTCTTGATATAGGAACAACCCTAGAAGCACTCAATGGTTGCTTGGCCTATAAAATAAATGAACTTGTGCATGAAACCCATGCTTATAAAATAATAATAATAATTTTATTTCATCTTACAATTTATGAGAATCAAAAGTACATTTCATATTTATGAAGACCGAACCTAGTTAGACATTTTTCAACGTGTTGCGTAAAATTATTTTATATTTGTGTTGTAACGATAGTTATGGCATAACCAATTAAGTACAGTTCCTGGTGTGCATTTATTTTAGAAAAACAAACACTGTTTTTAACCCTAGAAAATTGATCCAATTTGGCATACTCTTGTGCAACATAAATTTCTATGTGAAAAATTGATGTTAATTATGAGTAAAAAAATTTCTATACAAGTGGAATAATTCAATTTGGCCTTGAAATGAAGGTTGGACGTGCATTTTTGTGAAGTAGGTCAAAATTTCCTTACCTCACTAAACTGGATACCTATACTTAATTTATTTGTCGATATGATTTATTCAAATTATATGCTATTCATTAAAGTTTACTTTGACCCCTAAATATTTTTTCTTCATATTTCATACAACACTCTAAGTTTTGCTTTAGCTTGGCTTATGTGAAAGTTTTATATAAGTGGGAAAGATAATTATGTAGGATATTTATCAGAAGTGATGCAAGGCCATATCCTAAGTTTAGGAATTTTCCTATGATGCCCCATTTAAAATTTCATTACCAGGAGTGCAATAGGTTTGGCCTAGGAGTGCATATTTATTCTGATTGTGATCATTTCCTGATATGGTCAATTTCTATTCTGACAGACTTGGATTTTAGTGTATAACATTTCCTTTATGAAAATGACTTTGGTATGTTACATAAAATGGTTTTATATTTAGGTTGGAATGATCATTAATGCACAATCAGTTAAGTATAGGCCCTGATGTGCATTTATTTGGGGCACAGAAACTTTGACTTTAACCCTATGAAATTGATCCAATTTTGCATATTCTTGCATAACAAAAAATTCTATGTACAAAATTAATGTAATTTATGAGTAAAAAAATACTATCCAAGTTGGATCATTCAAATTGGCCTTGAAATGAAGGTTGGGCATGCATTTTTGTGAAGCATGCCAAAATTTCCTTCCTTCACTAAAATGCGCACCAAGATTTCATTTATTGGCCAATTTGATTAATTAAAATTGTAGATAGTTTATTTAATGATTTTACATGCTTTTATATTGCTATATATTTTCTTTTATATATTTCCAAGTTTTGCTTCAGCTTCCATTATGTGAAAGTTGTGCATAGGTTTTTATTAAGATTTCTATTGGGTAAATAAAAGCCCATTTAATTTAGAGAAATAGTTCAAATTCTTCACATTAATTATCAATCCTAATCATTGTAATCACACTCAACAATTCAACACTCTAGTTATTATGCTCTCAAGCCTTAAATACACTCTTAAGAAATAAACACATAATGCAGAATAAAGAAACTCTATCTCACTGCCATTCTTATTCAGAAAAGAAGAGAATTCCTGGAAACCATTCCCTCAACCAATGTTGAAACACACTTTGAAATGAAATGAACACAACACCAAACTGTAATGGGAATTAAATAATTGTCACAATAAAAAAGGGACCGATCTAGGACGTATGTTGTTACACAATACAAAGGTTAGGATTCTGAAATCATTAATGCATCAACAAGACTAATACTAACAGTAAAAACAATCACACATGAATTATAACTAAGACAAAATAAACAAAAAATCTACAATACCTTCCTAACTAGTGATCCCGACTAATAAGGAGGGCCCTTCCTTCCTAGCAGGGGTTGCTACACTACACAACACACAAGCTAGTCAATAGAAAGGTATGGAACCATTCCACAGTTTACTAATGTTATTAGAATTTTTGCATGTTTTACATCATTCAAATGTTATCTTAGTTGTAACTTAATTGAAATTGTATTATGGTATATATATCTCCACTTTGATATGATGTAATATGATTATGGTTTTGTTTCATATGTTCTAAAATTAGAAATACATATAAAATATTAAGTATTACATGAAATAAATAATAAATTTTGATTTTCAATATTGTTTTGTAAAACATGGGTCTTCTAGAAGATCTAGCTGATCTTCAGATCAATTTAGATTATCTTGGGTTTGGTTCAAGCATTTCAGACAATTAGGATAAGGTAGATAGAGAGGACACTGAGGCAGATGACGACGATGATGATAGTGATGATGATGATGACGTTGATGATCGTGATAAACATGATGACGATGACGATGATGAGAAATGTGCTAGTAGTAGCGAGTGACATTGATGATAAACACTCCATCATGGTTCATTGTTGATAAATCCTTATGATCCCTATTTTCATGTTGATTATCATATGTATCATTTTCACCTATAGTACCATATTGGGTTGTATCATTTTTACTTAGATCATTTGGACATGTATTACCTGGGTCTGCATTATGTGTAGTTGGTCACAAACTACCAATTTTGTTTATTAATAATATAAAAATAGAGGTTATAGTTAAAAATATATTATCTTGTTATTCTATTCCAATACTGTGCTGTGGTATGTAACTATAAGAAACCTAAAATAGTTCTGCTATGTAAATCTCCATGATATGAATCTAGGCCTGTATTATTTGCAGCTTTTCATGACTAGAAATTGTATTTATTAATAATATAAAAATAACGGTTATAGTTAAGAAAGTGTTGTTAGTTTGAATGGATGTCCATTTCCCTAAAAATTATTTGTAAATGGTATGCCATAAGATACTTCAAATGCAATATGATTTATCCTATAATCATATGAGTTATTTAAGACATATGATATAATTAACTTATTTAACTGAAATAAAAAATATTAAATTAATAAATGGAAGCGATAAAGGAAACATCTTGAGTTGTTAAAATGGAAGCAGAATATTCTTCTAAAATGGAAGTAAAATTCGACATTAAATTGGAAGTCATACTTGGAGATATTACTGCCTTTAAATAGGAAGATAAATGGGTTGGTTAATAGGAAGAAGAATTGGAGGCTAATCCAGAAGAAAATCCTAACACTGAAAGAAAGAAAACCCTCGACCTAAAAAATAAGAAAACCTAGGCAATAGACAAGAAGAAAACCTTCGAACTGAAAGGAATCAAGCCACAAGGCTAACAAGGAAGAAATTATGGAAGCAAGAAAAGAAGCAACAATTGAAGCCAAACTAGAAGAACACCAATATAAATCTTGGAAGAAAAACTTTTCATTACTTAAGAAGAAAAAATAAGCAATTTAGGTATAAAAAAATAAGTAATAATGGAAGCAATACTAGTAGCCAAACTTGGCATTACCTGAGAAGAAAAATCAGAAACAATCTTGGTAGCGAACAAAGAAGTAATTATGGAAGCATTATTGGAAGCAAGACTTGGCATTACTTGAGAAGAAAAAACAAAAGAAACTCAAATAGCGAAAAATGAAGCAATATTGGAAGTAATATTAGAAGCCAAAGTTGGAATTCCTGAAGAAGGAAACAAAGTAGGTAGCAAACCAATAAGTAATAATAGAAGAAATATTAGAAGCAATAAAAGACACTATAGTGGAAGCCATATTAGAAGCTAAACAATAGGCCATAATTGAAGCAAAGGTAGATGCAACATGTGATACAATATTAGAAGAAAAACTCTATTTTATGATGGAAGAATATCTTGGAATTAATTAGGAAGCCAAAAACGAAACTATTTTTAATGCCATAGCAAAATAAAAAGAGGAAGCACATCTGGGAGAAAAACTAGAAGTAAAAATGGACGAAACATTGGAAGCAAGAATGGAAGAAACAATTTCTAGCACTGTTGTCACCACTATTCCAAGTGCTATTCCTGGCGCTATTCCCAACACCCATGTGAATATGCCATTTACCACCAGATTTTGCAACCTCGCTTGAAGCTAATTCACGTGCTTGGAATAGCTACATTACAATTCTATTTTTAGCATAATGACTTGTTTTATTGTAATGTTTAAAAAATGAAAATTAATAAATCGTTATGCTTAAAACATTTCAAGATGTCTTTCTATTGTACATTTTGACACATTTTTAAGAACGATTTTGGTAATTTTGATGTAAAATAAGAAAATATTTGTTAGAGTTGTAAGTTTAATTTGTCTAGTCTACATAATCAAAGTGCCTAACGATATTTTCAAGTAGTCAAACCATATACGCATTCAAAAATGAAATTTAAATAATGAAAATATATATATTAGGGATCAAATTTGTTGAAGTACAATTTCTTTTAAGTTTTGCATTTAAAAGAGATGTGCATTTTAAGAAATTTGATCCCTTTCAACACTAGTTAGATTCATGGTTAAAATGGATCTATAGTTGTAGAGATAAAATTATTCTTCGTATACTAGATAAAATTATTGTTATACACTTAATTCATTACGATTATGGTAAGGAACTCTATTTTACTAGTAAGGAGACTTCAATTTTTTACAAATGTCTTTACATTCTCATCATTCAAAGTAAAAATTCTATAATATGTTTAACATATTACTAAAAGAGAAAGTAATTTTTTCATTAGGCCTCTCATTTTGTTCCAATGAAATCTAACAATGATAAGACAACCCCGACTTGAGAGTCTATCAATGATTGTTTTTCTATTTGGCTGATAGTTCAAAATTTTGTCTTAGTATTGGCCAATGTCAGTTAGTGAGGCATAGCATAGAAGATACAGGTGCAAGTTGAGCTCGATATTGAGTAGAGCATAATGTATTCATCCAAATTCTTTGAATAATGCAATATAGATAGTAAGGTGTTTTGAGCAGTTGCTTTCCCCTAAATAAATATTTGTGTATGTGCATTAAATCTTGATGCATATTAATTATTTGTGTTCTCGATTGTGAATTTATTTCCACAAATTAGTAGAGAATATCCTAGTGTTGTGATTTAGAAAATTTCATGACTAGTTTAGAATCTACACGTTAATTTCTACATGGTATTAGAGCTAGATTCCCACTAGAGAAGACATTTTGATGTTTTCATTGCAGGAGGTATAACTTTGAAGACCACTATTACAGGTTTTCTCTAGGATTGAGAAGATGTCTTTCAATGGACTCAAGCTTGAGTATTCTTTGGAAGGAAGCATAAATTTTTGGCATGGAAGATCTGGATGGAGGAAGTATTAGATGATAATGGGCTAATAGAATACATCAAGGAAGATGTAGCAAAACCCCCATCATTTCATGCTGATGATCTTGATAAGTGGAAGAAATATGTGGCTAAAGCAAGGAGGATCATATTGGAGGGAGTTTGGGATCATATTGTCTCAAATATCCATAGGAAAGAGACTCCATTCATAATGTGGAAAACACTGAATGAGTTTTTTGAGAAAAATAGTGACCATGTGAAGCTAACACTGAAGCACACGATTCAAAATATTAGGATGAAAAACAATGAAACAATTATGCAATACCTAAGCAAGTTTACACAATGTTGTGATGAAATTGGAAGGGTTTGTATTACTGTCCCTAACAAAGATCTGGTAGCTCTAGCCCTCTTATTCTTTCCCAAGAGCTCGCATAGTTATCATGATTCGGTAAATGGCGGAGATAAATTACCAAGCTGGGAGTGGTTATGGTCTGATCTAGTGCAGGAAGAAATTAGGCAGAGCAATAGAGACAGGACTTCATCCAAGGGTGAGGATGAAGAGAACTGTGCCTTGGCTGGAAAGGGAAAGAAAGGGAAAGGGAAGAAATCCCAATAGAAAGTAGAATCTAGTCAAGGGGGAAAGAAGAAAAACTTGTCCAAAATCAAGTGCTTTCAGTGTCATGAACTGGGACATTATGCCATGAAATGTCCACAAAAGAAGGAAAGAAAGAATACCACAGGAGGAGCAATAGGCGAATCCTTGGATTGACAGTTTGAACTTGATTTTACCCTCATTTCATGCTGACAATAAAATTGATGGGTAGCATGGTATCTTGACAGTGGTGCCTTATTCAACATGATGAGAAACAAATAATTTTCTAGTGACTTGGAGGAGAAGGATCTCTAGATGCACACCGAGAAGGGAGATTATGGAAGGTATAGCGTGACCAACATTGGTAAAGTTAGTTTTCAGAGGGAGTCTGGATCCCCTCTTAGACTCAAGGATGTGATGTTTTTTCGAGGTCTAAAGAAGAATCTCGTTTCCATGATGGTGTTGGAAGATAGTGACTATGATGTGATATTCAAAAAAAGGAAGGCTTTCTTGAGACAATGCACCATGGGACAAGCGAAGCAGGTCAGGGTTTGAGTGAAGAACTTTTACAAATTAGATGTGTAACACTGTGCAACATTGACCACAAAAGAAGAGAAGGTGAAAAGATGAGATGTCAACTAACTATGGAATATAAGACTTGCCCATTTTCATCTTGGTGCTTTGAAGTTCATGCAACATATTTCTAGAGGGATACCTAATGGAGTAGTAGAGTATAAGGATACATGGAAATGGTGTACATTAGGGAAGTAAAAATAATCCACCTTTAATGATCCCAATAGGGTGCATGAAATCCATGAAAGGATCCACTCTGCTGTATGTGGAAATTTCTCGACAGCCTCCACTGCCAAGCAAAGTTATTATGTTATATTTGTAGATTGTTTCTCATGGAAGTGTTGGATCTACTTCATGCAAAAGAAAAACGATATATTGTCCAAATTTGTTGAGTTTAAAGCACTTGTTGAGAAAGACATTGGCAGGAGAGTGAAGGCTCTTAGGAGCGATAGTGATGGTGAGCACATGTTGAATGAGTTTCAAAATTTCTAAGAAAAGGAAGCCATTTGATAGGTGTTAACGACACCTCATAACCCACAACAAAATGGGGTGGTTGAGAGCAAGAATAGAAGGATTTTTGGAGAAACATAGGTGATGTTGCATGACCAAAGCATACCTCTACATTTGTGGGGTGAAGCATGTAACATAGTGGGCTATTTGTAGAAGAAGAGTCCTCACAGTATTCTTGGCGTGAGTACACCAGAGAAAAAAAAAATCAGGGAAGAAACCAAACGTTTCACACTTCATGGTCTTTGGAACATTGGTTTACTGTCACGTTTCAAAGGAAACGAGGAAAAATTTAGAGCCGACAGCAATGTTGGGCATATTTGTGGGGTACACAAATACGCATCACAACTACATGTGTATGCACTATCTCTGAGGATGACACTAATCATAAGTGATGTGAAGGATGATGATGACAAGGAAATGAGGTGTTGTCTTGAGATAGAGTGTCGGTTACAACCTGATCATAAGATTTTTTCTACAAAAGAAGAATATGAGTAAGTTACATAGTAGCCACAAGCAGAGGAGGAGAGAGTGGATACATCCACTCATGCAAAGACATCCAAAGAAGGAAGGAATAAAACCAAGGAATATGAAAAATTATTTCATGATGCGAGAGAGAATGTGGAAGCACCCACATCATAATGTAGGTATAGGAGGTCACCACATCAGTGGACTTGCTACATATCTATGATGAGTGAGCTAGTAGAGATAGAACCATCCTCATTTGAGGAACCTATAGAGAAACAAATATGGGTTGATGTTATGGTAGATGAATTTGATTCCATTGTCAGAAACATTGTTTGGAAAGTGGTCCCAAGACCAACAAACAAATCAGTGGTTGGTTCAAGATGGATTTACAAGGAAAACCATGCTACAGATGGGAGCATAGAGAAACACAAGGCTAGATTTGTGGCCAAGGGGTTCTATCAGGTGGAGGGAATTGGCTATGAGGAGACCTTTTCTCTAGTAGAAAGATACTCACCCATCAGGTTAATTCTAGCTCTATCGGTGGAGATGGGGTGGAAGATTTTCCAAATGGATGTTAAGAAAACATTCCTCAATGGAGTTATTGAGGAATAAGTGTATATTAAGTAGCCATGGGGGTTTGAAACCTTTGATAGAGAGTCACATGTGTGCAAACTCAAGTGAGCATTGTATGGAATCAAGCAACCACCCTGTGCTTAGTATACCTGGACCGACAACTATCTCACTAGTTTGGGATTCACCAAAAGTGAAGAAGATGCAAAACTTTATCACATTGTGGTAGAAGGTAAAATTTTGATTATTGTTTTACATGGAAATGACTTGATCCTTACTGGTGATGCACAATTGATCAGATCTTGCAAGGAAGACCTTGCAAGAGAGTTCAAGTTGAAGGACATATGAATCATGCATTATTTCCTTGGTTTGAAATTATGGAAAGGATATGGGGAATTATTTGTCTCTCAAGGCAAGTATGCCAATGAGATGCTGAAGAAGTTCCACATAGAGAGTAGAAAACACATAGGAACTCCTATAGCAGGTAACCAGAGGAGAAAGGATGCCGCTTCAGGTGAGGAGGTGTAGGCTACCATTTAAAAGAAACTTGTGTGTTCACTTATGTATTTGGAGAAAAAATGACCAAACATGTGTTATGAAGTCAAACATCTTAGTCAAACCATATTTAAGCCAACCAAATTGAATTGGAATGTAGAAAATCATGTGTTGAGATACTTAAGAGGCACTACCTAGTTTGGTATTTGGTACAAACGGATAGAGGGAGTGAAGATGCAAGGATTCACAGATGCAGATTGAGTGGGCAGTCCAACAGAAATGAAGATAACTTCAAGAGGAAATTTTCAATGTTGGGTCGACAAAAATTTCTTGGTACAACAGGAAGCAGAGATCTGTGGCACTCAACTCAACAGAAGTAGAGTACATGGTTCCAAGTCAAGAAACATGTGGGACTATCTAGATGAGAAAGATTCTTATTGGGTTATTTGGTCAAAGGATGGATCCCACAATGATTTAATGTGAAAATAAAAGTTGTATCAACCTCTTTGAGAATCCAATATTTCACGGTCGATCCAAGCATGTTGACATCTGATATCACATTGAAAGAGATGGTGTGCAAAGGAGGATTATGTTGTTACAGTACATTGCGACAGAGGAACAAGATGAAAATATTCTGACAAAGATTTTTCAAGAGGAAAATTCGAGTTCCATAGTAGTAGGATTGGGGTATCAGATAATCCCTTTCTTGTTGAGAGGGAGTGTTGAAAATGCAGCAAGAAATTCCTAATTTAATTTTCCCTTGATTGAATGAGGAGAAATTCAAATTTCAATTTATGCGGAATACTTGAAGGTAGTTAAATAAGCTGACATGACTCTTGTCACTCAGTTAGCTCAATAAATTTGAGTTGGATCCACTTGAGTTCAGTTTTACATGATTTATTTCTAATTTGTAGAAATCTATTTCGGATAATTTGAGTTATTTCCAGTGTAACTAGTTCTCATGGTCAGTAGAACTAGTGGAGATCAAGTTAAGGGTGTGTAACATTTTTCACATTAAGTGATCATCCATTTAACTGGTTAATCATCCAAAAATAATTGTTGCATGCCTAGAATTAAATTTACCGAGTTGAGATTGGAGTTCAAGGGAAGTGTACTATCAGTTGTAAACTATTCCAAGTTGTACAGGTCATGCATGCAGTCAAAGAAGGACCTATAATAATTGCATAATCCGGACTGAGGAATTTCCCAAATAATACAGGGCTAATTCCTTAAGGAACAACGCAAGGAAATAGTGCCTTGGAGGCTCAAATTTTTGGCTAAGTATTAGCCAAGGTTAGTTAGTCAGGTAGAGGATAGAACATATAGGTGCAGGTTGAGCTCAAGCATGAGCAGACGATATTGTATTCATCCAGATTATTTGATTAATGCAATACAAATAGTAATGGGTTTTGAGCAGTTGATTTCCCTTAGATAAATATTTGTGTATGTGTGTTAAATATTGATGCATGTTAATGATTTGTGTTCTTGATTGTGAATTTACTTCCACATATTAGTAGAATAGCTTCTAGTCTTGTGATTTAGAAAATTTCATGAGAAGTTTAGAATCTACACATTAATTTCTAGAAGTTCAAAACTTTGATAGGAAGCAATATCAATGTGATGGATTTGAAAGAAGAACATGTAAAGGTATATTTATTTTAGAATACAGTTTCTAGAATTTTAATTTAATTATCAATAATTATTAGGTGGATGGTATGGATTTAACCTCAATAGAATATTCTAGAATATTTTTAATATTATTCACAAATTAAATATTGTGATTTATTTCCAAAGTAGTCATGTGTTTATTTCACTTTTAAGTTATATCATTGTGCTAGTATATTATTTTAAAAATTCTTGGAAAATTCAAGGTACAACCACAATTTATGTTGCTTAAAGTAAGAAAAAAATTGTTTGATTGACAAGCAAGGTTCTAATTTTAAAGTCTTATTAATTAACTATGTATAATTGAACTTGATGTTACACATAATGTTGCCATTGATATAAAACAATGTCATTGATGTCGAAGGGGATTTAGGAGGAAGCACTAGTATCATTTTTGAATTCAAGGATGTGGTAAGATAACATTATCTCTTGCATTCCCCCATCAAGTGATGTCAAAGAGGTTTCAAGCTTCAAGATTTTTTTTCAAAATTATGATGTCCTAATGAGTTTATGGATTACTGATTGGATAATCCTCTTTCATATATTTCTAACAGTATATCACACTCAACAATGTGAACTGTGAAATGAGAATTGTAAACTTGAAATGAGAACTTTAGGCAAGAAACACCCAAAAAAATGAAAACTACCCAAAAACGAAAAGTGTGTATTTCGGAGAGATGTTTTTTTTAAGGGTTAATTTAAAAAAAAAAAAAAAAAATTGTAGTAAAAACAAATTTTTTTGTGCACTAAAAATGAAAAAAACACACTCAAAATGAAAAGTGTTGATGGTATAATAACATTTTTATTTTCATGGTACAATTTCAAATTTTTTAGTAATGGAATTAAAGATAAAATAATGGGACCAGAAAAACCTTAAAATTCCAACAATTTTCACCCATGCAGTTAAAGATATAATATCATGACACTAGAAAGACCTAAAATTCTAATTGTTATTAACCATAGCATTAAAGATAAAATATCTTAACTCAGAAAAAACTTAAAATTTGGAAATTTTTTTTAACCATGGAGTTAAAAAACTTTAAGTTTTCAATATATTTCAACCATGACATTATGAACAAATTATATGACTAAATTAATCAAAATATCAAAACTTGTATATTGAATGAAACCTTAACTATTTCTCTAAGTTATGGTTGAATTGTGAATATTATAAACAAATAAATTCATCATAATTAAAACATATAATCCAACAAACATAGAAATGACTCATAACTTCAATTAGGATCACATGAAAGTTAAAATATTTATTTCAATTGACCATGCAAACATCATTTACATAAATTTTCTTAGACATTTACTCAAAACCACTCATATGCTCTAGCACACCATCAAAATTTAAAACATCTTCAGATGAATGTCTAGATGCATATGAAGATGACCCATATTCTTATCTTTTGTCAACTAGTGCCCGATCTGAGCCAACATGCATGCCCACCATTTTAGGATTCAAAAATCTTCTAGATTTACGACTCAGTTTAGTGGAATCCCATCTCAACACTGTTTCTTTTGGTAGAAACCTCTTCAGAATATCTATCATTCTGAAGCGAAGAGTTCCTCTAATTTTTAAATTTAATTCGTAAACAAGTATGTCAACATCCTCCAATTTTAAGAGTTTTGTGAGATGATGATTTATATTTGTAACCTTTATTTTTCTCTTTCCACCAATCTATTTATGAACCACCATCTCTGTCTTGTACATGCCATTGAATGGTTGTGTATTTCTAGGATACCAATGTAATTGAAAACATGAAACATCTTCATTTTCTTTAATGACCGTTATAACCTCAGAAACCCAGAATGGATAACCACGTGGATCTCAATATGTTAACATTATAATCATTGAACCCTCAGTAATATCATGCATTGAGCCCTTGTAAATGTCTTCCATGACTTCATGTTGTGTATGAGATCTTCTAGAGAAAATATACACTGCTCTTTCCTCTACATGTGAATAATTAATAATAACTTGAGATTGTTTCTATTTAATCACATTTCTTTCCTCGTGTTCATTTGACAGATTTTATGGCCAAATAAATAGAATCTTCAAAATTATATGTTCATTTGTTGTTCATGAAATGATATCACTTTGTTTATTGAAAAAAAACTCCCAACAAACTAAATTAGCGACATCAAAGTACTCATATCTATATCTAATAGTATTTCTGATTTCTTATAGGCATTCAGAATAATTTATATCTCTCTTCTTCCTTCATGAAGAATGAATTTCAACAAGTGATAGTAATAACAATATATTTGATGCAAATATTGAATGATCCAGAATGAACTTCAAAAATTCCAAACCTGGTGACGACCCCCATTCTGCAGTAGTTGAGTACTTCTTGGAACATATAAGTGTTTGCACATATATTTTTTTGATACAAAATTGATATTGGAAGCTATTGTCATTAATTTATTCAACGCATTTCTCCTCACGATGTGATCCTAGAATAAAATTTTGCATGTCAATAGTTTCTTCCAACACATGAAAAATAGGCTCTGCAATGTATGATTTCTTAATACAATCAATTAATGATGGAAAGCTCCCAACATCCTTCCTCCTTAATGTTACAGAAAAAAATGAAAATCTGATTAGTATGGTCATGAGTGTGCCCAACAAGAAGGAAACCAACCTTTACCTTATGAAAAATTCCCAATTCAACAAGCATGTTTAGATATCTAAAAACAATCTAATTTTTCTTTTCATGAAAAGTGTTATCCAATTGCAGATACAAAACTTCAAGAAGATTACAAATCAATGAGAAAGAACATCATGAGTTATGGTTATTTTTATACTCTCATCATTATGAATATTTGGAGCTTTGAAGTAAATCCTTGGTGACATTTTACCATTGAAAACCATACAACCGACAAAGTGAAACTAAATAAAATTTCGTTGTTGCAAATTTTTTGTTGTGCAGACAAAATGTTGTAGAAGTTTTTTCCTTTGGTCGATACCATCAATTATCAAAACCCAAATATTTATTTGAATTATCATAACACTTCTTTTCATTCTTGTACAACTTTTTAATTTCACTTGTTTATTGATCACGACACCCTTGACATGATTTGAAAATGGAATATACACATAATATAAAAGAAACCTATAAATAAACATATTTTTATAGTTGATAACTATATATTTTAAAAAAAATTGTTATGAATGGTTACCTATTTCTTCCCCTTGACATATATTCCTTTTTCATTTAAGAGGACATGTACTACAAACTCCCATCCTTGTCTTCTTAGGAATACAGAGATTGTTGAATTCATTCCTCCATATCTTCAAAATATTGATATGTAATAAAATTACCATCTCCTTCAACATCTTCTGCATATTCTTTGTATAAGTTTTAGATTTCTCAGCTTGAAAAATTATCTGTAATATGTATTGTGTCATTATTTGACATACACTCTCAATGCTTTGAAAAGCATTCTGGAACCCATGGCATTCAAATATTTTCTAATGGCCCAAAATCTCATCTATGATGTACTTATGAATAAAAGATGGGATCTTTTTCCAAATTTCTTGGATTTTTGACAAACAAAAATTACCAATTGAATGAAACATCTTGAAAGCCTTTCTACAGAGCAACAAACACCCAATATGATAATCATAACATGGTAATGTAGATTTCATGCACCCCACTAAATATGATTTTTTCATGCTTTTATTCATTGACAAATATCTCTTCATTTTCTCCAATGCAAAATTCAAATACATATGTTTCAAGAAATCCTTTTGAAAATATTCACTCAAAATCAGGTCACTGATAGAAATTTTTCTCATGATATATTATATCCTACCTTTTGTATAAACATAATATCTTAGATTGATACGAAAAGGTGTAATTCTACTTTTAGATACAATATTTGATGTCAACATTTCCATCATTTCATCGTCCTCTCTATAAGCATTTTCATCATCATTAGGACGAATATTATCCTCACTATGATCATTCTGAACATAGTTAGGAAATTCATCACCATCATTGCTTGGGAAATATTCATTACCATCTTCACATGTAGGAAATTATTCAATACCATAATCTATGCTTTTGAAATACTGACTTGGAGGATATTCTTTTCGTCATCCCGCCCTTCATTAGTGCTACCCTCATAGTCCTTAGAATTAAGACTAATTGGAAATTTGACTCTCTATTGACTATAAATTCTTCATCCTTCCCTTTGTTAGTGTTTCTCCCATAGTCTTTAGGATTACGACTAAGTTGAAAATGTTACTCTCTATTTACTTGAAATACTTCATCCTTCCCTGTGTCACTACTGCTCTCATAGTCCTTTGGATTAGGACTAAGTGGAAAATGTGACTCTCTATTTACTGGAAATTATTAATCCTGCCCTTCGTCACTACTCCTCTAATAGTCCTTAGTATTAGGACTAAGTGGAAAATGTGACTCTCATTGTCCTTTGGATTAAGGCTAAGTGGAAAATGGAACTCTCTATATACTAGAAATTCTTCATCCTACCCTTTGTCATTGTTGCTCTCATAGTCCTTAGGATTAGGACTAAGTGGAAAATGCGACTCTTTATTTATTTAAAAATCTTCATCCTTCCCTTCATCAGTGCTCCTCTCATAGTCCTTGGGATTACGACTAAGTGGAAAATATGACTCTCTAATCATAGTGAAAGAATTCATGTTATATCCATGAATATGAATAGAGTTGTTACATGATGAAGATATTGATGCTCTACAAAGAGAAACTTCACTATTAGTAGAATCCATGAATTTCAAATAGATGATGTTGAATGATACAAATGCACTCTCTTCTAATGACAAATTATATCTTAGAGAATGAAAATTTTGCTCTAATGTTTCCTGCCAAAAAATTTTGCTGAAATTTTTCCCTCCAAAAATTTCGTTTGAAATATTTCCCTCCAAAATATTTACTTAAATTATTTAACATTTACTAGACAAACATAGATGTATCTTAACTACGGATCTAACATGAGGCAAGAGGGATCAAATTTCTTCACTTCTAAACTTACTTTAGATTACAAAAACAATGTGTAACTTTTTATTGTTTATATTGTATTTTTGAATGTTATAGAGATTAGATGTGCATTGAGTGCACACTAACTGAGATTTTTGTTATTAATACATTTTTAAGTATATGTCAATTTTAATTCATATTAAAATATTTTATTCGTAATGAAAATAGGATCTTTTATTCTATACAAGATTAAAATATTTTCTTCTAACATTTTTTCTAGATATAGATATTTTTCTGTGTTAAAATATTTTTGAAGAGTACAAGGTTTAAAAATTTTACTCACATTTTTTTTTAACTTCTGATTATTTTACATAAAATTATGTTAGGTCATATGGAAAACTAATTAAATATGCATTTTAGCATAATTTTTTTTCTTTTTTATTATAGCCAACATTGTTTTCTATGTAGAGAATATTTTAATTTTATTTTAAGAGGGATGAACATACTTACATAATGCCTTCACACTGGATTGTAGAATGAGCCTCTCGACTCAATAATTAAGTTAGTTTTTATAATTTCTATTATATTTTTTTATCCCGTATTTAGAAAAAGTTAGTGTATCATCATAATATTATGTATATATTAATTTTTTCTAATTTTAATTTGAATCCCACATTCAAGAAGTGATAAAGAGATTCCAGTGTATGCTATATAATAACTTTAATTGTCACTATTCGTCATATCACATCAACTCTTTTGCAAGTTTCCTTAAATATCTTGGAGCGATTTTGTGAATGAGCTACATTATCATTGACAATACATTCAATGGGAGATTTTCACATTTTAAAGGTTAGCTTCCCTTCTATTTTGACTATTAAATGAGGAATTTGGGGAAAATAGGTTGTTTCACACTGATAAATCAATCTTTATTTACTTATTTTATTTGTATTGGGGGGTAGCTCAATTCATTAATTTGAAATCCAAGAAAATGCTAAAACAACATTGACCTAATTGCAATTACCACTAATTTCTCATGATTTTTGAATAGTCCACTTAGAACTCATTACATCCGGTGATGCTAAGAGGGGTGAAGAAGTGGGATTGAAACTAGTGAAATGAATCACATAGCATCAATCATCACTTCCGGGGCTTGCACATGTTAACAAGGACTTCCCGAAAGATCATCCATCCCATATAAGTAAGTTAGTGAACGCAATTGAATCCCAAAAATGATATCTAATATAATGCACTACGAAAACCCCTCAATACTTAAACCTACTATATCATTTTTATACTTACATAAAGAAATCGATTTTTTTTTTCAAAATAAAAAATAAGAAACATTTCTACCTAGGCGAGGCTCACTCGCCCATGCCTAGGTCCACGACACATGGGATTTGGGCATCTAAGGCCCATGGGCCATGGGGCTAGTCACTTGATGCCTCATAGAACGCACCAAAGAGCGCCTAACCATGGGGTTCCCTTATCATAGTGGCCCCATGGTGGGTAGGGGGATGATTCTAGGAATCGATCCCCTGCATGCCAAGGGGATGTTGTGCTATGGGCATGATCGCCCCTAAAACAACCACTAAGGGTGGGCATTCCCAAGGCACAACGAACGCGGGTGGGCATGCCTAGAGCATAGCAACCCCCTAGCAGGCAAGGGGTCAATTGCTAGATTTGGCCCCTACCTTCCAAGGGGTCATTGTGCCCACGCATGCGGCGCAGGGTCCATGGGCACCTAGGCTTAGTTATGGGAATCGGCCCCCTGCTTGCTAGGGGGCTCTTTATCACAAGTGGGCCCGTCCATGACGTAATGACCCTTACCTACCCACGGGAAGTTTTTACTAAGTACATGGCCTAGAGTCTATGGGCACTTAGTGCCCCTTGCAGGGGAGCCCTTCCCGCTAGGGGCCTGGGAACCTAGACCCATTAAGGCACATGATTGGATAGGGGGGCCTCGCCCTCCTGCGTCCAGGTACATGGTCCATTTGCCATGGGTGCCCAATGCCCCTCGGTCGCATGCCCGGGTAGGTCACCTTGCCTGCCCGTGTCTAAGCATGTGACTTAAGGGCCTAGGCATGGAGGGTCCCTGGGCCACATGCCTACGTAGGGGTGCCTTGCCTGCCCTCTCCTAAACATGTAGCCTAGGGGCCCTAAGTGACTAGGTCCATGACCTAGGGGCGTTAGGAGCCCAAGGCGAATTCCCAGAATAGGCCCTAGGTGGGGATTCCTAGCCAACCGACATTTAGACCCATGGCCGAGGGTTCATTGGTGCCTAGGGTCCCCGGGCCATGTTCTTGGGAAAGGCCACCTCCCTGGGCACCTAGGACATTTGTGTCACATGCCTAGTTATGGGTGGGCCTAGGGGCCATTGGCGCCTAGAGAGGTGGCCCAGCTAGGCATGTGGGCCAGGGGCCCTTGGCACCCAAGAAGACGCCTCTATCGAGGCACGCAACGAATAATTATAAAAGTTAAATGTTAATTTTTTTATATTTATTTTTAAATTAAAATTTTAAAACTTAAAAGTTAAATGTTTCTGGCATTTTTTAATATATATATATATATATATATAGATATATATATATATATATATATATATATATATATATATATATCTATATATCTATATATATATATATATCTATATATCTATATATATATATATATATATATATATATATATATTATATATATATATATATATATATATAATATATATATATATATATATATATATATATATATATATATATATATATATATATATATATATATTATTGTTGGAGGAAAATGGCATCGAGGAAGGTCTCTTTGAATCTCTCTGGACCAAAAACAACAACTAAATCATCTAAAGTTGTAGGTGCACCCTCAATGTATATTTCTAAATGAAACCGATTTGAGTCAGTTGGTAAAAATCTAGTAAGTTGCTCTTTAATGGAAAAGAAGATGAATTCATTCTGGATGAAATCAAAAGAAGTAAATTGCACAAAATTATGATTGTATGTGAAGGATAGAGAAGGTGACAAAGATCTGCAGATATATCTACATTTTGGTATGATTTACAAAGGTGGAAGTGATGAGGTACTGGAAAAACTACTAGAGATATATTTGGTGACGAATAGAGAAGTTTTTTATGTACTTACAAAACCACCCAAATCACATGAGAAAATTAGCTATGATTTTTCATTGTGGATATATGAAACTAAGGAACATTCTACAAAGATACCTAATCAAATCATAAATAACATTGCACCAAAAAATGTAAGTTTGACTTTTTATATTTATTTGTTTTGCGTTATTGTAACTATATGATTATAATTTCTACAAGTTACTTATTATTGATATATTATATTTTGTTTGATAAAATTTTGGTGAGGGTATTTCAATTATGTTGGAGGAGTTTATTTTATAGAGCGAGATATTATGAATGTTGTGAGTGGTTTCCACACAGAGTCAGAAGAACATATGAGAAATAAGCATAAAAAATAATTCATAATGCTACAAGACTACAAATAGGTGATTAGAAAAGAATGTCTATAGCGGATCAATCTAGTAAAACTAGATATGTAACTGTTGAGGATGAGGAAATTGATGCTGAAGAACATGTTTCTATTACTAAGAACGAGATTAGAACTAATGTTGGAAAGGAGAAGGGCCATAAAAGGAAAAAAACATAAATTCCTAGGAATGTCTCCCTTCTAGTTGATAATGAGGAGATTTCTTATGTAGAAGAAAATATGATAACCGATAGGAGGAAGAAATTAAAAGCTGGTCATTTTGAAAAGTCACAGGAAACGATGAAGCTCCTAATGAAAGCTCGAAAGGAAGCAAGGAAATCATTACACTAGGTGCTAATTTAGAGGATGACATTATTAAAACAAAACAAAATTCCATTCAAAATCGGTTGATGAAAAAAAACTTAATTCATGGTGTTCATACATTTCAACTTAATTTCACCAAAATGTATAAGCCAAATCAACGACAATGTAAATATCAAATTAGAAATCCATACGACTTGCATGTTCACGACTTGAAAACATTGATGAGGTACAATCCATATGCATGTGTGGTGGATTATGTGTTTCTTGTTGATCCAATTGAAGTTCCAAAAAGATAGGAATTTAATAAGTCAAGGTTGTTTCAATACAAATATTATGTAATTGGGGGGGACCATTCAGTAGAATCTAAAATACAATTGATGGAGGAATATCCTAATAACCCACATTTTGAAACAATGAAATGTATCATTTATGTCATTTTAACAGATACATAAGAAATGTTATTGGCATGATATCATAATACAGATAATGAGTATAGGATGTCTATGATATTCATCCAAAGGGTTAGATTTATTCATAGTGAATTTGAAGAAAAATGTGGTGGGGATAAGTCAAAGGTTAGTCTAGCCTTTCAGAAGGAATTTTAAATGAAAATAAACTATCAAATTAAGGAAAAAATCAATTCAAAAGGTGGAAAAATTTTTATTAAACATCCAAATTTATGGATAACATTTTCGAGTTGGAATTTAGAACTGAAGAGATATGGAAAGTGATTAATGAGATTTTCGACATGTGGGAAAACATTGCCATAAAAAATCAGAAGGTCAAAAATTCTAAACCGTTGATATTTACCAGCAGTAAATGAGGTCCTGAAATCAAGCTCCCTCTAGAAGATATGACTATCACACCTTGGAGAGCAATGCAGGGAGTGAAGGATAAAAAACTCGTCAAAACAATATTATCTCATGTGAATTCAGGTGAATTATCATTGCATGAAATGTGCAAGGAATTTCAAAAGTAAGTTTGTTAAATTATTTTTACTTATTTTTGGATTATAATTTTCTTTTAAATATAACATATTTGTGTTGGTAGTATTTTTTATACGTATATTATATTAAGATTTTTTATTTTTTATATTAAGTCACAATGTTTATATGAGAGTACAAGAAAAAATGGTTAAATTTTTTAATGAATATAGTTGGGATGATGTTGTATGCAACTACCCAGATTCAAACTCTACATAAGCACCAAAACATTTTATATTGGATTTAAAAATGTGTGTTGCTTTATACATTCAATTTTATTAATATGTATACTATTTTTATTTTATAACTTATACATATATTTTCGTACTTTATTAAATATGTCTAAGAAGGCTGTAAATGGAGTACCACAGAGTTAGAGAACCTTTATTGAATAAATTAACATGTAAAGGCTAAGAAAGAAACATCTTAAGAATGTTGAACTTGATCCTAGTCTTACTCTCTTCATTTGGAATGGGATCCAAACTATGAAATATGAAATAATCCATGGTGATTGTGAAGACATTGTAAAACTCATACCTAAAAAGGATTTTTCCCTAGTTACTGTAGATATTCCTCATGGTTTGAATATCCCAAACATTGAATATGACAATGGACCTTATACTTATCAAGCTTCTAGCAAAATGGTTACAGGATTTATAGAAGTCTTAACATCACCATTTTGGAGATTCGTGACATCTCATTCAAACACACAATTTTCAATGTTATTAACAAGCTTCAAGGGAAAAGCAAAATCAAGGATGCAACTTAAATGATAAGACATTGAAATTGTATTTTTTATTATTGTTAAAAATATCATTTATGTACAAGTTAATTGAAATGTTACTATTTCATGTTACATATAAAAGTCAAACCTTATTGGTTGTGGAGATCAACAAATTAAAAGTGATTGTGAGTTCATTCAAGTCGAATGTTGGACAAAAGAGGATAACTATAAGCCTATGCTTCTGAATCGGGTAAATGGAAAGAGTAATAGACAAGTATTGCTTCATGATGTTGTTGTAAAAAGACTAGCATACAAAGATAAAGATGCAAAAGGAGAGATAGTTAACATTTAACAAAAACCACTCCCATTGATTAACTATCTTATATATTTATGTTCAAGTGAAGGAGATTGGGTTTTGGATTTATTCTCAGGCTCAGTTACGTTTAATTATATAAAATTGAATTTTAATATTTATTTTTTTATTTTTTTATGTGTTTATACTAATTTACTTAATTATTTATTTTTTATTTGATGATTAGGTACAACACTAGCATATTTTCTACAAAAAGGAAGAAATTGCATTGCCACTGAAAAAGACTCCGTACAATGAAAATTTATTCAGCAAAAAAATATTGCTCTTCCATTTCATCCAGTTGAAATGGAAGAAGTTAGTTTCAGGACAAGGGATTTTAATAAATCACGTGTGGTAGAAAAGGAAAAAGAACCTCAACCACCATTAGATGGAATGATTGGAAATGGATACTTTGGGAGATTTCCAGACATCAAAGGTCCATCAAAAGAGAAAAATGACCAAACTAAAGAACAAAATATTATGGAAGAAGACAATAATGAAACTCTAGAAGATGAAGAGCATGGATTATGTGATATTCTTGATTCAATTTATATTATTCTTGCAAATAAAGCTCAATTTTTAGAACTATTATTTATTTATACTTGTAATGTTTTCACTTTGAGATTTTATGCAAAGAATAAGTATTCAATTATTGTTATATGTTTAATATTTGTATTAGGTGATTTTCACTTTAATTTTTATGTGAGTCATTATTTTTTGAAAAAAACTATGATTAGTATTATTATTTGATATAAAATTAATAAAAATTTCTAGTTTTTAAAAAATTATATAAAATTGCTATTTTTCCCATAAAAGTCGTTTATTTGATATGTCATTTTTAGCAGAAAAGTCTCAAAATGTGTATTTTTTTGTTATATCTATATTCGAAAGGAATATTTTTATGTCAAATATTAAAAATTATCGCTTTTTTAGTGGCAATTATTTGATATGCATTGAAATCTTAATTAATGATAGATAAATATATAGAAGATAAAAAGTTTAAAATATCGATCTTTTTCTTAAACTATGCAAAAGAACAAAGATCTCACTACAAAAAAAATTGAAAAGAAAAACAAAAAAAATACAAACCCGAAAAAACAAAAACCTAAAAAACAATTAAAAATAGATATCTTAGGGAAGAAGAAGAAGATGACTACTTCAAAATTTGTTAACGTTGCATCAATACTTTTTAAAATCAACATGAAAATCACTAAAATGTTAAAAATAATGTTTATACATGATACATAAGAAAATTTAAAGTGTCAAAAACATGCTAAAAAAGGTGTATTTTGAATCAACATTGCTCAAAATAGGATGATATTTTTCCTGAAAAAAAACCAGGTACTCGATATAGTTCTTGTTTGATAGTTTACATTGTTACTCTAAAAAACTCCTCCTGGATGAGAAGTTAGCGTCATTTGAGGATTGACATTACTAAAGGACCTAATTATGGGAAAAACCAAAAAACACAAAATTTATTTAAAATTGTGCATCTTCTAGGCGAATCTATGTGTTGGGTCGCCAAATTGTCCTATTTTTCACCATTGTAAGCACCCATTTTCACTACTTTTCTGCACTTATTTTCCAGTGTATTACCCATCCTATTGTGTTTCCTCATGAATGTGCCACATTAATATTGCAATGTTAAAGTAGTTTCTTATTCTTATTTTCCTTTATTTTTGATGAATTAGAAAGGATTATTGTTGGTTTTGTTGATGATGGTTTTTCTTGTGCTATTGTAGTGGTTCCTATTCAATAACAATAATAGCCTCCATGGCTGACATATTTACACAGATCCAAAAGGAATTTTGGAACACGGGTTTTACTCCTAGGGACGTTGACATGGATTTTTGTTGCCTAACTCATACCCAAATCAAATCTATTAGGGTCTAGCTCATGATCTATAATTCAGAAAAATTACGTAGGCATAATAACGTGACCAATTTTTAACATGATTTTCTAACAAAATGCAATGAATTTGGGAAATCCACGACATGGGTGTTTCTCATAACATCTCTCATTAGTTGAAAAGTGGGCAATTTTTCTAAAACGTCTATGGATTTGGAGCTACGTGAGGTTATTTAAGACATATCTTTATTATTATGTTCATTGAGAAACTAGGTACCAAAAAAAGCAATCAGTGACAATTGAAACAACTTGAGCCTATTTTTAGTTGATTCTATAACAAATAAATCTATTCTAATAAAATATCGAGTTGTTTTCTAATTACGATCTCCAAAAAGAAAATAGAGTTAATATTTTGTAATCTGTCCATAACTTTGACAATCTAGAGTTAGTTGATTTGCTCCAATTTGTCCCCTTATTTCTTTATATAAAAAACATGTGCATAGAACATGTTGAGAGTAATTTAGTAAGTAATAAAATGATTAATTTCACTTACAAAGTGGAGGCACCATCATCCATGTAACAATGCATCATATAACTTCATTTGTAAAGCTAATATAATCTATGCAAGTTTGTGGCTTATCTCTGAATTTTCGATTTGTGAGTTGTGAATCACAAACCCCTTGTTGAAGAGGAATTACCCACCTCTTTAGTAGGGGTCTTTGTCTCACTAGGGGTAGATAATTATTACATATTAATAGGTTACGTTAATTTAGTTATTATTATATCACTATTATAGGTTCTTGCTAATATACATAGTTGTTATTGCTAGTTGATTTAACTTGCAAAATATTTAATGTCGATTGCTCATGTGATGACATAGTTATGGGATCAATCCTTACTAACTATGTCATGCTATTTTTTAATTGTTGCTACAAATTTATAATTTGTTTGTGAAACAAAATCTTAGCTAGTTGTTGATTGTAAATTGATTGTGGTTGGCTTAATGTTTGTGTGGTTGTGATTGATTGGTTTTCTAAAATTGATTTAAGGATTGATCTTTCTTTTCCTTCTAAGAGTGCATTGGAAGTATGTTGGAGCAAGTGTGATTTCATTTCCTACACTGTGTGCAATGAATTACTTTTATGTCAATGAGTTCTTGACAATGAGGTTGATTTTCATTCCTGCAAGTGTGAGGAATGACAACTTTGTTCTTGTAGGAGAAATATTAGCATTATGAATTACAAAATGTTAGCTAACTATTGTTGTCTGCACATATTTTGCACGATAACCTTGAAATAAAAATATATACTTAGATTAATTATTTATGTTTGAGCAAATTGACTTGTTTTATTAAAATAAATTGTTTGCCCAACATTTTGGCATCATTGTCGAAGAGGTTATTAAGGGTAAAAGAGCATAATTAACATTGTTTTGTTTTTATAGATGCATTTTTCATGATTGTATTAGATGTGCCCTCGAATCTGAGGTTTTTTGGTGGTAATATGAGAGGTAAGGTGTTGTGCATCGCTTTCGAAAATTGATGCGGGACCAACGTCATAAAGAGTTAGGACATATAGGTTTCATTTCATACATTTAGATTTTGTTCCAACAAATTTCACTCAAAATAGAAATTTATTTTTCCCTATGGACTAATCCATGTGGTGTCCATGTGTAAAAGCAATATATCAACTAGCCAAAGAAACTTGTTAAGCAATAAAGAAATTATGCTTTAAGGAATCTTTCAATTAGAAATTTGAAGCCAACGACTAAGCTGAAATGGTGGAAATTGGTATTTTGTTTGAAAATTTTAAAAATGATATCATTAGCTATTTTTCTTCACAATTGGATTTTTTTTTTAGGTAGAGCAAAAGAAGATTGAAGTTGGAAAATCACTTCCAATATTCTGCTCCAACTGTACGAAGAAGCACTTCCTCAGAGAGTGTCCACCTAGAAATTTGAAAGTTTGTGGTATTTTCAAGGAGGATGACTCTATAAGTTGCCCATAACTACTAGGATTAAAATAAGTATTCAAGGAATAAAGTTAGGAGATAGAGAAGACATATTTTAGTGGCTCTAATAAGCCATTGAAAGACCCACCACGAGGTATAACTCAAAACCCTTCATCATGCTTCAATACCTTGAGTAGCATGTATGATTCTTGGTAGGTTTCTTAGCAAATTAAGAATCCCATAGTTCCATGGAAAACTCCTAGATATCATGTAGTTCAATACCCCACACTATGCCCACAATAGCACTCTCTTGTGAGTCATATATTTTCGTGACCTCAAGGATGGCATGGAGCATCAGTGGTTGAGAGATTCCCTATAAAAACTCAGAAACATGTGGAACAACAATAGCTACAACTCTCGTCTAATCCACCATCAAGTAATCATTTTCCATAGTCCCAACTACCTGTGCAACATAATCCAAATCTAAACAATAAGGTTGTACAACAATATGAAGCAGTTGTATTTCCCACTTAATTCCCCGTTGAATTTAATGACATGTATTTCCAATCACGGAGAGGAGTAAATTAAAGAATTTCCCCTATTACCACAAAGCATGAAGAAGATAATTCACCGCGAGAAGAAGCCTTAATCTAAATACCATTAGAGGAAAAAGACATAATTGGAACTTATTCTAAAACAACTATTACAACTAATACTCATCTTAGAACTGTTGAAATTGTTGTAACAACTGATACTGTTGTTGTTGTTACTGCTTAAACTTCTATAACAACTGATGTTGTTGTTACTATTGAAACTATTGTAATAACGAATGCTGTAAGAGTGGATGGTATAATAGTTATCATTGCTAGAACTACTAAAATTTTTGTAACAATTGATGTTGTTATTGTTAAAATTGTTGTAACAAAAAAATATGTAATAATAGATGTTGTAATATCTAATGTTGTAACAACAAATTTTGTAACAACAAACGTTGTAATAGTTGTTCCTATTGAATCGGCTAAAACTATGTCCAGCCCAATGGGAAAATCTTATATTAGAATTACATTCGTATCTCAAGGAGGAGGATAACAACAAGGGCCTTATGAACAACGTCAAGGGGAATATTGGGAGGTTCATAAAAAATATCGACAGGAAAGACCTAGAATTGTCTTTGATCATTCTTGCTAATTTGAAGGAGAATAAATGATCAATCAAACGCAGGCATTGGAGCCTGAGATAATGCTTATAATTAGATCCATTGAACATTTAAGAGAGAAATGATGATCTGAAAACTATAGTGGATATTCCACTCGACAATTTGTCACAACAGATCTGATAATATTATATTCAAAATCTAAGATTCTACACTATTATAGTTTTATTTAATTTCTAGATCTGTAAAATTAATTGTATTTAGTGCATGCATGTAAAAGTAAATCAAGTAGAAAAGTGGAGAACGACCAAATAATTTCACACATACTACATAAGATATTATCTCTGGGAAACCCTTTCGGGAGAAAACCTAGCTAGAAGGTGAGGCCACTTCGCTCTCTTTGTCTGTCTGGAAATATGGCTGCAGATACAAAGAAGTAATGTTTGTGGCCTGTGGGCTAATACAATGCATAGATCCTCTCGGTGTGCTATACCTCCTATCTATCCTGGCTATATTTTCTCAAATATAGAACAAAATTCTCATGAAATAATGGAATGCCTCTTCCTCCTAGTGGCCCGGTTATAACACAACCGATAGTCTACTAGTGGTTAATTTGGACTACCATAACTATTAACTAGAGTTACAAAATAAAACATTCTAGAGTCTTTTACATCAAAATTACATCGATAGCCCCTTTTCCATTTAATAATGGGGGTTGAGGCGACATCCTCCCAAACTATAGGTGTGAAAACAAGAAGGTCAATTTGAGAGTGGCATAAATTTTGCATACAAACTCCAATTGACGTGATTCTTATGTAGTTTGAAATATCTCTATGTGAAGAATAACAAGAAAAGTTTTTGGGTTGATGAAACAAATTTCTACCCCCAAAAAACATCGTTTGATGTGTCAAAGTGCTCCTAGAAGGTTTCAAACCCCGTTTTGCCAAACTGGGTCCCGTTGGTAAAAATGGTCCCATGAGTTTATTCCTCCACTTTTTCCACTCTGAATGCATTGAGATAGATGACAAACAATGTAGTGATCAATTCAGATTAAATGAACAAGTCGTGGAATACTTGGATAATCTAACAAAGGAATATACACCAACATTATTTATTGAATCAACATACCAAGCATAGGTGGATCATATTGAAGCTTGGTTCCAAACAATTTTTTGCTGTAGGGAATCCTCCATCATTTGACAATGCTTGGCACTATATAAATTAAATCAACTAGTTTTTGATGCTATGGAATGCATTAAAGTTTATACTTCAAATCTGAGTAGGAATGCATTTCTATATATGTTACACACATGGTTGCACTAGAATTACTCCTACACTTGAAGGAGATGTTCCTTTCCTCAAGAAAATAAGGTTAGGATAGTATATAAAAGTATATGTGCATGTGTGCATGTAGTTTATACTCATGGGAAAATTATATTTTTGGTGGATTATATGGGCTCATTTCTATAAAAAAAATTATACATAAATTATCCCTTTGGATTTATTTTCTAATGCATCTTTTATTTTTTAATTTGGATATCAAACAAAGAAATTATGACCAAAATAATGGTTGAACATATAGTAGGCACCTTAGGATCAGAGTCAGGATAGCCAGAAATTTTGATACTAAAATTGTAACATTTTGAAACCTTTTTATAAAGTACATATCCCTTAATGTCTACTTTATAACCCAAATTGAATCACTCGATTTGGATCTCAAATGAAAAATTCATGACCAAAACATTGACAAGGTATATAGTAGGGAGCTCTCGGACATAATTGGAACAAATATTTTTTGGAAGCCTAAACGGATAGATATTGAAAACTTGTTTGTATAGTATATTATTCTATGAATATAATTTACAAATAAATTCTAATCACTCAATTTTCCTATTATATGATAAAATTATGACCAAAATATTGACCGCCTATCATAAATCAACACTCTTAAAACTTTGTTTCTCTCATTGTTCATTTGCATATTTGACCCATCAATTATTCTTGTATTCAAAACTTGTTCCTCTTGAATATTTCTACATGAGTATAATTTTATCTCAAATTTGAATCAATTCAGCTTTTCATTGAACCTGAAATTTATGCTTAAAATATGGACTATTGCTTTAAGCTAGAAAATCGAAAAGAAATCCATTATGTAGGTTGTTCTGAACATGTTTTACATATCATATGGAAGAATTTTTAAGGAATTACTCTACTAGAAACAATTCTCCAAATATGCTATGATATTTATTTAGAGTCATTAAAATCGGGCTTAAAATAAATAAGTTATCAATAAATTACTGTTGTGTAGTCTAATGTGGCTGCTACTCCTCAACAGGTAAAAAAAATTATCTTTGTTTTAGTATATTTGTTGGGGTTTGTTTTGTTAATACTTTTTGTCATTTATTTTTCATGTTTGGGATAAAGAGATACTACGCATCGCTCTTCTTCTATGATATCACCTTTTATTGCAAGAAAGTAGTAGTTTTGTGCAGATCCCGGGAAGATATAAAAGTAAATTCACAAATAAGGTAATTCTCGAGGCCAATCTTTTGTAAATGAGGCAATAAAAATTCCAGGCTTCTTCCCACCAATAATAGGCTTCACTAGAACTAGTGGTCATGTTGCAATTTCCTACTTAGAAGCACCACTATGTCTACTACTCTTTTACCACTTTCATCATGGCAAAATCTATCAGTGCCATTGTTAGATTAATAAATATTGATTGTTTCTTGTGTAAAATTCTATTTTGGTAATTCTTGTTAGGTATGATCCAATCTTATCTCCTCATTATTCTATAAATTGATTATAATTGTTGATTGAACTTCCTGATGTTACCTGACCAAGATCATCAACTGAGTCAGTTTGGGGGGTTTGTGACTGTCATGTTGCATGCTTCCTATCTACAATCTTAAAATGATGTGGGGAATTAAGCATTGTGATAATAACAATTATACTATGATATGAATAAATAATACAATTATAGTTTCTCTAAAAGTTGTTATCTAAGAAATATTTCCAAGTTCCATTAAAGGGTATTATTGAAAAACCTCCCATGGTGGACCGCTCCTGGAGAACCTGAATAGGCTTTCACGAGAACTATAAAATGACCAATGGAGGGTCATTTCAGTTATTATCCATGATGCTTCATTTCACTACACATTAAATAACTAATATATAAGACTATTGTGAATGTTTCCTCCTATACGTTAAGATTGAATAATGAGTTAGGTGCCTCACAAGTCTAAAATACTCTCATAATACCCAACTTCCTTAGACTATAAAAACTACCATTGAGCAATATACGTTATTTCAAATCTATTAAATGGCTTACACACACACACACACACACACACACACACACATATATATATATATACATACATATATATATATATATATATATATATATATAGATATATATATATTATATATATATATATATATATATTATATATATATATATATATATATATATATATATATATATATATATATATATCTTCTTCACATGAAGAAAGAAAAAATAAGAAAATGGAAGTATCCAAAAGTACAAGTAAACTCGTCGAGGTGTTGAATAGGCTAGTTGGCAATGGGTCTATGTTGAATAAAAGAGATGAGGAACACACATTGACACACATATAACTCACTTTAAGTGAAGGATATAGGTCACATAATGAAACAATTGTCATTGAATTTGGAGTTAGGAGGAATAAACCTCATAACTTGCCTTTCGGAGAATGGCTTTAAGTTCCTTCAAGTATTATACTTTGAAGTCTTGAATTTTAGGAAATAAGGAGGTTTTCATGGAAGTGTGGAACCTTAACATTGGTGATTTATTTTACCCATATACGGGGGCTCATTTTATACCTGTAAGACTTAGAGAGATAAAGAGAGTGGTAAATGGCTCATCCTCAAAATGTATATTTTATCAAACTTTTTATCCTATTTATTTACTATTTTCATACATATTTAATGCCATGACATTCAACATGATTATGCCATTTTTATTTATAATGAGGTTATTGATGAATTACTGACATAGGTTTCTCATGAGATATTTTTTAGAAATTTTGATGGAAGCGAAACTATCTAATTTGGACGAAGTACTACTACAATCTATTGGATGGTAAAAGTTAACCTTACAAGAGTTCAAGGAAAAAATTTCATTCATTTTATAGTAGTTTTGGTTAATAAAAAATTGTTGTAGAACCCAGGGGGCAACGATTTTATCCTTCACCTCTTCAAAAAGCTTCAACAACCACATTATAGTGACTTTTGTTACTCCATAGTTGTTGTTACTTCATTATTTTCAGGTGTTGTTATATGATACCTAGAAATATGTTTGTTTAGATTTTCCCTGCAAAAAAAGATTTATCATTATCATTCATCATACATCAATGCTCTATTTTGGGTCAACTCAAAAAAATCTTTGTTTCAACTTCATATTTTGTTTATCAACGTGCTTGACAACATTGAAATAGTGAGGTAAAAATCAACTAGAAACCTTTTAATTTTTTTAAAATTCAAGGGATAATGATAAGACAGTATCGTACACTTGGCATTTGATTATTTTTCATCTTGCCTCTATTTTTCATATATGGTTTAAACTATATCTCTTACCAATCCACTGATCTACATCACTCAGTAAGCAGATTCAATTCTTTCTCAATTCTTTATGAGTATCAACAATTTGTTATTTTCTAAGAATTTTAACTACTACTATGCAAATGCATTTGTCATAGTTTCTTCTAAAGGCTCATTTGATTCATGATTTGTTTTGACATCCCCACAAGCCATAATTGATGTAAAAACAACCTCAAATGAAAATTAAGCTAAAATATTGGGTGTTATTGGTCATATGTTGAGAAATTTACATTGTTTTCATGAGGACATGCAAAAGTGCAAGCATGGGGGAGAAGAATAAATGCTTACAAAACATAGTGGAAATTTGTGATTTATTTATATTATTTTTCCAAAAAAAATGCAGAAATTGATCAAACAATATCTCGAAACCCTACATTTGATTTTTGTGAAGCTTGGAGGATTAAATAATTATGGTTATAGATTCAAACCCATAACGTTTCAAGCCAAAATATTTTCTATTTTTCGAGAAATTAAGCATTATCACTTACATTCATTTTTCTTATTTCTTGAGGATCATGCATTGAATTTTCATGAATCTTGGAGGATATACGCAATAAGATAGTATGAACAAACATGCAAATTTTTAGCAAAAACTAGTTTATAATTTTTTAGAAATTAAGCATCATCACCTAGTACTAATTTTCTTATATGTCAATATGTGTGCAATGAATGGCTTTTATTTTTAGTGTGGAGAAGAATTAAAATAGTGGAAACTTGTTATAAAAGCCCTTGGTTGATTTTCCATGTAAATAAAATAAGACAAAATCCATGGGGCATGTAATCCAGGTTGAATGTGGGCAAACATTATAGTGGGAATCACTTGTAATTTATTAATGGCTATGGAAATTGTCAAATAAAACAAGGTAATATATGTCATTTAATTAAGGAAATAAAGGAAAATAGGATAAAAATAATATGAATAGACACAAATATGCATGCAAGGCAAATTAGAGTGAAATTAGAGGAAAATGAAAGGAAGAGACTAGATATCAATGATAAAAAGGAACCTGAGAAGAAATTGGCATCTTTTTCTTAGCTTTTGCTCAGAATCATAAATCAAACTCCAAGGTAAGAAGGAGCAAGCCCTTGGAAAAGAAAGCAAGGAAAGAAAGGGTGCACAAGAGAAATTTTGAACAATGGAAAATAAGGACATAAATTAGTTGTGCATTACAAATAACAGTGTGCATGTGAAATTTACCATGTTGGGATTCGAATGCATGGTGCATCCATTGGTTATTTGTTTTCGTTGTTATCATTAACATGGGATTCTCCTCAATTGATATTAGTTTCAAGCTTACCCTTCAATTTCCTAGATAGCCATGGTGTTTTGGGTACCTTGTTAGTTTAAGATTTGGATGGTCGATAGAATTGGATCCTAGTTGAGTTATTTTCGGAAAAATTCCCAAGGGTAAATGGTGGAGATGATATTTATCCTAGAAGTATTGATGGATGGGTGGGGACAGGAAAAGTCATCTAGACCTAGGAAGAAAGTTAAGGGCATCCATGCTTGTTTTGATGTTAGTCATTTCTAGACCAATATAAGTAAAATCAATATGGTTGAGGGTTGAGGCAGTTTGGGCTCTAGAATCCTTGGTTGGTTCTATTTTGGTTTAACCCATATGATCCCACATTCATCATTGGAATATGGCACAGGGGTGATTGGCTGAAAGAGATATTCAATTTAGCGCAATCTATGGTTAGTTGGTACGTGGAAATCCCTGACTTGGATGGATTTTCCATATGTTAATATCAGTTATTTTATTATTGTGATTAATGAGCTCTTGTGTTGGTTATTATGTTTATCTTATGGATGGTTTTTCTTGGAGTCTATGTTGGTTATATTCATGGTTATATGATGTGCTTTTGCTATGGATTTTGTTCTTTAATTGATTGAATTGTTGATGAATGCATAGCCCAAAAAGTGTTGTTGCATCTACCTTGAGAGGGCATTTAACCTTATTGATAATTATCTGATGAGGTTCAAAAGTTTATGTTCAGATATACATTCATGACATATAGATTCTATGTTTGACAAAATGTATATTATGTGTAATATATTTGACCTGAAAATATATATCAATGGAAAATATGCCCAAAAAATCACACAAGATATGATAGAACTGAAATAGTTTATTAATTGGAAAACCCTTGAGGTAGGGTGATACCATAAAATTACTCCTTAAGGAAGGATCTCACTCCATAAGCCATATTATTGTCAATACAAAACCAATACTTGAGATCCCTTAAGGAGAGTCTCTAGCCTCTATATAGGTTTCATATGTACAATTCCATGGGAAATTACGATGGGTATCTAATGATCATACATGCAATACAATGTGCTTATCACTTTATTCCCTAAATACTTGTTCTCCCACGCATAATGTGGGTTAACCACTTTATTTATTAATTATGGCCCATTTATTTATCATCCTTACATTAAATTATTCCCTTGGGTACCTCCCTCTGTACCCCATTTTATCGCCATTATGTACACCACATTCCAGCCCCCTTGAACATGTTTCAACCCCGAAAGATGAGAAGAAAAATAATAATAAGATCTATTGGAAAGAGTAGTCCATCGGTACCATGCAAGTGCATCTAGCCATCCTAGAGAAAGGTGAACGCTTGATCTAGTTGGTGCCTCGATCACATGAGATGGAAGTTAGTTCTAGCGATTCCTCTGTGTTGATGTGATGTGGGTGGATTGTTGGACCTATCTATGTGTCTTCTAGGGGTTGTTTTCCTTGTTTATAATTTGTTGCCACCTTATTGGTTGTTGTCTTGCTGGGTGATGCAGGTGGTGATATGTTGAAGCTTTAATTGATGTAATATATTTCATTAATTACTCCACTATTGGTGACTGAGTGGTGTGTGGTGTTTTCTGTGGTAATTGGTTTGATGTTTGTGTTTGGTTGTTGACCATAAAATGCTCATCAACTGATGTGTCCATGTCATTATATCTTTGTGCTTCTTCTTCCATAGTATTTTCCTGGTTCCTAATGGAAATATCCTACAATGTAATTTTCCTCTTTTTATACTAGAGCTTCATGAACTTCTTCTGCACATCAATATTGGTACTACCCACAAGTTCCATCCAAGGGTATCCCCAAATATATCCACATTGTCCATTTATGAAGCAAAAAAATCAGAATGAAACACATACTTATCCATAGAAGTCTTCAAATCATTATAAATTTGAACACCCTCATTATCAACATGTGTATTTACAATATGTTTTGCTGGAACATGTAATTGTTTTCCACATTAAAATTCATAAAATTATACTTAAAACTAGGGTTGATAGACACTATTATCTTCTCCTTGTGAATATAGCCATGAACATGTAATAAGGACACACCAGAAAAACATAACCCTTTATGTTTCTTATTTTCCTTCTTTCCATTATGACATTGTTATATGAATCTATGACTGTGGACATAAGTGTCTTCCCTAGGCCCAATGGAATGACCTATAACAATATAAAGAAAAGCGAACAATGTATTCCTTAAAGTAATTGAATTATGGGACGAATCCTACCAAGAATATGTCACAATATTCGCTCCTTCTGTGGCTTGTACACTCCAGTCCTATCTCTGATCGCCACAATTAGAGCCTACACAATCAAGCAAGACAAGCCAAATAACTATGACATCTATGTATCATAATTCAATCAATTCATTCAATTGGTTAACATGGTATTGAAATACATGAAATCATAACATAATATATAGGAAAATAGTCTACTCCTTGTATTAATAAAAATTCAGAGAGTTACAACCAAAAATAGGAGTTGATCTTGTAGAAGAGATCCCCAAGTTGACTTGTACTTTATTTGCCACAAAGTCTACCTCTATGTCACCCTAATACATGTAATAATAAATCTCAAAGAAACAACAAGAGGGTAGAATAAATCTCCAAAAGCCAACCCCTTTCCCAAGGATGGCTGTAAATATATAGATGTGGGAGGTAGTTTATGAATTATTATCCATTTACCAATCTATTCTTGAGATCCAAAAGTGATGGGAGTATGAGCTCAAGGGATAAGATGGTGATTTTCCAAGTTGGAATCAGATAGGATTCTAATTTTTAGCCAAGGTAAATGGTTGAAACAACCTCGGGAATATTTTGGAAGAGAAAGCATAAAGATTATTTTTCTTTCTCCAAAATATCTAGAATCAACGCACCCGCATGACTGAGAAAACTTATGGTGATCATCGTAGGTGCAGAGAGGGTCAACCTAGAATTTAATGTTGTCCCCTAAAGGGATAGGGTGCACTAGTCCTTAAACACTTGGAAACTCAGTAGTCAAGAGTAGAAACACAAGGATTCAACAAATTCATTCTTAGGGATTTGTGTTGGGATGATGACAATATGTTGAAGGATATGAATTGTTCCTCTTTGAAGGTGTATTGACCAGATGTGATGAAATGGCCTATAACAGATTTGGCTCTAAAGTATAATGTCAGAAATGACAACTGGTGACTCAAGTGCTTTACCTGGTGACACATTAGGATCAAGAACAACCAACAATATCATCATATGCTATAATACATTTACATCATGATATCTTTGAAGAGGGAGGCATACCCATGATCAATGCATAAGCGAACATTACATGTACAATGACCAAAATACATGCTCATGTAGTACTGATGGTGGACCCATGACTGGATGAGTGTCTATATGATCATAGCCATCAAACATTTTTATATTGTATTAATCGTGAAATTGTAGCCCATAAGGATGAAACTAGATCTGAGGTCTTATATCTTATTCACATGACCAACCAATGTATGAGTATAACCATGTGAATCAATGACATGAAGTGGAACATGGTAGACACCATTTGATTACTAGCCAATCATGTAAGCCACTAAGAGATGCAAGAGAAACCACCAATGATGTTAATGGTTTTCAATGTACTCTAGTACAATCCATATGTTGTGAATGAATGAGTTTATGTCAAACAACACACATAACATTTTGGTTGAAGGCCAATCATGTAAACCTATCATCGAGAGTAAGGAACATGCCATTAATGTATGAAAACACCAATGTAGTAAGGGGTATTTCTAAGTTAACCTCCTTGATAATGTGCTGAAATCGATAGGAAGCAACTCGTTGCAAGAGTGCCTTGATGTATCCCTTATCAATGACACAAAATGGATATGATGATTGGAGACAGGATAATTAGAATGATGTTGATATGCAACTAGATCAGGAAAGGAAAACATGGAATGACGGTTTAAGAGTATTGTAGCAGATATCGACTATATGACATCTCTTGAACACAATGGAGACGTTGATCTAGGTGGATATTGGTGGCCACCTACCAAGTCCACTTGGACCTCCACCATTGTTTCTCTCAGCTTTTCAATTTCCTTAATTGTAGTACAATTTACTATTTTTAGCAGTTTTTTGGGTCCTGAACTTCTGGAGTTGCTTTGAGGCCCCAAATAACATTTTTTGGGAAACCTGGGATCAACATGGGTCCATGGACCGATGTTTCTCTTCCCAAATTTATATTTCTCGGATAGATCTTTACGAGATATTGTGTGTGTCAAACGGAGATCATATGCTAAAGTTACGACCCCAGGAAGTGGATGTACCAATTTATGCAAACGGGACCCACAGTTTAGCGTTTCATCTTCTAGGGTTAGGTTTTTGGATGTTTAGGGTTTTTCATTGTTTCTCAACAATAAATAGGCCTTCAAGCCTCATTGTAACACAGTTCAGAGGCATGTAGCTGCCACATCTCTTCTCAGAGATGAGCTACCATCACCCTAGCTAGTTTATTTCCATTTCTGTTTGTAAGCATATTTTAGTATTTTACATTAATGAAATGAAGTATTATTTCCGCTACATCTCTGTGTTTATGGTTATCTCTGTAATTTGTTGCATTCCTCTTTAAATCCGAATCAATGGTATCAGAGCGGTCTGCTTTTTTTCTCTGTTTTTCTTTGCATGTCTCCAACAAGGTCGGGATATAAGGAGTTAGGGCTTCAACTGGTCAAACCTTTGCAAGACTAGCCTCGTAAATCCCGACGACCTCCCATGGTGGATGAAAAGAAAGATGAGGGGTAGGAGATCCTATCAAAATCTTTCTCGAGGAAGCTCTCGAGCAACAAAGGAATGCGATGAGGGATAGCTTTGCCCAGATCCTTCAGTGGCTACCCAGAGGCGACGCATCGACTTCTAGTAGCTCCTTTGGAAATGTCACAGCCTTTAAGGTACAAGTTAATTTGGAAATCCCCATCTTTGAGGGTCAAATAGATGTAGATGCCATAGATAAATGGTTAAATCTACTAGAGGGTTATTTTTCTGTTAATGATTTTTCCAGTCGAGAAAAGATTATTTTCGCTCTTCTCAAAGTAGCCCCCCATGTTAAGGACTAGTGGGAAACCTACTGCGAGCTAAAGGATGAAAGTACAGGCTCACTATTTTCAGCCGCACCCACTTGGGATTCATTCTGGGATGCCATCAAGGATCAGTACTACCCTGTCAGAAGCTATGAGGATCAATACATAAAGTGGACCACGCTGAGGCAAGGAAGGGACCAAGACATGCTAGAGTTTACCAATATTTTCCATACGCTTCACATAAAGTTGGGTATCAAAGATTCAGAGCAACATTTGGTACTCAAATATCGCGGTTGCATGCATAAGTACATCTAAGAAGAAATAGAATTCCTGAACATCCTCTCGCTCGGCACGGCATACCAATATGTCGTCAAGGTCGAGAAAAAGTTTAAACAAAAGAAGGGAGACTTTGGATCTGTGAATTCAAAGCAAAGGAAAGGTGCCCCCAAACTGCAGAACAAAGGACAAAGCCAAGGCTGGATGCCCCAAGACAACTCGCCAAAGATACAAGCAAAGAACAGTGTCGTGAAGCCAAAAAAGGACACGAGAAAGTGGTGTGAGTTCCATAAGAGCTCCACTCACAACAGAAGTTAGTGTTGGGCCAAGCAGTCACTGGTGGATGAGCTAAAGGTTTTAGAATCAGATGCATGCTCTGACTCTGAGTCAGAACCTGACAAGCGGAATGACAAAGGGGAGCAGATTATCGATGTGGAGCCCAATGCCACCGTTGTGAACACAAAGATGCAGAAGAAGGAACCCAAAAATCCAGAGGAGGAGCATATCTTCCACTTCCAAATGTGGGTAAAGGGCTCCTCGCTACAGTTCATTATCAATAGCGGGAGCCAAAAGAACCTCATTTCCGCAAAGGTTGTGAAGAGGTTGGGATTATGAACCATAGCACATCCACAACCATACACCATCAGGTGGCCTCAACAAGGACAGGATCTTCTCATGAACCAACAGTGTCACCTTCCATACAACATCAAGCCCTTCACGAATGAGTAATTGTGTGACTTTGCTCCCCTTGAAGTTTGTGATGTATTATTAGGACAACCATACTTGTGGAAGCGACATGCTATGTATGAATCAAGGCTATGTGCTATTATTGTTACATTGGGGAATAAGTTGTACAGGATACCGAAGGTAGCACCTCCTACTGCCATTTGTTTGGCTACTACAAAAAAATGTAGTAAGCTCGTTTCCAAAACCAGGAAATTTATTTTCCTGATGATACGCCCTCAAGGAAAGAAGAATATGGTGGCAACAACCTCCAGAGAGGGCCCCTTGACACAACAACTACATATGGACAAGGTCGTGGAGGAGTACGAGGACATCTTCACCTCCCCCGCAGGGGTTCCTCTGCACTCTCAGGTCAAGCACTCCATCAATCTGACCCCAGGCGTGCCACTGCCTAATGGACCTATCTATCAGCGCTCCGTTCTGGAGAATGATGAAATCAAGAGGTAAATTCTAGAGCTGTTGTAGAAAGGTCACATCTGTCCAAGTTCATTGCCCTACGGGAGCTCAATCTTGTCAGTACAATAGAACGATGGGACTTGGAGACTTTGTATTGACTATCGGGCACTGAACAAGATCACTGTCCATAATAGGTACCCGATCTCATAGATTGCGGACCTCCTGGACCAACTAAAGGGAGCAAAATATTTCAGCAAGATCGATCTGAATTTAGGATATCACCAGGGACCAATCGAACCCTCTGATGTGTGGAAGACTACCTTCAAAGCCAAGGAGGGCCTTTTCGAATGGTTGGTTATGCCTTTCAGATTGATGAATGCTCTTGAAACCTTCACGAGGCTAATGGATGAAATCTTGTGGCCATTCACCAACTCATTTGTAGTGGTATACTTGGATGACATCCTGATCTTCAGCTAGCATTGGGAAGAGCACCTCCACCACATCTGATAGGTTCTCCAAACACTGCGGCAACACAAGCTATGTGCCAATTTGGAGAAATGCACTTTTGGTATGACCCAGGTTCAATATCTGGGATACATTATTGATGAACAGGGGGTGCATGTGGATCCAACCAAGATCCAAGTCATTCGGCATTGGCCATCTCCAACCACTCTGATAGAGCTCCACAACTTTCTAGGTCTTACCAACTTCTATCGCAGGTTTGCATTGGATTTTCTCATATCACTTAGACCTTGAGTCAAGTTACCAAGGGAGGAGCGAAAGCCGAATTATTTTGGTCTAAATCTCAACAGAAGGAATTCATAGAGTTGAAAGATCGCCTCTGCACGGCACCAATTCTTGCGTTACCAGATTTGCAACAACCATTTGAGGTTGAGACAAATGCCTTTGACTATGCTATTGGGGCAGTCATTACTCAACACAGGCATCCAGTGGCATATCATAGTGAGACACTTTCAAACACAGTCCAGAAGTATCCCACTTATGACAAAGAGATGTATTACATTATATAGGCCTGTCGACAATGGAAGCATTACATTTTGGGGAAGGAAATGGTCATTCACACAGACCACCGACCCCTGCAGTTCATACAAACCCAAGGGAAATTGCAGAATGATTGCCATTAGAAGTGGTCTACATACCTGCAACAGTTCCATTTGAATATCAAGTATAAGAAGGGAAGCACCAATAATGTTGCAGATTGCCTCAGTCGACCATTGATCATGGAGTTAACCACCGTGCTCAACTCTTGTGGGCACGAGACTTCTGATTGGCCACTTCTCTACAAAAGTGACCGAGAATTTGGCCACACATACTAGACACTCTTGGAGGGTCGGCATGTTCCAGATTTTCACCTCCAAGATGCCTTGTTATTCCACCTAGGTCACCTTTGTGTTCCTTCAAGTGAGTTAGCCAAGATGATTTGGGAAGCACACTACAGTCGGGCTACTGGGAATTTCATGGTCGAGAAAATGGTGGCAGTACTACAAAAGTATTTCTATTGGCCGAATCTTCGACAGGATGTCTGGAAGTACATCAGATCATGCACTGCCTATGCCATTACCAAACAGATCATCAAGAAGCAAGGCCTCTATACCCCATTGCCTACGCCTATTCAACCTTGGGAATCCATCTCCATGGATTACATGTCAAGCCTTCCTTCCACTAAGCATGGAAATGATTGTGTTTTTGTGGTCATCGACAGGTTCTCGAAGATGGCCATTATGGCATCTTGCAAGAAGAATATCACAGCAGAAGCCACTACTAAACTCTTCTTTGAATGAGTGTTGGTGCACTTTGTGATCCCACAGTCTATCATCTCAAATCGGGACATTCAGTTCCTCAGTACATTTTCGTCCAGTCTCTGGTCGATGCTAGACACCAAACTCACTAAGTCCATAACTTTCCATCCTCAAACTGATGGCCAGACAGAGGTTGTCAACAGGATGACTGTACACATTCTGCACATGTACAACTCAAAGCATCCACGCACATGGGACAAGAGCCTCCCATATGTTAAGCACAACTACAACTGAACTATTCACAGCTTGACTGGCCACAACCCTTTTCAGGTCGGCTTCGGATTCCAGCCACTATGTCCCATTGATGTGGCCATGCCATTTGTAGCTACTCACATAGATTCAGCTCATGTCTAGTCAAAAACAGATAAGGCAGCCAACTTCATTGAGCACATCCAACATATTCGCCAGTAGGTCCATGAAATTTTGGAGAAATAAAATTCCAAGTACAATCAATGACATGATCAACATCGGGTGCCACACAAGTTTCAGGTGGGCGACAAAGTCTGGTTACATTTGCAAAAGGAACACCTTACCGGAGCTTATCGGAAACTAAGACCACTTTGATATGGTCCTTGCACCATTACCAAGGTTGTGGGAGACAATGCATTTGAGCTCAGCATTCCCCCATTCCTTGGCCTACACCCACTGTTCAATGTGGACTGCCTTCAGCCATACTTTCCACCATTAGTATACACAACCGACATTGCAGAACAACTCACACCCACAGAGTTAAATCCAGGTTGCACGGAAAAAGCTGCAACTGATCAGATCATGGACACATAGATCAATCACACTCGCCAACAGAATATCCAACTTTATCGAGTTTTCAAAGTAGGCCAACTCCTTCACTAGGGCAAATGGCTCACCAAGGACCAAGTTCAGCAGAAGTTTCCTCATCTCATGGAGGAACTCAACACAATGGGGACCATTTCTTCCTAAGGGTGGAGGAATGATCTAGGTGGATATTGGTGGCCACCTCCTAAGTCGACTTGGACCCCCACCATTGTTTCTCTCAGCTTTTTAGTTTCCTTAATTGTAGCACAATTTACTATTTTTAGCATTTTTTCGGGTCCTCAAGTTCCAGAGCCGTTTTGAGGCCCCAAACGACGTTTTTTGGGAAAACTGGGAGCAACATTGGTCCATGGACAGATGTTTCTCTTCCCAAAGTTATATTTCTCGGATAGATCTTTGTAAAGAGATATTGTGCACGTCAAACAGAGATCATATGACAAAGTTATGACCCCGGGAAGTTAATTTACCAATTACCCAAACGGGGCCCACAGTTTGGTGTTTCATCTTCTAGGGTTAGTTTTTTGGATGTTTAGGGTTTTCCATTGTTTCTCAACAATAAATAGGCCTTCGAGCCTCATTGTAACACAGTTTAGAGGCATGTAGCCGCCACATCTCTTCTCAGAGATAAGCTACCATCGCCCTAGCTGGTTTATTTCCATTTCTGTTTGTAAGCATATTCAAGTATTTTACATTAATGAAATGAAGTATTATTTCCGCTAAATCTCTGTGTTTATGGTTATCTCTGTAATTTGTTGCATTCTTGTTTAAATCAGAATCAGATATTGAAATGGAGTTGGGAGAATTGACCCAAAACTAAAATGTCAACTGTGACAATGTATGATAAACAAAGAGACAAGTATATTTCCCAACTTGAGAGCCACTAAGATGAAGTGGAAGAGTGTCATTTTCAAGAGGGACTCACTGGCATTAACAAGTTGAGTATCCCATTGTCCCAATTTTCCCAACCATTACTGGTCAATACCTCTTTATTTTTCACAATATTAAGGATGATAACATATGTTTGATTTGTAAGTTCATCCTTTTGATGAATCCGTTTGAGAATATTTAATGAACTGAGAGAAGGAGTGGTTCATTCTCATCATGATCGATGAGTCCATCATTGTTTGATGTTTTAACTACTCCAACGAAGGTGAAAACTCAACATATTTTTCATGTTTCAAGAGTTTTAAAATTAGGGGAAAAAGAAAACTCCAAATGTTCCTTTTTGTAGGTAGTCTCTTGAGTCCTAAAAGGTAGAAGAAAATACTCAAGAGAACCTCTTATCCATGTTAGACTAAGGTATTCCTTTTTCGTAAGTAGTTTATCTTAGTACATAAAAGGGCTAAACTTATATTGAGTAGACTTTTTTTCATTTATGTTGATAAGTTTGAAAACAAAAGTGCTCGAAAATATTTTCATATTTAGGGAATATAAAAAGTGCTGAAAGAGTACTCCTCCTAGAGGAACGAGTGGTATAAAGGGTAGCAACTTGTTTTGATCATGATGGAACTTCTCAAAACATGTATAGGTCAAGAGGGAGGCTACTAATACCACTCATTGCAACGACTCCTCAGGAAAGGGTAAAAACCACCAAGTGAAAGTGTATGATCGATGAAGCACATGGTGACATGGAATGAGAAAAATAAGGTTCATCTGGGAAAAATAGGCTAATAAAAAATTTCAATCACGAGAGATAGGATGAGAATGGTTTCATTTTGACACAAGCTTGAAGCATGGGAAAGTATGCTTGAAGGTGGTTTCATTTCTACGCAATCTTGAAATAGAAAAAAATTATGCTTGAAATAGGTTGGCATGCTGCCAACATAATGATGCAATTCGATGTACATGCCCCCCAAGCTTAATTTCATTCACCTAAATAGACTACCGATTACTAACAGGTGGATGGAATGAAGGTTCATTTACAAGATAAAGTTAAATACTTGACTCGGAATTTGTGAGATATAGTCAAAGAGTTGAATTAGAAGGGGATAAGTTTCACTTTTTAATGAGCTTGACACAATAAAAGAACTATTCTCATGAACTCGTTTCATTTTTTAACAAGATTGAAACAAGAAAGGGAACTATACTCTGGAGCTTGTTTAATTTCTTAACGATCTTGAGACAAGAAAAAGAACTCTTCTCTGGGAACCTTGTTTCATTTTTTAACGAGCTTGACATAAGAAAAAGAACTCTCCTCCGACATAGTGTTTTATTTTTTAATGATCTTGACACAAGAAAAGGAACTGGGGTCCAAAATTAGATCATGGCCTCCAAGAGACCATGGCGTCCAAGATGTTCTCATCAGATGGAAGAACAACACTTTGGAAGGGATACATATCAAAGGATCCAAGAGAAATATGAAGCTCCAATGCCCCTAGTAAATGATTCATCATATCACCTACTAGATCTAGGTCGAAAGAAGTTGAGCAGATAGTGAAATTCTTATCTTCATTTGTAGGTATATGAATGGGATAATTTTCCACATAGTTAACCTATGACGGGGAAGATACCACTCGCACATTTGGAATGCTTAGGGAAGTAGGATGATTGCATGTCAAATAAGGACCAACAAATGAAAGTTGTTCAATGGTCACAATCCTTCTATCATGTGGGAAGCACATAACTCAAAAGGGTGTGGACACAACAATATTCATAGTATAAATATACTCTCGACCCAGGAGAAAATTGAAGTCCAAAGGGTCCATGATGACCATAACATCAATAAATTCATTTTTTCCTATCAATGTAACAAGAAATTGAGGAAGGATCCATGAGGGTTGAATGATTCTTTTGTTAAAAGCTAGCAAATAAAAAGTGACATACATACGTTGCGGGGAACCCAAAGCTTGGCAAGCAGTGGAGGATAGAATACTAATATAATCTCCCTCATCTATAACAATGTGATGGATATTCTTATCATAAGCCTTTACCATGATCTTAAAAGGCATGTAAGAAGGGATACAAGGTTCTTTCAATGGACTCTAATCAAAGGAAATTATCTGTTTCTTGGGAGGGTGTTTTGTGGGAATAGGAGAATGCTCGCTTGTACAGTAGAATCAGAAGAAACAAGAATAACCTAAGCGGTATGATCCTCATTATCTTTGGGACAATTGAGATCAACTGAAGGTGGAATTAGGTCAATAATTTTCTCAATCAATGGTTGGTCAAGAATGGCCTTACGGGATTCATGTTCAGAGAGAGTAGGATTGATTGGATTCAAATTTTGATCAATCACTTCATCAACTAGTGGAGGATTGGGAGAAAGCTTCTAGTAACTAGTTGGAAGTTGTTGGTAAGAAGACGTAAGGTTTTCCAACACTTTTGTGTATTCATCCATATAACGAAAAAGGTGAATAGGATGATTCCCTTCACATAACTTACAAATAAATTTTACTTTACCCTTTTTCCCATGGACCTTACTATCACTAGTTCAAGGTTTATCACCAACATGATCTCTGGAGGTTGATGAACAAAGATGATGTTAGCTCGTATACCACAGTTCTAATATCTTGAAAGTACTAGGACAAGCTCTAATAAGGTGGTCACTCGTAGATAATTTGAAACAGAATTTGACTTTGTGGGGTTGATTGGAATTTTTCTCCATACTAGTTGCATCGGTAGCAATGGTTTGTTAGTTCCCCTCACCTTATTTAGCTTCTTATTCTTCGTCCTCTTCTTCTTCTTCTTCTTCTTCTTCTTATATTTATAGTTACTACAATCAAGACTTTCACCAGACGAGGATGGAGAAGGGGGTGAAGAAATAACAGGTGAAGAAGGTAAAGGGTCAACTTTAGGATCAACTTGTTAAGTTGGAGGACTAGTGTTTGATAAGAAGTTTGGACATTCTGAACCATAGGGGTTGAAAACAACCAAATTGGAAAATCAATGTTAAATTCAAGAAGGGACAATTTTTCCATATAAGGAGCACCAATATTTCCAAAAAAACTAGAAAGGACCAGGATTCCCTTCAAAGGGGTTTTCTTAACTAGTGGGACGGGGAAATGTTGCCATTAGTCTCAACCTAATATCTACTAAGGATTTTTTCTGTGGTAAGGATGTCATTTCACGGTGAGTTAATTGATTTTAGAAATTAAAAACAAAAAGAAATAAAAAAGGGATATTTAGGCAAAAGGGTTTACTAAGAAACTGTGAACTACAATATACAACCTTGAAGAATGAAGGATTTATGTACGGAAAGGAAATTTCCCAGAATGTTGTGTTTAGTGTATCATAGTGTACATGGCAATTGACTCAGGTTCCTATGGATGGATAGCAACCTATGGTGGACTTCCAAAATATCCTCGACAATATGTGAAAGTGCAATTCGTAGTAGTGTTGTCTAATGCATAACTATTTGATGGGAGCGTTCCCATATACTTTTCATGCTTAGAGTGCCATCCAATATACCCATAGGTACGTGAAGTACGATCTGATACACTTACATACATGGAACATGATATCACCCCCGAGATACAACATTGGCAAACAACGACAACTCCTACATTTAATGACGTCGGAACACATCTCTAGCCTAGACCTCTAAATTTTTGTGTTAATGTTACAAATGCTCCTTAGGTTGATTCAAAATATTTTAAATCTTATCTTTGATTAAGTTTCAATTTCATGGCTCACTGCGAATTTCACCTAAATATCCTAAAATGGAAGCTAGCATGAAAAAATGGAAACTTTCACTTTCAATGAGAATCTATCTAAAGGAGATAAGAGACAAAGAATATGCAGCAAACAATAACTAAGTGAAATTCACTAAAATGCAATTGTTCCAATTCGAATTTACTTGCAACAACCTAGATTCCAATGGAAAGAGATTTTTTTTTTATCAATTTCCTCTTAATTTTTGAAATGAGAGAAAACTAAGATGTATGTCTAATCATTGATAAAAGAAAAAAATTTCGAATCATGACTAAAACTCCAATTCTTTCAAGAATTCAATGACTAAACAAATTAGTTCACTAATTACCTAATGAAAATAACAAAGGAAAATCTAAAAAATATCTCATAAATGGAAATAACACCATAAGAAAACCATATGGAGGCTTCCGAGAGACACTAAGCCACTTACAGACACAAGGAAGAGAGGCTAGAAGAAGGATCGACATAAAACAAACCAAAACAAGGAAAATTTTCACATGGAAAAGGGATCAATGGAGGTGCTTAAGGGATGCCAGTGCTATAAAATGTAGGCAAAGAGAGGGATAGTGTGCACAACATCACAGGTGCAAGGAAGGCTCAATTGCATTACGACACATAGTCTCTAGACTAGAGGGTGTGTTGATCAAGGAAACTGAAGTTCTAACACAAAAAATGCAATGGAATCTCAATGACAGGTCTTCTTATATTTGATAAGGACTGAGGGAAACTATAAATATCAAAAAAAGAGGGAAAAAAAACACTAAGGGAAAGAAGAAACCACCAAGGGATTGAGTCAATACCCATTGGAGCCGCCTATTTGCTATACAGAATCTACGAATGTGGATATAAGTGTGTTCTCTAGGCTTGGTGGACTGACCTAGAACAACAAAAATAAAATGGCATAATGTCTTCCTTAAATTAATTGAATGATGGGATGAAGCCCACCTGGAATCCTTCAGAACCTTTGCTCCTTCCTTGGCTTGTACGCTCAAATCTTAGCTTTGATAACTACAATTAGAACCTGCAAAATCAAACAAGACAAGCCAAATATCTATGACATCTATGTAGCATAATTCAATCACTTCATTTAATATATCAACATGGTATTGAAATACATGAAATCATAACATCATAGATAAAAAAATAGTTTACTATTTGTATTGATACATATTGAGAGAGTTACAACCAAAAATAGGAGTTGATCATGTACAAGAGCTCCCCAAGTTGACTTGTGCCTTTCATGCCACAAAGCCTATCTCTATGTCACCCTAATGCATGGAATAATAAATCTCAAAGAAACAACAAGAAGGTACAATCAATCTCCAAAATCCAACCGCTTGCCCATGGATGGCTCTAAATATATAGATGTGGGAGGTAGTTCATGAATTCATATCCATTTACCAATCTATGCTTGACATCCAAAAGTGATGGGAGGATGAGCTCAAGGGATAAGATGTTGATTTGTCCAAGGTGCAATAAGATAGGATTTGGATGTTTATCCAAGGTAAATGGTTGAAACAACCTCATGAATCATCCAGAAGAGGAGCATTTAGGATTATTTTTATTTTTACTGAATTTCTAGAATCAAAGCACTCGCAAGATTGATCAAACTTCTAGTGATTAGCACAAATGCAGAGAGGGTCAAATTGGTAATCAAAGCTAGTCCCTAAAGGGCCTGGATGCGTCGGGCCTTAAAATATTGGAAACTTAGCAGTCAAGAGGAGAAACATAGGGATTTCACAGAGTCATTCTTAGGGCTTTGTGTAGGGACGATGACAATATCTTGAAGGATGTGAATTGATCCTGTTTGAAGGCCTATTGGCCAGATGTGACAAAATGGCCTATAACAAGACCATTTGTCCAAAAAGCATTTTTCAATTTCTTTAGGACATATCTTTAGAAATCAATGTCTAGTGACTTCGACCATATAGCTACCTCATCTTCCAAATAATACCCTATGTAGATGCTCCAAAGTAGTGGGAACTGAGACTTGTGAGATTGTATAATTTTTTCAATAGTGTGACCATCATCACATCCTATAAAAATCAACTCATTAGAAGCCATGAAGTAGAATGAGGGCTTTGAAATAAATTACCTATTTTATTTGGCAAATTTAAAATGACCAAAATTTAGTCAATATGGCTTAGAATCCTTATTATAGCTTGTTTTCAAAAAGAATGTCCATTCTATTTTTCCCATGTGATTGAATTCCCAGTCTAGGAATTCTGGAAACTCAGATTTGCCCTGTAATTATCCTCTCAAAAAATTTTATGAAAAAAGAGGTGATTTTAAATCAACGATATCTCCCAGATCCAAACTCCAATTCGACAGATTTTTTTTTTTGGAATTGGGTTATTTTTCAAGATGATCTCATATAAACAATCCATTTTCTGAAATTATGCATAAAAACTACCGAAAAGTACAAGAAAGTCATCTTCCATGAATTGTCATAAGGAAAATTTCTGCAACACAACTATTTTAAATCAATGATACCCCCCTCATCTGGAGTTTGATTCAGCCTACTATTTTTTGAATTTGGGTATTTTTTCTCATTGAATTCAAATCTATTATTTTTTTTTTGTAAAATTTTCATGAAAATATTCAAATCTGATATCAAAAATCCATGCCCAAAAACATTCCTGCAAAAAATGAAAAAACAAATCTCACCTCTCTGTCAAAGAAAGAGATATAGCTCCACTTGTAATATATTTGACCTAAAAAAATATATCAATGGAAAATACATCGCGTAAATCACACAAGAGATGATAGAACTAAAATATTTTATTAATGGAAAAACCCTTGAGGTAAGGTAACAACATATAATTACTCGTTAAGGAAGGAGGTCACTCAACAAGACATATACTTGTCAATACAAAATTGATACTTCAAATCCCTCAATGGAGAGTCTCTAGCCTCTATATCATGCTTCATACATACAATATCATGGGTAATTACCCTAGGTCTCTAATTACCATATATCCAATACAATGGGCTTATCACTTTATTCCCTAACTACTTGTGATCCCATGCATAATGTGGGTTAACAACTTTATTTATTAATTATGGCCCATTTATTTATCATCCTTACATTACATTATTCCCACCTAACTATACTACATTATGTGACAGACATGTTTTGGTCATGATGTAGACTTAGTATTATTTGTGTAGATCTATTATCAACTTTGACATAATTGTGAAAATCTCTCGGTTGTTTTTAGTGTAGGGGTCTATAGCCGAGCCATGGAAAAGTGGCATAGATCTTTCCACCACATGAATAGAACTATAATATTTCAGTCATAACTACATGCAAGAAAGGCTTTTTGGATGCACTTGGACCCTCCCAACTGCATGCATTGTGTGTCCAGGTTGTGGCTGGGAGCTAACATTTGTGCAGAAAAGTTCCATCTCAGGGATTCATCACAAGGGGTAGTTGTCATACTCCTAAGTGGTACGGCATCTCTGATAGGTGGTAGTAATGGTTCTTAGCTCATGTTTACCTTAGAGATCTTAAAAAGCAGGTAAATGTGGGATGAGGTGGTTACAGAGTGGTATTAGAGCGAGGTTGCAATGCTAAACCTTGCGGGAAAAGCATATCATATTGTTGTTGCAGTTATATGCATGATAGATGTTAGTTAATTATTGCGGTTATATGCACGTGCATTAGATAGTCACACATGGTAGTTAATTTTTGTGATATGAATTGTGATCACATGCATGAAGATCTTTCATATTGTGCTTGAGTTCTTGATATTATTATGTATCATGCTAATCTGGACTCACTTATGCATATGTACTATCCTCCCCTGAGATATATTGAGGTATGATTGTAATTATGTCTTCTATTTGGTTTATATAATAGGGTCTGTTTGTAGGAAATATAAGATCAAATATGAAGAGAAGAGTAGTGGACTACAATTAACATGACTCCCCTTAAAATCCTGATGTGAAATCAGTGGAATGGGAAAGGTTAGTTATGAAACAAGGAGAGGGGTATTCTCCTGATCTAACAGATACACTGAGAATTCTAAGGGCACAACTTTGAAGTTGAAAGGAAGGTAATAACAAGTTTATTGAGGGACATGAAATAATTGTAGGGGCTCGGGAAAATAAATCGAAGGTTAATGCAATCATCCTCTGAAGCCTTTTATATTTGTGTGGAGCACTGGAAAGGTATGTTTTTGACGAACAATTTAGTGACTTTTCAGTAAAAATTGTAACCCTTTCTGCATAATGAATTAAAGAAATAAAGAATTTTAATAGAATGTGTGAGAATTAGTATGGAAAGCTTAATCGCTGATAATTGTCATTTTTCTATGCAGGAAAAGGTGGAAACGAAGAGCTGCCATCCAAAAGGGAAAGACAAAGGAGGAATAACTGCTGTCCCTCTAGAAAGAAACAGGATGCAAACGAGATCGAACAGATCGAAGCAGAATGACCCAGGGAAGAAAGAAGGGTTACCAATTCAGCAGAACAGGGAAAGAAAAGTAAAGGATTAACGGCTTGGCGAATCCCTCAGGATCTTCGATCCTGAGGGATCGCTGTTTTGCTTATTTTTGTTACCTAGATACCTCCACCGTTACTTTTATAAAAAGGAACAACACCGTTAAGCAAAGGGACTTTTTTATGTAATCTTAAGTTTCAGACTAAACTTTGATCATCGACTCTCACTGAGACTTGGTTTGCTGTACATTTGTTGATGCGTTAATATAAAAGACTTGGTGTCTATTTCATCTCTGCGTTTGGAGTAATCTAAGGCGGTGTACCATTGGAAGCTAAGGGCCTGGCTCCGAAGGACACTTGCTTTTGTATCATTATAATTTGATTTCTGCGTGATTTGCTTATCTTTATTGCTTAGCAATCTGACATGATTTTTATATGCTATTCCATGCTCTGTTCCAACTAATTCATTAATGGTTTCTTCAGGAGATTTATGTAGTGACTTTGTATCATATGAGTGAATCCTTTCAGAGTTGATTGCATGTTATCAATCTAAGCCAGCTATTTCTGTTACAGAGCATTTGTACTAAATATTACTGTTATTGGATTCGTGTGAAATCCCAATCATTGGAATCCGGAAGTAATGTTGTTCTATTTGGAAACATAGTCATATCTTCTTTAACCATCAGATTGCTATATTAGCGTGGTGTGTGTATATATGGTTGATGCTTGCTGTTCCATAATTTATCAGTAAAGTACATTCCATCCAATTTGCTTTAAGAGAGAAGATTGCTATTTTATTGCAGAATGTGAGTTTGGCTCAATAGAGCAAGTTTAGTTCTGACTCGCGAGACTTAGTTTATTTGATTGCTGTTCCATTTACTGCTGTTCCATTTACTGTTGTTCTATTTCAGACTTGCTGTTCCATTTCCTGTTTGCTGTTCCATTTTACTTTCTGCCGTTCTATTTACTTGCAATTGCTGCTTTGGTGTGAGAGAAGGTCTAAGGCTGTAGAGAGCCTCAGCTGTCGCTGCCTAGCTCCCAGACCTATGGTCCATGCTCTAATTTCCTTTCCATCAGTTTCTAGAGGGATGGGTTATCGCTTCCGCACCCTTGACTGATAAGCTGCCTTGTGTGATTTTATGCCTTTAAAGTAATCTAGTCTAGCATCCGTTTACCCTTGTATTTTCTGAACATTGTACTGCTAAGCATTACTCTGACGAATAGCCTCGGATTGAGATACTCTTTGCAATAACAAATCGTTCCCGGATTGACTTATTAATGTGGCATAACTAGAGGTGAAAGAGACCCTTGTTACAGCTCTACATTTTGGCGCCGTTGCCGGGGAAAGAGTATAGCCATTTGTCTTTTACAGAGTAGTGTACGAGTTTGCTAGGGGAGAGTTGGATTTTAAAAACGAAAGGTAAGAACCTGCGTACGGAGCATGTAAAATCCCTGCTCCACCGTCCGCTTTCCTAGCAGAATTGTGGGTTGAGTAGGATCTGGTAGTTTATAGAGTGCATGACCAAGCAGAAAAAGCCAGAAAAAAAAATCAAACCTCCATTCAAACCCGAAAAAGCCAAAGGGCCAGTGACCCTTGGCCGAACAACCTTCATAGATGAAATCTATAAGAAAACTGAATCTCAGCCATTAGTAGGGCCCAGGAAAACCAATTCTAAACAGCCTACTAGTTCCCTTCAGGCCGCAGGATCACCATCTGTAGCCTTCGCTGAGGTGCATAGTCAGACTAATGAACAGGACTTTCAAGAAATTGAAAATTCTATTCCAGAACGACTGCAGGAAGGGAATCTAAGCAATCTTTGTGAAGGAGAAGGGGAAACAGGGGAAGTTGAGGAGCCAAGATCTCCTCCTAGGATAATTCAGCCATTAAATAGCCCAGATAAAGGGAGCGCTGCAAAAATCATTGTTGGGGGGATTCAATCTCCTCAAACAACAGGGACTTCTATTATTCCAGACAAAGGAAGTGCTATTAAAACAATCCATGTCAAGGCCGTTCCTTCTCAGCCTAGGAATACCCTCCTAGAAATCCCGGAAGGTTATTGGAACATATTCAACCCTATGGCTCAGAATCAACCAAATACTCAAACTTCTACATTACAATATCCTATAGTGGATTCCGCAGCAAATGCTCCTATGAAAGCAATTCCCCTTCAACACATTCCTACATTTCACGGACTTACATCAGAGGACCCTGATGCATTCTTATTTGAATTTCATGTGTTATGCAGGGGATATGATTACACCACTGACCCCCAGAAATTAAAACTATTCCCCTCCACCTTGAAAGGGGTAGCTTTAAGATGGTTTATGGGTTTAGGTGGTGGAGTTATAAATAACTGGGAGCAAATGAAGGAATCTTTCCTAAAGAAATATCAAGATTATTGTAGGTCTAGAGAATTGAAAGATGAAATATTTCAGATGATAGCTAGACCAAATGAAACATTAGAAGAATATGTAGAACGTTTTCAGTATAATTTACAAAGATCTCCATATGCATCATTACCTCTGCCTGATAATGTGTTAAAAACAACATTGATCAGAGGCATGAAGGAGCAATGGATTGAAACATTAAATATCATGGGAAAAGGGGATATTTATCAAGAGAATTTTGCTGACATCATCAACTTATGTATCAGGAGCTCGAGAGGCAGCACAAGGATAAAACCAGCAGAATATGATCGGTTTGTCAGAGATAACAAAATATCAACAGAAGGAGTAACACGTGTAGAACTTGGAAATTTATTAGAAAATTTTAAAACTGATATTCTGGGGACATTAACTACACTACTTGATATTGTGCAGGCTAAACAGAAGCAGATGGAGGCAGAACAGAATTTGGCGATCTTCTGCCCCCGATGTAGAAGAAAACATAGTCATAAGGAATGTCCACTGGATGTAGTTCAAACATGTGCTATCTGTACAAAAGACCACCTTACTGAGAGCTGCCCCTCACTTCCTGGATTGAAGGCAGTATATAAGGAAGCGAAAGAAGAGCCAGAATCAGCATACTTCATTAACAAGCGTCGCCAATGGCAACCAAGGCAATCTGGTATGTTTTCAGACCCAACTTCTTCTTTCCAGCCTCCGCAGTATAATACTCAGCAATATAGTATGTGGAAAAACCAATCTCAACCCCCATTTCCGAACTAGTCATCACAACCCTTTCCTTCTCCAAATCCGTGGATGAATCAGACAAGCCAATTTGGTTGGCCGAATTTTCGCTACGCTCCACCATATTGGCAGAATAACCCATATGCTCCACAATGGACCCCCCCTACTTCACAAGGTTTACCCTGGCAGACAAACAGGCCAAAATCGACATATCAGCCAACAGGAACTATTCCGCTCCCTCAACCGACTCTGCCAGCTCTACAACAAAATCCCCAGTCTAATCTGAGGCCGCAACTCCCAGCCCAACCCAATCCCAATCCAAATAATAGACCGTTCCAATCCCTCCAAATCATAGAATCATCAGAAATCGGACCTGATCTGAGGGAGTGCAATGATCTTCAGATAAGATTTGGACGTATAATAGAAACAGAGGGAGATAAAATAGTTCACATTGAAGATCAGTTACCAACAGAACAGCCGTTACAACAAGAGGGTGTAAATAAGGAGCAGACTCATCAGCAAGAAAGTACATCCTCCCCTCCCTTCCCAGAACGATTAGTCATACCACGACCTATACAATATCCAGACTTTGATATTCTGGGAGAGTTACAAAATCTGTACATAAGAATTCCTTTCCTCCAAGCCATTCAAGACATCCCTATATATGCAAAAACTATAAAAGAATTGTGCATAAAAAAATCAAGGAGGAATGCAACCACTAACCCAAGAATCCAAGTAGTCGGCACTTTATCTGACCTGTTATCAGGAACACCCATTAAATATGAAGATCCGGGAAATCCAATCGCAACTGTTCAAATCTATGGTCAGACCCTGACTAATGCTTTAGTTGATCTAGGAGCTGCAATTAATATTTTGACAACTTCTACTTGCCAAAAGCTCGGCATTACATCGATAGAACCCACTTCTACTTTGTTAGAATTGGCCAACCGATCTGTAGTCCGACCAAAAGGTACTCTATACGATGTCATGGTTTCTATAGATTCCTGGGAATACACAACCGATTTCCTGGTAATTAATCCAAAAACCCAACTAGATGGACACCCGCTAATTTTAGGTAGACCTTGGCTTACTACCGCCGATGCTTACATTGGTTGGCGGCAGGGAAATATGACCATAACCAGAGGACCAGATATTAAAAATCTAGTTCTATACCCTCCAGCACAGCCAAGTCTGACAATGATAAAAACTAACCAGCACCCTGTATCATATCTTACTGACAATATCAGATCACCATTGACTATACAGAAGGCCCTAGACTTTAAAGACCAAACAGAAGATGATGCTATCAATAACTTCATTAGCCAAACTGAATGTAGACCTCACACACAGTGTTTCATGATAGAAGCCGCATTCAATAGCGAACTAGAAGAAGATCCCTTGAAAGATGCGCATGACCAAATACCTGTGACTTCTGTTGCCAATAGTAAAGTAGTAGAAATTGAATCGGGAAAAACTCTAAACATCAATTCCAAACTTACACCGGACCAAGAAATAAAACTCATCCATCTATTATGGAAGTATCAAGAAGCATTTGCGTGGGATTACCCTGATATGAAAGAGATTGATCCCCAATTGTGCACCCACCATATTTATATAGAAAAAGATGCAAGGCATGTCTGTCAACCGCAAAGAAGACTCAACCCTCATCTAAAAGATGTTGTAAAAGCTGAACTTCAGAAACTTTTAGATGTTAATTTTATTTACCCTATTTTTGATAGTAAATGGGTCTCTCCGCTTGTGGTTGTACCCAAGAAGAATGGGAAATGGAGGATTTGTGTGGATTATAGGGAGTTAAACAAAGCCACACAAAAAGATCACTTCCCTCTCCCATTCATAGACCAAGTATTGGACACTTTAGCAGGAAAGAAATTCTTTTCTTTCCTGGATGGCTTCAGTGGATACAATCAGATTCAGATTTTCCCTGAGGACCAGGATAAGACTACCTTTACTTGTCCTTGGGGAACGTTTGCTTATAGAGTTCTACCCTTTGGCCTATGTAATGCTCCTGCCACATTCCAAAGGGCTGTTCTTAGCATCTTTGCACATTGAATAAATGATGGACTTGAAGTGTACATGGATGACTTTACACCATATGGAGATGATTTTGACCCAGCTTTAGACACTCTAGAAAAAGTCCTACAGCGTTGCATTGCTACCAGGCTTTGCTTAAGCCACGAAAAATGTTATATGATGATGACTGAAGGGCTTATTCTAGGACACTTTGTCTCAGCAGCTGGCATTCAGGTAGATCCGGCCAAAATTCAAATAATTTTTCTTATCCCCACCCCACTACTCAAACAGAGGTACGCAACTTTCTTGGATTTTCTGGGTATTATAGACAATTTATAGAACATTATTCACACATTTCTGCACCTCTATATGCACTAACTGGTAATTTTGATTTCATGTGGACAGAAAAATGTGACCGCGCTTTCCAGGAATTAAAGAAGCTTGTATCAACAGCTCTAGTCCTTCGAGGACCAGACTGGAATTTACCATTCCAAATCTCGTCTGATGCCTCAGATACAGCAATCGGTGCAGTCCTTGGGCAAGAAGAGGATAAAAAACCATATGCTATTTATTATATCAGCAAAAATTTATCCCCTGCTGAATTGAATTACACTGTCACTGAAAAAGAATTCCTCGCTGTAATACATGCTGTCAATACGTTTAGACATTATATTACAGGCTATCTCATTATTTTATATACAGATCATTCTGCTATTAAATATTTAGCAAATAAGCCTGTTACAAATGCTAGAATAACTAGATGGTTGATCTTATTGCAGGAGTTCGATATCACAATCAAGGATCGACCCAGAAAAGAAAACCCTGTAGCTGATTTTCTCTCACGAATACCAAAATCAATTGAGGCAGCAGCAGTGGAAGACCAATTCCCGGATGAGCACCTGTTTGCCATTGCTGTTCAAACACCCTAGTATGCTGACGTTGCCAATTACCTTGCAGTAGGTAAGCTACCAAAACACTTAACCCCTAATGAACGTAAGCAGATTGTTCAGAAGAGTACTCGATTTTCGTGGATTGGGGGCCATTTGTTCCACACAGGGGCAAACATGAAAATTAGCAGATGTATTCGAGAAGATGAAATTTTCGACATCTTAAAAGCCTGTCATGACGGACCATGTGGGGGACACTTTGCTGAAAAAAGAACAGCACATAAAGTATTGCAGACAGGATACTACTGGCCTACAATTTTTAAGGATGCAAAGAAATTTGTCCAAGCCTGTGACAGCTGCCAGCGAGCAGGACGACCTGGTCAAGCCGACAAAATGCCTCTGAGGCCACAATTAGTCATTGAACCATTCGAACGATGGGCTCTTGATTTCATTGGACCCATCAACCCATCATCAAATCAAAGAACATATATCTTGGTAGCCACAAAATATGCCACTAAATGGGTTGAGGCCGAAGCGTTGCCTAGAGCTACAGAAGATTCTGTAATACAGTTCCTATTCCATTTGTTTGTACGTTATGGCCTTCTGAGAGAAATAATTACAGATGGAGGACCACAATTTTCCGGAAGCAAATTAGCTGCAACACTTAACAATTATCACGTCCAGCATAAAATTACTACCCCATATCACCCGCAGGCGAATGGGCAAGTAGAAAGTAGCAATAAGGTAATAGAATCAATTTTAACAAAAACCATTGCTTCACATAGGCGTGATTGGGCCGCCCGACTACCTGAAGCACTCTGGGCTTATAGAACCACATGGAGAAGTACCACTGGTTATTCACCCTATCAATTAGTGTTTGAAAAACAACCTATTTTCCCCATAGAATTCGAAATCCAAACGTTACGAACTGCACAGGAAGTTGGCCTAGATTTAAGTGAGGCGCAAATTAATCGATTACAGCAGATTAATGAATTGGACGAAATAAGGCTCTCTGCATTACAGAATACAGCACTTATTCAACAACAGCGAGCTAAATGGCATGATGCACTTATCAAGAACAACGTCTTTCACGAAGGGGACTAGGCTCTGTTATATGACTCTCGGTTTCAGAACTTCTCGGGGAAACTGCAGACTCGTTGGTTGGGACCATACGAAATCCGAAAAGTGCATGATAATGGGACCCTTACTCTGATCACAATCGATGGTTCTGGATATGCATTCAAGGTAAATCGCCACCGAGTTCGTCTCTATCGCAGGCCACTCACTCGGGAATCCTTCTGTCAGCAGCTACGTCAAGACACTGATATGGAAATTTTAGGAGAGGAAGTAAAATCTTCCTCACCTGTAATTCAGTAAGGAATGCATTTTTTTTTCCTATGACTTGTACATAAGTTCTTGTATATACGTTTTCTTAACATTTTTTTGATCTTTCTCTTTTTTTAATTTTGATTTTTGCATTCAGCGTGTCTTTGCTGTTCCTTTTCCAAAAGGAACAACATTTGCTTGTTTTTGTGTTTCTGCTGTTCCTTTTCAAAAGGAACAACATTTCTGAGTTTTTGCTGTTCCTTTTCAAAAGGAACAACATTTGTAATTTTCTGCTGTTCCTTTTCAAAAGGAACAGCTTTTGTGAAGTTTTTGCCGTTCCTTTTCAAAAGGAACAACATTTGTGAGTTTTTGCTGTTCCTTTTCAAAAGGAACAACATTTGTGAGTTTTTGTTGTTCCTTTTCAAAAGGAACAGCATTTGTGAGTTTTTGCTGTTCCTTTTAAAAAAGAACAGCATTTGTGAGTTTTTGCTGTTCCTTTTCAAAAGGAACAACATTTGTGAGTTTTTTCTGTTCCTTTTCAAAAGGAACAGCATTTGTGAGTTTTGTTGTTCCTTTTCAAAAGGAACATCATTTGAGAGTTTTTTCTGTTCCTTTTCAAAAGGAACAGCATTTGAGAGTTTTTGTTGTTCCTTTTCAAAAGGAACAACATTTGAGAGTTTTTGCTGTTCCTTTTCAAAAGGAACAGTATTTGAGAGTTTTTGTTGTTCCTTTTCAAAGGAGACAACATTCATGATCTTCGGCTGTTCCTTCTAAAAGAACGACATCTCAACTATTTGTTTTGCGTGGATTCTTCTCTCCTGTTCCTTTTTCAAAAAGAACACCGTAGCCATGTTTTTGCTCTCTGTGATGATTTATATTGAGGATGCTTTTAGCCATGTTCTCTCCAGTCTTTAAGATACAGCTATGCACTTATGCAATGAACATAAATTACGACATACCGAAGTCAGCAGATCATAGATCGCTATCTTTATAGGGCCTAGTATTGATAAGAGGACAAGAGGAGGGACATACTTACCTCTCATCTCCGTTGTCATTGACTTATTCCCATTGTTTTGATTGGTTATCTTTATCATGGTGATTTCCTTAAAAATTTTCTTTGATTATTACTTAGGGATAAGAGCAGAGGATTCATATCTTCCTGTTGAGATGATAAGAGTTCTTCCACCATTCCCACTCTTAAGGAGTGCTGAACCACCCTTATGTGTAAATAAATAAGAAAAAAGTGTTTTGCAAAAAGAAAAAATGAATATGGATTGTCAAATGCAGGATAGGGGGTCTCATCACGAGCCAGCCTACCATGATCATCAGGATGGAAGTGAAGTGGCATTCCCAATATGGCCACCACACCAGGGATATGGTCCAAAAGGTACACTAAATAAACAGACCTTGGAATAGGGGGTCTCATCACGAGCCGGCCTGTCCACGTTTCGCACCTTCCTTGTGAATGGCATTATGGCTACCTGGTTACCAAGCCAGCATAATGGCCTGCATTTCGACAATTTTTTTTTTCAAAATACACACAAAGGATCATGGTTCCGAGGGTGAAATAAACAACTCTGCCAAGGTTATGAACACCTGTCGGCAGCAGAGCTCTGTTAATGGTATCGAAGTCATAATGGCTACACCAATAGGTATGATATTAATACTTCTTTGTCTCTTATATCCTATAAATAATTCATATTTTATGTCCCAATGAATATATCGCATGAACACTCATTACCACCAATCATGGCAAAGGAACTGACAATGACCTCTGGAGACTTCGTACGATTGACAGACGTCCCATCCCCTGGCCTCACATCATATTACGCAGGCTCTTATGTAAAACGCGATCCACCTTTTTGCCTCGATTTCGGTATTTCGTTGTCCATCTAAAACATGGCGTAATTTTATATGCTGTTCCTTTATGACTGGTTACACGATGGCTGCTGCTCCTCTATTTGACGGCTGGGGCAGCCTATCACATCGCGGGGGGGAAGGTAATCTCATTACTCCACGAGTTACGTGTCAGCACACCATTCGGGGTAGATAGTGTACGAAGGTATGGCATGGTTTAACGGTATGATAATTCTATTTTACGCAAAGTTGCCATCCACAATCCATTTTTGTTGCATACTCTATTTTTTTTGCGACGATCACCCTCTCTGCGTCTCAAAACAGCACAGGCAGTTGCTGTTCCATTGGAAATTCTTAGTGGAACCATGGGAGGAAAGGAAATCCGAAGCGAACCTCAGGAATTGACAGTCTCTGCTGCTGCCCGGGAGATCCTGGAAAAGGCTGGATGGCTGAATTATTTCAGTCGCCTACAAGAATCAAACGAGACAGTGGCGTTGGAATTTCTGCAAAACTTGCAGGAGGACTACTCCATAGTAAGAGAAAGGCGGATAGCGGTCACTGATGATGTAATTGCAGAAGTCTTAGGACTACCAGCCACCGGACCTGTATGGATGATGAGGAAAGAAAGACTACAAAAGATTATGGAGATTTTCCAGGATGAAGGCGAAAGCTTGACAATTAAGGGGAAGGGAGTTCTGCCAGCAACGTTAGGAGAACCCTGGACCGAATTAGCAAAGATAGTGCAGAGCTACATTACTTGCGAAGGAAGGAAAGACGTGGTAAGACCACGTTATCTTAAACTCTTAGTTGTTTTGAAAGAAAAATGTTCTGTAAATCTGCCTGCACTTTTAAATTCACTATTGCATGATGCGGTCCAAAGCCTGAAAAAGGCACAGCACGTAGAAGCAGTTGTTAGCCACCATGGATTGATTCGATTGATAGTAAGCCATAGTCTCACTCAACAGTAGAGCAGCTGGGAGGAGCTCATTGCATTGATTGAGGGGGAATTGGTTGCACCATCCCCAAAACCTAAACATTCCTCTAGCACACCGGAACGATCAGAGAAACGCAGAGAATTGGCAGCAGAAAAGCGTGTTGCTCCAAAACGTAAACATTCTTCAAGTACACCGGAGCGACCAGAAAAACGCAGAGAATTGGTAGAAGAAAAACTTGTTGCTTGTACACCTGAACAACCTGAGAAACCAAGAAAATCAGCCCGGCTAGCTCGAATACGAGGGAGGCTGGAAAAGATTCGGGAAAGCACCAGCCAGCCAATCGAGATTACAGATGAACCTCCAGAACCAGAAGGAGGACCTTCCGAAGAAAATGTTGGACAATCTGGGGGCGATGCTGAGCAAGCCGGAGAAGGAGGCGAGGAGGGAGAAGTGCACTCCGAAACAGAAATAGAAGCTGAACACTCCAAGGCAGTCACTGAGCAGGACAATCAGGAGGAGGAAGTAGTACAGCTGGAGAGCAGCCCGCTGCGAGACCCTATGGGCAAAGATGAATTGGCCGCAATCCTGGCCAATATGGGGGAATATGGCCAACCCTCCAGCCCAGCAGGTCCTCCCGATGGACCTCCAGAGGAAGACATACCTGAGAAATCACATGCAGAAAAGGCAGGAGAAGAAAACCTGCCTGTTCATGAGGAAGAAATAAGGGACACCAATCGGGAAAAATCTGTTCCCAAGGCACCAGAAGAAATTCTAGACGGAGTAGGAGCAGATTTAAGGGCCAGTCATAAGCCCTCTGCTGAGGCAAGGGAAATCAAGAAATTAAGGAGAAAACAACAGAGGCTGCTGAACACTATAGCCCAGCTCTGACAGCAAATTCGGATTCTGAAAGCCAATCTGAGGATACAAAGGACCACAAGGAAAAGAGAAAGGGTCGCTGCAGCAAAATCCCGTAGAACAAGAAGACGAAGGACTTACAGCCGCCCTGTTGGTCAAAACCCTGCTGGAAGACCTACTGCTGTTCCAAATGACGTTGAAGAACACACTGTTGTTCCAAACGATGTTGAAGAACAGACTGCTGTTCCAATTGACACTAAAGAACATATGGTCGTTCCAAACGACGTTGAGGAATAGACTGCTGTTCCAATTGACACTGAAGAACGGACTGCCGTTCCAATTGAGGCAGAGGGACAGGATGATGTTCCATTAACAGGGGAACCACAGCAACCTTTCATTCGTGTTAAGAAAGAAAAGGAGAATAAAGAGATCCAAACAGAGGCACCACCCTCAGGGGTAATTCGGGTTCTGAACTCCAAACAGTATAACAAAAAGGTTCAGGTAAAACTCCCGGCCTCTACGGCTCTATGGAAAAAGGATCCGAAAACAAGAACCTTGCACAAGATGATGAAGCAAGCTCAGCAAGAAACTGAATAGCTGAGAGAACAAACAGTCCCTCGGGAGAAATATGAAGAGTTGCAACAGCAACTTCGGGATATGAGTCAGTCCGAGAGCCAGGCCTTCGAAGGCTGGCAAAAGGAGCAAGAAAAGGTTGCCAAGGTAACTCGTCGATTAGATATTGTTGTTAGGCAGATGGACACTGTGTGTTCTTTGTATAATGACGTTCTGGCCTGTAGGGCCCCTGCTAAAAACTATGCTTTATTTTTGCTTGAACGATATTTACGATTAAAGATAAAAGCTGTCAGGGCGGGTGCCCCTATACTAATCAATACTGTTAATGATTTTATAGATTGTTGCAAGCATTATGGAATTAGGGTTCAAAGATTATTGTGTGAATTTTACTTGCATAACCTCGTGCTAGACCAGGAAACTGATTTAAATCCTGGCCCTTTTGTTGCGGACATACAATTGCAAGCCTTCGTTTCATTCAGGGTTAATCAGCTAAAATGGCTCAGGGCTTATAACACTTTTCAGAGACAAGAAAATAGCCTAGACTTGTGGGTAAGAGCCGAGCCTAGAGACCCAGTGTTGTTATGGAGAGCACATAGGAACCTTATGAGAACCCTGGGTGTTATGGAGACATTAGGACCCATGCACGAGGACCTAATCCGACACAGTCTGGAATATTTTCTAACTATTAAAGACCTCGCCATCGATGCTGCAAAATTCCGATACCGGACTTCTAACCCAAACATCCAGCTCAGGGAACCGTTCAAATACGAAAATTTTGAGCTGGCTGCCAGCCGATTGAACCTTTATGGCGAGCGTATTTTTCAAGGTTAATTTTAGGAGCGAATAATAGCCCAAAGGCGAAATTTAAGGCCTTTTATATTTTAATGGGGCGAATTTTTAATTAAAATAATAATTTTTTTTTTATATAATTAGCCCATATTTTATTTAAAAATTAATTTATTTTTTTATTTTAGCCCAGGGCGGATAAACTAACCGAATCGGATTTGATCAAAATAGCCCCATTTTGATATTTGCGGAATCGTATTTGATCAAAATCGCCCCATTTTGATTTACAGTTTGGGTTTTCTGGTCTGAGAGTGGTTTGTGAGGGTCGATTTGGTCCTGGGAGTGGTTTGTGAGGGTCGATTTGGTCATGGGATGAGGGTCAATTTGGTCATGGATGTTAGATTTATTTTGAAATGGAGGGCGGCTCCCTGTTTTGACGGATTCAGCCCGCTGTTTTGGTGTATATGGCTCCCTGGGTCCCTGTATAAAAATGGTTTTGAAATAAGTTTTTTCATCCTAGTTCACAAATCTAGCAGCAGCAGTTTCGATGGGATATTCTTGCATTTTCAGATTTCAATCAGCTTATTCTTCTCTGGTTTCGGGTTTCTTGGATTTGAACGGCTCATGATTTCTTTTCTCAGGGATTGCAATTGCTTTCCGGAAGATGGGGTATACCTGTTCATGGTACTTCTTTACCTTCCCTTAGACTTGAGTTTTGTTTGGTTCTTGTTCGTTGGGTGATGATAAAAAATGTAATATTCATTTGTATTTGTTGATTTTATACTCATGGAACTTGTTTCTTATTTGCAGCGGTTTATAATTCACCAAGTACTCGGTATAACCCACGCATTCGTGTACAAACCAGTGTAGACGAAATAACACGAATATCTCCGGTAGTCAGTCCATTTCCATCAGCCGGCCGGTGGGAGCGGTAAGTGTCTTTTGGTTTCTTTTATGTGATAGCTAGTTGATGTTTTGTTGATTGTTTATCGATGGTAGTCTAGTGGATTCAATCTCTCTAGTCAATGAGATGGTCTGATCAGATGTAAGTGATGATTTTAGAGTTGATGTAGGTTTGCTCTTTCAAACCAGCAGCACCCAGCCAGGATAGCCTTTCCTTAATGCTTCTTCTATGAAGTGCCAAGACACAGATATAGGGTTGGTTTCAGGGCATAGGAAGTGAAGATCTGAGATTGCATTACACGATCTAAAAGAGCGAAAGGGTTCCTAGTGGGCTCGGGTTCCTGGTATAGGTATAAGAAAGCCAGTAGAGCTAAATAGAGAATGGCTGGAACATAAGGTGGCGTGTCTGCTTGAACCACCTCCTATCTAGTAACATTTGCCTGCCGTTGTACTCAGTTCTTTAGTGCTCTCGTTCTCCTTTTGGACCAGTTGTCCATTCTCCTCACTTGCAAAGCATGTATTCACATAAAATTCACCAATTTTAAAAATAAAAGGTTACCTGGCCTCTTCTGATGCCTCCAACATCAAATTTTGTCTTCCTTCCATGCTTTAGGAAGGTACTCCTTCTCTTTCTTCTATTCTTATGACAACTATGAATGATTGTCCCTCTTGAAAATCCTTATCATCTGCATCTATACACATAGCATCAGTATCATAATCACCAAGCTCTTTAGCCCCATATGGTATATATGTTAGTGTTACGAGCACTTCTAGCTAACCTCCCATGAGACTTTCATTTATTGTCTCATCGACATCCTCTTTGTGTAGCTCCCTCTACTGTTATGATGCTTTTTCCACCATATCTCCTATCAACAAATCCATATGTTGATTTGAACTCTTTATGCAGTCCATGAGACTCTCTTATAGTCTCTCTTCAACATCTTCCTCATCATCAAGGACTATTCCCTGCTCTGGTTCAAAATAGTGAACTAATTCAACTTTAGGCTCAACAGGTGCTTCATCTTCCTCCCTAGCTTTCTAGCTTTAGGGGGCTTCCTCTTAAAATCTTTTTTCTGACAAGTAATTTGGCCTTCTTCCTTAGGTCCCATCTCTACCTTTGGTATTCTCTTTCAAGCCTCATTTTGACTATGTTGAATCTCTCCTTCAACTCATAAATCTCCTTTTCAATTTCTTCTTTACTCATGCCATTTTCCTTGGCATGCTTCTCCCTTTTGTTATGGCCTCTCTTTGAATTATGTCCATCAGTAGCCATCTTCTTTCCTCCTTTCTTGTGAGCTTTCTCTTGCTCATTGTGAGCTACACTCAAGCCCCTTTAACAATTCTTCTCCATCACTTGTTACCCAATATCTCACCCACTTCACCTCAACCTAGGCTTTTGGTATTCCTCTGGTTCCCTCCTATGGAACCCACTTGAGCATGCTCTGGTCTTCTATGGCTTCTACACTTTTCTCACCTTTTGAGAACTCCACTTGTTCTCTTCTCTTTGAGGACCTCAGCTAGAAACCTTCTATGTTTTGTTTTGTAGCCTATTTGTCATAAGTTTCTTGCCATACACTTTAAGAACTTTATTGGTCCTCTGTTACCACTCCTTCTACTATTACCACTGTAAGGATTAACTCCTTGTATACATTTAAAAAAAAATACAAACCAGTTACCTACTAGTTCCTTAACCTCTGAGGTCTCAATATCTCAGTTCTTCCTAGCTCTACACTTGGTTGGTACTTCTTTAATATGCTCCAATCCTGTATTCCGTTCTCAATCTCTTTCTCTCCTCACTTTTTTTCTTAGGTTCCTCTTGCCCAAAATTTTCTTGGTTTCTTTGTCTCAACTTTGATGTCTCTTCTTCATGAGCAATCTTATAAATCTTTTTGGTTCACTGCAAAAACCTCCTCAATCACTTGTCAATCCCCAAGAGCATCAATATTGCTCTAGTACCACTTAATGCATACCTTTTGGCTACTCTCATATTTCCATCATTCAACGTAGTCCATCTCATTCATTCACCTTCCCATTTTTGGCTCTTCCGGTCCCTTTTTCTAGCAGCCTTAACTGTGGAACCTTACGTTATGACCCACTAGTCAATTGCTCTATTCCTTTGACCTTTGACATAACAAACAATCTTGATTTTCCCAGATTTTCCACAAGTTCTTTCTCACAGTGACTATACTCGCCCCTGTCTTGCGTTCTAAACCTCCCTACTACCTTCAACACAACCACCCTTAATAAATATCTTCGCATAACCCACTTAGTTGTTCTAGGTCACTAGACAGTTCTCAACCTCCTTAGTTGAAGATTTGTTCCCACTGTGCCTTGAAACCTCACAGAATCTGTGTGTAATAATTCTCCCAGGCCAAACTTGAAGTCAATGTTGGAAATAATATTGAGAGGGGGGGGTGAATCAGTATTATCAGATCAGTAGAACCTTTTCTAATTTCATACTCATAAACATATACGCTACTTCAGTTAAGTGAACCCGCGTGTACACGCTACTGTGTCTAAAGCAACTAGCGTATATCCAGAGATCTTATGATTTAGTTAGCTTATCTTCAGTAAATGCATCAGAACATTATTAATCATATTAACAGTAGACAGGTGCAGTATAACAGAACAGATCATCACACAAAAGCCACACACATGAACACCATGATATAAGGTGGAAACCCAATGTGGGTGAAAACCACCTGCTGCAATTCGTCTCTTTCTTCTTTAATAAGAAACTTCTTTTACAATGTACTGGTGCAGTCATTTACCAGCACGCAGGCTACAACCTGTAGAGGGCTACAACCCTCATAGCTCTTGTACTAGCCGATCCATTTACTAGTACGTAGGTGCCAACCCTACAGAAGGCTACAACCTTCACTCGTTTTCTAGCTGCTCCTGGAAGGGAGCTACAACCCCCTGGCTCTTGTACTGGCTGATATGTTTACCAGTACGTAGGTGCCGGCCTACGATCTTCCCGGGACCACGTTTCATACATTTTCATACTGGATCCATAAGTCAATCACCATTGTAGTACAACCTGCATCATCAATCACTGAAACACCCAATTCTGAATCACTGTAACCCTGTCAACAACAACCAGACAACATAACAACAACCAGATCCAACTCCATCTTCAAATATCATACTTCACATTGTATACGCTACTTGGATGAACCCAACCTGCGTGTATACGCTCTTTTACCAAAACCAACCCGCGTACAGATCTGCAAATTCTAACTTATAACTCCGCAGCTATATCAGACATCAAAACATACCCAGATCATAACAATAAACATGCGTCAATAGATCTGATCTATCCACAGTCATACCATATGAAGATAATCATTCCAAGCCTTGAGATCTCGTTCCATCATTCGTCATCCTCCACATGAGTGAAACCTTGGTTCAGATCACCAACCCATAACCAGCACTTGGATCTTACACTTCCTCAGATCTTCATCACTCACAGACTCTTGCACCTTGCTTACTCTTATTTGCCTAATGATCTTCTCCTTATATAGCCTTAGGCCCTTTACAATACCACAGTCCAAAACCATAGTAACACAATACCATCAACTTCAAAACTAGGGATCAACACGTCCGTCGAGACACCATGGTCCAAAACCATAGGCACAACTTCCAAGGACTAACCGCCACGGACCAAAGGTACGTTTTCACATGTACGCACTTTTCCTGAAGCCAACCTGCGTGTACACGCTAATTTTCCTTACTGAACCTGCGTATATCGCTTTCTTGTCCTGCTGTACTGAGATCTGTCCTATGATCAAGTTGCCATCACTTGTACCTGTCTCTGAGTGAGTTGCCATCAAGGACAACACTTGTATCATAATGCCAACAATCTCCCCCTTTGGACTTGATGGCAACCACCACACCAAGTCACTCTCCCCCTTTGACATCAAGGGCAAAGGGCGAACCAAGATATTCTCTTCTTTGGTATACCTTCTGCTGTCCATACTCCCCCTGAGTACCTGTTGCAATCTCCAAATGTGCTCCCCCTTTGTGTATGCCAAAGTGTACCAATCTATCCATCCTGCTCTTGCTGAATTGTGCTGTTCATGCTCCCCTTGACTGTAGGCAAGATCTGCAAAAGATGTTCTTCAAGAAGAACAAAGACTTATACACCATAGAAGACCTTCCTATCACCAAAAGACTCAATACATACATTCATCACCCAACCTAGTGGGGATATACCAATATTGACTCATCCACCTAACCATGTGGAGACACATTAAGAGTTTACTCATGATAAGACATGAACATTACATCATTCATCCCAGGCATAGTGGGGAAGCCAACATAGGCCGTTACATGACCTTGACATCATAAAAGAGATATCACAAAAGAGATACATGACATAGTGATGAAATATCTAGACCAAGACTTATGAAGGCCACCAGCAGCATCATGATCTGTACCATAAGCATCAGCCTGCAATACCATTCCTTTGATCAAACAGCAAGATGTATCATTTAGCTTCATAGACTTTATCAACAACTTCTAACCATAATGCCAACAATGCATTATTTGAAGTATATGCTCCCCCTGAGCCTGTGCCATAAGTATCAAGACATTTCCAGACATCCTCAGCAGACTATAACTGTTAACCAATAGAGCATATACTGGACTGGATCATATCAGACCCCTTTCTGAGTCTGTCCCCACTGCTTTTTCACAAACTGACATATACGCGACTTTGCAGTGTGAAACTCGCGTATATACGCGGCTTTACTTCATGAAACTTGCGTATGAGAATTAGAACACTGAACTTTTACACCTTCAGCTCCCCCTGAGTCTGTTATGTCTGTGCTGTGCTGAGTACCCTGTGCTGTGCCACATCTTTCTGACTGAACTTCCTTCTTCTTCCATATTTTCAAGCATGTTGATGATTTCTTCTTATCATGAGCTTTGTTCCTGCAATCTCTTGCTTTATGTCCAAACTTGTTACATGCATAGCATCTTACATGTTTCATATTCCTCTTATAGCAATCAGTAGCTTTGTGGCCAAATATATTGCAAGAAAAGCAATATCCATTAAAGTACCTTGAATGTGATGATCTTTCTGCATGATGGTCTTGAAACCTTCTTCTTCTACATATGGCTGCAACATGTCCAAGATTATGACATACATAACATTCAACATTATACATGGGAGGAGTAAAAGATTTTCTTTGAGGAGTCTCTTTCCTTGATTGTTGATAAGGTTGACCTTTCATCTCCTTGTAGAGCCTTTCAGATTTTGCATTAGAGATTCTTGTCTTACTTTGTGAACCAGATTCACCTTCAATAGACTCATGAAAACCAAGACCAGTTTTGATAGCAGGGGACCTTTGACTACTAAGAATATCATCCAAGATCTTAGTACTATCTTGAAATTGTAATAGTTTATCCTTTTCTTCTAACTTACTTTTCAAGATATTTACCTCAACTTGATGTTGTTCTTCTTTGTCCAGACATTGCTTCTTCAAGGTCTCTTCAGCTTTCCTTCCTTCATCCAACTGATGCCTTAGTTCGAGGATCTCGTTTTCTTGCTCTTTATTCAGTGCTAGCAGCATTTGTCGAATTCTGGAGGCACATTCCAACAGATCTTCTAATCTGATGATTTCTTCTTTTAGGGCATTCTCCTTTTTGCTAGGTAGATCTTGCTGATCTATGGTTTGATCTGATGCTTCATTTGTTTGTCCATCTTCATTCTGAGGTGATTCAGGATCTGAATTCTTGCTTCCACTCAACGGCAGGTTGTCATTGTTCCTTTGAGCTGTCTTCTTCTTCTGACGTGCTTTCTTCCCCATTGTTCTACGAATCTCCTTCAAGCGATCAAGCTTCTCTGAAGGACCTGCTCTGATACCAATTGTTGGAAATAATACTGAGAGGGGGGGGGTGAATCAATATTATCAGATCAGTAAAACCTTTTCTAATTTCATACTCAGAAACATATACGCTACTTCAGTTAAGTGAACCCGCGTGTACACGCTACTATGTCTAAAGCAACTAGCGTATATCCAGAGATCTTATGATTTAGTTAGCTTATCTTCAGTAAATGCATCAGAACATTATTAATCATATTAACAGTAGACAGGTGCAGTATAACAGAACAGATCATCACACAAAAGCCACACACATGAACACCATGATATAAGGTGGAAACCCAATGTGGGTGAAAACCACCTGCTGCAATTCGTCTCTTTCTTCTTTAATAAGAAACTTCTTTTACAATGTACTGGTGCAGTCATTTACCAGCACGCAGGCTACAACCTGCAGAGGGCTACAACCCTCATAGCTCTTGTACTAGCCGATCCATTTACTAGTACGTAGGTGCCAACCCTACAGAAGGCTACAACCTTCACTCGTTTTCCAGCTGCTCCTGGAAGGGAGCTACAACCCCCTGGCTCTTGTACTGGCTGATATGTTTACCAGTACGTAGGTGTCGGCCTACGATCTTCCCGGGACGATGTTTCATACATTTTCATACTGGATCCATAAGTCAATCACCATTGTAGTACAACCTGCATCATCAATCACTGAAACACCCAATTCTGAATCACTGTAACCCTGTCAACAACAACCAGACAACATAACAACAACCAGATCCAACTCCATCTTCAAATATCATACTTCACATTGTATACGCTACTTGGATGAACCCAACCTGCGTGTATACGCTCTTTTACCAAAACCAACCCGCGTACAGATTTGCAAATTCTAACTTATAACTCCACAGCTATATCAGACATCAAAACATACCCAGATCATAACAATAAACATGCGTCAATAGATCTGATCTATCCACAGCCATACCATATGAAGATAATCATTCCAAGCCTCGAGATCTCGTTCCATCATTCGTCATCCTCCACATGAGTGAAACCTTGGTTCAGATCACCAACCCATAACCAGCACTTGGATCTTACACTTCCTCAGATCTTCATCACTCACAGACTCTTGCACCTTGCTTACTCTTATTTGCCTAATGATCTTCTCCTTATATAGCCTTAGGCCCTTTACAATACCACGGTCCAAAACCATAGTAACACAATACCATCAACTTCAAAAATAGGGATCAACACGTCCGTCGAGACACCATGGTCCAAAACCATAGGCACAACTTCCAAGGACTAACCGCCACGGACCAAAGGTATGTTTTCACATGTACGCGCTTTTCCTGAAGCCAACCTGTGTGTACACGCTGATTTTCCTTACTGAACCTGCGTATATCACTTTCTTGTCCTGCTGTACTGAGATCTGTCCTCTGATCAAGTTGCCATCACTTGTACCTGTCTCTGAGTGAGTTGCCATCAAGGACAACACTTGTATCATAATGCCAACAGTCAACACACACACCTGTCTCCTGGTATTTGAAAGCACTCAATCTCAATAATAAAGGTGCTTAGGCCTATCTTTACTCATATTACACTTGAGGTACTTGAAGCGGCAGCAGCTCTCTTCTCAAGCGGTATGTGTTCTAGTTCTCAAGTGTAATATGAGTAAATTTAGAATGTACTGCCGTTTGACAATACTTGTAAGCACTTTGAAGCAAATGTGGCCTGAATGCTGTTTGAAACTGGAGATACTGATGACCTCAATGATGTGAAAAATTGGAGATACCGTATGGCCTCAATGGTGTTTGTAATCAAAATCTGGATTGAACACAGTGTCTGTATAGACTGTTGTATAGACTGTAGTCTAATTATGTATAGACTGTTGGTCTTAAGAGCATGCGATCATTGATCAAGCCATCATGACCCATGGCAGCTTTGAAGGGATAAAAGGAAGACGTGTTGAAGCCAATGCTGCCATTGGAGTTTGATTGTTGAATATCATGGAGATTAAGAAGAATTATGTTCCATGCTCAAGGTTAATTACAGTAACGTTTTATGTGCTTACTCTACAAATGAATTTGAACAAGTTTTTCATGGAAACCTTTCGAAAAGAGAAAAAAGACCTTGCATTATAGTTTATTGGTGGATTCCTATATTTTCTTGGTTGTTGTTACATGTTGACTATTGGAAGATCTGTTTATATTACTGAGAATCTTTCACCTAAAAATGGAGCAGTGAAGGACATATTAACTGTTATACGCTTTTGATTTTTCTGCCTTTGAGAACCTTGTGGGTTGTATGTCATTGAAGGGTGACTTGGTTTGAATAGTTAGCTTTGGAGAGCAGTTAGAGGAAGAAATAACTCAAACCCAAACTCAACAATGGAATTTTTATCAATGTGTCCATTCCAATAGATTATTATTCTAAATCTGGATGATGTGGCAACAATAATTATATATTTTTTGGAATGTACCTCAGTGAATGATCACCTTTTGTAATATTTTAAGTGCCGCTACATAGAGATGTTATTTCTATGCTTAATTAATTGCATTGATGTGCCATAGAGCAATGCAATGCATCTGGATACTTGAAGTCTTGGAATTGCAGAGCAGCATTTGCTTGATTCCTTGGTAGCTGTTTGAAGATCCTAACCAAACTGATGTTTCTTTCAGAATTGTGGTTCTTTGTCATAGTAGTATAGTACGCTGTTCCTGAGATTACCTTTGGTTCTGTTCTGACATCTGTAGAGAATTGTTGAGCAAGGGGGAGGATAGCTTCATCTTAAAGCATCCCTCTACCCAACGTTAAGCTTGATGGGAAGAATTATCCTATCTTCAAGTGAAGGGTGCTAAACATATAATTGAAGAATTGATTGTTAAGACTTGTGGAGGGTAAGAAGACAAATTGCACTGTTGCTAAAGAATTAGTAAAGCTATAAGACAAATTGCACTGTTATATAGAGTGTCTATACAACAGTCTATATATTACAACTAAGTACAATGAGTCTCTCTTTGTGGTTAATTGTACTATACCTTGGGTGCCAACATTCATAATTCTTGTTGTTGAACCAAGCTCTCCAGTTGCAGCAATAAGCTCGACACCTTTGTCTTATTGATTGCATTCTTTGAACAATGTTACTCAAGCCAATCCTTAAACCTTGAATTGATTAACTGATCTCTAAAGAACATTGCATCATGATGTTGTTCATCCCCTCTTCTACAATTTCTCTCTTATAGATGCATTCTTTGATTGTTCAAGGCCTCCTCCTTAATGACATTTGAGGGATAATTTTGCCTCCTTCCTTGTCTTAACATAAACTTGGTTTTGTTATCCATCTTTCACATGGCTGCTAGGATCCATGGTCACTTCTGAAAATTGCTTGCAAGGTTATCTTGGCTTCATTATGCATTGTTTTTTCCTTTTGGAAACTCATCCTTCCTTGAGGATTGTCTAGCATCTACTACCTCAATTTGGATTTCTTGGATCAATTTAGTGCTCTCGTTCTCCTTTTGGACCAGTTGTCCATTCTCCTCACATGCAAAGCATGCATTCACATAAAATTCACCAATTTTAAAAATAAAAGGTTACCTGGCCTCTTCTGATGCCTCCAACATCAAATTTTGTCTTCCTTCCATGCTTTAGGAAGGTACTCCTTCTCTTTCTTCTATTCTTATGACAACTATGAATGATTGTCCCTCTTGAAAATCCTTATCATCTGCATCTATACACATAGCATCAGTATCATAATCACCAAGCTCTTTAGCCCCATATGGTATATATGTTACGAGCACTTCTAGCTAACCTCCCATGAGACTTTCATTTATTGTCTCATCGACATCCTCTTTGTGTAGCTCCCTCTACTGTTATGATGCTTTTTCCACCATATCTTCTATCAACAAATCCATATGTTGATTTGAACTCTTTATGCAGTCCATGAGACTCTCTGATAGTCTCTCTTCAACATCTTCCTCATCATCAAGGACTATTCCCTGCTCTGGTTCAAAATAGTGAACTAATTCAACTTTAGGCTCAACAGGTGCTTCATCTTCCTCCCTAGCTTTCTAGCTTTAGGGGTCTTCCTCTTAAAATCTTTTTTCTGACAAGTAATTTGGCCTTCTTCCTTAGGTCCCATCTCTACCTTTGGTATTCTCTTTCAAGCCTCATTTTGACTATGTTGAATCTCTCCTTCAACTCATAAATCTCCTTTTCAATTTCTTCTTTACTCATGCCATTTTCCTTGGCATGCTTCTCCCTTTTGTTATGGCATCCATGAGAACTGGTTAGTAGTGGGTAGTTCTTAACCAAAAGGTTCCCAAAAGGGCAACTTCGGGACTGATTACAGAGAAAGGAGAATCAGTACCTAGATGGCCCCTCTTACGTGGAGCCGATTCACTGACCAAGCTTCCTACTCCACAGTCTACATCAAAACAAACATCTGTAGTTGAATGGGCACTACAGTTGCAAAATAGGCTTACACAGGCAACTGGAGAGCTTCATTTGAAAGGACAGATTATGCAGAAGGTTTGCAACTATGAACATGAAGCTCGGTCTTCAAATGAGGTAGCACCAATTGAAGCATGCTCTAAAGAATAAGGGTTTCCTTGTAGTCAGCAGAATGATTCTGATCGAGAAGAAAATTGTTTGGCAAGGAGATTAGAGTTCCTTTGTCAAAGTAAAACCTGCAGGCATTTTACATATCAGGAGTTGCAATCTGCTACTTCTGGTTTTTCAACAGGTTGCATTTGTAGTTTTCCTCATGGAGTTTTTCATTTCTGTGCTTCTGTTTTGAATGGGAAATTTCCTTTGAAATGTATATTAACCTTGTGAACTCAATTCAATTATGTAACATCCTTATTCTTGCAGGGAATTTTATAGGAAGAGGAGGCTGCAGTAAGGTGTACAGAGGATTTCTTCCTGATGGACAATCGGTGGCAGTGAAAATCTTGAATTCATCATCCAAAACAGAGCAAGAGCTTCTTTCTGAAGTTGAGATTCTTACTCTATTGAAGCACAACCATGTCATTACACTTATCGGTTACTGTGCAGAAGGCCTTAACCGCCTTCTGGTGTATAATTTTGTATCCAGAGGAAACCTTGAAGAGAATCTCCATGGTATATACTCAATAGTATTGCATTTTAAGAATCATGAAATCCTGTAGAAATATTAAGCAGTAGTACGTTTTAAGCATCATAGTGTTATGTATTGTATGGCAGGGTCTTTCATTTTCTCTTTTCTGAGATTTGATTATAGTCCTAGCTATTGACTATGTATATATTTTTCAGGAGGAGAGGAAAAGCCAATACTTCCTTGGAAAGTGCGATTAAAAGTGGCTGTAGGAGTTGCTGAAGCATTAGATTACTTGCATAATGGCTTTTCTCAATCTGTCATTCATGGAGATGTAAAGTCTTCCAATATCTTTCTTTCTGAAGAGTTTGAACCACAGGTATAAATCTTTTTACTGCAAGAAGAATCAAGACTAAATTGCACAATTCAGTATTTGAAGAGATCTTAGTGATCTAGACTTGTAAACTGAAACTTGGAATTCTGCACTAATGAAAAATTTCAACAGAATTAATGTGCGTGTTATTATAATAGTTGTCAGATTTTGGGCTAGCAAGGTGGGCACCAACATCTTCATATATCACTTGCAGCGATGTTTTAGGAACATTTGGGTATGTAAGCATCTTCCCAGTTTCGATTGGCCATTTTCAGATTAAAGCTATCCAATTTGTAAATTCACTAATTGTGATTGTAGTTTGACAGGTATCTTGCTCCAGAATACTTTGTTTATGGAAAGGTTAATGAGAAGACGGATGTGTATGCATTTGGTGTGGTCCTTCTTGAGCTAATAACTGGAAGGAAGCCAATTGATACAGCAAGTCCCAAGGGTCAAGAAAGCCTGATTATGTGGGTAAGTCCTGGTTTTTACAGTTGACTCTCTTCTTCATGTTTATTTATATTGATTATCCTTATTAGGGGCTCATGTTTAACCTTCTGTAAATGTTGAAACCAGGCAAGACCACTCTTACAGGATGGGAATATGGAAAGTCTTGCTGACAAATGTTTGCAAAATGTTTATGATACAAATGAAATGCATAGAATGATGCTTGCTGCTACGCTTTGTCTAAGGGAAACATCTCATTACCGTCCTTGCATGAGCTGAGTAATTTATCTTCCTCTATTCATTTCTATATGCTTCAGGGGCTTGTTTTTACTACCCCGTGTGTTTTTTGAGGGTATTCTTTACCTGCAAAAATTACTTTAGGGTGCAATTTCTCTTACATTTTCTTTTAGCTATAAAACACTCTATGTTAACCACATCTGTTCATCTCTGCTTACTCTTTAATACCAAGATATGATTAATGGCAGATTTTAAAACTACTACAAGGAGAAGATGAGAGGACTGACTGGGCGTGGTGCCAGAATACAATGATCAAGGATATGGATACTTCAGATGAGGATGACATTGTAGAAAATCAGGGGGGGCATGATATACAAACCCATCTCACCCTTGCCATGCTTGGGGTGGATGATGATACGGTATCACTTAGTAGCACAGATCATAGTGTGGGCATTTTGCCAACAAACAATTCTTTGGAAGATTACGGACTGCGCCGATGTAGCAATTCATCAAGCTTTTAATTCAAGATTAAAAGAAGTGAGTTTTGTTGCCAGCAATACATTTTTTTATGGTTTCTTTATAAGTTTCCCATGGCCACAGTGGTTTCATATTCTTATATGGCCAGGAATGTGACGTATTATGCTAGACCTCAAAGAATAGCTAAGGATTGTATGAAAACTAGGGGATTGAACAATAACATTGACTTCGTTAAAGCATTCCTTGAAGTTAGAAGCAAGCTCATGGGCGGAAAGGAAGATCAAGATGTCAGTACTCCATTATCTTGGCTGCAGATCTGAGCAATGTTTGACTAGTTGGCATCTTTTGTTCGCATGCTGATTTTTTCAGTGTCGTGTCCACATTTCTACTTTTTACTGTCAATCTCATGTAAATAGTGAAAATGGATCTACGGTGTTCATTATACTGCTCTGGGTAGACAAGTACCAAGAAGAGTAACTTTTTGGTAATGCTACTATATTGTCAATTCAGAAGTGGTGGAGAGAACCGTAGAAAGAACTACCGACTACTAACTAGTTCTCATGGATGCCAGGTTGATTGATCAAATGGATCAAATGTGCTGAAGCTTGAGATCCTTCTTTGATGCGCCATAAGGGCCATGCCTGATGCGTTTTTGGTCTAACAAAAGGACCAAGGGTTCAAATAGTTAATGGTTAGCATTCACCAACTATTAAAACAGAGTAGCCATGTCTAATTTTCAAATTTCATTTATAACACTAGCAATTTTTATTGCATAATATCAAGAATGAACAGATGCAGGGTTTTCAAGATTCAGGTTGAATATCACAGAAGACAATGCAAAGGTGTACCGGTGAATACTATGGTATTAATGAGAATCAAAAGTTAAAAGCTACACAGTAGAATGCATTTATTCATCTTCAAGGATATCACAGCACACACCACACTGCATTTTCACTTTTCATCCATAGAAATGTTTCCATCGATGGAAGGATTTATGGTTAACAATAGCAATAACTAAAGACCTTGTCACCATACTAATGTGCATATTCATCACTTATTGTAAAGGACTGAACCTAATTCCTTTTTATTTAATTACCAAGCCATAATCATGACAATATCCACAAAATTCAATAAGAATGGTTTAGGTTGTGTAAAATTCCACCACTATATGTTCGTGGGTCATATTCCTTCCATGGTACCATTTTGCTACATAATAACATGAAGAGACAGGTACCATTCTGCTGACTTAACAACATACTAATCTCATCACTAAAAGAATAATAATTGTAAGAATCTAACAGATTTTGCAAATATATGAGCTCAACTTATAATTATATAGTATTTATATTTTGGCAATTTTTTATTGCCATGAAACGCTGCTTCTCGAGTTCAGGGAATTGCAAAGCTGTTCTATAACATTACACCTTAAAAAATTCAGCCTTCAAATCCAAAACATTAAAACTATCCTACATCTCTAACTTCAAAATTTTTAATGCCTACACCTTTTGTAGGGAAAAAAGAAAAGGCAAGAAATACAATATGAAACCCAAAATTTGTTCAAGAAAATAAAGCTATAATCAATAAAAAAAAATAAAGCGTATGGCATGGTCTGCTGAATCATCTGAGGTGCTCAATTATCCTCAGCAGCTTTGGAAGTCTCAGATGCCTGTAATTCACCATCATTTTCCAGCTTTTGGACCTTATTTGATCGTTCATCTTTGGCAGATCCATCATCCTCTTCAAACCGTCTGTGTTTCTTCTCTATGCTGGTACCATTCCCCTTTGTAAAGGGCTTTGGACTGTTAGATGAGTGCCTGCCTCCTCTACCACGGCCACCTCTGAAATTAAGGGTGAATGGTCCCAAGTAAGTAAGTTATTTTAAAATCAAGTCATCATCAGGGAAAACTCTAAAACTCCTACCATTGAAACCCAATATAGAGACAGTTTTTAGGAAAATATTTTGATGGACAACATTGTGGCATGTCATAAATAAGCATCCACATGGACTTGTTCTAGGGTAGTTTAAAATAACTTCTTGTTTCTTTTGAATAAATCTTCTTGTAATACTAGAGAGGCCACTCAGTTTTGGTGATATTTTCAGTGCTTTGTTTAGTTATGTGAATTCGTTAGATGAAAAACAAGTATTGGTTAATTTCATGAAAACCAATCTGCAGAATTGGAAATGTAAGCATATGTGCATGAATGTAGTAGAGAAAGGGGTACTGTTCTAATTGAAGTGAGAGTGAAAGAGACCTTTTGAAAATGTTATTGTTTCAAGCAGTTGGAACGGTATCAGTAGGAATCAGTATGCAGAAATTAAACAGAATAAATGGGAATCAAGGCGAATCAAGCATTGTATTGCATATCAAATCTAATAAAGTACCAATGATTCTACAGCTCTGGTTAAGTACTCAATAGTGCTTCCAAGGTTGTAGAACTTCAATCTACAGTCATAGATATTGAATGGGTGTTTGCAGTTATATTGTTCCTCTGCCAAGAACTCTGCTCTTTTGGACCTCAATTCCCCTCAAATAAAAATGTTCTGTTTAATTGGAACTTATTTACATCCTAACATGCAGGTCGATTTCTCCAAGAGAATGTACCTGGGCAACAAATGATATCCAAGTTGAAATCTTAACAATGGAATTAACTAATTATTTTCAATCGATTTCCTTCATTGTTGCTAGTTGATTTTTCCTGGGATTATCGACATCTCATTTATTGGGTTCACCTCACCCTGATTTGAACTTCTTTGATTTGAATCAACTTCATCTCTGGTTAGAACATTTTTTGATTGATTTCATTTTCCAACAAATGTGGTATTTAAGTTACTTTCTTCTTGCAAGTCGATTTTACCATTATTAGTACACTGCTAGTAGATTTGTTTGACATGATCATTTTCTTCAATTTCAGGGTCGACTAGCTTAATGATAGTGTCCTTTTGCTTCAGCTCATGTTCATTCATCAGTTCTCAATTGATTCTCTCTGTGTTCAAAATGGATTCAAGTAGCTTAGGAATTACATCGATTTCCATGTTCATTCATCAGTTCTCAACTGATTCTCTCTGTGTTCAATGGATTCAAGTAGCTTGGAAATCACATCAATTTCCTTTTATATTGTATTAAAATGTACAGGAATGTCATAGTGGAATTGCTTTCCACAACAATACTTCTTTGTAACTATGGACTTTATCTCAACTCAACTGGATTTCATTTCTAACAAGAGATTTCCTTAATAAATTCCTCTTGACAAATTTTTCTGTTATAAAACTTTGCAAAAGCATACCCTTGGTATAGCTCACTACACAAGAAAATTCATTTTTGAAGCATAATTCTTATACTTGCAACTTTCATTTCTCTGTATAGAATTTCTAGAAAATAAATTGCGTGTAAAGAGTCTATATTCCACTCTTGGATTCATTTTGTTGGAGAGTTATGTGAAGGACTAACGAACCTAGTAGTCACAGGACGAAACAAACCCTGAGGCAGTAAAAATTTGTGCATGGGTCCACATTTGCTCCCGTTATGGTCCTTACAGAGAGTGCATTGAAGGTAGGTATGTTGCAGTTGGTAGAATATGACGAATGTGCTCCCTTCATGTTCTCTAAGACGACAACTTACAATTATTTGACAATTTCCTCATCCAAATGATTTTGAATGAGTAATTTCATCTAAATTTAACTGATTTTCAAACTGGGATTTAGTCTTCTTAATTTAACTGATTTTCAAACTCAGATTTAGTCAGTGTTATTGAGGAGTGAAATAGAAACTGATTTTCTCTTGCAGAGAATAACAAGGATTGGTGTGAGCTTATACTCTGCCTTATAGACCTTCAAATACAAATAAGCTCTTGTATCCCTATTTCAATCACATAATTTAAATGAATATAATGTCATTTTATTAGAAAATGCAATGAGTATGAAATAGATCATCAGAATGGCCACTGTAGCCCAGGCTGGTGAGAACTTGAGTATTTTATATCTGACTAAACACATGCACATGAAAAGAAACATCACCTGACACAAACATGAACAAGATAGAATCTAGATATTAGAATTTTGGGGAAAAACAATTGCGCCTTAACAGAGAGCTTCTTATCCTACACCACACATTTCACTCTTTCAAGGTGGAGTTACAAACTGAACATGCAATGACTGAGCTGCATGGTCACCAAAGTTGTAACACACCCAAAAAAACAATGCTTCATATCGGCTTCTCAATTATGTGTGTTTAGCATTAGTGATATAGTCTCTTCTGAACTTTTATTTCAAGTAGAAATTTGATTAAATTTCAGAAGTGCAAGAAATTACAGAAAACCCTCCGGCAGTAAATTGATAGGAGAAATCTTCAAAAAAACCTGGAAGCTGTCCTGTTCATATTGTCCTGGACTTTTCAGCCAAGTTAATATGTCTGTAAAGAATACTATTTTATCCTGAGAAAAGATTGACACTTTGTTTATCACCAGATGAAAATAAATTAGAAGCAAAACATCAGGTTGGTGACAAATCCAAAACAAGTTGCAAGACTGTAACCCAATCTGCAAAACATCAAAAAACTGATTGTCCCAGAGTGGGATGCACTATGGGAAGCTGTGCTGTCCCATCTTTTACTAGTGTCAGCTTCATAGCATCTGCTTCCATTTCCAGCAGCTCTGTCTTTAAGAGAGCATCGACCTCTATCTTGATAGTGTTGTCATCAAGAGATTTGTAGCTGATTTCCATTTTTAATCTTTATGGCAGCGGTTTATAGTCCTGTAGGACTAAAAGTATGGATGTTGCAAAGCTTCATTAGCTGTTATTCTTTTGTTTCCATCCACTTGTAACATTTGTTTCAGCAAATCCACACCTTCTAGACACCCAACATTTTTAACAAATCTTGCGAGGGATGGGAAAGGCTTTCCCGGATTTGGAAATATGATATCCAACTGCTCCTTTACAGATTGCCCACGAAATAGCGGCTCACCGATGAACAATTCTGCCGACATGTTATTTGTTGCTTTTTTCTAGACTAGTTATCACAAAGCATTTGAGTTGTTCCTATTCCTGGTTGGTTTTTTTATAATTTTATAGACAAGTTCCATGTCGTGGAAATGTGAAAAAAGATAGTGATATTGCCACCATGTGGCTCTTATCATATATGGTTTTATACTTCTTCAAAAAATTCTCTAAGAGTTCACAATGCTAAAATTCACTAGGACTTTACAAAGTTTTATTATTTAGTGAAAGACTTGCCAAGTTCTTACAAGATTTTATAATTGAGTAAAATATTCGCCATGCCTGGTGAGAGATTCGCCAGAAAATTATATATACATATTATATTATTGATAAAATCGCCTTCCATTTTTCCTATATACCATGGAGATTCGCCCAATTATTATATTTATAAATTTGGGGGGGGTTCTTAAAATTTTCCCTGGTATTTTGCAAGCAAGGCCATCCTGATTAGGGTATCGATTTCATAGTCCAATCATTTGGCACCCTGCACCCGGATATCAGGCCTTGTATGAAATGCCTGAAGGTCAAACAAATCAGTTCTTTGATGATCTAGTTGCTCATCACGGTTGTAGGCCTCCACACGAGGTTCCCTCTCCAGCCTATTCTCTTACCGCCTTGCATGTCAACTATAATGTTTTCATGAGGGCATGAAACAGGGTAAGCAGGGGGTGTGTGGAGCACTGGAAAGGTATGTTTTTGACGAACAATTTAGTGACTTTTCAGTAACAATTGTAACCCTTTCTGCATAATGAACTTAAAGAAATAAAGAATTTTAATAGAATGTGTGAGAATTAGTATGGAAAGCTTAATCGCTGATAATTGTCATTTTTCTATGCAGGAAAAGGTGGAAACGAAGAGCTGCCGTCCAAAAGGGAAAGACAAAGGAGGAATAACTGTTGTCCCTCTAGAAGGAAACCAGATGCAAACGAGATCGAACAGATCGAAGCAGAATGACCCAGGGAAGAAAGAAGGGTTACCAATTCGGCGGAACAGGGAAAGAAAAGTAAAGGATTAACGGCTTGGCGAATCCCTCAGGATCTTTGATCCTGAGGGATCGCTGTTTTGCTTATTTTTGTTACCTAGATACCTCCGCCGTTACTTTTATAAAAAGGAACAACACCGTTAAGCAAAGGGACTTTTTTATGTAATCTTAAGTTTCAGACTAAACTTTGATCATCGACTCTCACTGAGACTTGGTTTGCTGTACGTTTGTTGATGCGTTAATATAAAAGACTTGGTGTCTATTTCATCTCTGCGTCTGGAGTAATCTAAGGCGGTGTACCGTTGGAAGCTAAGGGCCCGGCTCCGAAGGACACTTGCTTTTGTATCATTATAATTTGATTTCTGCGTGATTTGCTTATCTTTATTGCTCAGCAATCTGACATGATTTTTATATGCTATTCCATGCTCTGTTCCAACTAATTCATTAATGGTTTCTTCAGGAGATTTATGTAGTGACTCTGTATCATATGAGTGAATCCTTTCAGAGTTGATTGCATGTTATCAGTCTAAGCCAGCTATTTCTGTTACAGAGCATTTGTACTGAATATTACTGTTATTGGATTCGTGTGAAATCCCAATCATTGGAATCCGGAAGTAATGTTGTTCTATTTGGAAACATATTCATATCTTCTTTAACCATCAGATTGCTATATTAGCGTGGTGTGTGTATATATGGTTGATTCTTGATGTTCCATAATTTATCAGTAAAGTACATTCCATCCAATTTGCTTTAAGAGAGAAGATTGCTATTTTATTGCAGAATGTGAGTTTGGCTCAATAGAGCAAGTTTAGTTCTGACTCGCGAGACTTAGTTTATTTGATTGCTATTCCATTTACTGCTGTTCTATTTCAGACTTGCTGTTCCATTCCCTGTTTGCTGTTCCATTTTACTTTCTGCCGTTCTATTTACTTGCAATTGCTGCTTTGGTGTGAGAGAAGGTCTAAGGCTGTAGAGAGCCTCAGCTGTCGCTGCCTGGCTCCCAGACCTATGGTCCATACTATAATTTCCTTTCCATCAGTTTCTAGAGGGATGGGTTATCGCTTCCGCACCCTTGACTGATAAGTTGCCTTGTGTGATTTTATGCCTTTAAAGTAATCTAGTCTAGCATCCGTTTACCCTTGTATTTTCTGAACACTGTACTGCTAAGTATTACTCTGACGAATAGCCTCGAATTGAGATACTCTTTGCAATAACAAAGCGTTCCCAGATTGACTTATTAATGTGGCATAACTAGAGGTGAAAGAGACCCTTGTTACAGCTCTACAATTTGTAGAAGCAGGGGCAACTTAGGATCAGCTAGGGATAGGAAGACAAGACTAATATGGCATTTGGTAGTAGGTTTCAGAGAAGAAACATTATAGATAGAGATTATATAGTCAAAGGTGGTAGATCCTTGGATACAACTGATGAGAGGGATAGTACTCATGGATTATATTCTAGCTCTAGTGCTAGGAGAAATCATCACCATAAGTGGAAACAACCTTATAGGAGGAGTGGGAAGTATTATTTTCCAGAAGAGTTTAAGAAATAAAATCCTCCTAAATTTGATGGAGAAATGAAGAAAGCATAAGACATAGAAGCATGACTATGTGGGATGAAGAAGTTATCAAGATTTCATGAGTATTTAGAGAAAATGAAAGCTAAGATAGTTATCTTCAGTCTCAAAGGGAAAGCAAATATCAGGTAGGGAGATGGAAATCATTTCACAGGCATTAGAGAACAAGAATTGATTTGGGATGAGTTTGAGAGACTCTTAAAGAAGAACTACATGTCTCAAATACACTATGATGAAAGAGCCAAGGAATTTTATGAGTTGAAGATGGGTATCATGACAAATGATGAGTACAAAAGAAAATTTCTGGTATGTTCCTTATCTCAAGGATGATAAAGTGAAGATTCAAAGGTTCAAAAGTGGGTTACTAGTATAATTCAAGGATTGGATTGAGTTTTATGAGCCTCAGTTACTATAGGAATCCATCATAAAATTGAAGCATTTTTATGAGAATTCAAAGCGCAAACCTTGTTCGAGCATGAGGAAAATTGCGCGAGAAGCAAGGAAGATCTCAATATGTAAGTGATGAGTAAAATGTGGCACCTCATAAGAAGTTCAATGCAATTAACAAAGGAAATGGGTCTCAGCTTGTGGTGTGATAGAGTAAATGCAATGATAGAGAACCATTGCAATGTTAAACCTATGGTGGAGATCATTGCAGGAATGATTTCCCTTTGTGTGAGAGTGACACAACGAAGTGTCATAGAAATGAGATCTACAGTGGGCAGGAGTCACGAATAGTTGGAGATGTATGTTAGAGAATTCCCTAGAGCTATGCAACAATGGATAAAAAGTAGACTGGTCACCAAGTATTGATCATTGAGATGGAAGTGGAACTAGGGAGAGAGTTTCAGGTGAAGCCTCAACGCATTTTACAATGAAAAAAGATCATGCTCCATAATCGAGTAATATATAAAAGTAAAGTGCTAGGAATAAATTTGGTGCTGAGGAAGCTATATGGTATAAAATTGATCAAATGTAGGCAAAACAATTTATTTTCAATTATGGCTAGATTCTTCAAGGCAATTGGAGTCCCTTGAGAGATTGTATGCATGTGTTCAGTTACAAGGCAATGTGCTTGGTAAAAAAAGCTAAGGTATTTGATATATTGTTATATTCATTTCTGAACTGGAATTTGTGTGTTTATGGTAGTATGATGCAGGGAATTACATGGCAAAATAAACTGCAATGAAATATTGAAGAAAGCTCGGGTTGAGCTTTCCCTTGGAATCACTAAGAACCAAAGGGTTTGAGTCATTGTGTCTATTAAAAGTTTTGTTCCTTAAGTGATTTGTGATTTATTTATGCTTAATTTGTGGTTTTGACTATGATTGGTGCATGGCCGTGATTTTTTTATTTTTTTTTATGATGTATTATTATTTAGTTTTCCTTGTTTTCTTTATCTTTCCTTCTTTTTCTTTAATTTTATGTTTTAATGCTCTTGGGAATTGGTTGGGAAATAGGAAAATTAATGGAGATTCAGAGATCTGAGTGAAACCCAATAGGTGATGTAAGACCCAAATGGAGCCCAGTGCATGAATAAAGGATAGTTGAAGGAAAGAATATGACAACGAGTTCGTCTTCTTAGGTCCATTGAGATAAATGGATAGTGGTAGGACAATCATGAGAAAGGTAATCATGAAAGCTAAAGAAAGTGGATTTGAGTAATTAGATGCCTTGGCTATGTTAAGATCTATTGTTCTCAATGTTATACATGTTGTGCACAAATAAAGGAAGTTATCTCAACCTTGACCTTATCAACACTGGTAATTGTGTTGTGATCATGATTATCATGATGTTTATATATATATATAGATATAGATATATATAGATCCTTGTGTGTGTGTATATATGTATGAATTCCATTGTCTGAAAGGGTCGTTAGGGATCATTCTTGTGGAAGAATGATTGCTTTATGCAAACGAATGGCATGAAAAGGTTCCTGGTGTATGATGAATCAAATTGGTAGAGTAGGCCTAGAAGATTAGTGATGTTAGCACCACATGGGTATGATTTTAATATCTTTTGTTTACAACTATGCCTATGTTTATTTTATGGTAGGCAATGTTGAAGGATACATAAGTGGAATGAAATCAATGTGATCTGCAACATGCTAGGACACACATGGATAATGGAGAGTGTCATAGACCTAGGATGTGGTTTGTGGATGCATGTAGTAAGGAATTTGAAAGAGACTAGAGGAAATGTTCCTTGGTAGAGACATTGTGGTCTCTGGATGTTCAATACTATTGTTGTGTACATTTTGTGCATGTTATGTTGTGTACATGTTGTATTGTGTCATGTGTGTTGTGTATTCATTTTATTGTAGCATGTGTATTCGTTGTGTTGTACTATGTGTATGTATATGTGTTGTGAAGAGGACTATATCTTGGAATCCCTAGAGGTTGTGGGTTGAGATAATAGTCCTAGAAGCCTTGCAAAACTTGGGATGAGAATAATCTTGAGTTGTTGATATTTCTGGTAGAGGTTGTATAGTATTTGGATTCCCTTGTTGATGATAATACATATGTAAGAGAAATCATTTGGTGCTTGTCGGGTTTGAAAACTAATACAGAATGTATACATATTCATAGAGAAGAGAAGGCACTGGGTGCTTACCATGTTTGGCAACCGATATATTGTGTGTATAGAAAGGAAAAAGAACAACACAGAAGAAAATAACAAACTAATGATAAGTATAAGTACTTTATTTCAGTTTTAGTTATTCACATAATCTATGATTTTGATTTATGACAATTCAATGTTGAGCTAACCAGATGTGATATGTTTATATACAATGATTTGACAACGAGCTAACTTGACTTGCTATGACAAAAAGTAAATATAATTGCAAGTGTACCTTATAGACGAGCTATCAATGAGGTATGAGTCAAATCTATTACAATTCCTTTTGAGTTTAATGGCAATCATGTGTTTGGTATAGGAAAGCATGGAAATTCCTATTTTGGGTGGTTGGAATTTATTTTAGAGAATTAGCAACAACTACAAAAGGAATTGGAACATGCAATAATGTGTTGGTAAAGAATTCAAGAGTAGCAACATTATGGGACACTAGTACCCAATAGTGTTCATTGATTTCCATGAGTATCCTATGATTGGTATGATGATTTCGATGCAAGGATATGCCTTGGTTTTTGGACCTTCCTATGGGAGGAAACCTTGACAAGGGATGGATCTCCTGAGGGACTAGGAAGCAGGGAAGGGATCTTGGGGAACTTGGAAGGTGAGTGACTACATGAAAGGGGGTGAATGGATTGCCCAAGGGACTGGGAAGTAGAAAAATGAAGGCTGATGATTAAATTTGTTTTGGTCAATAACATTGTTGATTAGAATCAAGAGAACATAGTGAGTGTGCCCTGGAACAATGAGTCGGTAGCTTTTCACTTAGAGAACAAGTAGCACAACGATCGTAGTGTTGGACATTGTAGGAAGAAATTGGTTTTTCTAGTATATTTTGGAATTCTTGGGAAGGAGGTAAATCTTGGTATTACTTTGAGGGTGATGGTGTGATCCTCTAGAATCCCTTGTCATAGATGTAGGTGTCATATCCTTTTATTTGATGGCTAAAGAAAATGTGCATATGTAGATATTTTGATATCATGGTAAATACTGTATCGAGTAGTGTTTATAAAGCTCCATAAACAATATTTTTATTTTCTAGTTGAAGAAAATTTGTATAAGTATATATTTCTTTTCATTTTAAATACTACATTGAGTTAGGTTTTATAAAGATGCATAAGAAATATGTTATCATGATTTTAGAAGTTTGGTATATTGTAAATACTACAATGAGTTATGTTATAAAATTCCATAGGTAATATGTTTTTTTAGTGATAAGTGTTATAGAACCTCAAGGATGATGTTACCCAATGGGGGAGCAATTTGTAGCAACCCTTGGTTTATTTTCCATGTAAATAAAATAAGACCAAGGTCATGTGAATCGTATTCCAAGTTGAATGATGGGCAAACATTATAGTGGGAGGTGTATTAATGGATATGGAATTTGGAAAACAGAACAAGAAAATAAATGGAATTTAAGTAAGGAAATAATGGAAAATAGGAGAAAACAGAGATTAAGAGACACACATATGGATGCAAGGGAAATTAAAAAGAAATTGCAGGAAAATTAAAGAAAAGAGGAAATGGAAAGCAAGACACTAGACATCAATGATAAAAAGGCACATGAGAAACATTTGACGACTTTTCCTCTACTTTTGATCAGTATCATAAATCGAAATCCAAGAGGAAAAGGAGAAAAATGAAGTAAGCAAGGAAAGCAAGCGTGCATAAGAGGAAGTTTGGACAGTAGCAAGCAAGGACAAAAATTAGTTGTGAATTGCAGGTAATAGTGTGCATGTGAGATTTACCATGTTTGGATTCAAATGCATGGTGCATGCATTGGTTATTTGTTTAAGTTGCTTCCATTGGCATGCTACTTTCCTATAATTACCCCCTATTAGTGTTACCTTTCCATTTCCTAGATAACCATGGCTTTTTGGGTACCTTGCTGGTCTAAGATTTAGATGGACGATAGACTTTAATCCTAGTTAAGGTGGTCTCAAATTTTTTTGAAGGGTCAAGGGTGGATATTGGATTTCTCCTTGAACTCTTGATGGATGGGTGGAGACAGGAAAATTACAATGGAGCTAGGAAGGAAGTTGGAGGCATCCATACTTATTTTTATCTTAGTAATTTTTGTACCGATATAAGTGAAATCAATGTGGATGAGGCTTGAGGTGGTTTGGCCTCTGGCAGCACTCGTCGGTTCTACTTGTTTTTAACCCATATGATCCTGCATTCATGCTTGAAATATGACATGGGGGTGATTCGTTGAAAGAGAGATTTTTTTCAGCCCAATCTATGATTAGGTGGTTTTGGAATTCCCTAATTTAGTTGGCTTCCCCATATGTTAATTAACTTATTTTCTTATTGCAATTTACGAGCACTTGTAGTGGTTTTTATGTTGATATTTTGGCTAGTTTTTCATGGATTCTACATTGGATATATGTTGGTTATATGCATGGTTATGTGATGTGCTCTTATTATGGATCTTGTTCATGATCTAATAAGTGATTGAATGGCTGATGAATCCATAGGCTAACAAGTGTTGTTTAGCTAATTTGAGAAGGAATGGGAACTTCTTGATAATTATCTGATGAAGATCTTAAGTGTATGAACATATATGCATTCATGACTTGTAGCTTCTATGTTTACTACATGTTTGACGAAATTTCTGTTATATGACTAGCATGTTTTGGTCAAGATCTATCCTTAGTATTGTTTGTGTAGACCTATTATCACCTTTGACAAAATTGTGGAAAGTTCTGGTTTTTTTTGGGTACCGGCCTATAGGTTAGGCATAAAAACATGGCATATATATAAACACTACAAGCACAAAAATGGAATATTTCATTCATAACCACATGAAAAAAGGCTTGCAGGTGCTATTGGAACCTTCAAACCACATGCAAAATGTGTCAAGGGTGTGGTTGGAACCTTTGAACCACATGCACATTGTGTCAAGGGTGTGGTTGGGAGGTAAATCTTATCAAAAGAAGTTTCAACTCAGGGATTGATCATCAATGGTCATTATTGGACTCTTGAATGATCTTGAGTATCTGATGGGTGGCAACAAGATTTCTGATTATCAGGCCCCACTTTGGTAACTGGAAGTTGGAGGTTAGGTAATGTTGTAGTAAATATTAGTTCATCTTTATCCTAGATAACTTGTAAAAGAGAGTAAATGTGGGATGGGGAGGTTAGACTTGCTTAGAAAATTTCATCAAAATTGAATTTGTACTTTGTGAGAAATTGCTTAACAAAGTTCATTGTTACACCTATAACAATTTGTTGATAAACATGTAAAAGTTTGTTAAAATTTTTGTAGCATCTTATTTGTTATATATCAGGATCTGTGCAATGGTTTTTTGTGGATTTTGGGAGATAAATAATTATATGGTGATGAACATACCCACTGAAAATTATCTCAATCTGAAGAATTTTTTGTATGAAAATATTATTTTCCTTGAAATTGTTGCAACCCCATGTACATATTGCTGCAACTCGACTAGAATTATTGAAATATTATCTTTGAAGGTATGATGGCTATGAGAATTAAGAAAAATATCTATAAGTTTATATAGGTAACCATGAATTGAAATATCATAAGTTATATCACTTATTTTTGTTCATGATTAGCTAATGGAGACGTGTTTATGAGAAATCCAATTTTGACGAAAGGTAGCAATCATTGTTTAAAAAGGTTTATGGGCATGAATTATTGCATAAAGCTATCATGTATGTATGCCAAATACAAATTGAGATGTTTTAGACAAGGACCTGTTATGGGAATAAGAGAAATGATCAAGTTCATTAGAATTATTGGAATCATTCATGGAAGGAAAATGGAGAAGAAACAAGAAAATCATTCAAGGTAAAGGACATATTTTTGACAGAGGTATTGGGCTGCCTCACAATGGCTTTTTTTGTAATGAAAAAGAATATTTGATACCACTTTTGTTAATGTGATGCTTGGTGAAACCATGAAGGTTTGGTGTGTTTGAAAATATCGGTGACCCTTTGTTGTCTACACTACGATTTTTGCATGGGGACATGTTGTAACAACCTTGGTGAAAAAATCCATGTAATAAATGTTAAAAACAATAACCATGGATGACTGAGACACTTATTCCAAGCTGAATGTTGTGCAAGACATCATAGGGGGTGTTCATTTGATTGTTTATGGCTAAGAAAATTGGCAAAGGAAATGACTAATGCATTAAAAGGCATTTTGACACATTTAATTATTAAAATAATGCAAATTAGGAGAAAAAGGAGGTGAAAGGTCACAAGTTTCATGTGAGGAGGAAAATGAAGGAAAATAATGGAAAATAAACAAAATAGAGGCCTCATTCATAAAAAGGCTTTTGAGGATCAGTTGGGAAGCTTTTTGGTCAGTCAGTTTTGGAGCTCTCTCATTATTCTCTCTCTCTCTCTCATACTCTTGGTTACTTAGAGTTTTCGTGGAGCACTCTTGGAGGGTGTGGCATACTTGGATTCTTGCAGCAAGAAGACAAAGGAAGAGTGGGAAAGCACAAGAACGCATCAACATCAACAACTACATCAGATTTTCTTGCAGGTAATGAGTTGCATGTATGATTTCTTCACTAGTTTTGGCATGCATGCAACATGCATGTGGTTTCTTGGTTATGATCTGTCATTGGCAGGGAGGATGGCCGGGATTGACAGTGGATTTCCTAGCCTTTCCATTTCTTGGATAGTCATGGTGATTGTGGGTTTACTTTCACTGATTTGTTTTGGTTGGTTCTCATGTTTCCATAGCTTGCGTTGAGTTACTAGTCCTGGAAGCCCTGGTTGAACAAACACTCTAGAAGCCCTGTAATAGCTTCGGTTGTGTTACTAGTCTTGGAAGCCCTAGTTAGACAAGTGATCTTGAAGCCCTTAGTGGGTTGAGTTCCTAGTCCTGGAAGCCTTGGTTGGAAAAATGCTCCGGAAGACCTGTATAAGTTGTGGGTTGAGTTACTAGTTATAGAAGCCTTGGTTGGACAAATGCTCTGGAAGTTCTGGAAGCCTTGGTTGGACAAATGCTCTGGATGCCCTAGAAGACTTGGATGGAGACCAATCTGATGATGGTTTTGGTGATGTCCGACCGTGAGGTAGAATCACTATTTGATGGGTTGATGTGGATGGCCTATGGAACTCCTGGATGAGTTTTAATTGATGTGTTCTATGACATCCCACATTCATGCTTGGAATATGGGATGGGGGTGAATGACTAAAGAGAGATTTGGCTCAACCATTCTATGGTCGGGTGGAACGTGATAGTCACATCTCCAGTTGGTTCATTGCATTCATTAATGAGAAATTCATTTCCTTGATTTTCATGTGTAAAGGTACTGAACTATTTATGGATTTGATGGCTAATATGTTTATTGTATTTATGTTCCTATTATGCTCATTATATGCACATTTCATGACAGCAGCTATGTATGACTCTCAACATGTTTTTACTTCTATATGAATGGATAATGTGTTTATGAGTTAATGGAGGATAATGTAGAAAAATGGCATGAGGGAACAATGGTTCATAGTGATTCTCAGATAAGTTTGAGATCCCTACACTTAATTCTGTTATTTACAACTGTAGGTTACATGTTGATGATATGTTTGACGAAATGCCTGCCATGGCTAGTATGGGTTTGATGATGATCTTTTTCATATTATTTCTTTTGCATCATTGTTTCCTTGCATCCTTACTAATTCTAAGTTATCATTCCATTTTGGGTAGTTTCCCAAGCTCTTGGCTGAAAAAGGTGGCTCATATCCCAAAATGTTAGCATTAGTGCTGAGACTAACTCACCTGGGTGGTGTCTGGGAAGCATTATAAAGCACTTGGGTAGTTTCTCGGGAGTGTTAGTCTTGAAACTAATTCCCCTGGGTAGTGTCTAGGGAGTGTTACGCTACCCTCGAGTCTCTCAAACATCAGTGGGACTCAGGGATAGGTAGTCTAAGTTGTTGATTTGTCTCTTGAAGGCTATTTGGATGATGTTGGATGACTGTATGCGATTTTTCATCGATTCCATTTCATTAAAGTCACCAAGGAGGTTGAATCTTATCATAGTGGCCTCTCATCACATGTTTACCCTAGTTGGCCAGTTGCTTGGGTAGATGTGGGAGGAGGGTGTTACAGAGTGGTATCAAAGCTAGGTTCAACTCTCGGACTGAATGGGTTGAATGTCTATTGGTCATGCATGCATTTCAGTTGCATGTGTGTCTCTTACACTTACATACTTATTGCATTTTCTTGATGATGGATTGGAGTTGTAGTATGGTTATCATAGAGAATTTGATATTGATTTCATTAAATGTGTTTTAAATAAGTATGTTACTGACGGTATATGATTATTTGTCTCTTAAATAATGATTTTATGTCACCTACTTACATACTTGTATGTTAGGTTACATTTTGAATATTTTGATTACATGCATTAGTCTTGTAGGTTAATTACAAGAACCGATCGATTATGTTTGACTACATGACTTTATGCGTATTTGTAGTTGATTAGGCACTACTTATGCATGTTGTCGGTTGCTTGCAGCGATGTGTACAAGGGAGTAATGGTTGTTGTCATGCATGAGGTCATGATTTGTGTAGTTGATATGGTCATGCATTGATGACTAAACTCTATCTAGAATGGTGTATACATGGTTTTGTGCTAATGTGTTATATGTATATATGCATTTGTTATGCATGTATGCTCTTGGTTATAGTTATGCATGAATAGTAGGTCAAACATGCCTTGTGAAGTCAATGAATGAAATTTAGGTCATAATGATGCGATTGGTTGTTATGATACTAATGAGATAGTTGAGATAGAGAAAGGGACGCAAATCATCATAATGAGGTTGCAACATTAAACTTTCAGATAAGAGCAGATCGTCATACAGGTAGTGTACTTTTGACATGCAAGTATGTAAGTTAAGGATTATTATATGCATTAGGGTTATATACATTAGGTTTATGAACATGTATTTGATGTTATGGTTACATTCATGATAGATTTTAGATGATTAGTGTGTTTAAATGCACATCTGTCAAATAGTCAAGAATGATAGTAACATGTATTTGTATGCATTTATATTGTTGTTTTATATTAGATAACCTGCTGATTATGTTGTACATTGTTGATGAGTATGATATATAGCTTATTGTTGTTATATGCTATTAACTTGATGATTAGGGTCAATTCATTGAGATATTGATGTTATAATTTGGATTGGTCATATGCATGATGGTTATGTTAATTTCCTTTAAGATCTTGATGTTATATGTATTGTGTTAACCTCATTTGACCTATGTGGATGGTTATGGTTGTGATATTCAGGTATGAACCGACATATTTGTGAGATCGTGTTATACTAATCTAGATTGTCTTTGCATATATGCATGAGTTTACGATGTGAACATGTTAGTTAGATATTTTTATGGATATCATGATCTCATGAGTGCTTGAGTTGATGTGTTGTAAAGTTATGTCGTGCTAACTACATTGATTATGCAAACAAGATCACCTCCCCTAAGATAGATTAAGGTATCAGTTGCTTATGTCATATATTTGGTGCTTGACTGTTGATTCTATAATCTAGTTGATTTATTTAATATGGTATGAATGTTTGATGAATTGCATACTATGAGTATGTGTTCAAATGATTGTACTGAAATATTGTGTTGAGACAATTGATATGTACTTGAGTATAGTAGGTGATAGTTGTAGTATTATGATTAATGACTATGAGTTGACTATGGATTATGACATGATGGTTAGTCTTGGTAAAGGTTGATTTCAAATTGATAGATATGATTGTCTTGATATTTGGAACATGTGGTTAACATGTACGAGCAATTGCAGGGTAACATGCTTGGTATTAGCATGGCAAGGTAATAGTTGATGTGTCTATATAACTAACAACTGGGTGGTGTGACAACATATAGTAAGCCTTGATTCTGACAAGGTAAAAAGGTAAAAGAAATGAATTGGGAAAGAATTCCTTTGGCTAAGTTTGGAAGCCCTAATTTCAAATGAATGAGTTCTTTGCACACAAGAAGTATTCTTAATCTTGATTTTGTTTGACATTATGTTGATATGTGCTATAGTGCTAAACATGTACTTCACATGTATATTAGCTAGTATTTAGGTACAAGTGGATCTGTTAAAGGATTGGAGTCCCTTGAGAGATGGTGTGGATGTGTTCAGTTGCAAGCGGCGTGCTTGGCACAATAAGATGAGGTAACTAGTGGATTTTTATGCTTAACTATACATTGACAATTATGTGTTTATGGCAACATTATGCAAGGAGTTCCATGGCAAGACAGGTTTCCATGAAATCTTGATGATGGATTAGGTTGCACTTTCCTTGGGAACCATGGGGATTGAACCATGGTGTTTGGTGTCAGTATTGTGCTTTTGGTATTTGAGCTTAATTTGCAGTTTTGTTTATGTTTGGTGCAAGGCCTTGCCACTTTGGTTGTGGTGTCATATTGTTGTTATTGGTTTTCATTATTTTCGTTTCTTGTCTTGCCTTTTATGTTTTGACTCTAAGGAATTGGTTGGGAAAGAGGAAGGTTGATGGAGCTCGAGGAGAGATTTGTGGTACTTGAAAGGTAATGTAAGATCCAAATGAAGCTCTGTGCATGAGTAAGCACAACGGAAAGTAACACTATAATAGTTGGTTGGACTGTTTGGGTCCATTGTGGTAAATGGATAATAGTAGTGCAGACACAAGAAATGTAATCACAAAAGGTAAAGTAAATTGATCAGAGGTGTCATATGATTTAGCTATGTTGGGGATTGTTGCTCTCAATGCCTGTGCATAAATAAGGAAGTTCTCTTAACCCAAACCTTATGTTATCTGGTAATTGTTTTATGATCATGATTATGTTGATGTTTATATATGTATACATGTATGTATGTATGTCGTTGTTTGACACGTTCATGATTGTTTTATGCTAACATTTATATATGTATGTATGCATCCATTTATCTATGTTACTGTCTGATAGGGTTGTCAGGGATCAGTCATGTGGAGGAATGATTACTTATTCCAGAGAACGACATGAAGAGGTTCCTAGTCTTACGAGGAATCAATTGCGAAGAGTAGTCACGACAAATATATGAGGGCAGTATCATGTGGATATGATTTGGTATTGGATACTTGTATTATTCCGATGTTTATGTTATGATAGGTAATGTTGAAGGATGCATCAACAAAGTGAAAGCAGTGTGTTCTACAACATGCTAGGATTAGCATGGATAAGATATTTAAAGCAAGGTTTTTTGGTAAGGACAGTGTGGTTTTGAATGTGTGGCAGTATTGTTGTGCATATGTTTTATATGTTGTACATGTTGCATCTGTGATGATTGTGCGCATGCAATATTGTGCATATGTAGTGTGTATACATGATGTTTATGAATTATTATGTATAGGGTGTTAGTATAGATATGTTCCCTGAACATTACATATTCAGTGTTGGGTATATATGGTGATATGTACATGTTGGAGGTAAGGTGCGCTGTACATATTGAACTGTGTGTATGATGGATATACAGTGTTGTATACATATTGTATTGTCTTCATGATGTATATGTGGTGTGTGTGCATATGGTGCTCTGTGCATGTTGGATATGCAATTTTGTATATGGATGATGTTATGTACATGTTGGATATGCAGTGATATGTACACATGGTGTTGCATGCATGTTGTAGATATGGTGCTATGTACATATGGTTTTGTCTTCATGATTGTACAAGTGGTGCTATGAGCATGTGGTGTCGTGTACGTGTTGTACATAAGGTACTATGAGCATGCAATGTTGTGTACATGTCATGCATATGATGCTATGTACATATGGTGTCGTGTACACATCATGTGTGTGGTACGTGGTACATGTGGTATTGTGTACACGTCATACAGTGGTGCAATGTACATATGGTGACATTGTGCTAGTGGTGTCATGGAAATGCGATGTTTTGTACACATTGTGCAGGTGGTGCTTTGTACATGTGGTATTGATGTACGTGTGGGATTGAGTGCAAGTCGTACATGCTATGTTGCAGGCATGTGGTACTATGTATGTGCATTGTGTAATCATGGTATCGTGACATATGCATTCATTGTGTTGCACCCTAGACACGTATTTGTGTTAGGTTGTACATCAGGTGTAGTGCATGTATTGTGTTATACACAAGATGTAGGCGTATGTATTGTGTTGTGTCATACACTGGGTGTAGGTGTATGTGTTGTATGTCAGGTGTAGATGCATGTGTTGCATGGAGTTGTATGTCGTATGTGGTCATATATGTGTGTGACACACACTATATGTATGTGCACATGGTTGAGGAGAAGGCACTGGATGTTTGTCAGATGTGGCAACCAATACAATTTGTGTACAGAAATAAAAAAGGAAGTAAGGATCGATGAAGGATAAGTATCGGTATTGTATTTCAGTTCTAGTATGCATGTGATTTATGATTCTGGTCCATGATGATTACATTTGATCTATGTTTTTGATTTATGATGTTTAATTGTAATTTATGATTTTGATGGTTATGTTTTGAGCTAACCTGATTTGATATTTTTATACATGTTGATTTGGTCAAATTTTCTTGTTTGACTTGTTGTGACAGGAAGCGAACATGATTGTAAATGTACCGTATTGACGAGCTACCAATGAGGTATGATGTGAATTTATTTTAATATATTTTAAAATTGATGGAAGCTATGTGTGTGGTACATGAATCATGAAAATGCCCGGTTGGGTGGTTGAAATCAAATACAAGAATTAGTAGCTTGATATGGTGGTTTGGTGGTTGCTTATGGTGGTTTGGTAGTTTCTTTATGATGGTTAGTATTTTCTTTATGTTTGTTTCACATATTATTTATGGTGATTTATATATGCTTTATGATGGTTGATATATGCTTTATGATGATTTGATATAAGATTTATGTTGGTTGATACATGCTATATGATGTTTTGATATATGCCTTATGATGTTTTGATATACACTATATGATGTTAGTACATGTTTAATATATTTTTGGTATATGCTTTCGAATATGTTTTGGTATATATATTTTGATGATGTTGTTATGTGTACACCCGTGTATGGATGTAAATACCGTAACGAGTTGTTTTATAAAGCTCCACTATGTGGTATGGGTGTTATGTTATTATGCTATCATGTGCTTATATTATCATAATGTTATGATGTCATATGAGTTTTCTTAAGCAAGATGATCATTTTAAATCCCGTAATGAGTTGTGCTATAAAGCCTCACTATGTGTATGTCATCATGATGTTATGTCTTGAGAAGATATTTCATTGTAATTATTGCATCGAGATAGGTTATAAAGCTCCATGAGTAGTATGTCTTCTTTTAACAAGTTGCTGATGTATATGTGTGATTGAACACCGAGGACAGTGTCCCCCAAGTGGGAGGGTTCTGTAACAACCGTGGTGAAAGATTCCATGTAATAAATGTTAAAAACAATAACCACGAATGACTCGAACACTTATTCCAAGATGAATGTTGGGAAAGACATCCTAGGGGGTGTTCATTTGATTGTTTATGGCTAAGGAAATTGGCAAAGGCAATGGCTAAGGCATTAAAAAGCATTTTGACACATTTATTTATTAAAATAATGGAAATTAGGAGAAAAGGAGGTGAAAGGTCACAGGTTGCATGTGAGGAGGAAAAAGAAGAAAATAGAGGCCTGATCCATAAAAAAGCTTTTGAGGATCAATTGGGAAGCTTTTTGGTTAGTTAGTTTTGGAGCTCTCTCATTATTCTCTCTCTCTCTTTCTCATACTCTTGGTTACTTAGAGTTTTCTTGGAGCACTCTTGGAAGGTGTGGCATACTTGGATTCTTGGAGCAAGAAGGAAAAGAAAGAGCAAGAAAGTGCAAGAAGGCATTGACATCAGCAACTACATCAGATTTTGTTGCAGGTACTGAGTTGCATGTATGCTTTGTTCACTAGTTTTGGCATGCATGGCACATGCATGTGGTTTCTTGGTTATGATATGTCATAGGCATGGAGGATGGCTAAGATTGATAGTGGATTGCCTAGCCTTTCCATTTCCTGGATAGCCATGGTGATTGTGGGTTTACCCTCATTGCTTTGTTTTTCTTAGTTCTCATGTTTCCATAGCTTGGGCTGAGTTACTAGTCCTAGAAGCCCTGGTTGAATAAATGCTCTGGAAGCCCTGTAATAGCTTTGGTTGAGTTACAAGTCCTGGAAGCCCTAGTTTGGAAAATGCTTTGGAAGCCCTTGGTGGGTTGAATTACCAGTCCTGGAAGCCTTGGTTAGACAAATGCTCTGGAAGCCCTCTATAAACTATGGGTTGAGTTAGTAGTTCTAGAATCCTTGGTTGGACAAATGCTCTGGAAGCCCTAGAAGGCTTGGATGAAGACCAATTAGATGATGGTTTTGGTGATCTCCGACCATGAGGTAGAATCACTATTTGATGGGTTGAGGTGGATGGCCTCTCGAAACCCTGGATGAGTTTTGATTGATGTGTTCTATGAGATCCCACATTCATGCTTGAAATATGGCACGAGGGTGAATGGATGAAGAGAGATTTGGCTCAACCATACTACGACCGGGTGGAACGTGGTAGTCCCATATTTGGTTGGTTCATTGCATTCATTAATGAGAAATATATTTCCTTGATTTTCATGTGTAAAGGTACTGATGTATTTATGGATTTGAAGGCTAATATGTTTATTGTATTTTTGTTCCTATTATGTTAGTTATATGCACATTTCATGACACCGGCTATGTATGGCTCTCCACATGTTTTTACTTGTATATGAATGGATAATGTGTTTATGAGTTAATAGAGGATAATTCAGCAAATGGCAGGAGGGAACAATGGTTCATAGCTATTCTCAGATAAGTATGAGATCCCTACACTTCATTCTATTGTTTACACCTGTAGGTTCCATGTTGATGATACATTTGACGAAATGCCTGTAATGGCTAGTAGGGGTTTGGTGATGATCTTGTTCATAGTATTTCTTTTACATCATTTTATCCTTGCATCCTTACTAATTCTAAGTGATCATTCCATTCTGGGAAGTGTTCCAGGCATTGAGCCAAAAAAGGTGGCTCAAATCCTGAAATGTTGGCATTAGTTCTGAGACTACCTCGCCTAGGTAGTGTCTAGGATGCATTATACCGAACCTAGGCAGTGTATGGGGAGTTTTAGTCATGAAACTAACTCGTTTGTGCAGTGTCTAGAGAGTGTTACCCCGCCCTTATGTCTCTCAAATAGCAGTGGGACCCAGGGATAGGAAGTCTAACTGGCTTATTTGTCTACTGAAGGTTATTTGGGTGATGTTGGATGATTTTATGTGATGTTCCGTCTATTCCATTTCCTTAAAGTCACCAAATAGGTTGAATCTTATCATAGTGGTCTCTTGTTGCATGTTTACCCCGGCTCGCCGGTTGCTTGGGTAGATGTTGGAGGAGGGTGTTACACATGAAAAAGAGAAGGCATGGGGGATATGCTGGTCCACCAAATTATCCTATTTTCCACCATTCTACACACCCATTTTCATTGCTTTAAAACACATATTTTCCCGTTACCCATCTCATTGTGTTTCCTTGTGAAAGTGGCATACTAAGATCGCAATGTTAAAGGAGTTGATTATAATTCTTTTCCTTTATTTTTGAGAAATTATAAAGGATTATTGTTGGTTTTGTTGATTGTGGTTTCCCTAGTGTTGTTGTAGTGGTTGCTATCCAATAATAGTAATAGCTTCTATCACTAGAATATTTATGTAGATCCAAAAGGAATTCCAAAGCATGGATTTTATTCTTAGGGGTGATGACATGGATTTGTGTTTCCTAACTCATATCCAGGTCAAATCTATTGGGCTTGAGCTCATGATCTGTAATTCAAATAACTCACGCATGTGTAATCAGGTTACCAACTTCGAACATTATTTTCGAACAAGCTAAGATTAATTTTGGAAATACATGACATGGGTTTTTCTCAAGACATTCCCAATTATGTGACACATGGAATGTTTCTCCAAATGATTCATGGATTTGGAGCTATATCTTCTTCTTTCAAGAATATCTTTTATGTTATGACCATTTACAAACTACATTCCCAAAAGAGCAATCGGTTCAAAACTAAAACAACTTCAGTCTATTGTCCATTGATCCTAGAACAAATAAATCTATTGTAATCATATCTTGAGTTATTTTCTAACAAACATCTCCCAAAAGAAAATAGAGTTAATATTTTGTAATTTGTCCATAAATTTCACAATCCATATTTGGGGGATTTGTTCCAATTCGTCCCCTTATCTCTTTGTATAAAATGTATGGGTAGATAACATGTTGAGAGTAATTTAGTAAGTAATAAAATCAATAAGTTATCTTAGAAAAGGGGAAGCAACATCATCCATGTAACAATGCATATTGTAAGTGCATTTATAAAGCTAATGCAATATCTGCAAGTTTGTGGCTTATCTTAGAACTGTCGATTTGTGAGTTGTGAATCACCAACCCCTTGCTGAGGAGGAAGGACCCCCCCTCTTTAGCAGTGGTTGTCATGTCAGTAGAACTAGATAACTATTACATATTAATTTATTTTCATGTTATGTTAATTTAATTATTATATCATTGTCACATGTTCTTGTTAATATATGTAACTACTAATGTTGGTTAATTTAACTTGTAGAATATTTAATGTAGATTTCTCATGTGAAAACATAGTTATTGGATCAATTCGTACTAACAATGTGTTGCTACTATTCAATTTCTACTACAAATTTAAAATTTGTTATTGAAGTAGAATGATAGTTAGTTGCAGATTGTAAATCTACTTTAATTGGCTTAATGGTTGTGTAGTTGTGATTGAATGGTTTTCTGCAATTGATTAAATGATTGACCATTTTTTACTTGCCAGCATGAGTTGAAAGTGAATGGGTGCAAGTGTGATTTCATTTTGAAAATTTTGTGGAGTGAGTTATTTTTATGCGAGTGAGATTGATTTTCATTATTGCAAATGTAAAGATTGAAAAATGTGTTCTTATCGGAGAAATTTTAGCACTAGGAATCAACCAGTGCCATTTAACAATTATTTCCTTCATGTGTTTTACATGATAACCTTGAAATAAAAGTACCTACCTGGATTGCTAATTTATGTTTGATAGAATTGACTTATTTTATTAAGACACTTTTTCCCCAACATTATGGTTGAATGACCAAATCTATAGTATATAGCAGCCCAACTTGTATGAAATTTTACAAAAGTAAAGTTTGAGCATGTTTGTTCAGAGCAAATGAACCTAATGATCAGATGAGCAAGTTAATGATATATAACATATTAACTTTCGTGAAGTTTAACCAAGGTCACAGCCCACTCTTTTAGTGTAATATTTGGTCTAACAATTGGTATTGTAGAAGTTCCTCTAGGAATGATTAACTACTAGAAGGCTAATTTCAAGGAAATATGATGATGATCAAAGCAGCGGGAAAGCATCCTCTATTTGATAGATCTAACTATGCTTTCTGGAAGATAATATTGGAGACCTATCTCAATTCTTTGGAAGCTGGTCCTTTATTCATTTTTGAAACTGAGTATGAAGTTCCTAATACCCCTCCTACAACTAAATATGGTAAGGCCCTCTATACATCTAATGCAGTAGCTTAGCATGTGATTTTAACTCATTCTCATATTCATAATTTGTCAAATTAATGCAATGTAATTAGATTAATGATGTATGGAACAAGCTTAAAACCTACTATGAAGGGGACAAAAGCGTAAAAGAAGCGAAAATACAATTTTTTGGGACCCAGTTTAAAAATTTGAAGAAGGAAGAAGATGAGGATATTTTATTTGAGTAAATAGATTTTCAACTCTATTACAGGTCTCAGTGAAGAGGTCGAGGATAGTGTTGGTGTTCAAAAAATATTAAGATCTCTTCCATCAAGATTCAATCCCAAAGTATCAACCCTTGAAGAACTATCAGATATGGACAAAGAGACTATGGATGTGCTTCATTGAACACTCTCAACATATGAGATAAGGATAAAGGGGGACAAATAAAGAGTGAATGAAGAAACATTCTCAGAAGTAAAAGAATGGAAAAATCATTAAAATTAAGTAGAGTCTATTTTTAATGAAGAGGAAACCAAGTTTTCCATAAATTTAAAAAAAGAGACCATAAAATTCGAAGGTAAGTTTCCTTTGAAATGCTTTGAATGTGGAAAAATAGTGATGACAACCAAATTTTCAATTCTAAGAATCAAAAGAAGAAGCAAGGCGACAAGAGGAAGAAGAGCCTCTCAAAAGAATAAATTCATTACAAAAGCAATGAGTGTGACCGATGATGAAAGAGGTGAAATATTATTCTTTGTTGAATCAGAGGAACCTTAAGCAAAAATAGATTATGAAGGAAAAATTGGAAGTGCATTAAAATAAATAAAAGGACTTAAAAACAAGGAAGGCCAACTAATGCAACAACTCCAAGAGAAATATCTAAATGAAAATTTCTCATGCTCTTGAAGTTGAACTAGAGGAGTATGAAAATTGGTTTGTGGGTGCAAGATGTGTTGCAGATGATGGACATGACAATAATTTTGTTTCATATAGGGATCATGACTAGTATCTTGAAATGATTTCTGAAAGTGACTGTGAAATCCTCATGAAATGTGAACAAGAATTACAATTGCTAGAAAAGATGCTGATGGAACTTGAATCTAAGCAAGTTGTAGATAAAGACGAGAAATGTTCAAGAAGTAAAAAAGTGAAACCTGATGTAAAATGTAATTTCCCATTTAATGTTAAAGAGGATGAATTGGTATCCCAAACTAGTAACAATAAAATTCAGTCAGAAACAAAATGGGATGATGAGGTTGAAAAATTAAGGAAACCGGTGGAAAAAGCACAGAAACTTAAATATTGTGAGATGAGACAGATCAAAAAAACATGATACATTCGATTGTTCGAGTATTCATCAACAAAGGAGGAGAATTGCAGCATAGACATTGGAAACCCAGGGAATTAAAAGTAACAACAATTGATGCAGAGAAACAAAGAATGGATGATTAGTTATAGACAAAAATATGGGATCTAGGAGGGATTTTGATCAATTTATGAAGGCATATGGCTGGGAGACCATGAATTTGTTTGAACTGGGTAGTCTGATGTAGGAGAATCTATCCTAGGGTTAAATGTTTACCAAGGGAGTTGGTTTCCTAAGTTAGGATTTAATTATTTAATGTGTTTCCTATAATTTTACGAGAGAATGAGAATTATTGTAAATAGGAGAAAGATCGAGAAATTTTTGGAAGACTAGAGAGATTTGAGGGTTAGTTAGATCTCGTTTAGAGATAAGGGATTAGGTGAGAGTTTTATGGATCATGGGAGGCTCTAGAGAGAAATTATAGGAGTTTTTTTTAGGATCTAGAACCAACTTTGGGTTCATATCGATTTGTATAAATCAATGAGTCATGTGAAGGGGTGTGTGTGATTCAGAGAGAGGAATGAGACGCTAATTATTATGCGAATATTTTTCTTCTAAACATCTTAATTCCTTATCGAATCTTTTCTAATATTTTGTATGCATTTGTTATGTGTACAAATTTTAGTTTCTGTGTATGTGGGTTATTGTTTGGAGGCACTATAGCTTACACCTGCGCCATCTTTTGGTATGCTAGAATGTTGTGTTAAGTATTGGCGATACCGACAATGTTTCACTGAAATATTTGTGGAGGAAGAAGTTGAAGTCCAATACGAGTCCTGGTCTACGTGGAAAATGAAGGGCCAAGGATGAGGTTGCGTAGAGAAAGAAGTTGTCTTTGCACATAATTCTTGCTAAAACAGGAGTCTCCCGTCATTGTTGTAGATGAGAATGACCTGTTGTGTCATAATTATTCTTGCTAGAGATTGACTAGGAGAGGTGAAAGACTCTCATGTTAAAGGTGGAGAAAGTTGTTGTTGTGTATTTATTTCTGTATGATTTTTGAATAATCATCAGAGCTGAGCTAAATGGTTTCGATTGAATATTGCATAGTATTGTTGATGCTGAAGAAGATGATGTACTGAAAGATATTATGCCAATCCATAAAAATTGTTGGAACCCATATCTAACATGTTGTCTTGCCCTATTCTTCGAAAGCTTGATTTAGCTTCATGCCACCAAATTTCAAATACATAAATTCTTATTGCAATTAGGTCCTGTCATTATTGCAATCATTGATATTTCTAATTGTTCTTATGTTAGTTATGATACATTTAAAGGAATCACATATTCTTGTACAAATATCCTTTTCCTCAATGCATCCTAATGCCCAAATATTTCACTGGAGGTTGCGTTGAAATCCAAAAGGAAAAGCCACTAAGTGGAGTAAAGAATCATTCTATGGAGTGTAACACTGCGTGAAGGCATATCAAGTCGTTGTTGTGTATGTGGTAAATGTATCGACGTTGAACAGATCGTTGGATTTCCCATTGTTTGGTTGAAATCATTGTTGAATATTCATGGAGGAGATGCATTGAAACTATGTGGGGAAGATTTGGTGCAGAAAGTAAATATTGAGCATCAAATGAGAGGGTCTTTTTTTTTTGTAGAAAGAGATGTAATCTCCTAAGCTATCATTTAATTTATAAGTCTTCTCTTCCATTTTCTATAAAATATTTTGTTGTCATTGGGGTTTTGAGAAGCACTACGAGTGGCCTGGAACTATACGAGGTGTGTATCTATTGCTGAGTAAGCATAGATGTGGTGAAGGCATAGTTAGAAAGTGCCATCGTGAAGCTATCTTGAGCACAATGGAATCGTGGTAAATATGTAATCAAAGGTTAATGTGTTGGATCGTAGGCATTGCTGGATTGTTAATATTTCTCAATCATTTTTTGTTGTATTTTTTTAAGAGGAAAAACTAAGCTTAAAAGGGTGGTGGAGTGGAGGAATGTGTGCCAATGCCAATAGAGACAAAGCATTGATCCACGTAAAAATAGGATTGTAAAGTTAAAGTCTTGGATAGATAGACACCATGTCAAACCTGCGTTGAAGGAACCTTGATAAATGTGAAGAATGTAGTGCGTAACAACTAAAGGAGGTATATTTCTTTTACATTATTCCACATGCATGGGAATTTATTTATTTGAAAAAAGAAGAGAAATCACACTTCACCTGGAGTCACACTTTGGGTAAAGTTTTCAAGACATAAGATTCACATGGATGATTTTTTTTGAAGTGAAAATTCTCATGGTTATAAAGCACAAACAATTTGTAATGGATCATGGTGGTTTATATTCTATGATGAGAGATAATAAATGGTAAGGAAGGATTTATTTAGTATTCTAGATTAAAAAGCTAAATTTCAAGTTACAAAAGTGTGCTCTCTTCATAAAAGAAAAAATGTGGAAGACGTGGATTTCAAGGTTTCGAACTTTACCTTTTTGGTATTTCAAGAAAATTGTGCAGCCCTCTTATTTTACCATAAGGCCTTGAATATTATTCTAATGAAGTTCTCTTATAAATTTTGTCAAGAGTGAGACAAGTTATGAAAAATATGAGAGTCCTCTGAAATGCATATTAGGAAGATTTGAAAGTCAACAAAGTTGTAAAGTCAAACTGCTTTTGATGTGCCAAAAAAAGTGGTCCAAGTTGAATACTTGAAAGTAATTGGTTCCAAGTTCTTGTTGTCAAGTCAAGTGGAAATGGTTAGAAGTATTTAGAAGTGTCTTGATGTAAAAGTTGTAAAGTTGAATTCATAAGAAAGTATATTGAAGCCATTGAATGTAATGGGTGTGTTATCCGTAGAGCATAACACCCATAGTCTAGTCAATATATTGTAAAGACAATTTGAAGGGATATTACAACAATTTGTAGCTTATGCAAGGGAATGAGAAAATGAATATGAATATGGATAGTCATTTGAAAAATTTAGAGAAAACCCATAAATATGCTACAACAATTGGCATAAGGAAGTTAAATGATGAAGAATTTCAGAAAGAGATTGTTGAGTTGAGGGCACGATTTAATGTGCTGATGCAGTGTCTACAGAGTCAAGAACATGTATGAATGATGAGTAGGATAGCTACATGGCTAATCAAGCAGTTGATTTCAAGAGGATAGAAGCACAAGTTGAAATTTTTGTTAAGGGAAGCAGAAAAACTCCAAATAACTGCGACAAATGTATGCATTTTTGAACTAGAGGAAGGACCAATGCTTGTCGAGGATGATGAGGAAATAATTTCTATTTTTGGACCTAGACAAGGGTCAATATTTGGCGAAGAAAATGACTTGGAAGATAAACATAAATACTTGAGGACATAATAATTTGTCAATACTATAAAGCCTTATGATTTTGAATTTGACAATTGGTTTGTGGATGCAGGATGTGTTGCAGATGATGGACAGGACACTAATTGTTTTTCATGCAGGGATGAAGACCTGTATGTTGAAATTATTTTTGAAAATGACCATAAAATTATGATGAAATATGAAGAAGAATTACAATTTCTAGAAAATATGTTGATGGAACCTGAATCTAAGCAAGTTGTGGATAAGAATAGAAATGTTCAAGTAGAAAAAATGTGGAACCCAAGATAAAATGTAATTTAAAATTAAATGTTATATATGATGAATTGATATTCCAAACTAGTAACACTGAAATTTAATCAAAAAAGAAATTGGATGATGAGGTTCAAGAATTAAGGAAACTGAGGGAAAAAGTACAGAAAACGAAATATTGTGAGATGAGATAGATGGAAAACAACATAATACATTTGAATTCTTGAGTATACATCAACAATGAAGGAAGATAAATACAACATAAAATCTGGAAACCTAGGGAATTAAAAGTAACAACAATTAATGTAGCAAAATAAATAATGGATGATCAGTTACAGACTAAAATATGGGATCCATGAGGGATTTTGATCAATATATGAAGGCATATGTTTGCAAGACCATGAATTTCTTTTACCTGGGGAGTCTGTGCATGGGCATCTATCCTGGCATTAAATGTTTACCAAGGGAGTTGGTTTCCCAAGCTAGGACTTAATTATTTAATGTGTTTTCCTATAGTTTTAGGAGAGAATGAGAATTATTGTAAATAGGAGAAACTTCGAGAATATTTTGGAAGAGTAGAGAGATTTGAGGGTTAGTTAGATCTCATTTAGAGATAAGGGATTAGGTGAGAATTTTATGGACCTTGGGAGGATCTACAGAGAAATTGTAGGCATTTGTTTAGGATCTAGAACCAACTTTGGGTTGTGATCCATTTGTATTAATTAGTGAGTCATGTGAAGGGGTGTGTGTGAATGAGAGGGAGGAATGAGAGGAAAATTATTATGACAATATTTCTCTTGTAAACATATTATTTTTTTATTGAATTATTTATGAGATTTTTTATGCATTCATTGTGTGTATGGATTTTAGTTTTATGTGTATGTCAATTTTTATTTCCAGGAACTATAGCCTACACTTGCACCATCAAGAACCAGGGTTATATTTGACCCCATATATCTAATCCCTTCATGAAGGCTTCTTTAAAGTTATGACTACCTAAAATGGAAGTTGAAGAAGAAAAATTATGGAGGTAAAATGATAAAGAAGAAGTTATTTCTATTAGAGAAGCAACAATATAAAAAGGAATAGTGACATGGAGAGATTAACAATGAGACTCTAGTTGTAGAGGAGTAACAAAAATTAAATATTCTTGAAGAAGCAAGAATATGAAAGAAGGAAGCTAGAAAACAAGTACAAAGTTGATGAGAACTAGTAATGTGAGCATGAATATAATATGAAAATAGTATAAGATAGATGCTAGAAGAATCAAAGTCATTTATTTGTAAGGAAATATATTTTGAAGGGAATATTCACATATAATGAAGCATGGTCCGAGAAGGACACTTTATAAGGTCCATAAGAATACCTAGAAGTTGTTCGAGATCATAGGAAGGAACTTACAGATGAAGAATGAGAGTATGCTCTCAAGGGGGAGACTCTATCACTTGGAGAGCATAGGCATGCACTTATAGATGAAGAAAGATATTATAGTCCCAGGGTGATACTATATCAAGTTCACAGGAAAATTTAGGAACAATTGGAGAACAATGATATGAAGCATGGCTTTAAGAGGAGACTCCATCACGTCCATAGGGAACTTTAATAGAAATAAGAGAATGAATACAGTGACATATATGAAAGTCATTTACATATGAAGAGAACATGGTATTAATGGTAGACTCCACATATAAAAATATCAGGTCAACATAACCATTTAAGCATTGGTAGGAAACCATGTATCTTTACCATTGATGTTAAAGGGGAAGAGAATAAAATTGAAGAAGGAAGACAAAGAAGTAACAAGATTAAGAAGCAGGTCAAAGGGAAAGGGAATGTATACATGGGATAAGGAAGACAAAGCAAAGAAGCAACAAGATCTATGAGGAGTCCCCAACATCGTGTGAGGGGAGTTTGGAGTTTTGGTCCATCACCTTCAATGACTAGGATTGTCTAATGGTGTTGCGATCAATGAAATAGGGGGATATTGTTGCACATAATGTTGTCACTGATTGAAAACAGTTCCATTGATGTCAAAGGGTATGCGTAAGGAAGCACTAGTATCATTTATGAATAAGAGGAAGTGGTGTTATAATTATATCTCTTGCATACCCTCATCAGTGAAGTCAAAGAGGCTTGAGGTTTATTGAGGTTTTTTTTTTTTTTTTTTTTGAAGTTATGATGTCCTAATGAATCTATAGATGGTAGCATTGGATATTCCACTTCTAGACCTTTCCAATTATATATGACACTCTAAAAAAATATTTTTGGATTCAAGAAGTTATGGCGATTTGAAGATCAACACTAGTAAATCGGTTAGACTATGACGAAAATCCCACAAACCAATTTTTTTAAACAATGTGCATCTTTTGGGCATATCTATGGTTAAGTGATCAAACTATGATAGGTAGCAATCCAACTTGCATGAACTTTAACAACGTTTAAGTTTGAGCCTGTTTTTCCATATTGGATGGACCCAATGATAAGATAAGGAAGAAAACACGATATGACATATTAACTTGCTTGAAGTTTAAGTAGGGTTGACCCTCCACTCTTAATGTAATCGTTGGTCTATCACTTGAGTCATAGTTACAATTGGAACAATTTTCTTTAGGTAAATTCAGAGTTGTAACTAAGGTTAAAGCCATAAGGGTGACTAAGCGTGTGGTCTTCTTCAAACCACCATTTACAACAAGCTTACAACCTCTACTAGATATCCATTTGAAAACATCTTTGAATTTTTATTTGTGAGGAGGAATAGTTAGCAAAATACATCAACTCCTAATTAAATTAGTAAATTCCCTAGGGACAGTTAAGCCTGAGAGCCAAGTTCCAAAAATTTGTGATCCTTTTCAAACCATCTTCAATTTTACATTATCTTGTATTCATGATTTGTGAGCACCTTAAGTAGACATAAAACATCAACTTCTAGACGAGTTTAGAAATGTTCTAGGAAGGAGTAAGCCTTAAACCACTATTTAATAGAAGTTATCAACTTCAACTACCCATTTGATTTGTAGCTTTCCTTAAAGCTGTCATATTTAGAGAACAGATTATGCTATTAACAATTGTCATTACCTCTCTTGTTGACCTCCGAAGAGATTGATATATCTTCATATCTCTTCTTGATCTCACAAAAACCCTTTTAAATTAAGAAGAAAAATGTTAAACACCTAATTCATTTGAATTGTGGCGTTTAAAAATAATCAAAAAAATAAATATAATAATTATATATATGAAAAAATATGGTTAATAAAGACACAACGCCACACTTATTATTATGTAATATATGAATAATTAATCATAATTATAAAATACAGCACAACACTTATCATGTAATTAAACTGCAGTATCAACTATTATAAAGAGACAAATCAATGCACACTCGCATATCAATATGTTTCCTTCATAATTAATTTGTTTTTAGATTATTAATTAAATAAAAAACAAATAAGTTGTATTTTTTTCTATGAAATATAAATATGTCTCTATCTCAAAGTCGTAAAATATAATACAAAATCAATACAAAGGTTAATGGCCATTATGTCCAGTTATTTCCAAATTTCATTAATTATGAATTCATGACATTTGGCATTTTAATTCCTCAAGTTAGAGACGTGAAGAAGATAGAAAGTCTTATAAATTACTAAGACAAAGAACAATGTATTAGACACGATATTTTTTTTTTGGAAAAAGTGAATTAGTTTTCTCACTTATGTGCACATGGTTGACTATAAATATACGATTGAAGTATTTAAGATGTTTTTTTAGTATCTTAAATCAAATACGGGAATTTTTTTTGTAATCATTAAGTTACCTAACGACAACAACGTGCTAAATATATAAATTAAAGTTTTTAAGATCCTATTAGGTATTTTGGTGTATCAAATAATGGATACTTTTAGTGTTATTAGGTTAACAAAGAGGACAACATAAAATCCATTTTGTTATTTAATTTATATGAAATTAGAATTTATCTCAATTTAAATCTCTTATTTTTTTAATTTAAATTTTTAGATCTATTTTAATTATGGATTTCTTAAGTATAAAGAGGGATTATGTAAATGTTGTGAAACATTTGAGGAAAAAATTATATCTCAAGAGATTTGATTCTTTCGGGTTCTTGATAGACTCTAAGTTAAAATAGATCTATGTTAGTGTTGATCAACACAATAATAAATGTTAAACACCTAATCCTTGGGTTATGATTTGGGTTACAATGTATTATGATAATTAGTTGTTAGAGTCAAAAAATACCTCGAAAATGAATAGATGGTTTCATTATGTATTTGTATGTACACCATGTGCATCATTCTTAGAGATGATTTTGAATATACAATTGAATTTGGTTTCGAAATTTGTTGGATTACAGTGGTATCTGAGCGGGTGGTTTATCCACCCCGTTGATTGAATTATGTCACTAGTTTTGTGGCCATCCTAAGCATTGGACAAGAGATCTTGGAGGAGATTCTCAACCAATGTATTGCTGCAAAACGTGTTTTTCTTTGACGAGAATAACAAGTTTGTCTTGTAAGATGTTTTAAACTCATTCCATTTTGTGGCATCACATAAGAATTGTAAACTGGGATTCGAGTTTTTGGACCTTAAGGGTTTTAATTCCTAATTGTTTTAACATTTTTTTTAGAAACAATTATATTTTATGGAGAAGTGATTTGTTAGGAATGTTTATAGTTGGGTAGTACAATGGATCAACAATGAATTCTTGGGTTCGTTGTATCCATGGTGTGTCCATGTTTTAATATTTTGGCGGCCCAAAATTTATAGAAGAAAGGTTGGTTTAATTACTAGAGAGACTGAAACTAGGATTTGTTGTTCGATAAAACCTTGGATGTTGTTTATTGATGTCAGTCTATGCATTAAGGGAGGAGGATCAATTGTTGTAGAAACCTACACCAGACTCTCAAATCCACTCAAACAATCAAGCAATTTCTTCCATTTTCATAAATCAATAAGTCAAAGGATCGATGGTTTCATAGTGCTTTCATTGTGCTTGTAATTCGTCAAAGGGTTTTAGAAAACTATACTTTTTGAATTAACAAGAAATGCACACACTTTGACTATTTTAGCGTTGCATTATCCTCTCCAAGCATGATCTAACTATGCGTGAAAACGTCTGAGGCCCCCATTGAGATGTGATGAATTCTGCCTATTCTTCCTAGTCGGATGAGAGATTTTTGGAGAGAGAAATGCATTGTGACCCTCATTATCATGATTAAACTCTAGAAAATCAAGTATCAACCTTAGTGATCCACTGATATCGCTCACAAAAAAAATATGTACGTTGTTTGATTTCGTCTCATGATGAATCATTATTGCATATTTACAGAAGATGATTATTGATGGAATGTGAGATGTTTAAAAATCATGACATGGATGATAAGAGTTTATGAGGATTGAAAGTGTGATTGAGGTGACTAAGGCATGTCGTATTGGATTAGAAGAATGAACTATCCTGATGATTTTTCACTGTGTCGATGAGTGAGAGGGATTGAACTGGTGCTGTCATTGCATTGCAGTGTTGTGAGAGGACTTATACTGTAGATTGAAACTATTATGCCAATTGAAAAATTTTGACCCTTTAGGTTGAACTGGTATTAAAACATGGGAAGCATTTCTATGTGTTTTGGTAATATCAGATTAAGACCTCGAGTTGTTGCGCCTTCCATAGAGGCACCCTTCTTGTGGATTTTTCTGTAGAATCTCTCTTAAAACATATTGTGATCGATTGGCTTGGAGTTAGTTTTCTTATAAAAAATCCATAAGTGTATTTTTTATATTTTAATTATTTCAAACTAATTTTATCTCAAATTTTTTGTATTCACTTTCCTTGAGATTAAAGGCATTCACATCGGATTTGAATCGAATTGCATTCAAATTCATAGCATAAGAGAGGCCAAGCATGAGACAATAAGCATCATAATGCTCTAAATTTAGGGAAAGAAGCATGCGAAAGAAGCACCAGATTTGGGGTTTGCTAGTAAATCATCTAAATTGTGAATACAACCTCTGTTAATGAGTATTTTTCTTACCACCGAGTGTTATTATCTTCTTCCAAACCACATGTAGGTTTCATATGCTATTTGAATGCATCTATTCTTGCAAGTGTTGTTATACAATAGTTTTGATTTGCTGAGAAGCGTATAATTTTTGGATGTCTTTAGGCTATGATCCATGAGGTGTGTAGTAAAGGAGGTTTTGTGATTCTTAGACCTGGATAAAATTAGATATGAGGTAAGTTTTAGGTTGAAATGGTGACAATGGTAGTGTATTAGTGGATATATATTCTCACCTTCAATTTTTTTCCTTGGGAATTTTAAATTTGTTGAATTAGATTGTAAACATGTGCAATTTTAGTGGTATATGACACCCAATATTGACTAAGATGGCTCAAATTAAACATGTATTAGATATATTAAACAATATCATTATTTCCAACGCTGATGAAAAATTAAATGTCACGAAAGTAAGTATTGTTGATAGCAAAATATATTTACATGATGCATTGGAGACAATTCAATTTCTCTAGATTGAGTCTTAGGTATAGAGAGATAATCCTAATTCCAAATAGGAATTGAAGAATAATGAATCCACTTCAAGAGTAAATTTGGATGCAGTGGAAAGTCATGTTCAGGAAAGGGTATACAATAGGCATTTTCATACAGATGTGAAGCATGTCGTTCCCAAAATCTTGATAAGACTATGGAAATAAATTGTACACAACAAAAACAAAACTGGCTTCGGATATAACAAGGATGTATTCGATGTATCTTTTAATATTCATGATTTTTCTAAACATACACAATTTCATAGTTCTATATTTCCAGGTGATGTTGTTCTAGAACGATTTGTTTGATGCCAACATTGTGACAGAGTTAACATGCTAATGTTCAATGTTTTGATCTTCACCCATGTGATAATTGTGGAAAGTGCAATCACCATTCAATTAGATGTTAGAGAAAGAAGAATACTACAAGAGAGAAACTAAAGTTTGGATGGATTGATTCTTGGGATTTGTCAAAAATAACGAAGAATTTTATAAGTCCTACCATAGCATATGTTCGAGAGTATTGACCAACCTTACAGTGATAAAGAGTACCTCATCTTCTCACCATATATCTTACAAGAGGGGTTTGATGAAATTTATGGTTTGCTATAGGTTTGAAGATTTGTCAAGCGAGCCTAAGCCAAAGATCCATAAGTGAGCCTAAGCCACAACCTGTACCAATTAGAGCCACATAGACTTTAGTTTTTGCTCAATGTGTTTTTTGTGAAAGACCAATTCTAGATTCAAAAATGTTCAAGGAAATATGTTCATACTTCTAGAGTTAGTGGTCACTTTAAAACCATATTTTTGGTTGTTCTGAGAACTGCTATAAAGGTTCCAGAGTTGGTGTCGGTTAAGAACTTGAGTTCTCCAACATTTCTGGTATTTTTTGTAGTTTTCTCTTAAAACTCACCATCCTTGGTTTGTGGTCATTCTTTGAAAACCAGTTTCGAGAGACGTTCAACTCTTGCTTGAGATGCATTTTCGCATTTTTAGCTCTCATTCTTGGACTTTGATACATCCCTTCGGATTAAGGGGGGAACGTTAAACACCTATTGCTCGTGGTTATTATTTGGGTTAGTGTGTATTATGTTAATTAGTTGTTAGAGTCCAAGAATTCCTGGACACTAAATCAACGATATCATTATATATTTATATGTACACCATGTGTATCATTCTTTGAGATTATTTTTAATATAGAGTTGAATTTGATTTCCAATTTTGTTATCTTACACTAAAATGTTTTATCTAATGGTTTTTTTTCATTCGTATTATACAATATATACTTAGTTGCCTTCAAATATTTATTTATGACTCATTCTCCACATTAAAACGTTAACACATGCCCCCTCATAGCATATAATCCCCCCCCCCCCCTCCAACACACACACATATATATAGATGTTTTCGTGTATGTATACATTTAATTGCTTTTATTATTAATATTTTTTAAAATGTTACATATCATATCCATATTAAAATTGAAAGAATTAGAAATGTTTCTATATGTTAAGGCTCCCAATAAAATATTATTTTCTATTAAAATATTTATATTCTAAATATTACATGTAAATTAAAGATAGAATGAATTAGACATAATGCAATATGAATAATATTAATTTCCATCAATTCCATATAATTAATAAACAAATTACGTATGTGTTTGTACTAAAAAGTAAAGTTGTTTATTTTTTCACTTTGAATTGCTTTATTTTTCTATATAAAGTTGATGTAAAATTAAAATGAAAAACTAAATATTTTATTTAAGTTAGAAATTGACTTTTTTGTTATTGTTATTTTTGAATTTCATCATATAAATATTATTTTATTACTTTTAAATTTATGTTATTTGACAACATTTCTCTCATGTAGAGCAATTTTAGGAGAAATTATTTTATTTTAATTATATTTTAATAATTTGTGAGCACTTTTAATGAATACAAAACATCAAAATGGTAGAGATTGGAGTTGTCAAATTTGCTGGTCAACCTTCAACCATCATTTAATTTATTTCTGAATTTTCTTTTAAATATATATTTTTCAAATTAATTTATTTTTAAATTATGAATAAAATAAAAATAAATGATTATATATATATATATATATATATAAAATTTAAATAATGAATTTATTTTTAAATTATAAATAAAATAAAAATAAATAATTTTTAAAAAACTATCCAAAAAAAATATAAATGTCTTTATATCAAATTCGTAAAAAAAATACGGAATCAATGCAAAGTTTAATAGACATTATAGGAATTTGATTTTCCCAAGTTCTAGATGAAGAAGATATAAAATATTCATACATTTGATTTTCCCAATTTCTCGATGAAGAAGATAGAAAACATTCATAAATGTGGGATTTGAATTCCTTGTTCTAGATGAAGCTGATCTGATAGAAACTCTTATAACAATGTATTAGACACCATATTTTTTCGAAAAATTGAATTAGTAATCTCATTGATGTGCACGTGGTTGACTATAAATATATGATTGATTGAAGTATGTAAGATCCTATTTAGTATTTTGGTAAATCAAATAACTGAAAGTTTTTAAAGGAAAACGACCTATTAAATCTATAAATTAAAATATTCATACATCTCGGATTTGAATTCCTTGTTCGAGATGAAGATGATAAAAGTCTTATAACCCACTAAGGCATAGAGCACTGTATTATACACCATATTTTTTCGAAAATCTGAATTAGTAATCTCAATGATGTGCACATGGTTGACTATAAATGTATCATTGATTGAAGTATTTAAGATGCTCTTCAGTATTTTGGTAAATCAAATAAGTGAAAGTTTTTAGTAATATTAAGTTGAAAAGTAAGAACTTTTTTTTGGTAAAAATTATATTATCATAATTTTGTTGATGCAATTATACAATGTGGTTCGTCTTTAGGACAAGATGAAGAACAAGATCTTGGCATCAAGTTAAATAGATGAAGTTAAGTTAAATTTGGGTAAATAAATAATATTCTTAATAAATAATATTATTTTTATTTAAGTTAGACCATCTATTATTATTATTTACTTTTAAGTCTTTAGAATCAATTGTTTTGATTATTTAAGTTTGACCCAAATATTATTTTTATTTTATTATATTATTGTATTGATTATTTAGGTTTAACTTAATTTCTTTTTTTGTAAATCAATCTTCTATTCAACTCGCATAGAAGATATACATGTGAAGCTTCAAAAATAGGTGGTCTCACCCCGACCAAGTTTGTTGACCACTATATGCAAAATGTGACAAAAATACAAAAAGGATGCTAGAGACATACTCCCGGCCCGAGAGGGCTAGTGACTCCAAAAACCAAGTAATACCAAGAGGGAACCTATGATCATGTTATTCATTAGAAGTGATGGAAGCTAGGTTATTGGGGGTTGTTCCTGGAGGAGGCGGTGGACGGAAGGCGAATTGGACATGCCCTTCGAAGTGAGCCACCTTTTAAGAGAGCGGGTTCTGGCCACAGTAAGCCACCACCACTCGGTCGCAAACCTGACACTAGAAGCAGTGCATTCTATCCAAGGTGGTTAGCAGCTCTGCATGTTCCTCCCTTCTAATTGTCTCAGTAGTTTCCATCTGATCTAGTAAAGGATGGATTAACTCTTGGTACTTGTATAGGCAATAGTTCTAAATTTCTTGCGGTTTTGTTTCCAAGCATCTCCTAGACCAAGAACTCATATTCCCACCACGCTTTGTTCCTCCTCACATCTAAGCCTGCAAAGCTTGCCTACCTTTCCTCATCACCTCCCTGCCACGTCCGCATCCCCCTCACACACTAGCAACCGACTGCCTAGAACGCCCCCTAATGTTGCCTCCCTGACTTGACCGAGTACCCTCCTGCTCCGAATTCGTTGGTGGGGTGACTAATTTCAGGTCTTCATGTCTCGTTGGGCTCTGGTTTGCAGTGAGCAAAGATCGACCATGCCGCAAGGATGGCCTCAACCTAAAGGGTCCTACAATACCATAACAATCACTACAAACAAGAAATTCAAAACGATCACACACTGGCCAGTCGATCTCGGCTCTGAACCACCACTATCTCTTCTTGCAAATCCAAACCCTCCTATCACCAGAGCAAGAATGTGGGCCGCAAATACCTCTCCTGAAGTAGTACCTTTCTTCCCACCACCCTTCACCACTCCACCAATTGATTCCAGCATGGAAGTGGATGGACGAGAACCAAGGTGATTGAATTCTAGGCTTAGAGTGGTTCAGATGAACCCCACTCAGACCACAAAACACCAACACACTTCTCGTTGAATACTTTGACACTCAAACCAAGTGAATTGTAGGAGTGTATCTCTCCTTCCCCTGGTATGTACAAAAAACCATACGAGGCACATGTTGTGGCTTCACTCAGCCCACTAGAAACTTTTCCCACTCACCTTCTTTCTACACCTACTAGAGAACTAGAATCCCACACCTTCCAAATTCAAATTGAACCAAAAAATATGGGCAATTATGATTACCTCAATCCTTACTGCAACACACCAGAAAAGGTCGGGGAACCCTTCCACGGGTCGGTGCATGAACATACATCCTCACCCAAACTAGGAGAGAAAATGCTTCAAATTCCACCAAAATGAAAGGGCCAGACTCTTCTACCTTCGTTGCTATCCATAAACGCACTCAGGCACATGAAGCTGAACTACCACCTGAACATGAATTTCATTCAAATTATCCATTTGTCTCCTTAGAACATCTCCTCCCACACTCAACAAGGCGTTCGGTTGTTTCACATGCTCGACATTACTCACCTTTGATAGCTTAATCAAGTGAGGGGCTTGAGGGGCTAGACCCCCTTCCAATTTCCTCATGATTAATGACATGGACCATGAGGAGCCACGTGGTCCTGGGATATCACTGTCCTTGGGGAAACCCCTTCCTATTCAGCTATCCAACATAGATTACTTAGGTGGGCACTTTTATGAAGGAGGGGGTAGTCTTGCATAAGATCTTGGCCCTGCTGATGACTACCCCAATTGGCTAAATTATTCGTTGCCTTATTTCCTTCCGGGTCAACATGTTTTGAGATTACATAATCAAAGGAGGAGATACAAGAATGGATATGCTCACCTATTAGCTCCAATTGCCATCTTTTAATGACTTTCTTTGTTGAATATCCATTGATAAGGCTTTAAAGCATAATTGCTACTATCTGAGAGTCTCTTGTGACATGAATCTTGGAGACCCTCTGATCCGTAGCTACGTGGAGTCCCCTTTCAAAGACCATATACTCCACCACATTGTTAGAGGAGTTCTCACATAATGTTACATAAAACTTGACTAGTTGCCCTTTGCCATTATAAATTAGCTCCCCTAGGCCAGGCAACCATAGGTTGCCCTTCGAGGCCCCATCGAAGTTGAGTTTGAGGAAACCCATGGGATGATATGTGAACACTCCTGATGAAGTAACCTTCATCAGGGGGTAGCGACATTGCTCAAAATCCATGGACTCCCTATGAAGATCAAGCTTCTCTAAAATGGTGTGCTTGTGCCCCTCGACTTTCCAGTCATCCTCAGTCCAGTGTGAGATAGCTAGAGTTTCGTTGATGTCCCGAAGGATGATTTTTGATATATTTAAGGCCTAAAAAGGTTTTGAGTGGAAGAGTTCTCTGTTTCTAGATTTCCATATATTCCATAGGAGAAAACCCTATGAGAGGCACCAAGCTCTATTAAAAATGGGGTTTTTGAAGAGATTCCATCTCTAGGCTTCCAAGGATTCTTGTAAACTATTTGTTGACTAGTCAGATGCACTAAATACCGCTTGGAGTTGGTCCCAAATTTCCACCACCTTGGGGCAGAAGTTTAAAAGGTGGTTAGATGTTTCCTCCTTGCTGCAGCATAAAGGGCACCAAGACAGGCCCAGGAAGCATTTTTTTCTGAATTCTATCCCACGTGAGTAGATTGCCATGACTCATTAACCATAGGAAGAAAAAGAATTTGTTTTCCATAATATTGAGTACCAAATCCTTTTCCACAGTGGGTTTGGTTAATGATCGCCTGATGAATATAAAATTGAGTACACTTCCTTGAGGGTGAAGATTCTTTCCAATCAATGACCCCATCTCAATTTATCAGGTTCACCATTGTTAACAATAGGTCGTTGTCGAAGGATCAAAGTGAGTGCTTCCCAGTTCAGAGGGGGATTGTGGAACGACCAATTGATTGAAGATTTCCACTCTCTCCAATTTTCCAGAGGGGGGGAGTCTCTCTAGAACTCCTTGACACAATCTGTGCCCAACTAAGAGTTGAATACTTCAAGATCGGTGAGATCAGGATTTCGATCCAATCTAGGGTTCTCCATTCAGCTCTCATCCCAAAATTTGACCCTACGTCCATTCCTGACTTCCCAAAACCCGTGATATCCTATGATGCCCTTATCAGCCTTTTCTCGATTCCAGATCGAGGATCCAATTGCTAAGTTTTGATGGTTCTGCAGAGGTTCTTTCCAACCCTCTACCCTATATTTTCTAGCCCAAATCTTCTTCCATATCTCTTGACCATGTTACACCCAATGCCACTAAACCTTTGCACTGAGGAATTGGGTTAATAACTCGAGATATTTCAGGCCTATGCCTCGATAAGTGTTTGATTTGCATAACTTGTGATCGATTTGTGGGCCATGTTGTAGCATTTTTTGGTTTTTATAAGATTGAATATTTGTAAAAATGTTAAGTTAGGATATGGACATAACAACAGTTAATAAAATGTTTTTGAAAATATCTTGATGATGATGTCCATATCAAAGAAAATATAAGGTTAGATGTTCTAAATAATCAAGACAAAAAGAAAATGTTAGGTTAGAAAGAAAAGAAAACAAATAAACTCTGAAAGTGAGGAAGTCTAAATGCCACTACTATTTTTCTCCAAAATAATGGTCTTGTGCAGCTTGTCATAAATTCCACAACCCATGACAGTCAAATAGTTTAATCTTGATTGCTTCATGATTTAAATTTGATGTTATAGTTAGAGAATAAAGATTTGGCCAAACTATTTAATCTTGGCAAGTCAGTAGTTAAGTAGAGAATAATAAGGTGCTCATCAATTTAATATGAGCCCTTGGAGGTTATAAGGTTAGAATTAGATAGTTTTCTTTTGTAAAATAAAAAGGAAGGAAAGGGATTTGCTAGCTTAAATGCACCCATTAAGTGAAGAAAAAATGATAGGATAAGCAAAGGGTAAGTAGAAGAAAGGTTGCAGAAGTATGATAATTCATTGCACAGAATGTACATTTATCATGTTTTACCATATGTTTCTATGTCCATGATACAATTAGACAAAGCAAATGAAGGTCTACAAGATCAATTAATTAACTTCCATCATCCCCATTCATCCCTATATTTACTAATTTCCCCTTCCTACCTTTATACAGTTCATATTCATTTATTTTCCATAAAAAACCCCTTTTCCTAAGGTTAAACTCCTTTTTGCCTAGGAAAAGTGAAAACCCCATGCTAAATCCCCTTTTACCCAAAAAACCCACAAAATGATGTTTATCATATTAACGCTAACCTATAGTGTTAAACCCTTAAAAGTTCCCTTTCCCATATATATTAACTCCCTTTATTAAAATATCCCGAAACCATTATTTTTATTATAAAACTATGTATTTTCATCACATATCGCAATATTGCTGGATTGCAAACTTTCAACGTGCATGCACTCTACTCCGCAGTACAATATGCGATGCACGATGGACCCGGACCCGATGCAATATATGTCATAATCCATTTCCATATTGCATCTTCCCCTCATCGCAAGTCCCGGCTAAAGCATGACCCTCCACCATTGTAATCTTCGATATGCGATGACAACCTAGACCTGGCGCAGTATTATCCATGGTTTATTTTCCACATCATGTTTGGCCCCTATCACATTCTTTTGCAATGGGTTGCCCTTCACTAAACTATGATTGCGATAGGTGATGAACCCAAACCTAATATCATTTATCTGTCGGAATTCATACTTTTTCAAGTCCGCCATATGTGTTTTGCAAAGGATTTGTTTTTTAAAAGGTTTTTATGATTTAAATGAAAAGTCAGCCCAAACCTCTATTTAGCCATAAAACCCCGCTAATCTTAGTTTTTAACCCATAACTAAGCACATACTGCCATGATTAATCATTGTGCCCCTCTGTATTGCTCCTTCACTCCATCACCGTCCAATTTAATGCATTCAAATCCAATGACCATCAACAATTTCGGTTTGGCTCTCTGTACAGGCATTACCCACTTGAAAAGTGGTATTCCACTGACATGGCCTTGCTTTGTGTTAGGCTCAAATTATATTGGGTGACCCCTCTCAAAACCGCCCGCGCCTCATAAGTGGTGCAATGAAAACCAAAATGACCTCCCGCATAACGACAAAATGACCACTATTCACTTTGCACCATATTTCAAAAAGTAGACCATTTTTCTGTTTAAACGCAAAAATCAACATTTTGTTGTGTTTTGCCTGTTTTCACAGTGAAATCTGCATAAGCTTCTGCGACCAATAAAATCATTGTTTTTCCTTCCAATACGCTCTGGACTCCTGCCAATATCCTTCGAGCTCAATAAAGCCATTGACGACCTTCTCTGTCACCGATGTTTTTCTTAACAATTTCTATGTTTTGCAGGTAAAGACTCCTGTTCTAGGCTTACAAAGAAAAAGCCTGCATATAGTTTGAAGACAAATAAAAAGATCTTACTATTGAAAACACATTGAAAAAAACCTGAAATCCATAGTAAAAGGTAAAAAGGAATAGTAAAGGTTATGTTGTGGCCAGCAACAACCCCCCTCGTTCAATCTAGTATCAGCCACGATGCTAGAATGAATGGGGACCCTTAGTTAATTTTTGGAAAAGCAAGGATTTCTTTTTGAAGTTACAAGCATACGCTTAGAAAAGGTTTCTTGAATGACTTAAGCCTAAACCTGTGTTCATGAAAGCAAATCTTTAAGGTTGCATCACAAAAGGATAAGAAACACCTTCATTTCCCTTCTAAAGACCAATATGCGCACCGCCTCAGTATTAATAAACAACATCGCATCGCAACATACTAGTATCCATAAAGAAAAGCTTACAAATCCGCCGATCTGCGATATTGCGATCGCGCGATCGCATATCGCAGAAATGAGGCAGGCGAAGTTCGGCAAACATTGAATTATTGCGATCTGCGATATGGCGATCTGCGATATTGCGATCGCTGCTGTTTGCGATTGCGCGACATGCAAGGGTACGTTGGCAAATCATAAAAGCACCTTAGTACGAATCCTTCGGGTGCGCCACCCAAAGAAAAGCCACTTACTATAACCTGACTTGAAAATTATGCGCTTTTAATGATAGTAATAAATTAGTTGTCAGTTATTAAGTGGAATAAAGACGCATGCCTTAATGCGGATTTGCTTCACGTAAGGTGGCGTATCTGATTTATCTCTTGCATTTAAAACTCTCCCATCACCTTTCTGATCAATCTTTCCATTTCACTCATAACCTGCAAGAGCAAAGTGCGAAGACAAAATCAGACAGAAACGCTAAGCAAAATGGGGAAGAAGAACAAAGCTCAAAGCCCCGAAACAAGAGAGAAGACCAAGGAGATGGCGCCCCTGTACACAGATACTGCATGCAATAAAGATGCAGGTATCTCAACATGGGAAGGCATGTATAGGCTGTTAGAAGAAGAGAACCCTAGAATAGTCAAGGTAACTGCTGCTGTCGAGGGTGCATCACGTCCTTCAGAGGCATCCCTGGAAGACCTAGCGTGTTCTTTCCTCCATAGAATAGCGGCAAGGCCGAAGATTCTACCGTATACAGACATGATCAAGTGGATTTTAGATGATGCGAAGTTGACACATAGGCAGTTCAAAGTCCAGGGACATGGGCTCGTGGGATCGTTTGCTGCTCAAGACCTGAAGCTCATGTATCATCTTCTTGAACCACAAGTGACCTATAATGCAGAGTTTGTTAGGAAGTTCACAGTAGAGAATTCAGACCTATCAGACACCACTAAGGAATGGTCAAGAAGAGATGAGCCATTGAAAAAAGATAAGAACGGTATGTATAGCACTGGTTCCCTTAACTCTCCATATTGTTTTGCTGCAGCCATGCTCTGTAGGCTATTTGGTAGGCCCAATATCAATAAGTTTTCATCTGAATGGCTACCGTTAGTTGATGCAGCGACTAGTTCTGAGATAGTGGATTGGGCCAAAATCCTTTCTGACACTCTATACACGGCGGTTCTCCACTACCGTTCTAAGAGATCCTACTCCCAAAGGGTCTATCCTCATTTTTATCTGTCTGCCTATATAATGGACTCTGTCTGTCTTGTATCAAAATTCCCTACTATGGGTTGGAAATGGACTACCCAAGACCCATTGCCCATTCATGTCTATCATAAAGTCTTATGGGATTCCCAGTTTGCCCCTTATTTTTACCAGATTTTCCATGGGCTCATATTGCCCATATATAGAATGATATATGATAAGGACCCCCCAAGGTGCTCTCCCGAGGCACAAATTGATATCATCCCCATCGCAAGATGGTTTGGGGAAGAATGGTTTACCTACATTCGAGTTTTTATAAGCACTGTACCTCCACATGTCCTACCCTTGTATATCCCGGATAAACTGTTGGCCCGGGAAATCGCTTATCAAACTTGTTCTGAAGGCGGCTTAACCAAGGACCTAAAGGACAAAAAGAAGGCCATTTGGCCTCAATTTCCCGTCACTTGTGGGGCCTTCTCTTTGTTCGATGTGGGACACGCTTTTGGAGAGGTGGAGAATGTGACATGTCTCCAATTATTTAAGTTCTCATCAAGACCATTCCACCCAAATAATGTGGCCCAGGAATTTACAACCAACGTCAAGATAAGAGTGTTCTCTGGGAAGAAAGATCTGTTTGATGATCTCTTTCAGAATAAGAACTCACTCAAGGAAGTTTTTCAAGAAGCTCAGTCAAGGTTGTCTCCAGACGACCTCCGGAAATTCACGTTGTATAGAGAAAGAAGGCTGGCTAGTATTCCACTGGAAGGACTGCGAGTAGCTACTAGAGAACCGACTCCGAGCATCAGCCTCAGTGAAAACTCCAGCGTTTCCAGATCTAAGTCCAGCGCCGCAAGAGAAATATCTGAACATCCTGAAGAGTCTGTGCACAACAAAGAGGAGAACGAAGAAACAATCAAAGACACATCTCAGTCAAGTACGATGTCTCAGCAGCAAGTTATCGCCTCTCCACCAAGAGAGGCTCCCCCTCCTGTCGTCGAAACACCTCTTGTCACAGCAGAGTTGGATAAAGAATGGGAGACCTTCAATGAATTAATTAATCTTGAAGGTCAAGTCCCTAAGACACCTGTGAGCAATACACAGGTGGTGCAAGAAGTCGTCTCGACCATAGTCAGTAGCGCCGTAGGAACGGAGCATCTTCCTATCGCTCCATCCTCAGAACTTCTACTCAACGTAGAAGAAATTCCTCCACTGGACGTATTCTACAGCCCCCAGCACAAAGCAGTTGTAAGGAGACAAAGAAAGAAGAGAAAACTTGAGAATGCACTGTCTCAAGATGCTGAACATCTAGATGTCTTGTGGAAAGACCCAAATAATAATCCAACCGAGAATCTCACGAAACTGTCTCAGATTGCAGGAGCATACGCTTCTGCAACTATCGACAAAGCATCTGAAGTTCAGCAACTTCTAAAAGAACATGAAAATCAAATACAACTGCTACAACAATAGTTGCAACAAGCCAATGCGAACACTGAAGCTTCCAGACAGCTCGAAAAGCTACAGGAAGACTTTCGCCAGATGCAGGTGAGCTATCAAAGAAATCTTGAAGAAAAAGAAAAGCAACTGCAGACGGTGCAAGAAATGCATAAAGATGAACCTAAGCTGACAGAGTTTATTTCAGAGTCCATCGGCTTGAACGACCAACTATCACAGCAACAGGAAGATATGGTACGTAGAATATCATAGTGGAGGAATTTTTGTGAACTAAGCGACAAGATCACCAGCCAGGTGGTGGAATTACGGAACGACTATGACCAGACCAACAGAAGAGTAACAGAATATCTGACTTGGAAAAATGACGAGGAAGGGAAAAGAGCAGGGGCACCCAAGATTAATGAAAATCATAAGGAGCTGCTCTTTAATAAATGGGATGAACAAATCACACAGGCGGAGCAAGCAGTAGAGACAGCGGCGACACAAGCGAGCATCCTTATCGACTATGTAAATAAAAATTTACACCGGGCCAATTTGATTTCAGAGACCACCCCGGGGTACCTACCAGGCACGTTGCAACTGGAGGTAGAATGGAGGCAGAAAGCGCAGGCAAACGGGAAAACAATCCAGGCATTGGCTAGACTAAACTGGGAAAGTTACTGGACTTACTTAGTTAAGCCGCACAACCAATGCATGACAGTAAGATGCATCATGAACGCAGCCGAGAAGGTAGCGCCAGCTCTTATGGATGCCGTTTTCGCAGCCCAGCTAAGCACAGAAATCAGCCAGCCTACTCTTCTCAAGCCTATGCTTGACAGCTGCAACTTCAGAGACCAAATTCAGAAGTAATTTCATTTAGAATGTTGTTTTCTCCTTTTTAACTAAATTAGAAAAAGGGCAGTCATTTGAGAACCGTATCCTCAATTTTGTAATAATACTATTATTAGGATTAGGTAGTAGTATTTTAACCCTTCTCATTGCATTGGAGAAGGGTCCAGAAATTTTTCAAAAACTTGTCCTCGGAACATGCACTTCTGCACCCTCAGAGGAGGTTTTGATGAATGGAAGGATCGAGATTTATTTATGTTTGCATTTTAATGTCTGCTACTGATGTTGCACTTCTGTACTCTTAGTAGATATTAGAACAAGTAGAGATAAATCGTTATTGCTTGAAGTCTGTGAGTAAAAATCAGTCATAAATGGTACTTTTATCTCTTGACGAATTTCTGCTCATATTCTTAGAGTGATATACAGCTGATATTGTTTATATGTTAATGTATGAGCATATGGGTTATCATTTGGCACTTCTGTACGGTGGACTCATTTATTTATGCTTGACATATGAATGATTTAATCATGCAATATGTTGTTCACAATTGTTTTGTTTAACTTCTTATGCAGAATGGTTCATCTTAAATGGTTTATATTCTTATGATAACTGAATAATCTTTATTACCAGTTATTATATGAAATCTTTCTAAATTGCATGATGGAAAAGATATATCCCAGGTTAGCGTAGATTATATATGTTGTTTTCATTAGATTACAATAGCTTAGAGTTAGTTTGCAAGTTAGATTTAAATTAGTTTTAGAATGCTTCCAGAACCAACATAATCAAACTCTACACACACACACACACACATCCCATGCATCGAGAAGCTGGTCCCGTTACCCCCAGTCGGACCCGCTACTCCAAACGGGCAAGGAGCCGCCAACCAGGTTCCGGACCGGGTGGGTATCCCCTTTGTTGTCGACCCGATTTCGGGGCCCTCAACAGGTTACTCAGCAAGGTCAAAGGATATTTGCAGAGTTTAAAGAGTATCAAATGAAGGAAACCAGCATAAAATCAAACAACTTAAAGGGCAAAATATCAAACAACAAAGCCAGCACAACCAAAATAAAAGGGACAGCAAGAAGCATTTCAATAGCTGACCCTATCTTCTTGTATGAAGATCTTTCCTTTCCTAAAATAAATCTTAATTAGTTTTAGGATATTTTCTTAGTTTCATTATTGTTTAAATAACTCTCTTATCGATTTGTTATGGGTTTGAATTTCAAGCTTCATTTTTCATTTCTTATTAAGTCTTGACTGTTCATTCTACTTTGAACCTGGTTGCACCTTTGAAGGAAGCTTTTCTAGACGCTTGATGTACTCAGTTTTTCTGGAACCTTAATACAAACTAGGGGATTTTAAATTTGGTTTTACACAGTTTGTGTTATCCTGTAAGTTTTTCCAATTATCAGTCATTATGTTTTTCTTCATATGCTTATGACGTATAGAGATATCTAGGTAGGAATAATTGTGTCCCAATTTATATCTATAAGATCTTGAAATGATCATCTGTTAAGAGAATGGATTAATGAACCGTCTGTTTAGCTAATCCCCTCTAATCAATAAATCATCATCATCTTTTGTAAGCTTAAGTATACTGCCTTGAATCTTTCGAATGTAGTTTAAAAGGTTTTCACACTTATGATTGTTCTGTTTTACAGTCTGGAAACTGTGATAATCATATTATTTTTTTGTCTTCTTCTCACCACTATTTTGATCTATATCACTGTGTAAAGTTTTATAGCATCCCTTTGCTGATATATTAATATTATCCAAAGGATTAAGTACTTCAATTCTACATTTGTCTTCATTCATTGGTCTTCGAAAACTAAAACCAAAAACCCCAAAACAATTATTTTAGATGCTCTAGCATTGGTAGCTGACCTACTACTATCTCAAAGGTACAACATCAGACGTGCGCCATTGTTGGGGATTCGAATTTCATTTAAGCTTACCTTGGGACAACGATATTCATTCATTCTTTTCCTTTAAGGTGATTAAAGGTTTCAAAAGGTTAAAATAATTCACCTAGGCAATTCCACATTCCCAAGCTGGCACCTTTTAAACATACCAAATCTTGTTCAGAAGCTGACATAGTTAGTCCTCTGTCAGATCCTGAAAGGCTTCTAAGAAAAGCCAGTTCCAAAAGGGGACAACAACCTTCTTCTTCTTCCTCTTCAATCTTACAGTATGAAGAATTAGAATCATTTGACCCCTATAGTAATATCCCATCTGATCCTGATTACTCCCATTTATCACCTAGGATTGCCGAACTTTTAGATAAAGGAGTTGATTTTAAGTTAGCCTACCCTATTCATTCCTTAGAATCTCATCCAATACCAGCACTACCACCAGGATCACCTAAAACTGAATCTAATTTGGGTGTTGATCTACCAGAATATAAACCCACAGATTTCATATCCCCTACCACCTATCCATTTCCTTCCATTTTTGACCGACCTGAAGCTTCTTCTTCTAAACAGTGTGAGGAGACCTTCTCTATCTATACCAATCCTCTCTTTGAAACAAAAGAAAGTATTCCATTACAGCTCCCAAAGTTAGTTCTTAAGACTCCTTTGAAGTCCTTCAGGAGATCTCCTCCTCCTTCACCTCCAACTAGTTCATCAACCACTAAATCACCATATTCTTCCTCTACATCTTCTTCATCCTCCACATCTAGACAAACACCACATACTCCACGTGGACAACCTCATATACCTCAAGCACCTCATACACCACCTGTTGTCGTGGTTTCCAACCTATTGTACAGGCTAGATATGTTGCCTTAGTCTTACCAAATAACCTTGATGCATTCCCAGCTGGATTCTTGAAATACCTTCCCAAGTAAAATGGAGAAACTGGTCCCTCAGCTGAGAACCATCTTCAAGCTTTCCTAGAATTTTTAGACTACATGAATATTGAACAAGAAAAAATCTATATGAGATTGTTTGTACAATCACTTGAAGGGATTGTGAGGATTTGGTTTAGGCAGTTACCAGCAACTTCCATTAGAAATTAGGAAGAGCTTACAACCATATTTAGAAATCAATGGGGTGTGAAAAAGGATCCTCTTTACTTCCTCACAAAATTTGAAGATCTTAAAAGGAACTTTGGTGAACCAATATCAGACTTTATCAAAAGATTTAATAAACTCTATCACATAATGCCTGTTGATTGTAAGCCCCCTATAGCAGCAGCTAGGTCTAGATTTTCTAAAGCTTTTGATGATGACTTTGTTGTTATGCTACGAGAGAGAACTTCAAGAACTCTTGAAGATATGCAAACAAACACTATAGAAGTATAAGAAAATAGGGCAACCTCAACTTCTTTAAAACTTAAGGAAGAAAAGGGCCAAAGAAAACTCAAATCTATTCAAGAAGCCTCTAGTTTCTCTAAGACTAAATCAGAAGACTCAAGAATAGATGAAATAACATCTCTTCTTAGAAACCTATCAAATAGGATTTCAAAGATTGAGACCCAACCTATGACAATACAACAAACAGTTACTAGACCCCAAAACCAAAATCAAGGTTAGTATAACAGAAATCCACCACTACAAATTCTTCAGAGACCTAGCAATGATCAACAGGTTCCTACTCCTCTAGTGATAGATGACCAACAACCTGATGATAATACTATGAAAATTACTAAAGATACTAATAGTATGGTTTCTTCTTCCAATCAAACAACCATCATTCCTATCTCACAACAAAATCAGGTTCAAGAAGATCAGGGAGCTTCACAGGTCTTTAAATATCATGTTTTCTATGAATTTTTAATTGCAGAGTTAAACAAGAGGTATGATCTTAGGCCTAGGCCTGGTCCCGGGAGACCTCCAAAGGAAACTCCAATAATTGAATCACATACCAAAACTGCTGAAGCTCAAACAACTCTTATTCAGCCCTTAGATCAGTCAATTGATACTACCCAAACTGGTAAAAACATTTTGACTACATTTAATGTTGAAAAATAATTAGTGATGGTTAAGATCCCAATTCCACTGTCAGAACTTTTTAAAAACCCTGGTTACAAAAGCCAAGTCACAAAATGCATACAAAATACCTCGGTTGATGCTGAAGGTGATGTCATAAGTCTACAAGATGAAAAACCAACAGTAGTTTTTGGCCATAGTTCAGACATGATAGATGAGATGGTGCCTTCTTTCTATGTAACTCTTAAAACAAATGATTCCATGTTGTATAATTGTATGCATGATTCAGGAGCATCACACAACCTTATGCCAAAATATATCATGGACCATTTGAAACTCGAGATAAGTAGATCCTGCCATGACCTGTACACCTTTGATTCTAAAAAGGTGCCCTGTTTTGGATTGATCAAGGATCTAGTGGTTACGCTTGTCCAAATTCCAGTGAAAAGTGTAGTACTTGATATTGTTGTCACAGATATCCCTCCCAAGTTTGGAATGCTCTTTTCTAGGTCTTGTTATGCCAAATTAGGGGGAACTCTATAGATGGATATGTCATATGCTACTATTCTTATTTATGGAGGAGAGAAATTAAGATTATATAGAGAGGTAAGATTTATACATACTGTTTGTAAGACTGACCAACCAAGGAACCATCCAATTTATGCAATAGATCAAGACTTTGGTTGTTTTCAACTCACTTCAAACCAACATAAAACTCAAGTCAAAATTAAAGAGGTAGTTGAAAGTCCTGAACCAAACCAAACTGATATTTGGAAACTGTTCTTTGATGGCTCTTGCATGAAATATGGGGCAGGAGCTGGAGTAGTTTTAATTTCACTTGAAAAAGAAAATATAATCCAATCATGTAAATTAGACTTCGAAGTTACAAATAATGTGGCTAAATATGAAGCTTTCCTTTTAGGATTGCAATTAGCGAAAAGCTTAAAAGCTCAAAACCTAAGTGTTTTTACTAATTCAGAACTTATTGTTAAGCAAGTAAGAAATGTTTGCTTGACCAAGAACCCTAGACTTAGGTCGTACTAAAATGAAGTATGGGATTCAGTTAAAAACTTCTTTAATGCTTTTAATTTGACTCATATTCCGAGAGATCAGAATATTCATGCAGATGCCTTAGTTGTCTCTTCTACCTCTTCTAAAATTCCTGATCATACTGAAGTACTCTATCAGATACAAGTCAAATATAGGCCATCTATCCCAGATAATCTGAAACATTGGCCAATTTTCGAAGATGATGAAGGTTTGAAATCATTTCTACAGGTAATAGACGATTTTTCATTTCTACAAATTGGTGAAGATAGAACTGAAATAAATGGAAATACATATGGAAATGTTACTTCAGATTTTAAAACCCAAATTGCTAATCATGACATTAATCAATTATCTAATAATTTTATTCCAAAAGGACTCATTCCTTTAGAAAAATTGTTTGATCAAAATGATGTCCTCCGAAACCCTCAGTGCATTTCTTTAGAAGATGACGTAGAAGAGATTAACATTGGAACTGATGAAGATATCAAAAAGATCAAAATATGTGCATCTCTAGACCTTGACATCAAAGCTCAATATCTTAAGTTACTAAAAGATCATAAGGATTATTTTTCTTAGACTTATGTTGATCTAAAGACCTATGATACTTCATTAATATAGCATAAGATTCCTTTGAAGCTAGAAGCAAAACCTTATCAACAGAAACTTAGAAGGATAAATCTAGCCCTTATACCAATTCTAGAAAGGGAGATTAAGAAAATGCTAGATGCTCAGGTCATCCTCCCTCTTAGATATTCTAATTGGGTTGCAAATCTAGTTCCCGTTAGAAAGAAAAATGGAGAAATAAGACTTTGTGTGGATTTTAGAAATTTTAACAAGGCATCATTAAAAGATAATTATCCTTTGCCCAAAATGGATCAGTTACTTCAAATGGTTTCAGGAGAACAAAGACTTTCTATGCTCGATTGTTTTTTAGGTTACAATCAGGTGAATGTTGATACAACAGACAGAGAGAAGACAACCTTTACTGCACCCTTGGGTACGTTCATGTATGCTAGGATGCCATTTGGCTTAACCAATGCTGGAGCAACATTTCAGAGAGGTATGGACATAGCTTTTATGGGTCAGGTAAATAAATTTGTGGTTATTTATCTTGATGACATAACTGTTTTTTCTAAATCTAATCAGAAACATCTAAAGCACTTGATGAAGGTTTTTGACAGATGTAGAAAATTTGGAATATCATTGAACCCTAAGAAGTCCTTGTTTGCTGTAAAAGAAGGAAAACTATTGGGCCATATAATTTCAAAGGAGGGAGTAGTAATTGACGCCAAACAAGTATCTTCCATTAAAACATTGACCTTACCTAGAAATAAGAAGGAGATTCAATCTTTTCTAGGCAAGATTAATTTTCTAAGGAGGTTTATTCCAAATTATGTAGAGATTTTAAAAGATATAACTGACATGCTCCGAAAGGACCATCAAGTCAAATGGACTGCCTCTTCTAGGCATGCATTTGAACAAATAAAAAGGGCTATATCTGAAGTTCCCACCTTAGCCAGCCCTGATTATACTAAGCCATTTAGTATTTTCTCTTTTTCCTCTGAAACAACCCTTGCTTCCATTCTATTACAGAAAAATGAAGATTCCCATGACCAAACCATAGACTTTTTCAGCAAGGTTATGAGAGATGTTGCGCTTAAGTATGACATTATTGAGAAGCAAGCCTATGCCCTCATTCAAACCCTAAAATCATTCATAATGTATGTCTTACATTCACCTATTACTGCCTATTTCCCTAAGAGTGTTGTGAAAATTTTCCTAACCCAACTAGACACTGATGGGAAAAGAGGTAGATGTATCACTCAAATTCTGGAGTTTGATCTAACTATCAAGACTACCAAGTTAGTAAAAGGTCGAGGATTAGCCAACCTTCTAGATGAATCCAACTGCAAAGTACTTGGAATCAATTATGTTTTAGAAATACAAGGGAAGAATACACAAGAACCTTCCCTTCATCATAAAGGGGAGAATCCACAAGAACCTTCCCTTCGTCCTAAAGGGGAGAATCCATAAGAACCTCTACCTTCAGAGCAGATCAATCTATACACATTGATGAAAAATTCTTGTTGTCAAACTGGTATCAAGATATTGTAAATTTCTTGATCACTTTTGAGTGTCCAGCATCATTCTCCAAAACCTAGTGTAAAACCCTTAAGTTAAAATCAGTCAGGTACTACATTATCAATGCAAATTTATACAGGAAAGATCCACCAAATATTTTTTTATTATGTTTAACAGAATCAAAACTGAAGGAATCATTGATCAGTTTCATACAGGATTTTGTGGGGGACATTATGCTTGGAGAGCAACAACATACAAGATTCTGAGGGAAGGACTTTACTGGCCCACATTGTTCTTAGAAGTAGGAGCAAAGGTCAAAGGGTGTGTTACTTGTCAAATGTTTGCTGGTAAACAAAAATTAGCAACTCTTCCACTCGTTCCATCAAAAGCTTCAACACCTTTTTCTCAATGGGGATTAGATTTTGTTGGAGAGATTCACCCCACTTCAAGTAATTAGCATAGATGGATCCTCACTGCAATAGACTACTTCACTAAATGGGTGGAAGCAATTCCAGTCAGAAATGCTATTGATTCAATAGTAATTAAGTTTATTGAGGAAAATATCTTATCTAGATTTGGTTGCCCAATTCAAATTGTCATTGATAATGCAATAACTTTTTATAGTGTTAAAATGATTTACTTTTGCCATAAATATGATATTATGTTACATCTTTCAACTCCATACTACCCCTAAGGTAATGGCCTTGCAGAGTCATAAAAAAAAATCCTGGTAAAGGTAATAAAAAAGACTCTAGATTATCATAAGTAGAGCTGGGATTCACATTTGTTTTATGCAGTATGGGAAAACAGAATTACTCCAAAGAGATCAACTGGAAAATCTCCATTTCAATTATTCTATGGGAAAGATGTAATCCTCCCTACCAGTTTGGCCTTCCCTGTTTTAAAATTCCTGTAGGATTCAATAGATGAACCTAATGATTTTTCAAGAAGGATAAATTAGATTATTGAACTTAATGAAAACATAGATGAAGTTCAACACAAATTGAAGAAATATCAGAATAAGATGAAGGCTCTGTTTGACAGAAGAGCCAGGGAAACGGTCTTTAAGGAAGGAGACCTAGTTCTAAGATGGGATGCTAGGAGAGAAGAGAAAGGGAAGCATGGCAAATTTGACAATCTATGGTTTGGACTTTTAGCAATTGCTGAAGTGAAGGGTAGCAACACTTTTGTGCTGTAGAATCTTAAGGAGCTATATTCCACTTATCCTGTAAATGCAAGGTTTCTCAAACATTACATTTAGTACTAAGAAGTTGAAATAGCTTTCATTGTCAATACTCCAGTTTTCTTTTTTTTTTCAAGATTAAAGTGTGATTTTCTTACAACGAGGACTCCATAGCCCGAGGAGAAGGCACATGGATTTGCAGGTTCTCGGCATTCTATAGGAGAAAGAAGTCCCCAGATGGAGTCAATGTTGTAGCATTTTTTGGTTTTGATAAGATATAATATTTGAAAAAATGTTAAGTTAGGATATGAACATAACAATAGCGAATAAAATTATTTTGAAAATATCTTGATGATGATGTCCATATCAAAGAAAATGTTAGGTTAGATGTCCTAAAAAATCAAAACAAAAAGAAAATGTTAGGTTAGAAAGAAAAGAAAACAAATAAACTCTTAAAGTGAGCAATTCTAAATGCCACTACTATATTTCTATAAAATAATGGTTGTGTGCAACTTGTCATAAATGCCACAACCCATGATGGTCAAATAATTTAATCTTGACTGCTTCATGCTTTAAATTTGATGTTATAGTTAGAGAATAAAGATCTGGCAAAAATATTTAATCTTGGCACATCAATGGTTAGGTAGAGAATAATAAGGTGCTCATCAGTTTAATCTGGGCCCTTGGAGGTTATAAGGTTAGAATTAAATAGTTTTCTTTCATAAAATAAAAAGAAAGGAAAAGGGTTTGCTAGCTTAAATGCACCCATTAAGTGAAGAAAAAATGATAGGATAAGCAAGGGTAAGTAGAAGAAAGGTTGCAAAAGTATGATAACTCAATGGAAAAAATGTACATTTATCATGTTTTACCATAAGTTTCTATGTCCATGATACAATTACACAGAGCAAATGAAGGTCTACAAGATCAATTAATTAACTTCCATCATCCCCATTCATCCCTATATTTACTAATTTCCACTTCCTACCTTCATATTCATTCATATTCATTCATTTTAAATAAAAAACCCCTTTTCCTAAGGTTAATATCCTTTTCGCCTAGGAAAAGTCAAAACCCCATGGTAAATCCCCTTTTACCCAAAAGACCCACAAAATGATGTTTAGCCTAAGTATTGAAGTATATATAAAAAGCAAATAACCCATGATAAAGCTCTATACTTAGTGTATTTCCCCTTTCCACACATATTTTCATATTAACGCTAGCCTATAGTATTAAACCCTTAAAAGTTCCCTTTCCCATATATATTAATGCCCTTTATTAAAATATCCTGAAACCATTAGTTTTATTATAAAACTATGTATTCTCATAAAATATCGCATCACAAACTTTCAACGTGCATGCACTCTCCTCCACAGTACGATATGCGATGCGCGATGGACCTGGACCCGACGCAATATATATCATAATCCATTGCCATATCGCATCTTCCCCTCATCACAAGTCTCGGCTAAAGCATTACCCTCCGCCATTGCAATCTTCGATATGGAATGGGAACCCGAACCCGATGCAGTATTATCCATGGTTAATTTTCAACATCGCCTCCAACCCCTATCGCATTCCTTTGCGATGGGTCATCCTTCGCTAAACTGCGACTGCGATATGCGATGAACCTGGACCCGATATCATTTATCTGCCCGAATTCATACTTTTTCAAGCCTACCATACTGTGTTTTGTAAAGGATTTCTTTGTTAAAATGTTTTTATGATTTAAACGAAAAGCCAGCCTAAACCTCTATTTAACCATAAAACCCTGCTAATCTCAGTTTTTAACACATAATTAACCCCATACCACCATGATTAATCATTGGGCCCGTCCATACTACTCCTTCGCTCCATCACCGTCCGATCTAATGCATTCAAATCCAACGACCCTCAACAATTTTGGGTTGGCTCTCTGTATGGGCATTACCCACCCAAAAAGCGGTATTCCACTGACCTCCCCTTGCTACGTGTCAGGCTCAGATTATATCGGGTGACTGCTCCCAAAAATGCTCCCACCTCATAAGTGGTGTAATGAAAACCAAAACCACCTCCCACATAATGACAAAATGACCACTATTCACTTTGCACCATATTTCAAAAAGTAGACTGTTTTTTCGTTTAAAAGCAAAAATCATCATTTTGTTGTGTTTTTCTTGTTTTCACAGTGAAACCTCCATAAGCCTTTGCGACCAAAAAAATCATTTTTTTTACTTCTGATATGCTCTAGACTCCTTCCAATATCCTTCCAAGCTTAATAAGGTCAATGACGACCTTCTCTGTCACCTATGTTTTTCTTAACAGCTTCTGCGTTTTGTAGGTAAATACTCCTATTCCAGGCTTACAAAGAAAAAGCATGCATACATTTTGAATACAAATACCAAGATCTTACTGTTAAAAAACACGGTAAAAAAACCTGAAATCCACAGTAAAAGGTAAAAAGGAACACAATAAAGGTTACTCAGCAAGGTCAAAGGATATTCACAGAGTTTAAAGAGTACCAAATGAAATATCAAATGAAGGAATTAACCAGCGTAAAATGAAACAGCTTAAAAGGAAAAATATCAAACAACAAAGCCAACACAACCAAAATAAAAGTGACAGCAAGAAGCAGTTCAATAGCTGACCCTATCTTCTTGTATGAAGATCTTTCCTTTCCTAAAATAAATATTAATTAGTTTTAGGATATTTTCTTAGTTTCATTATTGTATAAATAACTCTCTTCTCGAGTTGTTATGGGTTTGAATTTCAAGCTTCATTTTTCATTGCTTATTAAGTCTTGACTGTTCATTCTACTTTGAACCTGGTTGCACCTTTGAAGGAAGCTTTTCTAGACACTTGATGTACTAAGTTTTTCTGGAACCTTAATACAAAGCAGAGGATTCTGAATTTGGTTTTACACAGTTTGTGTTATCCTGTAAGTTTTTCCAGTTATCCATCATTATGTTTTTCTTTATATGCTTATGACTTATAGAGATATCTAGGTAGGAATAACTGTGTCTCAATTTATTCATATAAGCTCCTGAAGTGATCATCTATTAAGAGAATGGATTAATGAACTGCCTGTTTAGCTAATCCCCTATAATCAATAAATCATCAACATCTTTTGTAAGTTTAAGCATATTGCCTTGAATATTTGGAACGTAGTTTAGAAGGTTTTCACACTTATGATTGTTCTGTTTTACAGTCTGGAAACTGTGATAATCATATTATTTTCTTTCTTCTTCTCACCACTATTTTGATCTATATCACTATGTGAAGTTTTATAGTAGCCCTTTGTTGAGATATTAATATTATCCAAAGGATTAAGTATTTCAATTCTACCTCTGTCCTCATTCATTGGTCTTCCAAACTAAAACCAAAAACCCCAAAACAATTATTTTAGATTCTCTAGCATTGATTTCTAACCTACTACTATCTCAGAGGTACAACAGGCCAGCCTAGAGGAATTTTCAGAATTTGGTCATGAGCTCAAAAGTGCTCTTAGGGGCTGGAAGGGTTGATAATTGAAATATGGGAATGGCCTACAGGACTACCCTCAAGAGAGAAAGTCATCCTTCCATGTTCAGAACCCTAAAGGTCCAACTGGAGAGATTTTTATCAATGCAAGACAATGAACCCTTCCAGTGGGAGACATTTCAAATAATTACGCACCAAACGGACTCCAAGGTAGGTGCAGGGGAGCGATCCTATCTTGAATTTGAGAGTTATTTCTAGATGAGTTTTCACTCAAGAATGAGTGTTGAAAAACAATATATATGATTCATCACCATTAACCTGAGTACCAGAATCCTACTGGAAAAGCTCCAAGATAGATATAGATGCTTAGCCTTTTTTAAGCTGGGTTTCCCATAGAGCATATTTTCATCAATAAATTGTTGATGGGTGAGAGGAAGAGCTTCTTGCGATATCTTGATACTCAGGAGGCTACGTGATTCAGTCGTCACCTTGATCAACCTTCCAAAAAATTCTGCAACAATGATAAAGAGGAATGGAGAAATGTGGTCACCTTGCCTTAGCCCCTTGGAACCTTGAAAACTCTGAGAGGGCACTCCATTCACAAAAATGGAGAAGAATGGGGTCAAACTAATTCACTGGATCCACATAATCAAGGAGGGGGAAACCCAAATGTAACAAGCATGGGCAACATATAATCCCAATTCAACCGCTCATAACATTTTGGAACATATAATTTAATGAGCATACCTGGTGGTCCGAGGAGAGGTCAGTGAGTATACTACCTCATGAGCTACTAGGAGCCCATCAATAATTTTCCATCTAGAATTTCTGATTACTTTGGACCAATGATTATTTTTCACAAAGGTTTGAGTCGACGTACTAATATTCCTAAGAGAATCTTGTATATGACATCGCGCAACGTAATAGGATGAAAACCACTTAGATTCATCATTGCACCCTTCTTAGGAATGCACGTCCATAATGTCACGTTCAGGCCTGACCATAACCACTGTGTGCTGAGAATACTCTTCTAGTTCCACAATATTTCTTCCTGGGAATTTACAACCGACTTTAAATAACTTAAAGGTGAGTCCATCTAGGCTGAGGGATTTACTTGATGGGAGAGCCTTTACCACTTCCTCCACTTTTGCTAAGGATATTTCTCACATAAGAGCTTCATTTTGATCTTCTGTTATTAATTTAGGAATATGTTGCTGGATCTAGGAGATTGCCTCCCTCATGTCCATGTCTCATTCAGTGAACAAGGTTTGGAAATGGGTTATCATTTCTTTAGAAATATCCTCATGTTGCATTAGTCATTGACCATCTGAGCTGTTAAGGGAGAAGATATGGTTGAATTGGCAATGTTTCAACATGGTCCGGAGGAAAAATTTCATGTTCCACTAACCCTCCCTGAGCCACTGAACCCCCAACTTTTGTTTCCACAAAATCTCCTCTTGTTTCCTTCAGTGCTCTAATTCATTTAAGATCTAACCTTCCTGGGCTATGAGGTCATCAGATCTCCCTTCTAGGATGATCCACTGCTATATAGATCACCTTTCATCTTATAGTCTCCTCTTTTCCTGATGAGTATTTCCAAACTTTTTTTTGTTCGATTCTTTGATTTTTCCTTTTATTTGCTCCAACTTCAGTTCAAAAGTTTCCATTGGGTTGCAACGAGATACCCTTATTTCTTTCCACCGGTCCTCCAGTTTAGTTAGGAAGTATGGTTTTTTGAGCGAGAAAGCTTCAAAATGGAACGGCCAATTCTTGGGAGCCATGCATAGATCATTCTCTACACCAATTTTCCAATCATCTGATCCATGTCATGGGAGAATCCCAGCCTGAAAAAATAGGTCCTATGGGAGGATGTTATTTGAAAGAATAAAAAGATCGAATTTTGAGGCTATTTGATACTTACCACCGTGCCAATTGTTCCAGGTGAAGGAGTAATTCTTGAAGTCAATGTCTTCTCTTCCCAGATCTCGGATGGTGGCCTAAAAATCCTAAGCGATCAAATATAGGCATCGAATTCTGCCCTTGTTCTGTAAAAGGCCCTTGTTAAGATTGAAGTCCTCGGCTACTATTAAGTTGGCTTCCCTCAGAATCTACTTGAGGTATCAAATACTATGGAGACAACCTACTTTCATAACTGGTAACATGGGTCCATAGACCCTAGTCAACCATATCTTGTCTGATAAGCCAATGCATTGAAATTACCCTGAAGGAGTGTGGGCATTTGCGATCCACTACCCAAAGGAAATAGATCGAGGGTCCCACAAGATACGTAGACCACATGACCTTACCTTGGCGTCTAAAGCCATAAAATCTTCCACTGACCTACTTCTGCTAGAAATTTCCTTGAGACTTTTCTCCCACATCACTTTGGTTTCCTGTAGGATTACTATATTTGGTTTCTGTGCTTTAATTCAATATTTCATGTACCTCAACTTTCATTTATATTTGAGGCCTCTTATATTCCGTGGAAACAACTTCATTGGGGTGGAGAGTAGAGACCGTTGGTAATACTCTGTGAGGACATTGGTATTCCTAAGTTAACTAAGATTTCCCCTGCTTCCTCTGTGACTTAGCGGGTTGGCCTTCTACCGCTCTTCTGGGTGCTTGAGATACGCTCTATCTATTGCATGGGTCTATATTCTTCCCTGATGAAGAGCCATTTGAGGAGAAGATTCCACCACAGTTTGGAATTTCTCCCAATCCTTGTAAATTTTGTGGAATTGGTCTAATTGATCTTGAGGGATATCCATTGTTTCATCTTTTTCCCAACCTCAGAGATAGGAAACCATTACTCGCTCTTCTAAGTTGAGGTAATATAATTTCACATTGTGTTCCAAAGCTTGTCAAACCTGGGCGAGGACTTCCTGAATTTCCTTGTTGTTTGTTGGGCCTCTCTGATTTTCTATTTTCTTGGCTATTTGTTTTTGGAGTTGCTCAGACCCTGCTTTGTTTCCATTGTTTCTTGAGTTGGGGGTGAAACTCTTGATGAAGCCTTCGTGTCCTGAGCTCATGGGTCTACTAAGATAGAAAAATAGTTCATTGCTAGGCTAGGCATGGCCGCTTGATTGATGCTCGAGCGGTGGGTGGGGGCCGCTTGCGATGGTTCAACAACACTTTTGGGAGTTGTATGTAAAGTGTTTTTCAAGATGGAAGACAAAGAATCTTTGCTTTCCACGGGACGTTGTTGCCGTAATTTCTAGAAGTCATCCGAGGGGGGAGATTCTACTGGAGCAAGGGCTTAGTCCGGGCAATCCTAGAATAAGTGTCTGCATTCATGGAAAATCCTACACCCAAACATGACGTGCTTGTAGTCCAATGGTTGGGACCAAATATCATCTTTGTATTATATTTCCACAGATTCTTGAGAGGTTGAGAAATGTCCATATAAACACAGATCTGAGCATATGAGGAAAATCTTCGGCGTAGTGTGATCTTAGAGACTTGGACAAAGTCCCCTGTATAATTTCCAATTAATTTCAAGATATTGAGCTCCCAAAAGTATTGTAGGAGAGGATACAGTTGAACCCAAATCAGAGTACCTAGGAATTGTTCTTTCTCTGGCTTACAATAGGGTTTTGAGTGTCTCATTCAAATACCTGCCTTATTCACGAAATAAGGGCCATTGTCCAAGATTTGCTTAAGATACTCCACATCTTCATATATGACTATGAAGAAACCTTTTTCAGGTATTGGGAGATCAAACAATTCTTTTGGTTTCCATTTAAGCTGGATCCAACATATAATATGAACTTCTGTAGGCCAAATACCCATGAATTTATATATGATTGCATGATCCTACATGAACTAGCAAGATTGTTCCAAACAACTGGTGGGGATCACCAATTTCGGGTTCTTGGTGGTTTTTGGTAAGAATTGACCTCTCATACGCGACTTCCATTGGGCACGTAGGGTCAGTTATTTTGATACTTTTGCTTTATGCTGGCCGGAGCTAGAAAAAGGGGAAGTGGAGAGGCAAGATGCACCGATGATAACAAATTTGAAGGAAGGGGTACATCTCCCTCCTCCAAGAAGCCCCATCATGAGCCTTCTCAGACTAGTGGTGACATTATGGTGTAGTGGTGGGTTTGGAGTGTGCAGAGAAGGCAGAAGACGCTGGGATCAGGGTAATGTCATTCCTAGGTGTGACCTAGATATTATTATTTTTATTATTTTTATATTTTCATTTCATTAAAATTTTCCTTTTGATTAATTATTTTCCTTAATTAAACATTAACAATTATATTGTAACCATTACTTTTTTATATTAAAAAGAATAATTATTTAGGCAAATCTAATCGTTTTTTTATATGAAAATATTATCTATTAATAATATTATTTATTTAGTCAAATCTAATATAACGACTAAAAGAAATTCTCTTCATTTATTTAACTTGACGTCAAGATCTTGTTTTTCATCTTGTCCTGATCTTGTTTTTACCGAAAGTTTTCTTACTTTTCATAATATGGATCATAGAAGCCTAAATTCTAATATTAATTTAACAAACGAGAACGACATATTAAATAGATAAATCAAAGCGTTTAAGATGCTATTTAGTATTTTGGTGGATCAAACAACGAATACTTTTAGTGATATTATGTTAACAAATGAGGACAACATATATTTTATGCAATGCATTTTCGTAGGGAGTTTGAATGATATTACATTTTGAATTTAAATTTTTAACAATTTGTTATGTTTTTTCATTTTAAAATTTTTAGATTTATTTTAAATTTGGATTTGATAAACAAAGAGAGATTAAATTTCTCAAGTTGTAAATTTTGTTCTGAATGAAAAATTTGAGGAAAAGTTTACACCTCTAGAGATTTGATTCCTCTCAAATTTTTTACTAGGTTAATATGGATCTATGTTAGTTTTTAGCAACATAGTAATAAAATATTTTAACTGCAACTTCTTATTATATATATATATATATATATATATTATTGACATTGAAATATTTTGTTTACGACTCTCTCTATATATATATATGTGTGTGTGTGTGTGTGTGTGTTTCATATTAATATTTTTTTAGATGTTACATATCAAATCATATGAATAAGAATATTGAAATATTTTACATAAGGCTCGCCATAAAATATTCTTTTCGAATAATATATTTTTGTTCTAAATATGTAATATTAATAATATTAATTTTAGTTAATTTTTTTAGTAGTAAATAAATAACATATTTCCCTCATATTAAAAAATAATTTTCTTTCTTTTTTAAGTTTAAATTATTTTATTTTTCTACATAAAATTTATTGACATTAATATTAATAATTTTAATTCGTTTATGTAAATATTATTTTATTATTTTTAAATGTAATGTTATGTGGCAACATCTCCTTTTGTAAAGCACATCCAAACACAATAATTTATTTATTTATATTTTAATAATTTATTATTATTAATTAATAAATTAAATACTTATTATGTTTAACTTGATATAATTTTTCATCCTTTATATACATTTTTAATCATATTTAAACAGTGAAGATATTAATATTTGTTAAAATATTTTTGTAAAAACTAATATATCTATATATCTATATATATGAGAAGTTGGGTAATACTTTTCATTAAAGATGAGGAAAATAATGTGTTAAATTCCATACTTTAAAATTTTGATAAGTGATAAATAATGTTTTGATAAATGTTTTTTTAGCAAAGAATCTTGATTAAGTTGTTAGATTTTTTTATTTTTTTTCTTGTAAATTTAAATTTTTATATTAATAAAAGCGCACAAGTTAAATTTGTGTATTGATAAAAGCTCACAAGTTACATAACTGATACGATTAGGTTCCTAAAGAGGATTTTATTGAATTTTGAGAGTATCGATTAAACATGGTTTTTTGCTAGTGCCAACTTACATGATATGAATTTTTGTTTTTAGGTTAACATTTAAAAAAGACTATAAAGGAGATTTAATGGCAAGTTGATAAAAAAAATACTATAAACCAAAGAAAAAAATTGTAACCTTCCTAAACATTCAATACTACAAGTTAAATATGTTTGTACATTAAAACTAAATGTTACATATAGCCAACCAAAAATAGCATGAAAGGAAAAAAATGTCATTAGGAATCACATGAACAAATGGTAGTAGGATCCCTAATACTCAATCTAGGGGGATCAATATTGTCTAACTTACATAGGAGGTGACCCTCAACATTATCCATACTAGATGAGATGTGAATGATTTTGTATCCCATTCTTAGTCCCTACCGAGAATAAGATACAAAATCATTCACATTCCTAGTATGGTTGCCAAAAATGTTGATGTCTTTCGAGTTAAGGAAAAGAATCAACCTCCTAGGACCTTGTTTAGGTTCCGTCTACATTATTATATAGGTCACTCCTCTTTTCATTCAATCAAATATTCAAAATAACTCAAATCAGATAAATATGACCGTCCTTCACATTCACTTGTCAGTGCACTAGTTGGTTTTATTTGGTTTAAAAGGAGAATATAATAATAATGTAAAAAATATATATGATTTAACGATTCATTTCATGATACACATTCATTCATACATTATGTGGAAAACACATTCGAAGAAAATCAAATCACATAAAGTAGGGAAATGGTCCAAATATTCAAAGAAATCTAAAATGATTTTGCTCATTCAAAGATGATAAAATTCCATAAGTGAGAATTCACAATATTTCATCTCATTAAAAAAAAAATGGTCTTAACTCCAAATAATATCTCTCTATGATAGTCGAAGAACAATGTTACATACTTTAAGCTTTGAATAAAGTAAGTGCTACATGAGCCTTATAGAATCCTCATATTTAATAATAATAGTAAAGGTTTTCATCCCTAAGTGACTGGGATTGGGTTCCCATGGACCAAATAGTATGAGGTTACCTAGAAGAAAAAAATAAATTGTGGTTAGGGATCATGTTTAGAAATATATGAGACAATTCATAAAGATATATGTTCAATTACGAGGGAGAAAGAAAGAGAACTTCTTGAAAACAACATAAAGAACACTCAAAAAATTGCAGAAGGACAACCGATTGAATGAATCCTCTCTCTCTTTTGGTAGTAGTCATTGTTAGAGTATATATTGGATTTTAAATATTGTATGTTAATGTAGCCATTAAGACAATTTTTTAGGACTAACAATTTCATTCAAATATTTTCTAATCCAATCTTCAATGTACTCCATAAATGGAAAGATTATGTATTTCTTTACTCTTAGCATAAATAGTTCGCACTCTGTGTACATTGCATATGACCATATTTTCTCAGTAGTTTCTAGTTGGTCTTCATTTTCATTGATGAATATGAACAACCACTTCTTGATATCATCCCTTATAATTAAAGTATTAACCCGCAATACTTTAATTATATGAAACTGTTATTGCAACATGTCTTTTGGAATCATCATAGAATCTATAATCATTTTGGGCCCTTGGTTGTCAATATTTAAATATTCATAAATATAATATTCTAGCATTTTAAACATTGCATGGAAACATGCCTTTACCTTCTTCATTCTTTTACCTTATGGAATACCTTGTTAGCTCTTCTACAAATCATGAAGAGTATTGATTTTATTAATAAATTTCATATATAATTTTGAGTGAATCGATGATCATGCTCCAAATATTTCTTCAAATATTCAAAAAATGAATGAAACATCTTTGACAAATTTCTTAAGTATAATGAAGTTTAACATGCTTCTTCAATTATTCCTGGTCACTTATTAATATTCACTCCAATGTAGGATCTGATACCATTAAACAATTTTGATGCTTTATTATTTTTTGGGGATATGTTGGGGGTGATTGTTGTTGTAGGTTTAGGCAATTAAGTAGCTAAAGGGAGCATAAATAGAGGCATGGGACTAAGACCTTCCTCCAACTCAAATATTTTTCTTTTTAGGCTTAGAGTTTCAACCTCTTGCGTAGTAAAAGAAGTGTAAAAGTGTATCCATTATAGTCATGTGTAACTGCAAGAGTCTAGTCGGTCCTACTCCTGAGATATCAACTTTTGATTTCCACTTTTTAATAAAAAATAATTTTCTTATATGCACCGTTTCCAACTATAATTTTCTATTGGCATTATTATAATCTGTTTTATGCATTCTCAGTAACTGTTTTTCAAAAACTAATTTCTCTTCAACATCCAACTCTTTGACTAACTTTTGACTCTCACCAAACATGATGCTACCCACTTTAGGATGGTGCCACTCTCCACTTCCACATCTATCAATCCTTCTACTTGTTGCGACTCTCTCTTACACGAGCTCTTACTTTTAGAAGAATTATAAATATGGAATGTTTCCAAGTTGACATGAGGGGTGTGTTGGTACTATTTTATTGCCATTCTTTTCTTTTAAAAATCCATCATTTATCTATCATTTTCTCCCATAAACCCCTCATAGTCCATTGAAATTGATTAATGAAGCATTATAATTGTTATTTTACATTAAATTTAATTTGTGGATTTTTATGTTAAAAATTGGAAATTTTCAACAAAATTACGGGATGTCATGACTTCCTGTAATTGGTTTATGTTGTGACACGTGGCATGGAAAGAAAATTGAAACAGAGGATAAGGACATGATCTAGGATGTACATACATGGTGAAAGATATATTCAGCATCGAATCTGGAGCTCCTGAATACATGGTCAATGTTGGTCAAACCCAGCCTTTTTGGTTGTAAAAGCAGCAAAAATCTGAAGTTACCTAAACTGATTTCGTTTTGTTTTAGAAATTAGTTAGGATTAGAAAAAAACGAACCTAGCCTTTTTTATTGTAAAAGCAGAAACATCTGCAGCAATAATGCATGTACGTTTGGATGTAATAACTAGGAGGAGACAAGAGCAGGCTTAAGACTGCGTGTTCCAGAACTTTGTTCTAGTATGTAATTAATTTTCCAAAACTTAATCACAGGCAGCGTTTCATCAATTGTAGTGTTTATGTGTTAACGTTTTCATCACCTGAAGTTCTCTAAGTGTGCCATTGAATCGTGGAAGGGCCCTACGTGAAGATTGGTACATTGTCGTTTCATTTTCATAGGATTTAGCCTTCAGATATGAATAGTGTTTGATGTTATTTCCTTTTTTGTGAGTTTATTAATTCAATTAGAAGTTCTGACGAGTGTTATTGTATGATTCATGGTGATAGCTTGCAAATTCAGTTGCTAAACTATTGAACAAGATCTTGTAAAAGGTTTAATTGAAAATTGAATTTCAAAGTATCTCTGTGGACTCTGTTTTCATGAATTTGAGTTTTAGTATGCTTAAAAGAGTTTTTTTGGTTTTCATGAATGCTTAGTGTGTTAGCTAGAAAGAGTTTTTGTGAACTATATCCTTGTAAGAGGATTGAAGACTCGGACTAGTAACACTCTATTTTAGAACAGCTAATTAAATTAGAGGATATAGGTGTTTAAATTGTGAAAGGAAACATATCCCAATCTCTTGTAAAAGAGTGTTGTAGCCTATCACAGTAGACACTTATCTAGGTAGATGAGATCCTTTTAGGTCTATAAATTTTAAACATGTGCCTCTAAGTTTACTTACCTTGGTTGACATTCAATTTAGTCTAATCTAGACCCCTGGATTGGTAACTACATTTTGGCGTCGTTGCCGTGGAGGCACAACTAGAGGATTCCTAAAAAAAAAAATATGAAATCGACAAAAACAAACAAAAACATAGATTTAATTTTAATTCATCATTTTATAGGTCATGTTTACTTATGTCTAGATCTAGAGATGTTAAAGGTAGATTCATAAAAACCCCTCATCCAAAAACTAATTCACCACTAGGAGCAGACCCTTCAGGAAAAGTGGAACACACAACACCAGCTGGGAAAGTCACCATACAAAAATTAGAGGATAAACAGAAATCAGGGCAAAGACTCACACTTATTGAGAGACAAATTCTATTGGCACACGAAACACAGAAGAAACATCTCCCTGAATCCTCTATAAAAAGAGAAAGTAGTAAAATAACTCAACAATCTCTCCTTGAACCTACTGATTTTGAAAAATATCAAGAAGGAGAAAAATCATTAGAACAACATCTCTTTGAAACAATTGACACTGAACAAGAAATTAAATCAACAGAGGAACCTATCAAAATGGCTAAGGAAGGAGGAGGATCAGCAATAGGACCACAAACTCAAGATCGAAGAGAGGAGGAAGAGTCAAACTTTAAATTTCCTATTCAAGAACCATGAGAAGATGAGGAAATAAAAATGAAAAACATACCTCTATCCGTGTTACCAAACTTTTATGTCATGGCTTCAGAAGATCCAGATTCATTCTTGTTTGAATTTGACATAGTATGTCAAACATATGGTTACACAGATGATGGCCCTAGGCTTAGACTCTTCCCAGCAACATTAAAGCGTCAGCATTAAAATGGTTCATGGGACTTGGTGAACATGCAATAACTAATTGGGATGGCATGAGAAGAATATTCCTAAAGAAATACCAACCTTATTGTAGATCGAAAGATTCTAAAGATGATATCTTTAGAATGAATCAACAAGAGGATGAAAGTTTAGAGGAGTATTTGGAACGATTTGTTTACAATTTACAAAAATCAAAACATAGAACCATGTCTCTTGATCTGATTCGAACAATATTTTTGAAGGGCATTCGAGAGGAATACTTAGATGATCTTAATTTAATGGGCAAAGGTGATATTTCCACTTTAACTTTCGAAGAAATTACTGATTTATGTGAAAAGTATTCAAGGAGCAAAGCCAGATATGGGAAAAGAGCTCTATCATCTAAAGCTACAAAATCTGCTTCAGCAAGTGTCACAAGGGCTGAAATAGGAAACCTGTTAGAAGAATTCAAAACAGATTTATTAAGTACCTTAGGAACTCAAATCGACACTCTGAAAGCAAAGAAAAGACAAGAAGAAGAAGATCAATTAATGGCTGTCTTTTGTCCAAAATGCCGGAAGAAACATGCCTTGAAAGACTGCCCATTAGAAAACATTCAAGTTTGCACCTTTTGTACTAAAAATCATGATATATTTCATTGCTCTAAAGTCAAGATTTTGTAGAATTGGAATGTGGAAGTAGCTAACACAGATATGGAGAATGTATATTTCATGGGCGCTAAGAGACCGTGGCAACCTAGACCTCCACCTCCAGGTATGTTTCCAAACCAAAATTTGCAATTTCCTGCACAAGATCAGATGTATGCTCAGAATTCTTGGAATGTACCCATGCCATGGCAACACCAAAATTACCCACAGCAACAATGGAGACCATTTCAGAAGTACTCTCAACAATATCAACCATATCCTCAACCATACCAACAATATTCTCAGCCATATCAACAGTATCATCAGCCATATTTGCAATATCCTCAAACATATCAGCAATATCCTTAGCAGCAAGTTGTTTATCAACCCCAAAACACTCAACAAGCACTGCCTGCTCCTCCACCAATAAATCCACCTCACTTACAACTCTCATCTAACCAACAACCTCCTAGACCCACTCAGAGTCCTACTCAACCTGTACCAAATCCAAATAACAGAGCAGAGAAACCAGCTTACACTGTAGATGAGGGACCATCATATCCCACATTACCTTTACAAAATATCTCACTGAGGTCTGGTAAGGTACTTCAAAAAGAACCTCCAATAGCTGAAAAACAAGAAGAAAATGAAGAAAATGAAAATGAAACTCCAACTCAAAGGCAACAAAATGATGACATCAAAAATAAAAAAATGCAACCATTGCATCCACCACCTTTTCCAGAACGATTGGTCCAAGAAAAACATCCCATGTCTATACCACAGTTTGATGTTTTAGATGAGCTAAAGAATGTCTATATAAAAATTCCACTATTGCAAGCCATAAAAGACATTCCCATATATACTAAAGCAATCAAAGAACTGTGCCTGAAGAAGCCTACTATGAAAAGAATTGATCCACAAACTATTCATGTTATTCGACATTTAGCTGGCCTTGTGACAAACACCATTTCAATGGAAAAGTATGTTGATCCTGGTATTCCGAGAGTCACTACAATCATTAACAACATACATATTCCAAACACCTTAATTGATCGTGGGGCCGCAATAAATGTGATGACTCTTGAAACAATGAAAACACTACAGCTCACAAACTTGCAGCACACAACAATTGTTCTAGAACTAGCTGATAGGTCTAAAGTGATTCCTGAAGGGATTTTGGAGGACATAATTGTTTCACTAGACTCTTGGGAGTATCCAGTGGACTTTTTAGTTCTTCAGCCAAAATCTAATTTAGGAGGACACCCTATCATCCTTGGTAGACCATGGTTAGCAATTGCTGATGCATTCATAGGATGTAGATCGGGTAATATGATTATTTCACGAGGAACTGAAAGAAAACAACTCACTCTTTACCCATCAGCACAATCACCAACAGTAGCACACAATTTATGGCTTGATGATAAATACAATGATAAGGAAGAAATTCAATCTGTTTTCAGCATCAATCAAATCTATGATTTTCAAGAACATAATAATGATGATTTGGTAGAATTGTTCCTTTCTCAACCTGATATTTCTGAAGAATTAAGAAATGAACAATACCATGCTGCAGATGAACTTTTAGCACAGAATTTTCAGGAAACATGCACCATTCATTCTTTGCAAACAACATTTCAGAACATTTTTCACATTCAATCTATCACAAACACACAGAGCAAGACCATAGAGATTAGTCCAGGAAAAACTTTGAATATTAGCACTCACCTAGACTCATCTTAGGAGGAAAAATTGATTCAATTATTGAGAAAATATCAGAAAGCATTTTCTTGGGATTACACCGATATGCAAGGAATCCACCCTGAAACATGCACTCACCATATTTATACCGATAGTAATATCAAACCAATGAGGCAACCACAGAGAAGAATGAATCCCATTCTTCAGATATTGTTAGATATGAATTACAAAAACTATTGAAAGTCAATTTTATCTATCCTATCTCTGACAGTCAGTGGGTATCCCCATTGGTAGTAGTGCCTAAGAAAAATGGAAAGTGGAGGATTTGTGTTGATTACCGACAATTGAACAAAGAAACGCTCAAAGATTATTTCCCACTAACATTTATTGACCAAGTGCTAGACACGTTAGCTTGGAAATCATCATTCTCTTTTCTTGATGGTTTCAGTGGCTATAACCAGATCAGGATAGCCTTAGAGGACCAGGACAAAACCACTTTTACTTGTCCCTGGGGCACTTATGCCTATAATGTTTTACCATTTGGACTTTCCAATGCTCCAGCTACATTACAGATAGCTGTATTAGCTATTTTTGCTGATTTAGTTCGTGAATGTGTTGAAGTTTATATGGACAATTTTTCAGTGTATGGTAATTCATTTGAGCATTAATTAGAAAATCTTGAAAAAGTTTTCAAGAGATGTATTGAAGCTAATCTGTCCCTGAGCGATGAAAAGTGTTTTATGATGTTAAATGAAGGGATAGTATTAGGTCACTGTATTTCTTATCAAGGCATTAAAGTTGATCCATCAAAAATCCAGATCATTGTCAATTTTCGAATTTTGAAGACTCAAAAAGAGGTAAGAAGTTTTCATAGGTATGCAAGCTATTACAAAAGGTTTATTGAACATTTTAGTAAAATAGCTTCACCTCTGTTTAAGCTTCTAGCAAAAGATACACCTTTCAACTGGAATGAGAATTGTCAGCAAGCTTTTGAAATACTCAAAGAAAAATTATCAACCACACCAGTCTTAAAAGGACCTAACTGGACCCTACCATTTCACATCTTTACAGATGCATCTGATACTGCAGTAGGTGCCTCGTTAGGCCAAAAAGAAGAGTCTTTCAATTATGCCATCTATTTCATTAGTAAAAATCTAACACCTGCAGAATTAAACTACACAGTCACTGAAAAAGAAATGCTTGCAATCATACATGCTGTGAATAAATTCCGACATTATATAACTGGTTATGAGGTTTTTGTACATACTGACCACTCTACCATTAAGTATTTAATGAATAAACCAATCACTAATGGCAGAGTTACCAGATGACTGTTATTATTACAGGAATTTAATATTACAGTGTTAGATAGACCAGGTAAGGAGAATCAGGTGGCAGATTTTCTTTCTAGACTGCAAAATTCAGGTGAGGTTGTTCCGGTTGAAGATTCTTTTCCAGATGAAAATTTATTTGCAATTTCAATAGTGAATCCTTGGTATGCTGACTTAGCCAATTATTTGTCCATAGGAAAAACACCTCCATATTTTACTCCAAAGGAAAAGAAGAGGTTGATCAAACAAAGTGCTAGATACTCATGGCTTAATGGAGATTTATTTTACACCGGTTATGATATGATTATTAGGCGATGTGTAAGAAATGATGAAATAATTGATATTTTAAAATCTTGTCATGATGAACCGTGTGGTGGGCATTTTGTAGAAAAAAGAACAGCATTCAAGATTCTCAGTCTTGGATACTATTGGCCATCTATTTTTAAGGATTCCAAGAAGTATGTGAAAAGTTGTGATAGTCGTCAAAGAATGGGTAGACCAACAGCTACAGATGAAATGCCACTTCAGCCTCAAGTACATTTAGAGCCATTTGAAAAATGGGCTCTATATTTTATAGGACCCATCAATCCAACTTCCAAAGGTAAAAAGTACATCCTAGTATGTATTGATTATGTAACAGAATGGGTTGAGGCAAAAGTACTAGTCCGGGAAACTGAACAAACAGTGGTAAACTTCCCTTTTGAAGAAATTTTTGTAAGGTATGGAGTACCAAGGGAGATAGTGACGGATCAAGGTACTCAGTTTACTTCAAAGCTGGTCAAAGACATCACAGACAAATATAAAATCAAGCACAGGAAAAGCACACCTTACCATCCACAGGCCAATGGCCAGGTGGAATCTACAAATAAAACATTGGAAGGAATTATCACTAAGACAATAGCAATGAATAGAAACAATTGGGAAGAGAAGCTCAAAGATGCACTCTGGGCTTACAGAATCACGTGGAAAAATACTACAGGATTTACACCATATCAGTTGGTGTATGGAAAAGAGGTAATGCTTCCTATTGAATTTCAAATACATACTTATAAGATGGCTGCAGATTTGGGAATTGATCTCAATGAAGCACAAAAGGAGCGAATTATGCAATTGAACCAGTTAGATGAAATGAGGCAGCAAGCAGAGGACACAACAATCCTAATGCAAAAACAAAGGAAGCAGTGGCATGATGCACACTTTAAAAAGAAACAGTTCAAAGAAGGAGACTGGGCTTTACTTTTTTACTCTAAATTCAGAGATCATAAAGCCAAAATTACAACACACTCGCTGGGCTCATATGAAATAGTTCAAGTATATCAAAATGGATCAATCAAGCTTACTACCATTGATGGAGAAGGCAACACCTTTCTTGTCAATGGACATAGGTTGAAACTCTATCATAAGCCCATCAGCAAGGAGGATTTTCTTCAAACTGTATCTCAACAAAGAGAGGTTGAGATATTGCAGCCTTCAGCTGTGATATCTCTACCTTAGTTCTTTAAATTTCATTTTGCTTTAACAATAAATAAAAATATAAAATATAAAAAATAAAAATAAAAATACAAAATACAAAATAACAAAAAAAACTTAAAAAACATAATAATGGTTTAGATGTGAAAACCAGCCTCTGGCACACTCTAAACCCGAATTCTTACTAGAAAACCAATCATTTGGCTGGTAGGAATTCCTTGTTCTACTTGTTTCCCGTTTTTCATCAATTCAATAATGACTTGAGGACAAGTCAAAGACTTAGTGTGGGAGAAGAAACAGTGGTTTTTCCTATCTCATCTCCTCATTTTTAAATCTTCAAGGAATTTGTTTTAGTAATTCAGTATTTCAATAAAAGAGTTGTTTTTGTTCTAATCAGAGGGACCTGTTCAAGCAATGAGATATGCAGTGGGACCTGTTCAGAAGACTATGTCAACATTATCAATATCAGAGGGACCTGTTCAGAAGGCTATCAACATCACCAATATCAGAGGGACCTATTAAAGACAACATTCAAGATACATCAGGCTACTTCAACAAAGTTTTCAAAGGTTGCTTATCATCAGAATTATAATCAAGGCTACATCAACACCAAGGATAAAAGAAGCTTCAAAAACATGGTTCTTCGGAGTTCTTCAAAGTTCTTCAGATTTTAAAGGGACCGGTTATATTCAATTTCATTTCAAAGGGACCTGGTTTGGATAGTGAAGATCAGTCATACCTGTACACAATGAAGATCATTCATACCTATACAAACAGATCAGTCCTACCTGTGCACGCCAAATCAGCATCCTGTCAACCAACAAGTGTAATGTATAGTTGAAATTTTTATTTTTAACATTTAAAATTCTTAAATTATTTTAGTGTTAAAAATGATAATTACTATTGCTTGTTATCAATTTCAAAAACCCCTATACGCATCAACCTTGTAATATTCCTAGCTACTCATCTCATTATCACTCTGCTATCATTTCCTATCACACCTTACCCTATTGCCATATTCCTACTACGATTTTCAAACCTTTTCCTACACCGCTCTTTAAACCTTGTCATCAACTCATCATTTTTAAATCAGCCTTCTAGCAATCAAGTACCAACAATTGGGATACTCAATGTACAAGTCCGTGTAATGGAAAGACAAGTGTTAAACCGTCTATCCTCAAATGAGTTCATTCATTTCGACCGTTGGAGTTATAAAACAATCTTTTGACCCAAGTCTGCTCATGAAGTATATATATTCGTTACCATCATACGATTTGTATATGGTGTTCTCATGATTATACATCTGCAAATTAGTAATGCTCCTATGTCTTCATGATGTGAATGCACCTTCCAACTCTGCATTGTCATCATAGCAATTGGATGAAGGTCGGCTGTTGAGTTTTCATTTTATAAAACTCTGAGTTCATAAAGTGCGTTACCGTGTTAGTGTTCAGACTCTGAGTTTCTCAAAGAGGGCCGAGATAGTAGGTGCTACAAAGGGAGAGAATAGCAGACAAGCTTACCCCGAGTTTTTACTTCCGCCCATAAATCGAGGACGTTAACCAGGTCGCTCGCTCAAGCAATTGAAGAAGTAAACTCAGAGAATCGAAGACGTTACCAGGTCAGCTCAATGGAACACAGGAAAAGAGGTAACAAATTGAAAAACCTTGATTAAATTTTTGAGCATAAACAAAAGGGTTAGAACAGAGATTTTTAATAAAATGACGAATAGAGCAGAGCCCAAAAAATTTGATAGTTCATAATATCATGAAGACTGTGTCATGATTTTAAGGGAAAAACAATGGTTGTCTTTTCTAGAGAAATTCAATGGAAACAATGAAGAAGTTACAAAGCAATTTGCATTTTCCTTCAATGGAGAGAAAGCTTTAATAGGAAACATCTCTTTTAGAATTTCAGAGGATACCATAGCACAAACATTGGGAATCAGTCCAAAAGGGGAAAAATATTTCAAAACCAAACAATTTAAGGAAAAATCATGGACTCAGTTTATGTCTAGGTCAAGGGTTTCCTCTGTCAATTGGAAAAAGGGTGTTCCCAGAAGTTGGCTAATTGACCCATGGTATGAAATGGTATACATTATTCAAAAATTTGTTTCATGTGAAGGACGTTACAGTATAGTATACCTATATCACATAAAATTTCTGTTGCACTTAAAAGGTCAATACACTATCAGTTTGCCCTACTTCCTCTTACAGAGTTTGACTAAAATGTCGAAGACCATTCAAAAACAAAAAGGTAATGAAGATAGGAGTTTGTATCATTTTGGGTTGATCAAAATTCTAGTTGAATTTGAGTTGCAGAGGAGAGGAAAAACATGGAAAGAATTTTAAATTGCCAATCAAATTAAAGAAGATGAACAGGAACAACAGCAAGAACGCACAGAGCTTATGCTTGATGTTGATGAGGAAATCCTTGAGCGTAAGTCAAGCAATGTTCCTCAACCCAGCGGTGGTGTAAGGACAAGAAGGATGAGGCAATAAACTGCCAAGAAAATTGAAAAAGATAAAATCTTCACTACTTATAAGCGAAGATCAAGGCGAATAAAAAGGAATCAAACACAAGATGATCAACCAGAGCCAAATGCAGATGCACCAATGGACATTGAAAGCAATACTAACTCACAGCCAGAAGAGGAAGCAGAAATGGAAATCGAGAGTAACAAGGAAGAAAGGAAAGAGTCAGTACCTACAAACAAGAAACAGAGAAGGTTAGAGAAACAAACTGAAGAGCTAAAAGAGGAATTGATGGAAGCAAACATGTTAGAGAAGGTCATAAAGAAGGAAAATGAAATGTTGAGAGCTCAAAGCAAGAAGATTCAGCAGATAAATGAGAAGCTGAAGAAGAAAATCAAAGAACTTAGGACTGATCAAACTGAAACGTGCAAATGGGTGACAAAATGGTACACTCAGAAAAAAGCTTTCAAAGAAAAATATAAGAATCTGAAACATGAGTTTCAAGTTCAGAAGAATTCCCAAGTTCATAAGAGTATAGATGTCTTGCTACAAGTGGCAGAGGCACAAGCAGGAACAGAATATAAAGGGAGCACATCAAGATTAGCATGAGGACATGCTAAATCATTGAGCTTGGGGGAGATGTTGGTACTATTTTATTGCCATTCTTTTCTTCTAAAAATCCATCATTTATCTATCATTTTCTCCCATAAACCCCTCATAGTCCATTGAAATTGATTAATGAAGCATTATAATTGTTATTTTACATTAAATTTAATTTGTGGATTTTTATGTTAAAAATTGGAAATTTTCAACAAAATTACGGGATGTCATGACTTCCTGTAATTGGTTTATGTTGTGACACGTGGCATGGCAGGAAAATCGAAACAGAGGATAAGGACATGATCTAGGATGTACATACATGGTGAAAGATCTATTCAGCATCGAATCTGGAGCTCCTGAATACATGGTCAATGTTGGTCAAACCTAGCCTTTTTGGTTGTAAAAGCAACAAAAATCTGAAGTTACATAAACTGATTTCATTTTGTTTTAGAAATCAGTTAGGATTAGAAAAAAATGAACCTAGCCTTTTTTATTGTAAAAGCAGAAACATCTGAAGCGATAATGCATGTACGTTTGGATGTAATAACTAGGAGGAGACAAGAGCAGGCTTAAGACTGTGTGTTCTAGAACTCTGTTCTAGTATGTAATTAATTTTCTAGAACTTAATCACAGGCAGCGTTTCATCAATTGCAGTGTTTATGTGTTAACGTTTTCATCACCTGAAGTTTTCTAAGTGTGACATCGAAGTGTGGAAGGGCCCTACGTGAAGATTGGTACACTGTCGTTTCATTTTCATAGGATTTAGCCTTCAGATTTGAATAGCGTTTGATGTTATTTCCTTGTTTGTGAGTTTATTAATTCAATTAGAAGTTCTAGCGAGTGTTATTTTATGATTCATGGTGATAGCTTAAAAATTCAATTGCTAAATTATTGAACAAGATCTTGTAAAAGGTTTAATTGAACATTGAATTTCAAAGTATCTCCGTGGACTCTATTTTCATGAATTTGAGTTTTAGTATGCTTAAAAGAGTTTTTTTGGTTTTCATGAATGCTTATTGTGTTAGCTAGAAAGAGTTTCTGTGAACTGTATCCTTGTAAGAGGATTGAAGACTCAGACTAGTAACACTCTGTTTTAGAACAACTAATTAAATTAGAGGATATAGGTGTTTAAATTGTGAAAGGAAACACATCCCAATCTCTTGTAAAAGAGTGTTGTAGCCTTTCACAGTAGACACTTATCTAGGTAGATGAGATCCTTTTAGGTCTATAAATTTTAGACACGTGCCTCTAAGTTTATTTACCTTGGTTGACATTAAATTTAGTCTAATCTAGACCCCTAGATTGGTAACTACAGGGTGGTTCTTCTCCATCATCTCCAGCTAATCACATATCATCACTATGTCATCAGTATGTAGGGTTTTCATATCTTTTGTTCACTGAGGAGGAATTGTGACGAGTTTGTGTATCTAAAAAGGGTTGTGCATTAGTAGGGGTTCTCCCTCTTTTCTTGTTCTTTTATTCATATTTGGTGCCCACTCTAGTATTGCATCAGGTATTGTTTTTTCATTTTCCTTAAATATTTCTACTTGATTTTCTCTGCTTCATTTAGTAATTTCTATGAATAAAGTTCGATATCGTATAATTATTGAATTCCTTGAAAATATGTTGTCAAATGCTTATCATTGGGCGGGTTAAGCTTTAGTTAAATTTAAATAAAAATTCTTTAGCAAATTTTGTGAGATGTGCATAATCATTTACTCCAACATATTCGATAATAAATGATAATTAAATAAATTGATTATTCTTTTTCCAATTTCCAAAAATGACAAGGAATGCTATTATATATGTACTTGTGTAACGAGATACTTGTCTAAAATTAACATGGGAAACAATCATGGTCTATCATCATAACCATTTAGCCTAACATATTAATGATTTTCCTATGAGAAACTCTTTTGCTCCTGAAGATTTCATTAGGGCTCACTTCTTGTTTGTGTGTGTCTAATTTTTTTAACGAACTTCTCCTAGATAAGGAAAGAAAGGAAAGGGAGCCTTATATCTCAATAGAAGGTTGTACATAATTGTACCAGTTCTATTTCTGGGATCATCTTACTCTGAAGGGTTAGGTAGTTGGGTAAATTGTAGAAAATAATGGGTATCCTTAGGTAGGCCATCATGGAAAATCTCTAGGTCTTGTGAAAATCATGTAATTGGAAGAAAATATCATTGGAGATGACTTCTACCCTATTAAATATGACATCCTTTTTAAAATAGAAGTATAGTAAACAAAAAACTAACTTGAGTACATATAAATCCAACTCCTGCCCCCTCATGTGGGAAAACATCGTTCAGAAGTATATATAAGGCTCTTCTAATAACAAAATATCCTTATTGGAACTAGAACATCTACAAAATGGAGAATGAAATCATTGATGATGTTAATTCTACCACCTCGAGAATTAAGCAATGTGTTAGCTTCAAGAAATTCGAGCTTGTTGTTAGACTTTGGAAACCTCAACATCTTTTTGAAAACCTTAATAAAACAAGGTTCTTCTTTTGCAATACAGGATAATGATTATGGTAGAAAAAAATAGATAGGACTACTCAAATTCAATGTAATACATAGAATTTGATAATTTTCTCCTCAAATTGAATGTAGTGTATCAAATTTTCACTTTAGTAAATATATAATATTGAACATTATTATCTTGTTATATTTATAATGTAATATTATATTTTAAAAATAAAAATTGATTTTATTTTGATTTATAATTTATTTTTTATATATAAATATAATTTTAAATTAATAAATATTTCAAATATATTTTGATTATAATTTTAATATATGAATAAATACATGTAAAATACAACAATATATTAATAAGTGAAAATTTGACTAACATATTAAGTAAGAGAAAATAAGATTATAAGACAACTTAACACTAATATGTACTAAAACATAAACCATGAAAATAATCAAATTATAAATTCAAAAATATAATTATAACACCATAATTAAAATACATGAGATTGTAAATGGGAAATTAAAGTACTAATACTTAGAAAATTCATTATAAAATTGGCGAAGTTAGGCTCTATTCACTAAATAAATATAGAGTAAAATTTGTAGCACAAGTTAGTATTCACGAGTCGTTAACGTATTTTACTTTGGCTTAGAACTCTACTTAATTTTAATCAATCACCATCTCAAAACTAATTTAGTCGTCAATATCAATCATGTATAATATTCATTTCAATGCTCATGACTATTTCATGTATTTTATTTACAAGATAAATTATATATTTTACTTAATCATTTCACTATTCATTTTAATATTTATTGTAATTTAATTACATAATAGTTTGTATATTTTATTTATTATATTTTTCAGTTTAATTTTTTATGGGTTTTAATTATAGAAATCAAAGTGTTTTCTTAACTAACAACTTTCTAGAACTTTCAGAATTTTATATTCTAAACCAAAAATAAAAAACTTTACACTTTACACTGTTTTAACATTCTAGCATTAAATAAAATGAATCAATGTAAGATTTACGTTATAAACTTTCTTTAATGTTAAATAACGATTCATCCATTTTAATTCAAATACATGAATCTTCCTCCATTTCAAAGAATAATTATTCACAAGAGCTCATTAATTATAATTTTCAATTAATAAAAGATCACTAAAATATTCTAAACTTATTTTAATTAATCAAAGATCACTAAAATATTCTTCCTTCTCAACCTTTTCATAAATTATATTAAAAATAACCAATGGCATTAAAATTAAGCAATCTCTTCAAATTCAAGTAAAATTTCTCAAACTACTAATTCATGAAAAAGAAATCGAAACCTGCCCACTCTCCACCGTCATCCCCTTCCCAAAAAAGAATCAAATCTAAAAAACCTATCTCCGATTAGAGGCCATGATTACGGTGAAATCCGCTTTTAAATCAAAGAAAGGTCATCAAAAATACCAAGCCAAGATTGTTCTAATTTGAACTTGAAGATTATTGTTAGACTTGAAAGTGTTAGCCTATTGCATATTTCAATTAATGGATATTATTTATAGTTTATACATATTTGATAAACGAATAAACTGGATTATATATATATATATATATATATATATATATATATATATATATATATATATATATATATATCACCAAGAAACACCGAAATAAAAAATAAAATTAACTATTATTATTACAGTTCAACTTTACCATACTATATGTACAAGTTAGTGCTGGCTGTCAGGCTGATTATCAGGCAACATGCTATATTTTAACAAGAGTTAACACAAATATTTTGTCCATGAAAAAACTTTTACTTTGATAACTTGGAAGTATTAATATTCTGATATGACTAAGGCTGACATAACACAGTGCTTCCGGGTTAAACTCTTCATTACAGTGATATTAAATTCATTAACATTTATCCACAGTTCTAATGTTATATTCTCGCCACACTTTTGATTGTTCCAAGGACACATGGCTCAAAACCCTGGTCTATGCGGTGGCATTATACGGCCCTTGATCTTTTAGATGGGCAATCTGACGGCTTCCAAGGAAAGGGATGGTTATGTGGTGTAACCATCCCCAACCTTCGCCACATTCACTCCTCATTCTGGCATCATGTTCTCCGAGAAAACACTAGCAGTCTCAGCCAGAAACTCTAGATATTCAGTTCTAGGTTATGGCCTCTCAACAAGGTAATTTTTTTGTTTCCCTTCTAAATTAAAGTTATGAATATCAGCTTGAGAGTAATTTTTCTTTTAAGTTTCTGATTTTCAAGGTTCTGGTTCTCGTTGCCCCCGTCCTGGACTCTCTCTGTTGTACCACGTTTCGTACCATTTTCCCGCTGGAGGAGTAAGGGAATGGACCCTTGTTTGTGAATTTCTTCCCAGGCTACACGTTGGCCATCGAGGGTTTCAACGTCTGTTAACTTCAACCAAGTGAGTGTTAGCAACGCGACAAATGGACTGTAATTTCTCAAATCCGGTTATGGGTTTTCATCTTTAGGTTATATTTATATATATAGATGACATGCTAATAAATCCGGTTATGGGTGACCAAGTTTTGCACGAGCAGCCCACTGATGTAATTTTTCAGTGCACTCTTCCATTATCGATAGAATATTTTCCTTTGTATTTTGTCACAAGGAGTTTGGCCTAACTTACTTTAATGTGTGGTACAAGTCAGTTTAGATTCAATCAATTCCTTACGTAAGTTACAACTGGCTCTAGATATCTTCGGCCTGGGATTTCTCCTTCTTACCTGTCAACACGGTTGCATTCATCTTGCTGGGATTCGGTCTGCATGACTTAGTTTGGGGGTTTATTTATTCATATACGAATTGTACTGATTATTTAGGCTCCGGCCGTAAGGCTAAGTCCCTTCGTGGGAATGTTTAATTATTTATCAATGTAAAGTTGGTTATATATATATTTTAATGAACAGACAAATTCCACCATTACGCTTACTGTACAATTAATGTATATTACCAGAGTTGTCATAATAAATATGACTACATTTTCATGTTTTTCTTAAGTAGCTACTGCATGCTGTTGTATGAACCGAGATGTAATGGATTCCTTGTCTTGATTAATTTTTTGGGTGTATATGGTGAAGTCATGGCTGGTTTAACTTTTGGTTACTTTTTTTTTATCAAGTAAGAGTGGACCCTTTTATTAATCTAAACAAAATACATATTGTACACATCTTTCACGGAGCCAAGCATGTCAACACCAGCTCTGTGAAATTTCAATAGACATTTGGGATGGAACTCGAAACCAACATGACTAAAAAATAATGATGACAAAACATTTTGCCCAACAAAGAGTGCAAAGAACAAAATAACACCCAAGAACAGTCCACCCTCAGGGCATCGCTTTGTATAACCAGTGAATTGGAAACCTACTTATCAAACTGGAAGGAGAAGTTGAAAGACTCAACTCTCATGCAACTGATAACCAGAAGCCCTTGATGGCAAGGCCCATAAAACTGCAACAAGTGACCCATGCACCAACCTTAACCTTCTTTTAACTTTCAAACCCGATGACCATGCGATCCAACCCTCGTTGATCCAACGTCCATGAGTTGATTTAGGGTCGACACCTTGCCCACATTTTATCCTTTCTTACAGGCCCGAAGAGAATCATAAGCCACCACACTAAACTTTTTCAGTTCCGAATGGAGAATTAACAGTCGTGCATTTTCTCCGCCTGAAATCCATAGGATGGAGGAGTGCCAGAGCCATCATGACAACTTGTCCACGTTTTAACCTGTCTTATGGACCCAAAGAGTAAATAAGCCACTGCACAATAATTTTTCGAGTTCGTTTGGAAAATTATCTTTCGTGTAGTTTTTTGCCCGAAATCCATGGGATGAAAGATTTCATAAGAGATCTTGTCAACTTGACCACTCTTTAACTTTTCTTATGGACCCGAGAGTAAATAGGACACTGCTCTATAATATTTCAGGTCTATTTGAAAAATTAACCTACATGCATTTTTTTGCCTGAAATCCATAGGATGATGGAGTTCAGGGCAATCTTTGGTCAGTCGCCTGCCAACCTGCCCGTAGTTTATCACTTGCTTCTTCCTTGTGATTGGTCCACTTCCTGTTGTTTCCATTGCTCTTCTCTCTGCTTGTTTCTCATACTTTGAAAGTTCTCCATGGCTTTGATAGCCTCTCTGTGACAGTCCTCATGCAATTTCCCTGATGGCATCATCATCCAGGCATATCTTCTATTGTTTTTTTAACAGAGTACTCTTTCATTCGCTAGATGATCTTGTTAGCTATTCTGCGCACATGGACAAAATTGAGGGTTCTCAGGGCTCTCAATTGCAATTGTATGCGTTGATAGACTTGCAATAACCTCCAATGTTTCGACACTCTTTCTAGTGTTGTACCATTGCATATCTTCTTGAACGAATTAATTATCAATTCAGAGTCAACTTCAATGATGGCATTATGTAAATTTGCTTCCATGAGTTCTACCATATTATTAGTGGCTTTCCCCAAATGACTATGAAAGATGACTTTTATGTATCCCTGCTCATCTCTTATGACTCTGCCATAACGAGTTGCCCTAGGGTTTCCTTTAGAGTCTCCATCTATATTAATTTCAAAAAACCATGAAGAGGAGGTTGGTATAATTCCTTCTCCACTATTGTATGACTTACAATATTGCTTATGCCCTGGGGGAAAGGCAACTGGAGACCCAAATGCCATAGTATTTGTGCATCCTGTTCTTGAGGTTGGTTCTTGGGGGGTTTATTTAGAAGGGTTCCCACAGTCCCTTTGAGCTGCCTAATGATCTGAGGTGTGAAGCTCTCAGACGAGCCAATTCTGTTCTTGAAAATCCTATTGTTGTGTTCTTTTCACACATCCCAGATTAAAAATCCTGGAAGTAGAGTCCAAGCTTTGTTGATTATTTCATTATCTGAGAAGTTTTTCCTCCAATTCTTCAAAGTGTCAGTGATACTAAAATTGTCCCTATCCGTTTGTTTGAAGATTGAAGCCACCCAATTCCACAAAGAAGAGGTGAATGGGCAGAGGTTGACAAGGCGTTCCATTGTTTCTTCTTGTGATCCACACAAACGACATCTTGAAGGACCGACTACACCTCTTCTCCGAAGGTTTTCCCAAGTCAATATTTTTTTATGTTGCACCAACCACATGAACAATTTGATTTTAGTCTAGTGTGGGTTCTACCATAGTTCCTTCCATACCTTATTAGGGTTTGGAAAGTTGAGCCCTAGGGCCATTCTCTTGGCTTCTTTGAGGTTGAAGTTGCCTTTGTTGTTTCTTCCCCATCTCAATTGGTCAAACGATGTTGATGTCAAAATCTTTCTCTGTTTCAAGATCTCTGCAAGAGCTTCTACATGGGCCTCCAAAGGGGTCTCTTCACTATATACCAGATCATTCCATATTCTCCATTTGCCTTTGTTCCTTGCCTGATCCCAAAAATCACTTACCCTGAGTAAACCTTTGCTATTAGTGTCATTCTTGAGATTGGCTAGTTCTTCTCTTAACAGGTTAGGTTTCTGCTGCCAGTTGTCCTCCGAAAACCAAGCTAGGCTTCCATCTCTAATCTCCCAGAAACTATGCTTATGAACAATTGCTCTATTCTCCCATGCATTGTTCCAAATGTGGGAGCCCTTGATGAGCCCAGACATTCGAATGTGATCTCTTTCCGACCAATTATTTGCACGCTTCTGTTTCCATACCTTGGAAAAAGGGGTTACTGATTCCTTTAGCCATCTCCACCATAGTTTTGCCCCCAAAACGTTTCTTAGGGCTTCAGGGTCATGAAATCTGAAACCTCCATGGGTCTTAGGTTTACAAAGCTTATCCCATGTGACCAAAGCCCATTTATTTTTCTCTTCTCCTTTGCCCTAAAGAATGTCTCTTTGGATATTTCAGATGTGTTGCAAAACTCCTTTAGGAGCAGGAAGAGTTGATAACATCAAGATGGGAACAGTTTCTAGAACAACTTTTGTTAGCACTAGCTATCCTACTAGATTCGTAGACCTGCTTGTCCATTTCCTGACTTTGTCCTAGAGGTTATTGATTACTGGCTCCCAAACTTCCTTGCTCAGAGGTTTGTTCGTTAGAGGTATTCCTAGATATTTGGATGGTAGTTGTTCTCTTTGAAAGCCAAGAATTCTGGTGAGGTTTCTCTGAATAGCAATGTCGGTATTAAAAAAGAAAATATTTGTTTTTCTAAGGCTTACCACTGTACCAGTAGCCATGGAAAATTCATTCAAGATTTGTTTGAAATCTTTAGCTTCCTTGACCGTGGGTGTACCTTGTAGCATAGTGTCATCCACAAGTTGTTGATGAGTAAAGGCATTTCCATTCAGGGTGAGTTTGAGACCCTGGATTTTGCCTTCTACCTTGGTTGATTTGATCGCATTACCTAAGCCTTTTGTTAGGGCCTAAATCTACCTCAGGCTGAAGGAAGTTAGGTCTAGGGTAATATCAAACCATGCTTAACCTGGTAGCTAGCCCTACCAGGTCGGGAGAGGGCTCTCTCCTTGTCAATCTCAATGAAAATTTATCAAGGAAGGCTTGAGATGACTGATATAAAAACTAATTTTAGGCTAGGTATGCTTGCTCAGAGGATTTTGATTGAATTTAATGGTTGGGTTGCTGGATCAGATGGGGAAGGCAGCTTTGGGTTCGGGAAATGAACACAGATTTGCAGAGGCTTCTGTGGGGTGAGGTAGGCAAGTGTCTTAACACTTTGAAATGAGTGTAATGGTGAGTCTAAAGACTGGTGAGGAGCTGGAGAGGGCATGCAAGTGTCATGAGTCCTCTTCAAACAGTAGAAAACATGTAGAACTAAATAAACCCCAAGGTAGAGCACTGAAACACCAATGAATTCCACCTTTCAAACTTGATTCATTTAGTTATGCAGAAAGAGAGAGATGATGGCACACATAAAAATAATATCAACTGAATTACAGAGAATAACACAATGCTAATTCACATTACCACAAGAATCCCACAAAATGTTGCAAAACCTTGGTTTGTTTCCTTGCCAAACTATAGAAGTTATGTACAAAGTGGCTCAATGCATCCACAAGAGTCCAACCTTGACAAATGACTAAGAAAGTACAAGATATAGGCATCAAACCACCCATGCTAGCCATCAGGGGTTGAATCCATGAGTCTAGGAGCTATTTCAACAATATCTAAGCTAGGAACTGAAAAATAGACAGTGGAACAAATTGCCTCTAAAAATATGAAAATTGATTCATTCAATTCAAAACCACCTAAAAGCTAATGTATCTACCTCCTCAAGTCAATTTTCATCATTTTTACATCAAAGTACATCAATTTACATCAATTTACATCATGAATTTGACCATGAGAGAGAAAAAGTCAAACTGGTAGAAAACTAGGTGAAAATTTGAGTTTTTGAGCAAGATTGACAAAATTTTGATTGATGCACAACACCACCTGCCTGATGTGCAACGCCTTTTCCAAACTGATTTTGAGTGCCTTCCCCTCCACCAAATTTGCTCCAAGATGGCTTGTTGGAAAGGTCTATCTATTTATCTACCTTCCAGGACAAGTGGAATTTTTGGATTTGGTGTCCATTTACCCCTCCAAAAATGACTTCTCCCAAGACTGCTTCCTGTGGGTCCAAAAAGTGGCAAAGAGGGAATTTTTGAGGTGTTTTTTTCCCTTTAGGTGACCCAGATCTCCTCCAAAATTCATGAAATTTTCTGGGTTTTCATATTTTTTCATGAGGAATTGAAAAATGTAAGCCATTCCTCAAAATTCCTTACCAGTTCAATGCGCAGTGCTAGTAGCACTACGCATCAGATGAAAATTCCTCTGTATTGCAATTAAAATTTGGGAAATGGCAAAAAGTTCTCCAAAATTCTTCAAAATTGGCAAGAAGCAAGCTTATCAATTGCTAAGTTGAGCCAAGGAAGCTTTAGCCAAGATTCTAAGTTTATCTTGCTCCTTTTTGGCCTTTAAGGCTCTCCCTAGCTTGGCTTTTAGGTTTCTTATTCTTGTCTTACAAATTTTGTTCCTTATTAGCCTTATCAAGAAGCTTCTCAAGGTGAACATTCACTCTTTCCAACCATGATTCTAAATCAGCCTCTATTTTTTGCTCTAGTGAAGTCAGCTTGATTTTCATTCTTTTTGCCATTTGCTGGTTTTCCTTGACGGTTTGCAGCTCCATGATTGTTTGTTTGTCCTCCAATTGCTTGTCCTATTTCTCAGGGTAATTAATGATCCATTTAGCCCTCTCAAGGTCAAATGATAGGCTTTGGATCTCAGCTTCTTTCTCCTTGATCATATGATCCTTGAGTCTTGAGCTTTGGTAGCCCAAATCAGTGTCCTTTCCCTCAATCAAAATGAAATCCCTGTCTTGGCCTTCAGAAGGCCCTTCATCATGCAATGGTTGCTTTCCTTTGTCCTATACCTGCTCTGTTGAAGAAGAAGGCAAAGCCCCTTTCACCCCAGGTAAAGATAACATTTGCCTATTGTCCGGTGAACATAATGAGACCCTTTCCACCCTTGGAGGAGATAATACTTGTTTGGCAGCTGCAAAAGGTATTCCTGTCCCCTTTTCATAAGCTATAAAAACAGGAATGTGAGCCTCTTCAGTTTTTCTTTCATGCTACCTTTGTTGCCCGGAAGGTCTAGCTTCCTCTTCAGGTTCTGCAAACATTTGAGGCCCCTTGAAAATCTCATGGGCAATGAAGGTTTCCCATGGCACTCACAATTGAGTGAGCTGATGCACAACAATAATCTTGATGATAGCAAAGTGATAAATGCTATTAAGCTACTATGGGTATGGTTTCCTCTTTGCAAGCACAGTCGTCCTCTCTATGTTTTTGCAAATGAAGTATGGTATACTCATCATTCTAACCCTGGTAAAATGCATAAGCAATCTGATCTGATAGGCATAGAGTGTGGAGAACCTGCCCTCACATGTGAAGTATTTAATGATGAGTTTCATTAATGGCACATACCGGTCCTCCAAAAACTTAAAAGGAAACACCCTGCCCAATTGACTATGATATTTGGCTTTGATGTAGGGTTCATAGTTCTGTTTGCTGATGTTTTGTCTTTTGTTCCATCTTTCCTCCACATCTGGTATCCTATTTGCTTCTGCAATAATGGCTGGTGAAAGAGTGAAATTGATGCCAGCAAGATGTACCATATTGTCCTCCATGTTGATGATAAATTGCCTAGCCAATTCATGATGATACTTAACCCTCTTAACTAGCTCACAAAACTCAAAGAAAGATTGGTATCTAAAACAAGTCGTGGAAAGAGGGCATGTAAGAATTTTAGCAATGCTAATATGATCCTCTCTGATTATCTTCCCACCCTTGTGAGGTCTCCTAGGCTGTACATTCCTGTCTCCTGAACTGTCACTTTGTGTTTCTTCCTCATAGCTTGAGTCATTGTTTCTTGCCATAGTGCTTGTCTTAGGAAAATGATGAGATGAAGGTATGATGAAAAATAATGATGAAAGAGGACAATGGTGATGAGTATGAAGAGATTTTACTCTTGGGAAATGAAGTTGGGGAGTGAACGGAATGGTTTTAGGAAATTAGGGTTTAGTGAGGGATTTAGGGTTTGATGAGGGAAATAGTTGATTTAGGGGAGTGGGATATGGGAAAATGTGATAAATGGAGTGTATTAGGGTAATAAAAGAGTGAAAAGGGGTTTGATGATGTTTTTGTGAAGATGGGATGAAAATTGCACAATTGAATGGCAAACAATGAAGAGAAACTAGAGTTTCATTTTCCACATGCAAGATTTATGAAAAACACCAATGTGACCTCAAATTAAATCTTAGGAGGATGATTACTTACATGTAGAATGAAAATATAGCAAATTTGAGGGTTATGGAATGATTTGGGATGATTTAGACAAAACTGGACCGATGCGTAGCGCACTGGGCCCAATGCGCAGCGCCCTCCTAATGCACAGTGCCAGTTCACAATTACACTGTTGTTTTCCTCTGATGCTCAGTGCCTGCCTGATGCGCAGCACCAGGCCAAGTTGCCTTGAAAAACATGGTTTTTGTCTCCTTGGCTCCCAAACCGCGTTTTTTTCTCTCCAAGAGTAAATTTGCACAATGAAGTGATAAAGAGGACCTCTTTCACTTTAAATATGAATGATTTTAATTTTTACTCATATCAAACACACTTTTCTAATGTTAAAGTCACTTTTGGTTTTGAACTCTGTTTTTCCATTAGAATTGACTTTTCTTAATCATTTGACAAACTGATGCATTGATGATTGTGTTTTTGCTTGCAGTGGCTGGAGTTGGCAATGTGACCAAGGGCAGCAGCTCTGAACGTATTACATATAGAAAAATTAAAATTACATAAAAATTTCATACATAGAAAATAAAAACTCTGTTTAGGGAAAAAATCACTTATTGAGTATATCATCATCGAAATTTTGATCTTGTGAACTTACTAGACCTCCTCATGTGCCTGCTGACCCTTATTGAGCTTTATGCTGACCATGGTGACAAACCCTAGACCTAATGAGACCTAAAACCCTAAAAATAGCTTTTGCAAATGTAATAACAAAAATTACTGTAAATGACCTGAACCTGTGAGAATAGGCCAACAGGTAAAGACCATGAAGGAAATTTGATAATGAACCACTACCATCAGTTGATCCATGACCTAATGGAATGCAGCTGATCAGTAGGGACACCTAAAATGTATGCAAAAAGAGAACTTGATCACTGATGGAGGGATGGAGATACCGAGACTAACACCTTCCATCATGAGAATAAAGAGGAAGGGGGAGAGAGGATCTCCTTATCTGAGACCTCTCGAAGGCCTAAAGGTTCTGGATGGTGAGTCATCAAGTAAGATTGAAAAACTAGCTGTGGTGACAAGGGCCATTACCCATCTTATCCAGTTGTGGTCAAAGCCATATGCTTTTAGTACTTCCCTAATGTACAATTATCTTAGCTTATCATAAGCTTTTTCTAGGTCAAGTTCTATGATCATACCTGCTTTCTTATTACTCTTGAGAGAATGTACCACCTAGTGTGCTTGAATGATGTTATTTAGAATAATTCTTCCTTCCACATATCTAGTTTCCTCCTCAGACCCAAGAGTTGGAAGAAGGGGCTTGAGCCTGTTTGAAATTACTTTGGATATAATTTTGTACACCACATTGCATAAAGCTATAGCTTTGAATCTATCTGGTGTCATATCTTTTTCTTGCTTTGGAATCAAAGTTATGAAAGAGGCATTAAGCGCCCTCAAAACAGTTTTGGATTTCCTCGACTCCTCCACCACATCAAGGATATCTTGCTCGACTATTTCCCATGATGCTTTGAAGAAGTCTACATTGAACCCATTCAAGCTTGGATCTTTCCCATTTTGCATCTCTTTAATGACTTCGCTGACCTCCTCTTCAGTCACCTGCCTGTTAAGATTGTAATTGTCTTCTCTAGTAACAATCTTTGGAATGTACTTTGTGAAGTTGTTGATAAATTGTGATCTGTCTATGAGAGGCTCCTCTATTATTCTTTGGAAATGTTGTACTAGAGAAAATTCTATTTCTTTGTGGGTGCTAAGTTGTTTCTCTTGAGTATCTTTGAGTTTTGAAATCCTTTTATGAGACCTGTGATCCACACTTGACTTGTGAAAAAAAATTGTGTTTCTTTCCCCTTCCTTAATCCATTGCACTCTTGATTTTTGTCTCCAAAAGATCTCCTCTTGCTGGCATCTATCTTCCCATTCCTGTTGAAGAGAGTCAGCTTCTATTTTTCTTTCCTCGGTAAAGCCATCTATGATGAGGATCTGGTTAATTCCCTGTAATTTCTGTTCAACTTCTTTTTTGGCTTTGAAAATATTGCCAAACTCATTTTTGTTCCAATCTTTGAGCCTGACTTTTATGTGTTTCATTCTCTGATGCAGTAGGAACATATTAGTTCCCTGAACAGGTATATCTTCCTCCCACCATTTTCCAATATTGCTGATGAAGTTAGGGTGGGTGAGCCAAACATTTTCACACCTAAAAGGTCTATTTCTCGGAGTGCCTATAAAATAGGCCTCCAGTCGGATAGGCCAGTGATCTGAGCCTCCAAAAGGGAGGATTAAAGCAGACAAGTCAAGGCCTATGAGAATGAGGTACTCAGAGATTATAAATCTATCTAGTTTAGAGGCAACTTGAGAAGCCCCTCCCCGCTTGTTATTCCAGGTGAAGGTACCATTTTTAGTCTCTATATCCACTACATTCATGTCGTTTAGGACGTTCTAAAAGGAAATAGAGAGTATGCCTAGTGTTTTGGTCCCACATTTTTTTTCTGAAAGAGATCTCATCATATTAAAGTCCCCTCCCAGACTCCAGGGCATAACAAGATGTCTTTCTCTTAGCTCCTCTAAGGAGATAAGAAGCCTGAGTTTGTCTTCCAGTCTTTGAGGACCATAGAAATTTGTGATCAAATAGACTTCCTTATCACCCAAAGGTTGGATCACCATTAAAAGGTGTTCCTGGATGCTTCAGCATCTAAGATTTCAATTTTCTAAGGGTTCCAAAGTGTGAGAATCCCTCCTGTTGTGTTGTTTGCTTTAACTTCTAGATATTCATACTTGATTAGCCATTCACTATGTATCTCTCCTATTTTATCTATAGAGAATTTTGTTTCCTGTATAAACACCATATCAGGTTTTCCCTCTTTTATTCTATTGCTAAGATTTCTTTGTTTCCTTTTACTTCCTACACCCTTAATATTCTAGGTCGTGAGCTTCATTAAGAAACATTTTTAAATGAGTAACTAGTAAGATATTTGATCTTACCTGAGTTGATCATGAGTTTCCCACACTTCGTCAGTAGCTCATTTTGTCTTTTCCTTCCTCTTTTCCTGCCTGGGTTTTTGGACGAGTGTCCCGATGTTACCTCCATCATTTTCACCCCTCTTTTTTCCTGGCTATCATGGTTTCTTTTGAGTCCAGTTTCCTTTGTTTGAGATCTCTAGAGGAAGAGTTGTTGCAATCTGTCAAAATCCTCTTGTGGTAGAGAATCAACCCCTTTGGTGGTTCCCTCTTCCAGGAACTTTTCTAGATCGAAATTCTTCCTTTCAAGAATTTCCTGCAGATCACGGTCCTCTATTCCAACCTTGCCTGGGGTCATGTCATGGTCCTTGTCAAGTTCCATGGTGCTTGGCAGATCCTCCTTTAGTTTGTCATTTTCAGGTATATCCTCCATGCTATCATCTCTTTCCTTCTCTGCAGGATTATCCTCCAGTTCCTGATTCGTCCCATTGTTCCCACTTTCTTCCTCTAAAATCTTGAAGTTGTTGTGACCTAGCTGCTTATGCTCGTTGGTTTTCTTCTAGTTCTTTTTCCTTCCTTTCCATTTGCCTCCCACTTTGGTAAAGCATTTGGGATCTTTGCCTATGTTGGTTTTATTAGTGTTCTCCAGTTTGTTTAATGGGCAGTCTCTAAAGAGTTGCCCGTGCTCATGACATTTGTGACATCTGAATGGGACATGTTCATAGTCGACCACCTACACCCATTCTTCATCATATACTTCTAGAATGATTTCATCCGGAAGTGCTCCAGATAGGTCCATTTCTACACATATTCGAGCAAGGGAGGTATATTTTCCTGATAGAATCGCATCTGATATTTTTATAAAATGACCTAATTTATTGCCTATGGCTTTTAAGGAGTATGGCAGCCAATAATCTAAAGGTAGGGAGTAGAGTCTTATCCATACTAGTACTGATGTGAATGTCTCTCATTCCGGGACAAAATTCATCACCCATGGTCGCATGTAGAGGCCCACAGCAACATAAAAATAAGTTGCTCCTTTGAACACTCTGTCCTTGTCCTCTAAGTTTGTGGACACCACTGTGAAGAAACCCTTTGACCCAAGGTGAAGGTTTATCTCCCCCTTTGGTTTCTACTGGTTTTTTATCCAAGCATGCAGAGCCTTCTCTGTTGCCCATATCCCCATAAATTTGCATGTTACCGCATATGCCACCATTTAATCCCTGTGCACCTGTAGTGCTGGATCACTTAAAACATCCCGAGGTGTAACAGTTGACCTAGGTTTACAGAGTCCTGTCATATTCTTGTGGTTACCTCTCTGGCTACCTCCTCCTCTTATCTTTTCGCTTATGACCTCCTCATGATTCTCTTCCTATTCATGAGATATGATGTTTTTCGGTTTTTCTGTGTTGATACTCCCAGCTTCCGCCTCCATTGGTTTCTTGAAGCGGTTTGAAATAGCTTCAATGCTTTTATTCACAACTGCATGACTGTAGGAGGGAGTGGAACTCCCCCCTCCTCGCCCCTCCATGGTCACCAACACTACTATCCCATTGCAAACCCTCGTTCAGCTTGCTCCCTCACTCCCGCCTCCATCTTGTTATCTTAACTTTTGGTTACTCATGACATAAATGTTTTATTAATAACAATGTGTTATTGGGGGTAATCGAAGCCATGCCTTTGATAGATTTCTATTTTGTAATGGTTATCCATGTTGGGAGTTTGGTTAAACTTTTTGTAGTAGTTACACATTTTCTTAATGATCACGTCGGGTCCAACAATTGCGCCTCAGAAGTCTTTTACTTCTTGATTGGAAGAGGTTGCTTGGAAGAGGTTCTAATTTGGACCTGCAAAAATTCCTTTTTCTCTTTATTAACCCTATCCACTGAATATCCTTACTTTATTTCCAGAATTGGTTTCTACTAATAGTGTACACACACAAGTTTTATATTATGAGTACTTATCATTGTATATCATTGTATCTGTAACATTGTTCGATAACACACAAACAAAGAAGTCTTCTTTTCCTCTCACACTCAATCTCTGCATGTTTTTTAAGGGTCGTTCAAGGACATTGGGTGGCCACTACATCCACCAAAAAATCTAGGGAGATCAACCCAAAGGGATCTACCCATCGTCCAAACAAACATGGCCTAACCCCAAGGGCATCGAGGAGATTTGAACCCATGACCTCCCAACTACCGAGGTACTTCGCAATGGGAACTCGACCAACTCAGCTAACCCTTCGGGCTAATCTATCTCTCCATGTTATTTCAATAACTTGTAAATAGACCTAGCAATATTTCTAAGGAATTTTTCCATTTTATTCCTATCCCTCGCCATAAATATTTTGTCCAAGACTTTAACATAGACTTATAATATACAAAATGTTCTTTTTTTTTTCCTTCCACAGAAAAATATTTAAACAATATTCAAGAAATCAATGTCTTTTAGTTTTTTTTATAAAAAAGAGAAAAATCAAAACTACAGAGTTCTTATCTATTATGATATTTTTCTGAGAATTCACAAGTGAGATGACACCACCTAACCAATGAGATTGGAAATTACATCCACATATTCCTTGAAATTCTCAATTCCAACTCAACCAATTGATAGTCACCTTTCAAGGTAAGTTCACATGCATCAAGACCACATAAGCTAGCCTAGAACATACATACTTAAGTTTTTCTTAGAGTTCCCAGTGGCTATAAGTCCATCTCAATAATACTCTATAGGCATTAGCTTGCCACACCTTCCCAACATCATGTTCAAGTTTACATGCTTCCTTCTTCTCTCTCTCAAGGTGTCTTCATATTTTTTATTTTTTTTGCTAACCCCTTGATTTCCCACTATGATGTTTTTATCTATAGGGAATTAGAGAAGATAATCGTCTCTAACTATCTAGAAGTTGAAAATTCATTTAGGGTCTTTCCCATGAATTGCATGAATCATCATAATTTTCTATTAAACATAAATAATTAACAAACTTTAAAGAATTAAAGTTTCACTAGGCTTTTCATTAAGCCCATAGGTTATTAAGTTTGTAGTAAAAGTAAATCACAGTAAATAAATAGATATCCACAACAATCAGGGGTGTTACATCTCCCGCCCATTTTGTGAAACAACACCCCTAGTGTTTATTAATTCCCTTGGAATAGGTCAAGTTATGCTCGCCGCATAAAGATTTCATCCTCCTAGGTATCCTCTTTTAGGCAAAAGTTCCACCAGTACACTTTAACCTAAGGGATAACTTTCCTTTCTAACATTGTTTCTCTCTAATTGAAAATATGCAGAGGCTCTATAAGGAGTTCTCCATCTGGTACAACTTTTTTCATAACCATAACATTGTCATTAATTTATTTTAATCATTAATGCAAGACATACATACAGGGAAATTTGAATATTACATTTTTACCTAAACATCTTGCCAGTAATGATAAACATGAAACACATTATGTACTCATATATAACTAGGTTGTGCAAGATGATATGCTACAGGTCCAATTCTTTCCAAAATTTGGAAGGGTCTACAATATCAAGGTGCTAACTTTGCACAATCACCCCAACATAAGGTACTTTTCTTGGATTTAACTCGAACATATACATGTTCTCCCATGTGAAATTGTTTGTAAGTCCTCTTCTTGTTTGCATAGGCATTCAGTATATCTTGACAAACTTTCAAATTTTGTCCAGCCATTTTCACCATATGTTTCATTTCATCTAGCATGTCAGGTCTTAGTATTAACTTATCCTTAGGAGTGCTCCAATTAGTAGGTTTTTTACACATTTTTCCATATAATGCATCAAAATGACTCATTTCCAATGATTCATGGTATTCATTATTATATGTGACCTCAATTAAGTGAAGGTATTCCTCCCACTTCGTTGGTTGTTGACTTGCAAACATTTTTAGCATATCACCAAGTACCTAATTCACCTGTTCAGTATGCCCATCTGTTTGTGGGTGATATGCGATACTGAACTGAATATGAGTACCCAATCTAGTAAAAATGGCTTTTGAAAATGCAAAAGTGAACTTCACATCCCTATAAAAAATTATCACTTTCAGTATACCATGTAATTCAAATATTTCTTTCATAAATATATCCGTAGTTTTGAAATTCTTTCATGTGGAATTAACAGGGATGAAATGAGTCGTTTTTCCTAATTTATCCACCACTATCGTGTTGTAATAATTTTGCTTCTTAGATATGACAGACCTGCTATAAAATATAATGTAATCATATCCCATTTCCACTCAGGAATATGTAGTGGGTGATGAAAACAAACATGGTGCTAGTACTCAGCTTTACCTGTTGACATTCCAAGCATTTGCCTCAATATTTAGTGGTATCCTTCCTCATACTAGGCCAAAAATCATCCTTTCTAATTGCAGAAAATAACTTCTAATAATGAGGATGGGAGCATAAGGGATTCCATGAAACTCGTCCAACACAAATTGTTTTAACAATTATTTGATTACGAACATATATTATTCCCCTAATTGTCAACAAATTATCTTTGCTTATACCATATTCAGATTGATTTCTATAATTTTTTGCATGTTCGACTTGCTACCAAAAGAATTTGTATTCAGGATCTTTTAGGGAAGCTTCCTTGATCTATTCAGAAAAGTTAAATTCTATTTGACTATAACAGATTTCATACACATAATGCAATTTCCTACTTAGTGCATCAGCTACACAATTATCTTTCCCTTTAAGATGATTTATGCCAAATTAAAACTTGCTTAGAAAGGTAGTCCCTCTTGCTTGGTGCGCATTTAGATTAGGCTCCTTAAAGAAACTTGTCAAACTACTATGATCAGTCATTAAAAGGATCCTTTTTCCTAGTAGGTAATGTCACCATACCTTTAATGCATTAACTACCACAATTAGATCTATGTCAAAAGGAGAATATATTTGCTTGTGATCTTTCAACTTATGTGATTCATAAGCTACTAATCAACCTTCATCCATTATCCCGGATGCGAGTGCAGCAGCTACGTGTTGATGGCGTTAGCCATCACGTGGGCAGGTGGCAGGCCCGCGTTGACAAGGGGTACCATGCGAGGCAGGATATTAACCCGCATGAAGTTCGACGGCCGAAGGCTTTAATGCCTGTCTTCTCAGCTCGCGCGAGTGGCATGGCGATCGGTGTAGTGGAGCGATTAAATGGGAGAGTGTTCAGTTTACAGAGGAACATGGGAGAGCAATGTGTTGAGGCCCTGCTCCGCTCAGAGGGGAAAGAGAGTGAGGATTTGAAGTGCGTTCCGCCGGTTTCAGGGCAAGGAACGAGCACACCCTGCAACTGTGCTGAGATTGTGTTTGTCTTCATAGCGGGAGGAGCTCCGGGTGCTTGTGTAAGGCTGCAACTGGAAAATTCAGAAATACCGAGGGAGAGGCCGCGTATGGGCAGCAGACGAGGAGGAACCAGAGGCAGGGCCTTCACGCAGCGGCAAGACCACAATTCGCCCTCCTCCTCCATTGAAGTAACGTCAATGCCTCAGAGGTACCACGACAGCAATGAGGAGGATGGCAGATATGATAGCAGAAGCCCTCGTTCAGAGGAGGGTCAGATGGAGCTCCCCACGCTCAGGTATCGGCTCCCCTGCCGTCAAGCCAATTCTACTCTGGTTGTTTCCATTACGATTGAGCCTGGCATCTCTCAAAACACGGAGGCAGAGCCTTTACCGGATGGGCAACGCTCCAGCAGAGAGGAATCCCCCATCGCGTGCCTTCCGGTTGGGGTAGGAACCAGTTGTTTGGCCCCTGGACGTGAGCTCGGATCTGACCTCGCGAGCCCAGCTACAAATTGCATCTATGCTGCCAGCCCTTCAGCGCTTGCTGGTCCAAGCAGGCCAGCACAGGAAGGGAGCCCTGACACGGTCATCCAGCTCTCAGACTCTGAAGATTCTCTCCGTTTCGGGTGCCGAGTAGAAGAGGCGCCCCAGACCACCGATGACGAATGAACTCGCTCCCGGTAACCTCAGCTGTTTTTCTTGGGTTTTCTGTGTATGACTCTGCCAAGCGGCATCTACATCTTTGTCAATGTGTCGGATGCAATTGTTCATGTGTCAGATGTAATTGTTCACGTGTCGGAAGTAATTGCTCAGGTGTCTGTTTGTCTTTGTCCGGGTCAGTCTATGGCCCTGGTGTATGTTCAGATTCTATGTGTCATGTCTATGTGTCTTCAGTGGTCAAGCATCAAATTCCAATTTTGATTCTGCTCAATTTTGGAACTGGAATCAGGGCAAGGAAAGGGTTGATTGGCAAAACTTCTTAGCCTTGCCCACTGTACTCTATATGTATCTCTGTTTTGTATGATAATAGAATTAGTCGCATTCAGAAAAAAAAAAACCTTCATCCATTATAACTCCTCCATCATCTTCATGGCATGCATATGTTCAAACTGTAAATTCATTTTCTGTATTTGCAACTTTAAGCATAGGGGTCGTAGTCAATAAATATTTCAATTGTTAAAAACTACACTACCATTCTATTGTCCAGTCGAAGGTTCTTCCTTTTCGCTATAAAGAAATTATAGGGTAATCAATTCTATAAAATCCTTCTATAAAATGAAAATAATACCCGGCTAAACCCATGAAAGACTAAATGTCTAAAACATTTTTTGGATCAAGTCATTCCATGATGGTTTTAATTTTCTCAAGATCTACATCTATGTGTTCTAATGGAATTATATGCCCTAACTATTATATTTTATCTTTGTAAAAAACACATTTACTATACTTAGAGTATAGTTCATGTTCTCGTAAGTTTTGCAACACTATTCACAGATGCTTAATATGCTTCTCTAAGTTTCTCGAGTAAATAAAAATGTAATCAATAAAAATCAGAATGATTTTGTTTTAAGGATGGAAAATACCATTCATTAGACTCATAAGTGTTTCTGTAGCATTAGTAAGCTAAAATGGTAAATAAAAATTGTAATGACCATAGCGAATTTTGAATGTCGTCTTACAAATTTCATCTTCTTTTATCATTATCTGGTGATAAACTGATCACAAATAAATCTTAGAAGATATGGTAGCACTTGTAACTTGATCAAATAGATCATCAATTCTAAGAAATGGATATTTATTTTTCATGGTTAATTTATTTAGTTTCCTGTAATCAATACACAATCATAGAGTGTCATCCTTCATTTTCACAAACAACATCGAGGATACCCAAGGTGATACACTTGGGTCGATGTACCCTTTTTCAAGTAACTCGTGTAACCACATCTTAAGTTTTGTTAGTTAATGAATTCTCATGCGGTAAGGGCCTTTTAACACTAGGGTCACTCCTGAAACTAATACTGTTATGAAACCAGCTCAAGAAAAGATAGAAAAGATAGATCAACACCTTAGAATTCAGCCTCTTCGAGGGGGAAACCTCCTTTACATTAAATAAATGAACAATTCTTGGATGATTCAAATGACAAAACCTCCTTTCTATATATAGGAGTCTAAGGAGTCACAATATAACCCAGCCGACCTAACAATAATAATATAAAGCCACAAAAATAACAATAGAGGGATTCTATGGGGCACAGTAATAACAATATGGGGATAATAGGGGCACAACAATATTAATAAGGCATACAACTACAATAGTAATGGGGTAATCACTAGTATTATAGGGACCCAACATGCCCCTCTCCTTCAAAAAAGTGTTGCCCTCAACGCTTGAGTAGTTCTAGATGCTTTTGTATAAAATTCTCATCCTCCCATGTGGAATCTTTAGCGAATAAGTTCTTCCACTTGATAAGATACTCCGAAATTGATCGATTTCGTAGCTGTCAAGTTCTTGTTTCTGTGACTACTTCCGGTTCCAATATAATTTTTCCTTCCTCGTCAAGTTCCGGAAATATTGTTTGAACTGGGAGCTTGTCGCCTATAACCTTCTTTAAACATGAAACATGGAAAACTGGGTGCAATCGAGAAGCTGCAGGAAGCTCCAATTTGTATGCCATAGTATCATTCTTTTGCAACACCTTGTACAGACCATAAGACTTTGGTGATAATTGATTATCCTTCTTAGCTTGCTTGAGGGACATTTGCTTATATGGTTGTAGCCATAGGAATACCCAATCATCTACATCAAAACTTCTTTCGCTATGATGTTGATTTGCTTGTTGTTTCATTTTATTCTGTGCCAACACGAGGTTATCCTTTAAGAGTTGGAGGACTTGTTGTTGATGTTCGATGTGATGTTCCATTGCTTGAACCTTAGAATTTTCTCTTAAATATGATGTGATGGATGATGGCTAATATCCATAAAGTGCCATAAATGGGGTCATTTTTGTTGCTGTATGGAAGGAAGTGTGTTGGAGAGGTAAATCCCCTCTGGGTCTAGCAACAATCAATCATGCTATTATGCAAGTTCCTAGTTGTAAATTAAAAGTGGATTATAAGAACCAACCTAGGGTCCAATGCTATTGTCGTAGGTGAGTTGATATCCCCGTTCCCTAGCTCCGGCAGGTCACAATCCTAGCGATCTCCGCGTATGGACACCTGCACATGCAAAGAACGAAGCGAATACAAGCATAAAATCCACGAGATACAACTATATATCAGTCAGAAAGGATATAGATCAAACATCATCATTATGAACAATAAGATCGGAACCATAATAATAGTCATTTATTAATGAACAAGCAGAGAAAAGTATAACCAATGTTCTGACGTTGAATCTCTCCTCTGGCTGGGCGAGCAGCTACATATGCCTTGCAATAGACCTTTCTCTCTCTTTGCTTATGGATACATAGCTCAGACTTCCGGCAGCATAACCTCACTCAAGACAAGTATTATCGGCACTATCACCAATACTTCAGAACTCAAGAACTAGCTTGTCAAATGCATGAGGATGGACTTTTATAGATGGAGAAGGGGAGAAGATACAATGCATCCAGACACTCATTATGAATTGGAATTATCTCTAAAAAGCCACTGTGGATAGATTAGAAGGTCAGCTTTATCCCCAAAAGACTGCATGATAATGAAGGGAAAAAACATCCGGGCGCGTTTGTCAAAAATCCTTTCCAAACTTGGTTGGCGGAGTATTACTCTATGACAGAGCGCCAATGGTTGCGGGTGTTACATTGTGGAACTGTGCCAATGGAAAAAGGGCACTTTTTAGGGATATTTTGCAGGAGGTGTCTTCAGGGCACATGAAGTCCATACTGAGCGGAACATAATGCAAGTGTTTTTAAGTTATGTCACTGCTCACAAGTCCCGGAATGAGTCCTCCAACGTGCGGGAAAGGGGTAACAGGGACGGTGACCAACGGTGAGAAATTACTGTGTAACAGATGCCCCCTAAAGCATGAGGCCCGAGAGAGAGAGAGAGGGGTGAAATGCTTTACAAGAACATATGTAGCCGCTGCAGAGAATCTGCATCGAGAGATACAACTGATAGCTCAAGTACATGATCTATGTGGTATGGTCGCAGCCATCCATAAGAGAGTACATGATAACCTAGATCCATAGTATGGGCGCAGCCATCTGGTTAGGATCAATGAATAGACTCAGGTATGGTCGCAGCCATCCAGTGAATGAGTCATGTAACAAGAATCACGCCTGGATTACAATAGACAAAATCCAGGGTCTTGCGCTCCATCTCGACCCGAACAAAAGTACAAGTTCAAGCATGTGAATATATGAGTTGAAGTCGAACATGCATGAACATCGTCTGATTACCAGTCAATAATGGAAACTGTTAACAGACGCGAGAGGTACCACCAATAATGACAATGGCCCTCAAGGTACTATAGGTACAATCTACAGCGTGCGAATTAGTGATCTAATGTCGAACACCCATAGAATCATTCGATCGGAGGCCAATGATGAAAACCTCGCGTCGAACACGAAGAACCTGCCATTAAGGCATGCAGGCTCCAAGGCACCGGAAGGGAGTCTCTAGATCAACTTCCTGGATAATGAGCTGATGTCGACAGGAAGTGACCTTGATCGAAGGTGGGCCATAATGCTTCCCACATCATCGACACAAGACGGAGAGATAATGTTGTGAATCAGGATTATATGAGCTATCGGAGGTTGTTTTTCTGCAAAGGTCAACTTCTCTTGAACATATCGACGACACGACAGTGGAATTGGCAGTATTTGACATCAATGGATCAGAGGTCATGATGACGAGGCAATGAGCAGATGAGAGGTCAAATAGGATTACCCAAATCCACGGAGGCAAATGAAAAATGAGATGAGATATCCCCACCTAGACACGAAAGCAGACAAGTGCCATGTTCAAGAGTGACATACTGCCGACACGACAATAGTTATGGTTCCAAAAAAATTTCTTTTTCCCCCGCCATTTCTGGCGAGTACCCCAATTATTTTTAACAAGCTTGATGGGGATAGCATGTGCTTGCAGTGTGTCATTTCGACAGAATCCGATGTCATCAGGTTTTAACGAGTTTGACAAAGGAAGAACTCGGCGTCTTTTCATGTTTAGAGAGTTTGAAAAGATAGCTGAAAAGGAAACTCCAGGGTGTCCTTTTTCGTAAAGTTGTGTCTCTCGAGCCCGAAAAAGTATAAAACAATGCTCGAAAGAACCACCCGACCATTACGATCGAGGAGTACTTTTCATAAGTAGTGATTTCGACCTGAAAAAAGTAAAAAAGCGATCAAAACCACGTCGTTTCGTAACCATTAACGAGTTTGGAACGACAAGAACCCGGTAATCTTTTTATGTTTTAACGGTCGACAAAAAGAACTTAAAACGATCGACCCTTATTAACGTTTAACGAGTCAAGAGGAATAACTCGGCAATCTTTTCGTCTTTAAACGGTCAGAAAAGAGCTGAAAGTGGACCTCAAAGTAACCTTTTCATATGTTTTACCGAGCTTGAAAAAGTAGAAAAAGAAGCTCGTTTCGTCGCTTGAGTTGCACCAATCCCTGTCATCATACCAAAAATAGCGTAAAACCCATTTCAATATAAATATATTCAAAAACACACTTAAAAGACATTATTTTAACCCAAAAAAAAATATTTTTAATGAAATTTAGGTCAAAAAATGCTATAAAAGTGTGAAATAGTAAAAAACAAATTCACTTTTCACTTTTTACCTTGTGAGTTTACCATTGGAGGGTTTTGGGTGCAAACTTCAACTGTCGATTGCAATCAGTCCAGGAAGCCAATCGAGCCGCCGTCCAGAGCAGGTAAGAGGTCTTGTCCTTAGCTTCATTTTCATTCCATTTTTTCAGTTTTTCATCCACAGATTAATCCTCTGGCAGGGGGATTGCAAAAACTAGGGCTGCGCCCATTGGCACGAGTTTCCTGCACAGGTTCGCGCCAATGGGATTATTTCCCAAAAGGGGGCGTGACATTGGCGCGACTGTTCTGAAAACAGTCGCGCCAATCGCACGATCCAATTTTTCACATGGATTTGACCGTTGAATTTGCAATTTTGTTTTAATTTCGGTTTCACCATTGATCTAATGATGATATTTTCGACTTTATGGTTGCAGGGATTCGTCAAAATGGCTGTAGAATGGAGAGAAAAAGAGCATGATGCCATAGATTCCATGGCATTGGAGGATGAAGCCTGCATGGACGCTTTGAGGGACTGCGGCTTGAAGAAATTCTTCCTTACCTCTTACTTGCATGCACAACCTGAGCTACTACGATTTATCGTGGATGCTTGGGATATAGAGGATCAGGTTTTCCACCTGAAAGATCAGACATTGGAGCTGGATGTTTCCAATGTCTACTTTATTACTGGATTATCGCGGAGGGGTGCACGACCCATATTGACTGGTAGTAGGCCTTTCGGGGAAAAGATGGGGGAGGTGATGGAACGAGTTTGTCCTGGGGCACAGTTTGGATCAAACATTGCCAAAGTAGATATTATCACAGTCCCAGACCTAGTGCTACGAGTGATACTGTTCACTATCACACGGACGGCTGGGATATAGGCGCCCCACGAGGCCAGCAAGAATCATTTACTACTGGCAACCGAGTGTCTCCAACCTACACTGTTTGACTGGGCCACAGCAGTGACTACAAACATCAAGAGGCAGCTTACAAAGTGTAAGCGTGGCAATAAACAGTTCGGATATGGATCGATTGTGGTATCTTTCTTCCTGGAGCAACTGCTGGTTTTCCGAATTCAGGGGGGTATAGTGACAGATCCAGTGCCACGGGAATCGAGGATGGCTCGATGGGTAGCACTTATGCCCAGAGGAGGAGGGGGCCAACAGATGGCCTGGAGGCCCGAGTTCTTCATATGGCTACGTCACCAGATGATCGTCATAGAGGATTGGCCCTATGCGGGCACCGACTTTACTGGAGACCCAGATCTCCCATTGCCTATGGGAGAAGACTGGGACGAGGAGCTTGGTAAGAACTCTCTGTATTTTTGATGTTTTTTATGTATTTAACTTTTTTTGTTTGTAATACATGCCTGTCTCTGACAACAGCTATATATATGCATGCAGATGTTGGTGCAGAATGACCGGATGGTCTATCTCACATCGCACGGAGGATACCACCCGCAGCCAACCCTCAGCAGGCAAGGGGTGCCAGAGGGGAGGAGCTGTTGGTGCAGAATCTCGAGGGTCTTACCCAAGGGATTCCGCACTATGCTAGGCTGGCAGACATGCCTTTCGAGTACCAGAGGCACACAGTGGGAGTACCGACTCGCGTCCACCGTCTATTGAGACATTTGGTGCGAGCGGTGACATGCTATCATGAGCATCACCATGATTAGACGCCTAGGTTTCATTTTTGCATATTTTTGAGAGACATGTTGTCTGCGGCCATATGAGATTAGGACATGTATTATTTTTTTGGATTATGTAATGCATGAGGCGCAAACATTTTGACACACACGTATATATATACATATGCCTATGGTTTATTATTGTGTTTTTATGTGCTTGCTTGTATAATGTTTTATTTAAAAATTACGCAAATGTCTATCTAATACATGATTAGCCAATGCATTAGATAATGTGTTTAAGTGCCGTGGAATATGCTAATATGTAATGAAATCAAAATTCCTTTCTAACAATCTCACACGTAAATACAACCTTAGAATATGATGGTCTCTGACGAAATAACGCCCATTGAGCTGGTGGACGACAAGTTGAGAGTCCAGGTTTACTATCAATGCACGAATGCCGAGATTAATTGCTTCAGCAAGTAGCTCGATTACAACGCAATATTTGGCGGCATTATTAGTGGTACGACCCAAACACACACCTTGAAGATCTATCAGCTCGCCATGAGGATCATAGATCACCCATGCTGCAGCGGACAAGTTGCGAGTACTGCGGCAGGCACCATTAGCGAAACCAATATAAGGTGTATCAGACATCTGCACAAGAAGCGAAAGACACAATAAGCGGCAGTCACGCCTATAAAACTGACACACATACCCACAACACACTTGCTAGAATACATGTATATACAAAATGAAGTGTACCAGCATCATGCATAGTACTTTTTCAAATACAGCCTGTATTGGGGCTTTCCGAGAGGGTTCCCTTCATAATCAATTAGCTCGTAGGCCCCGTTTTGCAAAACTTTCTTGACAATGTAAGGGCCTAGCCACATAGGCTCGAGCTCTTTTGCTCCCAGCTTATCGTTTGCCTGATCGTATAGCAGAACTAAATCTCCCTCAACAAAAGAACGTGGATGTACAGTCTGGTCGAAGTGAGTCTTAACCCGCTTCTTTTGCGTTTCGATGGCCAAAGAGGCTAGGCGACGGGTCTCATCTAGCTGTTCCAGGTAAAGAAGGCGCTCTTCTAATGGGGTAGTGTTGGGAAGTAGCTCGACAGCCAATTTTAACGAAGGGATTTCACACTCGATTGGAAGGGTAGCCTTTAGTCCATAGACTAGTTGAAATGGAGTGAAACCAGTGGCATCCTTCACGGAGGTTCGGTAGGCCCACAAGGCAGGGAACAACATCAAATGCCAGTTAGACTTATGCATGCCAACGGTACGTTGAAGCATTGTAACCAAAATCTTATTGATCGATTCAACTTGGCCATTGGACTAAGGGTAGTATGGAGTGGAACTATCGTGCTTTAAGCCTAGATGGGTTGTTAGTTCCGACATCATATGATTACGGAAATGTTTCCCGTGGTCAGTGACGATGGCTTGAGGGACGCCGAAACGTGAGATAACATGGTTAAATAAAAATTGCGCCACTGTGTGACCGTCTTCAGTCAATGTAGGCATCGCCTCGACCCATTTAGTAAAGTAATCGACGGCAACGATAATAAACCCATGCCCCCCGGCCGAGCGAGGGTTACAGGTCACATAATCAATGCCCCATTTTGCAAAAGGGCCGATGGTAACAACAGGGTGCAATGGAGCGGGAGGCGCTCGCATCTTCCGCTGGAATATCTGGCACTCATGACAGGAACAGACGGCAAGAATGCAATCCTTAAAGATAGAGGGCCAAAAGTAGCAAGCACGGAGGATTTTTTGGGCAGTTGCATATCCGGACATGTGACCACCACAAGCACCAGAGTGGCAGTCATTCAAGACACGCTCAGCCTCCTCGAGAGTAAGACAACGACGGAGAACAGAGTCGGCGCCGAGGCAATACAGTGTATCCCCAATGATACGGTACGGTTGAGACTGATGACGAATCCTTCGCCGAGCATCTTTAGACACGCCCGGGTGAAAGGAGGACGTTTGCAGATATATAATAATATCACCGTACCAGGGTTCGAGGGTGCTGATGAGAAACAAAGTCTCATCCGGAATTTGATCCTCGGTGTGAGAGGGCGAAGAATAAGATGGCAAAGAGGAAATTAACTCAGCAAAAACAAGGGATTTCTTGGACTTGGCAGTAGTAAATTCCAAGTCAAATTCTTGGAGGATGACAATCCACTTGGAGTACTTTCCCCCCAGCAACTGGCGTGACAAGATATACATCATGGGGCTGCAATCCGAAATCACGGCAGTAGTGCGCAACAGAATATAATGAGGGAAACGTTGGACAGCACAAACGATGGCCAAAGCCAACTTCTCGACATAAGCATATCGAGTTTCCGTTTCTAAAAGATTGCGGCTGAGATAATAGATAACATGCTCAGTGTCATCATCGTCAGTTTGAACAAGAACCATGCCGATAGTGGTGTCGGTGGCAGCTAAATACAAGGTATAGTCATGATGGTAGTTCGGAGGCCGAAGCAATGGAGCAGAAACAAGGAGACTCTTGAGACGCTCAAAAGATTCCTGGGCAATGGTATCGCAATGAAAAGGGACATCTCGCTTTAGCAATCGTGTGAAACCTTTAGCCACCTTGGCATAGTTCGGAATGAAACGTCGTAGAAAATTTGCTTTACCCTGCAAGCTTTGCAATTGGTGTAAAGTAGCAGGGGGAGGAAGATTCACAATAGCCTAGACTTTGAGGGGATCCAATCGGATGCCCTCCCGGGAGACGAGAAACCCGAGAAGTCGGCCGAATTCAACGCAGAAGACACACTTGTGAGGATTAAGTCGGATTCGGTAGTGTCGACAGCGAAGAAATATCTCGGGAAGGTGAGTAGGGTGGTCCTGACGCTTAGCTGAATGAGCTGGAAGATCATCCAGGTATGGCTGTACAATGTGTCGAATGTCATGAAAAGCATAGGACATTGCACGTTGGAAGGTGGCACCGGCATTTTTGAGACCGAAAGGGAGCTTCTTATAGGCAAACATACCCCATGGACAGATGAAGGCGGTCTTGTGTTGATCAATGGGAGCAATATTGATCTAGTTATAGCCAGAAAAACCGTCCATAAAAGAATACATCTCGCTTCCCGCACACTCGTCAATAATTTGATCAATGAATGGTGTGGGGAAATTATCTTTAGGACAGGCTCGATTAATATCACGATAATCGACACAAACACGGATTGTACCTTGTTTCTTAGTCACAGGTACGATATTAGAAACCCAATCTGTGAGCGGGATAGGATAAATAAAACCAGCTTTAAGAAGCTTCTCTACTTCGGCCTTAATTGCTGCAGCCTTTCTGGGGTGTACAGGGCGTAAACGTTGACGAACAGGCTTAGCACCTGGGTACGTGATTATCTCATGCACCACTATGCTAGGATCAATGCTGGGCATTTCTTCATAGGACCATGCGAAAACGTCACGAAATTCGCGAAAAAGCTTAGAATAAAGTTGAATCTCCTCCGGAGTACAAGTGACTCCGATGTGAATGTGTTCGACAATCCCTGGTTTCACAGAGATGTCGATGGGTTGGGTTTGCGTAATGTTTGCCATGTTTCCTTCAGAGGACGCTTGATAAATGTGAATAGGTGCTTGAAGGATTGGAAATGGGAAACGAGGAGCAAACCGCTCAAAACAAGTAGGCATATCCTGAGGGACAGGTAGAAACGAGGAACAATGGTGAGTATCATGCCAAGGAGGTTCCTCGAGAGACATAGTCTCAATAATGGCTTCGTCAGAAGAAAATGTTTCTTTTAAAGAGTCCGGAGAAGTCTCATCTAAAAGCCCTAAGGGTGGAGTGAATGGGTGAAGATCCTTTCTCGAAGCAGCAAGTTCAGAAGAAAGAGTCGATGCAGCAACGAGTTCGACGTAGTTGAGCTCGGCAGGACTCAACGGCATCTGGTCACTCCACGAATCTACTTGGTCGATGGGAGGGAGGATCCACGGATCAGAACAAGTAGAAATCATATTGACGGAAGCGACGTTAGGAGGTGGGGCTGGAAAAACACCCATGAGGGCGGGGTCTTTGAAAAGCCCGTGACCCAGACTCTCAGTCGATTTGGAGGTATGCTCCACAAAAGGAATGTTTCCTTCAGAAGAGGAAGCAAAGAATGACAGCTGGTCCACAGTAACGATCTTCCCTTGGTGAGGGAAACGAATGATACGAAAAAAAGATGAAGCGACAGCTTGCATCACGTATATCCAGCTGCGTCCGAGAAGGAGGTTGTAGGTGAGAGTAGCATCAACCACTTCAACTTCCATCTCGACTGTCTTCCCTTCTAAAGAGATGGGCAAACGTTGGAGTATACCATAAGCATGGGATGCTCTTCCATCAAAAGCTTCCAAGGTTGTGGGAGACTGGCTCAACGTCGGAGATCCAATAGCTTTCCAACAGGCAACAAACATCATGCAAGTTGAAGCACCTTCATCAATGACCGTATGATGGATGGTTTTCTTATCAATAATCACCTGTATGAGGAATGCGATTTGGGGAGGCAGTCTCTGAGTATGGTGTTCTAAATCAAAAGTGATTAAATCCGAGTCAGCCGGGTCTATGCCACCGATAGCGGATAGCAACGACTTCCTCTGAGAAGGGAAACTCTGGAGAACTTCTAAAGCAGACATAGCCGATGGAGTCTGGGCTAAGTCCTCAATGATATTGTAGTGCTGTGCAGCACGGGCATTTGGGTTGTAAGAAGATTTCCGGAGTACTCCTTTTGGAGGGGGTCGAACAGGCGTTTCAGTAGTAGGTCGCTCGATGTGGAGTGGGCCTGAACTGAACGGGGGAGCACTGGGGGGAACCTCAGGCTCTTTCCCGGCAGATGATGGATAATCCTTTGTTCGAGTACTGATATTGATAGGTATCTTTCCAGCCATAAACACTTGGGAACCGAAAGAAGAGGGAGGTTGAGAGGGGTCAGCCACCATTTGAGTTTGCTGTGAGGGAAAGGGTTCTTTAAGCACCGCAGGAACCCTGGGAGCGCCTTTTAACAAACGACTAACTTCGGACCGCCGGGGGCAGTCTTTGGTATAGTGATCCTCATCACAGATAAGACAAGGATACTTGGGTTTGCGTTTGGCACCTTCCTCGGGTGGAGGTTTAGGGGGATCCTGTTTAGGTTGATCTCGCTTATTCTTCGCCTTCCCTTTCTTCTTTGCTTTCGAGGCTTTGTCTGTCGAGGTGGACTGGACAACATTGACCTCGGAAGCAATATTCGAAGTAGGTGTTACCTGAGAAGTAGGTTCAATTGAAGCATGTGACTTTTGCTTCCTAGGGTTCGCGGAATTTTTCTTTGAGGATGAACTAACAGACCCAATAACACCGTCAACAGTTGGTGTTGGTGGGGCTTTAGATGTTCCTGGTCTCGGGGCGTCAGGAAAATAATCATACAATGTACCTGACTGAGAATAAACCAAGTCAAGGTACTGAGCGCGCGCGATAGCTTGCTCTTCAGTAACACACGCTCCCATGGCAATGTCCCGAGCTATTGGAGGAACGAATGAAGTCGTAAACCAATCCGTAAGAAGCTGGTCAGGAATCCAAAATTTAATCATATGTCTACACCGTCTCCATTCATGGATATGATCAGAGATATGAGTAGCCGTTGTCTGTCTTAAGGATGTGAGGAGGTGTGTTCCCGTTTCATATCGAATGGGCAACTGAAAATGAGTGAGGAATGCCATAGCCAACGAGTTGAAATCCTGAAAGGATCCGCGATTGAGCTCAATATACCACTTAGCGGCAGAGCCAGTGAGAGTCCTTTGAAAAAGGCGAAGCTGAATTGAATCATCAAGCCATGAATTGGATGAACACCACAGGTGATAAGTCATGACATGAGCTTGCGGATCTTCATTACCTTTACCATCGAATTTTGGACAGTCACCAGGAATTTTGGTTGGAACCGGAGGCCAATAAGGATTATGAAGAATAGGATCATTGGTCAATTTGGACACATCCGGTAATTCTAAAGTTGCTAAGAATGGTAATTGAGGATTGAAAGACATCTGGGGCTGCTGGTAGGATGGAGCACCAGGGTTCCAACTAGGTGGCGGTTGCCCCCATGGGCTTGGTCCGGACGGATTTGGCCCCATCGTGTATTGGCCGTAGGGATTTGTGTTCTGCCCCCCAGCGTAGGGATTACCAAACGATGTTGCAGATGCGCCATATGGTTGTTGATAATTCTGCAAAGGATTCGCCTGTAATTGTTGGTAATTCTGATATGGGGCAAACAAAGGTTTCCCTTGAGATTGCTGGTAACCATACAGTGGCGGGACTCCAGATTGAGTTTGAGAACCAGGTTGAGTTTGGTAAAATGTTTGGGATTGAGCTCCAGCCTGCATTTGAAGACCAGATGGGTTTTGGGGTCCCGCTTGGGGCCAAGGACCGGATTGAGCAGTGCCAGTAGGCTGTCCTGTAGGTTGGGCTATCTGGCCAGAAGGATAACCTTGCTGATACTGAGGTTGGCCTACCTGTCCGGAAGGTTGTACCTGCTGATATTGAGGTTGGCCTACCTGCTGGGAGTGGAGTTGCTGTTGCACAGCTGAAGGTTGTCCTAACAGACCAGTTGGCTGAGTGGGCTGGGCAGTTGGTTGGCCTAATTGTGTTTGAGGCTGACCGGCTTGCCCAGAAGGTTGAGTATACCGGACAGTGGACTGACCAGATGGTTGGGCAGCTTGTCCAGATATTTGAGCATACTGGACATTGGGTTGATTTGGGTTAACAAATGATTGACCAGTTTGTCCAGTAGGAACACCTTGTTGGATACCAGGTTGGGTTTGTTGAACAGAAGATTGACCTGGGTTACCAGTAGGTTGAGTATGAGAGGTGAAAAATGGGCCACTAGAGGCAAAAGGGTTTCCTTGAAAGGATTGTCCCTGTAGGTTTTTATGAGGTGGTTTTTCCGGTTGCGCATACAATGCTTGGCCACCATGATAAAAGGTGGAACCCCAATCAATTGACAACGGAACTGAACTCAATTCAACAGCCGGTTGACCCGTCCAAGTCCGTGTTGTTACATTGATGTGGTATCGCCTCTGGGACTTACGAGTTCACAAGACTCCCAAATAAAGAGTCGCAAAGGTCGACTTAAAAATAGATGTACTAGAAGACCACAGAATACGGAGCGACAGGTGGAAAAAGATAGAAGTTGAGGCGACGCAAGAAAGTGATGTGACCAAGAGAATGGGAGGAAAGAGGATAACATTACATTAGACTTCATAGCCTGGAGTTTCCTGGTAAGTGAGCTACTAACATGTGAACTCCGTTGGATGTGGATTGCACCTGCTCGTCGAACTAGATTTAGTCAGTCTAGTGAAGGAAGGTGCTGGTCGGAAAAAGAGCAGGTGGAGTAACCCAGTAAGAAGTGTATACTCCGTTGCAATTGAAAAGCAGTCTAGTTTGTCCTCCATGAAGGAAATGGTTGGTGGAACCCGAGGAAGTTCCAATGATACCACTGGTAAACCGTTCAATGCTGGTAAGTCTCGTCGCCTGGAGCACGAGAATTGAGCGTTTGTATACTTGGAACAATAGAAAGAGTTTCACTGACAACCGGTATCTCGGAAGACGAAATTGGTAATTCCGCCAGGATGGGATTTCACAAAATCCTAGGGAATCTAACGAGACAAGACCCTACTCAAACTAACGCAAACAAAATCTAACCAGGTAATATGTATCGTGGTCAAATAAATTTTTAAGACACTGAACTTGACCTTTTCATGTTTTAAGAGTCGAGAAAAGGACAAAAAGATGACTCTAGTCTCCTTCGAATATTTAATGAGCACGAAGTGACAAGACACTCACTGGCACCTTTTCTTTTAAGGAGTCCGAAAAGGATCAAAAGTGACTACTCTGGAGAACTAGGCAAGAGGTTTACCAAACAATCCGTAAAACTGCTTATACACCTTGGCAATCAGATGAAAACCAAGGACTTCCCGTACGGCAGTCAATCTTCCCGAATGCTGTGTTCAGTGCATTACGGCTTGTAAGGTGGCAGACTTGGCTTCCTGTGGATAAAAGGTTTTAAGCCTATAGGGGTCTCCCAATATATACTTGACGGTTTGTGGGAGCACAATCCATACTGGCACTTATCGTTTCACCGTGGAGGAATCACCCAACCACTCGATGGTAAGCTACTAGGCTTTACGATGCCGGAACACGTCTCTAGCCTAGACCTCTAGAATGTGTGTGTTAGGTTCCAATGCGTTGTTAGGTTCATTCAGTTTATTTTACAGTTTATCTTCAGTTATGTTTCATTTTTTAGGTCCTACCGTATGTGATCTCTCAAAAATTTCTTGAATGCAAAATATATGCCAAAATAAATCATTTCATTCAATTAATGCTATCTACAGGAGAGTTGAGATCTTTACACAAACAAAATGATCACTAAGCAATCAACAAAGATCCTAATGCAACTAATAACAAGAAATAAAAAAAAATTTCTTTTCTTTTTAAAAGTGACTAATTGCCAACAACAATGCAAAATGCTAACTAATGTAATGCAAAAAAGATCATTTGCTTTTCTTTCTTTTTAAAATGGCATAATGCATATAAACAAGTTTGAGAGATGATCACACAAGTAAACAAACAAATTCACTCAATGCAAATAGAACCAAGTCTGAAACACCAAGATGAACTGTCAAAACAAGGAAAATCGCAAAGACCTCCAATAAACCATGTGATCTAAGCTCAAATGAAGTCAATCAAAATCTAAACGAGCTAGAGGTGAATTGCCCAAAGCACAGAATAACAAGCTTTAACAACCACTAGACAGGTGCGGAAAACAACCAAAGAGTTGACTGGACAAACAAAAACCAAAACTCCCACGGAAGGCTCGAAGTGCCAAGCCACTAGATGCTCTAGGGCTGGGATACAAGATCGATAGAAATAGGCAAACAACCGAAGGATAAAGGTAAAAAACCAGTCAGACAGAGTTCCAACACACTTCCAGAAGCTGCAAAGGATGTAAAAAGACAAAAATCTAAGTTTAAAGAGCTTTCAACACACACACACTGGCAAAGTTCACAGGACTGGCGCGACTGTCAGCCTGTAATTTGCGCCATTAAGGAATTGGCGCGAGTTGCTGTTGTGCAACATGCGCCAACTGGCGCGACTGTCAGACAGAAAAACACGCCAACACAGTTTGCTGGCTGAAAAAATAAATAAAGCAGCCCAGTGTCTGGTCAACAGTACTCAGACAGATCCAACAGCAAGAAACAACTTTAAAACTGACCCAGAAAGCTCATTTACTCAAGCAGGCAAGAGAAAACTAGCATGCAAGACAAACTCCAAGCTGTTCGGTTCATAAACCAAACTGGAGATTGACTGAAGTGTCATTGATCTACTACGCTAATGCAAAGCAATAGCGTTTCAAAGGCTGCCTGGCCGTGCTTCAGACTCCGTCCAAGGTTTATGAATCAAACAACAAATAGCTGATCCCCAGTGGAGTCGCCAAATTGTTGGAGAGATAAATCCCCTCTGCGGACAGAGGCGATCCCACTAGCCCAAAATGGGTCTAGCAACAATCAATCACGCTATTATGCAAGTCCCTAGTTGTAAATTAAAAGTGGATTATAAGAACCAACCTGGGTCCAACGCTATTGTCGTAGGTGATGTTGATATCCCCGTTCCCTAGCTCCAGCAGGTCACAATCCTAGCGATCTCCGCGTATGGACACCTGCACATGCAAAGAACGAAGCGAATACAAGCATAAAATCCATGAGATACAACTATATATCAGTCAGAAAGGATATAGATCAAACATCATCATTATGAACAATAAGATCAGAACCATAATAATAGTCGTTTATTAATGAACAAGCAGAGAAAAGTACAACCAATGTTCTGACGTTGAATCTCTCCTCTGGCTGGGTGAGCAGCTACATATCCCTTGCAATAGACCTTTCTCTCTCTTTGCTTATAGATACATAGCTCAGACTTCCGGCAGCATAACCTCACTCAAGACAAGTATTATCGGCACTATCACCAATACTTTAGAACTCAAGAACTAGCTTGTCAAATGCATGAGGATGGACTTTTATAGATGGAGAAGGGGAGAAGATACAATGCATCCAGACACTCATTATGGATTGGCATTATCTCTAAAAAGCCACTATGGATAGATTAGAAGGTCAGCTTTATCCCCAAAAGACTGCATGATAATGAAGGGAAAAAACATCCAGGCGCGTTTGTCAAAAATCCTTTCCAAACTTGGTTGGCGCGAGTATTACTCTATGACAGAGCGCCAATGGTCGCGGGTGTTACATTGTGGAACTGCGCCAATGGAAAAAAGGCACTTTTTAGGGATATTTTGCAGGAGGTGTCTTCAAGGCACATGAATTCCATACTGAGGGGAACATAATGCAAGTGTTTTTAAGTTATGTCACTGCTCACAAGTCCCAAAATGAGTCCTCCAACGTGCGGGAAAGGGGTAACAGGGACGGTGACCAACGGTGACAAATTACTGTGTAACAAAGTGTTATACCACCATTTAGCCAGAGGAAACCATTTGAACCATTGTGTCCATTTATTAGATACAAAGCAATGAAGATATCCTTCCAAACATTTGTTTACTATCTCAGTTTTCCCATTAGATTGAGGATGAACAATAATCTTTGGGTTTCCATGTAGCTTTTGAATTGTTTCCATCAATGCAGTAGAAACTGTACTGTTTTTAAATGGATGTGATAATGCACAAAAGTGTGCATACTTGGTAAGTCTGTCAACTACCACCATGATGACACTCTTTCCCTCAGACTTGGGTAAACCTGTGATAAAATCCATTGAAACCTCCTCCCAACGTTGGCTTGGAATGGATAAAGGTTACAATAGACCCAGTGTCTTAATTGTTTCAACTTTATTTTGTTGGAAAACCAAACATTCCGCCACAAATTTTTTAATATCTGATTTAAGGCCGTCCCAAAAAAAATTCCTTCTTAACCTTGTGGTAAGTTTTTAAAAATCCTGAGTGCCCTCCTAAGGGAGAAGTGTGCAATTCCATAAGAATCTTTTGTTTTAGTTGGGAATTCTTACAGAGGTATAAGTGATCTTTGTACCATAAAGAATCATTTCGCCAGCTAAATATATCAGACTTACTGGAATCTTGTTGTAACTTTCGAATAAGTGCCCACACTTCTTCATCATTCTTCCATTCCTCCCTTTCTTCGTTTATCCAATCTGGTTGGATAATAGAAATGGCGCACAACAATGCTTCCACATCCTCATCCTTTCTTGAGAGTGCATCTGCCACCACGTTTTGCTTCCCTTTTTTGTAGATGATTTCAAAATCATAACCCAACATCTTTGTGACCCACTTTTGTTTCTCTTCAGAGGATAATCTTTATTCTAAAAAGTGTTTAAGGCTATCATGATCCGTTTTTACCTTGAAGTGTCTTCCCATTAGGTAGGGTCACCATTTCTTAAGTGCATGGAGTATTGCCAACATTTCCTTCTCATAAATAGCTTTGTGTAAAAACTTTCCCTTGATTGGACAACTTTCAAAAGAAATGGGTCTTTCATCTTGCATTAAAACCACACCAATTCCATTTCCTGAAGCATCACATTCCACAATAAAGGTTTTTGTGAAGTTCGGTGTAGCTAAGACCGGTGCTTGGCACATTGCCTCTTTAAGATGTTCGAAGGCCTTTGTTGCTTCTGGAGTCCATGAAAATGTGTCTTTCTTCAATAATGTTGTTAGAGGTGCTGCTATTCTCCCATAATTCTTAACAAAGTTGTGATAATACCCTGTCAACCCGAGAAATCCTCGCAAATTCTTTATGGATGTGGGGATTTTCAATTTCTTAATCGCTTTAGTTTTGCTAGGGTCTACCTTAACTCCTTCACGAGATACAATATGACCCAGATATTCCATCTCTTGTACTCCAAAGAAACATTGGAATCTTTTTGCATATAATTGTTTCTCCTCCAATAGTTGTAGCACCCTATGAACATGTTCAACATGATCCTTCCAAGACTTGTTGTAGATTACTATATCATCAAAAAATACTAACACAAATTTTCTAAGGAATGATTTGAAAATGGAATTCGTCAAACCTTGAAATGTTGAAGGTGTATTGGTAAGGCCAAAAGGCATGACCAAAAATTAATAATGACCCTCATGAGTTCTAAATGCTATTTTCAGAATGTCTTCAGTCTTCATTCTGATTTGATGATATCCTGAATGAAGATGCAACTTGGTGAAGTAAATTGATCCATGCAATTCATCCAGTAATTCATCAATGATGAGAATGGGAAACTTATCTTTAATAGTGAGCTTGTTGAGCTCCCTATAATCTGGACACATGCGCCATGATCCATCCTTCTTGTGCACTAATACTACTGGAGCAGAGAAAGAACTTTGACTCGGTTGAATTATACCAGCCTCTAGCATTTCTGCAACCATACGTTCAGTTTCACTCTTTTGGGCATAGGGATATCTGTACGGCCTGATGTTTGGAGGAACACTTCCTGGAATAAGATGAATAGCATGATCATGATCACAAATAGGTGGGAGACCTTTGGGAGTCTCAAATACCTTGGAATGATTGTCCAAGACTTTTTCGAGATCTAGAGAAATAGATGATTGCAATGTGGAAACATCTAGCGAACATAATTGTGCAATTACACCCCTTTGTTCCTTTTTTAGAAGCTTTGTCATACTATTAGAGCTGATTATCTTTCCCGGTTTCCCTGCAATACCCCTTAATTCAACTTCCTTTCCTTCCACAGAAAATTTCATGAAAAGTTCTTGAAAATTAAAAGCTATTGTACCCAAGGATTGTAGCCATTGGACTCCTAGTACAACATGAACACCTCCCATTGGAATGGAAAGCATTGGGTTACTCAATACATATTCTCCCATCGATAGCTTGATATTATGGCACTTTCCAAAGCAATTTATTGTTCCTCCATTTGCAACCATCACTTGACACTCTGGTGCTAGATATAAGAAGCAATTCAATTCTTTTGCTACCTTACAATGAATAAAATTGTGGGTACTTCCTGAATCAATCAAAACTATTACCTTTTTCTTCTTGATTTGTCCTTCTATCTTGATGGTTTAAGGAGTGGTAATTCCCGCCAATGCATTACAAGATATGGTCGGATTCATTTATTATTTATCTAGGCTTTGTTCCTGGAGTATATCCTCTTCTTTTGACCTTTCTTGCTCCTTTTCTTCTTCCTCTTCACAATCTATGTAGAATAATTTCTTCTCAGCACACTTATGACCTTTACTGTATTTTCTATCACAACTGTAACAAAGCCCTTTTTCTCTTTTTTCTTCCAATTGTTGTGGTGTCAACCTTATAGGTTGTGGAAGACTAGGGGCAACAACACTTTCATCTTTATAGTTGTGAGTGGTATGCTTCCTGGTTGCCATAATTTTGCTTTCCATTTTTCTTGCTAACCTGAATGCCTTCTCTAATTAATCAGGTTCCCAAAGGCGAACATCATGTTGGATATTATCCTTTAAAGGCCCTATGAACGCATCAATCCTATGCTCCTTTGGAATATTTTTTACCCTTATGTTCAATCTTTGGAACTCCTCAATGTGCTCCATTATTGAACCCTTTTGTTTGAGACTTATCAATTGGCTAAAAAAAGTGTTGCTTTTTGTATCCTCATAATGCGCTGTCAATTCTTCCGTAAAATTTACCCAAGTGATAATTTGTTTACAAGAGAAAAGCCATTGATACCATACAAACTGATTTGGTTCCAAATATAAAGTTTCAATACGTACCTTTTGTGTGTTTTGCACATTATTAAGATCGAAAAATTGCTCCATCTGTAATATCCATGTTGCGGGATCCTTGCCATCAAACTTCCTCATATCAATTTTTGGAATATGGTGGGTCTTTGATCCCACATTAGAGTCTAAGAAATCATGATTAACATTTCTTTTGTTCACATCATGAGTTTCCTTTACTACCTTTTCACCATTAGTAAGTATTTCTTGTAGAAATATGTCAAATCTGTCTTCAAATCTTCCATGTCTGTCTTCAAATCTGTCCTCAAATCTGCCATGTCTCTCTTCAAATATGTCTTCAAATCTATCTTCAAATCATCCATCTTAGCTTCCATGCCCTTTATTTTAGATTCCATGCCATTTATCTTAGCTTCTGTTAGCTTTTGTGAGAGTGACATTTGTTGCACTTGTTCCTGTAATTTTGATATATCATGTAGCATTTCTTCCTTTTTTTTATCAGTCATGCTAGAGATTTTAGGTTGCTTACTAGGTGTTTGCATTTTCTTTCCTTGGGGCATCAGTTACCAATAATAATGCTCTACTATGCCCTTTGAATTCCTTCAAAATAAGTTTTCAAACCAAGCTTAAACAAAAATTTAAAAAAATCTACACACCTTTTTTCACTTTGTGGGAGCTTGATATTGCCTCTGATGTATCTCTGTACTTTCTGATCATCCAACTCTAAAATTGCAACTTGCAGTAGCTTTCCAATGCCACCAGTCTGACCCAATTTGGATTCTCCAAGGAAGAGTTATGCCAAATCTCACACAGTGACTTGATTATAGACTAGTTCAGCAGAGCGAACTTGTACGACGTGCCACAAGTCACTGTTTTTACATTTAGCTCTGAAAAATATCTACAAGAAACTATAGTTTTTTGTATTTCTATAACTTCTTACGAAATTTCAATCCGATTCTCAGAGAGAAAGTTATGACAATTTTCCCCAGGTCACATGTTTGGAATGTAATTCAAGAGTCTGCAAAAAGACCGAATTCCTCAGATCATATCTCTGTAAATATAGCGTAAAAAGCTCTGAACTTCGGACCCGAGGTTTAGCGCAATGTATTCTCAAATGGGTTTTTTTTGTTAGCTTCTAAAACATTGCAGAAAAAAAGTTATAGCAAAAATGCCACGATGACCTATTTGGAGCAGCGAAACCCTAGAATCCAAAGCTCTGATACCAGATGTTATGAAGCCAACTCAAGAAAAGATAGAGAAGATAGATCAACGCCTTAGAATTCAGCCTCTTCGAGGGGGAAACCTCGTTTACATTACATAAATGAACAAGTCTTGGATGATTCAAATGACAAAACCTCCTTTCTATATATAGGAGTCTAAAGAGTCACAATATAACCCAGCCAACCTAACAATAATAATATAAAGCCAGAAAAATAACAATGGAGGGATTCTATGGGGCACACTAATAACAATATGGGGATAATAGGGGCACAACAATATTAATAAGGGATGAAACTACAATAGTAATGGGGTAATCACTAGTATTATAGGGACCCAACAAATACTAGAGTAAATTCAATATCCCTCTTGGGGGGAACCGTCAAATTTCCTCAGGAAATACATCAACAAACTCTCGCATAACTCGTATGTTCTCCAAGGAAGGTATTGTATCCTTAGAATCAATATTCCAACTTACATAATGTAAATCTGATAGCCTTTTCGCTTGGATTTGCTTAACTATTTAGCTATGATAGGTCATAATTTAATGGATATTTAAATTCCCTAAATTTCTTGTTGAACCACCACTTTAATGAGGAAACTAATGGTTTTTTCTTTACAGTTCACCAATGACCAATGTTCTTATAAGAAGTCCATTCCAATTAGTACATCATAAGATCCTAAAGGAAACAAATATAAATTTACCTTAATCTATTGTCCTTCTATTTCAATAGGACAGTTCTCTACTTTAGCAGTCATTCTTCTTTTAGCTGCCATAGCTAGTTGTACAAATCAGGGATTTTTAAATTTAACAAGTTACAAATGGCATAAATCAACTATTTTTGGGCTAACATAATTCAGGCTTACACCCGGGTCTATCAAATTAGAAAAAACTTGTTTAGTTATTTTACCTTTGAGTTATATCATTATAGGTTGATAATTAGCCTAATGATTGTCCAACACAACATTAATTCTTGGTATATTTCTCATTACCTCTTCCAATGTAGAGGTTACTTTAATATTAGAAACTTTCTCTATTCTAGTATAGTGAGGGTAGTTTTTATAATAGGGTGGCCACTCGTAGCCCCAACACTACAAAGGTGGTTTTTGTGATTGGCTAGGCTCTCGTTTTCTTGACATATCAACTTGTTTAGTTTCACTTTGCGACCAAAATCTTTTTGTATTATTCCTTGAAGGTATATTATATTACCTCCTATCACTATTACAAAATAACTAATTAGTTACAAAAGCAATGACTAAAATTTGCATGTAAATGACCATTTTGAAGTCGGTGACCAATTGTAGCCAATTTGCAGTATCTTATAATGTGACCAACTTTTAGTCATTTTTAGCTTAGTCATTAATTGGTTGTCTCAACTTCGTCATCTAGTAGTATATTTAGTCATAAATTTGGTCATAAATTTATTTATTGCTTTAGTCATTAATTGTGACAATGAATGACCAAATATAGAACAAAATATACTACTATACCGTCACCCCAGAAAACCAATTAATTACTAAAGAACTATATGCAAATTTTTGTCATCGTTTGAAACCAATTAATGGCCAAATAAATATGACTAATTCATTGTCATGTTATAAGATACTGTAAATTAAATACTAATAGTCATATATACAAAAAATTTAGTCCTCATTTGTAATAAAAAAAATTATCATTTGGAATAGTCCTTTATCATTTTTTGGTAGTTTCATATTCATTGTATAAACGACTAATTTAGTAGTTTTATATTAATTTTTTATATCCATTATTAATCAGCATGTACAGAAATTACATGCATACGAATTATAAGACACAGAAAATAAACAATGCAAGAGCATAACACATAAAACATAGAGAATAAACAATGTGAGAGCATAACACATAAAACCCATAAAATAAACAATGTGAAAGCATAACACATAAAACACATATACTAGCTTGATTTTTCTTTATTTTCCTTTCAATGTTACAGTACATATATATACATGCTGAAGCATCCAATACCATGGACTGAAAACCATAGCACCCAAAACCATGTGCGAAAAGCATGCACAAAAGCATAGGTAGGTCCACACACCTAATATAGGGTCCAAAAAAGATTTCCCCGTGGTGCTTCCCTGGACCTCGTAGAGGGGGGCTAACTGCCCCCCTCAAACACCCTATGACCCCCTAGCTATGAAATTGGCACAACAAAGGTGGGGCTTCCCCCCCCCCCCCCCCCCCCCCCCACCCTTCCCCCACCCCCCCCCCTCTAATCCCCAGTTAACTAGGGCAGGTAGTCATTGGAAGAATATAACAGAGCCCAACATTCCCCCACTTGTTGTTTTCTTTCCATAGGGGGCCACAGGAGAGCTTAGTCATTTATCTAGCCCTGCAACACCCATTGTTTCTCTACACCAAGAGAACTTCTCAGAGCTCACATATTTTGCCAATGCATCTACAATATTCTTCAAAATGTCCACCTTTACTAGCAACACCTTTTTCTCTTCTATCATATCCCTCACAAAGTGATACTGAACATCAATGTGCTTTGTCTTTGAATGGTAAGAAGGGTTCTTTTCCAAGAAATTTCACTTTGGTTATCACAATATATTCTTATAGCTCCATGTACTAACTCCATACTTGAACATAATATCTACAACCAGACTGCTTCCTTACTTGCATGAGTGGCTACCGTGTATTCTGCCTCTGTAGTTGATAGTGCCACCACAAATTGTTTCTTACTCATCCAACTGACTGCACCTCCAAATAGTTTAAACACATACACACTTGTACATCTTCTCTGATCCATATCTCCAGCCCAATCTACATCAACAAAGCCACGAATATCTAATACTTTGTCCAATCCTAGTCTTATTTGGTAGCAGAAACCATAATCACTAGTGCCACACAAATATCTGAAAACCCGCTTCACTCATATCCAATGCTCCTTCATTGGTTTTGACATAAACCTACTTAATACTCCCACTGCATGTGCAAATTTTGGTCTAGTACAGACCATTGCATACATTAGGCTACCGACTGTCCTTGCATATGGAACATGAGACATGTCCTCTTCCTCTTCTTTTGTCTTGAGACATTGTTCAATACATAACTTTACACCTATAGGACTAGGAACCTTTGCTGATTTACTATCATGCATATTAAACCTTTGTAGTGTTGTCTCGACATACTTCCTCTGGTTTAACCAAAGCTTCCTCTTTGCTTGATCTCTTTTAATTTCCATGCCCAAAATATAGTTTGCAGCACCAAGATATTTCATGTTGAATTTGGAGGACAATTGGGTCTCCAAATCTTCGATAATTTCTTTGTCATTTCCAACCAGCAACATACCATCCACATACAAGACCAAATAAATAACACGGTCACTAATTAATTTAAAATACACACAGTGATATGCTTTGCATCTACTGAAGCCAAGTCCCCTTATAAATGTATCAAATATTTGATACCACATCCTTGGTGAGTGTTTTAACCCATACAAAAACTTATTTAACTTGCATACCAGTTCTTTCTTATTGTTCACCACAAAGCCTTCAGCTTGCTTCATGTAGATCTCCTCTTCTAGATCCCCATGAAGAAATGTTTTCTTCACATCCATCTGTTCTACCTCAAAATCAAAAGCAATAGTAACAGATAAAAGTAATCCAATAGAAGCTACCTTGGCAACAAGAGAAAAAATATCACCAAAATCAATTCCCGGCACCTGGGAATAACCTTTTGCTAGAAATAGAGCTTTGTATTTCTCCACCTTTCCTTTCGCATTTGTCTTCTTCTTGAACACCCATTTTTTGCCAATGGGTTTCCTTCCAGCCAACAAATCCACCAGATCCCAAGCCTCATTTTTGTGCAAAGATGTCATTTCATCAACCATGGCCTCTTTATATAGTTTTCCATCCTTTGAATCTACTGCTTCCTTCACATTTATGGGATCATCATCAGTAATAGATAAAGAAAAATTTGAACATAAATGAGATGGACTAAATCTTTTTGGCTGCCCTCTTTCTCAAACTGATCTTCTCACAACGGAGCTTGTGGATGTTCATCTTCTGATTCCTCTTCTACTGTAGAGTTTGATTCTTCTTCCTTTAGCTCAAACTCTATCCTCTCAGGTTCCTTTGGTTGGACTTCATGTTTAATAACATATTTCACATCACTGAACACCACATCTTGGTTGTACACAACCTTCCTTGTTACTGGGTTCCAACGTTTATAACCCTTTAAACCATCCTTATACCCAATAAAGATGCATTTTTCAGATTTACTATCAAATTTTATTCTTTTGTCCTTTGGAACATTTACATATGCATCACATCCAAATACCCTCAGATGTGAAAAAAAGGGTTTCTTACCAGTCCATATCTCTTGTGGTGTCTTATCCTCCAATGCTGATGAAGGTGATCTATTCACTAGGTAACATGTAGTCTCCACCGCCTCTACCCAGAATTCCTATCCTAACGTGACACCACTGAGCATGATTCTTTCCCTTTCCATCAACATATTTTTCATTCTTTTTACAACTCCATTTTACTCAGACATGTATGGAGTAGTCTTCTACCGTGCTATACCACATTTCTTACAGAATTCTTCGAATTCCTTCTTGTAAAAATCTCAACCATTATCTATCCTTAGCACCTTTATCTTCTTCTATGTCTAGTTTTCCACCAGAGCCTTAAATTATTTAAACCTATCAAAGACTCCAGATTTCTTCTTAAGGAAATATATCCATGTATTCCTTGAGAAGTCATTTATAAATGGTAGATAGTACACAGACTTATCGAGTGATGGAATCTTCATAGGTCCAAACACATCACTATGCACAAGCTCTAATATCTATTTCACCGTCTTACCACAAGAGGGAAACTCACCCGATTTTGCTTCCCATATACATAATTTTCACAGAAATCAAAATCTAGAGAGCTATTAGTCATACCTTCTACCATACATTTATTATGAATTATTTGCAGGTCCTTTTCTCCAATGTGTCGAAGCCTTTGATGCCATAGCATAGTCTTTTCTCCATAGACCACTAGATTTTCTGCTCCACTTTAAGGAACCATAGAACCATTACACCCATCAACAACACTTTTACCTTGCATCTTGTACAGAGTTCCAATCCAAACACCCCGCATCAATACGAGTGCTCCCCGAACCATCTTGTAGGTATCCTTCTCGAACACTGTTTTTATACCTTCATCATCCAACTTGCTTACAGAAATCAGATTTCTGGCCAATGCAGGAATATGCAAAACACCCAGAAGTGTTCTAATCCTTCCACCTGGAAAATTAAACTTAACTTTTCCATGAAAAAATATTTTAGCCTTCCTGTCATCCCCTAAGATGACATCACCACCATCATATTTCTCATACTCACATAACCACTCTCTATGGAGAGTGAAGTGAAAGGATGCAAATGAGTCAATCAACCATGCCTCACAATCTACATGTGTACTTGAAGAGGCCAGGTACACATCCCCCCCTTCATTTGAGGTGGTTTTCACCTCTGTAGAAGGAGCATCATCAGATCCATTTCCTTTATCAGGAGCTTTAGATTTATAATCCCTTTTGTAGTTCCCTTCGTTTCCGCATTTCTAGCACACCTTTATAGGTTTTCCTTGAGATTTAGATCTCCCTCTAGATTTAGACCTCCCACTCGATGACTTATTTTTGTTTATGTTTTGGGAACATCCTCGTGCAGACAAGACATCACCGTTCTGGCTCTCCATATTTTTCTGTCTAATCTCCTCTATTAGTAAGGATGAGACTATTTCATCAAACTGGAAGGAAGTTGCATTGCTACCTATTGCAGTAACCAGACTATTCCACAAATCTGGTAGAGAACACATCAAACTGATGCACTTGTCTTCATCTGAAATTTTAATGTCAACATATAATAACTAACTTAGGACAGTATTAAATGCGTTCAGATGCTCTGTCATTGAGTCTCCATCTTTCATCCTCAGGTCATACAAATTTTTCCGTAGCAACAATTTATTCACAAGTCACTTAGACTGGTACAAAGTCCCTAAATTGTCCCACAAAGCCTTAGTCATAGATTCCCTTGACACATTCAACAATATTGAATCTGAGACACACAATCATATTGTGCTCTTTGCCTTCCCATCCAACTTCTTCCATTCTTCATCGGACACTCCATTGGTTTAGTACCCAGATCTACCGTGATCCAGTGATCTTTATCTAGCAATAGATCATCCATATTGAGTTTCCATAACTCAAAACACGGACCATTAAATTTCTCGAGCTCTATCTTTCCACTACTCGCCATGTTCTTTCACCACCAGAATCAATCCCGTAGATCTCCCACTGAACAGGGTCTACCATAGTCCCGATCGAAACCCTTCATCGACAAAGGCGTACACTTGAAGCCAAAATAGCTCTAATACCAAACATAGGTTTTAACCCCGTACATCAATTACGTGCATACAAATTCTAAAACACAGAAAATAAACAATGCAAGAGCATAAGACATAAAATGCATATACACAAATATTTTCCCCTGGATCCCAAAACATGGACTACCAACTTGATTTTTCATTATTTTCCTTTCAATGTTACAATACATATATATACATGCCAAAGCATCCAATACCGTGGACTGAAAACCATCATGCCCAAAACCATGTGTGAAAACCATAGGTAGGTCTGCCCACCAAATATAGGGTCCAAAAACAGTTTCCTCGAGGTGCCGCCCCGGACCCTGTAGATCGGACCTAACTGCCCCCTCAAACCCCCCATACAAGGGGGAGTTGTCGCCCCCCTTGTGACCCCCCATGTTGCGCAATTGAGGAAAAGATGGGGGCGCTCCGCCCCCCTCTCTAACCCCATGGTTAACTAGGGAAGCTAGTCATGGAAAGAATATACCACAACCCAACAAATTAATTAGTATGATTTTGAGACTAAATTTTAATAAAATCATACAATGTGCATGTTCATCTAATATAAAAATGCAAAGTTATATCTGTTAATTAGAATACTAAACAATATCAAGTGCAACTATAAATAATTTCAATCACAAAATATATTATATAAAATGTCAAATATTACAATATGAGTTTCCAATTTAATATTGGTTGGCCTACAATTTACACATCAAATGTTGTTTCAACACTTCAAAACATTATCATTGTGTTTCCAAGGAATTACAGGTGAATTCACCAACTCCGAAGACTTGACCATCATTCTCTGTGTGTGTCTTATGGAGGATATATATTGGCCCTAAGGGTATCACTAGACCTGTTCTCTTCTCTCTCTCTCTTTGCATTTGTCTCTCCAATGTTATTTTTCTCTTCTTTCATCAATTCTTTCTTCTTACCATCAATATTGAGTTCTGAGTTCATTTTCTGAAACAAAAGATACATTGGAGAGTGTAAGAGATGAAATATTATGAACACTATAATATAAACTAAAGTAGAATATAAAATATTTATACAACATATACCTCAACATCAACAATCTCAAAGCCATTTTCCCCCATAAAAGTAATAAACTTGAACAAGTTTTCTTCAGTTGGGGGATAGTGGCCATTATGTGGCGAGATGACCTATATAAACAAAGAAAATAGAACATCACCATAGAAAAGAAAACCTTAGTAACATAGTATTCAACCTTCAATGAAAGCTTAAGGTACAATCATGACAACTAAGTTACATGCTCAAAATCTCTAGTTGCAGATAACTTGTGAAACTAAATAACATGAGATGCGATGTTAAATCCTTGTCATTTTATTCGCAACAATATTTCATTATCTAATGCACGAACTTGGTCGAGTATATAAACAACATGTGCTCAAATAACAACATGAAATTAAACTTTTCTAATAGTCATGACAATATTTTAACACAAAACAACTAAAAGGATTTCAATCAATATTGTGTAATACTAATTTCATCTTCAAGCTTTTGCTGTTGTTTAAATGGACATGATACAGAGTATTTTGAATTGCATAGTTAAAATAAAAAAAATGTTCAAAATACAATCAAACAATACAGGGATGATATCATGGAATGAACATTGCAATTATAAAAAAAATACCTGTCCATCGATGTCTTGTCTAACATTCCTAAAATATTTGTCTTCCCAAAATAACAAATGAGGTGAAAGAATCACAACATTAAAAAGCATAGGAATCCCTAATAGAAAAATTTGCCAAAGTTGATGGCTTGAGCACCTAAAAGTTGTCCAATAGAAAATGAATCATATCCAAGCCATGCTCTGCTTGTCTCCCCATCCTTTTTCCAATCACATTTCCTAGAACCTTCCCACACCAGAGTCAGGTAACAATCAAATGAAGGCCTTGCATTTTCTTTTATCTTTTATATTTATAAACTTTGAATCCAAAAATAGTTTAACACAAGACAACTATAATACTAATATTATCTTTAAGCTTTTGATGTTGTTTACATGGATATGATACCAAGTATTTTCAATTTTTTAGTTAAAAGACAAAAAAAAATCAAAGCAAAAGTTTAGAATACAATAAAAAAATAAAGACAAGATATCATGGAATGGTAAGTGAAACTATAAAGAGTATGTCTACCTATCCACCAGCATTTGGAATTCCTAAAATTGCTTTCCCAAAATAACCACGAGATGAAAGAATCACAAAATTGAAAGACATAGGGATCCTTCCTAAAAACATTTCCAAAGTTGATGGATCAGGTACGTGAAGGATCTCCAACAACAAATGAATCATATCCAAGATATTCTCTGCATTGTTTCCCCATCCTTTTTTCAAACCCATTTTTTGTAATCTACCCACACTAGAGTCTAGTAACATTCAAATGAAAGATTTATATTTTTGTAGAAAAAATTGGAGACCTGTCAAGCATGCTAAATGCATGGCACAAATACTCATAAATACTTGCAGAAAATAATATTCAAAGATTTTGTATTTTTGTTAAAAAAAGTAGAGTTTTTTCACACAAGCTAACTACATGGTATAAAAATTGTTTCCACAAATATATCCATAAATACGGTGGATCTCACTCATAAATATTTGCAGAATATTTTTCAAGCAAGAAACAGGTACGAATTTTGAGTCCTAGTTGTGTGAGTCATTTAGATGGATTGAGTATTCCATATCTCGACATTAGTTGTTTCATTAACATCTTTTTTGTATGTTACATTAACATCTTTTGTTATATATAGAATAATTTCTTTTATAAAACCTATTTTACTTATCAAATTACCGCACAAACATTTCGATACATCAAAAATACAAGAGGAAATGGATATATATAAACCTAACAACGATAACCCATAGAATTAATTTGTGATTAGATCACATTTGTTTTGTAAGATAATTGCTTCCAAATGGTACCGAATATAATTCTTGTTAAATAATCACATAACTACCACCAAGCAAACATAAATGAAAAGACCAAAGAAAAAAAATGATCAATGAGTTTGAAAGCTAAATAGACCAGGTACAACATGTGTGGCAGGTTTTCACGATCCTAGAGGAAATAAGATATCCTATTATTCAACGATAGTCTATCTATTAGACATTTTGGAGGTTTTTGTGAGGCCTATTTTCTGGTCTCATTTGCCTAAAATTTGAAAAGGATTTGTTGGAATCATAACTTTAAGTTGTGAAATTTCCACAATCCAAGTGCCTAAGGGGTTTTTAAGGGTGTTAAATCCATATATGTATTTGGAAACCTAGTTTAAACAACACAATCAAGATTTGACCAACTTTTTTTTCGCTAGATTCTGACCAAAAACTCCAGAATGTCTAAGAGGAAACATTAATACACGTGGGGTCTTCGAAATATTTTGAATACTCTTGTCATAAAAGCAACAAATGACCAATCAAATCAAGAAAAGTATATATGAAAGACTCTCCTTTCCATAATCAAACAACATTCACTCTCTTTTCAAATGAATCTGATTATTTCAAGTGAGAAATGAATGAGGAGGCAGATCATTAGGATATGTTAACTTCTGCACTTTAGTTGTACAACATTATTAAAAGGCGAGGTAATGGAATTTATACTGATCCCCTAAATTCAAAATAAAGTGGATACTAATCTTCACAACAATCAATATGCAGTACTCAATGAAAACAAGCCAACCAAGCACATTGGAAATGGAAATTCAAGGGGCTCCATTCACGAGACCTTCGAACAATATTAAAAGGTAGGGTGATGGAATTTAGAATGATTTTCTAAATTCAAAATAAAGTGGATATTAATGTGGATAATAATCAATATGAATTATTATATGTAGAGAAATCAACGAAACACCTTGGAAATGGTAGATCAAGGAGCTTCGTTTAAGGGTTGTTTGCAATGGAAAAGTTTAGGTTGGGTTATGGTTCTATGTGAATTTGTTTGTGGTATCTGTAGGTGTTTTAGTATTCATTGGTTTGTATCACATACATCTTTGAGTTCCTTCTAGAGGAAACCTCCCTGCTCTCGTTATTCCTTGCCCTCAAGCTACTCCTTTTGCACCCAAAACGTATGTGTTCAATGATGGAAGGTAGAGGTTTAGACAGGCTTTAGTGCATCACAAATTTGGAGGAATCTATGTGGGAAGTTTCAATGGCTCAAGGAAACTAACCCTCTAAAATGTTTGCGACTTCTTCCTTACATTCCAATTCCAGAAACATGGCAAGGCATGTCGTCAAACTCTAGCTTTTTTCTTGGAAATTTTGTTAGTGGTTTGACAATTTATAATTTCTCTAATTTGTAGAAGGGATCAAAGTTTCTTTTAGTAAATCATCTTAGGGAAAGCTATTAATTTTCCCTGTAGCTTGATTCAGTTTGAATGGTCAAAGGATGCAAGGCTTGTCTCCTATTTTAATAGAATTAAGGCCAACTTCTCATACTAGAAAACGTTTGTTCATAACAAGTCCCCAGAAACTCGTTTGGACACAATATTATAAGAATCAACATCAGAATCGCTATGAAAAAAACTATTTTGAAATAAATTTGGAGAGTCTTACAGTATCACAAAGAGATCAATCAAGCTAATTGCAATGCTTTGATGGCAGTTTCCTAATATTTCTAATTTGGAACAAGCATGAACCACACACAATGACAATGTAAGGAGCATAAACATTTTCCATAAACAGAGATTGGATACAAACAAGTGCTTTCATAATTTATATTTTTCTTGACAAGGGAAAAACTAAACAGGTGAATTTTGTAAGGATTATCTTCCAAGGATTGAACCAAATTTCTAATTAATATTTGTCTTCATAGGGATTCATAAAAATTACTCTATGTCGGCCCTCCTTCACTATGTTGGGAGAAATCCAATTTTCCCTATAAATCCCACAACCCAAGTTGCTTTTACAAGCAAGGATCTCTATAGATACATCATTTCATCAAGAGAGGAATCTAAAATTATAGTCACCTCAGAGATTGAAGAACCACATAAAAAATTCCATTAATATACTAGTCATTGTCTCTAAAACTGAGCTTCATTAAAAACTCTTAGTAAGGTACATACTAGAAATATCAGTCATTGTTCTTTTGTGTCCATCACTTTGAGCAGAAATTGATTGTAGTGAGCCAAATGGTACACCTACCAACCCATCACCTTGGCGTTCCATCAATTTTGTTGCTGATCTAAAATATTCTCGGACTTTCAAGCCAGTGACTAATGGAACATGCACATATATGATGAAGAGGAATGAACACTTTGAGGATTAAAATGACTAACCTGTGAATGTCTAGAAATAGATGATGATAAGCCTTATGTTTGAGAAGAACCACTACTTCTCCTGGGTGCTTGTGCGAATGGAATACGATGTCATCCCCAAGTCATACGTGGTAACAGATGTAGTATCAGAAAAGTAATTCCCCTAGGTCCATTTGGATGTTGGTTCATTGGTACCCAATTTCTATATTCATGGTTAGTTGCTATGTTCTATGAACCTGCAACAAACTAGGTATTAATAGTAGTACCCATCATCATGTTTCTTGAACTAGCTTCTTCTTGCTGAGAAGATGAATGATCCCTTGCACTAGCATTGCAGCTGGAAGCATTGCCATGTTTAGACATAAAATAACTTCCATTCCATCCAACTGAATGTAAACTCCTCTATATACCAAACAATAGATGAAACATATTAGGTTGGAACAATCATTCCAACAAATATTAGACAGTAAGTATCGTTATTCTAGGGTCATAGTTAGTCAAATTTATTGATGTTTTCCTTAGATCGTTATTGCATAGTTGTCACAAAGGACATTTTCAATATACTACCACGAGGAAAAACCAAAAGTGTTAGTTCCTAGAGAAGCCCCTTGGATTGTTTCCTCATTTATCAACAATGTATAAAATCCTCTTGCTAGATGTTATTAAATGAGCATTATGTTTCCTAGTAGCTATAACCATATGATGCTTTTATTCTTTTACACTAAAAATAATATTGATAGAAGAATTCAATAGTGCGAATGGATGTCCCAATTTTAAGAAATGCCCTAATGAATTGTTGGTGAAAATTTGTAACATTATTGAGAGGGGTGATATTTGAGTTGGTGGTAAGGCTATCACTCCTTGAAAAATAGAAATGAAAAGTTATATACACTATATTGTGAAATTATTTATTATGGGAAATCTCTAGAAGCAAGTGATTGGTCAAATGGAGAAACCTTGATTTTTTTCATGCAATCACAGTTAAAATTTGATGCATACACATGGGTTAAGTACACTTTAAATCATAGAAATTCTGGTGGGGTTCCAACTTATTAGTTTACCATTTAGTCCTTGTTTCCCACTTCATAGATGTGTGTTTATCCATCCTAAATTAGGACTTGCATGGTCCACTTTATGACATTTTTTGAATTCTAGTGCAGTTTACAATAAAAATTTAGCCCCCTTTTCTCAGCTTCTTGCCTTCATTTTTGGCATTTCCCTGTAAATTCATTTCTTCCAAGATGGTTCATGTCTCTATGCCTCTGTCAAATGCAAGATAATGTTGTTGTTGGCAGCTTCTTGTGATTCATGCAGACATCAAAGACATTGGATCTTCATGCACAAGAAGTGTCATTTTTTATTTTATAAAGAGATTCCCTTTTGGGGGATTCCTTAGCAATTTTAAGGACGTACTTCTAGTACATTCCTACACATATTCTTTGAACTCTGTTATCTACTATTACAAAATCTTAAATGTTGGCTTCTCTTAAATTTTATTTCTCTACTGCTCTCCCACTTTGAAAGTACTCTATTTTGGCATTGGAGGATAAAAATTAGTGTTCTAATGCATATAATAAATATGAATAAACTCAGATACTGAATAAAATAAATATTTCTTAAACTGAATATTTATTATATTTATGAAACAGTTCGTAGGAGTTTAAGAAATAGTTCACAGGAGTTTAAGAAACAGTTCATAGTTTGGAAAGCTTCAAAGGTTTAGGATCATTCAAAATATGTCCAACCAGATGAACTCAAAATGAAGTTAGTGGAAAAACAAATGCTTGTATGTGAAAAGTTGAATGAGGTAAAAATGGCCCTTGTACATGAGAGTGTTATTAATTCTCAACATCTTGTAACTGATGAACAACTTCAAAGTTCGAAAGAATTTCTCAATGCATTGGACATTTTGAAATCAAATAAGGAGCTATTCCTGAAATTTATTCACGAACCAAATTCATTGCTTGAAAAGCATCCTCAATATAAAAAATATACTTTAGAAACTCAAGAAAATAAATTACCAAAAATGAATTCGTCAAATCCAATGAAAATTCTTGGGGCATTGAAGGAAAAGGAGAACAATCAAAAGCATTCAAAAGGAGAGAATAAAAATGAAAAACACCTTCAGAGTAAAAAGGGGAAGAATTTTTTGATAGAAAGTGAAGTTGAGAAAGATTCTTACCACTTGAGAAGTCAATGCCACACTGTTCTGTGCAAGGAAAAAAGAACAATTTTCCTGCATTAAGTTCATATGGTAAAAATAACATTTTCTTTGTACCAACAAGAATAGTTGTCTCAAAGCCTACTTGAGAAAGGTGTCAAAAATTTTTAGTCCCAATCCATCACCAAGCTGCTCCCCAGATCTCAAATTGGATTCAGGGATCCAAAAGAAGAGAGGGATAACACTCAAGATTTTCTTCAAGAAGTGAGTCACAGGCTTAAAATTGTTTTTTGTGGAGAAATTGTCTTGGATGAAATTCCTGATCTTCCTAAGCATCCAAGGAAAACAGACTGTTAGATTACAAGTAAAGTCAATGAAAATGTGACGAGAGATATGAAAAATGATTCATCTAGTTTGGTTTAAGTTCCAACTCTGATGGGTTTTTCTGAAAAAAAATGTTCACTAAACAGGTTGATAGATACTTCTCCATATGTGTGCATTAATACTTCCCTAGAATCTTCCACCTCTAGTACCAAATCTTCATGGGATTACAAAACCAAGTTAGGCTCATCCTTGTCATCTTCCCCTTGCAAACCTTTTGATTCACCTGAATATGGAAACAAAGCAGTTGCGAAGACAATTTCAAAAAGGTCGAGAGTTGCTCAAGGGCATGAAGAGAAGCAACACAACAAACAAATTCAATATTCCTTAGGGAAATTCCTTGCTTTTCTTGATGAAAATAAACAAGTGTATCGGTCAAAAAGATACCAACAAAATAATAGAGCTAACGTGAGTGATGAGGAATGTTATGAATTATTTTGTGATATGCATGAACCAAGTAGCAAGATTAAAAGGCCTAGTAGATGGGACATGCATGCAGAGTGGGATGGATATAATTAGACAACAAAAATATGGATAATAAAACATATATTTCACCTAGTAGCCTGCTAAGATGCTAGTCTCTTCCAGTATCTGCCACAAGTTTTGAGAGGGGTAGTGTTGGGAAGAATGGTAATTCTTCTTGTGATAATAGGGCAACTGAAAATGGAATTGACCATGACAGATGAGGTGACACCCTACCTATGGAATAAATAAAATATAGGAGAAAAATATCTAGGTTTAAAGCTAAAGTTTTAAATTTGAAAGGTAGATTTCTGCTGAGAAAGTGGAGGTCAAGCAGCAAGAAAATGGATTCTTTGTGTACCTTGCAATCAAACAATTATCTTGAAATTCACTTGGATAAGGGATTTGATTTACTGCCCAAAGATAATTTTGAATCAAGAATGATCAAGGAGATATTATATAATCTCTTGGTTGTATCACAGTAGAAAACTCCTCCACAATCAAGAGATGTTCCAAACATGGCAACAAAACAATTGCAAAGCACATGCAACATACATAAAGTCTCACTTGTAGATGAGAAAGGATTTGAAGAATGTGTTCTTGAAGCATCAATTTTGGTCCCTGCAACAATAGAGAATGAAACATTGTCTGGTATTGGTGTTGACTGCATGATAGATGTAAGTAGCATTCCATTGTTATGTTTGACTCTACACATTGTCTATGCATTTTATGATTTCCACTTGAACTATCAGGCTTATTTTCTTGAATGATCTTACTCGTATATGTATTCTAGGAAATTTTACCTAGAGAGTTGTTGGGTGTTCCATCTTGTTGTGCAATAGATGAAGTTCCTAGAAATGAATTAAATGAATCTTGTGACTTGAAGAAAACCAAAACAAAAGGTGGACGTCCAAGTCTAGTATCAGATATGGACTTTCCTATCAAAGAAGAAACTCCTAGCCATAGGGGTTTCAAAGAAATAAGTTCAAATATGCAAGTTCGGTGGTTGAGGATGTTTCTCTTCACAATCAGGGGTTGAGATTTAGGGGTCCAATTAGTTTATATCACATGTTCATCTGCTATTATTTTTCGATATGGGCATAATGTTTTTTGAATTGGCACAATATTTTTGATTTGCATGTTTTTTTTTAGAATTTCATTTATGCCTTGACCTTATCAAGTTTCATGGCCCTAGAAAACCAAGTCATGCATCTAAAGATGTTTTATTGTGGCAAATATTAGAGTGCGAGGACCTCAATAACAAAAAAACCTAACATTGATGATGAAAAGCAATGCAACTTACAATCTGAGACTAAAGGTTCACCTTTGTTAAGATTTCTAGTTTCTATAAATAATAATGTAGATATAGGATTTGTGCTATTAAATGAGATTTCACGTCCAAGAGAGAGACACACTGATTTGTTGTACCTCACAAAGTATGCATGGCTAGTGGTTTCATTAGGAATGCTGACATGATTTTTGCACAATGGTACTCGTCAACTCATCCATTGGACCCCTCTCTATATGAGAAAATAGAAGAATGTTACAAAGATGACATGTAATTTCAAACAAAGGAACTTGATACTGAACTAAGCCACTTATGTTCCATCTATGAAAGTGGAATTCATGAGAGAAAATAAGAAAAATGTCTCCTTTTTTGCTGCATAAATGAAGTGTTGTTAGAAATGCTAGCTCCATTCATTAATGCTCGTCTGTGGGTGAGATAATAAAAAAAAGTGTGTTTTTCACATGCCTATTGGTAAGTAGTTGCTGGAAGAAACATGGAGGAAAATTTCCTATTACCTTTACCTACAATCAGAATTTCAGTGTACATTTGAGAATATTGTAGAAAAGGATCTCAAAAGAATTGAAATGGCCAGAAATGTAGGATGATATTGAAACAATGGGCATTGAAGTTGATAGCTTAATCTTTAATGAGTTGATTGAAGAGGTGGTTTGTGATCTGGTTCGTTGAGAATGAGCATCTCATATGTATAACTTGTAACATAATATTTTTTTCCATTTTATGTTGTAGTCATAGTGTTTATTTCTAGAGGCCTCTACACTGGGTCATTGTAACATATGCGTCATTTTAGGGTGTTAATTTGATATTATTTTTACCTCATCTGATTTTAGGTTCAAACATAGCTCCATAGTTATTACACTTATTAGGTGTCCATGCGTGTTAGGGCAAGTTCCAAATCCCTGAAACTAAGTGTAGGATAAGAAAGATAATAAAGATAAGATTAGGGCATGTTCCAAATCCCCAAAACTTATATATTATGATAGGAAAGATAATTTTAGCATGTAAAATACTTATGTTCCCACCTAGGCTCTAAAAATTAAATACTAAATATAGATTACAACAAGTAGGTACCTTCCCAAAAAGTCCTCTAATAACTAAGTAGATTCAATAATATCATATCAAGGCTAATAAATGTACATAGCTCTAGAATTATTATAGACTTGTAATACCTTTTTCATAATCAATAAATACCACTGCAATAGGACAACACCAATATGTAGAAAATATTAAACATCACTTACTTTCAATTCTTTATAGATAGAGAAGGTGAAAAATAAAGAGGATTGATTTTCATGCCCAAACCAACCACAAGGTTGAAAGTACAGAAACACTTTATATCCTATAGTCAAATTTGTAACACCATCTCACCTAGTCAATGAATCCAAGTTTTTCCAACAATTAGGTTATGATCTTTAGATGGAGGTAGCACCAAATCTAGAACCTCTCCATATTTCTTTAGCACCACACATCCTAAAACCCATGCATACACAAATTAGCAAGTTCTATCACCATAAAAATCATAGGTTGCAAACAAACACCAATTGTCCAAGTCAATTAAGATAAGATATTCATTGCCTCCAAAGTGTAATGCAAAATTTCTCCATTAATTGGTCTCTTGGAGTGTTGCATAGCCCTTTGGAGGTTATCTCCAATCTAAAGCAATATTATGATTATGTTTTTAAATGAATGTCATTATAGTTAACATTGCAGAGAGAAACTCAACTTATGATTAAATTTTTCCCTTCTATAACAAAATATTTGGCTTGAAAATACAACTCAAGCATTTTTTATAAGTAAAAGAGATTGCAAATATCAATTTTCATGAGAATATCACCTTTTCAATATCGCAGTGAAACAAAGAAATGTTGGTTTGACTTTTTCATTGGTCAAACAAGTCCTCTTATATGATTTGCAAATGACAAGATATATTCTAGAATGATGGAATTTGAGATCAAGAGAAGTACATAGATCATTTCTTGTAACTAACTATGCCTTGAATAATATAATCAAACTCAAGCTTGTATACATGAAAATTATCCTTCTATATGGTTATGCTATCCTTCAGACAATTCAAGCCATACTCAAGAAAAGCTATAAAGTTCTTTGCAAAGAAATAGGCTTAGTGGACTTAATAACTCTATCATGTATTTCCAAGACTTTTAGAACTTTTTACAAAAAATACCATTTTTGAATTTCATCCAAGCAACAACCTCAAGGAAAATTTCGTAGCTGAATACAAAAATGGAAAATAAAGCTAGAACCAAGGTATTGTATTTATTAAGAACCAAAAATAAAGAAAAATACAACTTCAAATTGTAGATTGGGTTTAGCCCAAGTGGTTGCATGGTAGAAGGTTATACTTCCCACCTAGGTTCTCTTCTCCTAAGTGACATGACAAAGCTCCAAGATTTTATAGAATCTGGCTTACCCTAGGTATCATCCTCAGAATGGGGGGAAGTAGCCAATGGATTTTCCCAAGAAATGAATTACAGAATAAAAATTAAAAATAAAAATTAAACAAAAGAAATACCACTGCTAGTCAACAGAAAAAACCAATTTACAAACATGCATGATACATATATCTGAAAGGATGATTATCTAATCAGAAAAGAGAGAAAATTATTTTTGAGAAGTGATCTTCCAGGTGGATAAATACCAAAAAGTTTCCAAGAAACTTTGTTTTTACTTTTGAGGAAAGAATGTATGAAAAATGTATGTTTTTTGCATAGGCTAGGCCCATTGGAGGATGGTGGCTAGCCTATTTAACCAGAATAAAATTTGTATCTCTTGAATTAACAAATTCTAGGAAGCAGTGAGATTTGAAAAAAAAGAGAATTGTATACTACATCAAGAGATACCTAATCATCCATACCAACCTAGAAGTATTTTCTAGATAACTAACACCTTTGAGAACAAATAAAGCCCCAAACACCTACTCTGTGATAAATGTTATCCCTCCATGATTGACCATTTCATAAGTTTCCCCAAGAATATGGTTAAAACATTTCCAAGTCCTCTGGTATGCAGGATAGACATAAATTTCCCATGATGCTGACAAAACAATAACATTTGAACCATGTGAGCCTAGTGACAGACTCGATTTACAATAAGATGTCATATTGAATAAATTATTTTTTCATTATCTTCACTATTCAAAGACATGTCAAATACAAGCTAGGCTTTTTGAGAAATGTTGCCTTCATTTCCTTGTGAGTGCACAATAACTTTAAGGATTTCATGACTTCCTTCGTGAGCATTTTTTATGCCGCTGCATCAGAAGAAAATGCTAGATTGACCACAACTTTGAATACTTAAATGAGTTCTGGAACATATGAATTCAAAACTGATTCAATAGGCTGCATTATGCCAGTTTTCATTAAGAACATTGCCAAAGAAGTATATGATGCCAAAGATGAAAGAGTTGAGCAAGCAATCATTTGAAATAATCTCTAAATGATAAACTTTTGTTGAGTTTTCTTGGAAACCACATATATAACATTATACCTATTTTACTTCAAGTTTGCACATAATAATAAAAAATTCCATCATTGAAAATTTGGAAACCTCTTTATAGCCTTAACACTTCAGAACAAGGAGATAACTTCATACACTAGTTGAATTTTCCATTAGAGCATCAATTTGAACTAGTTCCCTCAAAAAATACTGCAATGCCAGATGCAATTTTCTCCTTTCAATAAATAACCCTTCCTATGTTATATATGACCTAGACATTAAAATTGATGATAGAAAAGTAGAATTAATCTAAAAATATCTCTAACTTTATGCAATTTTGGCACACATCTTTGAATGGGAAGAAAGAAAAACTGAACATCAAACCCCTACAAGTAGAATTATAGAGAGAAAGGGGAGGTAGAGGGGGGAATGAATACTAACCAATGAGAAGTGTGCCCTTGCTATTGGATATTTGGGACACAATTAGTGTTCTAGTTTCAATAGAAATGGAAGCAGGTGTACAAGTGACAAGTCTTCCAAACTATCATAACCAATATAGGAGCCACCTCACATGCTTATGCTTGCTCAACAAACACTCAATAACGGTACATTCTCCTTTCACCTTGCTTGATAATGGACTTTACTTGTTCATGATCTCCAAGTTCTTCTATAACTACAAATAGGCTAATGAACCAAATAACAACTTTGTTTCTAGTATATTTAGTGGAAATCCTTCGGCCGAAGTTCATGCTGAAGGAGAAAATTGGTGCTAGATTGATCATAGAATTAAAATAATCATTAATGGGGCCATTCTCTTCCTAATATGTATCCAAAGAGAATGGATGTTTCTTACTTGCCACCTAAGAACCTTAGAACCATTCTTGGCTCATAGGTGCACAACATCAATTGCAAATTTTCTATATGCAAAGAAATTATAATTGGAGAGGAAGACTGCTTATTAGCCCTCAACAATGAATATTCAGGATTATCTAAATTTATATTAAAGAATATACTCAACAAAGTTTCTCAAAATATATTCAACATTATGAAGAAGACCAGAATATATGACTCTAAGAACTTAGAATATTATACATAAATGAAATATTCAGGTTATGAGAAACATGTTGGTGTTGTTTAGGAGTGTAAAAATTAGTTGAACACCGTAGTTCACAACTCAAATGCTCTAGAATCTTACAATCCTTTGTTATAATTACGATGCATGTGTTGTCCTTGATGGAAACTCACTTGTAACAGAATAATTATATGGTAACTAGATGAAGCCACAAGTCATTTCAGAGGTGACAGAGTGATGGAATAGAATAACAAAATGATGGGACAAAGATTTACATATCTGAATTAGAAGTTTGATAAAGGTGAATATTTGAATATCTATGTGTGAGTTCATTAAGGCCATGTTGCATATACACACAAGGACAAAGAGGTAAAGTCACATACATGTTGGCACACTAATTTAAGAATACCAAGGGTACTTAACATGGTATTAACCCACAATATTGAGGTTAGTAATGGTTACTTGATCCTATCCAAAATTACCACCAACATGCATGGTATTGGCTAATGCTCTATCTATATAAGGAGGTGAATATCAAAGTGTTAAGTGTTCATGTGAAAGGGCTTTTATGAATACCTCAATCTTAAGTATATTTTTATTGTAACGATCAGAGTTGACACATAGATCTGAAATAATTACACGTCGATGAATACAATGATGGATGAGAATCATGAGACTTGAAATTACTTTCCATTGGATTATTTTCTCATGGATTGACTAGATCTAAGTATTGACACATGATTTTATCTCTCCATATTATGATTTGGGTCTTTTTGAAGTTCTTAAGAGTTGCACAATTTTAGGTCAAAAATTGCAGCTCTGTAGTGAGGTTTGTCTAGGTTGAGTCGTGTATACACGCAGGTTCATTTCTCCAAATTCACATACACAAAGGAAGGGTTTATGTTCATAAATGACTGACCAACCTCATCAGTTCTTTTGCATCTCTGCTATTTTTCAATGATGCCCTCATGTTGGTCTGGGTTGAGTAATAATGTTTGAAGTATGACTCATTGAACCATGAAGTTGAATTTGGTTACATGTTGATTGGTTGAAAAGATTATTGATGTTGATAACTGTACGAGGGTTCTGTAAGTTAAAAAAATATCTCCGAATAACTCTAGTAAACTCTATGTATGATTCAGAATTACAAGTTTTTAGTATATTGAGATGGGTACATAAGTTTCCCTACACAAAAGTGTGTATACATGCAGGTTTCCTTAAGTAAAGTGGCGTATACATGTTGGCATATGAATGGTTAGGGTTGTAGTTGATTCTCTGTGTTGATGCAGTATTCTGAGTTCAGTTCTGGGTTTTGGTTATAACGATCTCACTATTCTATTTGAATTAACTTGGTGTTTACTTCAATTGATCTGAAAGTTGTGATGTATTAAAGCAAGTGGTTCCAGTGTGAAAATTTATGAGATGTGGTACATGCACTAGTACAATATGGTTAATTAGTTACTAAAACAATAGCTAAAACTTGCATATAAATGACTATTTTTCAGTCGATGACCAGTAGTAGCTAATTTATAGTATCTTATAACGTGACCAACTTTTACTCGTTTTTAGCTTAGTCATTAATCGATAGTTTCAATTTTATCATCTAGAATTATATTTAGTCATAAATTTGGTCATTAATTTAGTTATTGATTTAGTCATTGATTGACACAATTAATGACCAAATATACAACAAAATATATTACTATATGATCATCTGAGAAAACCAATTAATGACCAAAATGTTGGTCGTGTTATAAGATACTGTAAATTAGCTACTAATAGTCATATATATGGAAATTTTAGTCATCATTTGAAACCAATTAATGACCAAAGAAATATGACTAAAATTTTGTCATGTTCTAAGATACTGTCGATTAGCTACTAATAATCATATATATGCAAAATTTATTTGTCATTTGTAATGAAAAATTAGTCATTTGTAGTAGTCATTTATATTTTTTTGGTAGTTTCATATTCATTATATAAATGAATAATTTATTAGTTTATTTTCATTTCATTTATTTTCATTAATAATCATTATAAACGACTAGTTTAGTCGTATATTCATTTTATTTGTGTTCATTAATAATCAATATAAACTACTAATTTAGTAGTTTTAAATTGATTTTATGTGTTCATTATTAATCAACATAGATTAATTAGTATGCTTTGGCGACTAAATTAAAAAAAACATCATACAATGTGAATTGGTTCATCTAATATGAAAATTCAAATTACATATGTTAATTAAAATACTAAACAATATCAAGTGGAACTATAAATAATTCCAACCATGGAAACTATATTTTATGAAATGTTGAGTATTAAAATATGAGTTTCCAACTTAACATTGGTTGGACTACAATTTACACATGAAATGTTGTTTCATCACTATAAAACATTATCACTATGTTGTCAAGTCATTGCAACTGAATTCACCAACTATGAAGAATTGAACATCAGTCTCTATATGTGTGTCTTATGTGGGATATTGGCTTTAAAGGTACCACTAAACATGTTCTCCTCCTTCTTCAAATCCTGTTGGTTACCATCAATACTAAGTTCCTTTTCTAAAAACAAAAGAACCTAGAATGCAGAGTGTAAGACATGAAGGACTATGAACACAAGGATATAAATGAAAGTAGACTATAAAGGATTTATATTACATATACCTCAACATCAACAATGTTAAAGCCATTCTTCCCCATAAAAGAAATAAACATGAATAGGTTTTCTTCAGTTGAGCAATAGTGGCCACTATGTGGTCAGATGACTTGTATAAATAAATTAAGGTCACCATAGAAAAGAACACCTTAGTAACTTACTATTCAACCCTAAGGGAAAACTTAGGCACAATCATGCCAACTAATTTACATGCTAAAAAGCTCAAGATGTAAATAACTTGTTAAAAAAAATAATCTAAGGTGTGATGTCTAATCCTTGTCATTTTATTCACAAAAAAAGTTTGTTGTCTAATGCATGAACTTGGTCAAGTATATAAACACCATGTTCTAAAACAACAACATGAAAGTAATTTTTTCTAATAGTCATGAAAATATTTCAATACAAAACAGCTAAAAGGATTTCAATCAGTATCGTGTAATATTAATTCCATCATCAAGCTTTCGTTGTTGTTTAAACGGACATAATACCAAGTACTTTCAATTTCATAGTTAAAATACAAAGAAAAATTGAAATAAACATTCAAAATACAATCAAACAATAAAGAGAGGATATCATGAAATGGACATTGCAATTATAAAAAAACCGTTTACCCCTCCATCGATATCTTATCACACATTCCTAAAACATTTTCTTGCCCAAAATAACCATGAGGTCAAAGAATCACAACATTAAAAACCATATGAATACTTACTAGAAACATTTCAAAAGTCGATGGCTGAAGTGCCTGAAGGATATCCAACAACAAATGAATCATATCCAAGACAGATCTCTATATTGTCTCCCCATCCTTTTTCTAATCACATTTCATGTAACCTGGCCACACCAGAGTCGAGCAACAATCAAATGAAGGAATTGACATTTGTTTTTATCTTTTATATGTATAAAATTTGAATATAATTTGTTTTGGTAACATATTAATTCATATTTAAAGCCTTATTATCATGAGAATGTATCAATCAAGTAGAACATTAGAAAAATTGACCTCAATGAGGTCCTCTAACAATTTCTACAATATCATTATTTGTGTTGCTCTGATATCTTGGATAGAAAAAATAACATATCTGCAAACGAAGAAGTCATATATTACTTATGTTCAAACTACGTATATGGTGTATTCTTAGGTAAATTTTTAAGATGTCCCTCTACCTTTACCAAAGAGGACTGTAGCTTGCCTAAACTATATATCCTTTCATTCAACATCAATTTCTGCAAGATAAATGTCACACATTATTCTTTCTCGTTTCTAAAAATGCTAGATATGATAAATTTAAATTCACATAAAGGCAAGAGAAAACCATTTTTTATCAAAAAAAATAAACAAACAATGTCTCCAATAAAACTTCACACCTCAGAAATTACTATGCCATGTTCTCATACTTAAGGTGATATTCTTTGAGTCACCTTTAGGTCATATTGAATAGGATATTCGTATTGTTATCATTATTTCGATTTGGTGCTAAAAGAAATATACGAATATAGGTTATTATCAGTGAACTTCAAGTATAGTTCAAAAGAATAATGTCATTATAAGGTATGGAGAGAGAAACATCTTCATAGCTAGGATTCTCTATTTTAGATTGGTTTGAGTTGAGTTGGTATTTGAATATATATTTTACTCTAAAGAAGTGAAATAGAAAGATCAGAATCGAAATAACCCCGTGAATTTTTAATTAATTCATATTGCATATCTCTAGAGCAACCAAGTCATCCTTCTCTACTATTTGATAGAGATTTATTGGCATATAATAATAATGAATTAACTACCAAACACAATGATGCAATATATTAACCAAGGAAAGAAAAATTAAATGGCTTTGGTATTTGTGTGCTCGAAGAGAAATCCAACAATGGTTGTGTTCTTTCTTTATCATCAAATAGTGTTGAAGACAAATGTTGGTTCAGAAATTGAACTCTGTTACCAATAGGAGATGGTCATGTTGGGTAAGGAATGACTGAATTGAAGGGCTCAAGATCTAGCTCCAAAACATAGTTATCCTTGTCACTACAAAATAAAAAGTTGTCATCATAGTTATCCTTGTCACTACAAAATACAAATTTGTCATCATTTGGTTATCCTAGTAAAATAAAAAGTGAGTTTGTATTTGTGCACTTGAGATAGTATATGAAAAAGAGAGCACTAGTGGAAATCAAAGTGTGTTTTCCCACCATTCAACCTAACAGAAAACTTATATATTCAGTTTTTGACTACAATGGAAATCAAATGTAAAACCCATTGAACTTGATCTTTACATGACATAGTCGTAATGAACTAGTACAATATAAGCATGCTAACTCATAAGCAAGAGATGACAAAAAAGAATAATGGAACATTATTTCCTGCCACATAATTGGCATGAATAAAATTTCCACATAATTCATCCAAAAAATGAGAAGAACTTGTGGCAAAAGAACATATCATTAGTGTTTTGTACCCTCTTTAACACATGTAGCCTAGGGAAGTAGAGGAGGCCAAATGTAGCAAGATTCCAATTGTGTGGGATATAGAAATAGAAATGTGGAAAAACACACCTGCCAATTCATGAAATCTCACACTAAATAATAGAACATGTTGAGGATAGTAATGATGAAAATAGATCATGTATTAAGATCAAGCCCCTTATTTTTCATTAGTTAGCAAGGCGGTTAGTAATTTTTACTCGTAAAAAAAAATCATAATTGGCGTAATGATTGTGTGGATCTTTTTGTGAATTTCTTAAAATTTATATTATGGTGTCCTTGCAGGAGAGAGTGATGAAAGTTCTCGAGGGTTGGTTAGACTGGTTTCTCCTTTGATATGCTTATGTGAATGCAAAGAGAGATACCTTTGTTCGGTTTGGAAATTTAGGTGTCCCTCCCTTTCATCCGATATGTGGATATGCCCCGCCATTAAAGGACCTTGATAGTTCTAAATCCAGTATTACGGACATAACGGATGAATCTGGTCCAAATCAAGATGTTTCTATGGTGATTGGAGAGGGATCAACAACTGGAGAATTGTTTAGCATTCCTCTTGTGGAGTTTGAAAGATAGTGTAGGAAAATGGTTTATCTATTTTTGGTGGTAGGGAGGTAATGTTTTTCCAATTGCTTAGCTTAGAAGAAGAAGAGAAGCATAAGAACCAAGATCAAGATGAGGATTTCAAGTATGGGTATAACTTTTCAATCGAAGGGAAGCATGAAAGAGAAGCTGATTCTTATATAGAATTGGGAAGGGGGAGGTGGAGCATGGGTGAAGAAAGAAAATCCATACATTATTATGATAAGGCCTATATATCATTATCATCATCTAGGAAAAATGTTCGCGAATTAGTGGATGCCTCTTGCAGTGGAACTTTACCAAAAAATGTTGGTGTGGTGATGGTAGTGTCATGTGATGTGCCCCCAAAATTTCGAAATATTCTAGGTAATGTCAAGGAAAATTTCTTTCTCTGCTCCTTAACTCATATTTCGCCCCATCCATGCTTGATAGACCAATTTTCAAGATCATAGAATGATATTTCTTCAATGGAGGATTCTAAGGGCTAACAACTTAAGGATATGATCAATTTTTTTAAAAAAAGGACAATCTTGTCTGACCTGCAAGGACTTGGGTGTCAAAATTGCTGCTGAGCCAATGTTATTCACATGTCAAAATTTTTTGTATGACTTGGGGTTGAGTTTAAATTAGAGGATTTTTCTTAATACTATTTAGTCAAGGAAAATAACAAAATTCAAATTCCATTTGAATTATGATTCATGAACCATAATAACAGAGTTAGTGAGCTTAATAGGGCTCATCCTTGTCATGATGTGTTACATTCAAATTGAATGAATGCATGAATTTCAAAATGTTGAAATATGATATAAATATTGGGAAATTTTAACCAAATAAATAACCCAAACCTCACACTAAAGATATGATATAAATCTTGGGAAATTTTAACAAAACACATAACCCAAACCTTAAACCTAGTAGTGTGCAATCATTGTTTTGAAGTGTGGTTACTGAAGACAAATTTCTTAAAGAATTTTAAGAATTAACATTCAAATAATTTATAAAAACATGGAATTTCTTTGCCAATCAAATGTCAAACTGGATAACAATTAAAGCGATAACTCGTAATGAAAATCCAAAATCGACAAGGCATATTGGAAAAATGTTCAAAACTCATTGGGAACATCCTAATCCTATAGGCGGCTCATCTAAAGAAACCAAAAATGTTACCTTGCCTCGGAAACATGGAATTTTAATGATATAAATGACAAAAAGGTAAATAATTAAAACTGAAACCAGCGCAAACAACGAATGATAAAAAAAATGAAAATGCAGCAAAATGTCACATATCCACTCCATGAGACTACCATCCACTTCCATACTCGATGTATCCCAAAACTAAGCAGGTCATTCCATTGGTGTCCACATTCTTGTATCCACAGTATAATTCATCCTCGTATCCACATACAACCTGCATTAGTCATACCCTTCCGTAAAGAAAAAAATAAAAGAAAGTGAAGCGAGAAATCCTTTTTATTGGTCAACGGTTTAAAGATTTTTAAGCGTGTATTTAAAAATAAGATTCTCATGCCAATATCATTGCTTTCTTTGAAACTCTATTCAAATAAATCACTTCCTCCAAAACTTTACATATCGTGGATCGTCATAATTCAAGTCATCAATTAAACGAAGTTCAATCATCTCTAGAGGAGGGGTGCTTCGAAGAAAGCAAACTAATACATTGATTTCCCTGTCATGGAATTCAATTATGTCTACATAAATCTTTATATACAGCGATGAGAGAGTGGGGATCTGAGACGTCGAGGTATGGGATATTTTGAAAGTTCCTGCATTGCATTTCGAAACAAGAATAAGCCAACTCTACACTCATTTACGAGGTAAAATACATAAATATTCATTATGAACATCATGGAAGAAAACCATTGAAGAATTTTATGCTCTTTTCACAACTTATAACAGGTTAAATTTATTAATTTAGGTAGTGTAGATTTACATTAAGGAATAGATATGAAACACAATCATTACTTGGTTTTGTTTCATATTTATTCGATATATTTAATCTACAAACAGGAAATACATAATAATGAACAAAAACATAATAGTCAACCTAAGCTACATCAATATATTCTTTGTATAAAAAAAATTATGCTATACCTCACAACTAAGTAGCAAATGCAAACATCCTTAAACATCGCAACATGTTGTTCATTGCACATGTAAAAGAAAAGCATAAATTCTATTTTTACCAAGATAAAGTTGTCACCCATTAACAAACATTGGAGATTAGGAAGCCTCTCGTACAAAAAATTAAGAAGACACATATTTATTTAAGCAAAGGTGCAACACATATGCCCAACTCCTTTAATGATATAAAGTTCCCCATCATCTCAATGAATATGTCCACAAAGAAATTGTATGCATTATCGGGATATGAGTCCATTTCCAGTACTATCAAATTACTTCCACATTGCATATTGAGTCTCAAGATAGAGCATGAAATATATTGAAACAGTATCCCATTCACTCTTAAATATTTTATCATGTATGCCCTTGCATACACATACAAGACAACTTGTGTTTACAGTGGTTTATATTTTATCCACATACGACATGTATTTACACTGGTTTCATTGTAAAGCGATGAAAGTAATAGTAAAATCTAGACTTACATGGTTGTAGTTTAAAGCAATGTGATTGAAGAGGTTTTGTCCATATCTAGTGGCTGTTTGATGGAAATTCAGTGATTCCTCTACTGAGGACCACAAATGTAGGGACTGCATAGAAGGTTGAATACTGATGATCAAATTCGATGAGCATAAAGCTAAGCTTCAAAAGGGGTGCTATGCAAGTGCTTTTAAATGATATCCCTTCGAAGCTTCAATACAGTACTCAATAGCATCATATAGAGGACCACCCAAAAATAGACAATCTGATCCTGTCGAAGTTTGAAGAACCAAGTCAGCATTTTTCAAAAGACCATTGCTACTGTCATTTTGAGCAAGCAATTATTTTAATGTCAACACTGGGGATTGTTAGCAACACTGACCCTGAATGTACCTTCCTAGGAACCCCATAAAATAAGGATAGCAGGCCGGAACCCATTAGTTTTAACAGCAACATGCTGACTTCTTGGATAAAACAAGACCTTTGCAAAACTATTTTTCTCATTAGCATTCCATTTATCTCTTAGAAAAAAGACCATTTCATATTCAAGATTGGCACAGTGAGTGTATTGATATCCAACAATGTTGCTTGGTCCATTATCACTTGAAAACATTTGACATTATTGATCATATCTATAGATGCACCCTCATTTTTCCATATGTCTACAATAATCCTTTGAGACAACTCATTTTCTTTGGGAGAAGAACTTGAATCAACATGTATTTCACCACTCAGTAGATATTTTTCACCAGTCAAATATATAGGCTTATGGTTGAATACATTTAACTCTAATGAATACATTCCAAAGAAAATGCATGAGTTCAAGAAAAGAAGCATGTGCACATCGGAAGCTTCTAAATAGATTTTTTGCCATCCTCTCTCCATCAACAAATTCATGGGTTCTTTGTTTGGATGTACAATGTAGGAAGCCACAGGATGAGTAGACATAATACACAACCAATAGCCTTTTTGGATAAACACTTTCTTTGATTGATCAAAACACAAACATTAACATCAATAACCTTTCTCTCCCAACACTTGTCATCATCCCCATCTAATAAATAAAATGAAGGTCCATGTTTTACATCAAGATGCAATGAACCAGGTAGGACCTTCTCAAATATGAAGTCACTACACTCATTTGTTAAAATTAAAGAGTTAAGCTTCTCTAAACCCAAAGTTCAACTACCAAGGAATTAAGTGATATAGAAACTGATGACTCACATCCTTCCTTGCATATCACCAATCCACAGATATCAACGAGGGCCTTTATAAATTCAATGCTAAACATTGGTCTAGTTACTATAACATCAATATGCGATGGTGAAAATTGAAGACTAGAATCACATTCTGTTGTTGTGGTCAATGGTGATATTCGATATTACCCTGGTTGAACCTTGAGACAAAAGTTTCCCATATCATCAATCCTCTTTAGTTGAGGGTTAACATTGTCTGGCCCATGTGTCAAGCCAACTTGACACTTTCCATAATAGCCATTCGTCATTAATTTTAGGGAACCACAAATATTATAATGTGTTTCTTCTATCTTTGGGATTGAAGCCATGTTTGGAACAACCATGAAATTCTCCAAACTGCTAAACTCGAAGTGATCCTTCTCATCCTTCATTGTGTAGCATGTTGATGTTGCATGATCATGTTTTTAATATCGCTAGACATGTGTTCTAGCTCTTTCTCACTCATCAACTAATATCTTAACAACTCCAAAACAAACTCCTTTAGAAGTCACCACAAGTCCTCCAACTGAGAAACGTATGACCTAAAATGACTGAGATATATTAACATGACTATGCTCAACAATAAGTTTTAAATATGGAAGTGAAACATCAAATATTGTATTCTCACCCTTGTATAATGGCAACAAACTTTATTTTCCACATGGAATAAAAATAAAAGAAAATTTTTCATCTGCATCAGATATTACATGACCAAGTGCCTGATTTGGCCAAGGAGCTTCTTTGAGGGCACTTCACCTCGTGGACATCATTTAAATAAAGTTATACATGAACACCTAAAATAGGGTTACCCTGAGAAACAACTAAGCCATCCATATCATAACTTGGGATAGAAAAGATGCCATTTACTACCAGATTTCCAAAGCCCAAATCCATCTCTGAAGAGCCCTTCGGACAATTGTTAAGAGAACATGAGAATCATGTATTTGAAAGAGAATATTATATAAAATATACTATATAAACCTCAATCATTGTACCTCATGTGTAGCGCCATCCTAGCTAGGATCGACATTAGGTATGGCCTTGTATCTTCTTCCTCTATTTAACAATTGGCTCATAGAGCCCGCTCTTTTCATTTCTTCACATTTGATTTCATGGAGGGCTACTGTCTCCTCTGGAACCCCATCCTTAAGGAATCTCCAAATTTATTCTTCGTATCAAACGAAGGCAAAGAGAGAAAAATATCATGGCCTTTCCTTTGTAAAAAAAATGCAGTGGGATTTGATATGACTTGATATTTGTATACTGCTCGAGGATTGGTGAAGTTTATGTATTCATGATGGGAAGCAACCAACCTATATTTCCTTGGAGTAATATTTGTAAATGTGTAACTACCTCCCTGTGATGTAAACGCAGCATAATTGAGATCATTGCTGGTGGAAATGAGTTCAACCTTCACATTGGCATGACCTCCATTTATATCTAGAGAACTTTCTACTCCAACAACGCCCACCACTCTCCCAGAAATAGTGAACCCAGTGAAGTGAAAATTGATGTCTTCATGGCCATTGCAACCATTGTGATCCACTGATACATATTCACCCATTTCAAATATATTCACCAAGTCAAGAAATATGAATATTTCCGATGTAATTTTTCCACTCGATAATCTTAACATCAAATCTAAAACTATTTCATTCATCTTCAGAGAGCTCTTCAAAAAAAATTTCAGAATTGTATCAAATCTACACAAATATATTAAAAGAATCATTAATGTAAGCTGCTTGATTACCAATCAAAATGTTTAAAACAATAAAGCAGCAATAAAGTTATATTTCATCTCCATTACACATAATTCACCTTCCTTCGTAGAATGCATATGGCTCGTAGATCTTTTCCAGGTGCTTCAATTGTTGTAACATATATTTTGTAGATGATCTTCATAACCCCGCTATCTGCAATATGACTATCAGTTTGCAATGATTCATTTTATGTATTTTTTTTTATAATTATGGTGAATCGATATTTCTTTAGATTAAATAACAAATCTACTCCTTGAATAGAGATTATATGTAGAGATTATATGCAAAGTAAAATTTACATGAGTAAATTTTTAACTTTTCAAATTCCACTTATACTCTGCAAAGTAAAATTTACATGAGTAAATTTTTAACTCTTCAAATTCCACTTATATTCATCAAAATTTCAGGTAAGAAACAAGAGTATCGTTACAACTTATGTTGTTTGGTGAACTAACCATTATGTCCAGAGCATGCCCATAATTCTCCATAGTATTAATGCGGGTTAGGGATTACATTTAAAATGTTCAAATGTTGTTTTTTAAAATTATTGAATTGTTATGGGGTTTACCACTGAAGAAGCAACCTGATAAATCTTTATGCCATGCTTTCCTGAGTGTTTGGCCATGGCTGCTAAAGTTGCATTTGCAACCATGCCAATATCTGCAATTTGAATTCAACTAAAAAAATAACACATTTAAGAGAAAAAGGATAATGGTTTTTTGGGTCGAAGTTTTGAAGACATATATGAAAGATTTGATCTCCCAAGAAGTAAATAATGTAGAGAAGGTCCAGAAAAATCAAATAAATATGATTTAAATAATTAAAAAATATGAAATCTAAGTTTGGAACCATCCACTATCACTTTCCAGATATAGATGAAAAAGGTAATCTAATATAGAAAAATTAATGTGGAAATACTCAAGAAAATATAAAATTAATTACAAAATGTTTTTTCACACTTTGTTAGGAGTTACTCACCAGATCTAGCACAATATCTAGATCAGCCAAGAAGAAAGATAGTTCACCTTTGCCATAATGTGTAACTATTGGATCAATCATTCTGCAAGATGAATATTTGATTTAGCTCAACAACAATGTGAGAGTAATGGAGAATCTGATCTAAAGGTTTCCTCAACTTTGTCAAAGACCAACTTTTGATGAAACCTCAACATCCACTGATCCGTCTAAAGCGGTTCGAACTGCCAGAAATTTAACCAGCATCTAAAGCACCCACCATGTCGCTATTACTAAGAACTTCGAATCTAAAAACCTACGAGTTTTTTTTACAAGTTTCAGCAACTCACTGCATCTCTCTTTCTCTAGTTCCCAACTAGTTGTCGCTATTTCAATGTCGATAGAATTTGAAATCACTATGATGGTTGAGATGTGGGTTTTTAGGGGCACCAAACACATGGATCCACTAAAAATCCAACCGCAGGGTCTGTATCAGTTCTATCCTCCCAAATATTTGGATATGTGTTACCTTGGTAGAAACAATGCTAGATCTAAAACAATGCCTTTACATTTTAAATTTTCAAGGCAAGATGATCTATAACCCCTACGGTTTAGGGTAAAATCACCTAAAACCCCAAATTTACCGCAGTTTAAATTAGTAAATTATTAAGTTATTTGTACTCCAAAGTTTAAATAAAATAATTACAAATATCTTTACTCTCTTTGAAAATAAAAAGAAACTTTTCATTCAAATAATATTATTTTAACTTTCAATTAATTGAAATTTATTTTCTTTTAATTAATATAAAGTTGTTTTCTATTATTTATATGTATTTTTCAAAGTTATTTGTAATTTCAAATTAAAAATAAGATAATTATTGGGCCCATGGGGTAGACCTCCCGTAAAAACGTAAACATGTAAACTTAAATGTAAATGTAAAGATAGACATAAATGTAAATGTTAATATTTAACACTTAACATTGTTAATCTAATGTTAGCCCTATTTAAAAATCAATCTAATTATTGTTATCTATAAGCAAAACATAAATTTAAAATATAAGAGGTTTACAATAGTAAAAAAAAGAGCTATGATAAATAAATAAAAATATAAATAAACTAGAAGTATGGTAAATAAATAAGACTTTTTTTTTTTATATTTACTCCAAAGGTATGATAAATAGAAAAAAAATTAAATAAAGTAGAGGTATGGTAAATAAATAAAACCTCTTTTTATCTTTACTCCATTAACCTCTTTATATTTATGGAAACTCAAAAAATAGGTTTTATTTAGGTGGATCCTCCAGGACACATAATTATTAATACCATGGACCAATTACCATATTTATAAAAGAGGTATGGTAAATAAATAAATATGAAAGAGGTATGAATATGTATGGTATATAAATAAAAACATATCAAGTAAGATTAGAAATCAATATCTAATTATATACCAAGCCTATGGGCCAAATAATATTGTAAATAAAAGAAATATGATAAATAAATAAAAATATAAATAAACAGGAGGTATGGTAAATAAATAAAACCTCTTTTTATATTTTCTCCATAAACCTCTTTACACTTACTAACACTCAAAAAATAGGTCTTATTTAGGTGACGCCTATGGGAAAAATACCATGGGCCAAATTATTACTACCATGCAAAAAATACTCTTAACCATAATATTAATATTAAAATATTATTGTTATTATTATTATTAAATCTAATATTCTTATTAATATATCATAATATTAAGATTATTAAATATAATAACTTTGCTTTAATCCAATATTAAATTTGTTATATTATAATATATATTAATATATCATTATATATATTAACTCTATATATATGGGAGGTAAGAAAAAAGACATAAAATTATAAAGGTGGAGAGATAGGGGGAGTCACAAGGGAGATATGGAGATAAACTGAAGGAGAGGGGAGAGGAGGAATAAAAAGATAGAGTGGTAGACAATGGTAAAAGAGGGATAGGGAGACACAAAGATGGAGAGGGAAGAGAGAGGAGAGTGGGAGGGAGATAGTGAGAGGATTGGAGGGTAGAGAGAGAGAGAGAAAAGGGGGATGAGAGATAAATGTAGGAGAGAAAGGGTGAGAGAGGAAGGATGAGAGAGAGGAAGAGAGAGGGAGGGATAGGGATATGGAGTTGGAGGGTGAGAGAGTGAGGGAAGAAGAAAGACATAAAGAGTGAGAAGTGGAGAGAGAGAGGGAGTGATAAGGGAGTGATGGAGAGAAAGAGTGCATGTTTAAGGGTGAGATAAAGAGACAACTAAGGATAGATAGAGAGAAGGGGGGAGAGAATGAGACAGAAGGAGAGAGGTAGGGATATAGTAACATAGTTAGAGAGAGAGAGAGAGAGAGAGAGAGAGAGAGAGAGATAGGGAGAGTGAGAGAGAGGAAGAATGAGAGATAATACTTGAGAGAGAAGAAGAGTGATGGGGTAAGAGAGAGAGAGAGAGAGATGGGGGAAGAGAGAGGTAGGTAGGAGAGAAAGGGAGAAAGAGGATGTACAAGAGAGAAGATTTGAGAGAGAGCAGGAGAGAGGGAGGGATAGAGCAATGGAGTTGGAGGGGGAGAGAGGGAGGGAAGAAGAAATACATATAGAGTGAGGAGTGGAGAGATAGAGGGAGTAACAGGGGAGAGATCGAGATATAGTGTGTATGTTTGGAGTTGAGATAAAGACAAATAAGGAGAGATTGAGAGAATGGGGGAGAGTGGGAGAGGGAGGGATAGAGTAATAGAGTTGGAGGCTCAAGAGTAAGAGAGAGAGAGAGAGAAAGAGAGGAAGGAAGAGAGATAGGATGTGATAGAGTGGAGTGAGAGAGGGAAAGAGAGATGGAGTTGGAGGGGAAGAGAGAGAGAGGTAAGAAGAAACAAATATAGAGAGAAAGGTGGAGAGAGAGAGGGAGTGATAAAGAGGATGGAGAGAGAGGGAGAGAGGAAAGAAGTATGGAAGAGAGATAGAAAGCGGGGGGAGAGAGAGAGAGAGAGAGATTGAAGAAATAGCGTGTATGTTTTGGCGGTGATATAGAGAGGAAAATGGAGATAGAGATATAGACGGAAAGTGAAGTAGAGAGAGATGGAGAGAGGGAGGGAGGGGCAAAGAGATTGATAGATATGAAGTGAAATAGCATGTGTGTTTCGGGGGGTGAGATAGAGTGGAAAATAAGGAGAGATGGAGAGAGATATAGATATATATGGGGCAGGGGGGGGGGGGGGAAGAATATTTCTTTCACTAGATACATTGATTTCATTGTAGATGGTGATTTCTAATCCAATTTGATTTCTTGCACTAGATGCATTGATTTTAGTGTAGATGTTGATTTCTAATGATAGTTTATTGCTTTCACTGGATGCATTAATTTCAATGTAGATGATTTCTAATCCTATGTGATTGCTTGCACTAAATGAATTGACTTCAATGTAGATGGTGCTTTCTATTCCTATTTGATTGCTTGCACTAGATGCATTGATTTCAATGTAGATGTTGATTTTTAATAATGTTTGATTTCTTGTAGTAGATGCATTGATTTCAGTGTAGATGGTCATTTCTAATCTTATTTGATTTCTTGCACTAAATGTATTGACTGCAATGTAGATGGTGATTTCTAATCCTATTTGATTGTTTTCACTAGATGCATTGATTCCACTGTTTATGTTGCTTTATAATCCTATTTGCTTACTTGTACTAGGTGCATTAATTTCAGTATAGATGTCAGTTTATAATCCAATTTTCTTACATGCACTACATGAATTTATTTGAGTGTAAATGTTGATTTCTAATCGTATTTGATTGCTTTCATTAGATGTGGTGATTTTAATGTAAATGTTGTCCTTCAATCTTATTTAATTGCTTGCATTTGATTCATTAATTTCAGTGTAAATGTTGATTTTTGTTTTGATGTAATTGGATGTATGATGGTACATTAATTTTAAAGTGATTGGATTAACATTGTGCATTGTTTTCAGTGTAAGCACAGAAAACTATTGAGAATGTACATTGATTTTTGTGTTATAGTAATTCAACCTATTACTACTGGAGAGAAGGAGAGACAAGGAATGATGTTTACTACAATAGATTGAGCTAAAGATTTAAATGGTCTATGGTTTAACCTATCATTTTCATATACGTGGTGTGAAAATATGACAATCAATATGAAAAGATGAAAAAAGTAACAAGGGTGAGAATAAGAAAAATAGAAGAAAATAGTTTTATGTTAACCACAATGAGACTATTTGCAATTGACTATATTCTTATTTTTCACATTTTCTATCATTCAACACTATTACATTGTCCCTATACATTCAAAACTTATATTTCAGATATCATTTTTTGGGATTCAACTGCGTTAAGTAAGTCATTCAAACGTATGACCATTTCCATGAGAGGTAGTCGTAACTGACTAATTTCTCATGATTTTTGAATAGTTCACTTAGCACTCATTGCATCGGGTGATGCTCACAGGGGTGAAGAAGTGGGATTGAAACTAGTGAAATGTGGAGAACGAATCACATAGCATCAATCATCACTTCCGGGGCTTGCACCCGGTAACCAGGACTTCCCAGGAGGTCACCCATCCCAGAACTCCTCTGGCTCAAGCGCGCTTAACTTATATTTCATCATTTTTCATCATTAAAATTATTATCATCACAACAAACTGAGGAAACTAAGAAAATTTGAAATTAAAATATATAGATTAATCTGAGACATATTAGCATATTTAAAATGATTATAATAATATTAGATGAATTTACGTATTATTGATAAAATTAATCATATGTTCATTAGATTTTATTTGGCCGCACATGACTGAAACCAACCTAGATCCATCTTAACTATGGATCTATCAAGCACTGAGAAGGATCAAGTCTCTCGAGGTACAAATATTTCCTAAAGTTTTGCACTCAAAAAAGAGGTTTTCACCTCAAGAGATGTGATCCCTCTCATTGCTTGATAGATCCGGAGTTAAGAGATGTGATCCCTCTCATTGCTTGATAGATCCGGAGTTAAGAGATGTGATCCCTCTCATCGCTTTATTTTAAAATTGAGGAAATTACAAGTACTTTTGAAAGTAACTTTTCGTTAAAATAATAATTCTTTACTTTCAATTACATAAATTGATATACACTAGCTTGGATCTATCTTAATTTTAGATCTTAAATTTGGATTTACCAAGGGCAGAGGGGATCAAATCTCTTTTCACTTTAAAAAGGGTTTGTATATGAGGATATTTTATTCCTCTAACACTTGGTAAATTAGGAGTAATATGATTGAATTATTAATTATAATTATAATTATTAATTTTATATTTCACTTTACTTATTTTTATTTTTATAATTTACCCCAACTTTATTTTTCTTAGCATTGTTCACATTAAATTTTATTTTATGGAGTTTCCTCAAATTAGATGTTAAAATTGATAGGATCGAGGGGAGAGCCAATGGGCAGAAAATAGAACGGACCAGCAGGAATCAGCAGAGAGCTAAGAGACAAAAGGCATGACAGAAGATGTCAGGAGGGGAGAGATCCCCTCCTATCGGGATACGGTGACAGGAGACGACCAGATCAACTAGACGACAAATGAGCGTCAGAATGCAGGACCGGTGCTAGGAGCAACCTGGCAACCAGGCCGCAGGGGAAGATGCCTGCCATGCGTAGCGGAGAGACCCAGGTTCGTGATTCCAGCGAATAAACTGGAGAGGTACAGATGCTACATGAGGGATCATGCCCTTATCTGCAAGTTCGTAGGAGTCTGGCCGTCGGAAAGAGATCTTACCAAGTGGATTCAGCAAAAATGGCAGCCCCAAGGCCACATCGAGCTCAAGCTAGGAGCGAAAGGCTTCTTCACGGTAATTTTCTCAAACCTGCAAGATAAGGAAAAGGTATTTGAAAATGGCCCGTATTTTTATTATAATGCTGGTCTGTTTATGCCTTTCTCGGAGGAATGCTACAACCCGGATAAAGAAACATTTCTAGTAGCGCCTGTCTGGGTTCATTTATTTGGGTTACCTATAGACTTCTTGGACTTAGAAATTTTGGAGGGAATAGGAAACTCAATAGGAAGTTTTGTGAAAATAGCGAAAACCATGAAGAAAGGAACGTACACCTCGTATGCTAGGATATGTGTTTATATGAACCTAGAAAACCCCATCCCAAACTCTGTGGAACTAGAATATCATGAAGATGTTTGGCAGCAAAAATTAGACTACGAGCACATCCCGTTTCAATGGCGTAGGTGCCATGTCCATGGCCATTTGGCTAAGGAATGTCCGATTACAAGGGAAGAAGAAGAAAGGAGGCCCCCCTGCAAAAGAAAGAGCCAACAGACCAGGAAGGGTTCCAAGAGGTGAAAAGAAAACAGAAAATAAATAAGGAACCCCCACAGGAAAACAGGAAGGAAAAACAATCACCCCCAGAGAAATCAAATAGCTTTGCATTACTACAGGAAGAGGGAGAAGAGGAGGACCAAACCATGGAAAACCAAGAGGATAAGGGGTCAGAAAATAGTGAGAGCAGTGAAAGAACCCACTCAAAAAGGAAAGCCCTGAGTGAGCCAATGGAGAAAAGCAAGGAACAAAACGAAGAAGCCGAACAGATGGAGACAGACTTGGAGACAAGCAGGGAAGATTTAAGTCAAGAGGAAGAAGTATTAAGAAAGTTATTGCACGAATGGAGACACTTAGACAAGAGATTTATTTTGGAAGATCAAAAGAGGTTGTATGTGGATACCTTTCAGCAGTATAAAATCAAACTAGAAAAAGGAAAAGCCACACCAGAGGAACCGCAAGAGAGCCAGAAGGAAAGCAGAACTAATCAGCAAGGACAAGGAAAGGGGGGAAAGAAAAAAAAGAGGGAGGAAGAATCTCAAAGACTCCATACAACTCATGGGAGAAATGTTGGTTAATACAGGAAGAGTGGTCTCGCTGTCAACGGTGTTTCACAACCTATCCCAAGTTACCCACTGATTTTGACATCTTGGAATATTAGAGGCTTAAATAGCAAAGGTAAACAGAGACATTTGGCGGCAAGACTGAGGAAGGATAAACCACAAATCATGCTTATCCAAGAAACTAAAATATCAGGACAAAGGATGGAGGAAATTCTCAATAAAATAAAACCAAGATATGAATAGGTAACCATAGACGCCAAAGGAAGCGCAGGAGGGATAGCAATTATTTGGAATCTGGCAGAGGTCCTAACAGATTGGTGGATAGGAACATCAAGAACCCTGATAGGAAGATTCAGGCTCATTGGGCAAAGTGAATGGGTGGCAGTCTCGGTTGTCTACAAGCCCCATACCCATGTTGATAGAGGCTTGTTCCTTAACCAACTGGAAAAGCTGAGAAGTATGCACGAGGAGCAGAGATGGATTCTAGCAGGTGACTTCAACTTGATAACCTCCAGAGAAGAGAAAAAAGGTGGAATAAGTAGAGAAGACCCGGAGATGGAAAGATTCAGAGACGTTCAAGTAGAATTAAGGATGGTTGACATCCCAACTATAAACAGGAAATACACCTGGAACAATAGAAGAGGTGGGTCCAAACAAATCGTGTCAAGATTGGATAGATTTCTGGTCTCGGAGCACATAATCGGGCTTGATATATTCTATGAAGCCACTATCCTCCCCTCAATAGGATCTGATCATTGGCCCATCAAGCTCGAAATAGCCTTGAACAATCTAAATAAAAAGAGGCCCTTCCGATTTGAGTCCTTTTGGCTTAGAGCTCCAGAATTCCTAGATAAACTAAGGAGCTGGTGGCAGGAAAGCAAGAGGGGAATGGTAGGCCGCAACAAAATGCACTCGTTCCAACTCAGACTCAAAGAAATAAAGAGCAAAATCAAGAAATGGAATAGGGAAGAATTTGGTAATATCCAGCAGGAGCAAGGAAAACTTCAGACCAGATTGGAAGGAATACAGCAGAAAATAATCACGGATGGACGAAACGAGGAGCTGGCCGAGGAGGAAGGCAGGGTAATCAATCAACTGGAGGAAAGACGAAAACAGGAAGAAATTCTGTGGAAACAGAAATCTCGTGTCCAATGGTTAAAAGAGGGGGAAAAGAATTCCAAATTCTTCCACAAAGCAATGTTGAACCACCGCCATCACAACAGAATCTTCTCCTTGAAAGACAGCCAGGGAAACAGAGTAACGCAGCAGAAAGAAATGGAACGACTCCTGGTGGAACATTTCAAAGACATCCTCACAGAGCCAAATGCCAACAGAACCGTGGAAATAGACAAGATCTACCAACATATCCCTAAGAAATCCTCCAAAGAACAAAATCTGGCTCTGCTCAGGGTAATCACCATGGAAGAGCTTGAGGAAGTCATCAACAAAATGCCAAAAAATAAGGCCCTGGGTCCCGATGGCTTTACAATCGATTTTTACCAGGCTGCCTGGAGTTTTATGGGAAATGACTTGCTCGACCTAGTGGAGGAATCTAGGTGTTCTAAGCGTATGCACCAGGGACTGAATGCCACCTTCTTGGCCCTGATCCTGAAGAATGGCAGCTCGGACGAACCGCAGGGATTCAGGCCTATATCCCTTTGTAATGTAGTTTACAAAATTCTAGCAACAATCATGGTAAACAGACTCAAGTCGATCCTGCCAGATCTCATTGCACCAGAGCAAACAGGTTTCGTCAAAGGGCGGCAGATTACAGATGGAATTATTGTGGCCCAGGAAGTGATACACTCCCTGAAAAATTCCCGCAACCCAGGTATGCTTATCAAATTAGACTTGGCTAAGGCGTTCGATCGAATTAGCTGGGGGTACTTGGAAGGCATTCTCAAAGCACATGGTTTTGAACAAAGATGGATAAAATGGATCCTATCTATGGTAGGCACCCCAGTGATGTCAATTTTGTTAAATGGCACCCCCACCGAAGCCTTCAACCCCTCGAGAGGGCTAAGGCAGGGAGATCCCCTGTCTCCTTTCCTCTTCATCCTGGCTACGGAAGGTTTGGGTAGGTTGATCAAGGCCCAAGTCTCCAGGGATCAGTTAAAGGGATTACGAATCTGTGGGAATGATCTCCTGGTTACGCACCAACAATTTGTAGATGACGTGATGTTATATGGTCAAGCCACGCTGAAGGAGGCCCAAAGAGTCATTAAAACTTTATCAGAATTTAACCAAGCTTCTGGGATAGAGATTAATAAGGATAAATCTGAAGTGTTCTTCTTTAACACCCCGCTGGCCACCCAAAGGTTCTTGGCGTGCACTATGGGCTTTAGCATTGGAACCTTCCCGTCAAAATACCTAGGTATTATGCTGCATGAGCACCAATTCAGGGTAGCTAATTGGGAACCCCTAATTAAAAAAATCAAGAACAAGATGGAAAACTGGACCTTTCGCTCGCTGAATGCCCCAAGTCGGTTAATTCTACTGAAAGCTATTTTGCAGGCTATCCCAATCTACCAAATCTCGTGCCAAGCTATCCCAAAGTCTACAAGCCAAAAGCTGGTTGCCCTGTTCAAGAAATTTCTCTGGCAGGGAACCAGCAAGACCAGAAAGTGGGCCTTAATTTCATGGGAATGGCTAAGTAGGCTCTCCAAAGATGGAGGTTTAGGACTACGCGACCCCTTCGTTCTTAACCAAGTAATGGGTGCGACGCTCTGGTGGAGGTGGACTCAGGGAGGCCATGATTTTTGGAAGGTGATCTGGGGAAGGAAATATGAGGTGGCAGAGGAACCCCCTGGGAGACTAAGAAGCCAGACGAAAGCTAGAAGTTCCACAATCTGGAACCTGGCGAGACGCAATAAAGATCTGATAAAAGAATATAGTTTCTGGGAGATAAGAGAAGGAGATAAAGCCAAATTCTTGGAAGAATCATGGCAACAATGTGAAAGGCTTATCCATCAAGAAAACCTTCAAGCCATCCGCACTTTCACGACCCAGGCTAAGGAGGCAACTTTCGGCAAACTCTGGAAACCAGGTGAAGGAGGATACTGGCGCAAATGGAAATAGAAAGAAGACTGGGAAAGGGCCCTCGAATCAGACCAATGGCAGGAGTACTACAAAGAGATGGCATCTCGTAAAGTGGAAAGGAAAACAGGGTCTAACATTCTGAGATGGGGCAACCAAATTCAAGGCAATTTCTCAATAGGAGAAGCCTACTACCAAAAATCTAAACAGAATCAACAGGTGGAGACAAAAAATGGAGAAATCTTTGGAAAACCAAACACTAGCCAAAAGTTTCATTCTTTGTTTGGACTATGCTACATGGCAGAGCGCTTACCTGGGACCAAATGCAGAGAAAGGGGTGCCACGGTCCTTCCCGTTGTGCGCTCTGTAATTCACAGGAGGAGACCATGGAACATTTGCTGAACCGATGCATAGTAAGCAATACCTTGTGGGAAATCCACTTCAAATTGTTTGAGCGCCGCCACAGAAATTATCAGAACATCGTCAACACCATAGAAAATTGGCCAAGGAAGCCTTACAAAAACCCAGTGGTCAATCATGCATGGCTGCTTTCCACCAGTTTCTTGCTCTGGAACATCTGGAAGGCCTGGAATGGTGTAATCTTCAAGACAGAAAATAGAACTCCAGCAGACATATGGGAACAAACCACCAAGAACCTGAGAGAAACGATCTCAACAGAAAGCTGGAAGGATGAAGACTAGCAGGCATCACAAATAGAGGAGGAAATTCTGAAAAGACTAGGGGTAAACCAGAATATGGTAAGTGGGGGTGTCAAAAGTAAATTCCAGGACCGAGAGGTGGCAGAAAGCAACCGGTATCGCCACCCCCCGCAGGGGTTCATAAAACTTAATTTCGACGGCACCGCTAAACATAACCCGGGTGTGGTAGGTATTGGGGGAATCTTTAGAGATGACGGTGGTAAAACCCTGAGAACCTTTGCAATGGACTACGGGGAGGCCACCAACAATGAAGTGGAGCTGCATGCTCTAAAACGAGGTCTAGAAATCACGATATAGGTAAAATTCAAGAGTCTCAAAATCGAGGGAGACTCAAAGCTAGTGGTCGACATGGTAAGGAAACTACAACAGCAAAAACCAGTAGACAAAATTAGTAAGAGCTGGAGAATGGTGTGGCTCATCGAAGAAATAGGGAAACTGCTACCCAGAATCGAATATCTAATCCCATCACATGTCAGGTGATCGGGAAATAAACCGGCTGACTGGCTTGCAAACTGGGGCAGTCGGAATAGAGGTAAGGGGATCAATAGTGTAGGCCTGGTTCAACTACTCCTGGAGGAACGCGATCACCTTCAACGGCTGCTTGACGTCGATAAGGGTGATAATGGCCTGCCCGAGGCAAATCGTCAGGATCAGGCGGCACGAAGAAACTGTGGGGAAATATTGCCGCGGGTGGTGATGGACAACACATTTGTGGGAAAGGAAAGGAGTATTAGGAATGATGATGCTGGATAGATGACGGGGCAAGAGAGGACTGTCCAAGGTGATGGGGAAGAAGCGAGAACCGAGACATCATCAAGGAAAGATCTGGAGCTCATTTGGGAAGTTGGGATAAACAGCAAAGAAAGGACGACAGGTGGAATAAGGGGTACAGAAAGGATACGACAGGAGCAGCTGGGAGAAAATTGGAATAATGAAGCATAAAGAAGGACAGACAAGTTTTGCCACATCCCGAGGTAGGGATGTGGGGATGATAGCCGGTGAATTAAATGGCCAAGTGGAGGTCTGGTTGCAAGGACAATAGAAAGATAACAAACAACAGCCAAAGGTGGCAGATGGAACGCTCATGCAGTTTGGCGAGAAACATGAAAGAAGGAGGAAAGGTGGCAGCGCGACTCAGTGACCAGACTTCGTCCCCGGCTCAGGCAAGGAAAGGTGGTATGTTCTCTCCCGTCCCTGTTCTCCTGATAGCATTCAAATTGTCAATGCCTGTCCTGAAATGCCCCATCTCAGTCAGCAGTATAACAGTAGTAGGATAGACAGAGGCCACCCCGGAAATAAATTAATTTACCTCTCTCCCTCCAGAGCTGAGGGGGACTTGGCTGGAGAGAATTTGGGCTCCTATCGGGAGGCTCAGCCCACGCCCCGAGCAGAGAGGTGGGAAGGGAGGGTTGCTTTGTCGAGCCTTGTTGTGCTTCAAGACTGGCACCGACGCCCTACCCATGTCAGTTTCCTGGATATCTCCCGTAGTGCTTTACCCGGTTGCCCCCCCACCAGATGGATAGATTAGCAGTGCCCAGCCATGCTGGTCTGCATGGGATCTTCAGGACTGTAGAGAGAGGGTGGAGTGACACGAGCCGCCTAGCTGGAAAAGTTGAATTATGGCCCCGGACTACAAGCCAGAACCTCCCCCAGGACCGACTTGCTAAAGCTTGGGCGGTAAGCGTGTGGAATTCAGCTGTATTACATTTAAAAGGAACTGACTTGTGGTTTTCTGTTATAATAGGTAGTAAAGCCCCCACAAAAACAAGATCCCAAGACCACAGCAAGATGGAACTGAAAAAAGAAAAACCAGCCAAGGCTCGTGAAGAAGGCACCAGCAACAAACCAAGGAAAAGTGGCAGGCAGCTGGACTCAGACAAGAGCATGTACATGATCAACGCGTATATGCCAGGTAATTCCCCGAAGACCCGCACTCAAATCCATGAGTGGGAGAGGGAGCTGAGGGCCATTAGTGAGAACAAGGAAATCCCCTGCGGGGAATGGGAGGATATGATCCCGGACCCAGGAAACACTAGAAGCAGAAAATATCTATTCAACAAAACGCTTCAGCAGTACTGGATAATGAAACATGTGGTTGCTCAGTCTATGGAGATGAATCAGGCAGTCCGCGAAGAAGAGGAAGAGGAACACAAGCAGACAGAGGAATAGTTCAAAAGTCAGATAATAGAGGGATTAGAGAATCTAAATAATTCCCTCCTGAAAGAGCTCGTTGCCATCCAAGTCCAGGCAGCGAGAAACCACCTACTGTTGAAGAACATGGAACAAATGCTGCTGGAACTAAAATGGACCATTGAGCAGAAAAAGACAAAACCTGGGAACAACGCCTCAACACCCACCCCAGTCAACTCGTTTGACAAGGATTAACTAAGCTGAGTCTTTAAATTTTGTTTAAATATATTGTTAAAACAGGACTCTGACTGGATGTTAAGAACTGCTCCTATAGCTAGTTTAGTTAAAAGTAGTCAAAAGCATGGTTATGGCAGGATGAAAGAGAAAATCATTTTCAAATTTTTGTCTGGTTACAAGGCTGATAGGTGGCGGGTTTGGTTTCCTTCAGGCAGACTTGCCACCTGAACTTTAGTCTGCTATAAATATGTTTTTGTAATATGGAATGAGGAATGCCTAACTTTACAAAAAAAAAATAGATGTTAAAATTGATTTTCAAATCAAATAAATTGGCTATATTTTTTAATATTAAAAGTTATTTTTAATTTGCCCCATGGTGTAGATTAGTTGATGGTAGAATGGGTTGTTAAGGCATTCCTTATGATGTTATTGGTTTAAACTTCTATCAGCTCAGTGTGCCATGTGTGAGGCAATGTGGGTACACAGCTTGGAGGTGATTTTGGTAGTTGATAGAACCGATCCTTAAGTACAAACATGTTATAGTTGTCTATTCTCTCATATACAAAAAATAACAATAATAATAATAATTTATTTTTTTTAATATAATTTAATTAATTATTTATCAAAATTAGATTTTATTAAAAGAACATGATTTTATTGGAAGTATTTTAGGTGATGGAAATAAAGGAGGCTACTTTTCTTGTAAACATTTTCTAAACTGTATCTACACTCAAACAATCTTACAGAAAGAAAAAGTCTCGACCCCACCCATCAAGCAAGCCACCCAATGTCACCTTGGTGGCTTTCACTCACTCTTTAGACTACAAGAAGGATATCCTTATCTAGGGGATAATCCTTAAATATCGAGCTAAGCTAGCTCAATTAGTAATGAAAGGAAGTTCCTTAACAAAGACTAGTGATTTGGCACTACTCACTCTCAAAATAAAAGGTCAGGGATAAGTGTCTGAATAGTGAAACAAACCATGAATTGTTATAAAATTTTGAATGATTTTAATTACACAACTATTCTTATTCATGCAACCAAATTATACTTGAAAAATGAAATATAAACCTTGCTCAATTAACCATATAGCATGAGATGCTAGCGAAGCATATATACAATGACACAACAAAAATAGAAAATGAATCATAAATTGTCTATAGAAGTAAGGAATTAGATCATTCATTCATTGCATTCATGAGCGTTGGAGATTGAGAGTTCGTTATCATCATCAAGAGACCATTCCAAAACTAAGATCTCATACAGCAACATGAATATTAACTATGTTTGGGACAACAAAGTGTTATGTGTTTGCAATGATAAATATAGGAAATATTCAAACTTGTTGTTGTTACTAAGGACAATGAAGGCAACAAATTTGAATGTGGACTACTTACACGTGTGTAATATTCAAATGCCATCCATTTATCATCATGCAAGTTGTATGAAAGAAACTTGGTAGTGGTACTAAGTTAACAATATTTGATCAAAGTTCATACCCTCTCCTTAGCACTACTACTTTGCAAGACCAAAAAGAAATGTGAAATATATGTGCAACGAACTAAATAAATTTGAAAGTTTGTTGTAACATATATAGGTGGTCATGTCATGTTGCAAAAGGAGATGTTGGCCCACTCCCCTTTTCAATAATTTGTCAAACTTTGAATTTGATTCCGTGTGAATGTGATCAAATGATATGACCCTAAAGATTCTAATAAGATCCATAATTTTAATCATCCTTTGATCCAATAAAGAAGTGTAAAAGGAAGTATAACCTTTCATCCAATCTAAAACAACCTTTGAAACCCTTATGACTTGTAAGTTTAGATTGTTGAAGTGACACAATTAAAATGACTAACATAAACGGCTAATTCATATTATTGTAGTTTTTGTTAGCTAGTCATATATTTTTTTTAGACTAAATTAGTCATTTATGTTAGTGATTTTTAGTAGTATTACGTATTATCTAGTCGTATATTTTAACTGGTGACTAAAATAATCATTTATGTTAGTTGTTTTTAGTTGGGCCTCTTAATATTGCTAATTTTTGGTAGTATGTCACTTGGAAAAGTTGTGGTGACTAACTTTTTTAGTCACCTAGTCACTAATTTCACCATTTTCTACTAGCGATGAATGTTGCTAATGATTGGAGCCTTCAATAAGGATGTTGAAGCTTCCTGCTAGTAGTAGTTGGTAATCAGATCATGGGGTTGTAGCTCCCTTCCAGTAGGAGCTAGAGAGCGAGTGAAGGTTGTAGCGTTTAGTTGGTTGGTGCCTACATACTGGCACGAGTCTCTATCAATACAAACATTTAAGAAGATTTTGATATTAATAACTTTTAAGAATGAGATGAAAACAACAATGGTTTTCTCCCACATTGGGTTTCCACCTTAAATCTTGGTGTTCATGTGTGTTTCCTATGTGTGATACTTTATTATGTTCTTACTACACCTGCTTACTTCGTATCAAATGCCTGACAAATATCTTACATTCTTCTTTCAGTTTAACATATTAAGGCTTAGATGTTTTACAAGTTTACTAAGAATACACTCGTTTCTTTTACAACAGTCACGTGCAAATGTGAGATGGGTTTAGTAAATTCGTGTACATATTTCAGAAAATAAAATTATTATTGTGAGTTTTTAAAATACTGATTCACCCCCCTCTCAATATTTTTCCCAGAAAAGAAGGTCATTCAAAAGAAGCTTGATCACTTCAAGGAAGATCTTCTAGTATGAGAAATCAAGACGAAACCACATCTATTAGACCACCACTCTTCAATGGAAATAATTTAATATATTAGAAGACAAGAACTTGATCCTATCTTCAGTCCCTTGGAGCAGATGTTTGGGAAATTGTGAAAGCATGTTACCAATATCTAGCCACAGTTCCCACAGATGCAACATAAAAGAATACGTATGAAAATGCCAAAGTTGTCAATGCATTATAGGGAAGTCTGACATAATAAAAATTTGTCAAAGTTATGCAGTTAAATACAACAAAGAAATATGGGAAAAAATAATTCAAAGCTATGAAGGCGATACCAAGGTAATAAGTTTTACACTCCAAACTCTCTGAATTCAATATGAAACTCTTAGAATGCATAATGATGAAAGTATTGCTAGTTTCTTTCTACGTATAGATGGGCTTATAAATCGAATGAAAAATATCGACGATGAAATAAATGACACTGATTTAGTAAAGAAAATCTTAAGATCTCTAACTCCTAAATTCGAGTCAAAAGTGTATGTCATTGAATAGTAGCAGGATTTGCATACTGCCATTGTTGTTCAACTTCATGGCATCATGACTGCTTTTGAAATGAGGAAAGGAGGTCTCTCAGAAGTCAGAGAAGCCACATTTAGAGCATCTGCAAAAGGAAAAGAAAAGGAAGAACACAAGGAATTAGGATATATATCGTAAGAAGAGGAGGTGAAATTTGTAAAGAAACTTCAACTAGTCACCGGAAGGTTCAGAGGTAAGATTCCATTCAAATGTTTTTCTTGTGGTAGAGTTGGTCATTATGCTACTAAATGTCCTCGTAAAGACAACCATGAAAAAGTGAAGGATACTGCAAAAAGTAATAGGAGACATCTTGACAATAGAAGAAGTTATTATACTCATGTAGATAGTGATGTATTGTTAACTAGTGAAGAAAGAGAATTTGATCAAGATCTTAATTACTCATGGATTTTGAGAAAAATACTAATGAGTCTAATGATAAATTTGTGGATTCCTTAGAGGAAAATGATTTCTTTGAAGAAATTACTCAACTCAAAATTTTCTTGGAAGAAAACAAAGTATCCATAGATACATTGAAACATCAACTCATAGAAAAGGAAAACCATAATAAGAAGTTAGAATGTGAAGTAGTAAGTCTAAGGAAAGAAATTGAGGAAATAAAAACTTTGAACCTTATATTTGTTAAAGGATCTGAAACCCTAGATGAAATTATCGAGGTACAATGATCTCCTTTTCTGAAAAGAGGTCTTGGATACATTAGAGAAACATATCAAATAGAAAATTCTTCAGCCATCATCGGAAGCCATCTATATGTAGCAAAAACCAGTCAACAAAACTTTCATCCTGAGAAAAAGAATAAAGGCATTCCATAGGTAAATCATGTTCACTCTAATTGAAGGATGAACAACAATAAAAACACCAGTCAAGATGTAAACAACACCAGAAGATTCTATAAATTTCTTCTTTGATGGATAATGTTTCTCATGTCATATTTTTTTTCATAAGGGTACTCAATGTGTTGCATACAAAACCATCATGACTAAAGAAGAAAGAAAACAAAGGAATGTGATAGGAGTCAAGAAGGACACTTATAATAATTTATCACCTCTTAAAGATGAAAATGAATGTGCATTTTGCAATAAATTTTGACATGAAGAATCTCAATGCAGGATAAAATTACATCCAACATCTCGAAAAGAGAAAATATCAACAAATTCTGAGGTATGGAAAAGGAAGGAGTTACAGTCTGAAAGTTATGGCACAACACTCTTTACAGGAGGACAAGAAAATAAATGGTACATTGATAGCTGATGCTCAAAACACATCGAAGATGATAAAGATAAATGTATTTCATATAATTCTTTAGAGAAAGAAAGGAATGCCACTTTTGGAAATGACTCACATACTGTCATTAAGGGTAAAGGTTCTATTTTTCTAGTTGGTAATGTTATGTATGTTCATGGATTAAAGCATAACTTTTTTGGTGTTAGCTAAATATGTGACCAAAGAAATGAGGTGGTATTCTGATCAAAATAATGTGTGGTTCATGAACTTGACACATGAAATACCATAACAAAAGGAACAAGAACCTCGAGCAATCTCTATATATTAAAAGGTGGCCAAGAATAATGTTACCTAGGCATGGAAGAGGAAAACAAGTTATGGCATAGAGGCTGGGACATCCAAGCTTCTCTCAAATAAGCAGATCAAGTAGGCTCAAAGTTGTTCATGACCTACCCAAAATCACCCTACCAGAAACTACCATATGTAAGTCATGTCAAATGGGTAAGAAAACTAGAGTTCAATTCAATGCCAGAGAAGGATCAACAAGTAAGCCTCTTGAACTTATACATACTCATTTGTGTGGACTAATAAGGAAAAAATCACATCTTGGAGAACAATACTATACCTTATTCATTCATGACTTTTCTAGGATGTGTTGGATTAGTTTATTGAAACACAAGGATGAAGCATTTGATAAATTTAAAGTATTCAAAGCATTAGTTGAAGAGTAATTATATATAAAAATAAAATATATTAGATCTAACCGAGTAGGAGAATACATATTAGATGAATTCTTTGATTTCTATGAACAACATGGCATAAAACGCTATTTTTCTGTAGCTATAACTCCTCAACAGAATGGCATCATAGAAAGAATTAATACAACTGTTCAACAAATGGCATGTGCTATGATTGATGATTCTGGAACTCCTGACACCTTCTAGGGTGAAACTGCACATAGCACAATAAATGTTCTCAACAAGTCTCATGTTCATGTGAATAGTGATAAAACATTGTATGAACTTTGGTTTGGTAAGCCTCCCACGATAAAGCATTTTACATTTTTTGGAAGCAAATGTCTCATAAAAAGTAATGATGAAAATTTTTCTAAGTTTGAAGCTAGATAAGTTGAAGGAATAATTGTTGGTTACTCATCTAGAAGCAAAGGATACAAATGTTACAATAAGAGAATTCAGAAAGTTGTTGAATGCATTGATGTTGTGATTGATGAAGCATGCACAAATCCCAAAAAGGTAAAATGGAAAAAGGAAGATGATGATGATGAATTTCTCCCACATCAAATCACAATGATATAGAAGAAGAAACTAATGAAGCAACAGAAAAATACACATTAGACAAAGAAAAGGCTTTAGCTAGGTATGTTGAAAAAATTAATCTAGAAACTCAAATTCTAGGAGATAAGCAATCTGGGGTACAAACAAGAAGAACCCTTGTAGGATCTCCTAGTTATCTAGATTTATTATCCACCATTGAGCCACAAAGTGTAAATCAGGCTAGTAAATATGAATGTTGGGTTAAGGCCATGAATGAAGAACTTGATCAAATTGAAAAGAATTATACTTGGGAGTTGGTTCAAAGGCCTCATGATAAAAATGTTATTGGGACAAAATGGATATTCAAAAATAAGTTGAATGAAAATGGAGAGGTCATTAGGAACAAAGATAGACTTGTCTGTAAAGGTTATGCTCATCAAGAAGGTATATATTTGGAAGAAATATTTGCATTAGTAGCTAGACTTGAAGCCATAAGAATGTTTATTTCATTTTCAAGTTTTCGACATTTCAATGTTTATCAAATGGATGTAAAATATGCTTTCCTTAATGGAGATCTAGAAGAAGAAGTATATATTGAACAATGAGAAGGATTCATCTTCATAACTGATTAAAACCTTGTGTGAAAACTCAAAATGGAATTATATGGGCTAAAACAAGCTTTGTAGGCATGGTATTATCATCTTGACAAATATCTTCAACAACAAGGTTTCACAAAAGGATCTGCAAACAACAACTTGTACACAAAAATTGATGGCGATAAACTGCTAATTATTGTTGTTTATGTTGATGATATGATATTTGACAGTAATGAATAATCTATGAGTCGAAACTTTGCTTATGTTATGCAGCAAGAATTTGAAATATCTTTACTTGGGGAACAAAACTATTTTCTTGGTCTACAAGTGCAACAACCAAAAGATGGCATCTTTCTCTCACAAATAATAGCTCAAGAATATCCTCAATAAGTATGGGATGGAACATTGAAAACATGTATGTATTCCCATGATGAAAGGATGTAGCCTCAGTTCCAATGGTGATTCTCCTGTAGTAAGACAACTAGAGTATAGGTCTATGATTGGAAGTTTTCTTTATCTAATAGGTACAAAACCAGATATCATGCATGAAATTAGGATTGTTGGGCATTTCCAAGCCAATCCAGAGGAAGCACATCTTCAAGCCATAAAGATAATATTCAAATATCTCCAAGGAACCCAAGAATTTGGTCTATAGTATCCTAAAGATTCATATCTTACCCTTCATGCATACATAGATGCAGATTGGGATGGAAATGTTGATGACCGGAAAAGCACTAGTGGAGGTGCATTTTACATGGGGCCCCGCTCGGTATCTTGGTTCAACAAGAAACAAAGTTCCATTTACTTATCTAAAGTAGAAGCAGAATATGTGGCTATTTTACATTGTTGTGCACAACTTTAGATGATGCAAACATTACTGGATATACAAATCAAATATTGTCCACCCGTCTCCATCCTATGTGATAATACAAGTGCTATTAGTATTTTGAAAAATCCTATTATGCACTCCAAGGCGAAGCATATTCCAATTAAGTATCACTTTCTACGAGAAAGTGTGCTTGAGAAAAAGATTAAGTTGGAGTATGTTCCCCCCAAATAACAAGTTGGTGATATATTTATGAAACCTCTTCCCAGAGAAGAATTTGAATATCTCATACAAAAACTGGGAGTTGTCTCTGCCTCATTTTGCTGGTAGTCAAGTTTGGTCAATATATAGGTGAAAATTTAGAAGGCTTCTTTTTGTACACAGGTTTCATGAAGTATAATCACATATAAACATAAGTTTATTTTTACACAGTAGCATATGTTTTTGTCTGATAGAAAAATAGTGGGACAAACTCGAGATCAACCTACGGCATGCTACTGACGGCTATGATTTTCTTTTTCTTGGTCTGGTGTTGATGGGTATAGTCTGTTGATATGGTATTGTGTTATATTTTTCTCATTGATATTTATACGATTGATGAAGATGATGTGATGATTGAGTTGTTGACAATGAACATGTAGCACAGGTTTAGGGGGAGCATTAGCCTTGTAGAATATAATGCATTGTTGGCATTATGGTTGTTGAATTATGTTACTATTGAGATATTTTGCTCTCAGCTATTAATGTCATATTTTTCATTTGATGTAAAGGTCATGTGGAGATGTATGATGTAATAGTTCTCATATTCAATCATACATGGAATTTTGAGCTTATGTCAAATATGTAATCCCACTTGGTTGGGTGATTGATGTAAATATGAGTCCTTGGTGATAGGAAGGTCATACTCAGTTGAGTTATAGAGTCATGTTCTTCATCTGAAAATATTTATGAAGATTCAGCATGTGGTCAGGGGGAGAATGGACAATATAGTGCAAATCAGATCCAAAGGGGGAGCTTTGGTCTGCCCTTTGCCCTTGATGTCAAAAGGGGAGAGTATCTTGGTGTTTCAATAACAGTTATTTGATGTATCTATCAGTTTTCTACAAGTTGAGGTTATCAACACCAACATGGTTTCCATCAAGTCCAAGGGGCCAAATTGCTGGAAATATTATGCATGTGTTGTCCTCGATGGCAACTCACTTGTAACATAACAAGTATATGGTAACTAGATGAATCCATAGGTCAATTCAGAAGTAACATTGTGATAGAATAGAGTAATAGAATGATGGGACAAAGGTTTACGAATTAGAATTCGAAGTTTAATAAAGGTTAATATTTGAAGATCTATATGCGGGTTCATCAAGTCTAAGTCGCGTATACATGCAGGTATAAAGAAGAAAATTTATGTATATTCTGGCACACTAATTTTAGAATAACAAGGGTCATTAACATGGTATTAGCCCACAATATTGACTGCAGTAATGGTTACATGATCCCGTACAAGATTACCACTGACACTAGTGTAGGTTTGACTCATGGTACTGGCTAAGGTTCTAACTATATAAGGAGGTGAATATCAGAGTACCAAGTGTCCATGTAAACTGGTTTTTGTTGAATACTTCAATATGAAGTATATTTTCATTTTAAGGGCCATAGTTGACACATAGATCTGAAATAATTATGAATCGATGAATAAAATGATGGATCAAGATCATGAGACGTGAAATGACTTTCAATTGTATGATCTGCTCATGAATTGAGTAGATCTAACTATTCATGTGTGTTTTTATCTCTGAATATTAGGAGCTGGGTCTTTCTAAAGTTGTGCAAATCTGTACAATTTTAGGTCAAAATTTACAGATCTCTATGTAGGTTGGTCTCGGTTAAGTCACGTGTACACGTGGGTTCGTTTCTTCAAAGTCACGTACAGAAAGGAAGGGTTTCTGTTCATAAATGACTAACCAACCTGATCAATGTTGTTGTATATATGTTGTATGTCAATGATGTCCTCATATTGATCCAGGTTTAGTAATAATGTCTGAAGTAGAACTGATTGAATGATGAAGTTGAAGTTGGTTACATCTTGATTGGTTGAAAATATTATTGACACTTCTAATTGTATGATGGTTCTGTAGGCTAAGAGAATATCTTAGAATAACTCTGGTTAACTCTGTGTCTGATTCAAAATTACAAGTTTTTAGTATATTGATATCTCTAAGTAGGCTGCTCTACAGAAAAGTGTGTATACACACAAGTTTCATTAAGTGAAGTAGCATATACGTGTTGGCATATAAATGATCATGGTTTCATTTGATTCTCTATGTTGATGTAGTATTCTGAGTTTAGTTTTATGTTCTGGTTACAATTCTCCCACTATTATGTTTGAATTAAGTTGGTGTTTGATTCAGTTGATATGCAAGTTGTGATGTATTAAAGGAGGTGGATCGAGTGTGAAAATCTATGAAACGTGGTCCACGAACGTTGCTGAGGGTTGGAGTGTTTAGTGAGGAAGTCAAAGATTCCTACTAGTAGTAGCTAGTAATCAGATTAGGGGGTTAGAGCTCCATCCCACTAGGAGCTGGAGAACGAGTGAAGGTTGTATGCTTTAGCGGGTGGGTGCCTGCGTAGTAGCATGAGTCTGCACCAATACAAGAATGTAAGCAGTTTTTGATATTAATAACTTTGAAGACTAAGAAGACACCAATGATGGTTTTCTCCCACATTGGGTTTCCACCTTAAATCCTAGTGTTCATGTGTCTTTCTTATGTGTGATACTTTAACCTGTTGTTACTGCACCTACTTACTACTTATCAAATGCCTGATAAATCTCATACATTCTGGCTTAAGTTTAATAGTTAAATAATTAGTTGTTTTACAATTTTACTAAGAATACAGTAGTTTCTTTTACAACAGTCACGTAGATATGCAAGTTGGGTTTAGTAAAGTCACGTACATATTTCAAAGAAGAAAATTATTATTGTGATTTTTCCCAATATGCTTTACAAAGAAGCTCAGAAGAGATGGATCTATGAAATTGAAAATTATACAAAATGGGAATTAGTAGGTGGTGAGGAACATGTAGGTCATCTTGAGAATTGTAAAGATGAAGCCAACATCCCATTTTGTAGCTTGTGTGCTCTAATGTTTTGAAAGTGTTTTCTCAATGCTTCTTCATAATTTTTTAACAGTAAGGATGGAGAACAAGATTCTAATGAATAATCAAGGATTATTGTATTGCACATTGGAAATGATGTTGTTAAGCAAAATATTTGAATCACTAATATAAACTCAATACTCTATGATTGTAATTTTGGCTTGAATGGAGTTAACACTAAATCACTACCTAGTGAAAACATAATAATTCAAAAAATTAATGTTAAGAAGTCAAAGAAGGTATCTACAAGTTGTGCCCAGAAATTTGGTGTTAGTAGAGTCATTTGTTTATGCCTTGCTGCAACTATTTGTAGTGCAAAAGTGAAAGTTAAGGACTCATTCATTTAGTATTAGTGTGAAACAATACTAAACATGATCCAGGTGGATATTGGTGGCCACCTGCCAAGTCCACTTGGACCCCCACCATTGTCTTTCTCAGCATTTTCAGTTTCCTTAATTGGAGCACAACTTACTATTTTTAGCAGTTTTTCGGGTCCTGAACTTCTGGAGCCGTTTTGAGGCCCTAAACGACGTTTTTTGGGGAATCCAGGGAGGCCTGTTCCAACAATGATAGTGCTCGGATAGATCTTTCTAATGAGCTATTGTACGCGTCAAACGGAGATCATATGCCAAAGTTACGACCCCGGGAAGTTGATGTACCAACTTACCCCCAAACGGGGCCCACAGTTTGGCGTTTCATCTCCTAGGGTTAGGTTTTGGAATGTGAAGGGTTTTCCATTGTTTCTCAATAATAAATAGGCCTTCGAGCCTCATTGTAACACATTTCAGAGGCATGTAGCCATCACATCTCTTCTCAGAGATAAGCTACCATCGCCCTAGCTAGTTTATTTCCATTTCTGGTTGTAAGCATATTTCAGTATTTTCCATTAATGAAATGAAGTATTATTTCCGCTGCATCTTTGTGTACATGGTTATCTCTGTAATTTGTTGCGTTCCTGTTTAAATCCGAATCAGTGGTATCAGAGCGGTCTGCTTTTTCTCTGTTTTTCTTTGCATGTCCCCAACAAGGTCGGGATATAAGGAGTTAGGGCTTGAACTAGTTGAACCTTTGCAAGACCAGCCTCGCAAATCCCGACGGCCTCCCATGGTGGATGAGAAGAAAGACGAGGGGGCAGGAGATCCCATCAAAATCTTGCTCAAAGAAGCCCTCGAGCCACAACGGAACGCGATGATGGACAGCTTTGCCCAGATCCTTCAGCGGCTACCCAGAAGCAACGCATCGGCTTCCAGCAGCTACTCTGGAAACGCCACACCCTTTAAGGTACAAGTTAATTTTGAAATCCCCATATTCAAGGGTCAGATAGACGCAGATGCCGTAGATAAAAGGTTAAATCTGCTAGAGGGTTATTTTTATGTTCATGAATTTTTGAGTCGGGAAAAGATTGATTTTGCTCTCCTCAAAGCAGCCCCCCACGTCAAGGACTGGTGGGAAACCTACTGCGACCAGAAGGATGAAAGTACTGGCTCACTATTTTCAGCCGCACCCACCTGGGATTCGTTCCGGGATGCCATCAAGGAGCAGTACTACCCTGTCAGGAGCTATGAGGATGAATACATAAAGTGGACCACGTTGCGGCAGGGAAGGGACCAAGACGTGCTGGAGTTCACCAATATTTTCCATACCCTTCGCACAAAGTTGGGTATCAAGGATTCGGAGCAACATTTGATACTCAAATACCGTGGCTGCCTGCACAAGTACATCCAGGAAGAAATACAATTACTAAACATCCCCTCGCTCGGCGCAGCATACCGGTATGCCGTCAAGGTCGAGCAGAAGTTTAAACAAAAGAAGCGAGACTTTGGATCTGCGAATCCAAAGCAGGGGAAAGGTGCCCCTAAACCACAGAACAAAGGACAAAGCCAAGGCGGGACAGCCCAAGACAACCAGCCGAAGCCGCAAGCAAAGAACAGCACCGCGAAGCCGAGAAAGGACACTGGAAAATGGTGCGAGTTCCATAAGAGCTCCACTCACAACACAAGTGAGTGTCGGGCCAAGCAGTCACTGGTGGCTGAGCTAAAGGTTTCAGAATCAGATGCATGTTCCGACTCTGAGTCAGAACCCGATAAGGGGTATGAAAAAGGGAAGCAGATCATTGATGCGGACCCCAGCGCCACTGTTGCTACCGCAAAGATCCAGAAAAATGAACCCGAAGATCCAGAGGAGGAGGAGCGTCTCTTCCACTCCCAGATGTGGGTAAAGGGCTCCCCGATACAGTTCATTGTTGATAGCGGGAGTCAAAAGAACCTCATTTCGGCAGAGGTCGTGAAGCGGTTGGGCTTACCGACCACAGCACATCCACAACCATACACCATTGGGTGGCTTCACCAAGGACGAGATCTTCGCGTGAGCCAGCAGTGTCGCCTTCCATACAACATCAAGCCCTTCACGGATGAGGTATTGTGTGACATTGCTCCCCTTGAAGTTTGTGATGTATTACTAGGACAACCATACTTGTGGAAGCGACATGCTGTGTATGAATCAAGGCCCCGTGCTGTTATTATTACATTGGGAAATAAGTTGTTCAGGATACCAGAGGTAGCACCACCTGCCGCCCTCTCTTTGATTACTGCAAAACAATGCAGTAAGATCATTTCCAAAACCAGGAAATTTGTTTTCCTGATGATACGCCCTCAAGGAAAGAAGAAGACAGTGGCCGCGGCCTCCAAACGGGGTCCCTCTGCACGACAACTACAAATGGACAAGATTGTGGAGGAGTACGAGGACATCTTCACCTCCCCGGCAGGGGTTCCTCTGCACTGTCAAGTCAAGCACTCCATCGATCTGACCCCAGGTGCGCCGCTACCCAATGGACCAATTTATCGGCGCTCCGTTCTGGAGAACGATGAAATCAAGAGGCAGATTCAGGAGCTCCTGCAGAAAGGTCACATCCGTCCGAGTTCATCGCCCTGTGGGAGCCCGATCGTGTTGGTACAGAAGAAGGATGGGACGTGGAGACTCTGTATTGACTATCGGGCGCTGAACAAGATCACTGTCCGTAATAGGTACCCGATCCCGCGGATTGATGACCTCCTAGACCAACTAAAGGGGGCGAAATATTTCAGCAAGATCGATCTGAAGTCAGGATATCACCAGGTACCAATCGAACCCTCGATGTGTGGAAGACTGCCTTCAAATCCAAGGAGGGCCTCTTCGAATGGTTGGTCATGCCTTTCGGATTGACGAATGCTCCTGCAACCTTTATGAGGCTAATGGATGACATCTTGCGGCCATTCACCAACTCCTTTGTAGTAGTATACTTGGATGACATTCTGATCTTCAGCCAGAGTTGGGAAGAGCACCTCCACCACATCCGACAGGTTCTCCAAACACTGCGGCAACACAAGCTATGTGCCAATTTGGAGAAATGCACTTTTGGCATGACCCAGGTTCAGTATCTGGGATACATCATTGATGAACAGGGGGTGCATGTCGATCCAGCCAAGATCCAAGTCATTCGGGATTGGCCCTCTCCAACCACTCTAACAGAGCTCCGCAGCTTTCTAGGTCTTGCCAACTTCTACCGCAGGTTTGTGTTGGGGTTTTCTCATATTTCTTGGCCCTTGAGTCAAGTCACCAAGGGCGGGGCGAAAGCAAAATTCTTTTGGTCTGAATCTCAACAGAAGGCATTCAGGGAGTTGAAGGATCGCCTCTGCACGGCACCAGTGCTCGCGTTACCAGATTTACAACAACCATTTGAGGTCGAGACAGATGCCTCTGACTATGCTATTGGGGCAGTCCTTACTCAACATGGACATCCAGTGGCATATCACAGTGAAACACTTTCAGACACAGTCCGGAAGTACCCCACTTATGATAAAGAGATGTATTCCATTGTACAGGCCTGCCGACAATGGAAGCATTACATTTTGGGGAAGGAAACGGTCATCCACACAGACCACCGACCTCTGCAGTTCATACAGACCCAAGGGAAATTGCAGAATGATCGCCATCAGAAGTGGTCTACATACCTGCAACAGTTTCACTTGAATATCAAGTATAAAAAGGGCAGCACCAATAATGTTGCAGATTGCCTCAGTCGACCACCGATCATGGCGCTAACCACCGTGCTCAACTCTTGCGGGCACGAGACTTCTGATTGGCCACTTCTCTACAAAAGCGACCCAGAATTCGGCCACACATACCAGACACTCTTGGAGGGTCGGCAGGTTGCAGATTTTCACCTCCAGGATGCCCTATTATGCCACCTCGGTCACCTTTGTGTTCCTTCAAGCGAGCGTGCCAAGATGATTTGGGAAGCACACTACAGTCGGGCTGCTGGGCATTTTGGGGTCGAGAAAACAGTGGCAGTACTGCAAAATTATTTCTATTGGCCGAATCTTCGACAGGATGTTGGGAAGTACATCCGATCATGTACTGCCTGTGCCATTGCCAAACCGACCATTAAGAAGCACGGCCTCTATACCCCGTTGCCTACCCCTAGTCGACCTTGGGAATCCATCTCCATGGATTACATGTCAGGCCTTCCTTCCACTAAGCATGGAAATGACTGTGTTTTTGTGGTCGTCGACAGGTTCTCGAAGATGGCCATTATGATGGCCTGCAAGAAGAATATCACAGCAGAAGCCACTGCTAAACTCTTCTTTGAACGAGTGTGGGTGCACTTTGGGATCCCACAGTCTATCATCTCAGATCGGGACAGTCGGTTTCTCAGCACATTTTGGTCCAGTCTCTGGTCAATGCTGGACACCAAACTCACGAAGTCCACAGCCTTCCATCCTCAAACTGATGGCCAGACAGAGGTTGTCAATAGGATGATTGTGCACATTCTGCGCATGTATAACTCAAAGCATCCACGCACATGGGACGAGAGCCTCCCCTATGTTCAGCACAGCTACAACCGAGCTCTTCACAGCTCCACTGGCCATAGCCCTTTTCAGGTGGGTTTGGGATTCCAGCCACTATGCCCCATTGATGTGGCCATGCCACTTGCAGCTACTCACATGAATTCAGCTCATGTCCAGTCCGAAACAGATAAGGCCACCAGCTTCATTGAGCGCATCCAACATATTCGCCAGCAGGTCCATGACATTCTTGAGAAATCAAATGCCAAGTACAAGCAGCGACATGATCAACATCGGGTGCCACACAAGTTTCAGGTGGGCGACAAAGTCTGGTTGCATTTGCAAAAGGAACGCCTTACTGGAGCCTATCGGAAATTGAGACCACTTCGATATGGTCCTTACACCATTACTAAGGCTATGGGAGACAATGCATTTGAGCTCAGCATTCCCCCATTCCTTGGCCTGCACCCAGTGTTCAATGTGGACCGCCTTCGGCCATACTTTCCACCATTGCTAGACACATCCGACATTGCAGAACAGCTCAAACCCACAGAATTAAATCCAGATTGCATGGAACAAGCTGCAACTGATCGGATCATGGACACACAGATCAAGAACACTCGCCAACAGAATATCCAACTGTATCGAGTTGTCAAAGCAGGCCAACTCCTTCAGCAGGGCAAGTGGCTCACCAGGGAACAAGTTCAGCAGAATTTGCTCATCTCATGGAGGAGCTCAACGCAATGGGGACCATTGCTTCCTAAGGGGGGAGGAATGATCCAGGTGGATATTGGTGGCCACCTGCCAAGTCCACCTGGACCCCCACCATTGTCTTTCTCAGCATTTTCAGTTTCCTTAATTGTAGCACAACTTACTATTTTTAGCAGTTTTTCGGGTCCTGAACTTTCGGAGCCGTTTTGAGGCCCTAAACGACGTTTTTTGGGGAATCCGGGGGCAACACAGTTCCATGGAATGGACTGGTGTTGCCCGTTCCAACAATGATAGTGCTCGGATAGATCTTTCTAATGAGCTATTGTACGCGTCAAACGGAGATCATATGCCAAAGTTACGACCCCGGGAAGTTGATGTACCAACTTACCCCAAACGGGGCCCACAGTTTGGCGTTTCATCTCCTAGGGTTAGGTTTTGGAATGTGAAGGGTTTTCCATTGTTTCTCAACAATAAATAGGCCTTCGAGCCTCATTGTAACACAGTTCAGAGGCATGTAGCCATCACATCTCTTCTCAGAGATAAGCTACCATCGCCCTAGCTAGTTTATTTCCATTTCTGGTTGTAAGCATATTTCAGTATTTTCCATTAATGAAATGAAGTATTATTTCCGCTGCATCTTTGTGTATATGGTTATCTCTGTAATTTGTTGCGTTCCTGTTTAAATCTGGATCAGTGGTATCAGAGCGGTCTGCTTTTTCTCTGTTTTTCTTTGCATGTCCCCAACAAGGTCGGGATATAAGGAGTTAGGGCTTGAACTGGTTGAACCTTTGCAAGACCAGCCTCGCAAATCCCGACGGCCTCCCATGGCGGACGAGAAGAAAGACGAGGGGGCAGGAGATCCCATCAAAATCTTGCTCGAAGAAGCCCTCGAGCGACAACGGAACGCGATGATGGACAGCTTTTCCCAGATCCTTCAGCGGCTACCCAGAAGCAACGCATCGGCTTCCAGCAGCTACTCTGGAAACGCCACACCCTTTAAGGTACAAGTTAATTTTGAAATCCCCATATTCGAGGGTCAGATAGACGCAGATGCCGTAGATAAATGGTTAAATCTGCTAGAGGGTTATTTTTCTGTTCATGAATTTTCGAGTCGGGAAAAGATTGTTTTTCTCTCCTCAAAGCAGCCCCCCACGTCAAGGACTGGTGGGAAACCTACTGCGAGCAGAAGGATGAAAGTACTGGCTCACTATTTTCAGCCGCACCCACCTGGGATTCGTTCCGGGATGCCATCAAGGAGCAGTACTACCCTGTCGGAAGCTATGAGGATGAATACATAAAGTGGACCACGCTGCGGCAGGGAAGGGACCAAGACGTGCCGGAGTTCACCAATCTTTTCCATACCCTTCGCACAAAGTTGGGTATCAAGGATTCGGAGCAACATTTGATACTCAAATACCGTGGCTGCCTGCACAAGTACATCCAGGAAGAAATACAATTCCTAAACATCCCCTCGCTCGGCGCAGCATACCGGTATGCCGTCAAGGTCGAGCAGAAGTTTAAACAAAAGAAGCGAGACTTTGGATCTGCGAATCCAAAGCAGGGGAAAGGTGCCCCTAAACCACAGAACAAAGGACAAAGCCAAGGCGGGACAGCCCAAGACAACCAGCCGAAGCTGCAAGCAAAGAACAGCACCACGAAGCCGAGAAAGGACACTGGAAAATGGTGCGAGTTCCATAAGAGCTCCACTCACAACACAAGTGAGTGTCGGGCCAAGCAGTCACTGGTGGCTGAGCTAAAGGTTTCAGAATCAGATGCATGTTCCGACTCTGAGTCAGAACCCGATAAGGGGTATGAAAAAGGGAAGCAGATCATTGATGCGGATCCCAGCGCCACTGTTGCTACCGCAAAGATCCAGAAAAATGAACCCGAAGATCCAGAGGAGGAGGAGCGTCTCTTCCACTCCCAGATGTGGGTAAAGGGCTCCCCGATACAGTTCATTGTTGATAGCGGGAGTCAAAAGAACCTCATTTCGGCAGAGGTCGTGAAGCGGTTGGGCTTACCGACCACAGCACATCCACAACCATACACCATTGGGTGGCTTCACCAAGGACGAGATCTTCGCGTGAGCCAGCAGTGTCGCCTTCCATACAACATCAAGCCCTTCACGGATGAGGTATTGTGTGACATTGCTCCCCTTGAAGTTTGTGATGTATTACTAGGACAACCATACTTGTGGAAGCGACATGCTGTGTATGAATCAAGGCCCCGTGCTGTTATTATTACATTGGGAAATAAGTTGTTCAGGATACCAGAGGTAGCACCACCTGCCGCCATCTCTTTGATTACTGCAAAACAATGCAGTAAGATCATTTCCAAAACCAGGAAATTTGTTTTCCTGATGATACGCCCTCAAGGAAAGAAGAAGACAGTGGCCGCGGCCTCCAAACGGGGCCCCTCTGCACGACAACTACAGATGGACAAGATTGTGGAGGAGTACGAGGACATCTTCACCTCCCCGGCAGGGGTTCCTCTGCACTGTCAAGTCAAGCACTCCATCGATCTGACCCCAGGTGCGCCGCTACCCAATGGACCAATTTATCGGCGCTCCGTTCTGGAGAACAATGAAATCAAGAGGCAGATTCAGGAGCTCCTGCAGAAAGGTCACATCCGTCCGAGTTCATCGCCCTGTGGGAGCCCGATCGTGTTGGTACAGAAGAAGGATGGGACGTGGAGACTCTGTATTGACTATCGGGCGCTGAACAAGATCACTGTCCGTAATAGGTACCCGATCCCGCGGATTGATGACCTCCTAGACCAACTAAAGGGGGCGAAATATTTCAGCAAGATCGATCTGAAGTCAGGATATCACCAGGTACCAATCGAACCCTCAGATGTGTGGAAGACTGCCTTCAAATCCAAGGAGGGCCTCTTCGAATGGTTGGTCATGCCTTTCGGATTGACGAATGCTCCTGCAACCTTTATGAGGCTAATGGATGACATCTTGCGGCCATTCACCAACTCCTTTGTAGTAGTATACTTGGATGACATTCTGATCTTCAGCCAGAGTTGGGAAGAGCACCTCCACCACATCCGACAGGTTCTCCAAACACTGCGGCAACACAAGCTATGTGCCAATTTGGAGAAATGCACTTTTGGCATGACCCAGGTTCAGTATCTGGGATACATCATTGATGAACAGGGGGTGCATGTCGATCCAGCCAAGATCCAAGTCATTCGGGATTGGCCCTCTCCAACCACTCTAACAGAGCTCCGCAGCTTTCTAGGTCTTGCCAACTTCTACCGCAGGTTTGTGTTGGGGTTTTCTCATATTTCTTGGCCCTTGAGTCAAGTCACCAAGGGCGGGGCGAAAGCAAAATTCTTTTGGTCTGAATCTCAACAGAAGGCATTCAGGGAGTTGAAGGATCGCCTCTGCACGGCACCAGTGCTCGCGTTACCAGATTTACAACAACCATTTGAGGTCGAGACAGATGCCTCTGACTATGCTATTGGGGCAGTCCTTACTCAACATGGACATCCAGTGGCATATCACAGTGAAACACTTTCAGACACAGTCCGGAAGTACCCCACTTATGATAAAGAGATGTATTCCATTGTACAGGCCTGCCGACAATGGAAGCATTACATTTTGGGGAAGGAAACGGTCATCCACACAGACCACCGACCTCTGCAGTTCATACAGACCCAAGGGAAATTGCAGAATGATCGCCATCAGAAGTGGTCTACATACCTGCAACAGTTTCACTTGAATATCAAGTATAAAAAGGGCAGCACCAATAATGTTGCAGATTGCCTCAGTCGACCACCGATCATGGCGCTAACCACCGTGCTCAACTCTTGCGGGCACGAGACTTCTGATTGGCCACTTCTCTACAAAAGCGACCCAGAATTCGGCCACACATACCAGACACTCTTGGAGGGTCGGCAGGTTGCAGATTTTCACCTCCAGGATGCCCTATTATGCCACCTCGGTCACCTTTGTGTTCCTTCAAGCGAGCGTGCCAAGATGATTTGGGAAGCACACTACAGTCGGGCTGCTGGGCATTTCGGGGTCGAGAAAACAGTGGCAGTACTGCAAAATTATTTCTATTGGCCGAATCTTCGACAGGATGTTGGGAAGTACATCCGATCATGTACTGCCTGTGCCATTGCCAAACCGACCATTAAGAAGCACGGCCTCTATACCCCGTTGCCTACCCCTAGTCGACCTTGGGAATCCATCTCCATGGATTACATGTCAGGCCTTCCTTCCACTAAGCATGGAAATGACTGTGTTTTTGTGGTCGTCGACAGGTTCTCGAAGATGGCCATTATGGTGGCCTGCAAGAAGAATATCACAGCAGAAGCCACTGCTAAACTCTTCTTTGAACGAGTGTGGGTGCACTTTGGGATCCCACAGTCTATCATCTCAGATCGGGACAGTCGGTTTCTCAGCACATTTTGGTCCAGTCTCTGGTCAATGCTGGACACCAAACTCACGAAGTCCACAGCCTTCCATCCTCAAACTGATGGCCAGACAGAGGTTGTCAATAGGATGATTGTGCACATTCTGCGCATGTATAACTCAAAGCATCCACGCACATGGGACGAGAGCCTCCCCTATGTTCAGCACAGCTACAACCGAGCTCTTCACAGCTCCACTGGCCATAGCCCTTTTCAGGTGGGTTTGGGATTCCAGCCACTATGCCCCATTGATGTGGCCATGCCACTTGCAGCTACTCACATGAATTCAGCTCATGTCCAGTCCGAAACAGATAAGGCCACCAGCTTCATTGAGCGCATCCAACATATTCGCCAGCAGGTCCATGACATTCTTGAGAAATCAAATGCCAAGTACAAGCAGCGACATGATCAACATCGGGTGCCACACAAGTTTCAGGTGGGCGACAAAGTCTGGTTGCATTTGCAAAAGGAACGCCTTACTGGAGCCTATCGGAAATTGAGACCACTTCGATATGGTCCTTACACCATTACTAAGGCTATGGGAGACAATGCATTTGAGCTCAGCATTCCCCCATTCCTTGGCCTGCACCCAGTGTTCAATGTGGACCGCCTTCGGCCATACTTTCCACCATTGCTAGACACATCCGACATTGCAGAACAGCTCAAACCCACAGAATTAAATCCAGATTGCATGGAACAAGCTGCAACTGATCGGATCATGGACACACAGATCAAGAACACTCGCCAACAGAATATCCAACTGTATCGAGTTGTCAAAGCAGGCCAACTCCTTCAGCAGGGCAAGTGGCTCACCAGGGAACAAGTTCAGCAGAAGTTTCCTCATCTCATGGAGGAGCTCAACGCAATGGGGACCATTGCTTCCTAAGGGGGGAGGAATGATCCAGGTGGATATTGGTGGCCACCTGCCAAGTCCACCTGGACCCCCACCATTGTCTTTCTCAGCATTTTCAGTTTCCTTAATTGTAGCACAACTTACTATTTTTAGCAGTTTTTCGGGTCCTGAACTTCCGGAGCCGTTTTGAGGCCCTAAACGACGTTTTTTGGGGAATCCCGGGGCAACACGGGTCCATGGAATGGACCGATGTTGCCCGTTCCAACAATGATAGTGCTCGGATAGATCTTTCTAATGAGCTATTGTACGCGTCAAACGGAGATCATATGCCAAAGTTACGACCCCGGGAAGTTGATGTACCAACTTACCCCCAAACGGGGCCCACAGTTTGGCGTTTCATCTCCCAGGGTTAGGTTTTGGAATGTGAAGGGCTTTCCATTGTTTCTCAACAATAAATAGGCCTTCAAGCCTCATTGTAACACAGTTTAGAGGCATGTAGCCATCACATCTCTTCTCAGAGATAAGCTACCATCGCCCTAGCTAGTTTATTTCCATTTCTGGTTGTAAGCATATTTCAGTATTTTCCATTAATGAAATGAAGTATTATTTCCGCTGCATCTTTGTGTACATGGTTATCTCTATAATTTGTTGCGTTCCTGTTTAAATCCGGATCAAAACATGAGCATAATACTTCATGCACAAATCCCCTTAATATCATTCCACAATGTACATCAGCATGCACCATGTAGACAACAGTGCAAGATTTGAATGAAATGTTGCCACTAGCATTAATATATGTATAAAATCACTTCATCTATTCCCTACAAGTACATATTTTTGCATATATTCTTATGTAGATCTCTTATTCAAGGATTGCTACCATAATACGTGGTCATGGTAGAAACTTTTGATGATATAGAAGCATCTCAAAACAATAATTTTTTATTAACTAGAGATAGGATTTTGTGAAAGAATGTTTTCCATGTTGTTGTAGATTGCACTGATAGGAAAAACATATCTGTTCACTCTTATTGTTCGAGCAAGCTAGCAACAATCTCTATGAAATTGGTGAAGGCATGAATACTCCAAGTCTCACAAGAAAAGTTAATGTCAATGATGCAAAATTAGTACCTTCCTTGGCAATGAAGGGGAGAAAAATAGATCAGGTTGTAGCAGTCCATTATTTGCGAAGAAAAATGATTCTATGGGAGAAATAGAGTATGGGATTTTAAGACCTCTTGGACTAATGTTGGATCACAAAAGAAACCACACCATTCATAGAAATAGGGCTTGAAAATTCACGAGCTACCTATAACCACCATTGACCAAGTCCACCAACTACAGCTTAATATCATATACCCTATGAATAAGATAAAAATTTGATAACTAGCATAAAATATAACTCCAAAACATAATTAAAATGAAACAGATGCATTTAATTAATCTGATTGTGTGCCAAATTAAAATTTTTAGAAGGTATACTGAAGATAATTAGAAGTAGATTTTAGTTGGATGCCTTTGTGGAAAATGTCCTCATAGACATGCATGTCAAATGTTGAACTATAGAGAAGGCGTGGTAATTTTTTTACAAAACGTGGTTTGATGGAACTCTATCATTGCTTGATATTCACATAATTGACATGCTCTTGAGGCTCACAAACTCTGAAAATACACAAAATAAAGGTGTTGGGCTAAAATCCAAAATGTTTTATATGGTTCTTCATGTGTGCCACTTTGGCAACTCTAGAATAGGGCACAAAGATCCATGAAAGAATCAAGGGAATGATTTTGAGATGAATATGCTTGTTTGGATTTCCTTTATAAGCATGTAAATGAAATGGGGAACCATATAAATTACAAGTAATATGTTTGACAAAATCCCATAGCAAAACATTGTCTCATCAAATGTGATTATTTCTAGATATAATAAAAATGGGTAGGGTATCTATGCACTAAAGTATTTCAAATCAATTTTAGCTGTAGCGAAAAACCCACATGAGAAGAACATTCTCAGTATCTTTATTGCATGTTCTAACTTGGGACCTAGAACATGATATAGAGATTCATGTTTAAATAATCAAGTGGATTTTAGTAAAATTTATTTGTAATGGGAACTCTTATATACATGCATGAAAAATGTGGAAGCATAGATAGGATGCAATATTTATTTGATTAAAAGTAGCTAGCACATCTCACTACTTGGAAAACCATGATTGCAAGTTGCAACATATGCCTTGTATGCACAAGGTAATGATTCTCTCAAACTTTTTGAGCAAATGAAATGCTTAGGTATGTACTATGAACTCAAAACATGTTCAATTTATGTTTTCCCACATATGGCTATCTCGCCCTAGGGCATGAAGAAAGTGGTATTCACATTGTATGTGCTATATCTAAGGAAGCACGCCAAGTATTTGGAGAAATGCATTGAAGGGACTTGGGTCGGATTGGTTTGAGTCATAACCAGTGTTGTGTCTCAGAGATAATGATAGGCGAACTATGATTAAGTGGTTAAAACTTAATTCATAGCACCTTAGCTACTTAAAATAAAGTACAAAACCTATCAAAGGCATGTTTTCATGTGAATGAAATCAATGGAATTAATTAGTTCATTCACACCAAAGAATAATTATTCCATCCTATACCCAAAAGAAAACCCTACTAGTATTAAGCGAATTTGGTGCAATAGATAACCTCTGCTCAAGCATTATTTCAACATCTATGATTACATATTTTACTTGTTTTAGTTAGGATTAGTTTTACAACTTCAAAATGTTGCTATACTGTCACAAAATAAGGATCTTAGTTTCTCGGTGCTAACTTCTCTAATAAACATTAGAAATACAATAGGAAGAGCTTAGTGTTTCAGAATTTATTGCAAACTTTCTTCAAAGTGAGCACTAATGCCATGAGTATTGGAAATGAAAATTTATACATTCATTAATTCATTAACCAACATTTTGATAAGAAAAAATCGTTTAAAATGTATATAGCCAAAAGAGTCCTCCAATATAGAAATTCATCAATTTGTTCTAAACAAAACTAGCCCATAAGCACAAACACAAACTCAATTTTTAGTTTATTTAGGACAAATTATCTATAATCCCCAAAAACTACAACATGTCAAGGACCATACTCATTGCAAGGCTAAATAGAAGGCATGAACATGTTGCAAATTAAGTTTTCACATCTTCACCCAAAAAGGAGTCACTAGGAAAAACATTGCAAGTCTAAGATTAGCCATGTTATCCTTTCCACGCTACCAGCAAAATATTGCCAAGATCATAAAACCCTAGGTCGAAAAACCCTTATCTCTTATGATGTGCTAAAATACTTCCTAATTACTTTCTAGCGTCCTCTCTTAGCAACGAATATGGATTCCCAGATTATTAAGCTAATTTTAATGACAAAAATTGCATGTTTTAAAGTTGAACCTAATAATTTCTTGTGGAAAATAAATCAAAAGGTAAAATATTACCTCTCAGGTTTATTTAGAAAAAAAGAATTAACTCCTTTTGACACAAATAAATCCTCAAATATTTGGATTATGTGTATCCAAAGCAAAAAAATATCTCATAACTAGTCGTTGAACTTCAATGAAGAAACAAAACACTACCATGGAATGCAAAACAAAAATCCACACAACATCCATGTTTATCCCAAGAAATTATCAATGCAAATGCATAAATAACTTAGGAGGTCACGATTTACATAATTTTTCATCTATGACTGATGTGGAGAAGCTTGTGGGCCGTCATGTGTAAGGATCTCATAGGTGTTAGTGTTATCGGGAAATCTTGTGTCTATTCAAAGCTGCTAGTCCCACTAAGACGGGTAGCTATCTTAGAAACAAACAGATTAAAGTTACTTGTTTTTCCTTTACGAGAGAGAGATGGGAAAGAAGCAAAAAGTACCAACCGTAGTCTTCTGCGTGGCTCCTTGCTTGCTTCCTTTCCCCTTTGACAGAATCTCGCCACTGCTTCCTTACTTGTCCTGCTTCAAAGAGCACCTGTAGATTCACAGCAGCATAATACCATCAAAGCATAGAGATCTTTCACTGTAAACAATATAGGATCAGATATATATTGACCATACTAATGCATGTACCAACACAATATTCAGAGATACACAAGAATATGGACGAAAACTCAAATAGCTTTATTAGTAAAAGTAGTAGAAGAGAGCATTACAACCACTTGGTCTGACCCAGCGCCATCCTCCCAGATTGAAAGCCCTCTTCACCTCACACAAAGCAAGATCACCCAACAATGTCTTCAAAGAGAAAACAAAACACTATCATGGAATGCAAAACAAAAATCCACACAACATCCATGTTTATCCCAAGAAATTATCAATGCAGATGCATAAATAACTTAGGAGGTCATGATTTACATAATTTTTCATCTATGACTGATGTGGAGAAGCTTTTGGGCCGTCATGTGTAAGGATCTCATAGGTGTTAGTGTTATCGGGAAATCTTGTGTCTATTCAGAGCTGCTAGTCCCACTAAGACGGGTAGCTATCTTAGAAACAAACAGATTAAAGTTACTTGTTTTTCCTTTATGAGAGAGAGATAGGAAAGAAGCAGAGAGTACCAACATTAGTCTTCCGCTTGGCTCCTTTCTTGTTTCCTTTCCCCTTTGACAGAATCTCGCCACTGCTTCCTTACTTGTCCTGCTTCAAAGAGCACCTATAGATTCACAGCAACATAATACCATCAAAGCATAGAGATCTTTCACTATAAACAATATAGGATCAGATATATATTGACCATACAAATGCATGTACCAACACAATATTCAGAGATACACAAGAATATGGAGGAAAGCTCAAATAGATTTATTAGTAAAAGTAGTAGAAGAGAGGATTACAACCACTTGGTCTGACCTAGTGCCATCCTCCCAGATTGAAAGCCCTCTTCACCTCACACAAAGCAAGATCACCCAACAATGTCTTCAAAGAGAAACTAGTAGCACCTCTTTGCAAATTACCCAATTCCAACCCTTGGATCTCTTGGATGAGGGATCCATTTATAGATATTTGCAGGGGGGTGAGTCAGCTTCTGGGATTTTGATTAGTGTTATCTCTCTGATAGTTCTTAGTTCCACATGGAGATTTTAGATCTCTTACTCATCCCTGGGCGAACTAAGAGAGGCAAGTGTCAAATGAGCAGTTTCTAGAAGATTCTCTAGGTTTCCACCTAGCAAATTTCTTGTGCCATTTGTCTGCTCTCACTCATTCCACCCTACAGAAGGGCTTTTCAGTATGCATCGCACTTTTTGCATGTGGCAGGTGAGATGCATTGCACCCTTTGCATTGGGCAGTCTGTATGGTCCTGCTTTGACCAGTCCTGAGTGGTTTTTCATGGAAAACTTTTGGGAGATGATGTAATCAGCTGACCTTGCTCCTTTATGGTATGAAACAACACTTTTAGAGACTTAGATGCCCTTGGTTTATGGACATATGTGATTGGGGTTGCAGTGCCCAAATATGTCTATAACAGTTGTCCCCTAAAGCATGAGGTCGTAAATCTTTTGATGTCGGGTGAAATGATTTATAATGAGGATCCAAGGTTTTTCACACTGGAAGGTGACCTGTAATAAGATACAATAAAATACATTATCTTCATAATATTTTCATGATCTAGATGAGGTGAGAATTCCCATGCTCAGCTTGATAAATTCATTTTCATGTACATACGACAAACAATTGTCTGTGTGTAGACTAATGATTCTGGTAGAGCCATCATCCCTTACTTTGGATGATTATCTGTGCAGCAATGATGTACATTTGATGTCTTTATTTTCCTGATTATATCGTAGCCCAAATGATCCGGGGTCTTCAAAACTCATTCAATCTTCGCCCGAAAGTACAAGTCGATCCATGTGAAAAGATGTTTTGATGTCGAACATGGAAGGATATCGTCTGATTACCGACCAATGATGTAAGTTGTTAACAGATGCGAGAGGAATCACCGATAATGATGATAACCCTCAAGGTACTGCAGTACAATTCATGTGGTTTGAATGCATGAGTTGATGTCAAACACCATGCAAAGTCTTTTAGTCGAAGGCCATTAATGTAAACCTGTCGCCGGAAGTGAGAAACTTGCCATTGAGGCATGCAAGCTTCAAAGTACTGAAAGGGTTGTTCCTGGGTCGGCTTCTTGGATAATGAGCTGATGTCGACAAGAAGTGACCCATCATAGGAGGGCATTAATGGATCCCACATCTACGACATGGAACGGAGCAAATGATTTTGTAGAGGTGAAAATGATCTGATGATATAAGGCTTAGGGTGGCGGTCATGAAAGAATGAAGCGTGAAGGTATTGTAGCGGATGAGACACAAGCTGGGTAGGTGAATTATCTGAGCGTCTTCTCTTGAACATATCAGTGACACTAAAATGGATTAGTAGCTCTAACCCCAAAAGTGGATGGTACGGTGGACCAATGGCGATATGACTGGTGAACAGAATAACCCAACCCAACTCAATCATGGTGATGGAGTGAAAGTGTCATGTTCAAGAGTGGCCTGCTACCAATAAAGTTTCTTCAAGTTTTCTTCCCAATTTTCCCTAGTCATTTATGACCAGTACCTCTTTATTTTTGTCAAGCTTGAGGAGGATAACATATGCTATGTTTTAATGAGCCTAGCAACAATGAAACTTGCTCTTGTCTGAATGGACAAGTTTGTCGCTATTGTTTTAACGAGCTTAACGACAAGGATAACTCGGTCCTTTTCAATTTTAGAGAGTCTGAAAAGAGACAAAAAGAAAACTCCAATATTCCTTTTTCATAGTATAATCCCTTAAGTCTGAAAAAGTATAAAACAATGCGAAAGGGATGAATTTTTTATAGTTTTAACAAGCCGAATAAGACAAACGCTCAATCTTTTTGTGTAATAATCCCTCAGGTCCAAAAATATTAAAATCTAGAGGAGGGATAGCACTTCCAATCACTTTAACGAGTTGGAGAGGCTAATTGCTCGGCAATATTTTCATATTTTACGAGTCAGATGAAAAGAGCTTAAACGAGACTCGTTTTCTGAGGAAAAAGTGATGTTTTCAGATAGCAGCTAGTTCCAAGTAAGGTTTGGAACTTTCCAATCACGACAGTGTAAAAAGGTGGCTAATAGGATCACTCGTCGCAGCTATTCCTCAAAAGGGGTAAATAATCAAATGGAGGCGAATGATCGGCAACAACAGAGTGGAGGTGATGGTAAGAACAAGACCAAGGCTCAAAAGTTGATGATAATGCATTCACAATGGTTATTTACCAGAGGTTGGTTCATTTTTTAATGAGCTTAAACTCTGGTGGAACATATGCTCATTGCTAAATTTAATTTTTAACGAGCTTGAACTTCGCGTAAAACTGCTCGTGGCCTGGTTCATTTTTTTTAATGAGCTTGGGCCATGCGAAAACATATGCTTAGATTCGGTTTCATGTTTACAAAAGCTTGAAATGAAAAACTAAGCTTGTTATAAGTTCGCATGCCCCCAACATAAAGACGCAAATCGAGGTGCATGCCCCCCAAGCTTCATTGCATTCAACGTGGTGGTTGAAATGAAGGTTTACCTTCGAGATCTTTGAAAGACTCGACTTGGAAAGGGAGTTGTTTCATTTTTTAATGAGGTTGACACAATAAAAGAACTATCCTCATTACTCCTTGTTTCATTTTTTAACGAGGTCGACACGAGATAAGAACCGTCCTTGGAATCCAACGTATTTACAGTATTTGATAGAAAATCAAAAACTGAAGGATGATTAAGGTTGCTAGAATAATCTTCGTGGTAATTCGGAAGATGGGAACGATGGTGGTAATCTTCCCATGGTGCCTCTCCTATCATCATTAACTGAATTATTCCTTCGTCTATAGAATGTATATCCCACCAAGGATTTGAAGAGATACCATATTCCTTAGACCTATCTATCCAAACACTCGATGAGTGTTGATTTGGGTTTTCCCCCCAGGCCAAGAAAATTCATTGCTACAATATTTCTAAAATGGTGATGATCCATGGTGAAAAAATGTTCAGGAATCTTCGGAATCTAGAAGATATCATATCGTAGGTTCCCACCGTGGCCACTTCCGCTAGATTGTTTGGAGGTGGTAGGGCAAAAGTACCCATCAATGTAGGGTCTTTTAGTAGGCCTATTCCGATATTTTGAAGTGATTGAGGGCTTTTGTGGATCATCGAAATGCTTCCCGTAACTTGTGGACCGTTGGGGAGAAACGTTTGTTGGTCAACGATTGTAATTCCTCCTTGAAAAGGAAATGCAATCTTTCTGAAGTATGTCGACAAAATAGCAGCCATAGCATATATCTAGGGCCTTCCCAGTAGGATGTTGTAATCGAGGTTTCTGTCGATAACTTCAACATCAATTTCTACCGTCTTGCCCCTCAGTTCGACTTGCAAGTTACTTAATATCCCCTATGGGGTATACATTCATCCATCAAATGCTTTTAACATCGTTGACGATCACGACAAGGGTGGAGAGCCTAAAGTTTTCCAGCAACTCATTGACATAATACATGTAGACACCGCCTCATCAATAATTGTTCGATGAATAGTTTTGCTGAGGGCTTTCACTTCAATAAGGAAAGCAAGTTGAGCCAGTAACTGATGTTCATATCCTTTATGATTAAAGGCCACAATATTGGAATCTGCTGAGTCAATCCCACCTATTGCTGATAATAGAGCCTGCTTCTAGGAGGGGCAATTTTGTAGTACCTCAAGTGTCATCATAGCGGACGGCGATTGGGCCAAGTCCTCTACTATATTATAATGTTGTGTTGCTCTGGCACGAGGATTAAATGTTGATTTGTGTACTACTCCCTTTGGCGACTTTATCGTTAGCTTAGGAATGATGGGTGGCACAACTTCGATCGAAGTTGTTGTCGAACTAATAGGTTGATCATTAGCCTTGTTGTTCGACAGCTGTGGATTCCCGTAATCTTTATTCCTTGTCGATATCAAAGCATCATTTTGCTGCTTTGAAACAGAAAACATAAGCACTTGGGATGGGGAAGCATTATCACTAGCAACCAGATTGGTTCCTGGGTTTGGAAATGGATCAGTCAATACCAACGAGGTTTTTGAACTCTTTAAGAATTTCCTAAGCTCAACTTTATGTGGACAATCTTTCATCCAGCATGAGAGTCTTTTTTTGATTTAGGGGGAGGAGGAACAAAGAATTTTGGTTTAGGAGCATCAGGGATTTTGTCGTAGAGCATGGCAGACTGAGTATAGATCAAGTCCAGATATTGCGCACGAGTAATGACATGCTCTTTAGTGACGACTCCTCCCTTTGCCACATCTTCTGTAATAGAAGGTTACAATGACTTAATAAACCATTCAGCTAACAACTAATCAGAAACATATGTTTTTACCATTCTACGACGATGTCGCCACTCATGAATATGATTAGATATGTGAGTGGTCGTCGTTTGTTTGAAATTGGTAAGAAGCTATGTTCCTGTTTCGTAGCTTATGGGTAACTGAAAATGGGTTAAAAAGGTTGTGGCTAGGGTGCTGAAGTTATCAAATGAAGCTCTAGGAAATTCGATATACCATTTTGCTACCGAACCAGTCAACATTCGCTGAAAAAGGAAAAGCCTAATCGAATCATCATTAAGAGTGTTGGATGAACACCACAGATGAAAGGTCATCACGTGATTTCATGATCCAGGTGGATGTTGGTGGCCACCCACCTATCCCATTTGGACCCCCACAACTATCTCTTTCAGCTTTTTTAGTTTCCTAAATTGTAGCACAGTTTACTATTTTTAGCAGTTTTTCGGGTTCTGAACTTCAGGAGCCGTTTTGAGGCCCTAAACGACGTTTTTTGGGGAATCTGGGCATCATAGGTCCATGGACCGATGTTGCCTCCCAAAGTGGTAGTGCTCGGATAGATCTTTCTAACGAGCTATTGTACGCGTCAAACAGAGATCGTATGCCAAAGTTACGACCCCGGGAAATTCATGTACCAATTTACCCAAACGGGGCCCACAATTTGGCGTTTCATCTTCTAGGGTTAGGTTTTGGAATGTTAAGGGTTTTCCATTGTTTCTCAACAATAAATAGCCCTTCGAGCCTCATTGTAACACAGTTCAGAACAGTTCAGAGGCATGTAGCCACCACATCTCTTCTCAAAGATAAGCTACCATCGCCCTAGCTGGTTTATTTCCATTATTGTTTGTAAGCATATTTTAGTGTTTTACATTAATGAAGTGAAGTATTATTTCCACTGCATATCTATGTTTATCGTTATCTCTGTGTTTTATTGCGTTCCTGTTCAAATCTGGATCAGTGGTATCAGAGCGGTCTGCTTTTTCTCTGTTTTTCTTTGCATGTCCCCAACGAGGTTGGGATATAAGGAGTTAGGGCTTGAACTGGTCGAACCTTTGCAAGACCAGCCTCACAAATCCTAATGGCCTCCCATGGCAGATGAGAAGAAAGACGAGGGAGCAGGAGATCCTATCAAAATCTTGCTCGAAGAAGCCCTCGAGTGACAACGGAACGCGATGATGGACAGCTTTGCCTAGATCCTTCAGCGGCTACCCAAAAGTGACGCATCGGCTTCCAGCAGCTACTCTGGAAATGCCACGCCCTTTAAGGTACATGTTAATTTTGAAATCCCCATCTTCGAGGGTCAAATAGACGCAGATGCCATAGATAAATGGTTAAATCTGCTAGAGGGTTATTTTTCTGTTCATGAATTTTCAAGTCGGGAAAATATTGCTTTCGCTCTTCTCAAAGTAGCCCCCCACGTCAAGGACTAGTGGGAAACATACTGCGAGCAGAAGGACGAAAGTACAGGCTCACTGTTTTCAGCCGCACCCACTTGGAATGACTTCTGGGATGCCATCAAGGAGCAGTACTACCCTGTCAAAAGCTATGAGGACAAATACATCAAATGGACCACATTGCGGCAGGGACGAGACCAAGATGTGCCGAAGTTCACAAACATTTTTCATGCCCTTCGCACATAGTTGGGTATCAAAGATTCTGAGCTACATCTGGTACTCAAATACCGTGGCTGCCTACATAAATACATCCAGGAAGAGATGGAGTTATTGAACATCTCCTCACTCGGCACAGCATATCGATACACTGTCAAAATCGAGCAAAAGTTCAAATAGAAGAAGCGAGACTTTGGATCTGCAAATCCAAAGCCCAAAGGACAAAGCCAAGGCGGGGTGACCCAAGGCAACCCGTCAAAGCCGCATGAAAAGAACAACACCACGAAGCCAAAGAAGGACACAGGAAAGTGGTGTGAGTTCCACAAGAGTCCCACTCATAACACAAGTGAGTGCCGGACCAAGTAGTCGTTGGTGGCCGAGTTGAAGGCTTCTGAATCAGATGCATGTTCCGACCCTGAACCAGAACCCGACAAGGGGAATGGTAAAGGGAAGAAGATCATTGATGCGGATCCCAGTGCCACTGTTGCCACCGCCAAGATCCAGAAGAATGAGCCCGAAGACCCAGAGGAGGGGGAGCGCCTTTTCCACTCACAAATGTGGGTGAAGGGTTCGCCGCTACAATTCATTGTCGACAGTGGCAGCCAAAAGAACCTTGTTTCAGCAGAGAGGTCATGAAGCGGTTGTGCCTACCGACTACACCACACCCGTAGCCGTACAGTATCGGGTGGCTTCATGAAGGATGAGATCTCAAAGTTCGCCAGTAGTGTCGCCTTACCTACAGCATCAAGCCTTTCACAGACGAGGTATTGTGTGATGTTACACCTCTGGATGTTTGCGATGTACTATTAGGCCAGCCATACTTGTGGAGGCGACATGTTATGTATGAGTCAAGGCCTCGCGCTGTCATTATTTCTTTGGGTGATTCATTATACAGGATACCGGAGGTAGCCCCACCTACCGCCACCTCTTTGATCACTACTAAGAAAGGCAGCAAGCTCATCTCCCAGACCAGGAAATTCATCTATCTGGCTCACTCCCAAATTAAGGGGAAGATTGTTGCTACATCTATGACCCTCGCAAAAGGTTCCTCCATGCAGCAGCAGCAGCAAAGGGATACGGTCATGATAGAACACATGAACAACTTCTACTCACTCACAAGGGTACCAACCAAGTTTTAGGTGGGCGACAAAGTTTGGTTACATCTGCAGAAAGAATGCCTTACAAGATCCCATCAGAAGCTCCGACCACTCGGACATGGTCCTTACACTAGTACCAAGGCTATGGGCAACAATGCTTTGAAGCACAACATTCCTCCATTCCTTCACTTGCACTGAGTGTTCAATGTGGACCATCGTCGACCATGCTTCGCACCATTTCTGGTCACATCAGAGATTACAGAACAGCTCACCAGAGACCCAGCTCAGCAGAAGCTTCCTCATCTCAGGGACGAACTCAACGCAATGGGGACAATTGGTTCCTAAGGGGGGAGGAATGATCCAGGTGGATGTTGGTGGCCACCCACCTATCCCATTTGGACCCCCACAACTGTCTCTTTCAGCTTTTTTAGTTTCCTAAATTGTAGCACAGTTTACTACTTTTAGCAGTTTTCCAGGTCCTGAACTTCCAGAGCCGTTTTGAGGCCCTAAACGACATTTTTTGGGGAATCTGGGACAACATGGGTCCATGGACCGATGTTGCCTCCCAAAGTGGTAGTGCTCGGATAGATCTTTCTAACGAGCTATTGTACGCATGAAACGGAGATCGTATGCCAAAGTTACGACCCCCGGAAATTGATGTACCAATTTACCCAAACGGGGCCCACAATTTGGCGTTTCATCTTCTAGGGTTAGGTTTTGGAATGTTAAGGGTTTTCCATTGTTTCTCAACAATAAATAGGCCTTCGAGCCTCATTGTAATATAGTTCAGAACAGTTCAGAGGCATGTAGCCACCACATCTCTTCTCAGAGATAAGCTACCATCGCCCTAGCTGGTTTATTTCCATTGCTGTTTGTAAGCATATTTCAGTGTTTTACATTAATGAAGTGAAGTATTATTTCCGCTGCATATCTATGTTTATGGTTATCTCTGTGTTTTATTGAGTTCCTGTTTAAATCCGGATCATTTCATGGGTCTTCACCCAGATTTCCATTAAATTTAGGAATATCTGGCAGAAGTTTATGAGGAATTGCTAGCCACCAAGGGGCATAAGCAATTGGATCGTTCGTTAGCCGATTTAGATCCGGTAACTCTAAAGTTGCCACAAAAGGCAACTGTTGATTCAGGTTCGGTGAAGCATACCCAGGATAAGATGGGATTGCCTCAGCATTGGGTCTTTGCATACCAGCATAATGCATTTGATGCTGATAACTTTGGTAAGGTTGATGGGTATAACCATTATGATATGTTTGATGTTGACCATTTTGAATATACGGCTGCCCGTTACTCGCAAAGATTTGTTGCTCAGATCCTTAGTAAGATTGTTGGAATTGCGGTTGTTGATATTGTACCAGCCATGGTTGTGAAACCATTTGTTGTTTTCCAATACTGACTGTTTGACCAAGATGAGGGGTAATAGTACCCATTTTGGCCTGGGTCACTCCAGTTAAGGAGCCACTAATCAGCCATTGCGGTTGCATCGTAGAGACAAGAGGTTGTTGTATTATGACCTAAGAAAATTGAGGTTGGCATACAACAGGCAATGATTGTACTTGCGACACCGTCACAATAGCCAGTGTAGTGAGGATATTTGACGCAGGTAGACTTTGTTGCATTAAGTATACAACTCTTGGTTGTTGAGGTAGTATTGGCACCCAACCGCTGGATGTAATTCCAGCATGACCTGAATTCTGATGCGAACTCTCGTATGGTTGTTCCTCCGGAGGGAACAATGAAAGGGCATACTGCCCCCCATATGGCGGCAATCCAGGGCCCAGAGGAAGGATTTGCCTTTGGGAGCTGGGCTGCCCAAAGTGATACTGTTGTGAAGGATCAATTTGTTCAGACTCAACATAAGAGATTCCAGATAGTATTCGGGACGAAAAAACGGGAACAGACCATACTGTCTAAACAGTCCTTGGATGGACTCCATCTAGCAGTTGAGAGCTAGTTGGGACAAATGGTACACCAGCGAACATCGTTGGAGTAGCAGCAGGAGGTTCCGCCGCTGCTGCATCGGATGGCATAGTCCTAGATGTCGACGGTTGTTCAGACATATCTAGTCTATCCAAGAGATTTCCTAGCAATTCTACAGGAACTTGCGATGAAGGGAGACTAACTTCTTTTGAAGAAGGATATAGGGTGATCCCAACTCCAAAATGCAATGGAGTACTAGGTGGAGGATCCTCCACAATCACTTCTATAGCAATCAATCTAGGTGGAAGAGGTAGACCGTCAGGTCCGTAAAATATTTCTGGTGCCAATGAAGGTATAGACTCTACAGCGATAGATGTTTGCGGAATAACACATTCTGAATCAGCTGTAGATGGAGCCGGTTCAGGAATAGAAGTGTTTACCATTACACTAGGATCAGTTCTAATGTCCTCTTGTCACTGCGGAACTTATTTTGCAAAGGCAAGGATACCAGAAATGGTTGGAGTAACTGGAGTCCCTGAGGATGTTGGAACACAAGTTCCAAGAAAACCAGGGGACTTTGATCTGGTTAAATGAGTTTGCTTTATCCGAAATAGTTTCATTTCTGGAGTCAAAGATGGTTGACTCGTCAATCTCCGCGAACGACGGGGTTTTGATTGAATTTCTTCCATGATTGCGGATTATTCGATCAACTCAAAATAAGAGGGAAAAATGTTATTCTGAATTAAATGAATTTTAGATGCTTTGACACAACTTGCTTTTTCAATTTTTAAGAGTCGAGAAAAATCTAAAGATGACTCTAGTCGCCTTCGATTTTTAATGAGCCTGAAGTGACAAGTGCTCAGATGGAGCTTTTCCTTTAAGTAGCCTAAAAAGGAACGAAAGAGACTACTCTGGAAATCTAGACAGAGGGATTACCAAACCAATCGCAAAACTGCAGAATACTTTTTCCGGTACAGTAGTCAATCTTCCCGAATGTTGTGTTCAACGCATTGTGATCAATAGGGCGGCAGACATAGCTTCCTAAGGATAAAGGATATAGCCTATTGTGGTCTCCCAATATATACTCGATGGTACATGGGAGCACAAGTCCGTACTGGCACTTGTTGTCTCAAAGAGGAGGAATCACCCAACCTACGATGAAAGCGATAGTTACCAGGCTTTACGACACCGAAATACGTCTCTAGCCTAGACTTCTAAATGTTGTGCGTTAGGTTCCAAAGCGTTTTTATGTTCATTGAATTTATTTTATAGTTGATCAGTCTTAGGAAGTTTGCCTTTCAAGTTCATTGCATGATGTAGATATACAATTCTTAAAATGCAACCTAAGATGATAAACATTTGTCTAATCTTCTTTTTGCAATGAAAATCCTAGCTACTAAGGAAAGAGAAATGAAATCCTTTCAAAATAGAGTAGAGAGCACACACTAGATGCACTGTCCTAAATCAAAATCAACAAGCAGTCTAAATTCAAATGCACGTGCATGTATTTGTTTTCTGCTTTCTTAATGTATGAATGACAAAAAGAACGCTAAATAAAAATCTGAATTATTTCTTCTTTCAAATTGATGGTACTAATGATTTTCTTTTCAAAAACGACAGGAAGGCAAGACGGCAAATTGTGATTTTGAATTCAAACTGCTTTCGACAGTTGAAATTCTTATAAATTCAGATCAAATACAAGAGTAATAGTGTAATCGACTATCAAAAAGAGAAGTATTCTTTTCTTTGACTGAAAATGACACTTGCGACACTTCCAAATCAAAAGACGACAGTTCAATTAAGCTACTTATTTGTAAAAGAGAAATGTGAATGGTGCACAATACATAAAAACATTCACAATTATTTGTACAATGGAGGTTGGATGATGCAAAGAAAGTGGGTTTCAATAGTGGTCTACTGATCACTGACAACAAAACTCTTGAATAAAACTGAAGAGAGCGAAGAAAAAACCAAAATCTGGAAGCAAAATTAGCCTTTTCTGATCATCGCACCTGTAACACAGGGAAACAGGGATGCATCTCACCTATAGCACATGGGAGGTGCGATGCATCTAGATTTCCTAGAAGAAAGGGTGCAATGGTACAAGGACGAGACTTTACTTGGTTTTTGGTCACAGTTTGCAACTCAGTTCAGGGATTTAGGCCGAGCAAATGATAGTCAGTAAATATCAATCACACTGACTGATCTAATGAGGTTACTTGAGCCACCACCAGGGCAATTACGATGTTTGCAAATCAATTGCTCAGTTTATAAACAAACCTGGAGATTGACTGAAGCAGTGTTGATCTACTTTGCACTTGCATAGAAAATGCAGTTCGAAGGCTAGTTTGCTTAACTTCAGGCTCCATCTATGGTTTATGAATCAAACAAATAGAGACGAGCAATCAAACTAATCGCTCCCCAGCGAAGTCGCAATTTTGTTATCGAGAAATCTAGTGCCTGTTCAGAGCTGCTAGTCCCACTAAGATGGGTAGCTATCTTAGAAACAAACAGATTAAAGTTACTTGTTTTTCCTTTGCGAGAGAGAGATGGGAAAGAAGCAGAGAGTAACAACCCTAGTCTTCCGCTTGGATCCTTGCTTGTTTCCTTTCCCCTTTGACAGAATCTCGCCAGTGCTTCCTTACCTGTCCCGCTTCAGAGAGCACCTGTAGATTTACAGTAGCATAATACCATCAAAGCATAGAGATCTTTCAGTGTAAACAATATAGGATCAGATATATATTGACCATACAAATGCATGTACCAACACAATATTCAGAGATACACAATAATATGGAGGAAAACTCAAATAGCTTTATTAGTAAAAGTAGTAAAAGAGTGGATTACAACCACTTGGTCTGACCCAGCGCCATCCTCCCAGCTTGAAAGCCCTCTTCACCTCACACAAAGCAAGATCACCCAACAATGTCTTCAAAGAGAAACCAGCAACACCTCTTTGCAAATTACCCAATTCCAACCCTTGGATCTCTTGGATGAGCGATCCATTTATAGATATTTGCAGGTGGGTGAGTCAGCTTCTGCAATTTTGATTAGTGTCATCTCTCTGATATTTCTTAGTTCCACATGGGGATTTTAGATCTCTTACTCATCCCTGGGTGAACTCAGAGAAGCAAGTGTCAAATGAGCAGTTTCTAGAAGATTCTTTGGGTTTCAGCCTAGCAAACTGCTTGTGCCATTTGTCTGCTCTCACTCATCGCACCCTACAGAAGGGATTTTGATGCAGGAGCATGTGACTCAGAGGGGAAAAATCTTCCAAATTATTCAAAAAATCCAAAAAAATCTACAGGCAAGGGAGTGGGGTCCTTTAGCCTGCAATTTCTATGTTTTTTTTAGTTAAAAGATAGAATAAAATCTAGCAATAAAACATGCTATTTATGCTCAGCTGTAACAAAGCTTTTCAAGCTTTAAATCATTCTGTAAAGCATGCTTTTCTTTGTATCGGATAAGGACCGAGAAGGCCTATCCTTAGTTATAAATAAAGAGGCAGCGAAGCTCTCGAGGAGGAGAGAAGAGAGGAGCGAGTGCCAAGCATTATTATTGAAACTTTTCTCTCAGCGTTCTTAATCCAATGGGTTCTGGTAATATGTATGCATAATTTATCACTTTGTGTATTGACAGTGTGAAATTGTTTTACTGTTTCCGCTTGATACACCTGCTGTGTAAACTGGCATTTGGTCGTTTTCCTTTTCATTTATGTGTCCGCAGGCCCTTAATTACATTTTATAAGTTTCGCATATATTTCAGTTTACTTTAAAGATTCATACATTAAGCGGCACTGTAGCGGACGTCAAATACTATTTATATTGGTTCATAACCCATCGGGTCCGAACCAAATATCGCGTCGGAAGGGAGAGAGGCCTTAACATTGCGAAAGCTCCGATATCCCAGAGCTGATTTGTTATAGAGTTTGGTTTATAATCTTTTCGGGTCCGAAAGGAACCCTCGGCACAGTTAAGTTGGCGAGCTCCGAAATCCGGAGCCAAAATATAATATATCACAGTTAATGATTTCGGCGGGTCCGTAAGGTCCATTGTGTTAACAACCCGCCGACAGAAATCGCCAAAAAGGCTGGACCCAAAATTCCTATAGAACTGCTCAGAAAGGGGTCATCGGGTCCACCATTTCGGAGGTGGAAGGGATGTCAATTGTGGCGACCGCCGATAACGGGACCCGGCGAAGTTATTAAAGACTGTATATAAAATATCGGGTCCGCAAGCTTTGCTTTAGCGATTGCGATACATATCGGACCCGAATTCAATATAGAGATGGTAGAATAAGGATATCGGGTCTATGGCATATCGAGCATTGCTCCATATAATCCGCCAATATACCAAAGGGATAGCGAGCACCGATATAAGGAAGAGGGGAAATATAAAAGCGCGACTGTGTGTGTGTTAAAGTAATTCTTTAGAATTACTACCCGATAGATTATATTGTGTAAGTCCTCCATTTGCAAAGCGATCGCCGATAGAGTTGGGGGTATAACCCTTCTTATAAGACCTCCGATAGTGTGTTGGCATAATTCTTTGAGAATTACTACCGATACAGATAAAGCCACTGTTTTTCAAATTTGGAATTGGAGGGATAATGAAACTATCAGTTAATGACTGATACTAAAGAAGGACCAGAAAGGGAAGTTGATCAAGACATAGAAGAACTTGCTGGCAGATTAGGGAGATTGTCTCTAATGCCTGCAACCCTGCCATCAGATTTTCAGTATGCATCACACTCTTTGCATGTGGCAGGTGAGATGCATCGCACCCTTTGCACTAGGTAGTCTGTATGGTCTTGCTTTGACCAGTTTTGAGTGGTTTTTCATGGAAAACTTTTGGGAGATGATGTAATCAGCTGACCTTGCTCCTTTAGGGTATGAAACAACACTTTTAGGGACTTACAAAGCCCTTGGTTTATGGACATATGTGATTGGGGTTGTAGTGCCCAAGTATGTCTATAACAGTTAGGATGCCCTAACTAGCTACAAATGTTATAGCACAGGCTTGGTCACTCGTGGAATGTTGGACGGAAGTGTGAGAGTGGACCAAGTGTTAGCGTGGATTAGGCACTTATGGTCTATTGGAGGATAGTATGTTAGTGTCCAAATTGAAGCCTGGTGAGCAACACCTTAATCGAGAAAGGTAGTTTTGAGAGAGGTAGTTAATGATCTCAAGGATCTGATCAACCAGCAGCTGTTTGTGGAGTGCAAGACTTGTGTGTGGATAAGGACCTTTACAATAGAAGATGGGAAGTCCTCCTAGCTCACGATCATTGTGGGAGATGGAAATCTTGCAGTGATAGGTGGAATCCCTCCCTGCGCTATGTTGGTCTTCATAGGTGGCATGTAGTAAGATCATAGTGGGTGGAATTCCTTGAGTAGCTGAGGAGTAGCAATGGCCAGTTGAGAGTTTTTCACAAGTCGAGCTCTGAACAACTTGATAGGAGTCTCTATGTGTTGTGGCCTTGATGGACTAAGGAACAAGTAGTAAGCTAATTGGACAACCAAGATTCAGTGGCTAGATGGACTTGGATAATTGATAAAGGCAAGAGTTTTAGATCAGAAGCTGAAGGACTAGGTAGGTACAAGCTACGACTAAGGGGAGATAAGAGAGTCAACCTCATCAGCGAGATGATTAGAGTATCTTGCTCAGGGTAGATTGGATGTCGATGTACTAACACCAAACCCCAATTTTTATCTTGTACTAGTGCATGTATGAGGGTCATTATCCCTGGTATAGGAGCCCTGGACTATTGTATTATATCTTTTATAATATAACTAAGTTTGGTTAGAAATTGTAAAAATGTGTCTATATTATGTGCATGTGTGATTTACTCTTTTATATTCCGTTGTGCAAAGTGGTATCATTGAGATTCTTGGTTTGGTAGTGTAAGAAATTTTAAGATTATATCCTAGATCCAAGGCCATGGAAATTTGATAGTTGTATGTGTGCTCTAAAATGAATTTGATGAAATTATTTATTCTTTCAATGTTTTCATTTGGTGCAATATATACATTTGCAGGTATAATGGTTTTTTTTTCAACATGCAATGTTGAAATTTTTTATTCAATTTGGTCTTTTGTATAAGTGAAATGATTCTTAACCACAATATTTTTTCTGTAATATGTTAGAATTCCATGTAAATGGTATAAATGTATGTTGTCATATTTGCTTGAAAGCAATGGATTAAATGGAGGTGATTTTTCTTTTGACTCCTCGAAACAAATAATGTCATCACTGATTAAATCATAGTGAGCAATGATATCTTCAAAATGCAATGGTACCTTTCGTTTAATCCTTTTATATGGCCTCGTTACATGCATATCAATTGAGTTTCTATGTTTTTCATTACAAAGGTACCCATCCCATTTGTTTAAGGGATTTTTGTCCTCTATAACATCCCATATCACCATTTCTTTGGGTGGCTCCTTGCACTTTTCTTTGACCCTTAATATAACACCTTTGTTGTCCGCCAACTTATTTATTGGAAATGTAACCAAACAGTGTATAGACTTATCCCCAATTCTGCATATCTCACAATTTCCATCTATCTCTTCTACAAAAACACCAAAATCCATTTCACCTAGTGTTTCACCCTCAACAATGTCATCCTCGCGGACATTAACTAGCATTCCTTTGGCAATGCACATGCTTGTTCCCATGCATTCATGTGTAATAGAAACCTTTGCACATAATAATCTAACCCTATCTTTGGGAATATTTATGGCATGATCATGATGGTGAGGCTCCAAATCTGATTCTTGCCAAATCTCATAAAATTCTAATGCACCCCCAAGTGTATGCTCAAATCCTATTGGATGTGGTAGAGGAGCATTATATTTTAACACCTTTTCAATTTTAACCACTATGTGTCCTTTCTTTACCATCTTTCCATGCACTTTATGCCCAAGCTCTCTATTGAATATGGAGCCCTCACCCACCTTCACTCCATGTTGCAGAAGATTTACCTTGTCTCCAATAGAATATGTAGAAGAAACATTTGTACCTATAAACAAATGTAAATAAGTTTAGTATTTACTCAAAAAAAAGATTTATTATAGTATCAATAATATATAACACATGCTTCAATATTTTGATTTACCTATGTGGTGTCTCAAATCCACAAGCTTCCATGGATGTATATCCCCTTCATTAACATCGTCATCAATCAAACATGGTTGAGTGACATCAATTATCGAAATTGCAACATAACCAGCATTAACCCTTTCTCCAACATAATAAGTTCTAGACTCTACAGATTCGATCCTTGCTAGCCCAATGACTTGATCATTAATAAGGAGATCAACATAGTCCCATTTTTCCAAAATTATATTTTCCATTGTAGCTTGTATCAATTCTGTAACAATAATTAAATCGTAACTTGTAATTAAAAGGATGAACTGTGTAAAGTGTGACTTTATATTTTCCCAAAAACACACAACTTATGAAAAAGTAATATAGATGCAAAAAATAAAATAGTATGGTAGTCATACTGTATGTAATGAAACATTGTTTCCTCAAATGAAAGTTAACAATCAATATTATTCCTTCTACTACAAACGTAAGCATGTTGCTAGAAGCAACATTACATCATCAAATAAATCTAGCACATGTTAGATTTCCTTCTAGCACAAACACAAACACATTGCCAATAACAATATTCTAAGGTGAAGGAAATCCACCACATGCTAAATTTCCTTCTAACGTAAATAGAAGCATATTACTCACAGAAACATTTCAAAATAAATTATGTCTTACACATTCCAGAGTTTATTGTAGCACAAACACAATCAAATTGCCAAAAACAACATTGCAGTGTAGAAGATATCTAGGATACACTTGATTTACTTCTAACACAAACAAAAGCACATTGCCAACAATAACATTGTAGGGCAAAAAAAATCCAACAAAATCCAACAACTTCTATCACGAACACAATCACATTTCCAATAACAATGTCACAAGGTAAAATAAATTTAACGTGTGCTAGCTTTACCTGTACCATAAATACAATCACACTACGAAAAACAACATTTTATGCAAGAAGAAATATAGTGCATGCTATATTTCCTTCTAACACAAACAAAACCACATTACCAAGGTGAAGGAGATCTAACACGTGTTATATTTCCTTGTATAATAAACAACCAAATTGAGAAAAACAATATTGCATAGAAAAGGAAACCTAGCACAACTTCTAGCCCAAACAAAAGCACAACATTTCCAATAACATTACCAAGGTGATGGAAATATAACACTTGCTAGATTTCCTTTTATCATAAACAAACAAATTGACAACAACAATATTCCAAAGCAAAAGAAATCTAGCGTAGTTTCTAGCCCAAAGACAAGCACATTTCCAATAAAAATATTGCAAGGTGAAAGAAATTTAACGCATGTTAGCTTTACATGTGGCACAAATACAATCATACTACCAACAACAACATTGCATGCCAAAAGAAATTTATTGCATGTTATGTTTATTTTTAAAACAAATCAACAAAGTGTAATGGTGATTCTCTCTTGTGAAGACCCATATGAAAAGTGGTGTAATGCTGATAAGACCAATGCAGCTACTGCCAGGATACCTACTCACCTTTCCCTTTATCTTACAAAAAACTCCCAGGTGTGAAATCCTTTTTCTGCCAAGTGTTGCTTGTCAAAGGGGAAAGTACTGAATAATTTTTCCTGCTAGAATACATTTCTTTGGGGAAAACAAGGTGGAAAACATGAAGCCTCATCTCCTTACCAAGAAAGTAAGGCTAACTAGGCCTAATTGATATCCATTCCTAATGAACTATATTAGTGGAAAAATTTGTTGTTTTCACTATGATTGGTAATGTACCTTGAAAGACACATGTGCTATCATCTTCATAATGTTAATAGTTACACATCCATGACATCTCTGGTTCTTCCAACTTCTATGACATAATCAATGTAGTTGAAGCCTTTGATATTTATGGATCCAATGTTCTTAGAAGAATGTGGCAGGCTTAAAAGTTAGTGTCCAAGCTGTTACTCACCTTTATGACAAGCTGACCAACTAGTTTTCCTATTCTAGATTACTCTTAAGATCTCCTTACATGCCACAAACAAAAGAAGGTATTGTAAATACAATCTCTCTTTGTTTCTAAAGTAAAACAATCTCTGTTTAATGACAAAAGATATTTTTTTGTTATTTTTGGAACAGTTGCCTTGAGAACATTGCCAGACAAATCATAATACATGAAGAGTTTATATACTCTCAAAATCTTCCAAGATCACGTAATCACAATTGAGCCTCAGCAACTATACAGTTATGAGGTAGCCTAACCCATATTCATGTAATTAATTTTCCTTTAGATGATTACATAATAAACAACTATACAGACAAATATGCATTCTATTGACAAGAATCTATATACCCCTATCAAGGTCTTACAAGGAAAGGAACATTTGTACCAGGAAGATCCACCTGAAGAAATCAATTCTTGTTGGCTCAACCAACAGAGGTCATTGTGCAATCTGCAGGTACCAAGCAATAATCCCACACAACAGTGTCTAGGTTTTGCTAGCATCTTATTAAAAAAAGTTTCATTTCTCCCCATGTAGGTTGACCATACCAATGTAAAGTTTCATTGTTCAAAAGTTTAGGGCCTCATTGGTAAAACCATGCATGTCATATTCAGTTACTATGGCATACTCTGAGGTAGAATCAATAATAAATTTTGTGCATCGATAGATTTTTTGCATTTTCTAGCTAAGTAAAGGCACCAACACCACAATTGTTATGAATGACCTAGCAAGTCTCAAGAGAGAGCCTCTTTTGTCTCATCTCTATATCAATCCATGAATTGGTGGAGATCCTAACAACCTTCTCTTTTAATCACTCAAGCTAGACCAAATTGACAAGTTGTATTCCTACCTAACCAAACATTTTCCATGTTTTTGCTTCCTCATAAAAAGATATCACTCTAGGAGATTTCTTGATGCAAAATGTACCTCTCGGCAGACTATGTTAACAACTTGTTTTAGGATATCAACCCACTAGCCTCTATTCTGTGGTGACTTTTCAAACCCAATAGCTCCTCCATAAGATTACTCTCATATTGAATCTAAAACCATTTAACTATGATTAATTGGTAGCACATGAAAATTGCAAGGAAGGGTCACAGTTTCAGGTTTGGACCATTTAGTCAGGTTTATAGCTTAAATGGAAATTTCATTCTTCGAGTTAAACTATCTTTGACATATATGATATAACTAACCTAGTCTATTTTTATGTCACTACTACAACAATCCATGAAATGTGCATGCAAGGTCTAAAATCAATGATTAACTTGGCTTCCATAATAATGTTCCACATTTTAATGGGCTTCCCAAAAGATTGCATTGTGTTTATATAGTGCTTCATGCATCTCTAGTAAAGCCTAAAGTCTAGATGTTAATTGTCAAATGTTGCTTATGAATGCGTAGATAAGATTGGTGTATTTCATATATTCTCATGCATCTGTAGTAAAAACTAAGGCTAGTATCCAAATGTGCTTGTCAGATGTTGCTTATGAATGCATAGATAACATTTGTGTATTTCATATATTCTCATTACAATATTGAATTCTAGATCTAACTCTTCAATGGTCCATGGATTAAGTTTAACTCGTTGAGGTATCTCTTACAACGGGCCAGTATCTTGAGCACTGAGGAATCAAATGAGCTTGCAGCTGACTTTATCTCTATAGAGGTTACAACTTTTCACATATTAAAAAAATATGTCAATATATGGCAAGATCTTCTCTGTGTTGGGTGGTGGAAGGAGTAAAAATCCATTAGCATCAGAAGACACAAGGTACAGTAGACAATGAAGATCACTAGTTTTTCTATCTTACTGATGCAGAGACCCAGTTGTGGCCATAGAAGTTCAACAGTTAAATTTAGACTCGTCATTATAATAACACTTCCATCATGATATCTATAAGTGGGTACCTAATCATCCTTTCCCTCGTTAAGTGAGGAAGCAAGAGAGCACAAGTCCTGAAGTAACCTAAGAAATGTAGCACTAGAAATTTGACTTGAAAGAAGCATGGCTTCTGCCTAAGCAAAAACACTGGAGTTCATTCACTGCAACCTTGCGCAACCTTTTTCTTATAGCATTTGGCATTTTGGTTATGAAAATATGTCAACAGGGAGGTGCCAGTTTGACTAACTTAATCAATACATCTACATCATGAGAATATACAAGGTCTAACAACCCTTCACATGCCAACAAGGATTATAACAATATAAACTCTGTTCAAGGAACACTGAGCAACATTGTTCATAAAATTGCATTTCTCACCTCAGCACAACAACAAAACTGAATCATCTCTGTGGTGTACACTTGCGCTGAGGAAGCCAAAAACACACATAAAGATGCATCCTAAATAGATGTGCTATTACCTTCCGTTCATCCAATGAAGGTGGGTTGGTCCTCAGAATTGTTTTGACATTGCATGAAGAGAAGGCTGGTACTTTTCCTCTAAATTTTGTATCTTTCAGCCTATTTGGAAAGGAGAAAAATTAAATAGTTATAGGAATTAGTTTGGATATTGGGTTTTGTTGTTTAGAACTATCAAGTGATATGTGTTCTCCAAAACATAAGTAGAAGAAGGCCTGTCTGGGAGACTGGTTTTGATAAATTCACAAGGTATTATTTCTATCTATTAGGAATCACATCCTCAAGTGCTTGAGAATAAATAGTAGGACAGTTAGATGGATAAGTAGGTCTAATTTACATAACCTCACCCAGAATCTCACTCAAATCTCACACAAGGTATAGTAGACAATTAAGATGACCAGGTTTTTTATCTTACTGATGCAGAGACCAAGTTGTTGCCATAGAAGTTAAACAACTAAATTTAGACTCATGATTATAATAAAACTTTCATCATGATATATATAAGCTGGCACCTAATCATCCTTTCCCTCGTTAAGTGAGGAGGAAAGAGAGCACAAGTTCTGAAGTACCGTGAGAAATCTAGCACTAAAAATTTGACTTGAAAGAAGAATGGCTTCTACCTAAAAAAACACTGGAGTTCACTCACTGAAACCTTGCTCAACCTTTTTTTATAGAATTTGGAAATTGGGGAATGAAAATATGTCGACAAGGAGGTGCCAGTTTCACTAACTTAATCAATACATCTACATCATGAGAATATACAAGGTCTGACAAACATTCACATGCCAACAAGGATTATAACAATCTAAACTATGTTCGAGGAACACTGAGTAGCATTATTCGTAAAATCCCATTTCTCACCTTAGCACAAACACAAAACTGAATCATCACTGTGGTGTACGCTTGTGCTGAAGAAGCCACATATGCACATAAAGATGCACCCTAAATAGACGTGCTAATACCTTCCGTTCATCCAATGAAGGTGTGTTGGCCCTTAGAGTTGTTTTGAGATTTCATGAAGAGAAGGCTGGTACATTGCCTCTGAATTTAGGATCATTCAGCCTATTTGGAAAGAAGAAATATTAAAGAGGTATAGGAATGAGTTTGGCTATTGGGTTTTGATGTTTAGAACGATGAGGTGATATCTGTTCTCCAAAACATAAGTAGAAGAAGACCTGTCTAGGAGACTGATTTTAATAAATTCACAAGGTATTATTTCCATCCATTAGGAATCACATCCTTAGGTTCTTGACAATAAATAATAGCACAGTCAACTGGATAAGCAGGTCTAATTTACAGAATCTCACTCAAATATGCTAGTATCATTTCCATGATTTAAATAATGAATGGAGGAGTCTTAATACTCACATTCACTTAACATAAAAGCGACTAAGATGGTTAGAGGATAATACCACATGACTCTCAAGCAATATGTGTTCTATTGATTAAATTTGTATACCCCTATCAAGGTCTTGCAATGCAAGGGCATCGATTGAGAAGAGTCTATATACTCGACACAAAATATTCCATGTTCTCAGAGTTGCAGTTGAGCCTAAACAACTGTACATTTGTGAGGCATTTAAACTTGTATTCTTGTAACTCTATTTTTTCTTCATATGATTAGATACTAAGCAACTATACAAAGTCAAACAACCTCTACATTCCAATAAGAAGACTATATATCACCCTCTCCAAGTCTTGCAAGGAAAGGGCATACGTTGAGAAGAGTTTATATACTCTCAAAAACATCCAAGATCACATAATCACAATTGAGACTGAGCAACTATACAATTATAAGGCAGACTAACCCATATTCCTGTACTCTATTTTCCTACATGAAAAACTGATAAATAGAGGAAATGAATATTTTTTGAATATTTCCACCATTGATACAACCCATATGCAGTTCTAGGCAGGTAGAAACCATGTTTCTACCCCAAAACATCAACCATATGATAAGTATGATGAAGATCATGCTTTCCTTACTGATAATTTGAATCCTGAATACACTTTTGAGGTCACAAAAATACAGTTCAATAAACTAATCCTATTTTCACAAACACTAAAAGTAAGAGAGCTGTAGACTTTCATGGTAATACACTTGGCACCTCAACATTTCATTGTGAGTTTGAGTAGGAGTAATGTAACCCCCATGTTGCACTTTGATGTTGATCATGATTGTGTAGAAAATAAATGGAAGTAATCATGGTTTCCTAGAGTTTGAGGTCAATAAACTTTTTCAAAGACAGCAAAGCAATAATGTGACCATTATGATTATATGAATAAAGAAAAAATTAGTTCAATCCTAAAATTTCCTATATCATGGGATTTGACAGTCCTACTATTTTTTATGCCTACGATCTGAATTTATTCCTCAAGAAAGACTGAATGCAACAATGTCTTCCTTTTACTGTCAATACTCATTTGGAACAGAAAGTTATTGACATATGTGATAGATATTCCTTGGTAGGCGAACAAAGGGTATGTTATAAACACACAATTATTGGAGCTTTCAGTCATACAAATCCATTTCCACCTATAGATAGCTCTATTGTTGATAATAACAAATTTGGATAGCCCCAGAAGATTGATTAATCCTATAATGAAATCGTCGATGACATATACAACTATAGTGCTGAGAATGAAAACGATGCGAAGAAAATCATTGGTGAAGAATACAGGCTTGACCAAATAAAATTTCTCTCTAGACCACATCAAATGCAAATATGTTCTCTTCTGCATGAACATGTGGACAACCATTCATGCACTAGATTTTTAAAAGGAAATGTAGACAACAAACCTCTAAAAAATCCACATGAAGTCAATGCTCAAGCACAATTTTGGGGCCTGGAAAAGGTGCACCCTGGAATGATCGATGATATAGGTCAAAATGATCTTGAAACAAGTAAGAGGACATTTTATCAACGTAGTCATAAACAAGATCTAGTTGCACTGACCACTCAGCTTATGGGGTTTAGGGTTTGATGGTGATACAAACATCGTTATGAATTGTTGTGTTGTGTCTATGTATCAATTTCGGGGCATTATATTTCACAAACATACTTTAAGACGTTACTTATAGTGGACCACTATAAAACAATCATGTTCCATCTTTCTAATTCCCTTCACTGTGTGTTCAAGTTTTGAATGAGAAATGACTTTTTGTGGGTATTATTGGTCTGTTGGATCAATAGAAATTGCATTGGATATTCTATCGAGTTCAAATAGATTCATTGGAATCATCCTCATTACAGATGATAGACTAAAGCTCTATGGACCAGACTACCATCTACTACTTATTTTTCTTACCCCTAGGATCTATAATTGCAATGTATATCTACCATGCATTTTGGGTATTCTCTACTTTACAATAGTGATTTCGATACTATGATTTGTCATCCCTGCATGTGACATTATTTGATGTATGGATTCTCCATATCCACTGTCTGGTTTCTTCTGAATATTTTTGTCACTGTATATGTTGGTCTGGCTTTCTATTCAGGACAGTGGCATCATTGTAATCCCAAACTAAAGTATTGATATCTGTACTTTAGCACATTGGCATCTCAGTGAATCAATTATCACGATGGTATGGCAACTCAGAGACCTTGTTGAAGGTGTCATCATTGTTAGGTTTAGTCTCTGATTAGCTAGCATTGCATATAGTCTCATCACACTTGTAATTATGTATAGATAAGTTTGGATACTTGTCAAATATATATAGTTAAAATCTTGAACCAGTGATGATAGATATGTTACAACTCATTTGACCGAGACAGTGTTATGTAGTAGTCTTGTTCACAAATGACATTGTGAACAAGCCTAATTCACATCTAGGAAGCTAGATTCATGAGATTTTGTAATTTGTATATTTTTGACGAACTTTTGATGACAACTAATTGAATAAGAGCAAGGATCGGGTGCAAGAAGGACCATTTGAAGTCAAGCTCTATTCTTTGCGGATCCTTCTCTCAGTACTATTATGCTTAGAATATATATATTTAGTAAACTGACCAATATTGGCATTAACAATCAGCACCAAAAGAATAATTCACTGTTCTCTCTAAAATCAAATATAGCCTTAAGGAACTTTAAAAGATTTGGCAAGCAAACAAACTTTCAAAGGGCTTATGGGCTTATAGCTTATTTTATTCTTTTAACGGTTGAGCTCATTTGAAAGTGGTTCTCCATATGTCGTAAATTCTGGACTCTGAAGTAGTCAAGGGTTATACTCCATTTGTCACATTTCAACCCTCCAAGAAAGTTCAAAATTACTGGTAATGCATCAAGATTAAAAGAGAAGGCCCAACCCTCCACACAATGTGACTTAACTATGTTTTCGACATTACTCACTAATCTGCCACATTGCTTGTTAGGTCCCTATGATATTAGTGATCCCCCCATTACTATTGTTGTTGAATCCCTTATTATTATTATTGTGCCCCTATTGTCCCCATATTGTTATTATTGTGCCCCATAGAATCCCTCTATTTTTATTTTTGTGCCTTTATATTATTATTGTTAGGTTGGCTTGGTTATATTGTGACTTGTACACTCCTATATATAGAAAGGAGGTTTTGTCATTTGAATCATCTAAGAATTATTCATTTGTGTAATGTAAAGGAGGTTTCCACCTCAAAGAGGCTTATTTATAAGGCATTTATCTATCTTTTCTATCTTTTGTGAGTTGGTTTCATAACATTTGGTATCAGAGCTTTGGATTATAGGGTTTCACTGCTCCCAATAGGCCATCGTGACATTTTTGCTATAACATTTTTATGCGATGTTTCAGAAGATTAAAAAAAAAACCATTTGGGCTGAAATAGTTTTGAACTTCGGGTCCAAATTTTAGAGCTTTTCTTGCTATATTTGTGGAGATATGACCTGAGGGAGTTGGTGTTTTTGCATACTCCCGAATTACATTCCAAACAGGAGACCTGGGGAAAATCATCATAACTTTTGTTTTGAGCATTAGATTGAAATATTGTAAGAATTTTCAGAAAGAGGATGGCCTTTTGTTTTCTGTATATCAGTTTGAGGTTCTAATGTCGAAATAGTGACACGTGGCATGTCCTACAATTTTTCTCCACTAAACTAGTCTATAATAAGGTGACCATGGGAGATTTTGCGTAACTCTTCCTTGTAGAATCCAATTTTGATCAAACTAATGGCATTTGAAAGAGGACATAGAGGGCTACTGTAGGTCACGAGTTCATAACTGGGAGATCCAAAATTACAAAGCTACATCAGATTCAATATCGAGCTCCTACAAGTGAAAGAAAGGTGTGTATTTTTTAAATTTTTGCATAATCTTGTTTTGAAAAATTAGTTTGAAGGAATTCAAAGGGCATAGTGAAGCATTATTATCGGTACTTGATGCCTCGAAGAAGGAAAACAGAAACACCTAATAAGCAACCTGAAAGCTCTAGCATGACTCATGAAGAAGAGGAATAAATGCAACATGATATATCAATATTACGAAACCAAGTGCAACAAATTTCACTCGCACAAAAGGTAACAGAAAATAAGATGGATGGTTTAAAGAAAGACGTAGAAGCTAAGATGGATGGTTTAAAGTAAAGGCATAGAAGCTAATATGAATGACTTGGAAGCTAATATCAATGGCATGGACGCTAAAATGGATGCTAAGATGAATGGCATGGACGATAAGATGGAAGAATTGAAGATAAATTTGAATAAGTTGCTACAAGAAATGGTCACTAATGGTGAAAGGGTAGTAAAGGAAACTCAATATGAGAACAAAATAAATGTTAATCATGATTTCATAGACTCTAATATTGGATTGAAGACCCACCATGTTCTAAAAATTGATATGAGGAAGTTTTATGGCAAGGATCCCGGAATGTGGATACTACAGATGGAGCAATTTTTCGATCTCCATAATGTGAAAAACACACAAAAGGTATGTATTGCAACTTTATATTTCGAACCAAATCAATTTTTATGGTATCGATGGTTTTTCTGTCGTAAAAAAATTGTCACTTGGGCAATCTCTACGGAAGAAATGATAGCACATTATGAGGATACAAAAAGCAACACCTTTTTTAGCCAATTGATAAATCTCAAACAAAAAGGTTCAATGATGGAGCACATTGAGGACTTCCAAAAATTGAACAAAAGAGTAAAAGATATTCTAGAGGAGCATAGGATTGATGTGTTCATAGGGACTTTAAAGGATAATATCCAACATGATATTCACCTTTGGGAACCTGATTCATTGGAGAAGGCATTCAAGTTAGAAAGAAATATGGAAAGCAAAAATATGGCAACTAGGAAGCCTACCACTCACAACTATAAAGATGGAAGTGTTGCTACCCCTAGCCTTCCACAACCTACAAGGTTGACACCAGAACAATTGGAAGAAAAAATAGCAAAAGGGCTTTGTTACAGTTGTGATATTAAATACACTAAAGGTCATAAGTGTGCTAAGAAGAAATTATTCTACATAGATTTTGAAGAGGAGGAAGAAAAGGAACAAGAAATGTCAAATGAAGAGCATATACTCCAGGAACAAACCTTAGATAAAGAAGAAATGAATCCGACCATATCTTGTAATGCATTGGTTGGAATTACAACTCCTCAAACTATCACGATAGAAGGACATATCAAGGCGAAAAAGGTAATAGTGTTGATTGATTCAGGAAGTACCCATAATTTTATTCATTGTAAGATAGCAAAGGAACTGAATCGCTTCCTACATGTAGCACCAAAGTGCCAAGTGATGGTTGCAAGTGGAGGAACCATAAATTGCTCTGGAAAGTTCCATACTATCAAGTTATCCATGGGAGAATATGTATTGAATAGCCCAATGCTTTCCATTCCAATGGGTGGTGTTGATGTTGTACTGGGAGTCCAATGGCTACAATCCCTGGGTACAATGGCTTTTAATTTTCAAGAACCTTTCATGAAACTTTTTGCGGAAGAAAAGAAGGTTGAATTAAGGGGTATTGCAGGGAAACTAGGAAAGATAATTAGCTCTAATGGTATGACAAAGCTTCTAAGGAAGGAACAATGAGGTGTAATTGCACAATTATGTTTGCTAGAGGTTCCCACGTCGAAATCATCTATTTCTCCAGATCTCCAAAAAGTCTTGGACAATCATTCCAAGGTATTTGAGACTCCCAAAGGTCTCCAACCTATTTGTAATCATGATAACGCTATTCATTTGATTCTAGGATTTGTTACTCCAAACATCAGGCCGTACAGATATCCCTATGCCCAAAAGAGTGAAATTGAATGTATGGTTGCAGAAATGCTAGAGGCTAGTATAATTCAACATAGTCAAAGTTCTTTCTCTGCTCTAGTAGTATTAGTTGAAAAGAAGGATGGATCATGGCACATGTGTCCAGATTATAGGGAGCTCAACAAGCTCACTATTAGAGATAAATTTCCCATTCCTGTCATTGATGAATTTTTGGATGAATTTCATGGATCAATTTACTTCACCAAGTTGGATCTTCATTCAGGATATCATCAAATTAGAATCAAGACTAAAGGCATTCCAAAAACAACATTTAAAACTCATGAGGGTCATTATGAATCTTTGGTCATGCCTTTTGGCCTTACTAATGCACCTTCTACATTTCAAGGTTTGATGAATTCCATTTTCAAACTTTTCCTTAGAAAATTTGTGTTAGTATTTTTTGATGATATACTAATCTACAACATGTCTTGGAAGGATCATGTCCAACATGTTGACATGGTGCTCAAACTATTGGAGGAGAAACAATTATATGAAACAATCTCCAAATGTTACTTTGGAGTACAAGAGGTGGAATATTTGGGTCGTATTGTATTTCATGAAGGTGTTTAGGTAGACCCTAGAAAAATTAAAACCATTAAGGAATGGAAAATCCCCACATCCATAAATTATCTACGAGGATTTCTCAGGTTGACGGGGTATTATCACAAGTTTGTTAAGAATTATGGGATAATAGCAGTATCTCTAACAACATTATTGAAGAAAGATGCATTTTCACGGACTCCAGAAGCAACGAATGCCTTTGAACATATTAAAGAGGTAATGTGCCAAGCACCAGACTTAGCTACACCAGACTTCACAAAAACCTTTATTGCGGAATGTGATGCCTCAGCAAATAGAATGAGTGTTGTTTTAATGGAAGAAGGAAGACCCCTTGCTTTCAAAAGTCATCCAATCAAAGGAAAGTATTTACACAAAGATATTTATGAGAAGGAAATGCTAGAAATACTACATGCACTTAAGAAATGGCGACCATAACTAATGCGAAGACACTTCAAGGTAAAAACAGATCATGATAGACATAAATACTTTTTAGAAAAAATATTATATTCAGAAGAGTAGCAAAAATGGGTCACAAAGATGTTGGGTTATGACTTTGAAATCATCTAAAAAAAAGGCAAGCAAAATGTTGTGGCAGATGCACTCTCAACAAAGGATGAGGATGTCGAAGCATTTCTTTGCGCTATTTCTATTATCCAACCAGATTGGATAAACGAAGCAAGGGATGAATAGAAGAATGGTGAGGAAGTGTGGGCACTCATTCAAAAGATACAACAAGATCCCAGTACATCTAATACATTTATCTGGAAAAATGATTTGTTATGTACAAGGATCAAGTATACCTATGTAATAATTCCCAACTCAAACAAAATATTCTTAGAGAATTGCACACCTCTCCCTTAGGAGGGCACTAAGGATTTCTAAAAACCTACCACAAGGTTAAGAAGGATTTTTTTTTCGCATGCCCTTAAATCAGATATTCAAAATTTTGTCGTGGAATGTTTTGTTTGCCAACAAAATATAGTTGAAACAATTAAGACTCCAGGACTATTACAAAATTTATCCATTCCAAGCCAATGGTGGTGGGAGGTTTCAATGGATTTTATCATAGGTTTACCTATGTCCGAAGGAAAGAGTGTTATCATGGTGGTAGTGGACATACTTACCAAGTATGCACACTTTTGTGCATTATCTCATCCATTTAAAGCGAGTATAGTTTCTACTGCATTTATAGAAACAATTCAAAAGCTACATGGAAACCCAAAGATTATTGTAACTGACAGAGACCCCATTTTCACTAGAAATTTTTGGACAAAATTATTTTCTTGTCTTGGTACTCAGTTAACTCATAGCTCATCTTATCAACCTCAATCGGATGGGCAAACATAGATAGCAAAAAAATGTTTGGAAGGATATCTTCGTTGCTTTGTATCTGATAAACAAACACAATGGGCCAAATGGTTACCTTTGGCGGAATGGTGGTACAACACTTCCTTCCATACTGTAACAAAAATGACCTTATTTATGGCACTTTATGGATATCACCCACCATCCATCACATCATATTTAAGAGAAAATTCTAAGGTTCAAGCAGTGGAAAATCACATCAAGCATCAGCAACAAGTTCTCCAACTCTTAAAGGATAACCTCACCTTGGCACAAAATAGAATGAAACAACAGGCAAATCAACATCGCAATGAAAGAAGTTTTGATGTACTTGATTGGGTATTCCCACAGCTACAGCCATATAAACAAATGTCCCTCAAGAAAGCTAATAAGGATAACAAATTATCACCAAAGTATTATGGTCAATACAAGGTGTTGCAAAAGATAGTTACTATGGCATACAAATTGGAGCTTCATGCAGCTTCTCGAGTCCACCCAATTTTCCATGTTTCATGCTTAAAGAAGGTTAAAGGTGACAAGATTCCAGTTCAGACAATATTGCCAGAACTTGATGAGAAAGAAAAAATCATATTGGAACTTGAAGCAGTCAAAGAAACAAGAACTCGACATCTATGAAATAGATCAATTTCAGAGTATCTCATCAAGTGGAAGAACTTACCCGTTGAATATTCCACATGGGAGGATGAAAATTTTATGCAGAAGCATCTAGAACTACTCAAGCGTTGAGGACAGCACTTTTTTGAAGGAGAGGGGCGTGTTAGGTCCCTATAATATTAGTGATCCGTCCATTACTATTGTCGTTGTATCCCTTATTGTTATTATTGTTCCCCTATTGTGCCCATATTGTTATTATTGTGCCCCATAGAATCCCTCTATTGTTATTTTTGTGCCTTTATATTATTATTGTTAGGTCGGCTTGGTTATATTCTGACCTCGTAGACTCCTATATATAGAAAGGAGGTTTTTTCATCTGAATCATCTAATAATTGTTCATTTGTGTAATGTAAAGGATGTCCCCCCTCGAAGAGGCTTATTTCTAAGGTCTTCATCTATCTTTTCTATCTTTTGTGAGTTGGTTTCATAACATTGCTCAACCGACTTATATTTAAGGTAGAAAGGAAAATAGATCTATTTTCAACCTCTGGTGAAATCCAAGTTCAAAATATAGTAGGTTCAACACTTGTTGAATTTGGGGTTTAAAAAGGGAGTCTCCCACTCTAATTGGTGATCACAAACTCAATATTTGGCACTGTTTTAGTATATTCCCACACATTCAACATTTAATGCCACTTATGGGTTTGGAGTTTTCAATGGAAGATCCTCAATATGACTAGTGACAGCAGCCAAGCCATGAGATAGCATGTGAAGAAGCCTCTCATCCCCCACTCTAAGGGCTTGCAAAATTATACAATTTTGTCCACCTTACAGTTATTTCAAAATTTTCAAAGACACATAAAGCCATTGTCTCTCTACATGTGATAAAGAGGTGTGTCCTTTCTGATGCCTAAGGTCATTATTAGACATATATTATTGGTTCTTGGTCCAAAAAATTGTAAGCCAAGATAAATGGAGAAATCAACAACTTAGCTAAAACCTTTAATGTTGAAAATGAGATGCCATCTTGTTATTGTCTCAATCATGTTAGTATTCAAGACCATAACCTTGATTTTCCCATGATCCAAATACGAGCAAGCTTAGAGAATGTGAAACCACAACAAGAAATCATAGAGTTTAATTAATTGTGGACACTTGTAATATTATGGCAAGACGTATAGGATCAACAAATCAAAAAATCCACACATAATGTAGGTCACGAAGGAAATGGCCAACTCTTCAAAGAAAGCAAGGAACCGTGAGTATGAAGAATCAAATGTTGTTTTTGATAAGACAAAGAAGCGTTATCTTGTATTGGCCCTCTCCTTCAGATTATTTGGGAATCTGGCTTATTGATTGTAGTGCTTCAAGGCACTCCATCAGATAGAAGGGTGCACTCTCTAGTTTGTTAGAGATGGAAACAATTGTGGGATTATAATTGGAGCCGATGCCACCTATACTGAAAAGGGTGTAGAGAATGTTACCCCTCAATTGAATGAGGGTAAATCAATTCATTTATAGAATCTCTTTTATGTACATGATCGCAAGAACAACTTGATGTCCATTTCGACAATGGAAGTAATAGGTTACAGGGTGGCACTCATCTATGGAAAGGTGCATGTTTGAAAATAGAATTTTCAAAGATGTTTTTGATTTCAGAGTTGTATCAAGTTGCAGGAAGTCCACTGGGGACCATGTCCATTGACACATAACACCGGAGGTCTATGAGTCAAATGGTGACAGGGATGCCTGAATTCAAAAAGAGCATGAAAGTACATGTTTGATATCATGTACCGAAGGAAAATCTTATAAGGGAACCATTCCCCTCATGTAGCAGGTCCAAAGGTTTGGAACAACCAGAGGGGTTTGAGATTCATGATCAGGAATCTCACATATGCAGGTGGAAGAAAGCCCTCTATGGCTTGAAGCAAAACTCCTCGGGCATAGTATGAGAGGATTGATAGCTATCAGATGAAGTTGAGATTCACTAAGAGTGAAGCTGATCCAAACCATTGTTTGAAGGTTTTGGATAATAGACCTATCATACCAGCACCTTCCAAGGATGACCTATTTCAAATAGGCGCAGACCCTATCACTTGCAGAAGTAAGAGGGAGTTGGATTTTGAATGTGGAATGGTAAACTGCGAGCCCGTGACTACCTCGAGGATATTAAATTTCAAAAGTTATATGGTGATGATGCCAGACCAGATTTGGGAAATGCCTTTGAGTTAAATAAACTCATTTGCATTGATGTTCTTGGTGAACTTCCATATAGAAATATGTTTTTCAGTTAGCATGGTGAGCTCATATTTGGTTGAGCCTCACTAGATTGGTGCCAAGAATATTTTGAGATATCTTCGAGGCACAATCTCTCATGGATTGAGATACACTGCCAAAAATATGAAGCTGCATGATTATTCAAATGTTGACTGGGTAGGCAGTGTGGAGGATCACTAGATCACTTTGCAGCGCTGGTTCTCTTTGGGTTCTAGTTCAATATCATGAATGAGTAGGAAGAAGAAGTCAGTTGCTATAAGCATCACTGAGACGGAATACATAGCTACAAGTATTATCTAATATGAAGTTGCCTAGTTATGGAAGCTTTTCAATGAGTTACTTGTACATATGAAGAATACCAACGTGATCCTTTGTCACAACCTGGGGGGATTTGATTGTTGAGGAATCTTATGATTGCTCTAGCATATAGACATCAGATACTACCTTACGATAAGTCGATGAGCGAGGAGGCTCCATCGCATTGAGACTGATGTACAGGTTGCAGACATTGGGTCAAAGCCCCAGGGAAACGTCAAATTCTTGACTTTCCGAGAATGACTTGGTGTCGTTCAGAGACCCTCTTATGAGGGTCATGTATGATGCACACATTGAGCTCTAGGAGCTCCAAAGGGTGCAGGGTACTTCTTGGAGTGACATACGACCACAGGGTGATTCACCCTCCCATAGCAGTGCGCTATGTACATGGTGATAGGTTCAACCTTCCCCTGTGATACCCCATGGAAACTACAAAACATGATGATTAGTTATCCTGTGGTCCGGGATGATTAGTTATTCCATGGCAACTCTGGAACAGGATGATTAGTTCTCATGTGGGCTGGGATGATTAGTTCTCCCATGGCAACTTTAAAGTAGGATTATTAGCAATTTAATAATACTAAGAGAGGGGGGCTGAATCAGTATTAGCAATTTAACAATATTTCATTTCCATAAACAGATTTATATACGCTAATTCTGTTAATGAAACTTGCGTGTATATGAAACTGTGTTTAGAGCAACCAACTTATACATTGCAAACTTATAATAAATAGTTATTTGATCTTTAATCTATGTTTCAGAACCATATAACCAGTAATCAAGTGCAATAAACATAATAGGCAATCACACGCATGAAAAAAAGATATAAGGTGGAAACCCAATGTGGGTGAAAACCACCTGCTACAATCATCTCTATCTTTCTTTAATAAGAAACTTCTGTTCACAAATGTTGTACTAGTGCGGCCTTATACCAATATGCAGGCTTCTACTTGTAGAAGGATACAACCTTCTCTCATTCTCCAGCTTTTCCTGGAAGGGAGGTACAACCCCCTTAGCTCTTGTACTAGCTGATGTGTTTGCTAGTATGTAGGTGCTGACCTACAGAAGGCTACAACCTTCTCTTTTCTTCCAGGGACCACGTTTCATAAGTTTTCAGACTAGATCCATCAATAACATCAATCAAACATCAAATATATCTCCATCAACCAATCTCCTTTGTACCAACAAAAACTCAATCAAACAATCACTTTTCTAAATGTTGTAACCAGAATACAATAACAGTAACCAGAACCCAATCCAAAACCCAGAACACTACAACAACAAGCAGAAGTAGCTAAAACATATTTTACGAGACGTATGCTACTTCAATGTTTCGAACCTACATTTATATGTTGTTATATGAAGGTAAACCTGTGTATACGCTATTTTGAAATGCCAAACCGGCATGTATATGTGCCTTTGCTATACTAAAGCTGTGTACAAAGCTGTAAAATATTATTTAACCTTTACAACTATTCAGACATCAATTATACCCAGATCATCAAATTTACAGATTATGACATGCGCCAATTATAAAAGATCAAAACCACTCAAAGATACTTCTCTTCAATCCTAAAGATCTTGACCCATCAATAGAACTTATCCTTCTTCAAGCTCTCAGGTTCCTCCTTGATTCAGATCTAGCTATGCGCCATAACCCAATGACTAGTATTCTAGATCTTTCTCTTCATTAGATATTGAATTACTTGAGTGCCTTTGCCTAATGATCTCCTCCTCCTTTTATAGTCTTAGGCCTTACTCAATACCATGGTCTAAAACCACTTAGAATCAATACTTTGGACCAAATACCTAGGGTCAACACTTCGGACAAGATACCTTGGACCAATACCATGGATTAAAATACCAAGGACCAAATACAATGGACCAAAACCAAGTTTTTGAACATGTACACGCTTTTCCTTGCGTGACAGTGCGTTTATATGCATACGCGCCTTTTGGTCTACTTACCCGCGTGTATACGTGGTTTGGTCAAGGGGAACCTGTGTATACCTCTTTTTCTTTCCTTCTGTGATCCTGAACTGTGATCTATCATCTGAGTGAATTGCCATCAAGGATAGCACCTATGTCATAGTGCCAAAACTGTGTCATAATGCCAACAATCTCCCCCTTTGGAATTGATGGCAACCCCAAGTCATTCTCCCCTTTTTCCATCAAGGGAAAAGGGTTATGCTCCCCCTGAGTACATGTTGAATTCTCTGATATGTTAAATTGTGCTGTTCATGCTCCCCCTGACTCTAAGAAAGGTCTGAAAAAAGATGTTCTACAAGAAGAACATGACTCTATACATCATAAATGACCTTTCTATCACCAAAGACTCATACATACATCCATCTCCCAACCAAGTGGGGATATACGAAGATTGACTCATCCACCCAACCAAGTGGGGATATACCAAATGTTTATACATGATAAAACAAGAAAATTACATCACCCATCCCAAACATAGTGGGGAAACAAAATAGGTCATTACATGACCTTGATAATAAAAGATATACATGACATAGAGACAAAATATCTAAAATAAGACTATGATAGTCATCAGCAACTATCATCAGTAGCATCTGTCAATCACCATCCAGGCCAGCAACCATGATCTCCCTCTGCAGCTGAATCAAAAACAATTGTGAAATTGTACTAAGATATTCTAAGATAATGCCAATAATGCATTATTAGAAGTATATGCTCCCCCTAAACCTGTGCCAGATGATCACTATCAGACCCATATCAAACTCTTTTCACCCTGAATCTGGCTCACTGATATTATACAAACCAACATATATGCGGATGTATCCATTGAAACCGGCGTATGTACGTGGATATGCTTCATGAGACTCACGTACAACCATTGTTCTCTGAAATCGATAAGTGTCAACAGCAAGATGATGCATCAACTACTCCCAGCTTCTATCTGAGGTATTCAAATGTCTCTCTGGGTAGTGGTTTGGTGAATATATTAGCAACCTGTTCTTTGGAAGGAACATACTCCAATTCGATCTTTTGATGAAGCACTTGTTCTCAGACAAAATGATATTTGATAGGTATGTGCTTGGTCTTTGAATGCATGACTGGATTCTCTGAAATAAAAATTGCACTTGTATTATCACATAGAATGGAGATGGGTGGAGTACATGTGATCTGAATTTCTTCCAATGTTTGCATCATCCAAAGGATTTGCGTGCAACAAGATGCAACAGCCACATATTCTTCTTCAGCTGTAGATAATGCAATTGAACTTTGTTTCTTGCTAAACCAAGACACTAATCTGGAACCCGTAGAGAATGCACCACCACTAGTGCTTTTTTTGTCATCCACGCTTCCTGCCCAATCTACATTTGTATATGCATGAAGTGTAAGATATATATCTCTAGGATACCATAAACCAAAGTTTTTTGTTCCTTGAAGATATTTGAAAATCCTTTTGACTGCCTGAAGGTGTGCTCCCTTTGGATTTGATTGGAATTTTTCAGCTATTCCCACTGCATGCATGACGTCTGGTCGGGTACCTGTTAGATAGAGAAGACTACCAATCATGGATCTGTAGGTTGGTTGATGTACTGCTGTTGATTCATCATTTGTGCTAAGGCTACATCCTGTTACCATAGGGTTACATACTGGTTTAGAATCTTCCATGCCATATTTCTTCAAGATCTACTAGAGGTACTTAGTTTGTGATAGAAAAATACCATCTTTATTTTGTCGAACATGTAGACCAAGAAAATATGTGAGCTCACCAAGCAAGGATATTTCAAATTCTTTCAACATTACCAAAGGAAAGTTTTCACTCATGGCTTCTTCGTTGCTCCCAAAATGATATCATCAACATACAAAACAAGTATTAGCAATTTATCATTGTCAATTTTTATATATGGATTGCTATTAGCTAATCCTTTTGAAAAACCTTCTTGATGAAGGTTTTTGTCAAGACTATAATAACAGGCCCTTGGAGCTTGTTTTAGACCATAGAGAGCCTTTCTAAGTCTGCATACAAGTTTTGTATCATTTCCAAGGATGAATCCATCTGGCTGCTCAATATATACTTCTTCTTCTATGTCTCCATTAAGAAAGGTAGATTTCACATCCATTTGATATACTTTGAACTTCTGAAAGCTAGAAAGAGCATGGAACATTCTTATGGCTTCAAGTCTAGTAATAGGTGCAAAATTTTCTTCAAAGTCTATACCTTCTTGTTGAGAATACCCTTTACAAACAAGTCTAGCCTTGTTTCTAATAAATTCTCCATTTTCATTCAGCTTGTTTTTGAATATCCCTTTGGTTCCTATGACATTCTTATCATTAGGTGTAGGAATCAATTCCCAAGTATTATTCTTTTCAATCTGCTCAATTTCTTCATTAGCGACCTTGACCCAACATTCATCTTTGCATGCTTCATTTACATTTTACGGTTCGACGAAGGAAAGCAATGCTAGATATCTTGAAGCTTCTGTAATAGTTCTTCTTGTCTACACACCTGCCTCTTTCTACCCCATAATTTGAGTCTCTGGATGATTCTTCCGAACATACCTAGATGGAGTCTTTTCTTCTACCCTTATCTGTTCTTTTGGTGCCTCATTGGTTTCTTCTTCAGAATTAGTCTGATTTGATGTGGAAGGATAGTCCTCATCTTCTTCATAATCTTCAGTTTTTACCTGCTTTGGATTTTTGCCTGCTTCATCAACCACAGCATCAATACTTTCAACAATTTTCCCAAGTATTTTTGTTATGAAAACAACTCACAAAAAGATAGAAAAGAGAGATCCATGCCTTAGAATTCATCCTCTTCGAGGGGGCAAACTCCTTTACATTACATAAATGAGCAATTCTTGGATGATTCAAATGACAAAACCTCCTTTCTATGTATAGGAGTCTAAGGAGTAACAATATAACCCAGCCGACCTAACAATAATAGTATAAAGCCACAAAAATAACAATAGATGGATCCTATGGGGCACAGTAATAACAATATGGGGATAATAGGGGCACAACAATATTAATAAGGGATACAACTACAATAGTAATGGGGTAATCACTAGTATTATAGGGACCCAACATGCCCCTCTCCTTAAAAAAATTGTTGTCCTACACGCTTCAGTAGTTCTGGATGCTTCTGTAAAAAATTCTCGTCCTCCCATGTGGAATCTTCAGCGGATAAGTTCTTCCACTTGATAAGATACTCTGAAATTGATCGATTTCGTAAATATCGAGTTCTTGTTTCTGTGACTGCTTTTGGTTCCAATATAATTTTTCCTTCCTCGTCAAGTTCTGGAAATATTGTTTGAACTGGGAGCTTTTCACCTATAACCTTCTTTAAACATGAAACATGGAAAACTGGGTGCAATCGAGAAGCTGCAGGAAGCTCCAATTTGTATGCCATAGTACCAATCTTTTGCAACACCTTGTATGGACCATAATACTTTGGTGATAATTTATTATCCTTCTTAGCTTGCTTGAGGGACATTTTCTTATATGGTTGTAGCCGTAGGAATACCCAATCACCTACATCAAAACTTCTTTCGCTGTGATGTTGATCTGCCTGTTGTTTCATTCTATTTTGTGCCAACATGAGGTTATCCTTTAAGAGTTGGAGGACTTGTTGTTGATGTTCGATGTGATGTTCCACTGCTTGAACCTTAGAATTTTCTCTTAAATATGATGTGATGGATGGTGGTTGATATCCATAAAGTGCCATAAATGGGGTCATTTTTGTTGCTGTATGGAAGGAAGTGTTATACCACCATTCAGCCAGAGGCAACCATTTGACCCATTGTGTCTGTTTATCAGATACAAAGAAACGAAGATATCCTTCCAAACATTTGTTTACTATCTCAGTTTTCCCATCAGATTGAGGATGATAAGATGAGCTATGAGCTAACTGAGTACCAAGACAAGAAAATAATTCTGTCCAAAAATTTCCAGTGAAAATGGGATCTCTGTCACTTACAATAATCTTTGGGTTTCCATGTAGCTTTTGAATTGTTTCCATAAATGTAGTAGAAACTGTACTGGCTTTAAATGGATGTGATAATGCACAAAAGTGTGGATACTTGGTAAGTCTGTCAACTACCACCATGATGACACTTTTTCCCTCAGACTTGGGTAAACCTGTGATAAAATCCATTGAAACCTCCTCCCAACATTGGCTTGGAATGGATAAAGGTTGTAATAGACCCGATGTCTTAATTGTTTCAACTTTATTTTGTTGGCAAACCAAACATTTCGCCACAAACTTTTGAATATCTGATTTAAGGCCCTCCCAAAAAAATTCCTTCTTAACCCTGTGGTAAGTTTTTAAAATCCCTGAGTGCCCTCCTAAGGGAGAACTGCACAATTCCATAAAAATCTTTTGTTTTAGCTGGGAATTCTTACAGAGGTATAAGCAATATTTGTACCATAACGAATCATTTTGCCAGCTAAATGTATCAGACGTACTGGACTCTGGTTGTAACTTTTGAATGATTTCCCACACTTCTTCGTCATTCTTCCATTCCTCCCTTGCTTCGTTTATCCAATCTGGTTGGATAATAGAAATGGCGCACAACAATGCTTCCACATCCTCATCCTTTCTTGAGAGTGCATCTGCCACCACATTTTGCTTCTCTTTTTTGTAGATGATTTCAAAGTCATAACCCAACATCTTTGTGACCCACTTTTGTTGCTCTTCAGAGGATAATCTTTGTTCTAAAAAGTATTTAAGGCTATCATGATCCGTTTTTACCTTGAAGTGTCTTCCCATTAGGTAGGGTCGCCATTTCTTAAGTGCATGGAGTATTGCCAACATTTCCTTCTCATAAATAGCTTTGTGTAAAAACTTTCCCTTGATTGGATGACTTTCGAAAGCAATGGGTCTTTCATCTTGCATTAAAACAGCACCAATTCCATTTCCTGAAGCATCACATTCCACAATAAAGGTTTTTGTGAAGTCTAGTGTAGCTAAGACCGGTGCTTGGCACATTGCCTCTTTAAGATGCTCGAAGGCCTTTGTTGCTTCTGGAGTCCATGAAAATGCATCTTTCTTCAATAATGTTGTTAGAGGTGCTGCTATTCTCCCATAATTCTTAACAAACTTCTGATAATACCCTGTCAACCCAAGAAATCCTTGCAGATGCTTTATGGATGTGGGGATTTTCCATTCCTTAATGGCTTTAATTTTGCTAGGGTCTACCTTAACTCCTTCATGAGATACAATATGACCAGATATTCCACCTCTTGTACTCCAAAGAAACATTTGGATCTTTTTGCATATAATTGTTTCTCCTCCAATAGTTGTAGCACCCTGTCAACATGTTCAACATGATCCTTCCAAGACTTGCTGTAGATTAGTATATCATCAAAAAATACTAACAAAAATTTTCTAAGGAATGGTTTTAAAATGGAATTCATCAAACCTTGAAATGTTGAAGGTGCATTGGTAAGGCCAAAAGGCATGACCAAAAATTCATAATGACCCTCATGAGTTCTAAATGCTATTTTCGGAATGTCTTCAGTCTTCATTCTGATTTGATGATATCCTAAACGAAGATCCAACTTGGTGAAGTAAATTGATCCATGCAATTCATCCAGTAATTCATCAATCACTGGAATGGGAAACTTATCTTTAATAGTGAGCTTGTTGAGCTCCCTATAATCAGAACACATGCGCCATGATCCATCCTTCTTGTGCACCAATACTACTGGAGCAGAGAAAGAACTTTGACTCGGTTGAATTATACCAGCCTCTAGCATTTCTGCAACCATACGTTCAATTTCACTCTTTTGGACATAGGGATATCTGTACGGCCTGATGTTTGGAGGAACACTTCCTGGAATCAGATGAATAGCATGATCATGATCACGAATAGGTGGGAGACCTTTGGGAGTCTCAAATACCTTGGAATGATTGTCCAAGACTTTTTGGAGATCTCAAGAAATAGATGATTCCAATGTGGAAACATCTAGCGAACATAATTGTGCAATTACACCTCTTTGTTCCTTTTTTAGAAGCTTTGTCATACCGTTAGAGCTGATTATCTTTCCCGGTTTCCCTGCAATACCCCTTAATTCAACTTCCTTTCCTTCCATAGAAAATTTCATGAAAGGTTCTTGAAAATTAAAAGCTATTGTACCCAAGGATTGTAGCCATTGGACTCCTAGTACAACATCAACACCTCCCATTGGAATGGAAAGCATTGGGCTAGTCAATACATATTCTCCCATGGATAGCTTGATATTATGGCACTTTCCAGAGCAATTTATTGTTCCTCTATTTGCAACCATCACTTGACACTCTGGTGCTGGATATAAGAAGCAATTCAATTCTTTTTCTACCTTACAATGAATAAAATTGTGGGTACTTCCTGAATCAATCAACACTATTACCTTTTTCTTCTTGATTTGTCCTTCTATCTTGATGGTTTGAGGAGTGGTAATTCCTACCAATGCATTACAAGATATGGTTGGATTCATTTCTTCTTTATCTAGGCTTTTTTCCTGGAGTATATCCTCTTCTTTTGACCTTTCTTGCTCCTTTTCTTCTTCCTCTTCACAATCTATGTAGAATAATTTCTTCTTAGCACACTTATGACCTTTAGTGTATTTTCTATCACAACTGTAACAAAGCCCTTTTTCTCTTTTTTCTTCCAATTGTTGTGGTGTCAACCTTATAGGTTGTGGAAGACTAGGGGCAACAACACTTCCATCTTTATAGTTGTTAGTGGTATGCTTCCTGGTTGCCATAATTTTGCTTTCCATTTTTCTTGCTAACCTGAATGCCTTCTCTAATGAATGAGGTTCCCAAAGAAGAACATCATGTTGGATATTATCCTTTAAAGTCCCTATGAACACATCAATCCTATGCTCCTCTGGAATATTTTTTACCCTTATGTTCAATTTTTGGAACTCCTCAATGTGCTCCATTATTGAACCCTTTTGTTTGAGACTTATCAATTGGCTAAAAAAAGTGTTGCTTTTTGTATCCTCATAATGTGCTGTCAATTCTTCCGTAAAAATTTTCCCAAGTGATAATTTGTTTACGAGAGAAAAGCCATTGATACCATAGAAACTGATTTGGTTCAAAATATAAAGTTCTAATGCGTACCTTTTATGTGTTTTGCACATTATTGAGATCGAAAAATTGCTCCATTTGTAATATACATGTTGCAGGATCCTTGCCATCAAACTTCCTCATATCGATTTCTGGAATATGGTGGGTGGTGGGTCTTCGATCCAACATTAGAGTCTATGGAATCATGATTAACATTTCTTTTATTCTCATCATGAGTTTCCTTTACTACCCTTTCACCATTACTGACCATTTCTTGTAGCAACGTATTCATATTTATCTTCAATTCTTCCATCTTATCATCCATGCCATCAATTTTAGCGTCCATGCCATTCATCTTAGCTTCCATGCCATCCATCTTAGCTTCTACACCTTTCATTAAAAAATTCATCTTAGCTTCTACACCTTTCTTCAAACCATCCATCTTAGCTTCTACATCTTTCCTTAAACCATCCGTCTTAGATTCTGTTGCTTTTTGTGCAAGTGACACTTGTTGCACTTGGTCTCGTAATTTTAATATATCATGTTGCATTTCTTCCTCTTCTTCATAAGTCATGCTAGAGATTTTAGGTTGCTTACTAGGTGTTTGCATTTTCTTTCCCCAAGGCATCAATTACCGATTCAAACTAATTTTTCAAACCAAGCTTATGCAAAAATTTAGAAAAAAACTACACACCTTTTTTCACTTTGTAGAAGCTTGATATTGAATCTGATGTATCTCCGCAATTTCGGATCATCCAGTTCTGAAATTGCGACCTATAGTAGACCTTTGTGTTCTCTTTCCAATGCCACCAGTCTGATCCAAGTTGGATTCTTCAAGGAAGAGTTATGCACAATCTCCCAATATGACCTGATTATAGACTAGTTCAGTAGAGCGAACTTGTACGACATGCCACGAGTCACTGTTTCAACCTTTGGATCTGAAAAAGATATACAAGAAACTAAAGTCTATCCTCTTTTTGTACCTTCTTGCAACATTTCAATTCGATGCTCATAGAGAAAGTTATGACGATTTTCCTCAAGTCACCTATTTGGAATGTAATTTAGGAGTCTGCAAAAAGACCAACTTCCTCAGATCATATCTCCGCAAATATAGCGCGAAAAGCTCTGAAATTTGGACCTGAGATTCAGCACGATTTCTTCTGAAATGGGTTTTTTTTTGGCTTCTGAAACATCACAGAAAATAAGTTACAGTGAAAATTCCATGATGACCTGTTTGGAGCAGCGAAACCTAGAATCCAAAGCTCTAATACCAAATGTTATGAAACCAGCTCACAAAAAGATAGAAAAGAGAGATCCATGCCTTAGAATTCAGCCTCTTCGAGGGGGAAACCTCCTTTACATTACATAAATGAGCAATTCTTGGATGATTCAAATGACAAAACCTCCTTTCTATATATAGGAGTCTAAGGAGTAACAATATAACCCAGCCGACCTAACAATAATAGTATAAAGCCACAAAAATAACAATAGAGGGATTCTTTGGGGCACAGTAATAACAATATGAGGACAAAAGGGGCACAATAATATTAATAAGGAATACAGCTACAATAGTAATGGGGTAATCACTAGTATTATAGGGACCCAACACTTTTATTATAACACTTATATCCTTTACTTCGGGAAGAGTAACCAAGGAGAATGCCTTCATCTGCTCTAGGTTCAAACTTGCCAAGTTTTTCATTAGTCCTTTTGATGTAAAATTTTCTTCCAAAAACTTTGAATTATTTTATATTAGGAGTCTTACCATACCAAAGTTCATCTGGAGTTTGAGTGTTTTTTACCTGGATGTTTGTTTTGTTTAGAATAGTGATGGCAGCAAATGCAGCTTAACCCCAGAAGGTTGCAGGAGTTTGAGACTCATCTAGCATAGCACAAGCCATTTGTTCAATAGTTTTGTTCATCCTTTCTACCACTCCATTTTGCTAACGAGTTCTTGTGGTAGAGAATTCCCTTCTTATTCCATGTTCTTCACAGAAGTCAAAGAATTCATCCAAGGTAAATTCCCCTCCTCGATTAGACCTGAGGCATTTGATTTTGCGATCTGATTCATTTTCAACCAAGGCTTTGAAGGCTTTGAACTTTTCAAAAGCTTCGTATTTATGCTTTAGAATTCCCATCCAAAACATTCTGGAAAAGTCATCAATGAACAATATAAAATATTCTTCTCCATGAGGTGACTTTTTCCTACATGGAACACATAAATCAGTGTGAACAAGTTCAAGAGGCTTACTAGCTGACCCTTCCTTCTCAGGGAAATGTGCTCTGGTTTGCTTACCAAATTGACAGGATTTACATATTGTATTTTCTGGAATGTGGATATCTAGAAGATCACGAACTGCCTGGTATTTGCATGCTTTTCTTATTTGAGGGAAGCTTAGATGCCCCAATATTTTGTGCCATAGCTAGTGTTCATCATTTTTGCTTAGATAACAATGTTGTTGTCCTCCCTTGAGTATGTACAAGTTGTTTGGAGTTCTTACAGCTTTGACCATTGTTTCTCCTGTATCAAGCTCAGGAACAGCACATCCATTTGATCGAAATACTACTTCATTTCCTTCCTCACAAATTTGACTGACACTTAATAGGATATGCTTAAGACCATCAACATACATAACATTTCCAGCTTTAACCTTTTCTTTTAAGAGAACAGAGCCTTTACCTTTTATGATAGCAGGAGTGTCATTTCCAAAAGAGACCTTCTTTTCCTTTTCTAAGGCATTATATGACTGAAGTTTTTCTTTGTCACCTGTCATGTGTTTTGAGCATCCACTGTCGATATACCACTGATTTTCTTGTCCTTCTGCATACAAGGCTATTCCACATATTTCTATGTCTGGTTCCTTATTTCTCCATGTTTTGGGACCCAGTGAAGATTGCTCCTTCTGAGATGTTTGTCGAAATTTACTCCTACATTTAGAATCTTCATGACCAAAGTTCTTGCAGATAGAGCATTCTATTTCATTTTCAAGAGCAGAAAAGTTATTGTGGGTCCTTTTCATGATCCCAGTCACATTCCTTTGATTTCGGGATTCTCTAGTCATGATGGGCTTGTAGGCAACACATTGAGTAGCTTTGTGTCCAAAGTTATGACATGAAAAACATTGGCCATTAAATAAATTCCTGCGATCATCGAATCTACTGACCTAATGATTGTAGTTTCCACTGACATTCATTCTTGAAGCAAATTGAGACTGATTTACATGTGGTTGGTTATAGCTTATGTTCATCCTTGAAGTAGATTGAACTTGATTTACCTGGTGATCTGCTTTATGTCTTCGCTGACGATTGTCAAGCTATTCACTACTACTTGTTGCATCAAGATAGCTTTTGGAGGTTGATGGCTTCTATGCTTGAGATGCTTCTTCAGTACATCCAAGACCTGTCTTTATCTAAGGAGAACGTTGCACTTTGATAATTTCATCTAAAGTTTCTAATCCTTTCACAAATCTAAGATTGAGAGCTTTTGTTTTCTCAATATCTTTTCGTAGACCCACAATTTCACATTCTAACTTTTCATTGTGTTTTTCCCTTTCAGCAAGTTGGAATGTCAGAGTATCCATAATCATACTCTTTTATTCTAAACAGATTTTAAGTTTATAAATTTCTTCATAGAGACCATGTTCATCTAAAGCATCCAAGAAATCATCATCTTCAAAAGCTATCAAAAGTATATAATCATTACAATATTCATCTTCATCACTATTTGATAAACCATTGCTATCTTCATGTGTATAGTAGCTTTTCTTACTTACATTCTATTTTCTATTCCATTTTGCCGATTACTTACCTTTATCAAGCTTATCTTTATGAGGACATTTGGTTGCATAATGACTAACTCTTCCACAAGCAAAGCATTTGAAAGGTAGTTTACCTTTGAATCTCCTAGAACCTCATTGAAGGTTTTTGACAAAGTTTGCTTCTTCCTCTCCTTCTAAATTGTGTCCTGATTCATTGAGCTCTTCACTTCCTGAAGCCTTGAATGTGGCTTCTCTCATATCTAATGGACCTCCTTCTCTCATTTCAACAGCAGTTAGGATTCTGTGCAGCTGTGTCATAGTCATACTCTGAAGATCCTACTTTTTTTCTATGGCAGAAATTTTTTATTCAAACTTAGAAGACAAGGATCTTAAAACCTTTTCAACTAAAGTAACTTCTTTTATCACTTCACCCATGTTTTTCATGTGATTAACAATCTCATCTATACATAGGAAGTAATGAGCTATACTTTCATCATTGTGCATTTTGAGAGTTTCATATTGAATTCTGAGAGATTGTAGTTTTGCACGTTCTACTTGATTGTCTCCTTCATAGCTTAGAATGATCTTGTACCATATTTCTTTGGAGGTTTTGAGCTGCATAACCTTGACAAATTCTGATTGTGACAGACTCCCCAATAGTGTATTGACAGCCTTGGCATTTGTTTCTTACTGCTTTTTACCTGTTGTATCTGTAGGAATTGCTGATGGAAATGTATATCCTCCTTCCACGATTTCCTAAAAATCTATTCCAAGAGATTGAAGGTAGGTTGTGGTTCTTACCTGCCAATAGACAAAGTTGCTCCCATCAAAGATTGGTGGTCTAATGGATCCCTCTCTTTCGTAGCTGCCCATGATGATAGATCTTCCTTCAAGTGATCAAGCTTCTTCTGAAGGACTTGTTCTTATACCAATTGTTGGAAATAATACTGGCGGGGGAGGGGGGGGGGGATGAATCATTATTAGCAATTTAACAATATTTCATTTCCATAAACAGATTTATATACGCTACTTCTGTTAATGAAACTTGCGTGTATACAAAACTATGTTTAGAGCAACTAGCGTATACCTTGAAAACTTATAATTTAGTTAACTGATATTCAATCTGTGTATCAGAACCATATAACCAGTAATCAGGTGCAGTAAACAGAACAAGCAATCACACACATGAACACAAGATATAAGGTGGAAACCCAATGTGGGTGAAAACCACCTGTTGCAATCGTTTCTATCTTTCTTTAATAAGAAACTTCTTTTTACAAATTTTGTACTAGTGCAACCTTATAACAGTACGTAGGCTTCTACCTGCAGAAGGCTACAACCTTCTCCCATTCTCTAGCTTTTCCTGTAAGGGAGCTACAACCCCCTTATCTCTTGTACTAGCTAATGTGTTTACTAGTACGTAGGTGCTGACCTCCAGAAGGCTACAACCTTCTCTTTTCTTCCAGGGACCACGTTTCATAAATTTTCAAACTAGATCCATTAATAACATCAGTCAAACATCAAATATATCTGCATCAACCAATCTCCTTTGTACCAACCAAAACTGAATCAAACAATCACTTTTCTGAATGTTGTAACTAGAATATAGTAACAGTAACCAAAACCCAATCCAGAACCCAAAACACTGCAACAGCAAACAAAAGTAGCTAAAACATATTTTATGAGACGTACGCTACTTCAATGTGTAAAACTTGCATTCATACGTTGTTATATAAAGGCAAACCTGTGTATAAACTATTTTGAAACGTCAAACCAACCTGTATACGTGCCTTTGCTATACTAAACCTGTGTACAGATATGTAAAAGATGATTTAACCTTTACAACTATTCAGACATCAGTTATACCCAGATCATCATATTTATAGATTACGACATGCATCAATTATAAAAGATGAAAACCACACAAAGATACTTCTCTTCAAGCCTAAAGATCTTGACCCATTAATAGAACTTATCCTTCTTCAAGTGCTCAGGTTCCTCCTTGATTCAAATCTACCTATGCACCATAACCCAATGACCAGTATTCTAGATCTTGCTCTTCATTAGATATTTAATTACTTGAGTGCCTCTACCTAATGATCTCCTCCTTTTATAGTCTTAGGCGTTACTCAATACCATGGTCTAAAACCACTTAGAAACAATACTTTGGACCAAGTACCTGGGGTCAACACTTCATTCAAGATACCTCGGACTAATAGCATGGGTCAAAATACCAAGGACCAAATAGCACAGTCCAAAACCAAGTTTTCCAACCTGTACGCACTTTTCCTTGCGTGAAAGTGCGTGTATAAGCATACGTTCCTTTGGTCTGTGAACCCGCATGTGTACGCGGTTTGGTCAAGGGGAACCTATGGATACCTCTTTTTCCTTCATTCTGTGATCCTGAACTATGATCTGTCATCTAAGTGAGTTGCCATCAAGGACAACAGTTGTGTCATAGCTCCAAACATGTGTCACAATGCCAACAGTGGAAGCTCTTCAGTGACCTGTTTGTACATATGATGAATACCAACGTGATCCTCTGTGGAAATTAGGGGGGGATTTGATTGCTGAAGAATCTTGTATTCAATGATTTCTCTAACAGATAGACATCAGATACTATCTTATCGTAAGTCGATGAGTGACGAGGCTCCATTGCATTGAGACTCATGTACAGGTTGTAGACATTTTTTCAAAGCCCCGGGGAAACATCAAATTCTTGACTTTTCGAGAACAACTTGGTGTCATTCAGAGACCCTATTATGAGGGTCATGTATGATGCACACATTTAGCTCTAGGAGCTCCATGGGTTGCAGGGTACTTCTTGGAGCGACATACGACCACAGGGTGATTTGCCCTCCCCTAGTGGTGCGCTATGTACAGGGTGACAAGTTCAACCTTCCCTTGTGATACCCCATGGCGACTGTGAAACAGATGATTAGTTCTCCTGTGGGCCGGGATGATTAGTTCTCCCATGGCAACTCTGGAATAGGATGATTAGTTCTCATGTGGGCTAGGATGATTAGTTCTCCCATGGAAATTTTGAAGCAAGATAATTAGTTCTCTTGTGGGATGGGATGATTAGTTTTCCTGTGGCAACTATGGGACATGATGATTCATTCTCTTGTGGACAGGATGATTAGTTCTCCTATCAAGGCATCCTACCCATGCAGTCTAGGACTCATGGGAAGTACCTCTCATGTGATCAATGAGAAGGGAAATGGGGTTAAGGACCATAGTAGTACTATCGATGGATGCTTCATTGTATCTACCATACTCCCTATACCAGGATGACCTCCATTAATATCAGATCAATGAAACTAATCTGGGATCAGTATGAGTGGTTTGAGAGACTCTCTTGTGATATTGATCTAGGATCAATAAAATTGACTTCAGGTTAGTAAGAGTGATATGACACACTATGTTCAAATGAAATTGACTTCAGGTCAGTAGAGAATGGTATGAGACATTCTTGACCAATTATTCTTCCTCATGGTTCAGCAGAGCATAGCAGAACTTAGTAGAGCTCGATAGAGCAAAGCAAAACAGAGCTCAACAGAGTAGAGTAAAGCCTAGCAGAGTAGACTAGAGTAGTACAGGGCATTGATGGCAGAGATAGTGTAGTCGGACATATGGATTAGCAAATGGAGTTCTCCCTAGTTGAGAGGGAGTGTTAAAATTGGCAACTAGGGCCAAAATCGATGTGGGTCATCCTATTAATGGAAGCCGATAATTCTCATGGATCCCTCTCATCGAGAGGTGTAGGATTGATCTAAAAATCATCCGATTCCAATAAGTATTCATTGAGATATGAATTTATTTGTGTTATGGGACAATTCGTCAAGGTCGGCCAGCAGCCAATTAAACCCCACTTCTGCTCAACATTTCAGTATAAGTAAAGGTAGCCTTCAAGTCATTTCAACACACTTAGGATATCTTCCTCTCTACTTGTCTTTTTGTTTTAGTAGAAGGAGAGATCCTGAGGGATAATGCTGCCCTAATCGAGAGGATAGAAGCCGGATCTGTCGGGAACTACCGGAACAACTAGGAACATTGATGCAGAGGGTAGAAGCCAGAACTGCCAAGAACAACCAGAATTGTCAGGAACTACTAGGAAAGTTGACACAGAGGGAAAAAGCCAGAACTGCCGAGAACTGTTTGGAACTATCAGAAACTGTCAGAATTGCTGAGAAAGTTGACATAGACGGTAGAAGCCAGAATTGTTGGGAATAGACAAAACTGCCAAGAACTATCAGATTTGTCAAGAAATCTTACGCAGAGGGTAGAAAAGGCTGACACAGTCCCTAGAGGCTAACGCTGGGGTTTTTCATGGGGTAGATTCGAGCTAAGGAGCTACCAAAGTGTTTATCTGCAGTTTAATCTGGAGCATCTGTCTCGAAAGGAGAGCAGTATGCAAGGGACAACTAACTAACATTGGGACGGTTGTATGGTACTTAGCAGAAAATACACCAAGCATGCAATGTTACAGCAAGCATGCAAGGGACAACAAACTAATATTGGGACAACAACATGATACTTAGTGCAGCAAGCATGTATTGGTACAGCTAGCATGCAACAGCAAGCATGCTAAGGACAACAAGCATGCTAGGGACAACAAGCAAGCAAGGGACAAGAAGCAAGCAAGGTGCAACCAGCACATAGGTCAGTATGGCAACATGGTGTAGCAATGGCACATAATGCAGTACAGTGATGGGTATAGTCATGATTAATGAAGCATGATGAGATGCAGCATGATGATGATGGGTGTAGCATGGTGAGGTGCAACATGATGATGAAATGTAGCACAACGATAGGTGAAGCAGTCACCTTGGAGAATAGTTGAAGCAGCATGTCTTCAACTAATCTCATGTATCATATTCTTAGAGATGATCTATTCTCTTATCTGGATAAGTCAAAGTGTTGACTTCTGTTGTAAACATACTATCTCTCTCTCTCTCTCTGCTGAAGTATTGAAGAACATATAAGAAGAATTGATGAAGGGTTTCCCCACATTGCGGTTTGTCCCTTGCTAGCACCACATATTGTGTCCTCTTATCTTAGATTGTATTCTGCGATTTATGTTTATGTTCTATCTGCAGTTTACCTTAATGCTGAGGTGATTGCTAATCTAGAAAATATATTGAGCTAATTGTGAAAATTGAAATAAATTGCTCTAAGCATAGAACATACCTAAAATTAAAAAATACCAACTGTTTCATCTCTCATATGTGAGACAAGACACATCGACTGTAAAAACATGACAATAAGGATTTCAATTATTTTAGAATTTAGAAACTATAACATTTACATGCTACAAATTCAATCATACAACCAATACTTACTAGTACTACATCAATGATGATCAAACGGCAAACACAAAAAGTTAGAACCATAAATTGCAGTCTTCTCTTTAAGTCATAAAAATCAGAATGTAGAAAACATACTACATAGATATTGATTCAATGCTACTATAGATTGGAATGCCAATGGAAAATACAAAATAACATGGATACTAGAACCATAGATGTAATAATATCATAGCCGATGACTATCAGTAGTCCTCCACGATGCCATAATCATTAGAATTTGTGCATTAGCATTATTGTCAAATCCATCATCCTCCTCGTCTATACCTAATCCAATCTATGCATCTGCTAGTGTGGGGGATGAATGCTCAAGAGGATCACCATCATCAAAAGAGACCAGCTATAGCACTAGTCTAGAGGGAGTGCCCTAGGATCCACACTGCCCTAATGAAGAAGCCCTAGATGCAGGAGGAAAGGGAGATCTAGCATGGTGAAGGAAGCCCTAACGCTGCCCTATCGAGAAGCCCTAAATGTTTCCCTATGGAGAATTCCTAAACACTGCTCTATGGAGAAGCCCTAAATGTTGCCCTATGAAGAAGAAGTAATACGCAGCCATGGAAATGAAGACAGAAACCCTATCCACAGGTCTAAGGAGAAGAGATGCCCTAAACCTAGTTGCTACACTGCCTAATGAAGATGGCACCTAAACATTATCCTAGAAGAAGTGCTCTACACATCGAATGCGCTTGCTATCATGAAAGGAAAATCCCTTATCCTATATGCAGTCATGAAAGTAATACCATTGTTGTCATGGAAGGAATGATCTAACACATAAACGTTGAGATAAAGAAGCCACACCTTCAGATATCCTTAATGTTGTTCTAAATAAGGATGCTCTATCTGCTATTTGGATTGAATCACAGTCATGAATGACAGATCCAAGTCTTATGATGAATGTTGGAACATTATAGAGAACATAGTATATGACAACAAGATGTATGGTGCAGCGCACCATATGGACAACAAGATCTATGGATAGCAAGATGTATGGTGCAACAATGGTGCATCAGAATGGACAGCAATATGTATTGTTCTGCAGTGGGACAATAATGCTACATGGTGTTGCAATGATACAACAATGGGATAGCAAAGGCAACTTGCTGTAGTATGGTGCACCATATGGTACAAAAATGGGGCAGCAATGGTCAATGGCATATAGTGCACAATGGGATAGCAATGGTACAATGGTACAACACAGGACAACTAGTATTTAGTGCAGCAAATTCATGGTGTTGTTATGGTATGGCAAAGCACAGCAGGAGAGCCATGACATTGTGCAGTAGTGGCACAATGGAACATCCATGACATGGTGCAGCAATGGCACAATGGGACAGTCATGAGATAAGTGCAGTAGTGGCACAACGAGACAGCCATGACATTATGCATTGGTGACGCAATGGGACCGCAAGAATGTGCAGCATGGTGCAGCATGATGACAAGATGCAACACAATGATAGGTGAAGGAGCCACCTTGGAGAATTAGTTGAAGCATCATGTCTTCTAAGCTCATGTATCATCTTGTTAGAGATGATCTATGCTCTTATCTAGATAATTCAAAGTGTTGACCTCTATTGTAAATGTACTCTCTCTCTCTCTCTCTCTCTCTCTCTCTCTCTCTCTCTCCTTGCTGAAATATTGAAGAACATATAAGAAGAATTGATGAAGGGTTCCCCACATTGGGGTTTGTCCCTGGCTAGCACCATATCTTGTCTCCTCTTGTCTTGGCTTGTCTTCTTCGATTTATGTTTATGTTCTATCCGTAGTTTACTTTAATGCTAACGTGGTTTCTAATCTGAAAAAGATATTGAGCTAACTATGAAAATTGAAATAAATTACTTTAAGCATAGAACATACTTAAACTTAACTTGGTATTAGAGCTGACGTGAAGAAAAAGCCCAAGCAAGAGTGAAGGAGAAATCATTGAAGATAGTTGGGAAAGGACAAAATAATCAATGGATTATTCATCCCTCTTCAAATTCACCAAGGGTAAATTCAAAGCAGATTATATCATTAGAATGGCGCAGCGGAAGCTTTTGATGGCCTACCTATAGATAACTTCAATGGGAAGTCCGAATCTCAGGGTTAAAGGAAAGGTAAATGCCTTGCTTATAATAAGTTTGGCCATTATGTGAAGGAGTGTCCAAATGGCAGGGACACATCTATTGATGAAGATAACAGTCATTCCAATGACATCTTCATTGATCGAAGGAATGACAAATAATGCAGGTCATCAAGGAAACTATTGAATCTTCAAGGAAAATAAAGAACCCCAAGTATGAAGAATCAAATATTGTTTCTGTTAAGATAAGGAAGCGTTATCATGTATTGGCCCTCTCCTTCATATTTTTTGGTAATCTGGCTTATTGATTATAGTGCTTCAAAGAACTTCATCGGATAGAAGTGTGCTCTCTCTAATTTGGTAAGAAACAATCGTGGGATTATACATGGAGCTGATGCCACCTATCCCAGAAAGGGTGTAGGAAATGTTACCCCTCAATTGAATGAGGGTAACTTGATTCATTTACAAAATCTCTTTTATGTACCTGATCACAAGAAGAACCTGGTGTCCATTTCAGCAATGGAAATCAAAGGTTTTAGGGTGGCATTCATCGATGGAAAGGTACATGTTTGAAAATAGAAGAGGTTTTCAAGTCATTTTGTACACACACTTCACTCTTGATCTCTCTCCACTTGTTTTGGGTTTTGGTGGCAAGAGAGATCTAGATGATGAAGCCCTAGATGCAGGAGGAAATGAGATAGTTTTTCCACAATCAAGAAGTATTCTATACATTGTCCTAATAGAGATATGATGCCCTAACCATAGTCCAAACTAGGAGTTGAAGTTCTTGTTCAGTTGTGCACTAATCCGCTATTAAGGGAGGGCTAATGCTGCCCTAAACACAATCTTAAAGGAAGATTCAGAGTCGTAGCCTTGGAGGAGCCCTAGCTGTTGTGAAAAAGTGCCCTAGTTGCAAACCTTATATGCTGTCCTAAAGGGATTAAATCACAATGAAGAGAGGCTCCTTCGTTGTCCCAAAAGAAGGCTCTTCATCACAGCAAGGAGGCTTCCATACGCTATCAAAGGAAGCTCCAAAAAAGCCCTAGCTGCAATCTTTTATTCACAGCTAAGACGCAATCAAAGGGAGCCTAAATGAACCCCTAATCCACAATAATAAAGAGACTTAACACACAATCCTAAAGGATGTGTTTTAGTTGTTGTTCAAGTAAGGAGACCTAGCACGTCGTAGCCACAGTTTTGAAGCCCAGCCACGTTGAAGGGAGAAGTCTCTACAATTGTCTTATGAGGAGGACCTATATGCTATCAAAAGAGGTTCTAACAAGTAGTTAACGAGGGCTCTACTATGCTAGCTAGAGGAACTATAAACCACTATAAAGGAAGGTGAAGTGAAAAACTTCTGATACGCAGAAATATATATATATATATATATATATATATATATTTTCATTAATAATTAATTAACAGATGATGATTGTTTACATTGGGGTTCCTGGCTTATATATCGCCATGGGCACCATTTGGGGAAAGGGCATCATCTTATGATCATGCCCTTTCATCTAATTTAACCTAAAATTAAATAATAAACCTAAAACTAACTAATTTTTTACATAACATTGCCTTCATCTCGAAAGAATGCTTTGTCCTCAAAGCATACGTAATGATGGATGTTGTTGACAAAATGCTTCATTCTCCCAAGAATTGTCTTCTTCGGGTAAGTCCTTCCACTTGATCAGATATTCCAAGATGACCAAGGTCCCACACTCTAAAAGGTCTTGGATTAATCTCTCAATTTCCATTTTTTGGTGATGTGGATATCAATATAGCTTGATGTTGATGGGTCTGACCCTACCTTGACTTCTATTGTATGCTTAATCTCCCTATTAGGTGGCATCTTCATAGGTCGGTCTTGAAATACTTTTTCATGCTTCTGAATTAGATCTTGTATCTCTGGTGACTCTTCACTGGTCATATTTGTGGATAACATTTCTAATTGGTGACATTGTACTACATAAGCGGGTGCTCCTTTTCGAATCATCTTCATCCTCTGAGATGATGATACAATTTGATTCTCTGGTTCCTAGAATCCATGTAATTTGTACTTCTGACCTCCCTAATTAAATTTTATAAATTGTACTTGATGGTTGGTGGCATAAGTACGTATAGTTAGTAGCCACTGGATACCTAAGACTACATCTACTCCTCCTAACAGTACCGTGAAGAACGGAGACTCTAAATTAAAGTCTTCAATCTGAAATTTGACCTTATGGAATTTCCCCACCTTTTTGATCTTCTTACCGTTAGCTACCATCACTTTCATGTTTGGTAAGGGAAATGAAAAAATATTGAATCTCTTTGCTACGGTTGCATCTAAAAAATTGTGCGTGCTACCAGAGTCGATGAGAACCACTATGTTGTTCTTCTTTATGTGTCCTTTTAACTTTAAGGTCTGAGGTTGTGATATACCTGTCATAGCTGATAATGACACTTGCGGAATACTTCCGTCATCTAATTCTAGTGAGAATTTTGGGGCATCTTCTATTTCTTCTATGTCAGAATCTTCACTATTTGAATCTTTTGTTGCTTCACAATTATATAGGTTCTTTGGTTCTTTTCCTTTAGCACATCTATGTTTGGGGTCCCACTTCTCACCACAGCGTTTTAATTCACCCTCTTTTATCCTATGCATTTCTACATTAGACTTTTCATCTTTAGGACGATGTGGTAGAACATATCTCGTATTATTTGAGTCCACATATTGGGGTATTCTTTGTCTTGAATATGTTTTTCTGCTTTTGACCAAAATATTGGTTCGAATTTCTTTTCTGCTGTTTTTGCTTTTTCGTCTTTCTACTTATATTGATGTAATATCATGCATCTCAAGTTCTACCTGTAAATGGGTTTTGAGTCCCGAGATGTATGATTGAATTAGACGAGATTCTAACCTAGGTAATCGTGTTACTAAGGTTTCCCACCCTTAAGTGTATTCATCCACACTTCCTTTTTCTCGTAATTTGATGAGTTTTGAAAAGAACTCTTCTTCCTTTACACCTTGGAATATTTTAAAGAATGCATCCTTAAATTTTCTCCAACTAATGACGTGTGTTCTCTTTTTCCACCACATATACCAATTATATGCTTCCCCTTCCATTTTCATGGATGCGTGCCTAAGATTTTCGTCATCATCATTGATGTCATATATCTCAAAGTATTCTTCTGCTTTATTTATCCAGGCAACATTGTTTTTTTCATTTCTGTTGAATTTAGGCATCTCGACCTTTTCCCTTCACTGGTATGTCGCTAATGGTTGAGCGAAAAAGGGGTGTTGATTGGTAAAGATATCCCAGAGTTGCTTGTTTGTAAGAGTCGCGTTACTCACTTCTTGGTGGGGTGTCGCTGATTTTTTTGGGGATTTAGCTTTTTCATGAGAGTCTGTTCACTTTGATGAATCTGACGAGTTGTGCTCTTGATTCTCTTCATTTTCTTCTAGTAGTTGTGTGGGTGTACAATTCATCTTTTTACACATAAGTTTCAGAAATGTTAAGGACTCTCTAAGATCTACTTCTGTTTGAAAACGGTTATTTTCCATCTTTATTTTTATTCGATCTGTTGTATCTTGAAGTTTTTTGATATTGTCAGCCTGCCCCTTAAGCTTGATCTTGAAATCATCTAATCTTTTACTGACTTCGTCATGGTTGTTATTTATCTTATGCTCCGTGTCCAACAATTCTTTTTGGAAATCCGCCATTGTCATTGTCAACATTGAGCGGGTTTGTGGGGGCGTGTATTTATCTAGCAGCTTAATTTTTTTTTTTCAAATAATTAAATTAAAATAAATTTAATTATTTAAATTAACTTTTATATATATAGATATATATATATATATATATATATATATATATATATATATATATATTATATATTATATATAAATAAACGTTATATATATAATTTTGACGTTATAAATATATTATATATATCTTCCGCTTGACAGTCACGTCTGCTGGTGGGGGGTCACCTCCTGTTGACCATTCAGAAGAAAAACCTTTGAGCAGATAACACTGTCAAGTTCAAGGACCGCATAAAATGTCACGTTGTATTTTTTTACTGATGGGAACAAACAAAAGGTGGACTAGACAACGTGGTCGTGGAATCGGTTCAATTGAACGTTACAAGTGGCTGATGAGCGGTGAGGCACACAGAGAGTGGAGAAGAATGTTGGTATTGTAGCTTCGGAAAGGCGAAAACGTGTGGCGGATGGGGTAAAAAATGGACAACAAAAATTACACGAATGACGGAATGGACCGAGGTTTTGCTGGACAAGAGACTACTTCAATGATAGCTTTTGTGGCACAGTTGATGCCGCTATCAGGTATTGACTGATCAATTGATCGATCTCTGTGGTTTTTTATTCCATCGTCTGTTCTGAGAGCAGCGGATTGCAGGGGTGTAGAGGTATAGCAGAGTAGGCCGAGGATGGTATGCGGCATGGACAAGAAAAGCAAACGAAACAAAAAAATGTAGGGATGGATGCAGATGGGGGCATGAGGGATAACGTCGTGTGGGTATGATGACTGTGAAAGATTACAGTAAGATACTATGGTGGCAGTGGCGTCGTGCGACTGACAAGGGTATAAGTGGAAGGAATGCAGTGGTAGGCGACGCAGTGGGTAGAGGGAACATAGTGGCAGGTGGTGTGGATGACTAATTGCAGCTGGAATTTGGTCTATGCAGAGGACAGTGAAGTCAGGAGATGGACAGCCAAAGAATCGAACCGCTCTGATACCAATGAAGTGAAAAACTTCTGATACGCAGAAAAATATATATATAAATGTTTATTAATAATTAATTGACAAATGATGATTGTTTACATTGGGGTTCCTGGCTTATATATCGCCATGGGCACCCTTTGGGGAAAGGGCATGATCTTATGATCATGCCCTTTCAACTAATTTAACCTAAAATTAAATAATAAAGCTAAAACTAACTAATTTTTTACATAACAGAAGGCTTCATAGTTAGGATGAGGTCCTAAGCTAGAGCAATGAGAGACCCCAATCCACCGATGGGAAGAAGCCCTAACAACATATCGATACTTGAGGGATCAACATAGTATTTCAGTGGCAACATGATGATTACAACATTGTGATTGAAGCTATTCCTTAGGACTGTTTATAAGGTTGGTAACCTACATTCATATTATATTAATGAAATCTATCCTAGACCAAAGTTTAGATCAATACACTCAGATTGAGGCAAGTCCTGATAGTACTTATACTACTGCATTGATATTATTTACAGGCTGAAGATCAGAGGCCAGACTTGCTACTGGGCTAGGCCACAGGCCATAGCCAGTAGCAAAGGTATTGGCTTGAAAGCGTGACAATGGTGGAGTTGCACCTAAAAGTCATGCATTGGTAGCTTTGTGAAGGAAGAGGATCAAATGTTGACGCCATATCTCATAAAGCAGTTACAGCTAGTGCAGCAGCAGTTAGCAGTGTTTTTGGGAGTTGTATTGGGTCAAGAGTTGACCATGTTCGACTCAGTTTGATGAGCATCCTATTAGTGATGTATGGATGAACTTCAGAAGAACGTTTTGTCTACTTTGACCAGCATTGACTTCTCTAGTCAAGGGTTTTCTACTACTGTCATAAATATAAGTTTTGCATATTTGTACTATCTATCTTCTGAACTATTGAAGATCGTAAGAAGATTTGATCAAGGGTTTCCCCACATTGGGGTTTTTCCCTGGTTGGCGCCACATCTAGTGTCCTCTTGTATTGGTTTGTTTTTTGAAATTTATGTTTATCTTCTATCTGCGTTTTACTATCATGTTAAATGTGATTGCTAGTGCGAAATTGATATTGAGTTAATATGGAAAAGTGAAGTAAATTTTCTCTAAGCATAGAACAAATCTAAAATTAACAATAACCCTTTGAGTGCTATCATTTATTGAGTTCTGTACCTCTTGAATTGGAATTGGGTTACGTAACTAAATAGAAATTTTGAGTTTTCTTCCATGTCTGGGTACTTGTCTATGATTTCTGGCACATATGCAAGATATGAAGTGTGAGAATGTGCAAGAATAAACTCCTAGGATAGATACCCATTTGATTATAATGACTTCTCTTACATTGATGTCAGAGTGTCAACAAGGAAATTTGTAAATATCTTAACACAAAGAAACAAGCAATCAAATTCCATTAAAATGCACTTAACTTTACATATGCCCAAAAGAAGAGGAAATAACCAAGTTGGAATCCAATCCAAGAAAATGCCTCGTATTATCATCCTATGCTTAGTAAAGCTTACAAGGAAATGGGTTGGGTATATATTTAAATTTTGTACAATCAAAAAGATAGAATCTAAAGGTGGCCCCAACAATCTAAATAGGCAACATGATATGATAATAATTTATTCAAAGAGCTATTTTTTAATAAAACAAACAAAAAGCCAAAACACATACTTGTTTTAGGCAAAAACTATGGAAGATCGACCTCACAGAAAAAAATGGTAGTAAATGTAGAGCTTGTAAACCTGTCTTGGCGGTCCGGAAGGGTTGTTGACAGAAGCACCTCACCTGTTAATGCTACAGGATACTCCCCTAACCATATTGGAGTTAATGTGTGTAACCGCTCCTCAGAGCACACAGATTACCGATTATCAAAGCACACGGATCACAGATTATCTACTCAAAAGTTTCCGAAATCGTTGAACACCAAATATTTAGAGCGCAACTTGAAATTTTAAATTTTCCCACAAAAATGTTTGAAAAGTCTCCATCCTAATATTTTTTTAAATGTTCATTTGCCAGTAGTTCTATTAATTGGCGCTTTTATTTTATTAATACAAACCATATAATATAAACTCATATTTTCATCCCATAAATTATATAAACTCACATTTACATCCTATAAACTATTCACCTTAGGGGCACCAGGAGGTGGCTTGGTACCATGTGCATAGTTTATATTATTACTAAACCTTAAAAACCACTCGTAGTACCTAGGATGATAATGGTGTTTCTTCTTAGATGATGTCAAAGACCCCAACAAAAGCCATCCTTGTTAGGCAAATCATCACATTAACACCCATCCAACATCTATATAGCTATGGTTTATAATGATGGCAAATAATGCTCCCCATCACCTAATTGTGAAAAAAGCCCCAACGAACCTAGATGCCATGTCAAACATGTTCTTGATGTTAGCATATTATCATCCTACATTATCCATTAGATCATGGAGATAGAGGGTTCAAGGACTCTCACTTGATGGTTGGGGACTCTAGTGCATTGAGAGGTCAAATTCCAGGCTAACTGTATTAAGGACACCTTAAGGTCAACCAACACTAATGCAATGTATTAGTTGTTGGTACATTGACCTATCAAAATGTCACAATATTGGATAGTAGACATTAGTAAGTAGGAAACTATTCACAAACAAGAAACCTTGATATCGATAGAGTAATGATGTGGTGAGTGGATGTGGACCCGGGGATACCGCATGTCAACTGTGTGGCAATTGATTTGACATGCTAACGTTTCATTATGATGTGGCACCGAGGTCATGTATAAGTGGTAACCATATAGCAACGACGTGGATGTTGGGCTTTGGACATTAAGATATCAGCTAATTAGTATCAATGGCACTCTTTAGCCTCTTCCCAAGGGCCCGGTGACTTGATAGCTCGACCATTGGCCTTTGAAGATATCAAGTATTGAGACATTAGGGCTTCAATATACAAGCTCATTTGTATGTTAGGTGTCGAGTATTGAGACAATAAGTATGTATAGAGAATTAAGGAAAATCATATGCTTCATGTGAATTTAGGCAAGCTTAGAAGTCGGGTTGCAAACTGCTACAAGTGTCCTTATGTTTCTACAATAAATAGTCTAATGTGAAGGTGAATATGCTAAATGTGATATTGGATGGGAATGATGCCAAGGAGAAATTGGAAAATTGAAAAGTGCACCTATCCAATGCATCAAAACAACTTGTGGTATGGTTAATATAACAAAATGCAAGGTTGTAGTGTTTCTTGTAGTTGCAAAATAGAGTAGAGTGTAAGAAACAATGAATAATACATAACGAAAAAAATTAAAAATAGTACTGGAAATGAACTAAATTCAAAGTAAAAATTCTATATAACTAATGTAACAGTGCTACAACTATCATCAACAAATGTTAAGATAAGCTGCAAGAAAAAATTACTCATAAACAAATGTGTGAACATAAATGATACAAGAGGGATATTGACCACCTAGGTTGGGCCTTAACACAAGGAAACTTAAAAACCTTAGAAGAAAGCTAAACTAAGATCTGAAATCAAATATCACTTCGACTAACAAACATGTTGTTTGTACTTGACAAAGTTACAAAAAATGCTTGGAATCTAAACCTCTCGTATTATTCACATGCTTTCCTATGATTTTCTTCTAATCCCATTATGCTACTCAAGCCTATTTTTTGTACAAGTGGGTAGGAGGAAAACTCCTTGAGTGGAGGAATGCTTTCCCTCCAAAAAGCAATAAAAACATATATCTTGCTTCCTAGATCACGACGTAGCAGTAGTAAGGAGGATTTACTATCCTTAGGAAGTCATGCTGGGTTTATTACTAACCCACAAAAACTAGTCGTAGACCCTAGGATGATAATGGTGTTTCTCCTTAGATGATGTCCAAGGACCCAAACAAAGCCATCCTTGTAGGGAAAAATTATCCTCACATTAACACCCATACAACATCTATATACCTATGGTTTATAATGATGGCAAATAGTGTTTATTTTTAAGGACATCTCAAGGTCAACTAACACTAATTCAATGTATTAATTGTTGGTACATTGACCTATCAAAATGTCACAATATTGGGTAGTAGATATTAGTAAGTATGACACTAGCCACCAACAAGAAACCTTGACATTGGCGATGGGCACCACTAGGTCAACCATTCACCTTAGAGGCACTGAGAGGTGGTTTTGTACCATGTGAATAGTCTGTATTATTACTAACCCACCAAAACCACTCGTAGGCCTGAGGATGATAATGGTGTTTCTCCTTAGATGATGTCCAAGGCCCCAAACAAATCCATCCTTGTGGGGAAAATTGTACTCACATTAACACCCATACAACATCTATATACCTATGGTTTATAATGATGGCAAATTGGGTAGTAGACATTACTAAGTAGGACACTAGCCACCAACAAGAAACCTTGATATTGGCGATGAGCACAACTAGGCCAACTAAGAACCTTAGAGGCACTGGTAGGTGGTTTTGTACCATGTACATAGTTTGTATTATTACTAATCCACCAAAACCACTCATATGCCCTAGCATGATAATGGTGTTTCTCCTTAGATGTTATCCAAGGCCCCAAACAAAGCCATCCTTGTGGGGCAAAATTATCCTCACATTGACACCCATACAACATCTATATACCTATGTTTTATAATAATGGAAAATAGTGCTCCCCATCACCTAATTGTGCAAAAAGCCCCAACTAACCTAGATGCCATGTCAAACATGTCCTCGATATTAGCATATCATCCTACATTATCGATTAGCTCACAGAGATAGATGGTTCAAGGACTCTCACTTGATGGTTGGGGACTAAAGTCCATCGAGAGGTCAAATTTTGAGCTAACTATATTAAGGACACCTCAAGGTCAAATAACACTAATTCAAAGTATTAGTTGTTGGAACATCGACCTATGAAAGTGTCACAATATTCGATAGTAGACATCAGTAAGTAGGACACTAGCCACCAACAAGAAACCTTTATATTGGCAATGAGCATGACTAGGCCAGCCATTCACCTTAGAGGCACTAGGAGGCGATTTTATACCATGTGAATAGTCTTTATTATTAATAACCCACCAAAAGCACTCGTAGGCCCTACGATGATAATGGTGTTTCTCCTTAGATGATGTCCAAGGCCCCAAAAAAAGCCATCATTATGGGGCAAAATTATCCTCACATTAACACCCATACAACATCTATATACCTATTGTTTATAAAGATGGAAAATTTGGTAGTAGACATTTGTAAGTAGGACTCTAGCCACCAACAAGAAACCTTGATATTGGCGATGAGCACCACTAGGCTAACTACTCGCCCTAGGGTCACTGCTAGGTGGTTTTGTACCATGTGCATAGTCTGTATTATTACTAATCCACCAAAACCACTCGTAAGCCCTAGGATGATAATGGTGTTTCTCCTTTGTTGATATCCAAGGCCCCAAACAAAGGAATCCTTGTGGGGAAAAATTATCCTCACATTAACACCCATAAAACATCTTTATACCTATATTTTATAATGATGGCAAATAGTGCTCACCATCACCTAATTGTGCAAAGAGCCCCAACTAACGTAGATGCCATGTAAAACATGTCCTCAATATTAGAATATCATCATACATTATCCCTTAGCTCATGGAGATAGAGAGTTCAAGGACTATCACTTGATGGTTGGGGACTATAGTCCATCGAGAGGTCAAATTTCGAGCTAATTGTATTAAGGACACCTCAAGGTCAACCAACACTAATGTAATGTATTAGTTGTTGCTACATTGACCTATCAAAATGTCACAATATTGGGGAGTAGACATTAGTACGTAGGGAACTAGCCACCAACAAGAAACCTTGATATTGGCGATGAGCACCACTAGGCCAACTATTCACCTTAGAGGCACTGGGAGGTGGTTTTGTACCATGTACATAGTCTGTATTATTACTAACCCACCAAAACCACTCGTAGGCCCTAGGATGATAATGGTGTTTCTCCTTAGATGATGTCCAAGGCCCCAAACAAAGTCATCCTTATGGGGAAAAATCATCATCACATTAACACCCATACAACATCTAGATACCTATAGTTTATAATGATGGAAATTAGTGCTTATTTTTAAGGACACCTCAAGGTCAACCAACACTAATGCAATGTCTTAGTTGTTGGTACCTTGACCTATCAAAATGTCACAATATTGGGTAGTAGACATTAGTAAGTAGGACACTAGCCATCAACAAGAAACCTTGATATTAGCGATGAGCACCAGTAGGTGAACCATTCACCTTAGAGACACTGGGAGGTGGTTTGGTACCATGTGGATAATTTATATTATTACTAACCCACCAAAACCACTCGTAGGCCTTAGGATGATAATGGTGTTTCTCCTTAGATGATGTCCAAGGCCCCAAACAAAGCCATCCTTGTGGGGCAAAATTATCCTCACATTAACACTCATACAACTTCTATATACAAATGGTTTATAATGATGCCAAATTGGGTAGTAGACATTAGTAAGTAGGACACTAGCCACCAACAAGAAACCTTGATATTGGCGATGAGCACCACTAGGCCAATCATTCACCTTAGAGGCACTGGGAGGTGGTTTTGTACCATGTGCATAGTCTGTATTATTACTAACCCACCAAAACCAATCGTAGGCCCTAGGATGATAATGGTGTTTCTCCTTACATGACGTCCAAGGCTCCAAACAAAGCCATCCTTGTGGGGAAAAATTATCATCACATTAACACCCATACAACATCTATATACATATGGTTTATAATGATGGCAAATAGTGCTCCCCATCACCTAATTGTGCAAAAATACCCCAATAACCTAGATGCCATGTCAAACACGTCCTTGATATTAGCATATCATCCTAAATCATCCATTAGCTCATGGGGATAGAGGGTTCAAGGACTCTCACTTGATGGTTGGGGATTATTGTCCATTGAGAGGTCAAATTTCGAGCTAACTGTATTAAGCACACCTCAAGGTCAACCAACCGTAATGCAATGTATTAGTTGTTGGTACATCGACCTAACAAAATATCACAATATTGGGTAGTAGACATTAGTAAGTAGGACACTAGCCACCAACAAGAAACCTTGATATTGGCGATGAGCACCACTAGGCCAACTATTCACCTTAGAGGCACTTGGAGGTGGTTTTGTACCATAGCCATAGTCTGTATTATGACTAACCCACCAAAACCACTCGTAGGCCCTAGGATGATAATGGTGTTTCTCCTTACATGATGTCCAGGGCTCCAAACAAATTCATCCTTATGGGGAAAATTTATACTCACATTAACAACCATACAACATCTATATACCTATGGCTTATAATGATGGAAAATAGTGCTCCCCATCACCTAATTGTGCAAAAATACCCCAATAACCTAGATGCCATGTCAAACACGTCCTTGATATTAGCATATCATCCTAAATCATCCATTAGCTCATGGGGATAGAGGGTTCAAGGACTCTCACTTGATGGTTGGGGATTATTGTCCATTGAGAGGTCAAATTTCGAGCTAACTGTATTAAGGACACCTCAAGGTCAACCAACAGTAATGCAATGTATTAGTTGTTGGTACATCGACCTATCAAAATGTCACAATATTGGGTAGTAGACATTAGTAAGTAGGACACTAGCCACCAACAAGAAACCTTGATATTGGCGATGAGCACCACTAGGCCAACTATTCACCTTAGAGGCACTTGGAGGTGGTTTTGTACCATAGCCATAGTCTGTATTATGACTAACCCACCAAAACCACTCGTAGGCCCTAGGATGATAATGGTGTTTCTCCTTACATGATGTCCAGGGCCCCAAACAAATTCATCCTTATGGGGAAAATTTATACTCACATTAACAACCATACAACATCTATATACCTATGGCTTATAATGATAGAAATTAGTGTTTATTTTTGTTAGCCTCACTCTCTTACAAATCAATAATAAATTGAATTATTAAATTAAATAAATAAAATCATGTGAATTCGTCAAACCAAGGATTCTATTTTGGATGAGAGATTCTCTCCAACTAGCTCTCCTAAATTAGTGCGTAAGTTGAGAAATTGTCTCAACCAAGTGAGTCTAAGATAGATATACTATCTTAAGACCACATACGCATGTATTTGAATGTATTATTAAATTATTTGAATAAGAGAGAATTACATGAGCATGAGAGACCACATGATGGCTCTCTGCCTTTTCCTCTAGTTTTGTTTTGTGTGTTAATTTGTTGTGCATATGGTTATATGGATTTGTGATAAAAATACAATTTTTACAATTTTTACAAATCACATAATACCACATATCAAAACTGAGAGTTATGTGACTACTGGCTTTAGCTGTAGCTATCCTTGTTCAGTCCCTAAACAGCAACGCTAGCCTTTCCCCCTTTGTAAAATAGCCAAAGTGGATTGTACGTGAAACCTACTCCAGAATTTATGGCTGACAATCCCATAGAATACTGAGATACAATGCGTTTTGATGAGTACAATTATCTCGAGAAGACTGTCGAAAATCCAGAAAGAATAATTGCATACGAAGATAATGATAAGGTACAAAGATAATGGTAAGGCTGGAAATAGCTTGGATGAGAAAGATCTGAGAAGCTAGAAAGAGAACAAGATCACAAAATCATGAATCATTTCTCTGAAAGCAATAAGTAGTTTATGTTGGGTCATTAACAAACATCCAATTAACAACTCATTTGTGTTTTGTTTTATGCATTGTCCCGTGTTGTAGACAAGCAATGTGAAATGTCAAACTTGGGTAATTTTGTATACTTGCAGCTGTGAGCTTGATTTCATTGGTGACAAGATGTCAATACTCTATCATCACCCCTTGTGGCTATAGTATTGTAGCATTTCTCCCTGTCAATTCACATTTTTAAAAGGGGTAGCATGTAAAATAATTGTTAAAAGGGTGATTAAGAGTATTTAAAATACCTTTTTTTTGTGGAGAGATAAGCTGCTTTATTTTTTGTAAATTTGGAGTGATACAAGTCAAGTGAAATTCATTATTGTGATCCAAAGAAAGGTTGAGTAAGTTTTTGAAAACAAATTGATGCCAAGGATTTCTCAGTCTGTGCTTGCGATGCCTCACTGAAGACATTGTCATGATGATGTATATATTGAAGGTTAATAAAAACATCTCTTTTTGTGGTGATCATGTCCTAGATCCGCCTGAAATTGAATAAGGGGATCATGGGTATACTCTATGTTGTGAATGTGTTTGCATGGTTTGTGTTGCATTTGTTAAATTCTTTCTTTGTCATCTGTTTACACAAACTAAATGTAGATCCGCCTGAAATTGAATAAGGGGATCATGGGTATACTCTATGTTGTGAATGTGTTTGCATGGTTTGTGTTGCATTTGTTAAATTCTTTCTTTGTCATCTGTTTACACAAACTAAATGGGCATAATAAATGCTTGAGTATAAGCATGCTCGATCAAGCTCTCGAAATTGAAGATCCCATAATCAATTAAGTTCATAAGAACAAACTGTCACATCATCGACTTGATAAAAGTAATATTCTACAACAACATTTCACAACAGCTAATTCACGCCATCAAGTTAAGGATGCTACAAAATCAAGCATTTTAATTCAAGACATTTCTGCATCAACATCCAATCAAGCTGTCATCTACATCAACAATTTTTTTGCAGCACTTCACCAACAATTTTTTAGCAATTGCACTTGCACCATTTTTTAATAAGCTCAATACAAAATTGTAACTTGAAAATCATAATTTGTAAGTTGAATTGTGATCAATGTCAAATTCAGTTGAATTGTAATGGTGCATTCCGAGTTGTAACCAACACCCTAATTTGAATTGTTAAGGTGAATACGTTAAGTCAAGTAAGTCTTCAACTGAGTCATCAAGATTGAACTTGTCATTTGTATCTTGGGTGCACTTTCGACAGTGTTTGACACCCTTTCCTTTTTTACAAATCATGACATTCAATGAGCAAATTTAATAAATCACAAGTTTCAGTAATCAATCAAGCAAGTTCAAGTGAGCATCAAATCAATCCAGTGTTTAAAGCGAGTGTGTCATTCAATCAAAGCAAGCGAGCGTGTCATTCAAACAACAAGGAAAGCTAGCATGTCATTCAAACAACAAAGAAAGTGAGCATGTCAAAATCAAGTGCAAAAGTTCAAAGCATGACATCAACAACAAACGAGCTAGTGTGAGGTTGATTGAAGCATTCACAAAGTGTCAGTGAAGCTTCAAGAAAAGAAATCATCATCAAGCGAGCGTGAAATCAAGAGTTCAAACAAACAAGTTATAAAAATCTAGCAGGTAAAGCATCAGCAATAAGCAACAGTACAAGCAAGCCTGAATTAAAAGTGATCAAGTTCACATGGCAACAAATATTAAGTTGTTAAAGATTCTTAACAATTTGATCCTCTCAACTTATGGAGGTATGGTACAAATCAACAAAGAAACTCTTGCCGATATTCAAGTGCATATTCAACATGCACATGAAACAATTGAGTTCCTTCAACTTGAGTCGCAACTACAAAGAGATGAGCTGCAAAAGAAGAGTGCTTCTTCCAAGTCATTCAACCATACAGATGAAGATAAAGATGTTGATTCCAAATCACTCATCCAAACAACTTCAAGTGTCGAAGTTGTTCATGATCAAATTCAACTTTCTTCCAAACCCATCATCAAGCCATGGGAAGAAATTAAAAGTAGTCGAAATCGAAACAGCTTAGGATATGTCAAAGATAATCATAACTTACACATCCCTGATTATTCAAAGCTGATTCAGTTCGTTAGTGTCGGATTACTTGAACAAATCTCCGTAGCAAGTTCTCAGCAACTTGCAAACCAATGTCAATACACATAAATCAAGTTGCAGACAAATCGACATGTTCTCATTGTCAATGAATCGGTCATCTGGAAGATAAGTGTTTTGATCTCCATCCTTGTTACCATTGTGGCAAGTAGAATCATTCATCAAAGAAATGTTGCAAACAAGACCAACTTGCCAGATTAAAGATCGATTATTCATGGATTGATCCCTGGGAATGGTCATCCACAGCTAGAAGATTATACAAGTTTTATAATCGGATTCACTCACACATATTGCAGCCAACAGCCAATTGAACATGGTACTCTTATGCACTTGAAAGCAGGATTACCACAATGAAACTCTCCTACACATGAAGGGGGGGAGTTCATAGTTCAGATATATTTTGGAGAAGATTGCCTCTCCTTTCAACTGACAAATGGGGGAAAATTTCAATGAAATTGACAAGTGGTTGTCAGACTGAAGTCTCGACAACATTAGCGAAGCAGCCAGTGGGCATCTTCATCAGCCAATGGGTGATCATCATCAACAAATACACGAGTGGGAATTCATCAAATTATGTCAGTGGACACCGGATGTTTTTTTCAAGAAAAGGACAGTTGGATCCTTTTGTGGCTTGGCACATGATGGAGTTGTCAAGAAACATTCAGAGATGAATTAGACATGTAGCCGATTCATGTTCTCTTCAGATTTGAGTTTTTTTTAGCATCCAACTTTGGTGGTTTTTCAGGCAAATGTTTTTTTGAGCATTAACTTGAGAACTTGGAAGATGGTTCCTTATTTGTTTAGGATTTATCATTGAGGGGGCAATGTTAGCCTCACTCTCTTACAAATAAATAATAAATCCAATTATTAAATTAAATAAATAAAATCATGAGAATTCCTCAAACCAAGGATTCTTGTTTGGATGAGAGATTCTCTCAAACTAGCTCTCCTAAATTAGTGTGTAAGTTGAGAAATTGTCTTAACCAAGTGAGTCTAAGATAGACACACTATCGTAAGACTAGTTACTCATGTAATTAAATGTATTATTAAATTATTTGAATAAGAGAGAATTACATGAGCATGAGAGACCACATGGTGGCTCTTTGCCTTTTCTGCCATATCTGGTTTTCTATATGTCTACTACTTATTTTATGTGTGTGAGTATTTGAGTTTAGTGCGTTGAGTTTCCTTCAATTTTTAAGGACACCTCAAGGTCAACTAACACTAATTCAATTTATTATTTGTTGGTACATCGACCTATCAAAATGTCAAAATATTGGGTAGTAGACATTAGTAAGTAGGACACTAGCCACCAACAAGAAACCTTGATATTGACTATGAGCACCACTAGGCGAACCATTCACCTTAGAGGCACTAGGAGGTGGCTTTGTACCATGTGCATAGTCTGTACTCTTACTAACGCACTAAAACCACTCGTAGGCTTTAGGATGATACTGGTGTTTCTCCTTAGATGATGTCCAAGGCCCCAAAAAAAGCCATCCTTGTGGGGAAAAATTATACTCACATTAACACCTTTTAGCACTCAGAATGTACCTCAAGGCTGAGAAAAGTCAATTCCAAGGTAACCACAGACCATGCTTTCAATCTCGCATCTAGCCTTGCCAGATCAGAGAGGGCTCTCTCTTTGCCAACAAGATGTGGCTGCAATAAATGAAATTTTAGGCTAGTTATGGAGTGCAATGATTTTTTTGAAAGGTTTTTGGGTCGAAGAAAACAAGAGAAAGGACCATTTGGGTTGTGGTGTTGATGCTAGCTTCTGTCGGCAAACTTGGGACAATGTAAGTGCAATGTTCAGCCAGATCAAAGATTGTGAATGTGAGAAGAATAGGGGAGAAAGCCCACTACCATGCAGGCATCAAACAGAGGATGGATCTGTAGTAGCAACTTTAGAGGAAAGAGAAGCACAGGGTTACTCAACAGAGCATCTATCAAGGGATGGGTTCTGAAAAGATAACCACACATTTAACAACATAATCATTATGAAACGAGCATCATGGCATTGATGGATTCCAAAAATTTCACTTAGAGAATGTTGTAACACAAAATAGTAGAAAAGACATAATGTGTAAATGAATTTATGAGAGAAACATACTGGACATTTAAGCACTATGATGGATCCCAGGCCTAAAGGGAAAAAACTACTTTATTACGATATTTAATAAAACTTTACACACTTCAAATGCCTATTCCTATTGCAAAAATAGAACCTGTACATCTTAAAACTAATCATATTTATAATATTACAAAAGCATTTAAACTTCCTCCACATAGGAAATAAAAAATAAAAATAAAAATTTAATAATGAAATCCTATATTAAAACACTAAACAATATGATCAATTAATTTGCAACTAAAACTCAAAACTGTCTCAAGAACCATGAGAAATAATTTTGGAAAACCCAAATTCATTGAAGGTTTACCAAGTGGATTAATATCATTGTATCTACTCCTTTAAGTGTGGAACCATATTCCCAGAAATCTGCCTTTTTACTGCTATTTCAACCTTTGACTGTTGATATTAAGCCTTAAAATCTGAGATTTTCCTCAACGACTGCTGGGTTTGTGCTTGCCAACTCTGACACTTCAGTTTTCACCATTAATTTTCCTCTTTTACTCCATTTCCTCGAATCTTGGATAGTGGTTGCATGTCATGCAACCGAGAATGCCATTGCTAAAGTAGGATCTTCTGAAAGTGTCAGCATGTGAGGATGAAACTCAACCTTCTGACCAGGTACAATAAGGGAGACTAGGCCCTGCCTGACAGTATTCAGTTCTATGGGAAACAAATCAATATGTTTTACTTTCTCCTAAGTGATGAAAAATAGCTGATATGATATCTTTTCATAATAATGAAATGCTCCTTTAGCACTAGAAGGTGCAACAATGTGTTTCATAAACCCCCATAAAGTGGCACCCAGGTGAGAAAGAAATGAATCCCGTGCAACTGTGTAATTATGTGTATCCTCATATGCATCTACAAATAGGTTCCATTGCTCCATTCATTTAATTGCCTCAGCTACCTTCCTCCTATGGATTTCTTCATGCTCCTCACCCTTAAAAGTCTCCATTTCACTTTTCATATCATGCATCCTCTCCTCAATTTATTCACAGAGTACAGGCTTGACCCTTCTTCCTTTACAATTTCTAAATACAAAAAGCTCATAGATATCCATCTCTACTAAAATCACATCAACTGCATGATGATCATCTCCAAAAAGTGAAAATTTCTCCTAAATCATGCTTTGCAATTTATCCTCGGCTTCCTCCTCAGTAATCTCTACAACAGCTCCAATGGTCTTCTCTACATTAGGTAAGCTAATCCCTGTGTGGACACCTTCACCACCAACTGTTGGACCCCATGAAAAAGGACCTACAGTCAAATCAAGAAATGCCCACCTTTCTTTACCAATCCATGAATCTACAAGGCACTCTGGGTGAAGTCCCAGCATTTTCGATGACCTAAGTTCCTTTCACAATGTCAGTGCCAAATCAAAGCTTTTCCCATGTAAAAGTTGTTCAGCTTGTCTGTAAACAATTTCACTTGTTGACTTTCCACTGAATGATTTTTCAATATCATTTAGAGCCTCTAAACAAAAATTCACCCACTGAGCCATGTCAATACTTTCAACAGTTGTCCATGCAAACTTGACCATGGGATGCGTCATATACGAAGGTTTCCTTGTCTTTTCAATGTCTAATGGATTTTGTATTGGCCCTTTAGATTTTAAAAGATTTGTCCACATGCCTGCATCCTCCTTGATGAAGTTTATTTCTGTTTCAGACAAACCTCTCCAATAGCCATAGGTGCGTCGATTGGAGTCACGCTTGGGGTTAAGAATGAAGATATTGTATGCTTTATCTATTTGAAGGTACTCAATAAGACTGGTGAAGAAATATTCCATCTTATCTATATTGACCTACCAAACTTTATCATTGACAAAGCCTAAGTCCCGTTTTGACAGATAGGTTCTACGGGCAACGCCAAAGGGCTATGTACAATGCCACACTTCTAGAAGCGCAGCGCCAGAGCCAGGAGCCGAACGCCACACACCAAATTGGTTTGACTTTCAATTTTTTGACTTGGCTTCAATTTTTTAACTTGTGTTTGTTGTGGATGCAGGGGCGCTGAGATTTGGAGCTCAGTTGGGCTTTCGTTCTCATTTTTTGATGCAGGGAATAAAAGTGTTAACCTACCAAGCATTACCATGTACTTCAATCAAAGGGACAAATGAATTCCCTTGACATATTTGATTCAGCTGTTGTAGAACCAACAGAATCAGACTCTTAATTTTCAATTATTTCAATTGTATTGAATTTATCTTTAGCCATCAACTGAGACTCCTTAATAGGCACTAGAGCAGTCATTGAGGGGGCCTGTTTCAGGGATAATGGAACCCTTGCTCCATTCCGATATAATGACATCTACCTCCTCATCAATTGCAACCTCCCCAAGATTCATACTTATAATTCTCCAAGTAATTCCTCTTAAGAACCATGAGACTAGCAGCTGTAAACTTTTCACCAACAATATCACTGTCAGCAATGTACAATGCCCCCTAGATACATTCATGGATATATCTTTCAGTCAAAGCAGAAAAAGCTTGCCATATGTTGAGATGAGGATTTAGTAGCATGGTAATAGACCTCAAATGCTATGTTCTCTTCTTCTCTATCACAATCCAGCCACAAGACCAACCACTGAATTCTCCTAGCTTCCTCTTGATCATTCAATACCTGAACTGCTGCACAGGAGATCTTTGAGTCAATCATTCATTCGGTCATACCTTTTGATCCGGGAGTTGGTTTTGGGAGTGTGTTATACCACTGGAAATCTTTTTCTAAGTTTTTCCTGATAACATGCTTATGACATGTTTTGTATTGAATATTAGGTGCAAAACATCTAACAAAACCAAACATAGTAAGAGGCCCATTTTGATCATTGAAGGAAGGCCAAAGGACTAACTCTAACAGTGGTGCCATCTGGGATGGTCACTCGTTAGAGGTGGCAAGAACCGTAGATCTCTGGGAACATGTAGATTAGAGCCTCATCCATTGGGCAATATTGTCAAACAGCTACAAACCCAAAACAACTTATACCCATCCAAAAACATATATACACTACAACCTATACATACATAAATACCAGAAGAAAAGTGTTGCCTTGGGCAACTTATTTATGCACAAACCTACCCTACTTTGCAGAAAAATCAATAGATCAAGTGATGTTGTAATGCCAGATCAACCAATCAAGTAACTGTGACAAGGATGTTGCTTGGAAGTGCTTGAACCAGGACACAACTGGAAATGTTGACAACCATACATGAACAAAAGGAGTCTAGTTGTATAAAAGGCATTTTGGTTTTTCATTCAAACTGAAAAAATTTCCCATGTACTCTTCAATAGGATCATAGAAACCAGACTCTGTTTCCTACCCTAACTCCTCAACACAAGTATCCAACTGCAAACTGTCAATGCAAACATCCATGAGCAGCCCTATTGTTTCTTGTTTTGAAGGAGGAAAGGTTTCAAAGAACTTTTTGGGATCTCAAAATTCATGTGATTTAATTTGAACATCCAATAGTTCAATTTCATTTCCTAATCTTTGAGCAACAAAGCCAAGAAAAAAATATTTATTCTCAGGTGTGAGTCAGCTAGATTTCAAACAAAGAAATACTGATGTTGAGAAATTCTGATCAATCTGAAATTTTGCTAACTCATCCCTTGAAGTCAATAAAATTTCACTAGATAATGGATTTGCCGCATAGCCTATCATTGATGCTTACCATCAATGTTCTGAAATCTGGATTCCGGATTCGTTGGCAATGAATTCACTTTGAAACATTGAAGCTTGGGATCTTGAACAATGGAGTTATCAGGTGGGTGATTTCGGCCTTCATATGTGCCTGATTGTTGTCCACCATTAGCAATCAGATCTACAACTTGAACGATCTTTCCTTGAGAAGATCTGTCACCTCATCCAAGGCATTAGCGCCAAAATGTTAGCTCTTAGAATGTACCTCAAGGCTAAGAAAAGGAAATTTTGAGGTAACCACAGACCAAGCTTTCGATTTGGCATCTAGCCCTACCAGACCAAAGAGGGCTCTTTCTTTGCTAACAAGATGTGGCTGAAATAGATGAAATTTTAGGCTAGTTATGGAGTGCGAGTATTTGTTTGAAAGGTTTTTGGGTCGAAAACAGCAAGAGAAAGGACCATTTGGGCTATGGAGTCGATGCCAGCTTCTGCCGACAAACTTGGGGCAAAGTAAGTGCAATGTTCAATCAGATCAAAGATTGTGTATGTGAGAAGACTAGGGGAGAAAGCCCGCTACCCTGTAGGCATCAAATAGGGGATGGATCTGCAGTAGCAACTTTAGACGAAAGAAAAGAACAAGGTTACTCAGCAAAGCATCTATCAGGGGATGGGTTCTAAAAATATAGCCACACATTTAACAACATAATCATTATGAAACGAGCATCAAGGCACTGATGGATTCCAAACATTTCTTAGAAAATGTTATAACACAAAATAGGAAAACAGACATAATGTGTAAATGAATTGATGAGATCCTAGGCCTAAAGGGCAAAAATTGCTTTATTATGATATTCAATAAAACTTTAAACACACTCCAAATGCCTCTTCCTGTTGCAAAAATCGAACTTGTACATCTTAAAACTAATCCTATTTATAATATTACAAAATTATTTAAATTTCCTCCACATAGGAAATAAAAAATAAAAATAAAAATTTAATAATGAAATCCTATATTAAAACACTAAACAATATGATCAATTAATTTGCAACTAAAACTCCAAACTGTCTCGAGAACCATGAGAAATAATTTTGGAAAACCCAAATTCAGTGAAGGTTTGCCAAGTGGATTAATATCATTGTATCTGCTCCTTTAAGTGTGGAACCATATTCCCCAAAATCTGCCTTTTTACTGCTATTTCACCCTTTGACTACTGATATTAAGCCCTAAAATCTGAGATTTTCCTCAACCACTGCTGGATTTGTGCCTGGCAACTCTGACACTTCAGTTTTCACCATTAATTTTCCTCTTTTACTCCATTTCCTCGAATCTGGGACAATGGCTACATGTCGTGCAACTGAGAATGCCATTGCTAAAGTAGGATCTTCTGAAAGTGTCAGCATGTGAGGATGAAACTCAACCTTCTGACCAAGTACAATAAGGGAGACTAGGCCCTGCCTGACAGTATTCAGTTCTATGGGAAACAAATCAATATGTTTTACTTTCTCCTAAGTGATGAAAAATAGTTGATATGATATATTTTCATAATAATGAAATGCTCCTTCAGCACTAGAAGGTGCAACAATGTGTTTCATAAACCCCCATAAAGTGGCACCCAGGTGAGAAAGAAATGAATCTCGTGCAACCGTGTAATTTTGTGTATCCTCATATGCATCTGCAAACAAGTTCCATTGTTCCATTCGTTTAATTGCCTCAGCTGCCTTCCTCCTGTGGATTTCTTCATGCTCCTCGCCCTAAAAAGTCTCCATTTCACTTTTCATATCACGCATCCTCTCCTCAAGTTCTTCACAGAGTACAAGCTTGACCCTTCTTCCTTTACAATTTTTGAATACAAAAAGCTCATAGATATCCATCTCTGCTAAAAGCACATCAAATGCATGATGATCATCTCCAAAAAGTGAAAATTTCTCCTAAATCATGCTTTGTAATTTATCCTTGGCTTCCTCCTCAGTAATCTCTACAACGGCTCCAATGGTCTTCTCTACATTAGGTAAGCTAATCCCTGTGTGGACACCTTCACCACCAACTATTGGACCCCATGAAAAAGGACCTGCAATCAAATCAAGAAATGCCCACCTTTCTTTACCAATCCATGAATCTACAAGGCACTCTGGGTGAAGTCCCAACATTTTCGATGACCTAAGTTCCTTTCACAATGTCAATGCCAAATCAAAGCTTTTCCCATGTAAAATATGTTCAACTTGTCTATAAACAATTTCACTTGTTCGCTTTCCACAAAATGATTTTTCAATATCATTTAGAGCCTCTAAACAAAAATTCACCCACTGAGTCGTGTCAATACTTTCAATAGTTGTCCATGCAAACTTGACCATGGGATGCATCATATACGAAGGTTTCCTTTTCTTTTCAATGTCTAATGAATTTTGTATTGGCCCTTTAGATTTTAAAAGATTTTTCCACATGCCTGTATCCTCCTTGATGAAGTTTATTTTGGTTTCAGAAAAACCTCTCCGATAGACATAGGTGCGTCAATTGGAGTCACGCTTGGGGTTAAGAATGAAGATATTGTATGCTTTATCTATTTGAGGGTACTCAATAGCACTGGTGAAGAAATATTCCATCTCATCTATATTGACCTGCCAAACCTACTCATTGACAAACCATGAATCCCATTTCAATAGATGGGTTCTACGAATAGCACCAAAGGGCTATGCGTAGCACACCTACACAGAAGCGCAACGCTGGCTCCTATGTGCAGCGCCCATTAAAATTAACACTGCAAAAAAATGACCTATGTGTAGGGCAACATCATACACGCAGCGCACTCCTCCCTACATGTAGCGTCGGGAAAAATCTTCCAGAATGCAATGCTAGTTGCCTACACGCAGCGCCGCCCCTGTTTTGCTAAACATCACTTTGAAATTGTTTCTTTCTTCCCTCCTTTGGTTTCTTTGACTTGCAAAATGACATAATGGAATGAATGTAGAATGAAAGGGGTTTATATATGGGCACCATTTTGATTTTTACTTTTTGAAAACCCACTTTTCCAATGTTCTTTGCCTTTTTGAAAACCCTGTTTTTAATGCTTGTTTCACATTTTCTTTTGTAGGTGGATTAGGTCATGCTGACTTGATTTTTTGCAGTGTTTATAGCTAAGCAATATGGATCGATTCTTAGGAGTAGCTAGGAATCAATATTACATATAGGAACATGAAATTACATAAGAAATGACAATTAAAACAAAATACTCAGCTTTCACCTCAATACATGTTTTTAGGTGAAAATTACATTAAGATTTTAAAAAGAATAACTTTTGACTTTCCAGATACTAAGCTTGAGTTTATTTCGCATCCTCATGTACTTGTTGATCTTTATTGGCATTTAACCATCAAATTTAACTATGTGGAAACCACAAAACTATAGAAAAGAGAACTAGCAAGTATATTTCATGAGGGAAAACTGATGTGACCTCAACCATCAGTGGATCCATGACCTAATGAAGTGATGAAAATTTACAGTATGGGACTCTTATTATGCAAATGCAAAAGAGCAGATTTTGATCACTAATTGCAATATGAAAAGACTGACACTAACAACACCCATACAACATCTATATACCTATGATTTATAGTGATGCCAAATTGGGTAGTAGACATTAGTAAGTAAGACACTAGCCATCGATAAGAAACCTTGATATTGGCGATGAGCACCACTAGGCCAACCATTCACCTTAGAGGCAGTAGTAGGTGGTTTTGTACCATGTGCATAGTCTGTATTATTACTAACCCACCAAAACCACTTGTAGGCCCTAGGATAATAATGGTGTTTCTCCTTAGATGATGTCCAAGGCCCCAAACAAAGCCATCCTTGTGGGGAAAAATTATCCTCACATTAACACCCATATAACATCTATATACCTATGCTTTATAATGATGGCAAATAGTGCTTCCCATCACCTAATTGTGCAAAAAACCCCAACTAACTTAGATGCCATGTCAAGCATGTCCTCGATATTAGCATTTCATCCTACATTATCCATTAGCTCATGAAGATAGAGGTTTAAAGGACTCTCACTTGATCGTTGGGGACTATCGTCCATCGAGAGGTCAAATTTTGAGCTAACTGTATTAAGGACACCTCAAGGTCAACCAAAACTAATGCAATGTATTAGTTGTTGGTACATCGACCTATCAAAATATCACAATATTGGGTAGTAGACATTAGTAAGTAGGACACTAGCCACCAACGAGAAACCTTGATATCGATAGAGTAATGATGTGGTGAGTGGATGTGGACCTGGGCATACCACATGTCAATTGTGTGGTAGTTGATTTGACATGCTAACGTCTCATTATGATGTGGCACTAATGTGGGTCTAGATGACATGGCATACCAATGTGGCAAGTGATGTGGCATGTTGACATGGCAATGGAAGGTTGACTTGGTACCGAGGTGATGTCAAGGTGGTAACCATATAACAACGACATGGATGTTGGGATTTTGGATGTTAATATATCAGATAATTAGTATCAATGACACTCTTTAGCCTCTTCCAAGGGCTCGGTGGCTTGATAGCCCAACCATTGGCCTTTCAAGATATCGGGTATTGAGACATTAGGGCCTCAATATACAAGCTCGTTTGTATTTTAGACCGAGTAAGCAAGTTTTAAACTAATGTGATATTTCCCAAGTGGTCGATAGTGGATATAATAGCCAAATTAATTGACTAGGTAAGCTACCGTGGAAGTTGATAGGCCATTTTATAATGGTGACATGTGGGCAAAGGGTTGCCATGTGCTTGACAAGAAGCAAATAAATATGTATAGGAGAGAAGTTACAATATAAACTTAAATAATACCAAAGGTCAAATAAAACACCTTTTATTAGACTATCAAAAATGATAATTTGTAAAGAAGATACTAGGATCCCATCTTATTGTTTATATCATTGCTAAAATGAACATGGCCTGATTATTCAATATCTCTTGTAATGGAACCAAAGTTATGTATCACATGAATAGTTATAGGTAAGAATTCCCATAAATGATCTTGATTACTATGTCACATATTGAAATCTTTAATTTCACAAATAGTTTCATTATCTGTAATAGATCAAATAACTATGACTTTAGGTAGCACTTTTGATGGATTTTACTCATTGTTAACTAGATTTATTATTTTTTTGTTATACAAAATATTTGATAAATGAGAGTAAATATTATTTCAAGGGTGTTACCAAGCATATTGCTTGAGGTTTTACATGAGACAAGTATATATTGCTAGAAAATTAGAGATAGAGAATAACTAATAAGTTCTTAAATTCCTTATTTGAAATAAAGAAAAAACTTTGCTTTTAGTTTTGTTAATAATCACTAGATTATTTATTTGAACTAATTCCTTATTTGAAATAAGGAAAAATCTCTACTTTTTTTTCTTTTAGTAATTTCTAAATTCCTTATTTGACATTAATAAAAAAAATAGAAAATTAAATTTTTCACTGCATGCATTCATATAGAACTTTTACTTGCGATTCCATTCCAAATACCATTTTTTTCGGAAATAGAAAGTATACATGAATTTTTAAAATTTCATATTTTTCATTGATATTATTTTACAAATTCACAAGCAGGATATCTACATGCATCTACATGCACAATTTTGTCAGTAAATACATGCACGATTTTATAAGTAAATATAGGTTGTTAAAGTAAGTGAAAGTAGTTAGTAAGAATAAAGTAGCTCATACTAAACTAAGTGTTGAACCCTTCCCATCATCTGATATCTGATCTAATCTCATCATTCAGTATAAATAGGGAATTTCTGACAGTAGGATTGATCCCACCACAATTGAGTTGTTAAACTTACTTCCATGCACGATTTTGTCTGATTTTCACAAGAACAGATCTTAAAATTTACAAGCAGCACAAGTTTTTGGTTCAGATTTTTCTCTTTAGGAAGAAAAAGTTCATGCAAAATACAGGTTGTTTCCTACTTCTAATTTTAATTTTGATTACATTTGTGCACTTTTCTAAACAATTTCTGCCATGTCTTTTTAATATACTCTCTTTTTCTGTTAATGAAAAATAATTTTACACAGAATTTGTCCATCCTGGGCTGTAAGTATTTGCAATTTGCTTAGTTGATATAGGTTGGTTCCATTGCTTTTTTGATACATTAATTATCTACTCAGACTATGTTTAATCCTCAAACAATACAATTCATATGCACAAAAAAAAATTGTGATCGGTTTGAGCCCGTTGTCAAATTATCACTTGACTATAGGCTTGTAAGTACATTGTACTAGGATCTTTCCTCTTATTTCATCATATTCTTTAAGGCTTTGGCTCCAACTTTTTCATTCACAAACACCTATGAAGTCCCCCACTTAACTTGTTTGATTGGTATTCATCTCCTTCACATACATTCGTACTATCTGTAGATGAAATCCGCCCTAATTTATTTTTGTTTCCAACAGCTATCTTAAGCTCTTCTAGGTATTTTATTGCCCTATCATGGTTTAATTGATCAAGTTATTGGAGCCATATTACACTAGAGAACATCTGATATAGCTAATTGTGCAATGACTGGCATTTTACAGACGTGATGTCTTAATTTTGGTTGGTAAATGCTCTTGTTTTTTGTGTATATATCATCAATTTGTGTAATGCGTTTGATAATTTCATTGAAAATTCATCTCACATAGGTTGGTTAGTTGCAAATTCGTTTGCCTACAATAAGTTTTTTTTAGGAGTGGACTGAAGCTATCTGAATTTAGCTTTTGTTTGACATATAATGATATAGATCATCAGTTCGAGTAGTATTTTTTATAGTTGCATTGAAAATGCATGATTTTCTCATTAGTCATCTTGTAACAAGTTTGCTTCCCTACAAAGTAAAGTTCTTCGAATTTGGAATCTAAATTGAGTTTCATCTATCAATGAATTTCACATTGTTGTACAAAAAATCATATAGTCTAATGTGGCATAGTTCTTCTATAACCAAAAACTAATAAAGAGCTGCAAATGTTTATAGATTTATTGTCTTCTTCCTTTTCCTGCATGAGTAAATGCTTGAAAGTAGACCCTATGTTTCTCACAATTAAGAGATCTCACAAGGATGCAAGTGCTCATAGAGGCTTCACACATCTCATCAATAATTCAGAAGCTTTGGAAGATTGTTGATCTACTAGGGGCCTCTAGTATGTATTGATTGAAAAGCTAACTAGGATTTCCTCCATTCACGATGACTATTTCTTTGAATCTTTTAACTTATCACCACAATAACCTCATAACAGAGTTTCAAACAAATTTTTTCATAGGATATGCATGACAAATGACTATGATACACCAATGCGGGAAAGGGAAAATACATTTACAAACACCGATGGGGGGCATTTTCTGTTTGGACCATTGGAGAGATATTGGCAAGGTCTACAAGTTAGGCGTATTGAAGGCATGACCCCATATTTGTGGTTTAATTTAATGATGAATACTGAATGTAGTTGTAAAAATTCAACATGTCAAGGGAATTATTTAGCAAAATTACAAAAGAGAGAGAAATGGCATGAGAATGATGATAATCCCTCATCTTTGCCATGAATATATCTATCTAATTAGTGACAAATGAGTGATCAATTTCCCAACAATAGGCATCTGCTGTAAATGCCACCCCAAAACTGGGTTATGAGACCACAGGGATGAAAGATGGTTGTTGGATTTATTTCTCATACATACCAACCCACAATACTAAAAAATATATCCACAACCAGACACCAACAATGTTTTCCCTCATTGAAAGCTTCTCTAGGTATCTCACCCGACATTCAAACAATGACAGACCTCTTCCACTTAGGAAAACATAATGCAAGGTAATGATCTCCATTGCATCCATCCCCTCTAGTCCCATAGGGTTGGCATAAAGAATTTTATTTACTTGCTGCTATTTGGGAATCCCTTAAATTCGTATACCTCATCTCATTACAGTGATGAATCAGACAAGTGGATAATGTGATTTCAAAGATACCTTAGCTCATTTGTAGTGAACATTGATTTAAAGAACTAGGTAATGAGATTTCATGTTGCTTACTCTACAACTATGTATTCAAAGTTTAAACACAATTCTTTCCTTCCGTTTCTACCACAACACCTCTAACTTCACATAAACTCACACATATTTCAAGATCAATTCCTTCTTGGGTTGGTTACATGGAATGGCAACTATGGAGGCATGTAATCTTTCCGCATGATGAAGAATGTAAGAATGACAAGGAAAGAAACTCTCCAATACAAAGTATATGCTATGTCTCTGATGCATTAGGATCATGTGTCTTACATATAGTATTTTGAGTTTGTACTTGGAACATATGATCAACCGGGTAGGTGAAAGAGCCTTTAATATAGCGTGGTGAAAAGATAGAACTTCTTCAAGGGATACAAATTAAAGAAAAGGAGCATTCGATGTTCTAAGATTGTAGTACATTTGATAATTTCATTGAAAAATCATTACACATTGGTTGGTTAGTTGCAAATTCATTTGCCTGCAATAAGTTTTCTTTTAGGAGTTGTACTAAGCTGTCTGAATTTAGTTTTTGTTTGACATATACTGATATAGATCATCAGTTCGAGTAGTATTTTTTATAGTTGCATTGAAAATGCACGATTTTCTCATTAGTAATCTTGTAACAAGTTTGCTACCCTACCAAGTAAAGTTGCTCCACTTTGGAATCTAAATTGAGTCTCATTTATCAATGAATTTGAAATTGTTGTACAACAAATCATATATTCTAATGTGGCATAGTTCTTCTATAGCCAAAAATTGATAAAGAGCTACAAATTTACATAGATTTATTGTCTTCTTCCTTTTCCTGCATGAGTAAATGGTTGAAAGTAGACCCTATTTTTCTCACAATTGAAAGATCTCACAAGGATGCAAGTGCTCATAGAGGCTTCATACATGTCATCAAGAATCTGGAAGCTTTGGAAGATTGTTGATCTACTAGGAGGCTCTAGTATGTACTGTTTGAAAAGCTAACTAGGATTTCCTCCATTCACGATGACTATTTCTTTGAATCTTTTAGCTTATCACCACAATAACCTCATAACAGAGTTTCAAACAAAAATTTTCACAGGATATGCATGACAAATGACTATGATACACCAATGCAGGAAAGGTAAAATGCATTTACAAAGACTGGTGGGGGTGTTTTCTGTTTGGACCATTGGAAAGATATTGACAAGGTCTACAAGTTAGGGGTATTCAAGGCATGCCCCCATATTTTTGGTTTAATTCAATGATGAATACTAGCAGTAGCTATAAAAATTCAACATGTCAATGGAATTATTTAGCAAAGTTACAAAAGAGAGAGAACTGGCATGAGAATGATGATAATCCCTCATCTTTGCCATGAATATATCTATCTAATTAGTGACAAATGAGTGATCAATTTCCAACAATAGGCATTTGTTGTAAATGGCACCCCCAAACTGGGTTATGAGACCATAGGGACAAAAGATGGCTATTGGATTTATTTCTCATACATACCAACCAAAAATACTAAAAAATCTATCCACAACCAAACACCAATGATGTTTTCCCTCATTGAAAGATTCTCTAGGTATCTCACCCAACATTCAAACAATGACAGACCTCTTCCACTTACGAAAACATAACGCAAGGTAATGATATCCATTGATTCCATCCCCTCTAGTTCCATAGCATTGGCATAAATAATTTTAGTTAGTGGCTGCTATTTGGGAATCCCTTAAATTTGTATACCTTGGCTCATTACAATGATTAATCAGACAAGTTGATAATGTGATTTCAAAGATACCTTAGCTCATTTACAGTGAACATTGATTTAAACAACTGTGTAATGAAATTTCATGTTGCTTACTCTACAACTCTGTCTTCAAAGTTTAAACACAGTTCTTTCCTTCCATTTCTACCACAACACCTCTAGATTCACACAGACTCACACATCTTTCAAGATCAATGGCTTCTTGGATTAGTTATATGGAATGGCACCCATGGAGGCATGTGTTATTTCCGCATGAGGAAGAATGTATGAATGACAGGGAAAGAAACTCTCCAAGATAGAGTATATGTTATGTCTTCCATGCAAATTCATTTGCCTACAATAAGTTTTTTTTAGGAGTGGACTGAAGCTATCTAAATTTAGTTTTTGTTTGACATATATTGATATAGATCATCAGTTCGAGTAGTATTTTTTTAGTTGCATTGAAAATGCATGATTTTCTCTTTAGTTATCTTATAACAAGTTTTTTTCCCTGCAAAGTAAAGTTGTTACACTTTGGAATCTAAATTGAGTCTCATTTATCGAATAATTCCACATTGTTGTATAGGAAATCATATAGTCTAATGTGGCATAGTTCTTATATAACCAAAAATTGATAAAGAGCTGCAAATGTTTATAGATTTATTGTCTTCTTCCTTTTCCTGCATGAGTAAATGGTTGAAATTAGACCCCATTTTTCTCACAATTGAGAGATCTCAGAAGGATGCAGGTCCTCGTAGAGGCTTCATACATATCATCAAGAATCTAGAAGCTTTGGAAGATTGTTGATCTACTAGGGGGCTCTAGTATGTATTGTTTGAAAAGCTAACTAGGATTTCCTCCATTCACGATTACTATTTCTTTGAATCTCTCAGCTTATCACCATAATAACCTCATAACAAAGTTTCAAAAAACAAATTCACGAGATATGCATGACAAATGACTATGATACACCAATGCAGGAAAGGGAAAATGCATTTACAAACACTCATGGGGGGAATTTTATGTTTGGACCATTGGAAAGATATTGACAAGGTCTACAAGTTAAGGGTATTGAAGGCATGCCACCATATTTGTGGTTTAATTCAATGATGAATACTAGCTGTAGCTATAAAAATTCAACATGTCAACGGAATTATTTAGCAAAGTTACAAAAGAGAGAGAACTGGCATGAGAATGATGATAATCGCTCATCTTTGCCATATATATATCTATCTAATTAGTTGCAAATGAGTGATCATTTTCCTAAAAATAGGCATCTGTTGTAAATGCCACCCCCAAATGGGGTTATGAGACCACAGGGACGAAGGATGGTTGTTGGATTTATCTCATACATACCAACCCAGAATACTAAAAAATGCATCCGCAACCAAACACCAACAATGTTTTCCCTCATTGAAAGCTTCTCTAGGTATCTCATCCGACATTCAAACAATCACAGACCTCTTCGACATAGGAAAACATAACACAAGGTAATGATCTCCATTGAATCCATCCCCTCTACTTCCATAGTGTTAGCATAAAGAATTTTAGTTACTGCCTGCTATTTGGGAATCCCTTAAATTTGTATACCTTGACTCATTACAGTGATGAATCAAACAAGTGGATAATGTGATTTCAAATATACCTTAGCTCATTTGCAGTGAACATTGATTTAAACAACTGGGTAATGAGATTTCATGTTGCTTACTCTACAACTCTGTCTTCAAAGTTTAAACATATTGCTTTCCTTCCATTTCTACCACAACACCTCTAGCTTTGCGCAAACTCACACATCTTTCAAGATCAACGGCTTCTTGGGTTGGTTATATGGAATGGCAGCTATGGAGGCATGTGTTCTTTCCGCATGAGGAAGAATGTAACAATGACAGGGAAAGAAACTCTCCAAGACAGAGTATATGTTATGTCTTCCATGTAAGTTCATTTGCTTACAATAATTTTTTTTTGGTAGTGGAATGAAGCTGTCTGAATTTAGTTTTTGTTTGACATATACTGATATAGATCATCATTTTAGTAGTATTTTTTATAGTTTCATTGGAAATGCATGATTTTCTCATTAGTGATCTTGTAACAAGTTTGTTTCCCTACAAAGTAAAGTTGTTCCACTTTGGAATCGAAATTGAGTCTCATTTATCAAAGAATTTGACATTGTTGTACAGGAAATCATATAGTCTAATGTGGCATAGTACTTCTATAACCAAAAACTAATAAAGAGATCCAAATGTTTATAGATTTATTGTCTGCTTCATTTCTCTACATGAGTAAATGGTTGAAAGTAGACCCTATTTTTCTCACAATAGAGAGATCTCACAAGGATGCAGGTTCTCGTAGAGGCTTCATACATATCATCAAGAATCTGGAAGCTTTGGAAGATTGTTGATCTACTAGGGGGCTCTAGTATGTATTGTTTGAAATGCTAAGTAGGATTTCCTCCATTCACGATGACTATTTATTTGAATCTTTTAGATTATTACCACAATAGCCTCATAACAGAGTTTCAAACAAATTTTTTCAGAGGATATGCATGACAAATGACTAAGATACACCAATGCAGGAAAGGAAAAATGCATTTACAAACACTGATGTGGGGCATTTTCTATTTGGACCATTAGAAAGATATTGACAAGGTATACAAGTTAGGGGTATTGAACGCATGCCCCCATATTTGTGGTTTAATTCAATGATGAATACTAGTTGTAGCTATAAAAAAACAACATCTCAACAAAATTATTTAGCAAAGATACAAAAGAGAGAGAGCTGGCATGAGAATGATGACAATCCCTCATCTTTGTCTTGAATATATCTATCTAATTAGTGACAAATGAGTGATCAATTTCCCAACAATAGTCATCTGCTATAAATGCCACCCCCAAACTGGGTTATGAGACCACAGGGATGAAGGATGGCTATTTGATTTATTTCTCATACATACCAAACCACAATACTAAAAAAATATCCCCAACTAGACACCAACAATGTTTTCGCTCATTGAAAGCTTCTCTAGGTATCTCACCTACATTCAAACAATGACAAACCTCTTCCACTTAGGAAAACATAATGCACGGTAATGAACTCCATTGAATCCATCCCATCTAGTTCCATAGCATTGGCATAAAGAATTTATTTACTGGCTGTTATTTGGGAATCCCTTAAATTCGTATACCTCGACTCATTACAGTGATGAATTAGACAAGTGGATAATGTGATTTCAAAGATACCTTAGCTCATTTGCAGTGAACATTGATTTAAACAACTGGATAATGAGATTTCATGTTGCTTACTCTACAACTTTGTCTTCAAAATTAAACACAATTCTTTCCTTCCATTTCTACCACAACACCACTAGCTTCGCACAGACTCACACATCTTTCAAGATCAATGGTTTCTTAGGTTGGTTATATGGAATGGCAGTTATGGAGGCATGTGTTCTTTCCGCATGAGGAAGAATGTAGGAATGATAGGGTATGAAACTCTCCAAGTCAGAGTATATGTTGTGTCTCCTATGCATTAGGATCATGTGTCTTCCATATAGTATTTTGAATTTGTACTTGGAGCATATGATCAACAGGGTAGGTGAAAGAGCCTTTAATATAGCGTGGTCAAAAGATAGAACCTCTGCAAGGGATACAAGGTATCAATGATATATTGGGTTATGAGAGGAAGCCCATCCTTTGATAGGAAAACACATGTTAATTTTTCTTATGGGGTTTCTAGATAACTCATTCTAAATTTTTAGGTAACTTCCTTCTACCAGCTCCATGTAGAGGACCCTCTTTTCCTTATAGAGAGACTTATCCTAGACCAAATCCATCTCCTTTACCCAGCTTTCTATATAGAGCCTGACATGGTAGGATAGCTTCCGTTTCGGCTTTACAAGAATACCCTGTGTTTAACAATGGGAATTCGATGCATTAAGGATTCACTTTTACTTGGCTACAGATCTTTGTATTTCTTCTTCTCAGAATTGTGATAGTCATGCTTAGATATTTTTAAGTAGGATTGGCTCTTGCTTTTATAGGGGTGGACTTGGAAATCCCACTTTGTACTACCACTTATGAACTGAGAAGTCCCATTGATGTAATTTTGGTCATTTGTTGGACATTAAGTAACCTATCTTACCTTCCCCTTTCTCTTCCTCTCTTGGATTCAGATCCTTTGTTGCTTCTCAAGAAATATTTTTGGTGCTTATTATGGTTTTATAATAGTTAAGCATAACATTCAACATTCAAAAAAGGACAAACCTCTTCCACTTAGCAAAACACAACGCAAGGTCTTGATCTCCATTGGATCCATTCCCTCTATTTCCATAGTGTTGGCATAAAGAATTTTAGCTACTAGTTGCTCTTTGGGTATCCCTAAAATCCATTTTCAATCAATTTTATGTTTTGAATTTTTTTTAATTAGAAATGTAAAATCATAAATTTAATGAATTATATGTTTTAATTTTATTTTATTTTTAAATTAAAAATATAAAAGCATAAATTTAAATGGTTGAAATTACATTATAATGTACTTATATTTATAATATGGATAGCCTTGTCCAAATTTATACTTTCCATTATACATTAAATATTATCCATTAAAATGAAAATACATATCTACAAATTTTTATAATAATAAAGAATATGGTATGTTAATATTTTATTATTATTAATTTTAAAGTTGTAAATTACAAATTTTGAAATTATATTACATTTTTCATGTATTATTGTATATAATATTTATAAAAATGACGTAAGATAACCATATATTTAGTAAAAAAAAATTATTATTATGAATTTTATGGTTTGAAATTTTTCTAAAAATAAATGTATATATATAAATATATAATTATAATTATAATTTTAAACGGTTCAAATTTCATTGTAATTCACTTGATATTTATAATATTTATAAGCTTTTGCAAGTTTATGTTTTCTACTTTATATTAAATATTATTGATTAATTTGAAAATAAATATCTACAAATTTAAATAATTGTATGGAGAGACTTTAGTCCATCATGAATGATTGCATGGGAGACTTTAGCCCAAAGTGAATGAGATGTGGTAAGGTTATGTAATTTTATTTAAACGTGTTAGTTTAGTAAAATTACATAAATATAAAATAAAATAAAATAAGAATTATAATTATTAATAATTAAACCATTTTAGATCCATCTTAGCTCTAGATTTAGATAGCCTACTAGGGATAAAATTTCTCAAGGTGAAAGCTTTTACTCTAAATCCATCTTAAATGTAGATTTAGTGAGCATAAAAAGGGAGTTTTTTTCTTGATGATAATGTTAGAGTTTGTTCTATTTGAGTTTGGGAAATCTTACAAAGACCCACAATTTCACATGAGTGAGAGAGGCAAATTACTTATGTGCTTTATAAACATGTATATGCATTCCTAGATGGGGAGGAGCAAGTGGAGATAGAAAAATGTGAATTGTAACCATTTTCCACAATTGTAGAATTATCCAACTAATAAATTTTATATTGCTTATTATATTTGAGAATAAGATTACATATAATTTAAAAAAAAAATTGTTTTCAATCAATTCTATGTTTTGAATTTTTTTAATCATAAATTTAAAATCATAAATTTAATTACTTATATGTTTTAATTTTATTTTATTTTTAAATTAAAAATATAAAATCATACATTTAAATGGTTCAAATTACATTATAAGGCACTTAATAATTATAATATGGGTAGCCCTTTCCAAATTTATACTTTCCATTATATATTAAATATTATCCATTAAAATGTAAATAAATATCTACAAATTTTAATAAAAATATTAAATAATTTGGTATGTTAATATTTAATAAAAAAATTATTATCAATTTTATGGTTTGAAATTTTTCTAAACTAAAAATATAAAATTGTAATTTTAAATGGTTCAAATTTCATTGTATTTCACTTGATATTCATAATATATATGGGCTTTTCCAAGTTTATGTTTTCTACTTTATATTAAATATTATTGATAAAAATAAAAATAAATATCCAAAAATTTAAATAATTGCATGGAGAGACTTTAGTCCAACATGAATGATTACATGGGAGACTTTAGCCCGAAGTGAATGAGATTTTCTAAGGTTATGTAATGTTATTTAAACCTATTCATTTAGTCAAATTACATAAATATAAAATAAAAAAAAAATAAGAATTATAAGTATTAATAATTAAACCAAATTATATTACTCTAGATTTAGATAGCCTACAAAGGGATCAAATTTTTCCAGGTGCAATCTTTTCCTCTAGATCCATCTTAACTCTAGATTTAGTGAGCATAGAGAGTGAATTTTTTTCGTGATGATAATGTTAGAGTTTGTTCTATTTGCATAGTTTGGGAAACCTTACAAAGACCAAGGATTTCACATGAGTTAGAGAGACAATTTACTTGATGTAGTTTACAAACATGTTTATGCATCTCCTAGATGGGGAGGAGCAAGTGGAGGGATATGGAGATGAGTATGGAGATGAGTGTGAGAAATCCATCACAACTTGTTAGATTTCTCACTCTACAATGTTTCTATGTGCTTGAGTTTGCACTAAAAGGAAATCTAACACATGTTATATTTTCTTTTACATTGCAATGTTGTTAATCTAGCACACATTAGACTTATTTAGTCCTAAAATGTTGTTATGTTCTTGTGTTTGTGCTAGAAGGAAATATAGCATGTGTTAGATTTCTTTCCAATTTAAATGCGCTTGTGTTTGTGTTGGAAGAAAATTTAACACAAGCTAGATTTCTTATACTCTACAATGTTGCTGTTGGCAACGTGTGTGTATTTGTGGTAGACATAAATCTAGAACTTGCTATATTTCTCACTCTACAATGTTTCTATGTGCTCGAGTTTGCACTAAAAGGAAATCTAACACATGTTATATTTTATTTTATGTTGCAATGTTGTTAATCTAGCACACATTATACTTGTTTAGTCCTACAATGTTGTTATGTTCTTGTGTTTGTGCTTGAAGGAAATATAACATGTGTTAGATTTTTTCCAAATTAAAACGTGTTTGTGTTTGTGTTGGTAGAAAATTTAACACAATCTAGAATTCTTATACTCTACAATGTTGTTGTTGGCAATGTGCTTGTATTTGTGGTAGACATAAATCTAGCACTTGTTAGATTTCTCACTCTCTAATGTTTCTATGTGCTTGAGTTTACACTAAAAGGAAATTGAACACATGTTGGATTTTCTCTTACATTGCATTGTTGTTAATCTAGCACACATTAGACTTATTTAGTCCTAAAATGTTCTTATGTTCTTGTGTTTGTGCTAGAAGGAAATATAGCATGTCTTAGATTTCTTTCAAATCTAAATGTGCTTGTGTTTGTGTTGGAACAAAATTTAACACAAGCTAGATTTCTTATACTCTACAATGTTGTTGTCGGTAGCGTGCTTGTATTTGTGGTAGACATAAATCTAGCACTTGTTAGATTTCTCACTCTACAATGTTTCTATGTGCTCAATTTTGCACTAAAAGGAAATCTAACACATGTTAGATTTTATTTTACATTGCAATGTTGTTAATCTGGCACACATTAGACCTATTTACTCCTATAATGTTGTTATGTTCTTGTGTTTGTGCTCGAAGGAAATATAACATGTGTTAGATTTCTTTTAAATTTAAATGTGCTTGTGTTTTTGTTGGAAGAAAAATTAACACAAGCTAGATTTCCTATACTCTACAATGTTGTTGTTGGCAACGTGCTTGTATTTGTGGTAGACATAAATCTAGAACTTGCTAGATTTCTCACTGTACAATGTTTCTATGTGCTCGAGTTTGTGCTAAGAGGAAATTGAACACTTGGTAGATTTTATTTTACATTACAATGTTGTTAATCTAGAACACATTAGAGCTATTTAGTCCTACAATGTTGTTATGTTCTTGTGTTTGTGCTCGAAGGAAATATAACGTCTGTTAGATTTCTTTCAAATGAAAATGTGCATGTGTTTGTGTTGGAAGAAAATTTAACACAATCTAGAATTCCTATACTCTACAATGTTGTTGTTGGCAACGTGCTTGTATTTGTGGTAGACATAAATCTAGCAGTTGCTAGATTTCTCACTCTAGAATGTTTCTATGTGCTTGAGTTTGCGCTAAAAGGAAATCTAACACATGTTAGATTTTCTTTTACATTGCAATGTTGTTAATCTAGCACACATTAGACTTATTTAGTCCTAAAATGTTGTTATGTTCTTGTGTTTCTACTATAAGGAAATATAACGTGTTATATTTCTTTCAAATTTAAATTTGCTTGTGTTTGTGTTGGAAGAAAATTTAACACAAGCAAGATTTCTTATACTCTACAATGTTGTTGTTGGCAATGTGCTTGTATTTTTGGTAGACATAAAACTAGCACTTGCTAGATTTCTCACTCTAGAATGTTTTTATGTGCTTGAGTTTGCGCTAAAACGAATTTTTACATTGCAATGTTGTGATCTAGCACACATTAGACTTATTTAGTCCTAAAATGTTGTTATGTTCTTGTGTTTGTGCTAGAAGGAAATATAGCATGTGTTAGATTTCCTACAAATTTAAATGTGCTTGTGTTTGTGTTGGAACAAAATTTAACACAAGCTATATTTCTTATACTCTACAATGTTTTTGTTGGCAACGTGCTTGTATTTGTGGTAGATATAAATCTAGCACTTGCTAGATTTCTCAATCTACAATGTTTCTATGTGCTTGAGTTTACGCTAAAAGGAAATCGGACACATGTTAGATTTTCTTTCACATTGCAATGTTCTTAATCTAGCATAGATTAGACTTATTTAGTCCTACAATGTTGTTATCTTCTTGTGTTTGTGCTTCAAGAAAATATAACATGTCTTAGATTTCTTTCAAATTAAATTGTGCTTTTGTTTGTGTTGGAAGAAAACTTAACACAATCTAGAATTCTTAAACTCTACAATGTTGTTGTTGGCAACGTGCTTGTATTTGTGGTAGACATAAATCCAGATGTTGCTAGATTTCTCACTCTAGATTGTTTCTATGTCCTTGAGTTTGCGCTAAAAGGAAATCCAACACATGTTAGATTTTCTTTTGCATTGCAATGTTGTTAATCTAGCACAAATTAGACCTATTTAGTCCTAAATTGTTGTTATGTTCATGTGTTTGTGTTAGAAGGAAATATAACATGTCTTGTATTTCTTTGAAATTAAAATTTGTTTGTGTTTGTGTTGGAAGAAAATTCAACACAAGCTAGATTTCTTATACTCTACATTGTTGTTGTTGGCAACGTTCTTGTATTTGTGGTAGACATTGTTATCACCGCAAGAAACTCAGCTAGGTTGTATATTAGTGATGCTCGGGAACATTACAAACTCAACAAAATTATTGGAAATATGGTGGATGAATGAAAGAAATGCTGCACATTCAAGCCAGATAACCACTCCAACTATGCTTAACCCCAAACATCGGTGAACACCCCCAGACTACAAGGCTTTTAACCACCAATTACTCATAGTTTGAGGATAAGGTGATAATGGAGAAGACTGACCACACTAGCAGATGCACATGACCCTGTGATGGCTAGGCACAACCAGTTAAAAGGTCTATAAATCTATTTTCTAATACACAAACAGGATGACAGCTCTCTAGTATTAAAACAACAGAAACCTACAAAAAATTTCAATGATGCATGATAAATCCTAACACAGAGGTGGGATGACAGCCCCTCTAATGCTAAACATTAACAACACATGAATAAATGTAAAAACAGGCACAACTTGGAACAAGAAGAAGAAGTGGAAAGTGAGCAATTAACAAAAAAAGAAGCTTGTATTAGTTGGAAATGAAGACCAGAAGCTGCAGGTTACACAATAGTTACAGTCTCCAGAAGTTGAAGCTTACAACAGAAAATCACTCATCAACTCGATTACATCTTTTTTCTGAGTATATATAGAATTTGTTTATAAGAAATCTCAGCTAGCCTATGCGTGGAGGTGTCTTAATTGACAACCAACCGTATTTACACAGAGATATGGGTCTTCTGCTACAATATGAATGTTTTAATGGAAAGAATGACATTTACTGGTACTTTGGTGTACTCCTTGAACAGGTGGAATGTTTCCTGCATAAATGTTCATAACTGCTGAATGAATTCAACCGCTAAAGGCAATTCATTCTCATCCTTGACCATGTTATTCTTTAACTATGGTAGCTAATGATTAAATGTGTAGGTAGCTGGATCATCTCTTCCTTCTTCGCGTGCATAACTCAGGCCGAAAACACTTAAAAATACCTTGAAAATGAACAGGAGCCGAGATGAAACACTGGCCATTGGATGGATTACGCGGACGATCGATATCTGCTAGCGGGAGGCAAAGACACCACTGGGATAGTATCAGCCGTCAGATCACTAAAATCAATGGCAGAGATCGATTGACAGGGGATATCGGAAGATAGGCGGATGAAGAAATTAGGGTCGTTGAATTTGGATGCGGCAGATCCAACGATGATTGGGAGTGAAAGGAACAAGAGCGTTAACTGCCAAGAGTCGTATAGGAAGGCGAAAAGCGGTTTTATCGCACCGCTTATGGTGCTGTGGTGGTAATCGTACCGCGGGCAGCGATGCAATGGAATGGAGACGCGTGTCTGACAAGACGACAGGGAAACCGCTTTCCCGAGAACTAATGGGTGTGCAGCCCTGCGGAGTGGGGAATGTGACTATCATTGGATTATAAGGTGGGCGCAATCAGACGACGAAGAAAGGTCAAATGTTAATGAACCCATTCAGAGTTTGATGTGACAGGCGAGGGGCGGGCCCAGGCTTTAATTAAAGCTTAGGGTTATAAACCTTAATATATGCGCGGGGCTAAAAGTGTTAAGACTTAAGTGCCCGGAATAAAACGAAGAAACAAATTAATGTGGAGTTTAAAGGGTTTTCTGGGTTTAACAAAAAATTCCCAAAAGCCTTTTATATAAAGTTTAAACAGGTTAATAGCATTATAAACAAAAAGTGCCCGAGGGGTTAAAGGAACATAGGTTTAGGCTAGTTTTTGTTAAAACAACATATGCTTGGGAGCCAAGGGAAAGAGAACTATAATGGATTTATAAGGATAATAGAGAAAAATGACAACAACGAGGTTATGGGAAAGTGGGGAAAATGAAAGGGAAAGAGGAAATGAAGGTAGCGGGGAAAATAGATAGAGACCATGATAGCCATTATAAGCCATCTCTGAGCTAGAAACCAAGGACCAGACCAATTCCTTCTCCTGGAAAATCAGTAGCATGTAGCAAAGCTAACAGTCATAAATGTAGCACTTGCTAGATTTCTCACTCTACAATGTTTCTATGTGCTTGAGTTTGCGCTAAAAGGAAATCTAACACAAGCTAGATTTTCTTTTACATTGCAATGTTGTTAATCTAGCACACATTAGACTTATTTAGTCCTAAAATGTTGTTTTGTTCTTGTGTTTGTGCTAGAAGGAAATATATCATGTGTTACATTTCTTTCAAATTTAAAAGTTCTCATGTTTGTGTTGGAAGAAAATTTAACACAAGCTAGATTTCTTATACTCTACAATGTTGTTGTTGGCAACGTGCTTCTATTTGTGCTAGACATAAATCTAGCACTTGTTAGATTTGTCACTCTACAATGTTTCTATGTGCTTGAGTTTGTGCTAAAAGGAAATCTAAGACATGTTAGATTTTCTCTTACATTGGAATTTAATTAATCTAGCACACATTAGACTTATTTAGTCCTAAAATCTTGTTATGTTCTTATGTTTATGCTAGAAGGAAATATAGCATGTGTTAGATTTCTTTTAAATTAAAATATTCTTGTGTTTGTGTTGGAAAAAATTTAACACAAGCTATATTTCTTATACTCTACAATGTTGTTCTCAGCAACGTGCTTGTATTTGTGGTAGACATAAATCTAGCACTTGCTAGATTTCTCACTCTACAATGTTTTCAGGTGCTCGAGTTTGTGCTAAAAGGAAATCTAACACATGTTAGATTTTATTTTACATTGCAATGTTGTTAATCTAGCACACATAGGCCTCTTTAGTCCTACAATGTTGTTATGTTCTTGTGTTTTTACTCGAAGGAAATATAGCATGCATTAGATTTCCTTCAAATTTAAATGTGCTTATGTTTGTGTTGGAAGAAAATTTAACACAAGCTAGATTTCTTATACTCTACAATGTTGTTGTTGGCAACATGCTTGTATTTGTGGTAGACATAAATCTAGCACTTGCTAGATTTCTCACTCTAAAATGTTTCTATGTGCTTGAGTTTGTGCTAAAAGGAAATCTAACACATGTTTGATTTTCTTTTACATTGCAATGTTGTTAATATAGCACACATTAGAATTATTTAGTCCTAAAATGTTGTTATGTTGTTGTGTTTGTGCTAGGAGGAAATATAGCATGTGTTAAATTTCTTTCAAATTTAAATTTGCTTGTGCTTGTGTTGGAAGAAAATTTAACAAAACCCAAATTTATTATACTCTACAAAGTTGTTGTTGGGAACATGCTTGTATTTGTGGTAGAAATAAGTCTAGCACTTGCTAGATTTCTCAATCTACATGTCTCTATGTGCTTGAATTTGCGCTAAAAAGAAATCTAACACATGTTAGACTTTCTTTTACATTGCAATGTTGTTAAACTAGCACACATTAGACTTATTTAGTCCTAAAATGTTGTTATGTTCTTGTGTTTCTGCTGGAAGGAAATATGTCATATGTTAGATTTCTTTCAAATTTAAATGTGCTTGTGTTTGTGTTGGAATAAAATTTAACACAAGTTAGATTTCTTATACTATACAATGTTGTTGATGGCAACATGCTTGTATTTGTGGTAGACATAAATCTAGCACTTGCTAGAATTCTCAATCTACAATGTTTCTATGTGCTTGACATTGTGCTGAAAGGAAATCTAACACATGTTAGATTTTCTTTTACATTCCAATGTTGTTAATCTAGCACACATTAGACTTATTTAGTCCTACAATATTGTGATGTTCTTGTGTTTGTGCTAGAAGGAAATATAGCATGTGTTAGATTCCTTTCAAAATAAAATGTGATTTTGTTTGTGCTGGAAGAAAATTTTACACATTCTAGAATTCTTATACTCTACAATGTTTTTGTTGGCAACATGCTTGTATTTATGGTAGACATAAATCTAGCAGCTACTAGATTTATCACTGTAGAATTTTTCTATGTGCTTGAGTTTGCACTAAAAGGAAATCTAACACATGTTAGATTTTCTTTTACATTGGAATGTTATTAATCTAGCACACTTTATACTTATTTTGTCCTAAAATGTTCTTATGTTCTTGTGTTTGTGCTAGAAGGAAATATAGCATGTGTTAGATTTCTTTCATATTTAAATGTGCTTGTGTTTGTGTTGGAAGAAAATTTAACACAAGCTAGATTTCTCATACTCTACAATGTTGTTGTTAGCAACGTGCTTGTATTTTTGGTAGACATAAATCGAGCACTTACTAGATTTTTCACTGTGCAATGTTTCTATGTGCTTGACTTTGCACTAAAAGGAAATCTAACACATGTTAGATTTTCTTTTACATTGCAATGTTGTTAATATAGCACACATTAGACTTATTTAGTCCTAAAATGTTCTTATGTTCTTGTGTTTGTGCTAGAAGGAAATATAGCATGTGTTATATTTCTTTCAAATTTAAATGTGCTTGTGTTTGTGTTGGAAAAAAAATTAACACAATCTAGATTTCTTATACTCTACAATGTTGTTGTTGGCAACATGCTTGTATTTGTGGTAGACATAAATCTAGCGCTTGCTAGATTTCTCACTGTGCAATGTTTCTATGTGCTCGAGTTTGCGCTAAAAAGAAATCTAACACATGTTAGATTTTATTTTAAATTGCAATGTTGTTAATATAGAACACTTTAAACTTATTTAGTCCTACAATTTTGTTATGTCCTTGTGTTTGTGCTCAAGGGAAATATATATTGTGTTAGATTTATTTCAAATTAAAATGTTCTTGTGTTTGTGTTGGAAGAAAATTTAACACAATCTAGAATTATTATACTTTACAATGCTGTTGTTGGCAACGTGCTTGTATTTGTGGTAGACATAAATCTAGCACTTGATATACTGCTTACTCTACAATGTTTCTATGTGCTCGAGTTTGCGGTAAAAGGAAATATAACACATGTTAGATTTTATTTTACATTGAAATGTTGTTAATGCTAACATGTTCTGTTTAGGCTAAAAGGAAATCTAGCTTGTGCTAGATTTTTTTTGTCATGTATTGTTGTCATTGGAAATATTTATATGTTTGTGTTAGAAGTAAATGTAGCACAGACTAAATTTTTCTCACCCTACAATGTTGTTATGTGATTATGTTCACATTACAAGGAAATATAGTATGCATTATATTTCTCTCACCTTGTAATGTTGTTATTTGCAATGTTCTTCTGTTTTTTATAGGAGGAAATCTTTGTACACTATCCTATTCTTAGACCACATATTCCATATGAAGGGCCATCTAATCATTTTAGGGCTTAACATTTTTTATATTGTAACAATATTCTATCTAGGCATGGACTAAAACCTCATAGTCTCTAAAAGGCAAGGTCAAATGTCATAACCATGGAGATGTCCCAGGAAATATTATTACTGCAATGTTTTTATTGACATTGTGTTTATGTTTTTGCTAGAAGGAAATTTAGCATCCACTAGATTTGCTTTAAAATACAATATTGTTGTGAGCAATCTTCTTGTATGCGATAGAATATATTCTACCATGGGTTACATTTCATTTTGCTTGCAATATTTTTAATGACAATGTGTTTGTGTTTGTGGTAGAAGGAAATCTAGCTTGTGCTATATTTATTTTGTTTTGAAATGTTTTTCTTGGAAATATGAATGTGTTCATGCTAAAATTAATTCTAGCATGTGCTAGATTTCTTTCACCTTACAATGTTTTTTTTGACAATATCCATGCGTTTGTAATAGAAATAAATCTAGGATGTGAATATTTATTTTGCTTTGCAAGATTCTTGTTGGCAATATGATTTTCTTCGTGTTTGTGTTTGTGCTAGATGAAGATCTAGAAGAAAATCTAATGATTGCCATAGTTAATGTTCTTTCATTGTGTTTTGCTTTTATTTTTTCTAAAGCAAACTAAGAATATACATGACTATAAGAGATAAACTTTTTGTATATATTATGTTGTTGTAGTCTCTACAATTGTTTTTATTTATTCTCAATGTAATTTCTTTTGGAAATGTTCTAATGCTTGTGCTAGAAGGAAACCCAGTAGATGCTTACTTTATTAAAAGAACATAATAAATTATTTTGGGATTTCCCTTTTTCTAACCTTGATTAGCTATTATTGTGAGTTCTACACTCATTATTGTTCTTGTTGATTTTGTTACACATATAATGATGCGAGTAATTATAGTATTTATAAATTCATATTTTCTTCAATAATTCGAAAATGTGATAACAATTTTTTACTTTATTTTCAAAACCATGGACTATGAATCTAGTGAGAATTCAAAGGAAGCATCCAAGGAAAAAGGAAGTTCAAGAAACAGGACACCAAATTCTTTAAATGGTATGACAATTTTAGTTTATACTTTGTTACAATCATTAGACATTGTGTTAATAACTGGTTGTTGATTAATAAAACCCATGGAAATAGCCTTAGGAGTGGGGTTTTAATGAGGACAACCCACACTAACATGGATATTTTTTTTTTCCAAGCAATTTTAACTAGGTGATAACCGTTGCTGTCATATACTAAACTTGCATAACATATGTACTCATTTATTATTGTGCATGTAAATCGAAATCATGTATTACAAGGTTATTTAATACTATTTGTTATTTCATGCCTTCAATATTTTTCATTCTAGAAACTGTGGAAATTGGTGTGCATGAAATTTGAAGTAAAGTAGTAAAGAGAAAAAGAAAAACAAATGATATAGAAATGATGCCCCTTCAACTAGTATGGTGGTTTTATATTTTATGTACTCTTTTAGAAATGGTTTGATTAGGTGGTTTCTTTTCTTAGCAATTTTACCCAAGTGATAGCTTTTGGTGTCATATAGTAAACTTGCATAACATGTGTACTCATTTATTATTGTGCATGTAAATGAAAATCATGTATTATAAGGTCATTTAATAGTATTTGGTATTTCATGTATTCCATAATTTTTTTCTAGAAACTGTGGAATCTGGTGTGCCTGAAATTCGAAGTAAAGTACTGAAGAAGAAACAAAATAAAAAGTGATATACAAACATTTCCTCCTTCAACTGGTATGGTGGTTTTATTTTATGTACACTCTCTTAGAAATGGTTAGATTAGGTGGTTTTTCAATATTTATAAGAACATTATGTGACAATATTTGAAATTATATTTTCATTTTGATTAACGCAAATATTTTTTTGTTGTTATTTGTAGAATTGGTTGGCCCAAAAGCAAATGAAATGTTACAACCATCACTTAAAAAAATAAAAGTTGTTCAAATCAAAAGGTAGTATTAATAACACCTTGTACTTTACTTTTGAAATTATTAAAAAATACAATACATATAATAAATATGAGTTTGTGCAAGATTGGTACATCCAAATAGAAGCTCCCACGAACATGTTTCCTGATATGTATCTATTTGGATCAATAGATGGAAACGAACCAGAGATATTAAGAATAATAATCAATTGCTATGCTTACAATGAAAATGACATTGAATTTCAAGTGGAAATGATTAAAGAAAATGAGGTAAAATTAATTTCATGTCAAGTGGAGTATACAAATTTTAGTCCAGATTTGATTGAAGCTTCAAATACTAACTCAACAAATACGATAAAGAATTCAATGTTCAAGTTGGATAATTATGAGAGCTTCTCTAAATCTGGACTAAATAGTTGCGCAAATATTTTAAAAGGAATCGCCACAATTCTGAGATATCGCTATGTAAGAAGTAAAAAAAGATCATCTGTACTTCTTCATATACAACAAAAAGGTAAATTTGTTGATAAAATACCAAATGATAAAATTGATTCTCAATTACTTGCTTTGGGAAGAGTATATTTATCTAATTTGGAGGAGAACATAACAGAAAGTGATTTCAAGCCCACTACAAAATTTCAAAAAACTAAGAAAGTTGAATTTGAGACAACAAACCTTGCAAATAAATGTGATGAGATTCATGAAGCCTTCAAGCATTGCTATCTATTTTGAAAATCCTTTAATAGAAAAGTGGTTGTTGAAAGATGTAAAGAAGCCCCTAAAGTGTTCAAATTAAGATCACGAGATGATTCAAATGTTCAAGTATTAGTTAAATCATTCCTAGAAAATTTTCAAACCTTATTACTCGATGTTCTTCTGATTCCATTTGACATCAATGAGCCTGATCCATTGGTCAAATCTATCAAAATTATAAATGAGATAGATCTAAATTCTAAGAATATAAATTTTTGGATAGTTGATGGTCAACATAGCATTCAAGCAGCGAAAGAAATTTTAACAAATCCTAAATATAATGTATCGATAGAAGCGAAAAAAAATATATAAAAACGTAATGCTAGATTCTTGCATCCATCAGTTGGACCCACTGATGTGATCCACATTTGTTGTCAATTAAATTCTACAAATAAAGTATTCTTCAAAACTCCATTTATTGATTGTGTGCGCTTGGCAAGACATTTCTTAATTGCCAATGACAAATTAAAGAAAAGGAGGATTGGATGTTCTAAGACGTCTAAAGACAAGGTATGTAATTTTAATTATTTTTACATTTGAAATTTTATTATTGTATCTATTTTTATTGTAGATAAATGACTAATGATGATGATATAAGTCATATTTTTTTTATATTTATAATGATTTCTCATTAGATTATAACACCGTATTTAGTTTCATTTTTACATTGAATTTTTATTAGTTTATATTTATTATTTTATCAGGTTGATGATGAAATGTTATGCTCATTCTTCGACTGTCTAATTACAAATTTTTCTGATAAAAAAATTCTCTTATATCTTGATGAACCAATTTGGGATAAATGGGACACTGTTTTTAACTGTTACCGACTAGGCACATTAAAGTGTTCTCCAAGTCAACCTGATTTTGAGAACTACAAGAGAAATAGTCTACATAGTTTGACAACAGCTATGCTTCGACCCCTCCACGGATTAACCATGGAAGAAATTGCTTCAGTAGGACATAAGCTATTGGATGGAACAATTTGGTTTTCTATTCCACTTAATCATCCAGAAAATGCCATAAAATTAAAAGATTATTGTTCTAAATTGAAAACCAACGGAACAATATTGGATGCAATGGTTACATATTGTCAAAGTCATGATCAAAACTTGAATGAGATGACTCTCACCACATTCAACATTCTTGAGCATTATGAAATTAATGATATCATATTTACTAATTTTTGCAACACGGTGGAGGCATCTACTTATGTCAAAATAACACGTAATACAAAGATAGAGTCCCTTTCTCAGGAAGCATGTGGAGTCCTTGACAGAATGATAAATGGATCAACAAGTGTTCAATAGGTTGATAACAATTTTGAATTTGGTTATCATTTTGGGGGCCCTAATCTTTTGTCAACACTTTTGCACTCTTTCCCATGTCATTTGCAACCAGTTTTACATACCGACCTTTTTGTTTTGGATAAATTGGCTTTGAAAAAAGAACAATTCCACAAGGGATATTATATTGAATTTTTTCGATTTCTTATAAAAGGAAATGAGTTGAATGACTTTACTACAGCTCTCTTAGTAGAACTTTGGTTTTGTAATGATTTACACCAGTCTTTGGAAATTTCCATAAAGAACTCCAAGTTCAACTATAAAATGACTAGTGGCATTTATGAATATAAGTCCAAAAACAATTTAGTTATGATATAGTTCTTACTATACATTTCTGTACTTCAGAATTAAAAATTTTAGAGGCTATAAAATACTCTCACACATTTGAAGACACATTTGATGAAAAAAAAAGAGATTATGATTTCTGGATGGATTTAGTGGAAAAACACCAACAATGTAGTGATGCAAAAGTGGCTATTTCTCTTTATGTGGGGAAAAATTTAATCAAGGCCTATTGTACAAATGAAAGAATAATTTCATGTGTTGTGAAAACAGTGTCACAAAGGATGATCATGTTAAATAATTACAAATCTTTTCAACTATCAAATCTGGGATCCATTAACTTCTTGGAAAATTCAGGTACTACAATTCATTTTTTTTCTTATAATACTTTAGATACTATTTTTTTCATATTTCTTAATTGTCAAGTATTTACTAAAATGACTAATGATGGAGATTCTAAAATATAGAATGATGAAAGTGTGAAGGAAAAAAATAATCAACATAGTGCTTATGTTGTTGAAAAAAGTATGGAGATGGAAACAAGAGGAGAAGGAGGAGAGGAAGAAGTTATCATACCAGGCACATAATTTTTTGCGTTTTTTCTCTTGATAATTTTTCAATTTATTTAATTTCCATATTCATAACATTTTTAGATGACTATTATAGGGAATTATGAGATGAATGAAATTAATCAAGACAATGACCATGGAACAATGGAGATAGAAATGGGTATTAATAATTGTAACTCCATATTTTTTCATTTTATTATTATTCTAAATTATTGTTTTTATTATTGTGATTCATATCATTTCATATGTTGATTATAGTTGGAAATAAAGAGACTGAATATAATAACCAAGGGACTATCCCACAAAACTATAATCAAGACCAAAATATTATTATGGGTGATTATAGATGATTCTTTTTTTGTATAGTTGTTTAATGAATTTTGTTCATTCTCACAATTTATAACATTTTTTTATGTTTGTCATAGTGACAAGCAAGGAGAACCAAGACATTGATCAAATGAAAGTTAAAAAAAACTTTAATCAAGAACAAAATATAACATCAGGTACTTACAATTTGTCCACTTGTTTTCCTTGTTATTTAATGATTCTATTCATTTTAACAATTCAAAATATTTTATATGTTTAATTTGGATACAAATAAAGGTAACCAAGATGATGATGAGGTGCAACATTACAAATATGAAGATAATGTCATATCAAATACTTATAACTTGTCTTCTTGTTTATCTTATTATTCTTCAAGCTCTAATTCTTGTAACTACCATAACGTTGTATATTTTTATTATAGGAACAAATAAAAAGGACAAAATTAACAATCAAAATAATGTTAAAAGTGTGTGTGTGTGTTTCTTTTTAAAGGTTGCATTACTGATGTTTTTCTTGGTATTGGTATTTGATTCAAGGTTTAATAAAAAATACAATTAGTATTTTATTGAAGGTTTAATATGTTTACTCTAGGTTCTATCAAGATGATAAAAGAAATTATTGTTTCATCTATAAATAGTGCAAAAACTACTCAAGGTAAGTGTATCAATTCAACAATTGTTTTAGTAATTTTTGTAACATGAATAAAATGGTTTGACAATATTATTTTCCATTGTGTTGCAGCCAAAATAACTGAAAAGAAACTAGTTATTTTTGAACTAAAGGACATTTATTTGTCATAGCATTGATGATGAAGCAACAAAAAAAAGGCATATTGAGAAAATGGGAGCTGATGTTGATTACGCAATAGAGAAAAAAATATTTTGGATTCATCCACATGCAAAATCATTTTTTGAAATGTGTTCCAAAAATGAACCTCTTGACATTGCAATTTGGACAACATCTTTGAAACAAAGCACAACAAGATTTCTAAAAAAGTTGGTTTCAGAAACATTACAAGATAAACTTGTGTTTAAGTGGACTACCTTAGACTGTGAACCACAAAAGGGACATAAGGTCATTGAAAACACAATGAAAGTTATGCACACTAAGTCATTGAAAAAAGTGTGGGAAATGCATACCCAATATGGTGCAACCAATACTATTATAGTTGATTGTTTAATTGAGAGAGTGAAAGAGAATCCAAAAGAAAATGTGACTCTTGCCCCTCCATTCATTGGAGAAAATCAAGGGGATAGATGGTTGATCAATGAGCTATGGGGAATATTGCATAAACTCAACAAGGCTACAGATGTGAGAGCTATTTTGAAAGATGTTCAATTACATTTAGAAGTACCTTAAGACTACAGATGTTTGTATCATGCTATTATGACATCATGAATTATTACTTTTATTTCACAACAATAATAAAATAATTTTTTATTTGGTTTGTCATTACTAAAAATAAAATATTTTTATTTTCTTTATTTTTGGTGAGATGAATGGTCATTTAATGTTTTCATATCAAAATTTCTAATGCTATATTTTTTTTTACAATGGATTACATTGTATGTAAAATTAATAGATAACTGGTCTATTTGTTTTAATTAGATCATTACAATTATTGGCTTTAAATGTGGTTTAAGTTATCGTTATACCTCTTAAGAATTAATAATTTAAAGGATGACCAATTGCATTCTTATAACCCTTTTTATTCCATATAAGTTGAAAAGCTATATTAAGTTGTAGGTAGCACCAACAATAAACATACAATTTGTACTAAAAGAAGCACCAAAAAGAAACTAACGTAGAAACTCTATAAATTAACATATAATTAATTAGGTTTGAAATTTAAAAATTGTATTATATTGTATGTGAAAATTAATATATAATTAGTTTGTTTACTTGCACTAGACCATTGTAATTATATTTTTCAATTGCAATCATTATAAGTCTTAAAATCAATAATTTAAATTTTGGGTCAATGCATTCTTATAAGACTTTTATTCCATACAAATTAAATAAATGTATTAGGCTGTATTTATAAAGTAAACATATTATTTGTTTATTCATTTTAATAGGGCAATTGTATTTGTATTTTGTGATACATTGAACTCATTGTAAAATTACCTTTGCATACAAATGGAAATAATTCATAACAAATATTAACATCATTTTTAAAATGATAAGTTTTTATGTCCTTAAGAAATGAAGTGTTGAAGTGGAGTTATGTTAATATCATGCATGTGGTTGCAGTGCGGATGCAGATGGGAATTACTACAAGTCAAAAGATCTTGTTGATATTTGAAATGGAAGGAGTATTCTTCCAATCATACACCAAAGATGAACAAAATTTTCATATTCAAAGAGAACCAGATTGGCAGTTTGGTGATAGGTCCTATCTTTTAAGGCCTTTTCAGTCAGAAGTATTAAAATATTGCTTAAGGTATTATGATGTTACAATATGGACATTAAATGTCACTAAAAAGTACATCCAAAAAGTACTTGAAAAATCAAATATTGATATAGAGAACTTTAAATTTTCATGGGATAGGTCTCATTGTCATTTGCAGATGAAATTGGAAGCAGGAAGAATGAGACAATTTTATGAGAAAAAGTTGATTGATGTGTGGTCCCAATATGGATATAATTATGAATAATCAAATGTATTGCTAATAGATACAGAAAAACATACTTCTCAATTCATAAGATATTGATCAAACCACATCTTGATAAAATCATATACAGGAAAAGAGAAAGATATGTGGCTTATGCAAGTTTTATTCCCCTTTCCTAAGACACTTCATTGTATCAAGCAACCAATACTATTATATTTGATTGTTTAATTCAGAAAGTGAAAGAGAATCCAAAAGAAAATGTGATTCTTACCCCTCCATTCATTGGAGCAAATCAAGGGGATAGATTGTTGATCAATGAGCTATGGGGAATATTGCATAAACTCAACAAGGCTACAGATGTGTGAGCTATTTTGAAGGATGTTCAATTACATTTAGAAGTACCTTAAGATTACAGATGTATGTATCATGCTATTATATGTATGGCATCATGAATTATTACTTTTATTTCACAACAGTAATAAAAGAATTGTTGATTTGGTTTGTCATTACTAAAAATTAAAAAATTTTATTTTCTTTATTTTTGGTGAGATGAATGGTCATTTAATGTTTTCATATCAAAATTTCCAATGCTATATTTTTTTTTACAATGGATTACATTGTATGTAAAATTAATAGATAACTGGTCTATTTGTTTTAATTAGATCATTACAATTATTGGCTTTAAATGTGGTTTAAGTTATCATTATACCTCTTAAGAATTAATAATGTAAAGGATGACCCATGGCATTCTTATAACCCTTTTTATTCCATATAAGTCGAAAAGCTATATTAAGTTGTAGGTAGCACCAACAATAAACATACAATTTGTACTAAAAGAAGCACCAAAAAAACTAATGTAGAAACTATATAAATTAACATATAATTAATTAGGTTTGAAATTTAAAAATTGTAATATATTGTATGTGAAAATTAATATATAATTAGTTTCTTTACTTGCACTAGACCATTGTAATTATATTTTTCAATTGCAATTAAATAAATCATTATAATTCTTAAAATCAATGATTTAAATTTTGGGTCAATGCATTCTTATAAGACTTTTATTCCTTACAAATTAAATAAATGTATTAGGTTGTATGTATAAAGTAAACATATTATTTGTTTATTCATTTTAATAGGGAAATTGTATTTGTATTTTGTGATACATTGAACTCATTGTAAATTTACCTTTGCATACAAATGGAAATAATTCATAATAAATATTATCATCATTTTTAAAATGATAAGTTTTTATGTCCTTAAACAATGAAGTGTTGAAGTGGAGATATGTTAATATCATGCATGTGGTTGCAGTGCAGATGCAGATGGGAATTACTACAAGCCAAAATATCTTGTTGATATTTGAAATGGAAGGAGTATTCTTCCAATCATACACCAAAGATGAACAAAATTATCATATTCAAAGAGAACTAGATTGGTAGTTTGGTGATAGGTCCTATTTTTTAAGGCCTTTTCAGTCAGAAGTATTAAAATATTGCTTAAGGTATTATGATGCTGCAATATGGACATTAAATCTCACTAACAAGTACATCCAAAAAGTACTTGAAAAATCAAATATTGATATAGAGGACTTTAAATTTGCATGGGACAAATCTCATTGTCATTCGCAAATGAAATTGGAAGCAGGGAGAATGAGACAATTTTGTGAGAAAAAGTTGATTGATGTGTGGTCCCAATATGGATATAATTATGAATAATGAAATGTATTGCTAATAGATACAGAAAAACGTACTTCTCAATTCATCGAATATCGATCAAACCACATCTTGATAAAATCATATACAGGAAAAGAGAAGGATACGTGACTTATGCAAGTTTTATTCCCCTTTCTTAAGACACTTCATTGTATCAAGCAACCAATACTATTATAGTTGATTGTTTAATTGAGAGAGTGAAAGAGAATCCAAAAGAAAATGTGATTCTTGCCCCTCCATTCATTAGAGCAAATCAAGAGGATAGATGGTTGATCAATGAGCTATGGGGAATATTGCATAAACTCAACAAATCTACCGATGTGCTAGCTATTTTGAAGGATGTTCAATTACATTTAGAAGTACCTTAAGATTACAAATGTCTGTATGATGCTATTATATGTATGACATCATGAATTATTACTTCTATTTCACAACAGTAATAAAAGAATTGTTGATTTGGTTTGTCATTACTAAAAATAAAATATTTTTATTTTCTTTATTTTTGGTGAGATGAATGGTCATTTAATGTTTTCATATCAAAATTCCTGATGCTATATTTTTTTTTACAATGGATTACATTGTATGTAAAATTAATAGATAACTGGTCTATTTGTTTTAATTAGATCATTACAATTATTGGCTTTAAATGTGGTTTAAGTTATCGTTATACCTCTTAAGAATTAATAATGTAAAGGATGACCCATTGCATTCTTATAACCCTTTTTATTCCATATAAGTTGAAAAGCTATATTAAGTTGTAGGTAGAACCATCAATAAACATACAATTTGTACTAAAAGAAGCACCAAAAAAACTAAGGTAGAAACTCTATAAATTAACATATAATTAATTAGGTTTGAAATTTAAAAATTGAATTATATTGTATGTGAAAATTAATATATAATTAATTTGTTTACTTGCACTAGACCATTGTAATTATATTTTTCAATTGCAATTAAATAAATCATTATAAGTCTTAAAATCAATGATTTAAATTTTGGGTCAATGCATTCTTATAGGACTTTTATTCCATACAAATTAAATAAATGTATTATGTTGTATGTATAAAGTAAACATATTATTTGTTTATTCATTTTAATGGGGCAACTGTGTTTGTGTTTTGTGATACATTGAACTCATTGTAAAATTACCTTTGCATACAAATGGAAATAGTTCATAATAAATATTAACATCATTTTTAAAATAATAAGTTTTTATGTCCTTAAGCAATGAAGTGTTGAAGTGGAGATATGTTAATATCATGCATGTGGTTCCAGTGCAGATGGAGATGGGAATTACTACAAGTCAAAAGATCTTGTTAATATTTGAAATGGAAGGAGTGTTCTTCCAATCATACACCAAAGATGAACAAAATTTTCATATTCAAAGAGAACCAGATTGGCAGTTTGGTGATAGGTCCTATTTTTTAAAGCTTTTCAGTCAAAAGTACTAAAAGATTGCTTAAGGTATTATGATGTCGCAACATGGACATGAAATGTCACTGACAAGTACATCCGAAAAGTACTTGAAAAATCAATATTGATATAGAGGACTTTAAATTTGCATGGGACAAGTCTCATTGTCATTTGCAAACGAAATTGGAAGCAGGGAGAACGACACAATTTTATGAGAAAATGTTGATTGATGTGTGGTCCCAATATGGATATAATTATGAATAATCAAATGTATTTCTAATAGATACAGAAAAGCATACTTCTTAATTCATCGGATATCGATCAAACCACATCTTGAAAAAATCATATACAGGAAAAGACAAAGATACGTGGCTTATGCAATTTTTATTCCCCTTTCTTAAGACACTTCATTGTATCAAGCAAAAACATGAGTACATTCGAATGTTCAATAGAACATGTACTTCATTTTAGTTCATGGCGATAATTTCTTTTATAAATTTGTTGAAAGTACATTCCAATTTTTCAATACATTTTGGACATAGTTTTTGTTGAATCAATTTGTATGAATTTATATTTTCTGAAATATATGGGAATTTCCAATTATATTAATATGTATATTTCTTATTATTTATAAATGTTTTTGCAATGACTTTGTTGTATCAATTTTTTTCTAATATGTGTGTGTGCGCACACATGTGTTGTTAAATGAATTGTTTTCCATTCAAATTATCTTACATGAACCATCAAGTCATGTTATTTTTAATGAATTATGTTTAGTTATATGTATTAAAAATCATATATAAATGTAAAATATAAGTTTTGAAATAGAACTCCTTGCAAACAAACGTGTTATTCTTACTAAAGAAATTATAATAATTTACTTGATAAATGTTATGTGCATTATTCACTGTTCACATTCCATTATTCACTATTAAGGCTAATGAGAAATGTGTCATAGGTAAATGATTTGATCTTTTTGAAGCATAAGATATGTACTTTTTCAATCGATAGTTTTCATAAATTTATATGTTTAAATCAATTAATGGTTGTAACTGCAATCATATCTTATTGAAAATCAACAAGGCACAAAGTCAATTATTCATTGCTTACATATAAAATGCACTAATATGAGTGCATAATTGTGATATGTAATTTTTGAGATAAAAATATATTGTAAATAATTTTGCATTTCTTAAAAAAACATATATGTGATGATAATGATTGATAAGTGGATTATCAAGGTTCGATTAGATACTATCATGGATGAATTATGTCATTGAATGTTTTGAACCGTAAGGCATCTAATTTCATTATTTAAAGTAATTTTTTTGTAAATTTGTATTTTAAATCAAATGAAATCATATCACTTGAGCTAAAATTATATTATTGACTTGTACTTAGTTAAGTCCATTGATATGAGTGTATAAATGTGATTTATAATAGCCATATACTACGATGTTTTTTTTCGAAAAATAAGACTTTTAATTTCTTGATAATAAGTATTAAGTGGACTATTTAGGCTAACGGGCGATGGCTCATAATTGAATACTACTCGTTAAATTGTAGGGCATTCAATTTTTAACCCATATGTTTTTTCCTTCATATATTCTTGAATCAACTATTTGTATATGCAATCATCTCATCTCATTTAATTTATTAAGGAATCCATTTATTGACTTTTATTTGTCTATCGCATAATTTATTAATACTGTATTAAACTCATATTGTATTGTTTTGAAACAAAACTCTATGAAAAACAAAATTCTCTTCTTAATAAACATGGAATAATTAATTAACAATGTGTTAAGTGGACCATCTGGACTCATTAAAGAGATGGGTAAAAAATAGTTGTATTTAAAGTTTTTGCATCATAAGACATTAATTTTCCAATCCATATTAGCATTTTGTCATTTTCAATTCTTAAATAGTTTATTTGTGGTTTAAATAATTTCATAGAATCCAATATGACTTGATGAATTCTATTTGGCTATATGCATTGATAGAAGTTCATAAAGGTGATGCATTTTTTAAATGTAACTCTTAATGTAAGTAAATAGATATATTTTAAAAAACAAATTATAATTAATTGATAATGAGTTTTAAGTGGTCTATATAAAGCCATTTATCGACTTTTATTTTCATACCATGAAGTTTAATCTAAGTGTGTAAATTTGGCACTTGTTTTTTTAAAATAAAATTCCATGTAATATGGAATGTTTTTCCTAACAACACATGGAATAATTAATTGGTAATGAATCTTAAGTAGATTGTTAAAGTTATTTCAAGGTATGGATCATAAATAAATGTATTTAAACTTTATGCAACATATGGCATTTGATTTTCCCACCTTTATTAACATTTGGTAAATTTAAATTCTTAAATAAATTATTTGTAATCGAAATAATCTCATAAAAACCAACAAGACAAGTATGTATTAAATTATATTTAGAATGTATGTATGTATAGATGGAATTTAGTTTTGAAATAAAGATCTCAATGTAAGTAAAAATATATTTTTTTAAAAATAATAATTTAAAATCAATTATTTAAAAGTTTTAACTAGTTTATTTGATTTTGAATTGACAACTTTTTCTAACTATGCATTATCAAATCAATTATTCCTATATGTAATCATGTCATATAAGTCAATAAGTCAAGAAAGAATTAATTTATTTTTATTTAACTATCATGTGGTTTAATATGAATGTATAAATGTGAAATTTTTATTTCTAGAATAAAAAACCATGTAAGAAAATGAATTTTCTAATAAAACATGGATTAATGAAATCAGCATGAGCATTAAGTAGACTATTTCAGCTCATTCAAGAGATGAGCCATAAGTGGATTCTTTTCAACTTTATACACCATATGACATGCTTTTCCCATCAATATTAACATTTTGTAAATTTCAATTCTTAAATAAACTATTTGTACTTAAAATAATCTCATAGAATCCAACCAGACTCAAAAGTTATTTATTGAATTTCATTTAGTTATATGTATTGATATAAGTTTATAAATGTAATTTATTTTTTAAATAAAGCTATTAATGTAAGTAAAGATATATCTTATACAAAAGTATTTAGAATTAATTGATAATCAGCTTTAAGTGGTTTATTCAAACTACATGAAAAATCAAGTGTCATAGATGAATGCCTTTTTATACATCTTTAATCTTCAAAATCAATATCTTAATGATAATTTATTTGTATTTACATTAACTATTTAATAATTAAAAAACATGGGGACTTACATAAATTTCAACTAAAATACATGAGTTATGTTTCACATTTATTTCTTCCCCATTAAAAATGCTTATCATTTTCTCTTCTTAGTGAAAGTAATGGTCAATCATGGTTTTCCATACAATTGGTTGACACTAAATTTAGATCGAGACTATTATTGGTTTTGACAATGTTGACAAGGAGAGATCAATATCCACACTGCCATCAACTGTGCTAATATTTGAAAACCCTTACCTCCACTACTTACAAGAAGTCACCACTAATGATTCTTGTTTACTTCAATTTGTGACACTATCCATCATAATGGAATGACTTGAATACCCATTTAAGAACTCTCATTTGATGTACTTGGATTTTAGTGGAGATAGATCAATGGTGCCTAACCTTCTTGAAGTACCTAGATCAACAATGTATAACTTTTATAGTGGATGCCTGCATGCTATGAAGATGAACTATGACCCCCTCATTAGTGCTTCATAAAGGCACAAAGGGACCATAGGAAATTGAGCACAAGAACATTTTACTAAGGTTTTAGTAGACTAGTTTCAATGCAATGCAAGGGACAGCTATCCTTGTCATTTACAATAAGATCCTCAAATCACCGTCATTCAATCAACAAATCGCCTGTAGGCTGGGGCAAAGGGGGTTGGAGTTGCCAGACATAAAATTTAAACATCGAGGAATCTAGTATGTTATCCATAACTGTAATGTCTTTATTGGATGTTTGACATACTAATATGATTTAGCTCAAATCAATTTCTTCTAAGAGTTTCATTTCACAGTCCTATTGTGTATTGATACTATTGTACATAACAACCCCATGTTTGACCTATTCATGATCTCTAATTGGTTTGAAATTACTTGCAAATTATTTTAATGTTGAATCAAGTTAATATGGTGATTTACAAAAGAATGAATGTCGTTGAAGGCCTTGTAATAAAATACTTCCAAGTTTAATGAAATATGTGTTCCATGGTGTAACTAAAAAAGAAATTTGTTTCCCTATGACATCTATAATGTGTTTATGTGAAAAGTATGCTTCAGCCCATGTTTCTTCATTTTTCTTTAATGTGTATTCAAACTCCCTTTATGCGATTTAAAGCATCTTTTTTTCTCTATAATTGTTTTCTAGGGCCATATGTTCAATGTATTGAATGAATCTTATGACACATGGACGTTTTCATTTTTTTGATGTTGATTTTGTGATTGAATAAGAGGAAACATATTATGCCAAGAAAACTTTCTCAAGAGAAATGAGATGTGCAACATATCTCTCAACATTTGTCATGAAAATAATAGCATCTGAATTATCAGGTTCTTGTTCTAAAAAAAGGGTATTTTTAGAACATATGTTTGCTTTTCAGCTGGGTCAGTGTTAATGAAAATTATTTTTCCACAAGATCAATACAAAGGCAATGATAAAGCAATGAAGCCTTCTTGCCGACTAGACATTTGTTGCATATTTAGCAATGTATTTACAAGCTTACGAATAGTTTCAATTTTGTTGTCTCACAAGATATGAAATTCTCTAAAATTTATGTGAATGCATTTGTCATGGAGTGATCCATTTTTGCCATATAAGTGATGCAATATTCTTCTGCAGCATAGGCATCTCAAATAAATTGAGCATTTTTTTGCATGCAACAATGAAGGGATTTTCTTTACAAATTCATTTATCCACATATCGCAAGGATTTATTTTGAACAGTACAATTGGTCGAGTAATAAAGAATCGTAAGAGCATAATGTATTTTTGTTTTGTAATAGAAAGGTTGGCTAAAACCATGGAAAATGTTATGTTCTTTGAATAGGATTTGTCCTATAGAAGAAATGAATGTTTCTTTTGCATTGTTTGCATAACATTATTTTCATTTCACAAAAGATGCAAGATACAAGTTCCATCAATTGATGGGACAGGGAAGCCAAATATACAACTACATTTTTTTTATGTTTTTTGTAAGTTTTTGTGTGGCGTTGAGTTTAGAATTGAATCATTTCGTTCGATGAAATTATTGAGTGACAAGTCAAATACTGATCAATGAAACCTACAACATAAACGTCAAGGGATTGTTAATATATTGTCACATTTTGAATCCAAAGTAATCCATGGTCATGCTTTGTTCCTCTACATTGGAATTCTGTAATAAAAAAATAATCTTGCATTTGACCAAATAATTCATTGCTTTTTGTTATCAAGGAATGTAGTGATGAGATTTTGTGCCTATAATATCGACTACATATGATAAATTGATGTTTGATCAATTTTCCAATGCATTCATCATCGAATTTCGTTTCCTCAATTGTTATGGAGTCAACACTTTATATTTTTAATGCATTTATCAATGGCTCCGAAATATTCTTAGTACTAGTGAATATCCCAAAGAAATTCGGCGGAGCAAGATATTGTTTCATTGCAAATATATCTTTTCGTAAATGTTCAAAATAGTCAGATGATGTGCAAGTGCTTCTTAAAAATTTATATGCAATTAGTGGTTTTAATAATTTCTTAAGATTATTTTTATTTTTAACCTCTTTATCAACTAGTTTTTGTCCTTTTAGCTTTCCTTTGCAAATAGAAATACAAGGTGAGTTAGAAACCTAGTTTATCAAAATATGAATCAATTTAAGAAATATGTTTCTAATATGTGTTGAAAAGTCACCACACAAGTGCAAAAGTTCCCATTGTGAAATTTTTTGATACAAAAAGTGATCGATAACATTAGCAGGGGAACTTGATCCAAAGAACAGTGTAAAAAAGTTTAGTTCTTCAAATAATTTGTCTTGAAAAATGCCTAGGGGATGAAACCATTCATAAGGTGCAATATGTATTATTATATCAAGATCATGGATAAAATGGGCCTCTTAATACCACCTCTAGGTAACCATGTACAAGTGTTTTAGTTTCTTTCTCTATATCATTATTTACATTTGGTGAGTCCAGGTTCTTCATTTTTGAACTATCATTTTGATGGTCTTGTCTACTTTGATCAAAACATTTTTCCCATTAATAGTTGATTACTATTTTTTCGCTCTTGTATAGAGATGTGTTTCACAAGTCATTTAATGCACACATCACTTTCTTGGGTCAAATACTTCCAAAAAATAGGAATTCTTGTATTCCAATTTTCTTTTTAGCATAATTCCCATATTGTCATCAATATATCTAGGCAATTATCTCTAAATTCTATCTAGACATGAAATAAAATTTATGATTATTCCTGTTAATCCAATTTCTGAGCTTTCGTAGTCAAGTTTTCCTATTTGTGAAAAATCCATCCTTGGTGCCATAAACCTCTCTTCCAAATATGCCAATTGTGCAATGGTCATTAGTTTTTCATTTCGTCGAATATAGAGAGGCAATGCAAATGTAGGGACTTTTTCATTGAGTATTGAATTATTACAAGATTTTCATAGTTCTTCATTGAGTTTAATGGTTTTGAAGTCTGAAGCAAACATCATATAGAAAATAGTAGATAATATGTTCTTGTTAATAGATTGAATGTCCTTTCCAAAGGAAAATCTATCATAAATGGAACATGCATATGTAGGTGTACCTTGTATTGATTGAAAATATGCCTCAATCACATTACTTTACTTTACATATTTTTTTTATGCTTTTTGTATTGAGTACCATGTGCACATATTCCAGATTTCAATTGATGTAAATGAGTGTACTGCTTACTATAACAATTGGAAAAAGAAGTAGAGAGTTCTTTGTTATTTCGTTTCATCATTGAAAAATGATTATTGTCCATATTTGATGATGTGGAATCCTTTGATACTACAACATTTTTTTCGTGTTGTCAACTAAAAAATCCTTTAATTGAGTAGAACATCTAGTAAACCTAGATTCTTTACTAACAATATACATACTAGGTAAACTTGAGTTCGCCTGGTCATTATCTCTTTATGAGATTCCTTGGCGCATTTGTGGTGACTTTTCAATGTCACTAATATTCTCAGCATTCTTAATTTCCATAATTTCATGAAAATTTTCATGTTTTGTAGATATTGGTACATGCATAGGATAGAAGACTTTGGAGTACATTTTTGATTAATAGAATATCAAGGAAATATCTTTTGTTTCTATATTCCAAATATAAATGTTAACATCAAGAAGTTCACACATCCATTGTATTGCAAAACCTTTTCCCTCTATATGTCCATATGCATATGGAATTGATAAATTTATAATACAAGCTTGCTAATCATTGGTACACTGCTCTTGTTCAATGTTTTTAGCACTCAGATTTTGTTGTAAGATATTGATAGCTTTATCATCATTGCAAATGAAACAATCGTGAAACTTTTGTGTAATTTTTTTCTGATATTAGAAATATCAAATCATGGTGTAAGCGTAGAAATACAATGAAACAAAGAGTCATGATAGCCATTGAAAATTTTTTGATAGATCATGAAGCCTTCTTCAATTGATATTTTCTCAATTAATAATATGTCAAACTATCCATGTGAGAATTGGTATGGGAAAATGCATGGGCCAATAATTCTATTTATTAAAGCTACACTATATACTCTATTATGTAGCAACAATGGTTCAAAATATCCATATCCACGATTTTGGTTACGTAGCAAAATATTATATTGATAGTCATGAATGTCCGAATTGAACTGTAGATATTCTTGGCCATTTGTAAATAGACAAACATTGGCTGGAGCTAACAACCACTTGGCGAACCTTTTGATACAAAATGCATCGTCCCATAAGCTAATTGTAGATTGACAACAAATAGAAGAAGACGTAGACAATCCTTTCAAGTACATTTCGTTATCATTAACATAATGAATATCTTAAAGTTAGCCATGAGTGAATTCTGTATGCAATCAATGAAAATAAGCATCATTTCTATGAGCTAATAAGTGGCGAAAGTGGTTTATAATTCCATGTCATATTTCTCTTGGACTATGGCGAAGGTAAAGAATAACAATAAATGAGTCAAATAATCAGTCACAAGGATAATACAAGAAAATATCTAATCTATGTAGATTGAATCTAGATAAGTTGTGATCAATTGCTTAAAATTTTAATCCTTTAAACACAAAACTAATTCTCATTGCCATAAAGTATATTGAGACAAACTGATAAATTTTCCAATTGTGACAATGATTTATAGTATTAAGAGCATCGATTGCATTGAATGCTCAATCGACACATATGATACTAGTAATTTTTTAGGCCTCATATATTATCGTGTCTACATTATCTTTGTGACTATCCTCTCTGCCTGTTTTTTTGTTTCACAATACTCTGAAAATGAGTACCTAACACTATGATAAAAGAGTAGATGAAATGGCCATAAGGAAACTTGAAGATTGTATTTTTTTGCAATTGTAACATAATTTAAAACTAAAGACATTTATGCAATTTAGAATAATAGTAACAAAAGTAGTATTATCATTTTTAACAAATTTCAAAACGCAATATTTAATTCACAAAATTCCGTAAATTTTTTATGAAAATTACTATAAATTCATTTCAAAATGTATAAATCAAATAGAATCCAATTATTAGCTTAAAAAACAAATCACAATATACATTTTTATAATAAACAACTTTAATTTAATATAACAAACATAAAACTATTTAAAATAATTATCATATTCATAAGCTTATTGAAATAATAAACATATTCAAATGCCTATTACTATAAATCTATCAATTGTGTAATGAAACCAATTATCCTAACAATTTTTTATTTTTTTCTATGTGCTTTAAAGTAGGTTATCACGTATGGTAAAGATAAATCATATATATATGTATATAAAATGTGATTTCTATCACCTTGAGCATGTAATTATTTCCTACCTTCCAACTATGTATAAGAATTATTTATATGCGCTAAGGATCACACACATGATATGAATGTTAAGGGACCCTATGTTTTATACTTTCACAATTCCTAACTATATAATACCACATGATTAATTGTAGATTTTCAATCACCCGCGATGCTTGCAAGAGGGGATGTATTCACCCATGACACGAGAAGCACCATGGTGTTTTTGAATTTATTGATCAGTGGCTTTTGCGTTATGCCGCCACGTATGTACTTAGATATTTTGGTGACTTCAGATCGTACCCACCTTACGACTTTCTCTGCGCCTCTCTCTCTATATATATATATATATATAGTTCATAATGTGATTGCTATGGCCTTGAGCATGTAATTATTTCCAACCTTCCAGCTATGTATAAGATTTATTTACATGCGCCTAAGGATCTCACACATGATATGAATGTTAAGGGACCCTATGGTCTATACATTCACAATTCCTAACTATAAAATACTACATTATGAACTCTAGATTTTCAATCGCGCAAGATGCTTATAGGAGGGGATGTATTCACCCATGACACGAGAAGCGCCATGGTGTCTTTGAATTTACTGATCAGTGGATTTTGCGTTACGCTGCCAGCTGTGTACATAGATATTTGGGTGACTTTAGATCGTACCCACCTTACGACTTTCTCTGCACCTGCCCCGACTGTGATCTCAATGTCATTATTTCTAGCTCCTACTCGAACTTGTCTCCATGCAACATGCAACCTACCGCCAGGGTTTTCTCCCTTAGGCAATTTGCATGTCACCCCAACCCATGTGATAGTGTACTTGGGGCTCAGATTTCTGTGTTTATTTCCTCAAGGGGACATCAACGGTGTGGATTTGCTGGGGTTTCATCGATGGTTATCTCCACTATAATAAACCTCTCACCAAACCCTATCTCTCCTTTATGTATCTCTACTCCTTCACCGTTCGATTTTCTGTAGAGGAGTGTTTTACCCCACTAGAGACGCTTCCAAAGGTCAAACCTTGACCGCCCACAGCGAGACCCATACCTCGCATCGCTTAGCTTTTAGATGTGAACTGTGAGAATAATGTAGAAACTGAATTAGTTATGAAGATGTAGTTGTGAGTAGTTAGGAATTGGTTACCAGAAACGGTTATGAGTTTCCTATATAAATGAAGATGTAATCAAGCAAATAATCAAGGAAGTTATGAAGTTTCTGTGATCGCTGTTTTTAAGTTGGTATCAGAGCTTTCTTTAGAAAACGCCTCTCTTCTTTTCGTGGGCAGGGAGAGACCTCCTGCCATTAGAGTGTGCGTGAAGACTGCTGCGTGTTGCAGTGTGAGAGACGGAGACCTGTGCGTGTTTCCAAGAAGACGGAGCAGAGGTGCTGTCCAGAACCGTCCCTGTTCGTTGGCCCTGTATTGCTGCTGTCTGAGAACCGTCGCTGCCGTGTGCTGGTGGAAGTGAGACAGTGAGGTGCTGTCTTTGCTGGTGGAAGACGGAGCAGTGTTTCCAAAGCGCATTGTTTCCAAACAACCGAACCGCAAAGTGACAGAGAATTCCCGGCAGCGGTCAGTTTAGTGTGGCTTTCTACTCTGCGTTTTCGTAAGCCCGGTCAGTTTAGTGTGGCTTTCTACTCTGCGTTTTCGTAAGCCCGGTCAGTTTGGTGTGGCTTTCTACTCTGCATTTTCGTTAGCCTTGAAGGCTAGTTTCGACGATTTTCTCGGTGTTTATCATACTGTGGTCATATTTTTTTTTCAGTCGGCCAGCATTATTGTAATTTGCAGAGTTGCATTTCTCAGGCAGTGAGGCCTGTAGTATTCTTGTAATTTGCAGAAGTTTTGTCTTGTAACTTCTGTGTTTTGAAGACAGTTTTTTTTTTTTTAAAGAGATGGCTAATTCCCTGGCAGATTCATATTTAAATGAGTCTTCAAAACTTGATGGAGAAAACTATGTAAATTGGAAATTTAAGATCACCACAGTACTGGAGGCACACAATCTCTGGTCGATTGTAAAAGGTGACAAGACCAAGCCTCAACCTCCTACTAACCCTCAAGATTGGGAGAAGCGTGAAGTAAGAGCAAGGGTGCTGCTTCATATGTCAGTGAAGGACAATATTATTCCTCACATTCGGGACTGTGACACTTCGAAGGCGACATGGGACACTCTTAAAAGTTTGTATGAGACTTCTAATGCTAATCGTATTTTATTTTTAAAAACAAAGCTGCTATCTATCAAAATGGATGCCAATGAAAGCATTAGTAACTTTGTTTCCCGAATTAAAGACTTTAGTGATAAGCTTGGTGATATTGGTGAAAAGGTTTCTAGTACAGACTTGGTAACTGTTACTTTAAAGGGGTTAGTCCCCGACTATAAAGTCTTTATTTCAGCTCTCTCAGCTAGACCGACACCTCCTACATTTGAAGAATTGGCTGGAATTCTTCTTCAAGAAGAAGAGCGCATGAAAACATTTGAACTGGAGTCAAATGGTTCTGATTTGGCTTTGACTGCAAGAGGCCAAAAACCATTCCGAGGGAGATCATGGGACAGAAACAGAGGCCATTTTCAAGCAAAGCAGAAAGGTAAGGCACCTCCTGATTCTTATGTTAAAAGGAATATTGTATGTCATTATTGTGGAAAACCTGGACATCTGGCAAAAGATTGCTATAGGAGAAAGAATAATGAATCAAATCAAAGACATAACAGGCATAATGGAAACTACATAAACAAAGACACCTCAGTGAATGATGGATTTAAAAATCTTAAGTTATTTCTTTCTGATGCTGCATTGTCTGCTGAAACTGATGATGAGAATACTTGGTTTATCGATTCTGGTGCATCGGCACACATGACTTGTAATAAAGAATGGTTTGATAAATATTTTGAGAAATCTGATGGTACACACATTTACTTAGGAGATGATAGGTCACTTAAAGTTCAAGGCTATGGCATAGTAAATGTGTACTTACCTAATGGACAAATGAGACAGATTCATAATGTGATGTATGTACCTGCTCTTAAAAAGAATCTGCTATCTGTTTCCGCCATCACTGATAATCATTTAAAAGTAGAATTTGGTAAATTGGGGTGTATAGTTAAAGATGTTCAGGACCACTACAAGGTTGTTTCTACAGGTACCAGGGTTGGAGGATTGTACAAATTGGATGTGACAGTCAAGCGCCATGTTGCATTGACATCTCAAGAGACATCGACAGCAGAATTATGGCATCACAGGTATGGGCACCTTAATTACAATGATTTATCATTGTTACAAAGGAAAACAATGGTTGAAGGTCTTCCTGAGATGAAGTGTGAACATTTACCATGTGAAGCTTGTGCACTTGGTAAGCAGCATAGAGAAGAGTTTCCTATTCATACTGAGAAACGGAAGTATGATATTCTTGAATTAATTCACACTGATGTATGCGGACCTATGCAAACTAGGTCTCTTGGTGGTGCTTTATACTTTGTTATTTTTATTGATGATAGATCTAGATATACCTGGGTCTATTTTGTTAGAAGGAAAAGTGACATATTTGAGTATTTTAAAGAGTTTAGAAATATGGTTGAAAAACAAACAGGAAAGTGCATTAAAATACTCAGATCTGATCAAGGGGGTGAATATAAATCAAAGGCATTTAACACCTATTGTAAATCTAATGGAATTCAACAACAGTTCACAGTGCCACATACCCCTCAGCAAAACGGTGTTGCTGAGCGATGGAATAGAACCTTGGTGGAATCTGCTCGTAGTATGCTGCAAGGTAAGAACATCTCTAATGGTTTCTGGGCAGAAGCCATTAACACTGCTGTTTATCTAAAGAATCGATGTCCCACTAAGCAATTAGTTTTTCAGACTCCTTTTGAGGTTCTTTATGGTTATAAACCTGATGTGAGTCATTTCAAAGTCTTTGGATGTACTTCTTTTGCTCATATTCCTGAAGCTAACAGAAGAAAACTTGATGCCAAGTCCATCAAGTGTATTTTCATTGGATATTGTACGGATCAGAAAGCCTATAAATTGTTTGATCCCAGTTCCCATAAACTATTTGCAAGTCGTGATGTATTGTTTCATGAGCAGACTGATAAAAGTAATACAAAGAATGATACATGGCATATTTCTAATGATGATGCACATATCAAGCTTGATACTATGATTAAACAGGAACAGGAACAGGTCCAGGTACAGGTACAGGATCAGGATGATAGCAGCAGTACGAGCACATCTAGCAGCAGTGAGTCATCACAAGGGGTGATACACCTCAAAGCCAACGAATCATGGATGGAACACCCACACCAAGAAGGTCATCCCGACAGACTCGGCTTCCTGAAAGGTATAAAGACTATGCCTTAATGTCTAATATAATGAATGTTGAAGAACCAATTGATTATGAGCAGGCTAAACAACATGAACCATGGATTAATGCTATGAATGATGAGTATGCTTCTATTATGAAAAATCAAACATGGGAATTAGTGGAACTTCCTGCAAATAAAGTTCCAATTGGAAGCAAATGGTTGTATAAAACAAAATTTAAAGCAGATGGTACAATTGATAAATTTAAGGCTAGATTAGTAGCAAAAGGATATGCTCAACAGGAGGGCATTGAGTATGAAGACACTTTTGCACCAGTAGCTAAGTTGAATACAATTAGATTACTGATTGCCTTAGCCACAAAACATAACTGGAATATACATCAAATGGATGTCAAATCTGCTTTTCTAAATGGTGATTTACAGGAAGAAGTTTATTTGGTTCAACCTGAAGGGTTTGTCAAACAGGGACAGGAGCATCTGGTTTGCAGGTTAAGAAAGGCCTTGTATGGTTTGAAACAGGCACCAAGATCATGGTATGTAAAGATTGATACCTTCTTTCTTCAGAATGGGTTTGTGAAAAGCAAAAATGATCCTAACTTGTATGTTAAGAAAGATGAAAAAGGACATGTTGCTTTAATATCTTTATATGTGGATGATCTCATTATAACAGGCAGTGCTCACAAGTTAATTGAAGAAATTAAAGTTCAGTTGTCACAGGTTTTTGAAATGAAAGATTTGGGTGAAATGCATTACTGTTTAGGCATTGAGGTATGGAGAGAAACTGGTAAAACATTGATTACTCAAAGCAAATATACAAAGGAGATTCTCAAAAAGTTCAATATGACAGATTGTAAAGCTATGTCAACTCCCTTAGAACAGAATGCAAAGTTGTACAAAGAAGATGGTTCGAAAGAGGCAGATGGAACATTATATCGTCAGTTAGTGGGAAGTTTGAACTATCTCACCACTACCAGGCCAGACATTGCATACTCAGTCAGTATCCTTAGTCAATTCATGGCTAAGCCTTCAGGAAATCACTGGATTGCTGCAAAGAAAGTTCTCCGATACTTAAAGGGAGCAGTGAATCTTGGTATTATGTATATTGATGTATCTGATGTTGTACTGACAGGTTTTTCTGATTCAGATTGGGCAGGAAATCCAGATGACAGACGATCTACCTCTGGCTATGCATTCCATATTGGATCAGGGGTCGTATCTTGGAGCAGTAAGAAACAGCCAACTGTTTCTTTATCATCAACAGAATCAGAGTACAAAGCTTTAACCAATGCCACCTGTGAAGCTATTTGGTTGCGGAGAGTTCTTGCTGATCTTGAAGAAGCGCAAAGTGGTGTAACATGTATTAATTGTGATAATCAGAGTGCTATCAAATTAGCACATAATCCAGTTTACCATGCTAGAACAAAACATGTTGAGTTACAGTACCACTTTGTACGTGAGAAAATTGAGTCCAAAGAAATTGGGTTGATATTTTGTAACACCAAGGATAATGTGGCTGATATATTTACTAAGCCCCTTGGTAAAATCAAATTTGAAGTTTTTAGAAATCAGTTAGGTATTGTAGAAAATCCATTTCTCCATTAAGGGAGGATGTGAGAATAATGTAGAAACTGAATTAGTTATGAAGATGTAGTTGTGAGTAGTTAGGAATTGGTTACCAGAAACGGTTATGAGTTTCCTATATAAATGAAGATGTAATCAAGCAAATAATCAAGGAAGTTATGAAGTTTCTGTGATCGCTGTTTTTAAGTTGAACACTCTGGGAGCATGGTATCGATGCTCTTCCATGTACCCCAGCTTCCGTATCTCCTGTATGATCTCGCATTTGAGGATTTTATCGTTGGTTTACCGCTAAAATCGTGGCCATGTGAGAGCCGTTTTCTTCGGTGGGGAAGGAAACGTCCCACCGATCGTCTTCTCTGCACTGGTAGCTCACCGATGGCTCGTCACCTGTTGCAATGTCTCAACTCCAGTTCAGGTAAGGTTGAGTTTCTCGTTTCCATTTTATCTACTAGTGAGCATTAGCTACAAACAGTCTAAAATTTTTCTTCTTTTGCTTACTATGTAGGAGGAAAGTGGGGATTCGACAAAGGAACCAAGAAAAGCTCAATATGCTCGCAAACAAACTTCTTCCTCAACATCACGGTTGAGTATCCAGTAACTGGGTTACAATCATTAGTCCTGTTCAAACATTCACACTATTTTTGTACACTATGAATTAACCGAGTTCATATCCTCTGTTGCCCAGATTTATCCTACATCAGCCTCTCTCTGATATATGTATATCGAGGTTATAATATTTATTTTTTTTAACTTGGTTCTACCCTTATCCCGTAAGATATTTATTCATTAATTTTTATCCTTGTGCAGACTATGCTTTAACTTTTTCTATTTCTGAAACTTGCAGGTACAAGTTGCATTGGTTTTTGGTTCTTATCAAGGTTGGTCCCATTTTTCCGAATCCACTTCAACCTGGGTGCTTTCCAGCATTTGTTGAATCGGGTTCTAAATTCTTGCTATTCTACTCGGTTCACCATAGGGTAGGAGTTCGTGTTCTTAAGGTTTATACACGATTGTGTTTGTAAATTCCGAACCGGGTAGGGTTCATGTGTAGGCCTCATAGTTGCTTTCTACAATTTTACGTGGGTAATTGTTGTCCCATGCATGTAATTCACCTTTACAGTGAAGTTGAACCATTTCGGATCACTGTTAGTTGTTTCTAGTATATATACGCTTGAGGCATTTAGAGTCTCGTCTTCTTTTTGTTTAAGTTTTGGATCTACACAGTTTTTACATTTTTGGCTACTATGGAGCTGAATCTAAATATTCAAAATATATATATATAGATATAGATATAGATATAGTTTGTTATACAATGGTTGTCTTCCATGGGCGTTAAACTGAGACCTATAGGTGTTACTACTGTTGTTATAACAACCTTTTTCCGTCGCCTAAATAATGTTGTTTAGAACGTATAGATGTTGTGTCATTCGAGATTTATTGTTTTGTTTTACATGTGATTTCTCAGGGATATTTTCCCTCAGTATTTTTATTTGGTCCATGCAACCATTTTCTGGTTAACACATACAATTTCCGGTTGATGAAAAATAGCTTGGTTTCCAGTCGCTGAAAGAAAAATTGAATTCTCTTATCTGTGCGTTTATTTGAATGCCATGCCACATTGTAATTATATTTTTGTATCTACAGTAAATGTTTAATGCTCTTCCTATGTTGTTTTGATGGCGCTCTCATAGCCAGATTTAAATTCTGATTATGCATACTAACTTTTGATATAATTAGGAAAGAAATACTATTATTGGCAACCTTACGTTATAAAATGATTATTAAAATTAGACTTTGTCGAAGTATTTTCATTTTTTGGTATTCAGAATAGTTCTGTTACTGTAAGTTATTTACTTACGTAGTATCTTATGCAACATAAACAAATCTGTTTATTGAAACTATTGAACTACCCTCGCTATGATAGGGATTTATACATTCCCACATAGTGAATATTTTTCTATAACCTACCCCTTACCCCTCACTACCTACAAGAGCGACATGCAAGAGTCCTCATTCAGTTTCCTACGAAACGCTCACCTATACTATTCTACCGTTCTTTTCTTCATATTTGATGTAAATAAATTTAACTATTTCATGCATTTATAGAAGAAAATTAATGCATCCTAGGAGATGATTCTATGGTTCCCTGGTTTTATACCCAGCTTTCTCCGTGATGGATTCCTATAGATAATGACATTCATTTTCTTTCTTTCCCTCACTCCAAACTCTAATAGCTATTAGCTATTGCATCTTTCATAAATTATGTATTGTAAAATGATCTCCAAGTAACATAATTACTTAAAGAATATATATATCCATACAAATAAATATATAGAGAGAAAAGTGTAGATGTACCTTGCTGGTTCGTCGTAATTCATACGCACATCTATTACTACAACCAAACTTCAATACAATAATTTGATAGTTACTAACATCAGCTACAATTTAACAAGCACAATCAGTAACAAACAGTATGATTACTACCAACAATTTAAGTTAACGGAAGTACAATAACCTCAACCTAGCAGTCTAAATCTGGAAAATATTTGGCTCCCAACACCAATCCACCCAACCTTGAATCACCTCTTATTCCCCCTAGCTATGCTGATGTTGATAACCTCTACTAATCCTTGATAATGTTTATTTAACATTATCTTATTTTCAAATTTTTCCTTAACAGTGTCCTGCCTTTTGGGAATTTGTATCCCCTTAACCTAGGCTTTTAGCTTTTTCTCTTTTTCCAAAAAAAACCTTCTTTGTTCCTTGCATTTCTTTTCTCAATCTTTATCTCCCAAAGAATCTAAAATATATATCTATATATTTTAATTTAGGAAGTTTAATTTGAATCTGATTCCTCTCATATTTAGGCAAAAGCATCATTTACTCGGGTGTCTCTACTTCCACGATTTTCCAGCAACTAAAAATAACTTTATTTATTTATCTAAGACTTCTCTATTCCCAAAACTCAATAGATCATAATCCATAGTCAAAATAACTAATGATAGTAAAAAAGAAAATTACAATTGTTTTAATCATAATTAGGGTATTACAAATTACACCATGTCTAAGTTACTAACCTATTGTTGCATTATAAAGACATTATGCTATGAAATAAAATGTAAAGTAGTTAGCTTCCCAGCATAATGCAATATTTGCTTTTTATGACTTGGTGCAAATGGATAGAGATCCAATTGTTTGATCATATCTATGGCTAACACATGAACAACATAGTTTTCTAACATATTTGGAGCATAACATATGGATAAATTCTCATAGCTAGTGTGTACATATGCAAGAACAAAAGCTAGGCATAATTGATAGACAAAAAAGAACGCATGGAGTTAATGGAAAAAATGAAAACTAGAAAAACTAATAATTGATATTTCTATGTAGAAAGAAGCACCAAAGAAAAATTTTATGTGTTTTGCTGAATAAAACACACCACACATTGTTGTTTTTCGACCAATACCTATGCAACTTCTTTTTGCCATAAAGATTCTAGTTTTTTCTATATATATGATTTTAGAATTCTTTTAACTAAATTGTCTCGCTATGATTTATGACACAATAAAATTACTTACATCAGTTATATATACTTTGTGTTATACATATCCTATACATAGCTCAAATGTATTCATGATCACACGCTGATCATTAAGATATTGACATACTTAGAATGGGACTACATGAGAATCACCAACAATATATGCAACGCACGAAAATATTAATAACATCGTAGCAGTGAATTTATGCCAGTTACACAACACTTGCATACAAAGACAAATTAACAATGCATTGAATTCTACCCGAGAAAATGTATAGGTGTGTGTTTAATCTATTTTCCACAAATAACAATGACCAAAAAATGGGTAATGTGATTTTGTATCATATTGTTTACTAGCCAGTGAAAGCATTACCTATTATGTTATAAGAAATAAACAACATTCTAGTGACACATGACTAATGAAAGCATAAATACAAAATCATTTCCCAATTGTAATCATAGTACAATATCTACATTAAATTGCAAGCCAAGGTGGGTATACTAAGTTTTTATCGTAATGTTGTCTAGCCATTGAAAACATTATCTACTATGCCATAAATAGAAAATAGCATTCATTCAATCAAGACATGGCTACAAAAATTGAAAATAAAAACCATCACTCAATATTAATCATAGTCCTATAACCGCATTAAATTTTATACGTAGTGAATGTGTCAATTTAAGAAAAAAATATTGCACCAAAATTGTCTATAAATGCAATAATTTAAGCTTCCATAGTCACTCATCTTGGAATGAAGATTCCAAGTAGACATACACAACAAAAATCACTATGAGATTTAGGGGTGCATTTAATATTGTTGATTTTAGCATTACAATTTGTGAAAATTCTTTGTCACTTGAGACATAGTGAATCAACAAACATATCATCTAAATCACACAAAAAAATTTGCATGTTGCCCTTTGAAATTCATTTACCTTTCTCTCGATTTGAAGAAATATATTGCATGCAACAACATAAACATTTGCAGCAATTAAAACCTCAACTAATCCACCTACCATAGAAATTGCATTCGAATCGCTCATTGTTTTTCCTCTTCTTTGTTTTATTTGCAGAATGCAATTTCATATTATTAGTCTCATCCTCTTGTATAAGTTGTTCCAACTACTTTGACAATTCCAGAACTACACATCCCATGACTCAAAATCATTCGCAATTGCATAGCATTGTTCAATAAGAGATCCCACTCAAACTAGTAGAGATCACATGAATCCAGTATATCATCAAGTCAAATATTGATTCTACAATGTAAATAATAGTAGTCTTTAAATGATTTTTAGTATCAAATACAATAAATAATACCATGAAAAAGTGTTCTAAAAACTAATTTCGTTAGTCAAACATGTTCATTGTAAGCATATTAGACATTGTACTTCAAATCATACCAATTGTCAATTGGCCACACAATTGTAAGCATATTAAACATTGTACTTCAAATCATACCAATTGTCAATTGGCCACACAAGTAAAATCCAAGTATCTAAAGGTATTTGAAAAACCTTATAATTGTATTTAAGTGTTTAGACATTAAATACTATCAAACACCACAATTAAAAATAACAAAGGTTGTAAGGTTCTTTAATTCCTTCTTGTCCCCACTTGTCTTTTCATTGCTTTCCATTTCTTTTGAAAAAACACATAATTTCTCCATAAACAAATTAATATTATTCCATAATTCATTTTTTTTTTTAATTTAGCTTTCCACCTAGACATAGATAACATGTAATTTAATCCCAAATTAATGGACAACAATAAAGTTCATTTGAAATTTCTAAAAAGTATGTCAAGGTTTGGAAATTGCCGTGTCTAGATAAAAGTATTCAACACTTTAAAATTTAGAGAAATTTAAAAATTGCACAAAGGTCGAGAACATCTTAATCATTACAATCGCATACCTATAAAATAAAAAGCACATGTGAGTTAAATATTTCTCACCTAATATGGCAATTACTTTATAGAATCCTAAAATATATATATTTCAAAGTTTCATCATAAACATTATGAAGGCATCTATTTATATAAAGCACTTATATATAATCATTTATATTATCAATTTGTATCCATGACTAGACATTTTTATTAATCAAATCAATATACCAAGGAATGCATCATGATTTATGAAGACGAGTAATAAAAATAATAATATATTTCTAACTATACATTACTAAATAATATATATATATATATATATATATATATATATATATATATATATATAAACTACTATAATATAATACAAGACAATGTATTTACTAACTATAAAATTATTGCAATTTTCATGTTTATTCACATTTTCTTAAAGCCAATATAAATGACACAACATAACAATGATGTCCAAGAATAATAGTTGAGTAAGCAATTTTAACATCCATGGAATTTAAAATAAGAAAATATAAAACAACGTAATATAATAATTTAATACTCTATTTATCTATATATAAAAACAATGAAATTTGATATTAAAGTATTTTAGGATTATGTACACCATTAAAAGAGTAGAACAATATTGATATAGATATATATATATATATATCTATATATATATATATATATATATATATATATATATATATATTATTAACATAATAAATGTGGAGTTTAATTAATTATTTAATATTCCAAATACATAAATTAAAAATATATGAATAAAATTAAATTCAAATTGAAATAAAATTTAAATTCACATTCACATGACTTTAAATTAAATCCCTTTTACTTAGTCAAAATAATCAAAACACTGACTGAAATTTTAATTAATTTTGTAATCATGGACAATTTTAAGTAAAATAAATGAAACTTAACAATTTAGTCACTTGCCACAATTTAAAATAATTTGTACCAAAAAACAAAAAACAAAAAAACAAAGAAGAACATGGTCAATAAACAAAGTAAAAAAATATCTTCATATAAAATACACTATAAACCAAAAGTTGAATATACTGCAAAATTGTATTTTAAATATAAGTTGATAAAACAGCGAAAAAGTATAAAACAATTTAATTATCTTATATAATTTTAAATTAATTTGGAGGTATATTTCTTTCCTTTATATAAATATCGAAACAAACTTAATATTTTACAATCCATTGTCCAAAATTGTAATTTAAATAAATTTCAAATTTAAGTAAAATTTATTTAGGAATGCAGGAAAAAAATGAAACATAAAAAATATTTTCTTGCTTATTTATATTTATAAAAATAAATAAATTTAGATTAACCATTTTTTTCACCAAATGTTAGGAAGTGAATGTATAATAACAACCGATTTTACTAGATATTTAACTTTCAGTTCATAATATACCAACGAATGATATACTTTATCATAGACCTCATTTAAGTCATTTGTAAAAACTAATAATAATAAATTCTAGTAAACAAGGCCCTAAAATTATATTTTCAATCTATATTAAATAAAACAATACATTTGTGATGTCCCTAGAAGATTGTAAATATTTTTTTACTGGAGTAAAACAAAAACTGGATCTTATTATTATTATTTGAATTTATGTATTTAAGGTTTTATGATTATGGATGAAACAAATGTGGAGGGTTAACAAATCTTGTAACTCTCTCATATTAAGAAGTTGGGACAGGTAGTTACCTAACCCTGACTACTTCCCTGAATATGAAATTCTCCAAGAAGGGATCTAGAGGGTAATATTTGAGTACTTGAGAGAACAAAGGAGAAGAAGGTGAATGTCTATCATGCTGAAAGGTCAGATGTTCAAGAGCTAATTCTGGTGGAGACCATATAGTTGTGGATGTTGTGACCTATAATTCTTGCAAGAAGGCATCTGTCTTGTGAGAAAAAGCTTGGGGGGAGGCTTGTACCTCAAGGCAGGTCTGATGGTTGGGAGCATAAGTTTGATAATATATAGTTTTGATCTCAATAGCCAACTCTCGTAAACACTGAATCCAGGTAAGTATTTCAACTACTGTGTTTATTTTGGCTATGAAACTATATAGGAAGAAAATAAAGGTTCAGTAATATTAACACTTAAACTAGATAAAGAGGTGGCCTGAAGGCACTAGTCTAGATTGTGTTTTTATACACCTATATATGGTAAGGAAACAAAGATAAACCCTATGAAAAATACAAAAGAGATAGTACAAATTTTAAAGCTGGAAAACCGTAAGTGCGAAATTAAGGATGTGCGAAATTAAGGATAGTCTTTTTCTTCAGTTACATTTATATTTTAACAAATTGCTAAATAGTAGATTTTTGAAATCAGATACAAATAGTTAAATATAAAGGAGATAATAAAGTGAACTTGCTCCAATCTGGAGAACATTGTGTCAACAATGAAATCATTTAGTGGGCCGAACACAATCGCCTCAAATCTTGTAAATTGCCAAACTAAATTTAATAAACACAGAATCTCAATAATTCATTTTATAGGCACTCGACGGGTTTCCAAAGACAGAATAAACAATGGGGCAAAACAACCTTGAATTATCTGTAGTCGGAGAGGATTAGAACCCTTCGGGCTTAAAACAATTCTAACAAGGATGGTAATACTGGATTCGAGTCAAAACCACCCTCATCAAAGAATATAATTAAATGTTAGGTGGAGCTAGAGCCCAGAACAGAACCTCGAGCTAAGATTGTGAAATAACTAAATTGAAATTAGCTAAAGAAAGGATGATAAGAACCAATGTAAAAATCTAAAGACAGTGTGCCAACTGTGATTTTAATTCTAAGATAGAGTAGGGTAATCGACCATGAAATTAAAATGCAAGTGAACGAGTTCATTTAGGGGCTGAACTGAAATTTAAAAATTACAAGAAAATCCAAAGCGAAATCTAGAAATGAAATTCATCAACTGTACAAGTGAAATTTCAACAAAAAGTCCTGAACTAAAATTACTTAACTGTATATGTGAATTTACAATGCAAATTTAGAATTGGTAAGTCATAGTTGGTAACAAAAGAAATAGCGAGTTCAACTAGGGTAAAAACCCGCTTCAGAGCAACCTCAAGGGATTTAATAAGATAAAACTTTACAATGAACCCGGCATGAACCCTAGCCAAACTATTCTACTGTCAAATAATTATCATTTATTACATTGATGGAGGCTTCCCTCAGAAAGGATAAGCGATTTTGCAAACCTAGAATGAACCAAAGAAGGAATAACTTCAACAAAAACAAGCTAAACGCTTAAAAGTATAGACATTAACTCCACGAAGGCACTCAAGAAGAGGCCAGAACCAAACAAAAATCCATAACTAAGACTGTTCAAATCTTGCCACTTAAAGGATACCAGAGGAAGAAAGGATTCTTTCACATACCTGAAGGAGTAGCTAAGGCCATAACACAAAGCCATGACAGAACTCTGGAGGAAGCGCCCAACAATGGTACCTTGAGTGCTAAGCTGCCTTCGGACGAACCTGAAACAAACCACGAAAGAGAATTACCATGATAGTAGTATAATGAAACAAAATTTCATAGGGTTAAGGCTTAATGAAAAATGAAAATACCTGTGAGGTCCGCATGATAGGTGGAATCTGCAAAAGGAACAGAGTCATGAAATAACTCCTTAGCTGCAGAAGCATGACATAAGGAAACTTGCAGTGGTTTCATGGAGTAATCTAGACACCGGAATGCTAAACAAAGCACATAAATGTTAACTAAACACAATGAAACCTTACCAAGGTGCATTTGGAACTACTAGGAAAAGACTCTGGCAGTGGATGAGCATGAGTGCATGTGACCATTGATGGAGCGGAGTTTTCGAGGACGGAATGACAACTGATGAGCAGGAAAAGGGATTTCCGAGACTTGCAACTGCCAAAGCCCAGGATGATAGAGGAGTTATATTAGTTAAATGAAAATTCATTTATCATAAATTAAAAATCCAAACAGTGTACAGAATTATTAATTGCAATAGTAAATGAGTTCATAATGGTGTAATGTATTACATGTGGTAAAAGTAATATATATTTATATGATATTCGGAAGGAAACGTATGTAACCATTTTACTATAGTTTAACGCTATGGAATTTGTATTTTAATTATTTTTTTTCATGTTATGTGGAGGCATGAAAAGTGGTATCAGAGCGCTCAGGTTACAAAGTTAAGGCCTCTGGAAACTAATGTTTACCAGTGTTTGTGTTTTACACAGTAGAAGAAGGGAGAATAGTTAAAATGAAGAGGACAAGCAACACACCTCATAGACTAATGATAGGTTTGGGCCTTCAGCTTTTCAAGAAACCAACCCCGAGGTATGGGTACAATCAAGAGAAGAACCATGCAACCCCAATACTACATTTTTGGAAACTTTGCAAGAGTTAAAGAGTGAGATAGTTCGGTTGTCAGCAGATAACAAAAGATTGATGCAGGAACATGAGAAGATTATGAAGAGTTTGTCTAATAGATAAAATCAGTGACATCCAATTCCCAACCCAGAACACGTACACATGACCAGAAAACAAGAATATTGGATAGAGTATTTAGAGATGGAAGGAGGGGAAGAAAATAAAGAAGAAAAATTTGATAATGCATCAGAACACAAAACACAGAAAAGATAAAGGATATAATTATAAGGAGAGTTTTGGAAAATAAAATCGTCCCTCTTTGATGGTGAGTAGGAGGAGGCAGTTGAAGCCTATCTTATTAATATGAATAAGTACTTTCAGATGTATGAATATCATCATAATTTAAAATCTTGCTTGGCCATTTTCTAGCTGCAAGGAAAATCCACCTTGTGGAGGGAAGAAGTAAAGACTGTGTGTGGGGTGAGCGAATAGAGTATAACATGGGAAAAATTTGAAAGGTATCTTAAGGAAAGATATTTAAGTGAATGATTCTATGACGAAAAGGAAAAATATTTTCACGAACTAAGAATGGGACAACTGACAGTGGATGAGTTCATTAAAAAATTTACATCCTTAATTCATTATGTTCCCTACATACAAGAGGAAAAGGGGAAGTTGCACTGATTTATCAATAGTTTTCCTATGTTCAAGAAGGAGCATCTCGAATTCTCTAACCCAAAAACCATGGATGAGGTTATGCGAAAATCTTGGATATGCTATCAGCAAAATAGACAAAAGGGAGATGTAGGGAAAAGATGGACAGAAAAAAAAAAAAAAAAAAAAAAAGTTCCCTATTGGGAGCAAGGGAAACAGGTCTATAATCAATAAAGGACCCCAAAAAGGACAAGTAAATAGAAATATTAACAGAAAACAGTCTAGATTTAGTCTCCCTAATGAATCCAAAACCAATGAGCAGTCAGGCATAACTGAAATTAGAATAGCAGCAAGACCCCTAGTATAATGATGGGGATGTGGAGGACCACATTATGTCAAAAATTGTCCCAACCGCAAAGGAATTTATCATATTTTAGAGATTCAGGATACATCCACCATAGGAGAAGTGGCCAGAACCATCCCAAAAATCAATGCTGCTCTTGAAGACCATCAGGTAGAATATCAGCCAACCATTGTGGAATTCTAAGGTAAATTGTTTTACCAAACTATATATGTTTTAATTGAGCCAGGAGCTACATTAAGTTATGTTAGTCCTAATATAGTAGAACAGTGTTGCTTAAAAGCTATTAAGTTTAAAAGTCCTTGGTTAGTACAGCTAGCCACAGGGGCAAAAAGACATGTGTTGGCCAAGGTCAGCAACTGCCCATTGAAAATAGTAGGTCAGTCCCTAGTGGCAGACCTGAATGTATTGCCCCTAGGGTCATATGACGTTCTAATAGGCATGGACGGTTTGGAAAAGAATTGGTCCCTCATAAACTATAAAACAAAAGCTATTTTCTACATGGATGAGGAGGGAAAGAAGTAGGAAATTCAAGGCATATTAAGGCCTCTAAAATTAAGACCAGTAACCGCCTCATAGTTAGCAAAGTGTATCAGGAAAGGGTGTCAAATCTATGCAATTCAAGTGGGATATGCCAACACAAAGGAAAAATATGCTTCCTTAGAAAATATACCTGTAATACAGAATTTTTCGGACGTATTCCCTGAAGATATTCTAGGACTCCCTCCAAAAAGAGATATAGACTTCGCAACTGAATTGATGTCGGGAGTATATCCGGTATCCCGAGCTCCTTATCACATGAGTATACCAGAGTTGACAAAATTAAAAATGCAGTTACAAGAATTGTTGGATAAAAAATACATCCACCCAAGCATATCACCTTGGGGAGCCCCAATACTTTTTGTTAAAAAGAAGGATGGAACCTTGTGTATGTGCATGGATTACCCCCAGCTAAATAAGATGATTATTAAAAATAAATACCCTTTACCTCGTAGAGACGATTTGTTCGATCAAGTGAAGAGTGTGATAGTATTTTCAAAGATTGACCTACATTCGGGATACCATCAGATCAGAATCAAGGAAGAAGACATAGCTAAAACAACCTTTAGAACTCATTATGGACATTATGAGTTCATTGTGCTACCCTTTGGGCTGACTAATGCTCTCGTGACTTTCATGTGTCTCATGAACAGTATATTCCATTAGTACTTGGATAAATTTGTGTTGATTTTTATTGATGATATACTAATTTATTCTCGGAATATAGAAGAACATAAAGAACATCTCAGAATAGTGTTGTAAACTCTCAGAGAACATCAACTGTATGCTAAATACAACAAGTGCAATTTCTTTAAAGAACAAATTTAGTATCTAGGACACATCATTACCAAGGATGGAATTGTTGTGGACCCAGAGAAGATAAAGACTATAATGGAGTGGCTAGTTCCAAAGGATGTAGCAGATATAAGGTCATTCATGGGTCTAGTTGGGTACTACAGGTGATTTGTTGAAGGATTTTCTAGAATGGCATACCCCATTACCTCTCTGCAGAAAAAAGGAAAAGCCTTCAAGTGGACAATAGAATTCCAAAATAGCTTTGACGAGCTTAAGCATTTACTAACCACTACGCATATCTTGAGCATCTCAGATTCAAAGAAGGACTACGTGGTTTGTACAAATGCTAGCAAGGAAGCAGTTGGTGGTGTTTTGATGAAAGAATCTAGAGTGATTGCCTATGAATCTAGGAAACATAAGGAGAACGAATAGAAATACTCACCCTATGACTTAGAGCTAACATTTTTCATTCATGCATTAAAAATGTGGCGGCACTATCTCATGGGTAAGAAATTTCTCTTAATGACTGATCATCATAGCTTAACTAACTATTTTAAGTAGCCCACTTTGAATGTCAAGCAAGCCAGATGGGTCAACTCTTTAAGTGGTTTTGACTGCGAAATCAAGCACTTGAAAGGCAAGGAGAATCAGGTTGCTGATGCTTTGAGTTGGAAGGTGCATTGTATTTATGAAATCTCTTATAGTGTCGTGCAAGCTACCTTCAATGATCTGATTAAAGAGGCAGTAGGGTGGGATCCAAAATATCATTTTTTATGACAGGAAGCTAAAATTTTGAACAAGCATTAACAACAACTAGGATGTGAGATAAACCATGAGGGTATGTTGATTTATGAAGGAAGAATGTATGTGCCTAACCAAAAAAGTATTAAAGACTTAATTTTGGATGAATATCATAAGATTTCATATGCAGGCCACCTTGGATACTAGAAGCTAATCATCATGCTTAGAAAATAATATTTATGGCCTGACATGAAGAAAAATGTAGCCGAGTATTTGAGTTGTTGTCTGGAATGTCAACAAGTGAAAACAGAACGTCAACATCCAACCGGGTTACTGCACCCACTTCCAATTCCGGAATGGAAATGGGAGACCATTTCCATTGATTTAATTACAAGACTACCTAGGTCCAAAAATAAAAATGATTCGATAATGGTGGTTGTGGATAAGTTGAGAAATATGCTCCTTTCATACCAATCCAACCAACCTACAAGGTCGTACAAATTGCTAACATATTCTTGCAAAATATTTTCAGATTACATGGACTTCCAAAAATTATAATTTCTGATCATGATGTAAAATTTACATCAGATTTCGAGAAATCTTTATTTGAGGGATTGTGCACATAGCTGCATTTCAGTACTTCTTACCACCCTCAAACGGATGGGCAGACCAAACAGGGGAATCATGTAGTGGAGGACATGTTGCGAACTTATGTGATGTAGAAGCCCTCCAAATGGGAGGATTACCTACATTTGGTAGAATTTTCTTATAACAACAACTATCATACATCATTACAAATGAGCCCATTTGAAGTTTTGTATGGGCGCAAGTGCCGAACACCTTCAAGTTGGGGAGGGCTGGAGGATAAGTTGATGTTGGGACCCAAGATGTTAAAATAAATGGAGGAAATGGTCAAGAAGGTTCATTCCAATTTAAAGGTTACTCAAGATTGACAAAAGAACTTTGCTGACCGAAAAAGGAATTTCTGGGAATTTCAAATTGGAGATCACGTCTATGTGCGGGTACGAGCTAAGAAAAGTACATTACAATGGAGCGGATGTGCTAAGTTGGCACCCTAATTTTGTGACCCTTTCCAAATCCTCACACGAGTCAGACCAGTGGCCTACCAGCTTACCCTGCCTAGCCACATTCATGTGCACAATGTTTTCCATGTTTCCATGTTAAAAAAATATGTTTATGATCCTAAACATATAATCAATTGGAAAGATATACAAGTAAAATAGTTTTAACAAATCTGTCAAAAGAAAAGTATTAATAGTTAAAGGGACTGACTATAATTAATTTTTTTACAGGTTGAATAGGAAGGCGAGTTCTCAGTCGAACCTCTAGTTATACTCGATCGAAGAGAAGTAATGCTATGGAAATGAGTTATCACCCAGGTTAAAGTGAAATTGCAGCACTTTGGGCCAGAAGAGGCCACCTAGGAGGATGAGCAGGTTGTGACGGAAACCTGTCCTAGTTTATTTGCAATAGAAAAACATCATGCTGATGTTTGGTTTTAGGTGGAAGAGATGTGATGTCCCCAGAAAATTGTAATTATTTTATTTACTTGAGTAAAAAAAAATTGGATCTTATTATTATTATTTGAATTTAAGTAATTAAGATTTTATAATTATGAGTGAAACGAATATGGAGTGTTAAAATTTTTGTAACTCTCTCATATGAAGTAGTTGGGATAGATAGTTACCTAACCCTAACTAATTCCCTGAATATGAATTCTCAAAGAAGGGATCAAGAGGGTAATTTTTGAGTACCTGAGAGAACAAAGGAGAAAAGGGGGAATGTTTGTTGTGCTGGAAGGTCAGACGGTTTGAGAGCTAAGTCTAGTGGTGACTAGATAGTTGTGGATGTTGTGACTTATATGTCTTGCAAGAAGGCATCTGTCTTGTGAGCAAGAGATCGGGGGGAGGCTTGGACCTGAAGGCAAGTCTCATGGTTGGGAGGATAAATCTAATAATATATAGTTGTGACTTCAACAGCCAACTGTCGTAAAGACTGAATCCAGGTAAGTATTTAAACTATTGTGTTTATTTTGGTTATGAAACTGTATAGGAAGAAATTAAAGGTTGAGGAATATTAACACTTAAACTAGATAAATAGGTGGCATGAAGGCACTAGTCCGGATTGAGTTTCTATACACCTATATATGGTAAGGAAACAGAGATAAACGCTGTGAACAATAGAAAAGAAATAGTACAAATTTTAAAGACAAAAAATAGTAAGTGTGAAATTAAAGACGATCTTTTTCTTCAGTTACATCTATATTTTAACAAAAAAAGAAACAAATTTCCAAACAGTACCTTTCTAAAATGGGATACAGATAGTTAAATATAAATGACCTAATAATGTGAACCTTCTCCGATCTAGAGAATATTATTTCAACAAGGAAATCATTTAGTGGGTTGAACATAATGGTCTCAAACCCTGTAAATTGCCGAACTAAATTTAATAAACACAAAATCTCAATAATTGATTTTATATGAACGCGGCGGGTCGCGAGAGAGAGAATAAACAAAAGGGCAAGACAGCCTCAAATTATCTATAGCTGAAGATGATTAGAACCGTCTCGGCTTAAAACAACTAAAATAAGGATGGAAATACCAAATGTGAGTCGAAACCGCCCTCATCGAATCATATATTTAAATGATTGAGGGAGACAGAGCCCAGAACAGAACCCCCGGCTAAGACTGCGAAATAACTAAATTGAAATTAGCTAATGAAAAGACGATAAGAACCAATGTAAAAATCTGAAGATAGAGTGCTAACTGAGATTTTAATGCTGAGCTAGGCTAATTGACCATCAAATTAAACTACAAGTGAACGAGTTTGTTTCGGGCTTGAACTAAAATTTAAACACTACAAGAAAATCTAAAGCGAAATCTAGAAAAAAAATTCATCAGTTGTACAAGAGAAATTTCAACATAAAGTCTTGAATTAAAATTATTTAACTATATATGCAAATTTACAATACAAATTTAGAACTAGTATGTCATAGCCGGTAACAAAAGAAATAATGAGTTCAACTAGGGTTGAAACATGCTTCAGACCAACCTCAAGGGTTTTAATAAGATAAAACTTTACAATGAACCCAGAAAGAACCCTTGCCAAACTATGCTACCATCACATAATTAACATTTATTACATTGACGAAGGCTTGCCTCAGAAAGTCGAAGCAGTTCTGCAAACCCATAATTTCACAAAAACAAGTTGAACTCTTAAAAATATAGACATTAACTCTGCAGAGGGCGCTCAAGATGAGGGTGAAACCAAACAAAAATTCATAACCGAGACTGTTCAAATCTTTCCTCTTAAAGGCTACGAGAGGAAGAAAGAAGTCTTTCAAATACCCAAAGTATTAGCTAAGGCCAGAACACAAAGCCATGACAGAACTCCAGAGGAAGTGCCTTGCAATGATACCTTGAGTGCTAAGGTGCCTTCAGAGGAACCTGAAACAAAACCACAAAAGAGTGTTACCATGATAGAAATATAATGAAACAACATTTCATAGGGTCAAGCTTAACAAAAGATTAAAATACCTGTCAGTGCCACGTGGCAGGTTGACTCTGCAATAGGAACAATGTCATGACTTCACTCCTTAGCCACAGAAGCATGGCATAGGGAAACCTGCAGTGATTTCCTCAAGTAATCCAGACACCGGAAGGCCAAACCAAGCAGAAAAATGTTAACTGAACACAATGAAACCTTATCAAAGTGCAATCGGAACTACTAAGAAAAGACATTGCTATTGGATAAGCTCGAACATGCACGAATGTTGATGGAGAGGAGTTGCCGAGGAGGGAATGACAACTCATGAGAAGATGGAGGGATTTCTGAGACTTTCTCTTGCCAACACTCGGGAGGACAGAGGAGTTATATTAGTTAAATGAAAATCCGTTGATCATAAATGAAAAACCTAAAAAGTGTATAGAACCATTAATTGTAGGAGTTAATGAGTTCGTAATGGTGTAATGTATTGCATGTGGTAAAAGTGATTTATATTTATATGATATACAGAAGGAAACATATGTAACCATGTTACTATAGTTTAACGCTATGGAATTTGTAGTTTTTTTTTTTGTTTTTGATATTATGTGGATACATGACAACATTGAAAGCCAAATATGTATTAGGACATAAATAAAACATGGGTAATCAAAGAAGTTACAAATTGTAGTTAATAAATGGTATAATTACTTTGAAATCTATAAACAATAAAAACTATGAAGAAAAATAATTTGACCATTATTGTTGATTTCCTCCTAAAACAACATAGCACTTTAATCTCACCTAATATCAACATTAATGTATATGTGAATAATTTTGATTAAAATAATATTTAAATATAACACAGATTGCAACCATCATTTAATTTTTCACTATTCGCACTAGCTTCCATGCAGTATTGTAGTTGGAGCGGATTTTGTCGGGGACTGTTAATGGTTTGGAGTGCCTAAAGAGACCATTCAAATGATAAGGCTGACTTCAGACTTCATAGTCGTTCCCGTCTTTCGACTTGGTTTTAGTAGGGTCCACAAAAAAAATATGTACATATATTTTGGTGTGTTTAAAAGGAGCGCAATTGGTCACAGAATGTAATAGCATCGTCCAAAGGTCAATGCCAACCTCTAATCTCATAGCCAACCTGACCACTGACTTTCTTCTAGAATGACCCACAAAAGAAACATATATGTATAATTGGCCTCTTTATAATTTATTATTTTGTTTTTTCATATAACATATTATTTGATAAAATTAATCTAAAATAATTTATTTTTTATCCATAAAAAAAAAAATTGAATAAAGTGTACTTATAAGATAAAATGTTTAAAAGATGGGAACCCGTTATCCCTTCTTTAATGAAAAAAATGAAATATTAAAATTGGAGCCAAATTGGGGGGGGAGTTTGAGTAGTCCAGAGTGTCTAGAGAGACCATTCAAACCACAATGTCAATCTTCGATCTCTTACTAGGGGCTCACCTCCGACTTTCTCTCAGGAGGAACCACAAAAAAATTAGAAATATGTACGTATTTTTATATGTAAACTCATAGCCAGTGCGACCTACAACTTGCTTCTACACAAGCCAACCAAACAAACATACGTGTTTATAATTTTTTTTCTAGATAACATATCATTTAATATTTATAATCTAAAATACTTTACTCTTTTAACAAGAAAGACATAAATTCAACAAGTTATTTTTATAAAAAAATTAAGATTTAATTTATAACATATCGATCCATGATAAACTTGATCATAAACCTCATTTAAATCATTTATAAGATACAATAACAATAACAACAGTGAACCTAGATTCTTAGATGAATTGGTCACAAAGTGTGAGTAGTCGAGAGTGTTTAGAGGGATCATTCAAATGACAATTCTGACCTTCGATCTAATAAGGGGGCTGACCTCCAATTTACTTTCAGTAGCAGCCACAAAATAAATATGTGTGTATAGTTATGTGTGTTTACAATGGCAACGTCCAACCTCATAGTCAACTTGACCTCCTATTTTCTTCTACGAAAGCCCACAAAACAAACATAGGTATCTATAATTTATTATTTTTCTTTTTCACATAACATATTATTTAATAAATGTATTTTAAAATAACTTTTCTTTTATCAACAAAGAAATAAATTCAAAAAATAATTTTTATAAGACATTTATTTAAAACAATTTTACAAAACATAATTATTCTTTCTATCTAAAAGTTTAAGATAACAAATCCAAAACTAAGTATAAATTAAAACAAAATTAGGATTAAAATGTTTAAAAGATATTAACTGGTCAACTCTCCTCTAAAGAATAGAACAATCTCAATATGGTTCATAAATTACAAGAGTTGAAAACAACTAACTTAAACATTAGTTGCAACTTCAAGACCACTTGAACTCAGCATTTGCCAAGATGGCTTGGAGCTCAATGTTTTACTTATGATTCTTCTCCAAAGACATGTCAATTGTGCGACCACAAAGTTAGTCTCGGCCTCAACCTCGGGTTTTCTCCGACTCTAGGGAAACCCAAAAAATGGAAATGGAGATAGATACCCTTATTCCAAATTTGAATTTTTTTAAACCTACTCTCACATCATGGCTCAAACATGTTCCTCTATTCATAAAATTTTGGAATGACGTACATTAGAAAATCCCACCATTCGAAACTCGTAATATTGGTAACATTGGTCTCAAAAGTTCTCCAATACCCTTGAAACTTGAATTTGTCATCGATTATTTTATTTTTTTGTTTTTTAGATGGAAACTATCTGAGTCTGCAATCTCATGTGGCTTAAAGTATAACTTTTATTCCAATAAGTTTTGTGTTTTGAAAAAGAAATTAATAGAAGCAATGTGCCCTATGACAATGGACTCAGCATAAAAGGCATAAGAATACTCACATACACGAGTGTGCTAAAATAGAAACATGCATCAACTTCTGAAATTTCTATGTATGACGCCTGACTAAGGTCATAGTTATTTTCTTCCTGAGCTAGATGTTTATGTCAATAGAACTTTGATCCCTCAACTATATAAAACAACACAATATGCAAATGGAGCCACCACCTTGCTCATGAGCCATAACAAAATGCAAAGATCCCTATACTCCCGACTTCAAGTTTCAGAGTAAATTTTGGGAAATATTTTCCATAACTGCTACAGAAAATAATGGAATCAGGGTCGACAAAAAACTTAAAACAAGAACATATGGAATCGAGGTTGACACCTTGCCCACGGGACTTATACAAATGCAAAGATGGACCAACCTTGGATGTCACTAGGGTCAGTCAATACTCGCTTATTCCTACAACATTGCATCAAAACCATTAAAACTTGAGTCGACAATGTATTTAACACTTTTGACTTATTAAATTAGAGTTTCATTATAGAGAGAACTCAAAAACTTACCAAGTTTTTGTCACTAGAATCCAACAATCGACTTAGCCAAACAACAGTTATGCTCTAAATTCTAAAGTCTGACCTACAAATTCTGTGAAACATTAAACCATTAGAACTCCAAATTATGCAACACGATCACTAAACCAGAAAATAATATTTATACATTTACATGTCCAATCCTCCTCGAGAAAATTAGTAAGCCTCCATCATACCACATAACCAAACACCTTCAACATTTCACATAAAAAACTTACTACTCACATCAGATAATTTCCATTACGAAATTAGAGAATACAATAAACATGGCCCACTCTCAGAAACGATTCACTCACATAACATGATCTATGAAATAATTGATTATATGTCAATTAAAACAATTTCGATATGGTAAAGCATTCCCCTCCCACCTAACATGTGCCATTATCATTATTAAAATATTTATTTAAGTCTGTAATGCGCAAGATGAAAAGGGTTTGTGAAATCACAACGAAGAATATTCCATTGAGCTGAAATCGTATTTGTACATTAAAAAAAAAATTATAGTAACATCTAGTTCACCTAGTAAGTACTCAATAAATATCACTCTTTTCATCTTTCAATTTATAATGGACCCCTTTCGCAAATCTATTTCATTCCGAGATATTGAAAAGCATGAAAAATCCACTCAAGAATATCCTTTGTGGGATATGTTCATCACTGCCTCTAGTCGGGTTCTTAATTCTACCGAACTTGAATATGAGGAAACTCAACCCACTGCTAGATGGTAGTTACCTATCATTAATGCTTCACAAGTCTATTCAGATCTGTTAGCATTTCACTTAGTTGTTGCTCCGTATTAGTATAAAGTAGTCAATAAGTAAGATACAGGAAAATTCTGACTGTGTACAGAGTATATCCCTCCTTGATCCCAAAACATTACAAGCCGAGGCCAAACGACTAAAAACTAAATATCTTCATTTCAGTTTTATAAGGATAGGGATACATGCACTTACTCATCAAGGACTAAATACATTTGTATTAGCTACTGTCTAAGACCTTACCCATAATAAATACACAGATTCCCGGATAAGTGGGATAGTCGCTCCTCTATCGAACGGGCCAATATATTTTGATTGCTATCCAGATTTCTCTGTTTATGTCTTTGATGAAACCATAAAAGACATCCTTCAATTACAAGTTCAAACCACTGGATTTGACATGAATAGAAAACGACATAATATAGCAATCTAGACTCGAGTGTGTTTTAGACATACTAATACATTATATCCCGCAGTTCTGCATGCCCCAAGCAAAGATTCAAAAGCCAGTGTTGTCGTACTCACAGATCCAAGAAACCAGAAGATTGAGCACCAAACAATCCAATGGGAAGATCTAACTTTCCCCAAACACTGGGTTGTCTCGAATCCCAAGCCTCCTTCTATCAAGAAAATAACCTCTGCAGATATTCATGAAGAATCATCCAAAGCCATTCTCTCCTTTCCTCGTAGATCCACAATTGATAGAAAAAAAATTGATGAAGACTGTAGAATGTCTCATTTTTATGTTTCTCCAGAACTGGCCGATACTGCTTGCTCCAGTTCCTCTATAAATTCTTGTAAGCATATTTCTCTTTTTGAGTTAGCCCAGCTTGTGAATTTTAAAGTCAAATTTCTTGAGTGTCAAAATATTATCAATTTAAGCCAACTTGCAAATCTAGTCCTGCATGAGAACCATAATCCTAGAACACGTGAAGCACCTTCTTCTACTTTTGTTACTCCCTGTCCAAATCATAAATGCTCTAAAATTCCATTCCCGCATGAATCTGAGCACGTTTTCATGATACATATAGTTCCTACCTCTGAAGAAGAAGATCCAAGTCTTACATAATTTTTTTCATATATGAGAGTAGCAAAACCAAGATATGGTCTTGGTTATCTCAAACAATCAAAAGGATTGATTCCAAACTACATATTTCGCCAAGTTCCAGAAGATTGTGAAAAGCCTAGAACAACAGAGATGCATAAGTTCTTTATGCTCATGGATGGTTGCCCAAAAACCAAAATCCCAAAAAAATGGATGAAAGCAATGCTGAATTGGGATTTCACAAACCCCAAAGTTAAAGAATTTGGAAGCAATCATACTGTTCCTCAGAAAATAGCACTGTCTGTAGAATGGAAAAAAAACATGGAATCCACTGATACTTGGATTTCTTTTTACACCTGGTTAGTAAGAAGACAGATTGCTAATGTTTTAATGAATAACTCATCATCATCTTCTCCATCCCAACATCTCTGGCAAGCTCTAGATGGCCTTAAGGTTCAGACTCCAACCACATTTCCACCTTATAAGGGAATCGTGCTTGGAGAAGGACAAAGTTCTGCCAAAGCATTTCCTTTAGTCTTAAAGGATGATAATGCAATAGGCACTGAAGGCAGAATTTAGAAAACAACAGAGCAGTTGAACTGGACGAACACTGCTTTGAAAGGCCTTGAAATGAATATTGCCAAAGCTTCCGTAGTCAAAGATCAGTTTGACACTGTACAGGTTTCCCTGAATACTGTAAATAATGCTCTAGATAAAGTACGATTTGATAATTCAGTCGTCAAGAATTATATGAGAGAATCTCTAGACAAATTAGAGAATGTAGAAGACAAAGTGGTAGAGCACATTGACTCTACATTAAGTCAATTAACAGAATTGGTAGATAAAGTAGACAGGTTATCTATTGGCAAAACAGAGAAACCAATTCCCACAACATTTTCACACAAAGGATCTGTGTGAATACAAGACCTTGTCAAACCCATCGATAGGTTTCCATTCTTACTCCCCAAGGAATCTGCATCCCAAGAAATAAAAAGGGGAATAGACAAAGGAGAATCTTCTAAGGTTGCAGAAACACCAAAAGATGAGTATATCTCATTCTCAGCTTTATTTAAATAAGAGGAAAAGACAGAAGTTTTACCTATATATGAGCCACTAGAAAGTCAATACACTAGGCATGCTGGGCTTGATATCCGTGGCAAGGGTAAAATTCCAGAAACTCACACATTCTTTGTTGATTCTCATAGAGAATGGTCTATAGACAACCTCAGTGTAGGACAAATCAGAGAATTAATAGATATGATGTACACAGAGTATAAACTAATGTGTCTCAAAGGAAAACCTTAGGTAGATGCTTGTAATACCATTATCCAATGCTTTACAGGCAAACTCCTGAGATGGTGGGAAACAGAATCTTCTCCTGGTTTGATTAAGCAGATGGAAGATCAACTGCTCAAAGATGAGCAAGGTAACATAATCTACAATCCAGATGGGACGGTCCAAAACAATATGATTGGATCTCTAACCTCCATGATTTTTTAACATTGGTGTGGTTCAGAAGCTGATATGGTTGACAAAAATGAAGTTGTTCTAATGAACCTCAAATGTTACAAGATTTCTCAATATGAAGACTTCCATAGAGACTGGATGCAAAGGATATATGATACAAAGGACTCCAAAAATCTGTTGTGGAAGCAAGTTTACTGTTAGGATATTCCGACACATAGGAAATAGTTAAGTACAACTTGGTCTAATGTAGAGTTAGGTATAGAGTTAGGTAAAGTGTGTTTCTTTACCGTTGTACATTTTGTAACTTACAATCCGACGGTCACGATATGTAGTGATCCGACGGTTCATTCTCTCCTCGGTATTACCGACACTTGATCCGTGGCTTGACACCCGATTGGTCCATGAATTCTATTTAAAGCGCATGGAGGGTCATTTGTAGGGAAATCCGTGCATGAGAGAAACATATGTAAATTTTCATTCTTTCATTAATAAATTGCCTGAAGTGGCCGCGTTGGCTCAGGCCGTGGACTGTTTCCCTCTTTGAGGGATTTAACCACGTCAAAATACTGGTGTATTGATCTACGATCTGGTTGTGAGCGGTGTCCTTTTGGTGTTCTGTCTGAGGAACTTACCCTGTAAATTCCTACATGGTATCAGAGCTATTTGAGGGCCACGTCCGTTGGTGATCCAAATCTGAAGTCGGTAGAACTGCATCCGACTATCGTTTCCTAGATCTGCTGTTTCTGACTGCTTTCGGGCTGAGAGGATTGCTCTGTTGTGTTGGGAGCATCTGTTCCAGTGAGGAACCCCTTTCGTTTCATGCGAAAAGGTTTCCGGTAGCCCTAGCTGCGTCATTTTTAAGATCTGGAGGTATACAGTGTTTATTTGCAGTTTACTGTTATTTTCTCTCTGTTTATTTCGGTTTCGGTTTATTTAGCCTTTTTATTACCGGATCTATACCTTTCATTTCTGCGTATGCTCTTTGCCCTGTGACTCTGTGCGATCTGGGCAAATCAAAAACAGGAAGGAAGGATTTTTCTCATGCGTATGCTCTTTTCCCTGCGCCTTAGGGTGATCTCGGAAAATCAGAAACATTGAGGAAAATATTTAGTTTCCGGCCAAAGCTAACTTTGAGCCGCAAGGTTCATTTTTGAAAATATTTATTTTTTAGGCTAAAGCTAACTTCAAGCCATAAGGTTCGTTTTCTTTGCATGTCCGTGTTGGGTTTTCTGCTTTTTGTTTTGTAGGGAAAAAGAGCTTTCTCAAAGCAAGCACGCAACCCAAAGCACCACCCCCCCTCTCTCTCTCTCTCTCTCTCTCTCTCAAATTTTTTGTATAGATCAATTGGTTCAAAGATGTTTTAAGAGAGTAGAGGTCTTGGGTTCAAGTCTCCATTTTGTGGGGGCAGACTTTTTCATTTCCGCATATTCCCACACTTCGTCGGCAACTTCAACAACGTTTTTTCAAAAAGCCATAACTTCTTCATCCGGAAGCCGTTTTCAGAGCCGTTTTTTTTAAACCAGCCTAATTTTTCAAGATCTATCCATTGGAACACTTATTTTCATCATCTTTAGCTTCAGTTTCCATTGAAATGGAAAGTCAATACCAAGTTACCCTTGACAGCACCAACTACTTCCAATGGTTGGCTTAGATTGAGGATTTACTTAGAAGTAGATGTCTCTACAGAATAGCCTCAGGCCAAGAAAAGAAACCGCAGGATGAAGATAAGGCTGCTAAATGGGAAAATAGGCAAGATCAAGCACGTATATTGATAGGGATGTCTATTTCTCCAGATCTTAGATTCCATATTGCAGAAATTGATACTCCCGATGAAGCAATGAAACAAATCAATAAAGTTTTTGGGATTAAAAATGAAATTAGAGCCCATCAACTTGAAAATGAGTTGCTTACATTGGACCCTAATAATTTTTCTTGCATCGAAGATTTCTTGTCCAAGTTCAAGACCCTTAGATATCTTTTGGAAGGTGTTAAAGTTAAGAAAGAAGATAGTAACCTTATCTATTCCATTCTTACAAAGTTGGGACCAACCTACTCTGAGTTTGTTTCCACCTTCCATTCTACAAGAGAAGCCTTCATTTCTCAAGGAACGGACTACAAGTCCCCTTCCTTTGACTCCTTTTGTGATTCTTTAATAAGAGAACAAGAAAAAGTCTTACACCTTGGTCTTCTTAATCTTGGAAACTCTTCCAAGAAAGCGTTAGCCGCCCAGCAGCAACCAAATTCAAAGAATCCTAAGAAGTCATATCCTAAAAAGAATGATCCTAAACCAAACTAGGGTCCTAAGCAATTTCAGCCCCAAAATGAAAAATCATTTCAACAAAATGATAAGACAAATAAAAAAAAATGGAAGAAGACTGATAGACATTGCAATTTTTGTAATCGAGATGGCCACTTAGAATCAAGATGCTTTAAGAAGATGGAAGCCTTGGAAGCAGCAATGAAGAAGCATAACATCCATTTGGGGCAATCTTCAACTTCAACTTCATCTTCAGGAATGGCACTTTCTGCATGTGGTTTTCAAGCATCTCTGTCTGGCTATGCATTAAATGTATCTTCTTCTTCTCATTCTCATGAGTGGCTCATTGATTCTGGAGCTTCTTATCACATGGCCAAAAACAAAGCCATGTTTTCTTCTTTAAATGATTGTAACACCAAAAATATATATGTTGGTGGTGATAGATCTCTTAATGTTGTAGGGACTGGAACTGTTCATCTAGACAATGGTCAGTTTAATGATGTATTATGTGTTCCAACCTTATCCTGCAACCTTCTATCTATATATCAGATAACTCATTCAGGTGAAGGTAAAATCGTTGAATTTTCACCTCATGATGTTGTAATCAAGGACTTAAGAGATCCTAAACATATTTTGGCTACTAGCATTGCTGATGATTCTACAAGGTTGTATAAGTTTCACAACTTTGGGTCATCAAATCTTCCCTCAGTATTTGTTGCCCATAACGATGAAGTGAGCAAACTTTGGCATGAGCGATTTGGTCACTTAAACTATCACTCCCTTCAGCATCTATGTGAAGAAAATATGGTGACAGGTCTTCCTATGGTATCTTGCAGAGATGGTGTTTGTTCTGGATGTGTACTCGGAAAACATCATCGGGACAGTTTTGAAAAACGTGCCTCTTGGCACGCCTCAGCCCCTTTACAACTTGTGCATAGTGATTTATGTGGTCCACTTCCAGTTGTGTCATTCTCTGGCTGCAAGTATTTCTTAACTTTCATTGATGATTTCTTCAGACGCACTTGGGTATACTTTTTAAAACTCAAGAGTGAAGTATTTAACACTTTTTTGGCATTCAAGGCCTTTGTTGAAAAACAATCTGGACATCAAATTCCTAAGTTAAGATCTGATAATGGCGGAGAATATGTTAAAAACACATTCATCAACTATTGCACTGAGAATGGAATTCAAATGCAACATACTGTTCCATATACTCCACAACAAAATGGTGTAGCTGAAAGGAAGAATCGCACCTTAAAGGAAATGGCTAATTGTATGCTACAATCTAAAGGACTTGGTCTTAGTTTTTGGGCAGAAGCAATTAACTGTGCAAATTACATAATAAATCGCACTCCTACTAAGGCTTTAAAGAATATCACTCCAGAAGAAGCATGGAGCTCAATCAAACCAGATGTAAGTCACTTTCGTGTTTTTGGAAGTGAAGCATGGGCCCATATTCCAGATGAAAAGCATAAAGCTTTAGAACCTAAGAGTGAAAAATGTACTTTTGCTGGATATTCTGAAGATGTCAAAGGCTATAGACTTATTCCATTTAAGTCCAAAAATGTTATCATTAGAAGAGATGTAAAATTTGATGAAAATATATCGGCCTGCAAGCCTAGTCCAGCGAATGTGCCACCTCTCCCTATCTCTTCTATCTTTGAAAACATTTCTTCTTAAGATGATGAAAGTGAGGATGACAATCCTCCCCCACCATCTCAGGATCCTCCTTCAGCTCCTGAGCTTCCAAAATGGGTTCGTGCTACTCGAGATGCAGCAGGTGATCTTGCTGGTGATCCTACAGATCAGCGACATACACGTTCTCAGTTCGAGAGAGCCTCTTCTTTACTGGCTCAAGCTCCAGTAAATTATGATCTTGACACCTTTGCAGAAGCTTCAGGCCATCCAGATTGGGAAGCAGCTATGAATGAAGAATATCATTCATTATTGGCAAATGATACATGGGGTCTTGTTCCTCTACCAAAGGGACGAAAACTTGTTAGGTGCAAATGGGTTTACAGAACCAAGTATGGACCAGATGGGAAAGTTGATAAACATAAAGCTCGTCTTGTTGCTAAATGTTTTTCACAGGTTGAAGGCATTGACTACACTGAAACCTTCTCCCCTGTTGCCAAAATGAACTCTATCCGCCTTGTTCTTTCCCTTGCTGCCTCTTTCAAATGGGAAGTCCATCAGATGGATGTTAAATCTGCCTTCTTGCATGGGGACTTGCATGAAGAAATCTATATGGAACAACCCATTGGCTTCATACAAACAGACTCCAGCCTTGTATGTCGACTTAAGAAATCCCTTTATGGTCTCAAGCAAGCTCCTCGGGCTTGGTATGCCAAAATGGATAGCTTTCTTTTAGAATCTGGCTTTTCTAGGTGTCATTCTGACAATACTATCTACACCAAGAAAGTGGGCAACTCTCTTATCATCCTTGTTCTTTATGTTGATGATCTTATCCTTACTGGTAGTGATCCCAACCTTATAAACCATGTGAAGTCTAGCCTTAAAAGGAAATTTGAAATGACTAACTTAGGACACTTACACTATTTTCTCGGTCGTCAAGTCTTGCAATCCAAGGAGGGTATTTCTCTTTCCCAATCCAAGTATGCCTGTGATATTCTACGCCATTTTCACATGGAAGACTGTAAGCCAGCCCTTTCTCCCTTTCAGTCTGGAGTCAAACTTTCAGTCACTTGTACTTCTCCTGAAGTTGATGCTACCTTATACCGTCAACTTATAGGAAAACTTTTGTATCTAACCCATACTCGTCCTGACCTTTCCTTTGCTGTTGGCCTTGTTGCTCGGTTCATGCAAAACCCCCGTGAAAGTCATTGGAAAGCAGCTAAAAGAATACTTCGTTATGTTCGAGGTACAGTTCATTTTGGGATTCATTACAGTGCCGAAGCATCTCCTCTATTGGTTGGTTTCACTGATTCCGATTGGGCTGGTGACCCTGATGATCGGAAGTCTACTGCCGGTTATGTGTTCACTCTTGGTTCAGGACCTATTACATGGGCTTGCAAGAAAAAAGGTGCCATTTCTCTTTCATCAGCAGAAGCAGAGTATCGTGGTGCCGTAGAAGCTAGTAAGCAAGCCTTGTGGCTTCGTCAGATCCTGTCAGAGTTTGGCTTTCAGCAGCAGCATCCGACTACACTTTGGTGTGATAATCAAAGTGCCATTCAGATATGCAAAAATCCAGTCCAACATCCGCGCAGAAAACACATTGAACTGCACATGCACTTCATCAGAAAGCTCATTCATGACCATGTTCTTGAAGTGCAATATTTTTCAACAGATGATCAAGTGGCAGACATCTTTACAAAGGCTCTCATAGAGGCGAAGTTCACTAAACTTCGATTTCTGGTTGGAGTTCAGGAAGTTGTCACTAAGGGGGGATAGGCTCTAGTGCCTCCTTCCTTCTCCTATTGTGTCATATTTGCAAATCCTTCAATCCTATCCCAAGTTGTTCTTAAGGGGGGATGTTAGGATATTCCGACACATAGGAAATAGTTAAGTACAACTTGGTCTAATGTAGAGTTAGGTATAGAATTAGGTAAAGTGTGTTTCTTTACCATTGTACATTTTGTAACTTACAATCCAACGGTCACGATATGTAGTGATCCGACGGTTCATTCTCTCCTCGGTATTACCGACACTTGATCCGTGGCTTGACACCCGATTGGTCCATGAATTCTATTTAAAGTGCATGGAGGGTCATTTGTAGGGAAATCTGTGCATGAGAGAAACATATGTAAATTTTCATTCTTTTATTAATAAATTGCCTGAAGTGGCCGCGTTGGCTCAGGCCATGGACTGTTTCCCTCTTTGAGGGTTTTAACCACGTCAAAATACTGGTGTATTGATCTACGATCTGGTTGTGAGCGGTGTCCTTTTGGTGTTCTGTCTGAGGAACTTACCCTGTAAATTCCTACATTTACTTAGTAGCACTTCCATCAATTTTTGTAGACTATCTTCAATTACAAGAAGTCTTCCAGATTCCATTTGAGTCCTATACATGGGGATAGATTTATAGTTTGATTACTAAAACATTGGTTGGCCTTTGTACTAGTGCAAAGGTAAATAATTCATTAGAAAAGTTTTCCAGATTTCTGGATCGCAAATCTTTTTGTAGAAAATATGGCCTATCTCTAGAAGATCCACTAGTTAAGAAAATAAATCTCAAAAGAAGAGCTAAGAAAGAAAAGCTACACACAACCAGGAAAAATTGCAATAGATTCAGTAAGAAAAAGCCTCCATCTAGGCCCCATGCACAACAGAAAAGAAAGGGATATTACAGGTATATCTCAAAAACACACTATTACAAGCCATTTGATATCCACTTACGCAGTCATAAACAAGAAAAGTGGAACAAACAGATTTGTTGGCTCTGTGGCCAAACAGGACACACTGCAAATAATTGTCCTGTAGGAGAAGAGTCAAAAAAGAATCATGGCAAGAAATCTAAGCCAAAAAATAAAAAATTAAAACAATTCAAGATTGAGACCCAATATTTTTGCATGAAATGTGGGTCTAAATCTCATAGGACAGAGCATTGTCCTAATCTTACAATTGGTGATCACCCCCAAATTCAACAACAAGAATTGTTGTACTCATCTGATGAATTCTCCAATTCAAATAGCAGTCCTGTCTATTCATCTGAAGAATTTGAAGAAATAATTCTTCATGTTAATGCTTGTAATTGCTCAGATTCAGACAATTGTAAATGCATTTTCACTGATAGCGAATATGATTCTAAAGAATCATCTTCAGAAGGAGAGGGACATTATAAGAAACTCAAAGAAAAAGTTCTTATGGCTGAAACAGAGGAAGATGAAATAAAAATCTTATCTCAAATCTGTGCAATGGAGGATGGAGAAATGAAGACCCGCCTCACGGAAGCCTTCATGGATCAGCTGAATATTTCAAATAATAGCAAAAATTCTGGTAAGAAGCCACTTTTTATTGATGCCTCATATGCAAGAAATGAAAAATATTTTTAAAGACTGTTATAGACATTTTTGGGCACTACAACCCCAATCAAAAATGTCCATAAACCGAGGGCTCCTAAGTCCCTAAAAGTGTTGTTCCATTCCCTAAAAGAACCAGGTCAGCGGATTACATCATCTCCCAGAAGTTCTCCATGAAAAACTACTCAGAACTGATCAAAATTGGACCATCTCACCTGCTCCATGGTCAAAGTACGCTGCATCCCACCTAAATGCACACGAGAGGTGCGATGCATAATAAAAAGCCCTTGTATGGGGTGTGATGGGAGAGAGTGCACAAATGGCAAAGTCAATTTGCAAGGTGGATGATCATGGAATCTTCCAGAAACTTCTCCTGTGACACTTGCATCTCTGCATTCGCCCAGGGATGAGTAAGAGATCATCAATCTCTAAGTGGAATCAATAACTATTAGAGAGAGGACACTAATCAAATCTCAGAAGCTGACTCACCTCCCTGCAATCATCTATATATGCATCCCTCATCCCAGAGATCCGGAGGCTAGAATTTTGTATCTTGAAAGGAAGTGCTGCTGGTTTCTTGGTGTATCATCATAGTGTTGGGTGATCTAAGATTTTCATGAGGTGAAGAAGGGCTTTCTTGCTGAGAGGATGACACTGGGTCAGAACAATAGGTTGCAATCCTCTTTGCTATTCTTGATATTAATAAAGTTATTCAGGTTTTCCTCCACATTCTTGTATGATTGATGATATATGCTTTTGTGTGGTCAATATATATCTGGTCCTATATTGTTTATGATAGTAGATCTCTGTTCTTGGATAGTGTTATGTTGCTTTGATTCTACAGGTGCTCTTTGAAGTTGGGTAGACGAGGAAGCGAGTGGCAAAGATCTATCAGAAGGGAGAGGAATCAAGCAAGGAACCAAGCGAAAGACAGAGGTTGGTCTCCTTTGTTCCCCTCTTATCTACTTCTAATAAAGGAAAACGAAAGTAGTTTTAGTTTGTTTGTTTCTAAGATAGCTACCAGTCTTAATGGGACTAGCAGCTCTGCATAGACACTAGATTTCCCGAGAACAAAATGGCGACTCCACTAGGGAGCGAATAGATTGTTTGTTTGTCTATATTTGTTTACTTTATAAACTTACAGACGGAGCCTGAAGTCAAGCTAGCTAGCCTTCGAACTACATTTGCTATGCAAGTGCAAAGTAGATCAATGTTGCTTCAGTCTATCTCCGGGTTTTGTTTATGAACTAAACAATCGATTTATAAGCTCTCTAATTGCCCTTGTGGTGGCTCTAGTAACCTCCTTAGATCTACCCCTGTGATTTATTTATTGATTATCACTTGCTCGGCCTAAATCCCTGAACTGTGCTACAAACTGTGATCAAGAACTGGATCAAAAGTCTCGCACTGTACCATCGCACCCTCTCTTCAAGGATATCAGTATGCATCGCACTTCCTGTGTGCTGTAGGTGGGATGCATACTGGAATCCCTGTGTAACAGGTGCACTGATCAGAAAAGGCTAATTTTGCCTCCAGACTTTGGTTTTTCTTCACTCTTTTCAGCTCTATTCAGGAGTTTTGCTGTCTGTAGTCAGTATACCTCTGTTGGAAACCCCCTTCCTTGCCATTATTCTACCTCCATTGTGCAAAGAACTGTAAATGTTTTTATGTATTGTGAGCCATTTTCAGTTCTCTTTTACAAATAAGTGGCGTAATTGAACTGTCATTTCTTGATTTGGAAGTGTCGCAAGTGTCGTTTTCATTCATAGAAGAGAATCCGATTGTTCTTGATAGTCGATTACACTGTTATTCATGTATTTGATTTGAATTAGTAGTTTTTCAAGTGTCGAAAGCAAGTTTTCAATTCCAAATCACAAAGTGTCGTCATTGTCTTCATTTTGTCTTGAAAAGAAGCTTGTTAGTAATGTTGCTTTGAAAAATAATTCAGATTTGCGCTTAGCTTTATTTTTATCATTCACACATTAAGAAGGCTGAAAACAAATACACGCATGTGCATTTGCATTTAGACTGTTTGTTGGTTTGATTTAGGACAGTGCATATAGTGTGTGCTCTCTGCTCTATGTTGAAAGAATATCATCTCTCTTTCTTTAGTAGCTAGGATTTTCATTGCAAAAAGAAGATTAAATCACTGTTTATCATCTTAGATTGCATTTTAGGAATTGTTTATCTACATCGCGTGGTGAACCTGAAAGGCAAATTTCTTAAACAAGATCAACTGTAAAATAAATTTAATGAATCTAAAAACGCTTTGGAACCTAATGCACAACATTTAGAAGTCTAGGCTAGAGACGTATTTCGGTGTCGTAAAGCCTGGTAACTGTTGCCTTCATTGCTGGTTGGGTGATTCCTCCACTTTGAGATGACAAGTGCCAGTACGGACTTGTGCTCCCATGTACCGTCGAGTATATATTGGGAGACCACAATAGGCTATATCCTTTATCCATAGGAAGCTGTGTCTGCCGCCCTATCGATCGCAATGCACTGAACACAGCATTCGGGAAGATTGACTGTTGTATCGTAAAAAGTATGTTGCAGTTTTGCGATTGGTTTGGTAATCCCTCTGTCTAGATTTCTAGAGTAGTCTCTTTCGTTCCTTTTCAAACTCCTTAAAGGAAAAAGGTCCATCTGAGCACTTGTCACTTCAAGCTCGTTAAAAATCGAAGGCGACTAGAGTCATCTTTTGTTTTTTCTCGACTCTTATAAATTGAAAAAACAAGTTGTGTCAAAGCGTCTAAAATTTATTTTAATCGGAATAACATCACCTTGCCTACGTTGGTCTTAGGTTGAGAAAAATGGAGTCCACCAACCAAGGATTTCCCCTTGGAGGAAATCCTAGTCCTTTCTCCTCTTGGGGAGATGTTGGTGCACCCCATATTGCCACATTGTCACTTCCAGGATTGACAATCGGCCTGCCCGTATGGCTCTTCTTGACCTCTATCATTTATAACACCGTGATTCCTGAACAATCAAGTAAGCAACTAGACGATACCAAAGCTACCCCCCAACCTTCTACTTCGTCCGATTCTCCCTCTCCTCCTTCCTCTTCACTTGATGGAGCTAGTAAAGCCCAAAGTCAAGTAACTAAGAAGAAGAAGGAGAAGAAGAAGAAAGAGAAGAAGAAGAAGGAGCCAAAGATGACAGGGGGCAACCAGGCATCATCTAGTGAAAATCCACACACTGCATTGTCAAAGCCTAAATCTCCATGTGTCATTTGCAAAGGAGATCACTATCATCGAGATTATCCCTGCATCCCTTGGATCTTAAAGGACTGGTCTCCTCGTTTGCACAATCCGGTGTCGACAACCTCTGATGATCATGTTGAAAGTACACCATCAACTAGTGAAAGCGAAATGTTGGGGCGGAAAAGGAAAAGTAAATTCCCTTGTAAACTGTGTGAAGGTGATCACACCGTCCACCGTTGTCCCTTCCTAGACGAGGCCAAAAGAGTTTTGGACGACCTTCTGGTTTCACCGTTACGGCTCCCTCCTGGATATGAGAAACTCTTGCCAAGTCCATCACTAGTTGAAAATCCAACTGACACACCATTGTGGTCGGTCGAAGCATCTATCATTGAAGATAAACCATATGAATTCACACCAGACGAAATTTCAAAAGGTCGAGACGGCAGTTGACCCGGTCTTGCCTTCAGAAGGTCCATCTTCAGATGATACAGTCACCAGAGAGAACAAGAACGACACCGTTCAAATTCTCTTCGTAAACACAGACTCAGATGAACATGGGCGCAGTATACCCGTTCCTTTACCACAGGAAGGAAGTTCGTCACAGTCATATCCGGCCGTCTATTCAGTCCCACCACCAAGCAACCTAGTCGTTTCCTTCAATTGGAATCTACTAGGCAGACCCCGTTTATCGGCTAGTGTACCATTTCGAATCATTGCTCAAATATACAGAATGGTCATGGCCGGTACCATGATAGATGAAGGGGCTTCTGTGAGTATCCTTTCCTCAACTGCTTGGAAAGTGCTTGGTTCGCCTTTGCTTTTGCCTGAGATGAGAAATCTAACAGGCTTTGACAAAGGAACCAGTCGACTGTTAGGGATCCTTCCCAATATGCCAATAACATTGAGAAGGAAAACCATTCACATGAACGTAATGGTAGTCCAAGGACCCCTAGATTATAATCTACTCCTTAGACGTGACTATATTTATTGCATGGAAGCCATTATCTCCTCTCTCTTTAGAGTAATGTGTTTTTCGCATGAAGGAAGAGTGGTCAAGCTCGTAGACCAGCTTTCATTCCCCGGCTCACACATAGAAAATAGTCGAATACCATCCCTGAATGGTCTTTTCACGCAAGGAATGTCTCATCAATCCCCAGTCCGTCCACCTGATGAGCGCGAGTGATTCGGGAGGACATGACAGAAACCCATGGGCATGCACCCTGGTCTGTTTTAGCAGGAAAACCTTGGGTATAGGGTAGGTTTCCACGAAGGATATATGACTAGTTTATGAGATTAGACTGGAATAAGATTCCTTCGTCAAAGTTATGTGAGTGGAGGCAAGTTGCGCCACTCACCTTTGTCTATTTCAGTAGACATCGCCGAGGAAGTGTTTTCTCTGTAGTGCGGATAAAACAATCTTTGGTAACCTGGAAATTTTTTCGCTATACCTAGGGGCATGCAAACCTTTTGGCGTGAAAGCGAAGAGCGACCATTTATATTTTAAATTTGTAGGCCCTCTAACCCTTTAAACTCGTAAGATTAGTCGTTTCCTAACTTGCATAAAGAAAGGATGCGGGGCAAAGCTTTGTAAACATGCCATCTTAGATGAGACATCCTTATTATACGACTGGATCGAGTAGTTTTTATGTGGATTTCAAGCTCGTTAAAAATTAAACATAAGTAGTGAGCAAATGTTTCCCCCAGAGTTTAAGCTCATTCATTAAAAAATGAACCAATTTCTGGTAAATAACCATCGTGAATGCATTATCATTGGCCTTTGAAGCCTTGGTCGTGTTCTCATCATCACCTCCACTCTGTATTGGCCAATCATTCACCTCCATTTGATTGTTTACCCTTTTTTAGGAACAGCTACGAAGAGTGATCCTGTTAGCCATCCTTGTGACACTGCCGTGATTGGAAAATTCCAAACGTTACCTGGAATTAGCTGCTACCCGAATTTATCACTCGTTCCTCGAAAAACGAGTCTCCTTTAAGCTCTTTTCATATGACTTGTAAAATATGAAAAGATTGCCGAGTAATTGGCCTCTCCAGCTCGTTAAAGTGACCGGAAGTGCTATCCCTCCTTTAGATTTTAATCTTTTTGGACCTGAGGGATTATTACACAAAAAGATCGAGCGCTTGTTTTGTTCGGCTCGTTAAAATTACCGAAAATTCATCCCTTTTGTATTATTTTATACTTTTTTGGACTTAAGGGATTATATGACGAAAAAGGATTGTTGGAGTTTTCTTTATGTCCCTTTCAGACTCTCTAAAATTGAAAAGGACCGAGTTATCTTTGTCATTAAACTCGTTAAAACCGAATAGCAACAAACTTGTTCATACCGACAAGAACGAGTTTCACTATCGCTAGACTCATTAAAACATAGCGATGGGTTTGCCCGAAGGGCAAATTATAGAACAAGCATATGTTATCCTCCCCAAGATTGACAAAAATAAAGAGGTACTGGTCAGTAATGAATGGGGAAAAATTGGGAAGAAAACTTGAAGAAACTTTATTGGTAGCAAGTCCCTCTTGAACATGACACTTTCACTCCGCATCCAAGTCAGGTTGGGTTGTTCCGTTCACTGGTCATATCACCATTGGTCCATCACACCATCCACATTTGGGGTTAACGCTACCAATCCATCATGTCAGTGTCGCCGATATGTTCAATAGAAGTCACTCAGAGAATTCACCTGTGTCTCATCCACTACAATACATTTACGCTCCATTCTTTCATGATCGCCACCCTGAACCTTATATCATCAGATCGTTTTCGCCTCCATTAAAATCGTTTGCTCCGTTCCATGTCGTAGATGTGGGATTCATTAAGGCCCTCCTATGGCGGATCACTTCTTGTCGACATCAGCTCATTATCCAGGAAGTCGATCTAGGAACAACCCTTTCAGTACTTTGAATCTTGCATGCCTCAATGGCAAGTTTCTCACTTCCGGCGACAGGTTTACATCAATGGCCTTCGACCGAAAGATTTTGCGTGGTGTTCGATGCCAAGTCCCTTATTCACACCACGTGAATTGTATTGTAGTACCTTGAGGGTCATCATCATTATCAGTGATTCCTCTCGCGCCTGTTAACAGCTTGCATCATTGGCTGGTAATCAGGCGATTTCTTTCCATGTTCGACTCCAGAACATCTCTCACATGGACCAACTTGTACTTTGAGTGAAGATCGAACGAGATTGAAGACCCCGGATCTAGTTTCATCCATCTGGGCTGCGATATATATTCAGGAAAATAAAGACATCAAATGTACATCATTTCTGCACAGATAATCATCCAATCTAAGGGATGATGACTCTACCAGAATCATGAGTCTGCACACAGACGATTGCCTGTCTTATGTACATGAAAATGAATTTATAAAGCTGATCATGGGAAATTCCTCCCTCAGCTAGATCATGAAAATATTATGAAGATAATGTATTGTAATGTATCTTGTTACAGGTCACCTTCCAGCTCGAAAAAACTTCGGATCCTCATGATAAAGCATTTCACCCGACATCAAAAGATTAATGACCTCATGCTTTAGGGGGAAACTGTTATAGATACTTTTGGGCACTGCAAACCCAATCAAATATGTCCATAAACCAAGGGCTCCTAAGTCCCTAAAAGTGTTGTTCCATTCCCTAAAAGAACAAGGTCAGCTGATTACATCATCTCCCAGAAGTTCTCCATGAAAAACTACTCAGAACGGGTCAAAACTGGACCATCTCACCTGCTCCATGGTCAAAGTGCGTTGCATCTCACCTAAATGCACATGGGAGGTGTGATGTATACTAAAAAGCCCTTCTATGGGGTGCGATGGGCGAGAGTGGACAAATGGCAGAGTCAATTTGCAAGGTGGATGATCATGGAATCTTCCAGAAACTTCTCCTGTGACACTTGCCTCTCTGCATTCGCCCAGCGATGTGTAAGAGATCATCAATCTCCAAGTGGAATCAAGAACTATCAGAGAGAGGACACCAATCAAATCTCAGAAGCTGACTCACCTCCCTGCAATCATCTATATATGGATCCCTCATCCCAGAGATCCGGAGGCTGGAATTTTGTATCTTGTAAGGAAGTGCTACTGGTTTCTTGGTGTAACATCATAGTGTTAGGTGATCTAAGCTTTTCGTGAGGTGAAGAAGGGCTTTCTTGCTGAGAGGATGACGTTGGGTCAAAACAATACGTTGTATTCCTCTTTGCTATTCTTGATATTAATAAAGCTATTCAAGTTTTCCTCGACATTATTGTATGATTGATGATATATGCTTTTGTGTCGTCAATATATATCTGGTCCTATATTGTTTATGATAGTAGATCTTTGTTCTTGGATAGTGTTATGTTGCTTTGATTCTACAGGTGCTCTTTGAAGCTGGGTAGACGAGGAAGCGAGTGGCAAAGATCTATCAGAAGGGAGAGGAATCAAGCAAGGAACCAAGCGCAAGACAGACGTTGGTCTCCTTTGTTCCCCTCTTATCTACTTCTCATAAAGGAAAACGAAAGTAGTTTTAGTTTGTTTGTTTCTAAGATAGCTACCAGTCTTAGTGGGACTAGCAGCTCTGCATAGACACTAGTTTTCCCGATAACAAAGACAAAGACAACAGGGCAAAGTCCGCCCACTTACCTTGGGGGAAGTAAGTTTTGAAATACACAATCTCAAATCTGAAATTTCCCAGCTAAAAATTCAGGTTCAAGGATTAGAAAAAAGGAAAAATGCATAAAGAAACAAAACCAGAGGAAGAATCTGATCCAAAAGATTACTATAAAGAAAATGTCCGGATCTATGAAGGAATAAAAGATAATGATTCTGGTTTTGAAGAAATGCGGATACTCGCAATCGAGTATCAACAACACCATGTACAAGTACAAATTTGTATACAAAATGAAATTTTTAATTTCACTGCACTTATTGATTCTAGAGCAGATGTGAATATACTCAACAATAAAGTTATCCAAATAAAATTTTGGATGGCAGATAAAAGAGAAGTTATTGTTCTATGCGATAAGATGTTGAATTATGAACTACCCAAAGTTCTATATTCTTTGATAGACATTGTATAAAATTGAAATTTGCTATTGCTGACATCCGAGTTGATTGCATCCTAGGAAACATTTTTATAGTTGTTGTAGAACCTCATGGTTCATACAAGACAAAGAACAACAAAGGTGGATATTTTATCACTTTGCCTACTTCCAGTGGCCAATCCAAAAGGATAGAATTGCCATATGTATCAACCCGAAGAATCTTGACAATGGTCCAAACTATGAAAGAACTGGAAAAAGAAGAAGCCAAGTTATCAGACTTAAAAGATCTGAAATCCACTATCAACATCTCAAAGTAGTTAACTTATCCAGCAGTACAAAAAAAGATTTCAAAGCTAAAAGTCCAGATTGAAAATAAATGTTGCGCTGAGAACCAAATGCATTTTTGCACAGGAAGCAACATTCAGTTGAGCTACCATACAAAGCAGAATACACAGGCAAACCTTGTAAAAGCAAGGCAATCCCAGTGAATAAAGAGTACAAAGAACTCTACCAGAAAGAGGTCCAGAACCTGCTAGACAAAAAATTGATCAAGGAATCAACCAGTCCATGGAACTGCTATGGGTTTTATGTCAATAAAAGATCAGAACAAATCAGAGGAATCTCGAGATTGGTTATAAATTACAAGCATCTAAATGCAGCACTATCAGATGATACAGATCCAATCCCCCACAAGGGTGATCTAATCAATAGAATTGTAGGAGCCAAAGTACTTTCAAAATTTGATCTGAAATCAGGTTTTTGGCAAGTCGCCATTTCGGAGAAAGAAAAATTTAATACAGCCTTCACTATCCTAGCAGGGCACTATGAATGGTATGTTATGCCATTTGGCCTCAAACATGCTTCGTCAAAATTTGAGAAGGTGATGGATAGTATTTTTAAGCCATTTTTTGATTGGTTAATCGTGTACATAGATGACATTCTAATCTTTTCCAAGAACTTGCAAGATCATTTCAGGCATATCCAGATCCTTGTAAATACCATCAAAAGAAATGGTTTAGTCATAAGTAAGAAGAAGATTGAGGTTTTCGAAACCTCCATTAAGCTTTTAGGCCACAATATTTTTAATGGCCAAATTTCACTGCAGAAACATGCTCTTGAATTTTCGAGCAAGTTTATAGATATAATAACTGACAGGACTTAGCTGTAGCATTTTCTTGGCTACCTCAATTATGTAAGAATTTCTATCAAGATTATGCAAAGGACAAAAGTCTATTGAACCAACGTCAGTGCAAGAATCCTGAACCCTGGACTCCAGCTCATACCAGAGCTATACAAAATATCAAGTCTAAGGTAAAAAATCTCCCCATATTATACATATTAGATGATGCTGCATTCAAAATCATGGAGTCAGATGCCAACAATATTGGCTGGGGAGGTATTTTGAAACAAAGAAAAGGGTCAGAAGAGAAAATTATTCAATTTGCTTAAGAAACATGGAACCCTACTGAGAAGAATTATTCCACCATTGAAAAAGAAGTTAAAGTTGCACGGAATTTCATTGATAAATTTGAAATTCATCTTATCAACAGAACAATCCTCCTCAGGACTGATGCATCAACATTAAAGAAATTCTTAACAAAAAATATCAAAAAACCTAGGGAAGCTAAATTCACAAGATGGCAAGCATTGTTTGCAAATTTTGATTTTCAAGTTGAACATATAAAGGGTAATGAAAAATTTCTCGCTGACTTTTTAATTAGGGAACACCTTCAAAATATCCAACATCAAGAACAAGATCATATTATGGTCATAGTAACTGAATGTGATCCAACTCAAAACCAAGAAGTCCTTAGAACAATAAATGAAGATAAAAGTTGGACTAAATATAGAGAAAATTAGAAACCCAAATGGTAGCTCCGAAGCACAAAAGTCTTGGATGATAATCTATAGCCACACACCAATCTCCTTCATCTTGTGCTGGAAATAAGAGTCTTCCCAAAAGGAAATAAATTGATACATGACATTATTTACTCAGATAGTATGGTCAGAGCACAGAGGGCAGCAGAAGTACTACAAAATGTCTTTAAAGATGTAATAATGATATGGAATGAAGGAGGTGACAAAAGAAAAATATATCATAGGTAGTTCACTATAAACAGAGTTCGGAATACAGAATGGCCAATTACTAATCTAGTCTTATGGCCCCAAAATGATCCTAAACTTATTTTCGCTGACATAGTGTTTGATTTTGTAGGTTATAAGCAACTATGGTGGGATCTGCTTAATGTAGATGGAAGATATGAGACACACTACACTAAGCTTAAGTTTTGAACTATCAGAACTACACAAAGATCACAACAGTCAAAATGGCTAGAGGATTGATGGGATGGCTATGGTGTTAATCATACAACCATTGATCCAATCTGTTATGAGGCCTATTTCCGCTTAAATTGTAATAAATATTTTCACAAAAATAACATGGAATGTAACCATTTATAGATGTAAGACACATGTATAATTACCCAAACCATCATATCTTACAACAATTCATGTCCCGTCAGGATGAATGGTTGGTAATGACAAAGATAAAACACCAATTTGTGCTTAATAAACCTATGATTGTAAGAAGGATCATTACCAAAGCCTGGGATGGTATATTATATCCCGAAATAATGGCCCTTGGTGACCCCAATACTTTTGGTTCCCGTGGGCTTATGCCATAAAGCTCCACATTGTACAATGGTCCAGTCATGAGGACTATTCATGACTAGTTTTTCTGTGGGCCTTCACTGGTTAAAAGGCATCCACAGTGTATAAAGTTTTTACGATTGATTCCATAAGTCACGAGGCTCAGAGCACTTCTCCGACTTTTGGTGGATATTGAACCACATCTCGTACTGATAGATTCCTTCATACTTCAGTTTTTCGATCCGACTATCGAATGGTTGTCCCCTCCTTTGCTATATACGCAAGGATTCTAGGCTCATTCGAGCATCGATTGTTAGTCATTGTGAGTTTGTAAGTCTTATGTTTTTGGAGTCTAAGCTCTTTGCCTGCTCTGCAACTACAGACGATCTGTCTGATCTACTTGCATCACGTAAAGAACTCAAGTCTTTAGGTGTTCTGAGAAGCCTGCGCATCAGTGTAACCCACTGGTCAGAACCTAAAGTGGCCAGAATATTAGAGTGTCGGGGTATATCTATGTTGAGTCTTTGTTCACAGACAGAGCCTGTGTATTCAACAAGTAGCCTCCAGTACAACTCGTTCAATATTGGACAGCTCAAGTCTGGTAAATGCGAACACAGTCAAACTCTAGTTTGAACAGATTTGTTATTGCTGTAATCCATTTCAAGATCAATAAAGAGTGTTATTTCATTTTCCACATCCAAGTACTATGTGCTTTAATTTGTGTTGCTAAGTTAATAATTCTTGCATAAAAGTTCGTCAATACATCAACTAGCTGAAGGGATGCCAAAGACCGTGGAAGGCTAGGGGTGCTGTTGTGAAGGTCTCAAAGTGCGTGAAAGGTTATTGGTAGTTTTGAGTTCATAAAAGAAAGAGAGAAGAGGCTCAGCAAGGCCAAGAGAGAGGAGACTCAGCAAAGTGCACTACTATAGCAGCATTTTAGCACTATTGTTGCAAGCTTCATTGAAAGCCCCTACTTTAAAATTAGTATAGTCGCTCCTCTATTGAACGGGCCAGTATATTTTCATTGCTATCCAAATTTATCTGTTTATGTCTTTGATGAAACCATAAAAGAAATCCTTCAATTACAAATATAGACCACTGGATTTGACATGAATAGAAAACGATATAATATAGCAATCCAGACCCGAGGGTGTTTTAGACATACTAATACATTATATCCAGCAGTTCTGCATGCCCCAAGAAAGGATTCAAAAGCCAGTGTTTTCATACTCACAGATGCAAGAAACTAGAAGATTGAGCACCAAACAATCAAATGGGAATATCTAACTTTCCCCGAACACTGGGTTGTCTCGAATCCCAAGCCTCCTTCTATCAAGAAAATAACCTCTGCAGATATTCATGAAGAATCATCCAAAGCCATTCTCTCCTTTCCTCGTAGATCTACAATTGACAGAAAATGAATTGATGAAGACTGCAGAATGTCTCGTTTCTATGTTTCTCCATAATTGGTTGATACTGCTTGCTCCAGTTCCTCTATAAATTCTTGTAAGCATATTTCTCTTTTTGAGTTAGCCTAGCTTGTGAATTTTAAACTCAAATGTCCTGAGTGTCAAAATATTATCAATTTAAGCCAACTTGCAAATCTGGTCCTGCATGAGAACCATAATCCCAGAACAGGTGAAGCACCTCCTTCTACTTCTGTTACTCCCTGTCCAAATCCTAAATGCTCTTAAATTCCATTCCCACATGAATCTGAGCACGTTCTCATGATACATATAGTTCCTACCTTTGAAGAAGAAGATCCAAGGCTTACAGAACTGTTTTCATATATGAGACCAACAAAACCAAGATATGGTCTTGGTTATCTTAAACAATCAAAAGGATTGATTCCAAACCACAGATTTGGCCGAGTTCCAGAAGATTGTAAAAAGCCTAGTACAATAGAGATGCATAAGTTCTTTACGCTCATGGATGGTTGCTTAAAAACCAAAATCCCAAAAAAATGGATGAAAGCAATGTTGAATTGGGATATTTTCACAAACCCCAAAGATAAGGAATTTGGAAGTAGTCATATTGCTCCTCAGAAAACAACATTGTCTGTAGAATGAAAAAAACACATGGAATCCATTGATACTTGGATTTCTTTTTATACCTATTTAGAAAGAAGACAGACTGCTAATGTTTTAATGACTGACTCATCAACATCTTCTCCATCCCAACATCTCTGGCAAGCTTTAGATGGCCTTAAGGTTTAGACTCCAACCACATTTCCACCTTAGAAGGGAATCATGCTTGGAGAAGTACAAAGTTCTGCCAAAGCAATTCCTTTAGTCTTAAAGGATGATAATGCAATAGGCACTAGAGGCAGAATTTAGAAAATAACAGAGTAGTTGAACTAGATGAACACTGCTCTGAAAGGCCTTGAAATGAATATTGCCAAAGCTTTCGTAGTCAAAGATTAGTTTTACATTGTACAGGTTTCCATAAATACTGTAAATAATGCTTTAAATAAAGTACAATTTGATAATTCAGTCGTCAAGAATTGTATGAGAGAATCTCTAGACAAAATAGAGACATAGAACACAAAGTGGTAGAGCACATTGACTCTACATCAAGTAAATTAACAGAATTGATAAATAAATTAGACAGATTATCTATTGGCAAAACAGACAAACGAATTCTTGCAACATTTATGCACAAAGGATCTGTGCGAATACAAGACCCTGTCAAACCCATCGACAGGTTTCCATTCTTACTCCCCAAGGGATCTGCATCCCAAGAAATAAAGAGGGAAACGGACAAAGGAGAATCTTCTAAGGTTGAAAAAACACCAAAAGATGAGTATATCTCATTCTCAAATTTATTTAAAGAAGAAGAAAAGACAAAATTTTTACCTATATATGAGCCACTAGAAAGTCAATACACCAGGTATGTTGTGCCTGATATCCATGGCAAGGTTAAAATTCCAGAAACTCACACATTCTTTGCTAATTCTCACAGAGAATGGTCTATAGACAACCTCAGTGTAGGACAAGTCAAAGAATTAATAGATATGATGTACACAGAGTATAAAATCATGTGTCTCAGAGGAAAACCTTAGGTAGATGCTTGTAAGACCATTATCCAGTGCTTTACAGGCACACTCCTGAGATGGTGGGAAACAGAATCTTCTCGTGCTTTGATTAAGCAGCTGGAAAATCAATTGCTCAAAGATGAGCAAGGTAACATAATCCACAATCCAAATGGGATGGTCCAAAACAATATGATTGGAGCTCTAACCTTCATGATCATTGAACATTGGTGTGGTTCAGAAGCTGATATAGCTAAAAAAAAATGAAGTTGTTCTAATGAACCTCAAATGTTACAAGATTTCTCAATCTGAAGACCTCCATAGAGACTGGATGCAAAGGATATATAAGACAAAGGACTCCAAAAATCTGTTGTGGAAACAGGTTTACTTGGCAGCACTTCCATCCAAGTTTGTAGACTATCTTCGATTACAAGAAGTCTTCCAGATGCCATTTGAGTCCTATACATGGGGACAGATTTATAGTTTGATCACTAAAACATTCATTGGCCTTTGTACTAGTGCAAAGGTAAATAATTCATTAGAAAAGTTGTCCAGATTTCCAGACAGAAAATCTTTTTGCAGCAAATATGGCCTATCTCTAGAAGATCCACTAGTTAAGAAAAGGAAGCTCAAAAGAAGAGCTGAGAAGGAAAAGCTTCACACAACTAGAAAAAAATATAATAGATTCAGTAAGAAAAGGCCTTCATCTAGGCCCCGTGCACAATAGCAAAGAAAGGGATATTATAGGTATATCCCAAAAAAACACTATTATAGGCCATCTAATATCCACTTACATAGTCATAAATAAGAAAAGTGGAACAAACTGACTTGTTGGCTCTGTGGCTAAACATGACACACTGCAAATACTTGTCCTGTAGGAGAAGAGTCGAAAAAGAATCATGGCAAGAAATCTCAACCACAAAATAAAAAATTAAAACAAGTCAAGACTGAGACCTAATATTTTTGCATGAAATGTGGGTCCAAATATCATAAGACAACGCATTGTCCTAATATTACAATTGGTGATCACCCCCAAATTCAACAACAAGAATTGCTGTAATCATCTGATGAATTCTTCAAATAAAAGTCCTTTCTATTCATCTAAAGAATTTGAAGAAATAAATCTTCATGCTAATGCCTGTAATTGCTCAGATTCAGACAATTGTAAATGCATTTTCACTGGCAGTGAATCTAATTCTACAAAATCATTTTTAGAAGAAGAGGCACAGTATAAGAAACACAAAGAAAATGTTCTTATGGCTCAAATAGAAGAATATGAAATAAAAATCTTATCTCAGATCCGTGCAATGGAGGAGGGAGAAATGAAGACCTGCCTCACAGAAGCCTTCATGGATCAACTGAAGATTTCAAATAACAACAAAAATTCTAGTAAGAAGCCACTTTTTATTGATGCCTCATATGCAAGAAATGCAAAATCTTTTCAAAGACAAAGACAACAGGACAAATCTTGCCCACTTACCTTGGGGGAAGTAAGCCATGAAATACACAATCTCAAATCTGAAATTTTTCAGCGAAAAATTCAGGTTCAAGGATTAGAAAAAGGAAAAATGCATAAAGAAACAAAACCAGAAGAAGAATATGATCAAGAAGATTACTATAAAGGACATGTCCAAATCTATGATGGAATAAAAGATAATGATTCTGGTTTTCAAGAAATGTGGATACTCGCAGACGAGTATCAATAACACCATGCACAGGTACAAATTTGTATACAGAATGAAATTTTTATTTTGATTGCACTTATTGATTCTGGAGCAGATGTGAATATACTCAACATTAAAGTTATCCCAACAAAATTTTGGATGGCAGCTAAAAGAGAAGTTATTGGTCTAGGCAATAAGACATTGAATTATGAAGTGCCCAAAGCTTCTATATGTTTTGACAAACATTGCATAAAATTGAAATTTGCTATTGTTGACATCTCAATTGATTGCATCCTAGGAAACATTTTTCTAGCTGTTGTAGAACCTCATGGTTTATAAAGGACAAAGAACAATAGAGGTGGATATTTTATCACTCTGCCTACTTCCAGTGGCCAATCTAGAAGGATAGAATTGCCATATGTATCGACCCCAAGAATCTTGACAATGGTCCAAACTATGAAAGAACTGGAAAAAGAAGAAGCCAAGTTATCAGACTTAAAAGATCTGAAATCCACTCTCAGCATCTCAAAGCAGTTAACTTCTCCAACAGTACAGAAAAAGATTTCAGAGCTAAAAGTCTAGATTGAAAATGAATGTTGCGCTGAAGAACCAAATGCATTTTGGCACAGGAAGCAACATTTAGTTGAGCTCCCATACAAAGCAAAATACACAGGCATACCTTGTAAAATCAAGGCAATCCCAATGAATAAAGAATATAGAGAACTCTTCCAGAAAGAGGTCCAGAACCTGCTAGACAAAAAACTGATCAGAGAATCAACTAATCCATGGAACTGCTATGGGTTTTATGTCAATAAAAGATCATAACAAATCAGAGGAATCCCAAGACTGGTCATAAATTACAAGCTTTTGAATGCAATACTATCAAATGATACATATCCAATCCCCCACAAGGGTGATCTGATCAGTCGAATTGCAGGAGCCAAAGTATTTTCAAAATTTGATCTGAAATCAGGTTTTTGGCAAGTCACCATTTCGAAGAAAGATAAATTTAAGATCGCCTTCAGTATCCGAGCAGGGCACTATGAATGGAATGTTATGCCATTTGGCCTCAAACATGCTCGGTCAAAATTTTAGAAGGTGATGGATAATATTTTTAAGCCATTTTGATCTTTTCTAAGAACTTGCAAGATCATTTCAGGCATATCCAGATCTTTGTAAATACCATCAAAAGAAATGGTTTAGTCCTAAGTAAGAAGAAGATTGAGGTTTTCCAAACCTCCATTAAGTTTTTAGGCCATAATATTTTTAATGGCCAAATTTCACTGCACAAACATGCTCTTGAATTTTCAAGCAAGTTTCCAAATATAATAACTGACAAGACTTAGCTGGAGCGTTTTCTTTGGTGTCTCAATTATGTCAGTGATCTCTATCAAAGGACAGAAATTTGTTGAACCAACCTTTACGCAAGAATCTTGAACCCTAGAATCCACCTCATACCAGAGCTATACAAAATATCAAGTCTAAGGTAAAAACCCTCCCCATCTTATACATATCAGATGATGCTGCATTGAAAATCGTGGAGTCAGAGGCCAGCAATATTGGCTGTGCTAAAAAATAACATATATTTGTATAATTAAATTGGTTTCTCAACATTTTTATCGAAGAAGATTTTATTTTTATACCGGTTGAAAGGTAGATTATATTGTAATATTTTAATTAAAAACATATTTATTGAAGAAGATTTGTATTTTTAAACTGATTGAAATGTAGATTATATTGTAATTTTTTTTTTAAAACACTGACCTTTATTTTGAAATAATTTATAAAATTTATTAAAAATTTTGAAAAATATAATATTAAATCAAATATTTTAAAAATTAAAAATAATTTTTTTCCCGTTAATTATAATAAAAAAATGATAAATTTTATAAAACTTTAAATTTAATATAAGAAAACAAAAATATTTATAAAAATTTAAAAATTAAAAATACATACTATTACCAAATATCTCAAATATTTGGACTATTAATTAAAATTGATACAATTAATTAATTAATTTATATTTTGTTTCCTTTTCAAACAATTTCATAGAAAGAAAAGCTCCCCATTACATAAATCTAACCACATGGAAACTTATGCCTATCCAATGTGCTATAATCAAAGTAGTGACCTAATAAATTCGTTACGGTAAAACTATTGTTAGGATAGTTCAGTGTTTTACGCTGTTTTCGTGTTTCCTTTAATCTATACTCTAATCAGCTTGCACAGTGTTCTTGAAAAATTCTGGAAATTTCTGGAAAGTCAAGTAAGATTTTGATAAGATATGGTAGAAATTTATGAAAATGGAGGTTACAATGGTGTTTCAAGGTTTTTGATGGTTCTGAATCTATTTTCACCATCAAAAATATAATTCAAACACTCTTATTGCAAGTTTTTTTGAACATTTTTTGGCCAGATTCCGAGTTTTTGATGGTGTTGAATCCATTTTCACTATCAAAAATATGATTCAAAACAAAAAAATTTGAATTTTTTAGACCACTTTTGTTTATCTAAACCTCAAACTCTTTTTTTAATAGATTGAAAATTCCAAAAAACATAAAAAAATTTGAATTTTTTAGACCACTTTTGTTTATCTAAACCTCAAACTCTTTTTTTAATAGATTGAAAATTCCAAAAAACATAGATTAAAGATTAACTAATAGTTTAATATGAAATTTACAGAACTCACTGTACTTAATATCTCTAGTGATAAATTTCACGAGCATTGAATTTAAACAATTCCTCATGCAAAGCTAAATTAGATGTTAAATTATAAAAAAGATATTTGGCTCGTTCCCTTTTCAAAGATATGCTAATTTTCTTAATTTATATTGCTTTTTTGAACTATAGAAACTATAAATATATAAATATTATATTTTTTATTTAAATTTTATAAATGAAATGAAATATAAATAGAAATATCTAAACCAATTAAAATTAGCTTTATGAATGAACTATGTTACTTAAATCATTTGTTTGCAAATTGCCTTAATCATGTGATGTAAATGAAAAATCTTTCTAAGCCACAAACAAAAAGCAATTAATTCCACATTAATTTTAAAAATACACTTTTTGCCATCTATAGAGCTTTTCTAACTTTGTTTACCTTTTACCCAGATTTTCTAACTTTGTTTCCTAAAATAGATTGTAATTTTCTAAAATAGTGAAACTTATTCTTAAATAATGTCTTAGTCTATTGGTTAGAGGTTTTTAGTGTATTTTTAGTTCTAATTTGCCTACACTTGTTATAATCGCAAGTTTGAATTGTAAATTTTCCACAAGATTTTTTTCATAAATCTATCTAGATATGAAATCGAAAACATAATTAAAACAACAACAAAAAATCAAAGTTTAACGAAAACAAAAAGAATTTAAAAATGTCGATATTAAATATTAAACATTATACCTCTGAGACTAACAATTATTTTGATTGCTACATACTTTCCTTTTTGTGTTCGTCAAATACTTTATCTTTTCTACCACCTCACTTAATTTAAAATTTTAATTATATTATATATATATATATATATATATTTTTGAAAATTTATATAAAATTTAAATACACTCAAATAAAAGATGAAACAAATTTTTATAATCATTAAAATGAAAACCAATTAACAATATCACTCTCTTTATTATTATAAAGAAATATTTAAATAAAAAGCATATTATTTTATCTATTTTATTTTATACATATTTAAATAAAAAATAATTTTCATTACAAAATCTCATATTTTTTTATTTAATAATCTAATTTATTTTTTTTATAATTTTTTAAATGTAATTTTATCATTTTTGATAAATAAAAAATTACACACTAGAATTTAATTCTGAAAATTAAATATTAATTTTTTGGGAAGATAGCAATTTTAATATATAATTATCTTTTCATTTTTAACTTTTATTAGCTTGTCAAAATTAAAATTATTTATAAAATAATAATTATTATTATTATTATTAAATAAAAAACAAGATTAAACAAGTTTACATATTACACTTATTTCAATAAAATAAAATATATTACCAATTTTTTTTACACAATAGTTTGTTAATTAAAGTTTATAAAAATATGATTGTCGTACATCTTTTAGACTTGAAGAAGAACATAAACATTGAAATTCTACATTCATTTATTAATATAAATGAACACCTTTCACTTGAGGAAATAGCTTTACCGATTAAAATAACCAAATATCTATATTTAAAAGAACTATTCAAATATCGATTGCTTGTTTAATAATAAACCTTTGCTTACTAAACTAGCCAAATACCCACAACATCGACATCATCATCGGACTAAATTAATATAATTTATATTTAAATATAATGACAATATACTTAATCCGTTATCGTATTAAGTATGTATTCACAGAAATAAGCGTAGCTGTTGAAGTCTTCGTAAAATACAATGAGGAAAAGACAGTTCTGGCATCGGAAGTCTTGGTTCCACCTGGTCGTTTTCTCGTGGAATTTTATAATACAAGAAACGGGATTAGGTTCTCACAGGACAAGAACCAGTGAAATCCCCCGAGGTACTCGGAATGATATAATTCACGAGGCTCCTTATCCACCGCTTATTTCGTGGAACGGTGACGTAGAATGATTAGATTTTTAAGGTTTTGGATGGCCCGTCACTTCCGAAAGAGTCCAAGTCATCACCATCCGGCGCCGGCTGAGCAGATCCATAGTAAAAAATGCACATTCAAATGGCCGTAGTCTTTAACGCGACTTTTTGAAAGCCTTTTCGGCGATTTTTTCCGGTGAAAATCCGGCAGTAATTTATTGAAATCCAAGTTTGATAACTAGTTTCTGCACAATGAAAGCATCCCAGGGGTTTTTCAGGGTGCTGAATCCGAATATGCAGTTAAAAAACCATTTTAACTGCAACAAATCATGATTTCATCTCAATTTCTTCCTCCGGATTCCGTCACCAGAATCTCAAAAAGTCGCATTATAGACAACTCCATTCAAATGTATTATTTTCATTCAAAATTAAAGGAAAAGAACAATTCTATGTTTGAAGGTCAAGCGTAGGCTCTTGACCTCCTCGAAAAAAAGCGAACACCTACATTTCACGATATCGTGCGCACAAGCGAATCACAGAGCTTACATGGTCAAAGGATAAGGGCTGCTGGACTCTTCCGCTTTATCTCTCCTATTGCTCGCTTCCTTAATATCGCCGGCACCGCCCCCGCGAAAAGTTCCACCTACTTCCACTGCTCGCCGGGTATTGCAGAATCTCTCCCATTGGTCGCTTCCTTAATATCGCCGCCACCGCCGCCGCCAAAAGTTCCACCTATTTGCCCTGCTCGCCAGGTAAGCTCTGCAATACTCCTGAATTGCTCCGTTGGTCAAGTGCAGAGACCAGTGTTGGAGAACGAAACTTGAGACGATCACGGAAAAGGGGAAGAACATTAATGTGTATATTGTGACATTGTTAGGAGTCAACCTCTAAGTTTGATTCTTTATCGGTTGAACGAATGTTCTTAATCCTTTTTCGCAACTGCCTGGATTAATTCCACCACGGATCAGCCAAGATTCGTCATGCAGTTAAACATCAATTGTCTCCCTTGTGGAAGTTTTGGTTTTGCAATTTGCCGTTTTCATCGAATTTTAATGGCATTAAATTTGAAATAATTCACTGGCTGCGAAATAATGAAAGCAAACAACTGATTCCAGGTCCATCCATGACCTAGCGCGAAATAATGAAAACAAAGAACTGATTCCAGGTCCATCAATGGTCTAGCGGATTAGCTATATGAGCGTGGTTTAATTGTGATTTTCTTTTGGGTTAATATTTTCAGTTAAAAGAATAAAATGTTATATCTATTTATATATTTAAAAACATAAAAATTATTCAAAAAGTAAAAATACACGATATTTCTAAAATCATTGGAAAAAAATTAAATCAATGAAAGTATTTTATTAATAAACAACTTCTTTTATATATTTATATGAATAAAATCATTATTGGGACGGAATAAAATTATTATTAGACATTTAAAACATTACTGCAGCTTGTTGGCTCATAATATTTCATAGGCAAATATATTACGACAGCCACGCTTAAATACAATAATTTGATAGTTACTAACATCAGCTACAATTTAACGAATGCAATCAGTAATAAAAAATATGATTACTGCCAACCATTTAAATTAAGGGAAGTATAATAGCCTCAACCTAGCAGTCTAAATCTGGAAAAATATGTGGCTCGCAACACCGATTCACTCAACCTTCAATCACCTTTCATTGCGCCGAACTATGATGATCTTGCCAAGCTTTAGTAACCTCTACTCAGCCTTGATAATGTCTATTTAACATTTTGTCTTTCAGAGTTTTCCTTGGCAGTGTCCTGCCATGTGGGAATCTGTATCCCCTCAACTTAGGTTTTTAATTTTTTTCTCTTTTTCCCAAAAAAAAAAAAAAGTCTGTTTTATTCCATGCAGGCATTTTCCCGGTCTTTATCTCTTACTGAATATGCAATAAATATAAATATAAATATAAATATATATATATATATATATATATATATATATATATATATATATATATATATAATAATTTATAAAATTTAATTTGAATCTAATTCCTCTCGGATTTAAGCAAGCATCATTTACTCCAGTGTCTCTTTTTCCATAATTTTCCATCCACTAAAAACAACGTTATTTATTTATTTAAAACTTCTCTATTCTCAAAACTCAATACATGATAATCCATAGTCAAAAGCACTAACAATAGTAAACCAAGAAAATGTCAATTACTTTAATTATAACAAGGGTGTTACAAATTGCACCATGTCTAAGTCACTAATGTATTGTTGCATTATAAATACATTATGTTATGAAATAAAATGTGAAGTATTTAGCTTTCTAGCATAATGCAATATTTGGTTTTTATGACTTGGTGCAAACAAATAGAGACTCAATTATTTGAGCATACCTATGGCTAACACATGAACATCATACTATTTTAACATATTTTCATTATAACCGATGGATAATTCTCATAGCTAATGTGGGCATATGCTAGAAAAAAAACCCATGCATAATTGGTAGACAAAAAAGAGTGCATGAAATTAATGGAAAAAGTGAAAATTAGGAAAACTAATAACTAATATTTCTATGCAGCGAGAAGCACCAAAAAAAAATTGTATGCGTTTTGCTTAATAAAACACGCCACACATTGTTTATTTCGATGAATAACTATAAAACTTTTTTTCCATAAAAATTCTAGTAATTTTGCTATATATATCATTTTAGAATTATTTTACTTAAATTTTCTCTGTATAATTTATAACACAATATAATTAATTACATTAATTATATATACTTTGTTTCTATGCATAGCGTATACATAGCTCAAATGTATTCATGATGACAAGTTGATTATTAAGATATTGATATACTTAGAATGATACTACACGAGAATCTCCAACAATGTATGTAAGGCATGACAATATTAATAGCACCATAGCCATGAATTTATGAAAGTTACACAACACTTGCCTACAAAGACAAATTAACAATGCATTGAATGCTACCATAGAGAATATAAATGTGTGTGTATGTGTGTGGTTAATCTATTTTCTCCAAATAACAATGACCAAAAAATGGGTAATGTTATTTTGTATCATATTGTTTACTAGCCATTGAAAGAATTACCTACTATGTCATAAGCAATAAACAACATTGTAGTGACATATGACTAAAGAAAGTACAAATAAAAAAGCATTTCCCAAAATAATCATAGTACTATAACTACATTAAATTGCAAACCAAGGTGGGTAGACCAACTTTGTATCATAATGTTGTCTATCCATTGAAAGCATTATCTACTACGCCATAAATAGTAAATAGCATTCTTGCCACACATGACTACATAAATTGCAAATAAAAACCATCACTCATTATTAATCATAGTTATATAACGTCATTAAATTGAAGATGTATTTTAGTAAATGTGTCAATTGGAGCAAAACATATTGCACCAAAATTGTCTATAAATGAAATAATTTAAGCATCCATAGCCACTCATCTTGGAATAAAGATTCCAAGTAGACATACACAAAAAAAAAATACTATGAGATTTAGAGGTGCATTTAATATTTGTTTTTTTTAGCGTTACAATTTGTGAAAAATATTTGTCACTTGAGACATAGTGAATCAACAAATATATCATCTAAATCACACATAAAAAAAACTACATATTGACCTTTGAAATTCATTTATTGTTCCCTCAATTTGAAAAAATATATTGCATGCAACAACATAAACATTTGAAGCAATTAAAACTTCAAATAATCCACCTGCCATAGAAATTGCATTCGAATGGCTCACTTTTTTTCCTCTTTTCTGTTTTATTTGTAGAATTCGATTTCACATTATCATTCTCATCCTCTTTTATAAGTTGTTGCAACTACTTACAATTCCATAACTAGACATTCCATGAATCAAAATCATTTGCAATTGCATAGCATTATTCTATTACAGATTACACCCAAACTAGTAGACATCAACTAGTAGACATCGCCTGTATATCATCAAGTCAAATATTGATTCTACAATGTAAATAATAGCACTCTTTAAAGGATTTCTAGCATCAACTACAATAATAATACCATGAAAAAGTGTTGTAAAAGCTAACTTCGTTAGTCAAACATGTTCAATTGTATATTAGACGTTGTACTTCAAATCATACCAAATGTCAATTCGCCAAAAAAGTAAATCTAAGTATCTAAAAGTATTTGAAAACCCTTATAATTGTCTTTAAGTGTTTAGACATTAAATATTAGTAAACACCACAATTAAAAATGACAAAGGTTGTAAGTTTCTTTAATTCCTTCTAGTTCCCATTTGTCTTTTTATTGCCTTCCACTTGTTTTGAAAAAAAAAACACATAATTGCTACATAAACAAACTAATATTATTCCATAATTCATTTTTTTTTTTTTTTAATTAGCTTGCCACCTAGACATAAATAGCATGTAGTTTAATACCAATTTAATGGACAACAACAAAGTTCATTTAAAATTCCTAAAAGATATGTCAAGGTTTGGACAAATGTCTAGAAAATCCTAATTGTTACAATCACATAAATATAAAATAAAAAACACATGTGGAGTTAAATATTTCTGTGCTAATATGGCAATTACTTTATGAAATCCTAAATATATATATATATATATATATATATTTCAAAGTTCCATCATAAACATTATGAAGGCATTAAACCAATGCATGATCTATTTATATCAAAGAATTAGATATAATCATTTATATTATCAATTTGTATCCATGACACTATATTGTTATTAATCGAATCAATCTTCCTTTCCCTTTTATTTTCTCTATAACATCTGATATCAAACAATGCATCATAATTTACAAAAGAAAACAGTAATAAAAATAATAATATATTTCTAACTATACATAACTAAATAATAATAATATATAAGTTAGAAAAATAATATATATAAACTACTATAATATAACACAAGAAAATGTATTTATTAACTATAAAGTTATTGCAATTTCCATGTTTAATCACATTTTGTTAAATTCAATAAAAATGACACAACAATGCAATGATGTCCAAGAATAATAGTTGAATAAGAAATTGCAATTGATTAGATGTCAATTAAAACAATTTCGATGTGTGAAAGCATTCGCCTCCCACCTAACACGTGCCATTATCATTATTAAAATATTTGTTCAAGTCCGTAATGCGCAAGATGAAAAGGGTTTGTGAAATCACAACGAAGAATATTCCACTGAGCTGAAATCTTATTCGTACATTAAAAAAAATTGCCATGCCACATTCAAATGCTGAAAAATTAACATATATTTGTATAATTAATTTGGTTTCTCAACATTTTTATCGAAGAATATTTGTATTTTTATACCGGTTGAAAGGTAGACTATATTGTAATATTTTAGTTAAAAACATTTTTATCGAAGAAGATTTGTATTTTTAAACTCGTTGAAAGGTAAATTATATTGTAATCTTCTAGTTAAAAACATTGATGTTTAAATTTATTTTGAAATAATTTATGAAGTTTATTAAAAATTTTGGAAAATATAATATTAAATCAAATATTTTCAAAATTAAAAATAATATTTCTTCTCTATTAATTATAATAAAATTTATAAACTTTTAAATTTAATATAAAAAACAAAAATATATATAAAAATTATAAAATAACGTTATTTATTTATTTAAGACTTCTCTATTCCCAAAACTCAATATATGATAATTCATAGTCAAAAGCACTAACAATAGTAAACCAAGAAAATGACAATTGCTTTAATTATAACAAGGGTGTTACATATTGCACCATGTGTAAGTCACTAACCTATTGTTGCATTATAAATACATAATTTTATGAAATAAAATGTAAAGTATTTAGCTTTATAGCATAATGCAATATTTGGTTTTTATGATTTGGTGCAAACAAATAGAGACCCAATTCTTTGAGCATACCTATGGCTAGCACATGAACATCATATAATTTTAACATATTCTCATTATAACCGATGGATAATTCTCATAGCTAATTTGGGCATATGCTAGAACAAAACCCATGCATAATTAGTAGACAAAAAAGAATGCATGAAATTAATGGTAAAGGTGAAAACCAGGAAAACTAATAACTATTATTTGTATGCAGCGAGAAGCACCAAATTTTTTTTTATCCATTTTGCTGAATAAAACACGCCACACATTGTTTATTTCGATGAATAATTATAAAACCTTTTTTCCATAAAAATTCTAGTAATTTTGCTATATATATCATTTTATAATTATTTTACCTAAATTTTCTCTGTATGATTTATGACACAATATAATTAATTACATTAATTATATATGCTTTGTTTCTATCCATAGCCTATACATGGCTCAAATGTATTCAGATCCCAAGCTGATCATTAAGATATTGATATACTTACAATGATACTACACGAGAATCTCCAACAATGTATGCAAGGCATGACGATATTAGTAGCAGCATAGCCATGAATTTATAAAAGTTACACAACATTTGCCTATGAAGACAAATTAACAATGCATTGAATGTTACCATAGAAAATATAAATGTGTGGGTATGTGTGTGGTTAATCTATTTTCTCCAAATAACAATGACTAAAAAATAGATAATGTTATTTTGTATCATATTGTTTACTAGCCATTGAAAGCATTACCTACTATATCATAAGCAATAAACAACATTGTAGTGACATATGACTAAAGAAAGTACAAATAAAAAAGCATTTCCCAATCATAATCATAGTACTATAACTACATTAAATTGCCACCTATAGAGCTTTTCTAACTTTGTTTACTTTTTTCCATTACCCAAATTTTCTAACTTGGTTTCATAAAATAGATTGTAATTTTCTAAAATAGTGAAACTTATTCTTAAATAATGTCTTAGTCTATTGGTTAGAGGTTTTTAGTGTATTTTTAGTTCTAATTTGCCCACACTTGTTATAATTGCAAGTTTGAATTGTAAATTTTCCACAAGATTTTTTTCATAAATCTATCTACATATGAAATCAATAACATAATTAAAACAACAACAAAAAATCAAAGTTTAACGAAAACAAAAAATTAAAATTTAAAAATGTCGATATTAAATATTAAACATTATACCTCTGAGACTAACAATTATTTTGATTGCTACATACTTTCCTTTTTGTGTTCGTCAAATACTTTATCTTTTCTACCACCTCACTTAATTTAAAATTTTGATTAAATTATTTATATATATATATATATATATATATATATATATATATAATATTATAATCATTAAAATGAAAATCAATTAACAATATCACTCTCTTTATTAATATAAAGAAATATTTAAATAAAAATAATATTATTTTATCTATTTTATTTTATACATATTTAAATAAAAAATAATTTTTATCACAAAATCTCATATTTTTTATTTAATAATCTAATTTATTTTTTTATAATTTTTTAAATGTAATTTTATCATTTTGATAAATAAAAAATTATACACTAGAATTTAATTCTGAAAATTAAATATTAATTTTTTGGAAAGATAACAATTTTAATATATAATTATCCTTTCATTTTTAAGTTTTATTAACTTATCAAATTTAAAATTATTTAGAAAATTATCGTTATTACTTAAAATTATAGAATAAAAATAGATAAAAAGACAAGATTAAACAACAAATTTACATATTACACTTATTTCACTAAAATAAAATATATTGCTAAATTTTTTTTACACAATAATTTGTTAATTAAAGTTTATAAAAATATGATTGTCGTACATCTTTTAGACATTGAGAAGCACCTAAACGTTGAAATCCTACATTCATTTATTAATATAAATGAACACCTTTCACTTAAGGAAATAGCTTTACCGATTAAAATAACCAAATATCTATATTCAAATAGAACTATTCAAATATCCATTGCTTGTTTAATAAACCTTTGCTTACTAAACTAGCCAAATACCCACAACATCGACATCATCATCGGACTAAATTAATATAATTTATATTTAAATATAATGACAATAAACTTAATCAGTTATCGTATTAAATATGTATTCACAGAAATAAGCGTAGCTGTTGAAGTCTTCGTAAAATACATGGAGCAAAAGACAGCTCTGCCATCGGAAGTCTTGGTTCCACCTGGTCGCTTTCTTGTGGAATTTTATAATACAAGAAGCGGGTTTAGGTTTTCTTGTGGAATTTTATAATACAAGAAGCGGGATTAGGTTCTCACATGACAACAACCGGTGAAATCCCCCGAGGTGCTCGGAATGGTATAATTCACGAGGCCCCTTATCCACCACTTATTTCGTTGAACGGTGATGTAGATTGATTAGATTTTTAAATGTAATGACAATAAACTTTATCAGTTATCGTATTAGATATGGATTCACAGAAATAAGCGTAGCTGTTGAAGTCTTCGTAAAATACATGGAGCAAAAGACAGTTCTGCCATCGGAAGTCTTGGTTCCACCTGGTCGCTTTCTTGTGGAATTTTATAATACAAGAAGCGGGTTTAGGTTTTCTTGCGGAATTTTATACAGGACAACAACCAATGAAACGCCCCGAGGTACTCGGAATGATATAATTCACGAGGCTCCTTATCCACCGCTTATTCCGTTGAACGGTGACGTAGAATGATTAGACTTTTAAGGTTTTGGATGGCCCGTAACTTCCGAAAGAGTCCAAGTCATCACCATTGGGCGCCGGCTGAGCAGATCCATGGTAAAAAATGCACATTCAAATGTATTATTTTCATTCAAAATTAAAGGAAAAGAACAATTCTATGTTTGAAGGTCAAGCGTAGGCTCTTGACCTCCTCGAAAAAAAGGGAACACCTACATTTCACGATATCGTGCACACAAGCAAATCACAGAGCTTACATGGTCAAAGGATAAGGGCGGCTGGACTCTTCCGCTTTATCTCTCCTATTGCTCGCTTCCTTAATATCGCCGGCACCGCCGCCGCGAAAAGTTCCACCTACTTCCACTGCTCGCCGGGTATTGCAGAATCTCTCCAATTGCTCGCTTCCTTAAAATCGCCGCCACCGCCGCCGCGAAAAGTTCCACCTACTTGCACTGCTCGCCGGGTAAGCTCTGCAATACTCCTGAATTGCTCCGTTGGTCAAGTGCAGAGACCAGTGTTGGAGAACGACACTTGAGACGATCACGGAAAAGGGGAAGAACATTAATGTGTATATTGTGACATTGTTAGGACATAACCTCTAAGTTTGATTCTTGATCGGTTGAACGAATGTTCTTAATCTTTTTTGCAACTGCTTTGATTAATTCCACCGCAGATCAGCCAAGATTTCTCATGCAGTTAAACATCAATTCATCAATTGTCTCCTTGTGGAATTTTTGGTTTTGCAATTGGCAATTATCTTCGAATTTTAATGGCATTAAATTTGAAATGACTCACTGGCTGCGAAATATTGAAAACAAACAACTGAATCCAGGTCCATCCATGATGTAGCGCGAAATAATGAAAACAAAGAACTGATTCCAGAGCCATCAATGGTCTAGCGGATTACCTATATGAGCGTCGTTTAATTGTGATTTTCTTTTGGGTTTAATACTTTCGGTTAAAAGAATAAAAGGTTAAATCTATTTATATATTTAAAAACATAATAACTATTTTAGAAAGTAAAAATACATGATATTTCTAAAATCATTATAAGAAATAAGATTAAATAAAAAAAATATATATTTTAATAAATAACTTCTTTAATATATTTAACTTCTTTTATATATTTATATGAATAAAATTATTATTAGAAATTTAAAAGATTGTCTATTAACTTGACACACACATTCTATAATCGAATAGTGATTAATTGGGCCATGTGATTCCATTAGTGATTAATTAAGCCATGTGTTGTTCTATCTATATCAACATGGAGTTGACACATGTACTTTTAAAAAATATATATTTTTTAAATTAAAGAAAAATGATTATAATAAAAAGTAAAAGTAAATATACATGTTTAAAAAGTTTTAACAAACAATTGCACTAGATGCTGAAAAGGAAACGCTTGAGGCACTAATGTAGGAAAGAGTAGCATTAATGTTTCCAAAGGATGTAAGTAGAATTTTGGATCTTAATTAAATAGGGAGGTCTCAAAAATTGCATCATTGACATGACAAGAGTATCCACAATATCTTTTTCTTTTTGGCTATTTAGGGTGTTTGCCAATGAATGCATTGCAAATATAATAAAGATCTCTATCCTTGGTAATTATTGACCAGAAGATACTAATTTAATCTTTTTGTTAAACATCCATATGTATTTCCCCTCGTAATACTTGTGTTTGAAGTATTTTAATATACGAAATGGATTTGTGAGCTACTACTTTGCTGGTTTTTTCAAACTATGATATGAAAAACCAAATCAAATTTATGTAACTTTGAATCTCTTAAACTCTGAGAAAGCTAGAATGGATATGCAAGTGTAATAGATTCTTCTCTTGGTTAATTAAATACGTTGCAACACTTCAAAGATTATAATATGTATATGTACTTTCTGTTTGGAAAATGCACTAAAAATGCTAATTAAATATTTTGCAACACTTAAAAAATTATAATATGTATATGTACTTGTTGTTTGGCAAATGCAATAAGAATGCTTGGTTCATATGTTTGATCGCCACATTGCAGGTATTGCTTATATCTTGACAGTAAGTCACTGTAGACTGACATGAGGAATGATGTAGCATATTGTGTATTTGCACCATCTCTGACAAACAACAACCCTCATGTCCAAGTGCAACAGATACAAACACTGTTAAGGAGCTTAATTTTGAAACTCAGAGCATAAGATAAGAGGGAGAAACTTTCAATTACCTAGTGTGATGGAATTTTTGAATAGAGGAGTTTGTGGAGGAACTGAGTAGAGGAACACTTCTATTGGCCTCTGTAAACTTCTAGGTTGGGTTCTCCGGAGAAATATAGCTGCCAGGATTATTAGTTTTATGATGATGTGGTCAGTTGAAGGTCATGTGATCAGACTTAAACTTTTTATCCTTGAACATTTGGTGATTAATATGTTTATGTGGCTATGGACTTAGGCTAGACAGGTGGATTTGAACTCCTGCACATTTGAGATCCCAATTGAACTCATACTCATTGGAAGTACAAAAATTTTGGTGGAGTATGTATTTGGTATAATATGGCAATCCAGTTGCTCTATATAGCCACACCGCTGCCCATGCAAGCTCGTCCTGTAAGTTAGTTAGTAGAGGAATAATAAGAAGACTTCAAGAAGTTACTCACTCTGTAGTTTAAATAAATAATAGTGTGAAGTAAAAAAGGAAGTAAAATTAATAATGTTAAGGAAAGATACATCATAGCCCGAGACAGAGCAATAGAAAGGGCATTCTCCATGATATGTTCCCCGGTACTGGTCAGCGAAACGAAAGAGCTGTACTAAATGACATATTCAATTACATGAGTAACTCTTCTTTACAAAATTTACACAGTCACATACAATAATAGTCACCAAATGAACCATACAGAAATATTGTATTTGTTTGTAAACATATCAATAATATTATCATTGGATTTCCTTACTCGAGATGCTAAATGATGATAATGCACTTCAATATTTTTGGAAAAAATCTTTGGTTTATCTTTGTAAACAAATTAAAATCACTATTGTTGAATTTCTTTATTTGGAATCCCAATCTGTTGAAATTTATCTATTGTAGATGTTGGATATAACCAATCTCAAAGCTTCTATAACAATCTCTCACTCATCACTCACTACGATATATATTCACAATTTCCATAACCTACACACTAAGAAAACACACTCTCAATGAGTTAGGCTACTCAACAAAGAAATTAGCCAATATTAATAGAATATCCTCTGTTGTAGCTACCAAGAATTATGAATGTATACTAATGTAGAATCATTATGGCAAAAGACATAGTGCTCTACAATCTGTGTGGTAGAGATATGCATATCCTTACACAGGCAAAATCCATGGTAAGTTATTCAGAAAAAAATTAGCATGCCTTTTGGCATTAAAGAATAATACTTACTTGGATCGGTGAGTACTACGTGTCCATTATTGTTGAAGTAGAAATTCTAGTAATTGCCTCTATAGTATTGGAGGTACAAATTCATTGCAACAACTACATGTGATACTGGAGTATTGGGGTAATAGCATGGATTTATATTCTACAACACTGAGTAGTCTATTGCCCACGGGGCTTTGGATTGATGGTGAATGGGTGTGTTGTTAAGGCACTCCTTGTGATAGATCACCGGTTCAAATCCCCCGTGGGTACTTAGGTTAGTCTTAACTAGAAAAAAAAAAAAAACACTGAGTAGTCTATTCCAGACTGGGTGTTAAGGTCTTATAATTTATAGTATCTCAAGGTATTTGAGTATTGTATCTTGGGAACCTTATATTGTAAATACTTGTCAATCTGCCTATGATTTCCAAATAAAAGAAAAATAGAATAAAAAATGAAAAGAGGGTATATATAAAAAGAGAAAAGAACAAAAATTTTGAAAAAAGGATAAAAAATAAAACCTCATCACAAGAAAAACAAAAAAAGAAATAATATTGAAAGTGTTGCAATTATAAATGTCAGTACATAGATAGTTTTCTTCATCATTGTTAAATAAATATTGAGTGCAAATTGTTCAAAATGACATAATGACTAACCCTTTGTTTAATGATACAAGTGTAATCATGATTAAACTTGTTTAAATTTCTGCAAATTAGGTTAGAGGATAAATATTTGCAAAATAGTCTAATCTCGGTAAATCAATAGTTACGAAGAAAATGACATCGATTCAACAGTTTAATATGAATCAATAGGAGAAATAAGGGATAAGCTAGATAGTTTTCCTTTATGTATAAAAGAGAACAATGTGGGTATGCTAGTATAAGTGCGCCCTTTAGAAAAAATAAAATGTTAGTTTAGTTAGGGGTATGTAAATTAGTTGTGTTTATAAATATTTTCCTATGCCATTTTATCCTAAGTTAAAGGACGTTGTAAAAAGGAAAAATGTGCATGATAGGATAAAGTTCCTTTATATATATATATATATATATATATATATATATATATATATATATATATATATATATATATATATATATATATATATATATATATCACCTTGCACCTTTATCCTAATTCAAAAAGGGTAAAAGCATAAAGCTCATATGGGCAAATGTGTTTTGTCTTATGGGGTTAATCAATAGTGGTCTTGAAGCATCAGGATTCTCTCCCGCTCATGATCCACGACTTGTATCATTCTTCGATCCCCCCTCTCCATCCTTCCTTTACCATCAGGGGGGTTCGAAAATGATGTTTCCCCATCGAGCCCCATCCCCTATGTGGAAGCTTCTCCTGATTTCTCACCCCCCCAGCTGAAACCACTTACCACTCTCTACCCCCTCCGAAACCACCTTTCCCTCTGATTGCTTTGTCGCATCCCCACCACTTTCCTCTCACCATGTCACCTAGTCATTGTCCACTTAAATGCACTCCCAGCAAAACAATTGTTCAACATTAATTTCATACATCGCAGGTAGTCGTTCGAAATTAATGATCCCACGCCATTTCCAATGGGACTCTCAAAATGTTTAAAAGCTTTTGAAGCCATCACTTTCATCCCTTCCACTATTTATTTTATGTTATTTACACCTTTTGTCAAACGACTATTCTCAGAACATTTCCTCAACCAGAACTAGTTTGAAATTGTCATCATTCAATTCTATTCCCATGATAATTCATTTTAACTTGAGCTAATTCCCTGTAAGCTATTTTTTCAATTCCTCTTGTCTTTCACTAATACATTCATGGCTCCCAAGAGAAAAACTCGAGATAAAACAGTTAATCCCTTGATCCCTCCCTCTATAGATTTAGATCATATCCCTTTAGCCGATAGGGATTATAGGATTAGTGAAACCCATTGTGATTGTGACTTTTTAGAGTTATATTGTTGGTTGTAAGACAAACATGGAGATAAAACTAATGAAATTAGGCTCTGGGAGTCCAATATTTCCCATTACATCTTCCCCTTAACCATCCAGGACCCTGAGATTACCAGAAAATGTCAGGCATATTATGTCCCTTCCCAAAAATCTATCATGGCCCCATCTGGCGACATTCACTTTACAATTATTGCCCAGTCCATTAACCAAATGATGCTAGCATCCTCTGTGGAAAATACTCTTCATTTCTCCTTACAAGCCCTCACCCAACTTTATCAGAAGTTGGATTTCGCTAACAAAACCAACATATTTGAGATATTCTTGCGCGAGAATGCCCAGTTATCTGAGAAGAATCCTCCATACACTTCCCCCATCTTTCTTGATTAAGCCAAACAATCGTATCCATAATTTCCTATATTTTAGGTTATTAATTTGATCAGCGGGTAGATGATCCCATATTAGGTTTCCTCTCAATATTTTCCATAGATAGTAAGCCATCCATTGTGTTCAATTTCAGTCAATTCTTGGCTGACAACATTCATGAGCAATTTCTAAAATTTCCCACAGAGTAAACGTTTAATTACACCTCTATTTTAATCAATATGTTCCTTTACTATGAGGAAGATAAGTTCAATTTTGCGATGTAGAAGCTTGATGATGCAGGAAACCAGCAACTACTAATATTTTGGACATAATCAGTCATGAAATAATAACATGAGTTCTCTTATAAGCAGGATTTTGAGGATTTTGTTCACTGAGCCATGAACATCCTCAACAGTTCCATAAAACCCAAAATTGGTGAAGATATTAAAATAATTTTACATTTAACAGATCAAGCCAAATCTGGGGATTGGTATTTATACCAAAACTACAAAGAGATTAGGGTTTATGGTTGCGAATTGGTAACATATAAACTCCCAAAATACCTCCCAATGAGGACTTTTTACCTGGAGTATATTAGACATATGTTAAATTTTTATGATACTCATTTTGTGGTGGCAAAGAAGAAATCACAGTTCCAAATAAAGACATAGGTGGGCCCATTTGTATGTAATACGAGGACAATAGGTGAAGAAGCAGACAAGATGCTTAAAAAAATGAATTTTAGACTAAGCTTTACATGGTCTTACGACACATGTGGAATTATTTCAAACCTCAAAGTGGAAAATAAAAGTACTCCATGCATCCATACTTCAAGGCATGAAATAGAAAAGTATGCAAATCAGCTGGAATTGACAAAAGAACACCTTACACGAAGATGAAGAACAACTATTTTCTACTTTGATTTCGCAAGCTCCCAGTCCTCGGGAGAAATAAAGAAAAAGCAAGAGGGAGGAGGGATCATCATCAACCAATGGAAGTGAGGTCAAAGAGTTTAGGACCAGTTATAGGAAGAGGAAAGAATTGGCTCGTAGGACATATGTGGACAAAGAGACAGAAGAACGGGTTACCACTGTAATTACATACTCACCACGTGAAGACCACTTGATTCTCTATTACTTGCTTTGGGAAGAGTATATTTATCTAATTTGGAGGAGAACATAACAGAAAGTGATTTCAAGCCCACTACAGAATTTCAAAAAACTAGGAAAGTTGAATTTGAGACAACAAACCTTGCAAATCAATGTGATAAGATTCATGAAGCCTTCAAGCATTGCTATCTATTTTGAAAATCCTTTAATAGAAAAGTGGTTGTTGAAAGATGTAAAGAAGCCCCTAAAGTGTTCAAATTAAGACCACGAGATGATTTAAATGTTCAAGTATTAGTTAAATCATTCCTAGAAAATCTTCAAACCTTATTACTCGATGATTTTCTGATTCCATTTGACATCAATGAGGCTGATCCATTGGTCAAATCTATCAAAATTATAAATGAGATAGATCTAAATTCTAAGAATATAAAATTTTGGATAGTTGATGGTCAACATAGCATTCAAGTAGCGAAAGAAATTTTAACAAATCCTAAATATAATGTATCGATAGAAGAGAAAAAAAATATAAAAAACTTAATGCTAGATTCTTGCATCCCTCAATTGAACCCACTGATGTGATCCACATTTGTTGTCAATTAAATTCTACAAATAAAGTATTCTTCAAAACTCCATTTATTGATTGTGTGCGCTTGGCAAGACATTTCTTAATTGCCAATGACAAATTAAAGAAAAGGAGGATTGGATGTTCTAAGAGGTCTAAAGACAATGTATGTAATTTTAATTATTTTTACATTTGAAATTTTATTATTGTATATATTTTTATTGTAGATAAATGACTAAAGATGATGATATAAGTCATATTTTTTTATATTTATAATGATTTCTCATTAGATTATAACACCATATTTAGTTTCATTTTTACATTGAATTTTTATTAGTTTATATTTATTATTTTATCAGGTTGATGATGAAATGTTATGCTCATTCTTCGACTGTCCAATTACAATTTTTTCTGATAAAAAAATTCTCTTATATCTTGATGAACCTATTTGGGATAAATGGGACACTGTTTTTAACTGTTACCAACTAGGCACATTAAAGTGTTCTCCAAGTCAACCTGATTTTGAGAACTACAAGAGAAATAATCTACATAGTTTGACAATAGCTATGCTTCAGCCCCTCCATGGATTAACCATGGAAGAAATTGCTTCAGTAGCAGATAAGCTATTGGATGGAACAATTTGGTTTTCTATTCCACTTAATCATCCAGAAAATGCCATAAAATTAAAATATTATTGTTCTAAATTGAAAACCAACAGAACAATATTGGATGCAATGGTTACATATTGTCAAAGTCATGATCAAAACTTGAATGAGATGACTCTTACTACATTCAACATTCTTGAGCATTATGAAATTAATGATATCATATTTACTAATTTTTGCAACATGGTGGAGGCATCTACTTATGTCAAAGGAACACGTAATACAAAGATAGAGTCCCTTTCTCAGCAAGCATGTGGAGTCCTTGACAGAACAATAAATGGATCAACAAGTGTTCAATAGGTTTATAACAATTTTGAATTTGGTTGTCATTTTGGGGGCCCTAATCTTTTGTCAACACTTTTGCACTCTTTCCCATGTCATTTTCAACCAGTTTTACATACCGACCTTGTTGATTTGGATAAACTCGCTTTGAGAAAAGAACAATTCCACAAGGGATATTATATTGAATTTTTTCGATTTCTTATATAAAAAATGAGTTGAATGACTTTACTATAGTTCTCTTAGTAGAACTTTGGTTTTGTAATTATTTACGCCAGTCTTTGGAAATTTCCATAAAGAACTCCAAGTTGAACTATAAAATGACTAGTGGCATTTATGAATATAAGTCCCAAAACAATTATAGTTATGATATAGTTCTTACTATACATTTCTGTACTTCACAATTAAAAATTTTAGACGCTATAAAATACTCTCACACATTTGAAGACACATTGGATGAAAAAAAATAGATTATTATTTCTGGATGGATTTAGTGGAAAAACACCAACAATGTAGTGATGCAAAAGTGGTTATTTCTCTTTATGTGGGGAAAAATTTAATCAAGGCTTATTGTACAAATGAAAGAAGAATTTCATGTGTTGTGCAAACAGTGTCACAAAGGACGATCATGTTAAATAATTACAAATCTTTTCAACTATCAAATCCGGGATCCATTAACTTCTTGGAAAATTCAGGTACTACAATTCATTTTTTTTTTCTTATAATACTTTAGATACTATTTTTTCATATTTCTTAATTTTCAAGTATTTACTAAAATGACTAATGATGGAGATTCTAAAATATAGAGTGATGAAAGTGTGAAGGAAGAAAATAATCAACATATTTCTTATGTTGTTGAAAAAAGTATGGAGATGGAAACAAGAGGAGAAGGAGGAGAGGAAGAAGTTATCATACCAGGTACATAATTTTTTTCATTTTTTCTCTTGATAATTTTTCAATTTATTTAATTTCCATATTCATAACATTTTTAGATGACTATTATAGGGAATTATGAGATGAATGAAATTAATCAAGGCAATTACCATGGAACGATGGAGATAGAAATGGGTATTAATAATTGTAACTCTATCTTTTTTCATTTTATTATTATTCTAAATTGTTGTTTTTATTATTGTGGTTCATATCATTTCATATGTTGATTATAGTTGGAAATAAAGAGAATGAATATAATGACCAAGGGACTATCCCACAAAACTATAATCAAGACCAAAATATTATTATGGATGATTATAGATGATTCTTTTTTTGTATAGTTGTTTAATGAATTTTGTTCATTGTCACAATTTATAACATTTTTTTATGTTTGTCATAGTGACAAGCAAGGAGAACCAAGACATTGATCAAATGAAATTTAAAAAAAAACTTTAATCGAGAACAAAATATAGCATCAGGTACTTACAATTTGTCCACTTGTTTTCCTTGTTATTTAATGATTCTATTCATTTTCACAATTCAAAATATTTTATATGTTTAATTTGGAGACAAATAAAGGTAACCAAGATGATGATGAGGTGCAACGTTACAAATATGAAGATAATGTCATATCAAATACTTATAACTTGTCTTCTTCTTTATCTTATTATTCTTCAAACTCTAATTCTTGTAACTACCATAACGTTGTATATTTTTATTATAGGAACAAATAAAAAGGATAAAATTAACAATCAAAATAATGTTAAAAGTGTGTGTGTCTGTGTTTCTTTTTAAAGGTTTCATTACTAATGTTTTTCTTGGTATTGCTATTTCATTCAAGGTTTCATAAAAGGTACAATTAGTATTTTATTGAAGGTTTAATATGTTTACTCTAGGTCCTATCAAGATGATAAAAGAAATTATTGTCTCATCTATAAATAGTGCAAAAAATACTCATGGTAAGTTTATCAATTCAACAATTTTTTAGTAATTTTTGTAATATGAATAAAATGGTTTGACTATATTATTTTCCATTGTGTTGTAGCATAAATAACTTAAAAGAAACTAGTTATTTGTGAACTAAAGGACATTTTTTTTCATAGCATCGATGATGAAGCAACAAAAAAGGGGCATATTGAGAAAATGGGAGCTAATGTTGATTACACAATAGAGAAAAATATATTTTGGATTCATCCACATGCAAAATCATGTCTTGAAATGTGTTTCAAAAATGAACCTCTTGACATTGCAAGTTGGACAACACCTTTGAAACACAACACAACAAGATTTCTAAAAATGTTGGTTTTAGAAACATTACAAGATAAAATTGTGTTTAAGTGGACTACTTTAGACTGTGAACCACAAAAGGGACATAAGGTCATTGAAAATACAATGAAAGTTATACACACTAAGTCATTGAAAAATATGTGGGAAATGCATACCCAATATGGTGCAACCAATACTATCATAGTTGATTGTTTAATTGAGAGAGTGAAAGAGAATCCAAAAGAAAATGCGATTCTTGCCCCTCCATTCATTGGAGCAAATCAAGGGGATGGATGGTTGATCAATGAGCTATGGGGAATATTGCATAAACTCAACAAGGCTACATACGTGCGAGCTATTTTGAAGGATGTTCAATTACATTTAGAAGTACCTTAAGATTACAGATGTCTGTATCATGCTATTATATGTAAGACATCATGAATTATTACTTCTACTTCACAAAAGTAATAAAATAATTGTTGATTTGGTTTGTCATTTCTCAAAATAAAATATTTTTATTTTCTTTAATTTTGGCGAGATGAATGGTCATTTAATGTTTTCATATCAAAATTTCTGATGCTATATTTTTTTTTTACAATGGATTACATTGTATGTAAAATTAATAGATAACTGGTCTATTTTTTAATTAGATCATTACAATTATTGGCTTTAAATGTGGTTTAAGTTATCGTTATACCTCTTAAGAATTAATAATGTAAAGGATGACCCATTGCATTCTTATAACCCTTTTTATTCCATATAAGTTGAAAAGCTATATTAAGTTGTGGGTAGCACCAACAATAAACATACAATTTGTACTAAAATAAGCACCAAAAAGAAACTAACGTAGAAGCTCTATAAATTAACATATAATTAATTAGGTTTGAAACTTGAAAATTGAATTATATTGTATGTGAAAATTAATATATAATTAGGTTGTTTACTTGCACTAGACCATTGTAATTATATTTTTCAATTGCAATTAAATAAATCATTATAAGACTTAAAATCAATGATTTAAATTTTAGGTCAATGCATTCTTATAAGACTTTTATTCCATACAAATTAAATAAATGTATTAGGTTGTATTTATAAAGTAAACATATTATTTGTTTATTCATTTTAATAGGGCAATTGTATTTGTATTTTGTGATATATTGAACTCATTGTAAAATTATCTTTGCATACAAATGGAAATAATTCATAATAAATATTAACATAATTTTTAAAATGATAATTTTTTATGTCTTTAACCAATGAAGTGTTGAAGTGGAGTTATGTTAATATCATGCATGTGGTTGCAGTGCAGATGCAGATGCAGATGGGAATTAATACAAGTTAAAATATCTTGTTGATATTTGAAATTGAAGGAGTATTCTTCCAATCATACACCAAAGATGAGCAAAATTTTCATATATAAAGAGAACCAGATTGGCAGTTTGGTGATAGGTCCTATTTTTTAAGGCCTTTTCAGTCAAAAGTATTAAAATATTTCTTAAGGTATTATGATGTTACAATATGGACATTAAATGTCACTAAAAAGTACATCCGAAAAGTACTTTAAAAATAAAATATTGATATAGAGGACTTTAAATTTGCATTGGATAGGTCTCATTGTCATTTGCAAACGAAATTGGAAGCAGGGAGAATGAGACAATTTTATGAGAAAAAGTTGAATGATGTGTGGTCCCAATATGGATATAATTATGAATAATCAAATGTATTGCTAATAGATACAGAAAAGCATACTTCTCAATTTGTCAGATATTGATCAAACCACATCTTGATAAAAACATATACAGGAAAAGTGAAAGATACGTGGCTTATGCAAGTTTTATTCCCCTTTCTTAAGACACTTCATTGTATCAAGCAACCAATACTATTATAGTTGATTGTTTAATTCAGAAAGTGAAAGAGAATCCAAAAGAAAATGTGATTCTTACCCCTCCATTCATTGGAGCAAATCAAGGGGATAGATTGTTGATCAATGAACTATGGGTAATATTGCATAAACTCAACAAGGCTATAGATGTGCGAGCTATTTTGAAGGACGTTCAATTACATTTAGAAGTACCTTAAGATTACAAATGTCTCTATCATGCTATTATATGTATGACATCATGAATTATTACTTTTATTTCACAACATTAATAAAAGAATTGTTGATTTGGTTTGTCATTACTAAAAATAATATATTTTTATTTTCTTTATTTTTGGTGAGATGAATGGTCATTTAATGTTTTCATATCAAAATTTCTAATGCTATATTTTTTTTTTACAATGGATTAAATTGTATGTAAAATTAATAGATAACTGGTCTATTTGCTTTAATTAGATCATTACAATTATTGGCTTTAAATGTGGTTTAAGTTATCGTTATACCTCTTAAGAATTAATAATGTAAAGGATGACCCATTGCATTTTTATAACCCTTTTTATTCCATATAAGTTGAAAAGCTATATTAAGTTGTAGGTAGCACCAACAGTAAACATACAATTTGTACTAAAAGAAGCACCAAAAAAAACTAAGATAGAAACTATATAAATTAACATATAATTAATTAGGTTTGAAATTAAAAAATTGTAATATATTGTATGTGAAAATTAATATATAATTAGTTTCTTTACTTGCACTAGACCATTGTAATTATATTTTTCAATTCCAATCATTATAAGTCTTAAAATCAATGATTTAAATTTTGGGTCAATGCATTCTTATAAGACTTTTTTTCCATACAAATTAAATAAATGTATTAGGTTGTATGTATAAAGTAAACATATTATTTGTTTATTCATTTTAATAGGGAAATTGTATTTGTATTTTGTGATACATTGAACTCATTGTAAAATTACCTTTGCATACAAATGGAAATAATTCATAATAAATATTATCATCATTTTTAAAATGATAAGATTTTATGTCCTAAAAAAATGAAGTGTTGAAGTGGAGATATGTTAATATCATGCATGTGGTTGCAGCGCAGATGCAGATGGGAATTACTACAAGCCAAAAGATCTTGTTGATATTTGAAATGGAAGGATTATTATTCCAATCATACACCAAAGATGAAGAAAATTTTCATATTCAAAGAGAACTAGATTGGCAGTTTGGTGATAGGTACTATTTTTTAAGGCGTTTTCAGTCAGAAGTATTAAAATATTGCTTAAGGTATTATGATGTTGCAATATGGACATTAAATTTCACTAACAAGTACATCCAAAAAGTACTTTAAAAATCAAATATTGATATAGAGGACTTTAAATTTGCATGGGACAAATCTCATTGTCATTCGCAAATGAAATTGGAAGCAGGGAGAATGAGACAATTTTATGAGAAAAAGTTGATTGATGTGTGGTCCCAATATGGATATAATTATGAATAATGAAATGTATTGATAATAGATACAGAAAAACTTACTTCTCAATTCATCGGATATCGATCAAATCACATCTTGATAAAATCATATACAGGAAAAGAGAAAGATACGCGACTTATGCAAGTTTTATTCCCCTTTCTTAAGACACTTCATTGTATCAAGCAACCGATACTATTATAGTTGATTGTTTAATTGAGAGAGTGAAAGAGAATCCAAAAGAAAATGTGATTCTTGCCCCTCCATTCATTAGAGAAAATCAAGAGGATAGATGGTTGATCAATGAGCTATGGGGAATATTGCATAAACTTAACAAGGCTACAAATGTGTGAGCTATTTTGAAGAATGTTCAATTACATTTAGAAGTACCTTAAGATTACAGATGTCTGTATCATGCTATTATATGTATGACATCATGAATTATTACTTCTATTTAATAACAGTAATAAAATAGTTGTTGATTTGGTTTGTCATTGCTAAAAATAAAATATTTTTATTTTCTTTAATTTTGGCGAGATGAATGGTCATTTAATGTTTTCATATCAAAATTTTTGATGCTATATTTTTTTTTACAATGGATTATATTGTATGTAAAATTAATAGATAACTGGTCTATTTTTTAATTAGATCATTACAATTATTGGCTTTAAATGTGGTTTAAGTTATCGTTATACCTCTTAAGAATTAATAATGTAAAGGATGACCCATTGCATTCTTATAACCCTTTTTATTCTATATAAGTTGAAAAGCTATATTAAGTTGTAGGTAGAACCAACAATAAACATACAATTTGTACTTAAAGAAGAACCAAAGAAACTAAGGTAGAAACTCTATAAATTAACATATAATTAATTAGGTTTGAAATTTAAAAATTGAATTATATTGTATGTGAAAATTAATATATAATTAATTTGTTTACTTGCACTAGACCATCGTAATTATATTTTTCAATTGCAACTAAATAAATCATTATAAGTCTTAAAATCAATGATTTAAATTTTGGGTCAATGCATTCTTATAAGAATTTTATTCCATACAAATTAAATAAATGTATTATGTTGTATGTATAAAGTAAACATATTATTTGTTTATTCATTTTAATGGGGCAATTGTGTTTGTGTTTTGTGCTACATTGAACTCATTGTAAAATCACCTTTTCATACAAATGGAAATAGTTCATAATAAATATTAATATCATTTTTAAAATGATAGGTTTTTATGTCCTTAAGCAATGAAGTGTTGAAGTGGAGATATGTTAATATCATGCATGTGGTTCCAATGCAGATGGAGATGGGAATTACTACAAGTCAAAATATCTTGTTAATATTTGAAATGGAAGGAGTATTATTCCAATCATACACCAAATATGAACAAAATTTTCATATTCAAAGAGAACCAGATTGGCAGTTTGGGGATAGGAACTACTTTTAAAAGCCTTTTCAGTCATAAGTACTAAAATATTGCTTAAGTTATTATGATGTCACAACATGGACATGAAATGTCACTGACAAGTACATCTGAAAAGTACTTGAAAAACCAATATTGATATAGATGACTTTAAAATTGAATGGGACAAGTCTCATTGTCATTTCCAAACGAAATTGGAAGCAGGGAGAACGACACAATTTTATGAGAAAATGTTGATTGACATGTTGTCCCAATATGGATATAATTATGAATAATCACATGTATTGCTAATAGATACAGCAAAGCATACTTCTCAATTCATCGCATATCCATCAAACCACATCTTGATAAAATCATATACAGGAAAAGACAAAGATACGTGGCTTATGCAATTTTTATTCCCCTTTCTTAAGACACTTCATTGTATCAAGCAAAAGCATGAGTACATTCGAATGTTCAATAGAACATGTACTTCATTTTAGTTCATGGGGATAATTTCTTTTATAAATTTGTTGAAAACTACATTCCAATTTTTCAATACATTTTGGACATAGTTTTTGTTGAATGAATTTGTATGATTTTATATTTTATGAAATATATGGGAATTTCCAATTATATTAATATCTGTATTTCTTATTATTTATAAATGTTTTTGCAATGACTTTGTTGTATCAATTTTTTTTCTAATATGTGTGTGTGCGCACACATGTGTTGTTAAATGAATTGTTTGCCATTCAAATTAACTTACATGAACCATCGAGTCATGTTATTTTTAATGAATTATGTTTAGTTATATGTATTAATAATCATATATAAATGTAAAATATAAGTTGTGAAATAGAACTCCTTGCAAACAAATGTGTTATTCTTACTAAAGAAATTATAATAATTTACTTGACAAATGTTATGTGCATTATTCATTGTTCACATTGCATTATTCACTATTAAGGCTAATGAGAAATGTGTCATAGGTAAATGATTTGATCTTTTTGAAGCATAGGATATGTGATTTTTCAATCGATAGTTTTCATAAATTTATATGTTTAAATCAATTAATGGTTGTAACTGCAATCATATCTTATTGAAAATCAACAAGGCACAAAGTCAATTATTCATTGCTTACATATAAAATGCACTAATATGAGTGCATAAATGTGATATGTAATTTTTGAGATAAAAATATATTGTAAATAATTTTTCATTTCTTAAAAAAACATATATGTGATGATAATGATTGATAAGTGGATTATCAAGGTTCGATTAGATACTATCATGGATGAATTATGTCATTGAATGTTTTGAATCATAAGGCATCTAATTTCATTATTTAAAGTCATTTTTTTGTAAATTTGTATTTTAAATCAAATGAAATCATATCACTTGAGCTATAATTATATTATTGACTTGTACTTAGTTAGGTCCATTGATATGAGTGTATAAATGTGATTTATAATAGCCATATACTACAATTGTTTTTTTCGAAAAATAAGTCTTTTAATTTATTGATAATAAGTATTAAGTGGACTATTTAGGCTAAGGGCGATGGCTCATAAGTGAATACTACTCGTTAAATTGTAGGGCATTCAATTTTTAACCCATATGTTTTTTCCTTCATATATTCTTGAATCAACTATTTGTATATGCAATCATCTCATCTCATTTAATTTATTAAGGAATGAATTTATTGACTTTTATTTGTCTATCACATAATTTATTAAGATTGTATTAAACTCATATTGTATTGTTTTGAAACAAAACTCTATGAAAAACAAAATTCTCTACTTAATAAACTTGGAATAATTAATTAACAATGTGTTAAGTGGACCATCTGGACTCATTAAAGAGATGGGTAAAAAATAGTTGTATTTAAACTTTTTGCATCATAAGACATTAATTTTCCAATCCATATTAGCATTTTGTCATTTTCAATTCTTAAATAGTTTATTTGTGGTTTAAATAATTTCATAGAGACCAATATGACTTGATGAATTCTATTTGGCTATATGCATTGATAGAAGTTCATAAAGGTGATTTATTTTTTAAATGTAACTCTTAATGTATATATATATATATATATATATATATATATATATATATATATATATATATATATATCTTACAAAACAAATTATAATTAATTGATAATGAGCTTTAAGTGGTCTATATAAAGCCATTTATCGACTTTTATTTTCATACCATGACGTTTAATCTAAGTGTGTAAATGTGGCACTTGTTTTTTTAAAATAAAATTCCATGTAATATGGAATGTTTTTCCTAACAACACATGGAATAATTAATTGGTAATGAATGTTAAGTAGATTGTTAAAGTTATTTCAAGGTACGGGTCATAAATAAATGTATTTAAACTTTATGCAACATATGGCATTTGATTTTCCCACCTTTATTAACATATGGTAAATTTAAATTCTTAAATAAATTATTTGTAATCGAAATAATCTCATAGAAACCAACAAGACAAGTATGTATTAAATTATATTTAGAATGTATGTATGTATAGATGAAATTTATTTTTGAAATAAAGATCTCAATGCAAGTAAAATTACATTTTTTAAAAAATTAATAATTTAAAATCAATTATTTATGAGTTCTAACTAGTTATTTGATTTTGAATTGACAACTTTTTCTAACGATGCATTATCAAATCAATTATTCCTATATGTAATCATTTCATATAAGTCAATAAGTGAAGAAAGCATTAATTTATTTTTATTTAACTATCATGTGGTTTAATATGAATGTATAAATGTGAAATTGTTATTTCTAGAATAAAAAACCATGTAAAGAAAATGAATTTTCTATTAAAACATGGATTAATGAAATCATCATGAGCATTAAGTAGACTATTTCAGCTCATTCAAGAGATGAGCCATAAATGGATGCCTTTAAAATTTTTACACCATATGACATGCTTTTCCCATCAATATTAACATTTTGTAAATTTCAATTCTTAAATAAACTATTTGTACTTAAAATAATCTCATAGAATCCAACAAGACTCAGAAGTTATTTATTGAATTTCATTTAGTTATATGTATTCATATAATTTTATAAATATAATTTATTTTTTAAATAAAGCTATTAGTGTAAGTAAAGATATATCTTATACAAAACTATTTAGAATTAATTGATAATCAACTTTGAGTGGTTTATTCAAACTACATGAAAAATCAAGTGTCGTAGATGAATGCCTTTTTATACATCTTTAATCTTCAAAATCAATATCTTAATGATAATTTATTTGTATTTACATTAACTATTTAATAATTAAAAAACATGGTGACTTACATAAATTTCAACTAAAATACATGAGTTATGTTTCACATTTATTTCTTCCCCATTAAAAATGCTTATCATTTTCTCTTCTTAGTGAAAGTAATGGTCAATCATGGTTTTCCATACAATTGGTTGACACCAAATTTAGATCGAGACTATTATTGGTTTTGACAATGTTGACAAGGAGAGATCAATATCCACACTACCATCAAATGTGCTAATATTTGAAAACCCTTACCTCCACTACTTACAAGAAGTCACCACTAAAGTTTCTTGTTTACTTCAATTTGTGACACTATCCATCATAATGGAATGACTTGAATACCCATTTAAGAACTCTCATTTGATGTACTTGGATTCTAGTGGAGATAGATCAATGGTGCCTAACCTTCTTGAAGTACCTAGATCAACAATGTATAACTTTTATAGTGGATGCCTGCATGCTATGAAGATGAATTATGACCCCCTCATTAGTGCTTCTGATGGGGCCAGCCCACGTGGTCCCGACGTCTAAACGCTGATGTGTTATGTACTCACAATATGTATAACAATGCAATTGATTTTGGATATAAATATCGTTTGATTTTTAATCTTATGGGGTTATGGTATGTGCACTTTGATTGCCTGTCTATTGGACAGTTGTCCCTCCTCGGGATTTTGCAAAACCCACCTTGGTTTGGGGTTTTACACCATTCGCGCTCCTTTGGTTTTCATTGTTCCTCCGGTCTTTGGCTCTGCGAGCTCCTAGCGATTCCTTGCGACTTCTGTATTTTCCGTTGTGAGTTTGTGAGTTCTGTCTGCCTGGTCGACGGAGTGATGTGCTCCTGGTTGCGGTCGTGGTCTCAATCGTTCTAAGTCTCGGCCTGTATGCTATTGTTTGCTCAGCGAAACCCTGGTAAGGTTTGCGTTATGGGATTTGTTTGCATGTATATTCTCTGTCACTGTGGGTATATATTCGGCCTTAATGTCTGCCTCTGTGTGTTTTGGTCAATTTCTGCCCGTATCTCACAAGGGTTTACAGCTAGTCGAGAGCTGTAAGGTTCATGGTGACGTTCGCTTCAGCTCTGGTTCGTTGGCTCCCAAATTTGACAGGTTATGGTGGCATGCTCTGTTCGTTCCTCTGTCAACTTAACCTGGTAAGTTTCCGTTCTATGCTAGACTTTTCTTTAGCTGTTTTTTCTGAGTCTAATGGCCTAGCTCCTCTGTGAGCAGGGGGTTCGTCTGGTTGAGAAAATACAGCTATGGCTTGCCTGTCAGGTAATGGCACTCGTTTATCTTATTCAATATCTTTGTCCCAGTTCTCTGTTTTTGTTTTTCTGTGGTTGGAACCTAACCCTTCTTCTGTTTGCCTTTGTGCAGGTGGAGCCGTTCGTTGGTTTGGATGCCTGGACTTCCGGCTGCCCCGAACAGTATACGGGTAGAATCGTTCTGTTGTTGTAGCTTTGCTTGGCTGGGTTTTCTGACTTGTAGGGTCTGTTTGTTTTTCGTTGGCCTTGTGCTGCTGTCTGTTGTTGGTTCCTTAGCTATTAGGCTTGGTGGTAGCGTCAAGAAATGAGTTCAGACTCTATGATGGTGGCTTTTGTTTGTAGTCGTGTCAATTCCCACGTCTGCAAACTGGGTTGGTCTTGTAATTGTTTTAAACAGAGAATGTGAATGTTTATATGGACTTTGGATGACTATATTATAACCCTGTGAATTTATGTGGAAATAAATTTTGAACCGCTCTCGTGGTTTGTTTACATACCTGTTATAATTGTATATGCCTGAACGCTATGATTGTGTGGCCTGTACTGGTCGTTGTGGCTCTTCGTTCGATTTAGTTGTCTTTTCGTTCTGGTTCAGAATCTGTAGTGGTAATTTAACAATGTTCACACCATAAAAGAATTGCACAGCATTAAGTTATACAGTATTTGAGGACGCTCGTAGGAATTGTATGTGCACTGAAAAAAATGAATATATTCTTTACTGGTAATTTCTTTTTCACAGTCGAACCCGTATTGGGCTTGTTTTCCTCCTTTTGTACCACTGTTCTCAAACAGTTGGATAACTGTTGTTAGTTTTTTTGTTGTCGGTTATAGTAGTTATTTCATATTTGAAACTTCTTCATAACTAGCACATTTTCCTTTACATGTATTTACAACAGTAATATAATTGTTCGGAAACGAATGATTCTAACTAATTACTACTGTTCCTAATTAGAAGTCATTACATTATTCTTAGGCATTTTAAACAGAAAAGTAAAATAAAAACAACAAATAAAAATAAAGACAGACATGCTGTCCGTCCAGTGAGTTGTGTTCTCTGTCCTTCTCAGAAACCATGTCAACCTTCCTTCCTTCGTTGCACTGTTAGCCAGATGCTACTGCATCAGGCTCCCGGGGTAAAAGAAATTCATGGCTCCGTTCCATGAGTTCCTCCACCGAATAACCATCCTTCTATATCGGCGCCGCGTCAAGCCATGAGCTGTCCTACATTGGACGCTCTCTCCACTTGATGAGGTAACATAGATATTCTTTCCATGTGTCTTCTTGGCTACCTGGGTGCTGAGGATCCCTTCAATCTCATGGGACTGGGCCGAAGGTAATTATTTCTTCCAAGAACTGTCTCCAAGTTGGGTGTCCCGTTTTGATTGTACCATACTATCATCCTTTGCTTGGGCATTATATGGGAACAGATCCGCCACGTTGAAAATAGGTGATATGCCTATGTCAGGTGGCAGCTGAATCTCGTAAGCATTGGCTGAAAATTTACGTAGGATTTTGCATGGACCAATTTTCTTATATTTTAGTTTATTATACATGCCCTTAGGAAACCGTTCCCGGTGCAGGTGTGCAAGGACCTCATCCCCAACATTAAAATGCACCTCTCGTCGCTTTGAATCTGCTTGCTACTTGTATTTCTGTACGCTGTCCTGCAACGTTATTTTGACTTTTTCATGAAGTTCTCTCATTGCTTCTGCAAAGTCCTCCCCATCCGCGCTTCTCCGTTCCAACATTCCCAAATCTCGCAGTTCATGTATTCCCCGAGGATGCATGCCATACAAGATCTGAAATGGGTTGTGTCCGGTGCTACGATTGGGCGAATCGTTATAAGCGAATTCTGCCTGGGCGAGGGCTCGATCCCATAACCGCGAATTTTCTCCAGTTAAACTCCGTAATAAGTTCCCCAAGCTTCTGTTCACCACTTCCGTTTGTCCATCAGTCTGCGGATGATACACAGAGCTGAAATTCAGTTGCGTGCCCAACTTTTTCCACAGGGTGTGCCAAAAGTGTCCTGTGAATTTTACATCTCTGTCTGAAATGATAGTTCTGGGTAGGCCATGTAATCTAACAATCTCTGTGAAAAACAAGTGTGCCACTTACGTGGCGTCACTAGTTTTCCGGCAAGGAATAAAATGAGCCATTTTTGAAAATCTATCTACCACCACCACTACTGAATCATACCCCTGTTGTGTTCTAGGCAGTCCGTGAACAAATTCAATGCTAACCGAGTCCCATGGCCTGCTTGGAACAGGTAGTGGTGTGTAAAGTCTAGTATTCTTACTGTGTCCTTTTGACAGTTGGCAGGCTTTACACCTGTTTACATATCTCTGTACATCCCTGCTCATTTTAGGCCAATAATAAAAATGTCCAAGTTTCTCCAAAGTTTTGTTGATGCCAAAATGTCCCGCTAATACGCCACTATGCTTTTCCCGTACAATATTCTCCCTCATTGAACAGTTCGGGATACATAACTGCCTACCTCTGAACAATAATCCTTCCTGTAAATTATAGTCCAACCATGGGCTTGTATTCCTCAATACGGGATTTTGGCAGGCTTCAAAAGCTTTCTTGAAATCCGTGTCAGTTTGGTACAAATCTTTCAAATGTTCGAATCCCAGTACTTGTATGCTACTCTCCTGTAAGAGCAAGGCTCTTCTGCTCAAGGCATCTGCCACTTTGTTGGCTTGTCCACTTATGTGTTTTAACACGAAAGTGAAACTCTGCAAGTATTCTACCCACTTGGTGTGCTTATGGTTTAACTTGTGCTGCTACATTACATATTGTAATGCTGAATTATCAGAAAACAAAACGAACTCATTGCCCAGCAGGTAGTGCCTCCAATGTTTTAAAGCTTGGACCACTGCATAAAATTCCTTGTCATACGAGGAATATTTCTGTCGGCTTTCATTTAGTTTTTCACTAAAAAATGCCACTGGTCTGTCTTCTTGACTGAGCACAGCGCCAATAGCTATTCCACTTGCGTCACACCGAACTTGAAAAAGTTTATTGAAATCGGGCAGCCTTAAGATTGGCCTCTCCGTGATCTTCCGCTTCAAAAGCTGAAAACTGTCTTCTGCCATCTTGGTCCAACAAAAAGGCTGACTGGCCTTTTTTATGGTCTCTAACATTGGTGCGTAGATTTCACTAAAATTCCTAATAAATTTTCGATAAAAACTTGTGAATCCGTGGAAACTACGTACCTCAAATAAGCTCTTCGGTGACGGCCAACTTATAATTGTAGCAATCTTCTCGGGGTCCATTTGAAATTCATTTTCTGCAACTACAAACCCCAAATAGACCAGCTCCTTCTGCAGGAAAGTGCATTTCTTTAAGTTTATCAGCAGTTTGTTCTGCTGTAACTTCTCTAACACCCTTCGAACATGTTGAAGATGTTCCCCTTTCGTTCTGCTGAAAATTAGGATATCATCAAGATAAACTATCATGAACTTGCCAATAAATTCCTTTAACATCTCATTCATCAATCTCATAAAGGTACTAGGAGCGTTGCTTAACCCAAATGGCATGACCAGCCATTCGTACAGCCCTTCATTAGTCTTGAAAGCTGTTTTCCACTCATCTCCTTCCCTAATTCTGATCTGATGATAACCACTCTTCAGATCAATCTTTGTAAAATAAGTTGCTCCGCTAAGACAATCCATCATGTCGTCCATCCTGGGTAAGGGAAATCTATATCGAATAGTAATTTTGTTAATAGCCTGCGAATCTGTACACATTCGCCATTCTCCACCCTTCTTAGGTGCAAGTACTATTGGTACCGCACAAGGGCTCAAACTTTCTCTCATCAGTCCCTTATCCAGCAACTCCTGCACTTGTTTACGAATTTCTTCATTGTCCTTCAGACTCATCCTATACACTGTCTTGTTCGGCAAGCTTGCTCCAGGTATAAAATCAATATGATGGCTAATACACCTCTTGGGAGGAAACTTATCTGGAAGATCGTCAACTACAATGTCTTGGAATTCTTTCAACAACTCCTGAATTTCTACAGGCAGTTCTGATTTTTCTGTGTTTAGCAACATCGGTTTTGTCCTCCTTACAATCGCATAATTGACCTCATTTTCCTCAATCTGCTTCACAAACTGTTTTCCTCCAATTAACAATGTTTTTGTTCCACTCGGTTCTGCTGCATCCTCCTATTTGATCGGTACAAGCGTATGTTTGATCCCGTCTTTCACAAATTTATAACAATTTGTCTTCCCATCATGTGTCACCTTCTGATCAAACTGCCACAGTCTCCCAAGTAGTATATGGCACACGTCCATTGGCATAATATCACAGACCACCGTTTCTTGATATTTGCCAATGTGAAATTCTACCTCGCACTGTTCATCAACTAGTAGTTGGTGGCCTTTCTGTAGCCATGACACCTTGTAAGGCGTGGGGTGTTTAAGCCGCTTCAAGCCCAACTTTTCCACCATTTCGGTGGCAACCAAATTTTCTGTGCTCCCGCTGTCTATAATCAATTTACAACACTTCTCATGTGATTTGAAAACTGTTCGAAACAATGCCTTTCACTAGGTCTGTTCAGCCATCTCTTTGGCTGGCTTCAACAACACTTTGTTCAAAATTAGAGCTTCCCCCATTTCCACCACGTTTTCTATCTCCCGGGTTTGTGATTCAACTTCCTCAGGCTGCGCAACAAATGCTCCCCTCTGGCCAGCGTGCTCAGCTTTCGGGCATTCGAAGGATCTGTGCCCCCACTTATGGCACCTTTAGCACTGGACATTAGTCCCCCTTCCGCGAGCATTTCCTCTTCCCCGTTGATATGGCCGACCTCCTCTAGTGCTATCTCCCTTCTCTGCTCTCGCTGAAGCTCTGGAATTGCTGCCTTCTTCGTTGTTTGTGGCAGTTCTCCCTCTGCCGTAGGACTGTCCTCGTCCTCTGCCATTTCCTCTCCCTCTCCTGTTGTTCTGCTTCCTGTTGATTTTCTCTTCAGCCTTTACAGCACTCTGAAAGGCTTCTTCAATATTTCGGGGAGAGAGAATACTGATCTCGTCCAATATTTCCAACCTCAAGCCATTTACATACCTCACTGTTTTTCTGGAGTATCATCTGTATAACCAGCAAGTAAATTTACACGGTAAAACTCTTCTGTGTACTCCTTTACAGTCATACCTTTCTGCCTTAAATTTTGCACTCGTCGATAAAGCTCAACCTGGTAGTCTTTAGGCAAAAATCTGCCCTTCAGTTTTGCCACCATCCTTGGCCACTTTCTTATTGATAACCTGCTCATTCGTCTCTTGTCCGCTTGGACACTATCCCACCATAAGGAAGCGTGCCCTTTTAATTTAGTTGCAGCAAATCTAACTCTTTTGTCCTCACTGATTTCCTCATTTTCAAAATACTTGTCTAATTCACTTACCCAATCCAGCAAGACATCTGCGGACAAACTGCCATCATAGTTAGGGATCTCCAATTTGGGTTTGCTGCTGGCTAACAGTACCGATCGCAACAGTCTTAACTCTGGGGCTTCTTCCTCTGACCCATCTGTAACAGTTGCTGCCTCATCTTCACTATCATCCCCAAGTTCTGGGTCTCTTCACCTACCTACCTCTACTGCGTCCAAGCGAGCTGTAAGGATTCTCAACTATTCTCTCAAACCTTCATCTGCTACTCTGCGTGCACCTCTCCCACGTCCTCATCTTTGTACTTCCATCTTCCTCTACTTCCTCAAAATGCTGCTCTGATACCACTTGATGGGGCCAGCCCACGTGGTCCCGCCGTCTAAACGCTGATGTGTTATGTACTCACAATATGTATAACAATGCAATTGATTTTGGATATAAATGTCGTTTGATTTTTAATCTGCTTGGGTTACGGTATGTGTACCTTGATTGTCTGTCTATTGGACAACTGTCCCTCCTCGGGATTTTGCAAAACCCGCCTTGGTTTGGGGTTTTACACCGTTCGCGCTCCTTTGGTTTTCATTGTTCCTCCGGTCTTTGGCTCTGCGAGCTCCTGGCGATTCCTTGCGACTTCTGTATTTTCCGTTGTGAGTTTGTGAGTTCTGTCTGCCTGGTCGACGGAGTGATGTGCTCCTGGTTGCGGTCGTGGTCTCAATCGTTCTAAGTCTCGGCCTGTATGCTATTGTTTGCTCAGCGAAACCCTGGTAAGGTTTGCGTTATGGGATTTGTTTGCATGTATATTCTCTGTCACTGTGGGTATACATTCGGCCTCAATGTCTGCCTTTATGTGTTTTGGTCAAGTTCTACCCATATCTCACAAGGCTTTACAGCTAGTCGAGAGCTGTAAGGTTCATGGTGACGTTCACTTCAGCTCTGGTTCGTTGGCTCCCAAATTCGACAGGTTATGGTGGCATGCTCTGTTCGTTCCTCCGTCAACTTAACCTGGTAAGTTTCCGTTCTATGCTAGACTTTTCTTTAGCTGTTTTTTCTGAGTCTAATGGCCTGGCTCCTCTGTGAGCAGGGGGTTCATCTGGTCGAGAAAATATAGCTATGGTTTGTCTGTCAGGTAACAACACTCGTTTATCTAATTCATTATCTTCATCCCAGTTCTCTGTTTTTATTTTTCCGTTGTTGGAACCTAACCCTTGTCCTGTTTGCCTTTGTACACGTGGAGTCGTTCGTTGATTTGGATGCCTGGACTTCCGGCTACCCCGAATAGTATACGGGTAGAATCGTTCTGTTGTTGTAGCTTTGCTTGGCTGGGTTTTCCGACTTGTAGGGTCTGTTTGTTTTTCGTTGGCCTTGTGCCGCTGTCTGTTGTTGGTTCCTTAGCTATTAGGCTTGGTGGTAGCTTCAAGAAATGAGTTCGGACTCTATGCTGGTGGCTTTTGTTTGTAGTCGTGTCAGTTCCCACGTCTGCGAACTGGGTTGGTCTTGTAATTGTTTTGAACAGAGAATGTGAATGTTTATATGGACTTTGGATGACTATATTATAACCCTGTGAATTTATGTGGAAATAAATTTTGAACCGCTCTCGTGGTTTGTTTACATACCTGTTATAATTGTATACACCTGAACGCTATGATTGTGTGGCCTGTACTGGTCGTTGTGGCTCTTCGTTCGATTTAGTTGTCTTTTCGTTCTGGTTCAGAATCTGTAGTGGTAATTTAACAACGTTCACACCATAAAAGAATTGCACAGCATTAAGTTATACAGTATTTGAGGACGCTCGTAGGAATTGTATGTGCATTGAAAAAAATGAATATATTCTTTTCCGGTAATTTCTTTTCCATAGTCGACCGGTATTGGGCTTGTTTTCCTCATTTTGTACCATTGTTCTCAAATAGTTGGATAACCGCTGTTAGTTTTTTTGTTGTCGATTATAGTAGTTATTTCATATTCGAAACTTCTTCATAACTAGCACATTTTCCTTTACATGTATTTACAACAGTAATATAACCGTTCGGAAACGAATGATTCTAACTGATTACTATTGTTCCTAATTAGAAGTCATTACATTATTCTTAGGAATTTTAAATAGAAAAGTAAAATAAAAACAACAAATAAAAATAAAGACAGACATGCTGTCTGTCCAGTGAGCTGTGTTCTCTGTCCTTCTCAGAAACCATGTCAACCTTCCTTTCGTCTTTGCCCTATTAGCCAGATGCTCCTGCATCAACTTCATAAAGGCACAAAGGGACCATAGTAAATTGAGCACAAGAACATTTTACTAAGGTTTTAGTAGGCTAGTTTCAATGCAATGCAAGGGACACCTATCCTTGTCATTTACAATAAGATCCTCACATCACCATCATTCAATCAAGAAATCGCCTGTAGGCTGGGGGAAAGGGGGTTAGAGTTGCTAGACATAAAATTTAAACATCGAGGAATCTAGTATGTTATCCATAACTATAATGTCTTTATTGGATGTTTGACATACTAATATTATTTAGCTTAAATCAATTTCTTCTAAGAGTTTCATTTCACAGTCCTATTGTGTATTGATACTATTGTACATAACAACCCCATGTTTGACCTATTCATGATCTCTAATTGGTTTGAAATTACTTGCAAATTATTTTAATGTTGAATCAAGTTAATATGGTGATTTACAAAAGAATGAATGTCGTTGAAGGCCTTGTAATAAAATACTTCCAAGTTTAATGAAATATGTGTTCCATGGTGTAACTAAACAAGAAATTTGTTTTTCTATGACATCTATAATGTGTTTATGTGAAAACTATGCTTCAGCCCATGTTTCTTCATTTTTCTTTAATGTGTATTCAAACTCCCTTTATGGGATTTAAAGCATCTTTTTTTCTCTATAATCGTTTTCTAGGGCCATATGTTCAATGTATTGAATGAATCTTATGACACATGGAGGTTTTCATTTTTTTTTATGTTGATTTTGTGATTGAATAAGAGGAAACATATTATGCCAAGAAAACTTTCTCAAGAGAAACGAGATGTGCAACATATCTATCAACATTTGTCATGAAAACAATAGCATCAGAATTATTAGGTTCTTGTTCTAAAAAAATATGTATTTTTAGAACATATGTTTTCTTTTCAGCTGGGTCAGTGTTAATGAAAATTATTTTTCCAGAATATCAATACAAAGGCAATGATAAATCAATGCAGCCTTCTTGTCGACTAGACATTTGTTGCATATTTAGCAATGTATTTACAAGCTTACAAATAGTTTCAATTTTGTTGTCTCACAAGATATGAAATTCTCTAAAATTTTTTGAATGCATTCGTCATGGAGTGATCCATTTTAGTCATATAAGTGATGCAATATTCTTCTGCACCATAGGCATCTCAAATAAATTGAGCATTTTTTTGCATGCAACAATGAAGGGATTTTCTTTACAAATTATTTATCCACACATCGCAAGGATTTATTTTGAGCAGTACAATTGGTCGAGTAATAAAGAATCATAAGAGAATAATGTATTTTTGTTTTGTAATAGAAAGGTTGGCTAAAAAAATGTTATGTTCTTTGAATAGGATTTGTCTTGTAGAAGAAATGAATGTTTCTTTTGCATTGTTTGCATAACATTGTTTTCATTTCACTAAAGATGCAAGATTCAAGTTTCATCAATTGATGGGACAGGGAAACAAATATACAACTAGATTTTTTTTTTTGTTTTTTGTAAGTTTTTGTGTGGCGTTGAGTTTAGAATTGAATCATTTCATTTGATGAAATTATTGAGTGACAAGTCAAATACTGATCAATGAAACCTATAACATAAACGTCAAGGGATTGTTAATTTATTGTCACATTTTGAATCCAAAGTAATCCATGGTCATGCTTTGTTCCTCTACATTGGAATTCTGTAATAAAAAAATAATCTTGCATTTGACCAAATAATTCATTGCTTTTTGTTATCAAGGAATGTAGTGATGAGATTTTGTGCCTATAATATCGACTACATATGATAAATTGACATTTGATCAATTTTCCAATGCATTCATCATCGAATTTCTTTTCCTTAATTGTTATGGAGTCAACACATTATATTTTTAATGCATTTATCGATGGGTCTGAAATATTCTTAGCACTAGTGAATATCCCAAAGAAATTTGGTGGACCAAGATATTGTTTCATTGCAAATATATCTTTTCATAAATGTTCAAAATAGTCAGGTGATGTGCGAGTGCTTCTTAAAAATTTATATGCAATTAGTGGTTTTAATAATTTCTTGAGATTATTTTTATTTTTAACCTCTTTATCAACTAGTTTTTGTCCTTTTAGCTCTCCTTTGCGAATAGAAATACAAGGTGAGTTAGAAACCTACTTTATCAAAATATGAATCAATTTAAGAAATATGTTTCTAATATGTGTTGAAAAGTCACCAAACATGGGCAAAAGTTCCCAATGTGAAAACTATGCTTCAGCCCATGTTTCTGAGCTTTCGTAGTCAAGTTTTCCTATTTGTGCAAAATCCATCCTTTGTGCCATAAACCTCTCTTCCAAATATACCAATTGTGCAATGGTCACCAGTTTTTCATTTCGTCGAATATAGAGAGGCAATGCAAATGTAGAGACTTTTTCATTGATTATTGAATTATTACAAGATTTTCATAGTTCTTCATTGAGTTTAATGGTTTTGAAGTCTGAAGCAGACATCATATAGAAAATAGTAGTTAATATGTTCTTGTTAATAGATTGAGTGTCCTTTCCAAAGGAAAATCTATCATAAATGGAACATGCATATGTAGGTGTACCTTGTATTGATTGAAAATATGCCTCAATCACTTTATTTTACTTTACATCATTTTTTTATGCTTTTTGTGTTGAGTACCAGGTGCACATATTCCAGATTTCAATTGATGTAAATGAGTGTACTGCTTACTATAAGAATTGGAAAAAGAAGTAGAGAGTTCTTTGTTATTTCGTTTCATCATTGGAAAATGATTATTGGAATCCTTTGATACTACAACATTTTTTTTTTGTTTTCAACTAAGAAATGCTTTAATTGAGTAGAACATCTAGTAAAGCTAGATTCTTTACTAACAATATACATACTAGGTAAACTTGAGTTCGCCTTGCCGTTATCTCTTTATGAGATTCCTTGGCGCATTTGTGGTGACTTTTCAATGTCACTAATATTCTCAACATTCTTAATTTCCATAACTTCATGCAAATTTTCATGTTTTGTAGATATTCGTACATGCATAGGGTAGAAGACTTTGGAGCACATTTTTGATGAATAGAATATCAATGAAATATCTTTTGTTTCTATATTCCAAATATAAATGTTAACATCAAGAAGTTCACATATCCTTTGTATTGCAAAAGATTTTCCCTCTATATGTCCATATGCATATGGAATTGATAAATTTATAATACAAGCTTGCTAATCATTGGTACACTGCTCTTGTTCAATGTTTTTAGCACTCAGATTTTGTTGTAAGAATTTGATAGCTTTATCATCATTGCAAATGAAAAAATCGTGAAACTTCTGTGTAATTTTCTTTCTAATATTATAAATATCAAATCATGGTGCAAGCATAGAAATACAGTGAAACAAAGAGTCATGATAGCCATTGAAATTTTTTTAATAGATCATGAAGCCTTCTTCAATTGATATTTTCTCAATTAATAATATGTCAAACTATCCATGTGAGAATTGGTATGGGAAAATGCATGGGCCAATAATTCTATTTATTGAAGCTACACTATATACTCTATTATGTAGCAACAATGGTTCAAAATATCCATATTCACGATTTTGGTTACGTAGCAAAATATTATATTGATAATCATGAATGTCCGAATTGAACTGTAGATATTCTTGGCCATTCATAAATAGAGAAACATTGGCTGGAGCTAATAACCACTTGGCGAACCTTTTGATACAAAATGCATCGTCCCATAAGCTAATTGTAGATTGACAACAAATAGAAGAAGACGTAGACAATCCTTTCAAGTACATTTCGTTATCATTAACATAATGAATATCTTGAAGTTATTCATGAGTCAATTCTGTATGCAATAATGCAAATAAGCATCATTTCTATGAGCTAATAAATGGCGAAAGTGGTTTACAATTCCATGTCATATTTCTCTTGGACTATAGTGAAGGTAAAGAATAACAATAAATGAGTCAAATAATCAGTCACGAGGTTAATAGAAGAAAATATCTAATCTATGTAGATTGAATCTAGATAAGTTGTGATCAATTTGCTTGCAATTTTAATCCTTTAGACACAAAACTAATTCTCATTGCCATAAAGTATATTGAGACAAACTGATAAATTTTCCAATTGTGACAATGATTTATAGTATTAAGAGCATCGATTGCGTTGAATGCTCAATTGACACATATGATACTAGTAATTTTTTAGGCCTCATATGTTATCGTGTCTACATTATCTTTGTGACTATCCTCTCTGCCTACTTTTTTGTTTTGCAATACCGCGAAAATTAGTACCTAACACTGTGATAAAAGAGTAGATGAAATGGCCGTAAGGAGACTTGAATATTGTATTTTTTTGCAATTGTAACATAATTTAAAACTAAAGACATTTATGCAATTTAGAATAATAATAACAAAAATAGTATTATCATTTTTAACAAATTCCAAAACGCAATATTTAATTCACAAAATTCCATAATTTTTTTATGGAAATTACTGTAAATTCATTTCAAAATGTATAAATCAAATAGAATCCAATTATTAGCATAAAAAACAAATCACAATATACTTTTTTATAATAAACAACTGTAATTTAATATAACAAGCATAAAACTATTTAAAACAATTATCATATTCATAAGCTTATTGAAATAATAAACATATTCAAATGCCTATTACTATAAATCTATCTATTGTGTAATGAAACAAATTATCCTAACAATTTTTTCTTTTTTTCTATGTCCTTTACAGTAGGTTATCAGGTATGGTAAAGATAAATCATATATATATATTTCAGAATGTGATTTCTATCACCTTCAGCATGTAATTATTTCCTACCTTCCAACTATGTATAAGAATTATTTATATGCGCTAAGGATCACACACATGATATGAATGTTAAGGGACCCTATGTTTTATACTTTCACAATTCCTTACTATATAATACTACATGATTAATTGTAGATTTTCAATCCCCCGCGATGCTTGCAAGAGGGGATGTATTCACCCATGACACGAGAAGCACGATGGTGTTTTTGAATTTATTGATCAGTGGCTTTTGCGTTATGCTGCCAGGTATGTACTTAGATATTTTGGTGACTTCAGATCGTACCCACCTTACGACTTTCTCTGCACCTCTATATATATGTATACTTCATAATGTGATTGCTATGGCCTTGAGCATGTAATTACTGTTGGGGATTTTTCTGGCAAAATCCCAAAAACAAACAAATAAAACTCACACAGAGGCAATGCTCTGTTTCCTCTCTACAGGATCTTTTGTGCACATGGAAGCTTAAATTTTTTTTACTGAAGAACAGAGTATTTCACCACCATAAAATGATTGATATTCATTTAAAATAAAAATGCCTGAAACAACATATTTCTTCCTCTTTTACTGAGAGGGATTTACCAAAAACAACATTCAACCAAAACTCTGTTTTCACCTGAAAATTTACTGAGCTGGATTTACTGCTGTAAAATCCCTTTTACATTTACTGCTGTAATAAAAATTTACATATGCAGCTCAAAAACATTATACGTCTGCTTCACTTCTGTGCATATCACATAAACAAAATTACAAAACCATACAAAGGATTCTAGTTCTTTTCCGCACTGCTGTGCTATATTCGCATCATGCTTCATACAAACTTCGTCTTCATTTTTCGTATTGCACTGCTGTGCTCAAGTCTTCATTTTTTTTTTCTTTTTTTTACACGCGCCTGTGTTCTTCACTTCATTACAAAAATGGTCAACTCTTAAAAAAAACATAAAAAATTACCAAGTACCCACATGCCATACAAAAATTACGTAATGAGCATATGCGCCCATACCCCCGATATAAAAAAACATTAAAATTTAAACTTACACCAACCTATTACCTATCACAATAACTATGAAATAAATACTATTACGGCGGTCAAACAAATTTTTACACCACGCAATGCTTTTAATGCTGGCTCGAATGCATGTTGAGACAATTGATGGTGGAGAATGAAGAATTAAATCGGACGGCTGGAATGGATATCGGGAGGCCTTACTTGACTGAACGATAGTACCTGAGAATGTCAGACTTGCTTACGTATGGGGAGAGCCACGCGTCTGCACCATATTGTATCGAGCTCAAATATACAGAAAATCCCTTTGCCGGAAAGTGGTCCGAGAAAACTCAGGCGGGTTTGCTGAACGGTTTTTGGCGATGTACGTCTGCGTTGAAATTACATATTCAACACTCCCCTTTAATTTCAACTGCTGGGCATTCAGTCATACCCAGACACTTCCTAAAAAATTCAAAGCTTTTCTGATCCAGTGGCTTTGTCAAGATGTCTGCTACCTGTTCTTGAGTCCTGCAATGTTCTAAGACAATTTCTCCATTGTTCACCAATTCTCTGATGTAGTGAAACCTTGTATCAATGTGTTTCGTTCTCTTATGAAACACTGAATTCTTTGACAATGCAATAGCTGAGCTATTGTCACAAAAAATCACTGTCGCTTTTTCCTGCTCTTGGCCTAAGCTCCTCAACATTCTTCTCATCCAAACTGCTTGACATGCTGCTGTTGTAGCTGCCACATATTCAGCCTCTGTTGTAGACAATGCTACAATGGACTGCTTCTTAGAAGCCCATGAAATGGCTCATGAACCCATATGAAAGACATAACCGGAAGTGCTTTTCCGATCATCTACACTTCCAGCCCAATCACTATCAGTGTATCCAACCAAATCTGAATGTTCTGAGACACTATATAAAATTCCAAACATTTTGGTACCTTTGACATACCTCAAAATTCTCTTTGCTGCCTGCCAATGTGCCTCCTTTGGTCTCTCCATAAATCTGGAAATTAAACTAACAGCATACATAATGTCAGGCCTAGTTGCTGTTAAATACATAAGGCTGCCCACAATACTCTTGTACAAACTAGGATCAAAATCCTTGCTGTTGTCCTCTCTGCTGAGTTTTAATCCCATTACTGTGGGAGTGATCGCTGTCTTGCACTCTTGCATGTTAAATATGCTCAATACTTGATTTACATATCTTACTTGTGAGATAAAAATTCCTTTTTCATTTTGATCTACTTCTATGCCTAAGAAGTATCTCAAGAAACCCATGTCAGTCATTTCAAATTCCTCTTTCATGACTGATTTAAAATTCTTAATGAGTTGATCATCATTACCTGTGAAAATAACATCATCAACATATAAGACAACAATTAAAATTTTACCATCTTTTTCTTTGATGTAGACGGTGGGTTCTCCTTCACACTTGTCAAATTCATTATCCAATAGATAGGAATCTATCATGTTGTACCATGCTCTTGGCGCTTGCTTCAGCCCATAAAGAGCTTTCTTCAATTTGCACACTTTGTGCTCTTCACCTTTCTTCTCATAGCCTAGAGGCTGTTCAACATAAACCTCTTCCTTTAACACTCCGTTTAGGAATGCTGACTTCACATCCATTTGGTAAACTTTCCATTTGTTTTGAGCTGCTATGGACAGCACTACTCTCACGGTTTCCATTCTTGCAACCGGGGCGAAAGTTTCCTCATAATCTCTCCCATACTGCTGCTTGTACCCTTTGACAACCAGCCTTGCCTTGTGCCTTTCTATCTTGCCTTCAGCATTGCTCTTGGTCTTGTAAACCCATTTAACTCCAATGACTTCTTTGCCTTTTGGTAGCTCAACCAAATCCCATGTTTTGTCTCTCTATGGCATTCATCTCCTCATCCATAGCTTCTATCCATTTCCTATCTTTAATTGCATCCTCGAAATGAATAGGATCATCAACATGACAATACAAGGCAAATAAGGAATTCATTCCCTCATCATAAATATCACTTAGATTTCTAAATTTCTTACCTCTTTCATTTGGTGTGCAAGTGCTTGAAGATGCACTTGAATTTCCTCCTTGTGGTGTGCTTGGAGAAGCACTCTCATTTATCCTCAATGGTGTCCCTTGCTGTCCTTGTGTTGGCGCTGCTGTTTGGGGATGCATTTCAGCCACCTCCTCATCATCTTCATCTTGAGACAAACAGTTCTTGACATTCACTGTTTTCTCTATGCTTCCATCCCAAGCTTCCTCTTCAATGAATTGAACATCTCTGCTGACGAAAAACTTCTTGGTAGATGGGATATACAACCTGTAGGCTTTGGATTCCTCACTGTATCCAATGAAAAGACATTTCTCCCCTTTGTTGTCCAACTTCCTCCTTAGCTAATCTAGTATGTGTGCATAGGCCACACATCCAAAACCTCTCATGTGGGTGACTCCTTGCTTTCTCCCACTCCAGGCTTCTTCCGGCACTTTGTTCAACACTGCTTTTGTAGGACACCTGTTCAAAATATACACTTCACAATTTACAGCTTCAGCCCAATAATCATTTGGCAAATGCTTTGCCTTCAACATGCTCCTCTCCATGTCCATGATGGTCCTATTCTTCCTTTCAGCAACTCCATTTTGCTACGGAATGTACCTTGCTGTAAACTGTTTGTGAATTCCATTTTCTCTACAAAATCTTAGGAATTCCTTGGAGATATACTCACCTCCTCTATCAGTTCTCAAAACTTTAATATGCAGCCCGCTTTGGTTCTCCATAAGTGCTTTGAAATTTTGGAATTTTTCAAACGCTTCACTCTTGTTTTTAAGGAAATAAGCCCAAGTATTTCTTGTAAAGTCATCAATGAATGTTAGGAAATATTGGCTACCTGCTAATGACGGATTTTTCATTGGTCCACATAAATCTGAGTGGATGATCTCTAAGGGTGCCTTTGCCCTTATGCTCTTCCCTGATGGAAAACTTTCTCTATGTTGTTTCCCCAATATGCAGCCTTCACATAGGCTGTTCGGTTTCTCTATCAATGGTAATCCTCTTACCATTCCTTTTCTGCTTAACAAGTTTAGACCTCCAAAATTGAGATGTCCAAATCTCAAGTGCCACAACCAATTTTCATCCTTTGGCACGCTTTGGAAAGCCTCTTGGGTTACTGCTGCAATTTCATTTTTGTTTTTCAAATCTGCCCTGATCCTGAGAGGGAACATCCTGTTCCTTGTCATTTTTACTTCAGCAATGCATCGTTTGCTGGGTGCTATATCCATGATGGTGCACACATCATTTTTAAAGAAAACATTGTACCACTTATGGACAAGCTGTCCAATACTCAAGAGGTTACATCTCATTCCAGGGATATAGTAGACATCTGCTATGGTTTTCCTTTCTCCCTGCTTTGTAAATATTTTTACCTCTCCTTTTCCCATAACAGAGATTTTACTATCAGTTCCTAGTGTGACTTCTGATTTCACATTTTTATCTAGGGCAGAAAAAAAGGCTATGTTTCCTGTCATATGGTTGCTGCAACCTGAGTCTAAAAACCATATGTCTTCACTGTTTGTTTCAGCCATGTTACAAGCTAACAACACATTATTTTGGCTGATGTTTTCTCTAGTGACATTTGCATTTTGTCTATCACTCATATCATGCTACTTCTTCCTACATTCACTGGCATAGTGCCCATATTTTTTACAATAATAGCATTGGACATTGGATTTTTCATACCTTTGTCCTTGAGCATGATGTTTTCCTCTTTGTTGGCTGCTTCCTTGGCCTTGGTTCTGATTTGGATTGCTGCCTCTTCCTTGAGCATTTGCTGGACTGTTCCTTCCACCTCTGTTCTGGCTTCTACCTCTTCCTCTCTTGTTTCCTCTGCCTTGACCTCTTCCTCTTCCAAAGAACATCTGGGTCTTGAAGGCTTGCTCTAGAGATGAGTTTTCATTTCTACTCAACCTCTACTCATGTGTTACCAGTGATGCATGAAGCTCATCAACTGAAAAGTTTGAGAGATCCTTTGTCTCCTCTATGTTGGTGACAATTGCATCAAACTTTGAGGGTAAGACCTCAATATTTTCTCCACAATCCTCCTATCTTCAATGGTTTCTCCATGAGTCCTCATCTGTGTGACCAAACCAATCACATGTGTGAAGAATGAGTCAATATTATCTGACTCCTTCATGCTCAGATTCTCAAAATCTTTTCTCAGCAATTGTAGTTTTGCTGTCTTCACTCTCTCCATGCCTTGATAGGCTGTCTTGAGGGTTTGCCATGCTTCATTTGCTGTCTTAGCTGCTGCTAACCTTGGAAACACACTCTCGTCTACTGCTAGATACAACAACATACGGGCTTTTGAATCCTTCTTCCTATTGCTCTTCAGGAGATCTCTCTCTCCCTGAGTTAATGCATTGAACTCATCTTCATCTGCTGGTTCTTCAAAACCATCTTCAACTATTTCCCATAAATCTTGAGAGGCAAACACGCTGTCATAGTTATTGACCAGTAGTCATAGTTCTTCCCATTAAACTGTGGGAGCTGGGTATTAAACATACCCATACCAGTGCTTGTGCTGGCCATTCCTTGCATCTTTAACTATGCTTTAAATTCTTGACTGTGTATCTTAAAACAACTGACTGCTTCTTCAGCAACACAAAAAAAACTTTGTGAAATACCTGAATCCTTTGCCTAAGACTTTACTTTGCTGGAGAAGATCTACTTCTGCAACAAAGACTCCTCCTTTCAGCTTCTTTGTCACCTTCAAAGAGCCTAAGCCTAGCTCTGATACCACTGTTGGGGATTTTTCTAGCAAAATCCCAAAAACACACAAATAAAACTCACACAGAGGCAATGCTCTGTTTCCTCTCTACAGGATCTTTTGTGCATAGGGAAGCTTAATTTTTTTTTACTGAAGAACAGAGTATTTCACCACCATAAAATGATTGATATTCATTTAAAATAAAAATGCCTGAAACAACATATTTCTTCCTATTTTACTGAGAGGGATTTACCAAAAACAACATTCAACCAAAACCCTGTTTTCACCTGAAAATTTACTGAGCTGGATTTACTGCTGTAAAATCCCTTTTACTTTTACTGCTGTAATAAAAATTTACATATGCAGCTCAAAAACATTATACGTCTGCTTCACTTCTGTGCATATCACAAAATTACAAAACCATACAAAGGATTCTAGTTCTTTTCCGCACTGCTGTGCTATATTCGCATCATGCTTGATACAAACTTCGTCTTCATTTTTCGTATTGCACTGCTGTGCTCAAGTCTTCGTTTTTTTTTTTTTTTTTTTTACACACGCCTGTGTTCTTCACTTCATTACAAAAATGGTCAACTCTTAAAAAAAACATAAAAAATTACCAAGTACCCACATGCCATACAAAAATTACGTAATGAGCATATGCGCCCATACCCCCGATATAAAAAAACATTAAAATTTAAACTTACACCAACCTATTACCTATCACAATAACTATGAAATAAATACTATTACGGCGGTCAAACAAATTTTTACACCACGCAATGCTTTTAATGCTGGCTCGAATGCATGTTGATTGATGAACGGTGGAGAGTGAAGGATTAAATCAGACGGTGGAATGGATATCGGGAGGCCTTATTTGACTGAATGATAGTACCCTAGAATGTCAGACTTGCTTACGTATGGGAAGAGCCACTCGTCTGCACCATATTGTATCGGGCTCAAATATACGGAAAATCCCTTTGCCGGAAAGTGGTACGAGAAAACTCAGGCGGGTTTGCTGAACGGTTTCTGGCGATGTACGTCTGCGTTGAAATTACATATTCAACCATTATTTCCAACCTTCCAGCGATGTATAATATTTATTTACATGCGCCTAAGGATCACACACATGATATGAATGTTAAGAAACCCTATGGTCTATACATTCGCAATTCCTAACTATAAAATACTACATTATGAACGGTAGATTTTCAATCGCGCATGATGCTTATAGGAGGGGATGCATTCACCCATGACACGAGAAGCGCCATGATGTCTTTGAATTTACTGATCAGTGGATTTTGCGTTACGCTGCCAGCTGTGTACTTAGATATTTGGGCGACTTTAGATCGTACCCACCTTACGACGTTCTCTGCACCTGCCCCGACTGTGATCTCAATGTCATTATTTCTAGCTCCTACTCGAACTTGTCTCCATGCAACATGTAACCTACCGCCAGGGTTTTCTCCCTTAGGCAATTTGCATGTCACCCCAACCCATGTGATAGTGTACTTGGGGCTCACATTTCTGTGTTTATTTCCTCAAGGGGACATCAACGGTGTGGATTTGCTGGGGTTTCACCAAACCCTATCTCTCCTTTATGTATCTCTACTCCACCGTTCGATTTTCTGTAGAGTGCTTTACCCTACTAGAGACCCTTCCAAAGGTCAAACCTTGACCGCCCACAGCGAAACCCATACCTTGCATCGCTTAGCTTTTAGATGTGAACACTCTGGGAGCATGGTATCGATGCTCTTCTATGTACCCTAGCTTCCGTATCTCCTGTATGATCTCGCATTTGAGGATTTTATCGTTGGTTTACGGCTAAAATCGTCGCCATGTGAGAGCCGTTTTCTTCGGTGGTGAAGGAAACGTCCCACCGATCGTCTTCTCTGCACTGGTAGCTCACCAATGGCTCGTCACCTGTTGCAATGTCTCAACTCCAGTTCAGATAATGTTGAGTTTCTCGTTTCCATTTTATGTACTAGTGAGCATTAGCTACAAACAGTCTAAAATTTTTCTTCTTTTGCCTACTATGTAGGAGGAAAGTGGGGATTCGACAAAGGAACCAAGAAAAGCTCAATATGCTCGCAAACAAACTTCTTCCTCAACATCACGGTTGAGTATCCAGTAACTGGGTTACAATCATTAGTCCTGTTCAAACATTCACAGTATTTTAGTACACTATGAATTAACCGAGTTCATATCCTCTGTTGCCCAGATTTATCCTACATCAGCCTCTCTCTGATATATGTATATCGAGGTTATAATATTTATTTTTTTTAACTTGGTTCTACCCTTATCCCGTAAGATATTTATTCATTAATTTTATCTATGCTTTAACTTTTTCTATTTCTGAAACTTGCAGGTACAAGTTGCATTGGTTTTTTGTTCTTATCAAGGTTGGTCCCATTTTTCCCAATCCACTTCAACCTGGGTGCTTTCCAGCATTTGCTGAATCGGGATCTAAATTCTTGCTATTCTACTGGGTTCACCATAGAGTAGGAGTTCGTGTTCTTAAGGTTTATACACGATTGTGTTTGTAAATTCCGAACCGGGTAGGGTTCATGTGTAGGCCTCATAGTTGCTTTCTACAATTTTACGTGGGTAATTGTTGTCCCATGCATGTAATTCACCTTTACAGTTAAGTTGAACCATTTCGGATCACTGTTAGTTGTTTCTAGTATATATACGCTTGAGGCATTTAGAGTCTCGTCTTCTTTTTCTTTAAGTTTTGGATCTACACAGTTTTTACATTTTTGGCTACTATGGAGCTGAATCCAAATATTCAAAATATATATATATATATAGTTTGTTATACAACGGTTGTCTTCCATGGGTGTTAAACTGAGACCTGTGTTACTACTGTTGTTATAACAACCTTTTTCCGTCGCCTAAATAATGTTGTTTAGAACGTATAGATGTTGTGTCATTCGAGATTTATTGTTTTGTTTTACATGTGATTTCTCAGGGATATTATCCCTCAGTATTTTTAGTTGGTCCATGAAACCATTTTCTGGTTAACACATACAATTTCCGGTTGATGAGAAATAGCTTGGTTTCCAGTCGCTGAAAGAAAAATTGAATTCACTTATCTGGGCGTTTATTTGAATGCCATGCCACATTGTAATTATATTTTTGTATCTACAGTAAATGTTTAATGCTCTTCCTGTGTTGTTTTGATGGCGCTCTCATAGCCAGATTTAAATTCTGTTTATGCATACTAACTATTGATATAATTAGGAAAGAAATACTATTATTGGCAACCTTACGTTATAAAATGGTTATTAAAATTAGACTGTGTCGAAGTATTTTCATTTTTTGGTATTCAGAATAGCTCTGTTACTGCAAGTTATTTACTTACGTAGTATCCTATGCAACATAAACAAATCTGTTTATTGAAACTGTTGAACTACTCTCGCTATGATAGGGATTTATACATTCGCCCATAGTGAATACTTTTCTATAACCTACCCCTCACTACCTACAAGAGCGACATGCAAGAGTCCTCAATCAGTTTCCTACGAAACGCTCACCTATACTATTCTACCGTTCTTTTCTTCCTATTTGATGTAAATAAATTTAACTATTTCATGCATTTATAGAAGAAAATTAATGCATCCTAGGAAATGATTCTATGGTTCCCTGTTTTTATACCCAGCTTTCTGCGTGATGGATTCCTATAGATAATAACATTCATTTTCTTTCTTTCCCTCACTCCAAACTCTAATTATTGCATCATCCATAAATTATGTATTGTAAAATGATCTCCAAGTAACATAATTACTTAAAGAATATATAGAAAAGTGTAGATGTACCTTGCTGGTTCGTCGTAATTCATACGCAAATCTATTACTACAACCAAACTTAAATACAATAATTTGATAGTTATTTAACAAGCACAATCAGTAACAAACAGTATGATTACTACCAACAATTTAAATTAAAGGAAGTACAATAACCTCAACCTAGCAGTTTAAATCTCTAAAATATTTGGCTCGCAACATGGATCCACCCAACCTTGAATCACCTCTGATTCCCCGGAGCTATGATGATGTTGATAACCTCTACTAATCCTTAATAATGTTTATTTAACATTATCTTATTTTTAAATTTTTTCCTTGACAGTGTCTTGCCTTCTGGAATCTGTATCCCCTTAACCTAGGCTTTTAGCTTTTTCTCTTTTTCCAAAAAGAATCTTCTTTGTTCCTTGCATTTCTTCTTTATCTCTCAAAGAATCTAAAATATATATCTATATATTTTAATTTAGGAAGTGTAATTTGAATCATTCCTCTCATATTTAGGCAAGCATCATTTACTCTGGTGTCTCTGCTTCCACGATTTTCCAGCAACTAAAATAACTTAGTTATTTATCTAAGACATCTGTATTCCCAAAACTCAATACGTCATAATCCATAGTCAAAATGACTAATGATAGTAAAAAGAAGAAATTACAATTGTTTTAATCATAATGGGGCTATTACAAATTGCACCATGTCTAAGTTACTAACCTATTGTTGCATTATAAAGACATTATGCTATGAAATAAAATGTAAAGTAGTTAGCTTCCCAGCATAATGCAATATTTGCTTTTTTATGACTTCGTGCAAATGGATAGAGATCCAATTGTTTGATCATATTTATGGCTAACACATGAACACCATAGTTTTCTAACATATTTGCATCATAACATATGGATAAATTCTCATAGCTAGTGTGTACATATGCAAGAACGAAAGCTAGGCATAATTGATAGACAAAAAAGAAGGCATGGATTTAATGGAAAAAATGAAAACTACAAAAACTAATAATTGATATTTCTATGTAGAAAGAAGCACCAAAGAAAAATTTTATGTGTTTTGCTGAATAAAACACACCACAGATCCAATACCTATGCAACTTCTTTTTGCCATAAAGATTCTAGTTTTTTTCTATATATATGATTTTAGAATTCTTTTATCTAAATTGTCTCGCTATGATTCATGACACAATAAAATTACTTACATCAGTTATATATACTTTGTGTTCATGCATATCCTATACATAGCTCAAATGTATTCATGATCACACGCTGATCATTAAGAGATTGACATACTTAGAATGAGACTACATGAGAATCAACAACAATGTATGCAAGGCACGAAAATATTAATAACATCGTAGCAGTGAATTTATGCAAGTTACACAACACTTGCATACAAAGACAAATTAACAGTGCATTGAATTCTACCCGAGAAAATGTATATGTGTGTGTTTAATCTATTTTCCGCAAATAGCAATGACCAAAAAATGGGTAATGTGGTTTTGTATCATATTTTTAACTAGCTAGTGAAAGCATTACCTATTATGTTATAAGAAATAAACAACATTCTAGTGACACATGACTAATGAAAGCATAAATACAAAATCATTTCCCAATTGTAATCATAGTACAATATCTACATTAAATTGCAAACCAAGGTGGGTATACTAAGTTTTTATCGTAATGTTGTCTAGCCATTGAAAACATTTTCTACTATGCCATAAATAGAAAATAGCATCAATCAAGACATGGCTAAAAAAATTGAAATTAAAAACCATCACTCAATATTAATCATAGTCCTATAACCTCATTAAATTTTATACGTACTTTAGTGAATGTGTCAATTTGAGCAAAACATATTGCACCAAAATTGTCTATAAATGCAATAATTTAAGCTTCCATAGTCACTCATCATGGAATGAAGATTCCATACACAACAAAAATGACTATGAGATTTAGGGGTGCATTTAATATTTGTTTATTTTAGCATTACAATTTGTGAAAACTCTTTGTCACTTGAGACATAGTGAATCAACAAATATATCATATAAATCACACAAAAAAAATTGCATGTTTCCCTTTGGAATTCATTTACCTTTCTCTCGATTTTAAAAAATATATTGCATGCAACAACATAAACATTTGCAGCAATTAATACCTCAACTAATCCACCTACCATAGAAATTGCATTCGAATCGCTCATTGTTTTTCCTCTTCTTTGTTTTATTTGCATAATGCAATTTCATATTATTAGTCTCATCCTCTTGTATAAGTTGTTCCAACTACTTTGACAATTCCAGAACTACACATCCCATGACTCAAAATCATTCGCAATTGCATAGCATTTTTCAATAAGAGATTCCACTCAAACTAGTAGAGATCACATGAATCCAGTATATCATCAAGTCAATGTAAATAATAGTAGTCTTTAAATTCTTTTTAGTATCAAATACAATAAATAATACCATGAAAAAGTGTTCTAAAAACTAATTTTGTTAGTCAAACATGTTCAATTGTAAGCATTTTAGACATTGTACTTCAAATCATACCAATTGTCAATTGGCCACACAATTGTAAGCATATTAAACATTGTACTTCAAATCATACCAATTGTCAATTGGCCAAACAAGTAAAATCCAAGTATCTAAAAGTATTTGAAAACCCTTATAATTGTATTTAAGTGTTTAGACATTAAATACTATCAAACACCACAATAAAAAATAACAAAGGTTGTAAGGTTCTTTAATTCCTTCTTGTCCCCACTTGTCTTTTTATTGCTTTCCATTTGTTTTTAAATCTCCATAAACAAATTAATATTATTCCATAATTCAATTTTTTTTTTTTATTTAGCTTTCCACCTAGACATAAATAACATGTAATTTAATCCCAAATTAATGGACAACAATAAAGTTCATTTAAAATTTCTAAAAGGTATGTCAAGGTTTGGATATTGCCATGTCTAGATAAAAGTATTCAACACTTTAAAATTTAGAGAAAATTAAAAATTGCACAAAGGTCTAGAACATCCTAATCATTACAATGGCATACCTATAAAATAAAAAGTACATGCGAGTTAAATATTTCTCACCTAATATGGCAATTACTTTATAGAATCCTAAAATATATATATTTCAAAGTTTCATCATAAACATTATGAAGGCATCTGTTTATATAAAGCACTTAGATATAATTATTTATATTATCAATTTGTATCCCTGACTAGACATTTTTATTAATCGAATCAATATACCAAGGAATGCATCATGATTTATGAAGACCAATAATAAAAATAATAATATATTTCTAATTATACATTACTAAATTATATATATATATATATATATATAAACTACTATAATATAATAATTTAATACTCTATTTATCTATATATAAAAACAATAAAATTTCATATTAAAGTATTTTAGGATGATGTGCACCATTAAAAGAGTACAACAATATATATATATATATATATATATATATATATATATATATATATAATTATAATTAACATAATAAATCTTGAATTTAATTAATTATTTAATATTCCAAATACATAAATTAAAAATATATCAGTAAAATTAAATTCAAGTTGAAATAAAATTTAAATTCACATTCACATGATTTTAAATTAAATTCCTTTTACTTAGTCAAAATAATCAAAACACTGACTGAAATTTTAATTCATTTTGTAATCATGGACAATTTTAAGTAAAATAAATAAAACTTAACAATTTAGTCACTTGCCACAATTTAAAATAATTTGTACCAAAAAAAAATAAACAAAGAAGAACATGGTTAACAAACAAAGTAAAAAAATATCTTCATATAAAATATACTATAAAGCAAAAGTTGAATATACTGCAAAATTGTATTTTAAATATAAGTTGATAAAATAGCTAAAAAGTAAAAAAATAAATAATTATCTTATATAATTTTAAATTAATTTGGATGTATGTTTCTTTCTTTTATATATATATATATATCGAAACAAACATAATATTTTACAATCCATTGTCCAAAATTGTAATTTAAATAAATTTCAAATTTAAGTAAAATTTATTTAGGAATGGAGGAAAAAAATGAAACATAAAAAATATTTTCTTGCCTATTTATAAAAATAAATAAATTTAGATTAACCATTTTTTTCACCAAATGTTAGGAAGTGAATGTATAATAACAACCAATTCTACTAGGTATTTAACTTTCAGTTCATAATATACTAACCAATGATATACTTGATCATAGACCTCATTAAGTCATTTGTAAAAACTAATAATAATAAATTCTAGTAAACAAGACCATAAAATCATATTTTCAATCTATATTAAATAAAACAATACATTTGTGATGTCTTTAGAAGATTGTAAATATTTTTTTTACTGGAGTAAAACAAGAATTGGATCTTATTATTATTATTTGAATTTATGTATTTAATATTTTATAATTATGAATGAAACAAATGTGGAGGGTTAAAAAATCTTGTAACTCTCTCATATTAATAAGTTGTGATAGGTAGTTACCTAACCCTGACTACTTCCCTGAATATGAAATTCTCCAAAAAGGGATCTAGAGGGTAACATTTGAGTACTTGAGAGAACAAAGGAGAAAAAGGTGAATGTCTATCGTGATAAAAGGTCATATGTTCTAGAGCTAATTCTGGTGGAGACCATATAGCTGTGGATGTTGTGACTTATAAGTCTTGCAAGAAGGCATTTGTCTTGTGAGCAAAAGCTTGGGGGAGGCTTGGACCTGAAGGCAGGTCTCATGGTTGGTAGCATAAATTTGATAATATATAGTTGTGACCTCAATAGCCAATTGTCGTAAACACTGAATCCAGGTAAGTATTTCAACTACTGTGTTTATTTTGGCTATGAAACTATATAGGAAGAAAATAAAGCTTCAGTAATATTAACACTTAAACTAGATAAAGAGGTGGCCTGAAGGCACTAGTCTAGATTGTGTTTTTATACACCTATATATGGTAAGGAAACAAAGATGAACCCTATGAACAATACAAAAGAAACAGTACAAATTTTAAAGCTGGAAAACTGTAAGTGCGAAATTAAGGATAGTCTTTTTCTTCAGTTACATTTATATTTTAACAAATTGCCAAATAGTAGCTTTTTGAAATCGGATACAAATAGTTAAATATAAATGAGATAATAAAGTGAACGTGCTCCAATCTGGAGAACATTGTGTCAAGAATGAAATCATTTAGTGGGCCGAACAGAGTCGCCTCAAATCTTGTAAATTGCTGAACTAAATTTAATAAACACAGAATCTCAATAATTCATTTTATAGGCACTTGACGGGTTGCCAAAGACCAAATAAACAATGGGGCAAAACAACCTCAAATTATCTGTAGCCGGAGAGGATTAGAACCCTCCAGGCTTAAAAAAATTCTAACAAGGATGGTAATATTGGATTCGAGTCGAAACCGCCCTCATGAAAGAATATAATTAAATGCTAGGTGGAGCTAGAGCCTAGAACAGAACCTTGGGGCAAGATAGTGAAATAACTAAATTGAAATTAGCTAAAGAAAAGATGATAAGAACCAATGTAAAAATCTAAAGACAGTTTGCCAACTGTGATTTTAATTCTAAGATAGAGTAGGCTAATCGACCATGAAATTAAAATGCAAGTGAACGAGTTCATTTAGGGCCTGAACTTAAATTTAAAAATTACAAGAAAATCCAAAGCGAAATCCAAAAATGAAATTCATCAACTGTACAAGTGAAATTTCAACAAAAAGTCCTGAATTGAAATTATTTAACTGTATATGTGATTTTACAATGAAAATTTAGAATTGGTAAGTCATAGCTAGTAACAAAAGAAATAGCGAGTTCAACTAGGGTCGAAACCCGCTTCAGAGCAACCTCAAGGGATTTAATAAGATAAAATTTTACAATGAACCCGGAATGAACCCTCGCCAAACTATTCTACTGTCAAATAATTATCATCTATTACATTGATGGAGGCTTCCCTCAGAAAGGATAAGTGATTTTGCAAACCTAGAATGAACCAACAAAGGAATAACTTGAACAAAAACAGGCTAAATGCTTAAAAGTATAGACATTAACTCCACGAAGGCACTCAAGAAGAGGCCAGAACCAAACAAAAATCCATAACTAAGACTGTTCAAATATTGCCACTTAAAGGATACCAGAGGAAGAAATGAGTCTTTCACATACCTGAAGGAGTAGCTAAGGCCAGAACATAAAGTCATGACAGAACTCTGGAGGAAGTGCCCAACAATGGTACCTTGAGTGCTAAGGTGCCTCTGGATGAACCTGAAACAAACAACGAAAGAGAATTACCATGATAGCAGTATATTGAAACAAAATTTCATAGGGTTAAGGCTTAATGAAAAATGAAAATACCTGTCAGGTCCGCATGATAGGTGGAATCTGCAAAAGATACAGAGTCATGAAATCATTCCTTAGCTGTAGAAGCATGACATAAGGAAACCTGCAGTGGTTTCATGGAGTAAGCTAGACACCAAAATGATAAACGAAGCACATAAATGTTAACTGAAAACAATGAAACCTTACCAAGGTGCATTTGGAACTACTAGGAAAAGTCTCTGGAAGTGGATGAGCATGAGCGCATGTGACCATTGATGGAGCGGAGTTTCCGAGGAGGGAATGACAACTGATGAGTAGGAAAAGGGATTTCCGAGACTTGCAACCGCCAAAGCCCAGGAGGATAGAGGAGTTATATTAGTTAAATGAAAATTCGTTTATCATAAATGAAAAATCCAAACAGTGTGCAGAATTATTAATTGCAAGAGTAAATGAGTTCATAATGGTGTAATGTATTACATGTGGTAAAAGTAATATATATTTATATGATATTCGGAAGGAAACATATGTAACCATGTTACTATAGTTTAACGCTATGGAATTAGTATTTTAATTATTTTTTTTGATGTTATGTGGAGGCATGACAAGTGGTATCAGAGCGCTCATGTTACAAAGTTGAGGCCTCTCGAAACTAATGTTTACCAGTGTTTGTGTTTTACACAGTAGAAGAAGGGAGAATAGTTAAAATGAAGAGGACAAGCAACACCCCTCATAGATTAATGATAGGTTTGGGACCTTCAGCTTTTCAAGAAACCAAACCCGAGGTATTGGTACAATCAAGAGAAGAACCATGCAAACCCAATACTACATTTTTGGAAACTTTGCAATAGTTAAAGAGTGAGATGGTTCGGTTGTCAGCAGATAACAAAAGGTTGATGTGGGAACATGAGAAGATTATGAAGAGTCTTTCTAATAGACAAAATCAGCGACAGCCAATTCCCAACCCAAAACACACGCACATGACCAGAAAACAAGACTATTGGATAGGGTATTTAGAGATGGAAGGAGGGGAAGAAAATAAAGAAGAAAAATTTGATAATGCATCAGAACACAAAACATAGAAAAGATAAAGGATATAACTATAAGGAGAGTTTTGGAAAATACAATCGTCCCTCTTTTATGGTGAGTAGGAGGAGGCAGTTGAAGCCTGTCTTATTAATATGAATAAGTACTTCCAGATGTATGAATATCATCATAATTTAAAATCTTGCTTGGCTATTTTCTAGCTGCAAGGAAAATCCACCTTGTGGGGGGAAGATGTAAAGAGTGTGCGTGGGGTGAGCGAATAGAGTATAACATGGGAAAAATTTGAAAGGTATCTTAAGGAAATATATTTAAGTGAATGATTCTATGACGAAAAGGAAAAATAGTTTCACGAACTAAGACTGGGACAACTGACAGTGGATGAGTTCATTACAAAATTTACATCCTTAATTCATTATGTTCCCTACATACAAGAGGAAAAGGGGAAGTTGCACTGATTTATCAATAGTTTTCCTATGTTCAAGAAGGAGCATCTCGAATTCTCTAACCCAAAAACCATGCATGGGGTTATACGAAAAGCTTGGATATGCTATCAACAAAACAGACAAAAGGGAGATGTAGGGAAAAGATGGATAGAAGAAAAAGGTAATTAAGTTCCCTGTTGGGAGCAAGGGAAACAGGTCTATAATCAATAAAGGACCCCAAAAAGGACAAGTAAACAAAAATATTAATAGAAAATAGTCTAGATTTAGACTCCCTAATGAATCCAAAACCAATGAGTAGTCAGGCATAACTGAAATTAGAATAGTAGCAAGACCCCTAGTATAATGTTGGGGATGTGGAGGACCACATTACATCAAAAATTGTCCCAACCGCAAAGGAATTTATCATATTTTAGAGATTCAGGATACATCAACCATAGGATAAGTGGCCAGAACCATCCCAAAAATCAATGCTGCTCTTGAAGACCATAAGGCAGAATACTAGCAGACCATTGTGGAATTCTAAGGTAATTTTTTTTACCAAACTATATATGTTTTTAATTGAGCTAGGAGCTACATTAAGTTATGTGAGTCCTAATATAGTAGAACAGTGTTGCTTAAAAGCTATTAAGTTTAAAATTCCTTGGTTAGTACAACTAGCCAAAGGGGTAAAAAGACATGTGATGGCCAAGGTCAGCAACTCCCCATTGAAAATAGTAGGTCAGTCCCTATTGGTAGACCTGAATGTATTGCCCTAGGGTCAATTGACATTCTAATAGGCATGGAAGGTTTGGAAAATAATTGGTCCCTCATAAACTATAAAACAAAAGCTATTTTCTACATGCATGAGGAGGGAAAGAAGTAGGAAATTCAACTCATATTAAGGCCTCTAAAATTAAGACTAGTAACCGCCTCATAGTTAGCAAAGTGTATCAGGAAAGGGTGTCAAATCTATGCAATTCAAGTAGGATATGCCAACACAAAGGAAAAATATGCTCCCTTAGAAAATATACCTGTAATATAGAATTTTTCGGACGTATTCCCTAAATATATTCTGGGACTCCCTCCAAAAAGAGATATAGACTTCACAACTGAATTGATGTCGGGAGCAGATTCGGTATCCCGAGCTCCTTATCACATGAGTATACCAGAGTTGAAAAAAATAAAAAATGTTGTTACAAGAATTGTTGGATAAAAAATACATCCGCCGAAGCGTATCACCTTGTGGAGCCCCAATAATTTTTGTTAAAAAGAAGGATGGAACCTTGTGTATGTGCATGGATTACCCCCAACTAAATAATATGATTATTAAAAATAAATACCCTTTACATCGTAGAGACGATTTGTTTGATCAAGTGAAGGGTGTGATATTATTTCCAAATATTGACCTACATTTGGGATACCATCATATCAGAATCAAGGAAGAAGACATAGCAAAAACAACCTTTAGAACTCATTATGGACATTAGGAGTTCTTTGTGCTACCCTTGGGGCTGACTAATGCTCTCGCGACTTTCATGTGTCTCATGAACAGTATATTCCATCAGTTCTGGGATAAATTTGTGTTGATTTTTATTGATGATATACTGATTTATTCTCGGAATATAGAAGAACATAAAGAACATCTCAGAATAGTGTTTTAAAGTCTAAGAGAACATCAACTGTATGCTAAATACAATAAGGAGCAAATTTAGTATCTAGGACACATCATTACCAAGGATGGAATTTTTGTGGCCCCATAGAAGATAAAGACTATAATGGAGTGGCTCGTTCCAAAGGATGTAGCAGATATAAGGTCATTCATGGGACTAGTTGGGTACTACAAGCGATTTATTGAAGGATTTTCCAGAATGGCATACCCCATTACCTCTCTGCAGAAAAAAGGAAAATCCTTCAAGTGGAAAATAGAAGTCCAAAATAGCCTTGATGAGCTTAAGCATTTACTAACCACTGTGCATATCTTGAGCATCACAGATTCAAAGAAGGACCACGTGGTTTGTACAAATGCTAGCAAGGAAGCAATTGGTGGTGTTTTGATGAAAGAATCTAGAGTGATTGCCTATGAATCTAGGAAACATAAGGAGAACGAATAGAAATACTCACCCTATGACTTAGAGCTAACATTTTTCACTCATGCATTAAAAATTTGGCGGCACTATCTCATGGGTAAGAAATTTCTCTTAATGATTGATCATCATAACTTAACTAACTATTTTAAGTAGCCCACTTTGAATGTCAAGCAAGCCAGATGGGTCAACCTTTTAAGTGGTTTTGACTTCGAAATCAAGCACTTGAAAGGCAAGGAGAATCAGGTCGCTGATGCTTTGAGTTGGAAGGTGCATTTTATTTATGAAATCTCTTATAGTGTTGTGCAAGCTACCTTCAATGATCTGATTAAAGAGGCAGTCGGGCGGGATCCAAAATATCATCTTTTTGCCAGGAAGCTAAATTTTTTAACAAGCATTAACAACCGCTAGGATGTGAGATAAACCATGAGGATATGCTGATTTATGAAGGAAGAATATATGTGCCTAGCCAAAAAAGTATTAAAGACTTAATTTTGGACGAATATCATAAGATTCCATATGCAGGCCACCTTGGATACTAGAAGCTAATCATCATGCTTAGAAAAGAATATTTATGGCCTGACATGAAGAAAAATGTAGCCGAGTATTTGAGTTGTTATTTGGAATGTCAACAAGTGAAAACAGAACATCAACATCCAACCGGGTTACTGCACCCACTTCCAATTCCAGAATGGAAATGGGAGACCATTTCCATTGAATTAATTACAAGACTACCTAGGTCCAAAAAGAAAAATGATTCGATAATGGTGGTTGTGGATAAGTTGAGAAATATGCTCCTTTCATACCAGTGCAACCAACCTACAAGGTCATACAAATTGCTAACATATTCTTGCAAAATATTTTCATATTACATGGAATGCCAAAAATTATAATTTCTGATCATGATGTAAAATTTACATCAGCTTTCTAGAAATCTTTATTTGAGGGATTGTGCACAGAGCTGCATTTCAGTACTTCTTACCACCCTCAAATGGATGGGTAGACCAAGCAGGTGAATCAGGTAGTGGAGGACATGGTGCGAACTTATGTGATGTAGAAGCCCTCCAAATGGGAGGATTACCTATATTTGGTAGAATTTTCTTATAACAACAACTATCATACATCATTACAAATGAGCCCATTCGATGTTTTGTATGGGCGCAAGTGCCGAACACCTTCAAGTTGGGAAGGGCTGGAGGATAATTTGATGTTGGGACCCGAGATGTTAAGATAAATGGAGGAAATAGTCAAGAAGGTTCATTCTAATTTAAAGGTCACTCAAGATTGACAAGACAACCTTGCTGACCGAAAAAGGAATTTCTGGGAATTTCAAATTGGAGATCATGTCTATGTGCGGGTACGAGCTAAGAAAAGTACATTACAATGGAGCGAATGTGCTAAGTTGGCACCCCAATCTTGTGACCCTTTCTAGATCCTCACACGACTCAGACCAGTGGCCTACCAACTTACCCTGCCTAGCCACATTCATGTGCACAATTTTTTCCATTTTTTCATGTTAAAAAAATATGTGTATGATCCTAAACATATAATCAATTGGAAAGATATACAAGTAAAATAGTTTTAGCAAATCTGTTAAAAGAAAAGTATTAATAGTTAAAGGGACTGATTATAATTATTTTTTTTGCAGGTTGAATTGAAAGGCGAGTTCTCAGTCGAGCCTCTGGTTATACTCGATCGGAGAGAAGTAATTCTATGGAAACGAGTTATCACCTAGGTTAAAGTGAAATTGCAGCACTTTGGGCCAGAAGAGGCCACCTAGGAGGATGAGCAGGTTATGACGGAAACTTGTCCTGGTTTATTTACAATAGAAAAACATCAGGCTGATGTTTGATTTTCGGGGGAAGAGATGTGATTTCCCCAGAAAATTGTAATTATTTTATTTACTTGAGTAAAACAAAAAACTGGATCTTATTATTATTATTTGAATTATATAATTAACATTTTATAATTATGAGTGAAACGAATATGGAGTGTTAACAATTTTGTAACTCTCTCATATGAAGTAGTTGGGATAGGTAGTTACCTAACCCTAACTAATTCCCTGAATATGAATTCTCAAAGAAGGGATCAAGAGGGTAATATTTGAGTACCTGAGAGAACAAAGGAGAAAAGGGGGAATGTTTGTTGTGATGGAAGGTCAGACGGTTCGAGAGATAAGTCTAATGGTGACTAGATAGTTGTGGATGTTGTGACTTATATGCCTTGCAAGAAGGCGTATGTCTTGTGAGCAAGAGATCGTGGGGAGGCTTCGACCTGAAGGCAAGTCTCATGGTTGGGATGATAAATCTGATAATATATAGTTTTGACGTCAACAAAAAACTGCCATAAAGATTGAATCCAGGTAAGTATTTAAAATATTGTGTTTATTTTGGATATGAAACTGTAAAGTAAGAAAATAAAGGTTGAGGAATATTAACACTTAAACTAGATAAATAGGTGGCATGAAGGCACTAGTCTAGATTGAGTTTTTATACACCTATATATGGTAAGGAAACAAAGATAAACCCTGTGAACAATAGAAAAGAAACAGTACAAATTTTAAAGACAAAAAATAGTAAGTTTGAAATTAAAGACAATGTTTTTCTTCAGATACATCTATATTTTAACAAAAAAAGAAACAAATTTCCAAACAGCACCTTTCTGAAATCGGATACAGATAGTTAAATATAAATGACCTAATAATGTGAACCTTCTCTGATCAAGAGAATATTATTTCAACAAGGAAATCATTTAGTGGGTTGAACATAATGGTCTCAAACCCTGTAAATTGCCGAACTAAATTTAACAAACACAAAATCGTAATAATTCATTTTATATGCACGCGGCGGGTCGCGAGAGGGAGAATAAACAAAGGGGCAAGACAGCCTCAAATTATTTATAACTTGAGATGATTAGAACCATTTGGGCTTAAAAGAACTAAAATAAGGATGGAAATACCAAATGCGAGTCGAAACTGCCCTCATCGAATCATATATTTAAATGATTGATGGAGCCAAAGCCCTGAATAGAACCCCGGGCTAAGACTACGAAATAACTAAATTGAAATTAGCTAATGAAAAGACAATAAGAACCAATGTAAAAATCTAAAGACAGAGTGCTAGCTGAGATTTAATGTTGAGATAGAGTAGGCTAATTAACCATCAAATTAAACTACAAGTGAACGAGTTTTTTTAGGGCTTGAACTAAAATTTAAACACTACAAGAAAATCCAAAGTGAAAGCTAGAAAAAAAATTCATCAATTGTACAAGAGAAATTTCAACATAAAGTCTTTAATTAAAATTATTTAACTATATATGCAAATTTACAATACAAATTTAGAACTAGTAAGTCATAGCTGGTAACAAAAGAAATAATGAGTTCAACTAGGGTTGAAACCCGCTTCAGACCAACCTCAAGGGTTTTAATAAGATAAAGCTTTACAATGAACCCAGAAAGAACCCTTGCCAAACTATGCTACCATCACATAATTAATATTTATTACATTGATGAAGGCTTGCCTCAGAAAGTCGAAGCAGTTCTGCAAACCCATAATTTGACAAAAGCAAGTTGAACTCTTAAAAGTCTAGACATTAACTATGTAGAGGGTGCTCAAGATGAGGGTGAAACTAAACAAAAATTCATAACCGAGACTGTTCAAATATTTCCTCTTAAAGGTTACGAGAGGAAGAAAGAAGTCTTTTACATACCCAAAGTATTAGCTAAGGCCAGAACACAAAGCCATGACAGAACTCCAGAGGAAGTGCCTTGTAGTGATACCTTGAGTGCTAATGTGCCTTTGGAGGAACCTGAAACAAAACCGCAAAGGAGTGTTACCATGATAGAAATATAATGAAACAACATTTCATAGTGTCAAAGCTTAACAAAAGATGAAAATACTTGTCAGTGCCACGTGGCGGGTGGAGTCTACAATAGGAACAATGTCATGAATTCACTCCTTAGCCGCAGAAGCATGGCATAGGGAAGCCTGCAGTGATTTCGTCAAGTAATCTAGACACCGGAAGGCCAAACCAAGCAGAAAAATGTTAACTGAACATGAAACCTTATCAAAGTGCAATCGGATCTACTAGCAAAAGACTTTGCTATTGGATACGCTCGAACATGCACGACTGTTGATGGAGCGGAGTTGCCAAGGAGGGAATGACAACTAGTGAGCAGATGGAGGGATTTCTGAGACTTTCTCTTGCCAACACTCAGGAGGATAGAGGAGTTGTATTAGTTAAATGAAAAACCGTTGATCATAAATGAAAAATCTAGAAAGTGTATATAACCATTAATTGTATGGGTTAATGAATTCGTAATGGTGTAATGTATTGCATGTGGTAAAAGTGATTTATATTTATATGATATACAGAAGGAAACATATGTAACCATGTTACTATAGTTTAATGCTATGGAATTTGTAGTTTTTTTTTGTTTTTGATATTATGTGGAGACATGAGAACATTGAAAGCCAAATATGCAGGGCATAAATAAAACATGGGTAATCGAAGAAGTTACTAATTATAGTTAATAAATGGTATAATTACTTTGAAATATATAAACAATAAAAACTATGAAGAAAATTAATTTGACCATTACTGTTGATTTCCTCCTAAAACAACATAGCACTTTAATCTCACCTAATATCAACATTAATGTATATGTGAATTATTTTGATTAAAATAATATCTAAATATAACACATATTGCAACCATCATTCAATTTTTCACTGCTCGCACTAGCTTCCATGTAGTATTGTAGCTGGAGCGGATTTGGTTGGGGACTGTTAATGGTTGGGAGTGCCTAGAGAGACCATTCAAATGATAAAGCTGACTTCAGACTTCATAGTCGTTCTCGTCTTTCAACTTGGTTTTAGTAGGGTCCACAAAAAAATATGTACATATATTTTGGTGTGTTTAAAAGGAGCGCAATTGGTCACAGAATGTAATAGCATTGTCTAAAGGTCAATGCCAACCTCTAATCTCATAGACAACCCGACACTGACTTTCTTCTAGAATGACCCACAAAAGAAACATATATGTATAATTGGCCTCTTTATAATTTATTATTTTCTTTTTTCATATAACATATTATTTGATAAAATTAATCTAAAATAATTTATTTTTTTATCCATAAAAAAATTTGAATAAAGTGTACTTATAAGATAAAATGTTTAAAAGATGGGAACCCGTTATCCCTTATTTAATGAAAAAAATGAAGTATTAAAATTGGAGCCGAATTGGGCGGGGAGTTTGCGTAGTCCAGAGTGTCTAGAGAGACCAATCAAACCACAATGTCGATCTTTGATCTCTTACTAGGGGCTCACCTCCGACTTTATCTCAGTAGGAACCACAAAAAAATTGGAAATATGTACGTATGTTTATATGTAAACTCATAGCCAGTGCGACCTACAACGTGCTTCTACACAGGCCCACCAAACAAACATACGTGTTTATAATTTTTTTTCTAGATAACATATCATTTAATAAATATAATCTAAAATAATTTACTCTTTTAACAAGAAATACATAAATTAAACAAGTTATTTTAAAAAAAAAAATTAAGATTTAATTTATAACATATCGATCCATGATAAAATTTATCATAAACCTCATTTAAGTCATTTATAAGATACAATAACAATAACAAAAGTGAACCTAGATTCTGAGATGAATTGGTCACAAAGTGTGAGTAGTCGAGAGTGTTTAGAGGGATCATTCAAATGACAATTTTGACCTTCGATCCCATAGGCGGGCTGACCTCCAATTTACCTTCAGTAGGAGCCACAAAATAAATATGTGTGTATAGTTACGTGTGTTTACAATGGCAACATCCAACCTCATAGTCAACTTGACCTCCTATTTTCTTCTACGAAATCCCACAAAACAAACATAGGTATCTATAATTTATTATTTTTCTTTTTCACGTAACATATTATTTAACAAATGTATTTTACAATAAATTTTTCTTTTATCAATAAAGAAATAAATTCAAAAAAATATTTTTATAAGACATTTATTTAAAACAATATTACAAAAGATAATTATTCTTTCTATCTAAAAGTTTAAGATAACAAATCCAAAAACTAAGTATAAATTAAAACAAAATTAGGATTAAAATGTTTAAAAGATATGAATTGGTCAACTCTCCTCTAAAGAATAGAACAATCTCAATATGGTTCATAAATTACAAGAGTTGAAAACAACTAACTTAAACATTAGTTGCAACTTCAAGACCACTTGAACTCAGCATTTGACAAGATGGCTTGGAGCTCAATGTTTTCCTTATGATTCTTCTCTAAAGACATGTCAATTGTGTGACCACAAAGTTAGTCTCGGCTTCAAACTCGGGTTTTCTCCGACTCTAGGGAAACCCAAAAAATGGAAATGGAGATAGATACCCTTATTCCAAATTTGAATTTTTTTAAACCTACTCTCACATTGTGGCTCAAACATGTTCCTCTATTCATAAAATTTTGGGATGACGTACATTAGAAAATCCCACCATTCGAAACTCGTAATATTGGTAACATTGGTCTCGAAGTTCTCCAATACCCTTGAAACTTGAATTTTTCATCGATTGTTTTATGTTTTTGTTTTTTAGATGGAAACTATCTGAGGCTGCAATCTCATGTGGCTTAAAGTATAACTTTTATTCCAATAAGTTTTGTGTTTTGAAAAAGAAATTAATAGAAGCAATGTGCCCTATGACAGTGGACTCAGCATAAAAGGCATAAGAATACTCACATACACAAGTGTGCTAAAATAGAAATATGCACCAACTTCTGAAATTGCTATGTATGACGCCTGACTGAGGTCATAGTTATTTTCTTCCTAAGCTAGATGTTTATGTCAATAGAACTTCGATCCCTCAACTATATAAAACAACACGATATGAAAATGGACCCACCACCTTGCTCATGAGCCTTATCAAAATGCAAACATCCCTATACTCCTCACTTCAAGTTTCAGAGTAAATTCTGGGAAATCTTTTCCATAACTGCTACAAAAAATCATGGAATCAGGGTCGACAAAAAACTTAAAACAGGAAGATATGGAATCGAGGTTGACATGGAATCGAGGTTGACACCTTGCCCACGAGACTTCTACAAATGCAAAGATTGACTGACCTTGGATGTCGCTAGGGTCAGTCAATACTCGCTTATTCCTACAACATTGCATCAAAACCATTAAAACTTGAGTCGACAATGTATTTAACACTTCTGACTTATTAAATTAGAGTTTCATTATAGAGAGAACTCAAAAACTTACCAAGTTTTTGTCATTAGAATCCAACAATCGACTTACTCGAACAACAGTTAACTATGCTCTAAATTCTAAAGTCTGACCTACAAATTTTGTGAAACATTAAACCATTAGAACCCCAAATTATGCACCACGATCACTAAACCAGAAAATAATATTTATACATTTACATGTCCAATCCTCCTCCAGAAAATTAGTAAGCCTCCATCATACCACATAACCAAACACATTCAACATTTCACATAAAAAACTTACTACTCACATCAGACAATTTCCATTACGAAATTAGAGAATACAATAAACATGACCCACTCTCAGAAACAATTCACTCACATAACATGATCTATGAAACAATTGATTATATGTCAATTAAAACAATTTCGATATGGGAAAGCATTCCCCTCCCACCTAACACATGCCATTATCATTATTAAAATATTTATTTAAGTGTGTAATGTGCAAGATGAAAAGGGTTTGTGAAATCACAACAAAGAATATTCCATTGAGCTGAAATCGTATTTGTACATTAAAAAAAACTTTCTAGTAACATCTAGTTCACCTAGTAAGTACTCAATAAATATCACTCTTTTCTTCTTTCAGTTTATAATGGACCCCTTCCGCATATCTATTTCATTCCGAGATATTGAAAAGCATGAAAAATCCACTCAAGAAAATCCTTTGTGGGATATGTTCGCCACTGCCTCTAGTCGAGTTCTTAATTCTACCAAACTTGAATATGCGGAAAGTCAACCCGATGCTAGATGGAAGTTATCTATCACTAATGCTTCACAAGTCTATGCAGATCTGTTAGCATTTCACTTAGTTGTTGCTACCTGTATTAGTATAAAGTAGTCAATAAGTAAAATACAGGAAAATTTTGACTGTGTACAGAGTATATCCCTCCTTGATCCCAAAACATTACAAGCCGAGGCCAAATGACTAAAAACTAAATATCTTCATTTTGGTTGTATAAGAATAGGGATACATGCACTTACTGATCAACGTCTAACTACATTCATATTAGCTATTGTCCGAGACCTTACCCATAATAAATACACAGATTCCCGGATAAGTGGGATAGTCGCTCCTCTATCGAACGGGCCAATATATTTTGATTGCTATCCAAATTTCTCTGTTTATGTCTTTGATGAAACCATAAAAGACATCCTTCAATTACAAATTCAAACCACTGGATTCGACATGAATAGAAAACGACATAATATAGAAATCTAGACTCGAGGGTGTTTTAGACATACTAATACATTATATCCCGCAGTTCTGCATGCCCCAAGCAAGGATATAAAAGCCAGTGTTGTCGTACTCATAGATGCAAGAAACCAAAAGATTGAGCACCAAACAATCCAATGGGAAGATCTAACTTTCCCCGAACACTGGGTTGTCTCGAATCCCAAGCCTCCTTCTATCAAGAAAATAACCTCTGCAGGTATTCATGAAGAATCATCCAAAGCCATTCTCTCCTTTCCTCGTAGATCCACAATTGATAGAAAAAAAATTGATGAAGACTGCAGAATGTCTCATTTTTATGTTTCTCCAGAACTGGCCGATATTCCTTGCTCCATTTCCTCTATAAATTCTTGTAAGCATATTTCTCTTTTTGAGTTAGCCCAGCGTGTGAATTTTAAAGTCAAATGTCCTGAGTGTCAAAATATTATCAATTTAAGCCAACATGCAAATTTAGTCCTGCATGAGAACCATAATGCCAGAACACGTGAAGCACCTCCTTCTACTTTTATTACTCCCTGTCCAAATCCCAAATGCTCTAAAATTCCATTCCCACATGAATCTAAGCACGTTTTCGTGATACATATAGTTCCTACGTCTGAAGAAGAAGATCCAAGTCTTACAGAACTGTTTTCATATATGAGGCTAGCAAAACCAAGATATGGTTTTGGTTATCTCAAACAATCAAAAGGACTGATTCCAAAATGCATATTTTGCCAAGTTCCAGAAGATTGTAAAAAGCCTAGAACAATAGAGATGCATAAGTTCTTTATGCTCATGGATGGTTGCCCAAAAACCAAAATCCCAGAAAAAAAGGATGAAAGTAATGTTGAATTGGGATATTTTCACAAACCCCAAAGTTAAAGAATTTGGAAGCAGTCATAGTGTTCCTCATAAAATAGCACTGCCTGTAGAATGGAAAAATAACATGAAATCCACTGATACTTGGATTTCTTTTTATACCTGGTTAGTAAGAAGATAGATTGCTAATGTTTTAATGACTAACTCATCAGCATCTTCTCCATCCCAACATCTCTGGAAAGCTCTAGATGGCCTTAAGGTTCAAACTCCAACCACATTTCCACCTTATAAGGGAATCGTGCTTGGAGAAGGACAAAGTTCTGCCAAAGCATTTATGTTAGTCTTAAAGGATGATAATGCAATAGGCACTAAAGGCAGAATTTAGAAAACAACAGAGCAGTTTAACTGGACGAACACTGTTATGAAAGGCCTTGAAATGAGTATTGCCAAAGCTTCTGTAGTCAAAGATTAGTTTGACACTCTACAGGTTTCCCTGAGTACTGTAAATAATGCTCTAAATAAAGTATGATTGTATAATTCAGTCGTCAAGAATTATATGAGATAATCTCTAGACAAATTAGAGAATGTACAAGACAAAGTGGTAGAGCACATTGACTCTACATTAAGTCATTTAACAGAATTGGTAGATAAAGTAGACAGGTTATTTATTGGAAAAATAGAGAAACCAATTCCCACAACATTTTTTCACAAAGGATCTGTGTGAATACAAGACCTTGTCAAACCCATCGACAGGTTTTAATTCTTACTCCCTAAGGAATCTACATCGCAAGAAATAAAAAGGGGAATAGACAAAGGAGAATCTTCTAAGGCTGCAGAAACACCAAAAGATGAGTATATCTCATTCTGAGCTTTATTTAAGTAAGAGGAAAAGACAAAAGTTTTACCTATATATGAGCCACTAGAAAGTCAATACACTAGGTATGCTGGGCCTGATATCCGTGGCAAGGGTAAAATTCTAGAAACTCACACATTCTTTGTTGATTCTCACAAAGAATGATCTATAGACAACCTCAGTGTAGGACAAATCAGGGAATTAATAAATATGATGTACACAGAGTATAAACTAATGTGTCTCAGAGGAAATCCTCAGGTAGATGCTTGTAAGACCATTATCTAATGCTTTACAGGAAAACTCCTGAGATGGTGGGAAACGGAATCTTCTCTTGCTTTGATTAAGCAGATGGAAGATCAATTGCTCAAAGATGAGCAAGGTAAAATAATCCACAATCCAGATGGGACGGTCCAAAATAATATGATTGGATCTCTAACCTCCATGATCGTGTTAGAAAATTATATATTATGGAGCAATGGAACACATAAAATATTGCAGAAATATAGACACAGAAAATGCACAAAACAAGAGAGACATAGATATACGTGGTTCACCGAGTTTGGGCTACGTCCACCCCGAATAGCCAGTCCTTCCTTTCTATTATCCAGCAAAATGAAGATACACAACCTACAGCAAATCCGCTGTAATATCCTCTGTTTTCTCTCACAGTCTCACCTCTCTGTTTCTCGCTCACAGAATACACCTCTATCACACAACCTCAAATACAATACCATCATACAAAGAGAGGGATTGCCTTCTAGGGCAAAAAACCCTAAACTAAACATAAGTTCTACCGTCAAATCATCCGCCTAATGAACGGCCCAGATTGACTAGAAATTACTATACTTTTACAAGGCAATTTTACAGTTGTTTTTAGCTTCGGGGGCGCTGCCCCCGAAACCCCCCGCCAGGGGGGGGCTCCCAAAGGTCACAGCCGCCCCCCTGGACCCCCCTACAGCGAATATTTGATGAGCGGCGTTGTCGCCCCCATTTCAAACTGGGGTCCTATGTGGCGATACCTTTGAATATAGAAGATAATCAGGCTCCACACCCAACAGATCATTGAACACTGGTGTGGTTCAGACGCTGATATAGTTGACAAAAATGAAGTTGTTCTAACAAACCTCAAATGTTACAAGATTTCTCAATATGAAGACTTCCATAGAGACTGGATGCAGAGGATATATGATACAAAGGACTCCAAAAATCTGTTGTGGAAACAAGTTTACTTGGTAGCACTTCCATCAATGTTTGTAGACTATCTTCAATTACAAGAAGTCTTCCAGATGCCATTTGAGTCCTATACATGGGGATAGATTTATAGTTTGATTACTAAAACATTTGTTGGCCTTTGTACTAGTGCAAAGGTAAATAATTCATTAGAAAAGTTGTCCAGATTTCCGGATAGAAAATATTTTTGCAGAAAATATGGCCTATCTCTAGAAGATCCACTAGTTAAGAAAATGAATCTGAAAAGAAGAGCTAAGAAAGAAAAGCTACACACAACCAGGAAAAATTGCAAGAGATTCAGTAAGAAAAGGCCTCCATCTAAGCCCCATGCACAACAGAAAAGAAAGGGATATTACAGGTATATCCAAGAAACACACTATTACAAGCCATTTGATATCCACTTACACAGTCATAAACAAGAAAAGTGGAACAAAAAAACTTGTTGGCTCTGTGACCAAACAGGATACACTGCAAATAATTGTCCTATAGGAGAAGAGTAAAAAAAGAATCGTGGAAAGACATCTAAGCCAAAAAATCAAAAATTAAAACAATTCAAGATTGAGACCCAATATTTTTGCATGAAATGTGGGTCTAAATCTCATAGGACAGAGCATTGTCCTAATCTTACAATTGGTGATCACCCACAAATTCAACAACAAGAATTGTTGTACTCATCTTATGAATTCTCCAAATCAAATAACAGTCTTGTCTATTCATCTGAAGAATTTGACGAAATAATTCTTCATGATAATTCTTGTAATTGCTCAGATTCAGACAATTGTAAATTCATTTTCACTGACAGCGAATCTGATTCTAAAGAATCATCTTCAGAAGGAGAGGCACATTATAAGAAACTCAAAGAAAAAGTTCTTATCGCTGAAACAGAGGAAGATGAAATAAAAATATTATCTCAGATCCGTGCAATGGAGGATGGAGAAATGAAGACCCGACTCATAGAAGCCTTCATCGATCAGCTGAAGATTTCGAATAACAACAAAAATTCTGGTAAGAAGCCACTCTTTATTGATGCCTCATATGCAAGAAATGAAAAATCTTTTCAAAGGCAAAGATGGTGGGGCAAAGTCTGCCCACTTACCTTGGGGGAAGTAAGTAATGAAATACACAATCTCAAATCTGAAATTTCCCAGCTAAAAATTCAGGTTCAAGGATTAGAAAAAAGGAAAAATGCATAAAGAAACAAAACCAGAAGAAGAATCTGATCCAAAAGACTACTATAAAGAAAATGTCCAAATCTATGAAGGGATAAAAGAAAATGATTCTGGTTTTCAAGAAATGCGGATACTCGCAATCGAGTATAAACAACACCATGTAAAAGTACAAATTTGTATACAGAATGATTTTTTTTTTTGTAAGCTACGACATTTCTATTATCTACATCAAATTTAAAAGTACAAACTTAGGAACCTCAATCTGCCCAACTGGGAAACCGGATCTGTTGGCTCCTATTCATCAGACGTTCAATAATGTTTTTCATGCTGAATACTGTCAAAAAAATTTGCAGGACATTAAGCCCTATCTCGCCAGGTTTTTTCAAAAAACTATTCTTTCCAAGATCTACTAACAGACCCAACTTTACTACTACTACTATGGCATGCAAACTAATATTCAAAAACCAGAGCAATATCATTCTAAATTCAAAAAGAAGACAGTTAACAGGCCTCTCAATTCTCCGCATTTCCTCTTCTGGATTCATTGCTGTCGTTGGTCTTCCCCAGCTCCTTCAGCATCTCTTGAATTTCCTTGAGTTGTTCATTCTGTTGACGGAGCAGCCCTTCCATGTTCGCCACCTCCTTCTTCGCTGCCGCCATTTCCTGAGCCATTTCCACCATCTCAGCCGCTACTTGCTCCATGGCCTTTGCCAAGAGATGCTTTAACACCCAGTATGTGTGAAGAGCGCGGCGGTAAAGGGTTAATCTCCCTCGCGTGTTGCCTGGGTCCGGCAACTGAGAAGTCCATTCTTCCATCTTCGGGTCGGATGGTTCCTCTAGTACTCTGTCCTCCATAACATCAATAATTTTCCTTATGTCTACATTTGTGTCCAGATTGTATGCCTGTTCTGCTTCGTGCACCACCATGCGGATCGATTTCTTCCCCCTTTTCTGTCTTCTCTGCTTCTGATTACCTCCTCGTTGATGATTGGTTGTCGAGGTCTACCTCTGCCTCTCTATTCACACGCCTTCCTTCTTCCGTCCTTTCTGCCCCGTTTAGTTCCTTTGCTGCTTTGCCCTGTTTCAAAATGCTTGCTCCTGAAACCTTCCCCCTGGTTATGCTCCATTTCATCTGAGCTTTATATTTCGATTTTTACTCTACCCCGTTCGAAATTCCTGTCGCCTACTGCCTCCCTCTCTGCCTGGACTATCTTATCCCATTTTTCAGCCATTTTGGTACGGTTGAGGCGTTGATTTTGGTTCCTCTGCCAAGTCTCTCCTTCTCTCACCACCTTCTTCGACTTCTTGCTGCTTGTCATCCTTCTCCTGTTCTCCCTTATAGAATTCTCGCCACCTTTTCGCTTATGATGGGTTTGCTCTCCACTTCCTTTCTCCCTTGCGCCTTGAATGATGCTTTCTTCGGTGTTTTCCGGTTTTTGTTTTGCGCTGCGTACCTGCTGTTCTGAATTATCATTAAATGCTGATGTCAGGGAGGTGAGGCCGCCGTCCTTCTGTCCTGTCTTCGCTGCCGAATAAACCTGCCTTATTTTCCTTCTCCAGATCCTCGCGATTTTTTGATTACCATTATGTTGTTTCATGATTATCGTTGTCTATGAGTTGTTTTAAGCCATCCCATCTTGTCATCGTTGTTTGATTAGTCCAGCTGTCATCTACTTTTTCCAATGATTCCTTATTTCCCCAATTGGCCATGCAATCTGCAGGCTTATTTCCTTCTCTTCTGACATGCGAGGTGATCTTGTAATCGATCCCTTTCAGTGTTTCCTCGATTTCTTGGACTATACTCGTTGTTCTCCAGCTTTTAACTACTTTCTCCCACTGTTTCCCTTGTATTAATTTTCTTATGGTGCTTATTACCAGGGCTGAATCACCTTCAATCTCTATCTTCCAATATCCATTTCTTATAGCAATTTTGAGACCTTGATAAACTGCCATAAATTCCGCCTTGTTATTACTCATTGTTCCTCTGTGTTCTGCATAGATCCATTCTACCTCTCCTTGTCTATTTCTAAAGATTCCTCCAAATCCTGCTGGACCTGGATTCCCCTTTGTTGCCCCGTCGAAGTTGAGCTTGATAAACCCTTCCGGTGGCTTACGATAGACTGCATGACTTTGGCCCATGATGGGTTGGTGTTGCTTTGCTTTTTGTTGGTAGATCATTCCTTGTTCCAAGTTCAGCCTTTTTAGGATTTCTGCTTCTTCCTCAGAGGTCTTCCAATCTTCTTCTGCCCAATTTTCCATGAGGATTGATTCTCTGATTTGTCTTAGGGTTCTTTTCCAAACTTCTTCCGGATTTGATGTTTTCCCCTTGAATATTCGACCATTTCTCTCTTTCCAAAGATTCCACACATTGAAGCATGCCGCCATGTTCCAAGCTCTTCTTACTACCTTGCTTTTGAACTTTCCCTCTCCACAGTCACATAGGGTTTGAATTATATCCTGTGGATTTCGTTCTGTGGTCGAGAATAAGTTTCTAGTCTTTTCCCATTGGAATTGGGCCATGCTGCATCCATTGAGAAGGTGTTCCTGGTCTTCTTCATCTTGATAACAAAGGCAACATCTAGATGGGCCTGAGAAACCTCTTTTTTGTATTCGATCCCAAGTTAGAATGTGTTTCCTTCCTACCAGCCATATGAACATCTTAATCTTCGGCCACCATTTATTTCTCCATAGCTTCCTCCACTTCTGCTTTTCCTCCCCCTGCTCTTGTTGTATCTTTACATTATATGCTTCCTTTATGGTAAATGCTCTGTTGGTTTCTTTACCCCATCGTAGAATGTCCCTGCCTCCTCTATTTTTTATTTTCCTGGAATCTAATTCCTTGCTAAATATTGTTTTTTGTTCCTCTGTTGCATCCCTGTTCCATTCTTCCATTGATTTCCATTCCCTCCATTCTTCGTTTCCTCTTTCTTCTATCCAATCATCTTTAACCCTAATGAGGTCTCTGTCCATACCTGTTCTATAGATGTCTTGCATTCCTTGTAGGTCCAACATTTTCTCCCTTTATTGCCATGCTTCCTCCCAAAATCTCGCATTCTGACCTCCTCTGATTTCCTAAAAAATATGACCATTGACTAATTCTCTAATTTGAATGGTTAGGTTCCATATATCTGATCCCCTGTGTGCTTCTTGTTTCCTTAGTATTTCTTCCGGGGTTGATGGCATATTATATTTTGTTGTCCAGATTTCTTTCCATGTGTCCTTCCCTCCTTGCATCCATCTCCATCTTAATTTGGCTGCTAGAACTTGATTTAGGGTCCATGGGTCCCTTAGGCCAAGACCTCCTTTTTCTTTTGGTTTGGTTAGGCTGTCCCATGAACAGAGGGCCCATTTCTTTTGTTGCTTGGGTCCTCCCCATAGAAATTTTCTGTAGATCTCTACTAGCTTATTGCATATCCCTTTTGGTGCTGCCATCACTGATAAAGGATATATCGGGATTGCCTGAATGGTGGATTTAAGCAGAACAACCCTTGCCACCAAGTTCAGAGTGCGAAAGGACCAATTTTCCAGTCTTTTCATGATCTTTTCCAGGATGGTTTTCCAGTTTCCTATTTTGAGGGATGAGGAATCTAGCATAGTTCCTAAGTACTTAGTTGGGAGATCCCCTTTCCTATAACCCAAGATCCTGGTTAAATGATTTTTGATGGGTTCCACTGTATTAAAGAAGAATGTTCTTGATTTTTCATTGTTTACCTCCATACCTAAGCCTTCCATGAATACCTCTAAAATTTTCTTTATCCTTCTCACCTCATTCATGGAAGATTTACAATATATCATGATGTCATCCACGAACTGTTGGTGGGTGACTGTAGTTTGATTGCCCCATATTCTCAGACCCTGGATTTTCCTTTCTCTTAATTCTTTTTTGAAGTATCTACCTAATCCTTCTGCTACTATTATGAAGAGAAAGGGGGATAGGGGGTCCCCTTGTCGGAGTCCTCTTGTAGCATTGAAAGTAGCTGATGGAGCTCCATTTAGCAGGATGGAGAAATTCGGTGTGGAGATCATACTTAAGACCCACTTCACCCATCTGTCACAGAATCCAAAGGCTTGAAGGATGGTTTCTAGATATCTCCAATCTAACCTATCATAGGCTTTTGACAGGTCTAATTTTATCAGCATTCCTTTTTCCTTCTTCATTTTCAAAGTGTGGGTTACTTCCTGGGCCACCACTAGTCCATCCAAAATCTGTCTTCCTTCTACAAACCCAGTTTGTTCTAGGGATATTGTGCTTGGGAGAATCGATTTCAGCCTCTATGCCACCACTGATGCCACTATTTTGTAGATGACATTACATAAAGCTATGAGGCGAAAGCCTTCAACTTGATCCGCTTGGGTAGTTTTAGGAATAAGAGTCAGTAGGGTTGAGTTTATACATGGCCATATTCTTTGGTTGATTCTAGCTTCCTCCACCACTTCTAGAACTTCTTCTGCAAGGAAATGCCAACCTGCTTGGTAGAATTCTACCGTATACCCATCTGGCCCAGGGGCTTTGTTCCTTTTCATGTTCCTGACTGTATCTTCCACTTCTTCTCTTGTAACTTTTCTCATTAAAGCCAAGTTTTGTTCTCTGGTTACCAATTTAGGGATCTCCCTGCTTATCTTTGTTATAGCTTCTGATCTGTTATCCCGAGTTTCCTTTAATAAGTTTTTGAAATGATTGACCAAAACTTTTTCGATCTCTTCATGCTGGAGAACTCTCTGGCCCTCTTGATTTTTTATTGAGAAGATTCGGTTTCTTTGTCTATGCTGAATCATTGCTTTATGGAAGAACTTAGTATTCTTTTCCCCCTCTCTAAGCCATTGAACCCTTGACTTCTGTTTCCATAAAATCTCTTCTTGTTTCCTTCTTTCTTCTAGCTGGTTTAATATAATTCCTTCTTCCTTTATTCTATCTTCCTGTGTACCTTCTAGGATATCCCTCTACTGCAGCTCTTCCATTCTCTGCTCCAGGCGCTTTTTCTCTTCCAATATATTTCCAAATTCTTCTTTATTCCACTTTTTTATTTTGTCTTTCATCTCCTTTAACTTGAGTTGGAAGGTATGCATTTTATTTTTTCCTCTTTGTTCACTCTTCTTCCACCATTCTTCAAGTTTCTCTAATAGGCCCTCATTTCTTAACCAAAAAGCTTCAAATCTAAAAGGTTTGTTGTTTGGTCTTTGCTTGAGATCTATTTCCATTTTTATCGGCCAATGGTCCGATCCTGCTACCGGAAGAATTGTGGCTTCTATGAAAACATCTTTCATCATTATTTGCTCGGAAATTAGGAATCTATCAAGCCGAGATGCTATTTTCTTAACTCCCCCTCTTCGGTTATTCCATGTATGGTTTCCATTTATCATTTGGATATCAATCAGTTTCTGCTCCCTTATCAAATCTCCAAACTGGTCCATTGTTTTATCCGTTCTCCTTAGCCCTCCTCTTTTTTTCCGCTGAGTTTTTAATCAGGTTGAAGTCCCCTCCTACTATCCACTTCCTTCCAAGGATTAGGCTTCTCAATGCTTTTAGGTTCTGCAGAAAGTTTTCCTTTTCTCCTTGGGTATGGGGTCCATAAACCCCTGTTATGATAATCCCCTCCATTGTTCCTATTATCTTTGTTGTCGCTGTTGGAATTCTTGGATAACTTCTCCAATTGCTTCATTGGATTTCCTCAGGGTTCTAGATTATAACCAGAACTCCTGCGCTCCCAATCACATCTTGTCCCATCATTTCATATCTATTCTTGTTTCTATTCAAAATGTCCCTCATTTTCTCAGCACTTATTTTTGTTTCTTGTTACTATCATTATGCTGGGTTTTTCTTTTTTCAGTCTTTCATTTAAATACCTTTGTTTGCCTCTACTGTTGAGGCCTCTTATGTTCCAGCTGGTGATGATCATCATAGAAGTTTCAGGGGAGTTTGGAATACCTCCAATTGAGGTATCACTCTTCCTGAATTTACTAACATCTCTCTAACTTCTTGAATTGTTTCACTCATTGTTCTTCTACCTCTTTTTTTGCCTCCCTTGCCAATGCTGCTCATTCCTAGATTTTGTGTTTCCTACTTCCCCATTTTCCCGTCTTCTCTTCCTTCCAGTATTCCTTTTTCTCTTTATATCTTTGAAATGCTTCTTTGTACATCTGTTTCTGATCCTCTGGAATAAATCTTTCATCGAGCCTCTTCCATTCCTGCAGTAGCTTCATCATTACTTGTTCTTCTTCTTCTCCTTTTGTTTTCTGAGGATCTATTTCCATTCCTCGTTGGTCCTCTTGGTTTTCTATTGGGGTCCCTGTTCTCTCTTAATTTTTGTCCATTTGATCTGACTCTTTATCTCCATTTTCCTTTATGACTTCCATTCCCTCCGTTTCCTCCTCCTCGTTCTCCTCTGTTTCTACTTCCTCATCTTGCAGTATTTGGAATTTATTTTGGGATTCTATGTTATTTTCTCTTTTTTGTTTGCCCGTCTGGGTCTTGCTGATTCCTCTTTTTTTCTTCTTTTGCACTTCTCTGAAGTCCTCATCCTCCTCTTCTGATTTCTTTGCTGCATTTCTCCTTTCATTTTCGGCTTCCTTTTCCTTTTCTGCTAGCGTGATAGGACATTCTCAATATAGATGGCCATACTCATGGCATCTTCTGCAGTGAAAGGGAATATGTTCATAGTCTATTATTTGATGCCAGATCTCGTCATGATATTCCAGTTCTATTGTATCTGGAAGTGGCTCTGTGATGTTCATGTTCGCGCATATTCTTGCATATGTTGTATATCTTCCCCTCTTTGTCGATTTTCCCACTTTCACAAATGACCCTGTTGCGTTACCTATACCCTCAAGGATCTCTGGGTCCGAGAATTCTGTTGGGAGGCCAAAGAGTCTGATCCATACCGGGGTTGCTAGCATTCTTTCCTTATCTGGGTTGTAACAGTCTACCCACTGCCTCATAAATAGTCCATCATTGTTCATGAAGTAGGGTCCTTCCTCAAAGATTCTTTCCTTATCTTCTAGGTTGGAAAATATAACTGTAAAAAATCCCTTCGCCCCCAACTTTACTTCCACATGTCCTTTTGGTTTCCACCTTTGCTGGATCCATCTTAGAAGGTATTTCTCTGCTGGCCAGTATCCTACGAACTTACATATCAAAGCATAATCTTTCATGTAACTTCTATATTTCTCTAGTCTGTTAGGCGGAATTACAAACCTGGGTTTGTGTTAGGCCCCTATACTACTATTGTAACCCCTTATTGTTATTAGTATAATCCATTTATTATATTGATGTAATCATGTAGTGCCCATATTGTTACTATTGTGCCCCATAGAAGCCCACTATTGTTATTATTGTTCCCTTACATTATTATTGTTACGTCGGCTCTGATTATGTTATAACCCCTTAGACTCCTATATATAGAAAGGAGGTTTTTTCAATTGTATCATCCAAGAATTGTTCATTCATGTAATGTAAAGGAGGTTGCCCCCTCGAAGAGGCTAAATTCTAAGGCGTTGATCTATCTTTCCTATCTTTTCTTGAGCTAGTTTCATAACATTTGGTATCAGAGCTTTGGATTCTAGGGTTTCACTGCTCCAAACCGGTCATGGTGTAATTTTCACTATAACTTTTTTTCTTTGACGTTTCAGAAGTCAAAAAAAAAACCCATTTGAGAAGAAATTGTACTGAACCTTGGGTCCGAATTTTAGAGCTTTTTGGGTGATATTTGCGGAGATATTATCTAAGGAAGTTGGTATTTTTGCAGACTCCTGAATTACATTCAGAACAGGTGACCTAGGGAAAATCATCATAACTTTCTTTCTGAGCATCAGATTGAAATTTCGCAAGAAGGTACAGAAAGAGGACGGACTGTAGCTTTTGTTTATATATTTTTTAGATCAAGAGGTCGAAAAAGTGACACGTGGCACTTTATACAAGTTCTCTCTTCTGGAAAGGTCTATAATCAGGTCATCTTGGGAGATTGTGCATAACTTTTTCTTAGAGAATCCAATTTGGATAAGACTAGTGGAATTGAAAAGAGGACATAGAGGGCTACTATAGGTTGCAATTTTAGAACTTAAAGATCTGAAAGTACAGAGTTACAGTCGTTTCAAGGTCGAGCTCCTAAAATCAAGAAAAAACAAGATGAGGAAGTTTGATGGCAAGGATCCGGTAAATTGGATACTTCAGATGGAGGAATATTTTGATCTACATGGTGTACAACTGTTACAAAAGGTATGTATTGCATCTTCATATTTAGAACCAGATCAATTTTTATGGTATGAAGGACTTTGTTCTCGTAAAAAACTTGTTATGTGGTCAATTTTCACGGAAGAAATGATAGCACATTATGAGGATACAAAGAGCAACACCTTCTTTACAGCAACACCACAACAATTGAAAAGAGTAAAAGGGCTTTGTGACATAATGGAAAGAAAAATTATGGAAACCAGGAAGCATACGCCTCACAACTATAAAGATGGAAGTGTTGTTTCTCCCAGCTTTCCACAACCTACAAGGGTTACACCACAGCAATTGGAAGAAAAAAGAGGAAAAGGGCTTTGTTACAATTGTGATAGCAAATGCACTAAAGGTCATAGGTGTGCTGAGAGGAAATTATTTTACATAGAATATGAAGAGGAGGAATAAAAGGATCAAGAAACATCAAAAGAAGAGGATATACTCCAGGACACCACCCAAGAGAAAGAAGAAATGAATCAGACCATATCTTGTAAAGAATTGGTAAGAATTACCACTCCTCAAACTCTCAAGATAGAAGGACATATCAAGAAGAAAAAGGTGCAAGAAGTGAAAGATCACATCAAGAAAGAAGAAATGAATCCAACCATATCTTGTAATTCAATGGACGAAATTACCACTCCTCAAACTATCAAGATAGAAGGACACATCAAGAAGAAAAAAGTTCAAGAAGTGAAAGATCACATCGAGCATCAAGAAATGAATCTGACCATATATTGTAAAGGACTGGAAGAAATTACCACTCCTCAAAAGATAGAAGGACATATCAAGAAGAAAAAGGTTCAAGTAGAGAAAGATCACATTGATCATCAACAACAAGTTCTCCAACTTTTAAAGGATAACGCCACTTCGGTGCAAAATCAAACGAAACAATAGGTAGATCAACATCGTAGTGAAAAATGTTTTGATGTAGGTGATTGGGTATTTTTACTGCTACATCTCAAGCAAGCTATTTATGAGAAGGAAATGTTGGCAATACTACATGCACTTAAAAAATGGCGACCTTACCGAATGGGAAGACTCTTCAAGGATGAGGATGTGGAAGCATTGTTTTGTGCTATTTATATTATCCAACCAGATTGGATAAACAAAGCAAGGGATGAATGGAAGAAGGACAAAGAAGTATGGCCGCTTATTCAAAAGTTGCAAAAGATCCCAATTCAAGCAATATTGCCAAAAATTGAAGAAGAAGGAAAAATCATATTGGAACCTAGAGCAGTCACAGAAACAAGAACCCGACAGCTACGAAATCGATCAATTTCAGAGTATCTCATCAAATGGAAGAACGTACCCGCTGAATATTCCACATGGGAGGACAAGAATTTTATACAGAAGCATCAAGAACTACTCAAGCGTTGAGGACAACGCTTTTTGAAGGAGAGGGGCATGTTAGGCCCCTATACTACTAGTGTAACCCCTTATTGTTATTAGTATAACCCATTTATTATATTGATGTACCCATGTAGTGCCCATATTGTTACTATTGTGCCCCATAGAAGCCCACTATTTTTATTATTGTGCCCTTACATTATTATTGTTACGTCGGCTCTGATTATGTTATAACCCCTTAGACTCCTATATATAGAAAGGAGGTATTTTCAATTGTATCATCCAAGAGTTGTTCATTTATGTAATGTAAAGGAGGTTGCCCCCTCGAAGAGGCTGAATTCTAAGGCGTTGATCTATCTTTTCTATCTTTTCTTGAGCTGGTTTCATAACAGTTTGTTTGTTGCCCTCGGCAAACATTTGCTTGTTGCTCCCGTTCTCCTTTGCGCTCCCGCTGCTGAGGTTTCTCCTTCATTGGTTCTATCTCCTTCCTTTTGCCGTTCCTTTCTCGCTTCCCCCGTTATCACTGCTTTATAGGAGGGGATCTCTCCCCTCCCCTGCTCCGTTCCCATTTCTTCCACTCAGAGCCTGCGTTTTTGTTTGTCCCCCCCGTCTTTAGGTTTTCTTCTTTTACTTATTCAGGTTCTTTTCCTTCTGAGTCTCACACCCGGGATCTCTCCTGGTGCACTGGTCCACATTCAACAAACCTTCTTCCCTTACTTTGACGAAACCCTCATCTGCGTTTCTCTCGTCTGTGAAACCCTCATCCCCCCCTTCCGAATAATCGTATACAAAATGAAATTTTTAATTTCACTGCACTTATTGATTTTGGAGCAGATGTGAATATACTCAACAATAAAGTTATCCGAACAAAATTTTGGATGGAAGCTAAAAGAGAAGTTATTGTTCTACGCAATAAGATGTTGAATTATTAACTGCCCAAAGCTTCTACATGCTTTGATAGATATTGTATAAAATTGAAATTTTCTATTGCTGACATCCCAGTTGATTGCATCCTAGGAAACATTTTTCTAGCTGTTGAGAACCTCATGGTTCATACAGGACAAAGAACAACAAAGGTGGATATTTTATCACTTTCCCTACTTCCAGTGGCCAAAAAAGAAGGATAGAATTGCCATATGTATCAACTCGAAGAATCTTGAGAATGGTCGAAACTATGAAAGAACTGCAAAAGGAAGAGGCCAAGCTATCAGACATAAAAGATCTAAAATCCACTCTCAACATCTCAAAGCAGTTAACTTATCTAGCAGTACAGAAAAAGATTTCAGAGCTAAAAGTCCAGATTGAAAATAAATGTTGCGTTGAAGAACCAAATTCATTTTGGCACAGGAAGCAACATTCAGTTGAGCTCGCATACAAAGCAGAATACACAGGAAAACCTTGTAAAAGCAAGGCAATCCCAATGAATAAAGAGTACAAAGAACTCTACCAGAAAGAGGTCTAGAACCTGCTAGACAAAAAAATGATCAAAGAATCAACCAGTCCATGGAACTGCTATGGGCTTTATGTCAATAAAAGATCAAAAAAAATCATAGGAATCTCAAGATTGGTCATAAATTACAAGTTTCTAAATGCAACACTATCAGATGATACAGATCCAATCCCCGAAAAGGGTGATCTGATCAGTAGAATTGTAGGAGCCAAAGTATTTTCAAAATTTAATCTGAAATCAGGTTTTTGGCAAGTCGCCATTTTGGAGAAAGATAAATTTAAGATAGCCTTCAGTATCCCAGCAGGGCACTATGAATGGTATGTTATGCCATTTGGCCTCAAACATGCTTTGTCAAATTTTGGGAAGGTGATGGATAGTATTTTTAAGCCATTTTTTGATTGGTTAATCGTGTACATAGATGACATTCTAATCTTTTCCAAGAAGTTGCAAGATCATTTCAGGCATATCCAGATCCTTGTAAATATCATCAAAAGAAATGGTTTAGTCATAAGTAAGAAGAAGATTGAGGTTTTCGAAACCTCCATTAAGTTTTTAGGCCACAATATTTTGAATGGCCAAATTTCATTGCAGAAACATGCTCTTGAATTTTCGAGCAAGTTTATAGATATAATAACTGACAGGACTTAGCTGTAGCGTTTTCTTGGCTACCTCAATTATGTTAGTAATTTCTACCAAGATTATGCAAAGGACAAAAGTGCGTTGAACTAACGTCAGCGAAAGAATCCTGAACCCTGGACTCCTACTCATACCAGAGCTATACAAAATATCAAGTCTAAGGTAAAAACTCGCCCCATATTATACATATCAGATGATGTTGCATTCAAAATCGTGGAGTCAGATGCCAACAATATTGGATGGGGAGGTATTTTGAAACAAATAAAAGGGTTAGAAGAGAAAGTTATTCAATTTGCTTAAGAAACATGGAACCCTACTAAGAAGAATTATTCCACCATTGAAAAAGAAGTTAAAGTTGCACGGAATTGCATTGATAAATTTCAAATTCATCTTATAAACAGAACAATCCTCCTCAGGACGATGCATCAGCATTAAATAAAGTCTTAACAAAAAATGTCAAAAAACCTGGGGAAGCTAAATTCACAAGATGGCAAGCATTGTTTGCAAATTTTGATTTTCAAGTGGAACATATAAAGGGTAATGAAAAATTTCTCCCTGACTTTTTAAGTAGGGAACACCTTCAAAATATCCAGCATCAAGAACAAGATCATATTATGGTCTTAGTAACTGAATGTGATCCAACTCAAAACCAATAATTCCTTAGAACAATAAATGAATATAAAATTTGGACTAAATACAGAAAAAATTGGAAACCCACATGGCAGTACCGAAGCACAAAAGTCTTGGATGATAATCTCTAGCCACACACCAATCTCCTTCATCTTGTGCTGGAAATAAGAGTCTTCCCAAAAGGAAAAAAATTGATACATGACGTGATTTATTCAGATAGTATGGTCAGAGCACAGAGGGCAGAAGAAGTACTACAAAATGTCTTTAAATATATAATAATGATATGGAATGAAGGAGGTGACAAAAGAAAAATGTATCATAGTAACTTCACTGTAAACAGAGTTCGAAATATAAAATGGCCAATTACTAATCTAGTCTTGCCCCAAAATGATCCTAAACTAATTTTCCTTGACATAGTGTTTGATTTTGTAGGTTATAAAAAACTATGGTGGGATCCGCTTAATGTAGATGGAAGATATGAGACATAATACACTAAGGTTAAGTTTTGAACTATCAGAACTGCACAAAGATCACAACAGTCAAAATGGCTAGAGGATTGATGGGATGGCTATGGTGTTAATCATACAGCCATTGATCCAATTTGTTATGAGGCCTATTTCTGCTTAAATTGTAATAAATATTTTCACAAAAATAACATTGAATGTATTCATGAACCATTTATAGATGTAAGACACGTGTATAATTAGCCAAACCATCATATCTTACAACAATTCATGTGCTGTCACAATGAATGGTTGGTAATGACAAAGATAAAAGACCAATTTGTGCTTAATAAACCTATGATTGTAAGAAGGATCTTTACCAAAGCCTGGGATGGTATATTATATCCCGAAATAATGGACCTTGGTGACCCCAATACTTCTGGTTCCCGTGGGCTTATGCCATAAAGCTCCACATTGTACAATGGTCCAGTTATGAGGACTATTCATGACCAGTTTTTCCGTGGGCCTTCACTGGTTAAAAGGCATCCATAGTGTATAAAGTTTTTACGATTGATTCCATAAGTCATGAGACCCAGAGCACTTCTCCGACTTTTGGTGGATATTGAACCACATCTCGTACTAATAGATTCCTTCATACTTCAGTTTTTCGGTTCGACTGTTGAATGGTTGTCCCCTCCTTTGCTATATATGCAAGGAGTCTAGGCTCATTCGAGCATCGATTGTTAGTCATTGTGAGTTTGTATGTCTTATGTTTTTGGAGTCTGAGCTCTTTGCCTGCTCTGCAACTACATACGATCTGTCTGATCTGCTTGCATCACGTAAAGAACTCAAGTCTTTAGGTGTTCTGAGAAGCCTGCGCATCAGTGTAACCCATCGGTTAGAACCTAAAGTGGCCATAATATTAGAGTGTCGGGGTATATCTATGTTGATTCTTTGTACACAAACAGAACCTGTGTATTCACCAAGCAGCCTCCAGTAAACCTCGTTCAATATTGGACAGCTCAAGTCTGGTAAACACGAACACATTCAAACTCTGGTTTGAACAGACTTGTTATTACTGTAATCCATTTCGAGATCAATAAAGAGTGTTATTTCATTTTCCACTTCCAAGTACTATGTGCTTTAATTTGTGCTGCTGAGATAATAATTCTTGCATAAAAGTTCGTCAATACATCAACTAGCTGAAGGGATGCCAAAGACCGTGGAAGGCTAGGGGTGCTGTTGTGAAGGTCTCAGAGTGCGTGAAAGGTTATTGGTAGTTTTGAGTTCATAACAGCAAGAGAGAAGAGGCTCGGCAAGGCCAAGAGAGAGTAGACTTCGCAAAGCGCACTACTATAGCAGCATTTTAGCACTATTGTTGCAAGCTTCATTGAAAGCCCCTACTTTAAAATTGGTATAGTCGCTCCTCTATCGAACGGGCCAGTATATTTTCATTGCTATCCAAATTTATATGTTTATGTCTTTGATGAAACCACAAAAGAAATCCTTCAATTACAAATTCCGACATACTAATACATTATATCCATTAGTTCTGCATGCCCCAAGAAAGGATTCAAAAGCCAGTGTTGTCATACTCACAGATGTAAGAAACTAGAAGATTGAGCACCAAACAATCAAATGGGAATATCTAACTTTCCCCGAACATTGGGTTATCTCGAATCCCAAGCCTCCTTCTATCAAGAAAATAATCTCTGCATATATTCATGAAGAATCATCCAAAGCCATTCTCTGCTTTCCTCGTAGATCTACAATTGATAGAAAATGAATTGACGAAGATTGCAGAATGTCTCGCTTTTTTGTTTCTCCAGAACTGGCTGATACTGCTTGCTCCAGTTCCTCTATAAATTCTTGTAAGCTTATTTCTCTTTTTGAGTTTGCCTAGCTTGTGAATTTTAAACTCAAATGTCCTGAGTGTCAAAATATTATCAATTTAAGCGAACTTGCAAACCTGGTCCTGCATGAGAACCATAATCCTAGAACAGGTGAAGCACCTCCTTCTACTTCTGTTACTCCCTGTCCAAATCCTAAATTCTCTTAAATTCCATTCCTACATGAATCCAAGCACGTTCTCATGATAGATATAGTTCCTACCTTTGAAGAAGAAGATCCAAGGCTTACAGAACTGTGTTCATATATGAGACCAGAAAAACCAAGATACGGTCATGGTTATCTTAAACAATCAAAAGGATTGATTCCAAACCACAGATTTGGCCGAGTTCCATAAGATTGTAAAAACCCTAGTACAACAGAGATGGATAAGTTCATTATGCTCATGGATGGTTGCTTAAAAACCAAAATCCCAGAAAAATGGATGAAAGCAATGTTGAATTGTGATATTTTCACAAACCCCAAAGATAAAGAATTTGGAAGTAGTCATATTGCTCCTCAGAAAACGACATTTTCTGTAGAATGGAAAAAACAGATGGAATCCATTGATACTTGGATTGCTTTTTATACCTAGTTAGAAAGAAGACAGACTACTAATGTTTTAATGACTGACTCATCAACATCTTCTCCATCCCAACATCTCTAGCAAGCTCTAGATGGCCTTAAGGTTCAGACTCCAACCACCTTTCCACCTTATAAGGGAATCATGCTTGGAGAAGTACAAAGTTCTGCCAAAGCAATTCCTTTAGTCTTAAAGGATGATAATGCAATAGGCACTCGAGGCAAAATTTAGAAAACAACAGAGCAGTTGAACTAGACGAACACTGCTCTGAAAGGCCTTGAAATGAATATTGCCAAAGCTTTCGTAGTCAAAGATTAGCTTGACACTATACAGGTTTCCATAAATGTTGTAAATAATGCTTTAAATAAAGTACGATTTGATAATTCAGTCGTCAAGAATTGTATGAGAGAATCTCTAGACAAAATAGAGACGTAGAACACAAATTGGTAGAGCACATTGACTCTACATCAAGTCAATTAACAGAATTGATAAATAAAGTAGACAGATTATCTATTGGAAAAATAGTCAAACGAATTCCTGCAACATCTATGCACAAAGGATCTGTATGAATACAAGACCCTGTCAAACCCATCGACAGGTTTCCATTCTTACTCCCCAAGGGATCTACATCCCAAGAAATAAAAAGGGAAACAGACAAAGGAGAATCTTCTAAGGTTGCAGAAACACCAAAAGATGAGTATATCTCATTCTCAGATTTATCTAAAGAAGAAGAAAAGACAAAATTTTTACCTATATATGAGCCACTAGAAAGTCAATACACTAGGTATGTTGTGCCTGATATCCGTGGCAAGGTTAAAATTCAAGAAACTCACACATTCTTTGCTGATTCTCATAGAGAATGGTCTATAGATAACCTCAGTGTAGGACAAGTCAAAGAATTAATAGATATGATGTACACAGAGTATAAAATCATGTGTCTCAGAGGAAAACCTTTGGTAGGTGCTTGTAAGACCATTATCCAGTGCTTTACAGGCACACTCCTACGATGGTGGGAAACATAATCTTCTCCTGCTTTGATTAAGAAGATAGAAAATCAATTGCTCAGAGATGAGAAAGGTAACATAATCCACAATCCAGATGGGACGGTCCAAAACAATATGATTGGAGCTCTAACCTTCATGATCGTTGAACATTGGTGTGGTTCAGAAGCTGATATAGCTGAAAAAATTGAAGTTGTTCTAATGAACCTCAAATGTTACAAGATTTCTCAATCTGAAGACCTCCATAGAGACAAGATGCAGAGGATATATGAGACAAAGGACTCCAAAAATCTGTCGTGGAAACAGGTTTACTTGGCAACACTTCCATCAAAGTTTGTAGACTATCTTCGATTACAAGAAGTCTTCGAGATGCCATTTGAGTCCTATACATGGGGATAGATTTATAGTTTGATTACTAAAACATTCATTGGCCTTTGTACTAGTGCAGAGGTAAATAATTCATTAGAAAAGTTGTCCAGATTTCCGGACAGAAAATCTTTTTGCAGCAAATATGGCCTATCTCTAGAAGATCCACTAGTTAAGAAAAGGAAGCTCAAAAGAAGAGCTAGGAAGGAAAAGCTTCACACAACTAGGAAAAATTATAATAGATTCAATAAGAAAAGGCCTCCATCTAGGCCCCATGCACAATAGCAAAGAAAGGGATATTACAGATATATCCCAAAAACACACTATTATAGGCCATCCGATATCCACTTACATAGTCATAAATAAGAATAGTGGAACAAACTCATATAATTATCTCATTTTGATAAATGAAAAATTACACACTAGAATTTAATTCTAAAAACTAAATATTAATTTTTGGGGGGACAACAATTTTAATATATAATTATTTCTTTATTTTTAATTTTTCTTAGTTTATCAAATTTAAAATTATTATTGTTATTATTTAAAATTATAAAAAAAATAGATAAAAAAACAAGATTAAACAACAAATTTACATATTACATTTATTTCAATAAAATAAAATATATTACGAACTTTTTTTACACAATAATTTGTTAATTAAAGTTTATAAAAATATGATTGTCATACTGTTATAGACATTTTTGTGCCTTGCATCACTGAGCATGAAATGTCAATAATTAAGGGATCCAAAGTCCCTAAACATGTTGTTCCAACCCCTAGAGGAACAAGGCCAGCAAACCACAGCAGTTTACAAAAGTTCTCCACCTGAAAACACTAAAAAACAAGCAATTTCTGGATCATGTCAACTGCTCCACTGAGCATCTGCGCTGAATGTCAAGTCCTCCACTCTGTACCTGCGCTGAATGTCAACTGCAAAGAAGGCCACCTGCGCTGAGCATACTTGGACAAGTGGCAGACTCATTCCTCAAGGTGTCAATGCCCAGGAAGCTTCCAAAATGACACTTGGATCAGGGAATTCGACTGGTGATGAGTAAGAGGTTCCAAATCTCCAAGTGGAAGTAAGAATCTCCAAGTGGACTCAAGAACTGAAGTGGGAGAGGACACTAGTCAGCTTCATGCAAGCCTCAAGCTGACTCATCCTTTCTACAAAACTCCTATATATAGAGCTCTCTCATGAGGTCTAGGGAGGCTGGATTGGATTGCAGAGAATTGTTGTTGGATTGTGGTTAGATCATTGGGTGTTTATGCTTTTGAAAGGGGCTGAAGAAGGAATTCCTTGCTGTTGGGAAGGAGATGCTGGGTTGGAACCCTATGGGTTGTATCTCTTCCTTAACCCTGTTTATCAATCAATAAAGCTTCTTGGTTCTTTCCTATATGCTGGTGTTTATTGTATGATTTGCATTAGTGTATTTGATTTACTTCTAATCCTGAATCATTTATGAATATGTATATTTGCCTTTGTATTGTGTCCTTCTCTTGTTGCATGTAGCTGTCCTCTTGTCACAGGTAGCTATTCTCTTGTGATCTTGTGGAAGCAAAAGCGAGGAGGCAAGTAGCTGTGGACACACAAAGGGGAGAGGATCTAGATCGAGGGACAACTGAAAGATAACAGTAAGTCTACCAATCTCCTCTCTTTCATATTTCATAAAGGAAGAAACCGAAGTAGCTGCATTCGTTTGTTGCTAAGGCACTATCACGCCTTAGGTGGATAGGATCGTCCTGCATAGGCATTTTTCCCCACAACAAATTGGCGACTCCACTGGGGAAGAACTTTGTTTTAGTCATTTTGTTTGTGTTTGCATCATTGTTTACTTCATAGACTCAACGGCAACAATCGAACTGCTTTGCAAAGTAGAATGTTGCTGCTTTGATCCTTCACCGGGTTTTTGTCTATGATCTCAACAATGGACTCACAAATGACTTGATGATCCTTTGTGATAGTCTTTAGTACCCTCTCAAAGTATCCCTCTGTTTATACCTTGCTTGTGTTTCTGATTTGGCCTGAAACAGTTGATTTTTGAGCATTTTATGACCCGGAAACTAAGAGAGACGAGAGTTTCTCCTTTCAGCGTAGGCACTGTGAAGGCAGTCTGCATTTCAACGCAGGTCCCGTGAAGGCTACCTGCACTGAATGTAAAACTGACAGTGTTGTACCTGCGCTGAACCAGTGTGGCCTTGTGCAGCTGGGGTTCCTTGCTATCTTTTGCCTGTTTTGATCTCTGTTTTTGCTGCCTTTAACCAGCATAGGTGCCACATCTGAAACCCCTTTTCTTTGCTTGTATTCAGCCTCGTTTTTCTACAAAAAGACTGTAAGTGTTTTTATGTGTTTGTGGCGTCATTTACAGTTTTCCTTTGCATGAGTGAAATAGTCATCCTGTAGCCTTGATTCAGATCTAATTGAGTGATTGATTGTGATCTTAGAAAAGAGTTCATTGGCTGTTTGCAGTTTGATTTATCATTTGCTTTTGCTTATTGGTTTGAATTTGTCATTTTAAGTGTCGAAACAAGTATTTCTTTCGAAAAATCGCAAAGTGATTGTAATCTCTTCTACCCTTGCTGATTTGGGAAAAAGTAAACTTGTTTATTTTCAGTCATTTAAAAGCGAATTCGAAGTTGTGCAAAAAGCTTTCTTTGTAGGCATTTATACTAAGAAAGTGAAAACAAACACCTGCATTGTGCATTTGCATTTTGATAAGTTTGCATGTTGGATTTAGGAAGAGTGCATTAGAGTGTGCTGATTGCTCTTTGAGAAAAGATAGTCGCTCTCTTTTCCCTTAGTAGCTAGGATTTTCAAAGTTGAAAGATTATAAAGCTTGCTTATCATCTTAGACTGCATTTAGGAATTTGTACCAATACATCTCATGGTGATCCTGAAAGACAAACTTTAAAAAGATCAACTTAAAATATATTGAATGAACCTAACAACGCTTTGCAACATAACGCTCACAGTAGAGGTCTAGGTAGAGACGTGTTCCGGCGTCGTTAAACGTAGTGACTGTCGATCTCTAAGAAGGTGGGTGATTCCTCCTGAGGGACGATTGCACTAATACGGACTTGTGCTCCCACGTACCGTCGCGTATATATTGGGAGACCCCTATAGGCATATATCCTTTATCCTTAGGAAGCCGTGTCGGCCGCCCTACTGATCGCAATGCAGTGAACACAGCATTCACGAAGATTGACCACCCGTACGTAAAACGTATTCTGTGGTTTTGCAAAAAGTTTGGCACACCCTCTGCCTAGATCTCCAGAGCAGTTTCTTTTGGCCTTTTTCAGACTCTATAACAGAAAAAGTCCATCCGAGCATTTGTCACTTCGGGCTCGTTAAAACATCAAAGGAGACTAGAGTCATCTTTAGCTTTTTCTCGACTCTTTAAAACTGAAAAAGCAAGTTGTGTCTAAAGCGTCGTTAACAATTTATTTTAAACGGAACAATCACCTTTTATTCCTGCGTTGATCTTCGAAGTTAGTTTACCTTCATCACAAAGTTCTTGTAGAATCGCTAGGAAATCTTTTGGATAGACTAAATATGTCTGAACAACCGTCGACATCCAGGACTGTGTCATCCGACACAGCAGCGGCAGAGCCTCCTGCTGCTACTCCAACGATGTTCGCTGGTATACCATCTGTCCCGGCAAATTGTCAACAACAAGCTGGAGTCCAATCAGAGACTGTTTCGACGACATGGTTAGTTCCTATTTCTTCATCCGGATTATCATCTGGTATTTCTTATGTTGAAACTCAACAACTTGATCCAATGTGTCTTCAAAGGCCAATCTACCCTTTAAGCACTGGATTGCCACCATATGGAGGGCAGTATGCCTTTTCATTGTTCCCCCCCGGAGAACAGCCATATGGGAGTTTACAACAAAGTTCAGGTCAAACTGGAATTACATCCAGCGGATGGGTACCAATACTGCCTCAGCAACCAAGGGTTGCATATTCAATGCAACCAATCCACCCTGGGTCGAATGTTGCCACTATACCTGGTATGTTGATTGCATCGCAAGTACAAGCGCTACCTGTTGTATGTCAACCCCAAGTTTCTCAGGTTGCCATACGACGGCCTCTTGTCTCGACAACTCAATCACAACCTCCGGTTAGTGCCTCCTTATCTGGAGCGACTCAGGCTCAAACAAGTACTATGACTCCTCATCTTGGTCAATCATCCAGTATTGGACAACAGCAAATGGTCCAACAACCGGAGCTGGTTCAAACTCAACAACCGCAATTCCAGCAATCATATCAAGGACCCGAGCAACAAGTCTTTGTAAGTAATGGGCAACCGTATAATAACGGTTATACCCATCAAACTTGTCAAAGTTGCCAGCATCAAATACATTATGCTGGTATGCAAAGACCCACTGCTCAGGCGATTCCATCTTATCCTGGGTATGCTCCACCTAACCTGAATCAACAGTTGCCCTTTGTAGCAACTCTAAAATTACCAGATCTAAACTGGCTGACGAATGATCCAATTGTTTATGCCCCTTGGTGGCCAGCGATTCCGCATAAACTTCCATCGGACATTCCTAAATTCAATGGAAATCCAGGTGCAGACCCATCGAATCACGTCATGACTTTTCATCTGTGGTGTTCGTCGAACACCCTGAACGATGATTCGATAAGGCTTCGCCTTTTTCAGAGGACATTGACGGGTCCAGCGGCTAAATGGTATATTGAATTACCTAGAGCCTCTTTCGACAATTTCAGTTCCCTAGCCACGACTTTCTTAACCCATTTTCAATTACCGATAAGGTATGAAACTGGAACGGAAATCTTAACCAACTTCAAGCAGACGACGACCACACATATATCCGATCATATACATGAGTGGCGTCGTCGTCGCAGGATGGTAAAGACTTACGTTCCAGATCAGTTGTTAGCTGAATGGTTTATAAAGTCGTTACTTCATGCCATAACGGAAGATGTGGCCAAGGGGGGAGTCGTAACGGAGGAGCAAGTTATTGCTCGTGCACAATATCTAGACTTAGTATATACTCAGTCCGGCACACTCTATGATAAAATACCTGACGCCCCTAGACCGAAATTTTCAATTCCTCCTCCTCCTAAATCAAATAGTGACTCTCACGCCGGCGATGGCGTGATTGGCGCAACAGACATGAAATCGACAAAGGCTATATCTAAAAAGGCCCGTATGATTTCTGGTCAAAATGCAAATGAGGAACTTCTTGCCTCGGAAGTAAGTGTCGTGTCGGAAGACAAGGGCAAACGACTGAAGCAACCAGGGGGCAAGAAGAAAAAGAAAGGGAGAAAAAGGAAACCCCCTACGGGGTGTCATATATGCGATGAGGATCATTGGACAGCAGATTGTCCATACAAAGCTGAGCTTAAAAGATTCTTTAAGAGTTTGAAAACCTCAGCTGTGTTGACTGATCCGTTTCCAAGCCCGAGAACCGAACTGGTTGCTAATCAAAATGCTTCCCGATCCCAAGTGCTTATGTTGTCTGTATCAAAGCAGCAAAATGATGCTTTGACGAGGAATAAGGATTACAGGAATCCAAAGCTGTCGAACAATAAGGCTAATGAACAACCTAGTAGTTCGACAACAACTTTGACCGAAGTTGTGCCCCCCATTGTCCCTGAGCCAATGATAAAGTCGCAAAAGGAAGCAGTACACAAATCGACATTTAATCCTTGTGCGAAAATAGCACAGATAGAGGACCTGGCCCGATCGCCGTCCGTTATGTCGACACTTGAGGTACCGCAAAATTGCTTCTCCCAAGAGCAAGCTTTATTATCAACAATAGGTGGAATTGACCCAATGGATTCCAATCTTGTGGCCTTTGATCATAAAGGATATGACCCTCAGTTACCAGCTCAACTAGCTTTCCTTATTCAAGTGAAAGCCCTCAACAAAGCTGTTCATCGAATAATTATTGATGAGGGGGCATCTACATGCATTATGTCGATGAGTTGCTGGAAAACTTTAGAATCTCCAACCTTGTCGAGGTCTGCGACGACGTTAAAAGCATTCGACGGAAGGACATATACCCCATATGGTATACTAAATAACTTGAAAGTTGAACTAGAGGGAAAAATGGTAGAAATAGATGTTGAAGTCATCGATGGGAATCTTGATTACAACATCCTACTAGGAAGACCATGGATATATGCCATGGCAGCTGTTGTGTCGACCTATTTTAGGAAGATTGCATTTCCCTTCCAAGGAGGAATTACAATCGTTGACCAACAAACTTTTCTCCCCAACAGTTCGCAAGTTACGGGAAGCATTCCAATGATCCATGGAAGGAATCATTCGCTCCAAAATATCGGAGTAGGTCTCCTAAAAGACCCTGCCTTAATGGGTACTTTTTCCCTACCGCCTCCGAGTAATCTGGCGGAAGTGGCCACAGTGGAATATGAAACCTTCTACATCTAATGGATTTGGATGTCGAGGACGGTTCTTATCTTGTGTCAACCTCATTAAAAAATGAAACAAATCCCCTTTCTCAAAGGTAAACCTTCATTCCAACACCCGAGTTGAATGCAATGAAGCTTGGGGGGCATGCACCTCGATTTGCGTTATTATGCTGGGGGCATGCAAACTTATCATCGAGCAGTTTTAGCACAAAGTTCATGCTCGTTAAAAAATAAACGCAAGATCCGAGCAGTTTTAGCACATAGTTCATGCTCGTTAAAAAATAAACATAAGTCCGAGCAGTGTTTTGGCGCATTCAAGCTCGTTAAAAAATGAACCCATCCCGGTAAATAACCATTGAGTATGTAACCTGATCAACCATAAAAGCCTTGGTCGTGTTTGCACCATCACCTCCACTTTTCATTTGGCCGATCGTTTACCTCCATATGATTGTTTACCCATTTTGAGGAATAGCTGCGAAGAGTGATTTCATCTAGCCATCCTTGTGACACTGCCGTGATTGGAAAATTCCAACCTGTACCTGGAATCTGCTTCTAACCCTGTTCATCACTCGTTCCTCAGAAGACGAGTCTTCTTTAAGCTCTTTTCAACTGACTCGTAAAATATGAAAAGACTGCCGAGTTTTGGCCTTCCAGCTCGTTAAAACGACCGGAAGTGCTATCCCTCCTCTAGATTTTAATCTTTTTGGACCTAAGGGATTATTGCACAAAAAGATCGAGCACTTGTTTTGTTCGGCTCGTTAAAACTATCGAAAACTCATCCCTTCTGTATTGTTTTATACTTTTTCAGACTTAAGGGATTAGATGACGAAAAAGGAATTTTGGAGTTAACTTTATGTACCTTTTCAGACTCTCTAAAAATGAAAAGGACCGAGTTATCCTTGTCGTTAGACTCGTTAAAATCACTAAATAGCGACAAACTTGTCTTTAGACGAGAACGGGTTTCACTATCGCTAGGCTCGTTAAAACATAGCGATGGGCTTGCCCGAAGGGTAGGTTATAGAACAAGCATATGTTATCCTCCTCAAGCTTGACAAAAATAAAGAGGTACTGGTCAGCAATGACTGGGGAAAAATTGGGAAAAAATCGAGAAGTCTTTGATGGTAGCAGGTCACTCTTGAACATGACACTTTTCCTCCGTATCACATCGGGTTGGGTTGTTTCATTCACCGGTCACATCACCATGGTCTTTGCCACACCATCCATATTTGGGGTAATGCTACCAATCCATCGCATCAGTGTCACCATATGTTCAAGAGAAGTCATTCAGAAAGAGTCAACCAGGTCCCATCCACTGCCATACATTATCCTTCATCCATTCATGACCGCCACCCTGAATCATATGTCACAGATTGTTTTCACCTCCACTAAAATCATTAGCTCCGTTCCGTGTCACTGATGTGGGATTCATTAAGGCCCTCCTTTGATGGATCACTTCTTGTCGACATCAGCTCATTATCCAAGAAGTTGATCTAGGAACAACCCCTTCAGTACTTTGAAGCTTGCATGCCTCAATGGCAAGTTTCTCACTTCCGGCGACAGGTATACATCAATGACGTTCGACCAGAAGATTTTGCGTGGTGTTCGACGTCAAGTCCTTTATTCACACCACGTGAATTGTACTACAGTACCTTAAGGGTCATTATCATTATCGGTGATTCCTCTCGCTCTTGTTAACGGTTTTCATCACTGACCGGTAATCAAGCGATGTCTTTCCATGTTCGACTTCAGCGCAATTCTCACATGGATCGACTTGTACTTAGAGTGAAGATCGAACGAGTTTGGAGACCCCGGATCTAGTTTCATCCATCCGGGTTGCGATAATATATTCAGGAAAATAAAAAACATTTGACATGTACATCATTGCAGCAGATGATCATCCTTCTCAAAGGATGATAGTTTCGCCAGAACTATCAGTCTACCATCAGACAATCATCTGTTCTATGTACCAAAATGTATTTATAAAGCTGAGCATGGGAATGCCCGCCTCAGCTAGATCATGAAAGCAGAATGAATCATAATGTATTGTATTGTATCTTATTACAGGTCTCCTCCCAGCAAATGGATGAACTTCGGACTCCCCTGGATAAAGCATTTCACCCGATAAACGGCCTCATACTTTAGGGGGCAACTGTTATAGACATTTTTGTGCCTTGCATCACTGAGCATGAAATGTCAATAATTAAGGGATCCAAAGTCCCTAAACATGTTGTTCCAACCCCTAGAGGAACAAGGCCAGCAAACCACAGCAGTTTACAAAAGTTCTCCACCTGAAAACACTCAAAAACAAGCAATTTCTGGATCATGTCAACTGCTCCACTGAGCATCTGCGCTGAATGTCAAGTCCTCCACTCTGTACCTGGGCTGAATGTCAACTACAAAGAAGGCCACCTGCGCTGAGCGTACTTGGACAAGTGGCAGACTCATTCCTCAAGGTGTCAATGCCCAGGAAGCTTCCAAAATGACACTTGGATCAGGGAATTCAACTGGTGATGAGTAAGAGGTTCCAAATCTCCAAGTGGAAGTAAGAATCTCCAAGTGGACTCAAGAACTGAAGTGGGAGAGGACACTAGTCAGCTTCATGCAAGCCTCAAGCTCACTCATCCTTTCTCCAAAACTCCTATATATAGAGCTCTCTAATGAGGTCTAGGGAGGCTGGATTGGATTGCAAAGAATTGTTGTTGGATTGTGGTTAGATCATTGGGTGTTTATGCTTTTGAAAGGGGCTGAAGAAGGAATTCCTTGCTGCTGGGAAGGAGATGCTGGGTTGGAACCCTATGGGTTGTATCTCTTCCTGAACCCTGTTTATCAATCAATAAAGCTTCTTGGTTCTTTCCTATATGTTGGTGTTTATTGTATGATTTGCATTAGTGTATTTGATTTACTTCTAATCCTGAATCATTTATGAATATGTATATTTGCCTTTGTATTGTGTCCTTCTCTTGTTGCATGTAGCTATTCTCTTGTCACAGGTAGCTGTTCTCTTGTGATCTTGTGGAAGCAAAAGCGAGGAGGCAAGTAGCTGTGGACACACAAAGGGGAGAGGATCTAGATCGAGGGACAACCGAAAGATAACGGTAAGTCTACCAATCTCCTCTCTTTCATATTTCATAAAGGAAGAAACCGAAGTAGCTGCATTCGTTTGTTGCTAAGGCACTATCACGCCTTAGGTGGATAGGATCGTCCTGCATAGGCATTTTTCCCCACAACACGTACATCTTTTAGACTTTGAGAAGAAACTAAACATTGAAATTCTACATTCATTTATTAATATAAATGAACACCTTTCACTTCAGGAAATAGCTTTACCGATTAAAATAACCAAATATCTATATTCAAAAGAACTATTCAAATATCCATTGCTTGTTTAATAAACCTTTGCTTACTAAACTAGCCAAATACTCACAACATCGACATCATCATCGGACTAAATTAATATAATTTATATTTAAATATAATGGCAATAAACTTAATCAGTTATCGTATTAAATATGTATTCACAGAAATAAGCGTAGCTGTTGAAGTCTTCGTAAAATACATGGAGCAAAAGACAGCTCTGCCATCGGAAGTCTTGGTTCCACCTGGTCGCTTTCTTGTGGAATTTTATAATACAAGAAGCGGGTTTAGGTTTTCTTGTGGAATTTTATAATACAAGAAGTGGGATTAGATTCTCACAGGACAAGAACCAGTGAAATCCCCCGAGGTACTCGGAATGATATAATTCACGAGGCTCCTTATCCACCGCTTATTTCGTTGATCGTGACGTAGAATGATTAGATTTTTAAGGTTTTGGATGCACCGTCACTTCCGAAAGAGTCCAAGTCATCACCATTCGGCGCCGGCTGAGCAGATCCATAGTAAAAAATTCACATTCAAATGTATTATTTTCATTCAAAATTAAAGGAAAAGAACAATTCTGTGTTTGAAGGTCAAGCGTAGGCTCTTGACCTCCTCGAAAAAAAGGGAACACCTACATTTCACGATATCGTGCACACAAGCGAATCACAGAGCTTACATGGTCAAAGGATAAGGGCTGCTGGACTCTTCCACTTTATCTCGCTTCCTTAATATCGCCGGCACCGCCGCCGCGAAAAGTTCCACCTACTTCCACTGCTCGCCGGGTATTGCAGAGACTCTCCAATTGCTCGCTTCCTTAACATCGCCGCCACCGCCGCCGCGAAAAGTTCCAACTACTTGCACTGCTCGCCGGGTAAGCTCTTACTCCTGAATTGCTCCGTTGGTCAAGTGCAGAGACCAGTGTTGGAGAACGAAACTTGAGACGATCACGGAAAAGGGGAAGAACATTAATGTGTATATTGTGACATTGTTAGGACATAACCTCTAAGTTTGATTCTGATCGGTTGAACGAATGTTCTTAATCTTTTTTGCAACTGCTTTGATTAATTCCACCACAGATCAGCCAAGATTTCTCATGCAGTTAAACATCAATTCATCAATTGTCTCCTTGTGGAATTTTTGGTTTTGCAATTGGCAATTATCATCGAATTTTAATGGCATTAAATTTGAAATGACTCGCTGCAAAATAATGAAAACAAACAACTGAATCCAGGTCCATCCATGATCTAGCGCGAAATAATGAAAACAAAGAACTGATTCCAGGTCCATCAATGGTCTAGCGGATTACCTATATGAGCGTGGTTTAATTATGATTTTCTCTTGGGTTTAATACTTTCGGTTAAAAGAATAAAAGGTTAAATCTATTTATATATTTAAAAACATAAAAATTATTTTAGAAAGTAAAAATACATGATATTTCTAAAATCATTATAAGAAAAATAAAAAAAATTATTTTAATAAACAACTTCTTTAATATATTTAATTTCTTTTATATATTTATATGAATAAAATTATTATTAGAAATTTAAAAGATTGTCTATTAATTTGACACACACATTCTATAATCCAGTAGTGATTAATTGAGCCATGTGTTGTTCTATCTATATCAACATGGAGTTGACACATGTACTTTTAAAAAAAAATATTTTTTAAATTAAAAAAAAATGATTATAATAAAAAAGTAAAAATAAATATACATGTTTAAAAAGTTTTAACTAACAATTGCACGAGATGTTGAAAAGGAAACGCTTAAGGCACTAATAGCATTAATGTTTCCAAAGGATGTAAGTAGAATTTTGGATCTTAATTAAATAGGGAGGCCTCAAAAATTGCATCATTGACATGACAAGAGTATCCACAATATTTTTCTCTTTTTGGCTATTTAGGGTGTTTGCCAATGAATGCATTGCAAATATAACAAGGATCTCTATCCTTGGTAATTATTGACCAGAAGATGCTAATTTGATCTTTTGGTTAAACATCCATACGTATTTCCCCTCGTAACGCTTGTGTTTGAAGTATTTTAATATACGAAGTGGATTTTTGAGGTACTACTATGCTGGTTTTTTCAAACTATGATATGAAAAACCAAATCAAATTTATGTAACTTTGAATCTCTTATACTCTGAGAAAGCTAGAATGGATATACAAGTGTGATAAATTCTTCTCCTCGTTAATTAAATATTTTGCAACACTTAAAAAATTATAATATGTATATGTACTTTTTGTTTGGCAAATGCACTAAAAATGCTAATTAAATATTCTGCAACACTTAAAAGATTATAATATGTATATGTACTTTCTATTTGGCAAATGTACTAAAAATTCTTGGTTCATAGGTTTGATCACCGCATTGGAGGCATTGCTTATATCTTGACAGTAAGAACTAAAAATTCTTGGTTCATAGGTTTCATCACCGCATTGGAGGCATTGCTTATATCGTGACAGTAAGTCACTGTAAACTGATATGAGGAATGATGTGCCAGTAGCATATTGTGTATTTGCACCATCTCTGACAAACAACAAACCTCCTGTACAAGTGCAACAGATACAAACACTGTTAATGAGCTTAATTTTGAAACTCAGAGCATGACAGGGAGAAACTTTCATTTACCTGGTGTGATGGAATTTTTGAATTGAGGACTTTGTGGAAGAACTGAGCAGAGGAACACTTCTGCTTGGCCTCTGAAAACTTCCAGGTTGGTTTCTCCAGAGAAATATAGCTGCCAGGATTATTAGTTTTATGATGATGTGGTCAGTTGAAGGTCAAGTGGCCAGTCTTAAACTTTTTCTCAATTGAACATTTGGTGATTCATATGTTTATGTGAATATGGACTTACACTAGACAGGTGGATTTGAACTCCTGCACATTTGAGATCCCAATTGAACTCATACTCATTGGAAGTACAAAAATTCTGGTGGAGTATGTATTTGGTATAATATGGAAATCCAATTGCTGTAAATAGCCATATTGTTGCCCATGTAAGCCCATCCTACATGTTGATTAATAGAGGAATAATAAGAAAAGGTCATGAAGTTACCCACTCTGTAGTTTAAATACCTACATGTTGGTTAATGGAGGAATAATAAGAAAAGGTCATGAAGTTACTCACTCTGTAGTTTAAATAAATAATGGTGTGAAGTGAAAAAGGAAGTCATTTATAATGTTAGGGAAAGATACATCATAGCCTGAGAAAGAGAAATAGAAAGGGCATTCTCCATCATATGTTCCGTGTTATTGGTCAACAAAATGGAAGAGTTCTACTAAATGACATGTTCAATTACATGAGTAACTCTCCTTTACATAATTGACACAGTCACATACAATAATAGTCACCAAATGACCCATACAGAAATACTGTATTTGTTTGTAAACATATCAATAACATTATCGTTGGATTTCCTTACTCGAGATGCTAAATGATCATAATGCACTTCAATATTTTTGGAAAAAATCTTTGGTTTATCTTTGTAAACACATTAAAATCACTATTGTTGAATTTCTTTATTTGGAATCCAAATCTGCTGAAATTTATCTATTGTAGATGTTGGATATAACCAATCTCAAAGCTTCTATAATAATCTCTCACTCATCACTAACTACAATATATATTCACAATTTCCATAACCTGCACACCAAAAAAACGCACTCTCAACTAGCTACCCTACTCAACAAAGAAACTGGCCAATATTAATAGAATATCTTCTGTTGTAGCTACCAAGAATTATGAATGTATACAAATGTAGAATGATTATGGCAAGAGACGCAGTGCTCTACAATCTGTGTGGTAGAGATCTGCATATCCTTACACAGGAAAAATCTATGGTAAGTTATTCAGAGAAAAACTGGCATGGCTTTTGGCATTCAAGAATAATAATTACTTGGATAGGTGAGTACTACATGTCCATTGTTGTTGAAGTAGAAATTCTAGTAATTGCCTCCATAATATTAGAGGTACAAATTCATTACAACAACTGCATGTGATACTAGAGTATTGGGGTAATAGCATGGATTTCTATTCTACAGCACTGAGCAGTCTATTCTAGAATGGGTGTTAGGGTCCTATAATTTATAGTATCTCAAGGTATTTGAGTATTGTATCTTGGGAATCTTATATTGTAAATACTTGTCAATCTGCCAATGATTTCCAAATAAAAGAAAATAGAATAAAAAATGAAATGAGGGTATATATAAAAAGAGAAAAGAACAAAAATATTGAAAAAAGGATAAAAACTAAAACCCCATCAAAAGAAAAACAAAAAAAGAAATCATATTGAAAGTGTTGCAATTCTAAATGTCAATACATAGATAGTTTTCTTCATCATTGTTAAATAAATATTGTGCGCAGATTGTTCAAAATGGCACAATGACTAACCCTTTGTTTAATCATACAAGTGTAATCATGATTATACTTGTTTAAATTTCTGCAAATTAGGTTAAAGGATAAAGATTTGCCAAATAGTCTAATCTCGGTAAATCAATAGTTACGAAGAAAATGACATTGATTCAACAGTTTAATCTGAATCAATAGGAGAAATAAGGGATAGGCTAGATAGTTTTTCTTTATGTATAAAAGAGAATAATGTGGGTTTGCTAGTCTAAGTGCACCCTTTAGAAAAAATAAAATGTTAGTTTAGTTATGGGTACGTAAATTAGTTGTGTTTATAAATATTTTCCTATGGCATTTTATCCTAATTTAAAGGACATTGTAAAAAGGAAATATATATATATATATATATATAGATAGATTGCACCGTAAAGCTCATATGGGCAAATGTGTTTTGTCTTATGCGGTTAATCAACAATGGTCTTGAAGCATCAGAATTCTCTCCCACTCATGATCCACGACCTGTATCATTCTTCGACCCCCCCTCTGCATCCTTCCTTTACCATCAGGTGGGTCTGAAAATGATGTTTCCCCATCGAGCCCCATCCCCTATGTGGAAGCTTCTCCTGATTTCGCACCCCCTGACTGAAACCACTTACCACTCTCTACCCACTCCAAAACCACCTTTCCCTGCGATTGCTTTGCCACGTCCCCACTACTTTCCTCTCACCATGTCACCTAATCGTTGTCCACTTAAATGCACTCCTGGAAAAATAATCGTTCAACATTAATTTCATAAATCGCAGGTAGCTATTTGAAATTAATGATCCAACGCCATTTCCAATGGGACTGTCACAACGTTTAAAAGCTTTTGAAGCCATCACTTTCATCCCTTCTACTATTTATTTTCTATTATTGACACCTTTTGTCTAATGACTATTCTCAGAACATTTTCTCAACCAGAACTACTTTCAAATTGTCATCATTCCATTGCATTCCCCTGATAATTCATTTTAACTTGTGCTAATTCCCTGTAAGCTATTTTGTCAATTCCTCTTCTCTTTCACTAATACAATCATGCCTCCCAAGAGAAAAACTCGAGATAAAATAGTTAATCCCTTAATCTCTCCCTCTATAGATTTAGATCATATCCATTTAGCTGATAGGGATTATCGCATTAGTGAAACCCATTGTGACTGTGACTTTTTGGAGTTATATTGTTGGTTGGAAGACAAACATGTAGATAAAACTAATGAAATTGAGCTCTGGGAGTCCAATCTTCCCCATTACATCTTCCCCTTAACCTTCCAGGACCCTGAGCTTACCAGAAAATGTCGGGCATGTTATGTCCCTTCCCAAAGAGCTATCATGGCCCCATCTGGTGACATTCACTTTACAATTACTGCCCAGTCCATTAACCAAATGATGCTAGCATCCTCTGTGGAAAATACTATTCATTTCTCCTGATAAGCCCTCACCCAGCTTTATCAGAAGTTGGATTTCACCAACAGAGCCAGAATATTTGAGATATTCTTGCACGAGAATGCCCAGTTACCTGAGAAGAATCCTCCATACACTTCCTCCATCTTTCTTGATTAAGCCAAAAAAATTGTATCCATAATTTCTTATCTTTTAGGTTATTATTCTGATCAGCAGGTAGATGATCCCATATTAGGTTTCCTCTCAATATTTTCCATAGATAGTAAGGCATCCATTGTATTCAATTTCAATCGATTCTTGGCTGACAACATTCATGAGCAATTTCTAAAATTCCCCATAGAGTGGGTGTTTAATTACACCTCTATTTTAATCTATATGTTCCTTTACTATGAGGAAGATAAGTTCATTTTTATAATGTAGAAGCTTGATGATGTAGGAAACCAACAACTACTAATATTTTGGACAACATTAGTCATGAAATAACAACATGAGTTCTCTTATAAGCATTTTATTGAGGATTTTGTTCACTGAGACATGAACATCCTCAACAGTTCCATAAAACCCAGAAGTGGTGAAGATATTAAAATAATTTTACATTTAACAGATCAAGCCAAATCTGGGGATTGGTATTTATACCAAACTACATAGAGATTAGGGTTTATGGTTGTGAATTGGTACCATACAAACTCCCCAAATACCTCCCAATGAGGACTTTTTCCCTGGAGTATATTAGACATATGTTAAATTCTTATGATATTAATTTTGTAGAGGCCAAGAAGAAATCACAGTTCTGAATAAAGACACAGATGGGCCCATTTGTATGTAATACGGGGACAGTAGGTGAAGAAGCAGAAAAGATGCTTAAAGAAATGAATTTTAGCCTAAGCTTTACATGGTCTTATGACACGTGTGGAATTATTTCAAAGCTCAAAGTGGAATATAAAAGTACTCCCTACATCCATACTTCAGGGCATGAAATAGAAAAGTATGAAAATCAGTTGGAATTGACAAAAAATTACCTTGCACGAAGATGAAGAACAATTATTTTGTACTTCAATTTTGTAGGCTCGCACTCCTCGGGAGAAATAAAGAAAAAGGAAGAGGGATGAGGGATCATCATCAACCATTGGAAGTGAGTTCAAAGAGTTTAGGATCAGTTATAGGAAGAGGAAAAAATTGGCTCCTAGGACATATGTGGACAAAGAGACAGAAGAATAGGCTACCATTGTAATTACAAACTCACCACGTGCAAGCAACAAATTTGTAACATCTCCTACTGGACCTTCATCATCATAAGGTCACAAGGAAACTAAGCTAGAGCCACAAAATGTCCAAACAGAAAAGGAAAATACATTTTTTGATAGGTACAGGGAGATTAAGCTTAAGAATTAGATTCTTAAAAATAGTACCTATAATCAGTTTTGGAAGCACCCCTACATCTCACAGAGCAGATTGTTATCAGTGTTTGACACAGAGTAGATTGTTATCAGTGTTTGACACAGAGCAGGGAAAGATGGAGATCGCCTTTCTTGAGGCCCAGATTCCACAGCCAAAAACAATAGTAGACTATAAGATCACTACGTTTGAGTTCAGCACCAAAGACATTTATCCCATTGCTCAAATGGAGATGCACAAGAAAACTGTTAACATGATATCTCCTACATTGACTAACACTTCTATGTCATTATCCAAGTTGCAGGTCTCATTTTGCTAATGTTCAATCTCATTTGAAAATGGAGAAGGTGTCCTCCTTAGAAAAGGATAACAGGATCAAGTCTTTGAAGGATTTGGTGGTAGAGATAGGGTATGACCCTAAAGATGTAAATATTGTAGAGCATATTATCAAAAAGAATAATTTGGACATTGCAGCCTTGAGAAAGTAGCTTAGATTTCCAACCATAGAGGATCCATTGACCAAGGGCATTGAAGAAAATGAAGCACAAAAGCCATACATGATAAAGATGATTACAGAGCAGAACATACAAATTAGATAGATCGAGGCCAAAGTAGAGAAGATGATAAAGGTGAAAGAATAAAGTCAGAAGATGGCTATTGTCCCCCTAGATTCCATACCCATTTCATAACTTCCAGTAACAGGAACAACCATTGCAACTACTTCTACCACTCATACTGCAAGTGTTGAATAGGTGACCAAGACAATAGATAACATGCCCATCAAGTAAAAATAGATCAAGACTTTGGAGGATCAGCTCAAAGCTTTAGAAGTACAAAAGGCCAAAGTTGAAGCTTCGCGTGTTGTGGAAATGTAGAAATCACATAGGTTGTTAGAGAAGTTGCAGAAGGTAGAAAGGGATACTTCAATTGGTAAGACCTTGGCCCAAGCCAAGGAAACCATTTGGATGAGTATTCTAGACTCCATGAATGAGATTTTTCCATCTATTCAAATTGTCATTGAATAGAATGAAATGATAGCAAAAGCTGTAGAAAACATTGTTCAGGGAAGATAGAAGATTGGAGACATGCCCACAGAAGCCTCCGACATTATCAGTTTCTTGAATTCTAAGTCCAAATATGAACTTGAAGAATTAGGAATCAATGATAGAACTGTCACTATTTTGGAAGTTAAGAAATTCTTGACTAAGAGGAACCTTATTGATCAGTTGGAAGAAAGATGTGAAACATTGGAGCTAGGAGTAAATAGGTTCTGTAATAGAATTGAAACATTGATTGAGAAAGGGTTGCCCAACATTTATGTAATAAACGATAAATTGATCACTCAGGAAGACTATGTCCCGAAGATGAAAGAAATGCCCATAAGCAATATCAAGGTCAGTGGGATAAGGGGTAGTATGACAACAAAGGAATTTCTTATAAACCATGTCAAATGACTTCTACATAGAGAATGAGGTAAAACATGTTTTTACTGTGATACCAACTTTTTCCAAATACACCGAGTGTGATGAAATTTATTAGAGGGTGATTAAATTAACAATACCTGATGAAAAGAGATGGGAAGAGCTTTCTGATTTACTAGACTGAAGAGTAATTCGGGCGTGTTAAGACAATGGCTAGCACATCAGCTAGCACGATAGTCAGCACATCAACGCAACACAATTTCAGGTTGACTCATCAACTGAATCCACCAAAAGAGAGCCACCTTTCCTTCCAGCTCTCTACGTGGCCTATTTTTTCACCTGGAATAAATCATATTGTTTGTAATTATGCCAATAATGCACTATCAGTTTGACAACGATTTTGTAAATGATTTTCTAATTATTAGTATAAATACTTCACTGTTTGAGTATTAAGGGTTGATTTCTGAATACAATTTCTTCTGTTTATTGTAATTTTCAAAGTACTAGAGCATCAATAATACAAGGACCTTTCACGGCATTCATGTGGTGTACCAAATGGTGATATGTTTCTTCTGTTTATTTGTTTAAATGTTGTTTTTCTTTATTTGTTATTTTGAAAATCTCAATTATTTAATAGAAATTGTGATGAATCAAATTTTTAATTTAGAGCCCCCTATTATGGCTGTTAATAATTTTCATGTTTTCCAATAAAGTCAAGTTAAGGAATTCTTAATTTCTCCTTCATTTCTACTAAACCTCACACTTGTGCTATTTCACAATCCATTTAATTTCTGAAAAGATCCAAATAGTGCAACCTAGCTTGCCTTGTGAGAACTCCTCTAAGAATCTGATGCCAAATCCAGTTTAATTTCTAGACTCTATGGCCCAATGGAATTATAACGCTTAAATCAACCAAACCAATCAAATCAAAACAATAAGTACAGTCATAACTAGCCTAAAATTTACATGAAAACAAAGCTAAATTTTATAGAGAGATCCCTCTTTGAAGCTGGCAGGGCTAGATCCCAACTTCCAAAGTGGTTTTGATTTTTTCCTATGTATTCACTCCCTCAACCTCAAAAATATTGAACGACAACATAGTGGTGACCATACTGGCGAAGAAAAATCATTATTCCCTAGTATTCAATCAGTATTTCTATAAATTAAGGTTTATATATCATTTTGAAATACATGATCTAAGGTTGTTATCCTGTATATATTTGAGTTTCTTTTTAATTTTGATTTCATTAGTTGTGTGATGAATTTTAATAGACCTGGCTCCCAGAATAAATTTCACTAGAGCTCACCCTGATCCCAACCCTGCTGAATTTGTAGATAATCTAGAGAAATTGGTGAGAAATAAAAGTTTTACAGATAGTCAAGGTAGTAATGGTCCTTTGTCTAGGTTCAATTCTCTTCTTAAGAATAGTCCCTTTTCAAGTTATAACTCTCTTCTAGAGAAATTTTAAACTATTCAAGATATAGAGTTCGATTTGCCTTTCCAACATAGTTTTTTCAAATCAGAATCTAAGACTTTTGTAGACAAGACTGTCATTGAAAAACCCATACTGCAACCATATATACCCCAAACCCATCCTTTTGAAACAGATCCTGATCTTCAATCCTTACAAAAATTTGATAAATTACAGGACCTTGTTTCGGTTTTAAACCAAGCCATTGGTGAAGCTTATATTCAACAATATATTGAATTTTCAACTTTAACTGTTGTAGAAGCTTCTTTTTCCAACCAATATTCCCACTCTATTAATCTACAACCCCCTAGTCCTACTCATTCCATAGTCTCTACTGTCTCACCTGCAATATCTCAGACTATTGTTCCTAGTATCCATGTAGTTATCACAACTACACCTACCACAAGACCATCTTCTAGTCAATCTTTTAAACTAGCTATGGTAGGTAGGTATGCACCTTTGCTGTTACCAGGCAAGCTAAATTCTATTCGTAGAGATTGCCAATCTAAAATTCTGACCTTTGATAAAAATGGTTCTAATACTACTTAGTAGCATGTGGATAGAATGAATGATGTGTTTTAACTTCAAGAAGTAGATGAAGCTGATGTAAAAGTGAGATTGTTTGCTCAAATTTTAGGAGGTGATGTCAACCTTGATGCATTCCATCAAACTTTCTTAGCTAGATGGGAAATCAAGAAAAATCCACTTCAACTACTAAATGAATATAAAAGTCTGAAAAGAAAACCAAATGAAAATGTGGAAGAATACTTTGAATGATTTAATATTATTTAAAATGTCCATATAGACATCAAGCCCTCCCTTTTCCTATATTTAATTGATTTTCCTGATGGTTTTGATGTAGACATGGAATATCAACTTAGAGAGAGAGACCTAAAAAATTTGGAAGAAATTCAAGCTAATGCTATCAAAATTGAAGCTAACATCTTAGCTAAGAAGGCCAAAATAAAATCTGAATGCAAGGTTACCATTAAAGAAGAGCCTGTTACTTCTCCCTCTCATCATAAAATTGATAACCTAGCTAGAGTAGTGGAAAATATGATGCAAAGAGTAAACATAAATGGCCAAACTCAAGTGAGATAGAACCAAAATGCTCCTCAAAATATAAACCAAAACATTAGAGAGAATGTTCCCCAAATCAAACAACAAGAACAAAAGGGCCCAGACTAACAAGTTCAGCCTCCTTTTTAGGAAAAATACACTAATGCCAAGGGTAATATTAATGAAGATTTTGATTACAATCAAATAATTCTGATGGGAATAAATGATCATGTAAGATTTTTCCTCACTCAAGAGGAATAAGAACTTTTTCTCCTAGCACAAACTGAACTAGACTCTGAAGAATTAGATGAATATAAATAAGGTTTTGAAAATGCCATCATGGAAGTCTGTAGGAAATATAGCCTTAGGAGAAAAAAGAATCCAGACACTCTCAACAACAAAAACCTAGATAATCCTGCTAAAGAACCCTCTAAAACTGATCCTAGGAAAACCACAGAAAGTCTTCCTAAGAAAATTGCTGACAATTATAGTAAAAATAAAGTGTAAATTCCTATCAAAAAGACAATTGGCAGTGTTTCTAAAACTACTCAAACAGATACCCCAACCACACGTCAGCGAAAAGAGCCTATGACAAAAGAAATTACAGATAAATCAGAATTGCCCAACCTAGTTATGATTCTCACATCATTCAATATTGAGAATGAATTAGCAAAGCTAAAACTTCCTATTCCTCTAACAGAGCTAATGAACAAAAACATGTATAGACCCCAAGTGATGAAAGCTCTAAACATTGGGGAAAACATAGGTTCTGTAAATCTGAATGATGACCAGCTTGAACTCTTATTTGTACTGGAAGTTGAGGGAAAACCATAGGAAGGAGGAGTTCCTCCATTCTATGCTAGCCTAAATTTTCATGACAAGATTCAGGTGCCTCCTACAATTTAATGCCTAAATTTGTTATGGATAAATTAGGACTTGACATTACCAGACCTTATAAATACATGTATTCCTTTGATTTGAGACAAGTAAGATGCCTAGGTCTCATCAAAGACCTATGTGTTACTTTAGCTCAAATCCCTACCAAAAGTCTATAAATGGAAATATTGGTTTCTGATAGCCCCCTAAGTATGGCATGTTGTTGTCATTCTCATGGGGAGCAAAATTACAAGGTACCCTACAGATGGATATGACCTTTTCCACCATACCAATTTTTGGGTAGCAAAGAAGATTATATAGGGAAAATTTGATGATTTTCATGGTGAGTAGTCAAGATAAGCCTCACAACTATCCACTTTACTCGGTCCACACATATTTAGACTCTTTCATTCTTTATAATGATGTATACATTAACACTCAAGTGATCAATGATGAAACTGAAATTTCTAAAACAGATCCAAACCAAACACAAATAATACAAAAAAACACTCTTCCTGAACCTCTTTGGAAAATGAGCTTTGATGGCTCTTGTAGCAAACATGGTTCTGGAGAAGAAGTATGGGTGGTAAACACAAGAAATAATCATGGAGAGAGTCACTCAAACAAGTTAAACTTCCAATGCACAAATAACATAGAAGAGTATGAAGCCCTTATATTAGGATGAAATTATGGAAAAAATTAGATGTGAAGACAATCTCCATTCAAGGGGATGATGGATTAATTATAAACCAAATTAAAGGAGAATATTCAGCTAAAAACCCTAGGATGAGAGCATACAGAAATGTTGTGCTTGATTTTCTAGATATTTTTCTTGAATACGACCTCGATGAAATTCCTAGAAAACAAAATATTATTCGAAATAATCTGGCTTTTTTAGCCATCTCCTATAAAATTTCTTGCCCTAATCAAGAATATACAGTGGAAGTGAAACATCGACCGGTTGTACCAAATAATATGAGGTATTGGCAGGTGCTTGGTAGTGATAAACAAATTGAAAGTGTTTTGCAATCTAAAGATGAATTTCAAGATGATAGCACAGATTTGGAATCTAAATTAGAAATTAAAATAGATGTACATTCTAGTTTAGAAAGGAAGTCAGAAAAATTAGATGTAAATATACCCATAGATAAAGTTGTAAATAAATTAGAATTGCTTGAAATAGACCGAGAAAAAGGAGAGTTTGAAAACTTCAACTAAAGGATACTATTTTTCCTAGAGGTCTAGTTCCACTAGAAGAATTATTCGATTTCAATGATGTGGCTAAGAAGCTGAATATTGATCCCATAGGACTAGCAGTAGAATACTATAGCATAGGCACTGAAAAAGACCCCAAAAGCATAAAACTGTCTAAATCACTCCTAGTTGCTGAAAAACAAAAATAAATTGCTTTATTCAAAGACTTTAGTGATGTTTTTTCCTGGAGCTATGAAGATCTTAAAACATATGATACATAGATTATACAACACAAAATTCCAATTAAAGAGGATTAGAAACCATTTAAACAAAAGCTTCGAAGAATAAATCAAGTTTTGATGCCTTTAATTGAGAAGGAAATTAAGAGAATGTATGACCCTAAAATCATAGTTCATCTTAGGTACTCTAAATTGGTTTCCAATATTGTGCCAACTATGGAGAAAACATGTCAAATAAGATCGTGCATATATTTTAGGAACCTTAATAAAGTCTCCCTAAAAGACAACTACCCTTCACCAAAAATGGATCATATTCTATGGAATGTAGTTGGGTCTTCTAGGATTTCTTTACTAGATAGCTTCTCAGGTTATAATCAGGTTTTAGTTCACACTTATGATCAAGATAAAACAACCTTTACTACTCAATGGGGTACCATCATGTATGTGAAGATTCCTTTTGGGTTAATTAATGTTGGAAACACATTTGAAAGAGAAATGGATATTGCTTTTGCTGATGAAATTGGCAGGTTTATAGTGATCTATCTAGATGACGTCACTGTTTATTCTAAAACCGATCGAGAACATTTGTTACATCTGAGAAGAGTATTTGAGAAATGCAAACGGTTTGGGATTTCATTAAATCCCAAGAAAACATTGTTTGGCCTTGACGAGGGAAAACTTCTTGCTCATATCATATTGAAGGAAGGTATTAAAATTAATCCCAAGAGGATTGAAGCTATTCTGAAAATCAATCATCGTATAAACATTAGGGAAATTCAATCATTTATTGGTAGAATAAAATTCCTAAGAAGATTCATCCCTAACCTTGCAGAACTTCTAAGAAACATAACAAACATGCTAAAAATATATTCATAAATCTGATGGAACATTGAAGCTAAGCAATCATTTGATCAAGTTGAGAAAGCATTGACAAAAGCACCAGTCCTAATAAGTTGAAATTTCACTAAGGATTTTATAATATTTTCATTTTCTTTTGAGCATACAATTGTTGCCGCCCTTTTACAGAAAAATGATGGGGGGTTTGAGCAACCCATCGCTTTCTTTAGCAAGGCTTTAAGGGATGTTGCACTTAAATATAATATAATGGAAAAATAAGCCTTTGCATTGATAAAAGCAATTAAAGATTTCAGAGTGTATACCCTTCATTCTCAAATAATTTGTTATGTACCAAATGTTGTAGCTAATGATATTTTGACAAAAAATGGACCAGATGGAAAAAGATGCAAATCGATTGCCATTATTCTTGAGTATGACATGGAAATCAAGCCAACCAATCTTATCAAAGGACAAGGATTAGCGAAATTGATGGCTGAATCTAACTTTAATGATTTGGATTTTAACTTTGTAGCTGCATTAGATGATCAAGAGGGACAGGCGACTCCACAAATAGATGAGGCTTTTATTACCCCACCCTGGTATGCAGACCTTATTTATGTTTTATTCAATTTAAAGGCTCCTTCTAGCCTAACTAAGACAAAGGCTATATTTCTGAAGTTAAAAGAAGATAAATTTTGCATCATAGATAATGTTTTATATTGGAAGGACGTTGGTGGTATTTTACTAAAGTTTTTGTTGAAAGATGATGCATAAAGAACAATGCAGGAATTCCATGAAGGTGACTATGGTGTCCATATGTACTAGAAAACCACTGCTAATAAGATCCTTAGAGCTGGCTTTTACTGGCCTTCCCTTTTCTGAGATGTTCATAAGAAGGTAACCTCTTGCCGTAAATGCCAGATATTTGAAGGAAATAAAAATCTATTGGTTTTACCTTTGAAACCCATATGTGTTGAAAGCCCTTTCTAGCAATGGGGATTGGATTTCATTGGAGAAATCCATCCACCATCCTCTACCCAACATAAATGGATCATCACCGCTACTGACTACTTCACCAAATGGATTGAGGCCACACCTTCGAGAGTAGACACAGATGTTGTTATCATCAAATTCTTAGAAACCAATATCCTATCAAGATTTGGTTGTCCAAACAAGCTCATTGCACACAATGTTGCAGCTTTTAGATCTAAGAAAATGATAGATTTCTGCAAAAAATACCATATTACTTTGTGACATTAAGTTTCTTATTACCCACAGGGTAATGCATTTGTTGAATCTCAAAATAAGAGTTGGGTAAACATTATTAAGAAGTTTCTAGTAGAAAACAAAAAGTTACGGTAGAACAAGTTGATAGATGCACTTTGGGATGATAGGTTAACAAAAAAGAAATCAATTGGCATGTCACCATAACAATGGGTTTATGGAATGGATGTTGTTTTTCCATCCTCTTTGGGAGTTCCAGTCATGAAGATAATTTAGGAATTGTAGGTTGAGCCAAATGATATCCAAAGCAGACTTGATGAGACAATCTAGTTGTAGCTATCCAAGGAACAACTCTATAATAAGGCTTAGGTCATCCAAGAGAATATCAAACAGGTTTTTCATAGAATAACTAAAGAATAAGATTTCACCTTGGGTGATAAAGTTTTAAGGTGGGATTCCAAAAGAGAGGACAAAGGAAAGTGTAGAAAATTTGACAATCTATGGACTAGACATTATGAGATTTATGCTTTGAGAGGACACAATGTATTTTTTCTCCAACATCTAGATGGGACAAAGATGCTTGGTGGACCTGTGAATGGGGGAATGTTGAAGCACTATTTCTCAGAGCAATAGAAATTTTTCTAGCATGAATCATTGTAAATATCATAGTCTTTATTATTTTGATTGGTTGACCTATTAACAGAAGTTGAAGCCTACACAGAAGGCCCTAAGCTTCCATTGAAATGTTACCATAAGTACTACAATAAAGGAAATCAGGTGTGGATATTGCTGAAATGGAACACTCAAGGCTACTAATCAAATGTTCTTGGCACCTCATAGGGAGAGTGCCATCCCCAACTGGAGACACTGTTAGGGTCCTATAATTTATAGGATCTCAAGATATTTGAGTATTGTATCTCAAGAATCTTATATTTGTAAATACTTATCAATATGTCAATGATTTCCAAATAAAAGAAAAATAGAATAAAAAATTAAAAGAGGTTATAAATAAAAAAGAGAAAAAAACAAAAATATTAAAAAAAGGATGAAAAATAGAACCCCATCAAAAGAAAAAAAAAGAATAAGAAATAATATTGAAAGTGTTGTAAGTCTAAATGCCACTACTGATAGATAGTTTTCTTCATCATTGTTAAATAAATATTGTGTGCAACTTGTTCAAAATGCCACAATGACTAGCCCTTTGTTTAATAATACAAGTGTAATCATGATTAAACTTGTTTAAATTTCTGCAAATTAGGTTAGAGGATAAATATTTGCCAAGCCTTCTAATCTTGGTAAATCAGTAGTTTGGAAGAAAATTGCATTGATTCAATTGTTTAATTTGAATCAATAGGATAAATAAGGGATAGGCTAGATAGTTTTTCATTCTATATAAAAGAAAATAATGTGGGTTTGGTAGTCTAAGTGCACTGTCTAGAAAAAATAAAATGTTAGTTGAGTTATGGGTAGGTAAATTAGCTATTTTTATAAATATTTTCCTATGCCATTTTATCCTAAGTTAAAGGACATTGTAAAAAGGAAAAATGTGCATGATAGAATAAAGTTCTTTTATATATAATTAACCTTCCACCTTTATCCTAAGTCAAAAAGGGTAAAAGCATAAACCGCATATGGGAAAATGTGTTTTGTCTTATGCGGTTAATCAACAATGGTCTCGAAGCATCAGGATTCTCTCTGTCTCATGATCCACAACCCGTATCATTCCTTTCCCCCCCTCTCCATCCTTCCTTTAATGTCAAGGCGGGGGACTTGGGGGGCGGGGGGGGGGGTGCGAAAACGTTGTTTCCGTACAGGGCCCCATCCCCTACGTGGAAGCTTCTCCTTATTTTGCACCCCCCCAACCGAAACCACTTACCACTTTGTACCCCCTCTGAAACCACTTTTCCCTTCGCTTGCTTTGCCGCATCCCCACCACGACTCCTCCACCACCCTCCTCCTGCCATGTTGCCTAGTCGTTTTCCACTTAAATGCACTCCCAACAAAACAACTGTTCAGCATGAATTTCATACTTCTTGGGTAACCGTTCGAAATTAATGGTCCTATGCCATTTCCAATAGGAATTTCACAATGTTTAAAATCTTTTGAAGACAATGTTTAGGGTGTTTTTATAGCTTATTCGATGTATGGAGGAAGAACAACTAGATTACACAACATATCTGCTTGAAGGGATAGAAATTTGGAAGGTTTCACTATATTAGTAGCTCGACATGACTAATAAGAATACACCTGGTGCCTACAACTAGGGAATCTTCTCACCTCTTCCATATATGGAGGTGATATCTTCAGGAGTAGTAGAATTTTCTTTCCTTCCAAAAACTCATTGTCTTCCTCAACCAATGCATTGTCGAAGGGTTTGGATGGTTTCATTGCAGATTATCATTGCTTTCCTTTTTCTCTAGACTCATTAGGTGTAATAGATTTCGTAAACTCTGTTGTGGTTCCTCCTAATTATAATGCTAAATTTTCTATACATTATTTCTCTACACCCTAGGAACCCTTTAACATTCCCTCATCAACCCTAGTTGTAAATGAATTTTCTAGTATCTGCACGACCAACTCTTTCTATGATGTGGAAGGTGTCAGACTCTCTATAGGGGGCTATTGAAAAGATGGAGTAAGGATTATCCCTGAGTTTTCTATGGATGGAGTACATACAAAAAATAATGGCTCATTGGGGGCCTTCTAGTCCTCTCCAGAGTGGTAGCTAGGGTTTGGAACGCTACCTCCTTCCATCGGTGATCTATGGTTTTCTGAGGGTGCAACTACCTTTATATCCATGCTTATTATAGGATAAGGATCAAGGTTTTAGCTCTGAAGACTTGCAAGAAGGGTAACCAGACCAAGCACTCCAATTTTCATTCGATTTTTGAAAATTTAACCATAGGAGAGGGGGTGAAACTTGAACAACTAATGGACACAACGGAGAGGGTGTTTGTTGGTAGAGTTCATGGAAGGAGATAATTGATCACAAAATTGTCCACCTAGGCTAATTTTTTATGGGATAAGGATCTTGTAGATATGTCAGAGGTTTGCCCTCTCCCAAGAAGTTTGTTTGCCCTAAAATTTAAAACTAGAACTAATACTAACTATGAAAATTTCACCACTAAAATTATATTGTACCAATTAGAATTAATTCTTCTAACTGTAAAGTAATGAGAAATTTATTTTCTACAATAAATATTGAATAAACCACACTACAATATTCCCAAATATAAAAAATTATGGAAGATAAATAGGAAACTATGAAAATAATAGCACACACACAAAAACTATGATGTTGTTATTTTTGGACAAAAGTCGTCAGAAAAACCCAACTTGGGAAATTTGGTGTGGAAACCAAGGGCTTTTATTATTAAGTAGCAGTGAGAAATTATTAGTATAAGAAATAATGCCAAACTGGCATATCTATCCAAGAGAAATATTAGCAAAATTCTCTAAGGGAAGTTACTCTCTCCAAGAAATCACAACATTGTCTGACCTCTAAAAAGATAGTCATCCAACCAGCTCTGTGTAGGCCTTATGTCACCCTATCGTATTTCATTATACGCTTTGCTTGAATTAGCTACTAATGTAGTTGTCCTTCCTACTGCTGACTAATAAATTGTCTCTATGGCACTCTAACAAATATTCCCAACCTTTGTAACTAAGAATGATCTCCTCTTTAGCCGAATCGAATTTCCCTTCTGAGCTTCTATGTTGCCTATGCATGGGCTCCTAGATAAAATATTGGCCTCCTCTTCCTGAATCTCCATAACTATAAAAAATCCTCCAAAATCAATGTCTTTTCCCCTCTCTACTTCACTTCTCTGGCTCGAACTGTTCTGGAAATTGTTGTTGTTCTCTGGAGAAATCAAACTACCCAAGGAAATCGATCTCAAGTGTCACAAGTGTGTTTCTCCATCTAACCATCTAATTCTTCTTATAATCAACAGTTTTAACTCCAATAGCTAATATTAAACCTTAATCAAGGATTGAGTATTTCTTTGTTGATCTGTGTGAGATTCTAGATGATTCACACCTTTCTACATTAATCTTGATTAGTTAATCCCTTTTCTTAAATTTAGACTTTAGGAAATATTTGAAACTAGGGTAATAATCTAATTGAGAAACAAAATCTTTGGTTGTAGAGAAATGTTTTTTTTTAGCCTCCCCATAAGGTTCGAGACTAGAACATCTCTGATGATACAAAAATAAAACTCCCTCTTACTAATGAAAGTGTTTTGGTGTTGTACTATTGCTACAAAACCATTTCTCTCTATCACCCTTTACATGTTTCTTATGTCCAACCACTATCATTGACTGCCACTACCCACAAACCACTATGAAACTCTAATGTTGCATCTATGTTGCTGCTAATGATACTATACTACTACCAACTCTAGAATTGCATTACAACTCCCTCTCATCTATTTTTATTGCAACTACAATGAATGCAACTGAGAAGCATCCAAAATACTAAATCATTTATGTCTCTCTTTTTCATCTATCTCCTAAGAATATGAATTCTAATAGCCTCTACACTATCCACTAATGAATCTTTGTTGCTCCTAACTCTACTATTGAGCCTCCTCCTCCATTTCCAATTGTTCTCTACACTTCTCAACATTTGTTTACTACAAGTTTGCAAATGTCACTTTTGGAATCTGACTACATCAACTGACATTGATCCATCTTGCTACTAAATATTGTGGGTCCCTATAGTTATTTAATGATCCATGATGAGTACACCTCAATGGAACCTACCCATACCTTTGCAACACATGGTAAAATTTTCCTCTAGACTGGAGGTGAAACACATGGTAAAATCATCCTCTAGTTTGGAGGAAAACTTATCTATATATGTGGATGCTACCTCCTAGTCCCGTTTCTCCCGAATTCCATCTTCCTGAGAGGACACTACATACTATAGTGTCTAAATGTGCCACACCTGAAACACTTGACCTTATATAGGTCCTTCCTCTTCTTCTTCTCGCCCCATCCCTGATTGGGACCCTTTGATGTTAGGGCGACATTCTCCTCTTTATTCTCACCTTTCATGCCCTTGTTCTTGCTTCAGCTAATGGTTCTTTTTAACATAACTTCCCTCAACTCCTCTTGGTGTAGGTTTGACCACATCCTATCCCATCTGACTAGTTTGTCTCAGCCTAAGATACATTGGACAAAGACTTGGCACTCCTCTGAGACACTATTTAGTGCAAAATCTATAAGCTCTATTGGTTGAGGTGCCTCCCTAATGGCTGCAAGTTGATCACAAACTTACCAAATCCTGGTGAAGAATGGATCTATGCCTTCACCCTTCTACATCTTGATGTTTCTCAACTTCTCCTCCAAGAACATCTTATGTTGCTTGAAAGAATTCTTATATAGCTAGTCGAGATAATCCCACATATCCTTGGTAGTATTCTTACCAGATATATGCAAGAGTATATGGCCTCACACGCTATCTAGGATCATACACTTTTCCTTCACCATCTCTTTTCTGTATTCCTTAATCTAATATTCATCTTGGGGTACTTCCAGCACAATATCTACATAGATTTGAGGCCATATTCATCTAGCAAGAAGGATGTCATAGCCTTCTAGATGAAAAAGTTAGAGGCTCTCTCCAATCTATCATCATCGCTAAACCCAACTATGACCATCTCTGAATCTAGTAAAAATTATCCCTCTTTCTCTACTTGGCTTCTAAAAATTCTATTCATACTCCCTTCTGGAGTGAGAAATTCTTCTCGTATCTCTTTGCAATATGCAACTGGGAAAATCAAATTTCTAGGCTAGGAACCCTGTTAGAAAAAATATCGCTATATGTCTTTCTCTTCCACCTAGTGATGTTTCTTATACTGCAAACTACTGCAAAACATTTGTCCACCCTAATAAGGAATCTAAATAGAGAAAATTAGTGTGCTGTGGCTCCCTTTGCCTACTGGAATCACTCAAACGGAAAGCCAAAATTTTCATCCAACCTGAAATGAAAAAATGAACTTCCCTAAGAAACTCGAACTACTTGGGTTAGGCTCTGGAAAGCCTCCATAAATTCATCTTCTTGCTCCCTCTAGAAAACGAATTTCTTCTTCTACTTTTGAGCTTCATCGTCTTAACAAAATCACTCTTATCCCATGTGAAAATTTCACCATTGAAATTCTATTAGAACAACTAGAATTAATTCTTCTAATTGTAAATTAATTAACAGTTTATTTTCTACGATAGATAGAAAATAAATCACACTATAATATTCACAAATAAAAAATATTGTGAAAGAAAAACTAGAAAATCAGAAAATACTCGCACACACACAAAAATTATGACACTATTATTTTTGGACAAAAGTCTCGGAAAAATCAAACCTGGGAAAATTAGTGCAATAGCAAAGGGTTTTTATTGTTAAGCAACCGTGAGAAATTTTGAATATAATAAATATTACCAGATTGTTGAATCTATCCAAGCAGAATACTGGAAAAAAATCTCTAAGGGAAATTACACTCTCCAATAAATCCCATCACTATCTAACCTCTAAAAATATAGTCATCCAACCAACTTTGTGCAGGCCCTATGTCACCCTAGCACAGTCCCTCACACGCTCTTCCTAAATTAACTGTTAATCTAGTCATCCTACCTACTGTTAATTTAAAAATGTCTCTCCAACACTTTGGAAAACATTTACGGTCTCTTGAACTGAGAATGAGCTCCTCTTCATATGGATCAAATTTCCGTTTTGAGGCTCTATGTTGCCTCTACGTAGCCTCCTAGAGAAAATCTTAACCTTCTCTCTTTAACTCTTTGGAACAAGAAAAATTCCACTGGACTAACTGCCTCTACCCCTCTTTTCTTCCCTTCTGTACCTCGAGCTCTTCCAAAAACTGTTGCTGCTCTCTTCAGAAATCGAATTTCCCACGGAAATTGATTTCAAGTGTTACAAGTGTGTTTCTCCATCTACCAACTGACTTCTTCTTATAAATATTTATTTGGGACTCCAACTGCCAAGATTAAACCTTAATCAATGACTGATATTATTTCCTTGTCCATCCCTATGAGTTTGTAGATGATTCACACCTTTGTCAATTAATAATGATTAATTAACCCCTTTTCCTAAGTTAATACTTAGGAAATATTAAAAAATAGGCTAATAATCTAATTGAGACACTTCTAGGTCAAATTTCCATAACAATTGATGGTTTATGGAGAACTATAGTGTTTTAACCTCTCCACAAGTTTATAAGACTAGAAAACCTATGATGCTACAAAAATTAACACTAATTTGGTAATCAATAGATTTTGTTGTATTGAATTGGCACTAATTCTACTCTAGCACTGGTCACCATTGTTCGATGCCAAAAGGGAACAACACGGATTCAGGTAAGTCTGGGTTCACCTCTGAGGACTCTCGATACAACTATGATCACAAGATTTTTCAGGATGATTGAAAACAAACTAGGCACATTCATGGATGCTGATTACTCTTATGTGGAATCTAGAAAAATAACTTGCGCTAGAATTATTGTATGTATAGACACAAGGTAAAGCTTGATCTCTACCTTAAACGTCACCTATTGTCAATTGTATCACCTCTAGATTCTACACTACGAAGGGATCCCCTACCATTTTCATGACTGCCATGAAGTCGACCATGTTATAAAAGACTGCCATATTCCCTATGTAGGAAGAAAAGGGAAAAACATTCAGATTGAGGGTACTTATGTTGAGACACAAGAAAAATATAGTCAATGGCAGAGGCCATAGAAAGCCATTCAAATCCCTTGCATTGGTACATCAGAGGCTTATCTTCCTCGAATAGGATCCTCGGAATACTCTTGCTTGAACCCTTAGGCGATATATTTCGCGGTCGGACCAATGGAAGAAGATATGATACAAGTCAGCTCAAGAACAATGAATCTTTCAACATATATGGAAGTTGTTATGCAATCAACCTCTTCTTTGTTGTTGTGTCAGGTACAAACCCTTCCTCTTTCCCTATATCTTCTATCATTCACTCTCCTTGTTATATGGCCATTGACTCTATTTCTCTTTCATCATCTTTTTTTCATTATCTATTTATCAAGGAACTTTCCATACTGGACTTCACGTTAAACCCATCCCTTGTCCATTATACCCTACCATTTTTTTATGTCCATCAAATTTTCTCTCCGTCCATTGCTTTGATGAGTCTTTACTTTCTTCAAATCTAGGGCCCCATTATAACCTTCATTCAAAGTCCAAATCCTCATCAAACTTGATTCCCTATGGTCTCCTTAGTTTTCTATCCCCATCCAAACATTCCAAGAACTCTCACAAAAGTCAATCTGACATCTCTATGGCTATTCTCCAGGAAATTCATGATGTTGTAGCATGTAAATAAAAATATCTTATAAGGGTTCTTAGAATGGTCTAATCCCAACTCCTTGGCCCGAAATTATGATCTTGTCTTCCACCTGTAGAGGGATGCATAGCTCCCTTAAAAATCTAGCCCTCAAGCGATTATTCTCAATCGAGGCTATCAACATCATATCCATACAAGAAAATTTGAAAGGAGGTGATGGGGTGATTAAATCACTAAATTCCTTTCTCCTTGACTAGGAATTTTTTATTGTGGATGCATAGGTAGAGCCCATGGTCTTTCCATTCGTTATAAAATGTAATCCATGAAAATTTTTAGATCTTGGGATCAAAGGTCCTATTGGGAGCTAAAATTTATGTTGCCAACATGGGTATGACCTTTAGGCAGATAAATGTCTATCAAGCATGCCAATGTAGAAGGAAATTTTTGGATAATCTAATGAAGCACTCTTATATGTGTTCACAATATATGATTTTGGGTTGCGACCTCAATTGCGCTTTGTGGTTGTATGAAATTTGGGGTGTGCACACCCATCGTAATCCTTTAACATATTTTTTCTCTTTAATATTGGAGTCCCATTCAATTATTGACATGGACCCTATAAACATAAAACCTTCTTGGAGAAATAATAGAGTTGGAGAGGCTTTAATTGTTAGAAAAATCAATCCCTTCTTGGCTATAGAACCCCTAATCAATCAGATACATCTTTTTCATCAATGGGTAGGAAGTGGAGTAATTTTAAATCACTACTCCATCTTTATTAAATTCAAGGGGTTTCCAAGAATTCTAAACCACCACTGAAATTCAACTTCGTTGGGATGAAGGAGGAATCCTTTCACCAAATTATGAGATATCATTGCACCCATTGCACCCTTGGTCGAGGGGTTCATACCGGAAAACTATGGTATGGGAAAACGATATGGCTTATAACGATGATGAATGAATGAATAAAATCAAAAATGATATTCAAAGTAGAGAGGATTTAGCTAGTGGCTTCTACTAGTGCAATTAATCCAAATAAAAAATTCTTCAACTAGAAGCTTCTTCTCGTAGGATTTTGGAATATCGAGAGAAATATTGGCACTTAAAGAGAAAGGGGATATGGTTTTAATTAGGGGATGAAAACACAAATTTCTTTCAAAATTATGCCAAAGGTAGATGTGTTGTAAATACATTTTGGTCTTTGGATGATCCTAATGGTGGCAGGGCCTCCTCCTTCACTGTCCTTTCTTGATTAGGGGTAAACCATTTTAACTACATTTTTAGGCCCCCTAGGGAGGCTTCAATTGTGTAAGTAACCAATCTCTCCAAGTATTTCCCTAGATATGTTGATGAAAAGATTAATTTCTCCCTAATGGAACATGTTTCTCAAGAGGAATTCATGCGTGTTTCGCATGGCTTTCATAAATAAAAAAGCCATGGGCTAGATGGATGGTCAATTAAATTTTTTATAGAATTATTTTACATATGAGGACGTGATTTTCTCAGGGTGGTGGAGGGGTGACTATCTTCGTGGAGAAAGTATGATTCTTTACATTAAACATTTATCATTCTAATTGCCAAATCTGACTCCCCACACACATTTGATGAATTTCAAAACATTTTGTTATGAAACATCTATAAAATCATGGAAAAAATCATTTCAAATAGAATTAAACCTATTTTATCGTAGAGCATATCCAAAGAAAATTTTCCAATCTTAGAGGGCAGTCCAATTCGCAAAACAATGAGGGTCACTCAAGAAGTAATTCATAGTCTGAAAACTAAAAATTTAAAAGTTTTGGCATTTAATATTTAATTATCCAAAGATTTTGTTAGAGTCACTTGGACTTACATTTGTATTGTTATTACTTATCTGGGCTTTGATGCCAATTTTATCAATTCAGGTTATGTGTTGTGTTACTACTGCTTCCTTTGTTGTCTGAATTAATGAATCCACATTTGATTTCTTCTATGCTAAAAGAGGGCTTAGGCAAAGTTTCCCTCTATCCCCCCTATTGTTTCTCCTAGGTGTAGAAGGACTTAGTCGTATTCCAAGAGAGGATAAGAGGAGAGGAGATCCTAAACGAGTCATGGTGGCTAGTAACCTATTAATCACATAACTCCTCTTTGTCAACTATGTCATACTTTTGAATGATCGTTGCACGAAGGATTTTGACACAATCAAGGTTTCTCTTTCCTTATTTGATAAAGAAACTCGAGCGATGATAAATATTCAAAAATCAACTCTATTGGAAGTAGGCTTCTCAAGAGAAGAAATTTTGTCTGCCCAAGCTTCTTTCCCTTTTCACCTGTAGTCGATGGACGAAGGTTTGAAATACTTTGGTTTTAATTTGAAACCCAAAGATTACAATAAATTCAAATGGTTATGGTTGCTAGCCAATATTGAAAAATTATTGAAAGGATGGATTTTTCACTAGCTCTCTTCGGTAGGTCAATTGGTTCTTATCAAATTGGTACTAAAGGGTATTCGAATTTTCTACATGTCATTATCATGGATTCCCAAAGCAATTTGAAATTTTTTTGTAGATATCTATGGATGGACTCAAAAGAGGGTAATTTATTCTCATGGATTAAATGGGAAAAAGTAATCTTCCCAAAGAAATGGGGCATTTGAGGGCTAAAAACATTAATCAATTTCTCCAAAGCTCAAGCTTTGAAGGTTGGGTGGTGCCTTATTAGCCCATCAAATTTAGTGTATCAAGTGTTAAATAGGAGGTATATACACCCGAAATCCATAATGGAATAGACAAGGACTCTGAACAAGTAAAGAGATAGCACTTCAATAATATGAAAGGATATCATTATGTCATTTAATGTCATTGAGCTTGGTCTTGCATGGAAAATAGTCTCTGGTAATCAAGTAAATATCAGTTTGGATACATGCATTTGATGTGGTTAAGAATATCATTTGCCTTACAATTTTTTATAACTCTTAAATAGTAATGGATTCATAACAATTAATAAAATTGAAAATCCCACCTCTGCCACAATTTGTCCTCAACCTGCCTACTAAATTGATTACTCCTTAGCATAATTATACCAAAGCTCTAAAAAATTTATATGTTTGAATTTAGGACAAGGATGATGATCTAGATTGTGGTTTCCCTCTTCTAAGTCTACACTCCAAAGGTCAAATGTTTTTTTATCATATCTAATTGTGAAAATGAAACCCCGAATTAGCGGTGGAAACAAGTATGGAAGTTGATTTTCCTAGAAAAATCCTTGCTTCTTATGTGGTGTATTTTGGAAATTAAGCTTCCCACTAGTGATATCCTCCAAAAAAGAGGCTTTTTTGGAACCAATTGGTTCCCTCTATGTAAATATCTAAAAGAAACAACTAATCGCCTTTTTTTATTGGTCTTTCACATGGTCCATTTGGACTTCCACTCGCAACTTCAGTGCGTCTCTTCATGCATGGAGAGGCCCTGTTATCAAAGTAGATTGGTACTCTTGGTTGTTCTTTACATCATCAATCAAGTTGAACTACCTCCTTCACATCATCTTCTGGGGAATATGGATTTCCTGCCGTATGGCCATCTTCCAAGACAATTTTGCAAGACTGGATAGAATTACTGCTCAAGCCCTCGTAATATATGAACTTCTCCTAGCTAAAAAGCCTATTAATATTGTAGGAAATATAATATAAGAATAGGTGAACATATTCCCACCTTGGGCATTGTTGATAGTGTTTCATATCAGCAAAACACAAGGGTCTCCCGAATGTGAAGTCCCAATTATACCTCACACTCTTTGGAGAAGGATCCCCATCCAAAGTATCAACCTGACCACCATAATTGTAAGATTCACCTTGGTTTCAATTAATAACGTAAGATATTATCCATGTAACCTTTGAATAAGAAAGTAAGTTGACATTATGATGCATTGATTGCAATGTTTAAAAGGAGGCATTCACAAAGGGAGAAAAGACGGAATCGACTTTAGGAAAGTAATATTACTATCCTCGAGAAGGAACATGAGAAAAATGAAAGATTCACTAGTTAACCTACATGTTAATTCACAAGATAAAAATGATTCATGAAAACAAATACAACACACATTCAAGAAAATCAACACCAGAGCCACCACAATAGTTCAATCTCTTCAGTATATAAGAATTCTAACATATACCACAAACATCAAAAGAATAGTCTTAAATCATTCATGATAAATGCAAGAAATTGTCTTGGCTCAATAGTATTCAAGATTAGGTGAAATATCCAAATAAAGGGTTACAATAGTGAGGCACTAGTTTCAATTGTGGAACATAAAGTCACGTCTTGCTTCTCCAAGGAATATTGTTCTCTCCTCTGCCAAGTTAGAGAATACAAGGCTGGCTTTCCAAAGCTTAAGCCCCCAAAATATTTTTGCTTGAGTTATGAGGTTGATTTTTATCACAATATGAATGACATTTCATGTCCTCTTGACCCCTGAATACCCCACATGAATCTTGGACTCCGAATGTGTCCTTTGGACTTCTAAGAAATTCTTGAACTTCTAAATGACTTTTGGAATTCGATAAATGATCTTTGGAATTCTCCTAAATAATATTTTGTCCTATTTTAGTTACTACATACACCCTCCAAATTTTCCCTTAGCCTATTTTGGAGCCTCCTTACCAACCTTTCATAGCACTTTGTCTTGCTTCATCAAGTACTCAAGCTTTAGTTCTTTCCTAGCACAAAGGAAGCCTGATGATCACAGTTAATCCATTCCCCTCACATGTTGTTCACTCGAACTTGGTCTAGCTATAGGTTGAGAAGCTTCCCCTTGAAAATTGTGCATCTCTAAAGGGAAGCCGTCCTTCCCTCCAACAATTTTGCAATACTCTCTGGTAGCCTGTTGGGCTCCAAGATTGTGCAATCCTACCAGCCAGAACTCCTAGCAAGATTTGCGCAAATTTCCCCAACAAGGTTTCTCAGCCCAGGATTTGCGCAAATCTAGGCAATAATTAGCTGCTATGCCTAGAAATTGCATAACACTCCTCAGCAATTGGCCCAACTCCTAGCCAGGAATGCACATGTTTCCCAAGCAGTTCAGCAACTGAATGCATGAATGGTCCTGTTGACGAGCTCCACCCAGGACTGAGGATACTTGACTTGCATGCATGCATGACTTACTTTTCCAATAATAGTAAGAGACAACATGCAAAAGGAATCCCATAATTTAGGGTGCTATGTTTAGCAGGTGTCGGTTACATGCAGAATTGTTTTAGAAATTTCCCTCCAAGTGTCGCCTTTTCCTAGATTTGTGGCATGCGCATCATGAGACCAAAATTATTTATTCGATGCATCAGAACTCATTCATTCACATCGATATTGGAGCTTTGACATACCACATCACATGCAGGACTCTTTGACACATCTGACTAAGCTATTCATAGGTAAGTGGCCTCAACTTGTCTTTCTCAGCCTTTTTGTCACTTTTTTTGTATTTGCTTGTGTGATTGTTGTTTTCTTGATTTGTTTGAATTCTTGTTGTAGTTTACATGTATACTAGCTTGTCATAACTCTATTTCAATTTCTGTTGCTATCTCATTGTTGTCGCATTCATGAAATTGTTTTTCACGGACATTCGCCCAACCGGCGAACTGCCTCACCCACATGCATGTTGATTTGTTTGTTGAATCTTTCGCTACATTGCCTTTTGGTCCCTCTAAAATCTATTCCACGAGATCCTTCCTTTTGGGAAAACCTGGCTATGGTATAATAGCCATAAGTGGTTCTATTATGGGACAATTAATACGATTTTTGTCCATGTATTATTCGCCCATCTATGCAGCACTGTGGAAACCTTATGCAATAAATTTATTAGTCGTACCATATATGTCATTCATGTTTTTCATGCAATATTAATCACTTTTGTTATCACCTAGTGTCCCCATGCATTTTTTGTCTTATTTTCTTTTATTTTCCCATTGGTGAGTCGGGCCAATCTTGGTCTAGGCTCTGCCATCAGCAAGGCTGCATTGCGTAATCTGTGAAAGGGAGGCTCACCTTCCTCTCCAGAAATTCACATTCTTTCCCAGCACTAGCCTCTAGGATAGTTTTGTTCATTTTTGTAGGACAGTGTGTGCTTGGCCCAACAAATTTTGTAAATCTCTCCCTAGACCGCCAGTCCTTCCCAGCTGGAATTGTGCATTGTGCAATCCCAGTAGCCAGCTAGCTGACTGGATTGTGCATTTTGCAGATCCAGGAGCTAGTCCTACCTCCCAAATAGCCTAGACTCTCTTTTGTGCAGTTCTGGTAGCTAGTCACCCAGCCTTCTACTAAACTTTGTGCAATCTTTCTCATCAGTTTCCCAGGTATGTGGTGTGTCCTTCCCCAGATTTCCTTTGTTTCCATTGACATATTTCTTGCCATGCATGCTGCATGTCTCCAGATCCTTGAGGTATTCATCTATCTCAATGGCTTCCAAGAGGACAGGATCACAGCACACTGATGGAGTTGCAGTTGGAGAAACAGTTGAGCAGGTGTCCTCTAGTATGCTAATCTATCAAGATATGAAGTTGTATCTAGACAAGGACAAAAAATTGAAGTGGGAAGAGGTTAATGAAACATTCACAGGAACTTTTGGGGAAGACCTCGAAGACCGTCAAGTTTATGTGAACATTCACAAGTCCGGCTTGTATCGGATTTCATGTAGATACCTTGTGTTCCCATGCGCGGACATGATTCACTAGATCGTCTCTCACACTGCCCTGAGACAATAACCTTGACCAGTGTCAGTGGGATGAAGCTTGCAACCTTTTGGGCACAATTTTATGATGAGATGTATCAAATGTCAGATTCCGTGACTATCATGATTCCTCCATTTAGCTTGCCCAATAGCAGACATTACTCCAGAGACATTCTGAAGGATTGACTAAAGGAGCCAGCTTGTTTCAGCATGACACCCAACCACATCTACAAGAAAAAGATATTGAGGAAGGCATACCAATACTTAGTCATATTTGCATGTCGACTGAGTGTCCAAGCAAGCACTAAAACATTTTCTCAGAGTTGGTCGGTCGCATTGGACCAACTCGCTAGAGAAGGAAGACCATGCAACTAGTCTGGCATACTGGCTCATTAGCTGAACGAACAAGTCATGAAGGCTCGACAGTCACCCAAGGGTATGTATGTAGAGATTTACATTTCTGCCTACATCCTAGATGCAGTCTATGCCCCACATGAGTTCCCAGGCTTAGAGTGGGCATGGTCACTAACGGAGACTGTTGTGAACACATATTTCAAGTTGTTGTCCAAATGCAGCTTCAGAGGAGTAATCATTTGGTTGTCCAACCATTTTGTCACCCTAGTATATAGGATTATATTCGAACAGGATGCACCCTGCATGTCAAAGGAAGCAATGGAGGCGTTGTTAGGAATTACAGATTGGTATGCCTCAGCATCCAACACTTTCATCCAAATGTTTAGTGCGGAGAAGCCTATGCATGTTTTGCTAAAGTTTACCTTCAATGTGCTTGTCATATAGGAAGTATTGTATCACATCTCAATAGGATTGACAACTAGACTCCAGTGCAAGAAGAAGGCACCTTGGCCCACTATTCAATTGCGGATTGGGTTATATGAGATGTGGAGTGTCAAGCAGGCAAATTTCAAAGCAGAACAGATGATGAAGTACCTGTTTGACCTCCGAAGCTTCAACCCGTATGACCCACATTGCATTGTGAAGGATCACTGTATGAGAGTTCAATTCAACTGAATCCATGGGGCATTTCGTTGGGTTGAGGAAGACTCATGGAGGTATTTCTATAACTCCTTCGGACCCAATGAACACGTCGGCTTCACTGTAGAGTGGTTAGCAAAGTAGCATGAAGTAGTATCAGAGAGAGCACCAGCAGTAGCAGTAGTAGAAACAACAACAGAGGCAGTTGAGCCAAGTGTACTTGTGTGCAATAAAGGGAAGATGAAGATTTTCAACTGCATGGAGGAGGAGCAAAGTTGCGAGTTTCAAGAAGATCCACTTGTAGAACAAGCAACTATGGCTATTCAGGAAAAGAGGCAATAGCACGACAATCAAATCGCACAAAGGTAGAGGGATAAGAAGAGAATGGAAGAAGTAGAGAAGGAGTTACATTAGCTGAGGGAGCAACTCCAGAAAGAACAAGAGCTACGCCAATAGGAGAAGGAAGTGTAGTAACATCAGATACAACATGGGACACATCATGTGCATACAGACAAAGCAACACCCTTACAAGTAGTTGATTCATCAGAACAGCTGGCATCGGGGGAATAGGGTGAACCATTGCAGGGGAAAGACTTTTTTCATGAGATAGAACAAGCGCTTGAATAATTGGATGTAGATATGGAGCAACAATAGTTGGAACAGGACACCGACCTCATGCCTCACTAGAAAGTGGTTGACTCACCTGCTTCAATGCATCTAGATGATGAGCAATTCTCAAATGACCAAGATGGCAGTGAGATCCTTGGTGGTCAGCTAGAAGCAGAGATGCACAACATCTCCTTTAATGAATCTCATCGCAAAGTTGTGCAGTATCACAAGGTACCGACTCTGAAGGACCAAACATCTCCTGCACAAGTTGAAGAACAAGTGATCGTGACTGATTTGCACAAGCATTCAGCTGCTTTGGCCTACGCAACTAGAGTATACACTGAAGCCACTAGCTCAATTATTCATTTCCTCACACTTGAGAATGAGCGAATGGCGAAGGGAGTATAGGTGGCCAAGCAAGGAGGAGACTTGGTGACAATGTCCACCTGAGCTGAACTCAAGAGCGAAATACTAGATGAAGTATTGTCCCTTGATACAATCATGCGAGCATTTTACTCCAAGTTTGGTACCATGATCCAAGTAGTTGTTCATCTCCATAGATGGCAACAATGATGTCAGAAGAGAATGCATTTTGCAGAACTTACACATTGATATTGATAACATGCAATCATGGACAATGAAGTACAATGGAGCCCCGTTCCACTTGCCAAAGATGATTAGGGTCAATGCAGTCAAGATACAACCACATATCCCAAGTCAGATCTGGAACTATGAAGACTTACAACAACTCACCACTAAAATATAGGCTTCCGATGCATGAGTATTCAAAAGAGCATGGATGTTATAGTGCACACTCATGTGATCCTATCACTTGGGACTCTCACCTAGATGAAGAAAAATAAGAAAATCTGATAGGATCTTGACTCGTACTTCGACAGGTTGATGCGCACCACCACCAGCCCATACTTGCATATCAGTGTAGACATCATGCGCAAGTACGTTGCTGGTCCGACCACATTGAAGATAATGATATGCATGCTCTCAGACTAGTTGGACATAGGAGCCCAAGCAATGTACCTGAATGCTATGGAGGGAAGGTTCAGGTTTCAGACAGATCTCATGACGGAACACACACACACTATCAAGGACTACCAATCTTGGGATCATTATGTTACTGTTGATAAGCATGAGGATGTCGAGCAGTTGGACTTCTATAGTTGTTTAAGTCAGAATGGAGATTTTCAGACACATGGAGGAGGAGAAAAGTTGCATGTTTCAAGTAGATCCACTTGTGGAACAAGAAGCTGTGGCTATTCAGGCAAAGAGGCACCAGTGCAACAAGAGCATAGCGCAAAGGCAGAGGGATAGGAAGAGAATGGATGAAGCAAAGAAGGATTTGCATGAGTTAAGGGAGAAACTCTAGAAAGAATAAGAGTTACACCAATAGGAGAAGGAAGCACAACAACACCAATAGATACAACAGAGGGTGCATCATGTGCAAACAGCAGAACCAGCGCCTATACAAGTAGTTGATTCATTTGAACAACTGCCATTAACCGAATAATGTGAAGCATCGTAGGGGCTAGAATTTTCTCATGACATAGAACAGGCACTTGAACAGTTGGATGCAAATATGGAGCAACAGGATTTGGAACAGGACACCGACCTCATGCCTCACCAAAAAGAGGTCAACTCACCCACTTCAATGCATCTAGATGATGAGAAGGTCTCAAATGAGCAAGGAGGCACTGAGATCTTTGGTGGTTAGTCGGAAGCAGAGATGCACAACATGTCCTCTGATGAATCTCATCACATAGTTGTGGTCTCAAAGAGTACCAACTCTGGAGGACCAAACATCTCTTATGCAAGTTGAAGAAAAACTGATCGTGATTGATGTGCATAAGAATCTAGTTGCTTTGGCCAATGCAGCTAGAGTATACATCGAAGACACTATCTCAAGTGTTCATTTACTCATAGCTGAGAATACGTGAATGTTGAAGGAACTATATGTGGCCAAGCAAGGAGAAGACTTGGTGACAATGTCCACACGAGCTGAACCGAAGAAGGCAATACGAGATGAAGTATTGTCCCATAATACAGTTATGCAAGCATTGTACTCCAAGTTGTGTACTGTGCACTAAGAAATCGTTCATCTCCACGGATGGTAGCAACAATGTGTGAGAAGAGCACACATTTTGAAGAACATACATGCTAGTATTGATAACATGAAAGCATGGACGATGAAGTATAAGGGAGCCCCACTGCACTTGCCAAAGATGACGAGGGCCAATGCAATTGAGTTGCAACCACGTATTCGGAGTCAGATCTAGACTGTGAAGACCTACCATAGCTCATCACTAGCATACAAGATTCCCATGCACGTGTATTCAAGAGCATGAATGTTATAGTGCACACTTATGCAATCCCTTCACTTTTGACTCTCACCTAGGTGAACACAAAGAAGAAAGTCCAACAGGAGCTTGAATCGTACTTCGACTTGTTAATGTGCACTGCCACCAGCCTAGACTTGCCAATTAGTGCAGACATCATTCGCAAGTACAATGCTGGTCCTGCCACATTGAAGACAATGATGTGCATGCTCTTAGACGAGTTGGATAGAGGAGCCAGAGTAGTGTACCCCAATGCTATGGAGGCAAGATTCAGGTTTCAGACAGATGTCACGGTGGAACATGTTAGCTCTGCTACATATCTTGACATTTGGAGGGCTAAATACAAGCTTGGCCATGTGTTTATGCTCAAAAGAGAGCTCGCAACAGTCATCTTCCTTCTTCTCCTTCATTCCACTTACCCTCCCTTAACCCCACTATCTCTGCTTTTCCTCCAAAACTCAGCATAAGACCCTATTTCTTCAAGCCCCAAAGCACTAAGTTTAAAGCCACATAGCACCACCACCATATGATCCCGCACCTCCATAACCCAAAGTCGCCTTTAAATTGCAGTTGTTGATTGCCGTACCCCGATCCAATGGTTCCCCTGCCGTAGTCAATGAATAACTTTCCTGTTTGTTCCCCACTATCCGATCACCTCTGCCACGATCGGACGGTGTTTGCTCTTCCCGTGCCTGCAAAGTGACAGCCCGTTAACACACAAATGAGAGCGGTTTCCGCTGCCATGAGTCACCCTCCGAGTGGTATTGCATGCCGTTGTACGTCTACAGCCTGACCCTCGACAGTGGTGCGAGAAATACCACTTACCGCTCGAACCCATTTTCTTGCTTGGTAATGCCCACTCATCTTTGATGCCCAATGACCGTTGGATATGTCCGCCCAAGATCTAACGGCCTGCATTTACCCCACTTCCATATCTACCGGTACTCCTCGCCAAACCATGCCCACCATCCATCTACTCAATCCGACAGCCAATCTTGTTCCTCTGTCCAGTTCGTCCACCTGCCATGCAGTACGCGACCTTTGATCGTTCTGTGCTCCCGAAGGACGAACATAACCAGTTCTCGGTACTGTTTGCAGTAGTCCCTCAACAACCACATTCAAGAGATAGTAAGGCCGAGAAGAAAAGGTACAGAGCTCGATCAGGTAAATGCATTTAGCAGTTATGGGACTTCATCCCATATGACACTCCACCTGCCCGAGAAGGATAGCAGAGCACCTGAGAAGATCGGATTTGTTCACTGAAGCAGGCAAATTGCACTAGAGACTCCATCAGATAGTTAAAGCAATTGGTGGCCTACTATGACCTCCCCATACTTAGAATGGCCAAGTGCCTTTGTATTTGAATTCTATATATACCCAGAAACAAGATGTAATCAGGGTTGATGGTTGTTGTTTTGATGTAAGGTTCAACTTCTGGAGACTATAACTACTTTGATACTTGCAGCGTCTCATCTTCATTTTCAGCTAATGCAAGCTTCTTTTGTTGTTAATTGCTCACTCTCCATTCCTATTCTGTTCTAGGATGTGCCTGATATGCAGTTTTCCTAAACTCTTGATGTATAGCATTAGAGGAGCTGTCATCCTACCTCTGTGTTTAAATCTTGCATGTATCAGTGAATGTGTTATTCGGGTTTCTATTCACTTAGTGACAGAGAGCTGTCATCCTGTCTATACACTAGGAAATTAGATTTGCAGACCTCTTTATTGGTTGCAGCCGGCCATCACAAGGTCTTGTGAATCTGCTGGTGTGGTCAGTATTATTCATATTCACCCAACCTCTGAACTATGAGTAATTAGTGGTCTAAAGCCTTGTAGTCTGGGGGTGTTCACACCTGTGTGGAGTCAAGAAAAGTAGAAGTCATTATCTGGCTTGAACAGGCATCATGCCTTCCATTCATCCATTTCCAACATTAAGTTGAGTTTGTAATGTTCCTGAGCATCTATGAGCTACAACCTAGGAGAGTTTCTTGGGGTGATAATAGAACACACAGACACTATCAAGGACTACCAATCTTGGCATCAATACGTTACTGTTGATCAGCATGAGGATGTTGAGCAGTTGGGCTTCTATAGTTTTATAACTCAAAATGATGTCGAGTTTGGCTTGTTTAAGCCATTGTTCACATGGGTACATGTGCATTGCAATGTTGAGTCATGTCAAGTGTAAGTCAAGTCTCAATAGTGGATGTAACAGTCATAGAGTAGGTGAAGAGTCATGAGGGTAGTTGAATGGTCACAAAGGGGAATGTTAAGGGTCACCCAACCCTTTGCTATAAATAGTCTGTCATAACACATTCTATAGGCTTTTGGTCATCCAAGCTTCTATTACGACTATCTTGAAGAAAGCTTGGACAATATTGTAACACACCTTGGCTTTCCATTGCACAGAGATAGTACATCTCTTTGGAGGAGTAGGCGGGTGTGGCTATGTTATAGACATTTTTGTGCCTTACAGCTATAAGCATGAAATGTCCATAAACCAAGGGATCCTAAGTCCCTAAAAGTGTTGTTCCAGCTCCTAAAGAAACAAGGTCAACAAATTACAGCTTCTCCCAGAAGTTCTCCACCAGAAACTGCTCAAAACTAGTCAAATCAGGATCATTTCAGATGCTCCACTAGCTAGCTGCGTTGCAAAGCACCCAAATACACTAGCTAGGTGCATTGCAACGCACTTGAATGCACTACCAGGGTGCGTTGAGCGGGAAATGACAAGTGGCAGAGTCATTCCACGAGGTGGAGAGACAATGGAAGCTTCCAGAATCTTCTCCAATGACACTTGCCTCACTGAATTCGACCAGTGATGAGTAAGAGGCTCTCACTCTCCAAGTGGAAGCAAGAACTGACAGAGAGAAGCCACTAATCAATTCATGAGCTGACTCATCCTCTTTGCATACATCTATATATTGATCCCTCACCAAGAGATCCAGAGGATGGAATTTTGTACATTGTAGAGAATTGCTGTTGGTTTTGTGATAGATATCAGAGTATTGGGTGATTTATGCTTTTTTGGAGGTGAAGAAGGGATTCTGTGCTGGGAGGTTGATGCTGGATCAGGAATCATCGGTTGTAACTCCTCCTGGATCTTCTTGTTTTATCAATAAAGCTATTTGAGTTTCTCCTACATGCTTGTATATCATTGATGTGTGCTATATTTATATGTTTAGCTTAAATCTGATCCTAAGCTTTTTATGAACATAAATGCATGTCTTTGTGTAGTTTCTTTCTTCTGTGAACTTGCAGAAACTCGGTGACGCTGGGCAAGTGAGGGAGCAGATAGCTGGAAGCTGTCAAGGAGAAGAGAGATTGGATCAAAGGACTGGTGCAAGACACAGGTTGGTTCATCCTATTCATCTTCGTTTATAGTTCATAAAGGAGAATACAATAATAGTTTTCCCTGTTTGTTTCTGAGGTCTCTGTCACAACCCAGTGGGATAGGGTCATTCTGAATATACACTTTTCCCGAAAATAGGCTGTAACATTTCACTAATGGGGATAGCAGGTTTACATAGATGTATTGTATGATTGGAGCTTACACTTTTTATATAATGAGAGTCAACACATTTTCATGCATAGGTAGTTATTGTAGTTGGACTCCTCTGGTTGCCTTAATGATATATGTTGTTTAACTTACATATCTGTGTATGAACTGATTCGTATGCAATTATATGAATCTTGTTGCAAATGTGTTGTATATGTTGTTAATGTTGTCTCGTCCCTGTTGACTGCTATGTTGGAGACCTGACAAACCTTTCACATCAGCTGATCCAAAATGGATCCTAAAACCTTCTAAGTCTTCATATACTTAAAAACTATTGCAAGGGAAAAACATTAGAAAATGTCAGAAAAAACTATCACAAAGGAAAAACAAGAAGAAATGGAGAAAACAGAGTCTATTGGAGGCTTAAGCAACTTCGCATAGGAGCCGTTGAATTTGGCTGATCTACGGTCCAGATCTAATTGGCATATCACAGTCGGAGGTGGAAAGCAGAGTCTATCAGAAGCGACCTTATGGGGAATCGCAATAACGATCAACGCGATTAAACGAGGGCTGTTCATCTATGCACACAGATCAACGGTCTAGATCCACTCTCACTGACGCATTTCTAATACACACAGAGAAGGACTACGGGGGGCCCGATGATTATGTGATATGAGATTACAATATATCGCATCGCGATAATACAAATGTGCAGGGCCAATACATATGCGATTTGTGATAGCTGAACCCGACAGGTTTTATGGGTGCAAATATATATATATATATATATATATATATATATATATATATATATATATATATATATATATATATATCTATATTGAGTTCTGTAAAAAGGGATTTTTCTATGTAAATTCACATTTTCGTTAAATAAACAAAAAAGAAAGGAAATGTGAATGGAGCGATAAAATGGACCCAAAAGGGTTTATACATGTAGCGATATATATTTTTAGTTCTGTAATGAGTGGGATTGCGAGCGGATCTTAGGTGGTAAGCGGTATTGGATGGTCTCCGCCCAAGCCCATAAACTAGCCGACACGTGTCTTGGCACCAGAGAGAGAAAACTGCCTTTTCGGGCAGGTAATCTCCGGGCGCATAAGCAACCTAAATGAATTGCAATAGTTGGATCAACGATCACATAGATCAATGATGGACTTGCGATAGTAACCAAAGGCGGATCTGAAAGGATTACAAGGCAAAATTGATAATATTTGAAGTCCGATAAACGACAGTTAGGCGTATTTTACAGCGTTTCTGTGTATTTCTCTATGTAAAAAGAGAAACAAAATTTTTTGGGATTTTAGACGCGCCAAAGGTTCTTTCCATTTCATAACAGGTGGCCACCATACCTGAATACATTACACCACGATTGGTTAATGCTCAGAGGGGATTTGAATGGATAGAGGCTGGAAGCCAGAAAGCTCGAAAGGGAACAGGCAAGTGCTAATTGGCTTAAAAGCCACTGGATGATAGAGACAGGGGCATGCAATTCCAAGATAGAGAGAAGATAGAGAGAGAGAGAGAGAGAGAGAGAGAGAGAGAGAGAGAGAGAGAGAGAGAGAGAGAGTTTGTGTACTCAGAAAGGCTTGAGGGATTCAAGCAAAAACCCCTGTTATTTGTTCCTGTTGTGTTGAGACTCAATTTGAGCTCACATTTGTAAAAATTCTGCTCTTGAAGACATAATAGAGAGGTCACCCGTGAAAGCTAGACTAGGAGACGTAGCCCAAGAGTTTTGGGTGAACTCCTTGATTATTTGTTGTGTTATGTGTGTATCTGTTATGTTTTTCTAACTGCTTCATTTTCTATATTATTCGCAATCTTTTCGATCTATTGCACCAAGTAATATAGGCAAATCCTGCACATGAGTCTGTAATACCTTAATGTTAGTCTAAGATCTCATATTCAGTTCATCAAGCTTACTGTAATAACCATTTCACTCATTCGGACTGATCTGTGAGTGTTGCACGTGTTATCTTACCTTGTATTTTGTGACTATTGCATCCAAGTGGACTGATCCACTAAAAGCTGTCTATGTCATTTTGTGTTGTGTGTTCCTATCCAAGTTGGGATTGATCCCTTTCAACCTTGAACTCAAATTCACCCTTATCTCCCCCCTTATGTGTTAAAACCTCTCATACACCTTCCTTAACTCACTACAACAGTCACATCCTGGGTACTGATAGAGTTATCTTACTTTCCTCTGTGCGACATTGTGGTCAAGGCATTACCTTATGACCCACTGTTTGGAATCCTACACCAAACGGTCTGAGGTATAATTTGGGCTTCTTACCGACAAGATCCACTTGACATGTTGGCGGGTCTAGCACCGTCAACATTTCTGGCACTAAAAGGAGGGCGCTGTGTCCTCTCATTCAGTTTTGAACCTTTACACATATTTCATGGAGTCTTGCACTCTTCTTCCCTCACGGTGTTTTTTGAATCTTGAAGATGTCTCCATCATGGGGAAGCTTTTAGATATCTTGTCCACTCACGTGTATGATGTTGAAGGTGAATTGGCCTAGCCTAAGACCTTACAAAGCTTTCTTTCCATGCTTCATGAGGAAGATGAGTTTTCTAATGAAAAGGTCGGTTTACTTCTTGCATACACACTTCGCGAATCTCCATTTCGTTGGGTGCTCAGCCTACTAGCTGACACCATGCACTCGTTTGAGAACTTATGTGGTCCTACTGAAGACATGATCTATCATTTTGATCCAAACGATCTTGATTGAAAACTATTACAACAACGGAGGGCTCCGCATGAATCAGTTATTGATTTTTGGCAACGCTTCCATGACTTGCAGTTTCAAGCTTGAGGAGCTAGATGAAGTTTTCTTATCTTTGGGACTCATTTGAGTATTGTCTTAAGAAATTTGCCTGTCCCAAGAGAAAGCTTGAAATCAAGCCTCACTCAACATTCTTCATTGATGGAGCTGTGAAATCTCATGTGGATGTGGACACCGCCTCAACCGAATGTCCACCTCCCTCTCATTCAACAACTCCACCACTGCCAAGTGATGCTGAAGAACATACTCATAGACATGTTCATCCTTCACACTCTCCCAACATCACCTCACTCAATTTTCATACAGATTTGGTTGTGAGTCCTTCAAGTTCTCATCTGCATGCTTGTCTATGAGCTCCATCTTCACACTCGGGTGTTCCTTCAAATGATTTTGTCTTGTGTTCATCCATTCTAGACTCTTCACTTGTTGTGAATAGGGAGCAACCTATTGATAGAGTTGGTGTTGCAAAACCAACACGCGCTTTCATTCATGAATATTATGAGTGGGAGCTTGAACATCAACTCTCGGTGAAGGATGACTCCCTTCTTTCTGAGCCCCCTCCATTCTTTCCTAACCTCTTTGGTGAACCTTCCATCCATGACTTTGCATGTGTGTCTTCATCCATGAATGCATCAATTGTTGATCACTTGTAGGGCTCACTGGATGTCAGTCCATCATTCGACAATAGAGGAGATAAGTTATTGATTGAAGATCCAACCGATCCTTCATCTGTCCTTTCTGAAGACACAAAGGATGATTTTTTTCGCTATTCATCTACCCCTCTGTTTGATTCATCTAATCATCAGGATTCTGAAGAATTCATTGACTTTTTTTATTGTAGCAGTTGTGATCCATTTACTTCCATATTTTATCACAATCATGACTCTATCGAAATCGATCTTTCCAAGCCACCCGTTAATGATGATCTATGTGATGATGAAGTTGAAACACCCAATACTATTAAGGCTCTTCAGCTCGATTTGATGGTTATGTTATGCCCTCGCTCTCTTGGGGTTAGTCTCACTTCCAATCATGGAACTGTTCAATCACCCAAGGCTCCTCATCACTCATTTGTATGCATTGAATATCCATCTCACTCAGACATCACACATCCTCCACTCAAACTGCACGATCTCATTGCTCATGCATTGGAGGAGTCTTACATTGCAAGCACTCATGCGCAACGCAAGTTATGCTTGTTTCTTTCATTTTCTTCCATGTCATAGTCAAGAGTACACTTGTGCTTCAAAGTTGGATGTAGTGTCCCAAAGCTCCATGGTAATTACATGGACTAGTCGTCATTCACATGCACTCACTTATGTCTTGTGGGCATTGTCAAACATGAAATGTGGTTTTCTTCATTGTTATATCTCTCTTGCTTGTTAGTTCACACAACTGGGTTGCTTACAGACCAATCCTTCACCAACATGGGTCTACCATTGCACCGGTTGCTGCATTGGAAGTATCACTTCATGTGATCAAGCCCATGCACCGTTAGTGTAGGAGTAGGAGGTGTTTTCTTTTAGTTGTTTGTGTGCATGCTTGTTTTCCTACATGCTTTTTTTTGTGCTTTGTCTTCTTGCTTGTTTGCTTATTCAATTTTCTTTCACATTTGCTTATGTTTTTGCTTCACTTTGATGTTTTTTAGTTCGTTTGTTTCGTTCATAGGTTAGTTTTGCATGAAACCATGTATGACTCTTAAAGTAGGCTGGGTAAAGTACAAGAGGGCTTGTACAACTATCACTAGTTGGTTATCTGTCATCTTGCCTCTGTAGGATGAGCTTGTTACTCTTAGTCCATGATACGTCGAAGGAAAATATGCATTGTTCAAAGTGAACGTTGGTAATAACACAATGCTTGCGCACTAACCAGTGTCACCTTCTCTAGTCGGTTGTTTTTGGGTTAACCCTTTTCAGCTCAATCAAGTAGAGTAAGGTGAGGGGGAAAACCTTAATAGGCACGTCAGAAATAAAATAAAATACTTCTCTGTTGGAACAACATCTTCTACTCTCAATAAGTCGGTATCCCTCTTCTACCTCTAAAATGAGTAAGAGCTATGCATAGTTAACAAAAAAAAGAATGAAAAACAAAAAGTAAAAAAATTCAAAATGAAAAATGAATAAGGTGAAAGAAGAGAAAGGCTTCCTAAGTAGGCAGATGATGCAAGTAACTCTGCTGGGGTACTAACTAGGTTCACTGGCAGTGGAGCCATGCTTTTGTTCCTATGTGACTCCACCAGTGTATTGTCGAGGCCTCTTGGAAGTGGAGCAAAACTAGAGATGAACCTAAGACTTTGATGACTATACTTCTTGTGCACTTATACACCCCTAGACCCCAATCGAAACAAATGTGTTGCCTTGGCTTGGAAGTGTGTCAATCAACCAAGTGTCTGGAAGATGATATATCTTACAATCAAGCTAGTGTAAAGCCAAGATGAGCTAAGAGTTGAACAATACTTCCAGAGGTGTTAGACTTGCTTTTCACGAACAAGGTCCTTTTAGAGAGCTAGAGTACTACTAGTGTGTCACCAAGTGTTGTGGTGGCTACAACCACCCACCAAATTTTTCCTTAGCCTGTTTTGTAGCCTTCCTACCAACCTTTCACAACAAATTTTCTTGCTTCATCAAGTACTCAAGCTTCAGTATTTTCCTCGCACAAAGGCAACCTATCGATCATAGTTGATCCATTCCCCTCACTGGCTATTCACCCAAACTTGGTCCAGCTGTAGGTTGAGTAGCTTCCCCTTGAAAATTGCACATTTCTAGACAATAACTAGCCTTCCCTGCAGAAATTTCACAATCCTCTCTGGCAGCTTGCTGGGCTCCAGGATTGCGCAATCCTTCCAGCCAACACTCCCAACAGGATTTGCGCAAATTTCCCTAGTAGGGATGCTTAGCCAAGGATTTGCACAAATCTGTGCAGCAGTTAGCTGCTCTACCCAGAAATTGTGCAATCCTCCTAAGCAGTCAACCTAGCTCCAAGCCAAGAATGCCCATTTCTCCCAAGGAGTTGAACAAATGCATGCATGAACAGTCTGGTTAACCAGTTCCACTCGTGACCAAGGAGAATTGACTTGCATCCATGCATGACTTGATCTTCCAAGAATAGCAAGAGACAACATCCAAAAGGAATCCCATGATTCAGTGAGGTATTTTTAGCAATCAGGGGTTACATGCAAAGTTGTTTTAGAAGTTTCCCTACAAGTGTCTATTTTTCCTAGATTTGTGGCATGTGCGTCATGAGACCAAACTTATTTATTCGAGTCATTAGAGCTCATTCATTCACATTGATCTTGGATATTTAACATCCCATAGTACATCCAAGACTCTTCAACACATCTGGCTCAGTTATTCACAGGTAAGTGGCCTCAACTTGTCTTTATCATCATTTCTATCACTTTTTGTGTATTCAATTATGTGAGTGTTGTTTTCTTGATTTTTTTGAACACTTGCTATCATTTACATGTGTACTAGCTTGTCTTAGCTATGTTTTAGTTTTCGTTACTATCTCACTGCTATCGCATGCATGAAACTGTTTTGCACAGACGTTCGCCCAACTGGTGAACTTCCTCACCCACATGCATGTTGATATGTTTGTTGAATCTTTAATTCATGTTTTGCATGCATCGTTAATCAATTTTTCTATCACTTAGCGCCACTGTGCATTTTTTGTCTCAGTTGCTTTGAGTTTCCTATCTGCGAGTCGGGCCAACCTTGGCCTGGCCTCTGCCTTCACCATGGATGCATTGCATAATTTAGGGAAGGACGGCTCACCTTCCTCTCCAGAAATGCACATTCTTGCCTAAGACTAGCCTCCAGGACTATTTTGCACATTTCTGGAGGACAGTAGCTGCTTAGCCCAAGAAATTGTGTAAATATGTCCCTGGGTCAACAGTCCTTTCTAGCTGGAATTACGCATTGCATAATCCCAGCAGCTAACTGCTTGACTGGATTACATATTTTTTCACATATCCAGTAGCCAGTCCTACCTCCCAGACAACCCAAACTTCCTTTTGCATAGTTCTCACAGCCAGTTGCCCAACCTCCCAGTAAAATTTGCACAATCTTGCTCATAAGTTTCCCAGGTATGTGTTGTGTCCTTCCCCAGATTTTCATATTTCCACTGACATATTTCTTTCATATTTCTTGCCATGCATCCTTCTTGTCTCCATATCTTTCAATATTTCATCTTTCTCAGTGGCTTCCAAGAGAACAAGATCATAGGACATTGATGGAGTTGAAGTTGGAGCAGCAGTTGAGCAGGTGTCCTCTAGTCTACCAATCTATGAAGATATGAAGCTGTATCTAGAGAAGGACATCAAACTGAAGTGGCACGAGGTTAATGAAACATTCACAGGCACTTTCAGGAAAGACCTCGAACACCGTCAGGTGTACGTGAGAATTCACAAGTTTGGCTTGTACTGGATTTGATGTAGATACACCCCATTCCCACGCGTCGACATGATTCACTCGATCATCTCTCACACTGACCCCGAGATGATGACCTTAAGCAGTGTCAGTGGGACGAATATTGAAAACTTATGGGCATGAGATTATGATGAGAAGTATCATATGTTAGAGCCCATGACTATCATGAGTCCTCCATTTAGCTTGCCCAACAATAGAGGTAACTCGACAGACATTCTGAAGGATTAGGTAAATGAGTTAGCTCATTTCAGGATGACACCCAACTAGATCTATAAGATAAAGATATTGAGGAAGGCGTACCAATAATTGGTCATATTCGCATGTCGACTAAGTGGCAAAGTGAGCACTGAAACCTTTCCTCAGAGTTGGGTGATCGCATTGGACCAACTGGCTAGAGAAGGAAGACCATGCAATTGGTTTGACATACTGGCTTGTAAGCTAAAGGAACAAGACACGAAGGCTCGATAGTCACCTAAGGGTATGCATGTAGATATTTACATGTCTACCTACATCCTAGATGCAGCCTGTACCTGACATGAGTTCCTAGGCTTGGAGTGGGCATGGTCACCAGCAGAGACCATTGTGAACACATATGTCAAGTTATTGTCCAAATGCAACTTGAAGGGAATAATCATACAGTTTTCCAACCACTTTGTCAACCCATTATAAAGGATGATATTTGAATAGGATCCACCCTGCATGTCAAAGGAAGAAATGGAGACATTGTTAGGAATTACAGATTGGTATGCCTCTGATCCAGATTTAAACAGGAACGCAACAAATTACAGAGATAACCATATACACAAAGATGCAGCGGAAATAATACTTCATTTCATTAATGGAAAATACTGACATATGCTTACAAACAGAAATGGCAATAAACTAGCTAGGGCGATGGTAGCTTATCTCTGAGAAGAGATGTGATGGCTACATGCCTCTGAACTGTTCTAAACTGTATTACAATGAGGCTCGAAGGCCTATTTATTTTTGAGAAACAATGGAAAACCCTTCACATACCGAAACCTAACCCTAGAAGATGAAACGCCAAATTGTGGGCCCCGTTTGGGTAAATTGGTACATCAATTTCCCGGGGTCGTAACTTTGGCATACGATCTCCGTTTGACGCGTACGATAGCTCGTTAGAAAGATCTATCCGAGCGCTACCACTTTGGGAGGCAACAAAGGCTCGGTCGCCCCAGAATTCCAAAAAAATGTCGTTTAGGGCCTCAAAACGGCTCCGGAAGTTCAGGACCCGAAAAACTGCTAAAAATAGTAAACTGTGCTGATCCAGATTTAAACAGGAACGCAACAAATTACAGAGATAACCATATACACAAAGATGCAGCGGAAATAATACTTCATTTCATTAATGGAAAATACTGACATATGCTTACAAACAGAAATGGCAATAAACTAGCTAGGGCGATGGTAGCTTATCTCTGAGAAGAGATGTGATGGCTACATGCCTCTGAACTGTTCTGAACTGTATTACAATGAGGCTCGAAGGCCTATTTATTGTTGAGAAACAATGGAAAACCCTTCACATACCGAAACCTAACCCTAGAAGATGAAACGCCAAATTGTGGGCCCCGTTTGGGTAAATTGGTACATCAATTTCCCGGGGTCGTAACTTTGGCATACGATCTCCGTTTGACGCGTACGATAGCTCGTTAGAAAGATCTATCCGAGTGCTACCACTTTGGGAGGCAACATAGGGCATGGTCGCCCCAGAATTCCAAAAAAATGTCGTTTAGGGCCTCAAAACGGCTCCGGAAGTTCAGGACCCGAAAAACTGCTAAAAATAGTAAACTGTGCTACAATTAAGGAAACTGAAAATGCTGAGAAAGACAATGGTGGGGGTCCAGGTGGACCTGGCAGGTGGCCACCAATATCCACCTGGATCATTCCTCCCCCCTTAGGAAGCAATGGTCCCCATTGCGTTGAGCTCCTCCATGAGATGAGGAAACCTCTGCTGAACTTGTTCCCTGGTGAGCCACTTGCCCTGCTGAAGGAGTTGGCCTGCTTTGACAACTCGATACAGTTGGATATGCTGTTGGCGAGTGTTCTTGATCTGTGTGTCCATGATCCGATCAGTTGCAGCTTGTTCCATGCAATCTGGATTTAATTCTGTGGGTTTGAGCTGTTCTGCAATGTCGGATGTGTCTAGCAATGGTGGAAAGTATGGCCGAAGGCGGTCCACATTGAACACTGGGTGCAGGCCAAGGAATGGGGGAATGCTGAGCTCAAATGCATTGTCTCCCATAGCCTTAGTAATGGTGTAAGGACCATATCGAAGTGGTCTCAATTTCCGATAGGCTCCAGTAAGGCGTTCCTTTTGCAAATGCAACCAGACTTTGTCGCCCACCTGAAACTTGTGTGGCACCCGGTGTTGATCATGTCGCTGCTTGTACTTGGCATTTGATTTCTCAAGAATGTCATGGACCTGCTGGCGAATATGTTGGATGCGCTCAATGAAGCTGGTGGCCTTATCTGTTTCGGACTGGACATGAGCTGAATTCATGTGAGTAGCTGCAAGTGGCATGGCCACATCAATGGGGCATAGTGGCTGGAATCCTAAACCCACCTGAAAAGGGCTATGGCCAGTGGAGCTGTGAAGAGCTCGGTTGTAGCTGTGCTGAACATAGGGGAGGCTCTCGTCCCATGTGCGTGGATGCTTTGAGTTATACATGCGCAGAATGTGCACAATCATCCTGTTGACAACCTCTGTCTGGCCATCAGTTTGAGGATGGAAGGCTGTGGACTTCGTGAGTTTGGTGTCCAGCATTGACCAGAGACTGGACCAAAATGTGCTGAGAAACCGACTGTCCCGATCTGAGATGATAGACTGTGGGATCCCAAAGTGCACCCACACTCGTTCAAAGAAGAGTTTAGCAGTGGCTTCTGCTGTGATATTCTTCTTGCAGGCCATCATAATGGCCATCTTTGAGAACCTGTCGACGACCACAAAAACACAGTCATTTCCATGCTTAGTGGAAGGAAGGCCTGACATGTAATCCATGGAGATGGATTCCCAAGGTCGACTAGGGGTAGGCAACGGGGTATAGAGGCCTTGCTTCTTAATGGTCGGTTTGGCAATGGCACAGGCAGTACATGATCGGATGTACTTCCCAACATCCTGTCGAAGATTCGGCCAATAGAAATAGTTTTGCAGTACTGCCACTGTTTTCTCGACCCCGAAATGCCCAGCAGCCCGACTGTAGTGTGCTTCCCAAATCATCTTGGCACGCTCGCTTGAAGGAACACAAAGGTGACCGAGGTGGCATAATAGGGCATCCTGGAGGTGAAAATCTGCAACCTGCCGACCCTCCAAGAGTGTCTGGTATGTGTGGCCGAATTCTGGGTCGCTTTTGTAGAGAAGTGGCCAATCAGAAGTCTCGTGCCCGCAAGAGTTGAGCACGGTGGTTAGCGCCATGATCGGTGGTCGACTGAGGCAATCTGCAACATTATTGGTGCTGCCCTTTTTATACTTGATATTCAAGTGAAACTGTTGCAGGTATGTAGACCACTTCTGATGGCGATCATTCTGCAATTTCCCTTGGGTCTGTATGAATTGCAGAGGTCGGTGGTCTGTGTGGATGACCGTTTCCTTCCCCAAAATGTAATGCTTCCATTGTCGGCAGGCCTGTACAATGGAATACATCTCTTTATCATAAGTGGGGTACTTCCGGACTGTGTCTGAAAGTGTTTCACTGTGATATGCCACTGGATGTCCATGTTGAGTAAGGACTGCCCCAATAGCATAGTCAGAGGCATCTGTCTCGACCTCAAATGGTTGTTGTAAATCTGGTAACGCGAGCACTGGTGCCGTGCAGAGGCGATCCTTCAACTCCCTGAATGCCTTCTGTTGAGATTCAGACCAAAAGAATTTTGCTTTCGCCCCGCCCTTGGTGACTTGACTCAAGGGCCAAGAAATATGAGAAAATCCCAACACAAACCTGCGGTAGAAGTTGGCAAGACCTAGAAAGCTGCGGAGCTCTGTTAGAGTGGTTGGAGAGGGCCAATCCCGAATGACTTGGACCTTGGCTGGATCGACATGCACCCCCTGTTCATCAATGATGTATCCCAGATACTGGACCTCGGTCATGCCAAAAGTGCATTTCTCCAAATTGGCACATAGCTTGTGTTGCCGCAGTGTTTGGAGAACCTGTCGGATGTGGTGGAGGTGCTCTTCCCAACTCTGGCTGAAGATCAGAATGTCATCCAAGTATACTACTACAAAGGAGTTGGTGAATGGCCGCAAGATGTCATCCATTAGCCTCATAAAGGTTGCAGGAGCATTCGTCAATCCGAAAGGCATGACCAACCATTCGAAGAGGCCCTCCTTGGATTTGAAGGCAGTCTTCCACACATCTGAGGGTTCAATTGGTACCTGGTGATATCCTGACTTCAGATCGATCTTGCTGAAATATTTCGCCCCCTTTAGTTGGTCTAGGAGGTCATCAATCCGCGGGATCGGGTACCTATTACGGACAGTGATCTTGTTCAGCGCCCGATAGTCAATACAGAGTCTCCACGTCCCATCCTTCTTCTGTACCAACACTATCGGGCTCCCACAGGGCGAAGAACTCGGACGGATGTGACCTTTCTGTAGGAGCTCCTGAATCTGCCTCTTGATTTCATTGTTCTCCAGAACGGAGCGCCGATAAATTGGTCCATTGGGTAGCGGCGCACCTGGGGTCAGATCAATGGAGTGCTTGACTTGACAGTGCAGAGGAACCCCTGCCGGGGAGGTGAAGATGTCTTTGTACTCCTCCACAATCTTGTCCATTTGTAGCTGCCGTGCAGAGGGACCTCGTTTGGAGGCCGCGGCCACTGTCTTCTTCTTCCCTTGAGGGCGTATCATCAGGAAAACAAATTTCCTGGTTTTGGAAATGATCTTACTGCATTGTTTTGCAGTAATCAAAGAGATGGCGGCAGGTGGTGGTACCTCTGGTATCCTGAACAACTTATTTCCCAATGTAATAATAACAGCACGGGGCCTTGATTCATACACAGCATGTCGCTTCCACAAGTATGGTTGTCCTAGTAATACATCACAAACTTCAAGGGGAGCAATGTCACACAATACCTCATCCGTGAAGGGCTTGATGTTGTATGGAAGGCGACACTGCTGGCTCACGCGAAGATCTCGCCCTTGGTAAAGCCACCCAATGGTGTATGGTTGTGGATGTGCTGTGGTCGGTAAGCCCAACCGCTTCACGACCTCTGCCGAAATGAGGTTCTTTTGACTCCCGCTATCAACAATGAACTGTATCGGGGAGCCCTTGACCCACATCTGGGAGTGGAAGAGACGCTCCTCCTCCTCTGGATCTTCGGGTTCATTTTTCTGGATCTTTGCGGTAGCAACAGTGGCGCTGGGATCCGCATCAATGATCTGCTTCCCTTTTTCATACCCCTTATCGGGTTCTGACTCAGAGTCGGAACATGCATCTGATTCTGAAACCTTTAGCTCAGCCACCAGTGACTGTTTGGCCCGACACTCACTTGTGTTGTGAGTGGAGCTCTTATGGAACTCGCACCATTTTCCAGTGTCCTTTCTCGGCTTCGCGGCGTTGCTCTTTGCTTGCAGCTTCAGCTGGTTGTCTTGGGCTGTCCCGCCTTGGCTTTGTCCTTTGTTCTGTGGTTTAGGGGCACCTTTCCCCTGCTTTGGATTCGCAGATCCAAAGTCTCGCTTCTTTTGTTTAAACTTCTGCTCGACTTTGACGGCATACCGGTATGCTGCGCTGAGCGAGGGGATGTTTAGGAACTGTATTTCTTCCTGGATGTACTTGTGCAGGCAGCCACGGTATTTGAGTATCAAATGTTGCTCCGAATCCTTGATACCCAACTTTGTGCGAAGGGTATGGAAAAGATTGGTGAACTCCGGCACATCTTGGTCCCTTCCCTGCCGCAGCGTGGTCCACTTTATGTATTCATCCTCATAGCTTCCGACAGGGTAGTACTGCTCCTTGATGGCATCCCGGAACGAATCCCAGGTGGGTGCGGCTGAAAATAGTGAGCCAGTACTTTCATCCTTCTGCTCGCAGTAGGTTTCCCACCAGTCCTTGACGTGGGGGGCTGCTTTGAGAAGAGCAAAAACAATCTTTTCCCGACTCGAAAATTCATGAACAGAAAAATAACCCTCTAGCAGATTTAACCATTTATCTACGGCATCGGCGTCTATCTGACCCTCGAATATGGGGATTTCAAAATTAACTTGTACCTTAAAGGGTGTGGCGTTTCCAGAGGAGCTGCTGGAAGCCGATGCGCCGCTTCTGGGTAGCCGCTGAAGGATCTGCGCAAAGCTGTCCATCATCGCGTTCCGTTGTCGCTCGAGCGCTTCTTCGAGCAAGATTTTGATGGGATCTCCTGCCCCCTCGTCTTTCTTCTCGTCCGCCATGGGAGGCCGTCGGGATTTGCGAGGCTGGTCTTGCAAAGGTTCAACCAGTTCAAGCCCTAACTCCTTATATCCCGACCTTGTTGGGGACATGCAAAGAAAAACAGAGAAAAAGCAGACCGCTCTGATACCACTGATCCAGATTTAAACAGGAACGCAACAAATTACAGAGATAACCATATACACAAAGATGCAGCGGAAATAATACTTCATTTCATTAATGGAAAATATTGACATATGCTTACAAACAGAAATGGCAATAAACTAGCTAGGGCGATGGTAGCTTATCTCTGAGAAGAGATGTGATGGCTACATGCCTCTGAACTGTTCTGAACTGTATTACAATGAGGCTCGAAGGCCTATTTATTGTTGAGAAACAATGGAAAACCCTTCACATACCGAAACCTAACCCTAGAAGATGAAACGCCAAATTGTGGGCCCCGTTTGGATAAATTGGTACATCAATTTCCGGGGTCGTAACTTTGGCATACGATCTCCGTTTGACGCGTACGATAGCTCGTTAGAAAGATCTATCCGAGCGCTACCACTTTGGGAGGCAACATAGGGCTCGGTCGCCCCAGAATTCCAAAAAAATGTCGTTTAGGGCCTCAAAACGGCTCCGGAAGTTCAGGACCCGAAAAACTGCTAAAAATAGTAAACTGTGCTACAATTAAGGAAACTGAAAATGCTGAGAAAGACAATGGTGGGGGTCCAGGTGGACCTGGCAGGTGGCCACCAATATCCACCTGGATCAGCCTCACCATCCAACAGTTTTGTCTGAATGTTCAGTGCAAAGAAGCCTTGACATGTTCCGCCAAAGTTTTCCTTCAATGTACTTGTCATGCAAGAAGTACCATATCACATCCCAGCAGGATTGACAACTATACTATAGCGGAAGAAGAAGGCACCTTGGCCCACTCTTCAATTGCGGATTGAGTTATATGAGATTCGAAGTATCGAGAAAGCGGATGTCAAGGCAGAATAGATGGAGAGGTACTCGTTCCACCTCCAAAGCTTCAACCCATATGACCAACATTACATTGTGAAGGATCACTACATGAGAGTTCAGTTTAACTGGATCCATGGGGTATTTAATTGGGTTGAGGAAGACTCATGGGGATATTGCTACAATTCCCCCAGACCCAATGAACAGGTTGGTGTCGCTGTAGAGTGGTTAGAAAAGCAACACAAAGGAGCACCATGGAGAGCATGAGCAGTAGTAGCAGTAGCAGAGGAAGTAGAGCCAAGCATACCTGTGCGCGATAAAGGGAACAGGAAGATTGTCGGATGCATGGAGGAGAAGAAATGTGGAAATTTTTGAACAGATCCACTTATATAACAAGAACCTATGGCTATTTAGGAAAAGAGGCACCAGTGCAGCAAGCACATCGTGTGAAGGTAGAGGGATAAGAAGAGAATGGAAGAAGCAGAGAATGAGTTGCATGATCTGAGGGAGAAACTCTAGAATGAACAAGAGCTGTGCCAACAAGAGAAGGAAGTATAACAACAATAGATAAAGCAAGGGGTGCATCATGTCTAGACAGACGAAGCAGTGCCTGTACAAGTGCTTGATTCATATGAACAGCTGGCATCACATGAATAGTGTGAACCGTCATAGGGGCTAGACTTTGCTCATGAGATAGAATAGGCACTTGAACAATTGGATGCAAATATGGAGCAACAAGAGTTGGAATAGGACACTGACCTCGTGCCTCACCACAAAGACGTCAACTCACCGACTTCAATGCATCCAGATGATGAGAAAGTCTCAAATGACCAAGGAGGCATTGAGGTCCTTGGTGGTTAGCCAGATGTAGAGATGCACAACATCTCCTTTGACGAATATCGTCACAGAGTTGTGTAGCCCCACAGAGTACTGACTTTGGAGGACGAAACATCTCCTATGCAAGTTGAAGAACAAGTGATCGTGACTTATGTACACAAGCATCTAACTTCTTTGGCCGATGCAACTAGAGTATATGTCGAAGCCACTAGCTCAAGTGTTCATTTACTCATAAATGAGAATACCAGAATGGCGAAGGAACTACAGGTGGCCAAGCAAGGAGGAGACTTTGTGAAAATGTCCACCTAAGATGAACTGAAGAGGGAAATACTAGATGAAGTATTGTCCCTTGATACAGTAATGCGAGAATTGTACTCCAAGTTGTGTACCATGCACCAAGTAGTCGTTCATCTCCATGGATGGAAGCAATGATGTGTGAGAAGAGCACACATTTTAAATAACATACATGCTGCTATTGATAACATGAAAGCATGGGTGATGAAGTATAAGGGAGCCTCGCTACGCTTGCTAAAGGTGTTGAGGGCCAATGCAATAAAGTTGCAACCATGTATTTGGATTCAGATCCGAAACTATGAAGACCTACCACAGCTCATCACTAGCATACAGGCTTCCCATGCATGAGTATTCAAGAGCATGGATGTTATAGTGCACACATATGCAATCCCTTCACTTTTGACTCTCACCCAGGTGAAGACAAAGAAGCAAGTTCAACAAGAGCTTGAATCGTACTTCGACGAGTTGATGTGCACCGCCACCAGCCCAGACTTGCCAATCAGTGTAGACATCATGTGCAAGTACATTATTGGTCCTGCCACATTGAAGATAATGATGTGCATGCTCTCAGACAAGTTGGATAGAGTAGCCCGAGAATTGTACCCGGATGCTATGGAGGCAAGATTCAGGTTTCAAATAGATGTCATGGCAGAACACACGGACAGTATCAAGGACTACCAATCTTGGCATCAATACCTTACTATTGATTAGAATTAGTATGTCGAGTAACTAGACTTCTATATTTGTTTAAGTCAGAATGATGTCTAGTTTGGCTTGTTCAAGCCATTGTTCACATGGGTACATGTGCATTGTAATGTTGAATCATGTCAAGTGTAAATCAAGTCTCAATAGTGGATGTAACAACCATAGAGTTAGTGAAGAGTCATGAGGGTAGTTGAATGGTCACAAAGGGGAATGTCAAGGGTCACCCCACCATTTGTTATAAATACTTCATTGTAACTCATTGTATAAGCTTTTGGTCAGCCAAGATTTTATTAATACTATCTTGAAGACAACTTGGATAGTATTATAACGCACCTTGGCTTCTCCACTGCAAAAATCTAGTACATCTCTTTGGAGGAGTAGGCAGATGTGGCTATAAAGTTTCACTGATGGGGCTAGTAGGTTTAGGTAGATGTATTGTATGATTGGAACTTACACTTTTTATGTAATAAGAGCCAACACAGTTTCATGTATAGGTTGTTATTGTAGTTGGACTGCTTTAGTTTCCTTAATGATACATGTTGTTTAGCTTACATATTTGTGTATGAACTGATTCGTATGCAATTATATGAATCTTTTTGCAAATGTGTTGTATATGCTATTAATGTTGTCCCATCTACGTCGACTTCTCTAACGGACACTAGACAAACCTTTCACATGAACCTTGTTGTAACAACCATTGCACGCATTCACAATGATCCCTAAGAGTTGTATGTGTTATCTTACCTTGTATGTTGTGACTACCTTATCGAAGTGGACTGCTCTAGTGGAAGATGTGTATGTCCTTTTGTGTTGTGTGTTCCTAGTTGAGTTGGGACTGATCCCTTTCAACTTGGAACTCACCTTCACCCTTATCTCCCCCCTTACATTTTAGAACCTATCATACACCTTCCTTGACTCACTGCAACAATCACACCCTTGCTACTAACAGAGTTATCCTACTTGCCTCTATGCAACATCGCTGTCAAGGCATTACCTTACAACCCACTGCTGGGACTCCTACACCAAATGGCCTGAGGTCTAATTAGGACTTCATACCGGGGAGATCCCCTTGACATGTTGGTGGGTCCAGCACCGTCAACATGTCCATATACGACTAAGAGTATTTTCATATTCCATTTATGAATCTTGGACTTCAATGCATTACATTTTGTTCTTTTCCTTAGAAATACATCATTACTTTCCACATGATTACTTTTCACATTCCACATATTATTCTTGGACTAAAACACATTACATTTTTTATTTTCCTTATAAATAGATCGTTTTCATTCCATAAGATGATGTCAAAAGATGCATGGACACATATGACACAATGATGATACCTGTACAAGTCACATCTTGTAAAATAATGTCATGGGCATTATGATGAGGTGGAAATGCCAAGTTGTTCTCCTTGTTGATATGTCTTTAATCTTGATGGAAGATTTAGTACTTGATATTCATGGAAGATATGCTTTGTTATTCGTCTTCACCATACAAAGGGTCTTGAGTCATTATTGGAATAATTTGAGCCATCATGTGATGTATTTTCTATATCTTTGTCTAGGATTTGCCTCATGTTTTCATGATGGTTCTCCTATGTGCTTCTTCTTTTCAAGTAATTATTTGTAATTTATCCTTGATAGCTTGCTTGAGAATTACCTTATCATGCTAGGAAGGTACTCCTACCAATGAAAATCATCCATGACGAAGAAAAATAAGTCTTAAAATCATATATTTTATCCCAACCTAGCTCAGGTAATGAACTCGTTATAATAGGCCCATGGAAGGGTTGAAGGAGGAGGCTTCATTGGAAGGGTGTAGTTACACTCAATAGTGGCTTAGGAAGGCTCCGCTACTCATTATTACTATGCTAGAAGCTATGGAGAGAAGCTCTCTTTGGTCTCGCATAGTGGGGAAGCTACACGGAAAAAGTGGTGAGCTTGTTAGTTAAGATCGGGACATGCCCATAGAAGGAAAGAGAGGAAGACTAAGAAAGCATTGATTGACTGGTCAAGGGATGAGTAGAGGCCTCACTGAGCCTTGTTAATGTGACATTTTTGGACAAAGGGAGGCTTGATAAGTGTTAAACAATGAGGCGAAGAGGAAGGAACAAGGGTGATGGCTTAAGGCTTTAGACTACGCTATGAGATAAAAGAAAAAGGAGGCCTTAAGGAAACTGCAATTTGACTAGTCAAACACTCTTTGTCTCTTTAAATTGTTCCATTCACTAAAGGATACTTGTCAAGGATGAGGATTGAGTAAAGAGCGCATTGGGAAGATGGAAGAGGACTCAATAATGATTCATTGTGAACGATGTGGTCAACTGGGTTTTGGCATTATGATTCTAGTTTGGCTCTATGGTATAGGTGTTGTACTTGATGGAAACTCACTCAAGTGGCAAAACTCTGTCCAGGCTCTCAAAATGATGAAAATTATGAGGTTCGGAGGTGAATGGTTCAAAAGGTGCGGACCCGCAGGTTCGTCTTTCATGAAGTGCAGTCATACTCGCAGGTTACCCGTTCAGAAAGTGCGGTCCCCCAGTTCACTCACTTCAAGGTAGAGAAATGCGCGTACGTGGGGTTTCTCATGTTTGGCCCATGGTATTTAGCTCGTCATTCATGATCCTATGGTTTTGGCCCGTGGTATAGGATCTAATTTAGCCCCGATTTGGATCCCTTGTTTCGGTTATTGATGGTTTTGTCCCATGGTGTGAATAAGGGCTTGACTATAAATAGGGAAGGAAATCACTTGGCTGAGATATCTTTGAAAGTTGAATATCTTAAGATCTGAATTTTGGGTTATCAGTTTTAAAAGATAGATCTAAATCAAGGTAAAATTTAAAGGTGAATCTATTGCTAAGTCGTTCTGGGTTTAGGTTACTGGTGTTGTTTTCCTGCTTACAGCATTCTGAGAAGTTTGGGTGGCTCATTGGATTGATTGTATAAGGAGATTGGTTGATTCACATGTACTTGATGTTTATTTGATGTTCTTGGATCCAGTCTAAAAATTAATGAAAAGTGGTCCTTGAAAGAAAAGAAGTAGGGGGTTGTAGCTCCCTTCCAAGAGAGACTGGAAAACGAGAGAGAGTTGTAGCTCTCTACAGGTTACAGCCTGCATACTGGTAAAGGACTGCACCAGTACAAAATCATTGTAAAAGGAGTTTCTAATTGAAAGAAGATAGAGACATATTGCAGCAGGTGGTTTTCACCCACATTGGGTTTCCACCTTATATCTGGTGTTCTTTGGTGTGACTATCTGTTTTTCTTGTTCATGCTCATTATTTTATGGTACTGACATACAATATCTGTAGAATAATTCAAAGTATAAATATATTGAGAAGAATTTGATAATACTAATTCACCCCGTCTCTCAGTATTATTTCCAACAATTGGTATCAGAGCAGGTCCTTCTGAAGGAGCTTGATTGCTTGAAGGAAGATATTTCATCATGAGCAACTACTAGAGGGAAGCATCAATCAGGCCACCAATTTTTGATGGGACAAAATTCGTGTATTGGAAGGTAAGAGTTACTGCCTATCTTCAATCTTTGGGTACAGAAGTTTGGGACATCATAGAAATAGGGTATACTTTTCCATCAGCTACTCCTACAGATCCAGCTGAGAAGAAGAAATATGAAACAAATGCAAAGGCAGTCAATACTCTTCTAGGATGTCTATCTCAATCAGAATTTGTGAAAGTTATGCAGTATAAATCCGCAAAAGAAATATGGGACAAGATTGTTCTGAGCTATGAAGGAGATGATCAGGTAAAACGTGCAAAACTTCAAACCCTCAGGATTCAATTTGAAAATCTCAAGATGTATAATGATGAAAGTGTGGCTAACTATTTTCTTCGTGTGGATGAGATTGTTAATTGTATGAAAAATTTGGGTGAAGAAATAAAAGAGGCTGTTGTGGTTGAAAAAGTTCTAAGATCTTTGTCACCTAGGTTTGAATCTAAAGTTTCTGCTATAGAAGAAATGGAAAATCTACAACATCTTAAAATGTCACAACTGCATGGAATTCTAACTGCTTATGAAATGAGGAAAGGAGGTCCGTCTGACAGGAGAGAAGCTGCTTTCAAGGCTTCAGGCAAAGGAGAGTACTATGAATCAGGACATAGGTCAGAAGAAGAAGAAGAATCAATTTTTGTTAGAAATCTTCAACGGGGTGCTGGACGGTTCGGAGGTAAGTTACCCTTCAAATGCTTTGCTTGTGGAAGAGTAGGTCACTATGCTGCCAAATGTCCTCATAAGGATAAGATGGACAAGGGAAAGGAACCTATTAGATGGAACAAGAAACAGAATGCAAATAAGAAAAGCTACTACACTCATGAAGACAGTGATGATCTATCAAATAGTGATGAAGATGAACGAGGTAATGACTATAAACTTTTAATGGCCTTTGAAGATGATGATTACATGGATGCTATAGATGTGGATAGTTTCTATGAAGAGATTTCTAGACTCAAGACATGTATAGAAGAAAAGAATGTGATCATTGATACTCTCCAATTTCAAATTGATGAAAAAGAAAAATTTCTTGAAAAGTTAGAATGTGAAATTGTTGGCCTTAGAAAAGAAATTGAGAAAACAAAGGCTATTAATCTTAAGTTTGTCAAAGGATCTGAAACTCTGGATGAGATCATCAATGTACAGCGTTCTCCGCTAAACAAGACAGGTCTGGGGTATAATGGAGAATCATCTCAAGCATCCACCTCAAAGAGTTATCTTGATGCAGCAAGAAGGAATGAGCAAAAGCACAATGGAGATCACCAGGTAAAGCAGGGACGAATTACATCAAGAACAAACAAAGACTACCAGGTAAACCAGGGGTAGTCGGTCTTAAGGATGAACAAAAGCTACAACTAGCCACAGGTAAAATCTTCTCAACCTACTTAAAGAATGGATGACAATAGAAATTACAATCATTTGGCCAGTAGATTTGATAACCGCAGAAGTTTCTTCAATGGCCAATGTTTCTCTTGCCATAACTTTCATCACAAAGCAGCTCAATGTGTTGCATATAAAACAATCATGACTAGAGAAGCTCAAAAACAAAGAAGTGTGACTGAGATTACAAAAAGGACCTATAACAACTTTTCAACTCTTGAAAATGAAATTGAATGTTCTATTTTTAATAACTTCGGTCATGAAGATTCTGAATGCAGGAGCAGGTTTCAGCAGACAAAGGAACAAGCCTCAAGCACCAGAACATGGAGAATAAAGGAACCACAATCAGAAAGATGTGGGATAGCCTTTTATGCAGAGGGACAGGAAAATCTATGGTACATCGACAGTGGATGTTCGAAGCATATGACAGGTGATAAAGAAAAACTTGAATCATATTCTGCTTTAGAAAAGGGAAAGAAAGTTTCTTTTGGAAATGATACTCCTGCAGCTATAAAAGGAAAAGGCACAACTCAGTTGAAAGAAAAGGTCAAAGCTGGAAATGTTTTGTATGTTGATGGCTTGAAGCATAACCTTCTGAGTGTCAGTCAGATGTGCGATCAAGGAACCAAGGTAATATTTCGATCAAATGGATGTAGTGTTCGTGATCTTGATACAGGGAAAAAAGTGATCAAAGGTAGAGGAACTCCAAATAATCTATACATATTTGAAGAAGGACAACAACAATGCTATTTGAGCAAGGATGATGAACATTGGTTATGGCACCGGAGGTTGGGGCATCTAAGCTTTTCACAAATAAGGAAGGCATGCAAATATCAGGCAGTTCGTGGTCTTGAAGATATCAAAATTCCAGACAACACCATATGCAAATCATGTCAGTTTGGTAAGCAAACCAGAACCAACTTCCCGGAGAAGGAAGGATCAGCCAGCAGGCCTCTTGAACTAGTCCATACAGATGTATGTGGTCCTTTCAGGACAAGGTCACCTCGAGGAGAAGAATACTTGATATTATTCATTGACGATTTCTCCAGGTTTGTTTGGTTAGAACTTTTGAAGCATAAAGACGAAGCATTCGAAAAATTCAAATCCTTCAAAGCCTTGGTTGAAAATGAATCAGGTTACAAAATTAAGTGCCTCGGGTCCGACAGAGGTGGGGACTTTACCTAAAATTAATTTTTTGATTTCTGTAAAGAACATGGGATAAGAAGGGAATTATCGACAGCTAGAACTCCTCAGCAAAATGGAGTGGTGGAAAGGATGAACAGAACAGTCCAACAAATGGCTCGTGCTATGCTTGATGAGTCTGGAACTCCCGCAACTTTCTAGGGTGAAGCTGCATATGCTGCAGTTGTTATTCTCAACAAAACAAATGTCTGAGTGAACAACACTGAAACTCCTCATGAGCTCTGGTATGGTGAGACTCCTTCGGTAAAGCATTTCAAAAATTTTGGGAGCAAACGCTATATTAAGAATACTAATGGGCAACTTGGAAAACTTGAACCTAGAGCAGATGAAGGCATTCTTCTTGGTTATTCTCCACACAACAAAGCATACAAGTGCTACAATAAAAGACTTGGAAAAATTGTTGACAACATTGATGTAGTGGTTGATGAAAAAGGATACATTCCTAGGCAAGTAAATCATGAAAATATCGAAGAAAATGAAGACTACCCTCAAAGACAGAATGATGAAGAAGAAGAACCTCAAGGAGCACCAGAGGAACAGATAAGGATAGAAGAGAAGACTCCATCAAGGTACATTCAAAAGAATCATCCAGAATCTCAGATTTTGGGGCAGAAAGAAGTAGGTGTACAAACAAGAAGAACGATTGCAGAAGCTTCAAGCTATTTGGCATTACTCTCCTCCACTGAACCACAAAATGTAAGAGAGGCATGCAAAGATGAATGTTGGGTCAAAGCAATGGATGAAGAACTTGAGCAGATCGAAAAGAATAACACTTGGGAGTTGGTTCCCAGACCAAAGGATAAGAATGTTATAGGGACAAAATGGATCTTCAAGAATAAGTTGGATGAGAATGGGGAAGTAATTAGAAACAAGGCCAGACTTGTTTGTAAATGGTATGCCCAGCAAGAAGGAATAGATTTTGAAGAAACTTTTACTCTTGTTGCAAGACTTGAGGCCATCCGAATGTTCCTTGCTCTCTCTAGCTTTCAAAAGTTCAAAGTATTTCAAATGGACATGAAATCAGCCTTTCTGAATGGAGACTTAGAAGAAGAAGTATACATTGAGCAGCCAGATGGTTTCATTCTTGGAAATGATCCAAATCTTGTATGCAAACTGAAAAAGGATCTCTATGGTCTTAAACAAGCTCCAAGGGCTTGGTACTATCGTTTGGACAAATATCTTCATTAACAAGGTTTTTCAAAAGGATCAGCAGATAGCAATCTTTATATAAAAATTGAAAATGACAAATTGCTAATACTTGTTGTGTATGTAGATGATATTATCTTTGGCAGCAATGAAGAAGCCATGAGTCAAAGCTTTTCCTTGGTGATGCAGAAAGAATTCGAAATGTCTTTGCTTGGAGAACTGACATATTTTCTTGGATTGCAAATCCAACAAAATGAAGGAGGGATCTTCTTGTCTCAAACCAAGTATCTCAAGCAGATTTTGAAGAAATATGGCATGGAAGAAGCAAAACCAGTATGTACACCCATGGTCACAGGATGTAACCTCAGTGCAAATGATGAATCAACAGCAGTGCATCAACCAACCTATAGATTTATGATTGGAAGTCTAATTTATTTGACAGGTACCCGACCAGACATCATGCATGCAGTGGGAATAGTTGGAAGATTTCAGGCAAATCCAAAGGAAACTCATCTTCAGGCAGTGAAGAGAATTTTCAAATATCTTCAAGGGACTCAAAACTATGGCTTATGGTATCCTAGAGATACAAATCTCACACTTCATGCTTATACAGATGCAGATTGGGTCGGAAGCGTGGATGACAGGAAGAGCACAAGTGGTGGTGCATTCTTTATGGGTTCTTGATTAGTATCTTGGTTCAACAAGAAACAAAGTTCAATTGCTTTGTCTACAGCTGAAGCGGAATATGTGGCTGCTGCATCTTGCTACACTCAACTCCTTTGGATGATGCAGACCTTGCAGTATTTTCAAATCACTTGTACACCACCTATCTCCATCTTATGTGATAATACAAGTGCAATCAGCATTTCAAAGAACCCAGTCATGCATTCAAAAACCAAGCACATACCAATCAAGTATCACTTTCTCCGAGAACAAGTGCTTGAACAAAAGGTCAAGTTGGAGTATGTTCCTTCTAAGGAACAAGTTGCTGATATACTCACCAAACCATTGCCCAGGGAGACCTTTGAATACCTCAGGCAAAAGCTGGGGGTTGTTGATGCATCATCTTGTTGTTGACTCTCTTCTGATTGTTGGTTATATGCAAGGTTCATCTGGGGTATATGCGTACATTTGCTGAGTTGTGGATTGGTCGAAGATCGAATGGCACAGGTTCAGGGGGAGCATATAATGCATTGTTGGCATTATGGAGGAAGTAAAGAAGAAATATTGCAACAACATGTCTCTATCTATTTCATGGTCATTTATGGTGTTTGGTGGATTATGGATCTTCTTTGCAGATCTGGTTTATAGTCAGGGGGAGCATGGTCTTAGGGGAAGCATAACCCTTTGCCCTTGATGTCAAAGGGGGAGAATGACATTGAGGATCTTGAGGTTGCCATCAAGTCCAAAGGGGGAGATTGTTGGCATTATGATTCTAGTTTGGCTCTATGGTACAGGTGTTGTACTTGATGGAAACTCACTCAAGTGGCAAAACTCTATTCAGGCTCTCAAAATGATGAAAATTACGAGGTTCGGAGGTGAATGGTTCAAAAGGTGCGGACCCGTAGGTTCGTCTTTCATGAAGTGCGGTCATACTCGCAGGTTACCCATTCAGAAAGTGCGGTCCCCCAGTTCACTCACTTCAAGGCAAAGAAGTGCGCGTACATGGGGTTTCTCATGTTTGGCCCGTGGTATTTAGCCCATCATTCATGATCCTATGGTTTTGGCCCGTGGTATAGGATCTAATTTAGCCCCGATTTGGATCCCTTGTTTCGGTTATTGATGGTTTTGTCCCATGGTGTGAATAAGGGCTTGACTATAAATAGGGAAGGAAATCACTTGGCTGAGATATCTTTGAAAGTTGAATATCTTAAGATCTGAATTTTGGGTTATCAGTTTTAAAAGCTAGATCTAAATCAAGGTAAAATTTAAAGGCGAATCTATTGCTAAGTCGTGATCTCTCGGGCGCATGATCAGATCTGTGGATCTAACTGTCTGTGGTACATTGGAGGACTGTTAATTTGGCCCTAATTAGAGGTTCGCAGGCGATCTACAGCGTGAGTGCGGGGGTACGCAGTACAGAAGAAGGCGCAGTGCGGGTATACGTAGCGCAGCTGAAGGCGCAGTGCGGGGTACGCAGTATAGAGAAAGGCACAGTGCGGGTATACGCAGCGCGACTGAAGGCATGGTGCGGGGTACGCAGTACAGAAGAAGACAAAGTGCGGGTATACACAACACAGCTGAAGGTGAAGTGCGGGTATCTGCAGGGTTATATTGATGAAGTTGCGGACCTGTTTTGAAATACTTGTTGGCTGCCTATTTTCTATTTGCTACTGTGTTCTGGGTTTAGGTTACTAGTGTTTTTTTTCTCTTTACAGCATTCTGAGAAGTTTGGGTGGCTCATTGGATTGATTGTATAAGGAGATTGGTTGATTCACATGTACTTGATGTTTATTTGATGTTCTTGGATCCAGTCTGAAAATTAATGAAAAGTGGTCCTTGAAAGAAAAGAAGTAGGGGGTTGTAGCTCCCTTCCAGGAGAGACTGGAAAACGAGAGAGAGTTGTAGCTCTCTGTAGGTTGCAGCCTGCATACTGGTAAAGGATTGCACCAGTACAAAATCATTATAAAAGTAGTTTCTAATTGAAAGAAGATAGAGACATATTGCAGTAGGTGGTTTTCACCCATATTGGGTTTCCACCTTATATCTGGTGTTCTTTGGTGTGACTATATGTTTTTCTTGTTCATGCTCATTATTTTATGGTACTGACATACAATGTCTGTAGAATAATTCAAAGTATAAATATATTGAGAAGAATTTGATAATACTGATTCACCCCCCCTCTCAGTATTATTTCCAACACTGGGAAAGCCTATGTTACAAGGAGGGCGCAGGGTGTAGTGTGAAGGTTGAAGGAGGGTCCATTTTCACTATTGATGTGGCATGTGCTTAGATGAGGGCTTGATGAGGGTGTAGGGCACATCGTGAAGAGGGAAGGAAGGCTTTATTGTTGATTGATGATGCGCCATGCGATTTTAAAGAGATAGAGGATCCATGTTTTTTGGAAGTGTTCCTTTTTATTTCAAAGTTCTATTTTTAAGGGAGAGAAGGTCCTTGCTCTTCCAAAGTGAACTTAAATGGTCCTTGTTCTTTTGAAGTGCACTCAAATAGTCCTTGTTCTTTTGAGGTGCACTTTTTCACTTTGTGTTTGAAGTGCGCTCAATGTGAGTTTGGATTGCACTCACCATGAGTTTGAACTGTTCCCATACTTGGTAGGGCACAATTATCTCCAACAATGGTTTCTTATTTATCTGGATGTGATTTTCACTGAGGGAGGAAACAAAAGGCTAGGTAACTTGTCCTAGGAAGCACTAATGCACCTAGGAGGGAGGAGACATTAGAAAATACTTAGTGCACAAGTATGGGAGGAAAATACACATAAATGAGGCTCATGAATAGGTTAATGTCATCACCTAGTTAGAGGGATAATATTTTCACAACTTACATTGAGTAGGAGGATAGGGGAGAGCTCCATAATGGCCGAGTCTATGACCGGTACAGTAAGAGAGGGAAATGCATCTGAACATGACTAAAACTTGGATCACACACATGAAAACCATAAATACAAGGTTGAAGGATACATGGGAATTATGGATAGTAATCACACATCGAATTCAATATAAAGGTGACACTTATTTCTAAATGTGACAATTGAAACAACACATTACAAGACCTAGATACAAACTCTGACAAAAGTGTCCATTGAAACCAAAACTTGAACTAAGTTGTAGGAATGTGTCTAGAACATATTCTAATCATATTTAAGACTATCTAATGTAGATGAGTGCACCAGAAGTAACTTTTATGATAAAAAAGGTGAAACACATGCAGGAGTGAAAAAAACAAAAGTGACACCTACAAAAGGAGGAAACCATAAAGAAAACACTTGTTAATGAAAATGAACTTGAAGGTGACACATGATAAAGTGAAGATAACATTAAAATTATAGTTATCAAATTGAAAGCGAGTATAAGGGACAACTAGAAATGTGAAAGTGACAATGTGCAAAAGTAATAGTTAATAAAAATCACCTAATAGAAGTGCAACTTGAATCAAAGTGAGGGAAACTATTGAAGAAAGCATGCACTGACTGTCTACATATGTTTAACATCACACATGCACTGTCTATATGTACTAAGCTATGCCCATTCAATATTGCATAAATAAAGTGTGTTTATGAATTCATTATGCACTGGGCATCTGTGACCAAGTGAATTTTATAGTTAAAACTTTGGGAGTAAGGCTTGAATGCTTTACAACACATCAGTCGAATTTGTGGTAACCATAGAGTAAGAAATATTACGATCCTCAGTAGGCTCCAAAATTTAAGCGTTCGAAAACATTTGGAGGGTATTGATCACAACATCAAAACTTGGTGACACACGCATAGAACTCAAACTTCTCTACTCAAGTTTTAGCTTTAAGTGCAAGGTCTCAGTGTACCAGGAAGTATCAATTCACCATGTGGGTGACCTTCGATTTCCCACTTATCCTATTTGATGATATAGTCTCTTCTATTCCTTGCTTAGCGTGAAAAATATCAACATAGACTAGTCATACCTTAACTGTTTCGATAGGGGACAATGATAATAAGTATATTAATATTTTAAGCACATTCCATGGTGCTGGTCCACTACCAATGAGCTTGAGTAATACCCTGGTGGAGTCACCCCAATGAACCACAAGAATTCATGTGCTACCATCAAGCCTAAACAGTACCTTCTTTAAGTTGCTTGCCTAACCTCTCTATGAATGAAGATTTTCTCTTCTTCACCTTTTTATTTTGTTACTAATAGGATTTCCAAAGGAACTTATTTGTTTTGACATTGGAAGAGGGATATCAACTTATTTAGAAAAGGAGAGTTTGGTTCCTTGCTTAAGGGATTTGAACGATAACTAAAGTTATACACTTGTTTAAAAATTCCCCCCCTTTCTTTCTAGTCAATTGAGTTGAAACATAAGAACACCATTCCATACCTGTCTTAGCTGGGAGTGAAGATCATAATAAAGATATGAGCTTTTCAGTTCAACCAATTTTTTTTTGTTTGGAATGAATCTTATTTTCCATTCAGACCTCATTCAATTTAAATATTTGTAAGCCCAAGATAAAGAAGTGGATACCATATAAGATAATCATTGTTTGTCATCACAATTTCCATTTTCAAGTCTAGACACATTGTATTTTGAGCCAAACAAGAGAATATTTCATGTAAATTCTTATTAAACAAACACAAAGAAAAAGACCCAACAACACTAGGAATCAAGGAAAAAATAAAACTAACATGTAAAGAAGGATGAATAATAAAAAATAAGACAACAAAACAAAAATAGAGACTAGATGGAGAGCCAATGCAAGAAACAGGTATAGGGAAAGTAGAATGTAACTAGACCTACTCCTAATGTAACTAGCTAGAAGACCAGGGATAAGTGTAATGGTATTTATACTGAAGTCACCGTAACTGGTCCTCACTTGCAAACAAAAATATAATAGCAATTAAAACCAATATATAATAATGTGCAACAAAAAAGATAAAATCTTGAAAATCTTGCACAAAAAATTGAAGGTCTTTCCTATAGGTAGAAGTATGTTTCATAACACTTGAATTTACTCAACCTGCAACCTTACTTTTTTGTTGAAAAAAAAATAATACAAACCTCTACAACCCCTTGTGAAAGAACTTGCATTTATGTTTTTCTTCTTATCAAACATAAAGACATATATAAATCGGTTATTAGAAAAAAGGTTTGTTAGGTAAGATGCTTCTAACTAAGCATAGATTGGATCATGAGATCCATAATAACCCTCTTGAAAATCCTAGAATCCATGAAAGGATGAAATTCCAATTAGTATCACAGAATGGGGATGAGAATCTTGTAAGGGAAAATAAATCTAATCATATTCAGGAAACTTGCCAAGATAGTGAGGACCTGACATAACCATAAACGAAGGACGAAGTTACTTAGTGTCTTGACAAGTATCTCAATATTGAGATGAAAAATCATAAGGGTCAATCGATGTGAAAAAAAAAACTCATGAGTTACACTAGTGTAAAAATGAAAAATTGAATGACAATTACTAGGATGAACATTATGATCAAAAGGGTGGATTAAGACATAACATTCCCAATTAGTAGATAAAAAAGATAGATCAATTTTAATAGATTTACAAGTGTGTTGAATACTAAAATCATCTTCCTTGCATACTGAATGTGACTAATCATTTCCTTGCATCGGGATACAAACTAAATTGGCATCACAATCATCAAAATGATTTAAAATGAATACCAATATAGAAAACACATGAGATGAGTGAAGATGTAATGGGTGAAAGAAAGGAATTTGATCCACAATATAAATCAAGAATTCATTAATACTCAAGAGGGGATATGGTGCCAAAATGAAAATTATTAGCATCATAATATTCACAACGAATATTAAGAGTTGATTACTTTCAAAATTATTTGATTGGCATGAATCCTTTGGCCATAGATAATATTTGGAATGATCATTTGCATAGCATTATGAATCCATGAAAGGTATACTTTCCAAGCATGTGTTTGATACAAGAGATTTACATGAAGAAAAGCTTGTTGAAATAGAGACTTTAATCCAATCACAAAGTGAATCATGAAAGTTAGAAAAATTATATCTGCAATACCAAAACATATTTCAATAAGGAATTCACATTCGGTGAAACCATGGAACTGAAATAATGTCATGAGAAAACTAGATTTGATTTAGTTTTAGGATTTTACCAGAGTCGTGAGAACCTAAGATAACTATCAACGGAACCTAAAGTGCCTCGACTTCCTGACAAGTCCTAGAATTCTCAAAGATTGTAGAATTACATTCTGAATATTGAATCAAATCATTCATGGTGTGTGGACATCTACTATTAGTAATTTGAATAAGATCATCAATATATGGATGGAAATTGTCTCACTGATTTCATCATATTTGTCAATTTCAAAAAATAAATTACTCAAGTCAAAAGATTCTTATAATTGCACAACTAAGGATGGATAGACTTGACTAATCTCATTAGTAACCTAAACTGCAGAATTTTCGTCATGGAAGACTGAAAATGTAAAGGGATGGAATGGATACTTGATAAGTTTCTTAACTTCTTATTCATCATTTCTGACCTCATTACCTTGTTGCAATTCAAAATTATTCTCATTATATCATGTACTTGGAAATAATTCCATATTACAAACAATCAGACACAAGGGAGAATGAGTTGAAGAGGAATTTTCTATAAGAAGATATTCTTTTACTTAACCAAATTCTAGATCTAAATCTTTCAAATTAAATCCTTCTTGAGAAATTGAAATATCAATTGATTTACATAGGAATACGTCATTATAAAAATCAATGGGGTCATCATCATTAGAACGATGGTTTCCAAACACTTCATATCAATTAGGAAAGTTGATTTTTTTTAGTTCATGACCAAGATTACCAGATTCTATATCACCCAAGAATGGAGGAACATCATCTTGACATAGAGGACTCTGAAAATAAGAGGAAATAGCAAAATTTCCTTCACCTTTCTGCTCCTTTACTTTTGAAACGTTACTTCCTTACATCCGATCACTTCTTGGATCTGGAATAGGATGATAAAGTCAATCAAGGGGAAACTGGTCATGAGAAAGATATGATAGAGGATGAGAGGGATTCAAATTAGATTCAATACTAGAGCTATGACTAATAATATCATCTTTAAAGATCACGGGATTGACCTTCACCTTAATTTCCCTAAACCATTCCAAATTATCTTGAGTCAAAAGAAGATCATGGGAAGTGGATGGAAATTGAGAAGATGGATAAGGAATTTTATTTTCATATTTCCCAACCTGATCATTAATACATATAGGCACCTAAATTGGTACTATAAAAGGAGCAAGACAAGGAAGAAAAGGAATAGTAGGTCCCTCCTCTGAAATTAGAAGTGTCTCATGATTTTTAGAATTTGGGAGAGCATAATCATCAAGGGGTTTAGACTCATCATGCGTAGAGATTGAACCAAAATTTCAAATTTCCTTTTAAGGAAGTCCCAATCCATATCTTCTCTACGAAACTCATAACATAAGTGAAGGAATCGATTAGAGAAATATTTTATTGATTCATTAGGGTATATTATTATCTAATTAATCCTTTTAAGAAAATCTTGATAATCATACCTATCAAAATATTGGTGAAGCTCCTTAAGAAATTGATGGAATGAATGGATGGAAATAGATCGTATGGTGTGACTCCATCGATTAACATGAACTTCAAGGGTGAGGGTGAATAATACACAGACAACTTATTCCTAATTGATTTCCTGATATTTACAAAAACAAATAAAATCATATATGTGTTTAGCTATGAGTGTACTTCCCTCACCATCAAACTTGAATTGAGAAAATTCATAAATTTGTTTCTTTGAGATAAACATTTTACAAGGGGATGGGTTAGAAAAACACTACGGGGTTATGATTTGGAATAGATACCTTAAAGATAATATATCTTAAACACACTCAATGGGCACATCTTGTCATCTAACCCTCCTTCTAGCACCAGAATGTTGATGTTTCTAGATGCCACCAACATACAAGGTTATCCCAGATGTGAATTCCCATCTAGACTTGACACTGTTTGGAGTAGGAGCCCCATCCTAAGTATCAGATCGACCACCATAACTATAAGGTTCACCTTGGTTTTAATGAATAACATAATATATTATCCACATAACCATTGAATAAGAAAGTGATTTGACATTTTGATGCACCAATTGCAATGTGTAAAAGGAGACTTTCAAGAAGGAATAAAAGAGTGAGTCCATTGAAGGAAAGTAATAATACTATCCTAGATAAGGCACACAAGAGAAAAAAAAAATCACTGATTAACCTACAAATTATTTCACAAGATAAAATTGATTCATGAAAATAAATACAACACACATTGAACAAGATCAACACCAAACCCACCAAAATATTTCAATTTCTTTGGTACATAAGAATTCCAACATGTACGCCAAACATCCAAAGAAAACTTTCAAAACATTCAGACACATGAATTGAAGTGTGTTTGCTCAATGAGCTTCAATATTTGCTTAAAGATCCAAGTACACAGTTACAATAGTGAGGTAGTAGTTCCATACTGTAACATTAAGTCACTTATTTCTTCTCCAAAGAATACTCTTCTCTATTATGCCAAGTTAGAGAATCCAACACAAGGTCTCCAAAGCTTAAGCTCCCAAAATAATTTTACTTGAGTTTTGAGGTTTCTTTTATAACTAGAGGAATGACCTTTCATCTTTCCTTGAATCTTGAATTACCTTGATGACTCTTGGATTTCTAATGTGTCATTTTCAGTTCTAAACAACTCTTGAACTTCTAAATGACTTTTGGCATTCTCTAAATGGCCCTTGAAATTCTCCTAAAGATACTTTTTTCCATATATGACTAAGCGACTTTTCATATTCCACATATGACTTTTGGACTTCAACACCTTACATTTGGTTCTTTTCCTTAGATATACATCATTACTTTCCACATGATGATGTGGAAAGACAAATGGAAACATATGATATAGTTATGACATTGTACAATTCACAACTTGGAAAATGATGTCATGGACTTGATGATGAGGTGGAAATGCCAAGTCGTTCTCCTTGCTGTTATGTCTTGAATCTTGATGGAAAAGTTGATTAATAATTTTTCTTCATGGAATATATTCTTTGTTCCTCATCTTCACCCTCGAAAAGGTCTTGAGTCAATATTGGAATCCTTTAAGTAATCATGCAATTCCTTCTTTATGTCTTGGTCCAAGTTATGCTTCATATTTTCATGATGGTTCTCATACGTGCTTCTTGTTTGCAAGTGAATCTTTGTGATTTCTCCTTGATATGTTATTTTAGAATTACCTTGGGATGTTAGGAAGGTACTCCTACAAATGAAAATCATCCATGAAAAAATAAAAATCAGTCTCAAAATCATCTATTCTATCCCTACCTAGCTCAGGGAATGAACTTCTTATGATAGGCATGTGGAAGGGTTGAAAGTAGGGGAATTGATTAGGAGGGTAGAGTAAAACTCAACAAGGGCTTAAGAAGGCTCCATTGTTCATTATTACTCCACTAGGAACTATTAATGGGAGTTATCACTGGTCCAGCATAGTGGGGAAGTTGAAGGGACAAGGTGGTAAGCTTGTTTCTTAAGACCATGCCATGTTCCTAAAAGGAAATAGTGGAATACTAAGAAAGAATAGTTTGAATGGTAGAGGGATGAGAAGAGGCCTCCTTAAACCTTATTACTATGTCATGCGCTGAGAAATGGAGGCTTCACAAGTGTTGAACATATAGGGGGAGAGGAAGGAACAAGGGTGAAGGCTTAAGGCTTGGTACTACGCTATGCACTAAAAGGATAAGGAGGCCTTAAGGAAATCATATTTTGAATGGTTAAAGGCTTACTATCTCTTCAAACTATGCCATGTGCTAAAGGAGACATGTCAAGGATGATGCTTGAGTGTAGAGCATATTGGGGAGAAGGAAGGGGACTCAATGATGCTTGCTTGTTGTGCACTATCCACTCAATTAGGAAATCCTAAGTCACAAGGAGGGTGAAGGGCACAGTGTAAAGGTTGAAGGAGGGTCCATGATCATTGTTGAGGTACCATGCCCTTCGTGAAGGTGCAGGGCACATCAAAAAGAGGGCAGAAAGGCTTGACTATTGATTGATGTTGCACCATGCACTTTTAAAGATCCATGTTTTTCCAAAGTGCACCTTGTTGTTTCGAAATACACCTTATTTTTATAAATTGTTGTCTTGAAGGGAGATAAGGTCCTTGTTCTTTCTAAATGCACTCAAATGGTCATTGTTCTTTTGAGGTGCACTTTTTTACTATGTTTGATGTGTTCTCCCTATGGATTTGGATTGCACTCACTTTGAGTTTGAAGTGTAATTAGGCTTGGGAGTAAGGAATTCTCTCCAATAGTGGCTTCTTTTTCATTTGGAGCACGCTTTTCACTTGGGGAGGTAGCAAAAGGACTGGTCACTTATCCTAGGAAGCACCAATACACTGTGGGAGGGAGGATACCTCATAAAAGACTTAATTCACAAGTATGGGGGGAAATATATGTTAATGAGATCAATTAATATGTTAATCACATAACCTAGTTAGAGGGTTAATATTTTCACAGCTTACAATGAGCAAGAGGACCAAGGAGAGCTCCATAATGGCTATCCATGTGACCAATAGAGTAGGAGAACACATGAAAACCATCAATATAATACATAAGGATAGATAGGACTCATGGATAGAAATCACAACTCGGAAATGACAACAAAGCAACATTTATTTTTATCTATGATAGTTGAAACAACACATTACGACACCTAGATACAAATACAAAAGTGTAGATTGAGACCAAAAGGTGCGATATGCCATATGAATGTATCTAGTGCATATTATAATGATATTTAATACCATATAATGCATCAGATTGAGCAAGAAATTACTTTTGTGATACACAAAGGTGCGACACGTGCAAGAGTGAAAATAAAAAAGCGACACCTGTGATAGGAGGAAAACATGAATATGACACTTGAAAAATGTGAAAAAACATGAAATTGACACATGCCAATTCAAAGATAACATGAAAATGAAACTTAGTGAAGTGAACATGAGAAAATGTGATAGTTGCGAACATAAAAGTGGCACTTGTGAAAGCGACAATGTGTAAAAGTGATAGTTAAAAAAAATCATTGAAATAGAAGTGAAACTAGAATCAAAGTGAGGGAGCCTTTCAATGAAAGTGTGCATTAAATGCAGGCATAGTTTGGACCTCAGACATGCACTATCTAGATGGGCTTCACAATGGTTGTTCAAGCTTGCATAAAAGAAGTGTGTTTGTGGATTCATTATGGACTCAAAATGTGTGAGAAAATGAATTTAATAGTAAATAATTTGTGAATAAGACTTGAACAGTTTAGAAAACATTAATCAACCATGTGCGATAACTGTAGAGAAACAAATTGTAATATCCTCAGTAGGCTACAAAATTCAAATGGAAGAAAAAAATGCATCGTGTTGATCCCAATGTCAACATACATATTTTGATGGGGCCTCTTTATAGGGATGTCAGTGTGGCAGAGGAATTGATTTACACATTAATTATCAATTTTGTTACAAAATCCATAGTGGATTGGGTCCGAGTACAATCAATTATGTCAAACTCTACAGTTTCAAACTCCTATTATTTTCCATTGAAAAATAATGCAAATGGATACAAATCTTTGTTGACTCACTTTTAGTTGTAAATTCGTTCAATGGAACTTCGAAATGCCACATGCACACTCTCATTCCTATGTTGAGGAGGTAGCTATGCTAAAAAGTAATTTTGATCTGATATCATATTGTCACATTTATAGGGAATAGAATGGAACCATTTATACATACTCAAAAGAGGGCATGCAACAAAATAGGGTCACATGGAAGATCATAGAACATTGCAAAATTGAGCACTTTGAATACTACCACAGATCCTTCATATAGGAATTTCTTTTGGTTGATGTAGAGGACACATGTTACATATATTTATTTATTTATTTTTATGAAAAATTTCTTTGACAATTTATGATCATATATTGTGCTCTATTGATGTCATTTTTTGCATTTTTTGTACATGTATAAAATTTGTGTGCTATAAACAATTTTCTATTCACAAGAATAGCTCACATTTTTCTTTCTGAAACTCTACAGGCTATAAATATTTGAAATTTGTATTTGTTTAAAGCTTGTTACAAATCAACCTCTTTTTAGAAATGCCTCTGGGCATATACAACATGTGATTTTCATTAATATTTTTTGTAAGCTTGGAAGTACCTTTTCATTCATTCATTTAAAATCATCAAGCAGTTTACAATCATAAAAAGTGTTATGTGGCCTCAACCTACCCAACAGGAAACCGATTCTATTGGCCACCAAACACCATTGTATGCCATCCAAAACTTAAATAGTCTCAGTTTATTCAGCATGGCCTTATAGACCTTAATGTCTAGAAACGATATACATATCATATAACTATAAATAAAAATTTGAAACAACATATATATCAAAACACAAAACAAAAAATGATATCAAACATGATATTTCAGCATCGATTCATCAGATGACTCCACTGGAGCAAGCTCTTTTTCACTTGAGCTTGGCAGTTTGGATTGCGGAAGATACGAAATATGATGCTCAATTCGACCAAGGTGAGCATTCTTTTGTTGGATTTGTAATTGAATCAACTAAAGTTCTTTAGGAATCTCATCAATATTGAAGTTGACATTTCAATAAATAGTTGGATATGAAATAATGGCTTTGGCGATGATGTTATTCATTAGCCAGAAGAGATGGACATACTACTTGTACAGGGTAAGACGATCTCAGGTATGCCTAGGCTCAGGAATAAACCCACTCCAATACTCTGTCAAAGGCTCGAGATCTACCTTCTAGTTTAATTCTTCCCCCTAAGATGAAATCAATTGCTTCACCTGGATGGGATTCCCTCTATTATAAGCCGAGACCATTTCCTGTAGATCTGGGCATCATATTTCATGCCTCATTGCCTTGGAGGCTTGCCTCAAGTCAATCCCCTACTCTTTCCTTTTCCAGCCTGATAATCACTACCATGACCTCCACGCCTAAAGGCACCAGCACCCGAAGAATATTTAGCCATGGTGAAATAGAACAAACCACCCTTTGTCGAGGTCCTGGACCTTGTCCCCGCCCGTGACCCAACCAACAACATAGAGGACAAAGAGAGAAGTTGTTTATGAGGACCTGGAGTAATAACACCACATGAAAGAAACATGAAATTGACATTAAGCTTAAACCTAAAAATCATACTGTAAAATAGGAGCAATTCCCTTATGCACTTCACCACGCCAAGAAACAATAGCCTATGCCAATATACAGAGGAAAGCATGTAACTCACTCCATAGAAAATTCAAAATGGTCCCCCTCCTCTCATTCGCTCAGCTAGGATCATCGAGTCCACTGAATGACTTGGCACAACTTCCCTTGCCCTTTCCTTCTTCACGGTTGGCCATATTAATTTACCCTTAGAACCATTTTACCCACATGGAGTATACAAATTACGCAAGACCCAGAACATATGAAACAATCCCATACGAGATAATAAAGTGCCATAAAAGATTGAAACCCGCATAATGTGAATGAAAGTCCCATTATTTCCAGTCGTACAAGCTTTCTGAACCATCTGTAAGCCTTTTCCTTTCCATACGTAGGGCATATAGAAAATGGTGGTCTCCAACCCAAGGAATAGAATAAGGTTGAAGACATACCAGGCCGAGAACACCAACCACTTACAGAGACCAGTCATAGATGAGGTTCCTCGCCATGCTCGAGACCCCTTAAACTAGTGCACAATTGTTTGAGACCACTTAATACTGAACCATTGAATACCAGTGAGACCACTGTGAAGCCAAATGAAGTTTCAAGCATATGGGTTTATGAAATCCTAAGTTCCCACTACCTTGCTTATTAAATCTCTTCCAAACCTTACTGCATAAATTTGTTGATGACTACAGTTGGCCCCTCCCTTAAGGTAGAAATATAAGCGAGGGTGTGGGTGAGGCAACCCACTAGCCCTTTCATAAATGTGATTAAGTATATCCACTATCCCTAAATGGATCTTGCACTGCCTCGCACCCAAATCGAGGGTTCAGATTAGGAGTTGAGTCCTCGAACAGAATCCGATTTAGTTGCTCCAACCTCTCTTATATAGATCCACTTTCACAGTGGTGACCAATGTTCTTACTCGGAAGTAGGAAACCCCGGTTTACTAAGAATTATGAAACTTTGTTTCCAATTCATCAGACGTTCAAGGGGATGATGTGGTCGAGGCCATGAATAATTTCACTAATTTCCTAGATTAGACATGTTTTCCTCTATCTTTTTCTAATATTCTCCCAATGGATACCTTGATTGAGCTTTTTAGTTATGTCAATGACAAGAGAAGGGTCACCTCCAAAAACAATTCTTTTGAACCCTTCATGTCTCTCTATGAGTAAGTTGTGTTTGGCTACATTTCACTCGGCTTCATTGTTGCTTCCCTTGCCATAGTCTGAAGAATATGCTATAATAACCTAAAACTGTGGGTCTCTAAATATTCCTCCAAAAGTCACATCTCCTAGGTTTCCTTTGGAAGAACTGTCAAATTTAGGTTGAGAAAACTATGCAGAGGGCCATGGAAACTGGAGGGAGAAGGCCGAGGGGGGACCCTCAACTTATAGGAGGAGGGGGCAAGGATTTCTAGGAAAAGGTTAAAGGCTGAAAGAATCCTCACTTCCTTAGGGGTGGCCTTCTAATCACTAGGATGAATTTTTTGAGATAAGAGAGTTTCTCAATGTTATGAAGGACCCAAACCCATACCTCCAAGTGAGATAGATTTTAATCCTTAAAATTCCTCCTATTCATTTATTTCCATATTGTTGAAAGGAGGAAGCCAAGAGAGAGGTGTCACACCATGTTTAGGTCAAGGCTGGAGAAGATTCCTTGCTTCCACGTCCATAGTGGACCATATGATATTTATATATCTATCTAGGTGACCAAAATGATAATCGATGTTATGCCATAGTTGAAACACAAAGGTGCATAGGTTTAGAAGGTGTTGTATAGTTTCACTTTGTGTACCACACATCCAACAAAAGGATCAACCTTGAATTCCTCTTTTTTGGATTTGATCCCAAGTTAGGATGCAGTCATTGCACACTAACCATAGGAAGTATGATACCTTTGCCCAAAACTATCTCATCCATATCTTCCACTAGAGGGGGTTATGTTGATTCTGAAGTTCCATTGCTACGATCTGGTAAGCTTCCTTTATGGTAGATATGCCCTTGGTTTTATAAACCCATCAAAGGATATCAGGTCCTTTTGAAATAGCTATCTTTCTGGATTGAAGCTCTTTATCTAAATTATTGCTTTGATTTGAGTCGGGAGCATTATTCTAACCTTGTTTCTTTTTCCATTTCCTCAAATGTGCCTAAGAGAAGGGACTCCAGAACCCATTAACCAATAGGTTTTTTTTTGTTGATGGTGAAGAGAAAGATATCAGTAAGATCTTGGTGACTAAATTTTTTTTTCTGTTGTTTCTAAGAATCTTGCCAGAAGAGAGAACTATTCCCATCCCTTATTTCCCAGAAGATGTGATTACGAATGAGATCTCTATTACTAGAGCCTAAGTTCCATATTGAGGATCGTCTTGGGGTTTCTCACACCCTATCTCTTTCTTCCATTGTGGAAGGCATATTATATTTTCAGCTCTAAATAGTCTTCCATATATCAGATGCTCCCTAAATCCAATGCCACCATAGTTTCACATCCATAACTTAATTGAGGGTGTAAGGGTCTCAAAGGACAAGACTCCCTACCATTTTGTGTTTGGTGAGACGATTCCATGATAAGAGGGCCCATTTCTTAGATTTATGGGCTCCCTACTATAAGAACTTTTTAAAAATTCATATCACATTAGTACATATAATTTTAGAGTGGTTAGGTGTGATAACTGATAGAGTAAAATAGATTGGAGAATGTACTTCAACAGGACCCGCAACCTGCTATATTAATAGATTGAAAAGACCAGCTTTGAAGGTGTTGACAAGGCATATGTTCGCTATACCAACAAGGGGAACTAACCCGATCGCAAACCCCAATTAGTCCTGCTTTCGTTTGGAATGGCTAGTTCCAATGTGTTTTAAGGGACCCCATAAACTGTTAGATGAGATGAAAGATTTCTTTTGGGCAGAAGGCTTCAATTGAATCAATCAAACTAAAACATCTAACCACCATGTATTAAATCCTATCTACACTTCTTATAACTACTCTAGTCTATGCCCTAACTATCCTAATCTATCCTGCAAGAGCATGACAAAGAGAGGTTAAACATCATATATGAATTCCAAGTCTAAATGAATCAATTACTGGTCCATATAAGAACAAGGCTGCATTAATACTTAGTTACAATCCAACCATTCATGTAGAAATACACATTTCATTTATGGAAGAGAAGCTTGTAGCTAATGTCAAATAGAGTTTTGATTCAGTAACCTTTCATGTTTCAACCATGATATTGGATCACATTCAATAACTAGGCATAATCATGAACTATATGTCATCAACATGCAAAAAACAAATATACATTTGCATTTATACCAATGACAACATTTTGATCAAAACACATGATAAAAGAGGAAAATAAATCTAAAAACATTGGCTCCTTGTTGAGCTAAACATTCTCTCTTTATTCACAGTAATCAAAGCTGTCCATCTCAAAACCCCAAGAAGCCCTTATCTCCAATTCAGAGGTAATACTTACACAGCTCAAAATGACCCTCCCCCCACTTACATTTCACCTCATTTCTTTTCATTACACAAATCTGGACATAAGAGGAGAACGTCCATGAGGCTATTGACACGTCAAAGTCATCTTTGTTGGAGCGTTCTACTTCGCAGGGGAGGGACAAAGTATGACTGCGTATCATTTTGTTGCACTTGTGTGGGATGCCTATTATTCCATGTCATTTCTTAAAGGAAACTGAAGATGTCGCGCTCATCATCCCATATCTGGAATGCCTTGAGTTTTATCTGGCGGGAGTGACATCTTGGTGGATCAGTGTTGTGCTTCCCTTTCAACATAGAGCATACCTCCATTATGCATTTTGGTGGTTCATCCCCCTTTCTGTAGACTACGATTTTGCAATATCGACACCAGGGGTGCAGAGGTGTCATCTTGACATACATCGCATTTATCTGTTATCGGATCCACTCGAATTCACCTGCATAGATAATTCATATTAGCAATGATTATGAAAATATGACAAAGACACTCAAGAACAACTCTCATCATCGTTGAAACCTTAAATGATAAGGCGCAATGAAATCAAAAGGAGCGAGTGTGAAAGAATTGGCCCCTGGCTTAGCCAACATCATGCTACGACCAAGTCACAATCACACATCTTAATGGGAAATCATGTGCCATATCACCCTTAGTGGATTTACTTTGAGAACCCGGATCTTATAGAAAACATAGGAATACACGAAAAAGACCTTGTTTGACCACAAGGCCAGATTTCAAAATTTATAAGCCCAGACGCATAGTTATTGGTGGGTCTGCTCCATCAAATTGGACCTTATGCATAAGTGCTAGACCTTGGCAATAGCGATCTAGCGATGGGGGAGGTGGACCCAACAACATATATATATATTTTTAATAAGATTAGTGGGTCCACCAAATCTCATATCGCAATGTGTGCAGGCCTAGGACCCCGCCAATTATGATATGCAATTCGGCCAGACACAATATATATATATATATATATATATATATATATATATATATATATATATATATATATATATATATATATATATATATATATATATATATATATATATATATATATATATATATAGGCTGTATTTAATAACACAACAGGTCCACCATATCACATTGCATTTTGTATATGATCCCGAGCTCCACCGATATGCGATATGCGTTAGGTCCCAGACTCGAAATAAATATGTGTTGTGGTCGATATTCTCGGCGGGTCCGGTGCATTGTGGTTGCGTTGTGAATAACCCTTGGGTCTTTGAGATCATGATTTCCAATGCGGTTGAGGACTTAATCACATCACAATTATTCATGATTAACAAGACTTTTCCCTTTATCAAGGTGACATGCGATAAGTGATAAACGGGTATGCTAAATGTGTTTTGTGAAGCATTTCCCTTGTGAGGAGTTAAAAGGGGGATAACGATGCAATAGGAGGTTTTGCGTGTTAAGTACACAAACGACTATAGTAAAGGTAGGGGTGATTATATGTGCGGGAATAAATGTACCATGAATACTTATGAGGATTGAAACCCCTAATGAAGGGAATGAATAAAGGGCTAGGCTGGGTTACGAATGAACTATGCAGCATAGATTTATTAAAGGGCCTTGACCATTTAGAAATTGAACATTTGGGTTGTAAAAGAGTTAAAATCCTTGGGATGAAACAGATCATTCGGAGGAGTGCAAGATCAACCTCTAGAGGACCCATTCAAAATTGCTACTAGGGAAAATTTTAATAGGGTGGTGGTTGTGGCCACAACAAATGGCGAACCGCTGGGCAAATCAGTTGTCTCTGTTTCCAAATAAACCTTGGATTCATAAAACATCAGGGTGTTAAGATAAACTTGAAATGCGAACTATATAGATGAACAAGGATGGCTTCCACTTCAACATTAATTGTTTTAGGCGGGATAAAGACAAATAGCTTCTTCTCACTGATAAGGTTTTGACAGGCATTCTCCAATGGCCATATTATAGGGTCTATTGACCTTCCTTCACTTATTTTCTACTTTCAGGATCCTTTTGGGGCCATCACTAGTCTGTCAATACCTATTTAGGTGTGTACCTCATCTCTTTATTGCTTATCAAACTTGATGTAAATATGTTTATCTACACCTTATATAGAAATTTTAGTGCTATAGTTTCATATGATTGAATGGGGCGTAGTCATGGACCTTGCCATATTTTTAAACCGCTTAAGCAAGGTTGGGCTTGCTGTATCAACTGGTACTCTGAGCCCAGCAATATTCCCTACTCTAACCAGCTTCCCAAACAACCTGTCCTTCTAGTTTCAGGCACAAGGACTAGAGCACAATTAGATTTTCCACAGGTATATGACAATGAGTTTAGGCCATGAAAGGAGGTTTACTTGTAGATGACAGGTATTGGACAATTAACATCAGTGGATGGGACCAATGGAGAATGATTATAAACCTTATAGGCAAGTATGTGCTAGGTCTGAGTGGGATTTATTCAAAATGTAGCATCCCTCCATGCCAGTCTAGTTGTAGTTACACATTTTTGTTTTATAAAGATGCCCCTACATGCTCTAGATATCCAAGTTATGAATAGATCTTACCGAGTTCTCAAGAGATGACAATGAGTGCTTGGTTTGAACTCTATAGCTGCTTTTCAAGTTCTCATGGGCTGATAGAGAGTTTTATTGTTTTGAAAGGTAATGATGGATTTAGGAAAAATAGAATCATCAGTAGGTTTATGAGGAAGGGAAGGCTGGAAGTGGTGAATGAGGGAAGATCTGAAAGGTAGAACAAGACTGGAGGACCAAAATCAGTTGGGTGAAAAGGACTGTAATTCAAAACAGAAGGAAAATGAGTTTTGCATAAAAACAAGAAAGGAAAGATGGAAATGTGACTAAACTAACAGAAAAATAAAATGCATCCTAACCTACTCAGGAAGTAACCACCATGTAGTGGCTATTGGAAGTATCTTTTGAGATGTTGGCCATTAATAGGGAGTTTTTCAGTTTCCCCTGTAAAGTTTTCAATCTACAAGTTCCTTGACGAATTGTTTCCACAACATGGAATTGGCTCAGCCATAAGTGTTGGAATGTTGTCTTAAGTTGATCTCCATTAGACACCAATACTCGATTATATCCTAAACACAAATCTAATAGGGACAACATTTCAGACCCAGAAAATCACTGGAGAATGTGTTCTATAGGAGGGACAAGATAGCTATTTTTCTGGGATGCTTGGTTTAGGTTTCTGAAATCGATACATAGCCTGATGTTTCCGGTTTTCTTTCTTAATCGCACAAGATCCGCTACCTAGGGGGTGCACATGACCAAAAATATGATTTTGGTATCCAACGTTTTGTTAAACCCTTTCTTCAACAACGATCCTGGACCTGGGTGCATCTTACAAAGCTTCTATTGGTAGGGCTTAGCCTCCTCTTTACTCGCATTTATAAGATTGTCATCTTCGAACGCCTGCTAATTTGAGAGGTTATCAAGCATGGATGGTCTAAAAATCAATTCAATATAACATTTGTTCTTCTTTAGTCTAAAATCAAGCAAATGTTTAGCAGCCATACTAGCCATCAGATTAGCATCTTGGTTTTTCCCTTGAGGTATGTATGTGATATTAAAAGAATCAAAACTATCAGTTAAGCTCCATACCTCATGCTGGGACCTTACCAGGTGCTTTGAACTGCAATGTATCTTTTCCCAAGTACCTAATCCATGATTATTTGTGAGTCACCAAAAACTTTAAGATTTTTTACCTTCATATCAACAGTTTTCTTCAGGCCCTGCAACAAGCCTTCATATTCAGTTGCATTGTTGGTGCATGCAAACTCCAACCGGCTGGCCATCAAATGTTGGTTCCCTTGTGGGTCAATGAAAATGCTCCCAGCACCTGCACCTTCAAGGCAGTTAGAGCCATCAAACCAGAGTGTCCAAAATACAAAGTCTATTGTTACATCAATTGAATTACTTCCAACGAAACTAGTTCTATTATCTACTACATTACAAGGTCGTTCATCAGTTGGATTACAGGGGAGAGCTTCCAACTATGTGTTTATTGTAGTTTCTTCAGTTGTTTCTACATGGAATTCTCCAAAACAAGTTTCTGTGGCACAAACATTGAAACTATAATTCCCAAGGATAGAGTTGGTGAACATTACAGGTTCGTTGGGACCATTTAGCTCCATCACTATGTACTTCATGTATCTTTCATGATCAACTCTCAGCATATCACCCTTCCCCTTGAGGTAGAAAGAGATGGGACCAATCAGTTGAGAAGTATCCATTCAGTTTCGCTGACCAATCCCTACTAAGCAGCATTCCATAAGCCTCGGGTATATCAACTACCACTATATCAATGACTTGTGTGTATTGTGGTTTAGTAGTCATCTGAATCAATACATCTTTCAATTGCCCAATTACTTTCACATTTTTCATGTCTAATGGCATGACTTGAGTTCCAGTTTTCTCAGGTATCACATGAAGTATTTTAGCAACATCATAAGGCATCATGGTGGATGAGGCACCTGAGTCTACCAAGCAATTGTGCATGTTCATGTTGAATATTTTGAATGTAATAAGGAAAGGGGGAGTTGTGGATTTATATTTCCTTCCTATCATGGCTACACTGACATATTGGCCGTTTCGATTCATTTTTGATAGGGTGGCCTCCATGGCTGTTGGCTTTTGGGTTGTGTTGGGAGTACTAACAGTTTTGGAGACTGAATTTTGGGTTTGGCTGCTTGGGATGGTGGGAGTTTTGCAGTTCCACTCATTCATAGCTTTCAAGAGAAAATCTCTTTGTTGCGTTAGTTTCAACAAATCAAAGTATGTGATATTAGCCCTAGACTTTTTAAGATCATCCACAATATTGTAATCAATGTTATAAATAGGATAAGGTAGAGTAAACATATAGTTCTTCCATTCTTAGGTGGGAGTTTACCATCTTGAATAGCCTTCGTTGCAGTGGGAGATGCATTTTCTTTCTCTGGATGGTTTGCAACAAGGGTATTCTTGGATTGACCACTAGGTCTACTCTTCTCAACAGGAACTTTGGGAGCAGGTGCCTTCATAGGGCAGACATCTTTCTTGGTGTGATGTACAGGCTTCATCACACCTGCAAGTGGCCCTCTGCTTCATTTGTGGATTTCATTAGTGTGGATTTCTTCCATATTGTCTCCTTGGTCCTCATCATTCTCATTTGTATAGAAATCCCATAGTACGTTGATTTGGGATTCTTCTTCTAAGGGCTCTACTACTTGGTATTCTTCCTCATCGTCTTGTTCTAGCTCTAGCTCCACTATAGGTTCTTCTTGGTTAAGGAGTGATCTGATATGAGCCAGTTCTTCTGTGTTTAAATTCCCTTCATTGGGTGGAGCAGGCAGTGCAAGTGGACCATGACTGCCTTCTGTCTTCTTATGATAAAAGGTTTTGAAACGTTTTTTGTTGTTATACTCTCCTCCACTCCCACTCATACTCTCTCCAGAGTTCCTTTTCATATTGATGACTGTACTTGTCAGCTTCTTAATGATCCGATTCAAACCTTCTACAACTGTGGTATCCTTCTCTTTGGTTTCAACCCCTTTTTTATCACTCCCATTTGTTGGAAATAATACTGAGAGGGGGGGTGAATCAGTATTATCAGATCAATCAAACTTTTCAATGCTCAGAAACATATACGCTACTTCAGTTAAGTGAACCAGCATGTACACGCTACTGTGACTAAATAAAACAGCGTATAAGAAGAAAACTCATAATTTAGTTAGCTTATTCTTCAGTTAAGTGCATCAGGACATTATTCACCACATTAACAGTAAACAGGTGCAGTATAACAGAACAGATCAAAAGCCACACACATGAACACCAAGATATAAGGTGGAAACCCAATGTGGGTGAAAACCACCTGCTGCAAGTTGTCTCTATCTTTCTTTAATATGAAACTTCAGTTTACAATCTTTTTGTACTGGTGCAGCCTTATACCAGTACGCAGGCTACAACCTGCAGAAGGCTACAACCTTCTCTCGTTCTCCAAACTTCCTTGGAAGGGAGCTCCAACCCCCTCTGCTCTTGTACTAGCCAAGATACTAGTACGTAGGTGTTGACCTACAATCTTCTTTCTTTCAGGTACCACTTTTCATACATTTTCAGACTGGATATTCCTGAAGCACAACATTACAATCTAAAGACCACAATTCATTCACCTTTCATAACAGATCATTGAAGCATAAAACAACCAAACTTTGAATCACTGAACCACTGAACCCTGTCAATCACCAGTTACCAGAACACAGAGGAGACTACAGAACTCTGCAATAACAGTCAGACCCAACTGTAAACCCAAAATCAAGCTTCAAAAGATATACGCTACTTCAATGAGAAAAACCCGCGTGTACACGCGCTTTTACCGAAGCCAACCTGCGTACAGATCTAAAAATAAACTCTCTCAATTTTCAGCTGTACCAGACATCAGTTAGACCCAGAACATAACATTGCGACAGTACGTAGATCTAGAATTACGCATAATCAACCATATCATGATAGTGCATTTCAAACCATTAGATCCCGATCTATACTTAGATCTAGTCTTCCATCAACCGATGTGATCTCTCCTTGGCTTAGATCAAGCAACCCAGAACTTGCATATCAGATCTCTTTCCTTTTCAGATATTCAAGCCTTTTCCAAAAGATGATTTTGCCTAATGATCTTCTTCTCCTTATATAGCCTTAGGCCTTGCTCAATACCAAGAGCCAAAACCATAGAAATCCAAAACCATCAACTTCAAAACTAGAGATCTACACGACTGTCGAGGTACTTTGGTCCAAAGACATGGGCACAAGTACCGAGGACTAACTACCATGGACCAAAAGGAAACTTCCCGACATATACGCCCTTTTCTGTTCATGAATCTACGTGTATACGGGCCTTCGTATATAGCTCTCCTGCGTATACGCGACTTAGCATGCATATCACCAGCGTGTATATGCAACTTGGACTTGATTAACCTGCGTATATTAGATTTCTCTTTATTCTGTAGTCTGAACGGAGATCTGTCATCAAAGAGAGTTGCCATCAAGGACAACACCTGTATCAAAGCGCCACACCAGTGCCAAAATGCCAACAATCTCCCCCTTTGGACTTGATGGCAACCTCAAGATCCTTAGAATCATTCTCCACCTTTGTCATCAAGGGCAAAGGGCTATGCTCCCCCTGAGTACATGCTGATACCTCTGCTTGGCTGTGCTGAATCATGCTCCCCCTGACTATAGGCCAGATCTGTAAAAGATGTTCTTCAACAAGAACCAAGACTTCTACACCATAAGGAACCTTCCTATCACCAAAAGACTCAATACATACATCCATACTCCCTACCAAGAGGGGACACATCAGAAACAACCAATTATATTACATCAATCATCCCAGGCATAGTGGGGAAACCAACATAGGCCGTTACATGACCTTGACATCATAAAAGAGATATCACAAAAGAGATACATGACATAGAGACAACAGGTCTAGACCAAGACTTATGAAAGTCACCAGCAGCATCTGATAAACATCTTTTAGATCAGCAACCAGGATTTCTTTCTGAGCTCCTTCTCCTGAAACCAATAACCAAAACATCTAAATGCCAACAATGCTTTATGAGACTTTTAAGCTGCTCCCCCTGAACCTGTGCCTGCTGCACCTTCTGAAACTGTGTCTGAAGAATTCTGACATACCCATCTCAGACCTTTTCAAACCAGAGTTTTCCCTTGCTGCTCAGAACTCCATATACGCGATTTATCCTGTACAAAACATCGTATGCACGCGGATATAATCTCTGCAACAAGCGTACACCATACACGCGACTTTCCCCGCATAAATCGGCGTGTATACGCGTATATACCTTACGTAACTTGCGTATACCAACTTTTCTGTAGAACAGACAAGCTTCAACAGCAGGATGAAGCATCAACTACTCCCAGCTTTTGTCTGAGATATTCAAAAGTTTCCCTGGGCAGTGGTTTTGTGAGAATATCAGCAACTTGTTCCTTAGAAGGAACATACTCCAACTTGACCTTCTGCTCAAGCACTTGTTCCCGGAGAAAATGGTACTTGATTGGTATGTGCTTGGTCTTTGAGTGCATGACTGGATTCTTTGAAATGCTGATTGCACTTGTATTATCACATAAGATAGAGAAACTGGTGGAGTGCAAGTGATTTGAAAGTCCTGCAAGGTCTGCATCATCCAAAGAAGTTGTGTGCAACAAGATGCCGCAGCCACATATTCTGCTTCAGCTGTAGATAAGGCAATCGAACTCTGTTTCTTGCTGAACCAAGATACTAATCTGGAACCCATGAAGAAAGCACCACCACTTGTGCTTTTCCTATCATCCACACTTCCAGCCCAATCTGCATCTGTGTAAGCATGAAGAGTGAGATCTGTATTTCTAGGATACCATAAGCCATAGTTTTGGGTCCCTTGAAGATACTTGAAGATTCTTTTGACTGCCTGAAGATGAGTTTCCTTTGGGTTGGCTTGAAATCTTCCAACAATTCCTACTGCATGTGTAATATCTGGTCGGGTACCTGTCAAATAAAGCAAACTCCCAATCATGGATCTATAAGTGGGTTGGTGAACTGCTGCTGATTCATCATTTGCACTGAGGCTGCATCCTGTAACCATGGGTGTACATACTGGCTTTGACTCTTCCATGCCATACTTCTTCAAGATCTGCTTGAGGTATTTGGTTTGAGACAAGAAGATACCTCCTTCATTTTGTTGAATTTGCAATCCAAGAAAATATGTCAATTCTCCAAGTAGTGACATTTCGAATTCTTTCTGCATAACCAAGGCAAAGTTTTGACTCATAGTCTCTTCATTGCTGCCAAAGATAATATCATCTACATAAACAACAAGAATTAGCAATTTGTTATTTTCAACTTTTATATAGAGATTGCTATCTGCTGATCCTTTTGAAAAGCCTTGTTGGTGAAGATATTTGTCCAACCGATAGTACCAAGCCCTTGGAGCTTGTTTGAGTCCATAGAGAGCCTTTTTAATCTGCATACAAGGTTTGGATCATTCCCAAGAATGAAACCATCTGGCTGCTCAATATATACTTCTTCTTCTAAGTCTCCATTCAGAAAGGCTGATTTCACGTCCATTTGAAATACCTTGAAGTTTTGAAAGCTTGAGAGAGCAAGGAACATTCGGATGGCCTCAAGTCTTGCCACAGGAGCAAAGGTCTCTTCAAAATCTATTCCTTCTTGCTGTGCATACCCTTTACAAACAAGTCTGGCCTTGTTTCTAATTACTTCTCCATTTTCATTCAATTTATTCTTGAAGACCCATTTTGTTCCTATTACATTTTTATCTTTTGGTCTAGGAACTAATTCCCAAGTGTTGTTCTTTTCGATCTGCTCAAGTTCTTCATCCATTGCTTTGACCCAACATTCATCTTTGCATGCCTCTTTCACATTTTGTGGTTCAGTGGAGGAGAGTAATGCCAAATAGCTTGAAGCTTCTGCAAGTGTCCTTCTTGTTTGTACTCCTGCTTCTTTCTGCCCCACAATCTGAGATTCTGGATGATTCTTTTGAACATATCTGGATGGAGTCTTCTCTTCTATTCTTGTCTGCTCCTCTGGTTCTTCTTGAGGTTCTTCTTCTTCTTGAGGTTCTTCTTCTTCATCATTCCGTCTTTGAGGGTAACCTTCATCTTCTTCAATGTCTTCATGATGAACTTGCCTAGGAATATATCCCTTCTCATCAACCACTACATCAATGCTGTCAACAATTTTGCCAAGTCTTTTATTGTAGCACTTGTATGCTTTGCTATGTGGAGAATAACCAAGAAGAATGCCCTCATCTGCTCTTGGTTCAAGTTTGCCAAGTTGCTCATCAGTATTTTTAATATAACATTTGCTCCCAAAGATTTTGAAGTGCTTCACCGAAGGGATCTCACCACTCCAGAGCTCATGAGGTGTTTGAGTGCTGTTTACTCGGACATTTGTTTTGTTAAGAATAATAACCGCAGCATGTGCAGCTTCACCCCAGAAGGTTGCGGGAGTACCTGATTCATCAAGCATAGCACGAGCCATTTGTTGGATTGTTCTGTTCATTCTTTCCACAACCCCATTTTGCTGAGGAGTTCTAGCTGTAGAGAATTCTCTTCTTATCCCATGTTCTTCACAGAAATCGAAAAATTCGTTTGAGGTAAACTCCCCACCTCTGTCAGATCTGAGGCACTTAATTTTGTGTCCTGATTCATTTTCAACCAAGGCTTTGAAGGATTTGAATTTTTCGAATGCTTCATCTTTGTGCTTCATGAGCCCTAACCAAACAAATCTGGAGAAATCATCAATGAATAATATCAGATATTCTTCTCCTCGAGGTGTCCTCTTCCTAAATGGACCACATACATCTGTATGGACTAGCTCGAGAGGCATGCTAGCTGATCCTTCCTTCTCTGGAAAGTTAGTTCTGGTTTGCTTTCCAAACTGACAAGATTTGCATATGGTATTGTCTGGAATTTTGATATCTGGAAGACCACGAACTGCCTGATATTTGCATGCTTTCCTTATTTGTGAAAAGCTTAGATGCCCCAACCTCCGATGCCATAGCCAATGTTCATCATCCTTGCTTAAGTAGCATTGTTGTCTTTCCTCAAAGATATATAGATTATTTGGAGTCCTTCTTCCTTTGATCACTGTTTTACCTGTATCAAGATCGCGAACACAACATCCATTTGATCTAAATATTACCTCAGTTCCTTGATCGCACATCTGACTGACACTGAGAAGATTATGCTTCAATCCATCAACATATAAAACATTTCCTGCTTTGACCTCCTCTTTCAACGGAGCAACACCTTTTCCTTTTATGGCTGCAGAGATATCGTTCCCGAAAGAAACTTTCTTCCCCTTTTCTAATGCGGTATATGACTCAAGCTTTTCTTTGTCCCCTGTCATATGCTTCGAACATCCGCTGTCAATGTACCATAGACTTTCTTGACTTTCTGCATAAAAGTCTATCCCACATCTTTCTGGTTGTGATTCTTTTATTCTCCATGTTCTAACATTTGAGGTTTGTTCCTTCTGAGTTGTCTTCCGGAATCTGCTCCTGCATTCAGAGTCTTCATGACCAAAGTTATTACAAATAGAGCATTCAACTTCATTTTCAAGAACCGAAAAATTGTTATAAGTCCTTTTCATGGTTCCAGTCATTCTCCCTTGCTTTTGAGCTTCTCTAGTCATGATTGTTTTGTAGGCAACACATTGAGCTGCTTTGTGACCGAAGTTATGGCAAGAAAAGCATTGGCCATTAAAGAAACTTTTGCGATAATCAGATCTATCATCCAACCGATTGTAGCTTCTATTCATTCTTGGAGCAAATTGGGAAGATTTTACCTGTGGCTGATTGTAGCTTCTGTTTGTCCTTAAGGCTGTTTGTCCCTGAATTTCTTGATGGTCTTTATTTGTTCTTGAGATAAACTGTCCCTGATTCACCTGATGACTTTTATTTGGCCTTTGCTCGCTTCTCCTTGCTGCATCAAGATAACTTTTAGAGGTAGAGGCTTGAGATGTTTCTCCATTATATCCAAGACCTGTCTTGATCAGAGGAGATCGCTGCACATTGATAATCTCATCCAAGGTTTCAGATCCTTTGACAAACTTAAGATTAATAGCTTTTGTTTTCTCAATTTCTTTTCTGAGACCAACAATTTCACCTTCTAGTTTTTCAAGATGTTTTTCTTTTTCATCAATTTGAAATTGTAGAGTATCAATGATCACACTCTTTTCTTCTATACATCTCTTGAGTCTAGTAATTTCATCATAGAGGTTATTCACATCTACAGCATCCTCATAATCATCATCTTCAAATGCCATTAACAACTTATATTTATTACCTTGTTCATCTTCATCACTGTTTGATAGACCATCACTATCTTCATGGGTGTAGTAGCTTTTCTTATTTGCACTTAGTTTCTTGTTCCATCTAGCAGGTTCCTTTCCTTTATCCTTATAAGGACATTTTGCAGCATAATGACCTACTCTTCCACAAGCAAAGCATTTGAAAGGTAGCTTACCTCTGAACCTTCCAGAACCCCTTTGAAGATTTCTGACAAAATTTGATTCTTCTTCCTCTTCTTCTGGAACATGGCTTGCTTCATAGTAATCTTCTTTTCCTGATGCCTTAAAAGCAGCTTCCCTTCTGTCTGATGGACCTCCCTTTCTCATTTCATAAGCAGTTAGAATTCCATGTAGCTGAGACATAGTGAGAACACAGAGATTTTCCTTTTCTTCTATTGCAGATACTTTAGATTCAAACTTGGGGGATAATGATCTTAGAATCTTTTGAACTACTATAGTCTCTTTTATTTCTTCACCCAAATTTTTCACACAATTAACAATCTCATCTACCCGAAGAAAATAATTAGCCACACTTTCATCATTATACATCTTGAGAGTCTCATATTGAATCCTGAGAGTTTGAAGTTTAGCTTGTTTTACCTGTTCATCTCCTTCATAGCTAGTGATCATTTTGTCCCATATCTCTTTTGTTGATTTGAAGTGCATGACCTTCATGAATTCTGTTTGGGATATACTTCCTAGTAGAGTACTGACTGCTTTTGCATTTGTTTCATACTGCTTTTTCTCAGCTGGATCTGTAGGAGTAGCTGAAGGAAAAGCATAGCCTGTTTCTACAATGTTCCAAACTTCTGTACCAAGAGATTGAAGATATGCAGTAACTCTTACCTTCCAATAATTGAAATTTGTCCCATCAAAAATCGGTGGCCTGATTGATGCTTCTTTCTCGTAGTTTCTCATGATGAATGATCTACCTTCAAGCGATCAAGCTTCTCTGAAGGACCTGCTCTGATACCAATTGTTGGAAATAATACTGAGAGGGGGGGTGAATCAGTATTATCAGATCAATCAAACTTTTCAATGCTCAGAAACATATACGCTACTTCAGTTAAGTGAACCAGCGTGTACACGCTACTGTGACTAAATAAAACAGCGTATAAGAAGAAAACTCATAATTTAGTTAGCTTATTCTTCACTTAAGTGCATCAGGACATTATTCACCACATTAACAGTAAACAGGTGCAGTATAACAGAACAGATCAAAAGCCACACACATGAACACCAAGATATAAGGTGGAAACCCAATGTGGGTGAAAACCACCTGCTGCAAGTTGTCTCTATCTTTCTTTAATATGAAACTTCAGTTTACAATCTTTTTGTACTGGTGCAGCCTTATACCAGTACGCAGGCTACAACCTGCAGAAGGCTACAACCTTCTCTCGTTCTCCAAACTTCCTTGGAAGGGAGCTCCAACCCCCTCTGCTCTTGTACTAGCCAAGATACTAGTACGTAGGTGCTGACCTACAATCTTCTTTCTTTCAGGTACCACTTTTCATACATTTTCAGACTGGATATTCCTGAAGCACAACATTACAATCTGAAGACCACAATTCATTCACCTTTCATAATAGATCATTGAAGCATAAAACAACCAAACTTTGAATCACTGAACCACTGAACCCTGTCAATCACCAGTTACCAGAACACAGAGCAGACTACAGAACTCTGCAATAACAGTCAGACCCAACTGTAAACCCAAAATCAAGCTTCAAAAGATATACGCTACTTCAATGAGAAAAACCCGCGTGTACACGCGCTTTTACCGAAGCCAACCTGCGTACAGATCTAAAAATAAACTCTCTCAATTTTCAGCTGTACCAGACATCAGTTAGACCCAGAACATAACATTGCGACAGTACGTAGATCTAGAATTACGCATAATCAACCATATCATGATAGTGCATTTCAAACCATTAGATCCCGATCTATACTTAGATCTAGTCTTCCATCAACCGATGTGATCTCTCCTTGGCTTAGATCAAGCAACCCAGAACCTGCATATCAGATCTCTTTCCTTTTCAGATATTCAAGCCTTTTCCAAAAGATGATTTTGCCTAATGATCTTCTTCTCCTTATATAGCCTTAGGCCTTGCTCAATACCAAGAGCCAAAACCATAGAAATCCAAAACCATCAACTTCAAAACTAGAGATCTACACGACTGTCGAGGTACTTTGGTCCAAAGACATGGGCACAAGTACCGAGGACTAACTACCATGGACCAAAAGGAAACTTCCCGACATATACGCCCTTTTTTGTTCATGAATCTGCGTGTATACGGGCCTTCGTATATAGCTCTCCTGCGTATACGCGACTTAGAATGCATATCACCAGCGTGTATACGCAACTTGGACTTGATTAACCTGCGTATATTAGATTTCTCTTTATTCTGTAGTCTGAACGGAGATCTGTCATCAAAGAGAGTTGCCATCAAGGACAACACCTGTATCAAAGCGCCACACCGGTGCCAAAATGCCAACACCATTAATTTTCTTGGATGCTTTAGAGGCTTTCTTTTCTCTGGTTGTAGGGTGGCTTGCTACGAGACTGAGCATTTCATTCTCAACTTTTACTGCTTCATCGATAGCACCCTGTAAGGTTTGTGCATTACTCCTCTTGACCTACATCGTAGTAGGGACATGGAGAGAAATAATGTAGAATTCCATGAGCACCTCCTCAGTAGGTCTAGTGGTGGCCGAGATTCTGTTAAACAAGATGCTTAACGAGATGTTAAAATCCTTGACTTTTATTCAGTTTCTACTTTCAAACGGGATAGCTCTAGAACTAAGGCCACAGGGTTTTTTTCATCACCATATTTCTCTAAAAAGGCCTGTTGAAATGCAGCCCATGAAGTGATTGATCTTGTTCTCAAGCTAAAGTACCATGTGGAGGCTGCACCAATCAAGGTAAAAGGGAATAGGCAACAAACTATATCTTCATCAGCTACCCCCAGCATGCGTACAACCAGGAAGAAAGAATGACTATGGTTTTTAGCAGTGTCTCCCCACACGGGGTCGAATTTTGGCAGTCCTCTTTGTGCATTCTTGGGTAAGGGATGTTGTTGCCCAAGTACTACTATGGCGTCCTGAGCAAGCCAGGGAGGAAGTGCTCCCAGAGGAGGTGGGAGTTGGCTTCCACCTGGTTGAGGAATATTAGCCATATGAAGGATAGGGATGTTCTGGTTGAGGGTTTCTTCATTAGGATTTTCCAAATCAAGCCGGGGATTGCCTTTAGAAGGGGAATCCTTAGGAATTTCTTCCCAAGGAGAGTTGATACTCTGCAAAGAATCAAGCACAATATCTTCAAGGGAAGGGGTTGTATATATCTCTTCATTTATGTGGTAGGCCCTTGTTTTTCTTTTTGCTGTCAGAGGTAAAGATTGAAAGATAGGGAACTCTGATAGGGAATAAGTGTAAGCCCGAGCAAGTATTCTGACTTGTTGTTCTTGAGTGACAGGATACTCCCACAGTGACTTTTGTTCAAAATGAGGCTTTTTGAAATGAGAGGAAGGGTCCTTTCGACCTTCACAATCCATGTACTACACTTTTTAAACCCATGTGTGGAACTTATAGATGAAATCTTGAAGAGTTGTGGACGGCAGTTTTGGCCCTCCTTCTAATGCCAATTTGTTGACAAGGCACATGTTCGCTATACCAACAAGGGGAACTAACCCGATCGCAAGCCCAAATTAGGCCTGCTTTCATTTGGAATGGCTATTTCCAATGGGTTTAAGGGGACCCCGTAAACTGCTAGATGAGTTGAAAGATTGCTTCTGGGCAGAAGGCTTCAATTGAATCAATCAAAAATAAAACAGCTAACCACCATGTATTAAATCTTATCTACACTTCTTCTAACTACTCTAGTATATGCCATAACTATCCTAACCTATCCTGTAGGAGCATGACAAAGAGAGGTCAAACATCATATATGAATTCCAAGTCTAAATGAATTAATCACTGGTTCATATAAGAACAAGGCCGCATTAGTACTTAATTACAATCCAATCATTCATACAGGAATACACATTCCATTTATGGAAGAGAAGCTTGTAACTGATGTTGAACAGAGTTTTGAGTTAGTAACCCTTCATGTTTCAACCATGACATTGAATCACATTCAATAATTAGGCATAACCATGAACTCTAAGTCATCAACATGCACAAAACAAATATACATTTACATTTATACCAGTGACAATGTTCTGATCAAAACACATGATAAAAGAGGAAAATAAATCTAAAAACATACATCGGCTCCTTGTTGAGCTAAATAGTCTCTCTTTATTCACAATGATCAAAGCTTTCCATCTCAAAACCCCAAAAACCCCTTATCTGTTATCCAGACGTAATACTTATATAGCTAAAAATGACCCTCCCCACATTGATTTTTCACCTCCTTTCTTTTCATTACACAGATCCAAACATACAGAGGAGAGACGTCCATGAGGTTGTTGACACGTCAAAGTCATATTTGTTGGAGCGTTCTACTTCCTAGGGGAGGGACAGAGAATGGTTGCGTATCATTTCGTTGCACTTGTGTGGGATGGCTATTATTCCATGTCATTTCTTGAAGGAAACTGAAGATTTCACACTCATCATCGCACATCTAGCATGCCTTGAGGTTTATCTGGCGAGAGTGACATCTTGGTGGATCAGTGCTCTACTTCCCTTTCGACAAGAGCATCCCTCCATTGTGCATTGTGGTGGTTCGTCTCCCTTTCTGCAAACTATGGTTTTGCACTATCGACATGGGGTTGCAGAGGTGTCATATTGACATACATCACCTTTATCTACTATCGGATCCACTCAAACTCACCTGCAGAGATAATTCATATTAACAGTGATTATGAAAACATGATAAAAACACCAAAGAATAGCTCTCGTCATCATTGAAACTTTAAATGATAAGGTGCAATGAAATCAAAAGGAGCAAGAGTAAAAGAATCCATCCCTAGCTTAGCCAACATCATGCTACGACCAAGTCATAATCATACATCTCAATGGGCAATCATGTTCCATACCACCCCTACCAGATCTCCTTAGAGAACCCGGATCTTATAGAAAACACAGGAACAATAGAAGAGACCGTGTTTGACCACAAGGCCGGATTTCAAAATTTATAAGCCTGGACACATAGTTATCGGCGAGTCCGCTTCATCGAATTAGACCTTATGCATAAGCACTAGACCTCATCGATAGCGATTTAGAGATGGGGGAGGTGGACCCGACAACATATATATTATGTTTAATAAGATCGAAGGGTCTACCAAATCACATATCACAATGTGCACAGGCCTAGGACCCTGCTGATTCCAATATGCGATTCAGCAAGACCTGATATATATGTAGGTTGTATTTAATAACGTGGCGGGTTCACCATATCACATTGCATTTTGTATATGATCCCCGGCCCTGCCGATATGCGATATGCCATAGGTCCCAAACCCAAAATAAATATGTGTTGTGGTCGATAATGCAAGCGGGTACAATGCGTTGTGGTTGCATTATGAATAACCCTTGGGTCTTGCCAATTGCGATTTGTGATGTGATTGAGGACTTAATTGCATCACAATTATTCATGATTAACAAGCCTTTTCCCTTGCTCAAGGCGACATGTGATAAGTGATAAACGGGTATGTTAAACATGTTTTGTGAAGCATTTCCCTTGTGAGGATTTAAAAGGGGGATAAAGATGCGATATGAGGTTTTGCATGTTAAGTACATGAACAACCATAGTAAAGGTAGGGGCGATTATATGTGTGAGCATAAATGTACCATGAATACTTATGAGGATTGAAACCCCTGATGAAGGGAATGAACAAAGGGCTAGGTTGGATTGCAAATGAACTATGCATCATAGATTTATTAAGGGGCCTTAACCATTTAGAAACTGAATATTTGGCTTGCCAAAGAGTTAAAATCCTTGGGATGAAATAGATCATTCAGACGAGTGCAAGATCAACTTCTAGGGGACCCATTCAAAATTACTACTAGGGAAAATTTTAATAGGGTTGTGGTTGTGGCCACAATAGAAGGCAAGCTTGAATTCTTTCAAGAAGGCCTTTCCAACATTAATTTCATACAGAATTTAACACAACATGAATTTCCAAGTATTTGGACAGAAGTGATCAATGCGATAGCCCAACATCCAAGAAAGGACATATTGGGTAGGAACCGAGGGGTTGAAGAAGAAGATATTTGACTTATCATTATTTATCTGAGTGCAAGAAGCTAGCATGAAGTATTGGAGAATATCTTTGAGATGTCACACTTACCCGAGGGATACTTGACATGATAACATAACATCTTGAACACATTGTTGGTTGGATAAAGGAAGATCACTACAACACAAGTGGATTCCTAGTAGAAGACCCAATTAGATTGCAGATTTTATGTATCTACCCAGTCCTTCCACAACCAAAATGAAAAGGAAGGGAGAGATAGATGTCCTTTTCTAAGGCCTCTCACTGGGTAAAAGGTCTGAGAAGGGGAGCCATTAATGATGATCGAAAACATTGGGGTGGATATTAGAGACTAGATCCAGTCAATCCATCTAGGGTCAAAACTAAAGGCTTTAGGAACTTTCAGTAAGAAGGGCTAGCTGAGATGATAATAATCTTTTGAAAGATACAACTTTATAGGCATACCTTTAGATTTTAGGGATTTGAGGGAATAGATGGCCTCATGGGAACTATTGATGCCATCCAGGATTTGTCAGCCTTGGACAAAACCAGTTTTCTCAGGAGAAATCAACGAAAGAAGAAGAGGCTTGAGACGATTGACCATAATGGTTTAGATGATTTTGTAGATAAAATTTCAAAGGGCTATGGGTTTGAACCCTTGGGGCTCTTCCATATGAGCAATTTTTGTAATTAAAGCCATAAAAGTGGAATTAAGAGTGGGAGGTACTTTTTTGATCTACTTGATTCCTCCACCATCTCCAGGATGTCTTGTTCTAAGATAGGGCAGGTAGCCTGATAGAATTTTGTCATGAATTTGTCTAGCCCTAGTGATTTCTTAATGGCCAAGCCTTTTACGACCTCCTCAACTTCTGCTAGAGTGATGGCCCTCATGAGTGCGATATTTTGGTCCCTGCTAACGAGCTGGGGGATATGTTTTGTAATCCACCCAAATTTCTTATGAAATGTCTATACAAGGTTCTAACATGAGATTGTAGAAATGATCGACCAGAAATGTTTCCATTTCATTGTGTATAACCAGTCAGTTCCCCGATGGGTCATTCAGTGTAAAAACTCTATTATGTTGCCTATGTTGGATTATTGCTTTATGAAATAAGTGGGTGTTTCTCTCACCTTCTCTGAGCCATTGAACCCCGGATTTCTATTTCCATAGAATTTCCTCCTTCTTTCTTCCTTCTTCAATTTGAGTTAGGAGCTTTCCCTCTTCAACTAGCAAGGGCTTAGAGCAACCTTTAATTATTATTTTTTGTTGAATCCTTTGCACACTAGCTTGGAGGTGTGCTTGATCTTTCAGAATATGACCGAATTCTGATTTATTTGACTTTTTTATTTGCTTATTAAGCTCTTTCAAATGAAATTGAAAGGTATGCATTCAATTCCTACCCTACACTAAAATCGATTCCCAACAATCCTTTACTTTATCAATAAAGTAAGGATCACACAGCCAGAAGGATCCAAATCTGAATAGTCTATTTCAATGGACCAATTTCAGATCCATTTCTAGTCAATTCGGCTAGTGGTCCAACCCAAGGTAGGGCATAATAAAGGATTCAAAGAAAATATCTTTACTAATAAGAACTTTTGATACTAGGAATCGATCTAAATGGTAGGCTACTTGGTGTGGTCCACCTCTACGGTTATTCCACATGAACATCCCATTGATAGTGGGGATATCTACTAGTTTCAAATCCTCTATGCGGTCCTGGAAGAGCTCCATTTTTTGTTCATGCCTTCTACTCCTTCTCTTTGTTTCCTCCAATGAGGTTATAAGATTAAAATCTACCCCAATGTGCTGTAGTTTTTCCTTACACATATTCCTAAGATTTCCTCTGTTCTTGAGGAAAGATTCTTTCTCCCATAGAATGTGAGGGGCATAGATCACTGATAGTATTTCCCAATCACTCATACCAATGTGCTCAAATATCCTTGAGAGGATGCAAGGCATGTTGAACCAATGATTGAAGAGGATCTCTTAAGTGTTCAATAAAATGGCAATCCCCACAACACTTCCCCTTGCATCTAAGGCTACCATATCATACTTGGGTCACATGTGGCTAATAATGTCCTTAAGTTTTTCCTCAATAACCCTAGTTTCCTAAAGCATTATGGTATGGGTTTTCTCCATTTTGAGACGATTCTGCAAATATATTTGTTTTATTCGGTTGTTGAGGTGTCTCACATTCTAAGAGATTATAATCATTGGGAAACTTTGTTGATTTGTTGGAATACCGCACAGATCGGTAACATCTATCCCAAGTTGACTAATAGATCCCCTACCATATGGACTGATTCCTGAAGGTTTTTCTGGCCACGTTTCTTACCTCCCTTACTTTGGCTACTTTGTTCTGGAGTACTACCCATCTGATACCTAAGGATATCTAGTGGGTCAAGTGGTTTTTGGCCCTGTTTGGCTTGATATTGTTGGAAGGTATCTCTATAGAGATTTTCTTTATCCTTGAGTATGAATCTCTCATCCAGATTCCTCCACTTATTCAATAATAGTTTTCACACTTTCTCCTCTATTCTCAGATCTTCCTTCGATCTATCAATGTCCATGATGGTTTGGTCCACTATTTTTTCCGATTCTTCCTTGTACGAGGGTTCCATTTGGGATTTTATTTTTCTCTTAGGAGTAGATTTCGGCATGTCTCTCCCTCTTGCCAAATATTTTTGATCATCCATGGTTTTGGAAGTCTCCCCCAGGTCTCGAAGAACGTCAAATATGTTCTAGTTCTCCAGTTTCCATGGCTCTTCTCAGGGATTGGATTGAGATTATTTCGACCCCTGCTTGTTGTATGAGACTTCTTAAAAACCTTCATGGGGGTCATACGACTGGGTCGATTCCTTGGATTATTGTCCATTCTCTGATTACATTTGATTTGGTTGGAAGGCCTTATACAAATGCCCATACTCATGACATATTCTACAACAAAAAGGAATGTGTTTATAATCGAGCAGTTGCTGCCATAGTTCATCTTGATACTCCAACTCCCCGAACTCCATAAGGGGCTCAATGATGTCATTTAGACACAAATGTAGGCATATGAAGTATATCTCCCACGACATGTAGATTCAGATACTTTATCAAATATTCCAATAAAGTTACTGCTCCATTCTAATATTTCTAGATCCCAAAAATGAATAGGTAGGGTAGAAAGGCAAACCCAAACTTGGGTAGCCATGAACTGTTCTCGATCTAGGTTGTATTATTCTTCCTAATATCTCATGAAAAGGCCAACATTGTAATAGAAATATGGGACATTTTCAAATATCAACTTCTTATCCTCCAGACTCGAAAATATTACTGTGAAGAAGCCTTTAGCTCTCAATTTCATATCTATATGGCCTTTTGGTTTCTATTTTTGATGGATGCATTTGATCAGGTCTCTTTCCGAGTGCTAGAAGCCAATAATATTGCAGATAAGGATGTGATCTTTCATATACTTGCAATAGTTGACCAATTTGTTGGAGGGTATCACACATGTCGGTTTCTTATTTGCTCCAGGAAGGAATTTGGCTCAGATTCTTTCTTGCCACTTAGGTCTCACAACAGGGCCATCTTTAGGGCTAGATCCATGAAGATTATTAGAGGGGATGCTCACTTTTCCACTGAATTCTCTTGTCTCCACGCTTTGATAGGAGGATATCTCTCTACCCCCCTCACAGTAGGGACACTCATTCCCCCTATCAGATTTATGAGGTGAAGGCTACCCTTTTTGTACTTCTTATACAAGTGTTGTAAGATCCTTTAGAAATTGCGGAAACATGTAATTTTACTATTTATATAATGAAAACTACGAGTTTTCCTTGGTGAAAAAAGCGAGATGTTTCAAGATAAACTATGTATATATTCCATATGATCAAAAAATAGTAAAATATAAATTATGATGGTTAATAAATTTCATGTTTTCCTTCTATTCTACATTTCGACTCATTTACAGTTTTTTTTGGTCAATTTTGACTAAAATAAAATAAAAAAATATTTATGAGTTGTATATTTAAATTGTGTAGTCTACATAATCCAAGTGCCCAATGCGATTTTCAGGTACCTGAAACCATTTATTTATTCAAATCTCTTGAAGTATGAACATTTTTTTATGTTTTTCATTTAAAATAATTATGCATTTTGAGAAATTTTATCCTTATAGATGCTTTCTAACTATGTAGTTAATATGAAAATATACGTGTAGAGATAAAATTATTCTTCAGATATGAGATAAGTTAATTTTATATACTTAATTCATTACGATTATGGTAAGGAACTAGACTTACAGGAGAATTAAAATATTGACAAATTCCTGCATATATTCATGGTTTAAAATAAAAATTCAAGAACATGTGTATCATCTTACTAAAAGACAACATATTCTTTTAGTCTAGTGTTATGATTTACTTTTGGTGTAGTCAAACAATGGTATGATAATACTAGCTTGAGAGCATGTCAAAGGTTGTTTCTCTATTTCTGTATTAGTTTCAGGGTATTGAATTGAATCACTTGGGTGACCTTACTTCAAAATGAAACCATCTTAAAACTCCAATGTTTGCTCATATTCTTTGATGCCCATTTCATCCACACGACCTTTAGAGAGAGGAGATCCACGTGCCAATTATATCAGCCAATGCTCCATTCATGATGAAGGTTTGATAATTGTGACCATGCAAACAAAAGTTGAAGTAGTTGAGTGAATTCAATGTGGATATTGGTTTCATCTGAGAGGTGGTTGAAGAGAGGTATTAGACCATATTTTTATAATCCATCCTCCATTATCTTTCTCACAACTAACTTCTTCTACCTTATGGGAATGCTTAACAGAATTATGATCGAATCATCATGTTTTGGGTGAGAATTACTCATCTCATTGAGATTTCTTTAGTTGAGTTAACTTAGGGGATTTTGGTGTCTAACCAAATTAAGTTTCCATGCCAATTTTCTTTTAGACTTAGTGAGTTAGATTTACATTATGAGTAAATTTTTTCATTTACCAATGAATGAATTTTGTAAGATCATTCCTGTGATGAGTGTGATATTAGGTAGGGTACAAAAACACTATGAAGATAAGCATAGTACTCTTCTAGTTATGTCGATAGATATGTTTATAAACATAGGTTTTTGTTTAGAGATTCTTCTTCAAGATCCATCATATTGACATTTCTTCTTGTTAAATTTTCAAACCAACTAATGTGGTTCATCATTAAGAAAAATGTAGATGTTCAAGAAGCAGAACCTATTCAACAATATCCCTTCACTATAGGGCCAAAATTTATGAACTAAGGCTTCTTGAGGATATTTTTGTAGACATTCGTTTTCTGGATCCATCGCATTGACATTTCTTGTAGTCCTAATGATAACCACATTGGTTGGTATCAAAACTTTGATAGGAATAAATATCAACATGATGGATCTGGAAGAAGAATCTCTAAAGGTATATTTATTTTTAAGTAAGGCTTCTATATTTTTAAATTAATAATCAATAATTCTTAGGTGGATGGTATGGAATTAACCTCAATAGAATATTCTATAATATTTTTAGTAGTATACACAAATCAAAATATTAATATTTATTTCCAAAGTAGTTATGTATTTTTTCCCTTTTAATTTATATGGTTGCACTAGTATAAGATTTTTGAAATTCTTGGTGAATTCAAGATACCACCATGTGTTATCTAGATTTACGTAATAAAAATATTACTTTCTTGAATTTTTTTTAATAAATACATATTCATCGTTTGATGTCAAAAACTATAAGGAACCCATGGATGGTATTGTCAGATAGTCCTCTTCAATACCTTTCCAATGGTATATGATACTCTAGTAAACTCCTCTCAATTGAGAAGTTATGGCCATTTAAAGATCAGCATTAGTAAACAACATAAACTACGGGTAAAACACACAAACACCAAATTTGATATGAAATGTGCAACTTCTGGGTATATCTATGTTTCAATGATAAAATATATGGTAGATAATTATGCAAATTAGATGAAATTTAACAATTCTAAAGTTTGAGCATGGTGTCTATATCGGACAGACCCAATTCGCAAATGGGGAAGTGAACGACAAATGAGATATTAACCTACCAAGATTTTAACCAGGGTTATGCCACCCCCCCCACCCATTAGTGTAATATTTGGTTTAAGAATTGATATCAAAGGAGGTGACTTTAGTTACAATTGACTACTACAAGGTTGATTTCAAAGAAATACGGTAACAATCAAAGCAGGATGAATGCCTCCTTTATTTGATCAATCTAACTATGCTTTCTAGAAGATAATAATTCTATCTCATTTCTTTGAGAGATGATATTTGGGAAATCGTAAAACTAAGTATGAAGTTCCTAATACTCCTCCTACAAATAAAGATGGTGAGGCCATCTATACATCTAATGTAGTAACTCGACATGCCATTTTAAGTGATTTGCTAGATTCGCCACTTGTCAAAGTAATGCAGTGTAAGTCAACTCATGATGTATGGAAAAAATTCTTACAACATGTTATGAAGGTGGAAAAAAGCGTGAAAGAAACCAGGCTACAATATTTCAAGGGCTAGTTCCCATATTTGAAGAATGGAGAAGATGAGAATATTTCTTTTATATTTTCTTCGAATAAACAAGATTGTCAACTCTATTGCAGGTCTCAATGAGAAGTCAAATATGGTGTTGTTGTTTGAAAAATGTTGAGATCTCTCCCATCAAGGTTGAATCTCAATGTATCATCCTTCGATGGAATGTCAAATATGGACAAAATGACTATGAATATACTTCATGGAGCACTCTTAGCATATAAGCTAAGGATAAAGGAGGAAAAATCAAAAATCAAGGAAGCAACATTCCAAGCACCCAAAGAGGGGAAAACCATGAAAATCAACCAAGCTCTAATTATGATGAATGAGAATCCATTTTTTTCAAAAATCTATAAAGAGTGACCAAAAATTTCAAAGGTAAGCTTTACTTCAAATGCTCTGAATGTGGAAGAATAGGTCATTGTGCTTCTAAGTGTCCCTGCAAAAAAATGAATGATAGTGATGATGAACCATTATTAGGGTCTAACAACCAAAATAAGAGTCAAGGTAGCAATAAGAAGTTCCTCTGTAAAGAAGGAAGCCATTACGAATTCAAGGAGAGTGTGAGTGATGATGAAAGAGGTCAAATATTATTCTTCGCTGAAATAGAAGAACCTGGCTCATTAAAGATTATGAGGAAGAGATTAGAAGTGGATTGAAGTAAATAATAGAACTTAGAAAGATGGAAGGTAAACTAATGAAGCAACTCAGAGACAAAGATCTAGATGAACAGGCCCCTATTTCTCTCAAATTTGAGCTAGAGGAAGCTAAAAGGATAAAGATTTTTTGTCAGAATAGCTAAAGAAGAAGGAAAAATATTAGAGGAAGAAGTTGTTCTTTTGAAAGAAATACTAGAAAAAATATAACACAACTTAAGGCTTCACAAAGAATTTGAATCTTTGGATCATATTCTGAATATTAAAAGATCTATTGTCATCAAAGAAGGTATTGGTTATCGTGAATGTTGCGAGACATCCAAGAATAAAGCTCTTCCAAGCATGGGGGATTCACTCAATTAACCCCTAATATATCACGTGAATTCATGGCATACTAAAAAATACCCTTAATTTGACCACATAATGGAAAATACCTCTAAAATTCACATTATTTAACTGCCTACCAATATGAACCCAATACATACAATTTAAGAAACCCCTACCTTCACTAGATATTGTAGGTGTCCCTTTCTTCATTAACATTTTTTATATCCCTTTATATTTTTTCATTAAATTTGAGATCCATTTTTTATACCTACCAATATAAAAATGCTTTACCCACTATTATATGATCAATATATTATGTATTTTTTTCTTCAATATATATTCCCCAATATAAACGCATGTGGTATGGGATTTCCCTGTAGTGAAGCCCCCGTGCTTCCAAGAACATCAAATGAGGACCATCCTAAGAATATTGATCAAATTTTCATCACATCCAATGACAATTCATTCAAAGATCATAAGCAAGTGATGAATCATCCTGAGCATGTTTGTTTTCACATCTATAATATCTCTAAAAAAGATTTTAGGAATTAATAGGGTACATCTAATTCACAAAAAGGAAGGAAACATAATTAAAGAATGAAACACCCTATGATAGAAAAACTTCAGAAAGGATCCACAAGAAAAAATGAATTAGTAGTCAAGAATCATAAATGAATGAATCTATTCCAAGGAATAAAATCAAAATATCAGGCTTACCCTATACCTTTATGTATCAAAATAAGTTATTTGGTTATTTTCATTCATGCACAAAATTTGGCCACAAAGCACATGATTCAAAGACTTATTATGTGACATCGTATAGGGGATATGATTAAGTACCAAAGCTTAGACATATGGAACAAATTAGAAACAAATAATATGGGTAATGTTAGACTCCGTCTCAACATGAGATTGATTCTTCTTCAAAATAGGGTTTTGAAGAAGAAATCATTAAATGTTGCTTTTCAGATTATGTAAATTTATCTTCAGCTCTTCTTAAGACAGCAGCAAACTTGAAACTCCTATCTGCACAAGCACAATTCAGAATATCATTAGCAAAGCAGTGGCAATCATAAGTGGACAAATGGCAGCTACAGTTTCAGAGGAATTGTCTAGACTTGAAGCTGAAAATTCGGCGAAGGAAGCAGTACATGAAGTAAATAATACGCATTATGGATTGCAAGCAGGGGTTTTCACTACAGATGTGAACAAAGCATTTTATGCTCTTGATCTCTTTCAGGTAGGAGGCGTGTGTTTGAATGATTCTCCCGGGCACAAGGATTTTGTTCCAAGCTTGATCGTTGGTGCGTCTCAAGTAGATGCCGCAGTCTTAGTTGTGGATGCTTCTACAGGTGCATTTGAGGCAGGAATGGATGGGCAAGGACAAGGGGACAGACAGAGGAGCATGGTCTGTTTCGATATATATTTTTCATTGCAGAGCACGCCCTCTGGCGGTAATCCTGGAAGTACATAAAGACATATTAGAATTCACTGACATCATGCCAGAATTTGAGATTGTTACTGTAGCATACAGAATGGGAGGAGACCCTGAGAGATTTGTTTAGTGAAAATGGGAATGTCTTGGGTGCAAAAGTCGTTTATAAGCGTAAAGATGGAGTGCTTCGTCCACCAAAGCTTGCGTGAGCGCCATAAACTTCTTTGCGAGGTCGTGAAGCCTTTAAAGGGTCGGTTAGAGCTATTGTTACCTGAAGGGAGTTTGAATTCATGTCGCTCTTTTGGTGAACCTTGTTGGTCCTTTATTGCTGCTAGTGTTGAAGAAGTTGCTAAATTTTTACAAGGAACTGTTGATAACAGAGATGAAGGCATAATTTTGAAGGATTTAGATCCAAAATGGGAACCTAGTGACCGCAGTGGAAAATGGCTCAAGTTGAAACCAGATTATATAAACACCGGATCTGATCTTGATGTCTCATCATAGGTGGTTATTTTGGATCTGGACGCCGTGGAGAAGAGGATTGATTTCATTGGCCGTGACAGTAAATTCAACGTAGAAGATGAGTAAATTCCTCGCATTATCGAACCAGATGGCACGTCTCCAAGACCCTGTGCTCCCTCTCTTCATAGATTCAGAGATTTCGAGTGCCAACACGCTAGCTATCGACTCACAATTCATTGCTATTGGAAGTTGTTGAAGATTGGGATTCTCGATTGCTATAAAGAACAAACCCATGTTGTATGACAACAATTTGCACCAGGAATTATTTTGGAAGGATTGCTTAGTTTGTTACTGATGGATCTAAGGTTGGGGCATCTATTGTTTGTTGTCACTAGGTATATTGCACTGCTACTATTCCTGTGGGTCCCCAAAATGACTGAGAAAGAAGTGGAAGCTTCCTGGAATGACAGGTCTGACTTTTGTGTTCATTGATTACTGGAAATGTTGTGCTCTCCATCAGGAATATCACCAAGTAAAACACGCAGTTGGTGTTAGTTCTGTGTAACATATAAATTAATGCTTTACGGGGCTCCTTTTTCCCATGATACGTTCCACTACTTGTAACGGGGGGGGTATGTATGACACTATAAAGATTTTGACATACTTCTTACTATGAGATGGGTGCTCTGCTCCAACCCTGGTCGAAATAACAAGCCCGTGCGTCTATGGGGATGAGGTGTCTTTTGGCAAGGTTGTGAAGTGTCCATATTGTATGATAGCCTTTGCTGTTGTCCAACCGCAACATGAAATTCAGGTTGTCGCCTGTTCAAAGTGCCGTTACCAATATGAGCTTATGTCTGGTGAAATTGTCAACATAGAGTCAGAATCAATCAGATTCGAGCACCAAATGGGCTCGCTTTCACACACAGATTTGCAACACAGTCCGTTGATCTTCCAGCACAAGAAGGAGAAAGAGTAACAATTGCTTTAGCAGCACCATCAAATGTTGGAAGAGCCATTGGTCTTTTCAGATTGAGTACAAGGACTCCTGGACGCAGACCTAGAGAGCCAATGTGCACATTCCAGATGCGGGATATAACTTCTCTGTAAAAATTAGTGACTTTGAAGGGCACAGTTTCAAAGCGTTGGGGAAGGAACTTGAAGTTCATATGACTGTCGGGTTGATCCATCTTATATTGGGGCACTGTAAACCATGGAGGGACTCGGTTACTGGGACCTTGTATTGTTCATTTATTCCATATACGCCAGAGCATTTGTCTCATATATTGCCAGTTTTAAAGGATAGCAGGCAGAACTTTAAAGTTGGAGATCGGGATGGGATTCTTCATATTTCAATTATAGCAGCGCTTAGGGGAGCAGAAGAGGTGTCTGTTTCAGCTGATGTAATCTTCAAAGGTGGCTTTTCAGTACCTGATGTGCATGAGTTAAGTTTAACAACAAATGACAAATGTAAAGTAGGGAACCTCGCCAAGGCACTAAGTCCGATCCTCATTCAAGCCACAAAGATATCAACCGTAAACAGAAAAATAGGAACTAATTTCCTATTTCAAGACCGCAGAAACCAAAAAGAGATGCGCTCCAGGATTAGTCAATCAGAGGATTTTAAACCGCATTGAGTTGTTTATACATAAGTCGTTGTTTTATAGAACCTTCTGCATATGAATTAAATATATCAGTAACGTGGCAATCGTTGCAAAGTGGCATTCAAAGGTGCGATTACTTATTTCTATCATCAGCCAGTTTTCATGGGCCATTCGAAATCTTCACGCTGGAATAATGGAAGACTGTTCTATCTTTAGGAGCAGATGGAGGATTCTCCTCTATTTTTATTGCTTTAGTTAAAACAGCGCCCAGATTGTGGGTCAATCTGTTGTTTTGTTTTAGAGTAGTTTATAAAAATAATGATTTTGTAATAAAAAAGAGGGAGAGCGGAGGTAGTTAGTTAAAAACAGCGCCCCTGTTTTGGGCAGCTTTTTTATTTAATGTATTAAAAATTCATTTGTAGGGGAGTTTTTTTTTTTTGAGAGTGAGTGAAGAGAGTAGAGTTTTTTCTGAGCGCTGGGAGCTGCTGGAGAAGCAGAGAGCTTTGTAATGTACAGTTTTCTGCAGAGAATTTAATGGAATTTCACAGCTCTGTTTGCTGAGATTCATGTGGTATGTTGATTTAGCATAAGTTTTTCCCTTTGTCTCATATGTAATCAGTTATATTCCATTTCATTTCATGACCCTTTCAAGCTGAACAAATGAAGTGATTAGGTAGGAATTCATAATATTATATGCTCCTCCTATAAGTTTGTTCGCATTCGATGTTTTCTACTGTTTAAGGAGGATTCAGAGTTATTGTCTGCCCTCCTTAACTCCTCACCAGTCTTGCCATCCCGTTTGAAACCAGATTTGGTGTTAAATTGCATGCCTACCTTGCCTCAGTTGATACCTGTGTAGTCATTATATTTCTCTGTTTGAAGCTGTGATTTTCCCCATGCAGCCCAGAAAAGCCCCGTCATTCCATCAAAAAACCAAAAATCATTAAATCAAACCCCCTATCAATTTACTAGCCTAAAATCCTTATTCTTCATTGGTCAGCTTAATCATATTGAAAGATCTATCGAATCTGACCCGAGAGAGCCTTCTCATACCTCGTAGGGCTAGCTACGAGGTGAAATGGTTTGATGTAGCCTTGAAGGTTTACCTTTTCAGCCTGAGGTGAAATCTCAAGCGCTAACAGGTAATACCCACCAATGTTCAAGCCCAACATTGTACGCTACATATTTCACAATGAAGTTCACACAACACATGACTATAAACCCAACATCAAATGAAAAAAGAAAGATGGACTTCATATTAACCGAAGAATGAACTATATGGGATGGAAAATGATAGAGGAAGAGCCAATGTTAGATTTCAACCCTCATCCCTAATCCCTTGGTGAAGGCTTCTTCAATATTATGACTACTTGATTTTTAACTTGGAGAAGAAAAATTATGGAGAGAGAATGCTAAGGAAGAAGTTATTGTTAGGAAGGAAACAAAATTCTAACAGGAAACAATGATAGCGGGAGATTCCCAACAAGTATCTAGCTACAAAGGATTGACATACAGATATTATTCTTGAGAACTCAAGAATACGTGATAAGAAAGATGGAAAAGAAGTACATGGTTCATGATAACTAGTAAGGGGAGCATGAATACAATATTGAAATAGTACAAGGACATATGTTAAAATAATTGAAGCCATAAATATTGGCAAGGAAGGATTTTTTTCAAGGGAATATTCACAAAAAAAGAAGCATGGTCCTATAGGGATATTATATAAGGTCTAGGGAATAGTTATGGATCATAGGAAGTAACTTATAGATAAATAATCAGAGTACAGTCTCAGGGGAGACTCTATTAGATCCACAAGTCGATAGTAATTCTCAAGAATAGTTGGAGAGCATAGGCTAGAAATTACAAATGATGAATGAGAGTCTCATCCCAAGTGAGACTCTATTATGTCCATAGGAAAATTTAGGAGCATTTGGTGAATGTTAAAAGGAAACATGGTTAGAAGAGGAGGCCCTGTCAGGTCCACAGGAAAGTTCAAGGGAAATTAGAAGAGAATGCATCCATTGATAGAAATGATAGGAACTTGCATATAAACAATGGATACTCACAATGGAAGACACCACTTATAATAGGATCATGTCTATAACCACCCCCTCCCACATTTCCCCATTTTCACTTACTTAACACGGTAAACATGATATAAAGACTTATTATGACCTGATCTGACCTCCAAGTTGAAGTTATGGATGTGGGGATGTAAAAATGACAACTCACAACATCCCTCAGTTGTATGGGACACGTAGGGGACAAAGGACAACCCTAGGTGACCAAACACCTAATTGGGTCTCTTTTAAACTACTCTAATCGCACAACCTCATACATGACAAGGGCAAGGTGTAGTTATAGGCCTCAAACAACATGAACAAAATTGTCTCCATGTGGGTATAGCCCCAAATATCTACTTCATAGTGTCCAATATCGATATTTGAACCAATTTTCTAATCCATTATCCATACGACTTCCTAAAATTGCATATAATTTCTTAGAATGATAAATAACATAATGACAAATATTTTCATACAAAACTTGAACAAGAAATGATCGAGGACATTCCTAGTCCATCACATACATTTCGTCAAACTCATCACAAAGATATAAGCTATAGGTCATCAATTCATTTCTAATCATAATTGTCTGAGGTTCATCTGAAAATCACCAAGAACTCCCTATAACCTCTCCACATAGCTCCAACAACACTTATTAGTCCATACATTCATCAACTAATGAATAACTAAATAATTCATGGCAAGAACCATAAATAATACACATTTTATAACCAACATATAACTAGAAAATAACCACCATATAAAACATGGAAACTTAGCCATAATAGCACCAACATAATCACTATAAATTCTTAAATATCACAATGAAATGTCTTGGATTAACATATTAAAAGACCAACCAAGTTATGGGCTTCCAATTACGACCTGACCAGAGATTGGGCTTAACAAAATATGGCTTTCAGCCAATCACCACCACACCATATTCCAAACATGAATGTTGGATATCATGGAATGAATGAAGAGAAAATGAAACTAGGGCTTCGGGAGGCCAAACCACCTCAACCATGTACCATACTAGTTCCATGGCCACAGTAGGACATCATTAATACCAACGAGATCAGTAATTACCCAAGTTGTCCAAGGCTCTAGGAGCTAGTAACTCAATCCATAACCTTTCAGGGATGCATAGTGCTTGACCTACCCAACTCCAGAGACTAGTAACTCAACCCACATAGGGCTGCAAAGTGTTTTTCCCAACCTAAGCTCTAGGACTAGTAACTCAACACAATTTGTTCTAGGGGTTGTATAATGTTTATTCCAACCCATAACCATAAGGAACCTAAGCACCAACAAGGAAAACCACAAGTGAAAAACCCACAACACCATGGTTATCAAGGAAATTGAAAGGCAAGGATAAAACTACTATCAATATAGGAAAATCTCCATGCTAATGAAAACAAATCACTAGAAAATCACATGCATATACCATGCATCTAGAAATCAAAAAGGAAATCATACATGCAACCTATTACTTGCTAAGTAATCCAGCTATAGTTGTTGATCCAATTGTTCCCTTGTGCTTTCTTGCTTTCCTTTTCTTTCATTCTCTAATCAACGAGAATTCCAAAGTGTGCCAAGAATGCTCGAAGATTGCTCTAAGTGTGTAGCAGTATGAGAGAATGAGAGAGTGAAAGAGATATCAACCCAAAATCTGTAAAGGCTAGCAATTGATCCTCAAAAGTTTTTTTTATCATTGAGGCCTTTATTTTCTTCATTTTCCTTCATTTTTCCTTTAATTTCTCTCTCATGTAAAGTTGTGCCTCTTCACCTCCCTTTCTTCTACTTTCCTTTATTTCATAAATAAAATAGTCAAAGGGATTAGGTCCACCAGTACATCTCAGGTAATCAAGTGACTGCTCCTCTCCTATTATAATTTTCTGATCTAATATAAAAATAAAATTAAAAGCAAAAATAGTTATTATTATGATTCTTAATAATAATTATTATTATTATTAAGTATTTATAATAATAATTATTTAAAGATTAGTTATAAAAATAAAAAGAAAAATTATTATTACTGTATTAAGTTATAATAATAATATAACTAATTTTATTAGATTTAATCAATTAACTAATTAATAGATATTATAATTAAATAATAATAGTTATTATTTAAAGATTAGTTATATTAATAAGAAGAATAATTCATTTATAGTAATAATAATAATAATTATTGGTAGCATTAAATAATTCTAATAACAATTAATTATTATAATATAATTTAGCTTATTAATCAATCTTTTTGGAATTAACATATATTAACAATTAGTCATTATAATATCAATTAATTAATTAATCAATTAATTTATAATAAATAATTTCAATTTATCCTATATTAAAATAGAATAATTAAGCATCAATAATTATTAATCATTTACAATAGTAATTAGTATCTAGTTATTATATCTAGTAACTAATTAATTAATTAAATCTAATAAAATTAGTTATATTATGAATTCAATTATTATTAAATATGAATTCAATTATTATTATAATAATTATTAATCAATTAATTTATTTATTTATTAGAATTAAGATATAATAATAACTTATAATTTTTAATAATTTCCATTTAACTAATTAAGCTAATTACTCATTACAAAATTGTTACATTATAATAACATTATGTGAAATTTATTAATATTAATACAAATGAAAATTATTTATTAAAATATATTTTAATAATAAAATAAAAATAATAAATACAATTTATAATAAGACAAATAAAAATTTTAAAGCTGACCTTATCTCCTTGAAATCAGATTATCTTACTACTATTTATCCTATCACTAACCTCTTCTTCTATCATCATTCAGTAATTGTCCTGATGATGGATCCCTGTTGAGATTTGAAACGTTGACAAGAATGGTTATTACTATGGCTACTCCGAGATTCAACTTAAAAAAAAAATGTCAAATATTGCCACTTTTCCTTTGGCAATTTCCATAGTATTAATTAATGGGCATTGATACCCATCACTTTGTTTTTCCCAACATTTACCCTAGAATACATGTCCCATGACCTCGGTTATATCTTATTTACATGGAAAATAAAGCAGGGGTTGTTACAAAGCCCTCCCCCTTCGTGGAACATTGTCCTCAATGTCCAATGACACCTATGACCAGAAACATACTATGCATGGATCTTTATAACATAGATCGATGCAATATTTACAATGAACAACTACTTCAAACCTTTTCCAATATAACAAACATGACTATCATATCCCTTATTGGATATTTATGACACAAATCATTGCGGAATCTACAAAAACATCCATATACACATATACATATACAAAAAAGTCATTTTCTCGAACCAACAAATAATGAAGGATACATATCCCGCATCTAATCAACCATCTCCCATGTAGTGTTTTCTGGCCCAAAGTGCTTCCACTACACTTTAACCTGCTCAACTGCTCTATTTCGAAGCATGAACTATTTTCTCTCTACTATTTATTGTGACTCTTTATGGAATTCTCCCTTTAGTTCAACCTCCAATGTGGACTAGTCAATCACATGATCAACATCTTCGACATACTTGTTAGGCAATGAAATATGGAAAACATCAGGGACTTTCATTGTCTGAGGTAGTACAAGTCAGTAGGCCACTTTTTCTGTTATCACTCAACAATTTACCTAGTTGTGGGGAGAAAAATTTAGGATACCTTCAAACAAATTTAGGATTGGATGCTGACCCTTCAATCTAGAGAGGGATCTCTCTATGACTCTATCACTCAAGGTCAGTATAGTAGCATTTCAATGATACACTCGGTGGTTAGATTTTTAACTAGGATGGGGGTTGAAAAAGGCTTGTTTGGGAAAGAGAGATAATCCATTGGGAAATGGATTCAAAGTACATGACAAACACAAAGGGATACAATAGCTCATTTGCATTATCAATGACTAGTGAAGAAAAGGTAGACAACTCTTTCTTAGAAACTTAAATTATTAAAGGGTTGCAACTTGAAAGAAGACAATACATTGCAATTGGGCATGAAGGATGAATCTAAGAGAAACTTTAGAGGGCATAAATGACAAGTATTTGAATAATGTGAAATAAAGCATCTAATGATGAATTTTAATTCATTATTCTCTACTCAAATACTGAAGACAAAAAATTCAATGAATCACTCAGTAAGAAACAAAAACACATATAGAATACATTTAATGGAAATAATTGTCACATGCATCTTTGCAATGAAAGGTCAAGTCCTCTGATCTTGTATGTATTTATTAAATTATGAAACACAAAAGGTCCCTAGGACTCCTCAGGTTCAAACCCTTATTAATTAAAAAATTCTTACATAAATAATAAAAATCATAACTATGTCATCCTTGTTTGTTGGGAATAAAATGAAATATAAAATTAACTAAACATAAACTTGAAATAAACTAAGCCACAATTTCTCTCGAACTGTTGAATGTTTTTTAGTGTCCATTGCATTTGCATTTGTACCTTAATTGTCATAATGAGATCAGAAATTGTAGATTTTGTGCCACGAAAATTGAGTTTTGATTGTCACATATCTTTAACTATTTTCTTATAATACTACACATATATATTCATCTGATTTACAAAGCCAATATTGTCTCAAAAGATCAAAATGAGGAGGTGGCCCATCAATTGTTCTTTATGACATTTTTCTCACGAATTCCTAAAAACTAAGGTCTAAATATGCTTCCGTATCTCCAAAAAAGTGATATCTGTGTAAAATTTAAGAGAGGATTTTTTAAATTAGCCCATTCCCAAGAAAAAAAAAAATCGTTTTCAGAAATTTCTTTCCAAATTTTCTGAAACTGTTCCCAAATTAACTATCCATTCTAGGGAAAGAGAGTCTTAAAAAACATAGTTTTGTCATCATGTTCAAAGTTGTAATCTCACCATGAATCTCGAGTTTCATTCATCAACACTGAAGCTTGGTGCATGAATCCATATTGCATGATATTTATCATGATCAAAGCCTCTTATCGTTACCTCAATCATGTCATAAACTTTGATAATGATTATCAAATTTAGCAATGGTAAACTCAACAATTCTTTATTTTAGGAAATTTTAATAACATGTCACACCAACTAATTTATGAGCACCATATGTCAAATATTGATAGGTTATACATCAAAATTATTTTCCAACACTCACTTGTTTAAAATTTAAAACATGTGCTAACATTTGATTTGTCAGTGCTTTTCCTTTTAAATTTTTAAATAAGCACTAAAAAATTTTCTATGAGCTTGCCCCAAATTTGTTTCCCATGAACACTATATTACATTAAGTTTCCCTTGAAACTTTAAATATGATAAAAGGTCAGATCCTCTCAAGGATCTTGAAAGGTCTGCAATATCGAGGTGCTAGCTTAGAAAATGATGCAATCCTCCAAGATCTCTTCTTGGGTGTGATTCGCAAGTACACATGCTCTCCAACCTGAAACTCCTCAAATACCCTATGTTGATATGCATAACTCTTTTTCCTGTCTTGTGCTACTTTAGTATTCATTTTAATACCCTTCATTTCTTATTCCATCTATGCCAACATGTCTGGTTCAATCAAAACCTTGTTCTCTAGATTTCTCCAACTGATAGGAGTATTATAGCTACACCCATAAAGTACCTCAAATAGACTCATCTTCAAAGAATATTGATGCCCATTATTATAATAAGACCCTACTAGTGCAAGATACGCTTCCCACTTCCTTTGTTGATGCATAACATACATCCTCAACATCTCCTCAAGAATCTTCTTAACCCTCTCTGTCTGTCCATCTCTTTGCAGATGATAAGTTGTAATGAAAGAAACCTTTGTCCTGAAACCTACAAACAAATCCTTCCAAAACATGAAAGTAAACTTGACATCTCTTTCATATAAAATACTCTTAGGGAAACCATCTAGTATCACTATCCTCCTGATGAAAATATGAGCTACCTCACTAGCTAAATTCGTAGACATAACTATAATGAAGTGATGTACCTTAACCTTTCAAGCACAACCATGATGGAATCATATTGTCTCGATGTCATCAACAAATCTATAATGAAGCCCATGGAAATAACCTCCCATTTCAAATTTGGAATCAGAATCATATGTAATAAACCACCTGGATGGTTACAATTTTCTTTTACCTACTGACAATCAAAACATCTAGCAACATAATCAACCACATATTTCTTCAAGCTTGGCCAATGATAAAACATCTTAACTATTGTCACTGTCTTATGATATCTTGGGTGACCTGAATAAGGATTCACATGAAACTCCCTCAAGATAAGCTTCTTGAATTCACTATCATCTAGTATGTAAATATTGTTCTTTAATCTGACCAAGCCATTTGTTGTGAGATGGTAATCCTTATCCCTATCACCTGTACCATGTTATTGTAACCTATGATCATGTTGTCCTACATGTGAGATATGCTCTTGTAAGTGTATCCCATAGGAATGCACTCTTGTAATGTGATTCACTTGGAATCTTCTACTAAGAGTATTTGTAACCCTGTTCTCCTTTTCCTTAATGTACCTAATCTCGAAGTCAAACTCACTGACAGTATACAACAATATAGCTTTGCTCACATTCATATTAGTTTGGTCAAAGAAGTACCTCATCCCACTGTGATCACTCATCAAAATAAATCTCTTGCCAAGAAGTTAATGTTGCTACATATTCAAGGGATGAATGATAACTTCCAACTCGAGATCATGAGTCATGTAGTTCTTCTCGTGCTCGTTCAACTTCCTTAAACCATAGTGTATTACCTCTCCTTCTTGTATCAGGAATCCACCAAGGCCTCTCTCGTTAGCATCTATAAATACCACAAAATCTTTTTCTAGATTTTCAATCTTCAATACTAGAGAATTTGTACCAAAATGCTTCAACTGCTTAAAACTAGATGCACACTCCTCAATCCATTCAATCTGATTCCATTTTTTCTACAAGGATGTAATAGGATACATAGTATGTGAGAAGTTCCTAATGAATTACCTGTAATAAGTTACTAGTCCCATGAATTATCTGACCTTATCCACATTCCTAGGATCTTTCCACTCCATGATAGCTATGATATTTTCTGAGTCGACTATTATTCCTTCCTCAGAAATAAAATGTCCTAATTAATGAAAATATGTCTGAAAGAAACTACATCTATTAAGATTTTCATACAACTGATTTTCTCTCAAAAATATTAACACCATTTCTAGGTGTTTTGCGTGCTCTTCCTCATTCTTAGAATATATCAATATATCATAAATAAATACTATCACAAACTTATCAAGAAAAGGAAACAACCCATTATTCATCAAACACATGAAAGTAGCTAGAGAATTAATAATACCAAAAGGAACCACTACAAACTCATAATGCTAATACCCATTATGAAATTTGGTTTTGTAAATTTCATATTCTTTAATGTGTACCCAATGATACCTTGAACTCAAGTCAATCTTTGAGAACACTAGTGTTTCCTTCAACTGATCGAAAAGTCATCAATCTGTGACAAAGGGTACCTCCTCTTGATTGTCACATTTTTCAACTTCTTGTAATCAATAAACAACTTGAGAGTACCATCCTTCCTCTTCACGAACAACATTAGTGAACCCTAATGTGAAACATTTGGCCTAATGTATCCCTTATCGAGAATTTCCTTAAGCTACAAATTTAATTCCACTAATTCTAGAGTTCTCATCTTGTAAAGTGCATTTTAGGTTGGTAGTGCTCCCGGAGTCAACTCAAAAGAAATATCCACTTACTTATGAGGGGATAACTCTGATGTACATGTTGGGAATACATCATAAAAATACTACAAAACCAAATACCTCTTCAAGACTTTAGTGTCCTCAACATCCTTCCCTTTATCATTGGGAATATGAATTGTAAAGAAAACACACACCTTCTAGCTACTGTGCTTTTTCTTGCATAACTATAACCATTATCATTGATGTACACTACTTCCCTCCCTAGAAGATTCTCTTCTCCCCATCATCATCCAAGCACTCAATAACCTTTTCATAGAAATCCAATTTAGTCATATGAATTTACATGGAATCCATACCCAAAAACATATTGTATGATCCCAACAAAAGAACATTTATATGAGTTGATGTAGACATACTATTCAACTCTAATGCACAGGATCTCAGCCAATGGTGAACTCTTTTCTTGGTACCTATTTTCATCAACACCAACAAAGAATCTTCATGCACTTCTTTATTCAAGCAACACTTATCCACCAAGTCAGGATTGTTATAACTATAGTTAGATCAAGGATCAATCAAAATAGAATCAAACATGATCATGAATCTCAACTTCCATGTTGATAATACATGCTTGATAATTAGCCTACCTATTATCTAATGCTGCATAAATATGAGGAATAATATTTCCAACATCTCCAACTTTCTGCACCTACTGAGCACTGTAAATTAGAGGTCTTCCGCCGTAATTTCTAGGAAAATATCTCCTATGACGATCCTCTTATGCAGTTCCAACACTGTAAAGGCTTCCTTCCCTCACCCTTCTTCTAATCCTCAGTCTGAAATCCCTATCCTCTATCAACTACATTGAATTTATGTACATCACTACATTCTCCATGTTACCTACATCGTGAGGTCTTCCTTGATTTTTATCCCATTTTCCCTTAGTATTATCATTACATTTCCAACCCCGATTAGGCTCTAACTTAGACTTAGAATACTCATAAAATGTTTTCAAATTTCCAATTACTTCTTCCAATATCTAAGGCTCATCATACTATATCTTATATTTAAATGCTAACTGCAATCCACTGATGAATATTTGAACCTTTTTCTTCTCATCCTCAAGATATGGTGCATACCTCAATAGCTCCAGAATCTTAGTCATATACTCTTTGTTTCTAATAGATCCCATATTCAATTCATAGAAATCCTTATACTTAGTACCATTGTAACTCTCTAATAAGTACTTCTTTGTAAAGAGCCTTTTGAACTCATGCCAAATCAACTCCTCTATCTTGATGCCTCTAACTCGCTTCACATCTTCCCACTAAATATATGATTTCCCCTTTAGACTAAAAATAAATATCATGGTATTCATATTCTTTGCATAATCATGCATCTTAAAGAAATTCTTCATCCCAAGTAACCATTCTTCTACATCTTCTAACTTCTTTAACTATCCATCAAAGCTAGGAGGTTTGGATTTATTGAACTTATCTAGAAAGTACTGCTTCTTATTCCTTCTGTAAGGATGATAGCAATGATGACCATGCTATCTCTCTAATCCGTAACTATAATAGAACCCATAACCACTTCCTTTTCTATCAATTATATCCACCCATCTACCACCTCTGACTGTGTCATCCCTTGCTGACATGTGTCCTTCATGAGACCCGCTACCATACTCCCCATTAGTCATTTCCTCCTATCCATAACTGATCTATCGTTTTTGCTATTCATGGAATTATGATAAACTCTGAAGAATCACTCCTTTGACCTCTACTTTCTTTTCCTATGCTCTAGGAAGTATTTCCTATAGCTAAATTATCTTGCGATTATATGCTTTGCAACTCTTGATTTCTACCTTTAAACTTCTCAAGGTGTTTGTTATGTGACGAGAATATTCAGCTCTTTGTTGCTCATTTCATCTATAAGGAAAGTGATCATTTGATTTGTAATCCACCATCTTACTTGTCATCTATTATATTCTACTTCCTACAAACATATCATGCTAGATAAGTAAATATAAACATAACCTAACATACCTTAGTGAAGTTCAAGGGAGGATATCCCATCTCCATAATCAATCTATATTAGCACAACATATCTATATATAATTAAAACAACATATCAATCATCTCAACACTAACATCATCAACCTCAGCATCAACATCATGATGATACAAGACCACACCAATGACCATCACAATGCAAGAATAATAAAGACATTGACAACTAGCATGCATGCATAATACTCAGATCTTGGAAATCAAGTCTAACTGTTTGAACCTTGAAGATCTGATACCACCCTATAATAACCCACTCTGATATTTAAACAGTTTAACTAGCCTACAAGGTAAAATTGACACAAATATTTACTATTATATGACCCAACCTCCAAGCGCTAGTTAGCGAAGTGGGGTCAATAAACTTACAAATTTCAACATCCCCTAAGGCTACACAACACTCATGAGCTAAAGTATCACCCCACCTGACCAAACGTTAAGTTGGGGCTCTTTTTCGCTTCCCTATGCCCACAATCGCATGCATGAGAAGGCCAAGGTGTAGTTATATGCCTCCAACCACATCCACAACACTGCCTCCATGCGATTATATCCCAAAATCTCTAGTTTAGAGGGTGTGGTCCCTAGATCTAAGCTGCTTTCCTTGTCTAGCCTCCATACCACTACCAAAAAAAATTTGTAACTTATCAAAATGATAAATCCAATAATGGTAAAGTTTTGCATACAAAACTTGAAAAATAACATACCTAGGACATGCCTAGTCCATAACAAACATTCCTTCAAACACATGACAAACATACAAGATATAGATCACAAATGTATATCTGATCATAATAGTCCAAGGTTCATATGAGAATCATAAAAAAATACCTTATTCCCTCTTTACATAGTTCCAACAACACTTATTAGTCCATACTTTCATCCACCAATCAATAACTAAAACATTCATGATAACAACCATATATAATACACACCTTATAACCAAAAAATAACTAGCATAAAAACGATGGGCCCTTAGCCCTAATATATCAAAAAAGTCACTACAAATTCTCATAGATCACAACAAGGAAATGTCTCATATTAACATATAAAATACCAACCAAGTCAGGGACTTCCATCTACCACCCGACCATAGATTTGATTGAACCAAATCTCCCTTTTATCCAATCACCCACATGCCATATTCTAAGCATGGATGTGGGATATCATGGAATAAACCGAGACAAAAATGAACCAGGGATTAAATATTCCAAACCACCTCAAGGCTCAACCACAATGATTCCACCTCCCCAGTCAGACATCCCTAGAACAAATCAGATTGATCTCTACCTAAGTTGTTCAGGGCTCCAAGAACTAGTAACTCAACACATAGCCCTCGAGGGCACTAAATCGTTTGTCAAAACTGACTCCAAGGACTAGTAACTCAACCCAAAAAGGGCTCTAGATAATTTTTCCTAAACTAGGCTCCAAGAATAGTAACTCAACACAAGATGTTCCATGGCTTCCAGAGCATTTTTCCTAACGTAGGCTCCTGGACTAGTAACTAAACACAATATGTTCCAGAGCTTGCTTGAAGTCAAGCCCCTACTCTTTCCTTTTCTAGCCTGATAATTACTACCATGACCTCCATGCCCAGAGGCACTAGCACTCGAAGAATATTTTACCATGGTGAAATAGGACAGACCTCCCTTCGTCGAAGTCCTCGACCCTTCCCCCACTCTTGACCTAATCAATAGTGTAGAGGACAAAGAGAGAACTTGTTTATGTGGACCTAGACTAATAACATAACATGAAAGAAACACGAAATTGACATTAAGCTTAAACCTAAAAAGAAGACTGTAAAACAAGAAGAACACCCTCATGCACTTCACCACACCAATAAATGGTAGCCCACACCAACAGAAAAAAGAAAGCTTGTAACTCCCATGAGTGAAAGACCTCCATAGAAAATTAAAAAAGGTCCCGCCACTCTCATTCACTCAGCTTGGATCACTGAGTCCACCGAAATGAATTGGCACAACTTCCCTTGCCCTGCCCTTCTTCGAGGTTGGCCATATTAATTTAACCCCAGAGCCATATTCCCCACATGCAATATACAAATTACGTAAGACCCAAAACATATGAAATAATCCCATAGATATAAAGTAGTGACATAAAATACTAAAACTGACATAATGTGAATGAAAGTCCCATTATTTTTATTCATAAAATATTTATGAACCATCAGTAAGCCTTTTCCCTGACGTACATAGCGCATATAAAAAGTAGTGTTCCCAAACCCAGGGAATAGAATAAGGATGAAGACATACCAGGTCGAGAATTCCATCTAATTGTAGAGATCAGTCGTAGCTGAGGTTCCTCGCCATGTTCCAGACCCCTCGAACCAATGCAAAATTTTTTGAGACCAATTAATACCATACCACCAAATATCATTGAGAACACTTTGAAGCCAAGCGAAGTGTTAGATAGATGGGTTTGTGAAGCCCCAACTCCCACCACCTCCATTATTAAATCTTTGCCAAACCTTACTACATAATTTTGTTGATGACTACAACTATCCCCTCCCTTAAGGTGGCAATATGTGTGACGGCGTGGGTGAGGCCATCCACTGGCCCCTTCATAAATTTGATTAAGCATATTGACTATCCCTAAATGGATCTTGCGTTGACTCACACCCCAATCGGGGGTTATGATTAAGAGTTGAGTCCTAGTCCATAATCATATTTAGTTGCTCCAACCCCTCTTACATCGACCCACTTTCACAGTGGTGATAAATTTTCTTACTCGAAAGTAGGAAACCCCATTTCGCTAAGAATTATGCAAATTTTGTTTCCAATACACCAGATGTGCAAGGGGACGATGTAGTCTAAGCCATGAATAATTTCATTAATTTCCTAGATTAGATGTGTTGTCCACCATATTTTTCTAATCTTCTCCCACTAGGTACCTTGATTGAATTTTTTAATTATGTCAATGACAAGATAAGAGTCGTGTTCAAAAAGAAATCTTTTGCACCCTTCACATCTTGCTATGAGTATGTTATGTTTGACTGCATTGAACTTGGCTTGATTTTTTCTTCCCTTGCCACAGTCTGAAGCATATACTCTAATATCCTAAAACTTGGGGTCTCTAAATAATCCTCGAAAAGCCACATCTCCTACGTTGTCTTTGGAAGCCATGTCAAAGTTTAGCTTGACAAAACCATCATGAGGGCCATGGAAATTGGAGGGAGAAGGTCGAGGGGGGACCCTCAACTTCCTGGAGGAGGGGGCAAGAATTTGCGGGAAAACGTTAAAGGATGAAAGAATCCTTGCTTCCTTAAGGGTGGTCTTCTAATTGTCAGGATGCCATTTCTCAGCTAAGAGAGTTTCTCGTATGTTATGAAGGACCTCAACCCATACCTCCAAGTGAGAGAGGTTTTAATCCATGAAAATCCTACTATTCCCTTATTTCCATATTGCCAAAAGGAGGAAGCCAAGAGAGAGGTGTCACACCCTGTTTAGGATAGGGCAGGAGAAGACTCCTTGCCTCCAAGTCTCCATAGTGGACTGTATGATATTTATATCTCTATCTAAGTGTCCAAAAAGATAATCGATGTTGTTCCACAACTGAAACACAAAGGGGCATAGGTTTAGAAGGTGTTTCATAGTTTCACTTTGTGTAGCACACATCTAACAAAAGGCTCGGCCTTGAATTCCTCTTTTTTTTATTTGATCCCAAGTTAGGATGCCGTCACTATGAACTAACCATAGAAAGTATGATACCTTTGGCCAAAACTGTCCTGTCCATATCTTCCTCCAGAGGGGGTTGTGTTGATTTTGAAGATACTTTGTTGTGATCTAATAAGCTTCCTTTCTGGTAAACATGTCCTTGGTTTTATAAACCCATCGAAAGATATTAGGTCCTTCTGAAATAGATATTTTTTTGGATTGAATCTCTTTATCTAAAATATCACATTGATTTGAGTCAGGAGGGTTATTCCAATCTTGTTTCTTTTTCCATTTCCTCCAGTGTGCCTAAGAGAAGGGACTCCATAACTCATTAACCAGTAGGTTTTTTTGTTGATGGTGAAGAGAAATATATCAGCAAGATCCTAGAAACTAAAAATATTTTCCTCTTGTTTCCAAGAATCCTGCCATATGAGAGCACTATTCCCATCCCTTATTTCATAGAAGGTGTGATTACGAATGAGATCTCTATTAGTATAGGATAAGTTCCATATTGAGGATCCTCTTACAATTTCCCACACCCTCAGTCTTTCTTCCATTATGGAAGGCATATTATATTTTTATCTCCAAATATTCTTCCATAGATCAGATACTCGCTTAATCCAACACAACCATAGTTGTGTGTCCATAACTTGATTGAGGTTGTAAGTGCCTTAGAGGCCAAGACCCCCTACAAGTTCGTGCTTACTGAGAGTATTAGACAATAAGACAGACCATTTATTATATTTCTAGGATCCCTTCAATAATAGCTTTTTAAAAATTCTTTTCATATTACTACATATAGTTTTTAGAGTTACTAGGTATGATAAGTAATAAATTGGAATAGATTGGAGTACAACCTTCAACAGGACCACCCGACTAGCTATATTCAGAGACCGAAAAGATCAACTTCAAAGGAAAGATTAAATTATTTCAAGAAAGCCTTTCCAACATGAGTTTCCCACAAAATTTAACACAACAGAATTCCCTAGTATTTGGATGGAAGTGACCAATGCAAAATCTCAATATCCATGCCAAGATAGATGGGGTAGGAACCAAGGTGTTGAAGAAGAAGATATTTGACTTATCATTATTTTTCTGAGTGAAAGAATCTAGCATGAAATATTGGAGAATATCTTTGAGATGTCGCACTTACCTGAGGGAGACTTGACAGAATAACATAATGTCATCAACACATTGTTGGTGGGATAGAGGAAGATTGCTACCCCACAGGTGGATTCCTTGTAGAAACCCGATTAGATTGCAGATTTCATGTATCTACCCAATCCTTATGTAACCAAAATGAAAAGGAAGGGAGAGATAGGATGTCCTTGTCTAAGGCCTTTGGCTGGTAAAAGGTCCGAGAAGGGGAGCCATTAATGATGATCGAAAACATCGGGGTGGATATTAGAGAGTAGATCCATTCAATCCATCTAGGGTCAAAACCAAAGGCTTTAGGAACTTTCAATAAGAAGGGCTAGCTGAGATGATAATAAGATTTTGAGTGATCCAACTTTATAAGAATACATTTATATTTCAGGAATTTGAAGGAATATATGGCCTCCTCGGAGCTAATGATGCCATCCAAGATTTGTTGGCCTTGGACAAAACCAGTTTGCTCAGGAGAAATCAACCAAGGAAGAAGAGGCTTGAGACAATTGACCATAATGGTTGAGATGATTTTGTAGATAAAATTTCAAAGGGCTATGGGTCTGAACCCTTGGGGCACTTATTAGTGGGCCATTTTCGTAATTAAAGTAATAAAAGTGGAATTAAGAGCGGGAGGTACCTTTTTTGATCTACGTGATTCATCCACCACCTTCAAGATGTCCTATCCTAAGATAGGGCAGGTAGCCTGAAAGAATTTTGTCATGAATCTATCTAGCCCTAGTTATTTCTTATTGGCCAAGCCTTTCACGACCTCCTCAACTTCCTCCAAAGTGATGGCCCTCATGAGTGCCATATTTTAGTCCCTACTAAGCAGCTGGGTGATAGGTTTTGTAATCTGCCCAATTGCTTCCGATATGTCCAGATAGGGTTTTGACATAAGATTACAGAAATGATCCCCCATAAGTGTTTCCATTTCTTCATGTATAACCAGTCGATTCCCCGACGAGTCAGTCAACTAAAAAATCTATTATGTTTCATGTGTCGGATTATTTATTTATGAAAAAAGTAGGTGGTTCTCTCACCTTCTCTGTGCCATTAAACCCTATATTTCTATTTCAATAGAATTTCCTCTTGCTTTCTTCCTTCTTCAATATGAGTTAGGAGCTTTCCCTCTTCAACTGCCAAGTGCCCAGAGTAACTTTTAGGGATAATTCATTTTTGAATGCTTTGCATACTAGCTTAGAGGTGTTATTGATCTTTCAAGATATGACCAAATTCTGATTTATTCCAATTATTTATCTACTTCTTAAGCTATTTCAAAGGAAATTGAATGGTTTTCATTCAATTCCTTCCCTACGCTAAACTTGATTCCCAACAATCCTTTCCTTTATCAAGAAAGGAAGGATCACACAGCTAGAAGGATTTGAATATGAATAGTCTATTTCCATGGTCCAATTTCAGATCCATTTCTAGTTGAATCGCCAAGTTGTCCGACCCAAGGCAAGGTATAATAAAGGCTTCAAAGAAAATATATTTAGTAATAAGACCTTTTGATACTAGGAACCAATCCAAGTGGTATGATACTTAGTACGGGCCACCTCTACCATTATTCCACGTGTACATCACATTGATGGTGGGGATATCCACTAGTTTCATATGCACAATCAAGTCCTCAAAGAGATCCATTTCTAGCTCATGCCTTCTAATCCATACCATTTTTTTCCCCAATGAGGTTATAAGATTAAAATATCCGCTAATAAACCATAGTTTTCCCTTACACATATTCCTAAGCATTCCTATGTTCAAGAGGAAACATTCTTTCTCCCCTGGAATGTGATGGTCATAGATCATTGATAATATTGCCCAATTTCTTGTACCTATGTTCCTAAATATCCCTGACAGGATGCGAGGCATGTTGAACGAGTTGTTGAAAAGGATCTCTTAAGGGTTCCATAAAATGGAAATCCCCTGGAAATTCCCCTTGCATCCAAGGCTACCACATCATACTTGGGTTTCATGTGGCCGATAATGTCCTTAAGTCTTGCCTCGGTAACCTTAGTTTCCTGAATCATTACAGTATGGTGTTTCTCTTTTTTGAGACGATCCTGCAAATATCTTTGTTTTCCTTGGCTCTTGAGGCCTCTCACATCCAAGATATTATAAACATTGGAAAACTTTGTTGATTTGGTGGAAGAGGGCGCAGAGAGGTACCACCTGTCCTGAGGTGATTAACACATACCCTATTATCTGAATTGATTCCTGAAGTTTTTTATGGCCATGTTTCTTACCTCCTTTAATTTGGCTACTTCATTATGGAGTGTTACACATCCGAGATCCAAGGATATCTAGTGGATTATGTGGTTTTTTTCCTTGTTTGGATGATATTGTTGGCAGGTATCTCTATAGATATTTTCTTTATCCTCTGATATGAATCTCTCATCTAGATTCCTCCACTCATTCAATAATAATTTTCACACTTTCTCCTCTGTGCTCAAATCTTCCTTTGATCTATCAATGTCCATGATGGTTTGACTCACTAGTTGTTCTTGTTCTTCCTTATACGAGGGTTCCATATGGGATTTTATTTTTGTCTTAGGAGAAGATTTCGGCATGACTCTCCCTCTTTCTCAATATTTTTGATGATCCATGGTTTTGGAAGTCTCCCCCAGGTCCTACAGAATGTTGAATTTGTTCTAGTTCTCCAGTTTTTGTGGTTGTGCTGATGGATTGGATTGAGATTGTTTCAGCCCCAACATCCTATATGAGACTTCTTGAAGTCCTTCATTAGGCTCCTATGATTGGGTCAATTCCTTGGGTGATTGTGCATCCTCTGATTCCATTTGGTTTAGTTGGAAGGCCTTATACAAATGTCCATACTCATGAAATATTCTATAGCAAAAAGGAATGTGTCTATAATTCAACGATTGCTGCCATAGTTCATCTTGATACTCCAGCTCCATAAAGTTATGAATGGGCTCAGTGATGTTCATATAGACATAGATGCGGGCATATGAAGTATATCAACCACACTGTGTAGATTTAGCTACGTTCACAAATCTTCCAATAAAGTTACCGATCCCTTCCAATATTTCTAGATCCTAAAACTAAATAGGTAGTGGAAAAAGGAAAACCCACACAGGGGTAGCCATGAACTGTTCTCAATCTAGGTTATAGCATTCTTCATGATATATCATGAAAGGGCCAACATTGTAATAGAAATATGGACCATTTTCAAATATCTTCTCCTTATCCTGCAGACTGGAAAATATTACTGTAAAGAAGCCTCTGGCTCCCAATTTCAGATCTATATGGCCTTTTGGTTTCCATTTTAGGTGGATGCATTTGATAAGGTATCTTTCAGAGGGCCAAATGCTAATAAACACGTCGATAAGTGCACGATACTTAATATACTTGTGATAATTCTCCAAATTGTTGGAGGGTATCATGAATCTTGTCTTCTTGTTTTCTCTCAGAAGGAATTTCCCTCGAATACTTGCTTGCCACTGGGCTCCTATAACACAACCAAATTTAGGGTTGGCTCCATGAATATTATTACAGGGGATGCTCCCTTTTCCACTAGATTCTCCTGTCGCCATGCTTCTATAGGAGGATATTTCTCCCCCTGATAGAGACACTCATTCCCCCTATCAGATTGACCAGGCAGAGGCTACCCTTGTTGTACTCCCTATACAAGTGTTGGCAGATGCTTTAGAAATTGCTACAACATGTAATTTTCACTATTCCTATAATGAAAATTACAGAGTTTCCTTGGGGGAAAAAGTGAAATGTTTCAAGATAAAGTATGTATATATTATATATGGTTAAAAAATATAGAAATGTAAATTATTATGGTTAAAAATTTTCAAGTTTTCCTTATATTTTACATTTTGACACATTTACAATTTATTTTTTTGGTCATTTTTTTCTAAAATAAAATAAAAAAATAGTTAACAGTTGTATATATAATTTGCGTAGTCTACATAATCCAAGTGCGCAATGAGATTTTCAAGTACAGGAAACGATTTATGTATTAAAAATGAAATTTAAATAATGAATATAGATATATATATATATATATATATATACACCATGGATCTGCGAGGGCTCAAATTTCTCGAAGTATGAAATATTTTTATGTTTTGCATTTAAAATAATTATGCATTTTAAGAAACTTTATGCTTTTGGATGCTTTCTAACTATGTGGTTAAGATGGACCTATACTTTTAGAGATAAAATTATTTTTGCGATATGAGATAAAGTTATTTTTATACACTTAATTCATTAGGATTATGATGAGGAATTAGACTTACAAGAGAATTAAAATACTGACAAATGCACATATATATATATATATATATAGAGAGAGAGAGAGAGAGAGAGAGAGAGAGAGAGAGAGAGAGAGAGATTCATGATTTAAAATAACAATTCAATAACATGTGTATCATCTTACTAAGATAAAACATATTATTTTTAGTCTAGCATTATGATTTACTTTTGGTGTAGTCGAACAATGGTATGATAATACTGGCTTGAGAGCTTGTTAGAGGTTGTTTCTCTATTTTTGTATTAGTTTCAGGGTATTGAATTGAACCATTTGGGTGACCTTACTTCAAAATCAAACCATATTGAATCTCCAATGTGTATTCATCTCCTTTGATTCCCATTTCATGCATATGACCTTTAGAGAGAGGAGATCTGCGTGCCAATTCTATCAATCAATGCTCCATTCATGATGATAGTTTCATGATTGTGAGCATGCAAAAAAAAAAATTGAAGTACATGGGTGAATGCACTCAGGATATTCGTTTCATCTTAGAGGTGGTTGAAGAGAGGCATTAGATCATATTTTGATAATCCATCCTCCATTATCTTTCTCATGACTAACTTCTTCTACCTTATGGGAATGTTTAACAAAATATTGATCGAATCATCATGTTTTGGGTGAGAATTACTCGTATCATTGAGGTTTTTTCAGTTGAGTTAACATAGGGAATTTTGGTGTCCAACCAAATTACAGCATCATGACAATTTCCTTTTAGAATTAGTGAGTCAGCTTTACATGATGACTAATTTTTTTCATTTACCACTGAATGGATTTTTAATATTATTATTGTGGTGAGTGTGATATTATGTAGGGTGCCAAAACATTATCAAGTTAAGCATATTACTTTTCTAGTTATGTCGATAGTTATGTTTATAAAGTAAGGTTTTTGTTTAGATATTCTTCTTCAAGATCCATCATATTGATATTTCTTCTTGTTAAATTTTCAAACTATCTAATGTGGTTCATCATTAGGAAAAAAACGTAGATGTTCAAGAAGCAGAACCTATTCACCAATATCCCTTCACTGTAGGACCAAAATTTATAAACTAAGGCTTCTTGAGGATTTTTTTTACGGATGCTTTTTCTGGATACATCGCATTGGCATTTCTTCTAGTCCTAATGATAACCCACATCAGTTGGTTCTAAAAATTTGATAGGAAGAAACATCAACATCATGGATCTCAAAGAAGAATCTCTAAAGGTATGTTTATATTGGAATAAGAATTTTGAATTTTTAAATTAATAATCAATAATTATTAGGTGGATTGTATGGAATTAACCTCAATAGAATATTCTATAATATTTTTAGTAGCATACAAAAATCAAATATTAATATTTATTTCCAACGTAGTTATGTATTTTTTCCTTTTTAATTTATTTGTTGCACTGGTATAAGATTTTTGAAATTCTTGGTGAATTCAAGATACCACCATGTGTTATCTAGATTTAAGTAATAAAAATATTAATTTATTGTAGTTTCATGATCCGGATTATCCACAGTTTCTAGTTCATTCTGCCAACGTTTCAAACCCCAAAGGGGGTCCATCATAAGGACAAATCAGAAAGAATATGAATGAAAAATTATTGAGAGAAGAGAGCCTTGCGACCTGGATATAAATAAACCAAGAACCCCAATTTTATAAAGGCCGACACATGATTCCTATTTTTTATTAATTATTATTTTCCTTTATAATAATTACATAAATTTTAATTAATTATTTAATTATTCCTTACTAGTCTAATTAATTAATTCCTTTTTTATTTAATTAAATAATTTACATTAAATTATTTTAACCTTCCTTCAATTAATCAATTAATTAATTGATTAGTTAATTAATTAATTAATTAATTAACTAATTAATTAATTAACTCATCAAATTAATTAATTAATTAATTTTTTAATCTTTTATTTTTATTTGATTAATAAATTGATTAATTAATAAATTTGTTTTTAATTAATAAAATAAATTTGTTTTTAGTCAAATAATAAGTCCCTATTAAATTTAATTAAAATCCAATTAAAATTGTTCAAGAAATTAATTTATAATACTAAAGCTAAAATTCTTATTTCATTTAAAAAAAAATTATTTACTTTTTTTTTTTTTTTAATTTTTATTCCAATTGAATTTTTATTTGATTAAAATTTTTATTTCATTTAAATTTTATTTGATTAAATCAAATTAATTTATTAATTTATATTGTTTAATTGATTTTGATTTTTGAATTTAATTAAAATCAATTAATTCATACTACATCCTAATGTTTTAATTTAATATAATTCTAAATTATCTATTTGATTAATATTTATTCAATTAAAATCTTAATTACATCTAATTATTCTTATTAATTATATTTTTATAATCAAAGTTACTTTTAGTTATATTTTTTCAGAAAATTTGAAAGGTTAAGATTAATTTCATATTTTATTTTATTTATTTTATTTAAGAATTAAATCATTAATTTAATTTAATTTAATTAATATAATTAAATTAAATTAAATTAATTTGTTTTAATTGTTTTAATTAATTAATTAAACTTCCGAAATGAAAGACCCCTTATTTCCGATCTTATGCTTCCAACGGTCCGGGGGGGTTTATTTGCTTGATCAGAGGAAGCCAATTTCCATTGATTTCACTCCCATTGTCCCTGTTGAGGTTCTGACGAAATTTCATAATTTCAATGGCCTCTCTGATTTTTCTTTTATGATAGCTGTCCTCTCTTGCAATTACCTTGGCGTCTTCCAAACATACATGATGTTTGGTCTTGGACGAGTGCTCTGCAAGGGCCGATGTGCGGGATCTTTCATTTTTTATGTCAGCGGCATCCTCTTTAAGTCTTATTTTCAGAGACCAACATGTTTCCCCAATATAACTCTTGCCACATGAGCAATCAATCTTGTACACTCCCTTGAGACGTTGTCGATCAATGTTATCCTTGACCGACCTCATCATTTGCCTTATCGTTCCACATGTTGTAAATTGAGTGTCTATGTTATTCTTCCTTAAAATTTTTGCAATCTTATCAGTAATCCCTTGGATGAATGGAAGGTAAACTTTCCCTTGATATTCCTTCTTGTCTCGAGGGGGATGCTCAGAGAGGGCCCTATCCTGAGCCCTTCTTATAGCTTTCTTGATACTCCACTCCTTGTATCCAATGTTTTTGAAGACAGAGGTTAAGTGTTCAATCTCATCCTTTATGTGATCAGGGTCAGAAATCCTGAAAGCCCTCACAGCCAGGGTGTTTAAGACGCCGGATTTTTGGGAGGGATGATGGTAAGAGTCAGCATGAAGATAGCTATCAGTATGAGTTTTCTTCCTGTAGACCTAGTGTCCCAAAGTACCATCCTCTTTTCTACTGATCAGAACGTCTAGAAAGGGGATCTTACCATTCTCCTCAAGCTCCATCGTAAATTTGATTTTGGAAGATATAGAGTTAAGGTGATTGAAGAACTTCTCAAGCTCTGCCTTACCATGAGTCCAATTCAGGTTGGTGTCATCGACAAATATTTTCCACCATGTTGGCTTCAAGTGGAATGAGCCAAGGGCTTTTCTTTCAAAGTACTCCATGTATAGGTTGGCGACAATAGGTGAGAGCGAGGAACCCATGGCGACTCCAGAAATTTGTTCATAATAGTGATCTTGGAAACTCAAAAAAGTGGACCGCAAACAGATTTTTTCAAGCTTCGTTGTTTCAAGATCGGTGGCCATCTTTATAACATGAACAACTTCATTAAGAGGAATCTTCGTAAAGAAAGATACGACATCAAAGCTTACAAGAATATCATCTTTATGCACCCTTTTATTCTTAATAAGCTTTACAAAATCACTTGAGTCTTTTATAAAAGAGTCAGTGTTACCAACCAAAGGTTTTAGGATCTTAGCTACATACTTGGCTAATTCATAGGTAGGGGAACCAATGGTGTTAACAATTGGTCTAAGGGGGACCCCTTCCTTATGGATCTTTGGTAATCCATAGATTCTAGGAATAACCTCACAGGAGGGAATCAGCTTCTTTTTTATTTTATCTTCCAGGTTGGTTTCCATGATGGCTTTCTTGACCTGCTTTATCACCTTGGGAATAGGGTTGGAGTTGACTCTTCTATAACTTCCACAACTCAAATGCTCATTCATTTTGTGAATGTAATCTTCTTTATTTAACACAACGGTGGCACCACCTTTATCAGCTTTAAGAACAACTATATTATCATTATTTTGGAGAGATGTAAGAGCCTCTCGCCCTTCTTTATTCAAGTTACTCTTTGGGCGTTTAGACTTCAACATAGCTAGGGAACATTCTTGTCTTAATATCTCCCTGTCATTTGAGGAAAGACCTTCAGTCCCATTCTCAATGTTGCAAATGATGCTTTCAAAGGGAATGTTCTTAGGTGAGACCGCAAATCCCAATCCCTTGCTCAGGATTTTGATCTCTGCGGAGCTGAGAATTATGGATGAGAGATTCAAGACTCTCTTATCATGCTTATTGGGAACAATGGGGTTCCCCATAAAAAACCTATCATTGTCAGAATTATCACTGGTAGCTCTATGGCTTGAATTGGTTTTAGCAACAAGATTTGTTCAGCCAGAAATAGATATTAGCTGCAATGAGAACGCTGGATGGGCTACCCACGCTGTTCAACCAATCGATATCATGGAGCACGTTGTTCAACCTGTAACTTGCAATGTGGAGCACGCAGTAATTTGCAATGAGCACGTTGTTCAGCCAGTAATAGATGAGCACGTTGTTCAACCAGCAATCGTGAATGACAATTCCAGCAGCAATGATGACAATGTGGAGCACGCAGGCAGCATGGTCTCCTACGTTGTGGAGCACACTTCCAACAGTAACTGCGCTATGGAGGAACACGCAGGTAGTATGGTCTCTTACGCTGTCCCTGATGGTGATTCCAGCAGCAATAAGAAGAATCGCATTGAAGGTCCATCAGAATTCGTTAGTAAGGATGTTGAAATTAATGATACCAACAACATTAATAGTGATGCTATAAGAATCATGGACGATTATAATTTATTTAAAGATGTTGGAATTAAGTATACCGAGAACATTAAAGGTGATGCTAATAGAATCATGGATGATTATAATATTTATAAGAATGGAAGCAACTTTGATGGTAAAGATCTTGATGCTGAAACCAATTCAAGCCATAGAGCTACCAGTGATAATTCTGACAATGATAGGTTTGTTATGGGGAACCCCATTGTTCCCAATAAGCATGATAAGAGAGTCGTGAATCTCTCATCCATAATTCTCAGCTCTGAAGAGATCAAAATCCTGAGCAAGGGATTGGGATTTGCGGTCTCACCTAAGAACATTCCCTTTGAAAGCATCATTTGCAACATTGAGAATGGGACTCAAGGTCTTTCCTCAAACGACAGGGAGATATTAAGACAAGAATGTTCCCTAGCTATGTTGAAGTCTAAACGCCCAAAGAGTAACTTGAATAAAGAAGGGCGAGAGGCTCTTAGATCTCTCCGAAATAATGATAAGATAGTTGTTCTTAAAGCTGATAAAGGTGGCGCCACCGTTGTGTTAAATAAAGAAGATTACATTCACAAAATGAATGAGCATTTGAGTTGTGGAAGTTATAGAAGAGTCAACTCCAACCCTATTCCCAAGGTGATAAAGTAGGTCAAGAAAGCCATCATGGAAACCAACCTGGAAGATAAAATAAAAAAGAAGCTGATTCCCTCCTGTGAGGTTATTCCTAGAATCTATGGATTACCAAAGATCCATAAGGAAGGGGTCCCCCTTAGACCAATTGTTAATACCATTGGTTCCCCTACCTATGAATTAGCCAAGTATGTAGCTAAGATCCTAAAACCTTTGGTTGGTAACACTGACTCTTTTATAAAACACTCAAGTGATTTTGTAAAGCTTATTAAGAATAAAAGGGTGCATAAAGATGATATTCTTGTAAGCTTTGATTTCGTATCTTTGTTTACGAAGATTCCTCTTGATTAATTTGTTCATGTTATAAAGATGGCCACCGATCCTGAAACAACGAAGCTTGCAGAAATCTGTTTGCGGTCCACTTTTTTCAGTTTCCAAGATCACTATTATGAACAAATTTCTGGAGTTGCCATGGGTTACCCGCTCTCACATATTGTCACCAACCTATACATGGAGTACTTTGAAAGAAAAGCCCTTGGCTCATTCCACTTGAAGCCAGCATGGTGGAAAATATTTGTCGATGACACCAACCTGAATTGGACTCATGGTAAGGCAGAGCTTGAGAAGTTCTTCAATCACCTTAACTCTATATCTTCCGAAATCAAATTTACGATGGAGCTTGAGGAGAATGGTAAGATCCCCTTTCCAGACGTTCTGGTCAGTAGAAAAGAGGATGGTACTTTGGGACACCAGGTCTACAGGAAGTAAACTCATACTAATAGTTATCTTCATGTTGACTCTTACCATCATCCCTCCCAAAAATCCGGCGTCTTAAACACCCTGGATGTGAGGGCTTTCAGGATTTCTGACCCTGATCACATAAAGGATGAGATTGAACACTTAACCTCTGTCTTCAAAAACATTGGATACAAGGAGTGGAGTATCAAGAAAGCTATAAGAAGGGCTCAGGATAAGGCCATCTCTGAGCATCCCCCTCGAAACAAGAAGGAATATCAAGGGAAAGTTTACCTTCCATTCATCCAAGGGATTACTGATAAGATTGCAAAATTTTAAGGAAGAATAGCATAGACACTCAATTTACAACATGTGGAACGATAAGGCAAATGATGAGGTCGGTTAAGGATAACATTGATCGACAACAACTCAAGGGAGTGTACAAGATCGATTGCTCATGTGGCAAGAGTTATATTGGGGAAACAGGTCGGTCTCTGAAAATAAGACTTAAAGAGCATGCCGCTGACATAAAGAATGAAAGATCCCGCACATCGGCCCTTGCAGAGCACTCGTCCAAGACCAAACATCATGTGTGTTTGGAAGACGCCAAGGTAATTGCAAGAGAGGACAACTATCATAAAAGAAAAATCAGAGAGGCCATTGAAATTATGAAATTTCCTCAGAACCTCAACAGGGACAATGGGAGTGAAATCAGTGGAAATTGGCTTCCTCTGATCAAGCAAATAAACCCCCCCGGACCCTTGGAAGCATAAGATCGGAAATAAGGGGTCTTTCATTTCGGAAGTTTAATTAATTAATTAAAACAATTAAAACAAATTAATCTAATTAATTTAATTTAATTTAATTAATTATATTAATTAAATTAAATTAAATTAATGATTTAATTCTTAAATAAAATAAAATAAAATATGAAATTAATCTTAACCTTTCAAATTTTCTGAAAAAATATAACTAAAAATAACTTTGATTATAAAAATTTAATTAATAAGAATAAGATGTAATTAAGATTTTAATTGAATAAATATTAATCAAATAGATAATTTAGAATTATATTAAATTAAAACATTAGGATGTAGTATGAATTAATTGATTTTAATTAAATTCAAAAATCAAAATCAATTAAACAATATAAATTAATAAATTAATTTGATTTAATCAAATAAAATTTAAATGAAATAGAAAATTTTAAATGAAATAATAATTTTAATCAAATAAAAATTCCATTGGAATAAAAATTAAAAAAAAATAAAAAATAAGAAATTAATTTAAATAAAATAAAATTTTTTTAACTGAAATAAGAATTAGAGCTTTAGTATTATAAATTAATTTCTTTAACAATTTTAATTGGATTTTAATTAAATTTAATAGGGAGTTATTAATTGATTAAAAACAAATTTATTTTATTAATTAAAAACAAATTTATTAATTAATCAAATAAAAATAAAAGATTAAAAGATTAAAAAATTAATTAATTTGATGAGTTAATTAATTAATTAGTTAATTAATTAATTAATTAATTAATCAATTAATTAATTGATTAATCAATAATTGATTAATTTAAGGAAGGTTAAAATAATTTAATGTAAATTATTTAATTAATAAAAATGGAATTAATTAATTAGACTAATAAGGAATAATTAAATAATTAATTAAAATTTATGTACTTATTATAAAGGAAAATAATAATTAATAAAAATTAGGAATCATGTGTCGGCCTTTATAAAATTAGGGTTCTTGGTTTATTTATATCCAGGTCACAAGGCTCTCTTATCTCAATAATTTTTCATTCATATTCTTTCTGATTTGTCCTAATGATGGACCCCCTTTGGGGTTTGAAATGTTGGCAGAATGAACTAGAAACTGTGGATAATCCAGATCATGAAACTACAAAAAACTTCCACAGAATCTTAAAATCTAACATATTAATTTATTGACAAGTTTTAATAAATACATATTGATTGCTTGATGTCAAAAAATATATGGAAGTATCAAAGTTTTTTATCATCGTTTTTTAGAGTATCATGAAAATATCTTTGTCTTTTGATAATCAAAGTTTCAATTTTATAGTATTATCAATTATGCATGTATAAATAAAGTTGATGTTTCACATAATGTTATTGATGTCTAAGGGGGTTCCTAAGGAAACAATAATAAATCAACCAAAGTCGTATGATAGTTGTATCTCTTGCATGCTCTCATTAAGTGAAGTCAAAGAGGTGTCATGTTTCTTGAGCTTTTGTGAAATTTATGATGTCTTAATGAACCTATGGATGGTATTTTTTGATATTCCTTTTCAATACCTTCCAATGGTATATCATACTCTGGAAAACTCCTCTCAGATGAGAAGTTATGGCCATTTGAAGATCAACATTAGTAAACTACATAAACTATGGGTAAAACACACAAACACCAAATTTTATATGTAATGTGCAGCGTCTGGGTAGATATATGGTTCAATGATAAAATATATGGTAGATATTGATGCAAATTGGATGAATTTTAACAATGTTAAAGTTTGAACATGGTGTCTATATCAGATAGACCCGATTCTCAAATGGGGAAGTGAACGACAAATGAGATATTAACGTACCAAGATTTTAACTAGGGTTACGCCACCCCCCCCCCCCCCCCCCCCCCCCAACCCATTAGTGTAATATTTGGTTTAAGAATTGGTATCAAAGAAGGTTCCTTTAGGAATAATTCACTACTACAAGGTTGATTTCAAAGAAATATGGCAAGAATCAAAACATCTTGAATGCCTCCTTTATTTGATCGATCTAACTATGCTTTCTAGAAGATAAGAATGATATCTTATTTCTTTGAGAGCTGATGTTTGGGAAATTGTAAAAATAAGTATGAATTTCCTAATAACCCTCATAGAAATAAATATGGTGAGGCCCTCTATACATCTAATGTAGTCACTCAACATGCCATTTTAAGTGGTTTATTAGATTCGTCACTTGTAAATGTAATTGTTGACACCTAATCCTCACGATTGGGTGAATTTATGTAAATAGTTAAATTAGGAATGTGAACAGTCATCAGGAGATGAACTGAGCAGTCACACCCTTTGTATATAACAATAGCGTACCTAATGAAATAAATGGAATCAGTTTTACTGCCTGGCCTGACATGGTATTAGAGCCAGTTCTCAAAATAAGTTGTAACTCCATTTTTTGCTACTGTGGGCTGTACGTTGGGCTGAGCACTGTCCTCTATCGTTCTGACCTGAGCACTGTCCTCAACGCCTTTGTTCTCTGCGTTGTAATTCATTGCCTCAACGCCTGACCGCTCCTCCTTGTTGCTTGGTTAACGCTTGAATTGATTGTGTTACATGGAACACTTGAATTGAATGTTGTTTCGTATACATTTGTTGTTGTTTTAAATGTGTTTGCTGCTTTTCGGTGAATTGTTATACTACCCTCCACGGACTAAACTCTATTGAATCGACATACCACCGTTAATGCTGCCCGAATGCGTGATGAGCCCAGCGGCAGAAGCGTGATTGTGAGCGCAGCGGAAGCATTGATGAGCCTAGGTCTCTTCCCTTGTTCATGGTGCTTTCAATGAATGCTGCTATTTTCAAATAATTGCTGCCTGACATGGTTTTGAAGTTGTTGTTTTTAAATAAGTTCGAATGGTTTCAAATACATTTTGATAAGTTCAAATGCTGTTGTTTATTTCAAATGCGCTTTGAATAATGTCATTTCAAATAAGTTCGAATGCAGATCAGAATGTGTTAGTATGCTCGTGAGTTCTGAAACCGATTCGTGCATGATTCAAACCCCACACGGTAACAATACTATATATGTCGTCCGCCATCCAATCTGAAATCGATTTGTCCAATGTTCTATCCCATGAAATCACATGTTGTTAAGTTGGAAGAACTTGAATCCTTTTTGGGTAACCCGAATATTTTGTTTCTCTTTCTGGAATTCGGACCACCATTGAATGGTATGGCACCCTATGTACATTTATAAATATCTATTTCTGTATCAAAGTTTTGTTAGTGCTTATACCTTCTTATTGGGTGGCGCATATCATGAATATTGTTTCATTGAACGAGTATAATGTTGGCGCAGTGGAAGCGTAACATTTGAATGGTATGGAGTGTTGAATGGTAACATTTCAAATGCGCAGTTTTTAAATCATTTGAATGGTATCTCAGTTTTTTAAATTATTGCTCAGTTTAGTTTGGTGCGGTGACCAACATATGTTCATGTCTGTAAGAATAATAATATATTATATGGAGTGATAATATATTATTTTGAATGAAGTGGACGGTATAACATATATACTGTTTTCTATCAGTAGAAGTAATTTTTTTCTTACAGAATGCATTCATTCATCCCCATGGTAGGAATAGTTCTCACTGGCAAGGAGAACTATCCTAAATGGTCCCGGATGATAAAACACACCCTCATCTTCAATGAGTTGTGGAAAGGAGTGTGTGTCGGAGAAGAAGACAATGACCCAGTATAGCCTACCTCAGACAAAGAGCTCGTCATTTGGGAAAACAAGAACAACAAAGCTTGTGCATTAATCGCAGCATCTGTAAATGAAGAGGTGAGTTGCCATATTTCGTCATATTCAACTTCCTTTGAAGCCCTACAAAAGCTGAAAGAGCTCTATGACTCACATTCTGCACTTGAAGTTGTCCAACTCATGATTAAACTCTTCACTCTTGAACTGCAAAATAATGATCCTCTTGCTCTTGCATCTGAAGTAAAGTCTATAATGAATGATATCAAATCCACTAAGGTTGAATTGGATATTCCTCTTATTTCTTTTCTCAAGGCACTTTATCCTACTTACTCCAATTATCTTAAGTCATTGCAAGCAAATGGAAATCTTAAAGATATAACCTTTGACTCTCTTGTGAAAAATTTTGCTGAAAGAGAGAAAGCTTTCGGAAAGAAGACAACCCCTGAATCTTCTGAAGAGACTGTGTGCCTTTCTCATAAAGAAAAACATCCTACTCAAGATTCTACAAGAGGAAGACGTGGACGAAGAGGAAGAAGAAGCTATTTTAGAGGCGGGGGGAGACATTCTCAAGGAGAAAAGGCAGATTTACAGTGTATTCACTGCAAAAGAAATGGATCACATGATGCCTCTACATGCAAGCTACCATGGGACAAAATTGAGCAGAAAAGAAACCAACAGAAAGGTAAAACTGATGATACAGACAAAGGTAAAGCACCTGAATCCGCTCACTATGTTGAGGCACAATGTAACATTGGAGTAAATGAAGATTTGTTTAATGCTTCACTTGCTTCATCGAAAAATGATTGGTTTCTTGATTCAGGAGCAACCTGTCACATGAATCATAGAAAACATATTTTTGAAGATTTCACTGACAATGTTGATGGAGCAGTATACTTTGCAGATCAATCAAAAATCAAGCCATCAGGTCTTGGCATAATCGGGCTTAAACTACCTGGTCTTCCAGACTTTCTTCTGGATCATGTTCTATATCTCCCACGACTCAAGAGAAACTTGTTTTCCTTGGTCCACATCCACCAGCAAGGTCACTCCATTCATATGTTTGATGGCAAGCTTGAGGTAAGAAAAGCATCTGACCACTCACTTGTCATGAGGGGAATAGAAGAAGAAAGGCTTCTCAAACTGCAAGGAACCTCTGCTTATGCACAACATTTCTCATATATTTCTCATCATGAAGAAGGTACACTTCCATCAAGTTTATTATGGCATGCTAGATTTCGACATTTAAACTATAACACTGTCCTCTTATTGAAGAAAAATGGTGTTGCTAGTTTGCCTACAATTCCTAGGAAACATAAGCAATGTGATGCTTACATTCTAGGAAAGCATAGAAAACAGTCTTTTCATGATTCACATTCAAGAGCACATAGTAAGCTTGAACTCATTCATTCAGATTTATGTGATCCAATGCCTGTTCCTTTTGCAAATGGAAATAAATATATCATGACATTATTGATGACTACACCAGAATGTGTTGGGTTTATTTATCGATGAACAAATCTGATTCTTTTCAAACATTCAAGAATTTTCATAAATGGATTGAAAATGATCCACAATATCCTATTGGGTCTATTTGCACTGATAATGGAAAATAATATACATAAAATGAATTTGAAAGCTATCTTCACCAACATGGGATAAAACATCAAACAACTGTGCCTTATAATCCCCAACAGAATGGTGTAGCTAAAAGAATGAATAGAACAATCTTGAATATGGTATGATCCATGCTTTTCTTCAAAAATGTAAAGATAATGTTTTGGGTTGATGCTGTTCTATGTGCTGCATATATAAAGAATAGATGTCCATCTAATGCTATAAGAAACAAGACTCCTTATGAATTGTGGTATGGAGATGTTCCTTCGGTAAAACATCTTAGGGTCTTTGGTTCCACTTGTTACGCTTTGATACCAAAGGTACATAGAAACAAACTTGGTGCTAGAAGTCGTAAGTGTATCTTCTTGGGGTATTCAAACACCTCCAAAGCATACCGCCTCTATGATGAAGTAAATAAAACGTTTATTGTATCTAGAGATGTAATTTTTCTTGAATCATTCAAATCTGACAATGTTGTTGAGCAGCAACTTGATCGCTTGGATAGATTCACAAAAACAAAATAATTTCAAGAATTTGATAATCAGATTCCACATCTTGAAGGGGGGATTCCTATTCTAGATCAACATGTGGAATCTTCTTCTGAAGAACACTCTCCCCCGAATGAAACTTCAACAACGGATGATGCTTTAAGTGATGTAATTGATAGAATTGGGAGACTCAATCTTGATTCAGTCCCAACTCAATCAACAGAGCAGCCTGGACCATCTCAGAAAGGTCCCCCAAAGTGGCTAACAATGACACTTGAAAGTGTTCATCCTGATGAAATTGGAAAAACAGGAACCAGAAATTCAAACCGGCAAAATGGAGGTGATGTAGATGACTCTAATTCACCTGTTGATATGGATGTTTCTTATGATTGTGAATTGAACTTGTCTACAGATTTTGAACCAACTTCCTTTAAAGAAGTTGCTTCTCATGATGAATGGAAAGAAGTGATGCAAAAGGAGTATGATGCCCTCATAAAGAACGACACTTGGAAGCTGGTTGATCCTCCATTTGGAACCAAACCAATTGGCTGCAAGTGGGTCTACAAGAACAAGTACAAATTTGATGGCTCACTTGACAAGCACAAAACTAGGCTTGTGGCAAAAGGTTCCGCACAGAAAGAACGGGTCGATTATGAGGAGACTTTCGCCCCCACAGCAAAATGGGCCACCATCCGGACACTCTTTGCACTAGCAGCTCAGAACGGTTGGAAAGTCCATCAAATGGATGTAAAAACTGTTTTCTTGAATGGAGATCTAAAAGAGAATGTTTTTATGTCCCAGCCTGAAGGATTTGTTGTGAAAGGAAATGAACATAAAGTATGAAAACTTGTGAAGTCCTTGTATGGCCTCAAACAAGCACCGCGAGCCTGGTATGAAAAACTAACTGAGCATCTTCTGAAACTCAACTTCAATCATTTTGACCTTGATGATGCAACTTTCTTTATCAAGAAAGTTGGCAAAACAGTTGTATATCTTGTGGTATATGTAGATGATATTTTAATGACAAGGAACAATGAAAGCTATATTGCGTCCATAAAGAAGGAATTGGGGAAAAGTTTTGAAATGACTGATTTGGGCTATGTTCATTACTATCTTGGCATTAAAGTAACCCAACATCCAAAGTCCATATTTCTTTCTCAAAAGAAATACATTGGAGATTTGTTAAACAGATTTGGCATGACAGAGTGCAATCCTCTTACTACTCCAATGGAAAAAAAACTTAAAGCTCACATCTATTGAAGGAAAGGAATTTGAGGAAGCAACAAAGTATAGACAGCTTGTAGGAAGTCTCAACTACCTTACTACTACCAGACCAGACATTTCATTTGCTGTTGGAATCCTCTCCAGGTTTGTGCAAAAGCCTTGTGAGGGACATTGGTCTGCTGCAAAAAGAGTTCTAAAGTACTTGAAGGGAACTCAAGACTTTGGAATCAAGTACACACAGGTGGATGACTTCAGTTTGATCGAATACTCTGATTCAAACTTCGATGGAGACAAAGAAACTGGGGTATCTACTTCAGGATATGCTATGAGTCTTGGATCAGGAGCTGTCTCCTAGAGATCACGCAAACAATCAATTCCAGTAGATTCCACAACAGAAGCAGAATACGTGGCAACAGCTGAAGCAACAAAAGAAATTGTGTGGCTCAGGAAAAATTCTTGAAGATTTGCAGGTAAAACAAGTACAATCAACTCCACTCATGATTGACAACACCTCTACAATAAAGTTGGCCAAGAACCCAAAGTTCCATGATCGAACAAAGAACATCAATACTAAATATCATCTGATCCAACATCATGTTGAGGCCAAAACAATCCATCTCTGTCATTGTTCAACAAATGAGCAAATTGCAGACATCTTCACCAAAGTGCTTGGAAGAGAAAAGCTTGAAAGATTTAGAACGATGCTTGGAGTCACCAACATCCCTTCAAATTAAGGGGGGAAATTTTGACATCTAATCCTTAGGATTGGGTGAATTTATGTAAATAGTTAAATTAGGAATGTGAACAGTCATCAGGAGATGAACTGAGTAGTCACACCCTTTGTATATAACAATAGCATACCTAATGAAATAAATGGAATCAATTTTACTGCCTTTGGAGAGTTATTGCCTGGCCTAACCGTAATGTTTTTTAAGTCAACTTATGATGTATGAAACAAAGGCTTAAAATTTATTATGAAGGGGGACAAAAGCGTGAAAGAATCCAGGCTATAATATTTCAGGGACTAATTCGAATGTTTGAATATGGGAGAAGACGATAATATTGCTTTGTATTTTCTTCAAATAAACAAGATTGTCAACTATATTATAGGTCTCAGTGAGAAGTCAAGGATGGTGTTGTTGTTTGAAAAATATTGAGATCTCTCCCATCAATGTTGAATCTCAATGTATCATCCCTTGAAGGACTATTATATATGTAGAAAATGACTCTGGATATACTTCATGCAACACTCTTAAAATATGAGCTAAGGATAAAGGAGGAAAAATCAGAAGTCAAGGAAGCAACATTCCAAGCACCCAAAGAGGGGAAATCATGAAAATCAACGAAACTCTAATTTTGATGAAGAAGAAGCAATTTTTTTCATAAATATATAAAGAGTGACCAAAAATTCCAAAGGTAAGCCTTATTTCAAATGCTCTGAATGTGGAAGAATAGGTCATTATCCTTCTAAGTGTCCCTATGAAAAAAATGAACGATAATGATGATGAACCATTATTAGGGTCTAATAATCCAAAGAAGAGTCAAGGTAGCAAGAAGAACTTCCTCCCTAAAGAAGGAATCCATTACCAATGCAAGGAGAGTGTAAGCGACTATGAAAGAGGTGAAATATTATTTTTCACTGAAATAGAAGAACCTAGAACATAAAAGATTATGAATAAGAAATTATAAGTGCGTTGAAGGAAATAAGAAACCTTAGAAAGAAGGAAGGTAAACTAATGAAGCAACCTAGGGACAAAGATCTAAATGAGAAGGCCTCTATTTTTCAAAAGGTTGACCTAGAGGAAGCTGAAAGGATAAAGATTATTTGTTAGAATAGCAAAAGAAGAAGGATCAATATCGGAAGAAGAAGTTTTTCTTTTGAAATAAATACTAGAACAAATATAACACAACTTAAGGCTTCACAATGGGTCTGAATCTCTTGATCATATTCTAAACATTAAAATATTGATTGTCATCAAAGGAGGTCTTTGGTATCTGGAAAGTTGTGAGACATTGAAGAATAAATATCTTCCAAGAACATCAAATGACGACCATCCTAAGAATCTTGATCAAATGTTCATCACATCCAATGAAAAATCATTCAAAGATCATAAGCGAGTGATGAATCATCCCAGGAATGTTCCTTTTCACATCTATAATAGATCTCATAATAATTTTAGGAATCAATAGGGTGCATATAATTCATAAAAAGGAAGGAAACATATTGAAAGAATGAAACCCCCTATGATAGAAAAAAGTCACAAAGGACCCATAAGAAAAAATGACGTAGGAGTCAGGAATAAAAAATTGGATGAGGCTCTTCCAAGGAATAAATTAAAAATATCGAGCTCACCCTATACCTCTAAGTATCAAAATAAGTTATTTGGTTATTTTCTTTCATGCACAAAATTTGGCCACAAAGCACAAGATTTAAAGACCTATGATGTGACAAGGTATAGGGTATATTATTAAGTACCCAAGCTTAGACATATGGAACAAATTAGAAATAGAGAATATGGGTAATACCCACCAATTTTCAAACCCAACACTGTATGCTACATATGTCACAATGAAGGTCAAACAACACATTACTACAAATCCAACAGTGGATGACCCAAGAAAGAGGGACTTCATATTAACCGAAGTATGAAAAGTATGGGATGGAGAATGAGAGAGGAAAAGCCAAGGCTAGGTTTGAACCCTCACACCTAATCCCTTGGTGAAGGCTTCTTTGAGATTATGAATACTTGATTTTTAACTTGAAGAATAAAAATTATGGAGATAGAATTATCAAGAAGAATTTATTGTTAGGAGGGAAATAACATTCTAATAGGAAACAATGACATGGGGAGATTCAAAATAAGTATATAGCTGTAAATGATTCACAGAAATTTAGTATGCTTGAAAAATCAATAATATGTGATAAGGAAGCTAGAAAAGAAGTACATGGTTGATGACAACTAGAAAGGAGAGCATGACTACAATATGGCAATTGTGCAAGGATAGATGTTAAAAGAATTGAAGCCATAAATATTTGTAAGGAAGGATTTTTTTCAAGGGAAGATTCAAAAAAAAGGAAGCATGGTCCTAGAGGGAGATTCTATCAGGTCTATGGAATAGTTAGGGATCATAAGAAATAAGTTATAGATAAATAATAGGAGTACGGTCTCAGGGGGATACTCTGTCAGATCCACAGATCGTGAGTAGTTCTCAAGAATAGTTGGAGAGCATAGGTAGCACTTACAAATGAATAAGGAGAGTCTCATCCCAAGGGAGACACTACTAGATCCATAGGAAACTTTAGGAACATTTCGAGAATGTTAAAAGGAAACATGGTTATAAGAGGAGACCCCATTAGGTCCACAGGAAAGTTCAAGGGAAATTATAGAATTCCTCCATTGATAGATATGATAGGAACTTGCATATGAACAAATGATAGTATCAATGGAAGTAACCACTTATAATACGATCATGTCTACAACAACCCCCTCCAACATTTCCGCATTTTCACTGACTTACCAGGGTAAACATGATATGAAGAGTTACTATGACACGATCTGACATCCAAGTTATAGTTATGGAGGTGGGGATGAAAAAATGACAACATATCTCAAGGGTACATGAAACTTAGGGGCCAAAGGACCACCTTAGATGACCAAACGCCTAATTGGGCATGTTTTAAACTACCCTAAGCACACAACCTCATGCATGACAAAGCCAAGGTGTAGTTATAGACCTCCAACAACATGCACAACATTGCCTCCATGTGGGTATAGCCCAGAATAATTAGTTAATAGTGTTCAATCTCGATATCTGAGCAAATTTTCCAAGCCAACCTCCATACGACCTCCCAAAACTTCATATAAATTCTCCGAATGATAAATGACATAATCACGAATAATTTCATAAAAAACTTGAACTAGAAGTAACCCAGGACACTCTAACTCCATAACATACATATCATCAAACAGATGATAAAGATAGAAGCTACAGGTCATGAATTCCTTCCTCATCATAATTTTCTGAAGTTCATCTAAAAATCACCACTGAGGCCCTATGACCTCTCCACATAGCTCCGACAACACTTATTAGGCCATACATTCATCAACTAATGAATAAAAAAATAATTCATGACAAGAACCATAAATAATACACATCTTATAACCAACATATAACGAGAGAATAACCACCATATAAAACATGGAAATCAAACATAATATCACCAACATAATCACTACAAATGCTCATATATTACAGGGAAATGTCTCATATTAACATATTAAAAGACCAACCAATTTAGGGGTTTCCACTTACCACCCAACCATAGATTGGGCATAACAAAATATGGCTTTCATCCAATCACCACCACACCATATTCCAAGAATGAATGTTTGATCTCATGGAATTAACCAAGAAAAAACCAAACTAGGGCTTCAAGAGGCCAAACCACCTCAACCCTCAACCAAAGTGATTCCATCGCCAAATTCATACATCACTGCTACCAACCATATCGGTCTCTACCCAAGATATCCAAGGCTCTAGGAACTAGTAACTCAATACAAAACCTTTCAAGGATCCATATGGTTTGTCCAAACCAACTCTAGGGACTAGTAACTCAGCCCATATAGGGCTCCAAAGTGTTTGTCCCAAGCTAGGCTCTAGTATTAGTAACTCAACACAATTTGTTCTAGGGGTTATAAAGTGTTTGTTCCAACCCATAACCATAAGGAACCTGAGCACCAACAAGGAAAAACACAAGTAGAAAACCCACAAAACCATGGACATCGAGGAAATGGGAATCCTAGGATAAAACCACTGTCAATATAGGAAAATCTCCATGCTAATGAAAACACATAACTAGGAAATCACATGCATATACCATGCATCTAGAAATCAGCAAGGAACTCATACATGAAACCTGTTACCTGCTAAGTAATCCAGTTGTAGTTGTTGATCCAATTGTTCCCTTGTGATTTCTTGCTTTCCTTTTCTTTCTTTATCCAATCCACGAGAATTCCAAAGTGTGTATAAGTATGAGAGAATGAGAGAATGAAGGAGAGATCAACCCAAAAGCTGTCCAAAGGCTAGAAATTGATACTCAAAATATATTTTATCATTGAGGCATCTATTTTATTCATTTTACTCCATTTTTCCTTTAATTTCCCTCTCATGCAAATTTATGTCTCTTCACCTTCCTTTCTCCTATTTTCCATTATTTCATAAATAAAATGTTAATTATTGCCACTTTTCCCTTGCCAATTTCCATAGCATTAATTAATCACCACTGATACCCATCACTCTTTTTTTCCCAACATCTACTATAGAAAACATGTTAGACGACATTTGTTATATTTTATTTACATGGAAAATAATGCAGGACTTGTTACAAACCCCTCCCCCTTCGAGGAACATTGTCCTCGATGTTCAATGACATATATGATCAACAAACTACTAAAGAAAGACCATACTACCCATGGAAGTTTATAACACAGCGTGGTGCAATATTTATAATGAACAACTACTGCAAACCATGTCCAACGTAACTAACATGACTATCATATCACTTATTGGAGATTCATGACACAAATATATGTGGTATCCACAAAAACATCCATATATACATATACATATACCAAAAAATCATTTTCTTGAACCAACAAATAATGAAGAATACATATCCTACATCTGGTCAGCCATCTCTTATGTAGCGTTGTCAGGCCCAAAGTGCTTCCACTACACTTTAAGCTACCCAATTGTTCTATTTCAGAGCATGAGTTATTTTCGCTCTACTATGGATTGTGACTCTTGATGAAATTCTCCCTTTGGTTCAACCTCCAATGAAAACTAGTCAATCTCATGATCAACATCCTGGACATACTATTTAGGTAATGAATATGGAAAATATCGGGGACATTCATTGTGTGAGGTAGTGCAAGTCTGTAGGCCACTGGTCTTGTTATCACTCACAAATTTCCCTCATTGTGGGGATAAAAATTTAGGAAACCTTCAAACCATTTTAGAATTGAATGTTGACCCTTCAATCTAGAGAGGGATCTCTCTATGACTCTATTACTCAAGGTCGCTACAGTATCATGTCACTAATACACTCAGTGGCTAGATTTTTAACTAGGATGGGGGTTGAAAAAGGATTGGTTGGGAAATAAAGACAATCCATTGGGAAGTGGAGTCAAAGTACATGAAAAACACAAAGGGCTACAAGATCTCGGTTGCATTATCAATGAATAGTAAAGACAAGGTAGACAACTCTTTCATAGAAACTTAAATTATCAGAGGGTTGCAAGTTGAAAGGAGAAGAAAATCCATTGCAATTGGGCATGAAAGATGAATCCGAGAGAAAATTTAAAGGACATAACTGATAAGTATTTGAATAATGTGAAATAGAGCATCTAATGATGAATTTTAATTCATTATTCTCTACTCAAATACTGAAGATAAAACATTCAATGAATCACTGAGTAAGGAAAAAAACACATATAGAAGACAATGAATAGAAATAACTATCACATGAATCTTTGGGGACCAAAGGTCAAGTCCTCTGATCTTGTATGTATATATTAAATTATGAAACACAAAAGGTCCCCCAGGACTCCTCAGGCCTGAACCCTTATTAGTTACAAAATGTTTACATAAATAATAAAAATATTTACTATCTCTTCCTTGTTTTTTGGAAATCAAATCAAATATAAAATTAACTAAACACAAACTTGAAATAAACAAAGCCACAATGTCTCTCGAAATGTTGAATGTTGTTGAGTATCCATTGCATTTCCATTTGTACCTTAATTGTCAGAATGAGATAAGAAACTATAGATTTTGTGCCAAGAAAAGTATATTTTCATTGTCACATATCTTCAACTATTTTCTTATAATCATAGACATATATATTCATCCGATTTACAAAGTCAATATTGTCTCAAAAACTCAAAATGATTAGGTGTCTCATCAAAAATTGTTTATGAGTTTTTTGTCACGAATTCCTCAAAACGAAGGTCCAAATATGCGTTCGTATATCCAAAGCCATGATAGCTGTGTAAAATTTTAGAGATGTTTTATTATATTATCCTGTTCCCAAAAAACAAAAAAAAAAAAAAAACGTTTTAAAACTTTGTTTCCATATTTTCAGAAACTGTTCCCAAAATTACTATCTTTTACAGGAAAAAAGAGTCTTAAAAACATAGTTTTCTCATCATGTTCAAAATAGTAAGTTCACCATGAATCTCAGGCTTGATTCATCAAAATTGAAGCTTGGTGTGTGAATCCATATTGCATGATATTTATCATGATCAAAGCCTCTTATCATTACCTTGATCACATCATTAGCTTTGATAATGATTATCACATTTGGCAGTGGTAAATTCAACAATTCTTTATTTTGGGAAAATTTAATAACATGTCACACCAACTAATTTATCAACACCAATGTCAAATAATGATAATTTAATCTTCCAACCGATTTTCTAAAACTCGCTTGTTTAAATTTAAAACATGTGTTGACATTTAGTTTGTTAGTGCTTTTCCTTTGTAATCATTAAATAAGCACTGCCATTTTTTTTGTCAACTTGCCCCATAGTTGTTTCCCATGAACACTATATTACATTAAGTTTCCCATGAAACTTGAACTATGATAGCAGGTCAAATCCTCTCAAGGATCTCGAATGGTTTTCATACCGAGGTGCTAGCTTGTAACATGATGCAATCCTCAAGGATCTCTTCTTGGGTTTGATGCACAAATACATATGCACCACAACCTAAAACTCCTCAAATACACTATGTTGATCTTCATAACTCTTTTTCCTATGTTGCACTACTTTATTATTCATTTTAGTAACCTTCATTTCTTATTCCATATATGCCAACATGTTTGGTTCAATCAACACCTTGTTCACTAGATCACTCCAACTCATAGGAGTATTACAACTCCACCCATCAAGAGCCTCAAATAGACTCATCTTCAAAGACTCTTTATCCCCATTATTATAAGAAAACTCTCTAGTGGAAGATACTCTTCCCACTTCCTCTATTTATCCATAACATACACCCTCAACATCTCCTCCGGAATATTCTTAACCCTCTCTATCTATCCATCTATCTGTGGATCATAAGTTGTACTGAAAGAAACCTTTGTCCTCAACCCTGCAAACAAATCCTTCCGAAACATGAAAGTAAACTTGATATCTTTGTCAAATAAAATAATCTTTGGAAAACCATGCAATATCAATATCTTCATGATGAAAATACGACCTACCTCACTAGCTAAATTCGTAGAGATGGCTATAATGAAGTCATCTACCTTACTTAACCTTTCCACCACAACCATGATGGAATCATGTTGTCTCGATGTCGTCGATAAAGCTATACTAAAGTCCATAGAATTAACCTCCTATTTCAACTTTGGAATCAGAATAAGATGTAATAAAGCACCTGGATGCTTACAATTTTATTTTACCTACTAACAATCCAAACATCTAGCAACAGAATCAACCACCTCTTTCTTCAAGTTCGGCCAATCATAAAAAACCTTTATTTTTTCAATGTCTTTTGATATCCTAGGTGGCCTGAATAAGGATTAACATGAAACTCCCTCAAGATAAGCTTTTTGAATTCACTGTCACCTAGTAGATAAATCTTGTTCTTTAATCTGACCAAGTCGTTTGTTGTGAGATGGTAATGCTCATCCCTATCACCTCTATCATGTTGTTGTAACCTATGACTCAACTAATGATAACTATAATCATGTTTTCCTACCTGTAATATATGCTCCTATAATTATATCCCATAGGAACTCACTACTATAATGTGATTCGCCTACACTCTTCTACTAAAAGAATTTGCAACCCTATTCTCCTTCTCCTTAATGTACCTGATCTCGAAGTCAAACTCACTGACAATATCCAATGATATAGATTTCCTTGCATTCATATTAGTTTTTTCAAATAAGTACCTCAACATACTATGATCACTCATCAGAATAATTCTCTTTCCAAGAAGGTAATGTCGCCGCATACTCAAGGGATGAATGGTAACTTCCAACTCAAGATCATGAGTCATGTAGTTCTTCTCATGATCATTCAACTTCCTTGAACCATAGTGTATTACCTGTCCTTCTTGCATCATGACGTTGCCAAGCCCTCTCTCGCAAGCATCTATAAATACCACAAAATCTTTGTCTAGATTTGCAATATTCACTACTAGAGAATTTGTAGTGAAATGCTTCAACTTCTTAAAAATAGAAGCACACTCCTTAGTCCATTTAAATTCTTTCCTTTTCTCTACAAGTATGTAATAGGATACACAATTTGTGAGAAGTTTCTAATGAATCACCTGTAATAACCACTAGTCCCATGGATGATCTAACCTTATCCACATTCCTAGGAGCTACCCACTCCATGAGAGATATGAGCTTTTAAGGGTCCATTGTTATGCCTTCCTTGGAAATAAAATTTCCAAAGTAATTAACATATGTTTGAAAGAAACCACATCTACTAATATTTTCACACAATTTATTCTCTCTCAATAATATTAACTTTATTGCTAGGTGTTCTACCTACTCTTCTTCATTCTTAGAATATATCAATATATCATAAATAAATACTATCACAAACTTATCCAAAAAAGGACACAACACATTATTCATCAAACATATGAAAGTAGCTAGAGAATTAATAACACCAAAAGGAACCACTACAACCTCATAATGATGATTCCCATTACAAAAATTAGTTTTGTAAATGTCCTCTTCTTTAATGTGTACCTAATAATACCCTGAACTCAAATTAGTCTTCGAGAACATTGGTGTTCCCTTCAACTGATCAATCAAGTCATCAATCTGTGACAAAGGGTACATGTTCTTCATTGTCACCTTTTTCAACTTCATGTAATCAATACACAACCTAAGAGTACCATACTTTCCTTAAGTTGTAACTTTAATTCCACTAATTATAGAGTGCTCGCCTTGTAAAGTGTGTTTGATGTTGGTGCTTCTCCCGATGTCAACTCAAAAGAAAAAACTATCTACTTATGAGGGGGTAACTTTGAAGTATCTATTGCGAATACATCCTAAAAATGCTACAAAACCAGATACCTCTTCAAGAATTTAGCATCCTCAACATCCTTCCCTTTTTCACTGGAAATATAAATTTTAAACAATACACACCCTTTCTAGCTACTCCGATTTTTCCTACATAACTATAACCATTATCAATGATGTAGGCTTCTTCCTTCCCTGCAGTATTCTCTTCCCTCCATCATTGTCCAAGCACTCAATGGAATTTTCATAGAAATCCACTTTAGTCCTCTGAATTTACAACCAATATATACCCCAAAAAATATTGTATGATCACAATGGAAGCACATTTATATGTGCTGAAGTAGACATACCTTTCAAATTTACTGCACAATATCTCACACAATGATGAACTATTTTCTTTGTACCTATTTCCAATAACACCAACCAAAACTCTCCATGCACTTATTCATTCAAGAAAAACTTATCCATCAAGTCGGGATTGATATAAGTATAGTTAGATCAAGTGTCAATCAAAATAGAATCAAACTTGATCATGAAGATTAACTTCCATCTTTATAATCGATGCTTCGTATTCAGCCTGCCTATTATCCAAGGCTACATAGATTTGAGGAATACTATGTCCAACATATCCAACATTATGTGCCTATTGATCACTATAAATTAGAGGTCTTACACCATAATTTTGTGGACAATCTCTCCCGTGATGATCCTTTTCTGCAATTCCAAGATTCCAAAGTCTTCCTTCCCTCACCCTTATTCTAATCCTCAGTCTGAAATCCATGTCCTCTACCGACTAAATTGAATTTATTTTACAACGTTGCATTCTCATTGTTACCTACATCCTAAGGTGTTCCTTGCTTCTTATCCCATTTTCCCTTAGTTTTATCATTGCATTTCCAACCCTTCTTAGGCTACAACTTACACTTAGACTACTCATAAAATTGTTTCAAATTTCCAATTGCTTCTTCCAATATCCGAGGCTCGTAGAACTCCTTATACTTCCTACCATTTTATCTATCTGATAAGTACTTCTTTCTAAAGAGCCTTTTGAACTTATGCCAACTCAACTCCTTTGTCTTGATGCCTCTAACTCACTTCACATCTTCCCACTAGATATATGTTTTTCCCTTGAGACTAAAAATGACTATCATGGCCTTCATATTCTTTGTATAATCATGCATTGTAAAAAAGTTTTTCATTGCAAGTAAACATTATTCTACATCTTTTGACTTCTTCAATTATCGATCAAAGGTAGAAGGTCTGGATTTCTTGAACTCATCTAGAAAGTATTGCCTCCCATTCCTCCTGTAGGGATGATAGCAATGATGACAATGTTATCTCTATGCTCCATAACTAGAATAGAACCCATAACCACTGCCTTTTCTATCAGTTATATCCATCCATATATGACCTAAGACCATGTCATTCTTGGCTAACCTATGTCCTCCATGAGATGTGCTTCCATATGCCCCATTAGTCCTTTCCTCCCATCGATAACTAATGTATGGTTGTCCCTATCACTGCAATTATGATAAACTCTAAATAATCACTGCATTGACCTCTACTTTATTTTCCTATAACTAAATGATCTTGTGATTATCTGCTTTGCAACTCCTGGTTTCTACCTTTAAACTTCTGAAGGTGTTTGTTATGTGAGGAGAATATTGATCTCTTTGTTGCTCATTTGATCTATAAGAAGATTCATGTGAATTGTAATTCACCATCTTACTTGTCATCTCTGATATTCTACTTCCTGCAAACATACCATGTTAGATAAGTAAATATAAACATAACATAACATACCTTAGTGAAGTTCAAGGGAGGCTATCTCATCTCCACAGTCAAAACCTATTAGCATAACATATTTATATATAATTAAATAAACATATTAATCATCTCAACACTAACATCATCAGCCTCAGCATCAACATCATAACGATACAAGACCACAACAATGACCACCACAATGCAAGAATAACAAAGACATCGTGAACTAACATGCATGCATAATACAAAGATATCGATAATCAAGTCTAAGTGTTTGAACCTCGAAGCTCTAATACGACCCTGTAACAACCTGCTCTAACATTTACACAATTTCACTGGCATACCAACACAAACATGAGACAAATAATTACTATGACATGACCCAACATCCAAGCTCTAGTGATTGAAGTTGGGCCAAAAAGCTAGCAATTGACAACGTCCCCCAAGGCTACACGACACTCAGAGGCTAAAGGATCACCCCACATGACCAAACCTTGTGTTGAAGCTCTTTTTCACTACTCTAAGCCCACAACCGCATGCATGACAAGGCCAAGGTATGGTTATAGGCCTCCAACCACATCCACAACACTGCCTCCATGCGATTATATCCCAAAATCTCTAGTTTAGATGGTGTGATCCCAAGATTTGAGCTACTTTCTAAGTCTAGCTTCCATACCACTGAAAAAACTTATTGTAACTTATCAAAATGATAACTAACATAACGGAAAAGTTTTTCATACAAAACTTGAACAATAACTCACCTAGTACATGCCTAGTCCATAGCAAACATTCCTTCAAACACATGACAAACATAGAAGCTATAGGTCATGAATGCATATATGATCATAACAGTCTAAGGTTCATTTGAGAATCACCAAATATGCCTTATGCCCTCTATACATAGCTGCAAAAACACTTATTAGTCCATACATTCATCAACCAATCAATAAATAAATAATTCATGACAATATCTATAGATAACACACACCTTAAAACCAAAGCATAACTAGCATAAAATCCATGGGAACTTAGCCCTAATATATCCAAAAAAATAACTACAAATTCTCATAGAGCACAAGAAGGAAATGTCTCATATTAACATATAAATATACCAACCAAGTTAGGGACTTCCACATACCATCTAACCATAGATTTGGTTGAACCAAATCTCACATTTAGACAATAACCCCCACGCCATATTCTAATCATGAATGTGGGATATCATGAAATAAAAAAAGACAAAACCAAACCAGGGATTGAATATTCTAAACCACCTTCTGGGTCAACCACGGTGATTCCACCTACACAGTCAGACATCCCTAACAGTAATTAGATTGGTCTCTACCTATGTTTTCTAGGGCTCTAAGTAATAGTAACTCAACCCACAACCCTCTAGGGTGCCAGAGCATTTGTCGAACCCGACTCTAGGGACTAGTGACAACCCCACAATGGGCTCTAGATTGTTTGTCCTAACCTCGAATCCAGGACTAGTAACTCAACACAAGATGTTCCAAGGCTTCCAGAGTGTTTAGTCCAACACACAACCATAAGGAACCTGAGAAAGAATAAAAAAACAACAATTGGAAAACCGAAAATACCATTTATATCCAGGAAATTCCAAGGCAAGGGTAAAAACACTATCAACCCATCCAAATATCCATACCAATAATAGCACATAACCATAAAATCACATGCATATACCATGCATCCATAAATCAAAAATGCAATCACACATGCAACCCGTTACCCACGAATTAATCTACCTTATTCCTTGATCTAATTGTTCCCTTAGGCTTTTTCTACTTTCCTTTTCTTTCTTTCCCCAATCCAAGTGAATTACCAAGTGGTCAAATATTTCTCTAAGTGTCCAAGAGTATGAGAGAATGAGAGAGTGGAATAGATCTCAACCCAAAAATTGTCCAAGGGCTAGCAACTAATCCTCAAAAACCTTTTTATCATTGAGGCTTCTATATTTTTCATTTTCCTTCATTTTTCCTTCATTTTCCCTCTCATGTGAATTTGTGTCTCTTGACCTTCCTTTTCTCCTATTTTAATTTATTTCATAAATAAAATTCCAATTATTTCCATTTTCCCTTTACAATTCCTTTGTTAATTTCCATAGTCATTAATTAATCATTCGTTATACCCACCACTATGTTTTTCCCAACATTTAGCTTCAAATGTGTTTCGCATGACCTTAGCTATATTTTATTTATATGGATAATAAACTAGGGGATGTTACAAGGTCCACACACAGTCATGGAATCATTTGTAGGAAACCATCTCCCTTCCCTTACCACTGATGTGAAGGAGGAAGAGAACGCTAACATTCAATAAGGAAGAAAACGAAGTAACAAGATCACGAAACATTTCAAAGGGAAAGATAATGTAGAAATGGAAGAAGGATGACTAAGAAGAGAAGTGACATGATCAAGAAGGAGTCCCTAGTAGCATGTTAGGGGAAGTTTTTAGTTTTGTCTCATTGCCATCAATGACTATCAATGGCTAGTGGTGTTTCAATCCATGGAAAAGTGGGATATTATTTCACATAATATTTTCATTGATGAAAAATAGTGTCATTGATGTGAAATGGTACATGAAAGGAAGCATCGTTTCATTTATGAATCAAAGGAAGAGGCATGATAATTGTATCTCATGCATGTCGTAACCATCCTCCTCCTAAGTTTACCCAAGCTAACCATTCCACCAGGGGAAACAATTGACGAAACGTTACTATGATATGATTCAGCTCCCAAAGCATACTTAAGGAAGTGGAATAGACAAACCACAACCAAACTGACCTTCCTCAAGATGTATAGGAGCCCTAAAGGCTAACCAACCACCCCAGGTGCCTAGCCCCAGCGTTAAGTTTACTTTTGACTAAACTAGACCCATAATCACTCCCATGACAAGCCCTCCATGTGACTTAAACCCTATAGTAACTCCCACAACAAAGCCTACATGCGATTGCAGTCTTTTTCAGGTACTTTTATGCGAGCAACCCCAAATTCCGAGCCACTTTTTGAGGGCTATGGCTTCGGGCTCTATTTTTACATCCCTGTACTACTAGTATAGCCCCTTATTGTTATTGTTAGTGTATCCCCCTTATTTCTATTTTTGTGCCCATGTAGTCCCCATATTGTTATTATTGTGCCCTATAGAAGCCCACTATTTTTGTTGTTGTGCCCTTACATTATTATTGTTACCTAGGATGTGATAATATTGTGACCTCTTAGACTGCTATATATATAAAGGAGTTATTGTCATCTGTATAATTCAATAATTATTCATTTGTGTGATATAAAGGAGGTTTCCCCCTTGAACGGGATAATTTTGATGTTGTTGATCTATCTCTTTGTTGATCTGGTTACATAACATTTTGTATCTCAAATTTGCATTCTAGGGTTTTGCTACGTCAAGCAGGTCATCATGGAAATTTTTCTTTAACATTTTCTCTACAAAGTTTCAAAAGCCTAAACTCTAACCAAGTGGAGCCAAAATGGTGGCGAAATTTGTGTACGAGTTTCAGATCTTGTCTCGCTATATAGTTGGAGGTATGATCCAAGGAATTTATGGTTTTTGCAAGCTCAAAAATTCCATCTCAAACAACTGACCTAGGGAAATCACCATAACTTTCTCTCTGAGAATCAGATTTGAATTTAATATAATGTGACAGAAATAGGATGGAATTTAGTGTTTTGGGTATCATTTTAAGGGTTGAATGTCAAAATAGTGACATGTGGCACTCCTTACAAGTTCGCTGTACTGAGCTAGACTATAATCATGTCATCATGGAGGATTGGACATAAATCTTTCTTGAAGAATCCAATATCGGTTTGACTTGTTGGGTTATAAATAAGACTCATAGGGATACTATAAGATGGAATTTAAGATCTTGGAGATTCATAATTACAAAGATACAACGACTACAATATATACCTCCTAAAAAACAAGAAAAATGTGTGTATTTTTTAAATTTTGCATAACTTTTGTTTGAAAAATCAGTTTGAAGTTATTCAAAGGGAATAATGAAGCATAGATATCATTTTTTTATTTCAAAATTCCTTGAAACAAGAAAAATGGACACGCCTAGTAACCAACTAGAAATCTCTTCTATGACACATGAAGAAGAGGAAGAAATGCAACATGATATCAAAATTATGAGACAAGGTGCAATAAATTTCACTCTCACAAAGAGTAACCAAAAATTAAATGGAAGCTAATATGGATGGTTTGAATAATATTTTAAAATCATACATGGAAAGTTTGGAACAAGGTTTGACAAAGTTTCTACAATAAATTCTTCCTAATGGCGAAAATATATTAGATGAAACTCATGATGAGAACAAAAGAAATTTTAATCATGATTTCATAGGCTCTAACATTGAATTGAAGACCAACCATATTCAAGAGATCAATATTAGGAAGCTTGATCGAAAGGATCTGGTAACATAGATGCTACCGATGGAGCAATATTCGGGTGTCCATAATGTGCAACAAACATAAAAGGTACTCATTACAACTTTATATTTAGAACATAATCCGTTTTTACGGTATCAATTGCTTTGTTCTGGTTAACCACTTGTCACTTGATCAATTTTTATATAGGAAATGATAGCACATTATGAGGATAAAAAGAGAAACACCTTATTTTACCAATTGATAAATCTCAAACAAAAGAGTTCAATGGCAGAGAAAATTGAGGACTTACAAAAATTGAATAAAGGGTAAATGATATTCCATAGGAACATAGGATTGATGGCTTCATAGGGAATTTAAAGCATAACATTGAACATAAGGTTATCCTTTGGGAAACTGATTCATTGGAGAAGGAATTCAGGGTGGCAAGAAAAGTTGAAAGAAAAATTTTGGCAGCAAGGAAGTCTACCACTCACAACTCTAAATATGGAAGTGTTGCTTCTCTTAGCCTTCCAGAACATACAAGGTTGACACCACAAAAAAGTGGAAGGAAAAAGAGTAAAATGGATCTAGTATAGTTGTGATAGAAAATACACTAAAGGTCATAAGTGTTCTGAGAAGAAATTATTTTACATAGATTGTGAAGAGGAGGAAGAAAAGGAATAAGAAACGTCAAAAGAAGAGGATATGCAGCAGGAAGCAACCCTAAGAAAGAAGAAGTGAATCTGATCATATCTCATAATGTATTGGTAGGAATTACCACTCCTTAAACACTCAAGATAAAAGGACATATAAACAAAAAAAGGTAATAGTTTTTTATTGATTTGGGTAGTACCCATAATTTTATTCATTGTAAGATAACCAAGGAATTGAATTTATTCCTATATCCAACAACAAAGTACCAAGTGATGGGGGAAAATGCAAGAACTAGAAAATTCTCTTAAAAGTGCCATAATATCAAGCTAACCAAGCGGGAATATGTATTGAATAGTCCAATGATTTAAACTCCAATGGGTGGTGTTGATGTTGTACAAGGAGTCCAATGGTTACAATATTTGGGTATGATATCTTTTAATTTTCAAGAAATTTTCTTGAATTTTTTTTTTCAGAAGGAAAGAAAGATGAATTAAGGGGTATCGGAGGGAAACCAACAAATATAATCATCTCTAATGTCATAAAAAATCTTCTAAAAAATAACAATGGGGAGTAATTGCACAATTATGCTTACTATAGATTCAAACATTGAAATCATCTATTTCTCTAGATCCCCAAAATTTCTTGGACAATCATTTTAAAGTATTCGAGACTCCAAAAGGCCTCCCACCCATTCGTGACCATGATCATGATATTCATTTCATTCAAAGAAGTGCTCCTCCAAAAATCAGGCCTTACAGATATCCCTATGACCAAACGAGTGAAATTGAATGTATGGTTGCAGAAATTATAGAGGCCGATATAATTCAACCTAGTCAAATTTATTTCTCTTCTCCACTAGTATCGGTGCATAAGAAGGATGGATCATGGCACATCTGTCTAGATTTATAAGGAGTTGAAAAATATCACTATTAAAGAAAAAATCCCCATTCTTGTCATTGAGATATTATTGTATGAATTACATGGAGAAATTTACTTCACCAAGATGGATCTTTGTTTAGGATATTATCAAATTAGAATGCATACTGAAGACATTTCAAAAACAAAATTTAGAACTCATGAGGGTCATTATGAATTTATTTTCACACTTCTTGGCCTTACCAATGCACCTTCTACATTTCAAGGTTTGATGAATTCCATTTTCAAATCATTCCTTAGAAAATTTGTGTTAGTATTTTTTGATGATATACTAATCTACATCAAGTCTTGGAAGGATCATGTTCAACATGTTGACATGGTTCTAAAACTGTTGGAGGAGAAACAATTATATGCAAAAACCTCCAAATGATTCTTTGGAGTACAAGAAATGGAATATTAGGATCATATTTTATCTCATGAGGGTGTTAAGGTAGACCCTAACAAAATTAAACCCATTAAGGAATGGAAACTCCCTACAACCATAAAGCATATTCATGGATTTCTTGGGATGATAGTGTAGTATAGTAAGATTGTTAAGAATTATGTTAGAATAGAAGCATCTCTAACAAAATTACTAAAGAAAGAAGAATTTTTGTGGACTCCAGAAGTAACTAAGGCCTTTGAACATATTAAAAACACAATGTGCCAAGCACTAGTATTAACTACACCAGACTTCACAAAAACCTTTATTGTGGAATGTGATGCCTCGGGAAATGGAATTGGTGTTTTTTTAATGCAAGAAGGAAGACCCACTTATTTTGAAAGTCGTCCAATCAAAGGGAAGTATTTAAAAAAACCTATTTATGAGAAGGAAATGTTGGCAATACTACATGCATTAAATTGATGGTGAGCTTACCTAATGGGAAGAAACTTCAAGGTAAAAAAAAACGATGATAGTCTTAAATAATTTTTGGAACATAGATTTTCCTCCAAATAGCAAAAAAAATTAGTCACAAAGATGTTGGTTTATGACTTTGAAATCATATACAAAAAAGAGAAGCAAAATTTTGTTGTAGATGCACGCTCAAGAAAGGATGAGTATGTGGAAGGATTTCTTTGTGTCATTTCTATTATCCAATCAGATTGGATAACTAAAGCAATGAATGAATGGAATAATGATAAATAAGTGTGGACACTCAATCAAAAGCTGCAGCAAAATCCCAATATTTTTTATACGTTTAGCTAGAAAAATGATTCATTATGGTACAAAAATCATTTATATCTTTGTAAGAATTCCCAACTCAAACAAAAGATTCTTTTGGAATTCCACACCTATGACTTAGGAAGGTACTCAGGATTTAAAAAAAAATTACCATATGGTCAAGAAGGAATTTTTTTGAGAGGTCCTTAAATTTGATATTCAAACATTTATGGAGGAATGTTTGGTTTTCCAACAAAACAAAGTTGAGACAATTAAGACCCCGGGTCCATTACAACCTTTCGCCATTCCTAGTCAACATTGGGAGGAGATGTCAATGGATTTTATCATAGTTTCACCCAAGTCTAATGGAAGGAGTGTCATAATGATGGTAATTGATAGACTTACCAAGTATGCACATTTTTGTGCATTATCTCATCCAGTTAAAGTCAATACAATTGCTACTTCATTTATGGGAAAAATTCAAAAGCTACATGGAAACCCAAAGATTATTGTAAGCGATAAGAATCCCATTTTCACTAGAAATTTTTGGAAAAAAATATTTTCTTGTCTGGGTACTCAGTTAGCTCATATCTCATCTTATCATCCTCAATCTGATGGGTAAACAGAGATAGTGAACAAATTTTTGGAAGGATATCTTAGTTTCTTTGTATCTGGTAAACAAACATAATGGGTCAAATGGTTAGCTCTCGCTGAATGGCAATACAACACTTCCTTCCATACTACACCAAAATGACCCCATTTGTGGCACTTTATGGATATCATCCGCCATCCATCACATTATATTTAAGAGAAAATTCTAAGGTTAAAGCAGTGGAAGATCACATCGAGCATCAACAACAAGTTCTCCAACTCTTAAAGGATAACCTCACTTTGGCATAGAATCGAATGGAACAATAGGTAGATCAGCATCACAACGAAAGACGTTTTGATGAAGGAGACTTGGTAATTTTATAGGTACAACCATACAAACAAATTTTGAACAAGCAAAGTAATAAGGATAATAAATTATCACCAAAGTAATATGGTCCTTACAGGATGTTGCAAAATATTGGTACTATGGCATAAAAATTGGAACTTCCTTCGTCTTCCCAAGTGCACTCAGTTTTCCATGTTTCATGTTTAAATAAGGTTATAGGTGAGAAGCTCCCAGTTCAAACAATATTGCGAAAATTTGATGAGGAAGGAAAAATAATATTGCAACCTGAAGCAATAACTGAAAGAAGAACCCGATAGCTATGAAATCAATCAATTTGAGAGTATCTCATCAAATGGAATAACTTACCCGCTGAAGATTCCACATAGGAGAATAATAATTTTATAAAGAAGCATCCAGAGCTACTCAAATGTTGATAGTGTTGAAACCTACTCATCAGGATTCGGTGAATATAATGTAAATAAATAACTAAGTAATATGAACATTCATCGGGAGATGAAGCGAATAGTCCCTCCCTCATGTATATAATGAAGACCAACCTGAAGGAATAAAATATACGAATCAATTTTGATTTGAGGAGTCACTGCCTGGCCTAACATGGTATTAGAGCCAGCTCCCAAAATAGTTGTAACTCCCTTCTACCTACTACTCTCTGTATTCTATCTACTACGCTCTTTGTCCCCTCCACCATCATTGTGTCTATCTAATGCATAACCAAGAAAAAGAAAAATTCTGTTGTAAGATTAGCCAAGAAGAAGTATGGGTTACTCAATTTCCTTAACATATCTTCGAGTGGTTAATACCCTATTTCTCTTCTGAACAAGTTGGAAGAAGCAACAACATAACGTTTGAATGCTACCCTTTGTTTCTATGCATTGAATGAATCTATCACTGTATTTACGCTGACCTAACATGGTAATGGAATTGTGAACGGTTGGCTAGCATCTTCACGCTGGTATTATAACACTGTTTTGGCATTGTATTAACGCTGGTCTAAAGTTTTTTTTGGTATATAACACTGGTATTTACATTGAAGTTTTTTTGCTAAATGCCATGCGTTGAACTGTTTTGGTATGATGCTCCATGCGTTGAATTGTTTTGAACGCTATATATATATATATATATATATTAAAAGGTCTATTGTATTTACGTTGCATTATAGTCTTGGTGTATTACAGTCTTGAACACTACCCATATGTTGATCGCTGCCACCGGTTTTCCGAGTCTGAGTTCTGCAACACCGGTAGTAGTGTTTTGGAGAGACGTGGCACGAAATTGGTAAAGAATGGCACGGAATCTCCCTTCATGCCCCTCGCATTCATTTGCTGGGAAAATCTCGATGATGAGTGAAACATCAAGATGAAGAAATGCTAGTCTTGAGAATGGTGATAAATGCAATCCGATTTCTTCGGCGCCCAAGTTTCTTACATTGCCGAATGTGTTGACACTGGGGCGAGTTTCTGCAGTTCCTCTTCTAATTTCCGTGTTTTATTTTAATGGTTGGTGGGTAACTATGGCTACAACAAGTATCTTTGTGGCAGCTACTGCCACCGATTGGCTGGATGGTTATATTGCCCGCAAAACAGGATCAAGATTTGCTGTTTGGGCTAATTAAAGTCTGCCGAGAGTGAGAGCTATGTGTGGGTTGACTGTAACTGTGAGCCTCTATCTATTTGTTAAAGATTTCCCTTTGAGTTGTAGTAAATAGACTGATGCTTTCCAACTGAATGATAGTGAAAGATATGTGGTGATGGCATTAGGGCTTATGTTGTTTGTTTTATGATGACATGCCATGGTATAATATGTGAAATATATATTGCATGATATATGAATATTGAGAGCTTGCAGTTGATTCCAATTTTTGTAAAGTCATAGCAAATTATTATTAGTGTTTTGCTACGAATATTGTAATTATTTTTGGGCTCAGTTCAAATTTTTATGATGGAGAATTTTGTTGAGAAAGAGAATGGTTTGGAAAAGAAGACAACTCTTGTTGCACACAGAGAGAATAATCTTGTTCAAGATTCTTCCAGAGGAAGAGGTAGAAAAGATTTCAGAGGCAGGGAGGGCAGAGACTCTCAAAGAAAAAAGGAATATTTGCACTGCATATGCTGCAAAAGAAATGGATCACATGATACCTCTACATGAAAGTTACCATGGGACATAATTGAGCAGCAAAGAAACCAACATAAAAGTAAAACTGATGATATAGACAAAGTTAAAGCACCTGAATCTGCTCACTATGTTGTGGCAGAATATAATATTGGAGTAAATGAAGATTTATTTAATGCTTCACTTGCTTCTTGGAAAAATGATTGGTTGCTTGATTCAGGAGCAACTTGCCACAGGACTCATAGAAAATATTTTTTTGAATAATTTACTGACAATGTTGATGGAGCAGTATACTTTGTAGACCAATCAAAAATCAAGCCATCACGGCTTGGCACAATCATGCTTAAGTTTCTTGGTCTTCCAGACTTTCTTCTGCATCATGTTCTAAATCTCCCAGAGCTGAAGAGAAACTTGTTGTCCTTGGTCCACATCTGCCCGTAAGGTCACTCCATTCATATGTTTGATGGAAAGCTTGAGGTGAGAAAAGCATCTGACCACTCACTTGTCATGAGGGGAATGGAAGAAGAAAGGCTTCTCAAGCTGCAAGGTACCTCTGCTCGTGCACAACATTTCTCATACAATTCTCATTATGAAGAAGGTACACTTCCATCAAGTTTATTATGGCATGCTATATTTGGACATTTGAACTATGATAGCCTCCACTTGTTGAAGAAAAATGGTGTTGCTGGTATGCCTACAATTCCTAGGAAACTTACGCAATGTGATGTTTGCATTCTAGGAAAGCATAGCAAACAATATTTTCATGATTCACATTCAAGAGCACATAGAAAAATTGAACTTATCCATTTAGATTTATGTGGTCCAATGCATGTTCTTTCTGCAAATGGAAACAAATATATGATGACATTTATTGATGACTACACCAAAATGTGTTGGGTTTATTTATTGAAGAACAAATCTGATGTTTTTCAAACATTCAAGAAATTTCATAAATGGATTGAAAATCATGCACAATCTCATATTGGGTCTATTCGCACGGAAACTATCTTTTCCAGCGTGGGATCAAAGATCAAACAACTGTGTCTTATAATCCCCAACAGAATGGTGTAGCTGAAAGAATGAATAGGACAATCTTAAATATGCTATGATCTATGCTCTTCTTCAAAAATGTAAAGATAATGTTTTGGGCTGATGCTATTCTATGTGCTGCATATTTAAAGAATAGATGTCCATATAATGGCATTAGAAACAAGACTCCATATGAAATGTGGTATGGGCATGTTCCTTCAGTAAAGCATCTCAGGGTCTTTGGTTCCACCTGTTATGCCTTGATACCGAAGGTACATAGAAACAAACTTGGTGCAAGAAGTCGTAAGTGTATCTTCCTAGGGTATTCAAACACCTCCAAAGCATACCATCTCTATGATGAAGTAAATAAAAAGTTTGTTGTATCTAGAGATTTAATTTTTCTTGAATCATCCAAAACTGACAATGTTGTTGAGTGGCAACTTGATTGCTTGGATAGATTCGCAAAAGCAAAATCATTTCAAGAATTTGATAATTAGATTCCACATCTTGAAGGGGGGATTCCTATACTAGATCAACATGTGGATTCTTCTTCTGAAGAACACTCTCCCCCACATGAAACTCCAACAATGGATGATGCTTTAAGTGGTGTGATTGATAGAATTGGGAGACTCAATCTTGATTCAGTCCCAACTCAATCAACGGAGCAGCCTGGACCATTTGAGAAAGATCCCCCAAAGTGGCTGACAAAGACACTTGAAAATTTTCATCATGATGAGGTTGGAAAGACAGGAACTAGAAATTCAAACCGGCAAAATGGAGGTGATGTAGATGAATCTAATTCACCTGTTGATATGGATGTTTCTTATGATTGGGAATTGAACTTGGCTATAGATTTTGAACCAACTTCCTTCAAAAAAACTGCTTCTAATGATGAATGGAAAGAAGCGATGCAAAAGGAGTATGATGCCCTCATAAAGAACGACACTTGGAAGCTAGTTGATCCTCCATTAGGAACAAACCAATTGGCTACAAGTGGGTCAACAAGAACAAGTATAAAGTTGATGGCTCACTTGACAAGCACAAAGCTAGGCTTGTGGCAGAAGGTTTTGCACACAAGGAAGGGGTCAATTGTGAGGAGACTTTTTCCCCCACAACAAAATGGGCTACCATCGGGTCACTCTTTGCCCTAACAGCTCATAACAGTTGGAACATCCATCAAATGGATGTAAAAACTGCTTGCCTGAATGCATATCTAAAAGAGAATGTTTTTATGTCCCAGCCTGAAGGATTTTCTATGAAAGGACATGAACATAAAGTATGCAAACTTGGGAAGTCCTTGTATGGCCTCAAACAAGCACCACAAGCCTGGTATGAAAAACTAACTGAGAATCTTCTGAAACTCAATTTCAAACATTATGATCTTGATGATGCAACTTTATTTATCAAGAAAGTTGGAAAAGAAATAGTATATCTTGTGGTATACGTAGATGATCTTTTGATGAGAGAGAACAACGAAAGCTACATTGCATCCATAAAGAAGGAATTGGGGAAAAGTTTTGAAATGATTGATTTGGGATATCTTCATTACTATCTTGGTATTGAAGTAACCCAACATCCGAATTCCATATTTCTTTTTCAAAAGAAGTACATTGGATATTTTTTGAACATGTTTGGCATGAAAAAATGCAATCCTCTTACTACTCCAATGGAACAAAACTTAAAGCTCACATCTATTGAAGGAAAAGAATTTGAGGATGCAACAAAGTATAGACAGCTTGTAGGAAGTCTCAACTACCTAACTACTACTAGACCAGATATTTCGTTTGCTATTGGAATCCTCTCCAGGTTTATGTGAAAGCCTTGTGAGGGACATTGGTCTACTGCAAAAAGCGTTCTATGGTACTTGAAGGGAACTCAAGACTTTGGAATCAAGTATACACAGGTGGACGACTTCAACTTGATTGGATACTCTGATTTAGACTTCGATGGAGATGAAGAAACTAGGGTATCTACTTCGGGATATGCTATGAGTCTTGGATCAGGATCTATCTCCTGGAGATCACGCAAGCAATCAGTTGTAGCAAATTCCACAACAAAAGCAGAATAGGTGGCAGCAGCTGAAGCAACAAAAGAAATTGTGTGGCTCAAGAAAATTCTTGAAGAATTGCAGGTAAAACAAGTACAATCAACTCCACTCATGATTGACAATACCTCTGTAATAAAGTTGGCCAAGAACCCAAAGTTCCATGATCAAATGAAGCACATTAATACTAAATATCATCTGATTCAACATCATGTTGAGGCCAAAACAATCCATCTCCATCATTGTTCCAGTAATGAGCAAATTGTAGAAATCTTCACCAAAGCGCTTGGAAGAGAAAAGCTTGAATGATTCAGAATGATGCTTGGACTCACCAACATCCCTTCAGCTTAGGGGGGGAATTTTGACACCTAATCATCAGGATTGGGTGAATATAATGTAAATAAATAAATAAGTAATATGAACAGTCATTGGGAGATGAAGTGAACAATCTCTCCCTCATATATATAATGAAGACAACCTGAAGGAATAAAATATATGAATCAATTTTACTTTGAGGAGTCACTGCTTGGCCTAATAGAGAAAAACAATTTTTTGAAGAAGAGAGGCATGTTAGGTCCTTATACTACTAGTGGAGCCCCTTCTTCTTATTTTTAGTGCATCCCCCTTATTGTGATTGTTGTGCCCTTACATTAGTATTATTATGTAGGCTCTGATTATCTTGTGACCCTTTAGACTCCTATATATATATAAAGGAGGTCTTTTCATCTATATCATTCAAGAATTTTTCATTTATGTGATATAAATGAGGTTTCCCCTCGAAGAGGCTAATTTTGAAGTCATTGATCTATCTCTTTTTTGATCTGGTTACATAACATCTGCACAAAAACTTGATGAAATTCTAAGAAATGGTAAATAACAAGAAGAGAATGCCTCTAATCAAAAACTTGAACAAGGACCTAACCTGGGTCATCCTAACCATTATAAGAATTTTGTCAAAAACATCATGAACATGCAACGTACAGGTCATGAAAAGACTTTTGACCATAGGGAGCTCATACTTATCTGAAAATCATCAAGAAGGTATGATGCCCCCTCACATTAGATGCATTATCATCTATTAGGTAATTCATTATTGAAATTTCATCCACTAACCATAACATGATTAGAGCCATAACTCAATATTGTCATAAAACCATACTTATAACCAACAGATAACCAACTAAATAGAAACAATAAAACAATCATAAAAAACATATAATAAAAATATATTTACACACAAAACATAAGAGGAAAATATCTCTTATTAACATATGAAAATAAAATCAATTCAGGGACTTCCATATACCACCCGACCATATATTGGGATGAAACTAATCTCTCCTTTAGCCAAACACCCTTATGCCATATTCCAAGCATGAATGTGGGATATCATGGAATAACTAGTAAAAATCAAACCCAAGGCTTCCAGAGGCTAAACCACCTCAACCAAGAACCAATGATTCCACCTCATGGTCACACATCACTAACCATCACCAGATCAGTCTCTATCCAAGTTTTCTAGGGTTCTATATTATTTGTTCCAATCCACCTTCCAAGACTAGTAACTTAACACATGGTTTTCATCTGTCTCCAAATCCTTTGTCCAACAAAGGCTTCCAAGAGTAGTAACTCAACCCACCAAGGGTTGCAAAGGGTTTTTCCAACCAAGGCTTCTAGGACTAGTAACTCAACCCAAGTTGTTACTGTTAGGGTCAGTAGTTTTCATCATCAAATGTATTTTCCTTATTCACTAATTTTCCATTTTTGAATAAGTTTATCTTATTACCAACGTTGATATCATAGTCTCAAAGTTCACTATCCATCATTGTCAAGTTTTTGTCATCAAGAGTTTACCAAAAGTAGGAAGGAGTTTCAGGTTACTGGCAGTTATGGTCGCTGTGTAGGTGCGTATCAACCATTTAGGAGGTTTGAAATAGTTGACAAGCATACTTAAATAGGTATACACCACTACACACACATTTCAAGCCTACCCGTTTGATCCATTTTGTCAGAGGAGGTGTGTAACCATACAGAGCATGGAGTGACACTCAGACCTTCGTTGCCTAGTGTTGTACAAATACTCTGTTTCAATCACCATTTTGCATAACGGTTGTCAACCACGCGGGGGATAATTTTGAGAAACTGAAAGACATTGTTATCTAGCACAAAACAAGGCATAATAACCTCTTCCAGTTTCTGCTCATGGGAATCAACATATATGATCAATATGTAATGATTGATGAAATTGAAGAATCCTTGCTTTAGTTGTCTTTCCCTCATAAGAAATAAAAGATCTTTGTTGCCTAGATATTCATGAATATTCCCAATAGGTAACAATTTCTACAGTTTCAGATGAAACTGATCAGATAGAGTTTAATGAAGAAATTCAGGAGACCGAGCTATATTAAGAAGAGGAGAATAGTGAAAATGAAGGGATTGTTCTAAATCCTTTTGCACAAGAAGATTTTCCTGTCGGTTCTAAAAATGAAGAGTCTACTGAAGAAGAGCAGGTTGTCCTAGACCCTATGGACGTTCACATTTTTTTTATGGATAAGGTGGTTGCCGCAATTGAAGAGGGCAATATTACTGAACTTAGTGCTTCCATTTCTCTAGAACAAAGTCCTCTTACCAATCATCAAGTGAAGGTAACCAGTTATGTTTTTGAAGATTATTTTGATGAGCTCTTGGAACCATTGAATGAAGAGGTTTATCATCCCATGACCAATTTTTTGCATGATTTATGGAAACTTGCACTCTTTACTGATGTTGGTTTTCAGAATCAATTGAATTTTGAGTTTCCACTCTCCTTTTTCTTCTATTGTTCAAGGAAACAACGAGCTACACTCAGTCAAGTAGCATTCTACTTGACTGGATACATTGGAAGGAGGTGATCACCTAGTGTATATACTTTCAGTAGGTGTGGACAACTATCATTCAAGTTTTAAGCTCAAGGAGAAGGCCCTAAAACTTTGGTGATGTATTGTCAAATTTCTGATTTATTTTAAAATTTTCAGCTTTGTAATTAGTTAGTCAGATGAGTTTTAGTCTTTTTATGTTTGACTCAATTTCCCAATGGTTTGGTTAAGCTACTATTCTACGTTTTTGTTCTTGGCACCTCACGGGGTGGCCACCATCCCCATTGGAGCCAATGTTACCGTCAATAGTTTTCAACTTGAAATGCCTTTTCCTTACTAATTCATTTTCGATTTTTGAATAAGTTGATCGTATGACAAATGTTGATATAATAGTCTCAAAGTTCACTATACATCATTGTCAAGGTTTCTTCATCAAGGGTTCGCCAAAAGCAAAAAGGAGTTTCTAGTTAATGGGAGTCACGGTCACAGCGCAACCACTGTGCAGGTGGGCATCAACCATTTAGCAGGTTTGAAGAGTTGGAAGGCTTACTTAGAGAGTTTTACACCATTGCACATCCATTTCAAGCCTACCCATTTGATCCATTTTTTCAAAAGAGCTTTGCAACCATACAGAGCATGGAGTGACACTCAGACTTTTCGCTGCCCAATGCTGCACAAAAACTCTGTTTTAGTCACCATTTTGTAGAACGGGTTTCGACCACATGGAGGATAATTTTAGGAAATTGAAAGTGGTTTTTATCCAATATAAACCAGGAAAAAATAACCACTTCCAATATCTACTGAGGTGTAATAGAGTGAGAGTTTCGAATGGATCTTCAAAGCTTAGTTTTTGCAATTCGTAAATTTTCTATTTTAAGTCATTGTTTTGCAGAGCATTTTTTGGGAAGATGGGTAAGAATTTGGAGAAATTGAGAGAGGTTTATCCTCAAAAATGTATCATATATAATAAAATCCTTTACTTTTGACACAAGTATTATTGTTTGGGATATATACCCAAAAAATTGTCCCTCTGCGCAGGCGCTACGCAATGTTGAATAAAGGCTACCAGTGTTCACATAGTGCTGCGTAAAACGTTATCAATGTCACATAGTTTTTCTGAGTTTATCAATGTCGCACAATGTTTTCTAACTTTACTAGTGTCACGCAGTGCTTCCCTTGTGTCACGCGGTTTAATTTAAGTTTGTGGGACGTGTTCATAGATGCGATGAAGATGCCATATGTCAAAGTTTAAAGGGGTGAACATGTATTAGAGGTGGTAGCCCAATCATACCATCGGTTTCCAGCAACGTGTCAATTTGAAAGAAAATGTGGCAACAGAGTCACTGTCGAACTGTTACCTAGTAACTGTGCAGTCTGTATCCAACTATTAGTATTTTTGTTGTTTTTTAGCCGTGAAGATATGCTTCAAACACAAGAGTGATTTTACAGTGTTTTATTGTTTTTTTTTAAGATATGAATACTTTATGTTTTTTTATTTTTAATCGTTAGAGTAGAAAGACTTTAAAAGAGAAAAATATTTCCCCGTTTTACTTTGATTCTATCCTCTATTAGATCAATGATGTGATGAATCTAGACACTTTGGATTCATTATTGTATGTCTATTTAAACTGGAAAAATTGATTGAAAAGATTGTTGATGGTTTCATTATTGCTGAGGAAACTATTGCAATTTTTTGTTGTGATCTGTGTTAATGAATGTGCTTGAATGTTGAAGAGATTCGAGTGGACTTACGAAGATACTTATGGTATGGATGATCCAGATTTTTTGCCTCTTAGTTATATATTATCCTTCTTCTGTTATCTTGTTAAACTTATTTGAAGGTGTATGGAACAGTTAAACATGAATTCATTTCATATGCTCATGTTTAGTTGTGCCAAACATTTCAATATGCAAATGGAATATGTATGCCTTTGACAATTTTTTTTTTTCTTCTTGATAGTCATTTATCTAATTTCCAGTAGTGAATTGTTAGTTATTCTGTTATTTCTGTTGAATGCCTTGATATTCCCATCTTTAGTATATTACAATTTGTCTTTTAATTCTAAAGCCATATTAATTGAGCCTCTGTACATGGAATTAGTTGGAGATACATAAGCATGTTAGACCAGGAGGGTTATGATCATCTTACACCAATTTTCCTAGAATCATCTACTACCCCATACCAAAAATCTAAACATTTTTAGAATCGGTCTCTCTAAAATTCATATTCAAAAGTTTTATCTCTGAGTCTGCTCAGTGAGGGAGGCCCCTCAAGGTTAAGAAGACTAGTCATTCAACCAAAAGAGGTTTGTGTTCACCTCTGAGTTTTCGCTTTTCAGCGTGGAGAAAAATACAGAGTGAAAACATATTTGTGTCATTGCCAGGGACTGAACAATTTAATCTTCCCCGGGAAAAAAATTCAAAGTTTCAGATTTGGCTGTTGATGGTGAACAATAGCCAAACTCAGGAAACATTCTATCATTCACCTAGCGACTCTGAAATTCAAAGGATCCAAAAGATCAAATGTTCACATTGTGTTCATTGGTTAAAGGTCATTATTTTTCAAAATTACTCGTAATTGTTTTCAAAATGGGTTTTGTAAGAACGAATGCTAGGTATGCTCCCATTGGATAGATCTTGTATTCCTAGTTTTCCAAATCCTATGCCTCATGTTAATTGTTCAACCTAACTCCTAATATTTAGACATGGAAAGGGAGAAGATGTTGCTCTACATTTAATTAAATACCACGCATGTACATAGACTTGAAGTTCATTTTCATGAGGATTCATTGATGAAATTTTTTATGGAAACATTAGAGGATAAAGCTAGATCATGGTATGAAAGTTTTCCAACTGAGACTATATGTTCTTTGATGGATTTCTATTCAGCATTTTGTGCAAATTTTAAATAAATTTATCCTTCTATAGTGTTGGTAGAAATATTTTGTGGAAAATTAGATGATTTGTTTCAGCTCATTGGAATCGACATCTACGATCAAGATGTAATGATTGATGAAATTGAAGAAGCCTTAATTGAGTTGTCTTTCCCTAAAAAAGAAATAGAAGATCTATGTCGCCTACATATTCATGAATATTCCCAACAGGTAACAATTTCTACAGTTTCATATGAAACTGATCAAATAGATCTTAATGAAAAACTTCAGGAGACCGAGCTGGATTAGGAAGAGGAGAGTAGTGAAAATGAAGGGATTGCACTAAAGCCTCTTGCATAAGAAGATTTGGTTCAAGAAGATTTGCCTCTAGAATTTGAAAATGAAGAGTCTACTCAAGAAGAGCATGTTGTCCCAGACCCTATGGATGTTCACATTAATTTTTTGGGTAAGCTAGTTGCCTCAATTGAAGAGGGCAAGATTACTCAACTGAGTGCTTCCATTTCTCTAGAACAAAGTCCTCTTACCAATCATCAGGTGAAGGTAACCAATTATGTTTTTGAAGATTGTTTTGCTGACCTCTTGGAACCATTGAAAGTAGAGTTTTGTCATTCCATGACCAATTTATTGCATGATTTATGGAATCTTGCACTCTTTACTGATGTTGGTTTTCACAATCATTTTAATTTTGAGTTGCCACTCTATTTTTGCTCCTACTTGTTCAAGGAAACACTGAGGAACACTCAGTCAAGTAGCCTTTTCCTTGACTGGATACATTGGAAGGAGGTGATCAGCTAGTGTATATACTTTCAGTAGGTGTGGACAACTACCATTCATGTTTGAAGCCCAAGGAGAAGGCCCTAAGACTTTGGTGATGTGTTGTCAAATTCCTGATTTGTTTTATAGTTTTGAGATTTGTAATCACTTAGGCAGATGATTTTTAGTATTTTTATGTTTGACTCCATTTCCCAATGGTCTAGTTAAGATACTGGTCTACGTTTTTGTTCTTGGCACCTCACGGGGAGGCTTCCATCCCCATTGGAGCCAAAGTTATAGTCAATAGTTTTCATCATCAAATGTATTTTCCTTACTAATTCATTTTTTGTTTTTGAATAATTTGATCGTATGAAAAATGTTGATATAATAGTCTCAAAGTTCACTATACGTCATTGTCAAGGTTTTTTCATCAAGGGTTCACCAAAATGAAAAGGGATTTTCCAGTTAATGGGAGTCACGGTCACTGCATAACCACTACGCAGGTGGGTATTAACCATTTAGGAGGTTTGAAGAGTTGGAAAGCTTAATTAGAGAGTTTTACACCATTACACATCCATTTCAAGCCTACCCATATGATCCATTTTTCAAAGGAGGTTTGCAACCATATAGAGCATGGAGTGACACTTAGACATTTCACTGCCCAATGCTGCACAAATACTCTGTTTCAGTCACCATTTTGCAGAACGGGTTTCGACCACAAGGAGGATAATTTTATGAAATTGAAAGTGGTTTCTATCCAGCATAGAACAAGAAAAGCTAACCACTTCCAATTTCTACAAAGGTGTAATATAGTGAGAGTTTCGAATGTATCTTCAAATCCTAGTTTTCGCAATTCGTAAATTTCCTGTTTTAAGTCATTACTTTGCAGATCATTTTCTGGGATGATGGGTAAGAATTTGGAGAAAATGAGAGAGGTTTATCTTCAAAAGGTATCATATATAATAAAATCCTTTAGTTTTGACACAAGTATTACTGTTTGGGATATATACCCAAAAACTTGTCCCGCTGCGTGGGCACTACGCAGTGTTGCACAAAGGCTACCAATGTTCGCGAAGTGCTACATAAAAGGTTATCAATGTCACGTAGTTTTCTCTGAGTTTATTTGTGTCACACAGTGTTTTTTGACTTTACCAATGTCGTGTAATGCTTCCCTTATGTCACGTGGTTTAATTTAAGTTTGTACGACGTGTTCACACATGCAATGAAGATGCCATATGTCAAAGTTTAAAGGGGTGAACATGTAGTAGAGATGGTAGCCAAACCATACCATCAGTTTCGAGCCACGTGTTGATTTTGAAAGTAAAGGTGCCAACACAGTCGATGCTGAACTGGTACCTAGTAACTGCAAAGTCATCAACCAGTTGTCAGTATTTTCGTTGTTTTTGATCCATGAAGATATGCTTCAAACACAAGAGTGCTCTTACAATGATTTATTGTTTTTTTTTAAGATATGAATGCTTTATTTTTATGAGAGATTTTTTGGCGTAAATCACATGATATTTCATTTGTCTCTCATAAACTTGATATGGATCACAGAAGCCTCAATTCAACAAATGAATGCTTTATGTTTTTTATTTTTTATCACTAGAGGAAAAAGACATTAAACCAGCAAAAGTATTTCCTTATTTTACTTTGATTCGTTCCTCTATTAGATCAATGATGTGATGCATCTAAACACTTTGGATTCATTATTGTATATCTATTTAAACTGGAAGATTAGTTTGAAAAGGTTGTTGATGGCTTCATTATTGTTGGGAAATCTATTGCAATTTTTTTTTTGATCTGTGTTAATGCATTTACTTGAATGTTGAAGAGATTACAATGGATTTATAGAGATACTTATGGTATGGATGTTTTGGATTTTATTTCTTCTTAGTTATATATTATCCTTGTTGTGTTATCTTGTTAAACTGATTTGAAGGTGTATGGAATTGTTAAACTTGAATTCATTTCATATGCTCATGTCTAGTTCTGCCAAATATTTCAATTTGCAAATGGAATATGTATGCCTTTGACAATTTTTTGTTTTCTTCTTGATAGTCATTTATCTAAGTTGTAGTAATGAACTATTAGTTATCCTCCTATTTCTGATGAATGCCTTGATATCCCCATCTCCACTTTACTAGAATTTGTCTTTTAATCCAAAATCCATATTAATTGAGCCTCTGTACATGAAATTGGTCGGAGATACATCAACATGTTAGATGAGGAAGGTTATGATCACCTTACACCAATTTTCCTAGAATCCTCTACTACTGCATACCAAAAATGTATACATTTTCAGAACTTTCCTTTGTCAAAAATCATATTCAAAAGTTTAATCTCTGAGTATACTCAATGAGGGAGCCCCCTCAGGTTGAAAATTACCAGTCATTCAACCAAAAGAGGTTTTTGATTACCTATGAGTTTTCTTTTTTCAACCTGGACAAAAATATAGAGTGATAATAGTTCCAAGGATTCCCGAGTGTTTTTCCAACCAAGGCTCCAGAAACTAATAATTCAACCCACAACCATAAGGAACATGGGCACCAAACATAAAACAAAAGGAAAAATGCACAACACCATGGCTATCCAAGAAATGGCAAGGCTAGGAGAAACCATTATCAATCTATCAATCCTCCACGCCACTGACAAATCATAACTAAGAAACCACATTCATGTGCCATGCATGACAGAACTACCAAGGAAATCATACAAGAAACTCGATATCTATAAGAAAACCCCATTGTAGTTGTTGATCTCACTATCCTCCTACATTTTCCTAGATTTACTTTGCCTTATTTCTCCCAATCCAAAGTTTCCCACACTCCTCAAAGAGAGCTCCAGGAAAACTCTAATTATCTAAGAGTTTAAGAGAGAGAATAAAATGAAATTGCCAAATACTGAACTGACAAAAGTTGTGTACTAATCCTCATAAGCCTTTTTATTAATGAGGCCTCTATTTTCAAAATTTTCAATTATTTTGCCTTCAATTTCCTCCTCACATGCAACATGTGACCTTTCACCTTCCTTTTCTCCTATTTTCCATTATTTTCATAAATAAAATGCCATTAAATTCCTCATTCCTTTCCAAAGCCTTCTCTGTTGCCTTTAGCAATTTCCATAGCCATTGATTTATCTCAAGGGATCTCCATCACTATGTTTTTGCCCAACATTTAGCTTGGTATACATGTCCCATGACCTTGGTTATTATTTTAATTATGTTAGCATTATTACAAGAATTTTTAGTACAAACCCCTCTCCCTTAGCGGAACACCATCCTCGGTGTTCAATTACACCTACAACTAGCAAGACCACTGGAAATAAAAACATATTGCCCATGGAACTTTATAGCTTAACTCGTTGCAATTTTTGCAATGAACAACTTGTTGAAAAGAAAACTAACATGACACCCATACCATTTATTTGAGCTTTATAACACAACTCATTGTGGTATTTATAATTACAACCCTATATAAATATGTACATATCCAAAAACTTATTTTCCTCAACCTGCAAATAATGAGGGATACACGGCCCCCATCTAATCATCCATCTCCCATGTAATATCATCAAGCCCAAAGTTCTTCCACCACTCGATTGCTCTATTCTGGAGCACGAGCATCTTTCTCTACAAAATGCACTGAGGTTTCAGCTAGAATTGTCCTTCTAGCTCCACCTACAATACAAACCAATCAATAACATGATAAAAGTATTTTAAACATATTTGAAGAAATGGAGCATAGAAATCATTATGGACTTTCATTTTTGGAGGTAGTCCAAGTGGATAGGCCACTGATCTAATCCTCCCACGAATCTTGAAAGGCCCACAATATCATAGTTCCAACTCCACAACTAGACCAATCCTTAAGGAAATATTCTTGGGATTTATGCACAAGTACACGTTTTCCCCAGCCTGGAACTCCTTAAACAACATGTGCTAATCTACATAAATTTTCTTCCTATCTTGTGTTTCCCTTAGATTATTCTTGATTATCTCCATTTCCTATTCCATCTCTACCAACATGTATGTTCCTATCAATACCGTGTTCACAAGATCACTCCAGCTGATGGGAGTATTACAACTTCACCCAAAGAGTTTCTCAGATAAACTCATTCTCAGTGGCTCCACATACCCATTATTGTAACTAAACTCTACTAGTGGAAGATACTCTTCCCACTTTTGTTGTTGTTGCATCACATACATACTCAACATATCCTCCAAAACTATGTTGACCCTCTTTGTATGTCCATATATATGTGTATAATAATCTATGTTGAAGGGAAACTCTATACCCAAACTTGGAAGTGAACTTAGCATCCCTGTCTGAGAATTTATTCTTTGGAACACCATGCAATCTTATGACATCGCTGATGAAGAACTATACTACATCATTAGCTAAATAAGTAGACTTCACTGGAATGAAGTGCACTACCTTTTTCAATCTGTCAACCACAACTATGATAGAATCATGTTGTCTTGATTTCCCTGGAAAACCTATAATGAAATCCATGGAACGACCTCACATTTCCACTTTGGAATCATAATCCACTATAGTAACCCACCTAGATGCTTACACTATGCTTTTATCTATTGATAATACAAGAACCTAGCCACAAATGCTTCCACTTGCTTCTTCAAATTAGGCCAGTAATATAAATTATTCACTGTTGTCAATGTCTTATGGTATCCTAGGTGACCTAAATATGGATTAGCATAAAATTCCATCAATATAAGCGTCTTGATCTCATTTTTTTCCAACACATAGATTATGTCCCTAAATCTCACCAAACCATTTAATTTGAGGTGATAGTCTACATCCTTATAACTTGTATCCTACCATATCTTGTGCCTAAGATCCCTATACCTATCATCCTTTCTGACCTTCCTGGAAAATATAATGTTGTAAATCAATCTCATATGAAGTCATAGCGATTATATGATTCTTCTACACTCTTTTCCTAAGAGCATCTTCCTCCCTGTTCTCTTTCCCTTTAATGTACTTGATCTCAATTTCAAACTCACTAATTGTGGCCAACCATCTTGCTTGCCTAGAATTAAGCTTTAGTTGGCTAAATAAGTATCTCAATCCACTATGATCACTCATAAATACACACCACCTTCCAATAAGATAATGCCTCCACATCTTCAATGCATGGATGATCGTTGCTAACTAAAGATCATGTGTATCATAATTCCACTCATGCTCATTTAGTTTACTTGATTAATAACATACCACCTGTCCGTTATGCATCAATACTCCACCAAGTATTCTCTTTTAGGAATTTCTACATGCCATGAACTCTTTATCCAGATCTACAATCTTCAAAACTTGAGCATTCGTGAAGAACTGTTTCAACTGCTCAAAAATAGTTGCACATTCTTCTATCCATTTAAATTTCTTACCTCTCCTTTGCAATGATGTAAAAGGATAAGAAATATGTCAGAATTTCCTAATACACCCCATGTAATGACCTTCTAACCCCACAAATGACCTCACCTCATCCAAATTCCTAGGAGTTGTCCATTCCATGACAACTTTTATCTTTTCTGGGTCCACTATTATGCCTTCCTTGGAGACAACATGCACCAAGTAATGTACCTTTTTCTAAAAGAAACTTCATTTACTAAGCTTGGATTACAACTAATGTTCCATAAGAAATCTTAGTACTATTGCTAATTGTTCGGCATGATCTTCCTCATACTTAGAATATATCAATATATAATCAATGAACACAATAGAAAACTTGTCTAGGTAAGGATGAAACATAATACTCATCAAGCACATAAAAGTAGCTAGAGAATTACTTAAACCAAAAGGAACTACAACAAACTCATAATTCCCATACCTGGTCTATAATGCAGTCTCGTAGATGTCATCTTCTGTAATGTGTACCTATTGGTATCTTGATCTCAGATCAATCTTTGAGAACACTCCTTCTCCCTTCAACTGATCAAAAAAGTCATCAATCCTCGGCAATAGATACATGTTGTTGATGGTTACCATGTTCAATTGCCTATAGTCAATGCATAACCTGAGAGTACCATCATTCTTCTTCGCAAAACACATTGGTTCACCACAAGGTGGCACACTTGGCCTAATTTATCCATTTTCAAGAATTTACTCCAACTGCAACTTCAACTCTAGTAACTCTAGTGTTCTCATCTTCTATGGTGACTTTGATGTTGGTGTTTCCCCTGGTACTAACTCAACAGAAAAGTCCAATTCCCTGGGAGGAAAAAATTATGAAACATATGCAGGAAATACATCTTGAAACTACTGTAGAACTGGAAACCTATTCAAAACTTCCACATCCTCAACATCCTTACCTTTGTCACTGTAAATATGTACTACAAATGACACACACTTTTTCTTGCAACTATGCTTTTCCTGCATAGCTGTCACCATTCTAACTAATGTTTCATTGTTCTTACCCTAGAAAATCCTCTATTCTCCATTATCATCCAAACTCTCAATAGCCTTTTCATAACAATCCACATTGGTCCTATGAATATACAACTAGTACATACCCAAAAAAATATTGTATGATCCCAATGGAAGCACATTCAAATGTGTTGATGTAGAAATACCATTCAGCTCAAATCCACAAGCTATTACCAAGTGATAAACTCTCTTCTTAGTACTTGTAGCCAAATCCACTAACGAAGACTCTGCATGCACTTTTTTATTCAAACCACACTTAACAACCATGTCACAATTAACATAACTATAATTAGATGTAGGGTTAATCAAAATAAAAACAACTTGATAAAAAATCTTACCTTCCATATCGATAATAGATGTCTGGTGATCCTCCTACCTATTATCCAACACTGCATAAATATGAGGAATACTTTGTCCAACATTCCCCACTGTCTGTCCCTTCTGAACAATGTAGATTTGCGGTATACCACCCTGATATTTTGGAAAATCTCTCCTATGATGATATTTCCCACAAGTCCAACACTATAAAGGCTTCCTGATGTCACCCTTGTTCTTCTCCTCAAACTGAAATACCTACCCTATGTCAAATCCATTGAGCTTCTTAGGCAATGATGCATTCCTTTTGTTACCTGTGTCCCGAGGTCTTGTTCCCTTCTTATCCCATTTTCCTTTATTCCTCTCATTACCTTTCCAATCCAAATTAGTTTTAGATCTGTGCTTCGATTGTTGATAATAATGCATTAAATGTTTTATGGATTCTTCCAATGATCTAGGCTCATCAAAATGAATCTTGTATTGGAATGATAAACTCTCATGAATATTTGAATATTCGCTTTCTCCTTCTTCAGTTAAGGCACATTCCTCAACAACTCCAAGAATTTTCTAGTGTACACATCATCATATATGAATCCCATATTCAGCTCGTAGAATTATTTTTCCCTGTCATCATAGTATATCTCTGATAGATATTTCTTCCTGAAAGGTATCTAGAACTCACTACAAGTCAACTCCTCTTCATGAATACCTTTGACATTATTTACATCTTCCCACCAAATGTCAGTTGTACCTTTAAGACTAAACGTAGTTATTCTAGACTTCATGTTCTCTAAGTAATCATGTAATCTGAAGAACTTATTCATCCCAAGCAAACCACATTTTTGTATCCTATGATTTCTTCATTTATCCATCGAGTATAGGTGGCTTGGCTTTATTGAATGCATCTAGAAATATCCCCTATCACTCCTCCTATAAAGATGATAGTGATGATGAATATGTCACTTGTCTAAACCAGAACTAGAGTAAAACCCATGTCTGCTACCTCATCTATCAAGTGTATATAAGAACCTTCCATCTCTAACTGTCTCATCTCTATCTGACCTATTCCCACCATGATACATGCTACCATATGTTCCATTAGTCTTGTTTTCCTGGCCTAGGTGGTCCCTATTTCTTCAAGTTTGAAAAGCTTTGAAGGCTGATTGCATTAACATATGCTTGTTTCTCATGTTCCCTAGAATGTCTCTCTTGTGATTGAATGATTCTATCATTATCTTCTTTGCAATTTCTTATTGCTGCCTTCAAACTTCTCGAAGTGTCTACTATGTCAGGAGAGTACCCATCACCATTCTTCTTATTTGATCTATTGGGAGAGTCTTGTGAAATCTAGTCTACCAATTTTCTAGTCATATTTGATCTTATTCTTCCGAAAAGTATATCATGTCTGCTAAACAAAAACATAAACATAATCAACATGCCTTAGTATAGTTTAGGAGATGATATATCATCTACAACATCAACCAGATTAACACAATACATGTATAAACATAATCATAGCAGTATATAAACATCATCCCAATTATCATGCATGATGTCACGACTAAAACACTACCTAGAGACAATGCATGCACAACAACATATAGGCACTGACATGCACAACCAATGCATATAAAACCATCATGCATTCATGACAAATACATCCCAACAATAACATCATAAAATCTTTCATGGAAACAAAATTGTAACAATGACTACCTCCATGCATACATAAAAAACACATTGACCAAAAGCATCATAAACATATATGCAACCGACATGTATGCATGACAAACACATTCTTCCCATCAAGTCTAAGGTTTGAACCATGATTTGATAGCACTCTGTAACCACCCTCCTCTAACATTTACCCAATATAACTAGTCCACCGGGGTAAGCATGTGATGAGGAGTTACAATGATAAGATTCAACTACCAAAGTACAGTTAAGGAAGTGGAATCGACAAACCCAAACCAAATTGACCTTCCTCAAGAGATACATGAATCATAGAGGCTAACCAACCACCCCAAGTCCCTAACCCATGAGTTGACTTTATCTTGACTGAACTAGACCCTAAATCACTACCATAGCAAGTCCTCCATGTGAATAAAGCCCTCTATCCACTATCACAACAAGGCCTCCATGAGATTGCAATTGTTTTTAGGAAGTTCTATGCCAGCAACCCCCAATTTTGAGCTAGTTTTCCAGGGCTAGGACTCATGGCTCTACCTAGAAACTTGATGAAATTATCAGAATTTATAAAGAACAAAAAGTCAATGCCTCTAATGGAAAACTTGAACAAGGACCTAACCTGACTCATCCTAATCATGATAGAAATTTTTTCAAACACATTATGAACATGTAATGTATAGGTCATAAAAACACATCTGAACATAGGGAGATCATACTTATATGAGAATCGTCAAGAAGGTATGATGCCCTCTTACATTAGATGCATTATCATTATTGGGTCATTCATTCATTGAAATTTTATCCACTAACGGAAACATGATTAGAGTCATAACTCAAGACTCTCATAAAACCATACTTATAACCAGCATATAACCAGATAGATAGAAATAATAGAACAACCATCAAAGCCATATAATAACAATACATTTACAAACAAAAGGTAAGTGGAAAGGAGTTCTTATTAACATATGAAAATCCAGCCAAGTTAAGGGCTTCCACATACTACCCAACCATAGATTGGGTTGAACCCAATCTCTCTTTCAGCCAACCACCCTTGTGCCATATTCCAAGCATGAATGTGAGATCTTTTGGAATAACTACTCAAAACCAAAACCAAGCCTTTTATAGGCCAAATCACATCAACCCTCAACCAGTGATTCCACCTCATGGTCGAACATCACTAATATCACCAAATCATTCTCTATCCAAGTTTTTGAGGGCTCTAGAGCGCCTGTTCCAACCGAGCTACCAGGACTAGTTACTCAACCCATAGTGGCCATCGAGATTAAGAGTGTTTGTCCAACAAAGGCTTCCAGGACCAGTAACTCAACGCATCAAGGGCTTCAGGGAATTTTTCCATCCAAGGCTTGTGGGACTTGTAACTCAACCTAAGTTGTTACATGGATTCCTTAGCGTTTTCCCAAACATGGCTTCAGGAACTAATAAGTCAACCCACAACCCTAAGGAACATGGGCAACAAACAGAAAACAAAAGCTAAAATCCATAACACCATGACTATCAAGGAAATCAAAAGGTTAGGAAAAACCATTGTCAATCTAGGAAATCCTCCATGCCAATGACAGATCATAACCGATAAACCACATCCATGTACCATGGATGCCAAAACTACCAAGAAAATCTTACATGCAACTTGGTACCTACACGCAAAACATATTGTAGTTGTTAATCGAACTGTCCTCTTGTGCTTTCCTGCTTTTCGTTTGCTGACTTGCTCCAAATCCCAAGTATGCCACACTCCTCCAAGAGTGCTACAAGAAAAATCTAAGTGTCCAAGAATATTAGAGATAGAATAGAATCAGAGTACCCAAGACTCAATTGACAAAATTTGTTTACTGATCCTCAAGGGCCTCTTTATGAATGAGGCCTCTATTTTCTTCATTTTCCTTTATTTTCCTTCAATTTCCTCCTCACATACAACCTCGTTACCATTCACCTTCCTTTTCTCCTATTTTCCATTATTTTCATAAATAAAATGCCAATAAATGCCTCATGTATTTCGAAAGACTTTTCCATTCCCTTTTCCAATTTCCATAGCCATTAATTAATTACATGTGATCCCCGTCACTATGTTTTTTCCCAACATTCAACGTGGAATATGTGTCTCATGACCTTGGTTATTATTTTTCTTTTATTAAATTTATTATGTGGATTTTTAACCTCGAGCTGTTACACGTGTCCTCATCAATTGAATTCAAAGAGGTTTGAATTTTCTTGATTTTTTTTCGAAGTTACGATGTCCTAATGAATCTACGGATAGTATGATTAGATATTCCTTTTTGAAACATTTCCAATTGTATATCATGTGCTAGAAAACTCCTCTTGTGTGATAAGTTATGACCATTTCAAGATTAATATTAGTAAAGGGGCTAAACTATGGGGAAAACCTACAAACACCAAATTTTTTAAACAATATGCATCTTCTGGGAAAATTTATGATAAGTGCTCAAATCTACGATGGATAGTTGCCCAACTTGCATGAAATTTAACAACATTACATTTTGAGCATGTTTTTTCATATTGGATAGACCCAACGATCATATGAGGAAGTCAATGATAGATGACATATTAGCATGCCCAAAGTTAACTAGGGTCAACCTTCCACTCAATGTGTAATACTTGGTCTAAAGATTGAGTCATAGTTAGAGTTGAAAGATTATGCTTGAGGCAAAGTCAAAGTTGTAACTAAAGTTACAACCATAAGTGATTATGTTTGTAGTACTCTTGAAACCAAAATTTAGTAGAAGATATACAACTTCTACTAGACATCCCTTTGTAGAAATCTTTAAATTTTTATTTGAGCACTTACCGTTAGCATAATACATCAACTTTTAACTAAATTATTAAATGCCACATGGAGAGTTAACCCTTAGAGCCATGTTCCAATAGTTTGTGATCATTTTCAAACCACTATTAGTTTGACATTATCTTCAAATCACCATTTGTGAGCCCCTTTAGTAAACATAAAAAATCAACTTCAAGCTAAATTTAGAAATGTTCTGGGATTCATTGAGCCTTAGAGCGCAGTTCCGGAGTTGGTGGTCACCCTTAAACCACCATTTAATAAAATATTCCAGCTTCAGCTACCCATTTTCTTTGTAGTTTTCTTAAAACCTCCATTTTCTTTGTAGTTTTCTTAAAACCTCCATTTTCTTTGTAGTTTTCTTAAAACCTCAAGATTTGGAAAGCATACTAAACTATTGGTAATTATCCTCATCTCTCTTCTCAAACTCCTAAAAAATTATGTGTCTTCATCACTCTCCTTAAACTCACAAAAAAAACCTTTCAAATTAAGTAGAATAATGTTAAACACCTCATTATAGCCTTTAAAAACTCATGAAAAAATAAATTCAATAATGACATAAATGAATAATATACCTTAATTAGAAAATTTGAAGCCACACTTATCATGTAATTCAGCTGCAGTCGCAGGGATTCTAAATAGCGAAATCAATGAACATTGACATATCTTACAAAGTCGTTGCTCGTGGTTTTGAAGCTTAATGATTGACCATATTTACTAGAGTTGAGTGTGAATAAAATAAAGACGATCATACTTATTATTAACAAATGGATCTTTCAGATTTGAGTAATTAATTTATTATTAAATTATGAATAAGACAAAAAGCATTTAATTTAAAAAAAATATCTATAAAATATAAATATGTTTTTATCTCAAAGTCGTAACAAAATCAATGCAAAGGTGGTTAAAGGACATTATCTCCGGTTATTTCCAAATTTCATTTATTACGGGTTCGTACATCTGGGATTTGAATCCCTTCTAGATGTGAAGAAGATAGGGTGTCTTGTAACTTACTAAGACGTAGAACAAAACTGAATTAGCCTTCTCACAGATTTGCAAATGGCTTTAGCATTCTTCTCATCAAATAACGGATTCTTTTCCATTTTTTAAAGTTAATTTATATGACATCTGATCTTATGTGAATGTGAATTTGAATTTAAATTTGAATAGAAGGGTGTGCATATAAGTTGTAAAATGTTTTGTGTTTTGGTTGGTAATTTTTAGAATTATTATAATTTTAGATTTAAGTAAATAAATTTCACAAAATATAAATGTTTCTTTTTTCCAAGAAAAAGTTTAAGGAAATGTTTACACTAATTACTCTAGGTTTTTGATAGTGTTAGGTTTTTTATTACACTAAAATCTACAAGCATTAGTAAATTTCCAAACCATTATCACTATCTTTTTAGGTGGTCCTAGGGTGGATCCCATCCTAGGGTGGACTAACTGGCACGTAATCGATTCCCAACTAGGTGAGTGTGAAAATCCAACACCCTCTCTCAAACACAAATCCGAGAATGGAACGTGGGCCAAGGCTCTCATACCATGTTAGATTTTCCATTACACCGAAACTTGAAAGCATTAGTAAACTTCCAAACCATTATCATTACCTTTTTAAGTGGTCCCAGAGTGGTCCACATTTGTCCATGTGATCGATTCCCAACAAGGTGAGTGTGAAAATCCAACAGAGAGATACTAAGTTAAAATGGACCTCCTTAGCTAGTTTCTAGCAATACACTAATACAATATTTTAACTATACTTTCTTCATTTGTTTTATATAATACATAAATAATTGACATTGAGATATTTTATCTATGACTCACATTCTCTACATTAAAATGTTAATAAGTACTCTCTGTTATGTGCTACAATGAATTATTTTTATTAGGAATATAATTTCAAATGCTCTCTATATATATAAATATATTATTTGTTATTAATTATTAATATTATTAATATATTTTAAAATATTACATACGAAATCCATACTTAAAATTGAAAGAATTAGAAATATTTTTCATGCCTTGAATTAGAAATCCCTACAACTAGAATAAAAGTTCTCAAATTCTTTTTTTAATTATATATCGTGATGCCCCGGGAAAATGTAAATATTTGATTTTTGCTGTGGTAAAAGACAGAACTAAATATGACATTGTTAGTTGTTTGAAATTTAATAGTCTTGTTATTATTATTTTTTAAGAAAATATAAGAAATTTTTTCCTTGGAAATACTGGCAACTTCTGAGGAGGAAGTTGGGAAAAGACGATTGCGGAGACTGCAACCCTAACTACCTCCCCTAACTGGAAAGGCTTCCGGAGACAAGGAAGTGGGGGGAGGCAAAAATTTGCGCTGTAAGGACCAGCAGAGGGGGACATAGGGCTAAATCTGGTGATGACTAGATAGCCAAGCAATAAGTGTGTTCTTGTTGAGGATAGTGATCCTGCAAGAGAGCTAGGGGGGAGATTCTAGTCTTGTAAGATGAATCTCGTGGTTGGGTGGACAAGAAAACAGTGGAGAATCTAGGTGAATCTCAGAGGAGTCTTCGTTGTTGGGAAGAGACCAGGTAAGTAAAGAAAATCACTTGGATAATCTCCTAAGATAATCTGTTAAGATAATTTGTTAGATAATCTGTTAGATAATCTATATGTAATCTGTTCAAAAATGGGATGTAGAGGTCTAGTTTATTTCTTGCGGATAGCAGAGAACTGTATGATGAAAATACTTCTCTTACTTTTCTGTTAAATGCAGAGGGAAATAACTAGGAATATTTACTGTGCAGAAGCAACCTTGAATAAGAAAATTTAGGAACAGAAGTTAGAGTTTGTGGTACTGATCAAACAAACACCTCAGACATAGTGAATACAGCCATAAGATGCAAACTGAATTTGTATTACTACAGCTTGACAAATAGAAAATATAAGAGCATATTTGAGAACTTCGAAATGACAAGTGTAGGCAGATAATGCTTGAAAACGAAAACATGCGCGAATAGCATTTTATCCTTCTATAAAATTCTTGTTTAACTTAAAGAAATGTTGCCATGCTCTTAATAAAGAAAATAATAAAGACTTGAAAACAATGCAAGTATGGGGTTGATACTCAAACCCTGGAATCATCGCAGATTTCCAGTTTGCGTATAAATCAAGACAAGAAGACCAAAATTGAGCTAGATTAAACTATTTTCATGCACAACCCCATGACAAAGTCGCGCGAGAAAGGAAATCCCGAGGCGATGGAGGCTTTCTTGGCAGCGTGCGGGTCCAAGAATATGAATGTACATTGGACCTCTAAATAAATAAAGAGAGAGAGGGGCACGATATTTGGAAGACCTTTAAAAATGAGGTTCTCTTATTATAGTCATATAGGAGGAAACCCTATAGTGTATAGCAGGAAATCCTATAGTATCATAGGAAGAAATCCTAGGGAAGTACCCGAAGAAACCCTGAGGGGGTTTCGGCGGCCAGATATTTCAACCAACAGATGGACAAAAGAGTGACTCATTGCAGTGCTTGAGAGAAGCCAAGAGTATTTTTGAAATACAGCAAAAACACAGATGCTCAAATGAATAAACGACTCTTTTCTAACAGATTTTGTTGGCATCTATATAAACCCTGACTTATTGCTTCACATATAAGAACATGTGTATAGAACTTTGTACATTCATAAAATAAAAGAGCGGAACTATAGTACACGAGTAGTTTTTTTCAGAGCTGAGAACGTAAAACAACAATTAGATTTATCATTTGGAAAACAATTATACAAACCCAGAATTTAGTTCAAAAATTCATGCTGAAAATCTTATGGACTCGGCTTAAGTTCGAGCACAAATTAATTAACCAACAATTAGTCCTGGCACAAGGACTCCTAAAATGTTATAAATAAAACTTGACCAATGATCACATAAGTTACAGGGGCTCGACTGTAGTTAAATTACAAATAGTTTACAAAAGGACCGAAGAAAATTGTTCACATAATTACAACTGACATAATCTAAGGCGACTCAAGCTAGAAAATGCATTCAAGTGGCTAAGCCTTAAGCCAGGACAATCGCAGCCTCAAAACCTATGTAACCATGAAGTAAGGCCGCAGAACAATACTACTCCAGGCTCAATAGGCACTACCTCTGTAATTGGAACCATAAAAAAAAAAAGAGAAAGGTCCATAACCCTTGAGATGGCAGCTCCTATACATTGAACTTCCATGAGAGTTCAAACCAGAACCATATATGCTTACCTGGTGGTCCGCGCAGGAGGTAGATAGTTCGAGTAGCCGTGACAATCCCCTGATTCGAGGCAGAATTCCCTTGCTGCGCCCATTCCGCTTTCATTCTGGAAACAAAGAGAGGAAACTGTTACAATCATGAACTGTGTATTGCCAAAGGAAGGATAAGTAATGGAAGTAAGAGGAAAGGTGATGAATACTTACCCAAGTCATATAAATCACTAGAAATTTAGGCATCCTAGCAACTGAACTCAAACCCTGAGCAATAACTACAGTATTGCAGACAGTTTCGGTGAAGTGGAAGGCGGAGCGGAGCTGGATCGAGCGCAAGGAAACAATGAGCAGAATGAACCATACACCAAGGTAAACGAGTACAAAACCCTCAGTTCGATATTCAACCCTTGGATCTGCTGACCAAAATCTCCACCGTTGATGACTGGAGGAGCCCAAGGCGCATAAATGTTGTTGGTACTCCTGCCCTTGCCATGCCACCATGACAGAGCAGGGGATAAATGTTAACCCACGTGGAAAGTGCAGGTGAGTCCAGGAGGACGTTGGTATGGTGTCTGTTATAGACATTTTTGGGCCCTACAACCCCAAGCATGAAATGTCCATAAACCAAGGGCTCCTAAGTCCCTAAAAGTGTTGTTCTAACCCCTAAAGGAACAAGGTCAACAGATTACAGCTTCTCCCAGAAGTTCTCCATGAGAAACTACTCAGAATTGGTCAAAACAGGATCATTGCAGCTGCTCCACTGGATAAGTGCGTTGCATCTCACCCAAATACATTGTGAGGGTGTGTTGCATTTCAAAAGTCCCTTCTGTGGGGTGCGATGGGCGAGAAATGACAAATGGCAGTGTCATTCCGCAAGGTGGAGAGACAATGGAAGCTTCCAGAATCTTCTCCTGTGACAGTTGCCTCACTCAATTCAACCAAGGATGAGTAAGAGGCCATCAGTCTCCAAGAGGAAGCAAGAACTATCAGAGAGAAGACACTAATCAAATCACAAGCTGACTCATCCCCCTTACAGATATCTATATATGGATCCCTCATCCCAGAGATCCGGAGGCTGGAATTTTGCATATTGTAAGGAATTGTTGTTGGTTTCCTGAGACAAACATCAGATTGTTGGGTGATCTAAGCTCTGTTTGAGGTGAAGAGGGGCTTCTTTGCTGGGAGGTTGATGCTGGGTCAGAACAACCGGTTGTAACTCCTCTTGGCTCTTTTCTTCTTTATCAATAAAAGCTATTTGCGTTTTCCTCCATGCTTTTGTGTCATTGATGCTGGTTACATTTGCATGGTCAATTTACATCTGACCCTAGATTGTTTATCATTATAGATCCATGTCTTTGTATAGTGCTATGCTTCTGTGATCTTACAGGTACTTTGTGAAGCTGGGCGTGCAAGGGAGCAGGTAGTTGAGGACTATCAAAGAAGAGAGGGATCAAATCAGGAGATTGGCGCAAGACAGAGGTTGGTATTTCTGTTCCTCTCTATCTATAATTCATAAAGGAAAAACAAAAGTAGTTTTTCTCTGTTTGTTTCTAAGGAAGCTGTCACACCTTAGTGGGATAGAGCAGTTCTAAATAGACACTTTTCCCTATAACAAAATGGCGACTCCGTTGGGGACCTAATTAGTTTGTTTGTTTATCATTCTTTGTTGTTTGTTTCATAAACTTACAAGTAGCATTCGAACTGCATTTTCCATAACAAATGCAAAGTAGACACTGCTACTTCAATCCATCTACTGGATCTGTTTATGATTTAAACAACTGATTCACAAACTTTCTGATTGCCCTTGTAATAGCTCTTAGATCCTCCTTAGATCTACCCCTGATTGTTGCATTACGGATTGCTTTTTTCTCGGCCAAAACCCAAGAACTGAACTGCAAACTGTGACCCGAAACCCGAACAGAGTCTCGTTTCTGGCCCAACGTAGGTACTGTTCAGAGATTCTGAATTTCAGCACACTTCCCGAGTGGACAACCTGCGCTGCATTTCAGATTCTCTGTGTTACAGGTGCGCTGATCAGACTAGCTCTGTGCAGTTGTGGCTTCTGTGGTTCATTCTTTCTAGTTCTATTCTTGAATTTTGCTGCCTGTGATCAGTATATGTCTGTTTGAAACCCCTTTTCCTTGCTGTTATTCTGCCTCCTTTGTAGAAAAGAACTGTAGATGTTTTTATGTGTTTGTTGAGTCATTTACAGTTCTCCTTTGCAAAAGTAGCGTAATCGTACTGTCGTCCTTTGATTTGAATCTGTCGCAAGTGTCGATTTCAATTGTACGAAAAAGTTTAATTGCTGTTGATGATCGGTTATCCTGTTACTATTGCTTTTGGTCTGAATTTGTAATTTTCTAGTGTCAAGAACAAGTATTCATTTCAAAATCGTAAGGTGTTGTAATCGTCTCCATTTTTTTTGATTTCGAAAAGAAACTTGTTGATATTTGTCGCTTGAAAAGAAATTTAGATTTCTGCATCAACTTTCTTTTTAGCATTCATATACTAAGAAAGTCGAAAACAAATACATGCATGTGCATTTGCATATAGATAGTCTGATTGGCTTGATTTAGGAAAGTGCATTTAGAGTGTGCTCTTTGCTCTTTGTGAAAAGATTATGTCTTTCTTTTCCCTAGTAGCTAATATTTTCATTGCATAAAGGAGATAAAAAATTTGTTTATCATCTTAGATTTTATTTTAGGAATTACATCTACATCTCGTGGTGAACCCGAAAGGCAAATTTCATAAACAAGATCAACTTAAAATAAATTCAATGAATCCAATAACGCTTTGGAACTTAACGCACAACATTTATAAGTCTAGGCTAGAGATGTATTACGGCGTCGTAAAGCCTGGTAACTGTTGTTCTCACTCATGGTTGGGTGATTCCTCCACTTTGAGACGATAAGTGCTAGTACGGACTTGTGCTCCCACGTACCGTCGAGTATATTTTGGGAGACCCCAATAGGCTTAATCCTTTATCCATAGGAAGTTGTGCCTGCTGCCCTATCGATCGCAATGCACTGAACACAACATTTGGGAAGATTAACTGCCATACCATAAAAAGTATTCTGTAGTTTTGCGATTGGTTTGGTAATCCCTCTACCTAGATTTCTAGACCAGTCCCATTTGTTCCTTTTTAGACTCCTTAATAGAAAAGGTCCATTTGAGCACTTGTCACTTCAAGCTCATTAAAAATCGAAGGGGACTAGAGTCATCTTTTGTTTTTTCTCGACTCTTAAAAACTGAAAAAACAAGTTGTGTCAAAGCGTCTAAAATTTATTTTAAACAGAATATTCATTACCCTTTCCTACATTGATCTTGGGTTGAGAAAACGGAATCCACCAACCAAGGAATTCCCCTTGGAGGAAATCCTAGTCCCTTCTCCTCTTGGGGGGATGTTGGTGCACCCCATATGGCCATATTGTCGCTTCTAGGACTGACAATTGGTTTGCCTGTATGGCTCTTCTCAACCTCTGTCGTTCAGAACACCACAATCCCTGAACAATCGAATCAGCAATTAGACGAGTCCAGAGTTACCCACCAACCTTCTACTTCCTCTAATTCTTCCTTTCCTCCTTCCTCTTCGCTTGATGGGGCTGGTAAAGCCAAAAGTCAAGTACCTAAGGAGAAGAAGGAAAAGAAGAAGAAAGAAAAGAAGAAGAAGGAGCCAAAAGCGAATGGGGGCAAATGAGTTTCGACTAGCGAAAACCCACACACCGCACCGACCAGGCCTAAATCGCCATGTGTCACTTGCAAAGGAGACCACTATCACAAAGATTGTCCTTGCATCCCTCGGATCTTAAGGGACTGGTCTCCTCGTTTGCGCAACCTGGTGTCGTCAACCTCTGATGATCATGTTGAAAACACACCGTCAACTAGTGAAAGTGAAGCCCCAGGACAAAAAGGAAAATATAGATTTCCTTGTAAATTGTGCGAAGGCGATCATGCCGTCCACCATTGTCCCTTCTTAGACGAAGCTAAAAGAGTTTTGGATGATCGTCTGATTTCACCGTTACGACTTCCTCCTAGATATAAAAAACTCTTACCGCGTCCGTCACTAGTTGAAAATCCGGCTAGCCCGCTAAGGTGGTCGGCTGAAGCATCTATTATTGAAGATAAACCATCTGAATCCATACCAGATGAAAGTCAAAAGGTCGACGCGGCAGTTGACCCGGTCTTGCCTTCAGAGGTTCCATCTTCAGATGATACAGTCACTGAAGAGAACAAGGATGACACCGTCCATATTCTTTTCATAAGCACAAACTCCAACGAACATGGGGGCAATTTACCCGTTCCTTTACCGTAGGAAGGAAGTTCGTCAGAGTAGTACTCGGCCGTCTATTCGGTCCCATCTCCAAGCAACCTAGTTGTCTCCTTCGACTGGAATCAACTAGGGAGACCCCGTTTACTAGCTAGTATACCATTCCGAATCATTGTTCAAATATATAGAATGGTTATGGCTGGTACCATCATAGATGAGGGGGCTTCTGTGAGTATCCTTTGATCGACTGCTTGGAAAGTGCTTGGTTCGCCATCGCTTTTGCCTGAGATGAGAAATCTAACAGGTTTTGATAAAGGAACCAGTCGACCATTAGGGATCCTTCCCAATGTGCCCATAACATTGAGAGGGAAAATCGTTCACATGAACGTTATGGTAGTTCAAAGACCCCTGGATTACAATCTACTCCTTGGACGAGACTATATTTATTGCATGAGAGCCATCATCTCATAATTCTTTAGAGTGATGTGTTTTCCGCACGAAGGAAGAGTGGTCAAGCTCATAGACGAGCTTTCATTTCCCAGATCACATAGAGCAAATAGTCATATACCATCCCTAAATGGTATTTTCACGCAAGAAATGTCTCAATCTCCAGTCCGTCCACCCGATGAGCGCGAGTGATTCGGGGGGACATGACTGAATCCCAGGGGGCATGCACCCTAGTCTGCTTCGGCAGGAAAACTTCGGGTATAGGGTAGGTTTCCGCGAGAGAATATGACTAGTCTGTACTCCCGTCCGTGATTGGAAGAGGGGGTTATTCTAGAACAAGATTCTCTTGTCAAAGTTATGTGAGTGGAGTAGCCTCCTTCACTCACCTTTGTCTATTTCGGTAGACATCGCCGAAGAAGTGTTTTGTTTGCGTTGTGAATAGAACGATCTTTGGGTAACCTGTAAGAGGTAGGCCTCTCTCGGTAAAACAAATGTTTTAACGGACTAAAGAAGGGGTAACCTTGAAACTCTGTTTTATACCTGGGGGCATGCAAACCTTTTGGCGTGCAAGCGAAGAGTGACTATTTATTTTTTTAAATTTTTAGGACCTCTAACCCTTTAAACTCGTAGGATTGGTCATTTCCTAACTGGCATAAAGAAAGGATGTGGGGCAAAAATATAAAAGTTGTTGTTTTTATATGAGACATTCTTATCACACGACTGGATTAATTGAGCAGTGTTACCACAAGGTTCAAGCTCGTTAAAAAATAAACCCGCATCGAGCAGTTTTAGCACATAATTCAAGCTCGTTAAAAAATAAACATAAGCCATGAGCAAATGTTTCCCGCCACGTTTAAGCTCGTTAAAAAATGAACTATTCCCCGGTAAATAACCATCGTGAATGTAATACTTCAGTCGTTAAAGCCTTGGTCGTGTTTGCACCGTCACCTCCACTTTTTCATTGGTCGATCATTCACCTCCATTTGATTGTTTACCCATTTTGAGGAACAGCTGCGAAGAGTGATTTCACTAGCCATCCTTGTGACACTACCGTGATTGGAAAATTCCAACTGTTACCTGGAATCAGCTGCTACCCATTTTATCACTCGTTCCTCAAAAGACGAGTCTCCTTTAAGCTCTTTTCAACTGACTCGTAAAATATGAAAATATTGCTGAGCCATTGGCCTCTCCAGCTCATTAAAGGGACAGGAAGTGCCATCCCTCCTCTAGATTTTAATCTTTTTGGACCTGAGGGATTATTACACGAAAAGATAGAGCGCTTGTTTTGTTCGGCTCGTTAAAAGTATCGAAAATTCATCCCTTCTGTATTGTTTTATACCTTTTCGGACTTAAGGGATTAGATGACGAAAAAGGAATTTTGGAGTTACCTTTACGTTCCTTTTTAGACTCTCTAAAAATGAAAAGGACCGAGTTATCTTTGTCGTTAAACTCGTTAAAAAGATTAATAGTGACAAACTTGTCTATAGACAAGAACGAGTTTCACTATCGCTAGGCTCGTTAAAACATAGCGATGGGTTTGCCCGAAGGGAAAATTATAGAACAAGCATATGTTATCCTCCTCAAGCTTGAAAAAAATAAAGAGGTACTGGTCAGCAATGACTGGGGAAAATTGGGAAGAAAACTTGAAGAAACTTTGTTGGTAGCAAGTCGCTCTTGAACATGACACTTCCACTCCGTGTCCGAGTTGGGTTGGGTTGTTTCATTCACCGGTCACATCACCATGGTCACGCCATACAATCCACATTTGGGGTTAATGCTACCAATCCATCACATCAGTGTCGCCGATATGTTCAAGAGAAGTCATTCAGAGAATTCACCTGTGTCTCACCCACTACCATACATTATAATCCATTCTTTCATGACCGCCACCCTGAACCTTATATCACCAGATCGTTTTCACCTCCATTAAAATCGTTTGCTCCGTTCCGTGTCATTGATGTGGGATTCATTAAGGCCCTCCTGTGATAGATCACTTCTTGTCGACATCAGCTTATTATCCAAGAAGTTGATCTAGGAACACCCCATTCAGTACTTTGAAGCTTGCATGCCTCAATGGCAAGTTTCTCACTTCCGGCGACAGGTTTACATCAATGGCCTTCGACCGAAAGATTTTGCGTGGTGTTCGACGCCAAGTCCTTTATTCACACCATGTAAATTCTATTGCAGTACCTTGAGGTTCATTATCATTATTGGTGATTCCTCTCGTGCTTGTTAACAGTTTACATCATTGACTGGTAATCAAGTGATGTCTTTCCATGTTCGACTTCAGAACATTTCTCACATGGATCGACTTGTACTTCGAGTGAAGATCAGACGCGATTGAAGACCTCGGATCTAGTTTCATCCATCTGGGCTGCGATATATATTCAGGGAAATAAAGACATTAAATGTACATCATTGCTACACAAATAATCATCCACTCAAAAGAATGATGGCTCTATCAGAATCATCAGCCTACACTCAGACGATTGTCTGTCGTTTGTACATGAAAATGAATTTATAAAGCTGAGCATGGGAATGCCCGCCTCATCTAGATCATGAAAATAGTATGAAGATAATGTATTGTATTGTATCTTATTATAGGTCTCCTCCCAACATTGAAAGAACTTCGGACCCTCATAATAAAGCATTTCACCCGACACCAAAAGATTAACGACCTCATACTTTAGGGGGCAACTGTTATGGACATTTTTGGGCCCTACAACCCCAAGCATGAAATTTCCATAAACCAAGGGCTCCTAAGTCCCTAAAAGTGTTGTTCTAACCCCTAAAGGAACAAGGTCAATAGATTATAGCTTCTCCCAGAAGTTCTCCATGAGAAACTGCTCAGAATTGGTCAAAACAGGATCATTGCAGCTGCTCCACTGGCTAAGTGTGTTGCATCTCACCCAAATACACTGTGAGGGTGCGTTGCATTTCAAAAGTCCCTTCTGTGGGGTGCGATGGGCGAGAAATGACAAATGGCAGTGTCATTCCACAAGGTGGAGAGACAATGGAAGCTTTCAGAATCTTCTCCTGTGACAGCTGCCTCACTGAATTCGACCAAGGATGAGTAAGAGGCCATCAGTCTCCAAGTGGAAGCAAGAACTATCAGAGAGAAGACACTAATCAAATCAAAAGCTGACTCATCCCCCTTACAGATATCTATATATGGATCCCTCATCCCAGAGATCCGAAGGCTGGAATTTTGCATATTGTAAGGAATTGTTGTTGGTTTCCTGAGACAAACATCAGATTGTTGGGTGATTTAAGCTTTGTTTAAGGTGAAGAGGGGCTTCTTTGCTGGGAGGTTGATGCTGGGTCAGAACAACTGGTTGTAACTCCTCTTGGCTCTTTTCTTGTTTATCAATAAAAGCTATTTGAGTTTTCCTCCATGCTTTTGTGTCATTGATGCTTATTACATTTGCATGGTCAATTTACATCTGACCCTAGATTGTTTATGATTATAGATCCATGTCTTTGTACAGTGCTATGCTTCTGTGATCTTAGAGGTACTTTGTGAAGCTGGGCGTACAAAGGAGCAGGTAGTTGAGGACTATCAAAGAAGAGAGGGATCAAATCAGGAGATTGGCGCAAAACAAAGGTTGGTCTTTCTGTTCCTCTCTATCTATAATTCATAAAGGAAAAACAAAAGTAGTTTTTCTCTGTTTGTTTCTAAGGCAACTGTCACACCTTAGTGGGATAGAGCAGTTCTAAATAGACACTTTTCCCTATAACAGTGTAACTTTAATGCAAAAGACCATGATGTCATCAAAAAGTTTTCCGATCACTGGAACTATGTAATTTTAACCCAAGGTGGTATCATATATAACATCCGGAAAACGATAACCTTGATATAAGTCGACAGGGTAAAATTTTAATTTTATGTGTTTGTAGGAGGTACATGACAAGTGGTATCAGAGCCAAGTTTATGAAAAACTGTGGCCTCTGGGAATTGAAAAGAAAAAAACTAATAGACAGATAAAAGTACATACCATTTATTTCCATCTCTATTGAGCAGTTCAAGTAAAATTTAGAAAAACAAGAAAAACAGTTAATGTGTTGACCTTTGTTTTTTTTCCTGTCACTTTTCTTATGCTAAGTACAAGAAACAAGAGACTGATAGCATGAGGAGAGCAGATAGTGCGTCATGCAGGTTTGCGGTGGGTTAGGGACCTGTAACTGGTCCTGAGAATAACCCCGAGCTATGGGTACAGCTCGGAGAGGAGGCTCGCAATACAAATCTGGCCATTTTGGAGACAGTACAGGAGTTGAAAAATGAAATGGCCCGGTTATGGGAGGATAACACAAGGTTAACTATGGAACATGAGAGGATTATAAAAAGCCTGTTCGATAAACAGAATCAGCAGCTAGCGAATCCGAGTGCTGAGCAACAAAGAATGTCAGAAGAGCAGAATCACCACACAGAAGCTGAAGAGTCAAAAGGAAGGAAAGAACGATCTGATAATGCATCCGAACAACAAACATCAAAAAGGCAACATATAGAGTTGCAAGGGGAATTTCGTAAGATCAAACCACCACACTTTGATGGAGAATAGGAAGAAGCAACTGAGGCGTGGTTGATAAATATGAACAAACACTTCTAACTGTATGAATACGATCTCAACCTTAAGGCATGATTGGCCATCTTCTAATTACAGGGAAAAGCCACCCTATGGTGGGAAGAAGTTATGATCGTAAGAGGAGTAAGCGAACAGAACATAACCTGGGAGAAATTTCAAAGGTACTTTAAGGAAAGATACCTGACTGAGCATTTTTATGACGAAAAGGCAAGAGAATTCCATGACTTGTAGTTGGGACAGCAAACCATGGACGAATTTATCAGTCATTTTACTTCATTGCTTCATTATGTGCCTTATATTAGGGAAGAAAAAGCTAAAGTGCAGAGGTTTGTTAGTAGTTTACCTTTGAATATGTGGGAAAATATTGAGTTTGACAATCTAAAGACAATGGATGAAGCAATAAGTAAAGCCGGGATTTGTTACCAGCAGAGTAAACAGAAGGGGGAAATTCTAGGTAAAAGATGGAATGATAAGAGAAGTAATAAGTTGGCTGGAAACAGTAAGGGAAATCGCGGTAGTGCTAACAAGGGTTTTGATAAGGGAAAGTAGCAGAAATGTACAGAAAAATTCACTCAGGCCCAAGCCAACCAATGAGTCCAGAATCAGTGAACAACCTGTAAAGTTGGATAGCGAAGGTGCAGCAAGGTCTCCTGTGCAGTGTTGGGGTTGTGGTGGGCCTCACTACATTAAAAACTGTCCTCAATGAAAAGGGACCGAACAGGTTTCCCAAATTCAGGAAGCATCGATAGTCGGCGATATAGGACGAAGTTTACCATGGATTAATGCAGCCCTAGAAGATCGTCAAGCGATGTACCAGCTGACCATGGTGGAATTCGAAGGTAAAATTTTAGACCTTACTGTAACTGTTTTAATTGATCCTGGAGCCACATTAAGTTATATTAGTCCTAAGGTTGTAGAGCATTGTAAATTGCAACCTATTAAATTCAAGAATCTGTGGCTAGTTCAGCTGGCTACAGGAGCCAAGAGGTGAGTGCTTGCAAAATTCAATAACTACTCTTTAAAGATAGCAAGGTATCCAGTGATTGCATATTTAAATGTGCTGCCCCTTGGTTCATATGATGTTCTAATCGGTATGGACTTGCTAGAAAAACACTGGTCCTTAGTCAACTGTAAAACAAAGACTATTTATTATAGAGATGAGCTTGGAGCAAGGCAAGAGATGCAAGGGATTAAGCGGCCAGTACAAGTTCGGCCAATAACTGCCTCTCAGTTAGCAAGATGCATTAGGAAGGGGTGTCAGATCTATGCCATCCAAGTGGGCTATGCTAACTTGAAAGATAAAACAACTACATTGGACAACATCCTGTGATACAAGAATCTACTTATGTGTTTCCGAAGGAGATTCCCGGACTGCCACCCAAGAGGGATATAGAATTTACTATCAAACTGGTACTGGGGGCAGTTCTGGTATCTCAGGTGCCCTACAGAATGAGTACACCTGAGTTGACAGAGTTAAAAATGTAGTTACAAGAACTGTTAGACAAAAACTATATTTGTCCCAGTGTGTCTCCTTGGGGAGCTTCAATATTGTTCATTAAGAAAAAGGACGGGACCCTTCACATGTGCATAGATTATCGTCAATTGAACAAACTGACAATCAAAAATAAGTATCCTCTTCCCCGGATTGATGAACTTTTCGACCAAGTGAAAGGTGCAACAATATTTTCCAAGATCGATTTGCGATCATGGTATCACCAAATCAGGATTAAGGAAGAAGACATAGCTAAAGCAGCTTTTAGAACAAGGTATGGACATTACGACTTTGTGGTGCTACACTTTGGGTTAACTAGCGCCCCCGTAACTTTTATGTGCTTGATGAACAACATATTTCATCAATATTTGGATAGATTTGTGCTGATATTTATTGATGATATACTAATATATTCCCGCACTATGGAAGAGTACAAGGAGCACCTTAGATTAGTGTTGCAAACCCTCCGAGAATACCAATTATATGCCAAGTTTAGCAAGTGCGACTTCTTCAAGGAAGAAATACAGTATCTGGGCCATATAATCACGAAGGAAGGAATTGCGGTAGATCCCAAAAAGATAAAGACCATACTGGAATGGCCCATACCAAAAGATGTGGCAGACATCAGGTCCTTCATGGGATTAGCTGGTTAATACAGATGATCTGTAGAAGGATTCTCAAGAGTAGCATATCCTATCACTTCCTTACAAAAAAAAGGAAGAGCTTTCAGATGAACCCTAAAATGCCAAAGAAGTTTTGAGCGGTTTAAGCATCTGCTCACCACCGCACCCATTTCGAGCATAGCTGATCCTAGTAAGGACTATGTGGTATGCACTGATGCAAGCAAAGAAGGTGTACGAGTCGTGTTGATGCAATATGGGAGGGTAATTGCTTACGAGTCAAGGAAACTAAAAGAGCATGAACAAAAATATTTCGCTTATGATCTAGAGTTGGCAGCCATCATTCACGCTTTGAAAATTTGGCAGCACTATCTCATGGGAAGGAAATTATTATTATTGAAATACCACCATAGCATGACCAATTATTTTAGCCAGCCCACTTTAAATTCCAGGCAAGCACGGTGGGTGGATTTCCTAAGCAGTTTTGATTTCGAAATCAAACATTTGAAGGGGAAAGAGAATCGGTTGGCAGATGCTCTAAGTCGGAAATTACAATGTATACATGAAATTTCCTGTAGTGAATGGAAAAACCCCTTTGAAGAGATGATTAAAAAAGCAACAGAGAAAGGTACCATTTATCAGCAAATAAAACAGCGAGTACAATAGCCAACCAACAAAGGAAATCAACAAGATTATGCGGTGGACATTATTGGAATGCTGTATTATAGGAAAAGACTGTATGTGCCCAATCAAAACAGCATTAAAAACTGGATTTTGGATGAATTTCATAAAAGTCACTATGCTGGACACCCCAGATACTAGAAAATGATCACTGCACTCTGAAAAGAATATTACTGGCTGGGTATGAAAAGAGATGTGGCTGAGCATTTGGCATGTTGCTTAGATTGTCAACAAATTAAGGCAGAACACCAACATCGTGCAGGGTTATTACAACCATTACCCATTCTAGAATGGAAATGGGAAACCATTTCTATGGACTTCATAACTGGTTTACCCAAGACAAGGAGAAATAACAACTCCATCATGGTGGTGGTGGTGGAAAAATTAAGTAAATCAACACATTTTATACTTGTGTAGTCTACTTATAGAGCTGTATAGATTGCCCATATTTTTATGCAGAACATAGTTTGGTTGCATGGGCTACCAAAAACAATAATTTTAGACCATGATGTTGCATTTACATCGGCCTTTTAAAAAACATTGTTTACAGAATTAGGGACTCAGCTGAATTTCAGTACAACATATCACCCTCAGACTGATGGGCAAACAGAACAGGTGAACCAGGTGGTGGAAGATATGCTAGGGCATATGTAATGCAGCAACCAATCAAGTGGGATGATTACCTACACTTGGCCGAGTTTTCGTATAATAATGGCTATCATACATCACTACAAATGAGCCCGTTTGAAGTATTATATGGGCGGAAGTGTCACACACCCTCAAGTTGGGGTGGACTAGAAGACAAATTGATGTTAGGACCCGAAATGCTTAAAGAGATGGAGGACATGGTTAAGAAGGTAAAATCCAATTTAAAAGTAGCTCAGGACAGGAAAAAGAGATTTGCTGACCAGAAAAGAAGATTAAAGGAGTACCAATTCAGTGACCATGTGTATGTAAGAATACGAGCAAAAAAGAGCACACTACAATGGAACGGTTGCACTAAGATGGCACCTCGATTTTGTGGACAATTCCAAGTCTTAGCAAGAATTGGGTCGGTGGCTTACCAGCTTGCCTTGCCAAGTCACATACGAGTCTATAATGTCTTCCATGTTTCTGTGTTGAAAAAATATGTTTATGATCCTAAACATGTAATCAGATGGCAAGATATACAGGTGAGAATTATCTCTGGTAAATTAGTCTAAGTGTTTCCCTTTAAAAGAAAATTGACATAGGAAGTTGCATGTTGTAGGTCAAACCGGAAGGAGAAATCTTGGTCGAACCACTGAACATCCTCAACCGGAGAGACGTCATGCTGTGGAAGCGAGCTATTACCCAAGTTAAAGTGCAGTGGCAACACATTGGGCCTGACGAGGCCACTTGGGAAGATGAAGAGCTCATGAAACAAGCTTACCCAAGGTTGTTCATAGCTGAAAGACATCGGGACGATGTCCAATTTCAAGAGGGGGAGATGTGATGCCCCGGGAAAATGTAAATATTTGATTTTTACTGTGGTAAGAGACAGAACTAAATATGACATTGTTATCTGTTTGAAATTTAATAGTCTTGTTATTATTATTTTTTAAGAAAATATAAGAAATGTTTTTCTTGGAAATACTGGCAACTTCTGAGGATGAAGTTGGGAAAAGACGGTTGCTGAGACTGCAACCCTAACTACCTCCCCTAATTGGAAAGGCTTCCAGAGAAAAGGAAGTGGGGGGAGGAAAAAATCTGTGCTGTAGGGACAGGCAGAGGAGGACAGAGGGCTAATTCTAGTGACGACCAGATAGCCAAGCGCTGAGTGCATTCTTGCTGAGGATAGTGATCATGCAAGAGAGCTAGGGGGATATTCTAGGCTTGAAAGATGAATCTCGTGGTTGGGTGGACAAGAAAACAGTGGAGAATCCAGGTGAATCTTAGAGGAGTCTTCATTGCTGGGAAGAGACCAAGTAAGTAAAGAAAATCACTTGGATAATCTACTAAGATAATCTGTTAAATAATCTGTTAGATAATCTGATAGATAATCTATATGTAATCTGTTCAGAAACGGGATGTAGAGGTCTGGTTTATTTCTTGCAGTTAGCAGAGAATTGTATGATGAAAATAGTTCTCTTACTTTTCTGTTAAATGCAAAGGGAAATAACTAGGAATATTTACTGTGTAGAAGCAAACTTGAATAAGAAAATTTAGGAATAGAAGTTAGAGTTTGTTCTACTAATAAAACAAACACCTCAGAGATAGTGAATATAGCCATAGGATGCAAACTAAATTCTTATTACTACAGCTTAACAAAAAAGAAGAAGATAAAAGCATATTTGAGAACTACGAAATGACGAGTGTAGGCAAATAATGCTTGAAAATGAAAACATGCGCAAATAGAATTTTATCCTTCTATAAAATTCTTGTTTAACTGAAAGAAATGCTGCCATGCTCTTAAGAAAGAAAATAATAAAGACTTGAAAAGAAGGAAAGTATGGGGTTGATACTAGAACCCTGGAATCATCGCAGATTTCCAGTTTGTGTATAAATGAAGACAAGAAGACCGGAATTGAGTTAGATTAAACTATTGACATGTGCAACCCCATGACAGAGTCGCACGAGAAAGGAAATCCCGAGGCAATGGAGGCTTTCTTGGTAGCCTGTGGGTCCAAGAGTATGAATGTACATTGGACCTCTAAATAAATAAAGAGAGAGGGGCATGATATTTGGAAGACCTTTCAAAATGAGGTTCTCCTATTATAGTTATATAAGAGGAAACCCTATAGTATCATAGGAAGAAACCCTAGGGAAGTACCAGAAGAAACCCTGAGGGGGTTTCAGTGGCCAGATATTTCAACAAATAGACGGACAAAAGAGTGACTCGTTGCAGTGCTTAAGAGAAGCCGAGAGTATTTTCGACATACAAGAAAAACCCAGATGCTCAAATGGATAAACGACAGTTTTCTAACAGATTTTGTTGGCATCTATGTAAACCCTGACTTATTGCTTCACATATAAGAACATGCGTATAGAACTCTGTACATTCATAAAACAAAAGAGCGGAACTACAGTACACAAGTAGTTTCAGTGCTGAGAACGTAAACAACAGTTAGATTTATCATTTGGAAAACAATTATACAAACCCAGAATTTAGTTCAAAAATTCATGCTGAAAATCTTATGGACTCGACTTAAGTCTGAGCACAAATTAATTAACCAACAATTAGACCTAGCACAAGGAATCCTGAACTGTTAGAAAGAAAACTTGACCAATGATCACATAACTTACAGGGGCACGACCCCATTTAAATTACAAACAGTTTACAAAAGGACCCAAGAAAATTGTTCACATAATTACAACTGACATAGTCTAAGGTGACTCAAGCCGGAAAATGCGTCCAAGTGGCCAAGCCTCAAGCCAGGACAGCCGCGGCCTCAAAATCCATGTAACCATGAAGTAATTCCGGAGAACAATACTGCTCCAGGCTCGATAGGCACTACCTCCATAATTGGAACCATAAAAAAAGAAGAAGAGAAAGGTCCATAACCCTTGAGATGGCAGCTCCTATACATTGCACTTCCATGAGAGTTTAAACCAGAACCATATATGCTTAACTGGTGGTCCGCGCAGGAGGTAGACAGTTCGAGTAGCTGTGACCATTCCCTGATTCGAGCCAGCATTCCTTGGTTGTGCCCATTCCTCTTTCATTCCAGAAACAAACAGAGGAAACTATTACAATCATGAATTGTGTATTGCCAAAGGAAGGATAAGTAACGAAAGTAAGAGGAAAGGTGATGAATACTTACCCAAGTCATATAAATCACTGGAAATTTAGGAAGCCCGGCAACTGAACTCAAAACCTGAGCAGTAACCACCGTATTGCAGACAGTTTTGGCGCAGTGGAAGGCGGAGCGGAGCTGGATCGAGCACAAAGAAACAATGAGCAGAAGGAACCATACCACCAGGGTAAATGAGTACAAAACCCTCAGTTCAATATTCAACCCTTGGATCTGCCGACCAAAATCTCCACTGTTGATGATTGGAGGAGCCCGAGGTGCATAAATGTTGTTGGTACTCCTGCCCTTGCCACGCCACCATGACAGAGCAGGGGATAAATGTTAAGCCAGGTGGAAAGTGCAGGTGAATCTAGGAGGACGGTGGTACGGTGTCACTTTAATGCAAAAGACCATCATGTCATCGGAAAGTTTTTTGATCACTGGAACTATGTAATTGTAATCCAAGGTGGTATCATGTATAACATCCGGAAAACGATAACCTCGATATAAGTCAACAAGGTAAAATTTTAATTTTATGTGTTTGTATGAGGTACATGACATATATGTTCTCAAATTCTTTTTTTAATTATATATGTTTGATGTTAAAAAATTTTACTCAACCTACACGTTGAAATATTTGATTATATTTGATTCATAAATTTAAGATGAATATTGAAATATTTTACTTCGGGTTAGCAATAAAATATTTTTTTAATACAGTTTTTTTTCCTTCTAAATATTATATGTAACTAAACATAGAATAAATTGCACCTCATGCAATATCAATAACATTACTTTGGGTTGATTCAATATTAAATAATAAAAGAACATACTTTTTTCCTACTAAAAACTAAACTTACTTAAGATGAAAAATAAAATATTTTATTTATATTTTTTATTATTACTATTTTTTAATTTATTATATTTTTATATTTTTAAATCTAATATTATGCGACAAAATTTCTCTCCTACTAAATTATAAAACATCTTTATACTAAGCTATAAAACATCTTTATTAAATAGAAAACATAGCTTTTAAACGTAATCATTTATTTATTTATATTATTATAATTTGCCAACACTTTTATTAAATAGAAAACATAACCTTTATTTAGAAATGTTGTGACAATGAATGAACCTTAAAACCTAGTTCTAAAGTAACTTCTTCTACCAATTAAGCTTATAGTAATGGTCGTCATCTCTTTCTTAAACTACCAAGGGATCATGTGTCTTCATCTCTAAATATATTAAGCACCTAGTTCTTTAGGATTATAATATTTAAAAATCGAATAATTACACATATGAATAATTAACATAATTAAAAAACAAACGCCACACTTATCATGTAATTCATTTTTAGGAGGCAAAACAATTATTACTCGCATATCTGAAAATGTCGTTGCTCGTGGTTTTCATGCTTTGCGATCGACACCATTTATTAAATTTAAAAGTGAATAACATAAAGCTGATCATAGTTACCTTCGAATTTAAGTAATTAATTTATTTTTAAATTATGAATTAAATAAAAATAATAATTTTCAAAAAGTATCTCTAAAATATAAATATGCCTTTGTCTCAAAGTCGTAAAAAATAATACAAAGTCAATGAAGAGGTTAATGGGCATTATCTCTAGTTATTTCCAATTTTCATTGATTACGAAATTCACACACGTGGTATTTGAATTCCTCAAGTTGTATACATGAAGAAGTTACAAAGTCGTATAACTTACTAAGACAGAAGAATCTAATTAGCCATCATATTTTTTTTCGGAAAACTGAATTAGTCATCTCACTATGTGCACATGGTTGACCATAAATATATGATTGAAGTATTTAAGATGCTAGTGGGTATTTTGGTGAACCGGATAAGGGAAAGATTTTAGTAATATTAATTTAACAAATGAGAACAACATATTAAATATATGAATTAAAGTGTTTAAGATGTTATTTAGTATTTTGAGCATATTCATTATGGAGATCATTTTGACAATTTAAATCTGTATATGTCAGTAGGAACTTATTTTGTTTTGAATTTTATTTTAAAATTTTTAGATTTATTTTAATATGGATTTATTGGGTATTTAGGAGATTAAAATTTTCAATGTGTAATTTTTTAGTAGAAAATTTGAGGAAAAGTTTATAATCAAAATATTTGGTTCGTAGCTCTTGAACTAAAATGAATTTATGTTGGTTTTGGGCAACATATTAATAAAATGTTTTAAATATGGTTTTTTTCGCCATATTTTTTTTTATATAATGTATAAATAGTTGACATTAAAAAATTAATTTAAGACTCGCATTCTTCACATTAAAATGCTGATACATGCCCTTTCATAGGACACATACATTGAATTATTTGTATTACTAAAATATTTGAAATGTTCGCTATATATAGAATTACTTTTGTTATTAATATTTTTTCTGTATATATAATTATTTTTATTATTAATATATTTTGAAATGTTACATATCAAATGCATATTAGACATTGAAATAATTCAAAACCTCCCCATGTATGAATTAGAAAGAATTTACTAATAGAATACAATTTATTTTACTCTTTCTCTCTCTATATATGTTTGGTGTTAAATTATTTTACTCAACATATATATTGAAATAGTTAATTTATAAACTCATATTTGATTTATGATTTATGGATTCAAGATGAATATTGAAATATTTTCTAAGAGATTATAGTAAAATATTATTTTTATTAATATATTTTTCTCTAAACCATACTTCTAATTTGAACATAAAATAAATTACACATAATGTAATATCAACAATATTATTTTCTGACAATCTCATAGTAGCATATATCTCTCTCGCTAAAAAGTGATATTTTTTTTCTTAATTTTAATCACTTTGCCTTTTTATATAAAGTTGATGTAAAATTAATGTGAAAATGATATTTTATTTATGATGGACATTGACTTTTGTTGTTACTATTATTTTTTAATTCATTAACTTTTTATTGATTCATATAAATATTATTTTATTATTTTTAAATGTATTGTTATGTGACATCTCCCATCGTAAATTGTAAAATACTTCTAAACACAATAATTTATTTATTTAATTTTAATATTTTAATTAATAAATTAAATATTTATTATAATCAACTTGTATAATTTTTCTTTTTATTATTTATATATTAAAATATGTATTTTTATATCTAATCATTTTTAAATAACATAAATATAAATATTGATTATAATATTTTGTAAAAGATAATATTTTATATATGAATATTTCGTAAAATATAATATTTTATATATGAAATATTCATATGGATTATCCTTTGTTTTGTATTGTTGTTGGGATGGCTTCATTTCATTCTTGCACAAAATCAAAGAAAGTTTATCGTTATTTCCCAATGCTTGTCCTTCACAAGTTGAGAGTATAGAGAGTTAGGTATGAAGCTAGTTTCACTTGGAGAAATTTCTCTCACAAATTCGAGTAACCTACCATGGCAGAAGAAAAGCAAGATGACAAAGTAGGATATCTTATGAATTTCTTACTTGATAAAGTAATTGTGCAAAAAAGGAATGAGATGATGGAAAATTTTCCCATATCCTTTGGTCACTGCCAACAGTAACCAAGACACCTTCAACAAGCTGCAATTTTGGAGGTGTGACACCCTTCAAGGTACAACTTAAGCTTGTATAGTTAGGGATTTAGTTTAGGGATTTAGTCATAAATTATGTATTTCTAGTTGTAACTGTTTTCACTTATTATTTTCATGTATAAATGTAACCTTCCTTGAATGAATTAAGAAACAGATCACAACATTCGAATCAATGGAATTCTCTAGACTTCTTATTAGTGGTATCAGAGCCTGGATCAAACTCTATTGAACCAGAATGCCTAGATCCTCCATTGTTGTAAACCAACGAAGAAGATGTGCTTGCTGACTTGAATACTTAATTGTCAGTAGCGTTGGTAGAGGCGTGACCTGGTAGTGTGCGCAACAACATTGGTGGAGTCAACAATGTTGGTAGAGGTGTGATTGGTGGAGACTTTGCTCTGGATTTTTTTAATATACAACCAATGGGCTGTTATTAGTTTTTTTTTTGTAAGTTAATACAGATTTTTTTTTTTGTAGGAAATTTATTCTGTATCGTTTGAAATAAATTTTTTTAAAAGAATTTTGTTCCTGTAATCATAACAATTTTTTTAAGAATTCGGTCATTACTTGAAACAAAAAGAAAAAAAAGATGAACTCCTTGGTATCTTTAATTGGGATTGTTTTGTCTTACCAGGAATGGTTCAAGAAGGCTAAAAATACACTTATTTTTAATGATTTGTGGGATGGAATCTATGAAGGAAAAGAAGCGAATTCACCAAATTATCCTGACGAGGAGAAACAGTTAGCAATTTGGCAAAGTAAGGATAAAAAGGCCTATGCCTCAATTTCCACTTCAGTCTCAGAAGAGGTAAGCAGATACATTGCTCAGAATAGAACATCATATGATTCCATAACAAAACTAAAAGAGCTTTATGATTCACATTCTGAATTGGAGATAATGCAGTTATTGTTGAAGTTATTTAATTTGGAAATGAAAGATAATGATCCTCTAAAACTTGCTTTGATAATTAAAGCCATCAATCATGAAATTGAATCTACTAGAGTTAAAGTTGATCTGCAGCTCACTACCTTTATAAAATTTCTTTACCCTAGTTATTCACACTACTTGGAATCTCTCCAAGCTGGTGGGTAGTTAAAAGATTTAGATTTTAATAAATTAGTAGGTATCATTGTAGAAAGAGAGAAGGCTTTTGGAAAGAAAGAAACATCACATAATTCTAATACCGAAACCCTATGTCTTGCTCAAAAAGACCAAAAACCTCAAGGAGAATCTGAAAGAAATACTAAGGGTAATAAAGGTCGAGGTAGGAAGAATTATAGAGGTAGGGGGGGGGTATTCAAGTAGATAAACAACAGAATGATAAAAAAAGACTTTTTCCAGATAAAACTGTTGTAAAATGCTTTAGATGTGGTAAAATTGGGCATACAACTACAAATTGTAGAATTCCCTGAGAGAAAATTAATGAAAGAAGAGAACAAATTCTTGAAAAGGAAAGATCATCTAATTCCAGAAAAAGGACAATCTTCTGAGAATGCACATTATGTTGCTACTCATTGTAATTTTCATATGGAAGATATATTTAGTACCTCCTTTTCTTCATGACATGAAAGTTGGATTTTAGACATAGGTGACACTTGTCATATGACCTTTAGAAGAGATTTGTTTGAACAATTTAGTGATAATATTGATGTAGTGTATTGTGTTGATAAGTCTCAAATCAAACCATCGAGGATTGGTTCTATTAAGTTAAAAACTCTTGTACTTTTCAATTATACTTTGAATGATGTTCTTTACATTCCTCAGTTCCAACGAAATTTATTATCTCTTGTACAAATAAGACAACAGGGACATTCCATCCACATATTTGATGGTAAAGTGGAAATTCAGAGAGCAGCCGACAATAAAACAGTAATGACTGGTGTAGAAGAAGATAGATTGTTTAAATTGAAAGGTGTGTCCTCTGTTACATTGAACACAAATTATTTGGTTTAGCAAAATGATACTTTGTCATCTTGTTTATTGTGGCATGCACTCTTTGGTCATATTAATTATGAAGGTATTAGAATTATGAGACAGTAGGGGATTAAAGGACTTCCAACAATTCCCAGAAGATTGACCCCATGTAATGCTTGTATATTGGTCAAGCATCACAAACAATCTTTTTAGAATTCTACTTCTCGAGCTACAAGAAAATTAAGTCTCATACACTCTGATTTGTGTGGACCTATGCTTGTACCAAGTTGGTCTTATCTTCTTAAGAAAAATTCACAAGTTTTTGATGTGTTTAGAAAATTTCTTATCTTGATTAAAAATGAAGCTCAACTAAATATTGGTACTATAAGAACTGATGATGGAGGAGAATATACTTCACATGTCTTTGAAAAATATTTGCAAGAGAATGGAAAAAAACACTAGAACACAATACCATATAATCCACAACAAAATGGTGTTGCAAAATGAATGAATAGAACATTTCTTAATATGGTAAGGTCAATGATATTTTTTAAGAATGTAAAATTGATGTTTTGGGGAGAAGCAGCGCTCTGCGCAACATATATTATAAATCTGTGCCCATCCTCTGTCATTACAAAAATCCATATGAAATGTGGTATAATCATCTTCCTGTTGTTAAACATTTCAGAGTTTTCAGTTCTCAATGTTATGATTTGATTCCTATACAACAAAGGACTAAGTTTAGTGAAGAGAGTAGAAAATGTATTTTTTTAGGGTATTCTATGACTTCTAAGGCATACCGATTATATCATGAAGAGAACAAGAAATTCATTTTGTCAAGAGATGTAATTTTTCCTGAATCTGATAAAGATTCCCTCACTATTGATAGACAACTTAATTAGATAGAAAAGTTTGTGCCTGAAGAGTTTTATTATGAATCAGATAATATACTTCCACATCCTGAAGGGGGGATACCTATATTAGATCAGTCTGTGGAGTTTCCTTCTCTAAATGATGATAGTTCTACTATTGATGAGAAATTGGTTGATGCAAGTGTTTCTATAGACATGACATGGATAGAAACGACAATAGAGTTGACAGGGACAGAAATGGAAAGGAATGAGACAAATGAAGAAGATGAGAAACTTCCTACACAACCTATGTCAAGATCATCTCGTATTCGAACATTTTCGAAGAAATATGATGAGTTTAAGATTGGAAGTTCCTCAGATAACTATTCTCATTGTGATGAGTTTAAGGCTGGAAGTTCCTTGGGTAACTATTCTCATTGTGAATTTAACTTTTCTGTGGATTGTGAACCTACTTGTTTTGAAGAAGCTACTAGTTATGATTAGTGGAAAGATGCAATGCAAAAGGAATATGATGCTCTCATAAAAAATGGCACATGGAGGCTGGTGGATCCTCCTGTTGGTTTCCAACCTATTGGTTGCAAATGGATTTATAAAACTACGTATAAAGCTGATGGTTCACTAGAAAAACACAAGGAAAGACTTGTAGCGAAGGGATATGCACAAAAAGAGGGTATTGACTATACAGAGACATTTTCTCCTACAACTAAATGGGGCACTATTAGATCTTTGTTTGCTATTGCAGCTCAAAAAGAATGGAAAATTCATCATATGGATGTCAAAACTATTTTTTTAAATGGAGATTTGAAAGAAGATGTTTACATGTTTCAACCATAAGGTTTTTCCGTTAAAGGGAAAGAACAAAAATTTTGCAAACTAATGAAGTCTTTGTATGGCTTGAAACAAACGCCACAAGCATGGTATGAGAAACTAACTCAACATCTTCTAAAGTTAAATTATAAACATTTTGACCTAGATGATGCAACTCTTTTCGTTAAGAAAGTTGGAATATCAGTTGTATATGTTGATGATTTGATGATCACAGGAAACAATGATGAATATATATCATCTATTAAGAAGGAATTGAAAAAGGGTTTTGATATGATAGATTTAGGTTTACTTCGTTATTATCTTGGAATTGAAATTGATCAAAAACCAAAACATATTTTCATCTCTCAGAAGAAGTATTTTGGTAAGTTATTGAACATATATAGTATGATGGACTATAATCCTGTTGCTACACCAATGGAGCAGAATTTGAAACTTACTTCAGAAGAAGGAAAATCATTTGAAGATCCAACAAAGTATAGGCAACTTGTTGTAAGTTTGATTTATTTTTCTATTACTCGTATTGACATAACATTTGTTGTAGGAATATTTTCTAGATTTATGCATCATCCTTGTGAGGGACATTGGGTAGCAACAAAAAGAGTATTGAAATATTTAAATGGAACCCAAACTTACAGCATCAAATATACAAAAGTTTTAGACTTCCATCTTGTTGGTTATTCAGATTCTAATTTTGATGGAGATAAAGAGAATGGAGTCTCTACTTCTGGCTATTTGATGAATCTTGGATTAGCAGCCATCAGTTGGAGATCACGCAAGCAATATGTTCCTATTGATTCTACCACCGAAGTCGAATATGTTGCATCAGCTGAAGCCACTAAGGAAATCATTTGGCTTCGAAAAATACTTGAAGATTTGTAGGAGAAACAAAAATCTTCAACTCCTTTATTTCTTGAAAACTCTTTTCCAATTCAGTTGGCCAAGAATCCAAAGTTTCATGATCAAACCAAACATATCAACACCAAGTATCATTTGATTCAACATCATGTAGAGGCCAAAACAATTCATCTGACCCATTGTCCAACATCAAAACAAATTGCAGATATCTTTACTAAAGCATTGGGACGTGAAAAGTTCGAAAAATTTAGATCTTTACTTCGTACGCCAGATGTCCCTTCAGCTTCAGGGGGGAAATGTTGTAATCCTTTGGTATATCTATATAGTTAGGGATTTAGTTATAAATTAGGTATTTCTAGTTATATATGTTTTCAGTTATTGTTTTCAACTATAAATATAACCTTCATTGAATGAATTAAGAAACAGATCACAACAGTTGAATCAATGGAATTCTCAATGGAATTCTCCAGATGATTTGGGAAAATGGTTAGATTTATTATTAGGCTATTACTATACACAAATATCTTTCGATAATGAGAAGATAAACCTCACATTCCTAAAATCCCTTCCTCATGCCAAATATTGGTAGGAAGGTTATTGGGAGATACATAATGAAAATGAGTATGCAATATTCAATGTCAAATGAACTTGAGTCAATTTTGTTCACGCAAGGCCCATTGATATAGGTGTATATTAGTGCCCACCAACTTCAACCATTCGCTCAATAGTTTTCTATCTTCTTAGCCATTATTTTTATATGTTGTTTTGGGTCCTAAACTTTCAAATCTCTTTTGAGACCACACCTAATGGTTTTTAGCAATTCAAGGGGCTAAGGCTTTCCATAGAATTTAACTATCTTAGAAAAACATTACAAGTCTTAGATAGTTCTTTCCAAAACTCTATTGTGTGCCCCAAATAGACATTGAATGAACATATTATGCCCACGGGAAATTGATGTACCAACTAACCACCTCGAGGACCAAAAAATTTTTAGCACTTCATATTCTAAGGTTATGGTTTTTGACCTATAGGTTATTTTTATTTATTCTAAAAGGTTCTTCTTTTTGCATTTTTAAACATATTTTTCAAATGTGTATAGTTTCCATCTCTCTCCTTTCATAGATATTTATCACCATTTTGGCTAGTTTGTGTTCCACAATATTCTACCATTTTATTTATCAATAGAAGTTGGGTTTTCCTTATATTATTATGCTCTTTCTATATTTATGAATATTTTTTCCATTTTTTCCCCACCTTTCGTTTCATTCCTGCTATAACCTATATCAATGGTATCAATGTAATATGCTCCATATTGTTTCTCGAAAAAATAATCATCAAATATATGGATGAGATGATGGACAATTTTACCTAGATCCTTCAACAATTACCAAGAATAATTGTGGCACCTTCAACAAGTGATAATTCTAAAGATATGACACCATTCAACTTACAAGGTAAATTTTATATTCCTTTATTCAAAGGCCAAATAGAAGCAGGTGCTTTGGAGAAACTCATAAATTTATTAAAAGGTTTTTCTTCTCTCTATTTTTCTTTTACAATCAGAATATTTCCTTCACAATATTAATATCCCATTCCTATGTCAAATATTCATGACAAGGTTATTAAGAGAGACACATCAAAGTAAAGTATTTGATATTCATTACAGGAACCACTTGGGTGAGTTTTCTTGATATCCTGAAGGAGGAATTCTACCCTGTAGGGAGTTGTGATGACAAGTACATACGAGGAAGAACTCAATTACATGAGAGAAGCCATATGACGCCAAAGTACATTAACAATTTCAATACCTTGTTTTCAAATATAAGCATTAGAAAACTCTAGTAACACTTAGTTTTGAAGTTTCCTAGTGACCTACATAAGTACATCCAAATGAAGATAGATTTTCTGGACATCTCCTTATTGAAAGCCAATTACCAATCCGATATCGAAATTGACCAGAAATGAAGTAAGCAAATATCCTCATAATTCATTTTTATGAGGCAAATCAATTAACACTCGCATATCTTAAAATGTCCTTGCTCGTGGTTTTTATGCTTAGTGATCGACACCATTTATTAAATTTAAAAGTGAATAACATAAAGATGATCTTAGTTACCTTCAAATATAAGTAATTAATTTATTTTTAAATTATGAATTAAAATAAATTAATATTTTTCAAAAAATATCTATAAAATATAAATATGCCTTTATTTCAAAGTCGTAAAATATAATACGAAGCCAATGAGAGGTTAATGGTCACTATCTCTAATTATTTCCAATTTTTATTCATTACGAAATTCATACACGTGGGATTTGAATTCCTCAAGCTCTATATATGAAAAAGATAGAAAGTCGTATAATTTACTAAGACAGAGGAATGTAATTAGACATCATATTTTTTTTTCGAAAAACTGAATTAGTCATCTCACTATGTGCACATGGTTGACTACAAATATATGATTGCAGTATTTAAGATGCTAATGGGTATTTTGGTAAACCATATAAGGGAAATATTTTAGTAATATTAATTTAATAAATGAGAACAACATATTAAATATATGAACTAAAGTGTTTAAGATGTTATTTAATATTTTGAAGATATATTTTATGGGAGATCAGTTTTCCAATTTAAATCTGTATATGTAAGTAGGAACTTATTTTGTTATGAATTTTATTTTAAATTTTTTAGATTCATTTTAATATAGATTTATTGGGTATTTAGAAGATTAAAACTTTTAATATGTAATTTTTTTAGTGGAAAATTTGGGGAAAAGTTTATAATCAAAAGATTTGGTTCGAGCTAAAAATGAATTTATGTTGGTTTTGGGCAACACATTAATAAAATATTTTAACTATAGATCATTTTTCTCTTCTTTTTTTTATATAATATATACATAGTTGACATTAAAAGATTAATTTGACCCACATTCTTCATATTAACATGTTAATGCATGCCCTTTCATACCATAAGAATACATACATTGAATTATTTTTATTACTAATATATTTGAAATGTTCACTATATATAGAAATATATAGAATTATTTTTGTTATTAATATTTTTTCCTGTATATATAATTATTTTTATTATTAATATATTTTTAAATGTTACATATCAAATCCATATTGAACATTGAAATAATTCAAAATATCTCTCTCATGTGTGAATTAGAACGAATTTATTAATGGAATACAAATTCTTTTGCTCCTTTTCTCTCTATTGGTGTTAAATTATTTTACACGATATATATTGAAATAGTTAATTTATAAACTTATATTTGATTTAAAGATGATAGAAAAATATTAGTTTTATTAATATATTTTGCTCTAAACCATACTTGTAATTTGAACATAGAATAAATTAGACATAATGTAATATCAGTAATATTATTTTCTGACACTCTCATAGTAACATATATCCTTATTAGTAAAAAGTAATTTATTTTATCTTTTTAAATTTCAATTACTTTATCTTTCTATATAAAGTTGATATAAAATTAACATAAAAATAAAATATTTTATTTATGATGGACTTTAACTTTTTTGTTACTATTAATTTTTAATTTATTCATGTAAATATTATTTTATTATTTTTAAATGTAATATTATCTAACATCTCTCATCATAAAATGTAAAACACTTCTAAACACAATAACTTATTTATTTACATTTTAATATTTTTGTTAATAAAATAAATATTTATTATATTCAACTTGCTATAATTTTTCATTTTATTATTTATATATTCAAATTATATAATTTTTATATTTAATCATTTTTAAATAACAAAAATATTAATATTTATTATAATATTTTGTAAAATATAATATTATGCATCTATATAAAGAATAGGTTGAATATGAGAGGTTGGTAATAGTTTTTTTTTTTAAAGAAAAGTAAAAGAAAGCGTTTTTCATACATCTTATTAAGGTAGTTTTAAGCATTATATGAAGTTATGAAACTTTTGATAAGTGGGTAAATAAAGTTTTGATAAAGGGTTTTCAATCTTGAGCAAATCCTTGATGGAGGTGTAAGATCGCCTTAAGTAAGTCCTGAGTAATCGACTCTGATTCAAGCATAGTGTAAATCCTTAAGCTATATACTTAAGTCAGTTCCCTTTCTATTTAGCTATGAAGATCTTTAGCTCTCTGAGTCTATTTTTATTTAAACTACTTACCTTCATAAGGTATTTCGAAAATCCTGGTTAAACTAAACATTATAAAAACCGTGGATGAAACTAAATTTCTTTATCATGGGTACAAAATCCAAAAATATGGCTCCTTCTGAAGATTTTCTTTCGTTACATTTCCACTCCCTCATCTCTTTCGTCTTATGTAGCCGAGTTCACGCTAGTTGATAACTTAGTGCATCATTTGTCAAAAAAACTATATATCATTTTCATCGTTTCTGTTTTATGAATATAACTTTTTTTATTCTTTAGTGCATCATTTGTCCAAAAAATATATCATTTTCTTCGTTTCAAATCTATGAATATATATATATATATATATATATATATATATATATATATATTTTTTTTTTTTTCTTTTAAAACTTATGTTCAATTTTGTTCCATAATTCCTAATATGAAGAGAAATTAATATTATACAAAGTAGATAATCAAAATTTTTTAAAAAAACACGCAGTGTATTGAAAAACCAAAAGAGTGGACATTTTAGTATGCACCCTAAAATGATTTGAGATGCATATGTAAATACAACAACATTTTTCTTAAGGGATACAAAGTATCTTGATCATGTAATCATTAAATTGATAAAATATCTCAATCTCACACAAATCTATGAAGCATCGAATTAGAGAATATCTTTCAAATTCAATTAGATCTAGCGAACTTCTATAACCTAAGAAACAAATTCTACATAGAGGCCAACTTTAACTGATCATGGCCAATAATAATAACCACACTTGCTATCACAACTAAGATAAGTAGGAGTTATATACTTCAACAAGCCCCCATTAATGGCTACTTTTCTTAATCTTCATCCACTAAGGTATTCATTGGCATATTCTCATTTGTAGCACATGCTTTAGTATGAATTGAAGCACCCCATCATTATGAAGTCGATGTTTGGTCCAACTTGCCACATTCACATTGTTTTTGTCGAATTCGATATAAAAAAGTTACCATCCACTCGAATACATGGATCACTAGTCATTGTATCCATTTCTTTTCTAGGAAACTTTTTCTCATGCACAACTCAACAGGATATCTTTAAGGACAAACAATTTCACCCCCCTACATCATCATTGTGGGATTTCTTTCTATTAACATAACCACATATTGGGTTTTCTTTAGCTAACCCGTAACCACTCTCTAATTTTTATTGGATTATCTTATACCATCATATTCTCAACTGGTTTTTGTTTACCACAAGTAATACATCATGTTAAGTGGTTTTTACTTCACCATGAATCTTCCTTTGGCATGATAAGTGGTTTTGGATGAACATGAACCATCAAGTGGTTTTTTCTGATCAAAATCCATCCCTTACACCAAATTACAAGTTTACTCTTTCCTTATTAAGTTTTACATCAACATTTACTTTGGCACATATAATTCTCATACTCCATCCTATGGAGATACTAGGTAATTGAACTTTTTCTTAAATGAATGTGCATAAAATTGTTACAAATACGAAGTATGATTCACATTACAATATGGTCAAGTCATGCCTCACAGTTTTTTTTCTCTTATTTGTTGACGGTTATTCAATCTTCTTTTACTTGTTTATTCTTTTTGTCTTGGTATTATTTGAGTCACAATCCCCATATTTATCTTTTATATTCATATGGATTACCCTTTGTTTGGATGTATTGTTGTTGGGATGATTTCATTTCATTCTTGCACTGTATAAAAGAAAGTTTGTCCTTATTTCTTAATGCTTGTCCCTCACAAGTTTAGGGTATAGAGAGTTGGGTATCAAGCTAGTTTCACTTGTAAAAAATTCTCTCACAAATCCAAGTAACCTACCATGGAAGAAGAAAAGCAAGATGACAGAGAAAGAGATCTTATCAATTTATTACTTGAGAAAGTACTTGTCCAACAAAGGAATGGGATGACGGAAAATTTTCCCATACCCTTTGGTCACTGCCAACAGTAACCAAGGCACCTTCAACAATCTACAATTTTGGATCTGTGACACCCTTCAAGGTACAAGTTAAGCTTGATACCCTCTTATTTGAAGTCCAAATAGTTGTATATGCATTTGAAAAATGGTTAGATCTATTATACGACTATTAATATATCAAAGTATCTTTTGATAATGAGAAGACAAACCTTACATTCGTAAAAGCCCTTCCCCATGGAAAATATTAGTGGGAAGCTTATTGGGAGATACATAATGAAAATGAGTAAGAAATATTCAATGTCAAACCAACTTGGGCCAATTTTGTTCATGTAAGGCCCAATGATATAGGTGTATATTGGTGGCCAACAAATTCAACCATTCACTCAATAGTTTTCTATATTCTTAGTTGTTTTCTTTCAATTCTTTTTTGTGTCCCAAAATTTTAAAGCTCTTTTGATACCCCAAAAAATGGTTTTTAGCAATTCAAGGGGCTAAGGCTTTCCATGGAATGTATTAGCTTAGAAAAAAATTACAATCCTTAAATAGTTATTTCCAAATTACTATTTTGTGCCCCAAATAGACATTGTATGCAAATATTGTGCCCTCGGGAAGTTTATGTACTAGCTAACCACCGTTAGGCCCAAAAAAAATTTAACACTTCATATTCTAAGGTTATGGTTTTTGACCTATAGGGTTTTTTTACTTATCCTAAAAGGTTATTCTTTTCACATTTTCTAACATAATTTTCAAATGTGTGTAGTTTCCATCTCTCTTCTTCATAGATATTTACCACCAGTTTGGCCAGTTTGTGTTCTACAATATTCTGTCATTTTATTTATCAATAGAAGCTGTGTTTTCCTTATATTATTATGCTCTTTCTATATTTCTCAATCTTTTTTCCATTTTTTCCCTACCTTTCGTTTCATTCCTAGTATAACCTATATCAATAGTATCAAAGTAATCTTCTCCTTATTGTTTCTCAGTGCATGTCCCCAATGTTGTAAGGGTACACAAAGTTAGGTCTCAAGGTAGTTTCATTGGGAAATGCTTACTCTGACAAAGCCCATGGAAAATCTAGTGGTGGAAGAAAAAGGATATGAAAAGGTATGATATCCTATCAAGTTGTTTCTTGAGGAAGTAATGATCTAATATTGGGATCAGATGATGATCAATTTTAACTAGATCCTTCGACAACTACTAATAATAATTGTGGCACCTTCAACAAGCTATAATTCTCAAGATATGATATCATTCAACTTACAAGGTAAATTTTATATTCCCTTATTCAAAGGAAAATTAGAAGTAGGTTCTTTGGAGAAATCGTTAAATTTATTAAAAGGTTTTTCCTCTCTCTATCTATTTTTTTAAATGACAATATTTCCTTCACAATATTAATATCCATTCCCCATGTCAAATATTTGTGAGAAGGTTACTACGAGAGACAAATCAAAGTAAAGTATGTGATATTCATTACAGGACCCACTTGGGTCAATTTTGTTGATGTCCTGAAGGACGAATTCTACCCTATAGTGAGTTGTGATGACCAGTACACAAGAGGAAGAACTCTATTACATGAAAGAAACCATATGATGTCAAAGTGCATTAACAATTTCGATACCTTGTGATCAAATATGGGTATTAAAGACCTCTAGAGACACCTAGTTTTGAAATTTCATAGTGGCTGACATAAGCATATCAAAATGAAGATATATTTCTTGAACATCTCCTTATTGAGAGTCGATTATCGATCTGATATAAAAATTGAGCAGAAATTGAAGCAAGCAAATAAGTGAGAGTTTGGGTTGCATGTATAACATGATATAAGATTAGAAATTGTGGTCATAGCTTCCAGAGAAAGGGACAAAGAAGGGAGATCCAAGTTCCATGGAAAATTTTAGGGGCTAATATTCGTAGTTGGGCTAATTTTCCATGATTTTTCCAAAAAAAAAAGATTCGTCAATTTCCATTTTTTATAAAAGTGATTCCCCCAAATTTTACAATATAAATTATTTTACCTTGAAATTTGCCAACATTATATATACAGTATATATAAAATTATTATAAATTTGAATAATTTTATAAATGCATCAACAAACATTTTATAGTTTGCATATTAGGGACTAGTGATATTTGCCAATCTTTTTAAACTTCAAGATAATTTTACATACTTCAAATCTTCCTTGGATCCAACCTTGATATTGCCAACCCAAGTGACAAGCAAGGATTAGTAATGGGAAATTGAATTACATTAGAAAGTGGTGTGAGCTACACAAAATCCATTATCACAACAATGATGAATGTCTCTCACAACACCCATTTGCTACTTAGGCTAAAAGGAAAAGTAGAATATGTCTTAGATTTCAATTCAGAACAAAATAAAGGAAAAAAAATCATTGATGTGAAAACTAGTCCTCCCATCGCTACCACAAATTCCCAAACAAAAGAGATATAGGATATAGAGGAGGGGAGCACCTCTTCCATTCATATATGTGGGTAAAGGGAACCCCACTACATTTCAATGTTGATAGTGGGATCTAAAAGAGCTTGATATTAGCTGAGGTCATTAAGAGATAAAAGATATTCATAATGCCGCATCCAAAACTGTACGTCATTAGTTAATTGAGCCATGGAGGAGTCATCCATGTCACCTAGTAATTTCACCCATCCTATGTCATTAAGCTTCAAAGTAGGGGGAAGAGAAATAGAGTGAGAGGGAGAGAGTGGAGAAGGAAGAGAGAGATGAAGAGTGAGAGATAGAGATATGAAATGGGGAGGAAAGTAATCAGAGGAGGGTAGGAAGTGAGGAAGGGAGATATATATAAGGATAAAGGGACGGAGATAGAGATAGAGACTAACAATAAAGAGAGAGAGACATAGTTGAAGTGGGGTTATTATGAAGAATGAATTGAGTGAGGGAGGGAGGGATATAAAAATAGATGAAGGGGGAGGAGAAAGGATAAAGAGAGTGAGAGGTAAGGAGAGAAAGAGAGAGAGACAGAGAGAGGGGAGAGATAGAGAAAGAGAGAGAGAGAGAAAGAGAGAGAGATATAGAGAAGAAGGAATCGGGAATGAGAGAGAGATAGAGAAGAAGGAATGGGGAATGAGAGAGAGAGAGAGAGACAAATATAGGGGTGAGATAGAAATCACGCTAGAGGGAAGGGAGTGAGAGAGAGGGAGGGAAGGAGGGAGAGATAGAGACAAATTTAAGGGTAGAGAGAGAAAGAGAGAGATATAGGGGAGGAGGGGGGGAGGTGTCATTGTGAATAACACATTGAGTGAGGGATGAAGGCGTGATAGAGTGGGAGGAAGAGAGGAGTGAGAGAGAGAGGGAGAGTGATGCAGGAGTATCCATATTTAGGCAACAATGTGATTGTGTGTTCACATGTTGTGGCTAACAAGGAGTGAAAAAGAATTGTTTATTAATATTTTATTAATCTTTAATTGTGAGAAGTTAGTTTGTTTTGATTTCTAAACTAAATAGGAATAAATGGCGAGTTGATCCTCCCTACAAGGAGATCAAGCCAAGTAGATTAGATCATTAAGCTAGGATAGGATTTGGTTTTTAAAAATAGCAAACTCCTTCATTTGTGGAAGGGGGTTGTTAGTTAGTGATATGGTTTTCAAATTGTAATCTCAAGTGAGGAGAGATAAAGAGAGAATGAATAGGGAGAAAAAAAATGAAGCCGTCGAGGGCCAGATGGGATAAGACCCACTTTCATCAATAAAACTCTGTTCTTTTGGGGTATCGAAGGATTTCTGTTGAGTTTGATCATACACACATGATCAAAATCTGGTTCAATCACAAGACATAACAGCTAATCATCTACACAACCACGAAATTAATGAGACATGATCTACAAGATTAGCAACCAAATCATGAAGGTTACCATCGGATCAACAATTTGATAATGAAGGAAACCCAGTAAAATAAAATGCAGAAGAAATTTGGTTAAATAGTATTTTTGAGCTTGATCCTATGTTTTTTTTTCCTTTCTAGCACTACATTTTGTCAATTAACGTTGTGCTTCGCCTCTTGGCACTGCCTTTTGCCAAAATTGTTTGGTTTTTGTGTAAAACACGTGTTTGTTAGGGACCTATGAATCGAATTTCCTCAGGCCAGAGAGTCCTCAAAATTGACTTCTTTCATGCGGATTATCCTCCCCATGAACTACCTATAGCTTAAATCTAGTTATGGTTTGTATGTGCTTTGTTTTAGGTAATAGATTTATGTAGGTTGTAGTGGTCTTCCAAGCTGGTTCTACATCATTTGGTATCAGAGCCCAGAAAGTGAGTTATGTTCTCAGGAATTGCAACAACTATGCCACCTAGGAGAGGAGCTTCTATACGTCAGGGAAGGCTTGTAGCCAATGTAGTTTTGCTGGATGAGATTTGACATCTTCATACAAGGATGGAGAAAATGGAAACTGCTCAGAGGAGAACCCCTAATGAAGGGGATGTCAATGCTGCCGAGGAATCTTGTAAGGAAGAAGAAGAGGAACAAAGTGAAGTAGCTAAAGTTTTCAACATAATGGCAAAACTATGTGGGAGACAGAAGGTAGAAGTACCTTTGTATGAAGGAAATATTAATGTGGAAGATTTGATATATTGGATCGGTTCATTAGATAAATACTTTAACTATGAGGAGGTCGAAGATAAGAAGAAAGTGAAATTTCAGCTACCAGATTAAAGGGACATGTAACCATTTGGTGGGATGAGTTACAAGCATCCAGAGAAAAGAAAGGAAAGCCCAAGATTAAGCAGTGGGATAGAATGGGGGGGAAATTGAGAAAGAAAATTTATGTTGAAGGATTACCAGTTGAATATTTTTAGACAGTTACAAAATTTGAGGCAGAAAGGAATGATTGTTAAGGAGTACACAGAGGAGTTTTACAGACTGAGCATAAGAGCCAGAAAAGCTGAAGATAATATGGAAAAGGTAGGAAGATACATATGTGGCTTGAGATATGACATACAGGATGAAATCATTTTGTCAAGTTTGAAGACAATCGAAGATGCCTATCAAGAAGCTTTGAAGGGAGAGGAGAAGATGTTGAGGAAGGAAGATCAGAGGAATAGAGGTAAAATTACAACAAGATGTAGATGAACTACCAAACCAAGGTTTTAGCATTCACATAATGAAGCAGGAAGCTCAAGTACCAGAGAACCACAGAGAGGAGACTTCAGTAGAGGAAGATTTGTGCCTAGAGGTAGAGGATGAGGAAGAGAAATTCACTATTATGTATGTGGAGAACTAGGACATGGATCATGGGATTGTCCTCACAACAAAACAACAACCCAGAGGAATGTGAATATAGCAGAGACAAAGGAAGAAAACCCATAGGTCACAGGAAAAGAAGAGCCACCCAAGGTAGGAGAATATTTATTGTTGAAGAGAGTGTTGCTTAAGGTAGAGAAAGAAGTAAATGAACCAGCACAGAGGAAGAGTTTATTCAGGACTGTGTGCAAGTGTAAAGGGAAATGCTGCAAGGTTGTGATTGACAGTGGGAGCACTAACAATCTTGTTTCCATAGAGATGGTTGAGAAATTGGGATTAACCAAGACAGCGCATCCTACTCCTTACAAAGTTTCATGGCTACAAAAAGGACATCAACTCTTAGTGACAGAACAGTGTAGAGTGGAGATACAAATTGGGACATATAAAGATGTTATATTGTGTGATGTGATGCCCATGGACGTGTGCCATATATTGTTGGGAAGACCGTGGCAGTTTGATAGAAAGGCCATACATGATGGCAGGAGGAATACATATACCTTGGAGAAGGACAAGAATAAGCACACATTGTTTCCTTTGAAGGACGAAGCAGACAAAGGAATAGCTGGAGATAGTGTTTTGTTGATCAGTGGAAAGGAGTTGTTGCAAGAAGTTAAGAAGGAGAAAGAAATGTGTTTTTTTGTTGTGGGAAAACCCAAGGTAATTCTAAATTCTACGAATCTAGACAATTTACTTAAAGGTCTCTTAGACAATTATGCTGATATTATTGTTGGTGACTTGCCAAGTGCATTGCCGCCAATCAAAAGTATCAGCCACCATATCGATTTGATACCTGGTGCGAGTTTGTTGAACAAAGAAGCATATAGAATGACTCCACAAGAAAATGAAGAGGTCGAGAGACAGGTACAGGAATTGTTGGATAAAGGGCTGATCAAGAAAGCTTAAGTCCGTGTGCGGTACCAATAGTACTCAATCCGAAGAAAACTGGTGAATGGCACATGTGTACAGACTCCAGAGAAATAAACAAGATCACTATTAGGTATAGATTTCCCTTACCATGTGTGGATGATTTTATGGATTGTTCGAGTCAGTCAAAGTATTTTTCCAAAATAGATCTGAAGAGTGGATATGATCAAATAAGGATTAGAGAGGGAGATGAAAGGAAGACTGCATTTAAGACCACCAATGGGTTGTATGAGTTGTTAGTGATGGATTTTGGGCTCACTAATGCACCAGTACATTTATGATACTGATGAACGAGGTGTTAAAGGAGTATGCTAGAAAATTCATGATAGTTTATCTTGATGACATTCTAATTTTCAGTCACAATAAGGAAGAGAATTTGGAGCATCTTAAACTAGTTTTAAATACTTTGTAGAAGGAGAAATTGCTGATAAATCTGAAGCAGTGCAGTTTTATGCAGAAGGAGCTTGTTTACCTGGGATTTGTAGTCTCAGAGGAAGGTTTCAAGATGGACCCAGGAAGATCCAAGCAATTGTGGATTGGCCAACTCCAAGAAGCATATTTGAGGTAAGGAGTTTTCATGTTCTTGCAAGCTTTTATAGGAAGTTTATAAAATGTTTAAGTCAGATTTGTGCATCGATAGTTCAAATAATAAAGGAAAATAACCATCCATTTTAGCGGACAAAGGCAACAAATCGAAACTTCAAGATGTTGAAAAAGAAGATCACGAAGAAACTTGTTCTAGCCCTTGCCAAACTTTGATAAAACTTTCCAAGTTGAGATTGATGCTAGTGGAGCAGCAATTGGAGCTATTTTGAGTAAAGAGTAGAGACCTATAACTCTTCCTTGTCAAACATATTATCAGACTGGGACAAGATGTTTCAGAGGAGAAGGTGAATGGAAGAATTATAAATAAAAAGTAGGAAAAGAGGAAAAAAAAGTCGACAAAGAACAAACAAATGCTAACAAGCATAAAACTAAGAAGGCAACAATTTGATTTTCATGTTGATGTTTCAAGTCCATACCAGGACCCATCATCAAGACAACATGTTTGAGGGAAGAAGGAAAATGGAAGAAGTATGAATAAAAAGAAGGAAAAGGGGAAAAAAATACTAACAAAGAAAAAATAAACCCTAAGAAACTTAAAACTAAGAAGCCAATAGTTTGATTTTGAAGTCGATGTTTCAAGTCCATATTAGGAAACACCATTAGGACAATATGTTTGAGAAAAGAAGGTGAAGGGAAGAAGTATAAATGAAAAGAAAGAAAAAAGGGGAAAAAGACTGACAAAAAAAACAAAATCTAAAAGACTTAAAACTAAGAAGCCAACAATTTGATTTTTGAAGTCGATGTTTCAAGTCCATACTAGGACCCATCATTAGGATAATATGTTTGAGAAAATATGGTGAAGGTAGGATATAAAAATAAAAATAAGGAAAAGATTAAAGAAATAAAACCAAACAAAGAAAAAACAAACCCTAACAAGCTTAAAGCTAAGAAGCAAAAAGTTTGATTTTGAAGTTGATATTCCAAATATATACTAGCACCCATCATTAGGAAAATATGTTTGAAAAAATAAGACAAGGATAAGAAGTATAAATATAAATAAGGAAAAGAGGAAAAAAATAAAATCGGACAAAGAAAAAAAAACCCAACAAGCTTAAAACTAAAAATCCAACGATTTTATGTTGATGTTGATGTTTCATGTCCATACGAGGACCCATAATCAATAAAATAAGTTTAAGAGAAAGAGGCAAAGGGAAGAAGTATGAATAAAAATAACAAAAAGAGGAAAAGAATAAAAGTCGAAAAATAAAAAAACAAACCCTAACAATCTTAAAAATAAGAAGCCACCAATTTTATTTTGAAGTTGGATTTAATTCCATACTAGGACCCATCATCAGGTCAAGATGTTTGAGAGAAGAAGGCGAAGGGTAGAAGTATAAACAAAAACAAGGAAAAGAGGAAAAAACTAAAATCCTAAAAAGAAAAAAACAACCCTAACAAGCTTAAAACTACAAAGCCAACAATTTTCTTTTGAAGTCAACATTTCAAGTCCATACCAGGGCTCATCATGAAGATAAGATGTTTTAAGCTTGTTAGGGTTTGTTTTTTCTTTGTCAGCTTTTATTTTTTTCCTCTTTTAATTCTTTTAATTTATACTTATTCCCTTCTCCTTATTCTCTCAAACATATTATCCTGATGATGGGTCCTAAGATGGAATTGAAATGTTGAATTCAAAACCAAACTGTGGAGCATATTCCAATTTTCTCTTCTTCAAGCAACACTCTTAATTCTTTTTTCCACAATAAGTTACACACTTAAAATATAATACTTTACAATTCAATCTTAGAAATATCATTCTGGATGATATAATTAGACACGCGTATGTCATCCTTCCCCACACCCCAAACATATTTATTATGCCACCCTACTATAATCACAAGATTCAGAGCATAGAATTAAAAAAAAAATCCTAGAATAAATTCAATTCATTATTAAAAAAAAATCATCAATGAATTATCCCATCATGAATGTCACACCCACTAGTATGGTGGTGATGATACAAGTTCCGATCCAAATTTGTGTGATTGTAAATTTCATTTTTCTTCTTATGTTGTATTCTTGATTAGGTAATTTCCAAGATTTATCACTCATGTTGATTTGATATAAGAAGGGTTTGAATTTATTAAGTGATTTAATATATACTTAAAGATAAAAAAACATATTTATATTACATAAATTCTTTCAATAAAGTGATTTTAGTATTTGTTATACACTTGGAGAAGTCTGCCATAAGGAATGAACCTTTTTGCAATTTGTTTGGGACCATCAACTACATGTATCACTAGGAATCTTCCTAAATCACATGTCTTTAAAAACAAAATTAAAACACCTTAAAAATACAACATGTCACAGTGCTCATTTCAAAGTTGCAAATTCAACTTAGCAATGTAAAACATCGAACAAACAGATTTCAATGCATAGAACATGTGCCCCACCCCCCCCCCCTGCCCATGCGCGCACACACACACATAGATATATAGATATAGATATATATATATATATACATATATATATATATATACATATATATATATATATATATATATATATATATATATATATATATATACATATATATATATATATATATCTATATATATCTATATATATATATATATATATATATAGAGAGAGAGAGAGAGAGAGAGAGAGAGAGAGAGAGAGAGAGAGAGATAATTGTCTCGGATGTGAATTTTTAATAAAATGGCTTATGGTGACCTAGATAGAAAATCAATTCACACTTTCTCCTTGGCCTCTCATGACCCTTGCTTCTTCTTTGTGAGCCCAAAAAAATTGAAGCGATGCTCTGTACGGAGACTTATGCAACTTAGTGCTCTGATACCATGCAAATTTTTGAAAATTGTGGAGTAGAGAGTTGTTATTCTCAAAATTACAAATCAATTAAATATGATTTCATTAAAAACATTAGTGATTAATGACTAGAGAGAAACTAGGCTAACTGAAACTGAACTACGACACTTGGATGGACAATTCTGATACCTAACAGGGGATTGGAATTAGATTCTCCAACAAATTCATGACTCACTTCTCCATACAATCAAATATATCTCTTTCCCAACCAAAATATTACCTTACAGATCACTCCACCAATAAAGAACTTCTCGATCCAACTCGATGTATAATGATCACACGAATACCGAACACCACTTCCAAACATTATCTAGATAAACCAAACTTAAAATATTACACAACGCTGAGTTCACATTATCACTCTCCTCACAATGGTTGTCATGTTGTCTCTCTTCTTGTACCTTTCTCACCTCCAACTCTAATATCAAATCAAAGAAAACATAGCTAGAAACCAATCAATCTAAAAAACAATCATTTGATGATATATTACTCGACAATGCATTACAAGTAATAGGAAAATTTAGACAACAATTAACTCCTAAAAAAATATGATAACGTACTCTTCGAAACCTACAAAATTTCTAATTATAATATCTCTCCTATCAATTATATTATTTCTTAATTATTTCTAACACAACATATATGTATATTAAATTTATTAAATTAGTTTGTTGATGCATAATGCATCCAAAATTCAAATGGATCTCCGCTGATATTTGTAAATAGCTTTTTTTAATAATATTTTTTAAGTGTAAATTAATACTTTTTAGGAATTATCTTTATTTCAATGGTAAATTTTAAAATATTTTTGAAATAAAACATGTATGAGTGTCAACTATTTGAATTTTTTTTTATGAATTTCTATGTTTAAAATATCTAATATAAACTCAAGTCTATTCCATTTGTGAATTATTTAGTAAGTAGAGGTAGCTCACAACTTTTTTTAAGGGAAACTTTTGTCTATTAAACTAAATAAATGTACATGATCAAATAGAAATAACCAACCACACTGATCATTCATTTCCTAGAAATCTTCACCTGTGGATGTAGCCAAATAACTGTCATTTCTAATAATAAAATAATCATGATATGTTTGATTATGTTCAAAGATTTTTTTATAGCTAGAGTACAAGGGAGATGTGTAATTCTTTAGATGTTGAAAATGGGGCTCACAACATTTAAAAAAGAATTTATAGCCAAAAACACGTTTCACTTTTACATATATAAAGAGCAATAAAGTAATAGAAAGTAAACAAAATAGTATTCTGATAATACATACTATCTACTTCTTGATATGAAGAGGAAGTCGAATTACTGCCAATTGAAACATGGTATTTAAAAAAATATTAATAATAAAAAGTATTTTGATGATATAAAGAGGAAGTCGAATTACTACCAACTGAAACATGGTATTTTAAAAAATATTAATAATAAAAAGTATTTTGATGTAAGTTGTAAATAAAATATTTCAATATTAACTTTAAATACATATCTAAATATCAACTTTATATATCAAGCAATTGAAAGCAGTCTAATTGGAATGGATTTAGTGGTTGAAAAGTTGGGATTTTTTTCACTCTTTAACAAGGTTCGATTCTACAAGGATCTATCCCTTAATTTCAAATAGCCAATAATTTCAAAACATAGGATTATATAAAAACTCCAAATCTATCCTATATTAAAAGAAATTTACAATTGTAAATGCAAATTAATTTCAAATAGCCAATAATATGAAATCAAATAATTAACCGATAGCTCACGATAACACCTCTTTTAAAGCTATATAATTGAATTTTAATATTTTGTAGCATATTAAAATTAATTTGAAAAGTAATCTCAATTATTTAAGTCACGAGATCAAAATACAATCATGGTCTCCTAAGTCTTGTTTCCACGTGCTTGCTTACGTGTGGGATTTTATAATCCAATAAGCGGACTTGCTCCCCTCACATTATAATTCCAAAGCTCGCAAGTAAGTTTATAACATACTCTTCCCAACCAAGACACGGTAAAATCGCCACAAGTATTTGGAGTCGTATACTCAACGAGGGTCGACTTTCCTCATCCATCACACATTGTTTTTTGTTTTTTTAAGGTTATGGTTGAGTGACATTTTGGTTAACAGGTGGCACTAGCTAAGCCCCTAATCGATCTCACGGGAATCTAGCCTCGCTGCCCACTAGTTAAATCTCAGCCTGGCGGCCCACTAACTAAGCCGCTGATCGATCTGAAGGGAATCTAGCCCCGCGGCCGGCCAGCTAACTAAGCGTAACCCCAAAGGCTTCTGGGAGAATAAACCTTGTAACTTCCTAATAGCAAAGCACTGATTTTGACCAACTGAATTAACCCTTGGAGCTTCATCACACATTGTTGTTGCACAATAATACATAATTAATTATATTCATAATATTTTATTAAGATGGATTAGATCTATAACAAACCAATTGTGGCCTAATCTCTATATAATAATTAGTTTGAATTTTGTCAATGCGAACCCTTGAACAGCCATCAACTTCTTTGAAAAGACATTCAAATCAATAATCGCATGCTTTCTCCATCCATGACCATTCCACGCCGGCCGAGCCTTGTTTTAACTGTGATCAAAACTGGGGGCAACTTTATAATAAAATTGTGCGTGATACCCATTTGAGTGCAATTTTGCGTTCAAAATTCAATGAAAAGAACTCTTCTACGTAAAAGTCAATCCCACGTTCTCGCTAGTCCCGAAGAAATTGGACCACATAAAGTTCTGACAGCGCGAAAGACAGATCGGGCGTTGTCAAAGGATGAGGGCCGCTTGACTGCTCAACTTTTAATCTTATATATGCAATCCGGGTCTCTTTTCTGTTCTCCAGATTATTTAGCGTTCCTTGTTGCTATATCAATTCTTTACTCTGGTTCTTGATAATAAGGAAAAGGAAAAAAGATGGGCAATTTGGCGTCCTGCTCTTCGGTGGGCACGAGCACGAAGGACAAAGAGAAAACCATCCAGCTAGTTTGTTCAGATGGCACAGTTCAAATCTTTCATAAACCCCTCTGCGCCTCACAGATTATTGAAGAATACCCTCAATGTTTAGTCTGTCACTCTGATTCATTATACATCGGGCAGAAGACGGCCAATCTTTCTCCATACGACGAATTGAAGTTGGGCAACAAGTACTTCCTTCTACCCCAACACTTATTTCACTCTCCCCTATCTCTCCTATCGCTGGCTTCCTTAATATGGACACCCCCACCCACAAAAGCTTCACCTACTTCTACCGCTCACCGCTCAGCTTCGCTTCGCAGTATCGAACGTGCTTCTGTTTTCTGCCAGCCGTTTGAGATACAGAAAAGCGATGTTGGTGGAGGCCTTCGGATCCGAGTCTGCCCTGAGTTTATTTCAAAGCTTATGGAAGACAGAAGGCTTAACGCTGATGAAGGCGGCCATTCAGTGGGCGGTATTTCTGCAGTCTATGAGCCGGGTCGGCTTTGCAATACCCCTGAATTACAGAAAGAGTATACTCAGTTGATTAAGTGCAGAGGCCAACGCTGGAGACCGAAACTTGATACAATCAAAGAAAAGGAGAAGAAGATTAAGGCGAACAAGTTTATGTTAAAAATCATGAGATAACCCGGATAGATTTATTTTAAATATGGTTTTAATATGAGTGGATTTAAATATGGATTTAATCTGAGTTTGAGAGGGATTCGGTTTATTTCATTGCAAATTTTTTTATTAGCAGAAATTATTTAAATATTTTGTATAATTATTTTTTTTACATTTTTTATTTTGATAAATATAATTAAAAAATAAGGTTTTATAGATATTTTTTCAAGAGTGAACATCCCTACACATTATACTAGACTGTAAAATATACTTCCAAACTTAATTAAAAATTAACATCTAATCTATATTCAATTAATATCTAATCTATATTCTTAATGAGTTGAATATATGTTTCTTATTTTTTCTTAATGAGTTTAATGTATCTTTCTTATTTTCTGGCAACTGCTTTGGTTAATTTCACTACATTTTTCCTTAATGAGTTGAATGTATCTTTCTTATTTTTTGGCAACTGCTTTGGTTAATTTCGCTGCAGGTCAGCCGAAATTTGTGCTGCAATTGAACATAGATGGCCTCGTGGTACAGTTTTTAGTCTTGAAATCAGCTATTATGAGTTTTTTAAATGGCATTAAACTTGAAATGACCCACTCGCTGCAAAATGATGAAAACGAAGGAAGGACGGATTCGCAAAGTCCATATGGATAATAGTATATCTGGGAGACAGGATAAAACTATCCTCCGGAGGAAATTCAATGTGTAATGTTTTGGAATGACATATATAGGAGGTCCAATTAACTCTCCTTGCCCGTTAAAAAGGATATTTAAAGTTGAAGTTCATCGCCAAACATTTACATATTACCAAAAACAAAATCGCTCAAAATAAACTGCAGATCCACAAGATCCCAAATGGAATAGGTCCGTAACTGTGACACTATCACATTCTTATATAAAACACACCTTAAAAATTTTAATTACATATGTCATTAATGTGTATGTTAAATTTATTGTTGTATTAAGTGCAAAAATGTAAATATGGATTTAAGGAGGGAAGGTAATTAATATTTAAAATATAAATTAGTTAATATTTAAAATTTTATAAGTTTATGCAGTGGGAAAGAAAAAAAATGTCAATATCTTAGGATGGTAAGATAAAGATTTAGATTAAAAAAAGATTTAATTTACCCACATTCAATACATAAGAGGTATATCTAAATAACTAGTGATTAGTGTTGTAGTTATGTTGGTTGAAATTGAATGGTATAATTATTGAAAATATTGTTATTTTTTATTTGCTAAATTTTGTTTTTAAAACAAGGAAAATAAAATAAATTTATTTTTAGAAAAATAAAATATACAAATTACATTCTTCAAATTTAAGTTTTTTATTTATTTGAAATAAGATTGCTCATCAAATATCTTGATGGGGTGTCATGTGGTGAATTTAATGGGGCTTGGACTCGAAATGCCTTCTCACTGTCATTCATTGTGGATGCCATCTGGTCAAGGTACGTTTATGAGACATTGCCTCCCGAGTTAGGAGGTTGGGTCCCCTTACAAAATGTGTTGTATACAGTTCCACGGAAACAATGAGCACTCCTGTATATTCTTTAGATGTGGTTGGTGGGCTGAGTTTTGTTTCCTCCTCCATTGTCTCCTCCTAGTCTTCTCCTCGCTCACCATGCTCCTGGACTCTTGCCTAGTTGCCTGGGTGGGTTTACTCCCATTCACATTGTTGAGTTTCTCCCCTCTATCGTCGTATTTTTTCATTGGATAGAGTTTGGTCACGAGTACGATGCTAGTGTATCTTGAATCACAAATTATTATCGCCTCTCTCTTTCCAGGTCAATTCATGCAACTCCCCTCCCATATCAGTCCCGATACACGTAACATCTTGCTACCTTTGACTACCATGATGAGTTAGAGAGCTCATTGAAAACATGGAAATAAGAGTCGTGGTTGCTTGTAGGGGATGTTGGGCACACTTACGAGGAGAGTATTCAGCTCATAGCTTCCATAGAAGCATGCCCTAGAGAATAAGGAGGAAATGTAGCTCATGGAAGAACAAATTTGTTCTGAAGGGTAGGTCACTCTCAATTCAAACATCACAACTACCATTGAATCTCAGGTTCCTGGAAGGCAATTCATGAGGTTGATAAAATCACTATTTGCATAATGTTGACTTATATTAGCATGTCAAGATACTACTAGGAAAAGCTATAGTTGATAGGAGACATTCCTAGGTCAATCTCCCACACATGTTACATCAGTTTTGAGATCTTATGCTTGACATGGAAGGTAGACTATCCATGTTTGAGATGGATTCTCCCATCCACATTTTTGAGTTTCCCCCCTCTGTCGTCCAATTTTTTTGTTGGAGAAAGGTTGTTGTTGACTACAATGGTAGTGTATCTTGGCTAGAAAATTATCATGACCTCTCCCTTTCATGGTGGTCTCATGTAGCTCCCCTCCCATCTCAGTCCCGGTCGATGTAATATGTTGTTAGCTCTTCCTGCCATGATGCATTAGAAATCTTGTTTTCAACATGGAAATAATAGTTGTGGTTTCTTTTAGGGGACCTTGGGCACGCTTACAAGGATATTTTTCATCTCACAAATTCCATGCATGCATGCCCCCAAAAGTTTAGCAGGAAACTTGTCTCATTGAAGAAGAAATTTGTTATGAAATGGATATCATTGGCTATGATATGTCATGGATGCCATTGCATATTGGGTTCCTGACTAACAATTCACAAGGCTTCCAAAATAACTATCCACATATTGTTGGCCTATTAGCATGTCAAGCATTTGCGAGGAAAAATTATGGTTGATAGGAGAAACTCCTAGGTCAATCTCCTACACGTGCTAGATTATCTTAGAGACCTTATTCTTAATATGGAAGGAAAGATAGCAAGGGTTGAGATGGATTCTCTTCCTAGCTCCCTAAATCCTCTGCCATGCGAGGTTGAGGAATAGCATATCATCCTGCGTACATATTTTGATCACGATGCTTAGGTTTCTTACATTCTCATTTTAGTCATCCCTATTCTATGTGGCCCTCAAGGCTATGAATATGTATCTCTTTGAGTCTAAGTTTATTTTAATTTTCTTTTTGTCATAAACATTGTGGTTTAATAAGGATTCTCATTTAGTCTCTTGTTGTTGGTTTCCCCCTTGGAAAGGTGGCAACTATTTTGGGTCTTTGCTAGTCTTGGACACTAAGTTAATTTTGTTAGTTTTTGGCTCTATGCTTTATTGTCTCTGGTTTTGTTTTCATGGTGGAAAGCCAAAGACAATCTTTTAGCCATTTTTTATGCAAACATTTGTTATTCGAAGGAAAATAAAACTTACTGAAAGAAAGAAAATTTGATCATAAAATATTCGTTAGTATTAGATGTGAAAGAAATTTGAAAACAAAGATTATTCTGTAGAGAGAGGCACATTCTATAGCCTAGTATGAGGGAAATGTGTGATTATGTCTATATTTAAAAAACAGTTGGCATGTGTCCTTACAAAAGAAAAATATGTGAAAACAACATCTAGAAGAAAAAAAAAGAGAATAAATGTATAAGTATACAAAATACATTTAATCTTAACAAAATCACTTGCGGAATTCATTCACTCTGCTAACACTGGGGTCATCACTTGGGTCATTGGATTCACTCAAGCATTTGTAAAGGAGAAGTTGGTTTGATTCACTCGATCATTCATGAAATGGAAGTTCATTTTAACAAAGTAAAATTGAATGCTATTTTCATTCTATGGATCAAAGCATCAACTTTAATCAAAATTAATTTAGTAGTATTTACCATGAATGGGTTTATAACCAACCTATTATACTTATTATAAAAAAAAATTCTAGATTTTGGATAGGGGTTACCAAAATATATTATTCAATTTATAACATGAAGTATAACAAAAATTGTAACATAATTAAGATTCCTTGATATATTTTTTTTATTATTATATATTTTGTTAGAATTATTGACATAAGATTGAAACTAGTTTGTAATATTAACCATATGTATGTATTAACTACTAAAAGGAATTCGAATTGGCATTATTTTTTTTCATAATTTTGGCTTTCTTCTTTATTTTTCCTTCATGTCATTAGCTACAACCTAGAAAGTAACCTTGTTGGGAAACTACAGAGTAGTTTTTCAAGTTATCATTAGTATACTATCGACAAAATACAATTCTTCTTTTAATTAGAAAAAAATATGTGTGAAGAGTTGTCCTCCACCTAAGAGATATTGTCATGTCCTTTGATATCTTGTTATGTTATGCAAATATTTTTACTTGGTCAAATTACTTAATTATTAAACAAAATAATAATAATAATATTTATAATTATAATTATTAATTAAAACATTTTGACTCAGTAAAATTACATAAAATTTGAAAATAAAAATAAAGAAAAAATTAATAATTATAATTAAACTAGCTTTCATCCATCTTAGCTCATCTATCACTCTAAATAATGTTTTCACCTCAAGCTATTTGGTTCCTTTTGAGACGTGGTACATCCAAAATTAAAATGTATCTAAGACGATTAACTAGAAAGTACAACTATTTGCAGCTATGGACTTTTGGATTTTGAAATCATATTAAATGTTTGAAGAACCTGTGTGAAGTGTCCAATATTGGAGGAATTTTCACCTTTTTAATGGGACAACGTTGAATAATAAGTAAAATTGTTTTTTCTATCAAATATTTAATATTTAGTGCTATTGTTAAATGAAAAAATCACATTTAACTTTAAATTTAATAATCTCCAAATCATACAGAAGAGGATTTACCAAGTTTAAATTTAAATGGATGATATTATTAGAACGAATTCCAACCATTCCTATTACCCCACTAATAAATATACTCAATACACTTTTTCATTTAAAATCTAGATTAAATATCTAAGATTTTAATTCAAATGGATGATATTATTAGAATGAATTCCAACTATTCGTATTACTTCCCCAATAAATATATTCAATATAACTTTCTCATTTAAAATCTAGATTAAATATCTAAGATTTTTAAAAATGAGTATTTTTTAGATTCATAAAGACTAATAATAATTTCAATATGAAATTAGCTCTCAAAAAAATGATATAATAAACTTTTGTTTCATCAACACACTTGATATGCTTATACAAGTATTTATATTTACTACCAAGCTCTAGAACAAAAAATTCAATTTTTTATTCTCATTATTTACACGATTTATCTGTGCCACAACTATTATCAACTGCAATAAGCAAATGCTAAATTTAACTAATTTGAAATCAAAACAAATAAATGATGTCACAATTGTAATTTAAGATCCACAATAAGGCCCATATTGCCATAATTTTTAATCAACACAAACAAATGATACCATTGTTATGACTGACCACCATAGTGTAGATGGAAAGCTAAGGGGCATTAAATCAAATACTAAGTCAAGGGCAATAATTTGATGACTAAGTTTTTTCAGATGGTAATTATATGAAAAAGGATGATTACACCTGAGGTTAAAAGGACAAGGCAATTTAATTAATAAAGAAATTATTTTTTTCAAAATACTTACCATTTCATCTAAATAGTCTATTGTAAATAGATCATTTCATCTATTAATTAGATTATGCTATTTATAAATAAAATTTTAAACAAATAAAAATGACGACATAACTATAACATATACAATTAGTACAATAAATATTGATCTTAACTATTTAAATGTATTGACCATAATATCTATAAGAATTCATAATTAAAATTGTCTATTTAAAAACAATAAAACATATTGTATGCTAAGAAATGTTTTTGTGATAATCACATAAGAGAAAATTGTATCCACAATCTAGAGTTGTACCACACTAGATAGCTCCAAACACATTGATAACAATTTTTCTTATGTGATTATCACCAAAAGATTTCTTAGCATACAAGTTATGGATCACATAAGCCTAAATTCAGAAATATAAAATATCGTTTATTAGGTTGAACATATCAGAGTGTGGATTATTATCTTTTTAATTGAAAATATCTATAATAAATAGTGTGAGTGATTTTCTCTTTTAAGGAATTAAATTTTAGTTCCTCATTAAATAATTTCGAAGTATTAGTATTTTAATTTTCATTATTTAAATTTGAAATATAAATTTCATCTTGAATGTCACATACCCCCTGAGCACAATACTACAAATTCTCTATATGCTCTACTGGATCCATGATGAGGACTTTTTTATTCAATTAATAGACATACATTCCAAATCAATCGTTAAGCATAAATTGCAACTTGGAGAACAAAATTAATCATGACATTCAACGAATAAGATTTGAGCATACAGACTTCATTTCTATGAGGACTCTCTTATGTTCCTATACCAATAGGTGTCATAATTTATGATTGACTTAGTTTATCTCTGTAATATGTACATACCTTTGCTTTCTGCAACTGTTTTCCATATTCAAAAATAAAAAAAAAAATAAAAAATGTAAAGACAGTATATCCTAAAAGAAAATCAAATGATAAAAAGAATAAAAAGAAAATGTCAAAAAGATGAAAAATGAACCCCAAGAAAAAGAAAAAGACCATGAAAGTGTGCAAGTCCAAATGCCACTACTATTTACTTTGGTGAAAAATAAAAGATTGTGTGCAACTTGTTATTCATGCCACAATCCATGGTAATCATACAGTTTAATCTTGGTTATTCCATGTTTTCAATTTTATGCTTAGAAATAGAGAATAAAATCTGACCAAACTATTTAACCTTGGCAGATAATTAGATTAGGTAGAGTGAATAAAATGAGCTCAACTGTTTAATATGAGCGCTTGGATGTAATAAGGTTAGACTTAGATAGATTTCCATTGTAAAAGAAAAGAAAAGTTTGATAAGGGTTTGCCAGTTTAAGTGCACCCTAATAAAAGAAGTAAAAATGGTAGGATATGTGGGTGGGTAAGTAGATGATTGGTTGTAGAATTATGTATGATGAATGTTTAAGTTAAAAGCTAAAAATCATTTGCTTTCATCATTACTTTGGCAAAGCATGGATGACAAAGACACATTTACAAGGTTACATGATTAACTTCCTCATTCATTTTACCCCTCATTGTAACTAATTTCCTGCTAACAAAAGTTCTGAAAACCTTAAATTAAAGGGGCTTAGAGAATTTCTCTGACTTCTGGAGGGACCGGACCCTCAGTCCAATAACTTATATGGTCAAAGGTGCTAAAAACACCTCATCAACATTCACCCCTTCATCATTTACTCACTTCCTCTAAAAACCCCTTTTCGCTAAATAAATTGACTATTTGCTCAGGGAAAGTAATTACTCCACAAAATCCATTTAACCTAAGTTATAATGTTTTAATATGAAAAGAAATTAATGTTAAATGCATTATACATAGCGCACTTTTATTTTTCATCTCATATTAACATTTGATTTTACTTATGTATTAAATCCCAAAAATCATCCCTTTCCCGCATATTTTATTAAAAACCCCATATGTTAATAATCTCGTCCCCGAGGTTTGAAACATAAAACTTAATAATGAAACAATTAAAATAAGGGATTAATTAATCGATTTGCGATTAATTAATAACCTAGAACTGCCACCAAATAATGGATATTAATTAACCAATCTGTGGTTAATTAATAATCTCTCCTCACCCAATCACATCACCCCCAATGTTATTAATTTCCCTAATCCGAAATTAGTTCCCATCGGGCCCCATTAACTCCCGATCAAATCCATGCCCTGATCACTGTACGATATAACCTTTTCAGATCTTGCGTGTTGGCATTATGATATAGGTGTTTTCCTTGATGGCAACTCACTCAGAGGTATGAACATGTTTTTTCCTTCGTGGAAACTCACTCAGATGATAGATCATAGTGCAACAGGTCAAGAGAGAGGTATATGTAGGTTAACCTTAATGAAAGTGCGTATACACATGAATGAGCAGAACAGAAGACGCGTATATGTACACACGCAGGTTCATAGAAGGAAAGGCGCGTACATGTTGGAAAACTAAGTTTTGGTCCATGGTATTTTGGTATTGGTCCATGGTATTTGGTTTGAAGTGTTGACCCCAGGTACTGGTTCCAAGGTATTGGTTCGACATGGTTTTGTACCATCGTATTCAGAGAAGTCTAAACCTATATAAGGAGAAGATCATTAGGCCAAGAGGGTGCAAGTGTGTAAGTGATGAATATCTCATCAAGGGTGAGATCTAGTATGCTGGTTATGAGTTTGTAATGCTTTGCTCGAGCTGAACCAAGGAGGCTCCTATGCGGTTGGTAAAGGTTGATGTACCGGGATCTTGAAGACTAAAATGTATTATCATTATATGGTATGATCATGAATAGATCTGAATACTGACGCATGTTTTATCCTTTATATCTTATGGTCTGGGTATATTTGAAGTTGGAAATTACAGCGAAGGTATAAGTAATATTTTCAGATCTGTACGCGGGTTCTCTCTGCTGAAAGGGCGTATACACGCTGGTTTGACACAGTCAAGTAGCGTATACATTATGAGATTTTATGTTTCATGTTTTTGTTGGTTCTAGTGGTTGTTGGAGAGTTCTGGGCTTTCGTCTGTGTTCTGATGACTATGTTTTGATGACAGGGTTTCAGTGATTCAGTTGTTGGGTGATTCAGAGTTAATGATTGTATTGTAGTAGTGATTGCTTTGTATCTATGGATCGAGTCTGAAAATTTATGAAACGTGGTCCCTAGAAGAAAAGAGAAGGTTATAGCCTTCTGTAGGTCAACACCTACATACTAGTACATCCACTAGTACAAAAGCTAGGGTGTTGTATCTCCCTTCGAGGAGAAGCTGGAGAACAAGAGAAGGTTGTAGCCTTCTAATACTTGTATAAGACTACACCAGTATAGAAATATTGTAAAAAAAAGTTTCTTATTAAAAGAAGATAGAGACGAATTGCAGCAGGTGGTTTTCACCCACATTGGGTTTCCACCTTATATCATGGTGTTCATGTGTGCTTCTTATGTGTGATGATCTATTCTATGGTTAATAATGTTCTGATGCACTCATTGAAGATAAACTAACTGAATCATAAGTTTACTGGATATACGCTAGTTTCATTAAACACAGTTGCGTATATACGCAGGTATCCTTAACTGAAGTAGCATTTATGAATCTGAGTATGAAAATGAAAAAGGGTTTGATTTGCTAATATTGATTCACCCCCCCCCCCCCCCACCCCCTCTCAGTATTATTTCCAACAATTGGTATCAGAGTAGGTCCTTCAGAAGAAGCTTGATCGCTTGAAGGAAGATCCATCGGGATGAGTAATCACGAAAGAGAGGGATCCATTAGACCACCAATCTTCGAGGGGAGCAATTTTTTCTACTGGAAGATAAGAACCACAACATATTTACAATCGCTTGGGTCAGATGTTTGGGGAATCGTGGAAGGAGGATATACATATCCATTAGCAACTCCTACAGATACAGGAAAAAGAAAGCAATATGAACTCAATGCTAAAGTTGTTACTATCTTATTAAGAGGTTTGTCACAATGAGAATTTGTCAAGGTCATGTAGTTCAAATCAATGAAAGAAATATGGGACAAAATCATTCTAAGCTATGAAGGAGATGATCAGGTAAAACGTGCTAAGCTTCAAACTCTCAGAATACGGTATGTGTTATAGACATTTTTGGGCACTGCAACCCAAATCATAAATGTCCATAAACCAAGGGCTCTTAAGTCCCTAAAAGTGTTGTTCCAACCCCTAAAAGAACAAGGTCAGCTGATTACATCATCTCCCAGAAGTTCTCCATGAAAAACTACTCAGAACTGGTCAAAATTGGACCATCTCACCTGCTCCATGGTCAAAGTGCGCTGAATCCCACCTAAATGCACACAGGAGGTGCGATGCATACCGAAAATCCCTTCTATGGGGTGCGATGGGCGAGAGTGGACAAATGGCAGGGTCAATCTGCAAGGTGGAGGATCATGGAATCTTTCGGAAACTTCCCCTGTGACACTTGCCTCTCTACATTTGCCTAGGGATGAGTAAGAGATCATCAATATCCAAGTGGAATCAAGAACTATCAGAGAGAGGACACTAATAAAATCTCAAAAGACGACTCACCCCCCTTGCAAACATCTATATATGGATCCCTCATCCCAGAGATCCAGGGGCTGGAATTTTGTATCTTGTAAGGAAGTGCTACTGGTTTCTTGGTGTAACATCATAGTGTTGGGTGATCTAAGCTTTTCATGAGGTGAAGAAGGGCTTTCTTGATGAGAGGATGACGCTGGGTCAGAACAATTGGTTGTAATCCTCTTTGCTATTCTTGATTATTAATAAAGCTATTCAAGGTTTCCTCCACATTCTTGTATGATTGATGATATATGCATTTGTGTGGTCAATATATATCTGGTCCTATATTGTTTATGATAGTAGATCTCTGTTCTTGGATAGTGTTATGCTGCTTTGATTTTACAAGTACTCTTTGAAGCTAGGTAAACGAGGAAGCAAGTGGCAAAGATCTATCAGAAGGGAGAGGAATCAAGCAAGGAACCAAGCGCAAGACAGAGGTTGGTCTCCTTCTTTCCCCTCTTATCCTCCTCTCATAAAGGAAAATGAAAGTGGTTTTAGTTTTTTGTTTCTAAGGTAGCTACCAGCCTTAGTGGGACTAGCAGCTCTACATAGACACTAGATTTCCCGATAACAAAATGGTGACTCCACTAGGAAGCGAATAGATTATTTGTTTTTCTATATTTGTTTGCTTTATAAACTTATAGATGGAGCCTGAAGTCAAGCCAGCTAGCCTTCGAACTACATTTTCTATGCAACTGCAAATTATATTAATGCTGATTCAGTCTATCTCTGGGTTTTGTTTATGAACTGAACAATAGATTTACAAGCTCTCTAATTCCCCTTGTGGTGGCTCTAGTAACCTCCTTAGATCTACCCCTGTGATTTATTTACTGATTACCACTTGCTCGGCCAAAATCCCTGAACTGTGCTGCAAACTGTGATCAAGAACTATATCAAAAGTCTCGCACTATACCATCACACCCTCTCTTCAAGGATATCAGTATGCATCTCACTTCCCATGTGCTGTAGATAGGATGCATACTGGAATCCCTGTGTAACAGGTGCACTGATCAGAAAGGGCTAATTTTGCCTTCAGAATTTGGTTTTTTCACTCTTTTCAGCTCTATTCAGGAGTTTTGTTGTCTATAGTCAGTATACCTCTGTTGGAAACCCCCTTCCTTGCCATTATTTTGCCTCTATTGTGCAAAGAACTGTAAAAGTTTTTATGTATTGTGATCCATTTTCAGTTCTCTTTTACAAAGAAGTAGCGTAATTGAACTATCGTTTCTTGATTTGGAAGTGTTGCAAGTGTCGTTTTCAGTCATAGAAGAGAATCCAATTGTTCTTGATAGTTGATTACACTGTTACTCTTGTATTTGATCTGAATTAGTAGTTTTTCAAGTGTCGAAAGCAAGTTTTCCATTCCAAATCGCAAAGTGTCGCCATTGTCTTCATTTTGTCTTGAAAAGAAGCTTGTTAGTAATGTCACTTTGAAAAATAATTCAGATTTGCGCTTAGCTTTCTTTTTATCATTCACACATCAAGAAGGCTGAAAACAAATACATGCATGTGCATTTGCATTTAGACTGTTTGTTGGTTTGATTTAGGACAGTGCATATAGTGTGTGCTCGCTGCTCTATGTTGAAAGAATATCATCTCTCTTTCCTTAGTAGCTAGGATTTTCATTGCAAAAAAGAAGATTAAACGATTGTTTATCATCTTAGATGGCATTTTAGGAATTGTATATCTATATCACGCGGTGAACCCGAAAGGCAAATTTCTTAAGCAAGATCAACTGTAAAATAAATTTAATGAATCTAAAAATTCTTTGGAACCTAACACACAACATTTAGAAGTCTAGGCTAGAGACGTATTCCGGCATCGTAAAGCCTGGTAACTGTTGTTTTCATTGCTGGTTGGGTGATTCCTCCACTCTGAGACGATAAGTGCCAGTACGGACTTGTGCTCCCACGTACCATCGAGTATATATTAGGGGACCACAATAGGCTTTATCCTTTATCCATAGGAAGCCGTGTCTGCCGCCCTATCAATCGCAATGCACTTAACACAGCATTCGGGAAGATTGACTGCCGTACCGTAAAAAGTATTCTACAATTTTGCTATTGGTTTGGTAATCCCTCTATCTAGATTTCCAGAGTAATCGCTTTCTTTCCTTTTCAGAGTCCTTAAAGGAAAAGGTCCATCTGAGCACTTGTCACTTCAAGCTCATTAAAAATCGAAGGCGACTAGAGTCATCTTTTGTTTTTTCTCGACTCTTAAAAATTGAAAAAACAAGTTGTTTCAAAGCGTCTAAAATTTATTTTAATGGGAATAAACATCACCTTTCCTACGTTGGTTTTAGGTTGAGAAAAATGGAGTCCACCAACCAAGGATTTCCCCTTGGAGGAAATCCTAGTCCTTTCTCCTCTTGGGGAGATGTTGGTGCACCCCATATGGCCACATTGTCACTTCCTAGATTGACAATCGGCTTGCCCATATGGCTCTTCTCGACCTCTGTTGTTCAGAACACCGTGATTCCTGAATAATCAAATCAGCAACTAAACGATACCAGAGTTACCCCCCAACCTTCTACTTCGTCCAATTCTCCCTCTCCTCCTTCCTCTTCACTTGATGAAGCTGGTAAAGCCAAAAATCAAGTAACCGAGAAGAAGAAGGAGAAGAAGAAGAAAGAGAAGAAGAAGAAGGAGCCAAAGGTGAAAAGGGGCAACCAGGCATCGTCTGGCAAAAATCCACACATTGCATTGTCCAGGCCTAAATCGCCATGTGTCATTTGCAAAGGAGACCACTATCATCAAGATTGTCCTTGCATCCCTCAGATCTTAAGGGACTGGTCTCCTCGTTTGCACAATCCAGTGTCATCAACTTCTGATGATCATGTTGAAAATACACCATCAACTAGTGAAAGTGAAGCCCCTAGACAAAAAGGAAAATGTAAATTTCCTTGTAAACTGTGTGAAGGCAATCACGTCGTCCACCGTTGTCCCTTCTTAGATGAGGCTAAAAGAGTTTTGGACGACCGTCCGGTTTCACCGTTACGGCTTCCTCCTGGATATAAGAAGCTCTTGCCGAGTCCGTCACTAGTTGAAAATCTGGCTGACACGCCATTGTGGTCGGCTGAAGCATCTATCATTGAAGATGAACCCTCTGAATCCACACCAGACGAAAGTCAAAAGGTCGAGGCGGCAGTTGACCCGGTCTTGCCTTCAGAAGGTCCATCTTCAGATGATATAGTCACCGAAGAGAACAAGAATAACACCGTCCAAATTCTCTTCGTAAGCACAAACTCCGATGAACATGGGGGCAGTCTACCCATTCCTTTACCGCAGGAAGGAAGTTCGTCAAAGTCGTATCTGGCCGTCTATTCGGTCCCACCTCCAAGCAACCTGGTTGTTTCCTTCGATTGGAATCTACTAGGTAGACCGTGCTTACCGGCTAGTGTACCATTTCGAATCATTGCTAAAATATATAGAATGGTCATGGTTGGTACCATCATACATGAAGGGGCTTCTGTGAGTATCCTTTCCTCAATTGCTTGGAAAGCGCTTAGTTCGCCATCGCTTTTGCCTGAAATGAGAAATCTAACATGCTTTGACAAAGGAACCAGTCGACCATTAGGGATCCTTCCCAATGTGCCGATAACATTGAGAAGGAAAATCGTTCGCATGAACGTAATGGTACTCCAAGGACCCCTGGATTATAAGCTAATCCTTGGACGCGACTATATTTATTGCATGGGAGCCATTGTCTCCTCACTTTTTAGAGTAATGTGTTTTCCGCATGAAGGAAGAGTGGTCAAGCTCGTAGACCAGCTTTCATTCCCTGGTTCACACATAGCAAATAGTCAAATACCATCCTTGAATGGTCTTTTCACACAAGGAATGTCTCATCAATCCCCAGTCCGTCCACCTGATGAGCGTGAGTGATTCGGAGGACATGACTGAAACCCAGGGGGCATGCACCCTAGCCTATTTTGACAGGAAAACCTTAGGTATAGGGTAGGTTTCCGCGAAGGATATATGACTGGTTTATGAGATTAGACTAGAATAAGATTCCTTCGTCAAAGTTATGTGAGTGGAGCCAGTTGCACCACTCACCTTTGTTTATTTCAGTAGACATCGCCGAGGAAGTGTTTTGTCTGAAGTATGGATAGAACAGTCTTTGGTAACCTGGAAATTTTTCGCTATACCCAGGGGCATGCAAACCTTTTGGCGTGCAAGCGAAGAGCGACCATTTATTTTTAAAATTTTTAGGTCCTCTAACCCTTTAAACTCGTAGGATTGGTCGTTTCCTAACTTGCATAAAGAAAGGATGTGGGACAAAGCTTTGAAAAAATGCCATTTTAGATGAGACATCCTTATTATACGACTGGATCGAGCAGTTTTAATGCAAAATTCAAGCTCGTTAAAAAATAAACATAAGCAATGAGCAAATGTTCCCCCAGAGTTTAAGCTCATTAAAAAATGAACCAATTTCTAGTAAATAACCATCGTGAATGTATTATCATCATCCTTTGAAGCCTTGGTCGTGTTCTCATCATCACCTCCACTCCATTTCGGTCGATCATTCACCTCCATTTGATTGTTTACCCTTCTTGAGGAACAGCTGCAAAGAGTGATCTTGTTAGCCATCCTTGTTACATTGCCATGATTGGAAAATTCCAAACCTTGCCTGGAATTAGCTGCTACCCAAATTTATCACTCGTTCCTTATTACATTGCCATGATTGGAAAATTCCAAACCTTGCCTGGAATTAGCTGCTACCCAAATTTATCACTCGTTCCTAAAAAAACGAGTCTCCTTTAAGCTCTTTTCAACTAACTTGTAAAATATGAAAAGATTGCCGAGTAATTGTCCTCTCCAGCTCGTTAAAGTGATTGGAAGTGCTATCCCTCCTTTAGATTTTAATCTTTTTGGACCTGAGGGATTATTACAAAAAAAGATCGAGCGCTTGTTTTGTTCGGCTCATTAAAATTACCGAAAATTCATCCCTTCTGTATTATTTTATACTTTTTCGGACTTAAGGGATTATATGCCGAAAAAGGATTGTCGGAGTTTTCTTTACGTCCCTTTTCAAACTCTCTAAAATTGAAAAGGACCAAGTTATCTTTGTCGTTAAACTCGTTAAAACCGAATAGCAACAAACTTGTCCATACAGACAAGAACGAGTTTCACTATCGCTAGGCTCGTTAAAACATAGCGATGGGTTTGCGCAAAGGGCAAATTATAGAACAATCATATGTTATCCTCCTTAAGCTTGACAAAAATAAAGAGGTACTGGTCAGCAGTGACTGGGGAAAAATTGGGAAGAAAACTTGAAGAAACTTTATTGGTAGCAAGTCGCTCTTGAACATGACACTTTCACTCCGCATCGGAGTCGGGTTGGGTTGTTCCGTTCACTGGTCATATCACCATTGGTCCATCACACCATCCATATTTGGCGTTAACGCTACCAATCCATCATGTCAGTGTCGCCGATATGTTCAAGAGAAGTCGCTCAGAGAATTCACCTGTGTCTCATCCACTGCAATACATTTACACTCCATTCTTTCATGATAGCCACCCTGAACCTTATATCATCAGATCGTTTTCACCTCCATTAAAATCATTTGCTTCGTTCCGTGTCGTAGATGTGGGATTCATTAAGGCGCTCCTATGACGGATCGCTTCTTGTCGACATCAGCTCATTATCCAGGAAGTCGATCTAGGAACAACCCTTTCAGTACTTTGAAGCTTGCATGCCTCAATGGCAAGTTTCTCACTTCCGGCAACAGGTTTACATTAATGGCCTTCGACCGAAAGATTTTGCGTGGTGTTTGACGCCAAGTCCCTTATTCACACCACGTGAATTGTACTATAGTACCTTGAGGGTCATCATCATTATCGGTGATTCCTCTCATGCCTGTTAACAACTTACATCATTAGCTGGTAATCAGGCAATGTCTTTCCATGTTCGACTCCAGAACATCTATCACATGGATCGACTTGTACATTGAGTGAAGATCGAACGAGATTGAAGACACCAGATCTAGTTTCATCCATCCAGGCTGTGATATATATTCAGGAAAAATAAAGACATCAAATGTACATCATTACTGCACAGATAATCATCCAACCTAAGGGATGATGGCTCTACCAGAATCATCAGTCTGCACGTAGACGATTGTCTGTCTTATGTACATGAAAATGAGTTTATAAAGCTGAGCATGGGAATGCCCGCCTCAGCTAGATCATGAAAATATTATGAAGATAATGTATTGTATTGTATCTTATTACAGGTCGTCATCCAGCTCGAAAAAACTTCAGATCCTCATGATAAAGTATTTCACCCGACATAAAAAAAAAAAGATTAACGACCTAATGCTTTAGGGGGCAACTGTTATAGACATTTTTGGGCACTACAACCCCAATCATAAATGTCCATAAACCAAGGGCTCTTAAGTCCCTAAAAGTGTTGTTCCAACCCCTAAAAGAACAAGGTCAGCTGATTACATCATCTCCCAGAAGTTCTCCATGAAAAACTACTCAGAGCTGGTCAAAATTGGACCATCTCACCTGCTCCATGGTCAAAGTGTGTTGCATCCCACCTAAATGCACATGAGAGGTGTGATGGATACTGAAAAGCCCTTCTATGGGGTGCGATGGGTGAGAGTGGACAAATGGCAGGGTCAATCTGCAAGGTGGAGGATCATGGAATCTTCCAGAAACTTCCCCTATGACAGTTGCCTCTCTGCATTCGCCCAGGGATGAGTAAGAGGTCATCAATCTCCAAGTGGAATCAAGAACTATCAGAGAGAGGACACTAATCAAATCTCAAAAGCTGACTCGCCCCCCTTGCAAACATCTATATATGGATCCCTCATCGCAGAGATCCAAGGGCTGTAATTTTGTATCTTGTAAGGAAGTACTGCTGGTTTCTTGGTGTAACATCATAGTGTTGGCTGATCTAAGCTTTTCATGAGGTGAAGAAGGGCTTTTTTGCTGAGAGGATGACATTGGGTCAGAACAATTGGTTGTAATCCTCTTTGCTATTCTTGATTATTAATAAAGCTATTCAAGTTTTCCTCCACATTCTTGTATGATTGATGATATATGCATTTGTGTGGTCAATATATATTTGGTCCTATATTGTTTATGATATTAGATCTCTGTTCTTGGATAGTGTTATGCTGCTTTGATTCTACAGGTACTCTTTGAAGCTGGGTAAACGAGGAAGCAAGTGGCAAAGATCTATCAGAAGGGAGAGGAATCAAGCAAGGAACCAAGCGCAAGACAGAGGTTGGTCTCCTTCTTTCCCCTCTTATCTACCTCTCATAAAGGAAAACAGAAGTGGTTTTAGTTTGTTTGTTTCTAAGGTAGCTACCAGCCTTAGTGGGACTAGCAGCTCTGCATAGACACTAGATTTCCCGATAACAGTATGAAACTCTTAAGATGCATAGTAATGAAAGCATATCTAATTACTTCCTACGTATAGATGAGATTGTTAATTTTATGAGGAATCTTGGTGAAGAAATTAAGGAAGTTGTCTTAGTTGAAAAAATTTTGAGATCCTTGTCTGCTAAATTTGAATCCAAAGTGTCTGCCATAGAAGAAAAGGAGGATCTATACAAAATCACTATGATGCAGCTGCACAAAATCTTCACTGCTTTTGAGATGAGAAAAGGAGGACCATCAGATATGAGAGAAGCCGCATTTGAAGTATCAGCAAATGGAAAAGAAAAACTCAATGAATCAAGATACATTTCAGAAGAAGAAGATGAGGTAAATTTTGTCAAGAATATTGAACGGGGATCTGGAATGTTCAAAGGTAAGCCACCTTTCAAATGCTTTTCATATGGTAGAGTTGGTCACTACGCTGCTAGATGCCCTCATAACAAAGGAAAGATTTCTGAAGAAGGAAATAGAAGTTATTATACTCATGATAAAAGTAATGACTCATCCAATAGTGATGAAGACATCAGAATTCTCATGGCATATGAAAATAAGGACGTAGAAATAGAATAAGTTACCAGATTAAAATAATAGCTGGAGATAGTAACCAGAGTAAGGGAGCAGCTATAGGATGTAGTAAAAGATCAGAGCATAACAATTTAGAAACTTGAATCTAAGATCCTCTCTCTAAAAGAATATCTTAAAGAATCAAAGAAGCAGAATAAAGAAGCTCTTGAAGAACAAGAACATGAGGTGCTCGAATTAAGGCAACAAGTGGAAGAAGGAAGAAAAGTTGAAGAAAACATAAGGAAGCAATATCTGAAAAAGGAAGAACAACATCAGGTTGAGGTAAATATCTTAAAAGGTAAATTAGAAGAAAAGGATAAACTGTTACGATTTCAAGACAGTACTAAGATTTTGGATGATATTCTTAGTAGTCAAAGATCCCCTACTATCAAAATTGGTCTTGGTTTTTATGAAACTGTCGAAGGTGAATCTAGCTCACAGGGTGAGGAAAGGAATTCTAATGCAAAATCTGAAATGATCAACGAAGAGATAAGTGGTCAACCCCAGCAACAACCAAGGAAAGAAATTATTCAAAGAAGATCTTTTCCTCCTAACTATGGAAGTGATAGTCGGTTATTTCCTCAAATGAATAATGTTGAATGTTATGTATGTCATAAATTTGGACATATTGCAGCTAGATGTAGAAGCAAAATGGGTCAAGACCATCACACAGAAAGATCATAACACTCTAGGTACTTCAAGGGATATTGTTTTGCTTGCAATATGTTTGGTCACAAATCCATTGATTGCTATAGGTGGAATATGAAACATATAATATGTTATGCATGTAGGAGCAAAATTTAGGAGCAAGGGAATGTAGGAGCAAAATTTGAACTCCAAAGCAAGAGGATCATACATCATTACAATTCCAAGTATTGAAGAAGACAAAATTAGAGACAGAAAGATGTGGCATAACTCAGTTCGCTAACATAACAGAGACGGGGGAAACTGAAAGTGTAGACCTTTAGTATTCCAATTTGCATACACAGATATTATGAAGATAAGTCGCGTATATACGCAAGTTGGAGGCTGTTGAGTCGCGTATATGGAGCTCCCAAGAAAAGCAGCAGAACAGACTGAAGAAATGGTTCGGCCATGGTATATGATGATTGACACAGGCTTAGGTGGAGCATATGCTTCGAATAATGCGTTTTTGGCATTATGGTTAGAAGTTCTTGGTGATGATGCTTATTGACACATCTGGCTATTGATTTTTTTTATTGGCCAAGAGAAAGGATTGCAGGTTACAAGTCTGGATGCTAGAGATAGATGCTTATAGTGCAGATCATATGGTGTATGATAGTTGTTGATAACTTTTATGGTATTGTTTAGGTCCTCGGTCTTTCTGAGTCATATGATGTATCTTGTTACCCCACTATGCATGGGATGGATGATGTAATGGTTCTTGTGCTTGAATCATTTGATATATCCCCACCTGGTTAGGTGGATGAGTCAAAATGGTGTATTCCCACTTGGTTGGGAGATTGATGTGTGTATAGAGTCATGTTATGCTTTTGAAGATCTTGCATATACTCAGGGGGAGCATGGAAGGATTGGTAAATCTTGGCATATACAAAGGGGGAGCTTAATTAGAGATTTCAGTAGCTACTCAGGGGGAGTATGGACAGCAGAATATATACCAAGGGAGAGAACATCTTGGTCTGCCCTTTGCCCTTGATGTCAAAGGGGGAGAGTGACTTGGAGTGGTGGTTGCCATCAACTCCAAAGGGGGAGATTGTTGGCATTATGATACATGTGTTTTCCTTGATGGAAACTCACTTAGAGGTATGATACAGTTGTTGTCCTTGGTGGCAACTCACTCAGATGATAGATCATAGTGCAACAGGTCAAGGGAGAGGTATACGCAAGTTAACCTTAAAGAAAGTGCGTATACACACGGATGAGTAGAATAGAATACGCGTATACGTACACACGCATGTTCACAAAAGGAAAGGCGCTTACATGTTGGAAAACTATGTTTTGGTCCATGGTATTTGGTTCGAAGTGTTGACCCCAGGTATTGGTTCCAAGGTATTGGTTCTACATGGTTTTGGACCATGGTATTGAGAGAATCCTAAACCTATATAAGGAGAAGATCATTAGGCCAAGAGGGTGCAAATGTGCAAGTGATGAATATCTGATCAAGGGTGAGATCTAGTATGCTGGTTATGAGTTTGTAATGCTTTGCTCGAACTGAACCAAGGAGGTTCCTATGCGGTTGATAAAGGTTGATGCACCGGGATCTTGAAGACTAAAATGTATTATCATTATATGGTATGATCATGAATAGATCTGAATACTGACGCATGTTTTATCCTTTATACCTTATGGTCAGGGTATATCTAAAGTTGGAAATTGCAGCGAAGGTATAAGTAATATTTTCAAATCTATACGCGGGTTATCTCTAGTGAAAGGGCATATACACGCTGGTTTGACACAGTCAAGTAGCGTATACATTATGAGATTTGATATTTCAGGTTGTTGTTGGTTCTAGTGGTTGTTGTAGAGTTCTGGGCTCTGGTCTATGTTCTGGTGACTGTGTTTTGATAACAGGGTTTCAATGATTGAGTTGTTGGGTGATTCAAAGTTAATGATTTTATTGTAGCAGTGATTGCATTGTATCTATGGATCCAGTCTGAAAATTTATGAAACATGGTCCCTGGAAGAAAATAGAAGGTTATAGCCTGTGATAGGTCAACACCTACATACTAGTACATCCGCTAGTACAAAAGTTAGGGGGTTGTAGCTCCCTTCCAGGAGAAGTTGGAGAACGAGAGAAGGTTGTAGCCTTCTGCAGGTAGAAGCCTGCATACTGGTATAAGACTGCACCAAAATAGAAATATTGTAAAAAGAAGTTTGTTATGAAAAGAAGATAGAGACGAATTGCAGCAAGTGGTTTTCACCCACATTGGGTTTCCACCTCATATCATGGTGTTCATGTGTGCTTCTTATGTGTGATGATCTATTCTGTTTTTACTGCACCTATTTACTGTTCATATGGTTAATAATGTTTTGATGCACTCATTGAAGAAACTAACTGAATCATAAGTTTACTGGATATACACTAGTTTCATTAAACACGGTTGCGTATATACGCAGGTATCCTTAACTGAAGTAGCGTTTATGAATTTGAGTATGAAAATGAAAAATAATTTGATTTGCTAATACTGATTCACCCCCCCTCTCAGTATTATTTCCAACATGACGTTCAACGCTCATATTGGGTGGCCTTCGATCTTGAACTTTACCCACCTGATGTGAGCGGTTTCACTATTTGCCCATCGCTATGCGTCGCCTGATGAATGGCATCAGGCGGACCTCTCCCAATACTGCCTAGCACTCAAAACTTGTGCAATGAAAACCATTACTTCTTCTGCTTACCACCATCGCTAAACAACAAAATGTCCCATCCATTGACTGGAGCCATATTTCCCTTCAACCATACCCACAAAACATTTTGAATTTGTGAATAAAACGAAAACACTCATTTTTTTTGTTTTATCAAAACAATAGAACCTCCTGTTCTCCATGCACATAGAATCACATTCATGCTGTCACCCTACATTCAAACCATCAACTCCAAAAGGCCGCCAAACTCCCAATCGCCACTTCAGACCATCATGCCCAATCTAGACTACACACCAGTGCCATTCTGTTTCCCGTACCACCATAACCAGGTATTTACCCACTTCTACCAAAAAACGCTATGTTTATATCAAACCAGGACTGAATTGCTTTAGAAATTAGGTGTTTTTATCAAAATTTAAATGGTCCAGTACGCTAAATACTCCCTAGAACAACCTGGTTCTCCATAAAGATCCCTGAATTTCCCTCCCAACATCCTTGGATGCACAAGAACAAAGGATGGAAACTCCTATCGCCCTAAATTTCATGCCACTTACTACTCCCCACAGGGATTTAGACCACCCTCCCTTAGCCGACAGAGATTTTCAAATAAAGGACCTTACTTTAGATGAAACCCCCTTGAAATTATACTGTAAGTACCAGGACAATTATCTGAACCATGCTGATAAAATAGGTCTTTGGGAATCAAACCTACCTAAGTATCAATTCCGCACTGTCCATATTTTCCCAAATATTACACGCCAATGCCATGCAAACTACGACCCTAATATGAGAGTTGTAATGACCCCAGACCAGAAAATCCTATTTACCATTACATCTGAATCCATAAGTGAGATGTTACAGTTGTAGCTAGGTCAGGACATCACTCCCCTTTCTAGTTCTGATTTACTTGAAAAATCTTCAAAGCTATCTTGTTCCAAAATTACCCAAATCTGTCAGACTTTCATTGAAGAAAAATACAGGCCAAAAGAACCCCTTCCTTACATGTCATGCTTCTTTAATAATTTGGGCAAGGATATCATCACCATGATTGCTTGCATTTTGGGTTTTACGACTAATGAGTATGTAGATGAGATGACCTTAGCCTACATGTCTATTTTTACCCCTGGTCAACCTCCTGCAGCCAAATTTGACTATGCTACATTCATTGCAGATAAAATGCATGACCAATTTAGGAGATTAGAGAATGAGAGAGTATTTAAATATTCTTCAGTCTTGTACCATCTTTTTCTCTACTACCAAACTGATGAATTCCATTTTTATGTCCAAAATCTTGATACTAAAGGGAATCCTAGGTCTATTATCTTTTGGACCTCAATTTTCCACTATTCTAGCTCTTCTCCTCATCCTTACATAGATTTTATTGACTTATTTGTACATCTGGTAACTACTATGTTAGTGGGAAATCCTCCTCCCAGGATTAGTGCAAACATTAAAAGAGTTCTTCAGTTATCCAAGCAGTACAAGGTTGGGGATTGGTACTTGTACCAGAACCATACCGAGATCAGAATTTATGGGTGTGAGTTGCCTCCCTATAAACTGCCCAAATATCTCCCCATGCAATTATTTGCTCTGGAGTACTACAGGAAAATGATCAATTCTGATGAAATCCACTTTGTAAAGACTAAGAAGAAAGCTCAGCTAAGGATAAAGGATCACCTAGGCCCCTTTATTTGCAACAACAGAAGAGCAGGACAAGAGGCAGAGCAAATCCTTGAGAGATTGAGATTAAAAAAGAGCTTCATCTGGCCGTATGACCCTCATAGCTTCATCTGTGACAGAAGGCAAAAGCATAAGCTATCCCCCTACATCCACCATAGGATCCCAGAGATTGAGCAATATGAAAATGAGTTTGAATGGGTGGAAGGAACTCTAATAGACTAGGATAGCACACAGGGTGAAGTTGATAATGTATGGGTAGATTTGGAAAGAAAGATTGATGAAAATTCCTTTGTATAGGTGCCAGGAGATACTTCATCACCAAAGCAGTCACAAGAACCGAGCACTCAACCATCGGAGCATCAAGATACATCAGACCAAGCAAGAACTTTAGGACAACAAGAAGAGTCAGAGCATCCCAAAATTTCAGAGGAGTTAGCTCAACCTCAGCAAATCATGGGCAATCCTCCTGTGTTGCAGACTCCTCTCAATGAGGAAAGGAATCCTAAAAGAGGCAAGGAAGAGGCCACTCCTTCCAGCAGGCCTACTGATCAAGCCTTGGCTAAAAGGCATAGGATGAATCCTCATTCTGAAGAAGGATTCATTGAGGAGACCACAGGAAACACAATAAGAGAAAGGACAGAGAGCCTACAAACTATCCCAACAGGTGGGACCCCATCTACTTCACATATGCAAGTATTGGAAAGACAACAGAGAACAGAGGTGTCATCCTCCAGGGATTCTTGAACAGAGCCTAGATATCAAGGGTAAGTATAAAGAAATAAAAGTGAGGAATGAGAAATTGAAAGCACAATCTTATGCCCATTACCTCAAAATGGCACCAACCAACTAGACTAGACTTATGTCAACCTTTGACATAAAGGAAGGGAAGAGGCAGATGAACTTCTTGAAGCCCACTATACAGCAGCCAAAATCCATGGTAGATTACTTTAAAATTGATTTTGAAGTATTGGAAAAGGATATTCATCCTATTGACCAAATAGAACTGCATAAGCAGACTAGTGAAATGGTTTATTCTACTTTAACTAGCAAAGCCATTGCAGCCCATCAACTACAAAATTCATTGCCTAACACCTCTGCATAGCTGCAATTAGAAAAAGCTTCCTCTCAGGCTAAGGACATTAGAATAAAATCTTTAGAAGGTCTGATAATAGAGTTGGGACATGATCCCAAAGATGTGAAGGCAGCTGAACTGTTAATTAATAAGAAGAATGATGACATTGTTGCCTTGAAAAATCAGCTTAAGATCCCTCGACTCCACCATCCTCAAACTGCAGAAGTTATAGAAAGGAAAAAGGAGGAAGAACTTATGTACTTGGTCCTAAGACTAAATGACTAGCTAAAGGAAACTGAGGACGAATTGGAAAAAGTGATACACTCTAAGCAAAGTGAGTCGACCACTTCTCAGACTGTTATACCCACAATTTCTACAGCTCTGCCTTCCACTATGGCAACTTCCTTGGCACCAATGCTTCCACCAATCACAGCACTGCTAGTAACAGGGACCACATCGACTACAGGTACACCAGCCAACACAGAGTCAGCATCAGAAAAGACAGATGAAATGATCAAATCCATGGAAAAAATGAGCATCTAGGCAACTAAGTTGAAGAGACTTAAAGAACAAATGTCGAGCTTAGAAATCAATTATGAGCTTGCACAGATTTAGAACAAAGAAGAAGAAAGGAAAAACAAAAGGATGGAAGAAATAATCAAAGTCCTGGAAAATGACTTAACATTAGAAAAACCTTTGAGAGATATTAAAGATATCTTATGGACCAATATCATTGATTCCATCAATGATATTTGGCCTTCTATCCAAATCATTTTTGAATAGATTGAGCTAGTTAAAATACCTGTGAAGGCCATACAGAAAACCAGAGAAGAATTGGGAGAGAAACCTGAAGAGGCAACCCAATTGATTAACTTTTTGAATAGGAGAAACAAGCACCAACTGGAGCAATTGGAAATTAAGGATAGAACTGCCACCATCGCAGAAATTAGGAAAGTTCTTACTAAAAAGAACTTGATTCTTAATTTGGAAAAAAGATGTCAAAGTATTAAGGAGGACATAGATGATTTTATGTTAAAATATGGCATTCTATGAGACAAAGGCCTTCCAAGTCCACTGGTCATAAATAACAAGTTAATGACTCATGACGATTACATTGAGAAACTACACAAACAAGCGAGAAGTCAAGCCAGCTCTTCTACAACAAAAGCACTACCTACAGGAAAGGTGCTTTATGATGGCTTAGAAAATATTTTTATATTGAACATGAAGTGAAACACTTGTTCACGGTCTAGCCCAATTTTTCAAAGTACACTAAAGCTAATGAATTGTACAAGAAATTAATCAGAATGAAAATACCAAATGATGAATGGTGGACTAATATGACAGATATACTATAAGTTACTATAGTAAATATGTAAAGTATAAAATATTTACTAAGGTAAGGTCTGGTAACACAGGTAAAGAGTATCAGAACACAGGTAAAGAGTATCAGCAGGTGAAAGTAAGAAGAAGATCCAACACACAATTACAAAAGAAACTGCAAGAGGAAAATCTGAGTTCCAACATCCAGCTCATTCATAAATAAAGGGACAACAACAATCTATTTTCCATCTGTCTCTATCTTTATGTAAAAGATATTTTGTATTTCCTATAATAAATCTCATATGGTTATGAGATATTTTTGTGTAATTTTTGTATAAATACTTCAGAAATTGAAGACATTAGGGGTGGATTCAAAGACATTTCTAGTATACATTTCATATCAAGCTAGTGAGCTGTTGTAATCAAGTCTGGATTGGCTGCTAGATCATGAAATAAAGTTAAAGACATTTCACAGGATTCTTGTGCACGATGGAAACCAAATAAGTATTATCTCTTCATGTTATTATTGTTTTCTCATCATGTTATAAATATTCACATGTTTTCTTTATAAAATCTGAATAGTAAACAAAGAAAAATATTTCAAAATTAGCTTTAAGCTCTCTGTTTTGACATGTTTACATTCTCACTGTTTTCTACTGAATTACCTTGGTTTGGGAAATCTTAGTTGCTCCCCTACTTCCGTAGTTTTTCCCTTAGGTCAAAAGTGAAGGATTCTTAATTGCCCTTTACCACTGACCTCCCTCTATTCCTCATCTTGATCCCGGTTTAAGGATTCTTCATTGCCCTTCTACCTTGACTAGGTTTACCTCATCCATTTCAACCCATAGATTTGCTTTCTGTTGTACTAGCTTGCCCTGTGAATTCTTCCTTTAGCAATTGATTTGATCCAGTTAAGCAACTCTTTGTTTGAATCCATAGCCCAATGGACTGAAGGCTTGCTCTACCCATCTGTTCCTAGAATTCCACCATCCAATCAAAATCAAAACACCCTTAAGATTTCATAACTAGCCTAATATCCCAGCAAACAAAGCTAAATCATAAAGTGAGAGCCCTCTCTGGACTTAGGTTGGCTAGAACTTGAGTCTAAAAGATTAGTTTGTAGTAACCTTGGATCCATTCCTTCTTTCCAATAACTTCTAAGGAAAATCTTAGTGATAACAGAGTCAACACAAACATTAATGGAATGTTATCATGAATATATCGTAATTAGAATTTCCCTAATCATGACCATAGTCCTACTGGCATAGTCAAAAGTATTACTGACATATATCTTATGCAATATGGTTAATTAACTAAACGAGGCTCAATGGATGCAATTGACCTCCTGAAGCGTAATGCATAGAATAAACAACGTGAACCATAGACTATACAATTTCATACCTTAAAAACATAATTACTCCTCATACATAGTTGTCTCATGCATAAATATTCACCATTATTCCATCATTTAAAAAAAAAACATTATTCATGTATCATACACTCACAAATTCGACATCATCAAGAGTCATGAATCATTAGATCACACCATGCAATTGGAATCCTAAGTTTAAAAATGTGACAACAAAAAGAGTAAGGGGTCACATAGAGTACATCCTAAGAAATTGAAGTAAACTATCTTAGTTAAATAAAGTCACATGGAAAACCGAGCACCGCCACCCAACCTAGAACTGACTTCCTCCAGTTTAGCCCCGAGCCAAGAGTTCTTGCTAGATATGATGATAAAGATAGCAGAACTTGTGCTAAGAAGAACTTTTTATTGGAATATGAGGAGCCAATTGAGGACGAAAATGGGATTGGAATGGAGAGCATTCCATATCCCTGGGATGAAGTAAGCTATCATATTCTTAAGTATATTTCTTGTGTGGGAAGGCTCAGTATAGTATATGGTTACCAGTTTGGACTCCTCCATGAGCTGAGATTTGGAGAAGAGTTACCTCCTAATAGAATACATGGTGTGCCCTACTTCTTGTTGCAATCAATGATAGACATCAACATCAAGATATAGGAAGGAAAGCATCATCAACTAGCACATCATGGACTAATCAAAGTCATAGTAGAACATGACCTAAGCCAATTAAGAGTCCCTATTTTGTGGTCCACATTTATAGAAATGGACAGGGAAGATGTAATTGAAGTAATTGAGTATGAAAGATACTGAACCTCTAGTGGTGAGGAAGAGGAAGAAGAACCAAAAGAGGAAGAGGAAGAAGAATATGAAGAAGAAGAGGAAGAAGAGTCTGAAGAAGAGAAAGAAGAACCTGAAGAAGAAGAAGAAGAAGAGGAAGAGCCAGAGGAAGAAGAGGAGGGAGAGACAAATAAAACAGGGGGAGAGAAGAATAATGGGGAAGAAGAACAAAAGGATGAGAAAAAACTTGAAACACATATCAAGGAAGGAGATGATTCACCAAGAGTGTCTCCTCAGCCCAGAGAGAATAAGGTAGTTGTTGTCTTGACTACCCTAAGCACACCCATAAAAAAAAAGGAAAAACAAAGAGGTAGACTCCCCTATATTTAAAAACAAGGAGGAGTACCAGGATAAAATATGGGAGGGCACAAACACCTACCAAGACTCTTATCATCATTGAAGAGTCACCAAAATGACAAGAAAAACTAGTCTTCTGAGAAATGAGAGGTGAAGAGGGCACATCAAAACAAGCTTCCAAAAAGTCACCAATCACTATGTTAGGAGGCCTGTCACTAGGTCAACCTCAGAAAAGAAAATCAAAGAACCTTTGACCCCCTTTCAAAAAGGAAAAATCCTCCTACGGGAAACATAGACAGTCCTACAGGAAACTCTCTCAGCACTACAGGAAACACAGAAAAAGTAGTAGGAAGGACAACAAGGACAAAGGAAAGGAAAGGAAGCAGAAACACAAGTATAGTGGGAGATAAATACTCCAAAGACAATAAAGGGAGAATCGTAAGAGCTATAGGAACCTAGCCCATATCCCAATATTAAATTCTATTCTAGATTCATTGAGGGAGGAAGACCAATACCATAGAAATTTCCCATCACTCTATTCTTTGAACTTGAAAAGGAGAGGGAAAGGACACATCGCTATATGAAAATTGCTAAATCAAAGAATGTAGAGGATGTGGTCCATATGGAAGAAAGGCTGCTTGAGATGGGCAGAGAGTTGAGTGAGAAAAGAGATGGGGAAAGAGTGATTAAATCTCAACTAGAGGATTAGAACACATGGTTGAGAAGGTAGGTATAGAGAAAAAGGGAGCCAATTCGACACGATGGCAAGTCTCTCTATGGAGGCAATCTAGTGTAAGAAGCCAACAAAATCATATGCCTTGTACCTAAAAGATCAATGGCTGCAATTTCAGATAAAGACCCTAGCACAATGAGGGACTATGCCTTTACAAGACTATAGGGAATTCATTGAGCTCTGTGACAAAATCAACCTGGAGGAAAGGGTGAAGATATCTAAATTCTACTTACATAACTTGGCCTTAATAGAATTGAATGTGTGGGACCCCAATCGAAAGTTGGGGGACTTACAACTAATGGCCTTGGCATCATGGATGAATCATGAGGAGGCCATGGCTAAGGAAGTAATACGAGTGTTGAAAAGTGAAGAAAAAGAGCCCCTTTACATCAGAGCAAAACAGATCAATTCCATGGCTTTCATTAGCACCCACAACCTCATCGCTAATGATCCCCACCTTGCACCAAGATACCTAGCTACAGAAGAGAAAGCAATCACTCATTTTGAGGACACTTTGAGGTTGCTAGGAAATGAAGGCCAGCAAGTATGCGAAAGGAGATGGGGCACCTTACCATAAAACCTAAAGCTCAGGGAGTATCATTCCCCTGAAAGAATGAGGGATGCACTAGAGAGGACCACACTATATAAGGAGTCACTACAGAGACTCAAAATTAACTAGATTGGCTTAAAACTCAGTTCACCATTTCTCTTGGCTATGTTAGAAGGAAGAAAGGAAGAAGAAGAAATAAAGGAGTGGGTGGAAATAGAGAAGAATATATGATTTTATCCACAAGAGGAGAATACATATGGTTTCCATTAGCGGTGTCCCACTTTTATGGATTTGTTTTCTATCCATTTGCCTAGGTTTTTCCCAGAAAACCTCATCTTTCACTCACTACAGGTCAACTCCTCTTCATGAATACCTTTGACATTATTTACATCTTCCCACCAAATGTCAGTTGTACCTTTAATACTAAACATAGTTATTCTAGACTTCATGTTCTCTAAGTAATCATGTAATATGAAGAACTTATTCATCCCAAGAAAACCACATTTCTGTATCCTATGATTTCTTCATTTATCCATCGAGTATAGGTGGCTTGGCTTTATTGAACGCATCTGGAAAATATCCCCTATCACTCCTCCTATAAAGATAATAGCGATGATGAATATGTCGCTTGTCTAAACCAGAACTAGAGTAAAACCCATGTCCGCTACCTCATCTATAAAGTGATTATAAGAACCTTCCATCTCTAACTGTCTCATCTCTATCTGACCTATTCCCACCATGATACCTGCAACCATATGTTCCATTAGTCTTGTTTTCCTAGCCATGACTGATCCTATGTGGTCCCTATTTCTGCAAGTTTGAAAAGCTTTGAAGGATGATTACATTAACATATGCTTGTTTGTCATGTTCCCTAGAAAGTCTCTCCTATGATTGAATTTTTCCATCATTATCTTCTTTGCAATTTCTTATTTCTTCCTTCAAACTTCTCGAAGTGTCTACTATGTCAGGAGAGTACCCATCACCATTCTTCTTATTTGATCTATTGGGAGAGTCTTGTGAAATCTAGTCTACCAATTTTCTAGTCATATTTGATCTTATCCTTCCAACAAGTATATCATGTCTGCTAAACAAAAACATAAACATAATCAACATACCTTAGTATAGTTTAGGGGAGGATATATCATCTACAAGATCAACTAGATTAGCAAAATACATGTATAAACATAATCATAGCAGTATATAAACATCATACCAATCATAATCCCAATTATCATGCATGATGTCGCAACTAAAACACTAACTAGAGACAATGCATGCACAACAACATATAGGCAGTGACATGCACAACCAATGCGTATAAAACCATCATGCATTCATGACAAGTACATCCCAACAATAACATCATAAAATCTTTCATGGAAACAAAATTGTAACAATGACTACCTCCATGCATACATAAAAAACACATTGACCAAAAGCATCATAAACATACATGCAACCGACATGTATGCATGACAAACACATTCCGCCCATCGAATTGAAGGTTTGAACCATGATTTGATAGCACTCTGTAACCACCCTCCTCTAACATTTACCCAATATAACCAGTCCACTGGGGTAAGCATGTGATGAGGAGTTACAATGATAAGATTCAACTACCAAAGTATAGTTAAGGAAGTGGAATCGACAAACCAAAACCAAATTGACCTTCCTCAAGAGATACATGAATCATAGAGGCTAACCAACCACCCCAATTCCCTAACCCATGAGTTAACTTTATTTTGACTGAACTAGACCCTAAATGACTACCATAGCAAGTCCTCCATGTGAATAAAACCCTCCATCCACTATCACAACAAGGCCTCCATGAGATTGCAATTGTTTTTAGGATGTTCTATGCCAACAACCCCCAATTTTGAGCTAGTTTTCCAGGGCTAGGACTCATTGCTCTACCTAGAAGCTTGATGAAATTATCAGAAATTATAAAGAACAAGAAGGCAATGACTCTAATGGAAAACTTGAACAAGGACCTAACCTGACTCATCCTAATCATGATACAAATTTTTTCAAACACATTATGAACATGTAATGTATAGGTCATATAAACACATCTGAACATGGGGAGATCATACTTATCTGAGAATCGTCAAGAAGGTATGATGCCCTCTTACGTTAGATGCATTATCATTATTGGGTCATTCATTCATTGAAATTTTATCCACTAACGAAAACATGATTAGAGTCGTAACTCAAGACTCTCATAAAACCATACTTATAACCAGCATATAACCAGATAGATAGAAATAATTGAACAACCATCAAAGCCATATAATAACAATACATTTACACACAAAAGGTAAGTGGAAAGGAGTTCTTATTAGCATATGAAAATCCAACCAAGTTAAGGGCTTCCACGTACCACCCAACCATAGATTGGGTTGAACCCAATCTCTCTTTCAGCTAATCACCCTTGCGCCATATTCCAAGAATGAATGTGCGATCTCCTGGAATAACTAGTCAAAACGAAAACCAAGCCTTTAATAGGCCAAATCACATCAACCCTCAACTAGTGATTCCACCTCATGGTCGAACATCACTAATATTACCAAATCGTTCTCTATCCAAGTTGTTGAGGGCTCTAAAGCGCTTGTTCCAACCGAGCTTCCAGGACTAGTAACTAAACCCATAGTGGCCATCAAGATTAAGAGTGTTTGTCCAACAAAGGCTGCTAGGACTAGTAACTCAATGCATCAAGGGCTCGAGAGAATTTCTCCATAGAAGGCTTGTATGACTTGTAACTCAACCTAAGTTGTTACATGGATTCCTTAGCGTTTTCCCAAACAGGGCTTCGGGAACTAATAAGTCAACCCACAACCCTAAGGAACATGGGCAGTAAATAGAAAACAATATCTAAAACCCATAACACCATGACTATCAAGGAAATAGAAAGGCTAGGAAAAATCACTGTCAATCCAGGAAATCCTCCATGCCAATAACAGATCATAACCGAGAAACCACATCCATGTATCATGGATGCCAAAACTACCAAGAAAATATTACATGCAACTTGGTACCTACAAGCAAAACACATTGTAGTTGCTGATCGAACTGTCCTCTTGTGCTTTCTTGCTTTTTGTTTGCCAACTTGCTCCAAATCCCAAGTACGCCACACTCCTCCAAGAGCGCTACAAGAAAAATCTAAGTTTCCAAGAATATGAGAGAGAGAATAGAATGAGAGTACCAAAGACTCAATTGACAAAAGTTGTTTACTGATCCTCAAGGGCCTCTTTATGAATGAGGCCTCTATTTTATTCATTTTCCTTTATTTTCCTTCAATTTCCTCCTCACATACAACATTGTTACCATTCACCTCCCTTTTCTCCTATTTTCCATTATTTTCATAAATAAATGCCAATAAATGCCTCATGTATTTCGAAAGACTTTTCCATTACCTTTTCCAATTTCCATAGCCATTAATTAATTACAAGTGATCCCCATCACTATGTTTTTTCTCAACATTCAACATGGAATATGTGTCTCGTGACCTTGGTTATTATTTTTCTTTTATTAAATTTATTATGTGGATTTTTAACCTCGATCTATTACACGTGTCCTCATCAATTGAATTCAAAGGGGTTTGAATTTTCTTGATTTTTTTTCGAAGTTACAATGTCCTAATGAATCTACGGATGGTATGATTAGATATTCCTTTTTGAAACATTTCCAATTGTATATCATATGCAAGAAAACTCCTCTCGTGTGATAACTTATGACCATTTCAAGATTAGTATTAGTAAAGGGGCTAAACTACGGGGAAAAACCTACAAACACCAAATTTTTTAAACAATATGCATCTTCTGGGAAAATTTATGATAAGTGCTCAAATCTATGATGGATAGTGGCACAACTTGCAGGAAATTTAACAACATTACATTTTGAGCATGTTTTTTCATATTGGATAGACCCAACGATCATATGAGGAAGTCAATGATAGATGACATATTAGCCTGCCCAAAGTTAACTAGGGTCAACCTTCCACTCAATGTGTAATACTTGGTCTAACAATTGAGTCATAGCTAGAATTGAAAGATTATGCTTGAGGCAAAGTCAAAGTTGTAACTAAAGTTACAACCATAAGTGATTATGTTTGTAGTACTCTTGAAACCACAATTTAGTAGAAGATATACAACTTCTACCAGACATCCCTTTGTAGACATCTTTAAATTTTTATTTGTGAGCACTTATCGTTAGCATAATACATCAACTTTTAACTAAATTATTAAATGCCACATGGAGAGTTAACCCTTAGAGCCATGTTCCAATAGTTTGTGATCATTTTCAAACCACTATTAGTTTGACATTATCTTCAAATCACCATTTGTGAGCACCTTCAGTAAACATAAAACATCAACTTCAAGCTAAATTTAGAAATGTTCTGGGATTCATTGAGCCTTAGAGCGCAGTTCCGGAGTTGGTGGTCACCCTTAAACTGCCATTTAATAAAATATTCCAGCTTCAACTACCCATTTTCTTTGTAGTTTTCTTAAAACCTCAAGATTTGGAAAGCATACTAAACTATTGGTAATTATCCTCATCTCTCTTCTCAAACTCCTAAAAAATTATGTTTCTTCATCACTCTCCTTGAACTCACAAAAACCCTTTTAAATTAAGTAGAATAATGTTAAACATAAAAACTCATAAAATAAATAAATTCAATAATGACATACATGAATAATATACCTTAATTAGAAAAATTGAAGCCACACTTATCATGTAATTCAGCTGCAGTCGCAGGGATTCTAAATAGCCAAATCAATTAACACTGACATATATTACAAAGTCGTTACTCGTGGTTTTGAAGCTTAATGATTGACAATATTTACTAGAGTTGAGTGTGAATAAAATAAAGATGATCATACTTATTATTAACAAATGGATCTTTCAGATTTGAGTAATTAATTTATTATTAAATTATGAATAAGACAAAAAGCATTTAATTTTAAAAAAATATCTATAAAATATAAATATGTTTTTATCTCAAAGTCGTAACAAAATCAATGCAAAGGTGGTTAAAGGACATTATCTCCGGTTATTTCCAAATTTCATTTATTACGGATTCATACATCTGGGATTTGAATCCCTTCTGGATGTGAAGAAGATAGGGTGTCTTATAACTTACTAAGACGTAGAACAAAACTGAATTAGCCTTCTCACAGATTTGCAAATGGCTTTAGCATTCTTCTCATCAAATAACGGATTCTTTTCCATTTTTTAATTTAATTTATATGACATCTGATCTTATGTGAATGTGAATTTAAATTTGAATAGAAGGTTGTGCATATAAGTTGTAAAATGTTTTGTGTTTTGGTTTGTAATTTTTAGAATTATTATCAAAATATAAAAGGTTTTTTTTCCTGGAAAAAATTCAAGGAAATATTTACACTCATCATTCTAGGTTTTTGATAGTGTTAGGTTTTCTATTACACTAAAATTTGCAGGCATTAGTAAATTTCCAAACCATTATTACTATCTTTCTAGGTGGTCCTAGGGTGGATCTCATCCTAGGGTGGACTAACTACCACATAATCTATTCCCAACTAGGTGAGTGTGAAAATCCAACACCCTCTCTCAAACACAAATCAGGGAATGGAACGTGGGCCAAGGCTCTCATACCATGTTAGATTTTCCATTACACGGAAACTTGCAGGCATTAGTAAACTTCCAAATCATTATCATTACCTTTTTAAGTGGTCCCAGAGTGGTCCACATTAGTCCGTGTGATCGATTCCCAACAAGGTGAGTGTGTGATCGATTCCCAACAAGGTGAGTGTGAAAATCCAACGGAGAGATACTAAGTTAAAATGAACCTACTTTGCTAGTTTCGAGCAACACACTAATACAATATTTTAACTATATATTTTTTTCATTTGTTTTATATAATACATAAATAATTGACAATGAGATATTTTATCTATGACTCACATTCTCCACATTAAAATGTTAATAAGTACTCTATGTTATGTGCTACAATGAATTATTTTTATTAGGAATATATTTTCAAATGCTATCTATATATATAAATATATTTTTTTGTTATTAATTATTAATATTATTAATATATTTTAAAATATTACATAAGAAATCCATACTGAACATTGAAAGAATTAGAAATATTTTTCATACCTTGAATTAGAAATCCCTACTACTAGAATAAAAGTTCTCAAATTCTTTTTTTAATTTTATATGTTTCATGTTAAAATATTTACTCAACCTGCACATTGAAATATTTGATTATATTTGATTCGTAACTATTGAAATATTTTACTTCGGGTTAACAATAAAATATTTTTTTAATACAATTTTTTTTCCTTCTAAATGTTATATGTAACTAAACATAGAATGAACTGCACCTCATGCAATATCAATAACATTACTTTGGGTTGATTCAATATTAAATAGTAAAGGAACATACTTCTTTCCTACTAAAAAATAAACTTATTTAAGATGAAAAATAAAATATTTTATTTATATTTTTTGTTATTACTATTTTTTAATTTATTATATTTTTATATTTTTAAATCTAATGTTATTTGAGAGAATCTCTCATACTAAACTATAAAACATGATGATGATGATGATGATGATGATGATGATGATGATGATGATGATGATGATGATGATGATGATGATGATGATGATGATGATGATGATGATGATGATGATGATGATGATGATGATGATGATGATGATGATGATGATGATGATGATGATGATGATGGTGGTGGTGGTGGTTAACGTCCACTGAGACCAAATTGGTCTATCGGACCTATAACTTTCTTAGTTTTTAATTATCTGGCTCCTCGTTTTTCTTGGCGAGATTGGTGTTGTAGCTTTCTTTTTTTTCTCTACAGTCTTCCAACTTCCTTTATCTTGCATCCCCTTCATCTCTTCTGGTTCTTGGGACATTGGTGTCTTAGCTTCGCGATCTATTGTGTTCGTCCTTTTGAAGATAGTCGGAGAAGAAGTTTGGTCTAGGAGATCTGCTTTGCTGTTAAATGAAGACTTATTTTGTGCGGTCGAATCCTCATAATTGTTGATTTGTTGGGCGGGGCTTTCTCCCTGCCTGTCTTGAGAGTTGTTTCTTTCCTGCCCGATTTCTTGTGATTCAGAGTTTTCTCCAGAGTATTCTTCTTTGATGACAGTGTAGTGTTTTTTTTGTGCTCCTTCCCACCATGTAGATCTGTGGTGGTTGTTTCTAGCAGAATTTTTCTGGGAGGCTTTTGGGCAATTTTTTACTAGATGCCCTGTCTCAAAGCAGGATCGACATCTGAAGAGGACACTTTCGTAATCGAGTTTCTGGTTCCACACATAGTCTTTACTTGTTAGGTTTATTTTAGCTGGGAATCTGACGCTGAAATCCATTCCCACACAGATGCGTGCATAGGTGGTTCTTGAATATTCCTTTGTTTCTGGGCACCTGCAGTAAAATTTCCCAATTGCATCTCCAATGGCTTTTAGCGATGAGAGATTCCAAAGATGCAAAGGTAGGCTTGGAAATATCACCCAAACTGGTGCTGAAGTTATGAATGTTGTAGAGGGATCGAATGATGGGTTCCGTGGCTTCATGAATAGGCCTGATTTTTCCCAAAACCAAGGGCCGGAATCTAGAATACATTGTCTGCTTTCAGGATTTTCAAAATCTACTATAAAGAAACGCCTAGCACAGGGGTAGATATTAATTTCATCAGAAATGACAGGCTTCCATACCTCGGAGATCCAGTTGTGGAGAGCTGTGGCCAAAAACCATTGAACCAGCAGATTAGGGCACTTTCGGAAAACTTCAAAACCTCATCGAGTGAGGCCTAGACCACCTGACAGTGGGAGCTGGGGCTTCACTGATGATATGGGCAGGAGCTTACCCTCTAGAAGCAGATGAGCCAGCAACTATTTTCGCAAAGCTGGGAGCCATATTTTACTTGCCCGTAGAACCCAGCCGCAAAGAAATAAAGCAGAAGATAAGATTAGATTTAGATATCGCTGCAGAAGATTAGATCTAGAACCTAGCCGCCTAGATCTAGATCTAGCCACAAAAGATTAGATCTAGAATCCAAAATGTGCAAACAAACTTATTCACTCTCGAATATGGTAGATCGCCTCATAGAGGAACCCAGAACGATAGATCGCAGCAGATCGAAAATCGTAGATTATATATGATTATTAATAAATTTGAGAAAATATGGCAAAAAATTTCCTGCATGAGCGCTCAATTTCTGCGGCTAAAATGCACACTTCAGATCCGCAGCGCAGAAACAATATAATAAGATATTATATTACCTGTCCCGCAGCGCAGAAACACTTCAGATCCGCAGCGCAGAAAACCGAAGATAGGAAACACTTCAGATCCGCAGCGCAGAAATACTATACACTAGATCCGCAGAGCAGAAGATAAGAAATACTTCAGATCCGCAGCGCAGAAATACTATACACTAGATCCGCAACGCAGAATAAAAATACAACATAATCATTTATTTATTTATATTCTTATAATTTCCCAACACTTTTATTAAGTAGAAAACATAACTTTTAAACGTAATCATTTATTTATTTATATTATTATAATTTGCCAACACTTTTATTAAATAGAAAACATCACTTTTATCTAAATTTAGAAATGTTGTGACAATGAATAAACCATAAAACCTAGTTCTAAAGTAAGTGATCAACCTTAAACCACCATTTAATACAATACTTCAACTTCTTCTACCAATTAAGATTATAGTAATGGTCGTCATCTCTTTCTTAAACTACCAAGGGATCATGTGTCTTCATCTCTAAATATATTAAGCACCTAATTCTTTAGGTTTAAAAATCGAATAATTATACATATGAATAATTAATATAATTAAAAGAACAAACGCCACACTTATCATGTAATTCATTTTTATGAGGCAAATCAATTATCACTCGCGTATCTTAAAATGTCGTTGCTCGTGGTTTTCATGCTTAGCGATCGACACCATTTATTAAATTTAAAAGTGAATAACATAAAGCTGCTCATAGTTACCTTCAAATTTAAGTAATTAATTTATTTTTAAATTATGAATTAAATAAAAATAATAATTTTCAAAAAGTATGTATAAAATATAAATATGCCTTTGTCTCAAAGTCTTAAAAAATAATACAAAGTCAATGAGAGGTTAATGGGCATTATCTCTAGTTATTTCCAATTTTCATTCACTACGAAATTCATACACGTGGTATTTGAATTCCTCAAGTTCTATACCTGAAGAAGATAGAAAGTCGTATAACTTACTAAGACAGAAGAATCTAATTAGCCATCATATTTTTTTTCGAAAAACTGAATTAGTCATCTCACTATGTGCACATGGTTGACTATAAATACATGATTGAAGTATTTAAGATGCTATTGGGTACTTTGGTAAACCAGATAAGGGAAAGATTTTAGTAATATTAATTTAACAAATGAGACCAGCATATTAAATATATGACTTAAAGTGTTTAAGATGTTATTTAGTATTTTGAACATATTCTTTTATGGAGATGATTTTGACAATTTAAATCTATATAGGTAAGTAGGAATTTATTTTTGCTATGAATTTATTTTAAAATTTTTAGATTCCTTTTGATGATGATGATGAGGATGAGGATGGTTACCGTCCATTGAGACCAAATTGGTCTATCGGACCTATAATTTTCTTTCTTAGTTTCTAATTGTCTGGCTCCTTGTCTTTTTTGGTGAGATTGGTGCTTTAGCTTTCCTTTTCTTCTCTATCGTCTTCCAACTTTCTTTATCTTGCATCTCCTTCATCTCTTCTGATTCTTGGGACATTGGTGTCTTAGATTTGCGATCTATTGTGTTTGTCCTTTTGAAGATAATCGGAGAAGAAGTTTGGTCTACGAGATCTGCTTTGTTGTTAAATGGAGATTTATTTTGTGCAGTATTCGTACCAGCATAACTTGAGAGATTGTCGAGTTCACTCTTTTGTTGTTGGGCAGGGCTTTCCCCCTGCGTGTCTTGAGAGTTGTTTCTTTCTTCACCTATTTCTTGTGATTTAGAGTTTTCTTGAGAGTATTCTTCTTTGATGATATGGATTTATTGGGTATTTAGAAGATTAAAAGTTTCAATATATAATTTTTTAGTGGAAAATTTGAGAAAAAGTTTATAATCAAAAGATTTGGTTCGTAGCTTTTGAACTGAAATGAATTTATGTTGGTTTTGGGCAACGTACTAATAAAATGTTTTAAATATGTTTTTTCTTCTCATTATTTTTATATAATATATAAATAGTTGACATTAAAAAATTAATTTAATACTCACATTCTTCACATTAAAATGTTGATACATGCCTTTTCATACAACACATACATTGAATTATTTTTATTACTAAAATATTTGAAATGTTCACTATATATAGAAATATATAGAATTACTTTTGTTATTAATATTTTTCCTGTATATATAATTATTTTTATTATTAATATATTTTCAAATGTTACATATCAAATCCATATTAGACATTGAAATAATTCAAAATCTCCCCATGTATGAATTAGAAAGAATTTATTAATGGAATACAATTTATTTTATTCTTTTTCTCTCTATATATGTTTGGTGTTAAATTATTTTACTCAGCATATATATTGAAATAGTTAATTTATAAACTCATATTTGATTTATGATTTATGGATTTAAGATGAATACTGAAATATTTTCTAAGAGATGATAGTAAAATATTATTTTTATTAATATATTTTTCTCTATACTTGTAATTTGAACATAAAATAAATTACACATAATGTAATATCAACAATGTTATTTTTGACACTCTCATAGTAGCATATATCTTTCTTACTAAAAAGTGATTTTTTTTTTTTAAATTTCAGTTACTTTACCTTTTTATATAAAGTTGATGTAAAATTAATGTGCAAATGAAATATTTTATTTATGATGGACATTGACTTTTGTTGTTACTATTATTTTTTAATTCATTAATTTTTTATTGATTCATATAAATATTGTTTTATTATTTTTAAATGTATTGTTATGTGACATCTCCCATTGGTAAACTGTAAAATACTTCTAAACACAATAATTTATTTATTTAATTTTAACATTTTAATTAAGAAATTAAATATTTATTGTAATCAACTTGGTCTAATTTTTCTTTTTATTATTTATATATTAAAAATATGTATTTTTATATTTAATCATTTTTAAATAACATAAATATTAATATTGATTATAATATTTCGTAGAAGATAATATTTTATATATGAATTCTTCGTAAAAGATAATATTTTATATATGAAATATTCATACGGATTATCCTTTGTTTGGATGTACTGTTGTTGGGATGGCTTCATTTCATTCTTGCACAAAATCAAAGAAATTTTATCCTTATTTATCAATGCTTGTCCCTTACAAGTTGAGAGTATAGAGAGTTCGGTATCAAGCTAGTTTCACTCGGGCAAATTTCTCTCGCAAATCCGAGTAACCTACCATGGCAGAAGAAAATCAAGATGGCAGAGTAGGAGATCTTATCAATTTGTTACTTGATAAAGTAATTGTGCAAAAAAGGAATGAGATGATGGAAAATTTTCCCATATCCTTTGGTCACTGCCAACAGTAACCAAGACACCTTCAACAAGCTGCGATTTTGGAGGTGTGACACCCTTCAAGGTACAACTTAAGCTTGATACCCCCTTACTTGAAGTCCAAATAGTTGTAGTGCTATAATCCTTCAGGATTTCTGTATAGTTAGGGATTTAGTTATAAATTATGTATTACTAGTTATAACTGTTTTCAGTTATTATTTTCAAGTATAAATGTAACCTTCCTTGAACGAATTAAGAAACAGATCACAAAATTTGAATCAATGGAATTCTCCAGACTTCTTATCAGTGGTATCAGAGCCTGGATCAAACTCTGTTGAACCAGAACACCTAGATCCTCCATTGTTGTAAACCAACGAAGAAGACATGCTTGCTGACTTGAATACTTAACTATCAGCAGCGTTGGTAGAGGCGTGACCTGGTAGTGTGCGCAACAACATTGGTGGAGTCAACAACGTTGGTAGAGATGTGCTTGGTGGAGACTTTGCTCTAGGTTTTTTTAATATACAAGCAATGGGTTGTTATTAGTTTTTTTTTGTAAGTTAATACATATTGGTTTTTTTTTAAAAGGAAATTTATTCTCTAATGATTGAAATAGAATTTTTTTAAAATAATTTTGTTCCTGTAATCATAATAGTTTTTTTAAGAACTCGATCATTATCTGAAAAAGAAAAAAAAAAAGATGAACTCCTTCGTATATTTAATTGGGATTGTTCTGTCTCGAAAGGAAAATTACCAGGAATATTTCATGAAGGTTAAAAATACACTTATTTTTAATGATTTGTGGGATGGAATCTATGAAGTAAAAGAAGGGAATTCACCAGATCATGCTGAAGAGGAGAAACAGTTAGCAGTCTGGCAAAGTAAGGATAAAAAGGCTTGTGCCTTAATTTCCACTTCAGTCTCAGAAGAGGTAAGCAGATACATTGCTCAGAATAAAACATCATATGATGCCATAACAAAACTAAAAGAGCTTTATGATTCACATTCTGAATTGGAGATAATTCAGTTATTGTTGAAGTTATTTAATTTGGAAATGAAAGATAATGATCCTCTAAAACTTGCTTCTGAAATTAAAGCCATCAATCATGAAATTGAATCTATTGGAGTTAAAGTTGATCTGCAACTCACTGCCTTTATAAAATTTCTTTACCCTAGTTATTCACACTACTTGGAATCTCTCCAAGCTAGTGGGCAGTTAAAAGATTTAGATTTTGATAAATTAGTAGGGAAAATTGTAGAAAGAGAGAAGGATTTTGGCAAGAAAGAAACATCACATAATTCTAATACTGAAACCCTATGTCTTGCTCAAAAAGACCAAAAACCTCAAGAAGAATCTGAAAGAAATACTAAGGGTAATAGAAGTCGAGGTAGGAAGAATTATAGAGGTAGGGGGGCGAGGGGGAATATTCAAGCAGGTAGACAACAGAATGATAAACAAAGAATTTTTCCTGATAAAACAGCTGTAAAATGCTTTAGATGTGGTAAAATTGGACATACAACTGCAAATTGTAGAATTCCCTAGGAGAAAATTAATGAAAGAAGAGAAAAAATTCTTGATAGGAAAGATCATCTAATTCCAGAAAAAGGACAATCTTCTGAGAATGCACATTATGTTTTTTCTCATTGTAATTTTCATATGGAAGATACATTTAGTACCTCTTTTTCTTCATGGCATGATAGTTGGATTTTAGACATAAGTGCCACTTGTCATATGACCTTTAGAAGAGATTTGTTTGAACAATTTAGTGATAATGTTGATCTAGTGTATTTTGTTGATGAATCTCAAATCAATCCATCGAAGATTGGTTCTATTCAGTTAAAAATTCTTGTACTTTTCGATTATACTTTGCATGATATTCTTTACATTCCTCAGTTCCAAAGAAATTTATTAGCTCTTGTACAAATAAGACAACAGGGACATTCCATCCACATATTTGATGGTAAAGTGGAATTTTGGAGAGCAGACAACAAATAAACAGTAATGACTGGTGTAGAAGAAGATAGATTGTTGAAATTGAAAGGTGTGTCCTCTGTTACATTGAACACAAATTATTTGGTTCAGCAAAATGATACTTTGTCATCTTGTTTATTGTGGCATGCACGCTTTGGTCATATTAATTATGAAAGTATTAGAATTATGAGACGGCAAGGGATTAAAGGACTTCCAACAATTCCCAGAAGATTGACCCCATGTAATGCTTGTATATTGGGCAAGCATCACAAACAATCGTTTCAGAATTCTACTTGTCCAGCTACAAGAAAATTAAGTCTCATACACTTTGATTTATGTGGACCTATGCTTGTGCCAACTGTGAATGGCAATAAATACACACTAAATTTTATTGATGATTATTCGAGCATGTGTTGGGTTTATCTACTTAAAGAAAAATCACAAGTTTTTTATGTGTTTAGAAAATTTCATATCTTGATTACAAATGAAGCTCAACTAAATATTCATATTATAAGAACTGATAATGGAGGAGAATATACTTCACATGTCTTTAAAAAATATTTGCAAGAGAATGGCATCAAACACCAGAACACAATACCATATAATCCACAACAAAATGGTGTTGCAGAACGAATGAATAGAACATTTCTTAATATGGTAAGGTCAATGATGTTTTTTAAGAATGTAAAATTGATGTTTTGGGGAGAAGCAGCACTCTGCGCAGCATATATTATAAATCGGTGCCCATCCTCTGTCATTAATAACAAAAATCCATATGAAATGTGGTATAATCATCTTCGTGTTGTTAAACATTTCAGAGTTTTTGGTTCTCCATGTTATGCTTTGGTTCCTATACAACAGAGGACTAAGTTGAGTGAACAGAGCAGAAAATGTATTTTTTTAGGGTATCATATGACTTCTAAGGCATACCGATTATATCATGAAGAGAACAAGAAATTTATTTGTCAAGAGATGTAATTTTTCTTGAATCTAACAAATATTCCCTCACTGTTGATAGACAACTTCATCAGATAGAAAATTTTGTGCCTCAAGAGTTTTATTATGAATCAGATAATACACTTCCACATCCTGAAGGGGGATACCTATCTTAGATCAGTTTGTGGAGTTTCCTTCTCTAAATGATGATAATTCTACTATTGATGAGAAATTGGTTGATGCGAGTGTTTCTACAGACATGACATGGACAGAAACGACAATAGAGTTGACAGGGACAGAAATGGAAAGAACTAAGATAAATGAAGAAGATGAGCAACTTCCTACACAACCTTTGTGAAGATTATCTCGTATTCGAACATTTTCGAAGAAATATGATGAGTTTAAGACTGGAATTTCCTCAGGTAACTATTCTCATTGTGATGAGTTTAAGACTAGAAGTTCCTCAGGTAACTATTCTCATTGTGAATTTAACTTTTCTGTGGATTGTGAACCTACTTGTTTTGAAGAAGCTCCTAGTTATGATTAGTGGAAAGATGCAATGCAAAAGGAATATGATGCACTCATAAAAAATGGCACATGGAGGCTTGTGGATCCTCTTGTTGGCATCCAACCTATTGGTTGCAAATGGATTTATAAAACTAAGTATAAAGTTGATGGTTCACTAGAAAAACACAAGGAAAGACTTGTAGTGAAGGGATATGCACAGAAAGAGGGTATTGACTATATTGAAACATTTGCTCCTACAACTAAATGGGGCACTATTAGATCTTTGTTTGCTATTGTAGCTCAAAAAGAACGGAAAATTCATCATATGGATGTCAAAACTTCTTTTTTAAATAGAGATTTGAAAAAGGATGTTTACATGTTTCAGCCATAAGGTTTTTCCGTTAAAGGGAAAGAACAAAAGGTTTGCAAACTAATGAAGTCTTTGTATGGCTTGAAACAAGCGCCACGAGCATGGTATGAGAAACTAACTCAACATCTTCTAAATTTAAATTCTAAACATTTTGACCTAGATGATGCAACTCTTTTCGTTAAGAAAGTTGGAATATCAGTTGTATATCTAGCTATATATGTTGATGATTTAATGATCACAGGAAACAATGATGAATATATATCATCTATTAAGAAGGAATTGAAAAAGGTTTTTGATATGACAGATTTAGGTTTACTTCATTATTATCTTGGAATTGAAGTTGATCAAAAACTAAAACATATTTTCATCTCTCAGAAGAAGTATGTTGGTAAGTTATTGAACATATATAGTATGATGGATTGCAATTTTGTTGCTACACCAATGGAGTAGAATTTGAAACTTACTTCAGAAGAAGGAAAATCATTTGAAGATCCAACAAAGTATAGACAACTTGTAAGTTTGATTTATTTATATATTACTCGTATTGATATAACATTTTTTGTAGGAATGCTTTCCAAATTTATGCATCATCCTTGTGAGGGGCATTGGGTAGAAACGAAAAGGGCACTGAAATATTTAAATGGAACCCAAACTTACAGCATCAAATATACCAAAGTTTTAGACTTCTATCTTGTTGGTTATTCAAATTCTAATTTTGATGGAGATAAAGAGAATGGAGTCTCTACTTCTGGCTATTTGATGACTCTTGGATCAACAACCATCAGTTGGAGATCACACAAGCAATGTGTTCCTATTGATTCTACCACTGAAGCTGAATATGTTGTAGTAGCTCAAGCCACTAAGGAAATCATTTGGCTTCGGAAAATACTTGAAGATTTGCAGGAGAAACAAAAAATTTCAACTCCTTTATTTGTTGACAACTCTTTTTCAATTCAATTAGCCAAGAATCCAAATTTTCATGATCAAACCAAACATATCAACACCAAGTATCATTTGATTCAACATCATGTAGAGGCCAAAACAATTCATCTGACACATTGTCCAACATCAAAACACATTGCAAATATCTTTACTAAAGCATTGGGACGTGAAAAGTTCGAAAAATTTAGATCTTTAGTTTGTATGTCAGATGTCCCTTCAGCTTAAGGAGGGAAATGTTGTAATCCTTTAGTATTTCTATATAGTTAGGGATTTAGTTATAAATTAGGTATTTCTAGTTATATATGTTTTTAGTTATTGTTTTCAAGTATAAATGTGACCTTCCTTGAATGAATTAAGAAACAGATCACAACATTTGAATCAATGGAATTGTCCAGACTTCTTATCATGTAGATGATTTGGGAAAATGGTTAGATTTATTATAGGGCTATTACTATATCCAAATATCTTTCGATAATGAGAAGATAAACCTCACATTCCTAAAAGCCCTTCCTCATGCTGAATATTGGTAGGAAGGTTATTGGGAGATACATAATGAAAATGAGTATGCAATATTCAATGTCAAATGAACTTGCGCCAATTTCGTTCATGCAAGTCTCACTGATATAGGTGTATATTAGTGGCCACCAACTTCAACCATTCACTCAATAGTTTTCTATATTCTTAGCCATTTTTTTTATATGTTTTTTTCGGTCCTAAACTTTCAAAGCTCTTTTGAGACCACACCTAATGGTTTTTAGCAATTCAAGGGGCTAAGGCTTTTCATGGAATTTACTATACTAGAAAAAATTTGCAATCTTTAGATAGTTCTTTCCAAAATTCTATTGTGTGTCCCAAATAGACATTGTATGAAAATATTGTGCCCACGGGAAGTTGATGTACCAACTAACCACCTCGAGGACCAAAAACAATTTAGCACTTCATATTCTAAGGTTATGGTTTTTTACCTATAGGTTATTTTTAGTTATGCTAAAAGGTTCTTCTTTTTGCATTTTTTAACACATTTTTTAAATGTGTATAGTTTCCATCTCTCTCCTTTCATAGATATTTACCACGATTTTAGCTAGTTTGTGTTCTACAATATTCTGCCATTTTATTTATCAATAGAAGTTGGGTTTTCCTTATATTATTATGCTCTTTCTATATTTATCAATATTTTTTTCATTTTTTCCCCACCTTTCGTTTCATTCCTAGTATAACCTATATCAATGGTATCAATGTAATATGCTCCTTATTGTTTCTCGAAAAAGTAATCATCAAATATTTGGATGAGATGATGGACAATATTACCTTGATCCTTCAACAATTACCAATAATAATTGTGGCACCTTCAACAAGAGATAATTCTCAAGATATGACACCATTCAGCTTACAAGGTAAATTTTATATTCCTTTATTCAAAGGCCAAATAGAAGCAGGTGCTTTGGAGAAATTGATAAATTTATTAAAATGTTTTTCTTCTCTCTATTTTTTTTTACAATCAGAATATTTCCTTCACAATATTAATATCCCATTCCTATGTCAAACATTCATGACAAGGTTATTAAGAGAGACACATCAAAGTAAAGTATTTGATATTCATTACAGGACCCACTTGGGTGAGTTTTCTTGATATCCTGAAGGAGGAATTCTACCCTGTAGGGAGTTGTGATGACCAGTACATAAGAGGAAGAACTCTATTACATGAGAGAAGCCATATGATGTCAAAGTGCATTGACAATTTCAATACCTTGTTCTCAAGTATAGATATTAAAGAACTCTAATAACACCTAGTTTTGAAGTTTCATAGTGACCTACATAAGTACATCCAAATGAAGATAGATTTTCTAGACATCTCCTTATTAAGGGCCCATTACCAATCTGATATCAAAATTGACCAGAAATGAAGTAAGCAAATATCATGTAATTCATTTTTATGAGGCAAATCAATTAACACTCGCATATCTTAAAATGTCGTTGCTCGTTGTTTTGATGCTTACTGATCGACACCATTTATTAAATTTAAAAGTGAATAACATAAAGATGATCATAGTTACCTTCAAATTTAAGTAATTAATTTATTTTTAAATTATGAATTAAAAAAAATTAATATTTTTCAAAAAATATCTATAAAATATAAATATGCCTTTATTTCAAAGTCGTAAAATATAATACAAAGTCAATGAGAGGTTAATGGGCATTATCTCTAGTTATTTCCAATTTTCATTCATTACGTGGGATTTGATTTCCTCAAGTTCTATATAGGAAGAAGATAGAAAGTCGTATAATTTGCTAAGACAGAGGAATGTAATTAGACATCATATTTTTTTTTCGAAAAACTGAATTAGTCATCTCACTATGTGCACATGGTTGACTATAAATATATGATTGCAGTATTTAAGATGCTATTGGGTATTTTAGTAAAACATATAAGGCAAATATTTTAGTAATATTAATTTAACAAATGAGAACAACATATTAAATATATGAACTAAAGTGTTTAAGATGATATTTAATATTTTGAAAATATACTTTATGGAGATCATTTTTCCAATTTAAATCTAAATCTGTATATGTAAGTAGAAGTTATTTTGTTATGAATTTTATTTTAAAATTTTAGATTCATTTTAATATAGATTTTAGAAGATTAAAATTTTCAATATGTAATTTTTTTTGAGTGGAAAATTTGAGGAAAAGTTTATAATCAAAAGATTTGGTTCGTAGTTCTTGAGCTAAAATGAATTTATGTTGGTTTTGGGCAACACACTAATAAAATGTTTTAACTATAGTTCTTTTTTCTCATTTTTTTTATATAATATATACATAGTTGACATTAAAAAATTAATTTGACTCACATTCTTCATATTAACATGTTAATGCATGCCCTTTCATACCATAAGAACACATACATTGAATTATTTTTATTACTAATATATTTGAAATGTTCACTATATATAGAAATATATAGAATTATTTTTGTTATTAATATTTTTTCCTGTATATATAATTATTTTTTTTATTAATATATTTTTAAATGTTACATACCAAATGCATATTAGACATTGAAATAATTCTAAATCTCTCTCTCAAGTGTGAATTAGAAAGAATTTATTAATGGAATACAAATTATTTTACTCCTTTTCTCTCTATTGGTGTTAAATTATTTTACACAATATATATTGAAATAGTTAATTTATTAACTTATATTTGATTTAAAGATGATAGTAAAATATTAGTTTTATCAATATATTTTGCTCTAAACCATACCTGTAATTTGAACATAGAATAAGTTAGACACAATGTGATATCAGTAAAATTATTTTCTAACACTCCCATAGTAACAGATATCGTTGTTACTAAAAAGTAATTTATTTTATCTTTTTAAATTTCAGTTACATTACCTTTTTTATATAAATTTTATATAAAATTAACATAAAAATAAAATATTTTATTTATGATGGACTTTAACTTTTTTTGTTACTACTAATTTTTAATTTATTCATGTAAGCATTATTTTATTTTTTAAATGTAATATTATCTAACATCTCTCATCATAAAGTGTAAAACGCTTCTAAACACAGTAACTTATTTATTTACATTTTTATATTTTTGATTAATAAATTAAATATTTATTATACTCAACTTGGTATAATTTTTCATTTTATTATTTATATATTAAAATTATGTATTTTTTATATTTAATCATTTTTAAATAACAAAAATATTAATATTTATTATAATATGTTGTAAGAGATAATATTTTATATATGCATCTATACAAAGAATAGGTTGAATATGAGAGGTTGGTAATAGTTTTTTTTGGTAAAAAAAATAAAAGGAAGCGTTTTTCATACGTCTTATTAAGGTAGTTTTAAGAATTATATGAAGTTATGAAACTTTTGATAAGTGGGTAAATAAAGTTTTGATAAAGGGTTTTTAATCTTGAGCAAATCCTTGATGGAGGTGTAAGATCGCCTTAAGTAAGTCCTCAAGAGTAATCGACTCTGAGTTAAGGATAATGTAAATCCTTAAGCTATATACTTAATTCAAATCCCTTTCTATTTAGCTATGAAGAACTTTAGCGCTTTGAGTCTATTTTTATTAGTCCTTGCCATCTGGAAATGGGCAGAGTTTATTTTTATTAGTCCTTGTCATCTGGCAATGGCCAGGTGGCAAGGACTATAGTAATCGATTATGCCCATCTTAGCATTAATTCACTTGTTTGTTAATCCCACTCATCACGATATAACCAAAGTTTCTCGACAAAGACCGATTCGCCATCCAAAGTTTTTCGATACAGATTTATTTTCCTTCTTATTTGGCCTCTCCCTGAGGCTGAAGAGCAAAACCATATGTTATAATTAGTAATTCGTTTCGTATTTTCAAACTAGTAAATACTAGCTAAATTAAATTAATGCTAGCATTAGTGGAGCACATTAAATGCCAGTTCTGTTTCACTGGCATACATGGCAAGTTTAATATGTTTCCTTTCCTAGCTTTCCTTTTTTACATCTGGATCTTTCCGACACTACCATTTGGGCCTTGGCCCTTTGTAACACTTATGTGGCGCTGGGATCTCTAGAGCTGGGTTTAATACCTTATCGCTGAGGATGCCTGATCTCTGATCTCTGCTGAACTGACATTGTGGGTGATCTGCTGAAGTTCTAGCCTAAGTTTTGTTGCGCTGTGGGTGATCTGTTGAAGTTCTGGCCTGAGTTTTGTTGAAGTCCTCCCTCTGCTGGGCCTGAGTTCAAAGCGGATGTCTCTTAAGGTATTTTCCATTCGCTCTGCAATTCTCCATAACTCCATAATCAATTTGCATTATAATCAATAATCAATTTGTATCCCTGTAGCATCCACAATAATTTTAGCTTAATAAAGCCTAGGAATATGATGCTACAACAATTTTAGGTCAATTGTTTTGAGTAAAGCCCAGGAATATTGTCACCATTCAGACTTCAAAGCTGGTTTCCGACTGAATTAGTATGAAAATGAATTTTAAAAGTGCAACCACAACTAACCATATCATCTATTGAGTTCTATGTTTGGCTAATGGTTATCACGTTGTTTGCATTATATGGGGAAGGAAAGAAAGTGATTCTAACTGTGTTCTAATTCCATACACTTGGTTGGAACTTAAGATGTGGGTCTGCCCCGGTAATTTCCCTCGCCTTTAGTTCGCTTACGGACTAGAATTTAGGCCATAAAAATTGGGCACTAAATCAATTGAAAGGAAGCAGGAAGATTTCCTATTTGTTACTACGGCTACTTCATCGACTGAATAAACAAACTCTATTGAATAAGCTACCAATAGAAACTACTTACAAGTGTGCTTCGAAGTAATCTTCGGAGTTGTCAGAGCTCCAAGAAAAAGGTGCTCGGAGATGGTATCAGGGCATAAATTCATATATAATGTAATGGACAGTCTTGACCTTCCTGAGAGAGGGGAGAACCACCTTACTGGATTCCTTCTGTCAACACCCCACCGCAAGATCAATTCCCTTCGAATCGAGATGGTTTCTGCACACAATAAAATAAAATTATTTCTCATTGTTTCCTCAAAGAAGTAACAGAGATACCCTTCAAATTGTCTTCTTTGCTCGCCATATATCACTCATTCCTTAAGAAACGCGCCCGCCTAAAAATATCCAGCCAAGTATGAATCTGAGTTCTCGGAAATCGAATTAGTTAGTTGTGGTTCCCGTTGTCTATCCCCCATTATCAGTCGCCCTTCACTCATTTTAGTGGTGCATTGCTTTGCCTAGAACACTAATCAGAGGCATGCCAATCAAACACAACTTTGATCCAGGACCAAGTATGCACAGTGCTAACGGACGGAACGACCTCTAGAGAATCAGTTAGCCTATTCTACTAAAAAAAACGACTCTGTTAACTTGGTATTTATTATCTTTGCACGAAATGAGATATGTGAACCTGAAGCAACACCGAGCTTGGAAGTTTTAGTTGAACAGGAGCGGAGCCTCGTATTGCTCCTTAGCCTCTGCACCTTCTCAACAAGTATTTCTTTCAGAACCTCTTGTACGTACTCTGGTTACATTCCTGAGATCATGCCTTGAGATGAAAACCCAACCCCGAATTGTGCTTCGAGCCTGGTGATCTAGAATTCATGAAAAACCCCCAGTTAGAACTCTATAGCCATCGCGTCGTCATTCCAAACGAGGTCATGAACCCAAGGATAATGCCCTATTACTGGAAATTAGAACTGTGAAACCGAGAGGATCTCCTGCTATCTGGGCTCTTTCATCTGGCTATAAATGGTTTTAAGCCCCATCCAGTCCTCTACTTATTGTGGTCATTTTGGCACTTGAAAAACCTTACAAAACTCACAGTGTCATTTTTCCTGGTCTTACATGTTCCTTCCAGGCCATTGCTTTACCTCAGACGAGATTGGATATTGAACGAGGAAGGGTTTTAAAGGTTACAGAGAAGATTATCACAACATATCAGGTTGGTTCATCCCAGGTTGGTTCGTTAAAGGATAGGATAATAGGTTGTAAAGAGACATGTGTCATACATGCAGGTGGGTCACACATATGGCACTGTGGATGGTGATCACGGCGACAAGTAAAATGGGGCCCGTGACAAGTGGAATGGTAAACTAATGATCATGTCAACAAGTAAAATCGGGCCCGCGACAAGTGGAATGGTAAAATAAATATGCCATGACAATATATATATATATATATATATATATATATATATATATATATATGATTACTACTTTTGGTGCTTTACTCGAGCGATAGTTCTATCCTTTGGAATTTTGGTGATTACTTCTATCCTTGGGGACTTTTTTGATTTGTAAATATGAAGCTGATGGGCACATTGAACATCTTCTGTATTTCCCCATCTTTGACTGCAGTCTATTTTTTTGTGGGAAGATGATACCTTCAAAGACCAGACTCTCAGATCTCGGAGCGCACACAGCTTCTACAGGGGTAGTCTACAAGTGCAGTTGTAGAGGTTCGAATTTCTAACCTGCTGAGAGCTAGGAATGTCCAACCCACTAAAACTGAAGAACAGGTCATAACATTAAGGCAAAACCCAGAGGTGAGAATCATGTGGTTTCAATGCTCATTTATGTCCACTTTGGTATTAATCATATGTTTTCATAGGTCTGCTTATCAATTCTGTGAAATCATACAATATATCATACACACACTTTTGTTAAGTCAGAGTATGAAATCATTGTATATATGCTCTTAAAGATTTTTGCATATATTATCTTCTTTTATGTTGTGCAGGTGGTGGTGTTGAGAGTCTCATTGCACTGCGCTGGCTGTGCCAGAAAAGTCAGTAAACACATATCAAAAATGGAAGGTGACACTTTTTCAGCCTGCTTGCTTAATATTGTATGTTATCTGTCAATAGATACCCCAACATCATATATGTAAGCAATTTTTGTGATGGAATACACAAACTCTGGTGTCCAACTGTGTCAGGTGTGACAGCATTTGCTATAGATCTAGAGAAAAAGGAGGTCACAGTGATGGGTAACATATCACCCATTGGAGTTTTGGAAAGTGTTTGCAAAGTAAAAAATGATGAGTTCTGGCCTCAGGAGAAGTTAAGCTAAAAGGCTGCAACAACATTTCTGTAATCTAACAGTCTGTATAACTAAGATTTAGTCCTTTAGCCTTCCAGCTTTTTAGAAGTTGCAGATATAACTTCACTATTTGTGTTGTTGCAGGCTTTTGCAAATAGCCTACTCTTGCATTTTTGAAAAATTGCAGTTCACAGCGTTCTCATGTGGATGTCCTACATCATGTCAAAGGTGACAAGAATAGGAATATGAGCATGTACGAGTCGTTTGTGGATATGCTTGACCATCTGACAAAAAGTAGAAGTGCAAGTCTGGAAGAGTCTAGTTTTCTTCTGAAGGGTGATTTTCTTGAGAACGAAGGTCAATTATCAAAACTTGGTTACTTTCACGAAAAAGGATTGATATAATATGTGGTTGTGCATTTATATTTTATAGGAATACCCATGATTTCTCTGCACTGTATGACTGCAAAGAGGCTGCCACTAAGAGCTGATCATTTCTGAACAGAGCTTCAAATGTTCTAGGTTGCATTTCTATTGTCTGTGTTATAAATCTATCATTTTATAATTGTAGAAGTTAGAGAGAAAATATATATATGTTGGGCATTATTTCTGAGTTGTACATAGTACTAGAATATATCTTAAATGGGTTGCATTAATAAATTTAAGTGGTTTTCTGTTATACATAATAGATAGTGTCATTTCAGCTGCAGGGCAGCCTCTCTATCTCTCTAGGAAAGCCAGTCTCTAGGATTGCTTTTGATCCTTTGTCATCTAATCTTTTGTCTTTGCACAGCAATGCAAGGAAAGGCAGAAGAAAGATGAGGGAGGAGACGGTGTAGGGGCTTTGGCCTTGTGACCCTTCAAGCTTCAATCAAGCAAAATCAATCTTTTGCTTCCCGATTACAGGAACTTAAACATTGCTTAGTATTCCTTTGAACATCTCGTTCTCATGTTGATGTCCTACATCATTTCAAAGGTGACAAGAACAGGAATATGAGCATGGACGAGTCCTTTGTGGATGAGCTTGACCATCTGACAGAAAGTAGAAGTGCAAGTCTGGAAGAGTCTAGTTTTCTTCTGAAGGGCGATTTTCTTGAGAAAGAAGGTCAGTTATCAAAACTTAGTTCTTTACGAACTACTAATAGCAGTTCCTTACCCAGCAGTAGTTACAATCCTGTGTCTGAAGAACTTGTTATTCTAGTGACTCAGGTCTGTTGAACGGGCCAACCTCTCTATCTCTCTAGGAAAGCCAGTCTCTAGGGTTTCTTTTGATCCTTTCTCATCTAATCTTATGTCTTTGCACAACAATGTGAGGAAATGCAGAAGAAACATCAGGGAGCAGATGGTCCAGAGGCTTTGGCTGTGTCTAAGAAGTGTGGGGACGATGTGTTATCTGGGCAAAAACACGCTCCGGAGAGCACTGATGTTGAGCTTGCAATTCCTGACTTTTGATAATGCAAATGAATTAGAACAGGTAAATTTAAATTTTTCTTAAGGCTCTCAAGAGAGCTAAAAAGCTCATTTGGAGGACAAAGTTGCTGCAGGGGATGAAATAAATTCGTTTTCTATTTTGATTTTCTTGTATATTTGGTATTGAGGATGTCTTTAATAATTCATAAGCTCACCTTATTTTGGTTAGGGTTTTGCAGGAAGTCGCGTCTCCAGTTCTGGACTTGAAAAATGATGAACATGGAGGTAGTCCACATGGTGGGCAAATTCTATAGACCACAGATTTTTTTTAGCGTGCAGTCTCTGCTTAGGCAGCTGGCTGTACTTGGATTGTTGAGTCCCTATGAACCATACCTACATGTACAGAGCTTCAACTATATGGCATAAAAAAAGGAAGCTAGTCTGATGTGGAAAAACCTCACCGTATAGCCTTTGTTGCTTCATTGTACATTTTGACTGTACCTTGTTTCACCAAATTTATACCACTACACACGCAAGTTTAAGTCCACAAATACTCCAAAAGCTATATATATATATATAAGTAACTTTAGGGTCATCCATATGCCATGACAATATATATATGATTACTGCTTTTGGTGCTTTACTCGAGCGATAGTTTTATCCTTGGGAATTTTGGTGATTACTTCTGTCTCTGGGGACTTTTGTGATTTGTAAATATGAAGCTGATGGGCATATTGAACATCTTCTGTATTTCCCCATCTTCGACTACACTCTGTTTTTCTGTGGGAAGACGATACCTTCAAAGACCAGACTCTCAGATCTCGGAGCACACACAGCTTCTACAGGGGCAGTCTACAAGTGCAGTTGTAGAGGTTCGAACTTCTGACCTGCTGAGAGCTAGGAATGTCCAACCCACTAAAACTGAAGAACAGGTCATAACATTAAGGCAAAACCCAGAGGTGAGAATCATGTGGTTTCAATGTTCATTTATGTCCACTTTGGTATTAATCATATGTTTTCATAGGTCTACTTATTAATTCTGTGGAATCATAGAATATATCATACACACACTTTTGTTAAGTCAGAGTATGCAATCATTGTATATATGCTCTTTATGATTTTTGCATATATTATCTTCTTTTATGTTGTGCAGGTGGTGGTGTTAAGAGTCTCATTGCACTGTGCTGGCTGTGCCAGAAAAGTCAGTAAACACATCAAAAATGGAAGGTGACACTTTTTCATCCTGCTTGCTTAATATTGTATGTTATCTGTCAATAGATACCACAACATCGTATATGTAAGCAATTTTTGTGACAGAATACACAAACTCTGGTGTCTAATTGTATCAGGTGTGACAGCATTTGCTATAGATCTGGAGAAAAAGAAGGTCACAATGATGGGTAACATATGACCCATTGGAGTTTTGGAAAGTGTTTGCAAAGTAAAAAATTCTGAGTTCTGGCCTCAGGAGAAGCTAAGCTAAAAGGTTGCAACAACATTTCTGTAATCTAATAGTCTGTATAACTAAGATCTAGTCCTTTAGCCTTCCAACATTTTAGAAGTTGCAGATATAACTTCACTATTTGTGTTGCTGCAGGCTTTTGCAAATAGCCTGATCTTGCATTTTTTAAAAATTGCAGTTCACAGCGTTCTCATGTTGATGTCCTACATCATTTCAAAGGTGACAAGAACAGGAATATGAGCATGGACGAGTCCTTTGTGGATGTGCTTGACCATCTGATAGAAAGTAGAAGTGCAAGTTTGGAAGAGTCTAGTTTTCTTCTGAAGGGCGATTTTCTTGAGAAGGAAGGTCAGTGATCAAAGCTTAGTTCCTTCCACGAAAAAGGATTAATGTAATATGTGGTTGTGCATTTATATTTTCCAGGAATACCCATGATTTCGCTGCACTGTATGACTACAAAGAGGCTGTCACTAAGAGCTAATAATTTCTGAACAGAGCTTGAAATGTTCCAAGTTGCATTTCTATTGTCTGTGTTATAAATCGATCATTTTATAATTGCAAAAGTTAGAGAGAAAATATATATATGTTGGGCAATATTTCTGAGTTGTACATAGTACTGGATTATATCTTAAATGGGATGCATTAATAAATTTTAGTGGTTTTATGTTATACATAATAGATAGTGTCATTTTAGCGGCGGGCCAGCCTCTCTATCTCTCTAGGAAGGCCAGTCTCTAGGACTTGCTTTTGATCCTTTGTCATCTAACCTTATGTCTTTGCGCAGAATGCGAGAAAAGGTATAAGAAACATCAGGGAGGAGACGGTGTAGAGGCTTTGGCCTTGTGACCCATCAAGCTTCAATCAGGCAAAGTCAATCTTTTGCTTCCTGATTACAGGAACTTAAACATTGCTTAGTATTCCTTTGAACATCTGAAAAAAGTTACTATATCTTCCTTTGCATACATATTTCATTTAATTCTGTGGAGCTGGGACTTGATCTAATTTGTTAGATCATGCCTCGCCTATGGGCCAAGTAGCATGTCAGCCTAAGAATAGATTTGCAGTACTCGTTTCTCATTTTTGAGAAGCAGAAAACCAATTATAGAGTTACTTCCTAAAGCAACATCAATCAAACTCGCTCCAAGCAATTCCAAGAGCATTTACATTATCAGTCGATCACAGGATTCAAATCATTATTGAACCGGATCATTTCTAAGAGAAATCATTCCTAGGAGTTGAAAGGGTTCCCAAGCATCATCATTCATTCTAATTGGATCATTCCTAGCATTTGAAACGATTATTTAGATAGAGTCATTTTTCCATCAGCAATTGAACTGACATCATAATTCCCGAGAGCATTTCCCTTTGGTAATTCTGAAATGACACAAGCGATATATTGAATTACACCAAAAAATTCTAGTTTCCAAAAATCTTAATGAAAGTAAAAAAAAAAACTTCGCTAAAAATAAATATCACTACAACTCGTTGTGCCCTTTCTTCAGCAAGGCAACCGCAACAACCCGGAATAGCCCCAACGCCATTTCCTTCCTTTCGTGCTCACGGTCAGGCTCTAAAGCCATCAATTGCAATTTTTGCTTCTAGCTTAGATGCTGTTGGTGCTACTAATTACTGGTACTAATTACTCGCATTACTGCTGACAAAAAAACTCCTCTTCACCATTATTTTTCTTTCTAAAGCAGGGACTAGCTATTCTGCTTAATTTCTAATTATGTATCACCTGTGCACAGAATCCAACATAAGATCCATTAACAATAGAATCCAACATAAGCTCCATTAACAACGAGCTCCAGCCCCGCTTCCCACTCAAAGCACTCAAAAATATGAACCATTTCAGCAAGGAAGTCTAAGCAGTTTCCAAGGCAAAGCAGCCAGCCCTTACATGATTTTTTACATATTAAAAGCTAGCGGGTTAGGAGCAATGGTTTCCAGGCCTCCTACTGCACTCGGACTATGACCCCTCTCACATAAAGGGATATTTTGACCTAGCCTCTAAGAGTAATCCAGGGTGCAGAAGTGCAAGTGGCTGGCCCTTTCTTCCTAAATCAAGATAAATAAAGTTCTGTTAAGCTTGATGGCATAGTATTTGCTAGATTGTAAGCCTTATAGCTACTATTTTAGCAGTGTTTTGTTGTTAACGTTTTGTTTTAACTGCCGACAGGGACTTGCTGCTTCGCAGCAGTTCTTGTTTAAACTACTTAGCTGTATTTGGAAAATCCTGGTTAAACTAAACATTATAAAAACCGTGGATGAAACTAAATTTCTTTATCATGGGTACAAAATCCAAAAATATGGCTCCTTCCTCAAGATTTTCTTTAGTTACATTTCCCACTCCCTTATCTCTTTCATCTTATGTAGCCGAGTTCATGCTAGTTGATTCCTTAGTGCATCATTTGTCAAAAAACTATATATCATTTTCCTCGTTTCATTTTTATGAATATAACTTTTTTTATTCTTTAGTGCATCATTTGTCCAAAAAATATATCATTTTCTTCGTTTCAAATTTATGAATATAAGTTTTTTGATCTTATTTTAAAAATTATGTTCAATTTTGTTCCATAATTCCTAATATGAAGAGAAAAATTAATATTATACAAAGTAGATAATCAATAGATTATATAAAACATGTATTTTATTGAAAAACCAAAAGAGTGGACATTTTAGTATGCATGTAAAAATGATTTGAGATGCATATGTAAATACAACAACATTTTTCTTAAGGGATACACTGTATCTTGATCATGTAATCATTAAATTGATAAAATATCTCAATCTCACACAAATCTATGAAGCATCAAATTAGAGAATATCTTTCAAATTCAATTAGATCTAGCGAACTTCTGCAACCTAAGAACCAAATTCTACATAGAGGCCAACTTTACCTAATTATGACCAATGATAATAACCACACTTGCTATCACAACTAAGATAAGTAGGAGTTATATACTTCAACAAGCCCCCATTAATGGCTACTTTCTTAATATTCATCCACTAAGGTATTCATTGGCATCTTCTCATTTGTAGCACATGCTTTAGTATGAATTGAAGCACCCCATCGTTATGAAGTCGATGTTTGGTCCAACTTGCCACATTCACATTGTTTTTGTTGAATTCAATATAAAAAATTTACCATCCACTCGAATGCATGGATCATTAGTCATTGTATCCATTGCTTTTCTAGGAAAGTTTTTCTCATGCATGATTCAACAACATATCTTTATTCACAAACAATTTCACCCCCCCTACATCATCATCTTGGGATTTCTTTCTATTACCATAACCACATACTGGGTTTCTTTAGCTAACCCATAACCACTCTCTAATTTTCATTGGATTATCTTATACCATCATATTCTCAAGTGGTTTTTGTTTACCACAAGTAATACATCACGTTAAGTGGTTTTTACTTCACCATGAATCTTCCTTTGGCATGATAAGTGGTTTTGGATGAACATGAACCCTCAAGTGGTTTTTTCTAATCAAAAGCCATCCCTTACACCAAATTACAAGTTTACTCCTTATCAAATCTTACATCAACATTTACTTAGGCACATATAATTCTCATACTCCATCCTATGGAGATACTAGGTAATTGAACTTTTTCTTAAATGAATGTGCATAAAATTGTTACAAATAAGAAGTATGATTCACATTACAATATGGTCAAGTCATGCCTCACAGTTTTTTTTCTCTTATTTGTTGACAATTATTCAATCTTCTTTTACTTGTTTATTCTTTTTGTCTTGGTATTATTTGAGTCACAATACTCATATTTATCTTTTATATTCATATGGATTACCCATTGTCTGGATGTATTGTTGTTGGGATAGTTTCATTTCATTCTTGCACTGTATCAAAGAAAGTTTATCCTTATTTCTTAATGCTTGTCCCTCACAAGTTTAGGGTATAGAGTGTTGGGTATCAAGCTAGTTTCATTTGTAAAAATTTCTCTCGCAAATCCAAGTAACCTACCATGGAAGAAGAAAAGAAAGATGAAAGAGAAAGAGATCTTATCAACTTATTACTCGAGAAACTACTTGTCCAACAAAGGAATGGGATGATGAAAAATTTTCCCATACCCTTTGGTCACTACCAATTGTAACCAAGACACCTTCAACAATCTGCAATTTTGGAGGTGTGACACACTTCAAGGTACAAGTTAAGCTTGATACCCTCTTATTTGAAGTCCAAATAGTTGTATATGCGTTTGAAAAATGGTTAGATCTATTATACGACTATTACTATATCAAAATATCTTTTGATAATGAGAAGACAAACCTTACATTCATAAAAGCCCTTCCTCATGGAAAATATTGCTGGGAAGCTTATTGGGAGATACATAATGAAAATGAGTATGAAATATTCCATGTCAAACCAACTTGGCTCAATTTTGTTCATGCAAGGTCCAATGATATAGGTGTATATTGGTGGCCACCAAATTCAACCATTCACTCAATAGTTTTCTATCTTCTCAGTCATTTTTTTTTATTCTTTTTTGGGTCCCAAACTTTTAAAGCTCTTTTGATACCACAAAAAATGGTTTTTAGCAATTCAAGGGGCTAAGGCTTTCCATGGAATGTATTAGTTTAGCAAAAAATTACAATCCTTAGATAGTTCTTTCCAAATTACTATTGTGTGCCCCAAATAGACATTGTATGCAAATATTGTGCCCTCGGGAAGTTTATGTACCAGCTAACCACCTCGAGGCCCAAAAAAATTTAACACTTCATATTCTAAGGTTATGGTTTTTGACCTATAGGGTTTTTTTAGTTATCCTAAAAGGTTATTATTTTCGCATTTTCTAACATAATTTTCAAATGTGTGTAGTTTCCATCTCTCTCCTTTCATAGATATTTACCACCAGTTTGGCCAGTTTGTGTTCTACAATATTCTATCATTTTATTTATCAATATAAGTTCAGTTTTCCTTATATTATTATGCTCTTTCTATATTTCTCAATCTTTTTTCCATTTTTTCCCCACCTTTTGTTTCATTCCTGGTATAACCTATATCAATGGTATCAAAGTAATCTGCTCCTTATTGTTTCTCAGTGCATGTCCCCGATGTTGTAAGGGTACACAAAGTTAGGTCTCAAGGTAGTTTCATTGGGAAATGATTACTCTTACAAAGCTCATGAAAAATCTAGTGGTGGAAGAAAAATGATATGACAAAGTATGATATCCTATCAAGTTGTTTTTCGAGGAAGTAATCATCTAATATTGGGATTAGATGATGGTCAATTTTAACTATATTCTTCGACAACTACCAATAATAATTGTGGCACCTTCAACAAGCGATAATTCTCAAGATATGACACCATTCAACTTACAAGGTAAATTTTATATTCCCTTATTCAAAGGAAAAATAGAAGCAGGTTCTTTGTAGAAATTGTTAAATTTATTAAAAGTTTTTTCCTCTCTCTATTTGTTTTTTAAATGACAATATTTCCTTCACAATATTAATATCCCTTCCCCATGTCAAATACCGATGAGAAGGTTATTGGTGGTGGTGGTGGTTAACGTCCACTGAGACCAAATTGGTCTATCAGACCTATAATTTTCTTAGTTTTTAATTATCTGTCTCCTCATATTTCTTGGCGAGATTGGTGTTGTAGCTTTTTTTTTCTCTATGGTCTTCCAACTTCCTTTATCTTGCATCTCCTTCATCTCTTCTAGTTCTTGGGACATTGGTGTCTTAGCTTGGCTGTCTATTGTGTTCGTCCTTTTGAAGATAGTTGGAGAAGAAGTTTGGTCTAGGAGATTTGCTTTGCTGTTAAATGAAGATTTATTTTATCCAGTATTCAAATCCTCATAACTGTTGATTTGTTGGTTGGGGCTTTCCCCTTGCTTGTCTTGAGAGTTGTTTCTTTTTTGCCCGATTTCTTGTGATTCAGAGTTTTCTCTAGAGTATTCTTCTTTGATGACAGTGTAGTGTTCTTTTTGTGCTCCTTCCCACCATGTAGATCTATGGTGGTTTTTTCTAGCAAAATTTTTCTGGGAGGCTTTTGGGCAATTTTTGGCTAGATGGCCTGTCTCAAAGCAGGATCGACATCTGAAGAGGACACTTTCATAATCGAGTTTTTGGTTCTACACATAGTCTTTACTTGTTAGGTTTATTTCAGCTGGGAATCCGGCACTGAAGTCCATTTCCACACACATGCGTGCATAGGTGGTCCTGGCATATTCCTCTTCTTCTGGGCACTTGCAATAAAATTTCCCAATTGCATTTCCAATGGATTTTAGCGAGGAGAGATTCTAGATGCAAGGGTAGGATTGGAAATCTCACCAAAACTGGTGCTGAGGTTATGACTACTATAGAGGGATCGAATGATGGGTTCCATGGCTTCATGAATAGGCCTAATTTTTCCCAAAACCAAGGGCCGGAATCTAGAATACATTGTCTGCTTTTAGGATTTTCAAAATCTACTATAAGGAAACCCCTAGCATAGGGGTAGATATTAATTTCATCAGAAATGACAGGCTTCCATACCTCCGACATCCAATTCTGGAGAGGTGTCAGCCGTGGCCAAAAACCAATGAACTGGAAAATTAGGGCACTTTCAAAAGACTTCAAAGCCTCATCGATTCAGGCCTTGACCACCTAGACAGTGGGAGCTGGGGCTTCACTAATGATACGGACAGGAGTTTGCCCTCTAGAAGCAGATGAGCCAACAACTATTTTCGCGAAGCTGGGAGCCATATTTTACTTGCCTGTAGAACCAAGCCATAGAGAAATAAGGCAGAAGATAAGATTAGATCTAGATCTAGCTGCAAAAGATTAGATCTAGAACCTAGCCATTTACATCTAGATCTAGCCGCAGAAGATTAGATCTAGAACCCAAAACGTGCAAGCAGACTTATTCATCCAAAATTTTTAGATTCCGGTGACTAACCAGATCTCACCTAAATAGTGAGTGCGGATAAGAATTATTAAACCTACGAAACAGACAGATCTGTTCGGGAGCCCGGATATTCATAGATAGACAGACGTTTTTTCTAGATTAGGCAAATTTACCTACATAACCAGTAGGTAGGGCGAAGCTGAGATCCAGCGCTCATGGGTGTAGTTCTAGATCCAGTCAGAGATTCATAGACAGACATATCCAGCAGAGTTACCTGCAGAACCAGTAGGTAGGGCCGTAGATTGGAACGACCGAAGGCCATAGATCTAAGACCGTAGATAGAGTCTTGTTCAGCAGGAAGGTGAGAAACGAGTGCCGTAGATTGGAAGAATTCGAACATCAGAAGAATGCAGGAATATGTGAATATCGGTTGTTCACCGCAAAGGGCCGCAGATCTAAGTCCCGTTCAATGAACATAAACATCAAAGTAAAGTATGTGATATCCATTACAGGACCCACTTGGGTCAGTTTTGTTGATGTCCTGAAGGAGGAATTCTACCCTGTAGTGAGTTGTGATGACCAGTACACAAGGGGAAGAACTCTATTACATGAGAGAAACCATATGACATCAAATTGCATTGACAATTTCGATACATTGTGATCAAATATGGGTATTAAAGACCTCTAGAGACACCTAGTTTTGAAATTTCATAATGGTTGGCATATGTATATCAAAATGAAGATAGATTTCTTGGACATCTCCTTATTGAGAGTCGATTATCGATCTGATATAAAAATTAAGCAGAAATTGAAGCAAGCAAATAAGTGAGAGTTTGGGTTTCATGTATAACATGATATAAGATTAGAAATTGTGGTCATAGCTTGTAGAGAAAGGGACAAAGAAGGGATATCCAAGCTCCATGGAAAATTTTAGGGGCTAATATTCATAGTTGGGCTAATTTTCCATGATTTTTCCAAAAAAAAAAAGGATTCGTCAATTTCCATTTTTTATAAAAATGATTTGCCCAAATTTTACAATATAAAATTATTTTACCTTGAAAATCACCAACATTATATATATAGTATATATAACATTATTATAAATTTGAATAATTTCACAAATACATCAACAAACATTTTATAGTTTGCATATTAGGGACTAGTGATATTGGCCAATCTTTCTAAACTTCAAGATAATTTTACATACTTAAAATTTTCCTTGGATCCAACCTTGATATTGCCAACCCAAGTGACAAGCAAGGATTAGTAATGGGAAATTGAATTACATTAGAAAGTGGTGTGACCTACACAAAATCCATTATCACAACAATGATGAATGTCTCTCACAACACCCATTTGCTACTTAGGCTAAAACGAAAAGTAGAATATGGCTTAGATTTCAATTCAGAACAAAATAAAGTAAAACAAATCATTGATGCGAAAACTAGTCCTCCCATCGCTACCACAAATGCCCAACCAAAAGAGTTATAGGATATAGAGGAGGGGAGAACCTCTTCCATTAATATATGTGGGTAAAGGGAACCCCACTACATTTCAATGTTGATAGTGGGATCAAAAAGAGCTTGATGTTAGCTGAGGTCATGAAGAGATTAAAGATATTGATAGTGCCGCATCCAAAACTGTACACCATCGGTTAATTGAGCCATGGAGGAGTCATCCATGTCAGCTAGTAATTTCACCCATCCTATGGCATCAAGCTTCAAAGTAAGGGGAAGAGAAATAGAGTGAGAGGGAGAGAGTGGAGAAGGAAGAGAGAGAGGAAGAGTGAGAGATAGAGATATGACATGGGGGGGAAGCAATCAGAGGAGGGAAGGGAGTGAGGAAGAGAGATATATATAAGGATAAAGGGAGGGAGATAGAGATAGAGATGGATAATAAAGAGAGAGAGAGAGATAGCTAAAGTGGGGTTGTTATGAAGAATGAATTGAGTGAGGGAGAGAGGGATATAAAAGTAGATGAAGGGGGAGGAGGAGGGATAAAGAGAGTGAGAGGTAAGGAGAGATAGAGAGAGAGAGAGAGAGAGGGAGAGAGAGAGAGAGAGAAAGACAGAGAGAGAGAGAGAGAGAAGAAGGAATAAGGAATGAGAGAGAGAGAGAGAGAGAAAGATAGGGGTGAGATAGAAATAGTGCTAGAGGGGAGGGAGTGAAAGAGAGGGAGGGAAGGATGGAGAGATAGGGACAAATTTAAGGGTAGAGAGAGAGAGAGATATAGGGGAGGAGGGTGGGGAGCTGTCGTTGTGAATAAAACATTGAGTGAGGGATGGAGGCGTGATAGAGAGGGAGGGAGAGAGGAGTGAGAGAGGGGGAGAGTGATGCAGGAGCATCCAGATTTATCCAACAATGTGATTGTGTGTTCACATGTTGTGGCTAACAAGTCGTGAAAAAAAAAATGATTATTAATATTTTATTAACCTTTAATTGTGAGAAGTTAGTTTGTTTTGATTTCTAAACTAGATATGAATAAATGGCGAGTTGATCCTCCCTACAAGGAGATCAAGCCAAGTAGATTAGATTATTAAGCTAGGATAGGATTTGGTTTTTAAAAATAGTAAACTCCTTCATTTGTGGAAGGGGGTTGTTAGTTAGTGATATGGTTTTCTGATTATAATCTCAAGTGAGGAGAGATAGAGAGAGATAGAATAGGGAGAAAAAAAATCAAGCCATCAAGGGCCAGATGGGATAAGACACACTTTCATCAATAAAACTCTATTTTTTTGGGGTATCAGAGGCTTTCTGTTGAGTTTGATCATAGAGTAGTTGTTGGGCTATTGATAATAGTCAGACATTGTGTCACCATGAATCTTCGATTGTATATCCCTTACCTTCCCTAACTCATACACACAGGATCAAAATCTGGCTCAATCACAAGACGTAGCAGCTAATCATCTACACAACCACGAAATTAATGAGACATGATCTACAGGATTGGCAATCAAATCATGAAGGTTACCATCGGATCAACAATTCGACAACGAAGGAAACCCAGTAAAAGAAAATGCAGAAGAAATTTGGTTAAATAGTATTTCTAAGCTCGATCCTGCATTTTTTTCCTTTCTAGCACTACATTTTGTCAGTTAACATTGTGATTCCCCTTTTGGCACTTCCTTTTGCCAAAATTGTTTCGTTTTTGTGTTAAAAACTATGTGTTTGTCAGGCACCTGCGAATCGAATTTCCTCAGGCCAGAGAGTCCTCAAAATTGACTTCTTTCATGCGGATCGTCCTCCCCATGAACTACCTATAGCTTAAATCTAGTTATGGTTTGTATGTGCCTCATTTTAGGTGTTAGTGAATAGACTTTTGTAGGCTGTAGTGGTCTTCCAAACTGGTTCTACATCATTTGGAATCAGAGCCCAGAAAGTGAGTAATGTTCTCAGGAATTGTAGCAAATATGCCACCTAGGAGAGGAGCTTCTATAAGTCGGGGAAGGCCTGTAGCCAATGCAGTTTTGCTAGATGAGACTCGACATCTTCATACAAGAATGGAGACAATGGAAACTGCTCAAAGGAGAACACCTGATGAAGGGGATGTCAGCACTGTCGTGGAATCTTCTGAGGAAGAAGAAGAAGAAGAAAGCGAAGTAGCTAAAGTTTTCAGCATAATGCCAAAACTATCTGGGAGACTGAAGGTAGAAGTACCTTTGTATGAAGGAAATATTAATGTGGAAGAGCTGATGGATTGGATCAGTTCATTAGATAAATACTTCGACTATGAGGAGGTCGAAGATAAGAAGAAAGTGAAATTTGCAGCTACCAGATTGAAGGGACATGTAACCATTTGGTGGGATGAGTTACAAACATCCAGAGAAAGGAAAGGAAAGCCCAAGATTAAGCAGTGGGATAGAATGGGGGGAAAATTGAGAAAGAAAATTTATGTCGAAGGATTACCAGTTGAATATTTTCAGACAGTTACAAAACTTGAGGTAGAAAGGAATGGTTGTTAAGGAGTACATAGAGGAGTTTTATAGATTGAGCATAAGAGCCAGAAAAGCTGAAGATAATATGGAAAAGGTAGCCAGATACATCAATGGCTTGAGATATTACATACAGGATGAAATCATTTTGTCGAGTCTGAAGACAATCGAAGATGCCTATCAAGAAGCTTTGAAGGGAGAGGAGAAGATGTTGAGGAAGGAAAATCATAGGAATAGAGGTAAAATTCTAGCAAGAGGTAGAGGAACTACCAAACCAAGGTTTCAACATTCACAAAATGAAGCAAGAAGCTCAAGTACCAGAGCACCACAGAGAGGAGACTTCAGTAGAGGATGATTTGTGCCTAGAGGTAGAGGACGAGGAAGAGAAATTTGCTATTATGTATGTGGAGAACTAGGACATGGATAATGGAATTTTCCTCACAACAAAACAACAACCCATAGGAATGTGAATATAGTAGAGACAAAGGAAGAAAACCCAAAGGTCACAGGGAAAGAAGAGCCACTCGAGACAGGAGAATATTTATTATTGAAGAGAGTGTTGCTTAAGGTAGAGAAAGAAGCAAATGAACCAACACAGAGGAAGAGTTTATTTAGGACTACGTGCAAGTGTAAAGGGAAATGCTACAAGGTTGTGATTGATAGTAGAAGCACTGACAATCTTGTTTCCACAGAGATGGCTAAGAAATGGGATTAAACAAGATAGCACATCCTACTCCTTACAAAGTTTCGTGGCTTTAAAAAGGACATCAACTCTTAGTAACAGAGCAGTGCAGAGTGGAGATACAGATTGGGACATATAAATATTTTATATTGTGTGATGTGATGCCCATGGACATGTGCCATATATTGTTGGGAAGACCGTGGCAATTTGATAGAAAGGCCATACATGATGGCAAGAGGAATACAAATATGTTAGAGAAGGACAGGAATAAGCACACATTGTTTCCTTTGAAGAACGAAGGAGACAAAGGAATAGCTAGAGATAGTGTTTTGTTGATCAGTGGAAAGGAGTTGGTACAAGAAGTTAAGAAGGAGAAATAAATTTGTTTTTCTATTGTGGGAAAACCCAAAGTAATTCTAAATTCTACGAATCTAGACAATTTACTTAAATTTCTCTTAGACGATTATGTTGATATTAGTGTTGGTGACATGCCAAGTGCATTGAAGCCAAATAGAAGTATCAGTCACCATATCGATTCGATACCTAGTGCGAGTTTGTGGAACAAAGAAGAATACAGAATTACTCCAAAAGAAAATGAGTCAAGAGATAGGTATAGGAATTGTTTGATAAAGGGCCAATCAAAGAAATCTTAAGTCCATGCGTGCTACCAGTAGTACTCAATTCGAAGAAAACTGGTGAATGGCACATGTGTACAAACTCTAGAGCAATAAACATGATCACTCTCAGGTATATATTTCCCTTACCACCTATGGATGATTTGATGGATTGTTCGAGTTAGTGAAAGTATTTTTCCAAAATAGATCTGAAGAGTGGATATCATCAAATAAGGATTAGAGAGGGAGATGAAAGGAAGACTACATTTAAGACCAACAATGCGTTGAATGAGTTGTTAGTGATGCCTTTTGGGCTCAATAATGCATCAAGTACATTTATGAGACTGATGAACGAGGTGTTAAAGGAGTATGCTGGAAAATTCATGATAGTTTATCTTGATGACATTCTAATTTTCAGTCAGAGTAAGGAAGAGAATTTGGAGCATCTTAAACTGGTTTTAAATACTTTGTAGAAGGAGAAATTGTTGATAAATTTGAAGAAGTGCAGTTTTCTGCAGAAGGAGCTTGTTTACCTGGGATTTGTAGTCTCAGAGGTTGGTTTCAAGATGGATCCAAAAAGATCCAAGCAATTGCGGATTGGCCAACTCCAAGAAGCATATTTGAGGTAAGGACTTTTCATGGCCTTGCAAGTTTTTACTGGAAGTTTATAAAATGTTTCAGTCAGATTTGTGCATCAATAGTTAAAATAATAAAGGAAAATAACCATTCATTTAAGTGGACAAAGGCAACAAATCAAAACTTCAAGATGTTGAAAAAGAAGATTGTGGACAAACCTATTCTAGCCTTTGCCAAACTTTGATAAATCTTTCCAAGTTGAGATTGATGCTAGTGGAGCAGCAATTGGAGCTATTATGAGTAAAGAGCAGAGACCTATAAGTCTTCCTTGTCAAACATATTATCAAACTGGGACAAGATGTTTGAGAGGAGAAGGTGAATGGAAGAATTATAAATAAAAAGTAGGAAAAGAGAAAAAAGGTCGACAAAGAACAAACAAATGCTAACAAGACTAAAACTAAGAAGGCAACAATTTGATTTTCATGTTGATGTTTCAAGTCCATACCAGGACCCATCATCAAGACAACATCTTTTAGAGAAGAAGGAAAATGGAAGAAGTATGAATAAAAAGAAGGAAAAGAGGAAAATAAAAACTAACAAAGAAAAAAGAAACCCTAACAAGCTTAAAACTAAGAAGCCAACTGTTTGATTTTGAAGTCGATGTTTCAAGTCCATACCAAGAACCACCATTAGGACAATATGTTTGAGAAAATAAGGTGATGGGAAGAAGTATAAATGAAAAGAAAGAAAAAAGTGGAAAAAACTGACAAAAAAAACAAAACCTAAAAGACTTAAAACTAAGAAGCCAACAATTTGATTTTTGAGGTCGATGTTTCAAGTCCATACCAAGACCCATCATTAGGATAATATGTTTGAGAAAGGTGGTGAAGGTAAGATATAAAAATAAAAATAAGGAAAAGATGAAAAAAATAAAATCAAACAAAGAAAAAACAAACCCTAGCAAGCTTAAAACTAAGAAGCCAAAAGTATGATTTTAAAGTTGATGTTCCAAATATATACTAGTACCCATCATTAGGAAAATATGTTTGACAAAATAGGACAAAGGTAAGAAGTATAAATATAAATAAGGAAAAGAGGAAAAAATTAAAATCGAACAAAGAAAAAAAACCTAACAAGCTTAAAACTAAAAATCCAATGATTTTATGTTGATGTTGACGTTTCAAGTCCATTTGAGGACCCATCATCAGCAAAATAAGTTTGAGAGAAAAAGGCAAAGGGAAGAAGTATGAATAAAAATAAGGAAAAGAGGAAAAGAATAAAAGTCGAAAAAAAAAAAAAAACCCTAACAATCTTAAAACTAAGAAGCCACCAATTTTATTTTGAAGTTGGATTTAATTCCGTACTAGGACCCATCATTAGGACAAGATGTTTGAGAGAAGAAGGCGAAGGGTAGAAGTATAAATAAAAAGAAGGAAAAGAGGAAAAAACTAAAATCCTACAAAGAAAAAAACAACCCTAACAAGCTTAAAAATACAAAGCCAACAATTTTCTTTTGAAGTCAACATTTCAAGTCCATACCAGGGCTCATCATCAGGATAAGATGTTTTAAGCTTGTTAGGGTTTGTTTTTTCTTTGTCAACTTTTATTTTTTTCCTCTTTTCCTTCTTTTAATTTATACTTATTCCCTTCTCCTTATTCTCTCAAACATATTATCCTGATGATGGGTCCTAGTATGGAATTGAAATGTCGAATTCAAAACCAAACTGTGGAGCATATTCCAATTTTCTCTTCTTCAAGCAACACTCTTAATATTTTTTCCACAATAAATTACACAGTTAAAATATAATACTTTACAATTCAATCCTAGAAATCTCATTCTGGATGACATAATTAGACACGCGTATGTCATCCTTCCCCACACCCCAAACATATTTATTATGCCACCCTACTATAGTAACAAGATTCAGAGCATATAATTAAAAAAAATGCCTAGAATAAATTCAATTCATCATTAAAAAAAATCATCAATGAATTATCCCATCATGAATGTCACACCCACTAGTATGGTGGTGATGATACAAGTTCTAATCCAAATTTGGGTGATTTTAAATTTCATTTTTCTTCTTGCGTTGTATTCATGATTAGGTAATTTCTAAGATTTATCACTCATGTTGATTTGATATAACAAGGGTTTGAATTTATAAAGTGATTTAATATATACTTAAAGATAAAAAAACATATTTATATTACATAAATTCTTTCAATAAAGTGATTTTAGTATTTGGTATACACTTGGAGAAGTGTGCCATAAGGAATGAACCTTTTTGCAATTTGTTTGGGACCATCAACTACATGTATCACTAGGAATCTTCCTAAATTACATGTCTTTAAAAATGAAATTAAAACACCTTAAAAATACAACATGTCAAAGTGCTCATTTCAAAGTTTCAAATTCAACTTAGCAATGTAAAACATTGAATAAACACAAATTTCAATTTTATATACATATATATATATATATATATATATATATATTATATATATATATATATATATATATATATATATATATATAGAGAGAGAGAGAGAGAGAGAGAGAGAGAGAGAGAGAGAGAGAGAGAATTGTCTCAAATGTAAATTTTTAATAAAATGGCTTATGGTGACCTACATAGAAAATGAATTCACACTTTCTCCTTGGCCTCTCATGACCCTTGCTTCTTCTTTGTGAGCCCAAAAAAATTTGAAGCGATGCTCTCTATGGAGACTTATGCAACCTGGTGCTCTGATACCATGCAAATTTTTGAACATTGTGGAGTAGAGAGTTGTTGTTTTCAATATTACAAATCAATTAAATAGGATTGCATTAAAAACATCAGTGACAGATGACTAGAGAGAAACTAGACTAACTGAAACTGAACTACGAAACTTGGATGGACAATTTTGACACCTAACAAGTGATTGGAATTAGATTCTCCAATAGATTTCTAGCTCAATTCTCCATACAATCACACATATCTCTTTCCCAACCAAAATATTACTTTATGGATCACTCTACAAATAAAGAATTTCTCAATCCAACTCAATGTATAATAAACACACCAATACCAAACACCACTTCCAAACATCATCTAGATGAACCAACTTAAAATATTACACAACACTCAATTCACATTATCACTCTCCTCACAATGGTTGTCATGTTGTCTTTCTTCTTCTTCTGCCTTTCTCACCTCCAGCTCTAATATCAAATCAAAGAAAACATAGCTAGAAACCAATCAATCTAAAAAACAATCCTTTGATGATATATTACTCGACAATGCATTACAATTGATAGGAAAATTTAGACAACAATTAACTCCCTAAAAAAATATGATAACGTACTCTTCGAAACCTACAAAATTTCTAATTAGATTATTTCTCCTATCAATTATATTATTTCTTAATTATTTCTAACACAACATATATGTATATTAAATTTATTGATGCATAATGCATCCAAAATTCAAATGGATCTCCGCTGATATTTGTAAATAATTTTTTTAATAATATTTTTTTAGTGTAAATTAATATTTTTAGGAATGATCTTTATTTCAATTGTAAATTTTAAAATATTTTGGAAATAGAACATGTATTAGTGTCAATCATTTGAATTTTTTTTATGAATTTCCATGTTTAAAATATCTAATATAAACTCAAGCCTATTCCATTTGTGAATTATTTAGTAAGTAGAGGTAGCTCACAACCCATTTTGGAGGGAAACTTTTGTCTATTAAACTAAATAAATGTACATGATCAAATAGAAATAACCAACCACACTCATCATTTCATAGAAATCTTCACATATGAATGTAGCCAAATAACTATGTCATTTCTAATAAATAAAATAATAGTGATATGTTTAGTTATGTTCAAAGATTTTTTTATAGCTAGAGTATGAGGGAGATGTGTAATTCTTTAGATGCTCAAAATGGGGCTGACAACATTTAAAAAAATATGTATAGCCAAAAACACGTTTCAATTTTACATATATAAAGAGCAATAAAGTAATAGAAAGTAAAAAAAATAGTATTTTGATGATATGTACTTTCTACTTCTTCATATGAAGAGGAAGTCGAATTACTGCCAATTGAAACATGGTATTTTAAAAAATATTAATAATAAAAATTATTTTGATGATATAAAGAGGAAGTCATGGTATTTTAAAAAATATTAATAATACAAAGTATTTTGATGTAATTTGTAAATAAAATATTTCAATATTAACTTTAAATACATATCTAAATATCAACTTTATATATCAAGCAACTGAAAGCAGTCTAATTGGGATGGATTTAGTGGTTGAAAAGTTTGGGATCTTTTCACTCTTTAGCAAGGTTCAATTCTACAAGGGTCTATCCCTTAAGACATGAGCACATCATGAAGTAGTGGTTGAATGTATAATACACTATATAAAGACTATGTTTATAATTTTGTGACATACATATACATAGATGGATCAAAATCCACCTCAATGTCCTCCTTTTATATATTGAAGACCACTAATATCTCTTTTACTTAAATAGATAAAAGCTTCACCCTATATCATTTTACATATTGTCCCATTAAAATCAACAAAATCAACTCCAGGACTTTATAGAATTAAAAATTTCTCCCAAAGAAAATAAATAAATTTAGTTTAAACATTTTTATAATAGATAAATATATACATTTTGTCATAAATTCAACATAAAATAATATAAAATACATCCCTTTCCTCATGTATTCAGCATATAATTATATAAAAACTCCAAATCTATCCCATATTAAAAGAAATTTACATTTGTAAATGCAAATTAATTTCAAATAGCCAATAATATTAAATCAAATAATTAACCCATAGCTCACAATAACACCTCTTTTAAAGCTATATAATTGAACTTTAATATTTTGTAACGTATTAAAATTAATTTGAAAAGTAATCTCAATTATTGAAGTCACGGGATCAAAATAAAATCATGGTCTCCTAAGTCTTGCTTCCACGTGCTTGCTTACGTGTGGAATTTTATAATCTAATAAGCCAACTTGCTCCCCTCACATTATAATTCCAAAGCTCGCGAGTAACTTTGTTACATACTTTTCCAAAGCAAGACCCGGTAAAATCCCCACAAGTATTTGGAGTCATATACTCAACGAGGGTCCACTTTCCTCATCCATCACACATCGTTGTTGCACAATGATACACAATTAATTATATTCATAATGTTTTATTAGGATGGATTAGATCTATAACAAACCAATTGTGGCCTAATCTCTATATAATAATTAGTTTGAATTTTGTCAATGCCAACCCTTGAACAGCCATCAACTTCTTTGAAAAGACATTCAAATCAAGACATTCAAATCAATAATCGCATGCTTTCTCCATCCATGAACATTCGACGCCGGCCGAGCCTTGTTTTAACTTATTCTGTGATCAAAACTGGGGCAACTTTATAATAAAATTGTGCGTGATACCCATTTGAGTGCAATTTTGCGTTCAAAATTCAATGAAAAGAACTAGTCTACGTAAAAGTCAATCCCACGTTCTCGCTCTTCCCGAAGAAATTGGACCAGATAAAGTTTTGACAGCGCGAAAGACAGATCGGGCGTTGTCAAAGGATGAGGGCTGCTTGACTGCTCAACTTTTAATTTTATATATGCAATCCGGGTCTCTTTTCTGTTCTCCAGATTATTTAGCGTTCCTTCTTGTTATATCAATTCTTTACTCTGGTTCTTGATAATAAGGAAAAAGGAAAAATATGGGCAATTTGGCGTCCTGCTCTTCGGTGGGCACGAGCACGAAGGACAAAGAGAAAACCATCCAGCTGGTTTATTCAGATGGCACAGTTCAAATCTTTCATAAACCCCTCTGCGCCTCTCAGATTATTGAAGAATACCCTCAATGTTTAGTCTGTCACTCCGATTCATTCTACATCGGGCAGAAGACGGCCAATCTTTCTCCATATCACGAATACTTGTTGGGCAACAAGTACTTCCTTCTACCCCAACACTTCTTTCACTCTCCCCTATCTCTCCTATCGCTGGCTTCCTTAATATGGACACCCCTACCCACAAAAGCTTCACCTACTTCCACTGCTCACCGCTCAGCTTCCCTTCGCAGTATCGAACGTGCTTCTGTTTTCTGCCAGCCGTTTGAGATACAGAAAAGTGACGTTGGTGGAGGCCTTCGGATCCGAGTCTGCCCTGAGTTTATTTCAAAGCTTATGGAAGACAGAAGGCTTAACGCTGATGAAGGCGGCCATTCAGTGGGCGGTATTTCTGCAGTCTATGAGCCGGGTCGGCTGGGCAATACCCCTGAATTACAGAAAGAGTATACTCAGTTGATTAAGTGCAGAGGTCAACGCTGGAGACCGAAACTTGATACCATCAAAGAAAAGGAGAAGAAGATTAAGGCGAACAAGTTTATGTTAAAAATCATGAGATAACCCGGACAGATTTATTTCAAATATGGATTTAATATGAGTGGAATTTAAATATAGATTTAAGAGGGATTTATTTTATTCAAGTGCAAATATTTTTTAATGAGTAGATATTATTTAAATATTTTGTATAATTAATTTTTTAGATTTTTATATTTTAATAAACATAATTAAAAAATAGGTTTTTATAGTTTTTTTTTATGAGTGGACATCCTTACACATCATATTAAACCGTAAAATAAATCTTGAGACTTAATTGAAAATTAACATTTAATCTATATTCTTAATGAGTCTAATCTATATTCTTAATGAGTTGAATGTAGGTTTCTTATTTTTCCTTAATGAGTTAGAATGTATCTTTCTTATTTTTTGGCAACTGCTTTGGTTAATTTCACTACAGGTCAGCCGAAATTTGTGCTGCAATTGAACATACATGGCCTCGTGGTACAGTTTTTAGTCTTGAAATCAGCTATTATGAGTTTTTTAAATGGCATTAAGCTTGAAATGACCCACTCGCTGCAAAATGATGAAAACAGGAGAAGCACTGATTAGCAAGTTCATATGGATAATAGTATATCTGGGAGACAGGATAGTTTTATCCTACGGAGGAAAATCAATATCTAATGTTTTCGAATGACATATATATGAGGTCCAATTAACTCTCCTTGCCCGTTAAAAAGGATATTTAAACTGAAGTTCATCGCCAAACATTTACATATTACCAAAAACAAAATCGCTCAAAATAAACTGCAGATCCACAAGATCCCAAATGGAATAGGTCCGTAACTGTGACACTATCACATTCTTATATAAAACAGACCTTAAAAATTTTAATTACATTTGTCATTAATGTGTATGTTAATTTTATAGTCGTATTAAGTGCAAAAATGTAAATATGGATTTAAGGAGGGAAGGTAATTAATATTTAAAATATAAATTAGTTAATATTTAAAATTTTATAAGTTTATGTAGTGGGAAAGAAAAAAAATGTCTATGATGGTAAGATAAAGATTTAGATTAAGAAAGATTTAATTTACCAACATTCAATACATAAAACATAGTGATTAGTGTTGTAGTTATGTTGGTTGAAACTGAATGGCATAGTTATTGAAAATATTGTTATTTTTTATTTGTTAAATGTTGTTTTTAAAACATGGAAAATAAAATAAATTTATTTTTAGAAAAATAAAATATACAAATTACATTCTTCAAATTTAACTTTTTTATTTATTTGAAATAAGATTGCTCATCAAATATTTTGATGGGGTGTCATATGGTGAATTTAATGGGCTTGGACTTGAAATGCCTTCTCACTATCATTCATTGTGGATGCCATCTGGTCAAGGTACCTTTATGAAACATTGCCTCTCAAGGTAGGAGGTCGGGTCCCCTTACAAAATGTGTTGTATACAGTTCCATGGAAACAATGAGCACTCTTGTATATTCTTTAGATGTGGTTGGTGGGTTGAGCTGTGTTTCCTCCTCCATTGTCTCCTCCTAGTCTTGTCCTTGCTCACCATGCTCCTGGACTCTTGCCTAGTTGCCTAGGTGGGTTTCCTCCCATTCACATTGTTGAGTTTCTCCCCTCTGTCGTCGTACTTTTTCGTTGGATAGAGTTTGGTCGCGAGTACGATGCTAGTGTATCTTGACTCACAAATTATCATTGCCTATCTCTTTCAAGGTCAATTCTTTCAACTCCCATCCCATATCAGTCCTGATACACGTAACATCTTGCTACCTTTGACTACCATGAGGAGTTAGAGAGCTCATTGAAAACATGGAAATAATAGTTGTGGTTGCTTGTAGGGGATGTTGGGCACACTTATGAGGAGAGTATTCAGCTCATAGCTTCCATGGAAGCATGCCCTAGAGAATAAGGAGGAAATGTGCCTCACGGAAGAACAAATTTGTTTTGAAGGGTAGGTCACTCTCAATTCAAACATCACAACTACCATTGAATCTCGGGTTCTTGGAAGGTAATTCATGAGGTCGATAAAATCACTGTTTGCATAATGTTGACTTATATTAGCATGTCAAGATACTACTAGGAAAAATTATGGTTGATAGGAAACATTCCTAGGTCAATCTCCCACACAGGCTACATTAGTTTTGAGATCTTATGCTTGACATGGAAGGTAGACTATCCATGTTTGAGATGGATTCTCCCATCCACATTTTTGAGTTTCCCCCCTTTGTCGTCCGATTTTTTTATTGGAGAAAGGTTGTTGTTGACTACAATGGTAGTGTTTCTTGGCTAGAAAATTATCATGACCTCTCCCTTTCATGGTGGTCTCATGTAGCTCCCCTCCCATCTCAGTCCCAGTCGATGTAATATGTTGTTACCTCTTCCTGCCACGATCCATTAGAAATCTTGTTTTCAACATGGAAATAATAGTTGTGGTTTCTTTTAGGGGATCTTGCGCATGCTTACAAGGATATTTTTCATCTCACAAATTCCATGCATGCATGCCCCCAAAAGTTTAGTAGGAAACTTGTCTCGTTGAAGAAGAACTTTGTCATGAAATGGATATCATTGGCTATGATATGTCATGGATGCCATTGCATATTGGGTTGCTGACTAGCAATTCACAAGGCTTCCAAAATAACTATCCACATATTGTTGGCCTGTTGGCATGTCTAGCATTTGCAAGGAAAAATTATGGTTGATAGGAGAAATTCCTAGGTCAATCTCCTACACATGCTAGATTATCTTAGAGATCTTATTCTTAATATGGAAGGAACGATAGCAAGGGTTGAGATGGATTCTCTTCCTAGCTCCCTAATTCCTCTGCCATGCGAGGTTGAGGAATAGCATATCATCCCATGTACATATTTTGATCACGATGCTTAGGTTTCTTACATTCTCATTTTAGTCATCCCTATTCTAGGTGGCCCTCAAGGCTATGAATATGTATCTCTTTGAGTCTAAGTTTATTTTAATTTTACTTTTGTCATAAACATTGCGGTTTAATAAGGATTCTCATTTAGTCTCTTGATGTTGGTTTCCCCCTTGGTGGGGTAGCAACTATTTTGGGTCTTTGCTAGTCTTGGACACTAAGTTAATTTTGTTAGTTTTTGGCTCTACGCTTTATTGTCTTTGGTTTTGTTTCCATGGTGGAAAGCCAAAGACAATCTTTTAGCCATATTTTGTGCAAACATTTGTTATTCGAAGGAAAATGAAACTTATCGAAAGAAAGAAAATTTGATCATAAAATATTCGTTAGTATTAAATGTGAAAGAAATTTGAAAACAAAGATTATTCTGTAGAGAGAGGCACATTCTATAGCCTAGTATGAGGGAAATGTGTAATTATGTCTATATTTAAAAAATAGTTGGCATGTGTCCTTACAAAAGAAAAATCAATGAAAACAACATCTAGAAGAAAAAAAAAAAGAATAAATGTATAAGTATACAAAATACATTTAATCTTAACAAAATCACTTGTGGTATTTGTTATCACTCAGGATTTTCCCCAAAAGCTGTGAGAAGAGGGAATATGGCCGAGGTAACCACTAACCAATCTTTTAGATGCAGATTCTAGCCAATCTGCAGCCAGAGAGGGCTCTATCTTTACGATTTAGATTTGTTTTGCTATATGTTAGGCTAGTTATGAAGTACAAGTATTTGTTTGATTTTTGGATGGTGACATTTGATAGAACAAGGGTGCAAAGTATGAGAAGTTCAGGCCATTGGGTTAATGGAGTCAATGAAAATAAACTTCTGGGTATGGTTTCTTTGACAAGAGGAGGAACTACAGAGCAAGATAATTAATCATGGAACAATTTTGAAGCTAGAATTAGGTGAAAGGGAGTCAGGGGATGAAAGGCAATTAAGAATGTTTCATCATGTTGACAAAAGGAATGTGGGTGAATATTACCAAGGAGCAGTTAAGAATTCCTTAATTATATTCAGGGTGTAGAACCAGGGAAACAGGAGCAGTTAAGAATTCCTGCCTATGCTAGTCCTGAAGAAAACATAAAAAATAACAGGAATTGAACATAGAGTAAAGTTAAGCAAGTTCTGAGCTATTCTTTTTCCCTGCAATTTAGAGTATGATATGTAAATGATATATAAAACATGAGTTAGAAAAGACTTATTGATCCATGAAATAATTCAAGAATTCTGCAACATGTGCTTATGCAATCAATTCCATAACCAGAGAGTTCATCAACAAACCATTCTAGCAACCTTTTATTCAGAAGAGTTCTCAAATTTACAGCGCAGTTCCAGAATGATATCACCAACCCCTAATACTTAGCTTGGGGAGGTATTTGTACAAAAATGTTTACAAAATATCTCAAAAGAGATAATATCTTGCAATAACTTCTTTCACCTACTCTACAGAAGGAGTAAATGCTCTTGGGAACAGAGAGAAATGAATGCAGAAGTAAGAAATGTTGTGTTGGCCACTTTGTTGGTGAGATGCATTGATTACTTGCTCAGCGAGTCAGCCGATGGATATTTTAGTGAAATCCCGTGCTGCTGGCGTCGCTTTCCTGGGTGCTTTGATTGACTGCCCAACGTGATTTTTTACCTGCTCTTTTCTTCACTTTATGGCATCTGTTATGTTCTGGAAAAACAAAAACTTTGAAATCCGCCCTACAAAATTTCCAGCATACTCTGCCACCACTGGTCATCTGGTAATTGGTGTCTGCGCATTTTAATTAGAGTTTCATCAGCATCCGTGTACCTGAAAAAAGTGGGCTGGACTGTGAAAATATGCCTCACTTCATGTTCAATAAAAAACAAATTCTCCAAATTGTCATATAGGCTCTGTCCAGATGGGAGTGACTTCTCTCCTACAGAACTTGATGATGCTGTGGCTTGGCTATCCACATATGTATTTAACCTGTGAACATAGGTTGCATGTGTCATTAGTCTATAGTCATCAGTTAACAAACTAGGCAGACCCTTTTCCTCCAAAGTTGTAAACTTCTGTGTGAAAGCATTTATCTCCATTTGCATTTCCTGGCACTTCCTTTCTAGATTTTGTATGAAGTTCCTCATGGTCAGGACCCTTTTAATTATTAGAATAGTGCCTGTCCTGTCCCTGATATCCAGTTTTGCCAGATCTTCTTTGGTGTGGGTGTTCAAGAAATGTATTAGCCTATTGGCCTATTCGGGCATATTTCCCAATGAATCCCTGGCCCTTTGAATTTCTTCTTGAGCTGCTGCTACCAAATCAATCTGCTCATGAATTACCTGTATTGATTTCCACATATTAGTGATGGATTGGCCAATGTTGGCCCACAAAATGCTCCTAATTTCTGCTATAGGTTTGTCTAATAAAAGGTCCTTTTCCAATGCCTTTACTTTATTCTCCAATGCTTTTACCTCTCTTATTTTTTCTGCCATAGTCATTTTAGCTTTATCATAACCAATTTCCAACTTGGCCAGTTTCTCTTTAGCATCCTTTAATTTTGATACTTGCAGTCTTAGATCCTCCATAGCCTTTATCAATTCTTCAGTATTCATGGTAGTGTTGTTGCTTGCTACTGTTGTCGTTGAAGTACTTGGTGCTGTTGATGTCGGGATAGTAGGAGGGACTGCTATTGTAATTGTAGGAGGAGCAACTGTAACTATTGGAGCTGTTTGAGATGGCTGGGAGGTCGACTCTCCCTGCTTTCCTTGCAGTGCTTCCTCCAATGCCTTCTCTGTTTCTACCAATCTCTCATTCATTTTCATTAGCAGGTCCATAGTATCTTCCTGTGATTTTTTCTCAACAATCTCTGTAGTTTTGGGATGCATGGTGATAGGCAGCTTGAGCTGTTTCCTGAGAGCTGCAATATCTTCTTCCTTCTTTTTTATTAATGCTTGGATGCCTTTGGGATCCTTGGGATCATGTCCCAGCTCTATGATAATCTCTTCCAAGGATTTGATTCTGTTATCCTTAGCTAAAGAGGAAGCCTTTTCCAACTCCAATTGGGCAGAGGTATTATTTAAAGAATTTTGCAATTTGTGGGCCAGCAATGCCTTATTTGCCAATGTGGAGTATACCATTTCCCTGGTTTGCTTATGTAATTCAATCTGGTCCATCGGCTGGATGTCTTTGGCTAATACTTCTAGATTGGTCCTGATGTAATCAGCAGCTGACTGTGGCTGCAGCATTTTGGGCTTGAAGTGACTCAGGATCATTTTTCCTTCTTGAATGTCATATGCTGACATTAATCTTTGTTGATTTGTGGGTGCCATCTTCAGCAAGTGATTGTAAAGTTGAATTCTTATTGGCTCATTCTTTGCCTTTATTTCAGTAAATGTCCTCTTAACGTCAGAGCCTTGCTTGCTTTGTTGCTTGGCAGAAGAGAATTCCACATTATGTTGTCTACCAATCTCCTGCCTCTGTGAACTAGCTGATGTTTCTGTGACTGGAGATGTATCCTGGCTGAATGCTGTTTCTTCCCTTGGACTGTCTGTGGTATCCTGAATAAATTCCTCCTCTGGTAGGGGGTTCAATCTCTGCCTTTTCTCCCGTGGTTGCTCTTCAGGACCGCTGATTGGTGTGTCTTTTTCCTATCCCTTTTCTTGCTTCTTTCCTCATTCAGAGGAGTTTGTAGTATAGGGATTTTTGGTGCTTTTGTTTGTGCTGGGGGAACTTGCCCTTCGCCTTGTTCCTTTGATGTAGCTGGCTGGTCTGTCATTATGTACTGTTTTGAACCTATTACCTCTTTGCCTTTTGCTGACCCCGTGCTGGCTTTTTGTGTGGGTTGCTGAGAAGTCCCTGCAAAAGATGTATCACCTCCTGTGTGTTGGGGTAGCTTGAAGGATACTTGTCCAAAAGAGTCCAGGTCAAGCATTTTTTCAAGCTCTTTCATGGCTTTTTCCAATCTCTCTTCCTCAGTAATCTCTTCTACTAATGTGCCTTCTACCCATTCTTGTTAGCATAATGTTGAATTTCAAGGATTTGGTGGTAAACATATGCTGTAGGCTTGTTTTTCACTTTTCTATAACTTATGAAATGTTCAGGGTCATATGGTGCCCAATAAAAACTTTGTTTCAGTTTAAGTTGCTCCCCTAAAATCTTATCAGCTTCTTCCCAGGCTTCCCTTTTATTGAAGACAAAAGGGCCCAATTGATTTCTTATTTTGAGCTGTGCCTTTTTCCTAGCACCATAGAAATGAGTCAAATCTGAACTAATAAATTGCCTGAAGTATTCCAGGGCAAACAGTCTCATAGACACATACTTTGGCAGCTTCTAGGGGCATAATTCACAGTCGTATATCTGGATCTTAGTGTGATTTTGGCAAAAGTACCAGTCACCTATACTGTAGTCTTTTGAGAGATGTAAAATTCTACATCTCAGCAGAGAGCCTGGAAGGAGGAGTTGTAATCAATAAAGAAGTGGCTGGATGTATGAACAGGTCAATGAACTCACAATAAGTATAAGGAGAGTTATGGACTACATGGAATACTGAGGTCCAGAATATCACAGACCTCCTTTCTCCTTTGAGATCCAACTTTCTAAGAGGAATTTGAAAACTATCAGGTTGATTGTACAGCAGCAAGTGACATATGTATGATGTGTATTTGAACACTCTTTCTCTGTCTAGGCTCATGAGTCGCTCATGGATTTTATTAGCTATGAAGGTGGAAAAATCATATTTGACAGCAGGGGGCCGTCTTGGAGTAAATATGGACATCAAAAGTAAGGTAGTCTCATCAATATACTCACTGGTTTTGAATCCTAAGATGTAGGATATCATGTCTACAATGAATCTCCCTACTTCAGTGAACCAAGAATGCAGATAAGGAGGAGGTTGTTGGGGCTGGCAATTTGGTTTCATGAATAATTGAGCTATTCTGGTTATCTCTGAACTGGGCAGTTTGGCACCTTGGTCAAGCAAGAATCCCATGGAGAGAGGAGCCAGAGGCTGTGTTGGCTTAAAGTGCAACATCTCATTTATGGATTGAGGGGTAATGTGAAATAAGACAGTCCCAGATGGAGCCATAACTGCTCTTTGAGTGGGGTCATAATTGGCACAACATAAGTGGATGATATCAGGGAGCACATTTACTGAAGGGAGGTAGTAGATGGGCATGTTGGACTCCCAAATTCCATAGACATCAGTATTGCTGCGATAGCTATTTCTAATTTCACAAACTGCTTGGAGGTGAGGCTTGTCACCAATCATATCATTAATTTGGAAATCTCTGTCAGCAAGGGGCAACCATTCCAATTCTTTGTGTGGTGCGTTCAGGGGGGCAACATTCAGGGCCACTGGAGCCTCCATTATTCAATCTTTTGTGATCTTTGAATTGGAAATTTGGGTTTTATGTAGCAACAGTAGGTAAATTGATACTTTTGGCTCCTTTCTGTGGAATTTGCAGGCTGAAACGAGCTTGAATTTAGCTTAATGGGCAAATTTTGCAGTGGGAGACAGGATTTGAGGGATTTCTTGGTAAAAATGAGCACAAACAGTGGCTATGGTGCGGAGGTTTGAAGGGAGCACCCTGATTTTAATTTGAATGGGGTTCTTGAGGAAATTTTTATAGAGAAAACATAGAAAAACAGGGTTTAAGAGCAGAACTCGGGTAAACACCTTTTTAATGGACGCTCTATGCAAAATGTAGGTGGCAGACCGAGCTGAGGGGCCGCGCTGTGGAGTCAATTTCTCTGGGTGGCGGACTGTGCAGTTAAAATGCTACTTCAGACGTAAAAGAGCATGCAGAGGTTGCGCAGAAGAAACAAACAAAAACAAACAAAAAACGACATTTTACGCCTTTTTAACAAAAATTTGATTTTGGCGGGTTTTTGGCGCGCTTTGGTCGGGTGACGTAATCTTTGTCATGTAGCGGGGGTACGGAAGCTGACTTGGCAGACACGGCGGATGATACAGTGGTGAGGTGGCATATGACGTGGGTGCTGACGTGGGCGATGATGTCAGCGGCGGGAAGCGGGGGCGGTATATGGTATTATCGCACCGCTTTTCGACAACGACAGTTTTGGGTAGAGGGGACACGATAAAACCAGGCGGCGACGTGTGGATCCTGTACGATGGCAAAACCGCCATTTTCCCGGGTGCTATCGTTCGACTATCGGAGGGGTTCCAATATTGACATGGATCGTCTGATGGGAAAGCCCGGATCGGACGGTCGATGAATGGGTGGAGCTGGCTGAGGCATATGGTGTGGTGACCCACCATAATTTTTAATCATTTTGTAATGTTTTTTGCGTGTATTTAGACTTTGGGCAAATGTTCGGGTTTGGTTATTCATAAATGAAATCCATTGTTTATATGCGCACGCGAGGAGGGTTGTCCACAAGGTTTCGGATAAAACTTGGACCCCCGTTAAAACATTAGCATATGGCTTTAATCAAGCCAGGGGCTAGATATTAAAAACATTGGGGTTTTTTTATGTATTTTACATAGTATGGGTGGGGAAAACTTTACATAGGAGTTATATAATAGAATTAGGATGTTAATATGAAATGGTAGGTTTGATCAAGACACTAAGTTAAAAGAGTAAAACTTAGGCTTAGGGAATAAAAGGGATCCAAGTCATGAACCTGGAAAACTTAGCATAATAGAAGAACAACCTTTTTACACAAGAAATGTGGCTTAGTTCTCTTAAGTAAAACCAGAATTTCACTTGGTCTTTTCTATGAAATGAAGTGAACTAGGAGCACTGAGTAGATCTCAATGTCCTTGAGGGGATGTTAGTAAATGTTCTTGGAGAAATGAGAGGGGAAATTAGTCATGCTTCAACTGTTTTGCAGCCACCTTGCTATGGCGCTTGTGATATCCATGAGATGCAATATCTTAAAAAGACGAAATTGTTCACAAGCCTGCTTCTGCAACATCAAAACTGCCTACCCAACCTATTTAACCTAACATTTTTTCTTCATTTTTGCTTGGGTGCATTTGAACTAGCAAACCCTTTCTCTCTTGTTTTCTTTTAACTGCCCTCCTATCTAAGTCTGCCCTTATCTCTTCCAGGGGCTCAGATTTAGCTATTGAGCTCCCTTGCTTCTCTACCTAACTACTGATCTGCCAAGCTTAAACTATTTGAACATAATTCAATCTCTACCTCTAAAACAAGAAATTTAAACATGGTGAGGCCAAGATTAAGCTGTTTGGCCATCCATCAAGTGTGACAGAAGTCAATGATTGCACATATTAAACTTATTTGCAAAAGTAGGATAACAGTGGAATTTTGGACTAGCACACTTCCTTGGTCTTTTCTTTGGGGTTCATTTTCTTTCTTTTGACCAATTCATTATTCTTGCCCTTTGATTTTTATTTTAGGGCATACCCTCTTTTCATTTTTAAAATTTTTGATTTTTTGAAAATATGGAACCTTTGCAGCATGGAAAGGATGAACATATTTGGCATTTTAACAGTCAACCACGAAATATGACACCTATTGGTATAGGAACCTAATAGTGGCTCCACTTGGGGATGGCTTTTCGAAGTGAAATTCCAAGAACAACATGTCAGACAACCTTATATTCAACTTTGGTTGCAACTTGAAATTTCCTTTTGCTGTAAACAAACAAAACTGTATCTCTGTAACATATATACCTTTCCCATAAGCTGGTTTGAACAATTACAGCTCTGTCTCTGATAGTTTGTCTGAGTGTTTTCCATCATATTTTTAGCTCCCAAGTCTTCTTCTTTAATTCCTCTGATAAACTAAAAAGGTAATATCAAAAGGTAGCACAATTCCTTGTTCTTTCCTTAAAATTTGCTGCATCTTATTCCCTATCTTATTGCTGTAATAAACTGCAGAAAATAGACACTATTATGTACAAATTACAGTCCTGATATATCAACAAAGTGGATCAAAATAATGCTTGAGCATCCGACCATTGACTGGCCCATCTCCTGCTTCTGTACCATCCAGGATTCTTAAAAAGTAGGTGTTGTTTCCTTGTACAGCCTGAATAGCAAAAGGTCCCTTCCATAGGAAATCAAATTTGCCATGTTTTCCTTTATCTTCCCTTCTGGAATCCCACTTCAGTACTTTGTCTCCTATGAAAAAATCCTCTACCTTTGTCCTTTTGTCAAAAATATTCTTAAGTTTCTCTTGTAGAATCTGAGTTCTTTGATACACTTCTTCTCTGGTCTACTGTAAATGAATTGTTTGATTAATTCTCCTCTGAATGTCATTGGGTTCTGCTTGTATTTCTTGCAGCAATTTTATCACAGGGATTCCTAAAGAAGAAGGGAACACAACCTCCATGCCATAAACAAACTCATATGGGCTTGTTCCAATAGATATTTTTGTAGTTAACCTGTCTGCCCAAAGCGCATTGACAAGCTTTTTATGCCAATTCTTACTGTTTTCCTCCAAAACTTTCTTAATGATGTTGATCAAGCTTTTATTGGATGATTCAGCTAAACCATTACCTCGAGGGTAATAGGTTGTGGAGTGGCCTAGGGTAATATGGTATTTGTGACAAAAATTGATCATCCTTTTGGATTTAAAAACAACAGCATTGTCAGTTATAATCTTCTCTGGACCGCCAAATCTGAATAGGATATTGGTTTCTAGGAATTGCATGATTACTGAATCATTGGCTTGTCTACAAGGGATGGCCTCTATCCACTTGGTGAAGTAGTCTGTGGTAGTTAAAACCCACTTATGCTGGCCAGAAGAGGGAGGGTGAATTTCCCCAATGAAATCTAAACCCCATTGTTGAAATGGTCTTTCAGTAGAAATGGGCTTTAGGGGTAGAGGTAACAGTTTTCTCTTGCCTTCAAAGATTTGACATTTGTGGCAAGAAGCTACAAATTTCTTTACATCAGCAAACAGGGAGGGCCAATAAAATCTAGCTCTTAGGATCTTGTCAGCCGTTGATTTCCAATACAAATGTCCACCACAGTCTCTTGCATGAAATTCTTTGAGCACTTTGTCAGTTTCATCCTTTGTTAAGCAATTCAGCAAAATGCCTTCATGATTTTTCCAAAACAAAAATTATCTAGAATACAAAACTTTGAAGCTTTCATTTTGAGAAATCTCTTTTTAGTTTTGGATAACCGTGGAGGAGCCTACAGGTTTAATAATACATAGACTATATCAGCATACCAAGGTGATTGTAAAAAGGATTGATTGATCTGTGGAGTCGCCATCTCCTATTCGTTATCCAGTTCATTGATGTCAAGGGCTTGAAAGTTTGTTTCAGTCATCAATTTAGCTAATTCTTGTCATTTTATTAGTTTTGTGGGTTTAATTTCAATGTCATATTCCAAAATGTTAGCTATCCATTTGCCTCTTTTGCCTTCAATTCCTTCCTGAGTTAGAATGTCGTTGACCAAGGCATTTGGGACATAAGCTATTACATGAGAGTATAAGATATAAACTCTAAAATTCTTGATAGCTTTTACAAGGGCACAAGCCTGTTTTTCCATTGATTTGATATTTTAAAGGTGCATCTCTAAGTGCTTTGCTGAAAAAAGCAATGGGCTTCTCACATCCTTGATCATATTTTTGTAATAGGACAACAGCAATAGTATGTTGTGATGCAAAGGAAAAGATTATAAAATCTCTATCAAATTTTGGGCTTGTGAGGACCGGTGTTTTAGTTAAAGCTATTTTGATTTCTTCAAAGGCTTGCTTGGCTTCTATTGTCCAGTTTACTTTGGAATCTTTCTTCAGCATGTTATTCAGCAATCTTATCAGTTCAGCCAACTTGGGTATGAATGTTCTTAGAAAATTGATCTTTCCTAGGAACGCTTGCAGTTCTTTGATATTCCTTGGGTGAGGCACTTGGAAAATAGCTTGTATTCTATCTGGGTCAATTCTAATGCCATCTTTTGAGATTATGTGACCTAATAGTTTTCCTTCTTCTAGGCCAAATAATTATTTCTTTGGGTTAAGTGATATGCCATATTTTCTACAGATTATGAACACTTGTCTTAAATGTTCTAAATGTTCTTGATCTGATTTGGAAAAAGAAATGAGGTGATATATGACTGATATATGACTAGGAAATCATGAATCTCTTTTGCAAAGGCTATGCCCATGGCTCGTTGAAATGTTGCCCCTGCATTCTTAAGTCCAAAAGGTATTTTTACATACTTGAAAGTTCCTCAAGGTGTTGTAAAGGCAGTTTTATCTTGATCATCCGGGTGAACTAAGATCTGAGTAAAGCTTGAGAATCCATCTAACAGTGAAATTCTAGAAGCTACCACTACCCTTTCTAAAATGTGATCCATCTTGGGTAAGGGGTAATGATCCTTTAAAGAGACTTTATTCAGATTTCTCAAGTCTACACACAGTCTTATTTCTCCTATCTTCTTCTTAGTGGGCACTAGATTTGAAATCCATTCTGAAAATCTAATGGGTGCAATTATTCCAGCTTCATACATTCTTTTGACCTCCTTTTCAATAAGAGGAAGGAGGACAGGATTCACCCTTCTAGGTTTTTGTTTAAAAGGTTTTTGATTGTCTTTTAAGGGTATTGTATGCTGGATTACTGAAGTATCATAGGACTTGAGGTCTTCATAGCTCCATGCAAAAACATCTTGAATTCTTTAAACAACTCAATGTATTTCAGTTTTTGGTCAGGAGGCAAGGCTTTAGACAATTTTACCATCTTAGGATTTTCTGCAGTTCCTATGTTACAGTCCTCAATTTCTGCGTTTAACGGTTGAATTTTTGGCTTTCTTGGGATATCATTAGAGTCAAAAATATCCTCCAAAGGAGTTAAGCCTGTGGGTAAAAAATTATCCTTTAAATCAATTACTTCAATATCTCCTTCAACATTCTCCTCAAAGTCCATTTGTTTTAGTTCTTGTAAATTTTTGCTGGTAAAGATTGTTGGGTGTAAAATCTGATCTGATGTTTCAGCTGATATATTAGTTTCAATTCTGTCTATTTGTTGTTCCTCACAAATGGTGCTTGTGTCTATATTTGCACTTGAAAACTCCTCTTTCAAAGTCAGGAAATTGTTGATTTGTGTGTCATTGTCAAATCCCTACCAATTTTTTACATTGTCTGGTATAGCAGGTCTGTGTTTAATCTTAGCAGCAAAATGATGGTTAGGCTCAAATGGCAGCTTACAAGTGCTGGAAAATATTGCCAAACTATGAGCATGTAAATTGTGGTTTCTTGGAATTTTGGTAAGCTGTGATTCTAGAAAGGTATTAAGTATTTCAATTGCTGCCCCTCTATAAGCTCTTAGCCTAAGATCATTTGTGACAAAGTTTCCTTTCATTTGTTGAATAATCAAATCAGAGTCTCCCAAAATTGAAATCCTAGCTGCCCCTAGACTTTTGACCAATTTGAGTCCTAGCAGAAGGGCTTCATATTCAGCCATGTTATTTGTACATCTAAAATTTAGTCTGTATGCATGTCCTTCAGCATGATCATTTTGCATATTATGTACCCAAATCCCTGTCCCTGCTCCTAGTTTATTAACTGATCCATCAAATTCTAAGCACCATAGGATTTCTTGATTACAACTAGCATCAGGAGTTTTGGAAACTCTCTTAGTGGGCAGATTTGGATTTTGTAACTCATATGGTTTGCCTTGTGTGTTTGTTTCATCAATTACTTCAACAATTTCTAGATCTTGAGCAGTAGATTCTTCATTTATGCTTCTTCCTTGTGCTGATTCTAGAGCCTTGTCATCAATTTTGGGACACATTTTAGCATTGTATAAGATGAAAGAATCCATATCAGAATGCATGGAATAAATGGGGAAATTTTGGGGTTTCTCTTGACTGCTGACCACATATTTCATCAATGTTTCCTGGTACAATCTCTTTGGCTGGCCAAAGACTGAGATGGTAGCATAAGACATGTCTAACTGCAAAGATCCTTGGAGCTTTGCACCCCAAGATTTGGACAAAAGCATTCCATATTTTGGTGGGATATCAGCTACCACCACATCCATTAAAATTGTCTTAGCCGGGTATTGGACTAGAGATACACACAAATCTTTGATTAGGCCTAGACACCTGACCTGGCTAGAATCAAATGAAAACAAGTCTTTATATGGCCTTATGATATCTAGGTCCAATTTTTCCATCACGGACTTAGGCATCAGATTATGGGAAGCTCCCGAATCAAACATTGCATTGTGAAGTACTTTGTCATGGATGTTTAAACTTACATAGAATGGAGGAACTCCTCCATCTACTGATTTACCATTTACTTCAGGGCCAAAAATTAACTCTGGTTGGTCATCTAGGACATTCACTGCGTCTCTATTCTCTAATATTTGGAGTGACCTGTTGATTTGTTCTCTATAAACCTCATGTTTAGCCAATTCGAACAGTGGAATGGCTATTTTTAGCTTGCCAATTTCGGTTTCCAAGTTAAAAGGTTTTTCCACTTGAATTTTTGCATTCCAGGCAGCAAGCTTTTCTTTTTCTACTGTGTTTTCAGTGGTTTTTTCTATATCAGGAGTGTTGTTATGAACTAAATCTGCTTTGAAGTCAATTTCAGGAGATCTATTTGCATTTTCTTTTGGAGGAAAGGAGGTAGATGGCTGATTGTTTGATGGTTGTAAGTCTGATATGTCCTCAACTGTGGGCTCTTTTGGGTTGAGGTCTTTTCTAGCAGGGAGTTCTGTAGAGAAAGTTTTATCCTTTGATTTTTTAGGCTGTTTGGTATCTTTCTGCTTGTTCGGTTCAGGCACATCTATTGTTCTGCTTCTTAATTTGTATTTTTTGTGAACCTCATAGACATCTTCATCATATCCCTCTCTGAAATCAAATGATTCTTCGGATTTGGTTTGAAATTGATTGAAAGTATGAGCTCTTAGTCATCCTGGGTTAAAAAGATTTGCTATTCACAGTTTAGACCCATTAGGTTGATTTGAGTATCCTTTGTTGGCTCACTAGAGGTTGAAGCTTCAATATAGTTTTCTTGGAATGGAGGTCTGATGTTCTGGTCAAGACCAGCCTTCCCGGTGTTAGGATTTTGATTTTTCCTAAAGTTTGGATTTCTTGCAGTGTTACTTGGTTGACCTTCCCAAGAAGATTTCCTTTCAATGGTTTCCACTCTATCACCCAATCTATCCATTCCTTTGATAATTGCATCTAGTTTTTTCTCAAATGCAGAAGGTTCGTCTTTGAAGGGAGTCCTTCTTTCAGCTCTGGCTCGAGCTCTTTTAGAGACCAGATTGGCCTCTACAGTATCAGCTATGTTCTACATGTCCTCTAGGCTTGGAGGGGCTCTTTCCCTTAATTGATATGCCATGTCGGAATCAAATCCATCAGGGAATTTGATCAAGGCTAAGTCAGGTGGAGGTCTAAGGTTTTGAGGAATAGCATTGTACACATTATTGAATCTGGCACAGTAGTCTTGGACAGTTTCTTGTGGGCCTCTTTTCAAACTCTCATATTCTGATAGGATATGTAATGGGTCCTTCTTCTTTTCCCATCTGTTCAAAAAGGTTTGGTAAAGGGCATCTAGATCAGCAATTGTGTTTACAGGAAGTGCCCTAAACCAAGTCCTTACATCACCGGTTAAGCTTTGGACAAAAATTTTCATTCTGACATCATTATCATCAATTTCATAGTTCTCAAAATAGTCCATCATTTTCTTAGTATGTTGTTGTGCTGTGTAGGTGCCAGTACCATCAAAATAGGTGATTTTTCTTTGATAATCTTGAGGCATAGCCCCTGGATTTGCAGGAAACTGCAGAGGAGCATATCAGTTTGCCATATTTGCAGGTATAAATGGGACAGCTGGAAGCACAGGGATAACAGCTGAGATAAACGGAGTGGAAAATATGCTTTGAAGTGATAATGGTGAGCTAGAAGAAACTGTAGCCATAGTAGAAAGGACTGTTGCTTTTCCGGGAGTAAGCTCAGATTGGGTGGATTTCTACTGAGGTGTATCACTGTTTAAATTAGCAGAATTTTCTAGACTTTCTTATCTTCTAAGGTTCTATTGTGCTCTACAACAACCCCCCATTTCATATCATTTTTATTCACAAAACTATCATATGAAATGGGTCCCTTTAGATTTTGATTGGTATCAATATTGTATTATTTAAAAAGGTCTGAAAACCAAATGAAAACATTATAAAAACCTTTTGAAAAACCCATTCTGATCAAATTTATGCAAATAAGTCAATCTTTTATCATTGCGATAAAGCGATCGCAAGATCGCATATCGCAATGACATAAGGAACATAACTAAATGGCACATTGGTTTCCGCCGATGCGATATCGCTATCGGCTATCGGCAATGTTCTATGCACATTCTTAAAGCGCCCCCAGGCCATATACCCCCGATGCGATGTGATATCGCTATCGGTAATCGGTGATAAACTATCCATGTCTCATATAATGTCAATACTCCCGATGCGATGCGATATCGCTATCGGCGATCGGGGTTTGAAAAGATGTCAATATAAGAGGTTAAGCTTTCCCCGATGGCCGATTGCGATAAAGCGCAGATTTCAAAAAAGCCGTTAAAATGGAGGGATATTACGATCAATTCATATGAAAAGCTTGATCTGTCAAGCAATGATTCACCTGTGCTCAACCGCCAAAACATCTATAACACACTTAAACGAATCATTCAGCCGATTAATTGTATAATGGGCATTTAAGGATTGGCAGGTTCTAAACGGCCATTTAATGAATTTGTAAGTCCTAAAATCTTCCTATGGATTGTATCCGCGGCCATTGTAAAAGTTTTCTCTCATCACGCATTGATCAATATATCTCACCATATTGGAGTTTTCATTGCCAATTCTCTGTGTTACGTTTATTTTCACTTCTGTGCAGAATTCATCCAAAGAAGAAAACTCAAGAAAAATGGGGAAGAAATCTAAGAAAACCACAGGCCCTTCCGTTGCGCCAGCCACAGGACAAGCTGTCGCTGATCCCTCAAACAAAAAGAAAGGATTGATTTTGGATACTACATGTTCTGGTCTCGGCAAAACTACTTGGCAAAGTACCTACAACTTGATTGAAGCCAAAGAACCTGAAGTGACCACAGTACAAGCTACTGCAGATTCAACGCGAAAATCTGATGGTACTCTAAAGGACTTAGCTGACTCCTTCCTTCATCGGATAGCAGCTAGGGAACAAATTCTCCCATATACAGATGTAGTGCGGTGGGCAATTGAGGAAATCCCAATCATGGATAGAACCTTCAGCACCAGAGACGGGAGAATTTTCGAGTCATTCAAGGCTGATGATTTAAGGCAAATGTATCATTTACCTGAGCCAGAGAAGAAATACAATAAGGCGTTCCTGGAGAAATTCCGGAATGAGAACGAAGTTGAATCCGAACCCATCCGGGATTTGAGACAAAATCCGGCAAAGCACAAACATGAATCTTCCAGTAAGTACTCGGTTGATTCCCTGGCCTCTCCTTATTGCTACGCTGGAATAATGATGTGTAGATTGTGGGGATTACATGATTGTTCTAATTTAACTATAGAAATGGTTCCCTTAATGGAAGCGGCATGCAACAGTATAATAATGGATTGGGCCACTATTCTCTTAGATAAACTAGCCACAGCTGTTCTTGAGTTTAGGAATAAGACCTGCATTTCTGAAAGGATAATTCCCCCATTCTATTACAGTGCCTATATTTTAGATACCTTGTGTTTTAAATTCTGAATTTCCCGTGCTCGGCTGGAGGTGGACGCCACAAGACCCCATGCCTATTCACATATACCATCAGAAATTATGGAAATCCTCTTATAAGCACCATTTGTATCAAGTCTGCAATGGCTTTATGTTGCCTATTTATTATTCTATTTTTGATAAACCTGTTCCCAAGATTTCCTATCAAGCTGGGATTGATTTAACAGCAGTAGGGAGATGGTTCAGGGAGGAGAAGTTCACTTATATAAGAGTTTTCGGTAGCCAAGCCGAACCTCATGTCCTCCCTTTATACATACCTGATAAACTGCTGGCAAGGGAAATCGCTTACCAGATCATTGCGGAGAGTGTTACATAGACTCTCAAGAAAAATAAGAAGCAGGGCTGGCCCTCTTTTCCTTTGAGATGCGGTGTCCATACCTTGCATGATCTCAAACATGCAGAAAAAGAAGCTACAAAGATTAAATCATTAACTCTAGCAACTCTCCCTAATAGGCAATTTGATCCAAGCAAAGTTGCCTATAATGCACTAGAACAGGCCAAATTGTCAAAATTTGATCATAAAGAAGATATGTTTGATGACCTGTTCTCCTCCGCTGAGTCAATAATGCAGGTTAAGGCATTTGCTAGAATGAAATATCAAGATGAAGGGTTGGTTGAGTTTAACAGACTTAGAGAACAGAGGTTGCAAACTCTGCCTCTAGATCTATTAGCAACAACCCCAACAACATCGACAAGCGAGCCTGAACGGCAACAGTCAAAGGAGCCTCTGGTTGCAACAATAGAACCAAAAAAGCCACAGGAGGAAACTCACACTACAGAGCAGGAGAAAGTGCAGGAAGAGACCCAGATAAAAGAGCAGAAACAGACCACCACTGAAGTAAACGTGGATACTCATATTGACCCAAAATTGCTCCAGGAATGGCAGCAATTTGATTCCATTATCAGTGGTCTGGAATGTTCAAAGGACACTGACACTTCAAAGGCAGCAGACACATAGGAAACCACTCCACCACAGGTTCTAAGTGGAACCAGCGGCCCACCAATTTCAAAAGAGGTAGAAATAATACCAAAGGATCCCTCCGATCAAATCATTTTGCAGGTAGAAGAGATTCCTCCCTTGGATTTCTTCTACAGCCCAAGACATAAAGCTGTAGTAAAACGACAGAGGAATAGAAGAAGGACCGATCAACCTTCCCTTTTCCCAGAACAGATGGTCACGGGCAATGTGGTTTGGAAGGAGGAATTTGACCCCTCCGATGACCAGACAAAATTGTCACAATATGCTGGAGCCTATTCGGCAGCAACAATAGATAAAGCATCGGAGGTGAGTCTTTTACTGAAAACAAAGGATTAGGAAATTTTCTTGTTACAGGCACAGCTGACTGAAGCAAAGCAGAAAGCGGAGCAGGCAGAGCAACAATTGTTGACGCAACAGCAATTAAACAGTCAACTAACTCAACAATTGCAGGCAGAAAAACAAAGGATTGACCACATCGCAATCCAAAAGCAGAAAGAATTGCCAGAGGCCTTGGCGCAATTGAAGGCAGCGAATGAGAAAATGCCGAAATTAAAAGATGAGCAAATCACTCAACTATCAGCACAGATTGAAAAGACAAAGGGCGTTCCACAAGTGGCTGAATTCAGAGTAGAAGCACTACAAATAAATACTGCATTGACAGCCCAAATTAAGCTTCTATGTCAACAAATCGCCGAGGCAGAGCCACTATGTGAATTAACGACATCCATAAGTAATAAAGTAGACAAGGCTAGGACTGAATTGGATCAAGCTGAAGAAATGATAGCTGCATTTCTCGACTGGCAAGATACTGATCAAGGACAAGCGGCGAATTTACCAAGAATCTTAGAGTCACATAAAGATCAGGGAAAATTTTAAGAACCCCCCCTAAATTTATAAATATAATAAATGGGCGAATCTCCATGGTATATAGGAAAAATGGAAGGCGATTTTATCAATAATATAATATGTATATATAATTTTTTGGTGAATCTCTCACCAGGCATGGCGAATATTTTACTCAATTATAAAATCTTGTAAGATCTTAGCGAGTCTTTCACTAAATAATAAAACTTTGTAAAGTCCTAGTGAATCTTAGCATAGGCTACATGTTGGTTTAATTCCCCCATTTAAATAGGCTACATTCCAGGTGAATACCATGGGTCAATACCATGTGCCATTTTGGTGAATACCATGGGTCAATACCATGTGCCATTTTTATTTTTATTAATTCTAATATTAGGGTTAATAATGGTTTTTTGCATGGTATTAATAACAATCTAGTCCATGGTATTTGTCCCATAGTATATTGGCCATAGGTTTCACCTAAATATAACCCATTTTTTGAGTGTTCGTAAATATAAGGTGACTTATGGAGTAAATATAAAAAAATGTTTTATTTGTTTACCATACCTCTCGTTTATTTATATTTTTATTAATTTACCATAGCTCTTTTACAAATATGGTATTTGGCCCATAGGATTCACTTAAATAAAACCTCTTTCTTGAGCCTTCATAAATAGAACGAGGGTTATGGACTAAATATAAAAAGATGTTTTATTTATTTACGATACATCTAGTTTATTTATATTTTTATTTATTTACCATACCTTTCAGTAAGTATAAAAAGACGTTTTATTTATTTACCATACCTCCACTTTACTTATATTTTTATTTGTTTACACCCTTACATGTATATAAGGTGACTTATGGAGTAAATATAAAAAAATGTTTTATTTATTTACCATACCTCACATTTATTTATATTTTTATTAATTTACCATACCTCTTTTATAAATATGGTATTTCGCCCATAGGATTCACTTAAATAAAACCTATTCTTGAAAATGGGCGAATGGATTCACTTAAATAAAACCTATTCTTGAAAATGGGTGAATGGAAGGTTGTAAGTCCTAATTTCAAGGGCTAAATTTACCTTTTTTACCCTCTCCCTTAAAATAAGGTGGGCTATTTGAGGTGATTTGTAAAAATGTACTATGATACAAAATATTCGCCCACTAAAAATTTAAAACCCCTTAATTTCGCCAAAGGGCGAACATTCGCCCCTAAAATTATCCTTGATAAAGATATACTCTTTACAGAATGGCAGTCCCAGTTAATGAAAGCAGAGAGGGCAGTTTCAAGATGCAAATCAACTTCAAGCAATTTAGTTGAATTAGTCAATAACACTCTCTACTTATCAAACATGATTTCCCAATGCACACCAGGAAAATTGACAACGATGAAAACATTGGAGCAATTATGTTATCCAGATCTAGAGGAAAAGGGAAGATTAATTGCTGGGATTAACAGTTTAACCTGGGACACCTATTGGTTCTTCTTGGTAAAACCACACACACAGAGAGCCGCCCTCAAGTGCCTTACGGATGCAATTGGGTATATTATCCCCGATATTCAGGATGCCACCTATGCCGCCCAGCTCAGCTCTCGCCTCAACAGACCACCCGAAGTGGAGCCGATGCTTGCGATAAGTCAGCTCAGATTTAAAGGCAAATAGCCTACTTGATGACTCATGCCGCCGACTGCCAGATTGATGAAGAAAATAGGATCAAAATCAATTGATACCAATTAAGTAGGATTTCAGTTTCATAGATAGTTAGATTAATTAAGTATTTATAGATCCTTTCATTGTTTTGGAAAGGGTCGTAAAGTTTTGTACTTGACTTAAAGACTGAAGTTGCACTATTGTGCTTCAGCCATATTCTTTTATGAAACTGGACCAGTTATTCTAAATTTGACAAGGAAGCTTTTATGCAATTGTGCACTATTGTCTTTGTTTGAAAGTGTTTCTGCGTTGAAGGAAGAATCTCAAGTAGCGATTGATATTGGGAGTGTCTAGCAGCTCATATGGTACTTTTATCTATGTCTGAATTCATTCTTTTCATATGAATTGTTATTTGATTATCTTTTCTATTATCGAATATATGTATGTGCTTTAACAGCAGTTCTGTATTCCTTCCACTATTGGATGTTTATGGTGTGCTTTTCTTTTAATCATATATGTGTCGATGATATAAATGACAAGTGTAGTAATATTGCTTTAATCGCTTTGCTTAACTATTTAAGCAAAGTAATCCTTGAATGAATTAATGTCCATGTCTGTTAGATGGAGTGATATATATGCCTGTCCATAGACACAGATCATCAAGCGCTACACTTCAAAGCTTAATAGTTCCCGGGATAAGTAATAGCTCTTTTATTTTGCTGATAGATTTAGCTATTCGGCTATCATTAGATTAGTCAATCAATTATCCATTCATCCCGTTTATTCATTGCTGGGAAACTGGTCCCATTATCCCTAGTCGGAGCCACCATTCCAAACGGAAAAGGAGCTGTACTAAGGTCCGGACCGGGTGGTTATCCCTCAATGTTGATACAACGATTTTCGGGGCATCAACATTTTTGGCGCTAGAAGGAGGGCCATCAACTGTGAATGGCAAGCAAACCCAAATCTGCAGGCCATTCTAAGAGTAATTATCCCTCCGTATCCCCTCGAACTTCCTAATTGCATGCTAGTTCTCCAGTATCCAAACAAGAAGAAGAGGAATCAACTACCACTGCTCAAACCCATCATACTCCAAAACAATTAAGTCTTGAATCCCCTGAAGTCCAGTTTCTTATCCACAAACTTCAGAGCTTCTCGATTTCACCATAGAAATCTGAGGTATCACAAAGCAGTGTGACTTCGCAGTTCAATTTACCTCACCCTCTCACCAGACTTCAGAGCGAAAAGCTCGGTATTGAACCCACTGAGTTCCCTTTACCCAAAAGGAAAAAGGCGAAGAAATATACTGAAGGATCTGATAGTGAAGAGCTTTCATCCACATCCTCCATTTCATCTTCCCCTCTGCAAAGTCAACCATCCACTCCCCCATTACATATTGTTGTTCATCAGGGATTAGGAGCTTTAACATCCCAACCTGTTCACTCCTCAACATTATCTCTTTCCCAGACATTTGGAATTCCAACAGTAGTATCAACCACTACTGCTATTACAATGGCAGATCCATGGACCAAGCCTGGTGCAGTCAACATGCCTGCACCATTGCATGCATTACCAGATGCTCCTGAAAAATGGCTACCCAAGTTTAACCCAGATGATGGGACCCAGGCTGAGGAACATATTAATAATTTCATGTTGGCAGTCAACTTGAAAGGAGTAACAGAACAAGATGTTGTTGTTAGACTTTTCCCTTACACCTTGCAAGGATCAACAGGATGCTGGTATTTTTCTTTACCCTCTGGTTCCATTACCAGTTGGAACATTTGCCAAGAGCCGTTTCTTACCAAATATGGAGATGATAGGTCTTTGGCTACACTAATAAATGATCTCTCCAATCTTAGGATAGAGCATAGGGAACCAATTAAGGAATTTAATGCTCGATTCAATAAACTCCAGAATAAAATCCCGATGGCCTCCAAACCAAGTGAACAAATTCGAAGCGAATGGTATATAACCGCCCTACCTGCCAATATAGCCATTTTTGTAGATAGGGCTGGGAAACCTACCTTAGCCGAAAACATGAAAGAAGCACTTGTTGTGGAGAAACATATTAATGCTCTAGAAAAGAAAGCTACTCTGGAGGATAGAAAAGCCAAAAAAGTCTCTTTTAAAGATGACTCAAGGAAGAAAACCCCGAAAGACCCATATGACATGGAGGGTTTGCAAAAAGTCCTAAAAACTTTGTCAAATGAAATGGTTGAAATAAATAAACAGGTAGCCGAAACCTCAAACAAAAGACCCTTTAGGACTTATAAGAAAACTGAATCAAAGCCACCGAATGTCATATCTAATGTAGATTTAGAGCAAGAAGAAGAGGAAGAGGAAACAATCTCACCAACTGATGCTGAAGAAGAAGTAGTTGAATGTCATGGAATGTGGGATTTTATACTCCCCAACTCCGATACCGATAATGAAGAAGAAGCGTTCCCGGTCACTACTAGGAGTAAAACTACTTCTGAACCTGTTCAGGCAATGTCAAAGAAAAGGAGTGCAGGTGTTGTTACAACAAAGGAAAAAATACCTGCAAAGAAATCACCTGCAGCAGTTCCCCAAGACCAACCTTCAACTTCTAATACTCCTTCAACATCTAAAATGTTAGTGGTATCCGATTCAATGGATTACAATATTGTTGATGACATGAAGAAAACTAAAGCAAACATTACTATGTTTGAACTTAGTAAATTAAAACATCAGCAGAAATTGCTTCTCAAAGAATTGAATGTTGTTCCTTCTTCACCTCTTCCCAGTGCTAAAGCTGCTAATGGTTCAGGGCAACCTCCTCCTGGTATGGTTGAAGCTACTGATGCGGTTCTGATTGGAGATAGATCAAACTCTCATACTCCACCTTTCCTTCTAACCTATGAGATCTACAACAGAAACCTGCACAACTGTTTGATTGACTCAGGGGCATCTTCTAACATAATGCCAGCTTCAGTTTGTTCCAAACTAAACATTGAACGCCAGAAGTCTACTATTCATATTGTACAGTTGGACAGGACCAAAGTACAGGTTGTGGGAGAGATTAATTCCGTAACTATCAGGTTATCTGCTGATCCCAGAGTAGTACAAAGGATTGATATCTTAATAGCCGATATACCTGAATTTTACGATTTAATCTTGAGTAGGGATTGGTCTGAAAAACTACATGGGTATATTTCTACTGATTGGTCACATATGTGGCTTCCCTATAAGGGTAAGCCAAATCAAATAAGAATTGATCGAGAAAAACATATGACCCATACAGTTACTGAATTTCAGCAAGAAAACCAACCTGTAGCATTTAATAACAACATTTTGGGGAATTATTCATCTGAGTCATTCTTTGGTAACTTTACTGCCCAGCCATCCCCTTTCTCAGTGAACCATTTTACATCTCAGATAGAGAATTTTTCACAAACAGATAGGTCTAGATGTTTCAATGATATTGAGAAAATTGTAAATAAAATTGTTAATGCTTCTTTATTTTGGTCGTTATATTTCGATGGGTCCAAATCTAGTGAGCGCTTAGGAGCAGGATGTATTTTGGTTAATCCACAAGGAGAAAAAACAATGTTGTCCTGTAGGCTAGAATTTGAATGCACTAACAATACAGCCGAGTATGAAGCCTTAGTCCAAGGACTGTATAAAGCAATCGGCCTTAAAGTGCAATATTTAAAAGTATTCGGCGATTCTGAAATTATTATCAAACAGGTGAGAAATACAATTCATTGTCTTTCAAATCATCTTAAACATTATCAGTCGCTAGTACAAGAACTCACCTCACACTTTTCGGCATTCAATATTTCCTCCATCCCTAGGTCTCAAAACTCGGCAGCCGACTTGCTAGCCAATGTAGCTTCCAAGCTCCTACCTTCTGAAGACTATAGCCCAAATAGATTTTCAGTAGAATTGCTTTTTAGGCCATCAATTCCTGACAATGTCACTAATTAGAGAGTATTCAACCATGATGAGGATATTTTACAATTCTTAACTTCTGAAAAGTCCTATGATAATAAAATTATTGAGGAAAATGAGCATGACTTTCAAATGAGAGAAACACCTCAGGAAAATTCAATCCCTAAGCCTGTGGTAAAGCTGGAGGATCTTTATGATATTAAAGACAGGTTTAAACCTGTGACTAATACAAAGCTCCAAAGTTCTACCCTAAGGTTTGAGTTGATAAATCTTGGCACTGAGCAAACTCCTCAAAACATTAATTTAGGATTAGGACTTTCCTTGGAAGAGAAGGAGGCATTCATTAAACTGTTAAGGAAAAATAAACAGGTTTTTGCTTGGAAATATGATGATTTGAATACATATGATACATCCATTATCCAGCATACCATTCCAGTGCTTTCCGATCAGAAACCAATTCAGCAGAAGTTAAGAAAAATACATCCAAGCTTAGAGAGTCAAATAAAAACTGAACTTAACAAACTCTTGAAAGCCAAGATTATTTTTCCAGTCTGACACTCAAACTGGGTCTCTGTCACACGGAATCTGTCAAGGGTGCGGACACGACTGACCTTCCTAGAAGTCTAAGACATTCTAATGACAAACAAGACAAAATGGAGTGATCTTTCTCTAAATACACCTTTTACAACATGAAAACTACAAGTGTTTAGGATGAGCTCCTCCTTCAAGTCAATTCCTGCAACCACAAACAATCAAACAATTACCAAGCACTTGCATTTCATATAATAAAACATATATTCAACATGCAGACCAAGGAACACATGAAATAACTCATTAACATAAGCTATTGAGAAAAATAAACCAGTTTGTATTAATAACGAAACAAAGAAACTCTTACAACCTGGCCTTGGTGTTGTGCAAGTTCCTCCCAGGGTCCATCAAGGGTTTTCCTCTACTTTGACAAAGCTCACCCTCTCCCAAGTAGAATCAAGTGAAGACAATCTCTCCTCACAAAGGCTCTAATGGAAGACCTAAATCCTGCAGCATTTACCCAAAGAAAATGTATAGCTCCAACCTCCTCTCCTTCTGGCTCAATGCCTTCATTTATAGTGCTGTAAAGAGGTTATTCAGGTCCACTATCAATGGGATCATCCCCCTCTATGGGTGGGATAGCTCCCTTATTGATGGGATAGGTTCCCCCTTAATAGAGATACATGAACCAACTGGAGGCGCATCCATTTCATCAAACCGACCTCTAGAATGTTCTAGAAGTAACCACAAGTAACTTTTTCAAGATAAAACTCGCGCATTTTGCCTTTTACAGAGGGACGCACCTGTCCCTTAACATACAGAGCGTCCATGGACGCATATTTTGTGAACATGGTCAGCGTCCCCGCAGGTAAGGCTAGAGAGAACCTGCGACCCCAGAGATAAACATGATTTTTACAAGACTTTCTCTCTTCTTTGAGTTTGAGATGGATAACAGAGGCATGAGACTTGCCTAAGAGGGTAGCATGACTTGTTGATTGGAGCCATACTAACTGTAAGTAGTCAAGGTGACATTTTTTAGTGTAACAGATTGCCCCCTAAAGTGCGAAGCCTGGAATAGAATAGGGTTTTGTAATTCTAGGAAGGGTGAAGCGCTTTATCATTTCAAGGATTGCCTTGTGGATGGCCTGGTTGGAACCTGCAATTTTCAACACAAAATACATGGATAAGATTATATCATCACTGAGGTAGGCATTCCCATACTCAGATTCAAAACTTTAACTAATGGACTAACTATTCTGATACAGGAATGATCTTGCAGTACATCATTTTTATAGACTTTTGTAGACACAGTATGGACGCAGCCATCTGTTTATGATTAGTCTACATAGATAATGAATACAAAACTCCTCGCAGCCTGGATGGTAGAAACTAGATCCAGGGTCTTCACTTCTACTTCCCGAATTGGTACGATTCTAGCCATGTGATTAAATGATTCGATGTCGAACATGGTAGAAACCACTTGATTACCAGTCAATGATGTAAACTGTTAACAAGCGTGAGAGAAACCACCAGTAATGTCAATGGTCCTCAAAGTACCAAGCACAACCCGTGAAATGTGAATAGATGTTTTGATGTCGAACACTTCACGGAATCCTTTGATCGAAAGTCAATGATGTAAACTGACGTCAAAGGCGAGAAACCTGCCATTGATGCATGCAGACTTCAAGGTACTGTCGATTCCTAAGTCATCTTTCTAGATAATGTGTCGATGTCGATAGAAAGCGACCCGTTGCAGGCAAGCCTGCAACACGAAATCATTGTTCAAGTTGAAGAAATGTTGCTGTAAGGACTGACTCAGGGATGGTCAATGGATGACAAGTATTTTGCAGATGAAAGTTTTGCTTGCAGACCTCTTGAACACATAACGACACAACAGATGGTTTGGTGACGAATAACTCAAAGTTGATCCCTGAACCCGGTTAAAGATTTTCAAAGTGATTTAGTCAACTGTGAGGTAAAAGATTTCCCAACCCAGGTGAATGAAAAGTGTCGTGTTCAAGAGCGGTAATAAAGTTTCTTCTGAGGCAAAAGGTGACAAATAGGTTCATTCTTCTCTTTTTTCCCCCACCATTTCTGGCAAGTACCTCTTTATTTTTAACAAGCTTGAGGAGGATAACATATGCTTGATTATAAGCTCATCCTTCGGACGAGTCCAACCTAGTTTAAATGCGAACCCTAGGAAGGAGTGGTTCGTTCCTGTTTGTAATTGAACAGGTCCTTTACTGTAAAAGTTTAACGAGCCCAGTATAGGAGAAACTCGGCGTTTTTCATTTTTAGAGAGTCTGAAAAACTTAAGGAAACTCCACGTTGAACTTTTTCGTATATTTGTGTCCCTCAAGCCCGAAAAAGTATAAAATAATACCTGGGGGAACCGCTTGATCTTGCGACCAAGGAGTACTTTCATAATAGAATCGTTGACCTGAAAAGTAAAAAGCGATCAAAGACACGTCGTTTTATTTCCTTATCGAGTTTGAAACGACAAAAACCCGGCAATCTTTTCCTGATTTTACGGTCAGAAAAGAGCTAAAAGGGGACCGTCTTTTAATTCCGTTTTAACGAGTGAAAAAGAAACACTCGGCGATCTTTTCATGTTTTAGGAGTCAGAAAAGGGCTTAAAAGATGACTCTGAAATTTTGTTTGTGAAAAATTACAATTTCCCTTGAAATCCCTTCGTCCTGCACAAAAGCGACACATTACTCATACCTGTTTAAAATAGGCAAAAATACATTTGAAAACATCTTTTCATGGTAAAAAATGAACTAATTCATCCAAAAAACCTATAAAAAGACCTTTTACCATGTCATTTTTACCGTTTCACTGTTGAGGTTGAAAAAGGAGCTTTTGACAAGAAACTTCCCGTGGTTGCTGCGGAAAATCTGACCGTCGGAATCGAACGCCGCTTCACCGAGGTATTTTACACATCCCACTCTTCATTTTTATCCGTTTAGTTTTTTGTTTTTGGTCTCTGTTTCATTTTTTGGGGGGGTTTTGGGTTCAAAATGCGCCCCTCGGCGGACGCAGGTGCCCTTCGGGTGGCCGCGTCCCCCGACTTTTTCTCACACGGGAAAAAGGTCTGGGGACGCAGTCCGCCTTCAGGCGAGCTGCGTCCGGACGCCCTGTGCTAAAAAGCCGGGGTGCGTCTTCCGCAAAGGGCGCATTTCAAAACCCTAACTCTCTCAAAAAACCACCAAATTTTCTCAAATTAATTTCTAATTGACTCTTTTGATGTGCAGGGCCAAAACATGTTAGACTGGAGAGAGAGAGAGCACGTAGAAGACGATGAAGCTGCGATTAACCACCAACCCTCTCTGGATGCCTTAAGAACATGTGGATTGTACAAATATTGGACCATACCGGGCATGAGGGGCCAGGTAAGATTTTTGGAATGGCTAGTTGAGCGATGGAACGTTCAAGATCAATGTTTTTACATTGGAGGGCACCAGCTCGAGATAGAGCCCTCGGATGTATACTTTCTCACTGGCTTGCCAAACAGAGGTGAGCAACTCAACCTTGCGGGGACCAGGCCGGGTGGCCAATCCCTTGATGATCTCCGCGAGGAGTGGTGCAGACCAGGGACTCACCATAAAAAAGGCGTGGAGATAAAGCACATCGCTCTGGCGGAACTTAGAGTTATTGCATTTACGGTCACTAGGATTTGTGGCGCGGCCGCCTTGCACATTGCTTCCGGATCCCAAATGCGGATGGCAGTTGACTGTTACCAAGGCACCATCTTCAACTGGTGCGAAGCTGTGTCGGCTCATATGAAGAGCCAACTAACCAAGGCAAAGAACGGACGACTAAAGACTTTTGGATATGGGCCTCTAGTCGTGAGCTTTGCCTTGGAGAGAGTTCCTATGCTGATCCCTCAGCAACTCACTGTTGATGTCTTGGGTCCTCGGGAGCCAAAGCTTGTTCGATGGGTAGCGGTGATGGCCCGGCATCCTGACGAGGGTGCTGCAGTGGTTCGATTCTCTGACAGTTACTTCGACTGGCTAGAGGGCCAGCTTTTTGTGATACAAGACTTTCCATATGCCGGAATGGATTTCAGAGGTGATCCGGACATGGTTCTTCCACAGGGAGAACAATGGGATGACAGAGGTACTTTCATTTTCACAAGTTTTCTAATTATGTATTTTTTTTATTTTTCATATATATCGTCTCAAAGTAACAGTAAAATTTTAAAAATGCAGATGTTGGACCACAGCGTCCAGCCAATCTCCGGCCTTACGACAGACGACATCCAGCTGCACCGGCACCGGCCTTACAGGATGCGACAGCAGAAGTACTAGCCGATTTGGAGCATGATCTAGAGCGTCTCACGGCAGATATACCTGAGACTACTATGGATGACATTCCAATGAGGCTTCAGCGCTTCGTGGTTGCAGTCCCTGGACCGTTTAGGAGATTTCTGCGCAAGATAGCCCGCGCAGTGGTGTCGTACAGAGAGCACCACCAGTGATTGACTAGTCACTTTTGTAGTCACATGTGACATTTTTGACTTTTTGCACTATCATTTTGCCGATCATAAGGTGTGTTAAACCTATGATCGAAGACGATGTATATATTTTTGGACACACTTCTATCTATATCTATATATCACTATTATCGGCTTATCTTGTTTAACATGTATGATGAAATGTCTTTAAATTTACTTGCATGATTATTATAAATGTCTGTCCAACACTTGAGAAGCAATTGCATCTGCTAATGTATTCAAAGACCTTGGAATATGTTGATATTCAATGTAATCAAATTCACGTTCCAAGAGACGCACTCTCAAAAACAACCTTAATAACACAGGATTTCTAATGGCATAAACTCTATTAAGCTGTAATACAACAAGTTCAGAATCTAACCTCACTATCAAACGTCGAATTCCAAATGAAATAGATTCGGATAATAATTCAACCACTGCACTGTATTCTGCAATGTTATTCGTTGTTTGACCGAGGCTTACCCCATGCATAGAAACTAACTCGTCAGAGGGCGAATAGATAACCCAAGCTGCGGAAGAGATATTCCGTGTACTACGACAAGCACCATCAGCAAATCCAATGTATGTTTGGAGAGGCGTCGACATCTACAATATCAAGAGTAAAACCAAGATGAGCCAAAATAATGACGAAAAACACACTTGCTAAGCTAAGCACACTGACTAAACTAACACACTTGCTAGCTAGAAAGGAAATCTAACCTATCTAAAAATTTCTCCATCCACCATTTTAAGCATAATACCTCTTTAGGTAAAGTCCATTTCTGGGTTTGCCCAAAGAGTCCCCATCAAAATCAACTAACTCATAAGCCCCTTTTGCTAGCTTTCGCTTTACAATGTAGGGCCCATGCCACATGGGAACGAATTTTCCAGCACCTAGCTTATCGTTCGCTTGATCATATAATAGTACTAGGTCTCCTTCCGAAAAACTTCGAGGGGTTACATTTTTATCGTACTGAGCTTTCATTCGTTTCGCGTGAGTCTCGATAGCTAAAGTAGCGTCACGTCGAGTCTCATCTAATTTAGCTAAGTATAACAACCGTTTCTCCTCTTCGGAAGTAGCTGGAAGTAATTCGACAGCCATTTGAAGTGATGGGATTTCGCACTCAATAGGTAACACAGCTTCTAAGCCATAAACTAGCTGAAAAGGGGTGAAACCTGTTGAATTTTTCACTGAAGTTCGATATGCCCATAGTGCCGAAAATAACATGTTATGCCAATTCGTTCGATGGATACCAATGATCCGTCGAATCATGACGACTAGAACTTTGTTGATTGACTCAACCAAACCGTTGGCTTGCGGATAATAAGGTGTAGAGCTATCGTGGCGCAAACCAAGCTGGCTTGTAAGTTCAGTCATCATGACATTTCGAAAATGGCTTCCATGGTCCGTAATGATTGCTTGTGGGACACCAAACCTAGTTATGATATGATTGAATACGAAAAGTGCAGCTGTCTTGCCGCTTGCGTCGAATGTAGGCATCGCCTCGGCCCACTTAGTAAAATAATCAACCGCAAGGATGATATACGCATGCCCCCCGGCCGAGTGAGGGTTACAAGTAATAAAGTCAATGCCCCATTTGGCGAATGGACCAGCGGCAATTATAGGGTGGAGAGGAGCAGGTGGAGCGCGCATCTTGCGATCAAACACTTGACAGTTGTGGCATTTTCTGACGGCAAGGATACAATCTTTAAACATAGACGGCCAGAAATAGCCAGCGCGCAACACCTTCTGAGCTGTGGCATACCCAGACATATGACCGCCACATGCTCCAGAGTGACAATCATTCAAAACTCTCTCAGCCTCATCGTGAGTTAAACAACGTCGAAAAACTAAGTCTGCCCCCAGGCGATAAAGTGTATCTCCAATAATTCTGTATTGCTGGGATTGAAACCGAATTTTTCGACGGTTTTCCTTGGAAGTTTCAGGCCGAAAGGTTTGGGTTTGGAGATAGATGATTATATCCCCATACCACGGATCTACAGTGCTAATAAGAAACAAAGATTCGTCCGCAATGGACTCCTCTGCCACAGTCTCTGTGTCAGCACTCGGGAAATCACACATCAATTCCGCAAAGACTAAAGATTTCTTAGACTTGGACTTCTCAAACTCCAAGTCGAACTCTTGCAGGATGACGATCCATTTAGAGTACTTGCCCCCTAGCAGTTGTTTTGTCAAGATATAAATCATAGGGTTGCAATCCGAAATAACAGTAGTTTTGCGGAGAAGAATGTAGTGACGAAAACGCTGGACAGCTTGAACGGCTGCCAGGGCCAATTTCTCCACATGTGAATATTTTAACTCAGTTGGATTTAAGGTTCTGCTAAGGTAATATATCACATGCTCTGCCTTGAATTCATCTTCTTGAACTAACACCATTCCAATGGTGGAATGCGAAGCTGCGAGGTATAAGAAGTAGTCCTGGTTGTAGTTGGGAGGATGCAATAACGGTGCATGGGTCAACGCGTGTTTCAGTGCATCAAAAGATTGTTGAGCAATCTCGTCCCAAAAGAATTGTACGTTCTGTTTCAACAACCGTGTAAAACCTTTAGTGACCTCGGCGTAGTTAGGGATGAATCGGCGTAAAAAGTTTGCTTTCCCTTGCAAACTTTGGAGTTGGCGCAAACTCGAAGGAGGAGGCAATTGGATGATAGCCTCGACTTTCGAGGGATCGACGCGAATGCCGGTTTTGGAAACAACAAATCCCAGCAATCGACCTGTTTCTATACAGAAAACACACTTGTGGGGATTCAACCGAATTCGATAATGCCTACACCTCATAAAGATTGCTCGTAGGTGGACAAGGTGATCAGCTCGGTGTAAAGAATGAGCAGGCAAATCATCGAGATAGGGTTGCACAATGTGCTTGATGTCATGAAATGCATAAGACATGGCCCGTTGAAAAGTAGCACCGGCATTCTTAAGGCCAAAAGGTAATTTGCAATAAGCAAATGTCCCCCATGGACAAATGAATGCCGTTTTTGGTTGATCGGCAGGTAGAATATTGATTTGATTATAACCCGAGAAACCATCCATGAAGGAAAACATCTCACTTCCGGCACAATCATCAATAATTTGATCGATATAAGGCGTAGGATAGTTGTCTTTTGGACAAGCTCGATTGATATCCCTATAATCGATACAGATTCTTATTGTTCCTTGTTTTTTATTGACGGGAACAATATTCGATACCCAATCCGTTAACGGGATCGGATAAATGAAACCTGCTTTCAACAGCTTTTCGACTTCGGCTTTGATTGCAGCTGCTTTTCGAGGGTGAATCTGACGCAACCGTTGCCGAATGGGTTTAGCATCCGGGTAGGTTTTGATTTCATGAACAACAATGGCAGGATCGATTCCTGGCATTTCTTCGTAGGACCAGGCAAACACGTCGCGGAATTCTTGGAATAGGGCCTTGTAAGTTTCAATTTCTTCGTCAGTACATGCGGCACCTATATGAATGTTCTCCTTGATTCCGGGCTTCACTGAAATATCAATGGGAATAGTACGAGAAATATTCCCTAAATTCAGCTCTGAATCAGAATGTTTCGTTGGATCCTGAGCGTCTTTGACATATTCAGCGGTAAAGATAGATGAAAAATCATTTTCAAAGCATCATCCTTAGGTAAAAACGAAGATCTGTGATGGAGATCGTCCCATGGTAGATCATCTACACTTAGGATTTCGCGAAGTTGTTCGTCAGATGACACTTCTTCGGGAAACGTTATCCGTTCTAAGGGTGAGGTGAAAAGTGACTCTTCACTGACCACATTCATTTGGTCGGTTGAATGAAAGTCGGTAAAAGACATAAGAGCTTCATAAGCAATCTCATACGGACTCAACGGCATAACATCACCGAGTGAGTCTAGCTCAGAGTCAGAGGGAACATACCAAGGATCATCATAAATAATGTTTTCTGACGTGATCATATGAATTGTTGCGAACGAAGGGTCTGCATTGAGTGGAGGGAGAGGAAAAGTTCCCAGTAAACCGGAATCCTTAACTAAACCTACACCAATGTCCCTATAAGGGATTGTCGTTTTACCAACATGCTGGATAGTTTCTGAAGAGGTTGGGTCGGATGAAAAGTATGTCAGCTGATCAATAGTCACGATCTTACCGTTATGTGGAAACTTAATGACTCTGAAGACCGATGAAACGACCGCTGTCATAGCATATGACCAACTTCGACCCAAAAGAAGGTTGTAGTCTAGAGGGGCATCAACCACTTCCACATCCAGACTAACGGTTTTACCTTCGACCCCTATAGGCAATTCTTGTAGAATACCAAACGGACGGAACCCACGGCCATCAAAGGCCTTAAGGATGGTGGGGGATTGGTTCAACGAAGGAGAACCAAGCGATCTCCAACATTGAATCGACATAATACACGTAGAAGCTCCCTCATCAATCACAGTCCGATGAATAGGCCTGTTTTTGACTATCACTGGAATTTGGAAAGCCATTTGATGGGGGAGACGCGGTGTACTACTTTCTAGATCAAAGATCATTAGGTTCGGGTCCTGAACATCGACAGCTCCAATAGCCGACAAAAGCAATTTTCGTTGCGCTGGACATGATTGCAGCACTTCGAGTGCCGACATTGCTGAAGGTGAAACAGCTAAGTCTTCAACAATGTTGTAATTCTGGGCTGCTCTCGCATGTGGATTGAAAGCAGACCTTCGAAGTACACCCTTGGCGGGCGGCTTAATCACTAAGTCTGGGTTAGGTTTTTCGATCTGTAGTGGATCGGAACCAGGAGCTGAGGTTGATGGGTTAGAGTTAGAAGATTCTGCTTCTTTACCATCAACAGGAGCCTTACTACCATAATCTTGCGATCGAGTCGCAATCCTGACATGAGACATCATCAAAATGGGTTCTTCACTGGCATTCGAAGAAGAACCTATCATCTTATTTTCCTGCTCGGGGAATGGATTCTTTAACACAGCAGGAGTCGGAGAACCTTTAACTATTTTCACTACCTCGGCCCGATGAGGGCAGTCTCTCGTAAAATGATCTTCTTCACAAATGAGACAAGGATAACGAGGTTTGCGCTTTTCGTCATTAGTTTCCGACTTTTCCGTTTTCTCCTTTGGAGCCTTGTCTGCTTTAGCCTTCTTCTTTCCTTTCTTCTTTCCACCGTTTTTGGATTTGGCCGTAGATGACTCTACAGCGTGAATGTCGGCGGTAAGTTCAGGAGGAGAAGACTCTCCTGTCGGAGAATCAGGCAAAGTGATAATTGGAGTATTGGAGGTCTTGGAAGACTTCTTCTTACTCTTCGTAGTCACGATACCGATCATACCATCAGCGGCATGAGATCCCGAAGGAGCAGCAGCGATTTGGTTTGACTTTGGAAGATCCGGAATTTTCTCGTGTAACGTACCCGACTGAGTGTAAACTAAGTCAAGGTATTGTGCCTGAGCAATGACTTGCTCCTCAGTAACTACGCCGGCCTTAGCTACATCTTCAGTAATTCTTGGTAATAATGATTTTACAAACCATTCAGCTAAAATTTGGTCCGGGATAAAAACTTTCACTAATCTTCTTCGACGTCTCCACTCATGGATGTGATCAGAAATGTACGTGGATGTCGATTGTTTTAGCGAAGTTAATAATTCCGTACCATTATCGTATCTGACTGGTAACTGAAAATGAGTTAAGAATGAAGTAGCTAACTGGCTAAAGTTGTAAAAAGAAGCCCGTGGCAACTCAATGTACCACTTGGCTGCGAGACCAATGAGTGTACGCTGGAAAAGACGTAAGCGGATAGAATCATCTGAGATGGAATTTGATGCACACCAGAGGTGGTAAGTCATCACGTGATTAGACGGATCCTCTCCAGACTTACCTTCGAACTTGGGTATATCGCTGGGCAACTTATTTGGCATTGGCGGCCAGAACGGAAGATATTGAATTGGATCGTTCGTTAGGCGCGTCAAGTCGGGTAAATCTAAAGTCGCAATAAATGGTAACTGCCGGTTAGGATCTCGGAAACTCTGAGTCACAATACCAGCCCCAGGAGGAGGATATCCAGGATAACTAGGAACAGGATTCGCATTGGGGATATTATATCCTCCTGGAAAACCAGGATTAACCGGACCGTACTGGGGTTGTTGAGGTGGTTGATAATTGTACCCAGGATACGGTTGATACTGGTAAACCGGTTGTTGGGCAGCTTGACCAGGTTGATACTGTCCCTGGTACGGAGGTTGAACAAATTGAGGTTGAGTAGTAACAACCGTACTTGTACCAGGTTGACCTGCAGGCATCTGGACTGTGGTTTGAACCGTGGGTCCAGACAACGGTACAGATGTCTGAGGAACGGTTACAGGGACAGTAGAAACCGGAGCTGCCGATACTCCAGATGTAAGCATGGTAGATGAAGCGGTAGCTGCTGCAGCCGTGTGAGGTGGAGTACTCGGTGCAATTGGCGGCTGAGTAACTACAGAAGTTACAGGGGTCTGAACACTTGACTGGACAAGTTGCGGTTGCTGGGGTGGACCAGGAACTGCAGGTTGTCCTGCTTGAGGTACCGACTGTATACTTGGTTGCGACATCTGTTGACCCTGTGACGGATCCCATGTTAACATTCCAGGGTATTGACTCGTAACAGGTTGAGGATACTGAGATCCATAGCCGTATTGAGGATAGGGTTGATAACTGTAAGGTGTAGTCCCATATGATTGCCCTTGAGGTGGTTGATAACCTTGACCAGGGTATTGACCCGTAGGTTGATAACCTTGAGGTAAATACGAATACTGGGGTTGACCTTGACCTTGAGGTTGGTATCCTTGAGGTTGATACCCTTGGGGTTGATACCCTTGGGGTTGCCATCCTTGAGGTTGCCATCCTTGAGGTTGATACTGATACTGAGGTTGACTTTGGGGTACATATTGAGGCTGGGGTTGATACCCTTGGGGTTGATACCCTTGAGGTTGCCCCCCAGTCACAAATGAAGTACCTTGAGGTTGCCCCCCAGGCATTAACGAAGGTTGCCCCCCAGGCGGTAATTGGCCACCTTGAGGTTGGTTAATGGGAGTTGAACCTGACATCATATAAACTTCACCTATACTCAATGGTACATTACCACTGTTTCCAACTAATAACCCATGATCAACAGGTTGAGGAGATGCTCCCGCAAAGGTACCAGAAAGTGACTGATACCCAGTAGGAACAGAAGGACCGCCATGTAAAAATGATTCAGGACTTTGCGAAAACACAGACGACTGACCAGACATATTTACAGGAGAATGAATTCCTCTAGGTGGAACCGGAGTACGAGGTGTAGAAAAACCTACTGAGTTGTCTAAAAAATTGGTTAATGCAAGGTACCAAGACTCACTTCTAGGAGGACTGTAAAAGATGGATTCACGCTCCCTTAGATCAAGGGTAATTAGATCTTCAGAATCAGAAACGCCTATTTCTTCCTCTGGAACAAGTTCTTCTATAGCAATTAATCCAACAGGAAGATTTTCGGTGATAATTCTTTCTATTCTTGGTGAATCAGGAACACTAGGAGTTGGAGTAACAGGTTCTGAAATTTCAGGTTCTTCGCCTGTTTCACTGGCAGATGAAAAACTACCAGCAAGCTCGGAAACTGTAACAGCTTCGGGATTGTAACCTGTTTCTAATCTTTGGTAATCTGGATGGACTACCAAAGAAGATTCTCCTTCTTCAGGTGGACCTACTTTACTGCCACTAGGAGTTACAAGGACCTTTAAACCCTCTAAATAACTGGGGTCGTCTCGAGGAGGTGAACCCCTAAGTTCACGGGATCTTCTCAACAATTCGGCCACAGATACAACTTCAGGAGACTGGCCCGCAATACGACGGGACCTTCTCGGTAATTCCGCCACAATTAAAGATTTTAACTACAACACACGAAAACAAAGTAAAAAATTTCAAATCAAACCACCTAAAGTCTTCTAAAGAACCAATCAAATTTGAAGCACACGCCTAAATAATCTAGAGCGTCAAACCACACACAAACAGTAGTCTTCCGGACCAAAAGCGCTAGTTGGTGATTAGGCCCAACCTCGCAGGATTCAGTACAGAAATAGTGGGTGGAACAGTTACCCCGGCAACCTGCTTAATGAATAGACTGGACCAAGTTCCTCCACTTTAACCGTCTCGAAGTGAAGCGAACCCCCCAGAAAATCCAAGTGAGTATAACCGACGTCTGCTCCAGGTACAGTGGGACCTTCCCTCCACCGTCACCTTGGGTAGAATCCTAGATATTATGGCCACTAAGGTTACCAATCACAACAATTACACCTGGGGGAACAGTCTAAACTCCGACAGCACGCAAGGGCAGAGTAGCAAGCTCCAATCCCCTTACCGGCTCCTTGACAACAATCCAAGGTTTACCGATAAGTGACCCCTGGCTCCTCGACAATGGTTAATCCGAGGTTTACCGTTTGTAATACGTACTGCCTGGCGTCGTTCCCAACGAGGGAGGAATGATCCCCTCACTGGTTCGGACACGAGCTCGTGTTTCTCCTTTAAGAGGAGCTTTCCCAGAATGTAACTGAAACAATTGGATTTGTTCTACTCAAGATAGACTATCTGTTTGGTTTTGTAGTCTTGGAGAGTTAAGTACTCACCTACTCCAAGACCCTAGCCTAAGCTATGTTGGTGCTTCAGAGCCCTAGAAAAATAAAGATTACTAGATTGATTTTAATTTAAGCGTTACTTTTAAGGTTGTTTCTTAAGTCAAAAGGTGATGGAAGTGAAACTAGTGGTGTGTTGACTCGACTCGAAACCACTACAAAATGCACCTAAAATGATTTATCCACTACTTTACTTTTTCGATGAATTGCTTAACTAAAAAGTTGAGAGAATGCAATCCTTATAAAAGCAACTTCTTAATTGAAGACAATCAAAGAAACAATTCGTTTTTCTTTTCCAAGCATAAAAACATAACTTCTCTTTACATGCACGAAAAAACTCTTTTCTTCTTTTGAAAACAAAAAGCTACTTGAAACAAGACTTTTAAGAAGATGTTTTTGTATTTTTCTTTTAATAAAGCAAATAAATCTAATATAACCAAAAATCAATCTTAACAACTCTTAAAATCTATGAAAATGCACTCATAAGCAAACTAAAGGCAAATTTACTCTAAGCAATCTTAACGAGGCCAAAACTAACAATGATTATTTCTAAGGTGTTTTACTTGATCACAATCAAATCAAGGACTAGCTTATTGCAGAACCAAAAACTAGTCAAAACAAAATTCTAATCTTTTTGTCCTTTTTGAAAATGGAAATCAATACTTTAAAAACAAGCAATTCGAAATTTGACCCAAAACAACTCAAATGACAAGTTGCTCAAACAAGGAGACTTTACGGCAGGCTCAACTTCTAAGAAGGTTGACTAACCAGAGATATCTAAGGCTGGACAACTTTCTAAGCTCAAAGTTACTACAAAGCCTTTCCAAAAATCAAACCCTAGGTCTAAACTTCGTTGAAAACCACTAAAACACTCAAAGCTCACAAAACCAGTTCAGGTAAGAATTCTTGACAGGGTACTAAAGGATCTGGGCAGAAAACACTAAGAAAAAACAAAATCTAAAAGTAATTTAAGGCAAAAATGGAATTTTCTTAACTTTTACAGGAAGACGCAGGCCAGCAGTTGTCACAGGTGCGACCCCGCACTGTGCAGTCGACAACAGCGCGTCCAAGGACGCACTGTGCAGCACACAGAGACTGCGTCTTTCTGGAAAAAGGAAGAAAAACTAAAGCCAACTAAAGCTACAGCTAAGCCACCCAAATACTAATTCTCACAGTCAAAAACCAGAAAATAAAAATGATTTTCTCAAAGCAAAGTTCATATAAAGGAAAAGACTCTCTCATTAATGGATTCCCCAGCGGAGTCGCCAATTTGTCACACGGAATCTGTCAAGGGTGCGGACACGACTGACCTTCCTAGAAGTCTAAGACATTCTAATGACAAACAAGACAAAATGGAGTGATCTTTCTCTAAATACACCTTTTACAACATGAAAACTACAAGTGTTTAGGCTTACCTTATTCCAAAACGCTGTTGTTGAAGTCCGTTCTTGACGATCTGGATGAGCTCCTCCTTCAAGTCAATTCCTGCAACCACAAACAATCAAACAATTACCAAGCACTTGCATTTCATATAATAAAACATATATTCAACATGCAGACCAAGGAACACATGAAATAACTCATTAACACAAGCTATTGAGAAAAATAAACCAGTTTGTATTAATAACGAAACAAAGAAACTCTTACAACCTGGCCTTGGTGTTGTGCAAGTTCCTCCCAGGGTCCATCAAGGGTTTTCCTCTACTTTGACAAAGCTCACCCTCTCCCAAGTAGAATCAAGTGAAGACAATCTCTCCTCACAAAGGCTCTAATGGAAGACCTAAATCCTGCAGCATTTACCCAAAGAAAATGTATAGCTCCAACCTCCTCTCCTTCTGGCTCAATGCCTTCATTTATAGTGCTGTAAAGAGGTTATTCAGGTCCACTATCAATGGGATCATCCCCCTCTATGGGTGGGATAGCTCCCTTATTGATGGGATAGGTTCCCCCTTAATAGAGATACATGAACCAACTGGAGGCGCATCCATTTCATCAAACCGACCTCTAGAATGTTCTAGAAGTAACCACAAGTAACTTTTTCAAGATAAAACTCGCGCATTTTGCCTTTTACAGAGGGACGCACCTGTCCCTTAACATACAGAGCGTCCATGGACGCATATTTTGTGAACATGATCAGCGTCCCCGCAGGTAAGGCTAGAGAGAACCTGCGACCCCAGAGATAAACATGATTTTTACAAGACTTTCTCTCTTCTTTGAGTTTGAGATGGATAACAGAGGCATGAGACTTGCCTAAGAGGGTAGCATGACTTGTTGATTGGAGCCATACTAACTGTAAGTAGTCAAGGTGACATTTTTTAGTGTAACAGTCTCCAATATGGTGCCAGGCAGAAAGAAAAATGGCGACATTCGGATTTGTATTGATTTTAGAAATTTGAACAAAGCGAGCTTAAAAGACAATTTCCCATTACCTACCATGGAGCAAATACTCCAATCAGTAGCAGGCTTTGAACTAATGTCCTTTCTAGACGGTTTCTCAGGATATAACCATGTTTTGGTCCATCCTGATGACCAGCTTAAAACCACATTCAGAACAAAATGGGGAACATATGCATATCAGAAAATGCCTTTCGGACTTCTTAATGCAGGAGCGACATTCCAAAGAGCGATGGATATAGCTTTTAAAGGGTTAATTAATAGAACAGTAGTCGTCTATCTTGATGATATTACTGTATTCTCTAAAGAGAGGTCCAATCATTTGCATGATCTAAATCAAATCTTTCAACGCTGCAAAAGATATGGTATTTCTCTTAACCCTAAAAAATCTTTCTTTGCTCTTGACCAAGGAAAGCTCTTAGGCTTTATTGTGTCTAAAGATGGCATTTATATTGATCCTAATCGGATCAAAGAAATCTCTGAAATCCCTTTCCCACATAATAAGAAATCCATGCAGTGATTTTTAGGCCAAATCAATTTTGTTAAAAGATTTGTTCCAGATTTTTCTCAAATTATTTTGCCTCTTCAAACTATGATCAAGAAAAATTCAGTCTTTAAGTGGGGATCAACAGAAAAAGAAGTGTTTGATTTAATCAAGCAATCAATAATCAATGCCCCAGCCTTAAATACTCCCAATTTTTCTAATCATTTTACATTATACACTATCGCATCCACCTCGTCTTATGCCCCAGTACTCACGCAGCTCAACGATCACAATTTGGAAACACCCATTTCATTTTTTAGTTCACATCTTCAGGGTGCTGAATTGAATTACTCCGAGGTAGAAAAACAAGCCTTTGCTGTATTTAAAGCAGTCAAACATTATAGACCCTTCCTTTTGAAAACCCACACAAAAGTTATAGTTCCTTTCCCTACAGTTAGGCAACTATTAATCCAAAGAGAACTGGGTGAAAAAAGGGCAAATTGGGTCACAGCACTTCAAGAATATGACTTAGAAATTAAGCCAGCAAAGATTGTTAGGGGCCAAGGTTTTTGCAGGTTATTGGTAGGAGCATCCAACATTCCAGAATCAAGCGATACAGATCAAACTGAAGAAGTTAACCAGATAAGTGTTACTAATTCTGAGTCTCAATATGCGGACTTAATCTTTTATTAAAAAAATGGTTATGCACCTCCTAACCTGTCTTACAAAAACAAAAGGGCCATTAGGTTAAAAGCGAAAAATTTTACAATTATTAATGATGTGCTTTTTAGGCAGAATTATGATTCAATCTTATTAAGATGCCTTGAGAAACCTGAAGCACAAAAGGTTTTGCAGGAGTTACATGATGGACCAGCAGGAGGACATTTTGGAGCTGACACAACAGCTCACAAAATTATTCATGCTGGATACTATTGGCCCACTCTGTTTAGAGATGCCCACGAGTATGTAAGTAAATGCCTCAATTGTCAAACTTCTAGTGGAAGACAACGAAAACCATCTTTCCCTCTGCAACCAATCAACATTGAACAACCATTTGAGCAATGGGGATTGGACATCATTGGGGAAATTACTCCACCTTCTTCCAAACAGCATAAGTATATCCTTACTGCTACCGATTATTTTACTAAGTGGATTTGAGGCAATTCCTTTGAAGACAGCAAATTCTGAGGCAATCATTGAATTCACAGATCAATTCATCATTACCAGGTTTGGTGTCCCAAATGCTCTTGTTTTTTATAATGCATCTTACTTCTCAGGCAATGCTATGTTTTATTTCGCTATTAAAAGAGGATTTAAATTGAAATATTCTGCTAATTACTATCCCCAGGGTAATGGTTTAGCAGAGTCTACCAATAAAAATCTGATCAAAATCATTAAACGAACTACCGAGCAGAATCATAAACATTGGCACAAATCCTTAATGTTTGCATTATGGGCTGATAGGATAACACAGAAAGCTTCTATAGGATCTTCTCCGTTCAACCTTGTGTATGGAAAAGAAGCAGTACTACCCACAAATCTTGTTCTTCCTTCTCCAGCCCTAGTTCAGTTCATTGAGGAAAGTCCTTCTTCTTCTATTCAGCTTAGACATGATCAAATTCTAAAACTAGAAGAGGAAAGAGAAAAAGCCAGGGTTATTCATGCCAAACATCAGCAAATCATCAAGGCAGCTTTTGATTCAATCTCATCCGGTTCAAAACAATTTCAAGTCGGTTATTTAGTTCTGAAATGGGACAAAGCCCATGAGGACAAGGGAAAACACACCAAGTTCCAGAAGATGTGGCTTGGACCATTTCAGATCTGTAAGAAGATAGGCCATTCGACCTTCATATTGCAAGATTTATCAGGTTTGAGAGATTCTCTCCCTGTTAATGGCCTTATCTTGAAGAAATTCTTTAATTGAGGAGGTAACCCCTTCTCCTTTTTAGTTTAATAGAGTTTTGTAGTTTGTAGGATCTTTAGAAAATAAAGTTGTAAGGTATCCTCCATTGACCTTTGCTGTGTTTGAAAACTTGATCCACAGAAGTAGTATGATATTTGCTTTTAAAATAATAGAAGTCTTAACCAAAAGGGATAATTTCTAGGAAACTAGGTATCATTGTATTCTGAAACCACACTTCAAGTTTTGTGAACTCCTCTCAAAGTTTGGAAGTATTGTAAATCATTTTTGTTTTCAAATTGGTCACAAAAGGTTATCAATATCAAAATAGAAGCTAATCCAACTTCAGCATCTTCAACTCTTACCCTGTCATCCATCTACTCTTAAGGAGAAAATTGTCCATCCCATTCACCAAAGTTTATGATTACTCAGAGTGTAATTCTAAAAAAAAAAAAAAAAAAAAAAAAAAATTGATATAAAAGATAAGAGGTCTTATTACAAGCCTGCTTACCATGATCATAGGGAAATAGTTTAACCGACATTACCAATACTGCATACCATAACAGGGTAATGGCTTAAGAATTATAAGACAAGGGGTCTCATCACGAGCCAGCTTGTTCGGTTAGATTACTACCAGTGAATGGCATTGTCAATAGCTGGCTACCAAACCAGGACAATGGCTTTTTATCTTATCAATAACAGAAAAAGGAAAAGAAATACAAAATATGAAAACATGTTTTGAATTCATTCTGTTAATCACACTCTTAATTGGATGGGACAATGGACAATAACATGGTGAAAAGGTATCCCTGTCGAAACTATGAACGTTTGCTGGCAGCAGAGGCTCTACCTATGACAGATGAGTTCACTATAAAAGCTGATTTGGAAAGGTTTTCTGTTTTATCATTATAAACCAATAGAGGCCTATTTAAAACTTAGAATGTATCTATTTTCTTAAAAAGAGAGGAAATTAGCAAAAATAGTTTCATTTTACTCGGAATACATATATACCTAGTTATATTAGAATTTTCCCCTTTGATTAGAACTCTATTTTGAAAAAGTTTAAGTATTTCTATACTTTTCAGAGATAACTGTTTCTTCCAGCGAATCGCCAATTGTTGTGCTCTACAACAACCCCCCATTTCATATCATTTTTATTCACAAAACTATCATATGAAATGGGTCCCTTTAGATTTTGATTGGTATCAATATTGTATTATTTAAAAAGGTCCGAAAACCAAATGAAAACATTATAAAAACCTTTTGAAAAACCCATTTTGATCATATTTATGAAAATAAATCAATCTTTTATCATTGCGATAAAGCGATCGCAAGATCGCATATCGCAATGGCATAAGGAACATAAGTAAATGGCACATTGGTTTCCGCCGATGCGATATCGCTATCGACTATCGGCAATGTTCTATGCACATTCTTAAAGCTCCCCCAGGCCATATACCCCCGATGCGATGCGATATCGCTATCGACAATCGGCGATAAACTATCCATGTCTCATATAATGTCAATACTCCCGATGCGATGCGATATCGCTATCGGCGATTGGGGTTTCAAAAGCTGTCAATGTAAGAGGTTAAGCTTTCCCCGATGGCCGATTGCGATAAAGCGCAGATTTCAAAAAAGCCGTTAAAATGGAGGGATATTACGATCGATTCATATTAAAAGCTTGATCTGTCAAGCAATGATTCACCTGCGCTCAACCGCCAAAACATCTATAACACGCTTAAACGAATCATTCGGCCGATTAATGGTATAATGGGCATTTAAGGATTGGCAGGTTTTAAACGGCCATTTAATGAATTTGTAAGTCCTAAAATCTTCCTATGGATTGTATCCGCGGCCATTGTAAAAGTTTTCTCTCATCACGCATTGATCAATATATCTCACCATATTGGAGTTTTCATTGCCAATTCTCTGTGTTATGTTTATTTTCACTTCTGTGCAGAATTCATCCAAAGAAGAAAACTCAAGCAAAATGGGGAAGAAATCTAAGAAAACCACAGGCCCTTCCGTTGCGCCAGCCACAGGACAAGCTGTCGCTGATTCCTCAAACAAAAGAAAGGATAGATTTCGGATACTACATGTTCTGGTCTCGGCAAAACTACTTGGCAAAGTACCTACAACTTGATTGAAGCCAAAGAACCTGAAGTGACCACAGTACAAGCTACTGCAGATTCAACACGGAAATCTGATGGTACTCTAAAGGACTTAGCTGACTCCTTCCTTCATCGGATAGCGACTAGGGAACAAATTCTCCCATATACAGATGTAGTGCGGTGGGCAATTAAGGAAATCCCAATCATGGATAGAACCTTCAGCACCAGAGACGGGAGAATTTTCGGGTCATTCAGGGCTGATGATTTAAGGCAAATGTATCATTTGCCTGAGCCAGAGAAGAAATACAATAAGGCGTTCCTGGAGAAATTCCAGAATGAGAACGAAGTTGAATCCGAACCCATCTGGGATTGGAGACAAAATCCGGCAAAGCACAAACATGAATCTTTCGGTAAGTACTCGGTTGATTCCCTGGCTTCTCCTTATCGCTACGCTGGAATAATGATGTGTAGATTGTGGGGATTGCATGATTCTTCTAATTTCACTATAGAAATGGTTCCCTTAATGGAAGCGGCATGCAACAGTATAATAATGGATTGGGCCACTATTCTCTCAGATAAACTAGCCATAGCTGTTCTTGAGTTTAGGAATAAGACCCGCATTTCTGAAAGGATAATTCCCCCATTCTATTACAGTGCCTATATTTTAGATACCTTGTGTTTTAAATTCTGAATTTCCCGTGCTCGGCTGGAGGTGGACGCCACAAGACCCCATGCCTATTCACATCTACCATCAGAAATTATGGAAATCCTCTTATAAGCACCATTTGTATCAAGTCTGCAATGGCTTTATGTTGCCTATTTATTATTCTATTTTTGATAAACCTGTTCCCAAGATTTCCTACCAAGCTGGGATTGATTTAACAGCAGTAGGGAGATGGTTCGGGGAGGAGAAGTTCACTTATATAAGAGTTTTCAGTAGCCAAGCCGAACCTCATGTCCTCCCTTTATACATACCTGATAAACTACTGGCAAGGGAAATCGCTTACCAGATCATTGCGGAGAGTGTTACATAGACTCTCAAGAAAAATAAGAAGCAGGGCTGGCCCTCTTTTCCTTTAAGATGCGGTGTCTATACCTTGCATGATCTCAAACATGCAGAAAAAGAAGCTACAAAGATTAAATCATTAACTCTAGCAACTCTCCCTAATAGGCAATTTGATCCAAGCAAAGTTGCCTATAATGCACTAGAACAGGCCAAATTGTCAAAATTTGATCATAAAGAAGATATGTTTGATGACCTGTTCTCCTCCGCTGAGTCAATAATGCAGGTTAAGGCATTTGCTAGAATGAAATATCAAGATGAAGGGTTGGTTGAGTTTAACAGACTTAGAGAACAGAGGTTTCAAACTCTGCCTCTAGATCTATTAGCAACAACTCCAACAACATCGACAAGCGAGCCTGAACGGCAACAGTCAAAGGAGCCTCTGGTTGCAACAATAGAACCAGAAAAGCCACAGGAGGAAACTCAGACTACAGAGCAGGAGAAAGTGCAGGAAGAGACCCAGATAAAAGAGCAGAAACAGACCACCACTGAAGTAAATGTGGATACTCATATTGACCCAAAATTGCTCCAGGAATGGCAGCACTTTGATTCCATTATTAGTGGTCTGGAATGTTCAAAGGACACTGACACTTCAAAGGCAGCAGACACACAGGAAACCACTTCACCATAGGTTCTAAGTGGAACCAGCGGCCCACCCATTTCAAAAGAGGTAGAGATAATACCAAAGGATCCCCCCGATCAAATCATTTTGTAGGTAGAAGAGATTCCTCCCTTGGATGTCTTCTACAGCCCAAGACATAAAGCTGTAGTAAAACGATAGAGGAAGAGAAGAAGGACCGATCAACCTTCCCTTTTCCCAGAACAGACGGTCACGGGCAATGTGGTTTGGAAGGAGGAATTTGACCCCTCCGATGACCTGACAAAATTGTCACAATATGCTGAAGCCTATTCGGTAGCAACAATAGATAAAGCATCGGAGGTGAGTCTTTTATTGAAAACAAAGGATCAGGAAATTTTCTTGTTACAGGCACAACTGACTGAAGCAAAGCAGAAAGCGGAGCAGGCAGAGCAGCAATTGTTGACGCAACAGTAATTAAACAGTCAACTAACTCAACAATTGCAGGAAGAAAAACAAAGGATTGACCACAGCGCAATCCAAAACCAGAAATAATTGTCAGAGGCCTTGGCGCAATTGAAGGCAGCGAATGAGAAAATGCTGAAATCAAAAGATGAGCAAATCGTTCAACTATCAGCACAGATTGAAAAGACAAAAGGAGTTCCACAAGTGGCTGAATTCAAAGTAGAAGCACTACAAATAAATACTGCATTGATAGCCCAAATTAAGCTTCTATGCCAACAAATTGCCCAGGCAGAGCCACTATGTGAATTAACAACATCCATAAGTAATAAAGTAGACAAGGCTAGGACTGAATTGGATCAAGCTGAAGAAACGATAGCTGCATTTCTCGACTGGCAAGATACTGATCAAGGACAAGTGGTGAATTTACCAAGAATCTTAGGGTCACATAAAGATATACTCTTTACAGAATGGCAGTCCCAGTTAATGAAAGCAGAGAGGGCAGTTTCAAGATGCAAATCAACTTCAAGCAATTTAGTTGAATTAGTCAATAACACTCTCTACTTATCAAACATGATTTCCAAATGCACACCAGGAAAATTGACAACGATGAAAACATTGGAGCAATCATGTTATCCAGATCTAGAGGAAAAGGGAAGATTAATTGCTGGGATTAACAGTTTAACCTGGGACACCTATTGGTTCTTCTTGGTAAAGCCACACACACAGAGAGCCGCCCTCAAGTGCCTTACGGATGCAATCGGGTATATTATCCCTGATATTCAGGATGCCACCTATGTCGCCCAGCTCAGCTCTCGCCTCAACAGACCACCCGAAGTGGAGCCGATGCTTGCGATAAGTCAGCTCAGATTTAAAGGCAAACAGCCTACTTGATGACTCATGCCGCTGACTGCCAGATTGCTGAAGAAAATAGGATCAAAATCAATTGATACCAATTAAGTAGGATTTCAGTTTCGTAGATAGTTAGATTAATTAAGTATTTATAGATCCTTTCATTGTTTTGGAAAGGGTTGTAAAGTTTTGTACTTGACTTAAAGACTGAAGTTGCACTATTGTGCTTCAGCCATATTCTTTTATGAAACTGGACCAGTTACTCTAAATTTGACAAGGAAGCTTTTATGCAATTGTGCACTATTGTCTTTGTTTGAAAGTGTTTCTGCGTTGAAGGAAGAATCTCAAGTAGCGAATGGTATTGGGAGTGTCTATCAGCTCATATGGTACTTTTATCTATGTCTGAATTCATTCTTTTCATATGAATTGTTATTTGATTATCTTTGCTATTATCGAATATATGTATGTGCTTTAACAGCAGTTCTGTATTCCTTCCACTATTGGATGTTTATGGTGTGCTTTTCTTTTAATCATATATGTGTCAATGATATAAATGACAAGTGTAGTAATATTGCTTTAATTGCTTTGCTTAACTGTTTAAGCAAAGTAATCCTTGAATGAATTAATGTCCATGTCTGTTAGATGGAGTGATATATATGCCTGTCCATAGACACAGATCATCAAGCGCTACACTTCAAAGCTTAATAGTTCCCGGGATAAGTAATAGCTCTTTTATTTTGCTGATAGATTTAGCTATTCGCCTATCATTAGATTAGTCAATCAATTATCCATTCATCCCGTTTATTCATTGCTGGGAAACTGGTCCCATTATCCCTAGTCGGAGCCACCATTCCAAACGGAAAAGGAGTTGTACTAAGGTCCGGACCGGGTGGTTATCCCCCAATGTTGATACAACGATTTTCGGGGCATCAACAGGTTCTTAGAGATCAAGTTAGGATTTTCAAATATAGCTGGAGGATTTGGATTTGGATTTGATATGGTGTATCAGACTTTCTTCTTTGGAGCTAGCTTCTAAATCTGTTTTTGGTATTTTCTGGAAGTATTTGAAGAGTACTGCTTTTGACAATATCTTTCTAAGAAATTATGAATTATGAGAACCTTGAAATTTCCTGAAGATATTTTGAAATCAAAAAGGAAACTGATCAAAATTTTGAGACAACTGTTTAAAGCCTAAAGCTAGACTGGAGATTGTCTGAAGTAGTGTTTATTTACTCCTGTAATTGCATAGCAAAAATAGTTTCAAAGGCTACCTGGCAAACTTTAGGCTCCATCTGTAGCTTTAGAAAATAGACAGCAGTAACAAACACAGTCATTCAGGTTCCCCAGTGGAGTCACCAATGATGTTATCACTTAAGTTGTTCCCCAAAAGCTGTGAGAAAATGGAATGCGACCGAGGTAACCACTAACCAGTCTTTTGATGCAGATTCTAGCCAATCTCCAGCCAGAGAGGGCTCTCTCTTTACGATTTAGGTTTGTTTTGCTATATGTTAGGCTAGTTATGAAGTACAAGTATTTGTTTGATTTTTGGATGGTGACATTTGATAGAAAAAGGGTGCAAAGTATGAGAAGTTCAGGAAATTGGGTTAATGGAGTCAATGAAAATAAACTTCTGGGTATAGTTTCTTTGACAAAAGGAGGAACTACAGAGTAAGATAATTAATCATGGAACAATTTTCAAGCTCGAATCAGGTGAAATGGAGTCAAGGGATGAAAGGCAATTAAGAATCTTTTATCATGTTGATAGAAGGAATGTGGGTGAATATTACGAAGGAGCAGTTAAGAATTCCTGCCTATGCTAGTCCTGAAGAAAACATAAAAAATAGCAGGAATTGAACACAGAGTACAGTTAAGCAAGTTCTGAGCTATTCTTTTTCCCTACAATTTAGAGTATGATATGTAAATTATATATAAAACACAGAAATAGTAAAAAATGAGTTAGAAAAGACTTATTGATCAATCTTATGGGCTTATGCAATCAATTCCATAACTAGAGAGTTCATCAGCAAAGCATTCTAGCAACCTTTTATTTAGAAGAGTTCTCAAATTTACAGCGCAGTTCCAGAATGATATCACCAACCCCTAATACTTAGCTTGGGGAGGTATTTGTACAAAAATGTTTACAAAATATCTCAAAAGAGATAATATCTTGCAATAAATTCTTTCACCTACTCTATAGAAGGAGTAAATGCTCTTGGGAACAGAGAGAAATGAATGCAGAAGTAAGAAACGTTGTGCTGGCTGCTTTGTTGGTGAGATGCATTGATTACTTGCTCAGCGAGTCGGCCGATGGATATTTTAGTGAAATCCCGCATTGCTGGCGTCGCTTTCCTGGGTGCTTTGATTGCGCTTTGATTGACTGCCCAACGCGATTTTTTACCTGCTCTTTTCTTCACTTTATGGCATCTGTTATGTTCTGGAAAAACAAAACTTTGAAATCCGCCCTACAAAATTTCTAGCATACTTTGCCACCACTGGTCATCTGGTAATTGGTGTTTCGCATTTTAATTAGAGTTTCATCAGCATCCGTGTACCTAAAAAAAGTGGGCTCGACTGTGAAAATATGCCTCACTTCATGTTCAATAAAAAACAAATTCTCCAAATTGTCATATAGGCTCTATCCAGATGGGAGTGACTTCTCTCTTGCAGAACTTGATGATGCTGTGGCTTGGCTATCCACATATGTATTTAACCTGTGAACATAGGCTGCATGTGTCATTAGTCTGTAGTCATCAGTTAACAAACTGGGCAAACCCTTTTCCTCCAAAGATATAAACTTATGTGCGAAAGCATTAATCTCCATTTGCATTTCCTGGCACTTCCTTTCTAGATTTTGTATGAATTTCCTCATGGTCAAGACTCTTTTAATTATTACAATAATTCCTATCCTGTCCCTGATATCCAGTTTTGCCAGATCTTCTTTGGTGTGGGTGTTCAAGAAATGTATTATCCTATTGGCCTATTCGGGCATATTTCCCAATGAATCCCTGGCCCTTTGAATTTCTTCTTGAGCTGCTGCTACCAAGTCAATCTGCTCATGAATAACTTGTATTGATTTCCACATATTAGTGATCGATTGGCCAATGTTGGCCCACAAAATGCTCCTAATTTCTGCTAGAGGTTTGTCTAATAAGAGGTCCTTTTCCAATTCCTTTACTTTATTCTCCAATGCTTTTACCTCTCTTGTTTTTTCTGCCACAGTCATTTTAGCTTTACCATAACTAATTTCCAACTTGGCCAGTTTCTCTTTAGCATCCTTTAACTCTGATACTTGCAGTCTTAGATCTCCCATAGACTTTATCAGTTCTTCAGTAGTCATGGTAGTGCTGCTGCTTGCCGTTGTTGTCGTTGAAGTACTTGGTGTTGTTGATGCCGGGACAGTAGGAGGGACTGCTGTTGTAGTTGTAGGAGGAGCAGCTGTAACTATTGGTGCTGTTTGAAATGGTTGGGAGGTCGACTCTTCCTGCTTCCCTTGCATTGCTTCCTCCAATGCCTTCTCTATTTCTGCCAATCTCTCATTCATTTTCATTAGCAGGTCCATAGTATCTTCCTGTGATTTTTCTCAACAATCTCTGTAGTTTTGGGATGCATGGTGATAGGCAGCTTGAGTCGTTTCCTGAGAGCTGCAATATCTTCTTCCTTATTTTTTATTAATTCTTGGATGCCTTTGGGATCCTTGGGATCATGTCCCAGCTCTATGATAGTCTCTTCCAAGGATTTGATTCTATTATCCTTAGCTAAAGAGGAAGCTTTTTCCAACTCCAATTGGGTAGAGGTATTATTTAAAGAATTCTGCAATTTGTGGGCTAGCAATGCCTTTTTTGCCAATGTGGAGTATACCATTTCCCTGGTTTGCTTATGTAATTCAATCTGGTCTATCGGCTGGATGTATTTGGCTAATACTTCTAGATTGGTCTTGATGTAATCAGCAGCTGACTGTGGCTGCATCATTTTAGGCTTGAAGTGACTCAGGATCATTTTTCCTTCTTGAATGTCATATGCTGACATTAATCTTTGTTGATTTGTGGGTGCCATCTTCAGCAAGTGATTGTAAAGTTGAATTCTTATTAGCTCATTCTTTGCCTTTATTTCAGTAAATGTCCTCTTAATGTCAGAGCCTTTCTTTCTTTGTTGCCTGGCAGAAGAGAATTCCACACTATGTTGTCTTCCAATCTCCTACCTGTGTGAACTGGTCAATGTTTCTGTGACTGGAGATGTATCCTGGTTGACTGCTGTTTCTTCCCTTGGACTGTCTGTGGTATCCTGAATAAATTCCTCCTATGATAGGGGGTTCAATCTCTGCCTTTTCTCCCCTGGTTGCTCTTCAAGACCCCTGATTGGTGTGTCTTCTTGCCTGTCCCTTTTCTTGCTTCTTTCCTCATTCAGAGGAGTTTGTAGTATAGGGATTTCTGGTGCTTTTGTTTGTGCTGGGGGGACTTGCCCTTGGCCTTGTTCCTTTGATGTAGCTGGCTGGTCTGTCATTATGTCCTGTTCTGAACCTATTACCTCTTTGCCTTTTGCTGACCCTGTGCTGGCTTTTTGTGTGGGCTGCTGAGAAGTCCCTACAAAAGATGTATCACCTCCTGTGTGCTGGGGCATCTTGAAGGATAACTGTCCAAAAGAGTCCAGGTCAAGCGTTTTTTCAAGCTCTTTCATGGCTTTTTCCAATCTCTCTTCCTTAGTAATCTCTTCTACTAATGTGCCTTCTACCCATTCTTGTTGGTTAGCATACTGTTGAATTTCAGGGATTTGGTGGTGAACATATGCTATAGGCTTGTTTTTCACTTTTCTATAACTTATGAAATGTTCAAGGTCATATGGTGCCCAATAAAAACTTTGTTTCAGTTTAAGTTTCTCCCCTAAAACCTTATAAGCTTCTTCGTAGGCTTCCCTTTTATTGAAGACAAAAGGGCCCAACTGATTTCTTATTTTGAGCTGTGCCTTTTTCGTAGCACCATAGAAATGAGTCAAATCTGAACTAATAAATTGCTTGAATTATTCCAGGGCAAACAGTCTCATAGGCACATACTTTGGCAGCTTATAGGGGCATAATTCACAGCCGTATATCTGGATCTCAGTGTGATTCTGGTAAAAGTACTAGTCACCTATACCGTAGTCTTTTGAGAGATGTAAAATTTTCTGCATCTCAACAGAGAGCCTGGCAGGAGGAGTTGTAATCAATAAAGAAGTGGTTGGATGTATGAACAATTCAATGAACTCACAATAAGTATAAGGAGAGTTATGGACTACATGGAATACTGAGGTCCATAATATCACAGACCTCCTTTCTCCTTTGAGATCCAACTTTCTAAGAGGAATTTGAAAACTATCAGGTTGATTGTACAACAGCAAGTGATATATGTATGATGTGTATTTGAACACTCTTTCTCTGTCCAGGCTCATGAATTGCTCATGGATTTTATTAGCTATGAAGGTGGCAAAATCATATTTGACAGCAGGGGGCTATCCTGGAGTAAATATGGACATCAAAACTAAGGTAGTCTCATCAATATACTCACTGGTTTTGAATCCTAAGATGTAGGATATCATGTCTATAATGAATCTGCCTGCTTCAGTGAACTAAGAATGCAGATAAGGAGGAGGTTGCTGGGGCTGGCAATTTGGTTTCATGAATAATTGAGCTATTCTGGTTATCTCTGAACTGGGCAGTTTGGCACCTTGGTCAAGTAAGAATCCCATGGAGAGAGGAGCCAGAGGTTGTGTTCGATTAAAGTGCAGCATCTCATTTATGGATTGAGGGGTAATGTGAAATAAAACAGTCCCAGATGGCGCCATAACTGCTCTTTGAGTGGGGTCATAATTGGCACAACATAAGTGGATGATATCAAGGAGCACATTTACTGATGGGAGGTTATATATGGGCATGTTGGACTACCAAATTCCATAGACATCAGTATTACTGTGATAGCTATTTCTAATTTCACAAACTTCTTGGAGGTGAGGCTTGTCACCAATCATATCATTAATTTGGAAATCTCTGTCAGCAAGGGGAAACCATTCCAATTCTTTGTGTGGTGCGTTTAGGGGGGCAACATTCAGGGCCACTGGAGCCTCCATTATTCAATCTTTTGTGATCTTTGAATTGGAAATTTGGGTTTTATGCAGCAACAGTAGGTAAATTGATACTTTTGGGTTCTTTCTGCGAATTTGCAGGCCAAAACGAGCTTGAATTTAGATTAATGGGCAAATTTTGCAGTGGGAGACAGGATTCAAGGGATTTCTTGGTAAAAATGAGCACAAACAGTGGCTATGGTGCGGAGGTTTGAAGGCAGCACCGTGATTTTAATTCGAATTGGGTTCTCCGGGCAATTTTTACAGAGAAAACTTAGAAAAATAGGGTTTAGGAGCAGAACTCGGGTAAATACATGTTTAATGGATGCTCTGTGCAAAATGTAGGTGGCAGACCACGCTGAGGGGCTGCGCTTTGGAGTCAATTTCTCTACGTGGCGAACTGTGCAGTTAAAATGCTGCTTCGGATGTAAAAGAGCATGCAGAGGTTGCGCAGAAGAAACAAACAAAAACAAACAAAAAATGACATTTTATGCCTTTTTAACAAAAATTTGATTTTGGTGGGTTTTTGGCGTGCTTTGGTCAGGTGACATTAGCATGACGTAATCTTTGTCGTGTAGCGGGGGTACAAAAGCTGACTTGGCAGTGAGGTGGCGGACACAGCGGATGATACAGTGGTGAGGTGGCAAACGACATGGGTGCTGACGTGGGCGACGACGTCAGTGGTGGGAAGCGGGGGCGGTATATGGTATTATCGCACCGCTTTTTGACAACGGCGGTTTTGGGCGGAGGGGACGCGATAAAACAAGGCAGCAAAATGTTGATCTTGTACGATGGCAAAATCGCCATTTTCTTGGGTGATATCATTCGGCTATCGAAGGGGTTCCGATATTGACGTGGATCGTCCGATGTGAAAGCCCGGATCGGACGATTGATGAATGGGTGGAGTTGGCCGAGGCGTATGGTGTGGTGACCTACAATAATTTTTAATCGTTTTGTAATGTTTTTTGCGTGTATTTAGACTTTGGGCAAATGTTTGGGTTTGGTTATTCATCTAACTAGATGTTAAATGAAATCCATTGTTTATATGCGCGCGCGGGGAGGGTTGTCCACAAGGTTTCGGATAAACCTTGGACCCCGTTAAAACATTAACATATGGCTTTAATCAAGCCCGGGGCAGGATATTAAAATCTTTGGGTTTTTTTTTATGTATTTTACATAGTATGGGCAAGGAAAACTTTATATAGGAGTTATATAATAGAATTAGGATATTAATATGAAATGGTAGGTTTGATCAAGACACTAAGTGAAAAGAGTAAAACTTACACTTAGGGAATAAAGGGGATCCAAGTCATGAACCTAGAAAACTTAGCATAATAGAAGAACAACCTTTACACAAGAAATGTGGCTTAGTTCTCTTAAGTAAAACCAGAATTTCACTTGGTCTTTTCTATGAAATGAAGTGAACTAGGAGCACTGAGCAGATCTCAATGTCCTTGAGGGGATGTTAGTAAATGTTCTTGGAGAAATGAGAGGGGAAATTAGTCATGCTTCAACTGTTTTGCAGCCACCTTGCTATGGCACTTGTGATATCCATGAGATGCAATATCTTAAAAAGACAAAATTGTTCACAAGCCTGCTTCTGCAACATCAAAACTGCCTACCCAGCCTATTTAACCTAACATTTTTTCTTCCTTTTTGCTTGGGTGCATTTGAACTAGCAAACCCTTTCTCTCTTGTTTTCTTTTAACTGCCCTCCTATCTAAGTCTGCCCTTATCTCTTCCAGGGGCTCAGATTTAGCTGTTGAGCTCCCTTGCTTCTCTACCTAACTACTGATCTGCCAAGCTTAAACTGTTTGAACAGAATTCAATCTCTATCTCTAAAACAAGAAATTTAAACATGGTGAGGCCAAGATTAAGCTGTTTGGCCATCCATCAAGTGTGACAAAAGTCACTGATTGCACATATTAAACTTCTTTGCAAAAATAGGATAGCAGCGGCATTTTCGACTAGCACACTTCCTTGGTCTTTTCTTTCGGGTTCATTTTCTTTCTTTTGACCAATCCATTATTCTTGCCCTTTGATTTTTCTTTTAGGGCATACCCTCTTTTCATTTTTAAAATTTTTGATTTTTTGAAAATATGGAACCTTTGCAACATGGAAAGGATGAACATATTTGGCATTTTAACAGTCAATCATGAGATATGACACCTATTGGTATAGGAACCTAACAATATTCATTCACTTTGCTAACACTGGGGTCATCACTCGGGTCATTGGATTCACTCAAGCATTTGTAAATTAGAAGTTGGTTTGATTCACTCAATCATTCATCAAATGGAAGTTCATTTTAACAAAGTAAAATTGAATGCTATTTTCATTCTATGGATCAAAGCATCAACATTAATCAAAATTAGTTTAGTAGTATTTACCATGAATGGGTTTATAACCAACCTATTATACTTATTATAACTTTTTTTCTATATTTTGGATAGGGATTACCAAAATATATTATTCAATTTATAACAGGAAGTAACAAAAATTGTAACATAAGTAAGATTCCTTGAGATATTTTTTTTATTATATATATTTTGTTAGAATTATTGACATAAGATTGAAACTAGTTTGTAATATTAATCATATGTATGTATTAACTACTAAAAGGAATTCGAATTGGCATTATTTGTTTTCATAATTTTGGCTTTCTTCTTAATTTTTCCTTCATGTCATTAGCTACAACCTAGAAAGTAACCTTGTTGGTAAATTACATAGTTTTTCAAGTTATCATTAGTATACTATCGACAAAATACAATTCTTCTTTTAATTAGAAAAAATTATGTGTGAAGAGGTGTCCTCCACCCAAGAGATATTGTCACGTCCTTTGATATCTTGTTATGTTATGTAAATATTTTTACTTGGTCAAATTACTTAATTATTAAACAAAATAATAATAATAATAATAATAATAATAATTATTATTATTATTATTATTAATTAAAACATTTTGACTCAGTAAAATTACATAAAATTTGAAAATAAGAATAAAGAAAAAATTAATAATTATAATTAAACTAGCTTTCATCCATATTAGCTCATCTATCACTCTAAATAATGTTTTCACCTCAAGCTATTTGGATCCTTTTGAGACATGCCACATCCAAAATTAAAATGTATCTAAGATGATTAACTAGAAAGTACAACTATTTGCAGCGGTGGACTTTTGGATTTTGAAATCATATTAAATGTTTGAAGAACCTGTGTGAAATGTCCAATATTGGAGGAATTTTCACCTTTTTAATGGGACAACATTGAATAATGAGTAAAATTGTTTTTTCTATCAAATATTTAAGATTTAGTGCTATTATTAAATGAAAAAAATCACATTTAAGTTTAAATTTAATAATCTCCAAATCGTACAGAAGAGGATTTACCAAGTTTAGATTTAAATGGATGATATTATTAGAATGAATTCCAACCATTCCTATTACTCCGCTAATAAATATACTCAATACACTTTTTCATTTAAAATCTAGATTAAATATCTAAGATTTTAATTTAAAACGGATAATATTATTAGAATGAATTCCAACTATTCATATTACTTCCCCAATAAATATACTCAATACAACTTTTTCATTTAAATTCTAGATTAAATATCTAAGATTTTAAAAAATGAGTATTTTTTAGATTCATAAAGACTAATAATAATTTCAATATGAAATTAGCTCTAAAAAAAAATGATATAATAAACTTTTGTTTCATCAACACACTTGATATACTTATACAAGTATTTATATTTACTACCAAGCTCTTGAACAAAAAATTCAATTTTTTGTTCTCATTATTTACACGATTTATCTGTGCCACAACTATTATCAGCTGCAATAAGCACATGCTAAATTTAACTACTTTCAAATCAACACAAATAAATGATGTCACAATTGTAATTTAAGATCCACAATAAGGCCCATATTGCCATAATTTTTAATCAACACAAAAAAATGATACCATTGTTATAACTGACCACCATAGTGTAGATATGATACCATTGTTATAACTGACCACCATAGTATAGATATGATACCATTGTTATAATTGACCACCATAGTGTAGATGGAAAGCTAAGGGGCATTAAATCAAATCCTAAGTCAACGACAATAATTTGATGACTAAGTTTTTTCAGATGGTAATTATATAAAAGGATGATTACACCTGAGGTTAAAAGGACAAGGCAATTTAATTAATAGAAGAAATTATTTTTTTCATAATACTTACCATTTCATCTAAATAGTCTATTGTAAATAGATCATTTGATCTATTAATTAGATTATGCTATTTATAAATAAAATTTTAAACAAATAGAAATGACAACATAACTATAACATATACAATTAATACAATAAATATTGATCTTAACTATTTAAATGTATTGATCATAATATCTATAAGAATTCATAATTAAAATTTTCTATTTAAAAACAATAAAACATATTGTATGCTAAGAAATGTTTTGGTGATAATCACATAAGAGAAAATTGTATCCACCATCTAGAGTTGTACCATGCTAGATAGCTCCAAACACATTGACAACAATTTTTCCTATGTGATTATCACCAAAAGATTACTTAGCATACAAGTTATGGATCACATAAGCCTAAATTCAGAAATATAAAATATCGTTTATTACGTTGAACATATCAGAGTGTGGATTATTATCTTTTTAATTGAAAATATCTATGATAAATAGTGTGAGTGATTTGCTCTTTTAAGGAATTAAATTTTAGTTCCTCATTAAATAATTTCAAAGTATTAGTATTTTAATTTTCATTATTTAAATCTGAAATATAAATTTCATCTTAAATGTCACATACCCCCTAAGCACAATACTACAAATTCTCTATATTCTCTACTGGATCCATGATGAGGACTTTTATATTCAATTAATATACTTACATTCCAAATCAATTGTTAAGCATAAATTGCAACTTGGAGAACAAAATCAATCATGACATTCAACCAATAAGATTTGAGCATACAGACTTCATTTCTATGAGGACCCTGTTATGTTCCTATACCAATAGGTGTCATAATTTATGATTGACTTAGTTTATCTCTGTAATATGTACATACCTTTTCTTTCTGCAAATGTTTTCCATATTAAAAAATTAAAAAAAATAAATAAAAAATGTAAAGACGGTATATCCTAAAAGAAAATCAAATGATAAAAAGAATAAAAAGAAAATGTCAAAACGATGAAAAATGAACCCCAAGAAAAAGAAAAAGACCATGAAAGTGTGCAAGTCCAAATGCCACTACTATTTACTTTGGTGAAAAATAAAAGATTGTGTGCAACTTGTTATTCATGCCACAATCCATGGTAATCAAACAGTTTAATCTTGGTTATTCCATGTTTTCAATTTTATGCTTAGAAATAGAGAATAAAATCTGACCAAACTGTTTAACCTTGGCAGATAGTTAGATTAGGTAGAGTGAACAAAATGAGCTCAAATGTTTAATCTGAGCCCTTGGATGTAATAAGGTTAGACTTAGATAGCTTTCCATTGTAAAAGAAAAGAAAAGTTTGATAAGGGTTTGCCAGTTTAAGTGTACCCTAATAAAAGAAGTAAAAATGGTAGGATGTGTAGGTGGGTAAGTAGATGATTGGTTGTAGAATTATGTATGATGAATGTTTAAGTTAAAAGCTCAAAATCGTTTGATTTCATCATTACATTACTTTGGCAAAGCTTGGATGACAAAGACACATTTACAAGGTTACATGATTAACTTCCTCATTCATTTTACCCCTCATGGTAACTAATTTCCTGCTAACAAAAGTTCTGAAAACCTTAAATTAAAGTGGCTCAGAGCATTTCTCTGACTTCTGGAGGGACTGGACCCTCAGTCCAATAACTTAGAAGGTCAAAGGTGCTAAAAACCTCTCATTAACATTCACCCCTTCATCATTTATTCACTTCCTCTAAAAACCCCTTTTCCCTAAATAAATTGACTATTTGCTAAGGAAAAGTAATTACTCCACAAAATCCCTTTTGCCTAAGTTATAATGTTATGAAAAACAAATTAATGTTAAACGCATTATACTTAGCGCACTTTTATTTTTCATCTCATATTAACAGTTGATTTTACTTATGTATTAAATCCCAAAAATCATCCCTTTCCCGTATATTTTATTAAAAACCCCATATGTTAATAATCCTGTCCCCGAGGTTTGAAACATAAACCTTAATAATGAAACAATTAAAATAAGGGATTAATTAATCGATTTGCGATTAATTAATAACCTAGAACTCCCACCAAATAACGGAGATTAATTAACCAATCTGTGGTTAATTAATAATCTATCCTTGCCCAATCACATCACCCCCGATGTTATTAATTTCCCTAATCCGCAATTAGTTCCCATCGGGCCCCTCCAATAACTCCCGATCAAATCCATGCCCCGATCACTGTACGATCTAACCTTTTCAGATTTGACGTGTTGGCATTATGATACAAGTGTTGTCCTTGATGGCAACTCACGCAGAGGTATGATACAGGTGTTGTCCTTCGTGGCAACTCACTTATATCACAGATCATAGTGCAGCAGGTCAAGAGAGAGGTATACGCAGGTTAACCTTAATGAAAGTGCATATACACGCGGATGAGCAGAATAGAAGATGCATATATGTACACACGCAGGTTCACAGAAGGAAAGGCGCGTACATGTTGGAAAACTAAGTTTTCATCCATGGTATTTTGGTATTGGTCCATGGTATTTGGTTCGAAGTGTTGACCCCAGGTATTGGGTCCAAGGTATTCGTTCTACATGGTTTTGGACCATGGTATTGAGAGAAGCCTAAACCTATGTAAGGAGAAGATCATTAGGCCAAGAGGGTGCAAGCATGCAAGTGATGAATATCTGATCAAGGGTGAGATCTAGTATGCTGGTTATGAGTTTGTAATGCTTTGCTCGACCTGAACCAAGGAGGATCCTATGCGGTTGATAAAGGTTGATGGACAGGGATCTTGAAGACTAAAATGTATTATCATTATATGGTATGATCATGAATAGATCTGAATACTGATGCATGCTTTATCCTTTATATCTTATGGTCTGGGTATATCTGAAGTTGGAAATTGAAGCGAAGGTATAAGTAATATTTTCAGGTCTGTACGCGGGCTCTCTCTAGTGAAAGGGCATATGGTTTGACACAGTCAAGTAGAGTATACATTATGAGATTTGATATTTCAGGTTACTGTTGGTTCTAGTGGTTGTTGCAGAGTTCTGGGCTTTGGTCTGTGTTCTGGTGACTGTGTTTTGATGATAGGGTTTCAGTGATTTAGTTGTTGGGTGATTCAGAGTTAATGATTGTATTGTAGTAGTGATTGCTTTGTATCTATGGATTCAGTCTAAAAATTTATGAAACGTGGTCCCTGGAAGAAAAGAGAAGGTTATAACCTTCTGTAGGTCAGCATGTACGTACTAGTACATCCACTAGTACAAAAGCAAGGGGCTTGTATCTCCCTTCCAGGAGAATATGGAGAACGAGAGAAGGTTGTAGCCTTCTGCAAGTAGAAGCCTACGTACTGGTATAAGACTGCACCAATACAGAATTATTGTAAAAAGAAGTTTCTTATTAAAAGAAGATAGAGACGAATTGCAGCAGGTGGTTTTCACCCACATTGGGTTTCCACCTTATATCATGGTGTTCATGTGTGCTTCTTATGTGTGATGATCTGTTATGTTTTTACTACACCTGTTTACTATTCATATGGTTAATAATTTTCTGATGCACTCATTGAAGATCAACTAACTGAGTCATATGTTTACTGGATATACGCTAGTTTCATTAAGGATAGTTACGTATATACACGGGTATCCTTAACTGAAGTAGCGTATATGAATCTGAGTATGAAAATGAAAAAGGGTTTGATTTGCTAATACTAATTCAGCCCCCCCCCCCCCCCTCTCAGTACTATTTCCAGCAATTGGTATCAGAGTAGGTCCTTCAGAAGAAACTTGATCGCTTGAAGGAAGATCCATTAGGATGAGTAATCAGAAAAGAGAGGGATCCATTACACCACCAATCTTCGATGGGTGCAATTTTGTCTACAGGAAGATAAGAACCACAACATATTTACAATCGCTTGGGACAGATGTTTGGGGAATCATGGAAGGAGGATATACATATCCATCAGCAACTCCTACAGATACAGCAAAAAGAAAGCAATATGAACTCAATGCTAAAGCTGTTACTATCTTATTAGGAAGTTTGTCACAATCAGAATTTGTCAAGGTCATGCAGTTCAAATCAGCCAAAGAAATATGGGACAAAATCATTCTAAGCTATGAAGGAGATGATCAAGTAAAACGTGTTAAGCTTCAAACTCTCAGAATACGGAATGAAACTCTTAAGATGCATAGTAATGAAAGCATATCTAATTACTTCCTACATATAGATGAGATTGTTAATTGTATGAGGAATCTGGGTGAAGAAATTAAGGAAGTTGTCTTAGTTGAAAAAGTTTTGAGATCCTTGTCTACTAAATTTGAATCCAAAGTGTCTGCCATAGACGAAAAGGAGGATCTGCAGAAAATCAATATGACGCAGCGACATGGAATCTTAACTGCTTTTGAGATGAGAAAAGGAGGACCATCAGATATGAGAGAAGCCGCATTTGAAGTATCAGCAAATGGAAAATAAAAAATCAATGAATTAGGATACATTTCAGAAGAAGAAGATGAGGTAAATTTTTTCAAGAATCTTGAACGGGGATCTGGAAGGTTCAAAGGTAAGCTACCTTTCAAATGCTTTTCATGTGGTAGAGTTGGTCACTACGCTGCTAGATGCCCTCATAACAAAGGAAAGATGTCTAAAGAAGGAAATATAAGTTATTATACTCATGATAAAAGTAATTACTCATCCAATAGTGATGAAGACATTAGACTTCTCATGGCATATGAAAATAAGGACGCAGAAATAGAAGAAGTTACCAGATTAAAAGAACAGCTAGAGATAGTAACTAGAGTAAGCGAGCAGCTGTAGGATGTAGTAAAAGATCAGAGCATAACAATTCATAAACTTGAATCTAAGATCCTCTCTCTAAAAGAGGATCTTAAAGAATCAAAGAATCAGAATAAAAAAGCTCTTGAAGAACAAGAACACGAGGTGCTCAAATTAAGGCAACAAGTGGAAGAAGGAAGAAAAGTTGAAGAAAACATAAGGAAGCAATATCTGAAAAAGGAAGAACAACATCAGGTTGAGGTAAATATCTTAAAAGGTAAATTAGAAGAAAAGGATAAACTGTTACAATTTCAAGATAGTACTAAGATTTTGGATGATATTCTTAGTAGTCAAAGATCCCCTGCTATCAAAACTAGTCTTGGTTTTTATGAAACTATTGAAGGTGAATCTAGCTCACAGGGTGAGGAAAGGAATTCTAATGCAAAATCTGAAATGACCAATGAAGAGATAAGTGGTCAACCCTAGCAACAACCAAGGAAATAAATTCTTCAAAGAAGATATTTTCCTCCTAACTATGGAAGTGATAGTCGGTTATTTCCTCAAATGAATAATGTTGAATGTTATGTATGTCATAACTTTGGACATATTGCAGCTAGATGTAGAAGCAAAATGGGTCAAGACCATCACACAGAAAGATCATCACCCTCCAGGTACTTCAAGGGATATTGTTTTGCTTGCAATATATTTGGTCACAAAGCCATTGATTGCTATAGGAGGAATATGAAACACATAACATGTTATGCATGTAACAAGTTTGGACATAAAGAAATGGAATGCAGGAGCAAAATTCGAACTCCAAAGCAAGAGGATCATACATCATCACAATTCCGGGTATTGAAGAAGACAGAATTAGAGACAGAAAGATGTGGCATAACTCAGTTAGCTAACATAACAGACAGGGGGGAAACTGAAAGTGTAGACCTTTAGTATTCCAATTTGCATACGCAGATATTATGAAGATAAGTCACGTATATACGCGAGTTGGAGGCTGTCGAGTCGTGTATATGGAGCTCTCAAGAAAAGCAGCAGAACAGACTCAAGAAATGGTTCGACCATGGTATATGATGATTAGCACAGGCTTAGGTGGAGCATATGCTTCGAATAATGCATTGTTGGCATTATGGTTAGAAGTTCTTGGTGATGATGCTTATTGACACATCTTGCTACTGATTTTTTTATATTGGCCAAGAGAATGGATTGCAGGTTACAAGTCTGGATGCTAGTGATAGATGCTTATAGTGCAAATCATATGGTGTATGATAGCTGTTGATAACTGTCATGGTATTGTTTAGGTCCTTGGTCTTTGTGAGTCATATGATGTATCTTGTTACCCCACTATGCATGGGATGGATGATGTAATGGTTATTGTGCTTGAATCATTTGATATATCCCCACTTGGTTGGGTGGATGAGTCAAAATGGTGTATTCCCGCTTGGTTGGGAGATTGATGTGTGTATAGAGTCATGTTATGCTTTTGTAGATCTTACATATACTCAGGGAGAGCATTGACAGATTGGTACATCTCGGCGTATACAAAGGGGGAGCTTAATTAGAGATTTCAGCAGGTACTCAGGGGGGTATGGATAGCAGAAGGTATACCAAGGGAGAGAACATCTTGGTCTACCATTTTCCCTTGATGTCAAAGGGGGAGAGTGACTTGGAGTGGTGGTTGCCATCAAGTCCAAACGAGGAGATTGTTGGCATTATGATACAGGTGTTGTCCTTGATGGCAACTCACTTAGAGGTATGATACAGGTGTTGTCCTTGGTGGAAACTCACTTAGATGATAAATCATAGTGCAGCAGGTCAAGAGAGAGCTATACACAAGTTAACCTTAATGAAAGTGCGTATACACACGGATGAGTAGAACAGAAGACGCGTATATGTACACACGTAGTTTCACAGAAGGAAAGGTGCCTACATGTTGGAAAACTAAGTTTTGGTCCATGGTATTTTGGTATTGGTCCATGGTATTTGGTTCTAAGTGTTGACCCCAGGTATTGGGTCCAAGGTATTGGTTCTACATGGTTTTGGACGATGGTGTTGAGAGAATCCTAAACCTATATAAGGAGAAGATCATTAGGCCAAGACGGTGCAAGTGTGCAAGTGATGAATATCTGATCAAGGGTGAGATCTAGTATGCTGGTTATGAGTTTGTAATGCTTTGCTCGAGCTGAACCAAGGAGGCTCCTATGCGGTTGATAAAGGTTGATGGACCGGGATCTTGAAGACTAAAATGTATTATCATTAGATGGTATGATCATGAATAGATCTGAATACTGACGCATGTTTTATCCTTTATATCTTATGGTCTTGGTATATATGAAGTTGGAAATTGCAGTGAAGATATATGTAATATTTTCAAATCTGTACGCACGGGTTCTCTCTGGTGAAACGACATATACACGCTCGTTTGACACAGTCAAGTAGCATATACATTATGAGATTTGATATTTCAGGTTGCTGTTGGTTCTAGTGGTTGTTGCAGAGTTCTGGGCTCTGGTCTGTGTTCTAGTGACTGTGTTTTGATGATAGGGTTTCAATGATTCAGTTGTTGGGTGATTTAGAGTTAGTGATTGTATTGTAGCAGTGATTGCTTTGTTTCTATGGATCTAGTCTAAAAATTTATAAAACGTGGTCCCTAGAAGAAAAGATAAGGTTATAGCCTTCTGTAGGTTAACACATATGTACTAGTACATCCACTAGTACAAAAGCTAGGGGGTTGTAGCACCCTTCCACGAGAAGCTGGAGAACGAGAGAAGGTTGTAGCCTTCTACAGGTAGAAGCCTGCGTACTGGTATAAGACTGCACCAGTATAGAAATATTTAAAAAAGAAGTTTCTTATTAAAAGAAGATAGAGACGAATTGCAGCAGGTGGTTTTCACCCACATCGGGTTTCCACCTTATATCATGGTGTTCATGTGTGCTTCTTATGTGTGATGATCTATTCTGTTTTCACTGCACCTTTTTGCTGTTCATATGGTTAGTAATGTTCTGATGCACTCATTGAAGATAAAATAACTGAATCATAAGTTTACTGGATATACGCTAGTTTCATTAAACACAATTGCATATATACGTGGGTATCCTTAACTGAAGTAGTGTTTATGAATCTGAGTATGAAAATGAAAAAGGGTTTGATTTGCTAATACTGATTCACCGCCCCCCTCTCAGTATTATTTCCAACATGACTTTCAATGCTCATATCAGGCGGCCTTCGATCCTAAATTTTACTCGCCTGATGTGAGTGGTTTCACTATTTTCCCATCGCTATGCACCGCCAGATGAATGGCATCAGTCAGACCTCTCCCAATACCGTCTAGCACTCAAAAGCTGTGTGATGAAAACCATTATCGCTTATGCTTACCACCATCATTAAACAACAAAATGTCCCATCCATTGGCTGGTGCCATCTTTCCCTTTCACCATACCCACCAAAATTTTTGACTTTGCAAATAAAACGAAAACACTCATTATTTTTGTTTTATCAAAACAATAGAACCTCCTGTTCTCCATGCACATAGAATCACATTCATGCTGTCACCCTGCATTCAAACCATCAACTCCAAAAGGGCACCAAACTCCCAATCAGCATTGCAGACCAACATGCCTAATCCAGACTACACACCAGTGCCATTCCATTTCCCGTACCACCATAACCATTTATTTACCCACTTCTACCGGAAAACCCTATGTTTATATCAAACCAGGACTGAATTTCTTTAGAAATTGAGTGTTTTTGTCAAAATTTAAACGGTCCAATACCCTTAATACTCCCTAGAACAACCTGGTTCTCTAAAAGATCCCTGAATTTCCCTCCTAATGTCCTTGAATACGCAAGAACCAAGGATGGAAACTCTCGTCACCCTAAATGTCATGCCACTTACTACTCCCCACAGGGATTTAGACCACCTTCCCTTAGCCGACATAGATTTTCAACTAAAGGACCTTACTTTTGATGAAACCCCCTTGAAATTATACTGTAAGTACCGAGACAATTATCTGAACCATGCTGATAAAATAGGTCTTTGGGAATCAAACCTACCAAAGTATCAATTCCCCACTATCCATATTTTCCCAGATATTACCCACCAATGCCATGCAAACTACGACCCTATTGTAATGACCACAGACCAGAAAATCCTATTTAACATTACATCTGAATCCATAAATGAGATGTTACAGTTGCAGCCAGGTCAGGACCTCACTCCCCTTTCCAGTTCTGATTTACTTGAAAAATATTCAAAGCTATCTTGTTCCGAAATTACCCAAATCTGCCAGACTTTCATTGAAGAAAAATACAGGCCAAAAGACCCCCTTCCTTACATGTCATGCTTCTTTAATAATCTGGGTAAGGATATCATCACCATGATTGCTTGCATTTTTGGTTTTACCACTAATGAGTATGTAGATGAGATGACCTTAGCCTACTTGTCTATTTTTACCCCTGCTCAACCTCCTGCAGCCAAATTTGACTATGCTACATTCATTACAGATAAAATGCATGACCAATTCATGAGATTAGAGAACAAGAGAGTATTTAAATATTCTTAAGTCTTGTGCCATATTTTTCTCTACTACCAAACTGATGAATTCCCTTTCTCTGTCCAAAAGCTAGATACTAAAGGGAATCCTAGGTCTGTTATCTTTCAGACCTCAATTTTCCACTATTCTAACTCTTCTCCTCATCCCTACACAGATTTCATTGATTTGTTTGTTCACCCAGTAACTACTATGTTAGTGGGAAATCCTCCTCCCAGGATTAGTACAGATATTAAAAAAATTCTTCAGTTATCCAAGCAGTACAAGGTTGGGGATTGGTACTTGTACCAAAACCATATTGAGTTTAGAATTTATGGGTGTGAACTGCCTCCATATAAATTGCCCAAATATCTCCCCATGCGATTATTTGCTCTGGAGTACTACAGCCAAATGATAAATTATGATGAAATCCACTTTGTAAAGACTAAGAAGAAAGCTCAACTAAGGATAAAGGATCACCTAGGCCCCTTTATTTGCAACAACAAAAGAGCAGGGCAAGAGGCAGAGCAAATCCTTGAGAGATTGAGATTAAAAAAGAGCTTCATCTGGCCGTATGCCCTCATAGCTTCATCTGTGATAGAAGGCAAAAGCATAAGGTATCCCCTTACATCCACCATAGGATCCCAGAGATTGAGCAATATGCAAATCAGTCTGAATGGGTGGAAGGAACTCTAATAGACCAGGATAGCACACAGGTTGAAGTTGACAATGTATGGGTAGATCTACAAAGAAAGATTGATGAAAATTCCTTTGTATAGGTGCCAGGAGAGACTTCATCACCAAAGCAGTCACAAGAACCCAGCACTCAACCATCGGAGCATCAAGATACATCAGACCAAGCAGGAACTTTAGGACAACAAGAAGAGTCAGAGCATCCTGAAATTTCAGAGGAGTTAGCTCAACCTCAGCAAATCATAGGCAATCCTCCTGTGTTACAGACTCCTCTCAATGAGGAAAGGAATCCTAAAAGAGACCGGGAAGAGGCTACTCCTTCCAGCAGGTCTACTGATCAAACCTTTGCTAAAAGGAAAAGGTTGAATCGCTATGCAGAAGAAGAGTTCATTGAGGAGACCACAAGAAACACAGTGGGGGAATTGACATAGAGCATGCAAACTATCCCAACAGGTGGGACCCCATCTACTTTACATATGCAAGTATTGGAAAGACAGCATAGCATAAAGGTGTCATCCTCCAGGGCTTCCTGAACAGAGCCTAGATATCAAGGGTAAGTATAAAGAAATAAAAGTGAGGAATGAGAAATTGAAAGCACAAACTTATGCCCATTACCTCAAAATGGCCCCAACCAACCAGACCAGACTTATGTAAACCTTTGACATAAAGGAAGGGAAAATGCAGATGAGTTTCCTCAAGCCCACTATACAGCAGCCAAAATCCATGGTAGATTACTTTAAAACTATTTTTGAAGTATTGGCAAAGGATATTCATCCTATTGACCAAATAGAACTGCATAAGCAGAGGAGTGAAATGGTTTATTCTACTTTAACTCGCAAAGCCATTGCAGCCCATCAACTACAGAATTCATTGCATAACACCTCTGCATAGCTGCAATTAGAAAAAAATTCCTCTCAGGTTAGGGACACCAGAATAAAATCTTTAGAAGATCTGATAATAGAGTTGGGACATGATCCCAAAGATGTGAAGGGAGCTGAAATGTTAATTAAAAAGAAGAATGATGACATTGCTGCCTTGAAAAATCAGCTTAAGATCCCTTGACTCCACCATCCTCAAACTACAGAAGTTATAGAAAGGAAATAGGAGGAAGATCTTATGTACCTGGTCCTAAGACTAAATGACCAGCTAAAGGAAACTGAGGATGAATTGGAAAAAGTGATACAGTATAAGAAAAGTGAGTCGATCACTTCTCAGAATGTTATACCAAGAGTTTCTATAGCTGTGTCTTCCACTCTGGCAATTGCCTTGGCACCAATGCTTCCACCAATCACAACACTACTAGTAACAAGGACCACTTTGACTACAGGTACACCAGCCAGCACAGAGTTAGCATCCGAAAAGACAGATGAAATGATCAAATCCATGGAAAAAATGAGCATCTAGGCAACTGAGTTGAAGAGACTTAAAGAACAAATGTCGAGCTTAGAAACCAATTATGAGCTTGCACAGATTTAGAAGAAAGAAGAAGAAAGGCAAAACAAAAGGATGGAAGAAATAATGAAAGTCCTGGAAAAGGACTTAACATTAGAAAAACCTTTGAGAGATATCAAAGATATCTTATGGACCAATATCATTGATTCCATCAATGATATTTGGCCTTCTATCCAAATCATTTTTGAATAGATTGAGCTAGATAAAATACCTGTGAAGACCATACAGAAAACTAGAGAAGAATTGGGAGAGAAACCTTAAGAGGCAACCCAATTGATTAACTTTTTGAATAGGAGAAACAAGCACCAACTAGAGCAATTGGAAATTAAGGATAGAACTACCACCATCCTGGAAATTAGGAAAGTTCTTACTAAAAATAACTTGATTCTTAATTTGGAAAAAAGATGTCAAAGTATTTAGGAGGACATAGATGATTTTATGTTAAAATATGGCATTCTAAGAGACAAAGGCCTTCCAAGCCCACTGGTCATAAATGACAAGTTAATGACTCATGACGATTACATTGAGAAACTGCACAAACAAGCGAGAAGTCAAGCTAGCTCTTCTACTACAAAAGCACTACCTACAGGAAAGGTGCTTTAAGATGGTTTAGAAAATCTTTTTTATATTGAAAATGAAGTGAAACACCTATTCACGGTATAGACCAATTTTTCAAAGTACACTAAATCTGATGATGTGTACAAGAAATTGATCAGAATGAAAATACCAAATGATGAATGGTGGACTAATATGACAGATATACTATAAGTTAATGCAGTAAATCTGTAAAGTATAAAATATTTACTAAGGTAAGATATGGTAACACAGGTAAAGAGTATCAGAACACAGGTAAAGAGTATCAGAACACAGGTAAAGAGTATCAACAGGTGAAAGTTTGAAGAAGATCCAACACATAATTACAAAAGAAACTACAAGAGGAAAATCTAAGTTCCAAAATCTAGCTCATTCATAAATAAAGGGACAACAACAATTTGTTTTCCATCTGTCTCTATCTTTATGTAAAAGATATTTTGTATTTCCTATAATAAATATCATATGTTTATGAGATATTTTTGTGTAATTTTTGTATAAATACTTCAAAAATTGAAGTCATTAAGTTGGATCCAAAGACATTTTTGGTATACATTTCATATCAAGCTAGTGAGATGTTGCAATCAAGTCTGGATTGGCTGCTGGATCATGAAATGAGGTTAAAGACATTTCATAGGATTCTTGTGCACGATGGAAACCAAATAAGTATTATCTCTTCATGTTATTATTTTTTTCTCATCATGTTATAAATATTCACATGTTTTCTTTATAAAATCTGAATAGTAAACAAAGAAAAATATTTCAAAATTAGCTTTAAGCTCTCTGTTTTGACATGTTTACATTCTCACTATTTTCTACTGAATTACCTTGGTTTGGGAAATCTTAGTTGCTCCCCTACTTCCGTAGTTTTTCCTTAGGTCAATAGTAAAGGATTCTTAATTTCCCTTTACTACTGATCTCCCTTGATTCCTCATCCTGATCCTGGTTTAAGGATTCTTCATTGCCCTTCTACCTTGACTAGGTTTACCTCATCCATTTCAACCCACAGATTTGCTTTCTGTTGTACTAGCTTTCCCTGTGAATTCTTCCTTTAGCAATTGATCTGATCCAGTTAAGCTACTCTTTGTTTGACTCCATAGCCCAATGGACTGAAGGCTTGCTCTACCCATCTGTTCCTAGAATTCCACCATCCAATCAAAATCAAAACACCCTTAAGATTTCATAAGTAGCCTAATATCCCAGCAAACAAAGCTAAATCATAAAGTGAGAGCCCTCTTTGGACTTATGTTGCCTAGAACCTAAGTCTAAAAGATCGGTTTGTAGTTACCTTGGATCCTTTCCTTCTTTCCAATAACCTCTAAGGAAAATCTTAGTGATAACAGAGTCAACACAAACATTAATGGAATGTTATCATGAATATATCGTAATTAGAATTTCCCTAATCATGACCATAGTCCTACTCGCATAGTCAAAAGTATTACTGACATATATCTTATGCAATATGGTTAATTAGCTAAATGAGCCTCAGTGGATGCAATTCACCTCCTGAAGCGTAATGCATAGCATAAACAACCTGAACCATAGACTATACAATTTCATACCTTAAAAACATAATTACTCCTCATACATAGTTGTCTCATGCATAAATATTCACCATTATTCCATCATCTCAAGAACAAAGATTATTCATGCATCATACACTCACAAATTCGACATCATCAAGAGTCATGAATCATAAGATCACACCATGCAATTGTAATCATAAGTTTAAAGATGTGACAACAAAAAGAGTAAGGGGTCACATATAGTACATCCCAAGAAATTGAAGTAAACTACCTTATTTAAAGAAATTCACATGGAAAACCGAGCACCGCCACCCAACCTAGAACTGACTTCCTCCAGTTTAACCCCGAGCCGAGAGTTCTTGCTAGATATGATGATAAAGATAGAAAAACTTATGCTAAGAAGAACTTTTTATTGGAATATGAGGAGCCAATTGAGGACAAAAATGGGATTGGAATGGAGAGCATTCCATATCCCTGGGATGAAGTAAGCTATCATATTCTTAAGTATATTTCTTGTGAGGCAAGGTTCAGTATAGTATATGGTTACCAGTTTGGACTTCTCCATGAGCTGAGATTTGGAGAAGAGCTACCTCCTAATAGAATACATGGTGTGCCCTACTTCTTGTTGCAATCAATGATAGACATCAACATCAAGGTATAGGAAGGAAAGCATCATCAACTAGCACATCATGGACTAATCAAATTCATAGTAGAACATCACCTAAGCCAATTAAGAGTCCCTATTTTGTGGTCCACATTTATAGAAATGGACAGGGAAGATGTAATTGAAGTAATTGAGTATGAAAGATACTGAACCTCTAGCGGTGAGGAAGAGGAAGAAGAACCAAAAGAGGAAGAGGAATAAGAATATGAAGAAGAAGAGGAAGAAGAACCAGAAGAAGAAGAGGAAGAAGAGTCTCAAGAAGAGGAAGAAGAACCTGAAGAAGAAGAAGAAGAAGAAGAGGAAGAGCTAGAGGAAGATGAAGAGGGAGAGAAAAATAAAATATGGGGAGAGAAGAATAATGGGGAAGAAGAACCAAAGGATGACAAAAAACCTGAAACACATATCAAGGAAGGAGAGGATTCCCCAAGAGTGTCTCCTAAGCCTAGACAGAATGAGGTAGTTGTTGTCTTGACTACCCTAAGCACACCCATAAAAACAAAAGGAAAAACAAAGAGGTAGACTCCCCTATATTTCAAAACAAGGAGGAGTACTAGGATAATATATGGGAGGCCACAAAGACCTACCAAGACTCCTATCATCATTGAGGACTCACCAAAAGGACAAGAAAAACTAGTCTTTTGAGAAATGAGAAGTGAAGAGGGCACATCAAAACAATTTTCCCAAAAGTCACCAATCACTATGTTAGGAGGCCTGTCACTAGGTCAACCTCAAAAAAGCAAATCAAAGAACCTTTGACTCCCTTTCAAAAAGGAAAAATCCTCCTACGCGAAACACAGACAGTCCTATAGGAAACTCTCTCAACACTACATGAAACACAGAAAAAGTAGTGGGAAGGACCACAAGGACAAAATAAAGGAAAGGAAGTAGCAACACAAGTACAGTGGGAGATAAATACTCCAAAGACAGTAAAGGGAAAATCGTAAGAGCTATAGGAACCTCGCCCATATCCCAGTATTAAATTCTATTCTAGATTCATTGAGGGAGGAAGAGTAATACCATGGAAATTTCCCATCCCTCTATTCTTCGAACTTGAAAAGGAGAGGGAAAGGACACATCGCTATATGCAAATTGCTAAATCAAAGAATGTAGAGGACGTGGGCCATATGGAATAAAGGCTGCTTGAGATGGGCAGAGAGTTGAGTGAGATAAGAGATGGGGAAAGAGTGATTAAATCTCAACTAGAGGATTAGAACACATGGTTGAGGAGGTAGGTATAGTAAAAAGGGAGCCAACTCGACACTATGGCAAGTCTCTCTATGGCAGCACTCTAGTGTAGGAAGCCAACAAAATCATATGCCTTGTACCTAAAAGATCAATGGCTGCAATTTCAGATAAAGACCCTAGCACAACGAGGGACTATGCCTTTCCAAGACTATAGGGAATTCATTGAGCTCTGTGACAAAATCACCCTAGAGGAAAGGGTGAAGATATCTTAATTCTACTTACATAACTTGGCCTTAACAAACTTGAATTTGTGGGACCCTAATCCAAAGTTGGGGGACTTACAACTAATGGCCTTGGCATCATGGATGAGTCATGAGGAGGCCATTGCTAAGGAAGTAATACGAGTGTTGAAAAGTGAAGAAAAAGATCCCCTTTACATCAGAGCATAAAAGATCAATTCCATGGCTTTCATTAGCACCCACAACCTCATCGCTAATGATCCCCACCTTGCACCAAGATACCTAGCTACAGAAGAGAAAGCAATCAATCATTTTGAGGACACTTTGAGGTTGCTAGGAGATGAAGGCCAGCAAGTATGCGAAAGGAGATGGGGCACCTTAACATAAAACCTAAAGATCAGGGAGTATCATTCCCCTGAAAGAATGAGGGATGCACTATAGAGGACCCCACTATATAAGAAGGCACTACAGAGACTCAAAATTAACTAGATTGGCTTAAAAGTCAGTCCACCATTTCTCTTGGCTATGTTAGAAGGAAGAAAGGAAGAAGAAGAAATAAAGGAATGGGTGGAAATAGAGAAGCATGTATGATTTTATCCAGAAGAGGAGAATACATGTGGTCTCCATTAGCGGTGTCCCACTTTTATGGATTTGTTTTCTATCCGTTTTCCTAGGCTTTTCCCAGAAAACCTCATGTTTCACTCCTGCGATGATTTTCCTCATAACATATTTCCTTTCTCTCCCATAAGGCTTTTATGTTTTTCTTAACTTAGCATCTTTCTCTAGCTAAGTAGCTTGATGGATATTTATCTCCAAATCCATTAAGATTATCTAGAATTAGATCTAGAAGTCTTATCATGAAAGAATTATCCTTTCCCATTCACCAATGAGATTTTATTTGGAAAGAACCTCATCTTTTGGTGTCTTGTTTTCCAAGCACTTTACATTATATTTATTTATTTAACAATAATGTATTTACTTTCATTGTTACACCTTAGACATACCCTTTTAAAGCTTAGGTTAGAAGAGTGTTACATACAATGAAGGGGTGTTACATACTCCCCACCTTAAATTTACACCGTCCTCAGTGTATTAATACATCTTACAATAGTATTCCTTGTTCACAAGTAGTTGTTTATAAATTTAGAGGCTCTCATGGCCTTGCCATCTAAATCAGATCTTCTGATATGTATCAGTTACAAAGGAGTTCTACCATCAATTCTCCTTCCATTGCTACCTGTAACATTTGTGTCAATCAATTTTGTGAGAGATTTTAAGATGCAAAAACTCAATTTTGTTTACCATAGCTAATGTAATAGTACTACTACATCACCAACTACAGGTTAATGTTGCCCACCATTTAACTATGATTCCTCTATTTCATTGTATTTAAATAATAGAAATGCATTCTCTTCCAAGGCATTATTCCAATGCCTTTATGTTATTGTCGAACACTTTCTTCCTACAGTTTCCCTGCATTAGTCACAACAAGTCAAACTGGCACATTTGGCCAATCAACATGTATAAAATATCATATCAGGTTAGCTCAAACATAACCATAAAAATCATAAATTAGCATCATATGTCATATGTATACTAATACTGAAACCAAATACGGATACTTATCCCTAGTTTCAAATACCAATCCTTAGTTTCCACCTTGGCCTGGCCTGTGTATGCACTCTGGACTAGTTTCCACACCAGGAAATCACTGAGTGCATTTTCCTCAACCTAGTGCATCTCCATGTAGTGTGAATTACACACATACAACTATGCATGTCATATAATCTCATGCAAGTCATGCTTCCATACAAGTACCATATGTATCGTTTGTACATAGTACCACCTGTACATGTGTACCTAATACCAAAGGTCCATAGCATCACCTGCATGACATATACTTTATTCACAGGTTTTTAACCATGTTAGTATTATGCCAAAATTCCTTTAATATTTAATTCACACTACTTTTAGGTAAGTCCCATCAAACCATGTTTGGTTTGTTGATTGGAGAATAAGGAATTCATGGACATGTTCAACTTCTGCAACTAGAGCATAACTGAAAATTTTGATGTCAGAATATTCAAGTGCTTTTATTTAGCTAATCCTTTTCATGTATCTTGTGGTTGAAGGAAATTTTCAGCAAAATGATAACATAGATGCATAATACAACTTTACAAAGCCAATAATTTTGAGTTTCGTGATTGAATCTATCCCATAGACAAGGTTTTAATAACAATGAAATATGACCTTTGCTTAATCATAAAGCAGACTATTGACTATGATACTTACTCTAGTATGGACTTCAATGTTATATTTGAAGTCTAATAACAATATTAACTTTTCTTTAGGCAATAACATAATTGTTTGGTACTCAAAAAGTACTCCACACTTAAAAAAATCATGTCATATGATTTAATGTTGCTCTTTTTACACCTCTTCCATCACCTTGTTGGCCATGAATAATTCAGTGTTTGTCTAAAACCAATTGAACAATTAGTATGCAAGTACATGCATTTCCCATACATGAGTCATAAATGAAGGTTATAATATCCTCAACTCGACACCCTCCAAATTCTTAGGCACTATGTGTACCAACATGTGAACCTAGGTGATTTACATGTTTACACTTCACTTTAAACATTAAATCACCTCTGGAAAACAAGAGAATATAACTCATTTATCAATTATCAAATTTATGAACATGAATTTCCGTGTCTTTTATGCAAGAATTGTTATGTTGCCTTATTTAAAACCAAACAACACTATCCATGACATCTAACAGGTAAACTTCTCAATATTGCTTGGTAGGAATTCGAGGTACAACATATGCATCCCAGTTGGTATGATTGTGAATTAATGGATTAGATTCCTAGATCCCAATATCTTTGTACGCAACAATATTTCTTACCAGTCCCATTTAACCATCGCATATGGTTAAAGCATCCTATTGATTCAACAATGAGTTGCTGTATGATTTATTGTTCTCTCTCTAGAACCTTTTATATGTCACTCCTTTGGTGCATGTGTTATTTTATTACTAGAATAAGATCCTTAGATCATCATAAACTGTATTAAAGGGAAACCTCTTGGGTTTATCAAGAATTTATTTATTAATTTAGACAATCATGTTTTGAATCTAGTGTAAAATTCTTGTTATTCGTTGGTTGCTTTGAAATGCATTATTTCTACTTCAAGTGCATCCAACACTACCATATCTAATATGTTTGTCATTTCATGAAACATGCATACTTTTTTTATGTATATTAGAAACACAGAGTTTCATTTTCATCTTATTACATCACAAAAGAGGTACATTTGTAGGATCTACAATGCTTCTACGTAAAACATATTTTTCTTGCAACAGAGTTGGAAACGTTCCTATTTAGGAGATATTACTAAAAGAAAACATTTATATTTGTATTGATATTCACATCCTCTTATGAAACCAGCTCACAAAATGGTAGAAAAGATAGATCATCGACTTAAAAATTAGCATCTTTGAGGGGGAAACCTCCTTTACATTACACAAATGAACAATTCTTGGATGATACAAATTAGAAGACCTCCTTTCTATATATAGGAGTCTAAGTTGTCCCAATATAATGAGAGCCTACATAACAATAATATTGTAGGGGCACAACAATAACAATAGTGGGCTTCTATGGGGCATAATAATAACAACATGGGGACTATATGGGAAGAATAATAAAATAAGGGGGTTGCACTAATAACAATAAGGGGTTACACTAGTAGTATATGGAGCTAACATGCCCCTCTCATTCAAAAAGTGTTGTCCTCAATGCTTGAGTAGTTATGGATGCTTCTGTATAAAATTCTCATACTCCCATGTGGAATCTTCAGCTGGTAAGTTCTTCCACTTGATGAGATACTCTAAAATTGATCGATTTCGTAGCTATCGATTTCTTGTTTTCGTGACTACTTCCGATTCCAATATGATTTTTCCTTCGTTGTCAATTTCTGGCAATATTGTTTGAATTGGGATCTTCCCACCTATAACCTTCTTTAAGCATGAAACATGGAAAACTTGGTGCACTCAGGAAGATGCAGGAAGGTCTAATTGGTATGCCATAGTACCAATCTTTTGTAACACCTTGTACGAACCATAATAATTTGGTTATAATTTATTATCCTTCTTAGCTTGCTTGAGGGACATTTGTTTGTATGGTTGTAGTCGTAGAAATACCCAGTCACCTACATCAAAACTTCTTTCGTTGCAATGTTGATATGCTTGTTGTTTAATTCTATTCTATGACAAAGTGAGGTTATCCGTTAAGAGTTTGAGAGCTTGTTGTTGATGCTCGATGTGATCTTCCCCTACTTGAACCTTAGAATTTTATTTTAAAGATGATTTGATGGATGGTGGATGATATCCATAAAGTGCCATAAATGGGGTCATTTTTGCTATAGTATGGAAGAAAGTGTTATACCACCATTCAACCAGTGGCAACCACTTGACCCATTGTGTCTGTTTATCAAATACAAAGCAACAAAGGTATCCTTCCAAACATTTGTTAAATTTCTCAGTTTTCCCATCAGATTGAGGATGATAAGATGAGCTATGAGCTAACTGAGTACCCAAATATTCCACCTCTTGTACTCCAAGAACATTTGGAACTTTTTTGATATAATTGTTTCTCCTCCAATAATTTGAGCACCCTTTCAACATGTTGAACATGATCCTTCAAAGACTTGTTGTAGATTAGTATATCATCAAAAAATACTAACACAGATTTTCTAAGGAAGGGTTTGAAAATGGAATTCATCAAACCTTGAAATGTAGAAGGTGCATTGGTAAGACAAAAAAGCAAGACCAAAAACTCATAATGACCCTCATGAGTTCTAAATGTTGTTTTTGGAATATCTTTAGTCTTCATTCTAATTTGATGATATTTTGAACGAAGATCCAACTTGGTGAAGTAAATTGCTCCATGTAATTCATCCTATAATTCATCAATGATAGGAATGGGAAATTTATCTTTAATAGTAAGCTTGTTGAAGTCCCTATAGTCTGGACACATGCACCATGATCCATCTTTCTTGTGTACCAATACCACTGGAGCAAAGAAATAACTTTGACTAGGTTGAATTATACCAACCTCTTACATTTCTGCAAGCATAAGTTCAATTTCACTCTTTTGGGCATATGGATATCTGTATGGCATGATGTTTGGGGAAACACTTCCTGGAATCAAATGAATAGCATGATCATGATCACGAATAGTTGGGAGGCCTTTCGGAGTCTCAAATACCTTGGAATGATTGTCCAAAACATTTTGGATACTTGGATAAATAGATTATTTCGATGTGGGAACCTCTAGTGAACAAAATTGTTCAATTACGCCCTATTTTTCTTTCTTTAGAAGATTTTCCATGCTATTAAAGATGGTTATCTTTCCTACTTTTCCTTTGATACCCCTTATTTAAAATTTCTTTCCTTCCCAAAAATTTTTCAAGAAAATTTCTTGAAAAGTAAAAGCTATCGTACCCAAAGATTGTAGCCATTAGACTCCTAGTACAACATCTGCACCACCCATTCGAATGGAAAGCATTGGACTATTGAAGACATATTCTCCCACGGATAGCTTGATATTACGGAACTTTCCAAAGAAATTTATGGTTTCACCATTTGCAACCATTACTTGAAACTTTGGTTCTCGATATAGGAAGCGATTCAATTCCTTGGCTATCTTGCAATGAATAAAACTATGGGTATTACCCGAATCAATCAACACTATTACATTTTTCTTCTTGATATTCCCTTCTATATTAAAAGTTTGAGGAGTGGTAATTCCTGTCAATGCATTACAATATATGGTCATATTCATTTCTTCTTTCTTTGGGATTGGTTCCAGTTGTATATCCTCTTCTTTTGATGTTTCTTATTCATTTTCTTGCTCGTCTTCCACATCTATGTAAACTAATTTCTTCTCAACACACTTATGACCTTTAGTGTATTTTTTATAACAATTGTAACAAATCCATCTTTCTCTTTTTTCTTCCAATTTTTGTGGTGTCAACCATGTAGGTGGTGAAAGGCTAGGACAAACAACACTTCCATCTTTATAGTTGTGAGTGGTAGGCTTCCTTGTTACCATAATTTTTCTTTCCATTTTTCTTACTAACATGAATGCCTTCTCCAATGAATAAGGTTCCCAAAGGTGAACCTCATGTTGGATGTTATCTTTTAATGTCACTGTGAACAAATCAATCCTATGTTCCTCTGGAATATCTTTTACCCTTATATTCAATTTTTAGAAGTCCTCAATGTGCTCCATCATTGAACCCTTTTGTTTGAGATTTATCAATTGGCTAAAAATGTGTTTCTTCTTGTAACCTCATAATGTGATATCATTTATTCCGTAAAAATTTCCCAAGTAACAATTTTTTTATGAGAGCAAAGCCATCGATACCATACAAACTAATTTGGCCCCAAATAAAAAGTTCCAGTACATACCTTTTGTGTGTTCTGCACATATTAGAGATTTAAATATTTCTCCATATGTAGTATCCATGTTATAGGATCCTTGCCATCAAAATTCCTCATATCGATCTTTGGAACATGGTGGGTCTTTAATCCAATGCTAGAGTCTATCAAATCATGATTAACATTTCTTTTGTTCTCACCATGAGTTTCCTTTACTACCCTTTCACCATTAGTAAGCATTTCTTGTAGAAACTTTGTCAAATTTGTCTTCAAATATTCCATGTTGCCTTTAATTTTTTATTCTATAACATCCATCTTAGCTTCCACGACCTTTGAATTCCTTCAAACTAATTTTTCAACCAAACTTATGCAAAACTTTAAAAAAATTGCACATCTCTTTTCACTTTGTAGGAGCTCAATATTGATTCTGTTGTATCTCTGTAATTTTGGATCTCCAAGGTCTCAAATGGTGTCTTGCGGTATCCCTATGAGTCCTCTTGCCCACCTCGCAAGTCTGATAAAGATTGGATTCTCCAACAAAGAGTTATGCTAAATCTTCCACGATGACCTGATTATAGACTTGTTCAGGAGAGAAAACTTGTAAGATGTTCCACGTGTCACTATTCCTACCTTAGGACTTGAAACTGATATAAAAGACACTACAGGTCATCCTCTTTCTGTAACGTTTTACAAAATTTCAATCTGATTCTCAAAGAGAAAGTTAGGACGATGTTCCCCAGGTCACTTGTTTGGGATGTAATTCGTGAACCTGTAGAAACCCTAAATCTCTTGGATGGTATCTCTGTAAATATAATGAAAAAAGCTCTACAATTTGGGCCCGAGCTTCGCCAATATTTCGGGTAAAATTTGTTTTAATTTTAGAGTCTGAACCTTTGTATAAAATAACTTATTGTGAAAGTTCCATGATGACCAATTTGAGATGGAATTTTGGAGCTTGCAAAAACCCTGACTTACACAAATCATATATCTGAAAATATAGTGCGAAATGATCTAACCTTCAAACTCAAGGTTCAGAACGATTTTGGCTCAAATGGGTTTTTCTTTTAGATTCTTAAACTTCGTAGCGAAAAAATTATGGCGCAAAGTCCACCATGACTTGTCTAGAGCAATGAAACCCTAGAATGAAAAGATCTAATACCAAATGTTATGAAACCAACTCACAAAAAGATAGAAAAGATAGATCAACGACTTAAGAATTAGCCTCTTTTAGGGGGAAACCTCACTTACATTACACAAATGACCAAGTCTTGGATGATACAAATGCCAAGACCTCCTCTCTATAAATAGGAGTCTAAGGGGTCCCAATACAATCAAAGCCTACATAACAATAATATTGTAGGGGCACAACAATAACAATATTGTGCTTCTATGGGGCATAATAATGACAACATGGGGACTATATAGGCACAATAATACAATAAGGGGGTTTCACTAATAACAATAAGGGGTTATACTACTAGTACAGGGAGCTAACACATCCATGTTGTGGAGTTTGACACATCGGAATTGAATGATTTGAAAATGTGTCCTTGAACTTGCATTAATTATTGTCTCTCTGTTATTAAATGAGAGCCTTAGGATCTGCTTTTACACTCCCATTAAGTGTTTATACTAGAGGTATTTTTGGGCATCTGTCCCATTAAACTAGTTATACATTATTAATGTATGATTTCTTCTCCACATGCATTCAGTGAATTGTATTTCATTTGTGCATTCACATCACAACTCTGATTCCAATTTCGTCTAGGTTGGAAAAAATACTTGTGCCTCTTGTACAAATCAGTTACAATTATTAGGATATTATTTTATTAAGAGAGAACTTGTAGGTTACAACTTATTAAGTATGCATGTTGGTACAAAATAACAGACTAACGTTTTAATACAATTTAATTCCTTTGATAGGGTATATTGGGAGCATTTTCCCACAAAAGTGAACTACATCATTACATGTAGATAACAATTTTAACTTGAAAGAAAATTACATAGTATCATACTACATACAGAGACCCGTCTTTCATGATCGTAATGATAATTCATTGGAATTCCAAGAACAGAAAACCCTCAGAATCTATTCGAAGTTGGAAAAATTACTTAAGTTTTGCAAACTTCCATGACATATATTAAGTATCCAATTTAAATATTCACTTTCTTCAATAAGTAGGATAAAAAGTAACCAATTGATTATTCCAAACAACAACTAACATGTTGATTGTTTCCTTGCATTACTCTTTACTCCAACATAATTCAACATTTCTAAATCATTGTTTTAGTGTAGCCTCTTAGGGTTTGTTCTCCCTACATTGCTACTTGTTGTGGGTGGAAACACCCAGCGTCTTGGGTTGAAAACCCCAACAAAGCGGAGGGTATACAATAGAAATAAATGTGTAGACAAACAATTTAAATGCTTAAACTACTGAAGTGGGAAGAAGTGGTATTACCAGGAGATCCTATGTTCGAGGTCGATTCCACAGGGTCCAAACCCTCTGCTTCTTCCGATGCCTTTAAAACATGTAAATTATCCAATAAAATCATATACAACAGTAGTAATAGAAAGAATGTTCATGATATATGTGTTAGATCATATAAGAAAATGAGTAATTGAACATTAACATAAGATTTATAAGCAAATCATAATAAGGATTAATGTGTAAACACAATAAATATCAGGAACATAACAACATTTCTTTATTGATGTAAGATAAATGAAATGTTGAAAACTACAACCTAATTCTTCCTCCAGCTCCAAGCGGAACCGTCCTATGGATTTGTCCTTCCCCAGCCTCAACAAACTTCCTCCATCGATACACACAAGGATGTCATAAGAGGGATAAAGGACACCTCAAAAGTGGAAACAAAGGTTTCCTATAACTTGGAGCGCAGGAGGCAGATGGACTTCTTCAGACTCGATCAAGGATATAATCAACTATACTATCAATATCTCATCTCTTCTCCCCTTAGGCCTTCTGATGGAGGTTTATTTATACTTCTCCAAATTAATTTTTTAAGTTGGGAAACAATTGGGCCATGGGCTATAGTAGATGAGTAACAAGTAAAACCCATAAACTCCACCAGAATTTAAGTATATTATTTATTTTTTACTATTTTAACACATATATGTAGGTTGGGTATATAATTACCCGCGTGTGCATGATTTTTATACAGTGAAAAGTAGCGTATTGGAAGCAAAACATTGTTTTTTAGAATTTGGACCAAGTCTAGAAATGAAGGGTTGCCCAAGGCCATAACTAGAGCATCAAATCTACCATGAGTGGTAAATGGTGTTATAACAGATTCCCCCTAATATATGAGGTTAGAAGGGGTACATGATGTCCGAAATGTATTAAATGTATATAATGAATCTTGTCGAGAGCTAAGAGGAGTTCACCAGAATTTAGCCTGCAAAGCTAGTGAAATAGATCAAAAAGAACCTATTGTCTGAGGCGGGCATACTCTTGCTCAGAGATAATAAAGAATTTCCACATGTCAAGTACAAAAGTGGATCCAATATGCATACAAGTGTGAAGGAACTAAAAATACATAGTGGATCATCTAATCATATCTAGATAACTACATGTCTCAATATCACATATAAGGAATTGATCAATGATACTAAAGTAGAAAGCTAATCATTGAAGTCATAAAGATGATCCAAAAAGTACAAAGTAAAATGGTGGAAAAAATGGTACTGCACGCAACTCGGGTGCCAACATATTGGATGTCGCTCTAATGAACTGTAACATATAAGGTGGATGGTGTCAACTAGCAGAAACAAGAGAAACTGGCAAGTGAACCAAGAAATGTTGATCCAAACTTGAGGTCTTCACCGATTTCTGTGGTACATTTCTACACTATGGGAATAAATGATCTGAAGTTTACCATGTGATAAATCATTTGATTACTGGTCATTGATGTATACCATTAAAAAATGACAGACTACTCATTGATAATGATAATGAGAGTTAAGGTACCTGGTGCAATCTAACATGTGCAAATAAATGAGTTGTAGTTGAACACTTGGAAGATTCTATCAATTAGGATACAATGATGTTTTCCCACTATCAATAGTGAAGGAGTCTACCAGTGATAACTGCAAACCCTAAGGTACTACCAAATGGACTCTAGATCTTGTTCCCAGAGCAATGAGTTGAATTCGATGGGAAACGATTCTCTAGAAGGAAGGCATTAAGGCATCCTTCATGAATCCAGCGTGAGTGTAACCCATAGGCCAATAATGTGGAAGGAATTAGATGAATAAAGATGTAGTAACCCAATTGAAGCATGTTTTTGGTGTACACAAGATGTAGCTAGCGAATGATAGAAACCCTCTGAACCAACGAATAATGAATACTGACACAGAGGCGAGGAATCCACCAATAGGGTCAAATGGAAACTAAGGTACTACACGAATCCAAATGTGTGATAATGAATGCTAACATCAAACACAAGGGAAACCACTCAGTCAAATACCCATGATACAGATCGATGATGAGCACAAGCTAACCTATCAATAATGAAAATAGGGCCAGGGTGTGGCTCTAGATCTGCTCTCAAAGCAATTTGTCGTAGTCAATAAGAGCAAGACTCGCCAGCAAGAAGTCAATGGATACCTTCTCAAATCAGCACGAGAAAAGGACCAAATAGATGATGTGATAATGGACATGTCTCTGACAACCAAGGATGGCCGACTGAAAAATAGGTTAAGAGACACCGCAGAAATGCTAACTCAGATTTACTTCCCTTGAAGAAAAGCACGACTCAAATATGACTACGTGGTAGCATATGATAACTTTGTATAAGTTTGTCATGTAGGAGGCATAAGAAAACTATCCATATGATTGGAAGACATAACCAATAAGAGGATTACTGACTCAATAAAAAGGTTAAGGCTCTCCTAAGTGAAACTAAAGCCCATCCCAATGGAGGAAAGACCTATTTTTTGAGTGCTTTGTTCAAGGGCGACACAAATGACTCTAGTTGTCATCAATTATGAAAATAATGTCTTGTCCCCACCCTTTTTGGAATATATAACTTTTTTGTCTTTTTCATATTCATGAAGCCTCAAAAAGAATTAAATAATGCTATAGTATAGTGGAAATAATGATTTTCAAAATACAGATGCACTAGTTCCTAGGAGAGGAACATTCCTATGCTCAATGCAAGGTGACAAAATTGGTCAATGACACTCAAGAGAACGTTCTTTCGACGAGTAAAATGGGTTTCAAGTTATTGAATTGAGACTTCTGTGATCCATATCAAATTTTTGAAGAATTCTTCGGCGAAAATCACATGGAGAAATTTTTGTCGACGTGTTTCGAACCAACCAGTGTGGTTCATCGTTAAGATAGGTTGAATGAGCAGATCTGGGTTTCAAGTTGTAGAGGCTAAGTGATTGCAAGGTTGATTTTGCAGAATACATGGTTAAAAGGTGGCTTAAACACAAGTCCAAGTGAAGCCAGCTTAAGGCCAAAAGGTACAAATGGTCAACATGAAATGCAGCAGTACAACTCAATACAGAGGAGCCTCTAGGGTATAAAGCCAAAAAAGTAGTGAAGAAGAAAGAGAATGAGTCTTCAACACACAAGTCATGGCAGGACTAAAGAGGACTCTCAAGCCTATGCAATATAGCAGCCTGGGAAACATATTTTAGTGAGGATCTAACTAATATGTCCATGTAAAGGTTGGCTCTACCATCATATCATGATTTTATAAGTTGGCGAGTGAACATGGTTTCAGAAAAAATACGTGATGGGGTTGAGCCTTTCCAAAAAATATCGCAGTATGGAGGCTAGTATGCAAAATTAAATGGAAAGTGAGATTCCATAACCTATATGACAGTAAGAAAACGATACCTGCCAAGATGGGTCTGTAGTCAAGGAACCGAAGCAATCTCTCAAAAACTCTCCAAAGTATCCTGTAAAAGAACAACCCATCCCAACACTCCAAGCTAAAAGGTCAAAAAGTCCACAAAAAGAAAAATAGACTTTAGAAAAAGAAATTTTCACATGTCAACTTATATAAGGTCTTTTTGACTCACAATTTCTCATTTTTGTTTTGAGAAATTGGATGAAGGAGTTATGGAGAAAAAACCAAGCAAGCTTCCTCCATCAAATTCAACCGTTCAAACCGCTTCAAATCTTCCAGGTAACCTTTTAACTGAGTTTTTAACAAGTTTTAATTCTTTTTGGACGTTTTGTCACAAATTTGACTGTGAGGAATTATTTTTTAATATTTCACTCTACATACACGTGGGTTGCATACATGTGAATTGCATATAGGAAAACCCTATAGGCGACGGTGTTAATAACGAGCCCGTGTGTGCACCAATTCAAAATTGAAAAACACGGTTTAATGATTCAATACATCATTTTTTGCAAGATGTTGACTACTTGGCGTGAAAGAGAGCATACTGCACTTGATAATCAAGTAACACAGGATCAAAATGCATTAGATGCCTCATGAGGATGTGGATTGTTAATTTTTTTCAAAATGTCAAATATGAAGGCAAATACGATGTTTCTTGAGATGTTAATCCATCACTAGAGTGCAAAAGAAGATGCTTTTGTGATTGATCAGATGCCCCCGAGGATTGAAACAGAGGATATCTATTTCATTACAGGTCTTTCCCAGAGGTGAGAGATGGTCCACTCAATAGGAAGGACAAGAGGTAGTCTTAGTGTAGAAAACTATGTCTGCATCTACTATCCTGGAAAACTGAGAAGATTGGAACCTAGATTTGAATCAAGCATGTAGAGAGTCTGTCACTGAGAATCCTTCTTTTTACTATAGCCAGGTTAAATGGTTCTTCTTCTCTACATCAGGCTTTTCATGTTTCAATGAGTCTTGTAGTGGACTGCATCACTACAGTCTTTGATTGGTGCACACCTCTTCTAGCTAATATAAAAAAAAAAGCTTACTTCTATCCAGAAGGTCAAAAAAGGAACTTTGGATACGGAACCATATTGTGTTCCTTCTTATTTGAGACATTACTTGGTCTTCATCCCAACATATTATCCACCATCAGTAGCCCAAGAGATCCATAGATGTGTAGGTGGGCTCACTTAATGAAATGACTAGGGGGTGGTGAGGTCCCCAAGACTACATTTGATGACAAGTTTTTCTTTTGGTGGGAACAACAGGTCATTGCAGTCGAAGACTACCCTTATGCTAGAATGGATTACAGAGGAGATCTAGATCTGGTGTTTCCACAAGATGCAGCATGGGGCTCCATAGGTAGAAATGATTTTTAATTTTTGAATTTTAAGATTTTTGGATTTTTAGTATAAATGATCTTAAAAAAATAATTGATTAGACAAAATCCTTATAAAATTATTGATCATGACACAGATGTTGGACCAGTGAGACATGATGGTCTTCCTCGACATAGGAATTGTGGAAGAGACGTTGAAGGGGCCACAACAGAGACTGAGAGGACCCTCCATGCAGTCCAGAGAAACTTGGTGAGGTTAACTCACCAAGTACCTATGGTGGCTATAGAGGACCTACCAGAGGAGATGCAACGACGCGTGGTGGGAGTACCACAGGATTGGGTGTGGCTATTTTGGCAGGTGGAAAATGCCATCATTTTCTTCCTTGCCACTCATCCTGAGTAGGATTGCTAGATAGATGATCAAATATTTTTTTATTATACATGATGATGGGCATAAGCCCTAATTTTGTAGGACATTTTGTCCTGATTTTGTATATTATTTTGGACACAAAACTCTATCTATGTACAAATGGTTTATCATGATGATCATATATATACAGATGATACTTCGATTATTTTTTATGTTTTAATGTGATGAATGATTTATATGCCAATCTAATGCTTGATTAGTGATAGAATATGCTAATGAATTTTCTCATCATGGAATAAGAACAAACGTGATATAAATAAATGATCTTTGTAATAAAAGCACTCTCAAAAATTAGCAATATAAATAAGGATCTCTCACGTGATAGATGTTATTCGTTTGAGATACCACCAGTTGTGAATCCAAATAAACAACTAATGAATCAAGATCAAGAGATATTGCCTGCGATAGCAAATTAATAACAATAGTATATTCAGTGATATTATTTGAAGTGGGATTGATAGATATGCCAACTGAAACCAACAACTGGACAGATGGATAATAAATCAGCCAAGCCGCAGAAGCAAGGTTCCAGGCGTGTCTACTGGCACCATCCGCGAGCCCTAGATATATCAAATTGTCCATCAATACCAACCGAATAAGTCAAAAATATCGACATCACTATAGACCGATAGATAGATATGTACAAAGAATACAATATATACAATCAAGAAAATGCTAGGACGAAGCCTAAGAAACGTACTTCTTAAGGTAGAGCCCATTTCTAGGCTTCGCCAACTTGTTTCCCTCGAAATCAATCAACTCATAGGCTCCCTTTTTCAAAAATTTCTTGACAATGAAGGGAGCATAACATAGATTTAAACTTTCCCACCCCTGAGGCATCTTTGCCTTGGTCATAGACCAGGAAAAGGTCACCTTCAGAAAAAATTCTAGGACGAACAACTTTATCATATTTAGTTTTTACCCTCGTCTTATGACCTTCGTTGATTATGGCTGCATCTCAATGCTACTCATCGAGATCTTCTAAATGAACAAAGCATTCCTTGACACTAGAAGTATCAGGAAGAAGTTCAACAACTAGTTTAAGGGAAGGAATTTCACATTCCACATGCAAAATGGATTCTAACCCATAAACTAGTTGAAAGGGAGTAAAACCAGTGGCAGTCTTAATTGACATTCGGTATGCCCAAAGTGCCAGATATAACATGATGTTCCAATTGGGTCAATCTTTATTAATTGTCCTTTGGATGATGATTTTTAGGGATTTGTTCATGGATTCAACCTACCCATTGGCTTGATGATAATGTGGAGATGAATTCTCCTTTCGGAAACCCAACTTGAGAGCCAATTCATATATCATTTGATTTTGGAAATGACTTCCATGGTTAATGACAATCTCTTTAGGACTATTGAACCGGGAAATAAATTGATTGAAGAGAAACGAGGCTATTGTTTCACCATCATTCTTGAAAGTAGGCATAGCCTCATACCACTTAGTAAAGTATTCAACGGCTATAATGATATACTTGTCATTTCCTGCCAAAGGCAAATTAAAAGTAGTAAAATCAATACCCCACTTCACGAAAGGACTGGCAGTGATCACAGGGAGAAACGGAGTTGGATGCATACGCATTTTTTGAGTATAACATTGACAGGTATGACATCTCTTGACTTCTTCAATACAATCTTTGAAGATCAAAGGCCAAAAGTAGCCTGCATGCAAGTTTTGCTGGGTTGCAGCAAGCCCAGATAGATGACCACCACAAACTCCATTGTGGTAATTATTAAGCACAAACTCATCTTCCTCTAAGGTTAAACAATGTCTAATGATTGAATCAACACCACGATGATATAAAGTGTCACCTATAATAATATATCTTTTAGCGAGATGATGTAATTGTCTACGTTCATCCTTAGAAAAAGAGAGAAAAAACTTCGAAGTCTAGAGATATATAATAATATCTCCATACCAAGGATCTTGCAAGGAAATAAGAAACATATGTTCATCATGACGACTTTCCTCATAAATGATTTCTTCCTCACAAGGCAACTTTGAGATCAACTCTTCAAATACTAAATATTTCTTAGAGTTAGACGACATGAATTCAAGGTCGAATTCTGGTAGAATGACAATCCATCTATTATATTTGCCCACAATCACTCACCTGTTGAGAACAAATTGAAATGGATTGACGACTGCTAAGACAAAATTTTTTCTAAGAAGAATATAATGTCTAAGTCATTACATAGGATGGACAGCTGCCAAAGCTAATTTCTCGATGTGAAAATAATGTATTTTAGGACCCACTAAGCCTCAGCTCAAATAGCTGTTTGTGTGCTCACATAAGGCATCATCCTCCTAAACCAGAACCATACCAATAGTTGATTCTACTGCAGCGAGATATAAAATAAATTCTCTTCTATAATCAGGTGGACTCAACAAACGAGCAGAGGTTAATTCTTTTTTCAAACCATCAAAGGAGTGTTGTGTGAAATCATCCCACAGAAATGGAACCCCTCTCTTAAGAAATCCCATAAATCATTTTGTGATCCCAACATAATTGGTTATAAATATCCTCAAGAAATTTTTTTTTCCTTGGACACTCTAAAGTTGATGTATAGAGGAAGGGGTAGGCAACTGAAGTATTGCCTCAACCTAGAAGGGATCTACATAAATCCCCTCAGTCGACGTGATGAATCCCAACAACTAATCAAATGTAACGGTCAAAACACACTTATTCATATTCAACCAAATTTTAGGAGAGTATTATCTATGAAAATGTTAGGCCCCTATACTACTAGTGTAACCCCTTATTGTTATTAGTACAACCCACTTATTATATTGATGTACCCATGTAGTGCCCATATTGTTACTATTGTGCCCCATAGAAACCCACTATTTTTATTATTGTGCCCTTACATTATTATTGTTATGTCGGCTCTGATTATGTTATGACCCCTTAGACTCCTATATATAGAAAGGAGGTCGTTTCATTTGTATCATCCAAGAATTGTTAATTTATGTAATGTAAAGGAGGTTGCCCCTCGAAGAGGCTAAATTCTAAGGCGTTGATCTACCTTTTCTATCTTTTCTTGAGCTGTTTTCATAACATTTGGTATCAGAGCTTTGGATTCTAGGGTTTCGCTGCTCCAAATAGGTCATCGTGGAATTTTTGCTATAACTTTTTTTCTGTGACGTTTCAGAAGTCGCAAAAAAAATAGATTTGAGAAGAAATCGCGCTGAACCTTGGGTCCAAATTTCAGAGCTTTTAGCGCGATATTTGCGGAGATATGATATGAGGAAGTTGGTGTTTTTGCAGACTCCTGAATTACATTCAAAATAGGTGACCTGGGGAAAATCGTCATAACTTTCTCTCTGGGGATCGGATTGAAATTTCATAAGAAGGTACAGAAAGAGGACAGACAGTAGTTTCGTGTATGCATTTTTTGGATCCAAAGGTTGAAATAGTGACACGTGGCACTTCATACAATTTCGCTCTTTTGGAAAGGTCTATAATCAGGTCATCTTGGGAGATTGTGCATAACTCTTTCTTAGAGAATCCAATTTAGATCAGACTGGTGGCATTGGAAAGAGGACACAGAGGGCTACTATAGGTCACAATTTCAGAACTTAAATATCTGAAAGTACAGAGTTACAGTTGTTTCAAGGTCGAGCTCCTAAAATCAAGAAAAAGCAAGATGAGGAAGTTTGATGGCAAGGATCCGGTAAATTGGATACTTCAGATGGAGCAATATTTTGATCTACATGGTGTACAACTATTACAAAATGTATGGATTGCATCTTCATATTTAGAATCAGATCAATTTTTATGGTGTGAAGGGCTTTGTTCTCGTAAACAACTTGTTACGTGGTCAATTTTCATGGAGGAAATGATAGCATATTATGAGGATACAAACAGCAACACCTTCTTTAGAGAAACACCACAACAATTGGAAAGAGTAAAAGGGCTTTGTGACATAGTGGAAAGCAAAATTATGGAAACCAGGAAGCATACCCCTCACAACTATAAAGATGGTAGTGTTGTTTCTCCTACCCTTCCACAACATACAAGGGTTACACCACAACAATTGGAAGAAAAAAGAGAAAAAGGGATTTGTTACAATTGTGATAGCAAATGCACTAAAGGTCATAAGTGTGCTCAGAAGAAATTATTTTACATAGAATATGAAGAGGAGGAAGAAAAGGATCAAGAAACATCAAAAGAAGAAGATATACGCTAGGACCCCACCCCAGATGAAAGAAGAAATGAATCAGACCATATCTTGTAAAGCATTGGCAAGAATTACCACTCCTCAAACTCTCAAGATAGAAGGCCATATCAAGAAGAAAAGGGTGCAAGAAGTGAAAGATCACATCGAGAAAGAAGAAATGAATTCAACCATATCTTGTAATTCATTGTTTGAAATTACCACTCCTCAAACTATCAAGATAGAAGGACATATCAAGAAGAAAAATGTTCAAGAAGTGAAAGATCACATCGAGCATCAAGAAATGAATCCAACCATATCTTGTAAAGGATTGGAAGAAATTACCACTCAAACTCTAGAGATAGAAGGACATATCAAGAATAAAAAGATTCAAGCAGTGAAAGATCACATCGAGCATCAACAACAAGTTCTCCAACTTTTAAAGGATAATGCCACTTCAGTGCAAAATCAAACGAAACAACAGGTAGATCAACATCGTAGTGAAAAATGTTTTGATGTAGGTGATTGGTTATTTTTACTACTACATCTCAAGCAAGCTATTTAGGAGAAGGAAATGTTGGCAATACTACAAGCACTTAAAAAATGGCGACCTTACCGAATGGGAAGAATCTTCAAGGATGAGGATGTGGAAGCATTATTTTGTGCTATTTACATTATCCAACCAGATTGGATAAACGAAGCAAGGGATGAATGGAAGAAGGACGAAGAAGTATGGCCACTTATTCAAAAGTTGCAAAAGATCCCAATTCAAACAATATTGCCAGAAATTGAAGAGGAAGGAAAAATCATATTGGAGCCTGGAGCAGTCACAGAAACAAGAACCCGAAAGCTACGAAATCGACCAATTTCAGAGTATCTCATCAAGTGGAAGAACTTACCCGCTGAATATTCCACATGGGAGGATAAGAATTTTATACAGAAGCATCAAGAGCTACTCAAGCATTGAGGACAACACTTTTTGAAGGAGAGGGGCACGTTAGGCCCCTATACTACTAGTGTAACCCCTTATTGTTATTAGTATAACCCACTTATTATATTGATGTACCCATGTAGTGCCCATATTGTTACTATTGTGCCCCATAGAAGCCCACTATTTTTATTATTGTGCCCTTACATTATTATTGTTATGTCGGCTTTGATTATGTTATGACCCCTTAGACTCTTATATATAGAAAGGAGGTCTTTTCATTTGTATCATCCAAGAATTGTTCATTTATGTAATGTAAAGGAGGTTTCCCCCTCGAAGAGGTTGAATTCTAAGGCGTTGATCTATCTTTTCTATCTTTTCTTGAGCTGGTTTCATAACAAAAAACTTCGTCCATAAACGAGAAAATTTCATTATCCAAACATTCATTAATAATCTGATCAATAAAGGGCATGGGGTGATTATCCTTAGGATAAGACTTATTTAGGTCCCTAAAGTCAATGCATACATGGATCGTTTCTTGACTTTTTTCTATGAGGACTGGATTAGAGACCCACTCAGTTAAAGGAACAGGGTACATGAAACCTGCATTAAGCAACTTCTCAACCTTATCTTTGATAGCTTCATCTTTTCTAGGGTTTACCGGTTGAATTTTTTGATGAATAGGCTTTCCATTTTCATATGTATTGATCTCATGCTAGACTATAGATGGATCTATCCCAAGAATTTCCTCATCAAGCCAAGCTAAGACATCTCGAAACTCTTTGAAGATATTGGTACAAGTTTGAATTTCTTCAGGGGAACAATCAGATCCAATGAAGACATTCTTAATAATGTTGGAATTCCTAGAGATGTTGACTGGAACAGTTTTTGAAATAATAGTCTGTTACCTTTGGCATAAAATTGTGTTAGAGCCAAAGGGTTTAAAACTACGTGAACATCACTAATAGATGAAGAAATGGACAAAATTGATTCTACTTCCTTCAAATGAGGGAGAAGATATGACCGATGATGCAAATCATTCCACAGTCTTTCACCACCTTTCATTGCTTCTAGAATTTCTTCTTCAGTTGGCCAGACAATATCTAAGCAATCTTGAGCAGAAGTGGAATCTAGAGTCCAGGCCGGAGCCACATCCCCATCCATCTCCTCTGGTGAAAAAGGAGTAGGATCGGAGTCTACAGTGTTAACAATAGACTGATAAGCAATTTTAGCTACAGACATAGGACATGCCATTCCACCTACCTACCCCTCATCTAATGTGGTGGTAGAAGAGAGTAAGGGCCAAGGATCTGAAAAATAATGAGTTCTAAAGAACTCTCTTTGAGAAGGTGCATTGGAGGATGAAATAACATTAATTCTAGCTATAAGAGCAAGAAACTCAAAGGTGCCCATCAAGGAGGAGAACATTCCAACAACTAAATTCTCTATTCGATGCTTGGGATTGCTCACTAATGGAATAGTGGATTCAGAAGATGCATGGGCGTCACCTGGAGAATAATCCATGTGATCAACCTTTACAATTCTCCCTTCATTAGGAAAACAAAGCATGCAAAATAATGACGATACAATAACATCCATCTTGTAAATTGAATTTCTACGTAAAAGGACATTGTAATCCATATTTGCATCAACTATCTCTACTTCAATATTTACAACATCACCCCCAACATAGATGGGAAATACTGGAATAATCCCATGTGGTCTATGAGAATGACCATAAAATGTTTTTAATAGAGTAGGTGAAGGAACAGCTTGAGGTGATCCAATAGCCTTCTAACATGACATGGACATTACACATGTGGAAGCTCCCTCATCGGCTACAGTTCGAGAGATATGGGTCTTTTGATGTAGACTTGATCTGAAAAGCCATATTATTCGAGAGTTTCTTCTTGATGTTTGACATATCGAATGTAAGAAAAAGAGAGTTTTTGGATCAACTACTCAGATCGTAGTGAGAAATGCACTCCTTTGTGTTGGGAATGACATGAGTACCTTTAACGAAAAAATAACACAAGGACTCTGAGCCAGATTTTCTATAATAGAGTAGTTTTGGGCTACCTTAGCATTAGGGTTAATGGCCGAGCGTTTTGTGGAGCCTTTTGGCATCTGAGGTATAGACTCAACTACGGGCCTCTTGATATGGAGTGGCTCCAATAAATCAGCAATAGAGTTAACCTTCGATGATTTTGATTCACCATAATCATGTGATCATGTAGAAACATCAATATCTGAACTCATCATGTAAACATATGATGTATTTTGCCCTTCCTGGTTGCCCCCGGTGGGGGTACCGGTACTATAATTCGTGCCAGCAAGCAACTGCTACCCTCAGGGAAAAGGGTTAGTTAGAACAACATGGGAGCTAGAAGACCCCTCTTGAAGTAATAACTGCTGAGAATCTTGAATCTTAGGGAAAATATGAGTAAAATTATCTCCATTGCATAACTTTCATGGAAACTTTACTTTCTTCTGAGACTCTTTTTTACCTCCTCAAGCATCATTACCGATGTTTTCTTGCATTAGCCTTCCGATCCTGATTATTTTTCATACCACGTCATTTATTCTTGCCATTGGATTGTTGGTTTCCTTTGGGGTTAGAAGTTTGAATGATACTTATAGATGAAGGTTGAGAAGGTATAAGCATTGATGGTGATGCCTGCTTAGAAGAAGCAGTTTGAAAAGATAATTGCTGCAATTGATTTAGCAGGTTGGACGTATTAGCATAAATCGATCTGACTACCTCGTCAGCATGGGGACTTGACTTTGGCTTGCTTAAATGATCCTTGGTGCTAGGAGCATCAGGCAAAATTTTCTGAAGAACAACAGATTGAGAATATATAAGTTCTAGCTGGTGGGCTCTAAAAAATAGCCCGCTCTTCGGTGAACAAACCAGAGAGTGATACATCCTTATAGATCTCGAGTTGTAAATATTTAACAAACCATTCAAGAAGGGATTCTTGTGGAATATCGAATTTAATGAGCCTCTTCCTTCTCCTCCATTCTCGGATATGATGAAAAATGTGGGTTGTCTAGTCCTAATGGAAATTAGCTAATAGCTCAGTTCCAACATCATAATGAACGAGTGACAGAAAATGGTTTAAAAATATTGTGGCCAAATCATCGAATGAAGCGAAGGTGTCCCCTGGGAGTTAAATGTACCACTTAGCTGCATTTCGAGTTAGGGTACATTGGAATAATCTCAACCTGATTGAATCATCTATCAGGGAGTTTGACTAACACCATAAGTGGAAAGTGGTTATATGGTCACCCGGATCTTTAGAAGTCTTTCCTTCGAATTTCAGTATATCCAATGGACTTTTGGTTGGAACTAGATGCTAGGTTAGGTTATATTTGATCGGATCATTGTAGGTCTTAACCCCGTACAAAAATTACCTGCATACGAATTCTAAAACATAGAAAATAAACAATGTGAGAGCATAACACATAAAACACATACACACAGAGATTTTCCCCTAGATCTGAAAACCGGGACTACCAGCTTGATTTTTCATTACGTTCCTTTCAATTTTATAATACATATTTATACATGTTGAAGCATCCAATACCATGGACCAAAAACCATCGCGTCCTACCATGGACCGAAAACCATCATGTCCAAAAACATGTGCGAAAATCATGCACAATACCATAGGTGGGTGTGCCCATAAAGTGGGATTACGGGTACGCCTCAAACCCCCTGTGACCACCCCCCCCACTACAAAATCAGTGAAACGAAGGTGGGCTCCGCCCCCCCCCCTCTAACCCCCCGGTTAACTACGTGGGCTAGTCGTGGAAAGAATATAACACAACCCAACAATCACTGGTTAGTTTAGATAGATCTGGAAAGTTTAACATTGCCAGGAAAGGTAATTATGGAGGACCCTGAGAATTCCACCCGGTCTCAGCGGAACTACCAATGTTTTGAAAAGAATACCCTGGATTTGTAAAGGGACCAGGTTGCCTGGGGTAATTCGTAGAAAAACCAGAACCATAAGGGGGTCCTTGTGGCCTAGAAAAAAATAGAGTTTGTCCAACTCCTGCCAGAATATTTCCATATCTAGTGAAATTGCCCCCTAGAGAGGTGTTGAAGGGAGCAAAGAGCCCTTGGTAAGGGTTCCATGGATGAGCATAGGGAGACAAACTATGGAATGAACTCACGGAGGAATATGGCATATTCCCTTTTTGGCCGAAAGAGAATTGATTCCCAGCTCGAAGTCCACTAATAGGAGGGTTTGTCCATCCTTGGAAAGGATTATAACTTTGACCTGTGGAGGAAAAAGTTATTGATCTTAAATATGGGTTAGAATGTGGTATATAACCACTCCCAAAAGGGAAACCCTAAAAACAAGCTAACCCAATTGCCATGGAAGTCATAGATGTGGAGGTAGCTAATGGAAAACTGAATGAAACCAAATAAATTATGATGGTTGACATTCCAAAGGGGATAAAACCAGTGCCAGAGGAAAAAGCTTGGGTTCCCCCACTCGAACATGGAACAGAGGTAGAGACAAATACTACAGTGCTAGGAGTAACGGAAGGAATGGAAATCATTCCTCCTCCTTTTACTGATAAAGGAGTTTTCATACTAGTAGCATTCATCGTGGAAGCCATGCTCGTAGCAATGGTCATCGAAGGAAAAGATCAAAATAGACCTAGGCTCGAAGGCCTATTGGTCGACATCTCGACGTATAATAAAACATCCAGATGGTTGGGAAGAAGAGGAGAATTTGGAGTCAAAGGAGACTCAGGAAGCTCTTCAACCTCAATAACATGTTCCGACTGGAAGAAGACTCTAGAAAGGACTCGAGTGTTCCTCTCCAACTCTCTAATTATACCAGGTCTATTTTATGAATCAATAACTTCAAATGGAGGATCAATATTCATTGTGTCTACTGCCACTGATCGGAAATCACTAGTAGAATTTCTCCTATGCCTTCTAGAAGAAGTCTCAACACTCGTAGGTGAAAGCCTGCGAAGCCTCCTAGACCGACGAACTAGTCGATCAACCACTTTTAATTATTTTTAAGAGAACTAATTAAAGACTAAAAAAAATTATAAATCTAGGCCAACTAGGATCAAAGAGCACTCTCTAAAATTCTTGAAATATATAGACAATCAAATTACTTCCAAGTATTTCCACTCCGTCTGATGAGGACTAGATAACAAAATACAAGAAAGCAAAAATCAAGGAACTTCCGAAAATAGTCTGGGATAATGACGGCCCAGGCCTACTAGCGAGGGTACCAGAAATAGTTACGGTGTTGGCTTGATGGGGGCTTGACCTAGGTTCAAAGTTATTTATCCAAAAAAATGCCTACACTACCGGTCCTTTCGGCATCAGCCCACAGAGCGCGGACTTTAGTCTCACCTGAAGCAATATGGAGGGATGCTGGAACCAAGTTTCGCACCCTTGAGATTTCAGAGGTGCTGTTTTAGTGCAACTGTGCCTACCTTCATGCAGGTCACTTTGTGCACTGTTCTAACCTTCAATACCTTTGCGATCTGTTATGATCATCTTTCATGTATCCCTAACCATGGGCTGAGATGATTTCGCGCTGCTATGGCAGTGACCTGTACTAATTCCCCGAATTACACCACAAGTCTTACTTATCTTCTTACAAATGTTAGTTAACTTCGTGTAAATAGGTATTTTATCTTGTATTCACTTAATCAACATAGTCATATATATTCACGCATAATATAAATAATAGAAGTGCCATTTATACCCAATATATTAAATGCATAAAACAAGAAAGAGACTCCTTTATTAATGCTTTCAATTGTTACAGACTCGACTCGCCCTGCACACTCAGCTACAAGGATTTGTGCACTAAGCTGCGGACTATTAGGCCTCTGTGCACTCAGTTGCAGAGCCTTCTCCTACTCTACGACCCAAACTAGACTTTACACTTTAGATCTTCCACTATTCTTCTATTCCATCCTTAGTTTCTATGACTGATTGATGTCTTAACTACTTAGAGCCTCACTCTATTTACACAATCCCATGGTCCCCAAACAATGGGTAGATCTCTATAGTTGACATTACAATAACAAAATTGAGGGTGGACAACCGTATGACTCTTTTACAAACTACACACTCTGCGCCCATAAAATGTAGAGTCTTTACATCAGAGTTATAATTTTTGACCAAAATCTGGGTTCTAAGCCCCAAAACTTCCCTTAGGGGATCTCACGCCCAACAGGCCCCCAACACAAACATCATGACTCGCCCTCGAGTCACTTTGTCGGTATGGATATCTTTGCGCGAAGACCTCCTAATTCTGCATGGATTGCTACAAGATTGACAGTGCACTGAGTGGCTGCCTATTGTACCTCCTCGATGTGCTGTTCAGAGACCACTGTAACTCAACTGCTACCTTGCACATTTTCCTGTGTTGCTTGTAGCTGCGTGAGATTTACTTCAATGGAGGTTGTAACATATACTCCTCATCAATCCACGACTGTAAGCGCGCCTTCAAAATGACTTCCTTATGTCAAGCAACATCTACCTGTTCCTCGAGTGCTTTCACCTGCTGCATCCTCACAAGCCTCTGTATGAGGGAAATTGTCTACGCCATCCCTTTTACTTCATCATATTTCTGATGCAGCTTGCACACCTCAATCTCTAGGCACTGTATGTTCGGGTCCTCCTACAGAGCTGCGAGAACCTCGAATAACTACTCAAACAACTTTGTGCAATCTGTTACTGCACTGTTAACCTCCGCTATGGTTGCTGTAATCGCGTTGGCGTGCTGTTACTTAACTTCTGGCGGAGTTGAAGGATGCACCTTCAATTACAGTTCAACTATTTGAAGGTTCAGTTCTGGATGAACCCTATCCATCTCTTCCTTTGGCTCGCACACCCCTAGTGCTAGTTTCCGGACACGCTCCTCCATTGGTTCTTCTACCTAGATGGCCAACTCTCAGACCAACGGGAAGGCTTTCTCAACCACCTGCACTAGTTGTTTGTTCTGTGCCACTACCTTATCATGTTGCAATCTCAACTGTTCGATGTTGATGCACTGCTTGCTCATTACCTGGAGCACGTGACCCTCCCTGGCTTGCAATTCTGTAGTAACTCCAACCTACAAAACATATAGTGTCTCCTGAGGGACCATAGCCATATTTATCCCGACTCCCTTCAACCCGCTGACCATAGGCTTGTTGGCATCATTTTCAGTAACTAGCACTCCATATAGCAGCACTATTGTATTAGTCATCTGGGTGCACAGTATTTCCTCGGTCGCGGCCATGCATAGTGTGAGGTTGGTTGACATAGTGCTAGACTGTGGAGTGCGCACATGCAACTCCTATATCTGCACTCGGAGAGCCCCCAACACCATCTGGTTTTCCTCCACAAACTGTTGGAGGGCCTAAGCGGTGATGTCCCTCATCGTCTACCCACTATCGTGTAGATTCCCCTCAGTGAGGGTGATCGGGTCGAAAGAAGCCTTAAAGGCCTTCGACTTCTTCTGTGGCCCCACTTTCTCTCTTGGGTGCAGTCATTTCAGCTGGGTGGACGTTATTTGTGAGTCCACACCACCTTGCTCTGTATCTGTCTCCGGCTCAGGCGAAGGCGACATTTCCCCCTCACGCTCTTCCTTTGCTACCTTCTACTGTTCTTTTGTCACGTTTGCAGCATCCCATGCCACCTGGGCCTTAGGTATTGTTGCTTCATTCTTGCGTTTTTCTATCAACTGAGCCATCCGTAGTTTCACCTCATCCTTCTTCATCTGCGTGGCAGACTTCTCAGCTTCCACCGCGGAGCTGGCTGGAGCATGCCACTCTGACGGAAATGACTCAAGGACCGTGAAGATGACATCACCAGTTGCCAGATAGGGTAGCTCGCGGAAGGTCTTCGTGGGGTCCTTCCATGCTTTGATGTAGTTGTGGTGGAAATCTCCCTTAAACTTCGTGAAGTTCTACAAACTATTATAATCGTGGTCGATAACCGTGGCTTATGATTAATCCCCATTCTGATGTTCATCTCCATGAACACCCAAAATATTTTACTGTCCCTTATGCTTTGTGCATCTCTAGTTGCCCATAGCGAAGTGTACTTCACTGCCTTTAGAAGGTCCTATGCAATCGTCAGGAACTAGTTGTCCTTGGGCAATTACCATCCCACTAGTACTATGGACAGTAGGAGCCACGCATAGTGAAATGTCTTCCTATGCTCCTGTGCCTCACAGCAGTTCTCAAGGAACTCTTTGCATAAGTAGTTTACCTAGTTGAACTGGACCTCTTCTGTGCATTGTGCTGCTAGAACAACCACTGGCGCAGGCACCTCATCCGCACAACACTTCCACATAACCTTTCCGGCCAATATTTGCGTCGCGAATTTGACCGTAGGGTTATTGATGCTGGAAATCGCATACCCTCTCTTCTTCTTCTCTAGCTTAAACTTCTTCTTCATGGCCTCTGCAACATCAAAATCATCACTCTTACCCTTCGAGACATTCACTGGGTCCTCCCCTTTGCAAGGGATCTGGGTAATTCTATGAATCAAGTGGTCTATGATGGGGATGGGCTCCTCCAACGACAAGCACCCATCATGCACCAAGCAGAGAAACTGCTTGATCAAAAATGGTTACTGGGGTGCGACGGTAATCCGGCTCCCAGAGCAGGTTTAACAATCCTACCTTTTCTACACCTCTCAACCATTTATGCGGCTTCAACTCTATGACTCCAGTTGGCATGTCTTTCTTTTGGCGCATTATTTGTGCAGTTGCCAAATGTGGGAACTTCTCGTGGTCTGCAAGATCCTAGTCTTCAAATTTTAGTACAAGCACTCACCCCAAGTGTGCTCCTTCAAAAATGATGTCATCAGGGAGGAGTGGAGTCTGCAGAGAGCTCTTGCTCTCATCTAGATCTTTGGGCACCCTTTCTTTCCCCTTTTGCGGAGGAACATATGCGGGCAGCCTGGTCAGAGGGTCCGCACCATGGGTTTCCACATCCATTTATACATCCTCCTCCTCCTCTACTAAGATTTCTTCAAATTCTTCCTCCTCATCGGCTTCCAAATTGATAGCGTTCCCATTTTCTTCCATGTTAGCTTAGTCCTTAACGGATTTCTAGGGGATATGTGAACTGGTATGATAGCGTGCTTGTCTTTCTTGGGTCTTAGCATGCATTGCGATTTAGGGATTTCTGTGACTATCTCGACACTTTCTAGGGCTTCTATTTCCATCATGGTCTGCGTGACCCCCTCAGCAGTCATTACTACGGTATCCATGGCTTTCTTAGGCGCTACGATAATGCTATTCCATAATTCTCTCAATGGCTAGGGCAATTGCTCAAACAATGAATTCACCGTCAAAAGATCAAACAAGTCTAGATTCATGAATGTCTGGGCACGCAACAACTTAGTTCTCAAATTTCCAAGTGTTGTTTGGTGGAAACCCCTTTGTAATTTATACTGCCTTTTGAATTTGAATTCGACCGTTCCCTTGACATTCGGTCCATTAATTCTCGATTGGCGGTGGATTTCAAGAATCTAGCCAATAAAGTTCACCTTAAATGCCTACCGCCCACTCCATTTGGTGTCAAGCCAAGCATCACATGGTGAATATTGACTATAAAGGTCACTTTCTAGGCAACCCGTATGCCAGCACACCTACCCTCGCGCTGTCATGGACCCTGTGACACTTCGCTACTGTGCGCAGTCCTGACATCACGCAACTCCAAAGCAGAGTAGTTTATAGTCCCACGCCTCCTTTCAGCTTCCTCGAGCACTAAGACTGTGCTTCTATCGGCTATTCAGATTGCCGGGCCACCTATGTATGGCTTCAAATGACTACCATTTACCTTTCCTTGGAAGAGTTCTCCATTTAACTTTATCAATTACACTAAACCACCATCTTTGATCTCCTTGATATCATATGTCCCAGCCAATGCATTCTGAGCTTCTGTGGGAATTTATCAAACTTACTATCATATAACAACACCAAATCATTCACCTTAAAGGTGCACAACTTAATATGTCGATCGTGCCTGGCCTTTTCGCGATGCTTTTGTACCTATTAGTGAAAGCCAGCGAAAAATCGTTCTTCTTCGAGCTCCTCCAACTGCGTGAGCCTCTCCTCCAGGGCTCCATGGTCCGTCATACCTGTGAGCATTGCTATGCGTCAACTAGGCACGATGTATTCCATAGACATTATGGCTTCCACTCCATAGACAGGCCTAAAAGGTGTCTGTCCCATTAGTTTCTTGCATGTCATCTTATAAGCCCATAATACTGCAGGTATGCACAGGGCCCAATCACTTCGTTGTGCATTGCATACCTTGGTCAACGTGTTGCATACCTTCTGCACGATTGTTCTTCCTAAGTAATGTCTCCCCAACATTAAGATCCATTTGCACATTTTTCCCCCCAACACATGCTTATTGATCATACCTTTTAGCATGGATTTCATGTGTATCCGTGTAGGTTGATTTCCATATGCCTATGCCCACCTAGCCAAATGCGTGCGTGGATCATCCTATCCATTATATTTGTCTTTCAATCGCACCCTAGGCTCCCCAAATCATGTGCGCATCATTCTACTACATTCACGCCAGTCGTCAAATATTCTTTGTGCATAGCTCACCATCTCGCGAGTGTAGCACACAGTACGCAGTCCAAGGCCTAGAAGCATTGTTTTTCTAGCACTTCTCTTTCAAATGTATCCAAGAAGGTATCTACCTCACTTAAACCATCATAAGTAGGAAGATATCTTACTTCTAATGATACGAAGCGCAATGACCTTGTCATCATATTACAATTAAGCATAGCTACCTTATGTAACCAGTTCTGCCATCATTCTATATCCTCATCAGAATCCGAAGTACAGGAGCTCTCGTGCTCCCATGAAATCTACCCATCTGTGGTGGGATTTACCTAGTCTTACTCTTGCACTGTTATCTTTTAGATGCAGTCCAAATCATCATCACTTTCATAGTCACGCACTGGCTCTGTATAGTGCGATCCTTCAACAGGGTCCAGGGATATAATTATGTGTTGTGACTTCTTCTAAAAAATCATCATGCACTTCTTCAGATTAATCACCCAATTCATGTTAGTGGCCCAATCAATTCCTAAAAGAGAGGGTTAGGGATTATTGTCATCAAAAATCTCTATCACTTCAAAGTTTGCTAGCACACTCACTTCCTCAATATCCATAGTGATTCCCTCTAATCGCCCCCTGAGCATTATTCTCTACTGGTTCGCCATTCGTAATTGAATACGAGACCACTGCAGCATAGGTCACCCCATTCGCTCCCATGTATGTTTCGACAGAACATTCGCATCTGATCCTAAATCCAGGATAACTTGATCCATCTCATATTCTCTGATATTTTCAGTTAACCTCATCTCTCTTCCTGTCCTTTTCTTATGATTTCCAATCTTTTGGACTATGTGCGGTTCTCCTGGCACAGTCCTAGTGCATTTGTTAATGAGTTCTTGTAATCCTTTTATAGCCTTACTATCACACAGTAACTTCATACATGTTTCCAGGAATGTTGTGAGCATAGATGGGTCCATCTCTGGCTCTGATCTATCTTTGCTTCCTGAAGTGGAGGCATCAACGAAGCTCTTCTTAGCTTCCATGAAGGTTTCCCGAGTGTGCTCCAAATCAAACTCCGCTTCTTTCGCCGGAGCTTTGTGAACCCAAGTACTATATTCTGGCTGTTTTCCTTTGTCATCTCCCATCATGATTCCACTTCATAGCAAAATGTTCACATTCGGATCTTCCTCGTGCAGCTTAGACCTCATCATCTACAGGTTCTGAGTAGGGGGAGGCGGTAGGTCTCCTTTGTCACATATCATAGCTATCAGTGTTGGACAATATTCTATCTCATGATCAAACAATGTGTAATACAAACACGATGGGCATTTCAGGTTCGAGAAATCGTGAGAATAATTTCCTAGCCCTATGTAATTGTAGAATATCAACTGTCCATGACCTCTTCTAGGTCCTCCTCCTCCGCATCAGCCTCATCCACGCCCCTAAAATTCTGTTCGCACTATTCTTGCATTCTGGTCTAGGGGTCGTGTTTTGGCCTAAACTCTATAGGTGGGAGTTCTATCCATCATCAACTCAAATCTTCTACAAGTGCGCTCATCGTGCCCCCTGACCTACAAAAGTTTCAGAACAACTGTTAGGAATTTTGCGTATACTTCTGTAACAAGTGGCAGTTGTTCATGACATGCTTTCTAGCTATTTAGCAAATCGAGCACCATAAAGCAAGCGTCGTGCTAGGTTCTGCTTGTGCTTCCAGCCTTAACGGAATCGGTCCTTCTTCTGTGAGGTATTTTGTAAACACTAGGCCGTTGTCCTTATCATGACCCTGACCCTTGCATTTTACGCACCACACTTCTTCGCGCACTTCTAGTTGAGCCGTCCTGTCTTGTTTCAGACTCTGCATCTCAAGGAATAAATTCTTCAACTGTGCATGGATTTGCTGAACTCCTAAGTTAGGATCTTGCATCGGGGTCTCATGTAGCCTCATCGTGATCTCTAAGGCCTCTACCTAAGTTGTTAACTTCTACTGTGATAGCACATTCCTTAGATGTGGTGTTACCGAAGCTACAAACCATTCGCGATGTTGTCCATCCACTAGATTCATATTAGTTTGGCGGATCGTACATTTCAACCTCTAATCTAGCTCCTAGGGAATCTTGCCTAGTAGCATCGTGATCTCTTTGAATCCAATGATCGAGTATGGTTCAGACCTCAGCCTACTAAATTCATTATTTAGTGCTATTTAGATATCCGCGATTCTTGTATTTGGATTATCATTGGAGTGCTTAATATACTAGGTCAATGCGTAATCTTGTAGGGCACTACCTAATGTTGCTTTCTTTATATTTTCATCTGTAACTCCTTGCGCTTCCCATACGGTTCTTACAACGAACCAAAATTGGTCTGGATCCTCATTTCGCAATCCCTTGAACACATGAAACTTCACTATCCTGGCCATATTGAATTGCGGTGGTGGTGGAGGTGGGATGGGTGAAGATGGAGGTGATGGCAGTGAAGCTGGTGGAGGTGTGGGTGGAGGTGTGGGTGGAGGTGGTATGCGCGGAATTCTTTGCCTTATCAGATGGATCACACTTCATGGAGAGAGCTTCGCGAGCTCTTCCTCATCCCCTTGCGGAGGTGAAATCGAGGGGCTATTTTCGGGTTCCTTATTTCCTTTGTTCCTATAAGCTCTACCACTTCGCGTAGCTCTGAACCATCAAGGTAATTGCATAACTCTCTTTTCGCACAATAACATTTTAATCCAAGTATTCAAAGACTTTATGTACTTACCTCATGGTCCTTTGAGAAAGTGTTGCTCTGCCTCACTATAGCTGACTGAATTGTCAAATGCGAACTCAGTAATGAGTCCTCCTATAATCCGAACGAGCCAATGATCAATGACACGAGCGATCTTATCCTCTGATGTTTCCAATATCCACACTAACTTTGGGGTCCACACAATAGGACCATCAAGTTTCCACCTTCCTTGGCTATCTGCTAGCTTTGCCATCCACTCATGCAACTCTATAGGGAAGGACGCAAAGAAGATTTTGTGGATCTTCGTGTATAGGTAATAGTTGAAGAACTCTTCTTTTGACAATCGTGGATTCTTGTTCTTCTACGTTGTGAACTCATGAATTCTTCTGTCCAACCAACCTTCAATTTCCTTTTTAGTTGGATTCCAATGATATGACATCAGACATCTTTATGTAGATTCCGGCCCTGACAACAAAACCATTTATTGGCTTGACACGAGCCTGACCCAAGTTTAGAGTTATTTACCCCAACAAATCCCTACACTACTGGCCCTTTCAGCATCAACCCGTGGAGCACGGACTGAAGTCTCACCCAAAGCAGTATGGGGGGATGTTGGAACCAAGTTTCTACACCCTTGAGATGTTTAAGGTGTTGATTTAGTCCAACTATGCCTACCTTCGGGCAGGTCACTTCACGCACTGTTATAACCTTCTATACATTTGTGATTTATTATGATCATCTTCCATGCAACCCTAACCAGGGGTTGAGATGCTTTCGTGTTGCTATGGCAGTGACCTGTACTAATTCCCCAAATTACATAGCGAGTCTTACTTATCTTCTTACAAATGTTAGTTAACTTTGTGTAAATAGATATTCTATCTTGTATTCACTTAATCAACACAGTCATATATATTCACGCATCATATAAACAGTAGAAGTGTAATTTATACCAAATATATTCAATGCATAAAACAGGAAAGATATAAACAAAAATGATATAAACTTCTCTTTATTAATGCTTCCAATTGTTACAGACTCGACTCGCCCTGCGCACTCAGTTGTAGGGGTCCACACACTCATCTGCGGACTACTAGGCCTTTGCACACTCAGCTGCAGAGCCTTCTCCTACTCTATGACCCAAACTAGACTTTACACTTCAGATCTTCCACTATGCTTCTATTCCATCCTTAGATTCTATGATTGATTTATGTCTTAACTACTTAGAGCCTCGCTCTATTTATACAATCCCATGGTCCGTAGACCATGGGTAGATGTCTACAACCAACATTACAATAACAAAATTGAGGGCAGACAACCCTATGACTCTTTTAAAAACTTCCCTTGGGGGATCTTCCGCCCAACATACGGTGACCTTCAAACAAAATCCTTTGCTGGTGCAAGCACCCAAGCTTAGCAAGGTTACCCTCTAGAAGTACTAATGAATGTGATGGAATGTCTACCTCAGGTGCCATGGGATTCCCCTCCGCGGCCACCTATGTGATCCGTAGGAATGGAAACTATGGGCACCAGTTCATATCAAAAGCCGGGCGAAACAGTCTCAGGGTGGGATCCAACAAGTAGGAGAGGGGGTATCTCTCTTGCTTGTCCTAACTCTCCCTCGTGCTTAACTCCCATTCATGGAGCTTTCTCGGTCTTTCTAATGACATTGGATTTCACTCATTATTCAACTTCTATGTTTGATAGTTTGAGTGGCCTTGGAGAGTTGAATCTACACTCGCCTATTTCAAGGCCCTAAATAACTTAAACTTGTTGGTGTTGTTAATGACAAATTAAAAAGTTCTAGTTCCTTTTATTAAATCGCTTGATTTTAGAGGGTTGTTTTTTAAGTCAAAGGTACAACAAGAGTGAAACTTATGATGTTTTTGAGACAAAAGAAATCAATAGAAACTTAACTATATGTATGCAGTTATTTTCTTTTGATGAAAAGGTATTTCTACTTGGTTCTATGAAAAACTTATATAAGAAAAATATTTTTTTTTCTTTTATTTTTCAGAAACACTCCACACACACTCAAAATCTAACAAAAGGACTAAGAATGGTTATGATGCAAACTAACCTAATGCAAATTTAAATGATGATGCAAGATCCTATGAATACTCATACGGTAAGAAAATGTGCTTATCTATAAGATCAATAAGCCAACTTGACAATAAAGAGGGTAAAAATTTAATAAAAAATTTCCCCACAAGCCAAGCAAAACAAATCGAAAAAGTTCACAATTTCTCAAAAGCAAAACAAAAGAAACCAAAAAACCAAAAGCTTGGAAATAAAAAGAAAGGAAAAATATATGTTTCTTATCTTTTTCTTTTAAAACCCCAAATAAACTTTTGAGGTCACAGATAGACTACTAAATTTCAAAGATCAAGAAATAAGAAAAAAGAGTCCCTGGACTTCACAATTTATTCTACTAATCAATAAAATGAAACTTGAAACGACAATGGAATACAAAATTGCACAAACTAATCTAAATAGCAATAAAAATACTTCATCAAACCAACAAAATGTGAATAAAGACTCTCAAAATTGCCAAAGAGACACTCAAAAATCATGAAAAACAAAATAGGTCAACCAAAAGGGAAAGAAAAGCAAAGCAATTTGAAATTTGGGTTATAAACGAAACTGAAACCAATTTCTTGTTCTGGAAAGCTAGAATAACCAAGAACTTCTAATAGAAGCCTTGAACCCAAGACACAAACTGAAACCTTACTCAAAAAGCAATCCTAGGCCAACTAGGTTTTTCATTGAGAAAGAGATTCAAAATTGGAAATTTGCAAGAGAATAATGTTCTACTGATAGAGGATGACCAAGAAATAGAAAAAGTCACCAGGAAACAAACCCAATTGGGCAAAAGTTTTTGAAAAGATAATTCAAAATTAGGTATACGCGACTGTGTAAATACACAGAGGCGTGAAAATGCATTTCAAACATTGGAAACTTGCATATACGAGAGTCTATTTGAGGAAACAAGTGTGTATACGCTATTGTATCCCTAGAAAAACGCGTATAAAAAGATCAATCAAGAAAGAAAAAGAATTCAAGGCCCAATCCAAAAGATCAGACTTGATGTCTGGGAAGTTAATAAGTCAATGACACTGTAAAAGAAAGAAATCAAGAAAACAAACTGTGATCAAGAACAAACGACCCAAACTAGGAAAAAAAAAGAATGTTTTCCCCAGCATAGTCGCCAATTCTGTTTTAGGTGGAAACACCCTAGTGTAGTTGAAAACCCCAACAGAGCGGACGACATACAACAGAAAGAAATGTGTAAACAAACAGTGTAAATTCTTAAACTACTGAAGTGGGAAAAAGTGGTATTACCCGGAGGTCTTACGTTCGAGGTCGATCCCGTAGGGTCCAAACCCTCTACTTCTTCTGATGACTTTAAAGCTTGTAACTTATCCAAGAAAAGCATATACAATAGTAGTAATAGAAAGCATGTTCATGACATATGTGTTAGATCATATAAGAAAATGAGTAATTGAGCATTCACATAATATTTATAAGCAAATCATAACAAGGATTAATGCATAAACACAATAAATATTCAGAACAGAACAACATTTCTTTATTGATGTAAGCTAAATGAAATGTGGAAAAATACAACCTGAATCCTCCTCCAGCTCCCAATGGAACCGTCCTCTGGATCTGTCCTACCCTAGCCTCAGCAATCTTCCTCCATCGATACACCTAAGGATGTCATAAGAGGGATGAAGGACATCTCAAAATAGGAAATAAAGGTTTCCTATTACTTGGAAGTGCAAGAGCACAGGAATTTCTTCCAACTCGATCATGGATATAATCAAGTATAATATCAATATCTCATCTCTTCTCCCCTGAGGCCCTCCCATGAAGGTTTATTTATACTTCTCCAAATTAGTTTTTTAAGTTGGGAAACAATTGCACCACCAGCTATAGTAGGTGATTAATAGGTAAAACCCATAAAATCCACCCGAATTTGAGGAGATTACTTATTTTTTAGTGTTTTAACACATATACACGGGTTGGGTATATATTGACCCACATGTACACACTTTTTATACAGGGAAAAGTAGTGTCTGGGAAGTAAAACAATATTTTTTAGAATTTGTACCAAGTCTGGAAAGGAAGGGTTGCAATAGGCCATAACCAGAGCATAAAATCTACCAAGAGTGGTAAATGGTTCTATAACAACAAGTAATATGTTCATTATTTCTTTGCATTACTCTTTACTCCAACATAATTCAACAATTATGAATCATTTGTTTTAGTGTAGCCTCTCAAGGTTTGTCCTCCCCACATTGCTACTATATCTATTCAATGATTGAAAAAATCATTATAAGTGCAACTTATTTTAATTAATGAATTATACTATAGATATATCTTAAGAATCAAATACCCCACATATTTTGAGTCTCTAATATATTTTAGTGTTCCAACTTGTTTATTCTTCAAGCTTGATTATGAATATCTAGCATCTTAATAAGTTTTTAACACAGGTTAATTGTGAGAGTTTTGATCCATCCATTCATGTAAGCATATCACTGCAGCTCATTGTAACCACGCCATTGGGCCCTTCATGCAAGTCATACATATATGTAAACATAGGCATGTAATCACATCATGAATATCTCCTTTCAACATAACGTAAATTTGCAACTTCGAAGATAAAGTATTCCTATCCTTCTATTTTATGCATAAAACAAAATAATTCGTATAAACTGTACACATTCTTCTCTGTGGTTTGTTTATACACAAAGTTCCCCCAAGTCTATTAAACTTGTTTTGACTACTTAAATAAGTATGCAGACTACTCTGAAAACAATATCATTGTCATCAAGGAAATCATGGCATATTTATCAACATGTTTTGGTCTGATTCACACATTAAGGTGTACCAAATAAAATATCTGCAGTATTCATGAATGCCTACCATATTATATAAAAAAGTATATAACACAAAGCCCACTGAATTCCCAACCTACCATATTATATAAAAAAGTATATAACACAAAGCCCACTGAATTCCCATACCTTTTATGCCCATGCCCAACTTTCAAACTAGACTTCCCTTTTAGTTCCCCAGTTTCTAACTCTTCTCACTACAACATCTTGCTCACAACCATGCCCCATTCTCAAAATTACATACGGTTGTGCGGGATCTTGGATCTCAACCTGACAATTGAGACTTGACACTGTGCCTCTATCGCAACAAAGTTTCTCCTAGTGGTCTAATAGATGTTAGCCTAATAGCATGTCTGTCCTGGCCTCCCTCTAAGGACTTCAGACTCTAACTCCTCAAGCCTCTCTTGAATGGTCTTGTCATCCGATGGCAGGATCCCTGTCTGACCTTGGCACTCATATCGGATTTTCACGTCTTCCAATGCCCACATTCTAAAGGGTGATGCAACTATTTATCATAGTGGTTCCCATCTATCAACCCATTTCTTGAAGGGGCTTCCTTCCCACGTGGGAAGTACCCTGCACTAAATATTTTTTTTAGTGGATATAGGCGGCAACCCATTTGGTGATAAAGAGTCTACCACTCTATTACATAACTTATCCATGATTATATAATCCTTGGTCAATGATCACATGATCTCACCCTCTTCATAGATGATCATTGGGTCTTGCCTTCGATACCTCCCGTAAGCTACCTCTACTGCCATCATACCAGTCCCACAAGTTTCCAATATCGGTATCACAATATTATTGATACAGTGTAAAACAATTGATCGAATCATATTGGCATCCCAATCTATTCAATGTGAAATCCCGAAAACTCACACAACGCTGAGTGATGGATTTTCTCCCACTTTTCTTTACTACACGACGAAGAGGAGATAGTTCCTCCATTATTAGAACCCTCACTCCAATCTCCTATATGAGCCCTTGATTTTCAAATGTGCATATGAACTCCAAAGCATATTGATACAGACTATGAAGTGATCGGTTGGTTCTTTGTGGGTCTTCAAATCCAAACTTGCCATAATTCCATAAACAAACAATGGTCCCATCAGTACTTCACAGGGTTCTAAGAGCTCATTTTATATGAAGGTTGTGGCATATTAGATGTGAAAAATCATTTTGATAAGGATAAGTGTCAAGCTTTATCCAATGAATGCACCATCTATTGGCTAATTGATCTGGTTGATCTCAAAAACACATGGCACCCATGGTTTTCAAACATACAATGTCAATCTGGATAACCCTTATCTAAACAAGATGTGGTTATGGGATGAAAATAAGGATAACACTTATCCACGTTAAGATTTTAAGGTGTGTCAATCCGAATGATCGTTATACACTGAAGCCGGCATTATAGATCAGAAAGGAAACATCAGTCACCACTCAATTTGGCAAGACATGTTTTGTATTTTAGAACATATTATCACAACCTAATGTGCCTTAAAGCTCAAAAGCATGGGATTTTGGCAAAGCTCCAGAGCTAAAGCACCACTCGTAGTCACTCGATCCTATGATTGCACATGCCTGCTCTGTATGGGGACGAAACTATGGCCTGGCAGAAAAATGACACGTATTTATAACAAAATAAACGATTTCTAATTGAATCAGTAGTATCAAAGAATGGGATTCCTCCCTCATCCTAGTAATTGAAACATCACCATATTACTTCCTGGTTCCAGGGATGTTTATAATGGAAATGTGGACGCCAACAATTGTCTCTCTTAGAAAATCAACTTGGATTGGAGACCAAGTACCTCAAAACATAAAATATTCCATTAATCCTTGCCGAAACTTTTGTTTGCCACAATCGTTGACCTATATGAAATATATCAGCAGCTTGATGATCTTATTATATGCAACATTCGAAGGGAAGGAACCAAATACGAGGAATAATATACATGACAACTGAGTGGCTTTTGGTGTAAGTATGATGTCATGCAACTCATAATAGTATTTCATAGTACATAATTCCATCCTTTCGGACAATCTATCCACAATGTATTTCCACTTTGTTTTTTGATAAGTTACAAATGATGCCCCAAGAATTCACAACTCTCAATACGTTGCATCCATGTTGGCTCATATAGGAGAAGCTAGTCATGTAGGGGTTATATTGATGAAGAATTAATTGGGAGGATGCATTTAATTGTTTGGCTATAGCCTCCTTCGACCGTATTTTTATACGATATTCATGAACCAAATTACTTGTAGTCAATGAATGATTTATATATGAAATTTACCTTTGATAGGAAATTTTTGATTACGTTATATGATTTCAGCAGAATCCAACTGCAAAATTATCCATACCTTCACATGTGACAGGAATTCGATTGTGAACGTGTGAACTTCAACATCTTTTCATCACGTACAATATTATCAAGAGAAGTGGTAGATATTTTGACCAATCGAGGATGCCTGGTGTATGTGGATGTATTAATGGCCTATGCCTTGGATTAAATTCATGCGCTTTCTAATGTAATGTAATAGAGATTTTGTTGACCTTCAACCCATAATTCCTTGGTAATTATGAAACACAGTTCATAACCCATTCCAATTACATCAAAGTCTCTGTTATATCACCATGCATCCTTAACACTGTCACCCCAAGCCATGCTTTCATTTTCTTAAAATTTGTTTATAACTTTTACGAAAAAAAAGATGCCAGTTTACAATAATTCTCCTTTTTATTTTGTAAGAAAAATTTCAATAGTTGAGTCGTGTAGAATATGACAACTTACTCTTTTAAATGCTCACATATTTTACTTCTTGGCCATGTTTATCTCTCTAGAGACACTTTAGGTCCCTAAAGACTTCTTTGTGTGAAGAATATAGTAGGTCCCAATATAATTTTCTTATTTTTACTTGGGAAGAAATAGAGAGGAATTTATAATTTTAACAAAACCTTTACTTTTTGGAAACTTATTAATTGTACATATATTAATGTCTATAGACTTATGCTATAAGTCTCCTTGTTTTAACAATCTTATTATGTCTAAACTAATGAAATTAAACCATGAGTGTGTAGACTAAATTCTATGCATACACAAGGAATATGTTGAGCAAGAGTCTATGTGTAATAGGGTAGATCCTACTACTATGCACAAGGTGGGGTAGAATGTAGGCTTTAGCTCTACATAAGTCTTGAGCATAGTGATGTCATATGAAGAATGCAAACCACAGAGCTTATTGAACTTCCTAATTTAGGACCTAAAGCTCATTCATACCCTACAGAGGTGGGTTGGCCCTTAGGCCGCAATATTTGAACTTAGAGCTCCGATACTATTATTCACACACTTGAGTGGGCACATCCTTAAGCATAAATTACAACTTGGAGAACAAAACCAATCATAGCATTCAACCAATATGATTTGAGCATACAAACTTCATTTCTATGAGGATTCAACACAAACATTAATGGAATGTTATCATGAATATACTGTAACCATAATTTCACTAATTGTGACCATATTCCTACTGGTATAGTTGAAAGTATTTTTGACATATATCTTATGCAATATGATTAATTAGCTAAATGAGCCTCAGTGGATGAAATTCACCTCCTGAAGCATAATGCATAGCATAAACAACCTGAACCATAGACTATACAATTTCACACCTTAAAAAATAATTAATCCTCATACATAGTTGTCTCATGCATAAATATTCACCATTATTCGATCATCTCAAGAACAAAGATTATTCATGCATCATACACTCATAAATTCAACATAATCAAGATTCATGAATCATAAGATTGCACCATGAAATTTTAATCATAAGTTTAAAGATGTGACAACAAAAAGAGTAAGGGGTCACATATAGTACATCCCAAGCACTTGAAGTAAACTAGCTTAGCTTAAGAATGTCACCTGAAAAATCGAGCACCGCCACCCAACCTAGAACTGACTTCGTCAAGTTCAACCCCGAGCTAATACTTCTTGCAATGGGTCAACTTCCTTTGTTGATATCTTCAATGGGTATTTGATACTCTCTTTCATGATATGGTTTCCATTAGTGCCATCCCAGTTTTATGAATATTTTTTAATCCATTTGCCTAGGATTTTCCCAGAAAATCTCCCCTTTCTCTCTCGCGAGGCTTTTCCTCATAAAAACTTACCTTTATCTCTCGCAAGCCTTTTATGTTTCTCTTAGCTTAGCATCTCTATCCACCTAGGTAGCTTAATAGATATTTATCTCCAAATCCATTAAGCTTATCTACAATTAGATCTAGAAGTCTTATCATGAAAGAATTTTCCATTCCCATTCACCAATGGGATTTTATTTGGAAAGAACCTCATCTCTTGGTGTCTTGTTCTCCAAGCATTTTACATTATCTTTATTTATTTAACAATAAAGTATTTACTTTCATTGTTACACCTTAGACCTAGCTTTTCTTATCTTAGGTTAACAGAGTGTTAAATACAATGCAGGGGTGTTACATTAAACATATATATGATAATGATAATTTCAATTGATAACTCAAAAATGTAACATTGTTTCCCTCAACCAGAATCAACCTAGATATCTGATTTTGAACCTATCTTACAACTAAGGGTATAAAATATCTCCAGATGCAAACTTTTCCTTAAATTCTATAGTCCAAACAATTTCAATATTTATTTATTGTTAATAAATTTTTAAAATCAATATTTAACAATTTTACTAATTCTAAAATTTTTCATTAAATTCAGGAATAACAATTTCTTGGGTCTTAAGATTATCTTTTATCCCTTATTTGTTAAAATCCCAAGTGATATAATAAAATTTATTTTTAAAGTTCATAGGAAAAAATTAAGTTTAAAGCTTGATTATAACTATTTAAAAAACTTCTTAATTAAGAGGTGATTCAAAGTTGATGACTCAGTAAAAGTGTATACTAGCAACTCCACCACATGTTGCAAAGGAAACGTCGTAAGGTGGCAACATAGGAAATAGTAGCATAGAAGAAATAAGTAAATTTTTTATGCCATTTTGTTTCTTTATTGGAATTTATTTTCTATCATATTAGGCTGGTGTTCTGTGTGCACTAAAATACTTGTGAGGTCCAACACTATCGGTGGGGTTTTGTTTCAATATTTTTTTGTTGAGAGTAAGGAAAATTTCAAATATTTTCTACAGCAAAACACTAGGTTACTACACTTTCCATTGGCCATGTCTCTTTTTAAAAAATTCTGGAGAACAAGATGTAAGGTATGTACATTTCTTTTAGTAACCAAATGTGAGCTAGAAATTGGGCTTATGATTTGGAATCCTATCATAATATTTTCAAATTTCACATTTATAAGGATACTAGATGCTAAGGTCGTGATGTAAATGTTCGATTGACAACCATGCCTTCGAATTCCTTCACTAGTTGAACTAATATATTGAGATTTTGGTTTTCTTCAAGTTGATGAAATTATGTGCTACTAGAATCAATCGAGACAATTCATGGTTGGCTTTCATATTGTCATGGATATGCTTGGAAATTTCATCTTATCCATCTATTGGGGCATGAATGAAAATTTTCAATGGGTTATAGTTACCTTTTTTAGAAATATTTTGCTTGAAAAACACATGAGTTTGAACTGGCGTGTGAGGTAAATTATTGTCTATAGAACATTTATTAAAGGAAGGTTCTAAAGTTGAACACTAGGCTTGGACGTTCCTTTAAGTTGGGATTTTTATTGAATTGTCAAGGATTTTACTATCATGGCCGTGAATGCTACCCTAATTTGTGAAATTTTAAAGCAGGAGGGTGGTGCAATAATTTTCAATGTAGAGTGTGTTTCCTCTATTTTCCATTCTACAACAAAAAAAGAGCACACTTAGGAGGAACTATGATTGTCACTATGGCCTTCCACTAGAAATGAATATGTAAGAAGTTTGAGTTCTGCATAGGGCAGGTTCCATAAGTTCTAGACATATTTCTTTCCAATGATTTTATTTACAGAGAGAGCTTCTTCTATTAATTGAAATTTTGAATTAAGCCAATCATAATAATCATGGTATGAGTACTAAGATAGAGAGCTCCATAGTGTTTATTCTCTGATTTTCTTCCCTCATTGATGTGAATTATAGAGATAAAGAAATTTATTCCAAAATACTTTGGGAAATCCCAAGTGCAGCTAATAGTAATCTCTAGTTCTCTAACCCTCCTTTCAGTTTTTCTTTGCTAAGTAGTTTTGACAAATTTGAGAAAGAAGACAGTAAACCTAATATCTCCTTGGCAGAAGGGTTTCTACCAATCACATTTTTTGAGAGGGAAAGGAAATATGTGAAGGTTTGTATAGAGATTTGGAACAACATAAGGCTTAGTTGGATCCTTGTGAATAGAAGGGAAAAATAAACAGTCAACCTGTAAAGTTGGAGTCCTTTAGGAAAACAAAAACATTGGCCTACTGACAATGATTTCCTTTTGTTATTTAGTTCCATACTTCCCTCTTATAAAAATTTTCCTTTTGGGGTTGTTCAGGGTACCCTTGTGATGAAGTGTAGAATTTCAGATGATGGTATTGGAGATGTTCTTATAAAATTTTGAAGTTTACTAAGCTTGGCATATGGTTGGAATACATGGAAGGTGGACATGTGACTGGAGGGAACGATTTGCTCATCCTTAAAAGAGCTTCAAATTATCACAGAAGAATGAATTACAACAACATTTTATCATATTATCATCAATTTTTAAAAGCACAAAGTCAATTGAAGGTTCAGAAGATGAATAATGAAAAATTGATTAATAAAAAATTTGTTCTAGGTGGAATTACTACATTTTTCATTAGTTATTTCTCTTCTCTTTAAGAAATAAATGGTTGATTCTAGTGTTCTATGACTTATTTCAAATCTAGATAGAAATGCATATTCTATGTGCCCTAACAATTCATCAATATTGTGCAACATCTCAGTCAGACTTACAGAATTTGAAAGAGCTTTGTATAGCAAGGTAATTAATAAGTTACATAAGTTAAACATAAGTTACATATTAAATACAACAGTAAAGCGTTTCTCCATCTTAGTTTCTCTCTAATCCGGTCTGAGATCAGAAGAATTAGAGCTTCCCTGGAGCAACTTGGTCGTTTGGCCCTCTCTTCCCACCTTAAACTTGCCAGCAGCATTGATAAAGACCTGTGGGCCAATGACTACTCTGAAAGCAGAGAATGAATGGCAGACTGCGCAGACTAGACAACACAATAAGCTAACCAAGCTTCCGCAGATTCGAATGAACACAAAAAAGCTCGGACAGCAATGGATTCTGGTAACTACGCAGATAGCCCCAATCCCAATAAGCATACAGGTTCAGATACAAACAGCGGAAGTGTTTTCGGTAATTCGGACAAAAGCAACAGACAGAAAACCGATAGCGCAGAATTACCAAGCAGAAGGTATCCAAATTCGAGTAAAAGGTATGAGATAAACGCAGAAAATATAACTATTAATCCTCGGATTCACCACGCTGGCTCAAACACAGATATCGAAAATACCTTTGGTAATATGTCTGTTTACACTGATTCAAACGCAGTTTCTCCAAATAATTCAAATAAAAACACCGGAAGCAATACCGATAAGAGCAGAAAGCAGATTGTTAGCGTAGAAACGATGATGGGAAACAGCGAAATCGATCGGTCTAATAATAATTCGATCAACAATTTGGGTGATATTGAAAACGCAGATGAAAACGCAGATGAAATAGGTGTTAGCAGTTCAAACATCAGCTCCGGTAAAAATGGTAATAATTCGAATAGCTTGTTCGGTGAAAACGCAGAGGTAATAAGTCCTGAAAATTTAAATGAAAATTCTAATAACAAAAATAGTGAGTGTGACAATAAAAGCAGCGATGTTTTTACATGTGATGAGTCTAATCCTGTAGCAATGAATAGGATCAACTTAGATACTGATAACCCCCTGGGCAGGGCGGGAAATGAAAAGAATGAAGACAATGTGAGCATGGATTGTATCAAGAGGGTGCAGTTCTCCAGAGAAGATGCCCATGGCATAGTCAGAGAATTCTATGATAATGTGAATATCCAAAAAGATGTGGCAAAATGCAATGTGATAAGCAAGGGTGACAAGGAGGCTGGCAAAAACTCATATGAATCAACATCATCATCAAAAAGGAAAGTGGTTAATTTGTCTTCCGAGGTTCTTGACCAGGTAGCCGTTAATGTTCTCAGCAAGGGGATGGGGTTTGCAATGGCCCCTAAAAGCCTCCCCATTGAAAAGATGATTTGTAGCATTGAAAATGGGATTAGCAACCTCCCTCTTGAAGACAAAGAAGCATTAAGGCAAGAGTTTTCCCTCATCATGAGAAAAGCCAAGGCTCCCAAAAGCAACTTGAGTAAGGAAGAGCAAAAGGCTTTCAGATCCTTACGAAATAATGACAAGTTAGTTATTCTTAAAGCAGATAAAGGAGGAGCTGCAGTTATCCTTGATAAAGAAGACTATGTTAAGAAAATGAATGATCACCTAAATTGTGGCAGTTATAAGAAGCTGAACAGTAATCCCATGGCCAAAATTATGAAGGATGTAAAAAAGATTATCTCAGATTCCAGCCTTGATGAAAAATTGAAGAAGAAATTAACCCCCTCTTGTGAAACCATCCCTAGAATCTATGGATTACCCAAGATCCATAAGGAGGGGGTCCCCCTTAGACCAATAGTTAATACTATTGGCTCCCCAACCTATGAGCTTGCTAAATATGTCGCCAAGATTCTAAAACCCCTGGTTGGAAATACTGACTCCTTCATTAAAGACTCGCACGACTTTGTGAACCTTATTAAGAATGAAAGAATGGAAAAAGACGACATCCTTGTGAGCTTTGACGTGGTTTCCTTATTCACGAAGATTCCTCTTGATGAAGCCATTCAGGTTATAAGAGGTGTCACTGATCCAGAGACCGCAAAATTGGCTGAAGTCTGCTTAAGGTCAACTGTATTCACATTCCAAGGAACATTTTATGAGCAGACATCTGGTGTAGCAATGGGATCACCCCTCTCGCCAATTGTGGCCAACTTATACATGGAATACTTTGAGAAGAAGGCCTTGGAATCTTATCCTTTAAAACCAGCTTGCTGGAAGCGTTTTGTCGATGACACCAATATAAAATGGACCCATGGTAAAACAGAACTCGACAAGTTTTTTAATCACCTTAACTCCATCTCCCCTGATATTAAATTCACTATGGAGCTTGAAGAAAATATGAGCATTCCTTTCTTGGAAATTCTTATCATCAGAAAAGAGGATGGCTCTTTGGGCCATAAGGTTTTCAGGAAGTCAACTCACACGGAGAGCTACCTTCATGCAGATTCCCACCATCACCCAGCCCAAAAGCTTGGCGTTCTGAACACTCTTGCCATTAGAGCCCTCCGAATTTCTGACTCAGATCATATAAATGAAGAAAAGAGGCATTTGGTTTCAACTTTCAAAAATATAGGCTACAAGGATCATGAGATTAAGAAAGCCATAAAGAGAGCTGAAATGAGGTTGTCATCTCCCAAACCTAAAGAGGAGAATCAACCTCAGGATGGTAAGGTATTTCTACCTTATATCCATGGGGTCACAGATAAAATGGCTAAGATCCTAAGAAAGAAAAACATTATAACTCAATTCTCAGCTCCCGGTACCATCAGACAAAGTTTAAAATCTGTTAAGGATGATATTGACAAGCAGCAGCTTAAAGGAGTCTATAAAATAGAGTGTTCGTGTGGAAAAAGCTACATAGGTGAAACTGGTCGCTCCCTCCAGACAAGACTGAAAGAACATGGCGCTGACATCAGGAATGGAAGATCTCGTACCTCAGCCTTGGCAGAGCACTCCTCGAAGACTAAACACCACATCTGCTTAGAAAACGCATCAATTATCGCAAGAGAAGAACAGCATCAAAGACGGAAAATCAGAGAAGCCCTCGAAATCTTGAAGCATCCTTGTAATCTGAACAGAGACAGCGGTTTGGAAATTAGCGGAAGCTGGCTTCCCCTGATCAGTGAAATCAAGAAACGTCTGCCCGGCCCCAGGTAAGTTGTCATAGAGGTAAGTTAGTTATTAATATAGGTATTAATATGAGTTTACATATGAATATAAATATTATTATAGATATTAGCATAGTTTTAATATTATATTCTATTAAGCTTTATTGATATAAATAATATTTTATATATTAAGTTAAATAGACTTTAGGTTTTATTATTATTATTAAGTTATATAGTGATCTAGTTTTATAAAATTATTAAGTTTTATAGGCATTAGGTTATTTTAATATTAATGTTATATAGATATTAGGTTTTATGATATTAATATTAATGTTATATAGATATTAGGTTTTATGATATTATTATTAACATTTATATTAGTTTTCAGATAATAATAATAATATAGATCTTAGTTTTATAAATGTTTATGATATTAATTTATAAAAATTGAATAAAAATTAATATTAAATAAATTATATTAATTTATAAAAATTAAATAAATGATTCTATTTTATAAAAATTAAAATTAAATAAATAATATTAATTTATAAATGATACTAACTTATAAAAATTAAATAAATAAATAATATTAATTTATAAATGATATTAATTTATAAAAATTAATCAAATGATATTAATTTATAAAATTAAAATTAAATAAATAATATTAATTTATAAAATTTAATTAAATAAATAATATTAATTTATAAATGATATTAATTTATAAAAATTAAAATAAATGATATTAATTTATAAAATTAAAATTAAATAAATAATATTAATTTATAAAAATTAAATAAATGATATGAATTTATAAAAATTAAATAAATAAATGATATTAATTTATAAAATTAAAATTAAATAAATAATATTAATTTATAAATGATATTAATTTATAAAAATTAAATAAATAAATAATATTAATTTATAAATAATATTAATTTATAAAAATTAAATAAATGATATTAATTTGTAAAATTAAAATTGAATAAATAATATTAATTTATAAAATTAAATTAAATTAATAATATCAATTTATAAATGATATTAATTTATAAAAATTAAATAAATGATATGTATTTATAAAAATTAAATAAATGATATTAATTTATAAAATTGAAATTAAATTTAGGTTTCATTATAAAAATCTCTCTTGCCGACCTGTGTTGCTCCTTTATTATTCATTCCCTCATAAGTATTTATTTCTTCCATCTGGCTCTTCTTTTATCATCTTTCTCTTACCCTGATGATGGATCCCATTTGGGATTCGAAACATTGGTGTAAAAATTCCATTACTGTGGGTTCTCCGGTCAAAAATTCAAAAAGCTCAAACCACAGATCTCTGAAATCCAATTATATTATGCTCATTTGAATATTTTTTCTCTCTATTTTTATGTGTCTTGTGAGTACAACTTTCAACTTGTTCTCTTCTGCATGTCATCATTCTCAAAGAGTCTATACAACTCTCATTGTGATACAAACTTATGGGTTGGTAATATGAATACATCCACATTAAAAGCGAGATTTCCATCTTATAAGATTTGATAAAAGGGTGATTGACACATATTATAACATTTAATAAAAGGGTTATTGATAAATTATAAGATTTTCTTTGAATAAGGAAAGCAGCATTTCCAAATTTAGATTTTCAAAAATAAATTCTAATAGAATTTTAACTCTATAGGAATTTCAAAATAGTACACGAACTGGACATGATTTTAGTCCACCAACAATAATTAAAATTCCAACATGGACAATATCGATAAAATTTAATCCCCGAAAATGTTTGAAAAAATAAAACTTTTAGTGGTGCTCCAGTTAAGGGAATACACTAATAGACCGTGGACGAATGATAAAAAATGATGAAAATGAAAGAAACTATGCACCAAAGTTCTCTATTACAAGTATTAGGGATTAACAACTATAAAAAGAAACTACTGTGGCTCATCATAGAAGTCTTTTCACTATGGAAAAAAAGGAAATAAAATGCACACTGAGTAGCCTATCGTTGATGTGTCATCCACCTTGTTCGAGGGGATAGGCACCTGGATGAAAGCTGACAAAAGCCAAACTATTCCTACTACTTTGAAGTACTTGGACCCAAAAACTCCCACTTTATACTTTGACCCACTTCCCCCACTCCAATTCCAACTCCATCCTTTAAATAATGGTAATGATCAACATCTCTAGAAATAATTTCTCATTTAACTATTTGGAAGATGAAGTTGGTTCCAGAGTTGTAGTCACCATGCACATTAGTGTTCTTGATGACTTACAAATCTCCTCTAGAGAACATATTTAACATTGATAACATTTTAATAAGGTTCCAAATAATTTTTCACTCATTATTCAACATGAATCTCGACAACATACCCTACTACATTTATCTCCCAAGATAAACTACTCAAGTTTACATTGATCGTTAGTATTTTTCGGTGCGACTTGTTTCCTATACAAAAAGAATGGACTTGTTTATTGATTTCAATCCAACTGCATCCATAAGTCATGTTTACTTATTTGTCTTTCATCAATTTATGTATCTTTTCAATGTCATCCCAGCTTTTAGCTGCAACATATATGCTTCAGAAAAGGATATAAGGTGTGCACATGTCATTTGCACCTAGGAAGCATGGACACATGTTGTTTCCACTTAAATTTCTATATTTCTATTTCTAATGGTGCACACATGCCATTCCTCAACTACCCATTTTTCATTTCCCTTTCCAGTGTAAATGGTTCAATCAATCTTACAGAGATAATATTGTGTAAAAATTCATTAGAGTCTTTTGCCAATCATAGAAATCAATCTTCCATTGCACCATAAAAAACCATCCATGTGATAGCATACCCATCTATTCATAGGATTTTACTGCTCTTTAAACTTTTAAATTCCTAGTAATTATCACACCTGAATAGTTTCTCCTCCTTCCACTGTTTTCTCCCTTGTCTACTATTAATGACCATTACAATTTTCACATAGATAAAGAAGTTTATATAACCAATTGTTGGCTTTTGTTCTTATTTTTTAAATTATATCCTTCTATGATCCAAATATATGTAATTCATAGGCATCCATATATCATTTCCACCAAAATGAAAATTGTCTACTTTCTCTTGTTCACCTATTTATTTATTGTGTGCTTGTTATTGCTCAGAGGAATTCCTAGTATTCTATATGGTTCATGAAATACAAAATAAATCTAGGAGAAACAAACTAGATGTAATAGCCCTGGTCAAAATTCCATGTAAAAGTTAATCAAGGAAAAGATAATAACCATGGTTGATGGGACACTTACTCCAGGATGAATGTTGGGAAAGACATCCTAATGGGTGTTCATTTAGTTTTTTATGGCTAAGGAAATTGACAAAGGAAATGAAAAAGGTTTTGGAAAGGAAAAATGGCATTTTTGGTGCATTTATTTATGAAAATAATGGAAATTAGGAGAAAAGGAAGGTGAAAGGCAAAAACTTGCATGTGAGGACGAAAATGAAGGAAAATAATGGAAATTGAAGAAAATAGAGGCCTCATTGGTCAAAAGGCTTCTAAGGATCATTGGGTAGGCTTGGTTAGCGCAACCTTCTGCCAGTTTAGTTTTGGAGCTCTCATTCTATTTTCTCTCTCTCATACTCTTGGACATAGAGTTTTCTTGGAGAATTTTGGCATTGGATAAAGAAAGGAAAAGAAGGAAAGAGGGAGGAAGGAGCTAGCAAGGAAGAGCATGATCAAGCAGTTATAGTAGGATTATTTGCAGGTATCAATTTACATGTGTCATTCCCTAGCTAGATTTGGCATGCATGGTATTTTTGGTTCTTTTCTATCATGACATTATCTTTTCCAGGTGTGACAGTGTTTTTAGCCTAGGTTTGGCATTTATGGATAGCCATGGTGTGATGTGGTTCTCATGTTTTGGTTGAGCTAGATTACCAGATGGATTCGAAGATGAGTGAGGTGGATCTTCAAATGAAAGAACACATGGCCTAGTGATCCCTGAACTAGACTCTGGATTGCAATAAAGACACCAGCCTAGTGACTCGTAAAATCGGATGTGGGTTGCCGTAAAGCCAGGTATGGCGTGCCTTAGTGGACCTAGGAATCATTGACTTGTTAATGACAGGATATACGGTAAATCCTAGAGGTGGTTGCCCTTGATTAGGCCTAGAAATATTTTCATGTGAATGAAGTGATATACAGTAAAGCCTATACGATGGAGTCTCGGCTAGGGCCTACCGATCATGTGTGGATTGCGATGAACCCTAGAGACTAGGAGACATGGAAATTCCTCATGGTGTAGGTGGAGAAATCTGGTGGCATCCATGCTTGTTTTATGACCTAGTTATTTGGGATGGATTGCAGTAAATTCGGGTTCTATTGATGAGAGTCAGGTGTTGTAGCCTCAGGAAGCTTTGGTTGAGGTTGGTTTCAAGTCCCACATTCATGCTTGGAATATGGCACGAGGGTGATTGGTTGAAAGAAATATTTAGTTAATTCAATCTATGGTGGGGTGGTTCGTGGAAGTCGCAAAACTAGTTGGTCATTCAATTCAATAATATGAGGTTATTTATCCATGTTATTTCTTGAGTATTATATAAGTTAATATATCTATTACATGATATGGTTTCCTTGGTATTTCTGTTGTTATTATGCTGGTTATGCACATGTATTATGACAATGGCTATGTATGGCTCTCATCATGTTTTTACTTGTAAATGAATGAAAAATGTATCTATGAATTGCACAGACAATCCTTTTCTTGGACATAAACAATTATTGTAGTCCTATGGGAGGATCTAGCAACAAACTAGACAAATATGTGCAAACATTCCTGGCTTATACCAGCAAACACAAAGGAGAATAGATGACTTATCTCATTCCAATGCTAATGTCTATTGGTGTGGTCCTTCAATCATTCACTTCCAAGATTAATCTCCTCTTCGCCAATGGGAATGAATACTTGCAAGGAAAATCATGTGGAGACAACAAACACATACATAGCAAAAACCATTACACTATAAACCATGTAACAGATAAAGGAGCATTACACTAAATGAGCAATTATTGACACATTTATGGAAAGAAAACACATAATGTATCATTAATAGATGGTAAAGGGAAGCACTAAAACCACTTAAGCCTTGATTTTGGAAGCCTCCTTTAGGTGATTTTTGAAGTCCTAGACTTAACCTTCAAGCACTCCTTTCTCCTTATAAAAATGGGCAACATTTGGGCATAACTCAACACTTGGAAAGAAACCAAATGATAGCCAACGAGTAGTGGATAGTAGGGATATTATTTATAGGGAAGGAGAGGGAGTTGAATATCCATAAAAGGAGGGAGAATTTCCACATCTCAAGGGAAATATCCATGAAATTAGGATCAAGGACAATGAATGGAAGGTCTCATTCCAATCCTTATTCACCTATAACTAGCTTGTTGTTCTCAAGACTTCTAGTAAGATAAGCTTCTACTCCTTTTTAGGAAAAAATTCATGAAGAGGTTCAACACGGGCTTTCTGGCTAAAAGCCGCACTAACAATGCTAGAACAATATAGTGCAAAAAGGTACCAACATGGGTCACTAGTGATGCAAAAAAGTGTTGATCCTTAAAATAAGGTTTTTTTACAAGTTTCTTCAAAATTCTTTGAAGGCAATTTTTCTTCTTCTTTCACGGATGCTTCTGGACATGTTTCATGGTGAATACATTAACATATTTTGTCATTTTGAAACTTTAGGATATGAGATAGGGAGTGTGACAAAATGATGTATAATAGATGCCCCCTAAAGCATGAAGGTAAAATGGAAAGTGATGGTTGAAATTCTTTACAAGTCAAGGAAAGGACTCAGAGAAACATCATTAGGAGAGCTACAAATAAAACACGATACAAGATATTTGACATATCTCATGCAAGTATGCCTAATAATACATCTTTGAGTAGGGATCTAACAATACAGGAATCTGCAACATGGATGCAACCATTCAAATAGAAAGGATCATGTGTATGGATCCACAACATGGATGCAACCATCCTAATAGAAATGATCATATGTATGGATCCACATCATGGACATAACCATACAAATAGAAGGGATCATGACTAAAATCATGAATAACTAATAACTCCATGCAGCCTAGATTTATCAAACGAAACCCAGGGTCTTCATCTATATCTCAATTTATCCATGTGAATAGATGTGTCAGAGTCGAACATGGTAGAAACCACCTGATTATCGAACAATGATGAGAATTTTTAACAAGCACAAGAGAAGCCACCGATAATGACGATGGTTCTCAAGGTATAATAGAACAATCCACGAGTGTGAATAATGAATCTGAAGTCGAACACTCATAGAATCATTCGAACGAAGGCCAATGATGTGAACCTATCGTCGAATGTGAAGAGTTTGCCATTGAGGCATGCCATCTCCAACGTATTGAAAGGGATTTTCTAGATCATCTTCCCGGAAAACGAGTTGGAGTTGAGAGGAAGTGACCCATCAAAGGAGGGAAATAATGTTTCCCACATCATCAACATGAAACATAGGAATTTGTAGAGTTGGCAAGAGTGATTAAGGATTTTTGTAGAAAAGTAAAACATGGTATAAGTGGTTTGAATTGTAGGTGGGACTTCTCTTGAACATATCAGTGACCAAACTCCAAAATTTTGCATCATTTGAATCAAAATAGGATCAAAGGTCATGGTGGCAATATATAATCAAATGAGAGACAAATGGATTCCCAAAACCTAGGAATGGAAGTGATGAAGTGAGGATAACCCAAACCCGACATGAGAAATAAACAAGTGTCATGGTCAAGAGTGACATGCTTCCTTTATATAAAATACAAGACATATGTTTACTTCCATTTTCCCCCACTATTTCTAGAAGTACCTCATTATTTTTTATCTCAAGATTGAAGAGGATACCATATGCTTGTCATGTAAGTTCATCCCTCAAATGAGTCCATACTATTATTTTTAACAAGCCCTAAGAAGGAGTAGCTCGGTATTGTCATGGTGAAAAACCCTTCATCATTTCACTTTTATGAGTCTGACGAAGGGGTAACTCAACATCCTTTTCATGTTTACAGAGTTTGAAAAAGAGGAAAAAATGAAAATCCAGAGGTCCCTTTTCGTAGATACTCTCTCAAATCCGAAAAGGTAGAAAACAATATTCAAGACAACCTCTTAGCCATGTGTGACCAAGGTATTCCTTTTTCATACATTAGTCTAACTCAGTCCAAAAAAGGGTTAAACTTATATTGAGTAGATGTATTTTGATTTACTTTTACGAGTTCAAATATAAAAGTAAGACAATCTTTTCGTATTTTTGGAGTCTGAAAAAAGCTAAAAGAGGACTCCACCTGGAGGAACGAGTGGTATATAAAGGATAGAGACTGGTTCCGGTCATGATGGAACTTCTCAAAACATGTAAGGGTCAAGTGGTTGTCTAATAATATGACTCATCATAGATGTTCCTCGGGAAAGGGAAAAAAAACCAAGTGAAAGTGTATGATCAACCAAAGAGATGGTGACCATGGAATGAAAAAAACCAAGGCTCATCTGGAAAAATCACGCTGATATAAATTGCAATCACGAGAGGTAAAGTGGGAATAGTAACATTTTTAGATAAGCTTGAAATATGGGAAAGTATGTATGAGGATACTTGAATATGGTCTCATTTTTTTCACAAGCTTGAAATATGAGAAAAAACTATGCTTGAATTTGGTTTCGTTTTTACACAAGCTTGAAATGGAGACAAAACTATGCTTGAGACTGGTTTCATTTTTACACAACCTTGAAATAAAGAAAACATATTTTTGAGATAATTTTGCATGCCCCCAACTTAATAACTCAATTCGAGGTACATGATCCCCAAGCTTCATTTTATTCACCTAAGTAAACCACTGGTTAATAAGAGGTTGATGGAATGAAGGTTCATTTACGAGATCAAGTGAATGACTTGACTAGGATTTATGAGATCTAATCAAAGACTCGAATTGGAAGGGGATTTGTTTTATTTTTTAACATGCCTGAAATAGGAAAAGAACCATGCTCATGACATCTTTTTTCATTTTTTAATGAGCTTGAAATAAGTAAAGGAATTATGCTCTCGGAACCTTGTTTCATTTTTTAACGAGCTTGACACAAGTAAAGGAATTATGCTCCAAGAACCTTGATTCATTTTTTAAGGAGCTTGACACAAGAAAAGGAGTTATGCTCCAGGAACCTTGATTCATTTTTTAAGGAGCCTGACACAAGAAAATGAAATCTGCTCCAGGAACCCTGATTCATTTCTTAAGGAGCTTGACACAACAACAGAACTATGCTCTATGAATCTTGATTCATTTTTTAAGGAGCTTGACACAAGAAAAGGAACTGTGCTTAAAGAACCTTGATTCATTTTTTAAGTAGCTTGAAAGAAGAAATGGAATTGTGATCCAGGAACATTGATTCATTTTTTAAGGAGCTTGACACAAGAAAAGGAACTATACTCCAAGAACCTTGGTTCATTTTTTAAGAAGCTTGACACAAGAAAAGGAATTATGCTTTGGGAACCTTGATTCAGTTTTTAAGGAGATGGAAACAAGAAAAGGAACTGTGATCCAGGAACCTTGATTGGTTTTTTAAGGAGCTTGACATAAGGAAAATAACTGTGCTCCAAGAACCTTGATTCATTTTTTAATTAACTTGACAAAACAAAAGGAACTGTGCTCCAAGACCTTCATCACGTCCCATAAGAGGCCATGGCTTCCAAGAGTTTCTCATCATATGGGAGAACAATTCTCTGGAAGGGATACATATCATGGGATCTAATGGAAATATTAGGCTCCAATGCTCCTAGTACATGATGCACTATATCACTGACTATATTAATAGTAGACAAGCACGTGGAACAGGTGGCAGCATAATTAACCTATGGCGGGGGTGATACCACTTGCATAAAAGGACCATTTAGGGAAGATGGTTGATTAGGAGCCAAATTAGGACCAACAAGTGAAATTTGATCAAATGGCCATGATTCTTCCTTCATGCAGGAAACATATCACATGAAATAGAGAAGAGAGAAGAGCTCCCATGACATAAACATAGTCATGGCCAAGGATTAAATGAAAATGCAAAGGGCCTTTGACAACCATCACATCGATATAGATTAAGTTTCCTCCCAAAGTAATAGGAAACCTAGGAAGGATCCCTAATGGTTGATTGGTTACTCTATTAAAAGCTGATAGATTATGGGTAACAGGAACAAGCTATCGAGAACCTAAAGCTTCCCAAGTCCTTGACGAGAAAATAATAACATATGCGCCTTCATTTATGATTATGTGAGGTACAAGTATATTATAAGCAAGTAATGTGATAAGAAAGGGCACATAAGAAGGAGGACGATATCCTGCCAGTTGACTCCAATCATAGAAAGTGACCATACTCTTTGGAGGGGGTTCCATGGGAATGGGATAACTTCCCCCTTGCATTGTGGGAACGATAGGATTTTCCCCAAATTCATTGGAATCTGAAGAAACAAGAATAACTTGAGTGGTATGAATATCACTCTCTATGGGAAAGGTATGATAAACTAAAGGTGGAATCAAGTCAACCACTTCCTCAACCAATGGTTGTTCAGGAACAGACTCATGGGATTCACTTTCAGAGAGAGTGGGATTGATTAGAGATGAATTCTAATCAATTACTTCATCGACTAGTGGAGGATCAGGGGAAAACTTTTGATAACCAATCAGAAGAAGAGGTTGTAAGGTTGTCCAACACTTTTGAGGCTTCATCCATATAAGGACAAAGGTGAATAGGATGTTCTCCTTCACATAACCTACAGGTAAATTTTACTTTACCCTTTTCACCATGGACTTGTCTACCACTAGTTGAGGTTTTATCACCAACATGATCTCTAGAGGCTAATGTGATCTTGTAGACCACATTTCTAATATCTTGGGAATATCGGGACAATCTCTAAGAAGGTGGTCACCATTACAAAGCATGCAAGGGAATTTAACTTTGTAGGGTTGATTGGAAGGTTTCTCCGCATTAGTTGCATCTGTAGCAATGACATCTTGGTTTCCCCCTTGCTTATTTTTGTTCTTCTTAATCTTCCTTTTCTTCTTCTTCTTATAACCCTACTTACTAACTTGCAGGCTTACACCAAACGGAGAGGAAGAAGAGGAAGAAGACCAAACAGGCGAAAGGAAAAGAGTCAACTTTAGGGTCCACTGGAGATTGATATTGTCCAAGAGGAGGAGAACCTGGTTGAGAAGCAACTTGGACATTCTGAACCATGGGGGTCAAAAATAACCAAAATAAAAAACCAAAGGTAAATCAAGGGACAATGTTGCCATATAAAAAGCACCAATATTTCCAAAAGAAGGAAAAGAAGCAAGATTTCAATTAGAGGGGTTTCCTTGATTTGTGGACTCAGGAACTGTTGCCATTAGTCTCAACCTAAGATTTGCTAAGGAGTATTTCCATAGAAAGGATCTTGTTCCGTAGTTAATTTATTGATTTTAGAAGTTATCATAAAAAAAAAAAAAAAAGAGCGGGGAATCTAAGCATAAAGGTTTAGCAAGCAATCGTGAATTTCAACATACACCTTGGCGAACCAAGGACTTAACATACAAAAACCAATCTCCCCAAATGTTTTTTTCGGTGTGTCATGGTATACAAGGTGACAAACTCAGTTACCTATGGATGGATACAAACCTATAGGTGACTCCCAAAATATACTCAACGGTACATGGGAGTGCAGTCCATAGTAGTGTTGTCTAATGTGTAACCTTTTGACGAGAGTGCTCCATTATACTTTTCATGTGTGGACTGTCGTCTAATATACCCAAAGGTGCGTGGAGAACGATCATATACACTTACAAACGTGGAACGAGATTTCACCCCCAGGATGAAATGTTGGAAATTAATGATAGCTCCTACGTTTAACGATGCTAGAACACATCTCTAGCGTACACCTCTAAATGTTTTCATTAATGTTCCAAATTATCCTTAGGTTAATTTAGGTAAATTTTAAATTTGATCTTGAATTAAGTTTCAATTTCAAGGATCAAAAATTGATGTCACCTAAACACACCTACGATGCAACTAATATGAAAAAAAGATTATTTTCATTTCAATGAAAGTTATCTAGCATAGGGAAGAAGTTCAAACATTGATACAAGAACCAAGTATGCAACAAACAAAGCTTCCTAAGTAGATCTTTCACTTTCACTATTCTAATGCACCCACAAAAGTAAAATGAATTTCAATTCAGTAAAATGCACATACATGAATTTTTTCATTTGTTGCTTTTCAATTAATGAGAATGTAGTTTTCTACTTTAAACACTAAGAAATGTAATATATGCTCAATGATAATCCAAAAAATTACTTTTCAATGCAATGTAAACTCAGGCAATTTTAAAAAGTAAACTTTGAGATGAAAGCTAAGGAAATGCAAATATGGTTTCTTTTATTGTTTTAAAAAAAAATAATAATGATTTAACCAACAGTAAATCAATGTTCCTTCTACAAATACAAGAAACAAACAAGAAATTTAATTGACCCAAAGAACTAAAGACTCAACCAAAATTCACTTTCACTACTTCAAACAATGGGATGGACTTTTGCAAACCAATAAAAAATAAACAAAAATAATGTCAAGTTCTATGCACAGATAGTAGGATAAATAATTTAGGGATCAAGACATTCCATATCTTCTGTCAAAAACCCTTAAAAAATCTTTTTTTTTTGGATCAAGGCTACTTTTATGGTCAAAATATGTGCTGACAGGATAAGCGCGTGACTATTTATGTAGAAAAACTGTTGGGCGAGAAAGACTTATGAAAATGAAAAGAACCTCAAAGAGAGATCCAAACTTGACACTCTAAAGGACATACGACTTAGATATCTCAAGGGAAATATCAATGAAAGTATAATTAAGGACTAGGAATGGGAGGTATCATTCCAATCCTTATTCACCTATAACTTGCTCATTGTTCTCGAGACTTCTAGTAAGAGAAGATTCTCCTCCACTCTAGGAAAAGCTGTTTGAAGAAGTTCAACATAGGTTTTCCTGCTAAAAGTAATGCTGGAAGTGCTAGGAAAATATAGTGTAACAAGGTATCAACACGGGTCACTAGTGATGCAAAAAGCGTTGATCTTGAAAACAAGGTTTTTTGACAAGTTTCTTCATAATTCTTTCAAGGAATGTGTTTTTCTTTTCTTTTTTTATTTCTTTTTTTAATTGTTTTAATTTGTTTATTTTTTGTATTTTTATTCAGGGATGCTTCTAAGCATGTTTTGTGGTGAATACACTGATAGCTTTCATCATTTTTACACTTTAGGATAGGAGACGGGGATTGTGACAAAATATTGTATAAGTCTATGGCCTAATAGATGAAATTGCAGCGAATGTGATAAGGAAACAATGCCTCATAGGGAATCTCAGATACCAATGAGACCCCTATGCTCAATTATGTTGTTAAGTTATGTAACTTTCATGTTTGTGATATGTTTGACGAAATTCCTGTCATAGACAGTAGGGGTCCAATCTAGTCCTTGTCATTGTTTTTGCAAATGTATCATTTCTTTGTTGTGTAAATACATTTCTGAACATGCCATTGAGTTCTAGGTAGTGACGTGGTCTCTAGGCCTAAAAAAGTGGCACAAATCCCAGAGTTGCATCGACAACATTGGGGGAAAGGTCCCGAAAAGATCCCTTGTCCTTGTTGTGGTAGCTTCTGGATCCTCCCAAATGCACCCTTGTCCATATCAAGGGAGTGTCCCTCCGTTTAATCCACCAAAACTTCTGTTGGCCTTAGGGGATAGTTAACTAAGTGGTTTGGATGGATCCTGGGAGTTTTGTTTCTAATGTGGATGTTCTTTGTGGTGTGTTTCCATCAATTCTAATTCCTTAGGGTGACTTAGGAGATGGCATCCCATTATAGTGGATTTTTGTCGCATATTTACCCTAACTGGCTAGTTACTTGGGTATATGTGGGATGAGGTTGTTATAGACTAGTATCAAAGTGGGTTCTGCTCTCTTTCAGTCATATATGATACCACAAGCTAGTTTCAGAGCATGGTTTTGTTCTCTTTGGGTGGTGTTTGGTTTCCATTCTCTTTATGTGATATATGATACCACAGAGTGGTATTAGAACAGGTTTCATTCTCTTTGGGTGGTGTCTAGTTTTTGTTCTTTCTGGGTGATATCTAATACCACAGAGTGGTATGAGAGCATGGTTCAACCCTTGGACTGGATGGGAGGAAAGTGTTTGTCATGCATGCTTGTCAGTTGGATATGTGTTCTTTATGTTTGTGGACTATGTGCTTGTTGTGTATTCATGGTGGTGGGCATTATTGTCATTCTGTCACCATGTGGAAGTTGATGATGTCGTTGTTGGGACTCGTTAATCATGAATTCGTGTTGGTTGTATATCCATTTTTATGCATGTAAATGTCTATATGTTGTTATGCATGCATTATTATGGGCATCGTTTCCATGTATGGGGTCGTTATAGGTATTTCAGGTCATCATGGTGTTGTTGGTATGTTATGATGCTGATCGGTTGATCGAGGTGAAGCAGGAGATGCAAATCATTAGAGTGAAGTTGCGACATTGGACCTCACAGAAGGAGCATGTCATCATACAGGTTTATATGTCGTGCATGGAGGTATGTAGGTTAAGGGTTTTTATATGCATTATGGTTATGTGTATGCCTTTCATTCTATCAATGTTATGGCTACATACATGATAGATGCTAGTTAATTAGTGTAGTCATATGCACATATGTCAGATAGGCATGAAGGACAGTAACATGTGGTTGTATGCATTGCTATTATTGTTTTATGTTAGATAACTTGATGATTCAGTTATATGTTGTTGATGAGCATGATATATAACTTTTTTTTGTTCTATGCTAGAAACTTTGTGATTAGGGTTATTACATTAAGATCTTGATCTTATATGTATCTTACTAATTCAGAGTGGTCTATGCAAATGGTTAGAGTTATGGCATTAAGGTATGAGTTAATATGTTGTGATATTATGTCATACTAATCTAGGCTTATTGTGAAAATGTGATTATTATGTATGAATGATAAATTTTTATGCGTTTATGATGTGAACATGTTAGCTAGTGACTATTATGGATATCATGAACATATTTATGTTTGAGTTGATATTTCATGAAGTTATCTCATGCTAATCTATATTGATTGTACAGACAAGACACCCTCCCCTAAGATACATTAAGATGTGAGTTGGCTTAAGTTGTCCATTTCACGTTTGAGAGTTTGTTGTGTATTATTTTGTCTAGTTGATTTATTTAACATGGTACATTTAAAGTTGGTTGGAATGTTTGGTTAATTGCATGATATGAGAATATGTGTGTAAGATTGCGTGAAGAAATAATCCTCTTTTAAGATGGTGATACTAACACATATGTGTTGAGCCAAATGGTATGTACTTGAGTGTAACATTATGTATTTTTGCTGATGAATGTGAGTTGATTTTGATTATTACCTGGTTGTTAGACTTGGTGAAGGTTGATTTTCAAGAAATAGATATGTTGCCTTGATGTTTGGAATATGTGATCGACATGTGGGAACAGTTGCAAGAAACATGCTTGGTATTAGCATGACAAGGTAATCGCTGATTTTTTTATATAACTAAACATTGAATGATGTGACAGTACATAGTAAGACTCAGTTGCAGCAAGGAAAAGGTAAAATAAAGGAATTTTGTGAGATTCCTTTCGCTATTTTTGGAAACCACAATTCCAAGCGAATGAGTTCTTTGCACACAAGAAGTCTTCTTAACTCTGCTTTGTCTGAAATTATGTGGATATATGATATATTCATGAACATGTATTTCACAGGTATAACAACTGGTTTATAGTTATAGCTAGATCTATCAAGGGAATTCAAGTCCCTTGATAATGGCGCAGATGTGTTCAGCTATAAGTAAATGTGCTTGGCATAACAAGGTAAGGTAACTAGTATATTCTTATATTTATTTATACAGTCATAATTATGTGTTTATGGTATCCTAATGTAGGGAGTTGCATGAAAAGAGAAGTTGCCATGAAATCTTTAAGATGGCTTGGGTTGAGATTTCCTTGGGAGCCATGGTGTCTATTGTTAGTGTTGTGCTTTTTATATTTTGTGATTTGTTGAGCTTGATTTGTGGTTTTGTTTACGTCTAGTGTATGGCCATACCACTTTGTTTGTGGCATTGTATTATTATTGGTTTCATGGTTTTCTCTTGCTTACTTCTTGGTATTTCCTTTTATGTTTGTGTCTTGGGAATGGGTTGGGAAGAAGGAAAGTTAATGGATCTTGAGAATAGATGAATGAAACCCAACAGGTGATATAAGACTCAGAGGAAGTCCATGCATGTATAAGGGTAACTAAAGGAAAGAGTATGATAGTTGGTTGAGTTAGTTGGTTCCATTGGGATAAATGAACGATGGTAGAACAATGGTGAGAAAGGTAATATGAAAGGTAAAGTATATGGACTTGAGGTGTTATATGACTTGGCTTTGTTGGGGATTTTTGTTCTCAATGTTGTGCATGTTGTGAATAGAGAAATGGAGTTCTCTTAACCTTGACTTTATGATATCTAGTAATTGTGTTGTGATCATGATTATGTTGATGTCTACATATGTATACATGTATGTATGTACGTCATTGTGTGACAGGCTCACCAAAGATCATTCTTGTGGAGGAATGATTGCTTAGGCAGGTGTGTAACATGAAGAGGTTCCTGGTTTATGAGGAATCAAGTGGGAAAAGTAGACATGAAAAATATATGAGGTCAGGAGTCATGTGGATATGTATTGATATTGTATGCTTGTATTATGCCTATGTTTATGTTATGACAGGTAACACTGAAGGATACATCAGTTGAATGAAAAAAATGTGTTTTGCAACATGCTAGGATATGCATGGACAATGGAGAGACATTGGAAACAAGGTTTCTTGGTAGAGGAAATATGGTTTTGGATGTGCAGTGCTATTTTTGTGTATATGTTGTGCATATTGTATATTTAGTGATTGTACCTATGCCGATATGTACATGTAGCATATGTAGTATTGTCTACATATGATGGTGTATGCTTGTTGTATATATGGTGTTGTGTGTATATTACAAATCCAGTGTTGGGTATAGATGGTACTATGTACATGTCAGATACACATTGTTGTGTATATATTTTACTCTGCACATGATGGATATGCATTGTTGTGTGCATATGGTGTTGTGCGCATGTTGGGTATCTGGTGTTGTGTACATATAGTGCTACGTACATGTTGTATATGCATTGCTATGTACATATGGTGTTGTGTGCATGACTGTACATGTGATATTGTGTACATGTGGCATTGTGTACACATTTTATAGGTGGTGAAATGTTCATGTGGCATTGTGTACACATTTTGCAGGTGGTGTCATGTACAAGTGATGTTGTGTACACGTTGTGTAGGTGGCACTATCTACATGTGGTAATGTGTACATGTTGTACATAAGGTACTAGTGTACATGTAGTATTGTGTCCATGTCATGCATGTTGTATTATGGGCATGCAGTACTACGTATATGCATTGTGTAGTTGTGGCATCGTGACATGTGTATTCATTGTTTTGTAGTATGTGTATGTATGTATATTTTGTTGCACAAAAGATGTAAGAGTATGTATTGTCTTATGTTGTCCACCAAGTGTAGGTGTATGTGTCATGATGTATGTTAGGTGTAGGTGTATGCATTATGTAATGTCATACACTTTGGGTGGATGTTTGTGTTGTGATGTACATTATGTATGTGTACATGATTGCAGAGAAGAAAATGCACTAGGTGCTTGCCCGAATTGGAAATCGTTCTGTCGTGTGTAGAGAAAGAACAAAGGAAAAAGTAAGGACTAATGAAGGATAAGTATTGTATTTCATTTCAAGTTTATTATACATATGACCTATGATTCTTATTTGTGATAGTTATATGTGATCTATGATTATGGTTTATGATGATTTCATGTGATTCATAATTTTGATTTATGATGGTTCTGTTTTGAGATAGCCTGATGCGATATATTTATACATAATGATTTCATCAAAAATGATAATTTGGCTTGTTGTGAAAGGAAGTAAACAAGATTGCAAGTGTACCTTATTGATGAGCTACTAATGAGGCATGACGTGAAGTCATTTCAATGTATTTTAAATCTAATGACAGTCAAGTAATTGGTATAAGAAAGCATGGTAAATTGTTGTGTTGGGTGGTTCAAACTGATTGCAAGAATTAGCAACGACAGTGAAATAAATTGGAATACGTAGGATTATGATGGTAAAGAACTTCAGGAGCAGTGCCATTATGGGATACTCATACCCAATAGTGTCCATTAATTTCCATGAGCATGCTATGACCATTATGATGGTTTTGAGGTATGTGTATGCCTTGGTTGTTGAACTTCTGATAAGAGGAAGCCTTTCCAAGGGATGGATCGCTTGGGATAGGGGATGTCGCGCAACTTGGAAGTTGAGTAACTGCATGGAAGGGTGTGACCAGATTTCCCAAGGGACTATGTAGCAGAGAAGGGAAGGCCAGGGATGGATTTTGTTTGGTCATTATCATTTCCATATGGAATCAAATGAACATTGGGAGTGCACCCTCGAACAATGAGCCGGTAACTATTCGTTGTGAGGACAAGTGGAACAAGATTGTAGCATCACACATTGGATGCGACTTTGTCTTTGATAGTGGATTATTGACTTCCTGGGAAGGAAGTGAATCTTGGTACTACTATTGAGGGTGGAGGCGTAAGCCTCCCGATTCCCTTGTTGCAGATGTAGGTAACATATCCTTTTATTTGTTGGTTTAGCAAATGTGCATATATGTATATGAGGTTATTGTAAATACCATAATGAGCTATGTCATAAAGCTCCAGTAAATGGTATGTTTGTCATGTTTCAGTAATGGTCATTGTAAATACTGCAATGAGCTAAATTATAAAGTCCCATGGGAAATATGTTCGGTTGCAATGGTCTTACTAGTTAAAGGTTTCACTGAACACTGAGAATGTGTTCCCCCAAGGGGGGTTGTTCTGTAACATCCCTGGTGAAAATTACATGTAAAAGTTAACAAAGTTAAAAAAAATAACCACGGTTGATGGGACACTTATTCCAAGCTAAATGTTGAGAAAAATATCCTTGTGAGTGTTAATTCTGTTTATTATGGCTTAGGAAATTACCAAAGGTAATGGAAAAGGCTTCAGAAAGCTAAAATGACATTTCTGGCACATTTATTTATGAAAATAATGGAAATTATGAGAAAGGGAAAGTGAAAGGTCACATGTTGTATGTGAGGAGAAAAATGAAGGAAAATAATCGAACTTCAAGAAAATAGAGGCCTCTTTCATTAAAAGGTTTTTGAGGATCACTGGGAAGGCTTGGTTAGAGTAAGCTTTTGTCAGTTCAGTTTTGGAGCTTTGATTCTATTCTCTCTCTGTGATACTATTGGACACTTGGAGTTTTGTTGTAGCACTTTGGCATAATATCAATAAAGGAAAAGAATGAAAGAGTAAGGAAGGATCAAACAAAGAAAAGTAAGATCAAGCAGCTACATCAGTATTATTTGCAGGTATCAATTTGCATGTGTGATTTCTTTGTAGATTTGGCATCCATGATATTACATGTGGTTCTTTACTACCCTTGCATGGGTTTTTCTAGGTGTGAAAGTGTTTTCAACCTAGCCTTTCCATTTCCGGATAGCCATGGTGTGATGGGGTTCTCATGTTTTGGTTGAGATGGATTTCTAATGGATTTGAAGTTGAGTGAGGTGGATCTCTGAAAGAAAGAACATATGGCCTAGTGATCCATGAACCAGACTGTGGATTGTGGTAAATCCACTGGCTTGGTGACCATTGAACTAAACTGTGGGTTGTGGTAAAGCAAACTATTGTATGCCTCGGTGGGCCTAGGAATCCTTGACTGGTTAATGGCAGGATATATGGTAAAGCCTAGAGGTGGCTGGCCTTGATTGGTCCTAGGAATCCTTTTCAGTGAATTGCAGGATATATGTAAAGCCTATAGGGTGGAGTCTTAGTTAGGGCCTATTCATCTGGTGTGGATTGCGGTAAAGTGTAGAGACTAGGAGACAGGGAAATTCCTCACGGTGTAGGCGGAGAAATCCAGTGGCCTCCATGCTTGTTTTATGGCCTAGTGATCCAGGATGGATTACAGTAAAGCCTTGTTCTATTGATGAGGGTGAGGTTGTGTGGCCTGAGGAAGCCCTAGTTGAGGTTGGTTTTAATTCCCACATACACGCTTCGAATATGGCATGGGGGTTCTTGGCTAGAAGAAACATTTGATTCAACCAATCTATGGTTCGGTGGTTCATAGAAGTCCCAAAATTGGTTGGTTGTTGCATTCATTAATATGAGGTTATTTCTCCTTGATATTTCATGAGTATTATATTGGTTCACATATGTATTATATGGTTGTTGTTTCCTTGGTATTTCTATTGCTATAATCATGGGTATGAACATGTATTATGATAATGGCTATGTATGGATCTCATCATGTTTTCACTTGTAAATGAATGAACCATGAATCTATGGCCTAATATATGAAATTGTAGCTAATGTGATAAGGAAACAATGCCTCATAGCGAATGTTAGATAAGTATGAGACCCCTATGCTTAGTTGTATTGTTAAGAACTTTAGCTTTCATGTTTGTAATATGTTTGAAGAAATGCTTTTCATGGTTAATAGGGGTCCAGTCTAGTCCTTGTCGATTTTTTTGCAAATGTATCATTGCTTTGTTATCTAAATTCATTCCTGAAGGTGTCATTGAGTTATGGGCAGTGAACTGGGCTCTGGGCCTAAAAAAGTGGCATAAATCCTAGAGTTGCATGCACAACACTAGGGGGAAAAGTCCTCAGAACATCCCTTTCCCTTGTTGTGGTAGCTTCTGGACCCTCCAAAATGCACCCTTGTCCATATCAAGGGAGTCTCCAGTGATTTGATGCACTAACACTTTAGTTGGACTCACAAGCTAGTTAGCTAAGTGGTTGGGATAGATCCTAGGAGTTTTGTTGCTGATGTGGAAGGTCTGTGGTGTGTTTCTATCGATTCCACTTCCTTAAGGTGACTTAGGAGGTTGAATCCCATTATAGTGGCCTCTTGTCACATATTTACCATGGTTGGCCGGTTACCTAGGTAGATATGGGATGAGGGTGTTACACTTCACTAGTGGTGAGAGATGATGTAGCCAATCACTCCAATTCCATCATGAAACTATTGCAGGAATATCACATAAAATTAGCACAGATTCTGGAATAATACTTACAAATTCACGTGATATGTGCACAACCAACAACAAGGTGTCCTATAAGAGATGGGGGAAATCTCTACAAAATATACAAAGGAATAAATTGTGTAATATATACAACATGTTAGTCATAAAAATTTTTCAAGAAAAAACTAACATATTAAAATAATGCTCTGATTAATAGAAAAACAATGGAAAAAAATAAATTCTTACAAAGTCATGAATAAATACAACAAATGCATAAGACTTTGGTAGGCCATATAACTACAATTATGTATACAAGTCGATGATCTGATTAGTCGAAAAACAATGGAATAAAACAAATCCTTACAAAGTCATGAATAAATACAAAAAATGCCTAAGAATGTGGTAGGCCATATAGCTACAATGCATACAACTCAATCTAAATCGCACTATCTGGAGCAAGATGGAATCAAACATAAATTTAAGTCACAACCAACCACGACCTATTTTCCATGCCAAAAGAAGGTACGTCAACAAGTCCTCAGAAGTCCATAGATGGATTCAACTGCAATTTCTTCACCTTTCATTTCTTCATTAAATGAATCATAGTAGTGTTTGCTACATATATGAAATTTTAATATCGCTTGCCCATCTCCACACATGAAAAATATTGTGTTGTGCAACAAGAAACTCCATTCCATTTTTTGTGAGTTCCTTTGCTGTCTTCAGCTCAATATCCATATTCCATCCTACATCAAGTGTTTCATGTTAGATTGGTATAGAACCTCTTATGTTATTCAAGTGATTATGTGTGGATGAACAATTTAAATGAAAATACCTAACAAAAAAAAGTTCTAGCCATCCATGTGATAAATTTGCACAGTTATATCATTATCTTGTAGAATGATTTCCATGAGTACTCTATAAGTGCATTTAATTATTGACGTATCAAGATTTGGTGTCATGTTCATTTGTCTGTCTAGGAATTCAAGTTTGAATACTCCAATTAGATTAAAATGATCAACCAACTTGAGTGGAGTTGTAGGAGCTTGGTAAGAGATCCCATTCAAAGTGCAACATCATTTCCCATTTATTTGTCCACATTTGAAAGACCCTTCATGTGTTGTGGAATAACAAACTCCATCCCATTTGTTGTAAGTTCCTATACCATCTTTGGTCCAATCTCCATATTCCATCCTACAAGAAGTGTTAGAAAATGGGAATACATTGCAATTATCTGCAATCATATCAACAACCAGTCTATTGTTTTTTATAATTAACATTTCCTATAAAACACCCGTTTACCTCATCATCACAACCAATGTTCGAGCCTTTAGTGCTTATCTATTCGAAAATCTTTAAGATGGACTAATGTTTTATACTCTATTGGAATGTTGGGATCTGATGTAGCACCCTGAGACCATAGTTTCATGACATACAAATTAAATCTAGGAGAAATAAACTACACAAGTGATGAGAGATCATGTAGGAAATCACTCCAGTTCCATGATGAAATTACTGTAGGAATATCCCATAAAATGAGAACAAATTTTGGAATAAAACTTATAGCTACACCAAATATGTGCATCACTAGGAGTATGGTGACCTACAAGACATGGGTGAAATCTTTGTAAAATACAAAGTGATAGAGATTGTGTAATATATACAACATGTTAGTCATAAAAAAATTTCAAGATAAGAGTAATAAGTATATTAAAATAATTCTCTAATTAGTAGAAAAACAATGGAAAAAAATAAATACTTACAAAGTCATGAATAAATGCAACAAATGGCTAAGACTTTGGTAGGCCATATAGCTAGAATTATGCATACAAGTCAATGATCTAATTAGTAGGAAAACAATGGAAGAAAAGAAATCCTTTCAAATTCATGAATAAGTACAACAAATGCCTAAGGCTTTGGTAGGCCATATAGCTACAATTATGCATAAAATTCAATCTAAATCCCAATATCCAAAGAAAGATGGAATCATGCATCAATGCATAAACTTAAGTCAGAACCAACCATGGCCTATTCGCCATGCCAAAAAAATTCATGTCAACAGGTCCTCACAAGTCCCAAGATGGATTCAACTGTAATTTATTCACCTTGCCTTTCATATTTAAATAAATCATAGAAGTCCTTGCTAGATATATGAGATTTTAATATCATGGACCTATATTCACACATGAGGAATATTTTGTTGTGGAATGAGTAACTCGACTATCCCACTTGTTGTATGTTCCATTGTTGTCTTTGGTCCAATATCCATAGTCCATCCTATAAGAAGAGTTTCCTGTTAGATTGGTATGAAATCTCCTATGTCATTCCAGTGATTATGAGTGCATGGATAGTTATAAAAGAAAATACCTGACAGAAAAAAAAGGCAATAGCTATTCATGTGATAACCTTGCATAGTTGTATCATTATTTTGTAGAATGATTTCCATGAATCCTTTATATGTGCCACTAATTATTGACATATCAATAGTTGGTGTCCCATTCATTAGTTTGTTTGGGAAATAAATTTTGAATACTCTAATTAGATTAAAAGGATCAGCTAGCTTGAGTGGAGTTACAAAATCTCGGTAAGATATCTCATTCAAAGTGCAACATCATTTCACATTGATCTTTCCATATTTGAAAGACCCTTCCTGTGTTGTGGAATGAGAAACTCCATCCCATTTGTTGTAAGTTCCTTTGTTGTCTTCGGTCTAATCTCCATAGTCCATCCAGTACCCATAACATCAGGTTTGGAAACTTATGGCTGCAATGGTGTAGGGTAGAAAGAAGAAATACTTGGTTGCTACATTGCCAAATGAATATCTTCTACATCATGTTGCCTCACTCCCATGTCCTCCTTTCCCACAAATTTCAACATCTAGAATACGAAAAATAACATTCCATTGATTAATAGAACAACAAACCATAGAAAATGCACCATCAATCTATAAACATAACACAAGAACGACCTTACCACAAGCTGGAAAGGACCAACACTATAAAACCGTTTAGAACCAACTATTGACATGGGTAGCACTTCAGTCAAGACTCAGGAAACACCTAGTAGGCTCAAAAGGTACCAAGAAATTGAGTTTTAGCTTGTGCTAGCATAAAATTACTAAAGAAAAGAAGAAATAAATCTCTTTTTGGAAAATCCATGGGCCCATTCCACTCATACATAACTTGATGAATACTAGACACCCATTTTTTCACGTGGCTTTGGAGGCCCGCATTGTCTCCATAGGAATTTTGAATCAATATAGTGATGATCACATTCCACCTTGCGATTGAGCCAATACTTAGTTTTCATTTTAGCATTGAGGCCAATAATGATACATACCTTAGGACTACATGTGTCTTCTACAACATCAACCATATGAAGCTAATTATCTCAACCATTCAATTGTGGGCTCTCCCTCTTCTTCCCTACTGGTCCACTATCAATGACTAGCATGTGAAAGGAACTCTTGTTTCCATGCATCGGAAGTGTTCGAGACTTGTGCAGTGCCAACCTTTTTGATAAAACGAGGAAAACAAAAAATAAAAAACAAGTAGAAGAAGAACAATACTTTCCATGACAATACTCCAAACCAACCAAATTTTACAAGTTTCATAACATATATGCTTAAGCACAAAGTCATTACATATAGATAATTGAGTTGTATTCTAAATCATGGTTGGGGATAGGAATGTGCCTAGAGGATGAAAATATTGCAAAGCTCAGATATGTCTACAACACAAATTTTAAAAAATTGGAGCTTTACAACTTCCTTGTGAATATCAGAGTCAGGTTTAGGTTTAAATAGGTAAGTGTGGTATGATATATTAAGAGTTTGGAAACCTCAATTTGTATAGAAGACTCAAGTTTAGATGGATATGTATTGTATCATATATTGAGAATCTGACAATCTATAGGATTATCATGGAAGTCATGAACATACACGAATTTATTAAAAATATAAACCTTCATAACCATTCTCTTGCGGATAAAATGATTTTAAAAATACACTACAATCATAAAAATGGAGAACTGATGGCTCTTGTTTGACGGAATAGCCCGATCCTATTTAACGAAAACAACTCTCTTTAGCATATTAGGAGGATCTTGCTCATAGACATGAGCAGATCAAGGCAGAACAGTTAATTGTGAAACTTTATCTTGACATTTTGGAGAGACATGGGAGCCTAACTGTAGAGACTTACGTGAAACATGAACTTCACCAATAGCCAAAAGCCCTATTTTAAAACCTGTATTTTCACAAAGTGATGCCCACGTACCATTGTTGATGAGGATTGCAATGCCAGAACCGTGCAACCCAGTCCTTGAATCTTCATCTGCGACAATACGAGAGAAAGGAGGCACAATAACATTATCTATGCTTGCAACATAAGATATCTTCTCATCGAACCCTGCTGATTTACCAAGGCAAGATGGGCCATATATCAAAACGCTTTCCCATATTTTTGTACGGATAACATCAGGATTGGAAACGGATGGCTATAACAACATAGGGTAGTAAGAAGCAGGCCTAAGGTCACATGCGTCCATAATATGAACATCCACTGGAAGGGTTTCTCTTGCAGCTTTCACAGAAGCACTCAGGTGAATGCAGTCTAATATTAAACATTACGATACTCTTGTCTAACTTCATTATACCATTAAAATTTGAGCTCTGCAATTTTTTTGAGGGTATTAATCTAAATACTATTTTTCTATTAACTATTAATCCGATGACCTAAAAATCTTCAATCATCTAACATTCCATCAGATGGTGCAAACCGGTACACAGTGGCAGCTCGTGGAGTTGTTCTCAAAGGGGAACGCCTTATGCAACTAAGTTTATTATGTTTTTTTCCCAAAAGAAAATACATATTTTTTAATAGAAATATACATTGTGAGGTCTCTTCATAGATAGTAGTAAAATGTCTTGTCTATTTTTTTTTTCAAAAACAATCAAACCACAATTTCCAAAGCTTGATCATCAATGAAATCTGTGATCTCCAAAGTCCTTATTTAGATTCTTAAAAATCCCTTAAATAATTCTCTATATATATGGTTTGCTTCATGCCATTCCAACTTTGTTTATTCTTTGTTGATTTCCTTTATAATAGCCTCTAAGTCAAGGATTCCCCTTTCTACTTAGATTGCCCTTTCTACCTTTCCATTTTTCCAATTTATGACTAATTTAGAATCTCTAAAAATATGTAATTTATAGATGTTATATGGATTAAATGAATGTAACAAGCATCCATACGACTACAAACTCAGTGTCATAGTTATTAAACTTATGATGTTTACAAAGAGATAAAAAACAATATTTTTAAAAATATCTATTTATTTGTATTTTAAAATATATATTTATATGTATTTTAAAATGTAAAATTTAATTGTTGTTGTTGTTTTCTTTTTAAATTGAATGTTATAATTTTGTACCATTTTTCATTATATAAAATATATTTTTGAAAAACAATTTAAAATTCATATCAAAGTAATTAATTTTTACAAATTTAACCATTCAAATATACCATTCCAATATTTTCTCACAAGTATTTTATACAATTTATTAGAAAATACCATTGGAAAAAAAACATTGAAAATTATAATATCTTAAAACAAAAAAGTCTACCTATTGTAAGTGTTTGGCCTACTTCTTGTATTGTACAATTATTGGTGACATAATTAAACATAAAAAATATTGACTATACTATTTGAAAATGCCCTAAAATTGACTATAAAATTTGAAAATGGCCTAACCTAATTATTTTAATTGTTTTTTTCTAAAATAAAAATAAAAATAAAAATACAATTTTCAATAAGATATCTTTTTTCAATATTTAAAATACATTTGTCACTGCAAATATTTTAAAATACTCAAATTATACAATTTTAACTACCTTTCCATAAATTAAAACAAAATCATTAAAAAATAAAAAACACAAAACATTTAAGCAAACTCTAAATTTGTCCAATATAAATATTTATTTATTCTACATTAATTAATTTCTCTACTCTACATTAATTATCTTTCTAAGGTAAATATTACTTTATCCACCATGTCTTTGTGAAAAAGAAAAAAGAACAGAAACCTTTGACATACCAAGTTTGACCAAAATTAAGTATTCGATTTACCTATTTTGTAACGGTTATAAGTCCATTAAAAACTTTCACATGCCAACTCTGACCAAAAATTAGCATGAGATTGGACTATTTTGTAACGGTTATACAACCATTCAAAACATTTAACGTGAAGTGTAGTTATCCTGATTTTCTTTCACTACCCAAATCACGTTGCTAAGAAATTCCTCAAGCTTGGCCTCTATTTGTGGGGGCAGATAGTGTCTCATAACCTAATACACCACTAAATAGTGTATAGTGTCTCATAACCTAATACACCACTAAAAAGTGTATCAGACGCAATATTTCCTAGTTTTTGGAAAATTCAGAACTAGTACAAACTCACCTGTCCGCTCACGCTTGATTATGAACGTATAGTAAAGCATTTAAGATGTCATTACAAATGTAGAAATCGAAGATCATTTTAATAGTATTAATATAACTATTAAAAATACCATAGATTTTATATATGCCATTTTATTTGAGTTTACATAAGCTTAGATTTTAAGATCGAGTTTATATTTATTATTATTTCTGAACATTATTATTGAATTTTTTTTGTTATGAAAATACAATTATAAATAAAATAATATTTTTATCTTGTTTTAATTTTTATTTTTTTCCAGAAATAATTGTATTAAGCGGTGAGTTTTTGTTTTATTTTTTTGGTAAAAATAATTGTATTAAGTGGTGAAACTTTTTTATAATTGCGTTGATAGTTAAGTTCATAAACTTATTTCAATTTAGGGTGGATGTGGGTTTGCAAACATTTATTTTATTTTATTACATAAATAGTTGAGATTTTATGAGCAGTGAATATTATATTTATAATATTTTCAGTTCGTTTCTTTTACAAAAATATTTAAAATTTTGATGTTTGGAATCCATTTGCAGTAGTCTTACTCTTACTCTTGTTACTAAATTGATTGCAACGAAACAGCCATTGAAAAAAGTCTTGTAAAATTTTTCAATGGTATTCACAGCTGGGTTGGCAAAGAAATTATTCAACTTCACGGATTAAACGATCCCAAGAGGTTTCTTTTTGCTACGTTTTAGATGTTCCATATTTTGACTCTATGTTTGGCAATAGTTAAAAGAATTTAATATTTATTCTATAACCTTTATAGTGACGAAACCATGGATTCGTATGCTCAATCTAAACTGGTAAATATTCTACACACAAAAGAGCTTTCCTTAAGACCTGAGAATCTTGACTTGCATTTTTTATAACCGCTCAAATCGACAAAGCTTTTGCAAGGAATAAATAAGTAATACAAGTTTCCGTCTAGAAGGCAGAAAATGAAGACCAATGCGACAACAAATTTTATCCATCCAGGCATTCTAAGGACCAGAATCACTAGAGATCGTGAGAGACTTCTCACCGGTGACCATAATGCGTTTATCTTTCTTTATTATTTTTTGTATTTTCTTTTTGGAAGCTAGCCTGCATCTCAATATCACATTCCCGGGAAAATTCATTAAAAGATTGTTTCTCCTTTGAGGATTTGGTTTTCTTCCTTGCACCGTGACTTCTCAAATCAATTCCTCCCCTGAAATCTCTCATACAATTACTTTGTATAACTTTTTTATTGAATTCTTTTAATGTTTTAACTCGCTCCTTCTGCCTTTTATTGCTTAATCTTCACAGAAACTAGTTATTTCAAAAATCAATGGAAGCCAGGGTTATAAGAATGACATGTTTTACCTGTTTATGAGATGATTATTACAATACTTGCAGCTTACCTTTAAATCTATATCTTTAAAAGACAACATCAGGAATATACTTTGTAGACTGCAATGAAGCATCTGCTTCTAGTGTTGCAAATGATCCAAATAAGGCAGTCCTTACCAATTATGAAATACATTAAGGTAACTTTGGCAATTTGGTTTTGGTCACAAAACCTTAAACATGTTATTTGGTTTACCTCTTATTTCGTGTCCATTCATGTGACCCATTTTAAGTAACGACCTCATTTTTAAATTGTTAAAAATGACCACATGAAATTGTTAAAAGTAACCACATTCTTAATTGGTTATAAATTATCAATGAAAAGTAGTTTGGTGTCTATCATGGTTTACTGTGTTTGAGTTAGAAACAAATTTTGTCTTAAGTGGTTGATATATGTTAGTGGAAAATGACGCCTATCTCCATATATCAACCATATTTACTAATGTGGTTGTGTTAGTTTAGTATAAGAGAAATGTTGTTATTATATCAAAAAACCATTAAAAAAATTAATTAAAAAAATCATATACATACATAGAAGTGACGATATATAATTAAAAAATGTTGAATAAATTTAGATCTATCTTAAATTAGCATTTCCTAAGTGTGAGGATTTTCTTAATAAATGAAATAGAATTAAACCATAAGAAAAAATTCACATTAAAAAATATATTAGCTATATAAATGCTTGATATACTCAAGTTTAAAATGAACCTAAGATGATGTCCACAAATTATTATAATGTCTACATTTACTTTTATATATTTACATTTTCTTTTATAATAATTAAAATAATAATGTATATTATAGCTTTTTATGAGAAATATATTGTAGGCCAAAACTCTCCAGTGAGTGACCTCACAGAGACTAAAGCCACCAAAAAACCAATTGTTATGCACCCCATATGCTCTCTCTCTCCCTCTCTCTCTCTCTCTCTAGGAGAAAATAAATTATCCTCCGTCTCAGCTCGAGCGCTAGAGTGAGGTTATTGGTAACACGTTCGAACAAAACTATACTCAATCATCAGTGACAAGGCTCGAAGTCAATAACACAATATTTATCAAGTCATTATATCTTATCATGTCACTAGTGGGAATTTTAAACTGAGTCTTCTCATTTTCAAATGATATGGGCCCCCCTTTCAATTTATTTTCTTTCTTTTCATTTTTATAAATAGAATTGGAACGAACATGTTGATAATTGTTTGAAGTATAGGTTTCGATGTAGGTTTTAATTTGAATTTCATTTCATTTCATAATTGGCATGTTATGAGCTTCAAGTAACTCGAAGACTTAGTTTAAGTTTTGTTGACTATGGTTAATGGTCATTTTTGTTATATAAGGTTGCTTATTCTTTTTCTATAGAAATAATAATTTGACCTATGTGTATTGAACCTCTTCATCGGGTCATAAATTTATTATATCAAGAAAAGATGTCAATGTTAAAATTTCCATAATGGTTTATATATACTTTTATTTTGATTTTTGGCTTACATAGCATGCAAGGCATAACTATTTTTCCATTATACTTGTTAATAGATTATATGAGTTTTATGTGCCACAAACCTTGACATAACATTGGTTTATTTGTTTTGGAAAATGGTATATTTACTTGTATGGAAAACATGTCATAATCACATGATATTGAACTTTGTATTAAATTTTTTATTTGTTGATTGGTTCAATTTATTTGTGCACCTATGGTCTGATGCACAAACCATTTTGGTATTGAATGTGTTCAATCTATTGAATAACAAAATGATATTTGATGGTGGTACACTTATTCGATAATGTTTGTTTTAAATGTCATATGTGTGCATTTTTGGTAACATGGATTTATTAATATGAGTTGTTAATCGTAGCTATTGACAACTATTTCCATCATTCGTCATGGCCATTACTCGAGCTTCTAGGTGTCATAGCCACTACAACGCCCTCCAAATTTGTAGAAATTCTCACTGTAGATTAACCTGATTATGCAATATAACTAAAGAAAAATACTTAATCTACTTCTAAAATTAAACTTGCGGAGGCTTAATCGATTTGAGCAAGATCAAACATAACACATATAACAGAGAAGAAGAATCAATACACATCAAACACAGAAGAATACTATGGGGAAAGCCTCAACTAAGAACCCCACTATCTGTATTATCATACAAGTGGAAATATCTCAGGATTACACACAACTTTAGCTCTCACAACTATCCTGCTCTTAGTATAATCCCTCACTGCTGCTCATAGATAGAATAGAGAACTCATATGCCTTCTCCTCTATCCTCCAAGCCTCCTATTTCCTTGCGCAATTTTCCCTAGGTGCTCTAGCCATAAGCTTATGTGACATTGATCTCACACACTGCTCCAACACATTGTAAAACTACGTAAATCTAAAAGAATGAATTCCTTCTGCATGCAAGGGATTTTCTTATAGGAAAATCTTTGCAACTGACATTACATTGTCCTTTCCTTTAATCTCAACTGGGTCTTTTTCTGAATTGACATGCATGAGTTATTTATGAGAGAATTCTCAGTTATCTGGAGTACACTAGTTTCATGCATCCATGCATTAACTGGCTGAACTCACAATTAGTTCCTCAAATTGTTTGGAACTAAGTTAACTGGACATAACTCGGTTAACTAAGCTAACTAATTACAACTCAAATACAACTCATCCTTATCTCCTTAATTAAGGGATAATCTCCTTAATTTAAGGGATAACTATTGCATGACTTCACAAATACTTCTAGCTTGAATTTCTCCAAATAATTAACTCAAGATGAATTAATTAATTATTTTTCAAGCAGTTGGTAAGACTAAATTCAAATTTTCATTATCAATTTTAATTCAGGCAAAAATTAAAATTGGAATATTCTTGTTGCCACATTTCAACACTCCCTCCCAACAAGAAAGGGATTAGCTGCCACTCCGATCCTGTCTCTATGGAACTCAAATTTACACTTGACACTGCCTTAGTCAAAATGTCAGCATCTTGCTCCTCGGTTGAAATATACTGCAACAACATGATTCTCCTCACCATACAACCTCTGAGATGATGATACCGAATGTCGATGTGCTTGGACCTGTCATGAAATACTAGATTCTCGGAGAGTTTGATACAACACTGATTATCACAATAGATCACAATTGGATCCATCCACTAATAAAGCAAACCAACTAGAAATTTCCGCATCCAAATGGCCTCACATGTTGCCTGAATTACAGCCATGTATTCAGCCTCTATTGAGCTGAGTGCAACAAACCTCTGTTTCCTGCTGTACCAAGAAACTCCAGCTGACCCAAGGTTGAAAATTCCTCCTGATGTGCTCTTCCAATCTGATGGACTCCCTGCCCAGTCTACATCTGTGAAGCCCTGTAGCTTCACTCCCTCTGTCCATTTGTACCATAATCCATACTGAGATGTGCCTCTGAGGTATCTCAAAACATGCTTAGCTTCCTTCCAAAACATCTTCGTAGGTTGAACCATAAGTTGACTCACCTGGTAAACTGCATAGCACAAATCTGGTCGTGTGTTCACTAAGTACATTAGTGAACCCACAAGTTGCCGATTCATAGTAATTTCTACTACTTCTCTTGAAGTAGCATCATCCTTCCTCCAGATACCTACTAGTGGAGTCTGCATGGGCTTACACTTCTCCATGTGGAATCTCCTGAATATCTCATTGGCATACTTGCCTTGAGACATAAACAACTCCCCATCCTTCCGCCACACTTCCATGCGAAGGAAGCAGTGCATGACACCCATGTCTTTCATCTCGAATTCTCTTGCGAGGTCCTCCTTGCAAGACATGATAAAATGATCATCATCTATCAATATGAGATCATCAACATAAAGAACAATGGTCAACTGCTTACCTTCTACCATGATGTTGTACAAGTTCGCATCTGCTTCACTCTTTGTGAAGTGCAACCTAGTGAAGTAGTTTTCGATCCTCGTGTACCAAGCACAAGGTGCTTACTTCTGCTCGTAAAAAGCTCTCTTGAGTCAGCACGTATGTGACTCATGATCAAAGGTCTAAAAGCCTTCCAGCTGCTCTATGTACACCTCTTCCTCAATCTTGCCATTGAGGAATGTAGTCTTCACATCCATCTGATGGATCTTCCAACCCATCTGTGCTAATAGTGTGAACATCGATCTGATAGATGAGTACCTTGCAATAGGAGAAAAAGTCTCATCATAGTCGATCCCCTCGACCTGTGAGAAACCACGGGCAACAAATATTGCCTTATGTTTCTCCACACTACCTTCAGTAGCTTTCTTTACCTTGCAAAGCCAACGGGAACCCACAACTTACTTGTTCTCTGGTCTTGGAACCACATCCCAAACACTATTCCAAACTATGGAGTCATACTCCTCCACCATAGCATCAACCCAAATCGGCTGCTGTATTGCTTCCTCAAAGGAAGATGGCTCGGTCTCAACACATTCCCCAATAAGGTCCATGTATCCATTTTACCTATCAGGTGACCTTCTCTGTCTGCACCGAGAAGACGGCTCTCCCACATTCTCTCTTGCATCCGACAACAATCTGTCATCTTCTCTTGTGCGCTTTCATCCCTCTCTGGAAGACTCTGCTTGAGTAGATGTCTCCACTTATGGAACCTCTACATGTAGCTGCTCCGCATCATTTTGAGGCTCCTCCTCCATAGGAACCAAAAGTTCCTCCACAGCCTGTAGTTGGAGCTCCATCTCAAGAGAAAATTGCATGGCCTTCTGATAATTAAACTTGAGATCTCTGTGAACCACTTTCCTACGACTGGTAGGCAAGTACACCTGATAGTTGTGAGGTGTATCAGTGTACCCCACAAGTATTCCCAACTCAGTAGTTAGCTCAAGTTTCTTCTGGGCATCCTTGTTCACATGGCAATATACCGATGAGCTAAATATTCTGAAGTGACCCACATTTGGTCTCTTCCGAGAGAAAGCTTCCTCTGGTGCCTTCATCCCATGTATGTGATGCGGGCTTCTATTATGAAAATAGGCTACTGTGTTGCATGCCTCAGCCCACAAATGAAGTGGTAGGCCTTGGTCATGCAGCATCATCTGAGCTACCCCCACAATCATTCTGTTCTTCCTCTCAGATACCCCATTTTGCTGTGGGTTATGAGGCATTGTCAACTCCCGTTTAATTCCTTCTACTACACTGAAGTCCTTAAACTCTTGAGAGACATACTCTCCATTATTGTCACTTCTCAAGGCCTTGATCTTCTTCCCTGACTCTTTCTCAATGAAATATTTGAACTCACAAAACTTTGAAAAGGTTTGGTCCTTCTTCTACATGAAATAAATCCATCATTTACGAGGAAAATCATCAATTAAAATCACATAATACCTTTGTTTCGCAGTGGATGCTGTCAAGAATGGTCCACACAAATCAGTATGAACTAGCTCTAAGATTGCTTCAGCTCGACTATCTCGATCATGAAAGGAAGACCTGGCATACTTTCCTAAGGTACAACCTTTGCATGTGTCCACTTGCTCAAGTTTACCTTTGGGAAGTCCGGTAGAGATCTGACGCATTATCTTCAAGGCCCCATGATGCAAGTGGCCTAACTGCCTATGCCATAACTCGCCACTGTCTTGACTTTGCACCAATTCAGCTTTCAAACTCAATGCAACAGAGTCATCTAACTCTAGTTTTTAGATATTCTTCACTCGAATCCCAATCCTCTTGGTCTGACCAATGGCTATGTTTCTTAGGAATGTCTTCCCTTTACTGAAGACAACATCATAACCTTTGTCCTCCAACATCATGACCGATACCAAGTTCTTGTTCAGTCCAGGAACATACTTCACATCAGTCAAGGTGAGAGGAGCTCCATGCTCCCTCTGAAAAGCAACTGTGCCTTCTCCTAAAACACATTACTTTCCATCATCACCCATCTCTATGTGAATATTGATGTCTTTCTCCTCCAAGGTACTAAATAAACTTTTATCTCCGGTCATGTGGAATGAGGCTCCACTGTCAAGATACCAAACACAACCCACCATCGATGAAACCATGCATGTGATGAGGGTAAAATCCAATTTGAACTGAGAGGCTAATGCCATACCTTCTGATCCTTTCGAGGATCCCTTCCTGGATTTCTTCAATGGGTAGTTAGTTGCATAATGGCCCACCTCCATGAGAAGAATTCGATTTGGAATGGGAAGCCTTCCCTTTCCCTTTGCTTGCCTTACTTGCTAAGGACATAATTTCTTCATCATCATGCTTATATGAAGAACCATCTCGAGTGTTACTCCTAATCTCCTTGTGCATGAGATCCGACCATAGTCGTTCCCAATCCAACAGTTTCTCTCTTCCATTCACAAAGTCCTAGTAGCTATTCCAGCTCTTTCGAAGACCGAGAAGAGAAAGACTCACCATATCATCATCGACAGTCGTTACTCCCACACTACCAAGATCATCTGTGCAAGTGGTGAGCTTGTTCAAGTATGTGGAAATAGTGTCACCCTTTTCCATCTTGATTTTCCGAAGCTTATCCTTGAGTGCTAGTTTCCTCTAGTCACTACTATTCTGATATAGGTCCTTAAATGTCTTCCACATTGAAAACAAAGTCTCCTTTCCATGAAAACTCGAGACAATATGGTTTTGAACTCCCTCTAGAAGAATCCTTCTCATCTTCGCCACACATTTCTTCCATTTAGCCAATTCTTATGCATTAGCTTCAGCTGGCTTGGGGATTTCTTGATTAATGAAATCCTTCAAACCATTTCCTTCTAATACTTCTTCCATGCGATCCTTCCACGCTATGTAGTTCAAGCTACCATCCAGAGCATACTCGAGTCTCAAGCCATTGAACGCCATCGGTGAACTTTGAGGTGTGATAAGAACTCAATTTTTCACCTGCAACCAAGAACTTGAACCTTCGAATTTCCCTTCTCAGTATATTGTTCACAACTCTGATCACCTTTTCTCTAATACCATGTAGAAATTATCACTGTAGTTTAAACTGATTATGCAATATAACTAAAACAAAGTACTTAATTTACTTGCACAATCAAACTTGTGAAAGCTTAAATGATTTGAGCAAGATCAAACATAACACATATAACAGAGAAGAAGAATCAATACACATAGCTTTAGCTCTCACAGCTATCCATCTCTCACAGCTATCCAGCTCTCAGTACAATCCCTCACTGCTGCTCATAAACAGAACAGACAACTCATATGCCTTCTGCTATGTCCTCCAAGTCTCCTATTTCCTTGCGCAGTTTTCCATGGTCGCTCCAGTTGTAACCTTGTGTGACATTGATCTCACACACTACTCCAACACACTCTAAAACTACACAAATCTCAAGGAATGAATTCCTTCCGCATGTAAGGGATTTTCTTATAGGAAAATTCTTGCAACTGATAGTACATTGTCCCTGCCTTTAATCTCAACTGGGCCTTTGTCTGAAGTGACATGCATGAGTTATTTATGAGAGAATTCTTAGTTATCTCGAGTACACTAGTTTCATGCATGCATGCATTAACTCACTGAACAAACAATTAGTTCCTCAAACTGTTTGGAACTAATTTAACTAGACATAACTAAGTTAACTGAGCTAAATAATTAAAACTCAAATACAACTCATCCTTATCTCCTTAATTAAGGGATAATCTCCTTCATTTAAGGGATAACTGTTGCATGACTTAACAAAGACTTCTATCTTGAATTTCTCCAACTAATTAACTCAAGATGAATTAATTAATTATTTTTCAAGTAGCTGGTGAGACTAAATTCGAATTTTAATTCTCAATTTTAGTTCAAGGACAACTTAAAATTGAAATATTCATGTTGCCACATTTCAACAAAAAAATTTGCTACCTTTATATTTTGGACCCTCCTTATGATCATGTCATGTTTCATTTTAAATCATTAAATTCATGCTCAATCATATTGCTTAAGTGTTCAAGTCTTCTTTCAGGAAACCTAAATTTTTAACTACTCTCATTCACATGCCCAACTCTTTATGTCTTCACAAGCACATTTTGAAGATAGGCTAAGTGCACCTCATAGCGATAATGTTCTGCAACCCTTGCAAACGGTCATTGCATAATCCTTGCTCATAGTGACTGCACAGTTCTTGCCAATAGTGATTGTGCAAGTCCAACTGATAGTGATTGTGGAGTTTCTAGTGATAATTTATGCGCATCTTCTACATATAGTGATTTTCATTCTTTGTTGTCAGTGAGAGTGTACATCTTCAAGTCATTACTCTCACACCTCTTAGTGGCATTCAATTCAATCTTGACTCCTAGTTTTTGGGCATGCATTAAATGTGCTAACAAATCTTAACCATAATTGCATGTATTCTCTTCTCATATTAAGAGTCTAGTCCAAATATCATTTTCACATTCATATTTGAGCTCTGTGAAATATTGGGATAGAGAGATCATTCTCTCACTCATGGTCACAAATTCCCCATCTTCCAGGTGAGCTTCACACTTGTTGATCTTTCTTTTCCTTTTACATATATTGTTTATGATTGCTTTGTATTTTGTGGGTGTCTCTTTGTATATTTTTTATTCTTACATGTGTAGATTGTATTTTATTTTGTTTTCACATTTTTCTCTTTTACTCTTACATGTGTTTCTTTTTCTTTCCTTCACATATCCTAAGAACGCCCTGGCACACCTTTTAGAGGTAGCTCCACTGCACTCTTATGCGTTATTTGATGTTATTTATCATTAGCACATGGAATTGTTATGCAACTAGATAACAAAACAAAAGAAATGATAGATCAAAAACTTGAAAATTAGCGTCTTTTAGGGGGCAAGCTCCTTATATCACATAAATGAAAAATTCTTGGATGAAACAAATGAGATGACCTTATTTGTATATATAGGAGTCTAAGGGGTCACAATATAATCAGAGCCTTCATAAAAATAATCATGTATAGAAAAAACAATAACAATAGTGGGCTTCTATTTGGGCACAACAACAATAATATGGGGCCTACACTAGTATTATATAGAGTGATGATGTCCCTTTCCTTCAAAAAAAGTGTTGTCTTCAATGCTTGAATAGTTTATAATGCTTCTATATAAAATTTTCATCCTCCCATGTGTGGAGTACTAAAGAAGGTATGTTTTTGGTAATTATTTCAGCATCTTTTCATTAGAACTTACAAACCTTTTGCATCATGAACTAGGTAAATGATAAGGAATTGTAATAAAACCTGTGAGATTAATGTGCAAAACGAAAACACTGACAATTGTCGTCTTGTTATGCAGGAAGAAGGAAAAACAAAAGACTGTTGTTCCAAAGGAAAGAACAAGGGCGGGTTAACCATTGTCCCTTTGACAGGGAACCGTATGCAAACAAGGTAAATCAAATCAAATCGAATCAGCCTTGGAAAGGAAGTGGAGATATCGGCTCAGCGCAAGAAAGAAAAGAGATAACTGAGGACTAACTGTTCAGCGAATCGCTGCTTTAACTATTTTTTCACCTAGACATCTCTGCCTTCACCATTATAAAAGGGGCAACACTATTAGCCTAGGGAGTCTATTATGTTGTTTTATGTAATTTTTCCTAAGATTGAAACTTTGATCATCGAGTCTCAATGAGGATTGATCTACTGTAATTATGTCTTATGCATTAATACAAACTCGGTTGCTATTTCATCTCTGAGTCTGGAATAACTTCAAGCGGTGTACCCCTGGAGGCTAAGGGCCCGGCCCTGGAGGACACTTGCTCCTGTATTATTACTTATGGTTTAGGCATGGTTTGCTTATCAGCATTATTCGGTAATTTGACATGTTTTGTTAGTTTACATCACATGCTCTGTTATGTTCGATTTACTGAAGTTTCTGAAGACAGAACCATTGTATTAACTTTGAAACGTATTATTGTCCCTTTAAGTGTTGATATGATATTTCCAATCTTTACAGAATATTGTTGCTATTCAATTAAAGAGTATCTGTGTTGTACATTTATTTCATTGGTATTACTGAACTCATCTTAGGAATTATGTTCTTTGCGATTGTTGAATCTATAGACATTACTGTTCCATTCTGAAATACAGTCGTAATCTTAATAACTGAGATAGATAACTGGTTTACCAAGATCAGGTTACTATTCAGGTGTGTCGTGTGCATATATGTATGGTTTTCAAGCTGCTCTATAATTCATCTTTAATCAGTGCTGTTCCATTTTTGCGTGTTTTTCAATTGATCCTTAAAAGTGAAGGATTGCCATTTGATTCATGTAGGACACGATTATTTCATTTGATCTTGTAGACTAAGGTGTTGTTGTTTATTAGACTCAATTGTTGTTACAATTTCCTGTTTGCTGTTCCATTTCAAGTTTGCTGTTCTATTTCTTATTTTTTGTTCCATTTCTTATCTACCATTCCATTTCTTATCATTTGCATTATTGTTATTTTGGGTGTGAAGAATGATCTAACACTGTAGCGGGCGTTGACATTTACTGTTTGGTCCCCAGACCCACGATTTGTTCTCTGATTTCCTTTGACCCCATCAATTTACAAAGGGATGAGTTACTGCTACTGAACCCTTGACTGATAAATTGCTTAGTTTTTTGAATGTGTGGTTTAGTCTTTCAAAGTAGTTTTTGTAAGCTAGCATCCATTTACTCTTGTATTTTTGAGCACTGTACTACTAGCAGTACTCTGGCAAATGATAGCCTCAGACTGAGACACTCTTTGAAATAACAAAACATTCCTGGATTGACAAACTAATGCGAGGTAATTAGAGGTGAAAGAGATCCCTTTTATAGCTCGACATTTTGGCGTCGTTGTCGGGGAAAGAGTGTAGCCATTTGTTCTTTTTCAGAGTAGTGTAAGAACCTGCTAGGGAAGAATTGGGTATTAAAAATGGAAGGTAAGAACCTATTTGTGGAGCATGTAACAGCCCTGCTCCCCTACTCACTTTCCTACAGATTTGTTGTTGTTTTGTTTGGATAGAACCTAGCAGTTGATTTGTGTGCATGACTAAGCAGAAAAAGCCAAAAAAGAATCCCAAACCTCTACCCAAGCTAGAAAAAGCCAAGGGGCTGGTTACCCTTGGCCGAACAACCTTTATAGACGAAATCTTCAAGAAAGCAGAATCTCAGCCTTTAGTAGGACCCAAAAAAGTTATCTCTAGACAGCCTACTACTTCCCTTCAGGCCACAGGATCATCATTTGTATCCTTTGCTGAGGTGCATAGTCAAACTGAAGAGCAAGACTTTCAAGAAATTGAAAATTCTACTCCATAACTATTGCAAGAAGGGAATTTCAGCAATCTTTGTGAAGGAGGAGGAGAGACAGGGGAAACTGAGGAACCGAGGTCTCCTCTTGGGTCAACTCAACCATTGAACAACCCAAACAAGGGAAGTGCTACAAAAATCCTTTTTGAAGAAACTCAATCTCCTCAGACATTAGGCACTCTCATTATCCCAGATAGAGGAAGTGCTATCAAAACCATTCCTATTAAAGCCATTCCCTCTCAACCTAGGAATACCCTCCTAGATATCCCAGAAGGTTATTGGCATATATTCGACCAAATGGCTCAAAACCAGCGAAACACCCAAACCTATACATTGCAATACCCCATAGTGGATACTGTAGCAAATGCACCTATGAAAGCAATCCCTCTTCAACATATCCCTACATTCCATGGTCTTACATCAAAAGATCTGGATGCATTTCTATTTGAGTTCGATGTGCTGTGTAGGGGATATGATTACACCACCGACCCCCAGAAACTAAAATTATTTCCCTCTACATTAAAAGGGGCTGCCTTAAGATGGTTTATGGGATTAGGTGGCAGGGCTATAAATAACTGGGATCAAATGAAAGAATCTTTTCTAAAAAAATATCAGGACTATTACAGGTCTAGAGAACTGAAGGACGAAATATTCTAGATGGTAGCTATACCAAATGAAACATTAGAGGAGTATGTGGAACATTTTCAGTATAATCTTCAAAGATCTCCTTATGCATCACTACCTTTACCTGATAATGTGTTGAAAACAACATTAATTAGGGGCATGAAGGAACAATGGATTGAAACATTAAACATTATGGGAAAAGGAGATATTTATTAGGAAAATTTTGCTAACATTATTAATTTTTGTATCAGGAGCTCGAGAGGCAGCACAAGATTAAAACTGGCACAACATGATCAGTTTGTAAGAGATAATAAAATTTCAATAGGAGTAACGCGTGCAGAAATTGGAAATTTATTGGAAAATTTTAAAACTGATATACTAGGGACACTAACTACACAACTTGATATTATGGAGGCCAAATAGAAGCAAATGGAGGGAGAACAAAATTTGGCGATCTTCTGTCCCCGATGCAGGAAGAAACATAGCCATCAGGAATGTCCACTAGATGCAGCCCAAACATGTGCCATCTGCACAAAAGATCACCTTACAGAAAGCTGTCCCTCACTTCCCGGATTAAAAGAAATATATAAGGAAGCAGAAGAAGAGCCAGAATCGGTGTATCTGCTCAACCAACGCCATTAGTGGCAGCCGCGACAGTCTGGTATGTTTTCGGACCCAACTTCTTCTTTTCAGTCTCCACAGTATAATGCTCGACAATATAATATGTCGCAAAATCAACCTCAACCTCCGTTTCCAAATTAGTCACCACAGTTGTTTCCGTCATCAACCCCGTGGCTGAATCAAGCAAGCCAATCTAGTTGTCCGAATTTTCCCTGTGCCCCACCATATTGGCAAAGTAATGCATACGCACCACAATGGACTCCCCCTACTTCACAAAGTCCAGTCTGGCAGATGAACTGGTAAAGACCGATGCATCAGCCAGTAGGAACCGTTCCGCTCCCTCAACCTACACTGCCAGCCTTACAACAAAATCCCCAGTCTAATCTAAGACCACAACTCCTAGCCCAACCCAACCCCAATCCAAATAACAGACCGGTCCAATCTATCCAAATAGTAGAAACATCATAAATAGGAGCCGATTTGAGGGAGTGTAATGATCTTCAGCTAAGACCTGGGCGTATTATTGAAATTGAGGGAGATAAGACAACCCATGTTGAAAATCAGCTACCCAAAAAACAACTGTCACAAGAAGAGGATGTGAACAAACAACAAACTCATAACCAAGAAACCACATCCTCTCCCCCGTTCCCAGAATGATTAATCATATCTCAGCCTACAAAATATCCTGATTTTGACATTCTGGGAGAATTAAAAAATTTGTACGTAAAAATTCCATTCCTCCAAGCAATTCAAGACATTTTGATATATGCAAAGACTATCAAAGAATTGTGTGTAAAGAAACCAAGGAGGAATATAGCAAACAATCCAAGAGTCCAAGTAGTTGGAACTCTATTTGACTTATTATTAGGAAAAGAAACACCCATTAAATACGAAGACCCAGGAAATCCAATAGTCACCGTACAAATTTATGGTCAAACCTTCCCCAATGCCTTAGTTGATCTAGGAGCAGCAATTAGCATCTTAACAACTACTACTTGCCAAAAGCTAGGCATTACATCTATAGAACCCACCTCTACCTTACTAGAACTAGCCGACCGATCTGTGCTTAGGCCAGAGGGCACACTACATGATGTCATGGTATCTGTTGACTCCTGGGGATATCCGATTGATTTTTTGATAATAAATCCCAAAATCCGACTTGATGGACATCCATTGATTTTAGATAGACCTTGCCTTGCAACTGTCGATGCCTATATTGGATGCCGACAAGGGAATATGACTATAACAAGAGGGGAGAATATCAAGAACTTAGCTTTATATCCTCTAGCACAACCAAGTGTCACAATAATCAAAACTAATAAGCACCTTGTATCATACCTTACTGATAACATTAGATCTCCATTAACTATACAAGAGGCATATGATTTTAAAGGCCAGACAGAAGACGATGCCGTTAGTAATTTTATTAGTCAAACTGAACTCAGATCCCGCACACAATGTCACATGATAGAGGCAAGAGGCATATGATTTTAAAGGCCAAACAGAAGACGATGCCGTTAATAATTTTATTAGTCAAACTGAACTCAGATCCCGCACACAATGTCACATGATAGAGGCAGCATTCGATAACGAATTAGAAGAAGATCCTCTTAAAGATACACATGATCAAACAATACCTGTTACCTCTATTGCAAATAGTAAAGTTGTGGAAATTGAACCAGGAAAAACCTTAAACATTAATGCCAACCTCACCTCTGAACAAGAAACGAAGCTCATCCATTTATTAAGGAAATATAAAGAAGCATTTGCATGGAACTACCCTGATATGAAAGGAATTGACCCCCAATTATGTACACACCACATTTACATAGAAAAAGATGCGAGACCTGTTCGCCAACCTCAAAGGAGACTTAACCCTCATCTAAAAGATGTGGTAAAAGCTGAACTTCAAAAATTTTTAGATATCAATTTCATCTATCCTATCTCCGATAGTAAATGGATCTCTCCACTTGTGGTGGTACCAAAAAAGAATGGGAAATGGAGAATTTGTGTGGACTACGGAGAACTAAATAAAGCAACACAAAAAGACCACTTCCCTCTCCCATTCATTGATCAAGTATTAGAAACTTTGGCAGGAAAGAAATTCTTTCCTTTCCTAGATGGCTTCAGTGGATACAATCAGATTCAGATTGCCCCTGAAGACCAAGACAAAACCACTTTTACTTGTCCTTGGGGAACATTTGCCTACAGAGTTCTACCTTTTGGCTTATGCAATGCTCCTGCAACATTCCAAAGGGCTATCCTCAGCATTTTTGCAAACTTAATAAATGAAGGACTTGAATTATACATGGATGAGTTTACACCGTACAGAGACGATTTTGATCCAGCATGGGATACACTGGAAAAAGTCCTACAACGCTGCATCGATACCAGGCTTTGTTTAAGCCATGAAATATGTTATATGATGTTGACTGAAAGACTTATTCTAGGACACTATATTTCAGCAGCTGGCATTCAGGTAGACCCAGCCAAAATCCAAATAATTTTTCTTATTCCCACTCCTACCACTCAAACGGAGGTATGCAGTTTTCTTGGATTTTCTGGTTATTATAGGAGGTTTATAGAACATTTTTCGCATATTGTTGCACCCTTGTATGCACTAATAGGTAGTGTTGATTTTCTTTGGACAGAAAAATAGGAACGTGCTTTCCAAGATCTGAAGAAGCTTGTGTCCACAGCCCCAGTCCTTCGAGGACCAAATTGGGATTTGCCATTTCAGATATCATCTGATGCCTTAGATACAGCCATTGGAGCAGTCCTTGGGCGGGAAGAGGATAAAAAAACCATATGCAATTTCTTATATTAGCAAAAACTTATCCCCTACTCAACTAAATTACACTATCACTGAAAAAGAATTTCTAGTTGTAATACATGCTGTCAATAAGTTCAGACATTACATTACTGGATATCATGTTATCTTGTATACAGATCATTCTGGCATAAAATATTTAGCAAACAGGCCTATCACAAATGGCAGAATAACTAGATGGCTAATTTTATTGTAGGAATTTGATATTACAATCAAGGATCGACCTGGAAGAGAAAATCCTGTAGCCAATTTTCTCTCAAGAATGCCAAAGACAATTGATGCAGCAACAGTTGAAAATCAATTTCAAGATGAGCATCTATTTGATGTTTCCGTTAAAACGCCCTCGTATGCTGATGTTGACAATTACCTAGCAGTAGGTAAACTACCGAAACATCTAAACCCTAATGAGAGGAAATAGATTGTTCAGCAGAGTGCTCGATTCTCTTCGGTTGGAGGCTACCTGTTCCACAGAAGGGTAGATATGCATATCAGAAGATGCGTTCGCGAACATGAAATCTTTGAAATTTTAAAAGACTGCAATGACAGACCATGTGGCAGACATTTTGTCGATCGCAGAACTGGACATAAGGTGCTACAAACAAGGTATTATTGGCCTACAATTTTCAAAGATGCAAAGAAATTCGTCCAAGCTTGTGACAGTTGCCAGAGAGCAGGACACTCTGGTCAGTCTGATGAGATGCCCCTAAACCCACAGCTAGTCATTGAACCATTCGAAGGATGGGCCCTTGATTTCGTTGGACCAATTAACCCACCCTCAGACTAGAAAACATATATTTTGGTGGCAACAGAATATGGCACCAAATGGGTCGAAGCCGAGGCATTGCCGAGAGCTACAGAAGATTATGTCATACAGTTCTTGTTCCACATATTTGTGTGTTATGGCCTTCCAAGAGATATAATTATAGACAATGGACCATATTTTTCTGGGAACAAAATAGCTGCAACACTCAAAAACTATCATGTCCAGCATAAAATCACTACTCCATACCACCCATAGGCAAATGGTCAAGTAGAAAGCAACAATAAAATAATAGAAGCAATCCTAACAAAAACCATTGCATCACATAGACGTGATTGGGCTGCGAGACTACCAGAAGCACTGTGGGCTTACAGAACAACATGGAGAAGCACCACTGGTTACTCACCTTATCAATTAGTGTTTGGAAAGCAACCTATTTTTCCCATAGAATTCGAAATCCAAACATTGCGAACAACACAGGAAGTTGGCTTGGATGTAACTGAGGCACAGATTAATCGATTACAACAGATAAATGAGCTCAATGAAATCAGGCTCTCTGCACTCGAAAACACTGCACTGATCCAACAGCAGCGAGCTAAATGGCATGATGCTCTCATTAAAAATAAAGCCTTCCACGAAGGAGACTGGGCACTTTTGTACAATTCCAGGTTTCAGGACTTCCCCGGGAAACTCCAGACTCGTTGGTTGGGTCCATACGAAATACAGAAGGTACATGACAATGGTACTCTTACTCTAATCACTATTGACGATTCTGGATACGCCTTCAAGGCAAATGGCCATTGAGTTTGTCTTTATCGCAAACCACTCACTCGAGAGTCATTCTATCAGCAGCTACACCAAGACTCTGATATGGAAATTGTGGGGGAGGGAGAGAAGTCTTCCTCACCTGTGATTCATTAAGTCATTTATTTCTTTTTTACACTTTGTACATAATTTCTTTGTTTTGTTGAATTATTTCTCTATTAACACTTTGCTGTTACTTTTCTGAGTAGCGGCATTTTTATTATTTTCTATTGATTCCCTTTCTCAAAGGGACAACATTTCCATCTTGTTGTTCCTTTTTCAAAGGAACAACACCTTTTGGATCACCTGTTCATATTGCTTTAATTTTGTTCTTTTTCCTTACTTTGTGCTTTTTGCTGTTCCTTTTCCAAAGGAACAACATTTTTGCTTTTTGCTGTTCCTTTTCCAAAAGAACATCACTTTCGATTTTTGTTGTTCCTTTTCCAAAGGAACGACATTTGTGTGTTCTGTTGTTCATTTTCCAAAGGAATATCATTTTCAATTTTTGTTGTTCCTTTTCCAAAGGAACGGAATTTGCGTGTTCTGCTGTTCCTTTTCCAAAGGAACAACATTTTCGACTTTTGTTGTTCCTTTTCCAAAGGAATGACCTCTATGTGTTCTGCTGTTCCTTTTCCAAAGGAGAAACATTTTCGATTTTTGTTGTTCCTTTTCCAAAGGAACGACATTTGTGTGTTCTGCTGTTCCTTTTCCAAAGGAACAACATTTTCGATTTTCGCTATTCCTTTTCCAAAGGAATGGCATTTGGGTTTTCGCTGTTGCTTTTCCAAAGGAACAACATTTGGGTTTCTGCTGTTCCTTTTCCAAAGGAACAACATTTTAGATTTTTTTGTTGTTCCTTTTCCAACGGAACGACATTTATGCTTTCGACTCTTCATTTTTCCAAAAGGAACACCACTTGTATTCTTTTGCTCTTCCTTTTTGAAATAGCAACACGCTTGTATTCCTTTTACTTATGCTTGCTCCCCTTTCTGTTATAAATTAAGGATACTTACTGTTCCTGTTCTTTCAAGTCTTTTGGAATACAGCTATGCACTTATGCAATGGATACAAAATCACAACGTACTGAAATTGGTGAATTATAAAATCGCTATTTTTATAAGAAATTGCTCTGAATTGGTAAGAAGACAGAGGGAAGGACACACTTACCCATTATCTTTTGTTGTCATTATTCCACTAACTCTACTCTGATTGGTTATCTTTATCATGTTGGTTCTTTTTAATCCTCTTTGATTATTATTCAGGAATAAGAGCAAAGGGTTTATATATTCCTATTGAGATGTTAAGACTTCTTCCACCATTCCTACTCTTAAGGAGTGTTGAACCACCCTTTGTGTATCAATTGGAAAGTATTTTATGAAAAAGAAAGAAAAAAGAGCAAACTAACTTGTTTATATAAGTTGTCAAATGCAGGATAGGGGGTCTCATCAAGAGCCAGCCTACCATGATCATGAGGAAGAAAGTGAAGTGGCATTCCCACTATGGCCACCACACTAGGGATATGGTCCAAAAGTTATATCAAATAAAAGAACCCTTGGAACAGGAGGTCTCATCACGAGCCGGCCTGCCCACTTTTTGCTCCTTCCTTGTGAATGGCATTATGGCTAACTAGTCACTAAGCCAACATAATGGCCTACATTTTGACATCCCACAACATTTCCTAAGCATACATAAAGGATCATGGTTCCATGGGTGAAATAAACAACTCTGCCAAGGCTATGGACACCTGTCGGCAGCAGAGCACTGTTAATGGTATTGAAGTCACATTATTTACAGCAATAGGTAGGTATCAACACCCTTCTGTTTCTTATACCTTAGTAATAAATCACATATATGTATATTATTTCCCGAACCATACAACGCATGAAAATCTATTATCACCAATCATGACAGAACAATTGGAAATGACCGCATTTGACTCGGTATGCACAGCGAATGTCCTATCCTCCTAGTCTCGTATCATATCACAGCAGTCCCTTACGTATTAAGCGATCCAACTTTACACCTTGATTTCGGCAATATGCTACTTTTGTAAACATGGCATATTTCCATACATTGTTCCTTTATGACTCTGCTTCAGAACAAAACGGCACGCCGCTCCTTTATTTGATGGCCGGGATGGCCTATCACATTGTGGGGGGGAGGTTAACCTCATCATTCCCTGGATTACGTGTCAGACCGCTATTCAGGAAATTGCGTACTTGGGAATAGCACGGCTCAATGGTATACTATTTTTTATTTTTGCATGGCTTGCTGTTCCTAAGCCATTTCCATAGTATGCTCTGCGGCATTAGTAAAGCCCTTTAGATTTTGAGTGAGTCCTGCATCTGTCAGCTTCTATGTGTTTTAGCAGTTACTATTCCATTGTCAAATTCTGAGATTTTACAGCGAAACCATAAACATGGGAGGAAGATCGATTCGGAGAGAACCACAGGTGTTAAAAGTCTTTGATGCTGCACGGGAAATCCTGGCAAGAGCAGGGTGGCTAACTTATCTCAATCGCTTACAGGTATCTAACGAGACTGTAGCAATTGAATTCTTGCAGAACTTGCAAGAGGATCACTCCACAGTGAGGGGGAGACACATAGTAGTCACCGATGACATAATCACAAAGGTCTCGTTACTGCCAATTGCTAGACTTGTATGGATGTTAAAGAAGGAGAGATTGCAGAAGATCATAGAAACCTTCCAGGAGGAAGGCTAGAGCCTGACAATTAGAGGAAAGGGGGTTCTACCAGCAGCATTAGGAGAACCATGGGCGGAATTGGAAAATACCATTCAAAGCTACATCATCTGTGAAGGAAGAAAAGACGTGGTAAGACCACGACACCTTAAACTTTTAGCAGTATTAAAGCAAAAATGCTCTGTAAATTCACCTGCATTTTTGAATTCATTAATTCATGATGTTGCACGGAGCATGAAAAGGGCACAACATGTAGAATCAGTTGTTAGTCATCATGGGTTGATACGGTTAATAGTTAGCCATAGCCTTACCTAGCAGCAGAGCAGCTGGGAAGAGCTAATTGCCATGATAGATGGAGGATTGACCACACAATCCCCAAAATGTAAACATGCCACCAGTACACCTAAGCGTCTAGAAAAACAAAGGAAATCGGTCTGACTAACATGGCTAAAAGGGAGGCTGGAAAATTCCTAAGGAGACACCAGCCAACCTATAGAGATAGACGATACAGGGGATGAACAACCCCCACAATTAGAAGGAGAGGAAAATGAGAAAGGAATGCAGGAAAATGAGGAAGGCGAAATGCAGGAAAATGAGGAAGAAGAAATGCAGGAAAATGAGGAAGAAGAATTGCCGGAAAATGAGGAAGGAGAAATGTAGGAAAACGAGGAAGGAGAAACGGAGGAAGAAACTGAACAACTTGAGTAGGAGGAGGAAATGGAACAGCAGGAAGGTAGCACATTGCAGAATCCATTGAGAGAAGATGAATTGGCCAAAATCTTGGCCAATATGGGTGAATATGGCCAACCCTCCAGCCCACCAGATCTCCATGATGAAGAAGAACCAAAAGAACACTCTGCTCAGGATAGAAATGCACCTAAAGAATTACATGCCGAGGAGGTAGAAGAGGAGAGTCAGCCTGTTCATGATGAAAATATGACAAGAGAGAGAAGTGATGCAGAACAAGAACAATCCGTTCCTAGCCAGACGACACCAGAAGAAATTCTGGAAGAAGGGGGGGCAGAAAAGGAAGTCACCCAAGAAATAACAGAACCAGCTAGGGTTCTTGCCCTGGAGCAACCAGAGTAGAGCAACAAAGAAGCACCCCAAAGAGAAAATCAGGGAATTGATCCAGGTCATAGTCTAGGCCGCAGTGAACAGTCTGTTGTTCCTTCTAAGGAAATCGAGGAAATTAAGAAATTACGGAAAGAACAGCAAAGACTACTGAATGTAATAGTTCAGCTTCAACAGCAGATCAGGATTTTGAAAGCAAGGAAAAGGGTAAAAAGGACTTTGGGAGGGAAACATGCAACCACTCCAGCAAAACCCCTCAAAACAAAGGATCAGAGGACCAGAGTCCATCCTGCTGTTTAAAACGTTGTTGAAAAGCAGGCTTCTGTTCCAAATGTTGTTGAGGAACAGTCTGCTATTCAAAATCAGAATGAATAGCAGTTGACAGTTACCCATGCTGAAATACAAATGGATGATATATTGATGTGCACTAAAGAAATTCAGACAGAGGCACAACCCTCGGGAGTGATACGGGCCATGAACGCAAGACAACGCAATAGGAAAATTCAGGTAAATCTCCCGGTCTCCACCACCGTATGGGAAAGTGATCCGAGAATAGTAACCCTACGAGAGGGTTTGACGCAAGCTCAGCAAGCAGCATAAAAGCTCATAGAGCAAATGGTCCCTTGAGAATGGTATGAAGAGCTACAGCAACAGCTAAGGAACGTCAATCTATCCGAAAGCTAGGCCTTTGAAGGGTGGCGAAGGGAAGAAGAAAAGTCGCGAAGGTAACTCGTAGGTTAGATATAGTTATCAAGTAGATGGATACCTTATGTTCTTTGTACAATGACGTCCTAGCATGTAGAGCCCCTGCTAAGAATTATGCCTTGTTTTTAATTGAACGATATTTGCAATTGAAAATAAAGGTTGTTAAAGCAGGTGCTCCTATACAAATTAATACCATCAATGATTTTATAAACTGTTGTAAGCACTACGGGGTAAATGTTCAAAGATTACTGTGTGAGTTTTATTTGCATAACCTTGTATTAGACCAGGAGACCGAGGTGAACCCTGGCCCTTTTGTTGGGGATATCCAATTACAGGCATTTATTTCATTTGGGGTTAATCAAATTAAATGGCTAAAAGCCTATAATGCTTTCCAAAGGCAAGAAAATAGATTAGATTTGTGGGTAAGAGGTGAGCCTAGGGATCCAGTACAGTTGTGGAGAGAACATAGGAACCTCATGAAGACTCCAGGTGTAATTGAAGCGTTAGGACCCATTCGCACAGTAATCAATCGACAGGGAATAGAATACGTTCTCACTATTAAGGACCTTGTCGTTGATGTGGCTAAATTTTGATATCATATCTCTAATCCGAATATCCAACTCAGGGAACCATTTAAGTATGAAAATTTTAAGTTAGCCACCAACCGATTGCACCTTTATGGCGAAGTCATTTTGAGGGCAGGGCCATCCTGGTTAGGATATAGGTTTCAGAGTCCAATCATTTGATACCCTGCACCTGGATACTAAGCCCTGTATGAGATGCCTGAGGGTCAGACAGGCCATTTCTTTAAACACCTAGTTATGCATCATGGTTCTAGACCTCCACATGAGATTCCATCTCTAGCCTACTCTCTCATTGCCTTACATGTCAACTACAATTTTTTCATGAGGGCATGAAAAAGGGTAAGCAAGGGGGTGTGTGGAGTACTAAATAAGGTATGGTTTTGGTAATTATTTCAGCATCTTTTCATTAGAACTTACAAATCTTTTGCATCATGAACTAGGTAAATGATAAGGAATTGTAATAAAACCTATGAGATTAATGTGCAAAATGAAAACACTGATAATTGTCGTCTTCTTATGCAGGAAGAAGGAAAAATGAAAGACTTCTGTTCCAAAGGAAAGAACAAGGCTGGGTTAACTGTTGTCCCTTTGACGGGGAACCATATGTAGAAAAGGAAAATCAAATCAAAGCGAATTAGTCCTAGAAAGGAAGTGGAGATATCGGCTCGGTGCAAGAAAGACAAGAGATAACTGAGGACTAAAGGTTCGGCGAATCCCTCAGGATCCTTTGATCCTGAGGGATTGCTGCTTTAACTATTTTTTCACCTAGACATCTCTGCCTTCACCATTATAAAAAGGGGCAGCACTGCCTGGGGAGTCTATTATGTTGTTTTATGTAATTTCTCCTAAGATTGAAACTTTGATTATCGAGTCTCATTGAGGACTGATCTACTGTAATTCTGTCTTATGCATTAATACAAACTCGTTTGCTATTTCATCTCTGAGTCTGGAATAACTTCAAGCAGTGTACCCCTGGAGGCTAAGGGCCCGCCCCTAGAGGACACTTGCTCCTGCACTATTACTTTTGGTTTAGGCATGGTTTGTTTATCAACATTATTTGATAATCTGATATGTTTTGTTAGTTTACATCACGCGCTCTGTTATTTTCTATTTATTGAAGTTTCTGAAGACAGAACCATTGTATTAACTTTGCAACGTATTACTGTCCCTTTAAGTGTTGATATGATATTGCCAGTCTTTACAGAAAACTATTGCTTTTCAATTACATAGTATCTGTGTTGTACATTTATTTCATTGGTATTACTGAAATCATCTTAGGAATTATGTTCTTTCCGATTGTTGAATCTATAGACGTTGTCGTTCCATTTTGAAATACAGTCGTAATCTTTATAACTGAGATTGATAACTAGTTTACAAAAATTGGGTTACTATTAAGGTGTGTCGTGTTCATATATGTATGGTTTTCAAGCGTTGTTCTATAATCCATCATTAATCAATGCTGTTCCATTTTTGTGTGTTGTTCAATTCGTCCTTAAAAGTGAAGGATTGCCATTTGATTCCTGTAGGACATGATTATTGCATTTGATCTTGTAGACTAAGGTGTTGTTGTTTGTTTGACTCAATTGTTGTTACAGTTTCCTGTTTGCTGTTACATTTCAGGTTTGTTGTTCTATTTCTTATTTGCTATTCCATTTCTTATCTACCGTTCCATTTCTTGTCATTTGCATTATTGTTATTTTAGGTGTGAAGAATGATCTAAGACTATAGCGGGCATTGACATTTACTGTCTGGTCCCCAGATCCACGATTTGTTCTCTGATTTCCTTTGATCCCATCAGTTTACAAAGGGATGAGTTATTGCTACTGAACCCTTGACTGATAAATTGCTTAGTTTTCTGAATGTGTGGTTTAGTCTTTCAAAGTAGTTTGTTGTAAGCTATCATCCATTTACTCTTGTATTTTTGAGCACTGTACTACAAGCATTACTCTGGGAAATGATAGCCTCAGATTGAGACACTCTTTGAAATAACAAAATGTTCCTGGATTGAGAAATTAATTTGAGGTAATTAGAGGTGAAAGTGACCCTTTTTATAGCTCGACACCATGTGGAATCTTCAATGGTTAAGTTCTTGCACTTAACGAAATAGTGTGAAATTAATCGATTATGTAGTTGTCAGGTTCTTTTTTCTCTGACTGCTTCAAGCTCCAGTGTGATTTTTCTTTCTTCATCGAGTTCTAGAAATATTGTTTGAACTAGGAGCTTGTCACCATTAGCCTTCTTTAAGCATGAAACATGGAAACTAGGTGTACTCAGGAAGATGTCGGCTGCTCCAATTTGTATGCCATAGTACCAATCTTTTGCAACACCTTCTACAGACCATAGTACTTGGGAGATAATTTATTATGCTTCTAAGATTGTTCGTAGGACATTTGCTTGTATGATTATAGCAGTAAAAATACCCATTCACCTACATCAAAATTTGTTTCACTGTGATGTTGATATGCCTATTGTTTCATTCAATTCTTCACTAGAGTGAGGTTATCCTTTAACGGTTGGAGAAGCTTTTGATGCTCGATGTGATCTTCCACTCTTTGAACCTTATAATTTTCTCTTAAATATGATGTGATGGATATTTTTGATACAATATAGAAGGAAGTGTTATACCACCATTCATCCAGAGGTAACCACTTGACCTATTGTGTTTGGTTATTAGATACAAAAAATGAAGATATCCTTCCAAACATTTTTTCACTTTATCGGTTTCCCTATCAGATTGAGGATGATAAAATGAGCTATGAGATAATTGAGTACCAGGCCAACAAAATAATTTCATCCAAACATTTGTAGTGAAAATGGGATCTCTGTCACTTACAATAGTCTTTGGGTTTCCATGTAGCTTTTGAATTGTTTCCATAAATGTAGTAGCAACTGTACTCGCTTTAAAAGGATGAGATAATGCAAAAAAGTGTGCATACTTAGTAAGTATATCAACTATGACCATGACGGCACTCTTCCCTTCATACTTGGGTAAACCTATGATAAAATCCATTGAGACATCCTCCCAACACTGACTTGGAATGGCTAAAGGTTGTAACAGACATAGGGTCTTAATTGTATCAACTTTATTTTGTTGGAAAACCAAACAATCTGGCACAAACTTTCGAATATCATATTAAAGGACATCCCAAAACAATCACTTCTTAACCTTGTGGTAACTTTTTAAAAATCTTGAGTGCCCTTCTAAGGGGGAGGTTTGAAATTCCAAATGAATATTTTATTTGAGTTGGGAATTATTATTGAGATATATGTGATCTTTGTACCATAATGAATCATTTTTCCAGATAAATTTATTACGTGTATGGGGATCTTGCTGTAAATTTTGAATGAGTATGCACATCTCTTTGTCATTCTTCCATTCATCACTTACTTTAGTTATCCAATCGGGTTGGATAATAGAAATGTCATAGAGAAATGCTTCCACATCCTCATCCTTTCTTGAGAGTGCATATGCAACAACATTTCTCTTCCCTTTCTTGTAGATTATTTCAAAGTCATAACCCAACATATTTATGACAAATTTTTGTTTTTTTTTTTTCTGAAGATAATCTTTGTTCCAAAAAGTATTTAAGACAATCATGATCCTTTTTTACCTTGAAGTGTCTTCCCATTAGGTAAGGTCATCATTTCTCTAGTGCACATAGTATTGCTAACAATTCCTTCCCATAAATAGTTTTGTGTAAATACATTCCCTCGATTGGGTTAATTTCAAAAGAAACATGTCTTCCTTCTTGCATTAAAACAACACCAATTCCATTTCCCAAGGTATCACATTCCACAATAATTTTTTTTTTGAAGTCTGGTGTAGCTAAGACTGGTGCTTGGTACATTTCCTCTTTAAGATGTTTAAAGGCCTTAGTTGCTTCTCAAGTGCAAGAAATGCATGTTTTTTCAAAAAATTTGTAAGAGGCACTGCTATTCTCCCATAATTATCAAAAAACTTGTGATAATTACCTATCAACATGAGAAATCCTTGAAGATGCTTTAGGGTTGTGGGGATTTTCCATTCCTTAATGGATTTAATTTTGTTAGTGTCTACCTTAACACCCTCAGGAGATACAATATGACATATATATTCCACCTCTTGTACTCCAAGGAAACATTTGAAGGTTTTTTCATGTAATTGTTTCTCCTCTAACAGTTTGAGCACCGTGTAAATACATTGAACATGATCATTCCAAGGATTTCTATAGATTAGTATATCACCAAGAAATACTAACACAAATTTTCGAAGGAGGGTTTTGAAAATGGAATTCATCAAACCTTGAAATGTCAAAGGTGCATTAGTAAGGCGAGAAGGCATGATAAAAAATTCATAATAACCTTCATGAGTTTTGAATGTTGTTTTCAAAATTTCTTCAGTCTTATTTGATGATATCCTAAATGAATATCCAAGGTGGTGAAGTAAATTTCTCTATGCAATTCATCCAAAAATTCATCAATGAAAGGAATGGGAAACATACCTTTAATAGTGAGCTTGTTGAACTCCCTATAATCTAGACACATATGCCATGATCCATCCTTCTTGTGCTCTATAAATACTGGAGAAAAGAATGAAGTTTGACTAGGTTGAATTATACCAACCTCTATCATTTCTGCAACCATATGTCCAATTACACTCTTTTGGGCATAAGGTTATTTGTAAGGCCTAATCTTGGGAGGAACGCTTCTTGGAATTAAGTGAATAGCATGATCATAATCCAGAAGAGATGCGAGGCCTTTAGGAGTCTCAAATACCTTGGAATGATTGTCCAAGGCTTTTTGGAGATCTAGAGAAATAGATGAATCCCATGTTTTAACTTCTAGTATCCATAGTTGTACAATTACGCCACATTGTTCTTTCTTCAAAATATTTTTCATGCCATTAGTGTTGATTATCTTCACTAGTTTCCCTGTGATACCCCTTAATTCAATTTCCTTTCCTTGTCAAAACAATTCAAGAAACAATTTTGAAAATTAAAGGTTATGCTCCCCAAAGAATTTAACCATTGGACTCCTAGTACAACGTTAACACCATCCATTGGAATGAAAATAATTGGACTATTTAATACATATTTCCCCCTCGTTATATTTATATTATGGAACTTCCCAGAGCGATTCATAGCTCCTGCATTTGCAACCATCACTTGACAATTTGGTGTTGGATATAGAAAGCAATTCACATTAGAGGAAATTGCAACCTAAAAGTTCACATGAATTTTTTACATAATTTCCATAACATAATGTGTAAACCAATTAGAATCATTTAAATTTAAAAGAACTACATGTAAACATTTCAGAGGGAAAAGAAGAAAAACTACTTTTTAAAATTGTATTTTTGGCTTATCTCCTTATAGTTTACTCAAATTTCAAGTGTAAACACTTGTTGGATGTAAATTTAAATTCCACATCAAATGAGTACCTTTTATGAATACTTTTGAGAAGACCCACATTGATAGAAATTCAAGATACATCAAAAAGTTATGTTCAACACACGTTTTTAGTGTATCTTTAATTATTATCAATGTGGGGCTTCTCAAAAGTAAGCATAACGGGTACTCGTTAGATGTGGAATTTAAATATGCATTCAACGAGTGTCTACAAATTAAATTTGAGAAAACCTATAATAATATAGGCCAAAATATAATTAAAAAAATTATTTTTCTTCATTTCCTTCCAAAATTCAAACTCGTATTTTATTATATGACCCATTATTTTACTATTTTCCTTAGTAGGCCAATTTTAGGTTGAAATTTCCTATAATGATTCCTTGGCTATCTTACAATGAATAAAATTATGGGTACTAACCAAATCAATCAGCACTATTCCCTTTTTCGTCTATATATATCCTTCTATCTTGAGAGTTTGAGGAGTGGTAATTCCCACCAATGCATTAGAAGAGATGATCATATTCATTTCTTCTTTGTCTGGGTTGGTTCCTAGTGTATATCCTCTTCTTTTAATGATTTGTTTTCCTTTTCTTCCTCCTCTCACAATCTATGTAAAAAAAATTATTCTCAGCACACTTGTGACCTTTAGTGTATTTTCTATAAAAATTGTAACAAAACCCTTTTGCTCATTTTTCCTCCAGTTGTTGTGGTTCCGAACATCTATATTGTGGAACGATATGAGGAACAACACTTCCATAGTTATAGTTGTGAGTGGTAGACTTCCTTGTAGCCATAATTTTTCTTTCAACTTTTCTTACCACCCTAAATGCCTTCTCCAATGAATCAAGTTCCCAAAGTTGAACCTCATGTTGGATGTTATCCTCAAAACTCCCTAAAAATACATCAATCTTATGGTCCTATGGAATATCAGTTACCTTGATATTTAATTTTTGGAAGTCCTCAATGTACTCTTATGTTGAACCCTTTTGTTTAAGATTTATCAATTGGATAAAGAAGTTGTTTCTCTATGTATCCTCATAATGTGCTATCATTTCCTCCATAAAAATTAAACAAGTGACAAGTGGTTTATGATAATAAATCCATCAATAAAATACAAACTGATTGGGTTCTAAATATAAATATGCAATGAGTACCTTTTGTGTACATTTCACATCATGTAGATCAAAATATTTCTCCATTTGTAGCATCCATTTTACGAGATCCTTGCCATCAAACATCCTCATACCGGTCTTTGGAATATGGTTGGTAGGGAAAATTTTAAGGATGGAAATTTATCTGAAACATTAGAAACATTGGTGAACCATACTAATCCATAATATGCAAAATATAAAATGTTTGGTGATATTTTAGTAAAAATATTTAAACTTCTAATGATTTTATATAGTCTCTATAGTTTTTTTGCGATTTTTAAGGTAATATATTGTTCCTTATAAAATTTGGGCGAATCATTTTTAGGAAAAAATGGGAATTGATGAGTCTTTTTTTTGGAAAAAGCATGGAAAATTAGCCCATCTATGAATATTATTCCCTAAAATTTTCCCTCATTGTTGGTTCTCAATCAAAAGTTAGATTCCCAAAAATCATGATTAACATTCCTCTTTTTCCCATCATGAGTTTCATGGAATACTTTTTTCGCCATTAGGAAGCATTTATTGTAGAAACTTTGTCAAAGCCACCTTCAAACCTTCAATCTCTACTTTTAAACCATCCTTCAAATCTTTCATTTGCCTTTTTATTTGTAATTATCAACCATCCATGTTCCACTTTAAACCATCCATATTAACAATCATCATCACTTCTAACTCATTTTTGGTTACTCGTTGTGAAAGCGAAATTTGTTGCACTTGGTCTTGTAATTTTGATATATCATGTTGAATTTATTCCTTTTTTTCATGTTTCATTGTAGATCTCTCTAGTTTCTTACTAGGAGTATCCTTTTTTCATTTCAATGCATATTTGAACCAAATAATTATATTTACGCTTTAATAGACCCTTTGAATTACTTTAGACTAATGTTTCAAACAAAACTTATGTAAATTTAAAAAAATACACACCTTTTTCTTCTTTCCTTTTGGAGCTTGATATTGAGACTGTTGTACCTTTATAATTTTAATCTACCAAGGCCTAACATTAAGTCCCCTAGTATCACCTTGATTCTTCTTTCCAAAACCAAAAGTTATACCAATATTGGATTCTTAAATATAAAGTTATTTAAAATCTCCCACGATGACCTCATTATGGAGTAGTTAAATAGAGAAAACTTGTATGCGATGCCATGTGTCACTTTTTCAACCATCGACCCTAAAATTTGTTGGAATTGTAGTGTTCAAAGTGATGTCAATAAGCTCTTGGTGCTACTAGTTATATTCATGTGTGATTATTGTTGTGTGATGGATGATTCACTTGATGGTCTTGTTAGTTAACATTGATGTCAATATACCTATGACTAGACCTACTGGAGGTGTTTTGTAGATGGATTCTAGATGTGATGTTGGTTTGAGGTTGGCATGCTTGGTTGGTTGGAGATGCAACTGTTGTAGGAGGTTGTATATCTTCTCTAGATGTTACATATGTCTCTACATACATGTGATGAGGGAAGGTTGTATGTGTTTGAGGTGCCTTTATCAATGTTCGAGGCAATTTATAACATGATGCTACTGTTATAGGATGCTGATGATGGTGTTGGACCAACAAACATTCAGGGAGTCTCCTCGATATGAAGTCCTAATTATACCTCACACTCTATAGTGTAGGAGTCCCATCTGGTATAAAGGCCCGGTTTCTAAATCCTTAAAGATTTGCCTTGGATCTTGCTATCAGCACAAGAGAGGGATGCAATGGTGTCTTTGAAAATTAAGGGGGTGTTCCTGGTGAGGGTCTATTTGAAACTATGTCAAGGTTATTCTACTACATAGGGGAAGAAAAGTGAGCCCCTAAGTGAGAGGTAATAGTACAACCAAAGAAGAGACACAGATGAACTAGAAAGATCCATCTAACATCTAGTGGAATAGTCCATATCAGATGCGATGATAGTCATAACCAATAAATGAAGAAACATATGTCTAGTATCTCATATAATATTCCATAAGGATAGGAAAAACTAACAACAATTACAATAGTAGCTCTAGGGTTTTTTGTTTGATTTTGAAGGTTTGGTTGCTGGATCAAATGGAGCAGGCAGCTTAGGTCCGGGAAATCAAATCAGGGATGCAGACATGTTCTGTGGGGCGAGATAGATAAGTGTTTATGCACTAGTAATCGAGTGAGATGGTTGGTTTAAGACTGCTGAGGGGCTGAGGAGGGCATGTAGAGACCATGAATCCTCTTCAGACTGCTGAAAACATTAAAAACTAAATGCATTCCCAAGGCAAAGCACTGTTATCAATGTATTTTTCCTATTTCTCTTGATTCATTTAGTTTAGAAGAATGGAAAAGGTTTTGAAACATATAACACATAAGAATAACTCATTACAAAAGAAGAAACAATACAAAAACACAGTATCACAAGAATCCCACAAAAATAGCTACAAAACCTGGTTTTATTCCTTGCTAATCCAATGATACAAGTATACAGTGTGTGCACCACTTCCAAAAGAGTCCAACCTTTACAAATGATTAAGAAAGTACATAATATAGGCATAAAACCACCTATGCTAGCCATAAAGGGTCGAATCCAATAGAAAAGGGGTGGTTTCAACCATATCTAAACTAAGACCAGGAATATAGGCAGTGGAACAGCTTGCCTCTAAAACCATGGAAACTGATTCATTCAACCTCAAACCACCTCAAACTGATGTATCTACCCCCTCAAGTCATTTTACATTCATATTTACATTGCATTACATCATTTACAATCATAAATTTACAAAGGAAGAGAAAAAAAGTCAACTGATAGTCAAACTAGGAAAAATCTGAAGTTCTGAGCAAAACTGGCAAAATCTACCCTATGTGCAGCGCCATCATCCCAATGGACAACGCTTCTTTAAGAATACCTTTGGAGGCCTTCCACTCCACCAAATTAGGCCCAAGATAGCTTGTTGGAAAGCTCTATCTGTCTTGTTTCTAGAACATCTTGCATTTCCCGATTTTAAGGTCATTTGCCCCTTCAAAAATGAATTCTCCCAAGACTGCTTCCTCTGGGTGCAAAAAGTGGCAGAGAGGGCACTTTTTGAGCCTTTTTTGCCCTTTAGGAGACCTAGTTTTGCTCCAAATGAGATGAAACTTTCAGCGATTGATGTACTTTTGATGTTGAATCCAGAACTACAAGCCATTTTGCAAATGGGTGTTCCAATCAAATGCGTAGCACCGGTGGTGCTGTGCATCCACCGAAATTTCCTGTGTTGCATAATTCAAAAATTTGAAATTGACAAAATTGTTTCAAAATTTACCTAATTTTGGCTCAAAGCTGCTTCATGTAACATCAGCCAAGATATTAAGCTTATCCTCCATATTTTTTCTTTTTAAGGCCCTTCTTAATCTTGCCTTAAGTTGCTTAATCCTTATATTACATATCTTGTTTCAGGTTATATAGTGATAGGCCATGTGGCAAAGCATTTTCTTTTCTTTATTGGCCTTCTCTAGCAACTTCTCAAAGGTGGATGTTCACCCTCTCTAACCAAGTTTCTCGGTCATTTTCAATTTCTTGCTTAAAGGAGGTCATCTTGACCTTTTCCTTCTTTGCCTTTTTCCTCTCTTCTCTAAGCATTTGCAACTCCATGATAACCTACTTGTCAGTTAATTGATTGTTTTCCTGCTCAAGATAATTAACGATCCACTTTGCTCTTTCCAAATTGATTGAAAAGGCTTGAATGTTAGCCTCTTTTTTCTTGATGGTATCCTTAGCACTTTGGGTCTTCAAATCAATGACATTAATTCCCTGTACTTCTTCATGAACAACTAAATTCCCTCTCTTGCTCATCATTAGGATCCACCTCTTCCATTTTTCCTTTGGCTTTACCTTTGTCCTTGCTTTGCTACCCAACATGTACCTGTTTTGATGAAGAAGAAGGCAAAGCCCCTTCCACTCCTTATGGAGATAGCATTTGCTTGTGGTCTGTAGATGAAGGCGACACCCCTTCCACTCTTTGTGGAGATAGTACTCGCTTGGAAATTGCAAAAAGAATCCTAGTGCCTCTCTCATAAGTCAAAAACATAGGTACCCCCACAGTTTCAGTTTCTTGAACCTTTTGTTGTCCTGAAGGTTCACCTTCCTCCTGATGCACTGATGAGAATATTTGAGGTCCTTTGAACACCTCATGAGAACTGAAGGTTTCCCATGGCATCCCCAACTGATTGAGCTGATGTAAGACAATAATTTTAATAACAGAGAAATGGTAAATACCGTTGAGATGCTGTGGATATGGTTTCCTCTTTGCAATAATTATCATTTTCTCTATGTTTTTGCATATAAAATAAGGAATATTCATCATTTTCACCCTAGTGAAATGCATCAACAATCTGATATGGTAGGCATATAATCTAGAGAACCTACCCTCACAAGTAAAATACTTAATGATGAGCTTCATGAGTGGAGCATACCGGTCCTCCAAAAATCTGAAAGGAAACACTCTACTGATTCTGCCATGGTATTTAGCCTTGATGTAAGGCTCATAATACTCGTTGTTAATATGTTGCCTCTTGTTCCATTTCTCCCCTACATCTAGAATTCATGTGGCCTCTACAATGATGGTATATGATAGAGTAAATGTAACCCCAGCAAGATGCACCACATTGTTGTCCAGGTTTGTCACAAACAGTATTGCTAACTCATGATGGAATTTAACTCTCTCTATCATCTCAGAAAAATAAAATTTGACTGATTTCTAAAGCATGTGGTGGTTAAAGGGCAAGCAAGTAGTTCACTCATACTGATGGGCTCCTCCCTGATAATCTTGCCACATTTGTGAGGTTTTCTTTGCTGTAAAATCCTTTCCCTAGCACTATCACTCAGGGTGTCCTCCTCAAAATGAAGCTCACTAACCCTCTCCATGCTTGTCTCTTTGGGATGATGTGATTAATGGTGGAAAAGATGAGTATGAAGACATTTGTAAAAGGAAAAATAGTGTTCGGGTGAGGTAACAGAGTGAGTGGAATTGATATAGGAAATAGGGTTTGAGGGGTTTAGGGTTTCATTTTTGGGAAAATATGGGAAGGGAATATGAGTTAGGGAAAATGGGATCAAGGGGTAGGTTTAAGGAAAATGAACTTGGGAAAAAGAGGCAAGGAATTATAGTTTGCAGTGGTGTAAAATAATGTGGAGAGACAGACTAGGGTTTGAATTTTAGGAAGCAAAAATCATGAACCATACATGAAAACCCCACTTAGGCTCAAGATATGTTGATACGTGCTTGTTCGGAGGTTAATGCAGCAAAAGAAGTGATGGAGGATGACTTTGGGTGATTTACAAGCTTGACAGCTCAATGCGCAGCGTAGTCCACCCAATGCGTAGCGCCTTCCCAATGCACAACGCCTGTCTATTTCAATGAAGAGAAAATGTATCTGATGTGCAGCGCTGGCCTGATGCATAGCACCAGCCTCATAATGTGCAGTGCCTGCCAATTTTCTTCAAATTTCAATCTTTCTCCCTCTTTTGCTCAGAAATCACGATTTTTGCTCTCCACTTGACTTTTTCACAATGAAATGGCTTTCTACCATGATTTTTCTTTATATACCTTTTCATTTAAATTTTTCTCCTTTCAAAACCCACTTTTTTAAAGTTGTGATGACCTTTTCAAATGCTCTGTTTTTCTATTTTGAAGTTTGACCTTTTTTCTTGGCAATTTGATGAACTGATGTCTTTTTTTTTTTCTTTTGCAGTGGCATGAGTTGGCAAGGTGACCAGGAGTAGCTTATGAGTACTTATTACATATAGAAACTATAAAATTACATCAAATTTTACAGGAATGAAACAATACTCTGTTTTAAAAATTATTAAATTTACAAATGCTAAGAATTAAAAATTATCTGAAGATTTATGTCTCCTCCACATGTCTGCATGACCACTATTTATCAAATATTTTGAAAATTTGACTTATATGGAAACCCTAATACCTAATGATATTGAAAACCTTAAGACCCAAGACTTATTTAAATCAAATGGACAAAAGATAAGAATTAACTCTAAACCATTTAATTGAATTGTGTCTGAAGGAGGTCAGCAGATCTTATGTGATGAGGAGCAAAAACCAGAAATAAATCTACCATCAGTTGAACCATGACCTAATGGAGTGCAGTTCATCAGAATGGGACACCTAATATGAAATGAAAAAGATAAATTTTGATCACTGATGGCAGTGTGAAAGAACTGACACTAACATTGGCTACAATGGGGATGGTAGCTACTTGGAGGTGCCAAGAACTATAGATCTCTAGAAAAGTAGACTAGTGCCTCTTCCATTGGGCAATATGGTCAATGAATTTCGAAAACTGAAACTAATACTATGAGAGTGACTCAAGACTCAAACCGACTCAAGACTCAAACTGAAAAATTGATACAAAACTCTCAACTTTATAGCCTTCACCTCAGGCCCCAAGTTGAAATGAATTACATCTTTTGAACACTTGCAGTGAAAAGAAAACGGTATATACAATGATTGCTTCATGACTTCAGAAATTACCCTAGAAGAAGTAGCACTTCAGGAGCCTACCATTGACTGGTCCTCCTGAACAATCTTGTCCATCCATCTCTTTAAGCAAGAATGCATTTTTCCCTCTATATGCAGCAATCCTATAAGGTCCCTTCCACAAGTTTTCAAACTTGTCATGCTTTCCTTTATCTTCATTCCTCGCATCCCACTGTAACACCACATCATCAAGCTAGAATTTATCTGCTTTAGTTTTTCGATCATAGATATTTTTGATGTTCTCTTGCAATTTGAAAGTATTTTGAAAGACATCCTCCCTTGTCTGCTATAAATGTATCATCTGATTGATTCTTCGCTGAAAATCATCTTCCTCACTACCAGCTTCCTACAAAAGTTTCACAACCGGGACTGCCAAGGATGTCAGAAAGACTGTATCAATGCCATATACAATTTCAAATGGAGACATACCTATAGATTTCTTCTAGCTCACTCTGTCTGCCCACAAAGCATTAACTAACTTCTTATGCCAGCCTTTCTTGTCATTTTCCAACAACTTCTTTATGATATTCACCAATGATTTATTAGATGATTCAGCCAGACCATTACCTTGCAAGTAATATGCTGTGGAATGACCTAAGGTAATCTTATATTTGCTACAAAAATTGATCATTTTCTTGGATTTTAATGCAGCTACATTATCTGTTATAATCTTACTAGGACAACCAAAACGAGATAAGATATTTGATTCCAGAAATTGAATGATTACTGTGTCTATTGCCTGTCTGGTCGAGATTGCTTCAATCCACTTGGTAAAATAATCCATTGCTATTAGGATCCACTTGTTCTGAGTCGAGGATTTTGGATGAATCTTACCAATAAAATCGAGTCCCCACTGCTGAAAAGGTGCGCTGACTTCAACCATTTCAAAGGAAGAGGCAACAACTTTCTTTTCCCTTGAAAGACCTGACACTCATGACAATTCATGATTGTTTTATAGACATCTGAAAACAAGGTGGGCCAGTGGTAACCCACTCTCAAAATTTTGTTTATTGTTGTCTTCCAAAACAAGTGGCTGCCATATTTACCCTTGTGAAAATCATTCATTACCTACTAGGCTTCATCTTCGATTAAACAGTTTAGCGAAACATCACCTAGATCCCTCCAATAAAGGGCATTATTTAAAATGCAGAATTTAGCAGCTTTTAGTTTAAGAGTTCTACCTTTATTATTTGAAATTTCCAATGGCAGAGCAAGGTTTTGAAGTACATAGACAATATCTGAATACCATGGTGACTGAAGGAACATTTCAGACACTTGAATTAGAGAGCTATCCTCTTCATCTTCAGACATGGCAGCAATAAGATTTATATCTAATGCATGCAAATTTGATTCTGCCATCAACCTCGCCAGACCTTGTCCTTTGATCAGCTTTGTAGGCTTGATCTCCAAATCGTATTCTAACATTGCTGCAATCCATTTTCCCCATCTTCCTTCTGGATCGGTTTGTACCAGCACATCCTTAACTGCTGCATTGGGAACATATGCTAGGATGTGAGAGTGCAGAATATACACTCAGAAATCTTTCAAGGCTTTGACAAGAGCAAGAGCCTGTTTCTCAATAATGTTGTACTTCAAGGCTATATCCCTAATAGTTCTACTAAAGAATGCAATGGGATTTTCTACTTGATCTCTCTTTTGCATTAAACCTGCTACGATGGTATGCTTAGATGTGAATGAGAATAAAATGAAATCTTGTGTATAATCTGGACTAATCAAAACCGAAGCTGTAGATAAGGCATACTTTACCAAATTAAATGATTTCATAGCTTCCTCCATCCATTTCACCACACTATCCTTCTTCAACATATTGGTGATTTCTCTCAAATGTTCATCAAGATTAGCTACAAATCTTCGTAAGAAATTCATCTTACCGTTGAATGCTTGTATTTCCTTCTTGTTCCTGGGAAATCCGTCTGCTGAATTGCTTCTACTCTTGATGGATCAATGCGAATGCCTTCCTTCGTGATGATATGGCCAAGCAACTTCCCTTCATCCATAGCAAAGATACTTTTCTTCAGATTGAGCGATATGCCAAATTTCCTACATCTCTGAAACACAATTCACAAATGGTGAAGGTGCTCATCATCTGAATTTGAAAACACTGTCAAATCATCTAAATATACAACCAAAAACACATCCTTTTCATTGGCAAAAGCGATTTCCATCGCACGCTGAAATGTGGCTCCGACATTTTTCAAACCAAATAGAATTTTAGCATAATGGAATGTTCCCAAGGGGTGGTGAATGCAGTCTTTTCATGGTCATCTTCATGCACTAGAATCTGATTATATCCTCAATATTGATCAAGCAGCGACATACGTGATGCTCCAACCACTCTCTAGAGGATGTGATCCATCTTCGGCAGCGGGCAATTTTCCTTCAATGACACTTTATTTAAATTTCTTAAATCAATGCACAATCTAATATCCTCGGTCTTTTTCCTCACAGGAACAAGATTAGAAATCCAATCAGAAAATCTGATTGGAACAATTATACCAGCCTTGTATAATTGATTTACCTCTTTTTCAATTGAAGGAAGCAACTTGGGATTAATCCTTCTCAGCTTCTGATGGAATGGCTTCTAATTTGGCTTGATGGGAATTGTGTGCTAAATTATGTCTTTGTTATACACCTTTAAATCTGAATAATCCCAAGCAAACACATCAGCAAATTCAGACAATAATTTGACATATTTAGATTTTACCTCGGGGGATAATGACTTTGATAGTTTCACAAACTTTGGCTTCTCGGCTGTTCCAAGATTCACATCCTCAACACCCTTATCTATTGGCACCAAGCTTGGCTTTCTAGCCACATCATCTTGATCGAAGAGTTCTTCTAAAGGAATAATACCTTTAGGAATGACATTGTCCTTTAGCTGCAATATTTCCATCTGATTTACTTCAATTTCCTGTTCATCATCATCATGATCACGATCTATGGAAGCATCCTTGTAGTTGCCTTCATTTTGCAACAAATCATTAATCTCCTTATCATCCCAAAAGACTTTCCAATACCTTAGATTGTCAGGGACAGCTAGACGGTGCTTGACATGGATCTCAAACTTGTTATTTGAATTCATCGGGATCTTCAAATTACTAGCAGCAGTAGCAAGTGAATCTGCAATTACATTTTGTGCACGTGGTACACATGTCAAGGTATAATCTAGAAACATCTATAAGATATCTAAAACTGCATTACAGTAGGCCCTCATCCATGGATGTTTGACTTGATATTCACCCTTCACTTACTTGATTATTAGCTCTGAATCCTCGTAAACTAACATCCTTTTTGCTTTCAGCCTTTTGAGAATTTTCAAACATGCAATCAACACTTCATATTCCACTTCATTATTAGAATAATCAAAGGAAAATTTATATGAGAAAATTCTTACATTACTAGGGACCTTATTAGGTTGGAAAATAGGGCTGCAGATCCAAATCCCTATGCCAGCACCATCTTTACCCACAGCTCTGTCAAAATCCATGCTCCATAGGCCTGCTTCTTCCTCTAAGTGTTGAAATTATGTTTCATCTTCTTTCTTACCTTGACTGATTTCTTCAATTTTCTACCGCTCATTGCCTTTCTGCTACTGCCGAAATGCGGAATACTCAGAGTTACTTGCAAGTTTTTGTCTTTCTTGATCAAGGACTGCTCTGAAATTCTCTGAAATCTCTAACACATCTTCTACTTCAACTAACTAACTATCAATATCATTCAAGCCACTATCTGAATATAATACAAATGATTCTAAATCTGTATGTACAACATTAATTGGATGATTTAGTGGTTTCTCCTTGCTTGTGATCATGTACTTCATTTTCTTTTCCCTATATAATTTTCTCAATTGACCAAACACGGGAATGGTAGCATAGGAGAAATTTAGTTGTAAAGTTCCTTTAAGCTTTGCACCCCACGATCTGGACAACAGTGTACCAAATTGTGGCAGAATGTCTGCAACAACTACATCCATGAGAACATTCGTGGCCGGGATTTGATCTAAAGACAACACCAAGTCCTTGATATGACCAATACATCGGACTCTATCGGAATCAAAAGAATAGAGGTCGTGATATTTACGAGTAATGTCAAGGCCCAATTTCTCCATAATGTCTTTTGGCATCAGATTATGAGAGGCTCCAAAATCAAACATGGCATTATGAAGGACGTACTCATGCAATCTAAGGCTTATATAGAATGGAGGCACTTCACTATCCTCAGACTGACCTTCTAAAGCAGGGCCAAAGATGAGCTCTGGGCGATCATCTTCTACATTGACCATATCAGATAAAGGATCTATGTTCAAAATTTTGGACACTTGGTTTTTATAACTGTTGTTCTTCATCAATTCAGTCAAAGGAATTGAAACCTTTAATTTAGCAATCTCATTTTCTAAACTAAAAGTTGAAACTTTATCTACCTCTTTGACTGAAGAGTCCTTCTTTTCAACTTTTTCCTTCGCTACACTTTGCTGATTAGTCTTCTCATTTGCAGATGGTCCTTTGCTAGAAGTTGGGTCAGCAGGCTCCTTCCCTTTCTTCTGAGTGTTTGAGGAGTCATTCTTGGGTTGTGCCTCTTTTCACTTTTGAACTGGGCTGACTGGTACATCTCTACTTCTCAATGAATATTTTTTCTATTGCACTGTCAATGCATTCATATATCCCCTCTGATAATCATCTAATTCATCCTCTAAAACCCCTTCATTTTCTAGTATGAAATCTTCATCTGCTTGAACATTTGAAACCTCTGAATATTCTTCATCTTCCGTGAGAAAAATGGGAAAACCATCAGCAGTAAAGAAATGATTAGCCTCCACCACTGGATCATCATCATCTTCACTTTCCATCCCATGCACATAATTTTGCTGCAAAGGTGTTTTGACTTGCTGTTGTGATAACTGATCTTGTGCCTTCTACTCCCTTTGTTTGATCTTGAACTGAGGTTGTTGTTGTCCTCAGAAGTTTGGATTTCTGATTGTGTTCTCAGGCTTGTCTATAATTGCCAACCGATCAAACATCTTCTCAATTTTACGAAGTATATGATCTACCTTGACATCTGAGGAATATGTTTCTTCCTTTATAGTCACCATCTTTTCAGTCTTCATCCTTGCTTTCTTGGCCAGCAGATTTGCCTCTACACTTACTGCATTCTTCTGCATATCCTCAAGTGTCGTAGGATCTCTTTCTCTCAACTGATATGCCATATCAACATCGAAGCCATTGGAAAATTTGATCAATGCTAACCCCATTGGTGGCTTAATGTCAGCTAGAATAGCATTATAAACTGTATTGAACCTTACACAGTAATCTTGGACACTTTCACCTACATTCCTGTTTATATTTTCATACTCAGAAAGAATTTGAAGTGGATTTTTCTTTACCTCCAATCAGTCCAGGAATTGTATGTGTAGAACCAACAAAGTATTGATGGATACCGCTGGTAATTCTCTAAACCACTTTCGAACCTCATCTCCAAAACTTTGCACAAATAATCACATGGTCACATTCTTTTCATCTACGTCATGCAGATCATAGAAGTCATTCATCCTGTCAATATGTTGTTGCACTATGATACCTTCAGTAGCATCAAATAATGGTATATTACTTTGGTAATCAGCACGCATAGCATCCAAATTTTGAGGCAGAACAAGAGGTGCATATCTGGCATCCATGGCTCGTGGCAGATTTGAAACTGATGATGAAGTAACTGAGGGATTTGTGACAACAAGAGGAGTTGATGTAGCAGAAGTGACAGGTGTTTGAGGGGTAATGATAGGTTGTTGAGGGATTGAAGGTATGAATCGAGGTGTCGGATGATTCTCTAAAATATGAGGAAATGATGATGAGGCAAAAGATGTTGCAGCCAAATCAGAGAGTTCAGGAATTCGATCAATGGCAATAGATGACTGAGGATAATTTTTAAGATTTCAGTTACTTTTCAAATTGGCTTGTTGGATTTCAAGCTTGTTGATGAATTCTGGGTTTGCAACTATGTCCAGAAATTCACAGTCCGATGTGGTTCTAAACAAGGACAAACCAAAGTATTCCTCAAAAGGAAGATCTTCGAGGAATAGCCACTTCACAGGGCATGAATGAGATCAGAAAGCCGATCTAGGACTTGATAAGCTCTCTTGTCTGAGGATCCAAGGAATGAGATTAGGATTTTCGAATATAGGAGGAGGATCAGAATTAGGATTGGACCTGGTGTATCTTCTTGAAGCCAGTGTGTTGATAAGTTCTCAAGATTTTGAAATTGCTTTACAACTTTCCAATTTGCAGCCTATTGAATTCTAAATTTATCATAAAAAGTTCAGAACTTCTCAATTGTACTGGGGTGATTTATCTTTCTTCCCTAGTATGGTCGCAGCTATGTTAGAGCCTAGATCGACCTCAGGCTAAAGGGAGGAAATTCTAGGGTAACCACAAAGCACGCTTAACATGGTAGCTAGCACTACCTAGTCGGGAGAGGGCTCTCTCCTTTTCAATCTCAGTTGAGATGACTAAAATAAGAATAGATTTTAGGCTAGGTATAGTAGCTCTAGGGTTTTTTGTTTGATTTTGAAGGTTTGGTTGCTGGATCAAATGGAGCAGGGAGCTTAGGTCTGGAAAATCAAATTAGGGATGTAGACATGTTCTGTGGGGCGAGATAGATAAGTGTTTATGCACTAGTAATCAAGTGAGATGGTTGGTTTAAGACTACTGAGGGGCTGAGGAGGGCATGTAGAGACCATGAATCCTCTTCAGACTACTAAAAACATTAAAAACTAAATGCATTCCCAAGGCAAAGCACTGTTATCAATGTATTTTACCTATTTGTCTTGATTAATTTAGTTTAGAAGAATGGAAAAGTTTTTGAAACATATAACACATAATAATAACTCATTACAGAAGAAGAAACAATACAAAAACATAGTATCACAAGAATCCCACAAAAATAGCTGCAAAACCTGGTTTTATTCCTTGCCAATTTGCTGATACAAGTATACAATGTGTGCACCACTTCCAAAAGAGTCCAACCTTTACAAATGACTAAGAAAGTACATAATGTAGGCATCAAACCACCTATGCTAGCCATCAGGGGTCGAATCCATGAGAAAAGGGGTGGTTTCAACCATATCTAAACTAAGACCAAGAATATAGGTAGTAGAACGACTTGTCTCTAAAACCATGCAAAATGATTCATTCAACCTCAAACCACCTCAAACTGATGTATCTACCCCCTCAAGTCATTTTACATTCATATTTACATTGCATTACATCATTTACAGTCATAAATTTACCAAGGAAGAGAGAAAAAGTCAGCTGATAGTCAAACTAGGAAAAATTCGAAGTTCTAAGCAAAACTGGCAAAATCTGCCCTATGTGCAACGCCATCAGCCCAATGCACAGTGGCTCTCTAAGGATGCTTTTGGAGGCCTTCCACTCCACCAAATCAGGCCCAAGATAGCTTGTTGGAAAGCTCTGTCTATCTAGTTTCTAAATCATCTTGAATTTCCTGATTTGGAGGTCATTTTCCCTTCAAAAATGAATTATCCCAAGACTTCTTCCTATGGGTGCAAAAAGTGGCAGAGAGGGCACTTTTTGAGTGTTTTTTGCCCTTTAGGAGACCTGGTTTTGCTCCAAATGAGACACAAATTTTAGGGATTGATGTACTTTTGATACTGAATCCAGAACTACAAGCCATTTTTTGAATGGGTGTGCCAATCCAATGCACAACGCCAGTGGCGCTATGCATCCACCAAAATTTCCTATGTTGCATAATTCAAAAATTTGAAATTGACAAAATTGCTTCAAAATTTTCCCAGTTTTGGCTCAAAGCTACTTCATGGGTTACTTTGTTGGGCTAGTGTAACATCAGCCAAGATGTTAATCTTATCCTCCCTCTTTTTTCTTTATAAGGCCCTTCTTAATCTTGCCTTAAGTTTCTTAATCCCTATATTACATATATTGTTCTGGGTCATATAGTGATAGGCCATGTGGCGAAGCATTTTCTTTTCTTTATTGGCCTTCTCTAGCAACTTCTCAAGGTGGATGTTCACCCTCTCTAACCAAGTTTCTCGGTCATTTTCAATTTCTTGCTCAATGGAGGTCATCTTGACCTTTGCCTTCTTTGCCTTTTGCCTCTCTTCTCTAAGCATTTGCAGCTCCATGATAACCTGATTGTCAGTTAATTTCTTGTTTTCCTGTTCAAGATAATTAATGATCCACTTTGCTCTTTCCAAATTGATTGACAAGGCTTGAATGTCAGCCTCTTGTTTCTTTATGGTATCCTTAGCACTTTCGGTCTCCAAACCAATGACATTAATTCCTTGTACTTCTTCATGAACAACTAGGTAAAAGTTCCTCTCTTGCTCATCATTAGGATCCACCTCTTGTTGGCATTATGATTCTGGTATGGATTTATGATACATATGTTGTACTTGATGGCAACCCACTCATCTCAGATGATAAATTATAGTGCAGAAAAGTTCACGCACTTATATGCAGAGAAACGTTTATTTCATGTAGAGAAAAGTTCACACACTTTTATGCAGAGAAAAGTTTATTTCATATAGAGAAAAGTTCATGCACTTTTATGCAGAGAAAAGTTTATTTCATGTAGAGAAAAAGTTCACGCGCTTTCATGTTGGAGAACTTACCTTTGGTCCATGGTAGTTAGTCCTTGGTATTTGAACCTATGGTTTTGGACCATGGTACCTCGTCAAAAGTGTGTATATGTTTGAGAACTTACCTTTGGTCCATGATAGTTAGTCCTTGGTATTTGAACCTATGGTTTTGGACCATGGTACCTCGTTAAAAGTGTGTATATGTTGGAGAACTTACCTTTGGTCCATGGTAGTTAGTCCTTGGTATTTGAACCTATGGTTTTGGACCATGGTACCTCGTCAGAAGTGTTGATCTCACGCACTTTCATGCAAGGAAAAGTGTGTATATGTTGGAGAACTTACCTTTGGTCCATGGTGGTTAGTCCTTGGTATTTGAGCCTATGTTTTTGGACCATGGTATCTCGACAAACATGTTGATCCCTAGTATTGAGTTGATGGAATTGTGTTACTATGGTTTTGGACCATGGTATTGTGGAAGGCCTAAGACTATATAAGAGGAAGGAGATCATTTGGCAAAGCATCATCTGAACAACTGAATATCTAAGGTCTGAAATATTGGGTTATTGTTTTGAACGTTTGATCTATGAAAGTGAAGTTGAAAGCGAATCTGTGAAGGGTGATCTCTCAAGCGCTGCAGCTGCGGAAGTGCGGAGGCGCCACAGAAGGCGCAGTGCGGAGGCACCACAGAAGGTGCAGTGTGGAGACGCCACAGAGGTGCCACAGAAGGCGCAGTGCGGAGGTGCCACAGAAGGCGCAGTGCGGAGACACCACAGAGGTGCTACAGAAGGTGCAGTGCGGAGGCGCCACAGAAGGCGCAGTGTGAAGGCGCCATAGAAGGCGCAGTGCGGAGGCGCCACAGAAGGCGCAGTGCGGAGGCGCCACAGAAGGCGCAGTGCGGAGACGCCACAGAGGCGCCACAGAAGGCGCAGTGCGGAGGCGCTACAGAAGGCGCAGGTGTGGTGGTCGCGGCGCCACAAAAGGCGCAGGTGCGGAGGTAGTACAGATATCCGCAGATCTATACCAGTGAAGTTGAGATCCCTGCTTAAAATTTGTTTTAACTGCCTTTGACTATTCTGCAGGGTTTTGGGTGCATAACTGATGTTTGGTTACTGGTATTGAGTTCAGATAACAACATGATTAATGACTTATATTTATGTACTAGATCTGGTTGTTAACTCTAATAATATCATTGTATATGTATGGATCTGGTGATTGGGTGATTCAGAAGGTTGTTTGATTATGAGCTTCAATTTTGTTGTTGGGTCCAGTATGAAAATTGGATGAAAAGTGGCCTTTCAGATTATGTGTTGTGCTTCAGTGTATCCAGTCTGAAAATTGATGAAACGTGGTACCTGGAGGAGAGAAGATTGTAGGCCAGCGCCTATGTACTAGTATCTAAGCTAGTAAAAAAGCTAAGGGAGATCTTTGGAGCATTGTAGCAGGTAGCAGCCTGCGTACTAGTAAATGGATTGGCTAGTACAAGAGCAAAGGGGGTTGTAGCTCCCGTACTGGTATAAGACTACACCAGTACACATATTGTAAAAGGATTTTCTTATTAAGAAGAAGATTGAGATGACTTGCAGCAGGTGGTTTTTCTCCCGCGTTGGGTTTCCACCTTATATCATGGTGTTCATGTGTGTGCCTTATGTGTGATGATCTATTCTCTATTACTGCATCTGTTATCTGATAATATGGTTGATAATGTTCTAATGCACTCATTGAAGATCAATTAACTTAATCATAAGAAGTTGTGGAAGTAGCATATATGAATCTGATTATGGAAATGAAAAAGTGTTATTAATGTGATAATACTGATTCACCCCCCCTTCTCAGTATTATTTCCAACAATTGGTATCAGAGCAGGTCCTTTGATAGAAGCTTGATCGCTTGAAGGAGATTCATGGAACAATGGGAAAGAAGCTTAAGAAGAAAGAACCTAAGAAAAAGAAGTCATCTCAGAAGAACTATGACAGTGGGAGAATCGATTGGGGATTAGGTATAAGAAGCTCTTCAGATTCAGAATCAGATTCAGAATCATTATCAGGTATGAATATATTATCCTCTGATGTTCCAGCTATCTTTCCTTTTGGAAGAGATGAAAGTGATAGCGAAACTACTGAATTTGCTCTTATGGGTGAACAAGAAAGATATCAAATAGAGGCAGAATTTAAAAGGCTGACAGACAAAATTAGAGATCAACAAGATCTATTGAACAAAAGGGAATGTGATTTCAAAGAAGAAGCTACCAAACTAAAGGCCCAACTAGAAGAAGGAAACAAGGTAAGAAAGCTACTCAAGGACAAGGAAGACCAATGTCAAAAATTGCAGCATGAAGTGACATCATTAAGAAAAGAAGTCAACGAAAGAAGCACAACCATCAAGAAACTCAAAGATAGATCCAGCTACTATGAAAATCTTGAAGCTACAATGCTCTCACTAAAAGGAGATCTTGAAGAATCAAAGAAGCAGAATACAAATCTACTCCAAGCTATTGCAAAACAAGAAAACGAAGTCACCAGCTTAAAATCTCAACTAGAATGTGCCTTCCGAGTTCGTCAAATGCAGCAGGATCTGAAGGAAGAACAAGAAAAGGAGATTCTCAAACTAAGGGAACAAATGGAAGAAGGAAGGAAAGCTAAAGAAGATTTGAAAAAGCAATCTCTTGAAAAGGAAGAACAGCTTCAGGTTGAGGTAAATATCTTGGAAGGTAAACTAGAAGAAAAGGATAAGCTTTTACGATTTCAAGATAGTTCTAAAGTCTTGGATGATATTCTTAGTAGTCAAAGGTCTCCTGCTATAAAGATTGGTCTTGGTTTCCATGAATGTGTTGAAGGTGAATCTAGTTCACAAGGTGAGGCAAGGAACTCTAAAGAGAAATCTAAAGTGATCAACGAAGAAATGAAAGATAAATCTCTTCATCAACCAAGAAAAGAGATTCCTCAAGGAAAATCCTTTACTCCTCCTATGAATAATGTTGAATGTTATGTATGTCATAATCTTGGACATGTTGCAGCTAGATGAAGAAGAAGAAGGGTTCAAGACCATTATGCAGAAAGATCATCACATTCAAGGTACTTTTATGGATATTGCTTTGCTTGCAATATGTTTGGTCACAAAGCTGCTGATTGTTACAGGAGGAATATGAAACATGTAAGATGTTATGCATGTAACAAGCTTGGACATATAGCTAAGGAATGCAGGAACAAAGTGTGGGCACCATATCAAAAGGAGAAAATGTCATCATCACACTTGAAGATATGGAGGAAAAAGGAAGTATAGTCAGAAAAAGGCGGCACTGCACAACGTACAGACATACCAGAATCAGATGGAGCTGAAAGTACAAAACTTCAGTGTCCTGAATCTCATATGCAAACTTCATAAAGGAATGTTGCATATATACGCGAGTTAGTTACTGCACAGTCGCGTATATGATTGTTTGAAGAAAGGCAGTAGGGACAGATTCAAGAGAAGGATCAGTTTTGCTCTAGTTAATAATAATGATGTGTGGATATGATGGTTAGAAGTGTTTTGGTTCTAACTTGATATTGATGATGTCTTGATACTTCTTATTGATATGCATGATCAGACAGATGGCACAGGTTTAGAGGGAGCATATGGACTTAATGCATTATTGGTATTATGGTTAATAGTCCTTGGTGATGATACTTATATGAATAAATGATTCATCTTGCTATGGTTATGAGTTGTTCACATGGTTCTTGGATCAGATTTATGGTTGATTCTCTAATGATGCTTGCATGGGAAGAACTTAGCTTGAATTCACATCTTCTTGATGTTGAGTCACTCATATGCTGCTGTCGTCATATGCATAAAGATCATATATTACAGTTATGATTCCTTTCATTCTTGGCACAAATGGATGAGGATTGTTGGCTGGATACAGGGATGATTACTCAAAGTTGCATTGTTGGAGACATGATGATAATGAGCTCTTATCTATATGATGATAGGATTGTTTCATACATATGTTGATTAATGCTGATATTCCCAATTGATGATACTTGATTCATGTAGATCTGGATGGCTATGATGTTTCTCACATAGAATGTGAAATTCTGTTGATGCAGACATACCTTGATGATTCATGCACTAATACAAGTTGCTAGTCCAGTTGCTGTTGACAGATACTATGGAGCAGATCATAAAGTGTTGTTGCTGATGTTCATCTTATTTAGGTGATGTCATATCAAGACTCATGATGTAATAGTGTCATCTCTTTAGGTCATGTAACGACCTATGTTGGTTTCCCCACTATGCCTGGGATGAAGATGTAATGTATTTGGTTTTCATTTTTCTGATATATCCCCACTTGGTTGGGTGATGGATGTATGTATTGAATCTTTTAGGAAGGTCATTTGTGATGTAGAACATCCTTTTGCAGACCTTGCTTACAGTCAGGGGGAGCCTGAGCATGAACAACACTATATAGCAGAGCAGACATTTCAGATTGTTCTCAGAAAGAGCCTGATTAGATTGGTGCACCATGACATATACAAAGGGGGAGCTCATTCAGAGATTTCAATAGGTACTTAGGGGGAGCTTATAATGCATTGTTGGCATTATGGAGGACGTACAGAAGGAGATCTTGGATGCTGGTCTGATTATTGTTGCAATCTATCACTTTCATGGTCATTTATGGTGTTTGGTGGATTATGTTTCTTCTTTACAGATCTGGTTCATATTCAGGGGGAGCATGCTCTTAGGGGGAGCATAACCCTTTGCCCTTGATGTCAAAGGGGGAGAATGAGCTGAAGATTTTGAGGTTGCCATCAAGTCCAAAGGGGGAGATTGTTGGCATTATGATTCTAGTATGGCTTTATGATACATATGTTGTACTTGATGGCAACCCGCTCATCTCAGATGATAAATTATAGTGCAGAAAAGTTCACGCACTTATATGCAGAGAAAAGTTTATTTCATGTAGAGAAAAGTTCACACACTTTTATGCAGAGAAAAGTTGATTTCATATAGAGAAAAGTTCACACACTTTTATGCAGAGAAAAGTTTATTTCATGTAGAGAAAAAGTTCACACACTTTCATGTTGGAGAACTTACCTTTGGTCCATGGTAGTTAGTCCTTGGTATTTGAACCTATGGTTTTGGACCATGGTACCTCGTCAAAAGTGTGTATATGTTGGAGAACTTACCTTTGGTCCATGATAGTTAGTCCTTGGTATTTGAACCTATGGTTTTGGACCATGGTACCTCGTCAAAAGTGTGTATATGTTGGAGAACTTACCTTTGGTCCATGGTAGTTAGTCCTTGGTATTTGAACCTATGGTTTTGGACCATGGTACCTCGTCAGAAGTGTTGATCTCACGCACTTTCATGCAAGGAAAAGCGTGTATATGTTGGAGAACTTACCTTTGGTCCATGGTGGTTAGTCCTTGGTATTTGAGCCTATGTTTTTGGACCATGGTATCTCGACAGACGTGTTGATCCCTAGTATTGAGTTGATGGTATTGTGTTACTATGGTTTTGGACCGTGGTATTGTGGAAGGCCTAAGACTATATAAGAGGAAGGAGATCATTTGGCAAAGCATCATCTGAACAATTGAATATCTTAAGATCTGAAATATTGGGTTATTGTTTTGAAAGTTTGATCTATGAAAGTGAAGTTGAAAGCGAATCTGTGAAGGGTGATCTCTTGAGCGCTGCAGCTGCAGAAGTGTGGAGGCGCCACAGAAGGCGTAGTGCAGAGGCGCCACAGAAGGCGCAGTGCGGAGACGCCACAGAAGGCGCAGTGCAGAGGCGCCACAGAAGGCGTAGTGCGGAGACACCACAGAGGCGCCACATAAGGCGCAGTACGGAGGCGCCACAGAAGGCGCAGTGCGGAGACGCTACAGAGGCGCCACAGAAGGCGCAGTGCGGAGGCGCCACAGAAGGCGGAGTGCGGAGACGCCACAGAAGGCGCAGTGCGGAGGCGCCACAGAAGGCGCAGTGCGGAGATGCCACAGAAGGTGCCACAGAAGGCGTAGTGCGGAGACGCCACAGAATGCGCAGATGAGGTGCTCGCGGCGCCACAGAAGGCGCAGGTGTGGAGGTAGTACAGATATCCGTAGATCTATACCAGTGAAGTTGTGATCCCTGCTTAAAATTTGTTTTAACTGCCTTTGACTATTCTGCAAGGTTTTGGGTGCATAACTGATGTTTGGTTACTGGTATTGAGTTCAAATAACAGCATGATTAATGACTTATCTTTATGTACTAGATCTGGTTGATAACTCTTATAATATCATTGTATATGTATGGATCTGGTGATTGGGTGATTTAGAAGGTTGTTTGGTTATGAGCTTAAATGTTGTTGTTGGGTCCAGTATGAAAATTGGATGAAAAGTGGCCTTTCAGATTATGTGTTGTGCTTCAGTGTATCCAGTCTAAAAATTGATGAAACGTGGTACTTGGAGGAGAGAATATTGTAGGCCAGCGCCTATGTACTAGTATCTAAGCTAGTACAAAAGCTAAGGGAGATATTTGGAGCATTGTAGCAGGTAGCAGCCTGCATACTAGTAAATGGATCGGCTAGTACAAGAGAAAAGGGGTTGTAGCTCCCGTACTGGTATAAGACTGCACCAGTACAAATATTGTAAAAGGATTTTCTTATTAAAAAGAAGATTGAGATGACTTGCAGCAGGTGGTTTTTCTCCCGCATTGGGTTTCCACCTTATATCATGGTGTTCATGTGTGTGCCTTTTGTGTGATGATCTATTCTCTATTACTGCATCTGTTATCTGATAATATGGTTGATAATGTTCTAATGCACTCATTGAAGATCAATTAACTTAATCATAAGAAGTTGTGGAAGTAGCATATATGAATCTGATTATGGAAATGAAAAAGTTTTATTAATGTGATAATACTGATTCACCCCCCCTCTTAGTATTATTTCCAACACCTCTTGCATTTTTCCTTTGGCTTTACCTTTGTCCTTGTTGTGCTGCCCAACATGTACTGGTTTTGATGAAGAAGAAGGCAAAGCCCCTTCCACTCCTTGTGGAGATAGAATTTGCCTGTGGTCTATAGATGAAGACGAGACCCCTTCCACTCCTTGTGGAGATAGTGCTCGCTTGGCAGCTGCAAAAAGCATCGTAGTGCCTCTCTCATAAGTCAAAAACATAGGCACCCCCACAGTTTCAGTTTCTTGAACCTTTCGTTGTCTTGAAGGTTCACCTTCCTCTTGATGCACTGGTGAGAATATTTGAGGTCCTTTAAACACCTCATGAGAAATGAAGGTTTCCCATGGCATCCCCAACTGATTGAGCTGATGTAAGACAATAATTTTAATAACTGAGAAATGGTAAATACTGTTGAGCTATTGTGGATATGGTTTCCTCTTTGCAATAATTTTCATTTTCTCTATGTTTTTGCATATAAAATAAGGAATATTCAACATTTTCACCATAGTGAAATGCATCAACAATCTGATATGGTAGGCATATAATCTTGAGAACCTACCCTCACAAGTAAAATACTTAATGATGAGATTCATGTGTGTAGCATAACGGTCCTCCAAAAATCTAAAAGGAAACACTCTACTGATCTACTATGGTATTTAGCCTTGATGTAAGGCTCATAATACTCCCTATTAATATGTTGCTTCTTGTTCCATTTCTCCCCTACATCTGGAATTCTTGTGGACTCTGCAATGATGGTCGGTGATAGAGTAAATGTAACCCCAGCAAGATGCACCACATTGTTGTCCAAGTTCGTCACAAACAATCTTGCTGACTCATGATGGAATTTAACTCTCTCTATCATCTCAAAAAAATCAAAACATGACTGATGTCTAAAGCATGTGGTGGCTAATGGGCAAGCAAGTAGTTCACTCATACTGATGGGCTCCTCCCTGATAATCTTGCCACCTTTGTGAGGTTTTCTCTGCTGCAAAATCCTTTCCCTAGAGCTGTCACTCAGGGTGTCCTCCTCAAACTCAGGCTCACTATCCCTCCCCATGCTTGTCTCTTTGGGATGATGTGATGAATGGTGGAAAAGATGAGTACGAAGAGATTTGTAAAAGGAAAAGTAGTGATGGGGTGAGGTAAGGGAGTGAGTGGAATTCATATAGGAAATAGGGTTTGATGTATGAGGGGTTTAGGGTTTCATTTTTGGGAAAATAGGGGTTTAGGGTTTCATTTTTGGGAGGTGAATGCAGGAAAAGAAGTGATGGAGGATGACTTTGGGTGATTTACAAGCTTGGCAACTCAATGCGCAATGAATTCCAACCAATGCATAGCACCTGTGTCTTTCAATGAAGAGAAAATGTCTCTGATGTGTAGCACCAACCTCCCAATGCGTAGTGCCTGCCAATTCTCTTCAAATTTCAATATTTCTCACTCTTTTTCTTAGAAATCGTGATTTTTGCTCTCCACTTGACTTTTTCACAATGAAATAGCTTTCTACCATAATTTTTCTTTATATACCTTTTTCATTTAAATTTTTCTCCTTTCAAAACCCACTTTTTTAAAGTTGTGATGACCTTTTCAAATGCTCTGTTTTTCTGTTTCGAAGTTTGACCTTTTTCCTTGGAAATTTGATGAACTGATTTCTTGATTTTTTGCTTTTGTAGTGGCAAGAGTTGGCAAGGTGACTAGGAGCAGCTGATGAGTACTTATTACATATAGAAGCTATAAAATTACATCAAATTTTACAATAATGAAACAATACTCTGTTTTCACCTCAAACTGAGTTTGAGGTGAAAAACTTATTAAATTTACAAATGCTGAGAATTAAAAGTTATCTGAAGATTTATGTCTCCACCACATGTCTACATGACCACTATTTATCAAATATTCTAATAATTTTACTTACATGGAAACCCTAATACCTAATGATATTGAAAGCCCTAAGACCTAAGACTTATTTAAATCGAATGGACAAAAGATAAGAATTAACTCTAATCCATTTAACTGAATTGTGTCTGAAGGAGGTCAGCAGATCTTATGTGATGAGGAGAAAAAATTGGAAATAAATCTACCATTAGTTGATCCATGACCTAATGGAGTGCAGCTCATCAGAATGGGACAGCTAATATGAAATGCAAAAGATAAATTTTGATCACTGATGGCAGTGTGAAAGCACTGATACTAACAAAATGGATCAATCATAACTTGGGGGCACAAGGGCATTTCATTGGTTTGATTAGGCTGGCCCATTCACTGACAGTTATCACATCGCCTAACATACTAATTGGAATCCTTAAACAAGGAAGGTTGAAAGTAACTAGCACTGAATACTTTATATGCAATCCGCTTATCAGTGAAGTGGCCTCCACAAGCTTCATCATGAGTAGATTTCAATATGTCAAACACTTCCTCCTCACTTACACACCTATGGATAATCAGGTCTAGACTAGTGTAAAAGAGATCTCCTTGAATCCATGAGTATGCAGCACTTTTCTGAATAATATTCCGCTTTTTCATGAGCAGACAAGTGGGGTGGTGTTATCCTAGTAACCAAGTAATTAGCAATGTCAGCAAACCACGGAGAATCTGTTGACATAGAAAAAGATGTTCATCCGGAAAATCATCATTAACAGGAGTTGCTTCACCAGGATTATGTAATCTAGAAAGAAAATTTGCTACAACATTAGATTTTCCTAGTCTATCAACAATATTAATATTAAATTCCTGCAATAGTAGTAACTAACTAGTCACTCTACTGCTAGTCAATGGCTTGTTCATTGAATATTTAATTACGGAATGATGAATATGTACAAATACTTCATATCCTGTAATGTAGTGCCTGAACTTATTAATTGCAATAATTACAGCTAAAAACTCTTTCTCTGTGACTATAGAATTTAATTCAGCGAAAGACAAATTCTTACTAATATAATAAATAGCATAGGATTGTTTATTTTCCTCTTGTCCTAAAGCTGTGCTAATAGCCAAATCTGAAGCATCAGAGGAAATATAAAAAGGCAGGGACCAGTTAGGACCTCTCAAAACAGGTGAATTTACTAACTTTTCCTTCAATGTTTCAAAAGACCGTTGGCACGCAAAATTCACTATCCTTAGCTAGAAGTCAGAAAAGAGGGGCAACTATCTTAGAAAAATTTTCAATGAATCTCCTATAGTAACCAGCATGTCATAAAAAACCTCTTACTTCCCTTTGAGTTTTGGGTGCCGGAAGATGCAGAATGATTTCAATCTTTGCTGGATCAGCTTGGATACCTTTACCAGAAATAAAATGGCCAAGTACCACTCTTGCTTTGCACATTAATCTACATTTCTTGTCACTCAAGGCGAGATGGGCTTCCTGACAACGAAGAAGTACTTTCTCTAGATTTTCGAGAGCTTCCTAAAAAGAATCATCAAGCACAGAAAAGTCATCCATATAAATTTCTACAAATTCTAGATCAACAAAAATGGCCAAGACTGCCCTTTGAAAGGTAGTCAGGGCATTACATAAACCAAAGGGAAGCACTCTATAAGAAAATGTACCCCATGGACATGTAAAAGTAGTTTTATCCTGATTTTTGGGGGCAATCTGTATTTGGTTATAACCACTGAAGCCATCCAAAAAGGAAAAATATTTCTTTCCTACAAGGGTATCAAGCACCTGGTCAATAAAAGTGAGAGGGAAATAACATTTGAGAGTGGCTTTGTTTAATTCTCGATAATCAATACAAATAAGCCATCTTCCATCTTTCTTAGGTACTAGCACTAATAGAGAGACCCACTGACTGTTGGAAATAGGATAGATAAAACTGGCATCCAAGAGTTTATGTACTTCTTCCTTCACAATATCTCTTAGAACTGGATTCATTCACCTTTGGTGTTGTCAGACAGGTCGGGTTCCTTCTTGAATATAGATATGATGTGTACAAGTTTCAGGAGGAATACCCTTCATATCTTCATAGCCCCATGCAAAGGCACTGAGATGGTTTTGCAACAAATTCACAAGCTACTCCTACTAAGATGAGTCCAAATATGAACTAATATGCAAGGATTTACTAGGGCTAATCTCAACAAGAGTAGTATCAGGCCTAGGAGTACTCAAGGGAGTGGTCAAATGCAATGGTACAAAAGAATGAGAATCATGATTATCTTGAAAATCTAGGCTGAAAATCTGGCTCAATAGCTCAAAATTAGGCATAGTGTCTAGATTATTTAGGAAATCTTGAATCTCGTGTTCTTGTGAAGATCCGGTATAATGATGGATAAGGGAAATGGGCCGAGTCTCCTCATCACTTCTTTCATCCAACCATAAAGTATCTCGAAGGTCCTGAATGGATCTAGTAGGGGGTTATAAGGTAACTTTCTTCCTAGAATCTCCATGTGAAATATACATATCACCAGAATGATATCCAATATATGCATCAACTGTAGCAAGCCATGGTTGACCCAATATCAAGGGGTGTCCTCCTACTGGGTTCTTTGGCTAAAGCACAATGAAATCAACAAGATATTCCCAAGAATCTAATGAGATGATCACATCATCCAATACTCCTTCTGGCTTAATTTTAGATCTATCCACTAATTCAGGCACAGTGCGAGTAGGGCGAAGATGAGATAACCGAAGTTGATCCATGGTTTGCTTAGTCATGACATTAATGGCTGCCCCGAGGTCTATAAGAAAATTAGAGACAAGGACATTGCCAATCTGAACTGAGACAACAAGGTTTCCAGGATCAGTATATTTTTCCATAGACACACATCTCGTCATCAACTCTGTTGCCCTACCAACAAATTGAATTGTTTGGAGTTCCAATCTCTTCCTCCCGGAGTTTGTTGAGACATAGTTCCTTAATAATATTGGTACAAATGGGGATCTCTTTGATGGCTTGAAGCAAAGGTATCTTAATGAAAATATTCTAAATTTCTGATGCCAAGCTAGTCTCAGAAATAGGCTCACTTCTTTCCATTACTATGCTCTTTGGGAAGGAAGGCTGGTTAGAAGAAGATGGAAAGGATTCAGAGGGTAAGGACTGCTTAGGGACAGTTTTTGGAGAATGGTTAAGAGTTTCCTCTTCTCCTTTCTCTTCAACAATCACTCTAGGTTGCTTCTAATTTTTTGATGTGACAGTCCTTCCCGATATTAATTGAATATCATGAACCCCAACTGGAATAGACTGGTACTTGAATGGTAAAGGTGGGTTTGTTACATATATCATTTGCACTTCTTTACTATTGTTAGGATTGGGCATAGGTTGAGTAGGCATCTAAGGATGTCGAAAAGGTGGAGGTAAAGGAAACGGTGGAGTAGATTGACTATGAAGTTGAGGCGTTGAATAAGGTGTATGTGTAGATGGATATGACGGCATAGGTGGCTGGTAGGAATATGGAGAATGAGTTTTCCCTCTCCAACCTTTTTTCCATGGTTGAGAAGGTTGCCCATGCTGATATTGATTCCCATACTGCCACTACTGATTAGTGTTAGGATAAGAATATGCATGTGAACTATAACCAAAATAGTGTGGATAAAATTTAGGAGCCATACCCGCACCTACCCGAGGCCAATTCCTTCTTACTCCCATAGCATACAAGTATTCAGCTTCAAGTTGTCCCCCTGTAAATACAGCTTTAAGTCCTCGTATGGTGGGACATTTTTCTATGACATGGTCTTCTACACAAATAGCACACTTATTAGTTTCTTTCAAATTAAGAGGACACTCTTTAGGAGGATGCTTGTCTCTACGTTTAGGACAGAAAATACATAATGACTCTTGTTACTTCATGAGTTTTTGATAAAATTTTAAAGAGTCCAACTACTTGGTAACAATATTCACTATATCAATTTTCATGTTTTCCATTTTATTTTCTAGTCCAATAGTCATAACATTAGTAGATTTGGTTTTTCTATTTCTGTTTCAAGTTCCTCTACCGGATCTATACTGATTTTTGGAAAATTTCTTGCATAATTCACAAATTTGTTCAAAAGTTTGCTGAGAAATATCACCTTGTCCTAACAGATTTAAATTATTTCTAGAATTATCAGTAAGTCCTCTTAAGAAAAAGGTTCTAATAGTATTGGAATCAAGCTTAAGTTTCAACCTTTGTAAAATATACATAAATCTTTCTAGGTAATCTTCAAGAGTTTCATCATCATCCTATATGATTGTAAAAATCTCATCCTGCATGCCCCGAGTTTTGCAATATTCTTGATATTTAGACAAAAACACTCTCTTCATCTGATCCCAAGAGGCTATAGTATTTCCTCCTAACCCCATGAGCCAGCATAGAGCTGAGTCCTTGAGAGTAACAAGAAATAATCTTAACTTCTGAGCGTCAGTTGAATAATCATAACTTCTACACAGAATATCAAACTCGAATAAAAACAAGTTAGGATCTTCATGAAATTTACCATGGAAATGAGGGAGAGCTAATGGTGGAACATTCTTCATTTGCGCCATAGTATCACAATCCACAATTGGAAACACAAAAGTGGATTGTTCTCCACATACCTGCTTTTCTCTAGTCTCTTCCACATGATCTTCATGGTCCTCCATTGTTTCCCTTTTCCTCCCAACAGGCTGAACCACACCTGAGCTGTTGTCACCAAAATCCAGGTGGACTGTTGTAGAGCTGTAACAAGGGTCTTTCTCACCTCTAGTTATCTCACATTACAAGTCAATCCGGGAGCGTTTTGTTATTGTAAAGGGTATCTCAATTTGAGGCTATTTGTCAGAGTAATGCTTAGTAGTATAGGTCTAAGAAAGACAAGAGTAAACGGATGCTAATCTATGGCTAAATTACTTTTGCATAAAGAAATCACACGCGGCAACTTTATCAGTCAAGGGTACGGAAGTAGTAACCCATCCCTTTAGAAACTGATGAAGGAAAAGGAATTAGAGTATGGATCATGGATCTGGGAGCATAATAGTGTCTGCTGTGTCTCACGACAGCCTTGATCCTCCTCCCACACCAAACCAATGAATGAAAGTAAAAAGGAACAGCAAGAAAGCAGAATGGAACGACAATTCAGAAATGGAACAGCAGTAAAAGGAACGGCAGTAAAGAAACTAAATCTCGCGAGTTCAACACTCTCAATTCTTGGCATCAACTTACATATAAAGAAAGAGCAATCTTTTGTACAAGTAGACAGCTTAATCAAATGGAACAGCAAACCACCACAAATAGGAAACGTCAATCATATGTACACATAATCTGAAATGATCCCCAGTAGTCCACACACAACGTTAATTCCATCTTCTTATGATCATCACTCCAACCATATGTAGCTAAAACATTCCACTTATAAATTCTGTAACAGAAGTGAACAACTCAGAACAATATTATGTGATCAATTCTGGAAATATGATGTAAACTTGTTACAAAGATTTACGAAAGGAAAACTACTGGTGAACGAGTATGGAACAACATGTAAGTATATCAGATTATTAAGAACAATAAACAAACCACACAAAGCCAAACTGTAATGATACAATCAGCCAGTGTCCGTTGGAGCCGGGCCCTTAGCTTCCAATGGCACACCGCCGTAACTTACTTCAGATGCAGGGAGAAAGTAACACCAAATATATTATATTAACGCATCAATGATAGTACAGCAAAACTAAGTCTCAAAGAGACTCGATAGTCTGAGTTTAAACCAACTGTGAAGTCTGTAAACAGAAAGTAAAGATACAAGATAATCAAAAGTCCCTGAAGTCTTCGATGCTGCCCCTTTTTATACAAGTAATGGCGGAGTTAACTAAACAACAAAATAATTGAAAGTAACGATCCCTCAGGATCAAAGATCCTAAGGGATCTGTTAAACTGTTAACTCCTCTCTTTTCTCTGCCTAGCCTTCCGAACTGACAGTCCTTCATCTCGTCCCGGATTGATCTGCCTTGATTTACTCGCCCTGGTCTGGATTTTATTTGGTTTTGGAGGGACAACCGTTATCTCCTCATGGAATTCTCGTTTTGCACCGTGCCTTCCCACTTTTGTCTTTTCCTGCATAGAGAAGATAACTATTAGTGATTGGGTCGTTCGTGCTTATTCTCATTACATTCTCCTTATTTTATAGCAAAGAAAAGGTTACAACTATTGCTTGAAACACCACTAAGTTATTCGTTAAAACATACCTTTCCAATGCTCTACACACCCCTCGGCTTACTCTGTTTCATGGCCTCATGAAAACGTTATAATTAACATGGAGAGCGGTAAGAGAATAGGCGGGAGAGGGCACCTCGTGAGGAGGTCTGCAACCATGGTGAGCAACCAGATTATCAAAGAATTGATTCAATTGATCTGCAGGCATATTATACAAGGCCTGGTACCCAGGTGCAGGGTGCCAAATAATCGGGCTATGGAACCGGTATCCTAACCAAGACGGCCCAGCTTGCAGAATGCGCTGGCCATAAAGGCTCAACCGTTCAGCAGCCAGCTCAAAATTCTCATATTTGAATGGCTCCCTGAGCTGGATGCTTGGGGTAGAAATCCGATAGCGGAATTTGGCAGCATCCAGGGCAGAATCCTTAATAGCCAGAAAGTATTCCAAGCTATTTCGGATCAAATCCTCATGCATGGGTCCTAGCAGTTCTATGACGCCCGGGGTTCTCATAAGGCTTTTGTGTGATTGCCATAGGTGAACTAGGTTTCTAGGCTCGGCCCTGACCCATAGATCTAGGCTGTTCTCCTGCCTCTGAAAGGCATTGTAAGCCCTGAGCCACTTTAACTGATTGACCCCAAATGAAACAAAGGCTTGTAGCTGTATATCTCCCACGAAAGGGCCAGGGTTTAAATCAGTTTCCTGCTCAAGCACCATATTGTGGAAATAGAATTCACATAGTAACCGTTGGACCTTAACCCCATAATGTTTGCAACAATCAACAAAATCATTAACAGTATTAATCTGAATAGGGGCACCTGCCCTGACAGCTTTTATTTTCAATCTTAAGTATCTTTCAAGGAGAAATAAAGCATAATTCTTAGCAGGGGCCCTACAAGTCAAAACATCACTATACAGTGAACATACAGTGTCCAATTGTTTAATAACAGCATCTAGTCGACGCGTTACCTTAGCAACCTTTTCCTGCTCCTTCTGCCATCCTTCAAAGGCCTGACTCTCTGATTGACTCATGTTCCGCAGTTGCTGCTGCAGTTCTTCATGTTTTTCCCGAGGGATCATTTGTTCCTTTAACTGCTCAGCTTCCTGCTGCAACTCCTCGTATTTTTCCCGAGGGACCATTTGTTCCCTTAGCTGGTCAGCCTCCTGTCGGGCTTGCTTCATCTTGTGGTGCAAGGCCTTGGTTTTTGGATCCTTTTTCCATGATCTCTCAGAGGCAGGGAGTTTTACCTGGACCTTCACGTTTCGCTGCCTGGAATTCGTATCCCGAATTATCCCTAAAGGTGGTGCCTCAGTTTGGACTGCTTTGTTTTCCCTTTCTTTCTTAACATGAATAAAGGGGTACAATGGCCCCTCTGTAAATGGAATGTCGTCTTGCGGCTCGGTTTTGATTGGAACGGCAGTTGGTTCTGTTATAGACATTTTTGTGCCTCGCATCATGGAGCATGAAATGTCAATAATCACAGGGATCCTCAGTCCCTAAACATGTTGTTCTTACCCCTAAAAGAACAAGGTCATCAAACAACAACACTTCCAATCAGTTCTCCACCTGAAAACACTTCAAAACAGGCTTATTTTGGATCATGTCAGCTGCTTAACTGAGCTTCTGCGCTGTAATGCAACTGTCCCACTCTGTACCTGCGCTGGAAGTCAAAAGTAATGAAGGCTACCTGCGCTGGGCGAGATTGGCCAAGTGGCACAATCATCCTGCAAGGTGTCAACTGCCCAGGAAGCTTCCAAACTGACACTTGGTTCATGAGATTCGCCTTGTGATGAGTAAGAGGTACTTGATCACCATGTGTAACCAAGGATCTCCAAGTGGACTCAAGAACTGAAGATTAACTGAAGAGGGAGAGGACACTAGTCAGCTCTATGCCAGCCTCAAGCTGACTCATCCTCTCTTCTTCTCTCCTATATATAGAGCTCTTCTATGAGGTCTAAAGGGGCTGGAATTTTGTGTAAAGCAAGGAGGTGCTGTTGGTTTACAGTTAGAGCTATTGGGTGATTGTTTTACTAGAGGTGAAGAGGAGAGTTCTTGCTGCTGGGGAGGTGCTGCTGGATTGGAGCCATCAATGGTTGTAACCTTCTCAGAACCCTGTTACTTCTATCAATAAAGTTTTGCATGTTCTGCTATATACTTGTATTGCATTAATGTATTGTATTTACTTGTATATTTGATTCACTCTAATCCATGCATCAGTTATGAGTACATGTATCTTGTAGTTTCCTCTCTTGTTTTGTGCAGGATCTGTCTGTAGCTGGGCCGGCAAAGAGAGCAAGGAGCTAGGAACAAGAGACAAAGAGAGAGGATAAGGATCGACTAAGCGAAAGACACCAGGTTGGTTAATCTTTTCTTCCTTCTCTCGGTACTTTCATAAAGGAAAACATCAAAGCTTTACTTTCAGTTGTTGCTAAAGACTGTCACCTTTAGAGTAGGGATAGGGTCATCCGAGTCGGATACTTTTCCCCACAACAAACTGGCGACTCCGCTGGGGAGCCTAGTATCTTGTTGGTGTTTGTAGTATTTTGCTATTCATTTCTTGAAGAAAAGAGTACCAAATCGAAAAGCTTTTGACTATATCAAAAGCGAAGTAGAGGGACTGCTACTCTTGCTCATTTGCTGAGCAAATTCAAGATTTGAAGAGCTTATCTACAAAAGACTCTTTACTCTTTGTGATAGATCTTCATCCTCTTGATCATCCCTTAGCCTGTACTTGACCTATAGCTTTTTATTTCATCAAAAACAGTGCATTTTTGAGCTTTTTATGACCCGGAAAACTTTGTAGACGAAACTCTCGTGAGTCAGTGCAGGCTGTCCACAGGCAGTCTGCATTACAGCGCAGGTACTCCCTTCGGGAACTGCGCTGAGAGTGAAATTGGCAGACTAGAACCTGCGCTGGTCCAGTTAGCCCTTGTCTTGCTCAGTCTTCCTATTGTGTCTTGGCCCTGTTTGCACTTGTTTTTGGCTGATTGCTTGCTGGTTATTGTACTTGCTGTAAGCCACTTCTCCTTGACATTGTTCCGCCTCAGTTGTGTGATGAAACTGTGAATGTTCTTTCAGTATTTATTGTTGCAGTTACAGTTTCCCATTGTGAAAAGCGAACCAGTATAGCTGTGACCTCTTAGATCCTGAACTGTAAAAGTGTCTTTGTGATCTTATGAGCTAGTTTTATTACTGTTCATGGCTGTTTGAGTTTGTTTGTTTTTCACTTTATGGTTTGAATTCATATATTTTTAGTGTTGAAACAAGTACCTGTAAAGCGTTTTTTCATTTTAGAAAAAATTGGTTTGTTTACACTTCAAATTGAATTCGAAAGTCATACAACAGTTTCCCTTTTGTCTACATCAACATTAAAGGGAAAGAAAAGAAATACGTGCATCTTGCATTTGCATTTTGATAAGTTTGGGTGTCTGATCTAGGAGAAAGTGCATTAGTTTGTGCTTGATGCTCTGTGTGGAAAGATATTGTTTTTCTCTCCCCTCAGTAGTTAGGATTTTCAAAGCTAAAAGGATTGTGAAAGCTTGCTTATCATTTTAGCTGCATTTAGGAATTTGTACCAATACATCTCGTGGTGATCCTGAAAGACAAACTGATAAACAAGATCAACTTAAAATATATTGAATGAATCTAAAAACGCATTGTAACATAACGCTCACAATAGAGGTCTAGGTAGAGACGTGTTCCGGCGTCGTTAAACGTAGTGACTATCGATCTCTACGAAGGTGGGTGATTCCTCCTGAGGGACGATAGCACTAATACGGACTTGTGCTCCCGCGTACCGTCGCGTATATTGGGAGACCCCTATAGGCAATTATCCTTTATCCTTAGGAAGCCGTGTCGACCGCCCTACTAATCGCGATGCAGTGAACACAGCATTCACGAAGATCGACCACCCGTACCGTAAAACGTATTCTGTGGTTTCGCGAAAGGTTTGGCACACCCTCTGCCTAGATCTCCAGAGCAGTTTCTTTTGGCCCTTTTCAAACTCTATAACTGAAAAGGTCCAACCGAGCATTTGTCACTTCGGGCTCGTTAATACATCGAAGGCGACTAGAGTCATCTTTAGCTTTTTCTCGACTCTTAAAACATGAAAAAGCAAAGTTGTGTCTAAAAGCGTCTAATAAAATTCATTCAATACGGAAACATAATTCCCCTTTTTGTATTTTAGTTGATCAAGTAATCTGCAACCGTGGAGGAAAGTCAATTAAAACCCCGTCGTTCAGGGAGGCTTGCGAGTCAACCGCCTTTGTCTCTGGAACCGAGAGTAGTACGGACGAAGCGAACTCGCTTGACCAGGTCAAAATCTCCTTTTAAGGTTAGAACGGAAGTTCCAACAACATCTGAGATTCTGGTCACTCCCAATATTTCTGGAATCCCTGCCTCTATTGGAGAAGTTCAACAGCAACAGAAGGACAGTGGTACTGATCCTAGTCTGAAGACAAGTACTTGCATAACTGAACCAGTTCCATCTGAAACCGGTCCACAGAGTCTTGTTGTTCAAACGACTGTCGCTGTCGAAGCAACCCCTTCTTCGGCACCAGAAATCTTTTACGGACCTGACGGTCTTCCTCTTCCTCCTGGTCTAATTGCAATAGAGGAAATCGTAGAGGACCAGCAAGCAAATACTCCAATTCATTTTGGAGTAGGTACCCCTCTTTTTCCTTCTACATCAGAAGTTTGTCTATCGCCACCGAAAGTTCCTGAAGAATCATTAGGAAGTTTATTGGATAGACTTAAAATGTCTGAACAACCGTCGACATCTAGGACTGTGCCAAATGACACAGCAATAGCAGAAGCTCCTGCTGTCACTCCAACGATGTTTGCCGGCATACCAGCCATCCCGACTAGCTCTCATCAGCTAGAAGGAGTCCACCCAGGGACTATTATGACAACTTGGTCTGTTCCAGTTTGTTCTTCCGGTATAATACCCGGTAATTCTTATGTTGAAACTAGACAAATTGATCCCTTTGGGAATCAGTTTGGGCCATCCAGACCTCAAAGGCCATCTACACCCTTGAGCTCCGGATTGTTACCGTATGGGGGGCAATATGCCCTTTCACTTCCCCTTCCGGGGGGATACCCATACGGCAGTTTTCAACCACATTCAAGTTTAACTGAGGTAACGACGAGTGGTTGGGTACCTATGTTACCCCAACAACCAAGAGTTGTATATTCCATGCAACAATGTGTACCTTTGTCCAGTATCCCGACGACGCCAGCAATTGTAACCGTGTCGCAAGTTCAATCGATGCCTGTTGTATGTCAACCCCAAGTTGTAATGCAACAGCCTATTGACCCTGCAACACAGCCACAATCGCCAACTGCCGGGACGACACAGATACAAACGAGAACCATAACCCCGCATCTTGGTTCGTCGGTTAGTGTCGCACATCAAAACATGGCTTCACAACCATGGATGGTGCAATACCAACAACCTCAGTTTCAACAGGTGTACCAGGGATCTGAGCAACAGATCTTTGGAAATAGTGGGCAACCCTATATTCAGAACGGGTTAAACCAACCACTTTACAGTGGCCAAGCCCACCAACCATATCAGTCATATCAACATCAGTTGCATTATGCTGGTGTGCAAAGACCTACTACTCAGGCGATTCCATCATATCCTGGGTACGCCTCGCCAAACCTGAATCAGCAGTTGCCATTCATGGCGACCTTAGAATTACCAGATTTACATCGATTGACGAACGATCCAATCGCCTATGCCCATTGGTGGCCAGCGATTCCTCACAAACTTCCTTTGGACATTCCTAAATTCAATGGAAATCCGGGCGAAGACCCGTCGAATCATGTGATGACATTCCATCTGTGGTGTTCGTCGAATACCTTGAATGATGATTCGATAAGGCTTCGTCTTTTCCAGAGGACACTGACTGGTCCGGCGGCCAAATGGTATATTGAATTACCTAGAGCCTCTTTCGACAATTTTAGTTCCCTAGCCACGACTTTCTTAACACACTTTCAGTTACCTATAAGGTACGAAACTGGAACAGAAATCTTGACCAATTTCAAGCAGACAACAGCCACACATATATCTGATCATATACATGAGTGGCGTCGTCGTCGCAGAATGGTAAAGACTTATGTTCCAGATCAGCTATTAGCTGAGTGGTTTATAAAGTCGCTTCTGCCGGCAATAACAGAAGATGTGGCCAAGGGAGGCGTCGTAACAGAGGAGCAAGTTATTGCTCGTGCTCAATATTTGGACTTAGTGTATACTCAGTCGGGCACGCTCTATGATAAGATACCTGATGCCCCCAGACCGGAATTTTCAATCCCTCCTCCTCCCGGATCGAACAGTGACTCTCATGCCGGTGATGGCGTGATTGGAACTGCAAACGCCAAGTCGACAAGGGATTCGAATAAGAAAGCCCGTAAGACTTCGAATCAAAAAGCAAATCAGGAGATTCTTGCTTCGGAGGTAAATGCTGTATCTATGGATAAAGACAAAAACTCCAATCAACCAGGAAGCAAGAAGAAACAAAACAAAGGGAAGAAGAAGAAACAAGGTGGATCATCCCCTCAAAAAACTTCTTCACACCCTCCTGGGCAAAAGAAACAATTTCCTCCATGTCAAATATGTGATGAAAATCATTCAACAAAGAACTGTCCGTTCAAAGCTGAGTTAAAGAGGTTCCTAAAAAGTTCCCAAACTTCAGCTGTGTTGACTGATCCGTTTCCCACCCCAGGTCAGAATATGGTTGATAGTGGAAATGCTTCCCCGTCTCAAGTGCTTATGCTGTCGGTTTCTAAGCAAAGTGATGCTTTGATCTCGACTAGGAATAAAGATTATGGGAATCCGCAGGTGTCGAACGACAAAGGGAAAGATCAACCCAGTAGTTCGACAACGACTTCGGCAGAAGTTGTACCCCCCCTCACGCATGAATTAACAATAAAGCCGCCTAAGGGAGTAGTCCACAAATCGACATTGAACCCTTGCGCCAGAGCGGCGCAACACTATAATATAGTGGAGGATTTGGCCCAATCGCCATCTGCTATGTCGACTCTTGAGGTACTACAAAATTGCCCATCCCAAAGACAGGCATTGTTATCTGCAATTGGTGGAGTGGATCCTAAAGATTCCAGTCTTGTATCCTTTGATCACAAAGGATATGATCCTCAGTTACCAGCGCAATTAGCTTTCCTTATTCAAGTGAAAGCACTCAACAAAACTGTTCATAGAACGATTATTGATGAGGGCGCGTCGACATGTATCATGTCGATGAGTTGCTGGAAAACTCTTGGATCTCCAACCTTGTCGCGATCTTCGACGACATTGAAAGCATTTGACGGTAGATCGTACACTCCGTACGGTATCCTAAATAACTTTAAGGTTGAACTAGGAGGAAAAACAGTGGAAATTGATGTCGAAGTCATTGATGGCAATCTTGACTATAACATCCTACTGGGAAGACCATGGATATATGCCATGGTAGCTGTAGTGTTGACATACTTTAGGAAGATCGCATTCCCATTTGAAGGGGGAATTACGATCGTCGACCAACAGAATTTCCTCCCTAATGGTTCACAAGTTACTGGAAGCATTCCCCTGATCCATGGGAGCGACCATTCGATAAAAGATATAGGAGTAGGCTTGCTAAAAGATCCCACAATGATGGGAACTTTCGCGTTGCCACCTCCTTTCCATGAAGGGAATATCCCGTTTGTAGCAACATGCAACATGATATCTTCATCGAAAGTCGCAGAAGACAAAGTCGTCATGGATCATCAAGTGGTTTTGCCTCCTAGCCCCATTGAAATATTGTAGCAATCAATGTTTCAGGCATGGGAGGCAAGCCCAAATGAACGCTCGTCAAGCGTTTGGGTAGATAGGTCCGAAGAATATGGTACCCCATTAGATCCATGGTCAAAAGTTCATGGGACTGACGAAGGAATCTTACAATCAATGATGATTGAGGGGGCACCATGGAATGATCACCACCATCGTTCCCTTCTTCCAGAGTGTGAAGAAGAAACTCATCACGACCTATACCACCCTTCAGTGTTTGAATTCCTAACAAATACTGTAAATACGGTGGATTCAGAGAGAAACCTATCCAATATTGAAGAGACAGTAGCCATAAACATCTCGACGAAATCTGATGTTGTTGAGAATATTCATGTCGGCAAAAGTTGTTCCCCTTCAGAACTGGAAATATATAGTGCTCTCTTTCGCGAATTTAGAGATGTCTTTGCATGGTCATATGATGAAATGCCAGGCATTGATTCGAGCATAGTTGAACATGAGATTAAAATGTATCCTGATGTAAAACCAGTAAGACAACGGCTTCGGCAGGTACATCCGAAGAAAGCCGCTGCCATTAAGGCAGAAGTTGAAAAACTTCTCCACGCTGGATTCATCTACCCGGTTCCTCTAACCAATTGGGTATCGAATATTGTCCCTGTTATGAAAAAACAAGGGACGATAAGAGTGTGCGTCGACTATAGGGATGTAAACAAAGCTTGTCCAAAGGACAACTACCCTACACCCTTCATCGACCAGATAATTGATGAATGTGCCGGATGTGAAATCTTTTCCTTTATGGATGGATTTTCCGGGTATAATCAAATAAATATCCGCCCACAGGACCAGTCTAAGACTGCATTCATCTGTCCGTGGGGCACATTCGCTTATCGAAAATTACCCTTTGGTTTAAAGAACGCAGGGGCGACGTTTCAGAGGGCAATGAATTATGCCTTTCATGACATCAAGAACATTGTTCAACCTTATCTCGACGATCTTCCGGCTCATTCGCGAAAGCGGACTGATCATCCGCGGCATTTGAGAGCAATATTTCTACGTTGCCGACATTATAAGATAAGACTCAATCCGCACAAGTGTGTGTTTTGCGTCGGTTCTGGTCGTTTACTTGGCTTTGTTGTCTCTAAGGATGGGATTCGTCTCGACCCCTGTAAGGTTCAGGCAATCATTAATTTGCCTCCACCTTCAAATTTGCTTCAGATTCAGAAACTCCAAGGGAAAGCAAACTTTCTGAGGAGGTTCATTCCAAATTACGCAGAACTTGCCAAAGGTTATACTCGTCTTTTGAAAAAGGATGTACCTTTTGTCTGGGACCAGGTTGCGCAAGCTTCCTTTGACGCTCTGAAAGATTGTCTAGTAAGAGCATCATTAATGTACGCCCCGGACTATCAAAGAGATTTTAACCTGTATCTAGCTGCAGCAGATACGACCATTGCGATGGTCTTAGTGCAAGAAGTCGATGGAATCGAACATCCTATATATTATTTAAGTAAAAACTTAAATGATACCGAAAGTAAATATTCCTATGTTGAAAAACTAGCGCTTGCTGCTGTTCAAGCGATTCAAAGGTTTCGACATTATGTCCTCTTTAGGAAAACTACCGTTTTGTCAGATTGCAATCCCATGACATATATACTGTCGCGACAGTTGCTTGGGGGCAAATATTCAAAATGGATAGCCATCCTTCAAGAGTTTGATTTAGATTTTGTAAAATCCAAATCGAAGAAAGCTCTAGTTTTCGCGGAATTATTGTGCGATCTCCCATCGTCGTCCAACGATGAAACATCAGAAGAGTCAATCGTGGATGAAAATTTGTTTCTGATATCAGTAAGCGTTGAGTGGTATGGAGATATCATTGTTTATCTCCAAACCCAGAAATTTAGGCCTAATACCTCACACTCAGAACGGAAACGTATACGATACCAATCAAAAGACTACATGATCGTCGGTGATACACTTTACCGTCGTGGCGTCGATACGGTTCTGAGGAGGTGCCTTACCCATGAGGAGGCCGAAAAAGCCCTGAATGATTGTCACTCAGGCGCGTGCGGGGGGCATCAATCTGGATATGCAACAGCACAAAGAATCTTACGAGCAGGATATTTCTGGCCAACTATGTTTAAAGATTGCATAATAGCTGTCAGAAGTTGCCATGCATGTCAGATCTTTGATAGCAAAACCAGAAGACCGCCCGCACCCTTATAGCCAATAGTTGCTGTTGGGCCCTTCGCCAAGTGGGGCATCGATTTCATGCAATGTAACCCCACCTCGACCGGGGGGCATGGGTATATTATAGTCTTAGTTGACTATTTTACCAAATGGGCCGAGGCGATGCCTACATTGGATAACACTGGTGAAACAGCTGCCCTTTTCTTTTTCAATCATGTAGTCGCCAGGTTCGGCGTTCCGCAAGCTATAGTGACAGATCATGGATCGCATTTTCGCAATCACATGATGATTGAATTAGCTGCCAAACTAGGGCTATCGCACGACAGCTCTACCCCGTATTATCCACAAGCCAACGGACAAGTTGAGGCAATCAACAAAGTCCTGAAGCGTATGTTGCAAAGGATGATCGGGGTTCACAAGAGAAGATGGCATCTAATCCTGTACTCAGCATTATGGGCTTACCGAACCTCGGTAAAGAACGCCACTGGGTTCACACCATTCCAATTGGTGTATGGCCTAGAGGCAGTATTACCGATCCAGTGCGAAATTTCGTCTCTTAAACTCGCAATTGACCTCCTCCCCGGAACCTCAGAAGAAGAGGCTCGTTTCCTGGAATTGATCCAGTTGGATGAAAACCGTCGTGATGCCGCTTTGGCGAACGAGGCTCATAAGAAACGAGTCAAAGCACAGTTTGACAAGAATGTCAAACCACGCAACTTCTCTGAAGGTGACTTGGTTTTGCTTTACGACCAAGAATCCGATAAATTAGGAGCAGGAAAATTTCAGTCCTTATGGATGGGTCCCTATATTGTTAAAAGGGTGTTAGCAAAAGGAGCCTACGAGTTAATGGATTATGACGGAATACCACTGGCGCAACCCCGTAACGGGTTGTACCTCAAGCGTTACTATGCCTAAATAGTAACCTGAGTGCTTTTGTTGTATTTTGTTTTCGCTAAAATGTTTGTTTCGGTAGTAATCCACCCTCCTCGTTTGTTGCAGATGTCGAATTATTCTGATACATATGTGGGATATGCCGACGGAGCGAGTCGTAGTACGCGGAATTTGTCCTCCGCTGCCTGGGCCATTTTTGATCCAAGCGGCAAGTTAGTGAGTTTCAGAGGCGTGTGTATTGGACGGTCAACAAACAATATCACTGAGTATAGTGCGTTGATCGAACTCCTCTCTGATACCATCGCTCATGGTATACGCCGACTAATTGTTAGGCTAGACTCACAACTTGTGATACTACAACTCACTGGTATATATTCAGTCCGCAATCCAGCTATTTATCGTATGTTTCTAAGAGTTAAGATTTTGGAAAGAGAGTTTGATTCAATTCAATACCAACATATTTCCAGAAACTTGAACACATTAACAGATTCATTGGCAAACTATGTATTAGATAGACATTTACAACATATATAAAAGAGATGCATCGGTGCTATGTAAGTGGATCACCAATAAACTGAAATAAACTCCGAAAATCAAAATATATAAAGTTGTTTATAGTTTGTACATAATGTGCTGTAATCAAAACAAAATTGGTCATATGACCTAGAACTCAAAAAGATGCTAGGGGGCACCCTAGCCTAGTGGTGCTCATGAAAGTACGTCACGGTCTGTGCGATCATGCGCAAGAGACGAGTCCATCGTCTAGGCACGCCAATGGTGTGCCGCTGCAACTGTAAAGGTAACTCGTCAATCTGTACATCCAGAAGACCACGAGTAAGGCTCTCAACCTGCTCCTGCACAGCTGCAAGTATCTCAGTATCACCAAGGTCGCGAATAATAACTCTCCTAGCAGGCTCTGCTGCTGGGGCAGCAACTGGCGATCGTGGACGAGCTACTGGACGAACAGGACCAACATCTGCATGCACCCAAGAGTTTGATCAGTTTTGAACAGTAAACATCATGAATGAAAACAATAAACAGTGATATGGTCAGAGATTTTACCAATAGCGCCCCATTGCTCGCCATCCGGAAGCACCAAGTCTGGATCACCTCGGTAGTCCATACCCACATATGGATACTCAGAAAATGCCATCTCCTGACGCTCGAACCACCTAAAGAAGGACTCAATGAATGTAATATGAGGTTGACCAGCATGCCGGGACATATGGTCAACCCACCTCTGCATGCGTGGCTCGGTCGGAGAAGGTACATCAAGCAAGATGTACTGAGGTTGCATCAATGGGATTTTCTCCAAGACAAAGGCAGTCAGAATAGAACCAGATCCAAAGTTCTTCAGCCCCCCGTCCTTTACCTTGGTCAATTGACTTTTCATCTGGATAAGTACTGCATCACTCCAGTTAAACACTTTCGGTTGGAGACACTCCAAGGCGTGCTGCATATAAGATCTGTTGGCAACGTGTAAAGCTGCGCTACCGGCCATCCTACCAATAGTAAACAGAATAGACCTGAGAGACCTATCAGTGATGTCACGGATGTTGATCTTGCCGTCTTTGCTCGGCTGTGAACCTTCCCGGCAATACTGATGGATATAGTCTCTGGTGGAAGTAGTCCCTCGAGCCGTACCTGACAAAGAAATGGGGGCACCCCGCCTTGACAACCCAGTCAAGAAGTACATGTCCTCTATGGTCAAAGGGAAGGACTTCCCCCTAATCTGAAATACTTGGTTAACAGGATCCCAAGCATCAAGCATATACTGCAGTAAAGAAATCTGTGCTCTCATGCTAGAGATACGGAAGAACTTCAGCAGGCCACAGTTCCGAAGCGCGTTCACCGTGACTGGGTCATGGAGTGCAACCATGTCCTCTGCTTCATGTTCTCGTTCTCGCCATGTAAGGGACATTTTGTTCAAAGTTCCCTGCAAGCAAACAAGAGAAGGAGTAAGTTCCTGATTTTGATGAGAATCTGGCGAAAAATCATCAAAAAACTCATGCAAAATCAGCTTTTTTAGGCCCAGCGCAGGCAGAGAGCCTTCCCCCTGCTCTGGAACTCAGTCTGCCTTAAGGCTGCCTGAAATACAGTGCAGATTTCGAAAGGGGAACCTGCGTTGATGCCAGGGCGCCCTAATGAAACCCCTGAGGCCCAGAAACTCTGAAAAACATGCATGAAACTGAAAAAGGAAACCATGAAAGTGAAGGGCTAAGGTTTAGCTCCTACCTGGTCCAAACGGCGCCGAAAATCGTCCACAGAATCTCACGGAATCAGCTGGTGAAAATCAAGGAAGAAGAGGCACCTCCAGGGCTCCAACAAGCAAAATGCAAATGAAATGGTAAATGAGAGGTAAAAAACCCTTTTATGACTTTTTCACAGTTTAAAGTTAAATATTAGGGTTATAATCTCGTTTTCATACAAATATTGTCCATTTCTAACAAAATTTGTTGCAGCAATTGAAAATGAAGTACTACATTTGAAAAGAGAAAAGCTAGTAAAAAATTGAAATTTGACCATGAATCGAGCAGTTTTACCACGGAATTTATGCTCGTTAAAAAATAGAAAAGTGTGAGCAGAATTTTTCCGCCAAAGTTCAAGCTCATTAAAAAATGAACCTATCTCGGTAAATAACCATTGCGATCGTAAATTTATAAGCCTTAAAAGCCTTGGTCGTGTTTTCATCCATCACCTCCATTTCATTTGGCCGATCGTTCACCCCCACATGTGTGTTTACCTATTCTGAGGAACAGCTGCGAAGAGTGATTTCACCTAGCCATCCTTGTGACACTACCGTGATTGGAAAATTCCAATTTGTACCCGGAATCAGTTGCTATCCCTGTTTATCACTCGTTCCTCAAAAGACGAGACTTCTTTGATCTCTTTTCACTGACTCGTAAAATATGAAAAGTTTGCCGAGTTTTTGGCCTTCTAGCTCGTTAAACGACCGAAAGCTATCCCTCCTCTAGATTTTAATCTTTTTGGACCTGAGGGATTATTGCACAAAAAGATCGAGCGCTTGTCTTGTTCGGCTCGTAAAAGTACCGAACAGCCATCCCTTCTGTATTGTTTTATACTTTTTCGGACTTAAGGGATTAGATGACGAAAAAGGAATCATGGAGTTGACTTACTGTACCTTTTCAGACTCTCTAAAAATGAAAAGGACCGAGTTTTCTTTGTCGTTAGACTCGTTAAAATGATTAAATAGCGACAAACTTGTCTTTAGACGAGAACGAGTTTCCCTATCGCTAGGCTCGTTAAATCATAGCGATGGGCTTGCCCGAAGGGCAGGTTATAGAACAAGCATATGTTATCCTCCTCAAGCTTGACAAAAATAAAGAGGTACTGGTCAGAAATGACTGGGGAAAAATTGGGAGAACATCAAAATTTAATGGTAGCAAGTCACTCTTGAACATGACACTTTTCCTCCGTATCACATCGGGTTGGGTTGTTTCATTCAGCGGTCTCATCACCATGGTCCTCGCCACACCATCCACATTTGGGGTAATGCTACCGATCCATCGCATCAGTGTCGTTACATGTTCAAGAGGGGTCATTCTGAAAGTGTCAACCGTGTCCCATCCACTGCCATACATTATCCTTCATCCATTCATGATCGCCACCCTGAATCATATGTCACAGTTTGTTTTCACCTCCACTAAAGTCATTAGCTCCGTTCCGTGTCATTGATGTGGGATTCATTAAGGCCCTCCTTTGACGGATCGCTTCTTGTCGACTTCAGCTCATTATCCAAGAAGTTGATCTAGGAACACCCCCCTTCAGTACTTTGAAGCTTGCATGCCTCAATGGCAAGTTTCTCACTTCCGGCGACAGGTATACATCAATGACCTTCGACCAGAAGATTTTGCGTGGTGTTCGACGCCAAGTCCTTTATTCACGCCACGTGAATTGTACTGCAGTACCTTGAGGGTCATCGTCATTATTGGTGATTCCTCTCGCGCTTGTTAACGGTTTTCATTATTGACCGGTAATCAAGCGATGTCTTTCCATGTTCGACTTCAGCGCAATTCTCACATGGATCGATTTGTACTTAGAGTGAATATTGAACGAGTTTGAAGACCCCGGATCTAGTTTCATCCATCCGGGCTGCGATATATATTCAGGAAATATAAAAGCATTTGCCATGTACATCATTGCAGCAGATGATCATCCTACTCAAAGGATGATAATTTCAGCAGAAAATTATCAGTCTATCTTCAGACGATCGTCTGTCATATGTACCAAAATGTATTTATAAAAAGCTGAGCATGGGAATGCCCGCCTCAGCTAGATCATGAGAATAATGATGAATGAAAAATAATGTATTGTATTGTATTGTATTACAGGGCACTCTCCTCAGCACTGGAACGAACTTCGGATCCTCTAGATAAAGCATTTCACCCGATAAACGGCCTCATACTTTAGGGGGCAACTGTTATAGACATTTTTGTGCCTCGCATCATGGAGCATGAAATGTCAATAATCACAGGGATCCTCAGTCCCTAAACATGTTGTTCTTACCCCTAAAAGAACAAGGTCATCAAACAACAACACTTCCAATCAGTTCTCCACCTGAAAACACTTCAAAACAGGCTTATTTTGGATCATGTCAGCTGCTTAACTGAGCTTCTGCGCTGTAATGCAACTGTCCCACTCCGTACCTGCGCTGGAAGTCAAAAGTAATGAAGGCTACCTGCGCTGGGCGAGATTGGCCAAGTGGCACAATCATCCTGCAAGGTGTCAACTGCCCAGGAAGCTTCCAAACTGACACTTGGTTCATCAGATTCGCCTTGTGATGAGTAAGAGGTACTTGATCACCATGTGTAACCAAGGATCTCCAAGTGGACTCAAGAACTGAAGATTAACTGAAGAGGGAGAGGACACTAGTCAGCTCTATGCCAGCCTCAAGCTGACTCATCTTCTCTTCTTCTCTCCTATATATAGAGCTCTTCTATGAGGTCTAAAGAGGCTGGAATTTTGTGTAAAGCAAGGAGGTGCTGTTGGTTTACAGTTAGAGCTATTGGGTGATTGTTTTACTAGAGGTGAAGAGGAGAGTTCTTGCTGCTGGGGAGGTGCTGCTGGATTGGAGCCATCAATGGTTGTAACCTTCTCAGAACCCTATTACTTCTATCAATAAAGTTTTGCATGTTCTCCTATATACTTGTATTGCATTGATGTATTGTATTTACTTGTATATTTGATTCACTCTAATCCATGCATCAGTTATGAGTACATGTATCTTGTAGTTTCCTCTCTTGTTTTGTGCAGGATCTGTGTGTAGCTGGGCCGGCAAAGAGAGCAAGGAGCTAGGAACAAGAGACAAAGAGAGAGGATAAGGATCGACTAAGCGAAAGACACCAGGTTGGTTAATCTTTTCTTCCTTCTCTCTGTACTTTCATAAAGGAAAACATCAAAGCTTTACTTTCAGTTGTTGCTAAAGACTGTCACCTTTAGAGTAGGGATAGGGTCATCCGAGTTGGATACTTTTCCCCACAACAGGTTCCAATGGGCAATTTGGAATAGCAGTCTGTTCCTCAGCGTCAATAGGAACGGCATTCTGATGTTCCATATCAGATGGAACGGAATTTTGTTCCTCAGTGCTGGTTGGAACAGTCGTAGGTCTATCAGCAGAGTATTGACCTACGGGACGCCTATAAGCCCCTTGCCTTCTCATTCGACAGGACCCTGCTGCATTTGTCCTTCTTTTTCTCCTTATGGTCCTTCTTATTCTCAGACTGGATTTCAAACTTCAAATTTTTTGCCGAAGCTGGGCTATAATATTCAGTAGTCTCTGCTGTTTCTTTCTCAATTTCTTAATTTCTCTTGCCTTGGCAGTGGGCGCATGAGTGGCCCTCAGTTCTGCTCCTCTTTCATCGAGGGCTTCTTCTGGCATTCTGGGAACGAACTGTTCCCAACAAGCATTTTCATTCTCCATGTCAACAGCAGGTGGGTTTTCTTCTGGTGTCTTGGGAACAAATTGTTCCCGGTTGGTATTTACATTTTCTTTGTCAACAACAAGGGGGTTTTCTCCTCCTGCCATTTCTTCATGCAATTCTTCATGCGTCTCTTCCCCAGAGGGTCCTTCAGGAGGGTCTGCTGGACTGGAAGGTGAAGCATAATCTCCCAGGCCGGCCAAGATGGTGGCCAGCTCTTCTTCCTCCACGGGGTCCTGTGGCGGGCTGTCCCCCAATTGTTCCATTTCCTCCTCCTGAATTGGCTGCTCAGTGGTTGCCTCCGGATAGTCGGCCTCGGCCTCAGAGTCAGAATGTTCATTTCCTTCCTCGGCTTCTGCTTCGTTCTCAACTTGTTCCACATTTTCCCTCGAGGGTTCCTATTCTGGCACTGGTGGCTCATCTGTTATTTCGATCGGCTGGTCAATGCTTAGCTGGATTTTCCCCAGCCTGCCTTTTATCCTTGCCAACCGAGCTGACTTCCTAGGCCTCTCGGGCTGTTCAGGTGTGTTGGCCACCTGCTCTTCCACCACCACCTTTTTGCGTTTTTCAGATTGTTCTGGCGTGCCAGAGGAATGCCTACATTTCGAGGCAGCACGTTCTTCTGTGGCCAGTTCCTTATGTTTTTCTGCATGTCCAGATGCTCTAGAGGAACGTTTTCATTTTACTGACTCCATGCATTTCTTGGGTTGCTCGGGTGTATCCGAGGGATGCTTGGGTTTTGGTGATTCTCTGGGCTTCTTAGGTGCTTCAGAGGTACTAGCGAGATGCTTAGCCTTTGGGGATGGTGATGCCACTCCCCCTCCAATTGCTGTAATAAGCTCCCCCCAGCTACTCTGCTGCTGAGTGAGACTGTGGCTCACTATCAGGCGGATCAACCCATGGTGGCTAACCATTGCATCTTCATGGTGTGCCTTTTTCAGGCTCCGAGAGGCATCATGCAGTAATGAATTTAACAATGCAGGGAGATTCACAGAACATTTTCCTTTTAACACAGCCAGGAGCTTAAGGTGACGCGGTCTTATCACATCTTTTCGCCCCTCACAGGTGATGTAGCTCTCCACCACCTTTGCCAATTCGCTCCAAGGTTCTCCTAGCGTTGTCGGCAACACTCCTTTTCCCTTCACTGTTAGATTCTGTCCTTCGTCTTGGAAAATTTCTATGATCTTTTGCAACCTCTCTTTCTTTATCGTCCATATTGGTCCTGAGGCTGGTAATCCTGTTACTTCCACGATTATTTCCTTCGTGACCATTATCTACTTCCCTCCCACTACGGAGTGTTCTTCCTGCAAATTCTGCAGGAATTCCATGGCCACAGTTTCATTTGATTCACGCAGGCGGCTAAAATAAGTTAGCCACCCCGCCCTTTCTAGGATCTCCCGAGCAGCTTCGGAGACTACTAGCTCACTAGGCTCGCTTCTGATAGCCTTGCCTCCCATGGTTCTGTTTCAGGATCCTAGATGGAACAGCAATTACCTGTCGCAAAGAACGTAATCGCAGCAAGAAAAAAAACACAGAGCATGCATGAAAATAGATTGTAAATAACAACCTTTTGCAAAAATAGCATTGTCATGCCGTTAACCCATATCGTACCTTCGTACCATATCATTTCCGAATGATGTGCTAACACATAGCCGGCGGAGTAATGAGATCACCTCCCCCCTCGCAATATGATAGGCTGTCCCAGCCGTCAAATGGAGGAGGAGCCGCCATCCCGTCACCAAGTCATAAAGGAACAGCATATAGAGTTTTGCCATGTTTCAGATTAGACAAAGAAATACCGAGATCGAGGAAAAAGGTAGATCGCGTTTTGCATAAGCCTGCATGATGTGATGCAAGGCAGGAGGATAGGACGTCTGGCACTCATATAAAGTTTGAGGTAGTCATAGTCAATACCTTTGCCATGATTGGTGGTGATAGATATTCATGCGACGTATCCATCAAAGTGTAAGATATAATTATTACGAGGATAGAAAGAAGTATTTGATATGATCCAAATTGGTGTATATATTACGACTCCGATACCATTAACAGAGCTCTGCTGCCGACAGGTGTTCATAACCTTGGCAGAGTTGTTTCTTTCACCCTGGAACCATGGTCCTTTGTGTATTTTTGAAGAGCAATTCTTGTCAAAATGCAAGCCATCATGCTGGCTTGGTAACCAGATAACCATGATGCCATTCACCAGAGAGGCGCGAAACGTGGGCAGGCCGGCTCGTAATGAGACCCCCTGTTCCAAGGTTTGTTTATGTAGTGAACCCGTTGGACCATATCCCTGGTGTGGTGGCCATGATGGGAATGCCACTTCGCTTCCAATCTTATGTTCATAGTAGGCTGGTTCTTTAATGAAACCCCCTATCCTGCATTTGACAAATAATTTCTTTTTATTTTGCTTTTGCTTTTTTTTTCTTTGAAACAGACTTTGCTCTTGTGTAATTACACATAAGGGTGGTTCAGCCCTCCTTAAGAGTGGGAATGGCGGAAGAAGTCTTGTCATCCCAATAGGAAGATATGAATTGTCTGTTCTTATTTCCAAGTAATAATAGAGAAAATTGTAGGAACTCAACATGATGAAATTTTCCAACAAGGCAGAGGAGGTGAGACCATGACAACAAAAATGATGAGTGTGTGGATCCTTCCTTTGTTGTTGCATCAATACTAGGGCTGTTAAAGATAGCGATTTATGATATGTTGATCTCGATATATCCTGACTTTTATATTCATTGCATAAATGTATAGCTGCTACTTATGGCCTTGGAAAGAGGATGGACAACACATCCTTTATATGAAAGGGACAAGAGCATACTACTCCTTTTTGAAAGGGAGGGTGAGGAGGAGTTCATCTGATGCATTGCCTTAAAAAGGGCAGCAGAAGCACACAAATGTTGTTTCCTTTGAAAAAGGAACAGCCAAAAGCACAAATGCTGTTCCTTTTAAAAAGGAACAGCAAAAATACTCACAAGTGTTGTTCCTTTTAAAAAGGAACATCAAAAATACTCAAGTGTTGTTCCTTTTGAAAAGGAACAGCAAAAACACACAAGTGTTGTTCCTTTTAAAAAGGAATAGCAAACCCAAAAGTGTTGTTCCTTTTGAAAAGGAACAGAAAAAACACACAAGTGCTATTCCTTTTGAAAAGGAACAGCAAAAACCCAAAAGTGTTGTTCCTTTTGAAAAGGAACAGCAAAAACACTCAAGTGCTGTTCCTTTTGAAAAGGAACAGCAAAAACACACAAGTGTTGTTCCTTTTGAAAAGGAACAGCAAAAACCCAAAAGTGTTGTTCATTTTGAAAAGGAACAGCAAAAACACTCAAGTGCTGTTCCTTTTGAAAAGGAACAACAAAAACACACAAGTGCTGTTCCTTTTGAAAAGGAACAGCAAAAACCCAAAAGTGTTGTTCTTTTTGAAAAGGAACAACAAAAACACTCGAGTGCTATTCCTTTTGAAAAGGAACAGCAAAAACACACAAGTGCTGTTCCTTTTGAAAAGGAACAGCAAAAACTCAAAAGTGCTGTTCCTTTTGAAAATGAACAGCAAAAACACACAAGTGCTGTTCCTTTTGAAAAGGAACAGCAAAAACACACAAGTGCTGTTCCTTTTGAAAAGGAACAGCAAAACACACAAGTGCTGTTCCTTTTGAAAAGGAACAGCAAAAACACACAAGTGTTGTTCCTTTTGAAAAGGAACAGCAAAAACCCAAAAGTGATGTTCCTTTTGAAAAGGAACAGCAAAAACACACAAGTGCTGTTCCTTTTGAAAAGGAACAGCACGCACAAATGCTAAAAACATATATACAAAATTTACAATCTTATATACAAGATGTGGTAATAAAAGATGAATTTCTTACTGATCTATAGGTGAGGAAGTTTTTGCTTCCTCGCCCATAATCTCAATGTTAGTATCTTGGCGTAGCTGCTGACAAAAAGATTCCCGAGTGAGCGGTTTGCAATACAGACGAACTCGGTGGCCGTTTACCTTAAATGTATATCCAGACCCATCGATTGTGATCAGAGTAAGGGTCCCATTGTCATGGACTTTTTGAATCTCGTATGGTCCCAACCAACGAGTCTGAAGCTTCCCCGGGAAATCCTGAAATCTAGAATCATATAACAGACCCCAGTCTCCTTCATGAAATATCTTGTTTTGGATGAGCGCATCATGCCATTTGGCTCGCTGCTGTTGAATGAGTGCTGTATTCTGTAATGCAGAGAGCCTTATTTCATCTAATTCATTAATTTACTGTAATCAATTTTTCTGTGCTTCACTTAAATCCAATCCGACTTCTTGGGCAGTTCGCAGCATTTGGATCTCGAATTCTATAGGAAAAATGGGCTGCTTTCCAAACACTAAGTGATATGGTGAATAGCCGGTGGTGCTTCTCCATGTGGTTCGATAAGCCCACAGTGCCTCGGGTAGTCGGGCGGCCCAATCACGCCGATGTGAGGCAACGGTTTTTGTCAAAATAGACTCTATTACCTTATTGCTGCTCTCCACTTGCCCATTTGCCTATGGATGGTATGGGGTAGTAATTTTATGCTGGACACGATAGTTATTGAGTGTTCCAGCTAATTTATGCCCCACAAATTGTGGTCCTCCGTCTGTAATTACTTCTCTTGGAAGACCGTAACGTACAAACAAATGGAACAAGAACTGTATTACCGAATCTTCTGTAGCTCTAGGCAATGCCTCCGCTTCAACCCATTTGGTAACATATTCAATCGCCACCAAAATGTAGGTTCTTTGGTTTGATGGCGGGCTGATGGGTCCGACGAAGTCCAGAGCCCAGCGTTCGAAAGGTTCGATCACTAATTGAGGCCGCAAAGGCATTTCGTCGGCTGGACCAGGTCGTCCTGCACGCTGACAGCTATCACAGGCCTGGACAAATTTTTTCGCATCCTTGAAAATTGTAGGCCAGTAATATCCCGTTTGTAATACTTTATGTGCTATTCTTCGTTCAGCAAAATGTCCTCCACATGGCCCGTCATGGCAGGCTTTCAAGATATCAAAGATTTCGTCCTCTCGAATACATCTTCTGATTTCCATATCTGCACCTGTGTGAAACAAATAGCCCCCAACCCATGAAAATCGAGTGCTTTTCTGAACAATCTGCTTCCGTTCATTGGAGGTTAAATGTTTTGGAAGCTTACCTACTGCAAGATAGTTAGCAACATCAGCGTACCAGGGAGTCTAAACAGCGACAGCAAATAAGTGTTCGTCTGGAAATTGGTCCTCGACTGTTGCTGCTTCAACTGATTTTGGTATTTGTGAGAGGAAATCAGCTACAGGGTTTTCTTTCCCCGGTCGATCTCTGGTTGTAATATCAAACTCCTGCAACAGGATCAACCACCTGGTTATTCTTCCATTTGTAACAGGCTTATTTGCTAAATACTTAATAGCAGAATGGTCTGTATACAAAATAACGGGATAGCCTGTAATATAGTGTCTAAATTTATTAACAGCGTGTATCACAGCTAAAAATTCTTTTTTGGTGACAGTGTAATTTAATTCAGCCGGAGCCAAATTTTTGCTGATGTAATAGATGGCGTATGGTCTTTTATCCTCTTCTTGGCCCAGAACTGCACCGATTGCTGTGTCTGAGGCGTCAGTTGAAATTTGGAATGGTAAATTCCAATTAGGTCCTCGGAGAACTGGAGCTGTAGATACCAGCTTCTTTAATTCTTTGAAAGCTCGATCACATTTCTCTGTCCATAAGAAGTCAACACTTCCAGTTAATGCATGTAAAGGTGCGGCAATATGTGAATAATGTTGTATGAATCGTCTATAATACCCAGAAAAACCAAGAAAACTGCGTACCTCTGTTTGATTAGTGGGGGTCGGAATAAGCAAAAGTATTTGAATTTTGGCCGGGTCTACCTGAATACCAGCTGCTGAAATATAGTGTCCCAAAATGAGTCCTTCGGTCATCATCATGTAACACTTTTCGTGACTCAGGCAAAGTCTGGTAGCGATGCAGCGCTGTAGGACTTTTTCGAGAGTATCTAGAGCTGAATCAAAGTCATCTCCATATGGTGTGAAGTCATCCATGTAGACTTCCAATCCATCATTAATTAAATCTGCAAAGATGCTAAGAACAGCCCTTTGGAATGTGGCTGGAGCATTACATAAACCAAAAGGTAAGACTCGATAAGCAAACGTTCCCCAGGGACAAGTAAAGGTAGTCTTATCCTGGTCTTCAGGGGCAATCTGAATCTGATTGTATCCGCTGAAGCCATCCAAGAAAGAAAAGAATTTCTTGCCTGCTAAGGTGTCCAGTATCTGATCTATGAATGGGAGAGGGAAGTGATCATTTTGTGTGGCTTTGTTTAATTCTCTATAATCCACACAGATCCTCCATTTCCCGTTCTTTTTAGGTACTACCACAAGTGGAGAGACCCATTTGCTGTCAGAGATAGGATAAATAAAATTAACATCTAAAAGTTTTTGAAGCTCAGCTTTTACAACATATTTTAAATGGGGGTTGAGTCTTCTTTGCGGTTGACGAATAGGTCTTGCATCTTTTTCGATATAAATATGATGTGTGCATAGCTGGGGATCAATACCTTTCATATCAGGATAGTCCCATGCAAATTCCTCCTGATACTTTCATAACAGTTGGATGAGTTTTGTCTCTTGATCTGTTGTCAGATTAGCGTTAATATTTAAAGTTTTCCCCGATTCAATTTGCACTACTTTGCTATTAGCGACAGAAGTCACAGGTATAATTTGGTCATGTTCGTCTTTCAGAGGATCCTCCTCTAATTCGTTATCAAATGCCGCTTTTATCATAAAACATTGTGTATACGATGTGGATTCTGTTTGATTAATGAATTTATTGATGGCATCGTCTTCCGTTTGATATTTGAAATCTAGCGCTTCCTGGACTGTTAATGGGGGTCTAATATTGTCAGTGATATATGAGGCAGAGCGCAGGTTGGTTCTCATCATCGTGATGCTTGGCTGCGCTGGAGGGTACAAGATTAAATTTTTGATATCTGGCCCTCTGGTTATGGTCATGTTTCCCTGCCGGCAACCAATGTAGGCGTCAGCAGTAGCGAGCCACGGTCTACCTAGAATTAGCGGATGTCCATCTAGTCGGGTTTTTGGATTAATTATCAGGAAATCGGTCGGGTATTCCCAGGAGTCCACTGAAACCATGACATCATACAAGGTGCCTTCTGGTCTAATTACTGATCGGTCAGCTAGTTCTAACAAAGTGGAAGTAGGTTCTACCGATGTAATTCCGAGCTTCTGGCAAGTCGATGTTGTCAGAATGTTAATTGCAACCCCTAGATCAACTAAGACATTGGTCAAGGTCTGCCCATAGATTTGAACAGTGACAATTGGGTTTCCAGGGTCCTTGTATTTAACTGGTGTTTCTTTTCCTGATAGGAGGTCGGATAAGGTGCCGACTACCTGGACTCTTGGGTTAGAGGTTACATTTCTTTTTGATTTTCTGCTACACAGGTCTTTTATGGTTTTTGCATATATGGGGATATCCTGTATAGCTTGGAGGAATGGAATTCTTATATACAAGTTTTGTAGTTCTCCCAGAATATCAAAATCTGGATATTGTGTTGGTCGTGGAATGGCCAATCGTTCTGGGAAAGGTGGAGGAGATGTAATTACTTGATGATGAGCCTGGTCTTTATTTACATCTTCCTGTTGTGACGGCTGTTCTATAGGTAACTGATCTTCAATGTGAGTTGTTCTATGTCCCTAAGTTTCTATTATTCGCCCAGATCTTAACTGAAGATCATTGCACTCCTGCAGACCAGGTTCAATCTCTGAGGATTCTATAATTTGAAGAGATTGAACTGGTCTATTATTCGGATTGGGGTTGGGTTGGGCTGGGAACTACGGTCTCAGATTAGGCTGGGGATTTTGTTGTAAGGCTGGCAGAGTTGGTTGAGGGAGTGGAATTGATCCTGCTGGCTGATATGTCGATTTTGGCCAGTTTGTCTGCCAGGGTGAACCTTGCGAAGTAGAAGGGGTCCATTGCGGAGGATATGAATTATTCTGCCAATATGGTGGGGGATAAGGGAAGTTTGGCCAACCAAATTGGTTCATCCAAGGATTCAGAGTAGGAAACATTTGAGGTGACCAATTCGAAAACGGGGGCTGAGACTCGTTTTGCCACATATTCTGTTGCTGAGCATTGAACTGCGGGGGTTGAAAAGAAGAGGAGGGGTATGAAAACATACCAGATTGCCTTGGCTGCCATTGACGACGCTGGTTAATAAAATATGCTGATTCTGGCTCCTCTTCTGCTTCCTTGTATACTGCCTTCAAACCAGGAAGTGAGGGGCAGCTTTCAGTCAAGTGGTCCTTGGTACAGATAGCACATGTTTGGACTATATCCAGCGAGCATTCCTTGTGGCTATGTTTCTTCCTGCATCGAGGGCAGAAAATCGCTAGATTCTGTTCCGCCTCTGCTTGCTTCTGTTTAGCCTGCACAATATCAAACTGTGTAGTTAATGTCCCCAGGATATCAGTTTTAAAATTTTCTAGCAAATTTCCAAGTTCCACACGTGTTACTCCCTCTGTTGATGTTCTGTTATCTTTGGTAAAGCGATCATATTCTGCTGGTTTTATCCTTGTGCTGCCTCTTGAGCTCCTGATACATAGATCAATGATGTCAGCAAAATTTTCCTGATAAATGTCTCCTTTCCCCATAATATTCAACGTTTCAATCCATTGTTCTTTCATACCTCTAATTAATGCGGTTTTCAACACGTTATCAGGCAGAGGTAACGATGCATAGGGAGATCTTTGCAAGTTATATTGGAAACGTTCTACATATTCTTCTAGAGTTTCGTTTGGTCTGGCTGACATTTGAAAGATTTCATCTTTTAGTTCTCTTGACCTACAGTAATCCTGATATTTCTTAAAAAAGGCTTCTTTCATTTGATCCCAATTGTTAATAACCCCACCACCTAAGCCCATAAACCATCTTAAAGCAGCCCCTTTTAATGTGGAGGGGAACAATTTTAATTTCTGGGGATCGGTGGTGTAATCGTATCCTCTACATAATACATCAAATTCGAACAAGAATGCATCCGGATCTTCTGATGTAAGGCCATGAAATGTGGGGATATGCTGGAGAGGGATAGCTTTCATGGGCGCATTTACTGCAGAATCTACTATAGGATATTGCAATGTGGAGGTCTGGGTATTTGGTTGATTCTGCGCCATGGGATCGAATATATGCCAGTAATCTTCAGGAATTTCCAAGAGAGTGTTCCTTGGTTGAGAAGGTGTAGTCTTAACAGGGATTGTTTTGACAACACTCCCTTTATCAGGGATAATGATGGTCCCAACTGTCTGAGGTGAATGAATTCCTTCAACGAGGATTTTTGCAGCGCTTCCTTTATCCGGGCTATTTAAAGGCTGGTTTGGTTCAATAGGAGATCTAGGTTCCCCGATTTCCCCTGTTTCTCCTCCTCCTTCGCAAAGGTTACTAATATTCCCTTCGTGCAATAGTCCAGGAGTCAAATTTTCAATTTCTTGAAAGTCCTGCTCCTCTGTTTGACTTTGCACTTCAGCAAAGGCTTCAGATGGTGATCCTGAGGCCTGAAGGGAACTAGTAGGCTGTTTAGAATTGATTTTCCTATAACCTACTGATGGCTGAGATTCGGCTTTCTTATAGATTTCGTCTATGAAGGTCGTTCGTCCAAGGGTCACCGGCCCCTTGGCTTTGGATGGAGGCTTTTGATCTTTTTCTGGCTTTTTCTGCTTAGTCATGCACTCCAATTAAACTGCTAAATCCTATTTAACCAATCAATTCTGCTAGGAAAGCGGACGGTGGAGCAGGGCTTTTACATGCTCTGCACGCAGGTTCTTACCTTCCGTTTTTAAAATCCAACTCTCCCCTAGCAGATTCGTACACTACCCTGTTTTAAAAGACAAATGGCTATACCCTTTCCCCGGAAACGGCGCCAAAATGTAGAGTTGTAACAAGGGTCTTTCTCACCTCTAGTTATCTCACATTACAAGTCAATCCGGGAGCGTTTTGTTATTGTAAAGGGTATCTCAATTTGAGGCTATTTGTCAGAGTAATGCTTAGTAGTATAGGTCTAAGAAATACAAGAGTAAACGGATGCTAAGCTATGGCTAAATTACTTTTGCATAAAGAAATCACACGCGGCAACTTTATCAGTCAAGGGTACGGAAGTAGTAACCCATCCCTCTAGAAACTGATGAAGGAAAAGGAATTAGAGTATGGATCATGGATCTGGGAGCATAATAGCGTCTGCTGTGTCTCACGACAGCCTTGATCCTCCTCCCACACCAAACCAATGAATGCAAGTAAAAAGGAACAGCAAGAAAGCAGAATGGAACGGCAATTCAGAAATGGAACAGCAGTAAAAGGAACGGCAGTAAAGAAACTAAATCTCATGAGTTCAACACTCTCAATTCTTGGCATCAACTTACATACAAAGAAAGAGCAATCTTTTGTACAAGTAGACAGCTTAATCAAATGGAACAGCAAACCACCACAAACAGGAAACGTCAATCATATATATACATAATCTGAAATGATCCCCAGTAGTCCACACACAATGTTAATTTCATCTTCTTATGATCATCACTCCAACCATATGTAGCTAAAACATTCCACTTATAAATTCTGTAACAGAAGTGAACAACTCAGAACAATATTATGTGATCAATTCTGGAAATATGATGTAAACTTGTTACAAAGATTTACGAAAGGAAAACTACTGGTGAACGAGTATGGAACAGCATGTAAGTATATCATATTATTAAGAACAATAAACAAACCACACAAAGCCAAACTGTAATGATACAATCAGCCAGTGTCCGTTGGAGCCGGGCCCTTAGCTTCCAATGGCACACCTCCGTAACTTACTTCAGATGCAGGGAGAAAGTAACACCAAATATATTATATTAACGCATCAATGATAGTACAACAAAACTAAGTCTCAAAGAGACTCGATAGTCTGAGTTTAAACCAACTGTGAAGTCTGTAAACAGCAAGTAAAGATACAAGATAATCAAAAGTCCCTGAAGTCTTCGATGCTGCCCCTTTTATACAAGTAATGGCAGAGTTAACTAAACAACAAAATAATTGAAAGTAACGATCCCTCAGGATCAAAGATCCTGAGGGATCTGTTAAACTGTTAACTCCTCTCTTTTCTCTTCCTAGCCTTCCGAACTGACAGTCCTTCATCTCGTCCCGGATTGATCTGCCTTGATTTACTCGCCCTGGTCTGGATTTTATTTGGTTTTGGAGGGACAGTCGTTATCTCCTCATGCAATTCTCATTTTGCACCGCGCCTTCCCACTTTTGTCTTTTCCTGCATAGAGAAGATAACTATTAGTGATTGGGTCATTCGTGCTTATTCTCATTACATTCTCCTTATTTTATAACAAAGAAAAGGTTACAACTATTGCTTGAAACACCACTAAGTTATTCGTTAAAACATACCTTTCCAATGCTCTACAACTGTTCCTACATGATGGGTTTGAATTGGATTGGCTTCCTGATCACAGAAGGAGACCCAATATGAGAATTGTTTTTAGAATTCTTTCGTCCCTTAGTGGGCTTCAAACCCTTACCTTTTCTAGGCATTCATTTCAAAAAAAGAAGGAAAAAATAACAAACAACTTCTAATAAAAAATGTTGTCATAAATCAATCAACACTAGTAAAATTCCTTCAAATAATCTTTTCCAAACAATACTACAAAAATAAAGGAAAAATTACCTCTATTGTATAATCAGAAAATTCTTACCAAATCAAATCGTCTCCTCGACAACGACGCCAAAATGTTGGGTGCCAAAATTACACTTAAGAAAACTCCTCAACACTTAATTTGTCAACCCGGGGGATCCATAAATTTGGAGACGAATCATAGGCAATGCCAGAGATGGTATGAATCTTTCTAATATAAATCCCTACTTTCTTTAGAGGAAAGATTGCAGAATCAACAAAAAAGGGAAAAAACTCAACTTGAACCATCAAAATAATCTAAGACTGGAACAAGGAAGAATGCATTTGCAAGAGGGAATTAAAAATAAAGGGGCAATCACTCTAGCTAATTATTGTTTAACTACTGAGTGTGTGTTTTTCTTTAGCAGAGACACTTAGCAGTCTCATCAGATGGGCCCTTAAACCTGCTCCTTTAGAGATTTCCTTCTTGCACTAATCTTTCCTGTAGTATCATAGTCTACTTGCACTAGTGTAGGAACAAGGATTTATGTACAAGGTATAAATGGTGTCTTTACTAAAGGCATTTTACTTTTCTAGGTTCAAAGCACTCAGATCCTGTGGCAAGAAACTAGTTCTTGCATCGGATCAGAGCTTCTTGCACTTAGCATTTAATTCTTAAAATTAGTGCTTAGTTATTGCAAGTGCTATTATACTGTTAAATCAAATTTCACACATAAAAACGAATGTTTCTGATCTTGACAAACTATAGGAATAAAGAAACAATCCATATATCCTGTCATAAGCATTTAATGAAAGAAAGAAAATTGTGGGATGTAGACTAGGAAATCTTGCTGCATCACACCAATGTGCACTGGTGCAGGTTCATTTCTCCTGCTTGGACCAGGTAGGGAAAACTAATCTGAAATCATGTGCAGGAAAAGGAAATATCACACCAACATGCACTGGTGCAGGGTTATTTCTCCTGCTTGGACCACGCGGGGAAAACCAATCTGAAATCAAGTGCAGGAAAATGAAATTTAGCTACTTCACACAACAGATCCGCTTTCACTTAGATAGGAATGCATCTGCTTGAAATTAAATCACAATTGATATTATAAACACAAATTACAAGAAACAAGAAATAGGGTAAATGTGCTAGGTTGGCTGGGCCCTAGCCAACCAGCACGTTTCCCTTTTAAATAAAAACACTGCTCAGTACTTTAATCAATTCATCAGCTCAAATACAGAAATGCGATTTGTGAAACATAAGGCATATCTCGCTTTTATTAATTCACTGAGGCAAGTACATATGTTAATACATCGTCCAGCTTAGATTTGGGCGATAACAAAATACAACAACCTTTTACCACCTCTCTGGCTGTGTCTCTGTTCTATCTAAAAACTCCCTTAGTCGTATTTAAATTCTACACTATATAGATCTTTGGCCAAGGGCCAAAATAGATCATTCAACTGATTACATAACCAACCACAGAATTTAGCTTCTCGGCCTTTAAACTTAGACAGTTAACAAAACTGGTCGTAGCCAATCTCCAGCTTTTGTTCTTCATAGTTTTGATCTCAGCTACCTTTGGATCGATCTTGCTGTCATGGTTGAAGCTGCTCAAAACGGGGTGATTCAATCTCGGCTGCCTTTGGATCGATCTTGCTGTCGTGGTTGAAGCTACTCAAAACGAGGCGGTGATCAAGGAGGTTCGGATCTGCTGCAAGGATTTGTTGTGCTGGAAATGGTGCAAGATCCGATCCTGCACTAGGATCAGCGGTCACGGTAAGTACTATAACTACCAAATAAACATTGGAGATATCAATAAGTTACAAAGAGTGATTAAAAGTAATAAATCATGTAATAAATGATTAATTAATGGTAAGTTAAGTTAAAAATATGAAAAATAAAGTTTATACGAAATATGTCACCATTCTTGGACTGGTACAAGATGAGGGTGTAGAAGAGAGGTAAATCAGTGGTAAATGGTTATGATTTAGGAAGGGGTAAATGGAAAAAAGAGAGCAAATTAGGGGGCTAACACTAGAGTCAGAGCCAAGAGACAAAACTGAGAGCCAAGAGCCAGAGGTTCAAGAGCCAAGGGAATAACATGGTGTCTGAACCCACTATTTCTGTGTAAAATAGTAGGAGTTGAGCCAAGAGCTTGTAAAAAGGACTTATACCATAATCCCAGAGAGCCTAGTTGAGTTGACTAGAGCTCACGGAGATGTAGCCCAAGAGTTGTGGGTGAACTCCTAATTAAATTGCTATTTTTGTGTGATTGTTTATTTCTACTTTATTTACTGTTATGCATTTATATATCAGTTTAAGCACATTTACATATCAGCTAAAAACAACAGATTTTTAAAGCATGTAATCAGTTTAACACAAGCATAAACATACACCTATAATTTCCAACATTTCTTAATTCCGCATTAGTTAATCATAAAGACTTGGGAAAATTTAAATCTTTGGAAGTGGGAGAGGTTCTTGTAAGTTGGACAAGAAGCCTAAGTGCCCCATTTTGAGATCAAAACTTGACATCTCTTTCATATAAAATACTCTTAGGAAAACCATGCAATATCGCTATCTTCCTGATGAAAATATGAGCTTACTCACTAGCTAAATTCGTAGACATAACTATAATGAATTGATGTACCTTAACCTTTCAACGACAACCATGATGGAATCATATTGTCTCAATGTCGTTGACAAAGATATAATTAAGCCCATGGAAATAACCTCCCATTTCCAATTTGGAATCAGAATCAGATGTAATAAACCACCTGGATGCTTACAACTTTCATTTATCTGCTGACAATCAAAACATCTAGCAACATAATCAACCACCTCTTTCTTCAAGTTCGGCCAATGATAAAACATCTTAATTATTGTCAATGTCTTCTGATATTCTGGGTGACCTGAATAAGGATTCACATGAAACTCCCTCAATATAAGCTTCTTGAATTCACTATCATCTAGTACATAAATCTTGTTCTTTAATTTGACCAAGCCATTTTTTGTGAGATGGTAATCCTCATCCCTATCACCTATACCATGTTGATGTAACCTGTGATCATGTTGTCCTACATGTGAGATATGCTCCTGTAATTCTATCCCATAGGAATGCATTGTTGTAATGTGATTCACTTGGAATCTTCTACTAAGAGTATTTGTAACCCCGTTCTCCTTTTCCTTAATGTACCTGATCTCGAAGAAAAAATTACTGACAATATCCAACGATATAGATTTCCTCACATTCATATTATTTTGGTCAAATAAGTACCTCATCCCACTGCGATCACTCATGAAAATAAATCTCTTGCCAAGATGTTAATGTCGTTGCATATTCAAGGGATAAATGATAACTTCCAACTCAAGATCATGTGTCATGCAGTTCTTCTAGTACTCATTCAACTTGCTTAAACCATATTGTATTACGTGTTCTTCTTATATCAGGAATCCACTAGGCCCTCTCTCGTAGGCATCTATAAATACCACAAACTCTTTATCTAGATTTTCAATCTTCAATACTAGAGAATTTGTAAGCAAATGCTTCAAATGCTTAAAACTAGATGCACACTCCTGAGTCCATTCAAACTTATTCCTTTTTTGCTACAACGATATAATAGGATACACAATATGTGAGAAGTTCCTAATGAGTCACCTATAATACGTTACTAGTCCCATGAATGATTTGACCTTATCCACGTTCCTAGGATCTTCCCACTCCATGATAGCTATGATATTATCCGTTTCGACTATTATGCCTTGTTTGGAAATAAAATGTCCTAATTAAAGAAAATATGTCTGAAAGAAACTGCATCTACTAAGGTTTGCATACAACTGATGTTCTCTCAATAATATTAACACCGTTTCTAGGTGTTCTACGTGATCTTCCTCATTCTTAGAATATATCAATATGTCATAAATAAATACTATCACAAACTTATCAAGAAAAGGAAACAACCCATTATTCATCAAACACATGAAAGTAGCTACAGAATTAATAACACCAAAAGGAACCACTACAAACTCATAATGCTGATACCGAGTATGAACTTTGGTTTTGTAAATTTCATCTTCTTTAATGTGTACCCGATGATACCTTGAACTCAAGTCAATCTTAGAGAACACTAGTGTTCCCTTCAACTGATCAAAAAGTCATGAATCTGCGACAAAGGGTACCTCTTCTTGATTGGCATGCTTTTCAACTTCTTGTAATCAATACAAAACTTGAGAGTATCATCCTTCTTATTCACGAACAACACTAGAGAACCCTAATGTGAAACATTTGGCCTAATCTATCCCTTATCGAGAATTTCCTTAAGCTGCAAGTTTAATTCCACTAATTCTAGAGTTATCATCTTGTAAAGTGTATTTGATGTTGGTAGTGCTCCCGACGTCAACTCAAAAGAAAAATCCACTTACTTATGAGGGGGTAACTCTAAAGTATATGCTGGGAATACATGCTAAAACTGCTGCAAAACCAGATACCTCTTCAAGACTTTAGCTTCCTCAACATCCTTCCCTTTGTCACTAGGAATATGAATTGTAAATAAAACACACCCTTTCTAGCTACTGCGCTTTTTCCTACATAACTATAACCATTATCATTGATGTAGGCTACTTCCGTCCCTATAATATTCTCTTCTCTCCATCATCATCCAATCACTCAATAGCCTTTTCATAGAAATCCACTATATTCATATGAATTTACAATGAATCCATACCCAAAAACATATTGTATGATCCCAATAGAAGCACATTTATATGTGTTGATGTAGGCATACCATTCAACTCTAATGCACAAGATCCCACCCAATGGTGAACTCTTTTCTTGGTACCCATTTTCATCAACACCAACCAAGGATCTGCATGCACTTGTTTATTCAAGCAACACTTATCCACCAAGTTGGGATTGTTATAACTATAGTTAGATAAAGGATCAATCAAAATAGAATCAAACTTGATCATGAATCTCAACTTCCATGTTGATAATAGATGCTTGATAATCAACCTTCCTATTATCCAATGCTGCATAAATATGAGGAATGCTATTTCCAACATCTCCAACTTTCTATGCCTACTAAGCACTATAAATTAGAGGTATTATGCCCTAATTTTTAGGAAAATCTCTCCTATGATGATCCTTTCATGAAATTCCAAGACTGCAAAGGATTCCTTCCCTCACCCTTATTCTAATCCCTAGTCTGAAATCCCTGTCCTCTATCAACTACATTGAATTTATTGTACAACACTACATTCTCCTTGTTACCTTTCATCATGAGGTATTCCTTGATTCTTATCCCATTTTCCCTTAGTCTTATCATTACATTTCCAACCCTAATTAGCCTCCAACTTACACTTAGAATACTCATAAGAATGTTTCATATTTCCAATTACTTCTTCCAATATCTAAGGCTCATCATACTATATCTCATATTTAAATGCTAATTGCAATCCACTGATGAATATTTGAACCTCTTTCTTCTCATCCTTAAGATATGGTGCATACCTCAATAGCTCCAGAATCTTAGTCATATACTCTTTGCTTCTAATAGATCCCATATTCAATTCATATAACTCCTTATAATTACTACCATTATATCTCTCTGATAAGTACTTCTTTGTAAATAGCCTTTTGAACTCAAGCCAACTCAACTCCTCTGCCTTGATGCCTCTAACTCGCTCCACATCTTCCCACTAGATATATGCTTTTCCCTTTAGACTAAAAATAAATATCATGGTCTTCATATTCTTTGTATAATCATGCATCTCAAAGAAATTCTTCATCACATGTAACCATTCTTCTACATCTTCTGACTTCTTTAACTATCCATTAGAGCTAGGAGGTTTGGATTTCTTGAACTCATCTAGAAGGTACTGCTTCTCATTCCTTTTGTAAGGATGATAACAATGATGACCATGTTATATCTCTCATCCATAACTAGAATAGAACCCATAACCACTTCCTTTTCTATCAACTATATCCACCTGTCTACCACCTTTGATTGTGTCATCCCTGTCTGACATGTGTCCTCCATGAGACCTTCTACCATACGCCCCATTATTCCTTTCCTCTTGTCCATAACTAATCTATTGTTTTCTCTATTGATGCAATTATCATAAACTCTGAAGCATCACTCCATTGACCTCTACTTTCTTTTCCTATGCTCTAGGAAGTATTTCCTATAACTAAATGATGTTGTGATTATATGCCTTGCAACTCCTGATTTATACCTTTAAACATCTCAAGGTGTTTGTTGTGTGACGAGAATATTCATCTCTTTGTTGCTCATTTGATCTATAAGGAGAGTCACGTGAATTTTAATCTTACTTGTCATCTATTATATTCTACTTCCTACAAATATACCATGCTAGATAAGTAAATATAAACATAACCTAACATACCTTAGTGAAGTTCAAGGGAGGGTATCCCATCTCCATAGTCAATCTATATTAGCACAACATATCTATATATAATTAAAACCACATATCAATCATCTCAACACTAACATCATCAACCTCACCATCAACATCATGATGATATAAGACCACACTAATTACCATCACATTGCAAGAATAACAAAGACATCGACAACTACCATGCATTCATAATGCTCAGATCTCGGCAATCAAGTCTAAGTGTTTGAACCTCGAAGATCTCATACCACCCTGTAACAACCGACTCTGATATTTAAACAATTTAACTGGCCTACAAGGTAAACATGAGAAAAATAGTTACTATTACATGACCCTACCTCCAAACTCTAGTTATCGAAGTGGTGTCGACAAACTTACAACTGACCACATCCTCTAAGGCTACACAATAATCATGGGCTAAAGGATCACCCCACCTAGCCAAACCTTAAGTTGGGACTATTTTTCGCTGCCCTATGCCCACAATTGCATGCATGAAAAGGCCAAGGTGTGGTTATATGCCTCCAAGCACATCCACAATGTAGAAAATATGTGATAGGTTCAGCCAATAATGCAATATAAATTAAAGCAGAATACTATAACCTACTTCTACTATCAATTTGTGAAATATTAAAGATCGAGATGAACAATATAACCAGAAGAAGAAGAATCAATGGCACAATACACATGAATATGCTTTGGGGAAAGTCTCAGATAAAACCCCACATTATTGTATTATCATACGTTGTGCAAATACATAGGAATTATACAAAGCCTTAGCTCTCACAGCTGGCCATCTCTTAGTACAATCCTCACAGATGCTCACAGGAAATCTTGGCTTCTCTCGAGCCTTCCTCTCTGCTCTCCAAGGTCCTATTTCCTTGTGCTATTCCTTGTGGGTGATTAGCCTATTACCAAGTGGAAAAACAATCCTTCAAAACTGCGCAATCCTCAAGGATGAACCCTTGACTTCATGGATGAGTTTTCTCCATGAGAAAACACATGCAAATGATAGTACACTGTCCTTGAAAATTAATCTCAATTGGGTATTTTTCATAATAGACATGCATGAGTTTCTGATGAGGGAATCTTCAGTTAACTGGAGTAGCACTAGTTGAGTGCATTAATGCATCAACTAACTATTAACTCACTATTAGTTCCTCAAACAATTTGGAACTAATTTAACTGGACTTAACTCAGTAAACTGAGTTAACTAATTACAACTCAAATATAACTCAATCTTATGTCCTTAATTTAAGGGATAAAACTTGCATGAATTCAAAAATTCTTCTAACTTGAATTTTTCCAACTAATTAATTTAAAATAAATTAATTAATTATTTCCAAGTAGCTGTTAAGACTAAATTCGATTTTAATTCACAATTTAATTCAAGGACAAATTAAATTGGAATATTCTTATTACCATATTTCAACACTCTATCTCAATAAGAAAGGTATTATCTGCCACCCCGATCCTGTCTCTATGGAATCTCCTATGTATCTCAATGGCATACTTTCCCTGAGACACAAAGAACTCCCTGTTCTTCTGCCACACTTCCATGCCAAGGAAGTAATGCAGGAGACCCATGTCTTTCATCTCGAATTCTCTTGCAAGGTCCTCCTTGCAAGACATGATCAACTTATCATCACCAATCAATATGAGATCATCAACATAAAGTACGATGATCAACATCTTACCTTTCACCACGATGTGGTATAGGTTCGCATCCACTTCACTCTTTGTGAAGCCCAAGTCGGTGAAGTAGTTGTCTATCCCAGTGTACAAAGCACGAGGTGCTTGCTTTAGCCCGTACAATGCTCCCTTGAGTTGGCACACGTGCGAATCATGATTAAAGGTGTCAAAACCTTCCGGCTACTCTATGTACACCTCTTCCTCAATCTGGCCATTGAGGAATGCAGTATTGACATCAATCCGATGGATCTTCCAACCCACTTGTGCTGATAGTGACAACATAGGTCTGATAGATGAGTACCCTGCGACAGGAGAAAAAGTCTCATCATATTCAATCCCCTCGACCTATGAAAAGCCACGGGAAAAAAATCTTTCCTTATGCTTCTCCACACTACCATTAGCAGCATGCTTTACCTTGTAAAGCCAATGGGAACTCACAACTGACCTATTCTCCAGTCTCGGAACCACATCCCAAAAACTGTTACAAACTATGGAGTCATACTCCTCCACCATAACATCAACCCAAATCGGCTGCTGCACTACTTCCTCAAGGGAATATGGCTTGGTCTCAACACACTCCCCAACAAGGGCCATGTATCTAGTGTACCTCTCAAGTGACCTCTTCTGTCTGCGCCGAGAAGATGGTGCTCCCACATTCTCTCTCACATCGTCCAACAATCTGTCAGCTTCTCTTGTGCACTTCCGTCCATCTCTGGAAGACTCTTCTTGAGTGGATGTATCCACTCCTGGAACCTCTGCAAGTGGATGCTCTCCATCAGTCTGAGGCTCCTCCTCCTTAGGAACCAACAGTTCCTCCACAACATATAGTTGGAGCTCCCTCTCAAGGGAAGCTCGCATGGCCTTCTGCTCATCAAACTTGAGATCTCTTCGAACCACTGTCCTCCGACTGGTGGGAAACTACACCCGATAGTTGTGAGGTGTATCAGTCTATCCCACAAATATCCCCAACTCTATTGTCGGCTCAAGCTTCTTCCATGCATCATTTGTCACATGGAAATATACCGATGAGCCAAAGATCTTGAAGTGATGCACATCTAGTCTCTTACTGGAGAAATCTTCCTCTCAAGTATGTGATGCAGGCTTCTATTCTACAAATAGACCATTGTGTTGCATGCCTCTGCCCACAAGTGAAGTGGTTGGTCTTGGTCATGCAAAATTGCCGATGCTACCCCTACAATAGTTTTGTTCTTCCTCTTGGCCACCCCATTCTGTTGTGGCTTATGAGGTTTTGTCAACTCTCGTTTAATTCCTTCCATTGCACAGAAGTCCTTAAACTCTTGAGAGACTTATTCTCCACCGTTGTCACTTCTCAAGGCCTTGATCTTCCCTAACTCTTTCTTGACCAAAGCTTTGAACTCACAAAACTTTGTGAAATTTTGGTCCTTCTTCTTTATGAAATAAATCCATCATTTATGAGAATAGTCATCAATGAAAATCACATAATACCTTTGCTTCGTTGTGGATGCCATCGAGAATGGTCCACACAAATCAGTATGAACTCGCTGTAAGATAACCTCTACTCAACTGTCTTGATCATGAAAGGAAGACTTGCTATACTTTCCCAAGGTACAACCTTTGCATGTGTCAACTTGCTCAAGTTTACCTTTGGGAAGTCTTGTAGATATCTGCTGCATTATCTTCAAAGCCCCATGATGCAAATGGCCCAGCTGCTTGTGCCACAACTCGCCAATGTCTTGGCTTTACACCAATTCTTCTTTCGTACTCAATGTTGCAGAATCATATACCTCTATTTTATAGAGATTCTTCACCTGAATCCCTATCCTCTTGGTCTGAACCGTGGCTATGTGTCTTAGGAATGCCTTTCCTTTACTAAAGACAACATCATAGCCTTTTTCCTCCAACATCATGACCAATACGAAGTTCTTCTTAGTCCAGGCACATACATCACATCTTTCAAGGTGAGAGGAGCTTCATGCTCCCTCTGAAAAGAAACCGTGCCACACCTGAAACACTATACCTTCCATTGTCACCCATCTCTATATGCATCTCGAGGTATTTCTCCTCCAAGGCACTGAATAAATTTTTATCACCGATCATGTGGAATGAGGCTCCATTGTCAAGATACCAGACAGAACCCATCATCAATGACACCATGCATGCGATGAGATTAAAGTCCATTTCGAATTGAGAGGCTAATGCCTCACCTTCTGATCTTTCCAAGGATCCCTTCTTGGACTTCTTCGATGGGAAATTAGCCGCATAATGTCCCATCTTGTGACAGTTAAAGCATCTTACTTTAGACATGTCACCCTTCCTCCCTCCATGAGAAGAATTCAATTTGAAATGGGAAGCCTTCCCCTTCCCTTTCCTTGCCTTAATTGCTAAGGCCAGATTTTTTTCATCATCATTCTTGGATCAAGAACTATCTCATGTGCTCCTCCTGATCTCCTCCTGCATAAGACCTGACCACAATCGTTCCCAATTCGGTAGTTTCTCCCTTCCATTCATAGAGTCTTGGTATCTATTCCAACTCTTTGGAAGGCCAAGGAGAGTGAGGCTCAACATATCATCATCGGAAGTAGTTATTCCCACATTTCCAAGCTCATCTTTGCAGGTGGTGAGCTTATTCAGATATGTGGAAATAGTATCGCCCGTCTCCATCTTGATTCTTCGAAGCTTATCCTTGAGCACCAACTTCCTCTGGTCGCTATTGTTCTGGTAGAGGTCCTTCAATGTCTTCCACATTTAAAATGGAGTATCCTTCCCATGGAGACTTGAGACAATATGGTCTTGAACTCACTCAAGAATGATCTGTCTCGCCTTTGCCACACACTTCTTCCACTCAGCCAATTCTTGTGCATTAGTTGAAGCTGGCTTTGGGATTTCTTGATTAATGAATTCCTTCAAGCTATTGTCTTCTAGTACAACCTCCATTCTATCTTTCCATGCTATGTAATTCGAGCTACCCTCCAAGGCATGCTCGAGTCTCAAGCCATAGAATGCTACTGGCCAACCTTGAAGTATGATATGAATTCAATTTGCACCTACAACCTCAAACTTCAAACTTCGAATTCCCTTCTCATTATACTGTTCATAGCTCCGATACCATTTAGAAAATCTGTGATAGGTTAACCCGATAATGCAATATAAATTAAATCATAATACTATAACCTACTTCTGCTATTAATTTGCAGAAGCTTAAAGATCGAGCTGAACAATATAACCAAAAGAAGAAGAATCAATGGAACAATACACATGAAATTACTTTAGGGAAAGTCTCACATAAAACCCCACACTATTGTATTATCATACATGGTGGAAATATATAGGAATTATACAAGCCTTAGCTCTCACAACTAGCCATCTCTCAGTACAATCCTCACAGATGCTCACAAGAAATCTTGGCTTCTCTCTAGCCTTCCTCTCTGCCCTCCAAGATCTTAATTCCTTGCGTTGTTCCTTGTGGATGATTAGCCTATTACCAAGTGGAAAAACAAGCCTTCAAAACTGTGCAATCCTCAAGGATGAATCCTTGACTGGATGCATGAGTTTTCTCCATGAGAAAACAAATGCAACTGATAGTACACTATCCTTGAACGTTAATCTCAACTGGGTCTTTCTCAGAATAGACATGCATGAGTTTTTGATGAGGGAATCTTCAGTTAACTGGAGTAGCACTATTTGAGTGCATTAATGCATCAACTGACTGTTAACTCCGAATTAGTTCCTCAAATAGTCTTGAACTAATTTAACTAGACTTAACTCAGTAAACTGAGTTAACTAATTACAACTCAAATATAACTCAATCTTATCTCCTTAATTTAAGGGATAACTCTTGCATGACTTCAGAAAGAGTTCTAACTTGAATTTCTCCAACTAATTACTTTAAAATAAATTAATTAACTATTTCCAAATAACTATTAAGACTAAATTCGATTTTAATTCATAGTTTAATTCAAGGAAAAATTAAATTGGAATATTCTTCTTGCCATATTTCAACACACAACACTGCCTCCATGCGATTATATCCCAAAGTATCTAGTTTAGAGGGTGTGGTCCCTAGATCTGAGCTACTTTCCAAGTCTAGCCTCCATACCACTACCAAAAAATTCTTGTAACTTATTAGAATGATAATTGCCAGAATGGTAAAGTTTTGCATACAAAACTTGAAACAAAACTCACTTAGGACATGCCTAGTCCATAACAGACATTACTTCAAACACATGACAAGCATATAAGCTATAGGTCATGAATGTATATATGATCATAATATTCTAAGGTTCATATTAGAATCATAAAAAGCGCCTTATGCCCTCTATACATAGCTCCAAAAACACTTACTAGTCCATACTTTCATCAACCAATCAATAACTAAAAAATTCATGACAACAACCATACATAATACACACCTTATAACCAAAAAATAACTAGCATAAAAACCATGGGAACTTAGCCCTAAGATATCCAAAAAACCACTACAAATTCTCATAGATTACAACAAGGAAATGTCTCATATTAACATATAAAAATACCAACCAAGTCAGGGACTTCCATCTACCACCCAACCATAGATTTGGTTGAACCAAATCTCTCTTTTATCCAATCACCCCCATGCCATATTCTAAGCATGAATGTGGGATATCATGGAATAAATCGAGAAAAAAAGAACCAGGGATTAAATATTACAAAGCACCTCAAGGCTCAACCACAATGATTCCACCTCCCCAGTCAGACATCCCTAAAACTAATAAGATCAATCTCTACCTAAGTTGTCCAGGGCTGCAAGAACTACTAACTCAACCCACAACCCTCAAGGGAACTAGAGAATTTGTCAAAACCAACTCCAAGGACTAGTAACTCAACCCACAAAGGGCTCTAGAGAATTTTTCCTAACCTAGGATCCAAGAATAGTAACTCAACCCAAGATGTTCCAGGGCTTCCAGAGTGTTTTTCCTAATGTAGGCTCCTAGACTAGTAACTGAACACCAGATTTTCTAGGGATTTCCTGAAGTCGAGCCCCTACTCTTTCCTTTTCAGGCCTGATAATTACTACCATGACCTCCATCCCTAGAGGCACTAGCACTCGAATAATATTTGACCATGCTAAAATAGGATATACCTCCCTTCATCGAGGTCCTCGACCCTTCCCCTACCCATGACCCAACCAGCAACGTAGAGGATAGAGAGAGAACTTGTTTATGTGGACCTGGACTAATAACATAACATGAAAGAAACATGAAATTGACATTAAGCTTAAACCTAAAAAGAAGACTGTAAAATAGGAGAAACATCCTCATGCACTTCACCACACCAATAAATGGTAGCCCGTGCTAATAGATAGAGGAAAGCATGTAACTCCCACGAGTGAAAGGCCTCCATAGAAAATTAAAAAAGGTATCCCCACTCTCATTCCCCTGACTGGGATCATTGAGTCCACCGAAATGACTTGGCACAACTTCCCTTCCTCGGGGTTGGCCATATTAATTTACCCCTAGAACCATATTCCCCACATGCAATATAAAAGTTACATAAGACCCAGAACATACGAAATAATCCCATATGATATAAAGTAGTGACATAAAATACTGAAACCAACATATTGTGAATAAAAGTCCCATTATTTCTATTCATAAAAGATTTATGAACCATCAGTAAGACTTTTCCCTTCACTACATAGGGCACATAGAAAGTGGGGTTCCCTAACCCAGGGAATAGAATAATGATGAAGACATACCAGGTTGGGAACGCCATCTAATTGCAGACACCAGTCATAGCTGAGGTTCCTCGCCATGTTCTAGACCCCTCAAACCAACGCAGAATTTTTTGAGACCACTTGATACCATACCACCAAATATCAGTGAGACCACTTTGAAGCCAAATGAAGTGTTAGATAGATGGGTTTCTGAAAGCCCCAACTCCCACCACCTCACTTATTAAATCTCTGCCAAACCTTACTGCATAATTTTGTTGATGACTACAACTATCCCCTCACTTAAGGTGGAAATATGTGTGAGGGTGTGGGTGAGGCCACCCACCGGCCCCTTCATAAATGTGATTAACCATATCAAATATCCCTAAACGGATCTTGCGCTAACTCGCACACCGATTGGGGGTTCTGATTAAGAGCCGAGTCCTAGTCCATAATCATATTTAGTTGCTCCAACCCCTCTTACATTGAACCACTTTCACAGTGGTGATCAATTTTCTTACTCGCAAGTAGGTAAACCCATTTCGCTAAGAATTACACAACTTTTGTTTCCAATATGTTAGATGTGCAAGGGGATGATGTAGTCGAAGCCATGAATAATTTCACTAATTTCATTAAATAGACGTGTTGTCCCATATATTTTTCTAATCTTCTCCCACTTGGTACCTTGATTGAATTTTTTAATTGTGTCAATGACAAGAGAAGAGTCGCCTTAAAAAAAATTCTTTTGAACCCTTCACATCTTGCTATGAGTAAGTTGTGTTTGACTGCATTGAACTTGGCTTCATTTTTGCTTCCCTTGCCACAGTCTGAAGCATATACTCTAATAGCTTGAAACTGGGGGTCTCTAAATAATCCTCTAGAAGCCGTATCTCCTGGGTTGCCTTTGGAAGCCATGTCAAAGTTTAGCTTGACAAAACTGTCATGAGGGCCATGGAAACTAGAGGGAGAAGGTCGAGGGGGGACCCTCAACTTCTAGGAGGAGGGGGAAAAGCATTTGTGGGAAAACGTTAAAGGATGAAAGAATCCTCGCTTCCTTAAGGGTGGCAATCTAATTGTCGAGATGCCATTTCTTAGCTAAGGGAGTTTCTTGTATGTTATGAAGGACCCCAACCCATACCTCCAAGTGAGAGAGCTTTTAATCCTTGAAAATCCTATTGTTCCTTTACTTCCATATTGCCCAAAGGAGGAATCCAAGAGAGAGGTGTCACGCCCTGTTCAGGAAAGGGCCGCAGAAGACTCCTTGCCTCCAGCTCTCCATAGTGGACCGTATGAGATTTATATCTCTATCTAGGTGTCCAAAAAGATAATCGATGTTGTTCCACAACTGAAACACAAAGGGGCATAGGTTTAGAAGGTGTTGTATAGTTTCACTTTGTGTAGCACACATCTAACAAAAGGTTAGGCCTTGAATTCCTATTTTTTTGACTTGATCAAAAGTTAGGATGTAGTCACTATGCACTAACAATAGGAAGTATGATACCTTTGGCCAAAACTGTCCCATCCATATCTTCCTCCAGAGGGGGTTGTGTTGATTTTGAAGATACTTTGCTGCAATCTGATAAGCTTCCTTTCTGGTAAACATGTCCCCATCGAAGGATATCAGGTCCTTATGAAACAGATATCTTTCTGGATTGAAGCTCTTTATATAAAATATTGCATTCATTTAAGTCAGGAGGGTTATTCCAATCTTGTTTCTTTTTCCATTTCCTCCAATGTGCCTAAGATAAGGGACTCCATAACTCATTAACCAGTAGGTTTTTTTGTTGATGGTGAAGAGAGAGATATTATCAAGATCCTGGAGACTAAAAATATTTTCCTCTTATTGCCAAGAATCCTGCCAGACGGGAGCATTATTCCCATTCCTTATTTCCTAGAAGGTGTGATTACGAATGAGATCTTTGTTTGTATAGACTAAGTTCCATATTAAGGATCCTCTTGGGGTTTCTTGCACCCTCACTCTTTCTTCCATTGTGGAAGGCATATTATATTTTCAGCTCCATATAGTCTTCCATAGATCAGATACTCGCTTAATCCAACGCCACCATAGTTGTGTGTCCATAACTTGATTAAGGTTGTAAGGGCCTTAGAGGCCAAGACGCCCTATAATTTTTTGTTTGGTGAGACTATTACATGATAAGAGGGTCCATTTCTTAGATTTCTGGCTCCCTTCCATAAGAACCTTTTAAAAAGTCTTTTCATATCAATACATATAGTTTTTAGAGTTGCTAGGTGATCCAGGTGGATATTGGTGGCCACCCGCCAAGTCCACTTGTACCCCCACCATTATTTCTTTCAGCTTTTCAATTCCCTTAATTGTAGCATAGTTTACTATTTTTAGCATTTTTTCGAGTCCTGAACTTCTGGAGCTGTTTTAAGGCCCTAAACGACGTTTTTTGGGAAAACTGGGAGCTATATGGGTCTATGAATTGACGTTTCTCTTCCCAAAGTTGTATTTCTCAGATAGATCTTTCAAACGAGATATTGTGCATGTAAAATGGAGATCGTATGCCAAAGTCATGACCCCGGGAAGTTGATGTACCAATTTACCCAAATGTGGCCCACAATTTGGTGTTTCATCTTCTAGGGTTAGGTTTTTGGACGTTTAGGGTTTTCCATTGTTTCTCATCAATAAATAGGCCTTCGAGCCTCATTGTAACACATTTCATAGGCATGAAGCCGCCACATCTCTTCTTAGAGATAAGCTACCATTGCCCTAGCTAGTTTATTTCCATTTCTATTTGTAAGCATATTTCAGTATTTTATAGTAATGAAATGAAGTATTATTTCCGCTGCATCTCTATGCTTTTGGTTATTTCTGTACTTTATTGCGTTCTTGTTTATATCCAAATCAGTCGTATCAGAGTGGTTTGCTCTTTCTTTGTCTTTCTTTGCATGTACACAACGAGGTCAGGATATAAGGAGTTAGGGATTGAATTGGTTGAACCTTTGCAGGACTAGCCTCACAAATCCTAATGACCTCCCATGCTAGATGAAAAGAAATATGATGGGGCAAGAGATCCTATCAAAATCTTGCTCGAAGAGGCCCTCGAGCCACAAAGGAATGCGATGATGGACAACTTTGCCTAGATCCGTCAGCAACTACCCAAGGGTGACACATCTACTTCCAGTAGCTACTCTAGGAGCGCCATACCCTTTAAGGTACAAGTTAAATTTGACACTCCCATATTTGAGGGTTAGATAGATGTAGACACCATATATAAATGGTTAAATCTGGTAGAAGGGTATTTTTCTGTTCATGACTTTTTCGGCCGGGAAAATATTACTTTTGCTCTTCTCAAAGCCGCCCCCCACATTAAGGACTGGTGGGAAACCTACTCCGTGCAGAAGGATGAAAGTACAACCTCAATGTTTTCAGATGCACCCACTTGGAATTCATTCCAGACTACCATCAAGGAGCAGTACTACACTGTCAGAAGCTACGAGGATCAATACATAAACTGGACCATGCTACGGCAGGGAAGGGACCAAGACGTGCCGAAGTTGACCAATATTTTCCATACCCTTCGCACAAAGTTGGATATCAAGGAATCAGAGCAGCATTTGGTACTCAAATACCACAGCTACCTGCACAAGTACATCCAGGAAGAAATAGAATTCCTGAACATCTCCTCGTTCGGCATGGCATAATAATATGCCGTCAAGATCAAGCAAAAATTTAAATAGAAGAAGTGAGACTTTGGATCTGCGAATCTGAAGCAAGGGAAAGGTGCCCCCAAACCACAGAACAAAGGAAAAACCTACGGCAGGGCTGCCCAAGACAACCCACCAAAGCTGCAAGCAAATAATGGTGCCACGAAGCCGAAAAAGGACATGGGAAAGTGATGTGAGTTCCATAAGACCTCCACTCACAACACAAGTGAGTGTTGGTCCAAGCAGTCACTAGTGGCCAAGCTAAGGGTTTCAGAATCAGATGCATATTCTGACTTTGAGTCAAAACCTGGAAAGGGGAATGACAAAGGGAAGTAGAATATCGATGCGAGCACAATGCGACCATTTCCACCATGAAGATCCAGAAGGAGGTACCCAAAGATACAGAGGAAGAGGAGTGCCTTTTCCACTCCCAAATGTGGGTAAAGGGATCCCTGCTATAGTTCATTGTCAATGGGGGGAGCCAAAAGAACCTCATTTCGGGAGAGGTCATGAAGTGGCTGGGCTTACCAACCATAACACATCCACAACCATACACCATCAGGTGGCTTCACCAAGGACGAGATCTTCGCGTAAGCCAATAGTGTCACCTTCCATACGACATCAAGCCCTTCACGGATGAGGTATTGTGTGACATTGCTCCCCTTAATGTTTGTGATGTATTATTAGGAAAACCATACTTGTGGAAGCAACATGTTGTGTATGAATCAAGGCCCTGTGTTGTTATTGTTACTTTGGGAAATAATTTGTACAGGATGCTGGAGGTAGCACCACTTACCACCATCTCCTTGATTACTACAAAACAATGCAGTAAGCTCATTTCCAAAACCGAGAAATTTGCTTTCTTGATGATACGTCCTCAAGCAAAGAAGAAGATGGTGGCCATGACCTATAGACAGGGCCTATCGTCACAACAAATACAAATGGACAAGGTTGTGGAGGAGTACGAGGACATTTTCACCTCCCTCGTAGGGGTTCCTCTACACTGTCAAGTCAAGCACTCCATCAATATGACCCCAGGCGCATCGCTAACAAATGGACCAATCTATCAGTGCTCCGTTCTGGAGAACAATGAAATCAAGAGGCAAATTTAGGAGTTATTGCAGAAAGGTCACATTCGTCCAAGTTCATGACCTTGTGGGAGCCTGATTGTGTTGGTACAGAAGAAGGATGGGACTTGGAGACTTTGTATTGACTATCGAGTGTGCTGAACAAGATAATTGTCCATAATAGGTACGATCCCATGGATTGATGACCTCCTGGACCAACTAAATAGGGTAAAATATTTCAGCAAGATCAATTTGAAGTCAAGATATCACTAGGTACAAATCGAACCCTCTGATATGTGGAAGACTACCTTCAAAGCCAAGGAGGGCCTGTTCGAATGGTTGGTTATGCCTTTCGGATTAACGAATGCTCTTGCAACCTTCATGAGGCTAATGGATGACATCTTGCAGCCATTCACCAACTCATTTGTATTGGTATACTTGGATGACATCCTGATCTTTAGCCAAAGTTGGGAAGAGCACCTCCACCACATCTGGTAGGTTCTCCAAAGACTACGAAAACATAAGTTATATGACAATTTGGAGAAATACACTTTTGGCATGACCCAGGTTCAGTATCTGGGATACATTATTGATGAATGGGGGGTGCATATGGATCCAGCCAAGATCCAAGTCATTTAGGATTGGCCATCTCCAACCACTCTGATAGAGCTCTACAACTTTCTAGGTCTTGCCAACTTCTACCGCACGTTCATGTTGCGATTTTATCATATCACTTTGCCCTTGAGTCAAGTCACCAAGGGAGGAGCTAAAGAAAAATTCTTTTGGTATGAATCTCAACAGAAGACATTCACAGAGATGAAAGATCGCCTCGTCTCGGCACTAGTGCTCGCATTACCAGACTTGCAACAACCATTTGAGGTCGAGACAGATGCCTGTGACTATGCTATTGCGGCAGTCCTTAGTCAAAATAGGCATCCACTGGCATATCATAGTGAGACACTTTCAGACATAGTCCGGAAGTATCCCACTTATGAAAAAGAGATGCATTCCATTGCGCAGGCGTGTTGACAATGGAAGCATCACATTTTTGGGAAGGAAAGGTCATCCACATAGACCACCGACCCCTACAGTTCATAGAGACCCAAGGAAAATTGTAGAATGATCGCCATCAGAAGTGGTCCACATACCTACAATAGTTCCATTTTAATATCAACTATAAGAAGGGTAGCACCAATAATGTTGTAGATTGCCTCAATCGAGCACCGATCATGGCGTTAACCATAGTGCTCAACTATTGTGGGCATGAGACTTCTGATTGGCCACTTCTCTACAAAAGCAACCCAGAATTTGGCCAAACATACCAGGCACTCTTAGAGGGTCAACATGTTCCAAATTTTCACCTCCAAGATGCCCTGTTATGCCACCTGGGTCACCTTTGCATTCCTTCAAGCGAGCATGCCAAGATGATTTGGGAAGCACACTACAGTCAGGCTGTTGGGAATTTTGGGGTTGGGAAAAGAGTGGCAGTACTACAAAAGTATTTCTATTGGCCGAATCTTCGACAAGATGTCAGGAAGTACATCAGATCATGCACTTCCTATGCCATTTCCAAACAAACCATCAAGAAGAAAGGCCTCTATACCCCGCTGCCTACCCCTAGTCAACCTTGGGAATCCATCTCCATGGATTACATGTCAAGCCTTCCTTCTACTAAGCATGGAAATGACTGTGTTTTTGTGGTCATCGATAGGTTCTCGAAGATGGCCATTATGGCGGCATGCAAGAAGAAGATCACAGCAGAAGCCACTGCTAAACTCTTCTTTGAACGAGTGTGGGTACACTTTGGGAACCCACAGTCTATCATCTCAGATCGAGACAGCAGGTTCCTCAGTACATTTTGGTCCAGTCTCTAGTCAATGCTGGACACCAAACTCACTAAGTCCATAGCCCTCCATCCTCAAACTGATGGCTAGATAGAGGTTGTGAACATGATGACCATACACATTTCGCAGATGTACAACTCAAATCATCCATGCACATGGGATGAGAGCCTCCCCTATGTTCAACAGAACTACAACCAGACTCTCCACAGCTTGACTCACATGAAGTCTTGGAAAATATCTTTGAGATGTCGCACTTACCTGAGGGAGACTTGACAGAATAACATAACGTCATCAACAAATTGTTGGTGGGATAGAGGAAGATCACTTCACCACAAGTGGATTCGTTGTAGAAGACCCGACTACACTGCGGATTTTATGTATCTAACGAGTCCTTCCGCAACCAAAATGAAAAGGAAGGGAGAGAAAGGATGTCCTTTTATAAGGCCTCTGGCTGGTAAAAGGTCAAAGAAGGGGAGCCATTAATGATGATTGAAAAAATCGGGGTGGATATTAGAGAGTGTATCCATTCAATCCATCTAGGGTCAAAACCAAAGGCTTTAGGAACTTTCGATAAGAAGGGCTAGCTGAGATGATAATAAGATTTTGAGAGATCCAACTTTATAAGCATACCTTTAGATTTCAAGAATTTGAGGGAATAGATGGCCTCCTGGGAACTAATGATGCCATCCAGGATTTATCAGCCTTGGACAAAACCAGTTTTCTCAAGAGAAATCAACCAAGGAAGAAGACACTTGAGACGATTGACCATAATGGTTGAGATGAATTTGTAGATAAATTTTCAAAGGGATATGGGTTTGAACCCTTGGGGCTCTTATGAATGGTCCATTTTCGTAAATAAAGCAATAAAAGTGGAATTAAGAGCGGGAGGTACCTTTTTCAATCTAAGTGATTCCTCCACCACCTTCAAGATGTCCTGTCCTAAGATAGGGTAGGTAGCTTGAAATAATTTTTTCATGAATCTATCTAGCCCTAGTGATTTCTTATTGGTCAAGCATTTTACGACCTCCTCAGCTTCCTCAAAAGTGATGGCCCTCATGAGTGCCATATTTTGGTCCCTACTAACGAGCTGGGGGATATGTTTTGTAATCTGCCCAATTTGTTTCAATATGTCTAGATAGGGTTCTAACATGAGATTATAGAAATGATCCCCCATAAGTGTTTCCATTTCTTCATGTATGACCAGTCGATTCCCCGACGAGTCAGTCAGTGAAAAAAATCTATTATGTTTCATGTGTTGGATTATTTCTTTATGAAAGAAGTAGGTAGATCTCCCACCTTCTTTGTGCCATTAAACCCTAGATTTCTATTTCCATAGAATTTCCTCCTACTTTCTTCCTTCTTCAATATGAGTCAGGAGCTTTCCCTCTTCAATTGTCAAGGGCCCAAAGCGACCTTTAGTGATAATTCGTTGTTGAATCCTTTGCATACTAGCTTGGAGGTGTTCTTGATCTTTCAGGATATGACTGAATTCTGATTTATTCTAATTTTTTATCTACCTCTTAAGCTCTTTGAAAGGAAATTGAAAGGTTTGCAATCAATTCCTTCCCTACGCTGAACTTGATTACCAACAATCATTTACCTTATCAAGAAAGGAAGGATCACACAGCCAGAAGGATTCAAATATGAATAATCTACTTTCATGGTCCAATTTCAGATCCATTTCTATTTGAATCACCAAGTGATCCGACCCAAGGCAAGGTATAATAAAGGCTTCAAAGAAAATATCTTTACTAATAAGATCTCTTGATACCAAGAATAGGTCCAACTAGTAGGATTCCTAGTGCGGGCCACCTCTACCATTATTCCACGTGAACATTCCATTGATGGTGGGGATATCCACTAGTTTCATATGCACTATCAGGTCCTTGAAGAGCTCCATTTTTGGTTCATCCCTTATAATCCCTACCTTTTTTTCCTCCAATGAGGTTATAAGATTAAAATATCCCCCAATGAGCCATAGTTTTCCCTTACACATATTCCTAATCTTTCCTATGTTCTGGAGGAAACATTCTTTCTCCCATGGAACGTGATGGTCATAGATCACCGAAAGTATTGCCCAGTCGCTCATACTGATCTTCCTAAATATCCCTAAGAGGATGTGAGGCATGTTCAACCAATGGTTGAAAAGGATCTCTTAAGGGTTCCATAAAATGGAAATCCCCCCGGAACTTCCCCTTGCAGCCAAGGCTACCACATCATACCTGGGTTGCATGTGGCCAATAATGTCCTTAAGTCTTGCCTCGGAAACCTTAGTTTCCTGAAGCATTACAGTATGGTGTTTCTCCTTTTTGAGACGATCCTGTAAATATCTTTGTTTTCCTTGGCTCTTGAGGCCTCTCACATTCCAAGATATTAGAAACATTGGGAAACTTTGTTGATTTGGTGGAAGACCGTACAAAGCGGTACCACCCGTCCTAAGTTGATTGACACATCCCCTATCATCTGAATCGATTCCTGAATTTTTTTACAACCATGTTTCTTACCTCCCTTAATTTGGCTACTCCATTCTGGAGTGGTACCCATCTGAGATCCAAGGATATCTGGTGGATCAGGTGGTTTTTTACCTTATTTGGATGATATTGTTTGCAGGTATCTCTATGGATATTTTTTTTATCCTCCAACATGAATCTCTCATCCAGATTCCTCCACTCATTCAATAACAATTTTCACACTTTCTCCTCTACACTCAGATCTTCCTTTGATCTATCGATGTCCATGATGGTTTGATCCACTAGTTGTTCTTGTTCTTCCTTATACAAGGGTTCCATATGGGATTTTATTTTTGTATTAAGAGAAGATTTCAGCATGACTCTCCATCATGCTGGATATTTTTGATGATCCATGGTTTTGGAAGTCTCCCCTAGGTCCTACAGAATGTCGAATTTTTTCTAGTTCTCCAGTTTTTGTGGTTGTGCTGATGGATTGGATTGAGATTGCTTCAGCCCCACCTTCTTGTATGAGATTTCTTGAAAACCTTCATTAGGGTACTACGGTTAGGTCTATTCCTTGGGTGATTGTGCATCCTCTAATTCCATTTGATTTAGTTGGAAGGCCTTATACAGATGTCCATAATCATGAAATATTCTACAAAAAAAGGAACATGTCTATAATTCAACGAATGCTGCCATAGTTCATCTTGATACTCCAGCTCCACAAACTGAGGAAGGGGCTCAATGATTTTCATATAGACATAGATGCAGACATATGAAGTACATCGACCACAATGTGTAGATTTAGCTACTTTCACGAATCTTCCAATAGAGTTACCAATCCCTTCCAATATTTATGCATCCCAAAACTTAACAGGTAGGTAAAAAAGACAAACTCAGACAAAGGTAGCCATGAACTGTTTTCAATCTAGGTTGTAGCGTTCTTCCTGATATATCTTTTTTTGTTGACTAGTGGAATTGGCAATGACAGTGGTATCGTACTCGCATTACACGGGGTCGTATCGTACTCGCATTACACGGGGTCGAATCCCACCAGCTTCCAATATAACCTCTAGGAGGAACTGCCTAGCCTGCAAGTATGGCCCTCGGGTAAGATGAGACTCGAACTCATGACCTGCACAATGGCACGGAAATCATTCTTCCTGATATATCATGAAGAGGCCAACATTGTAATAGAAATATGGGACATTTTCAAATATTCGCTCCTTATCCTTGAGACTGGAAAATATTATTGTAAAGAAGCCTCTGGCTCCCAATTTCAGATCTATATGGCCTTTAGGTTTCCATTTTAGATGGATGCATTTGATCAGGTCTCTTTCTGACAGCTAGATGCTAATAGAACTGTAGATAAGTGCATGATCCTTCATATACTTGTGATAATTCTCCAAATTGTTGGAGGGTATCATGAATCTTGTCTTCTTGTTTTCTTTGAGAAGGAATTTCCCTCGAATACTTTCTTGCAACTGGGCTCCTATAACACGACCATCTTTATGGTTGTCTATATGAAGATTATTAGAGGGGATGCTTGATTTTACGCTAGATTCTCCTGTTGCCATGCTTCGATAGGAGGATATCTCTCCCCTTGATAGAGACAGTCATTCCCCCTGTCAGATTGGCCAAGAATAGGCTAGCCTTGTTGTACTCCCTATACAAGTGTTGGCAGACACTTTAGAAATTACTACAACATGTAACTTTCACTATTCCTATAATGAAAATTATGCATTTTCCTTGGGGGAAAAAGTGAAATGTTTCAAGATAAAGTATGTATATATTATATATGGTTAAAAAATATAAAAATATAAATTATGATGGTTAAAAAATTTCATGTTTTCCTTATATTCTACATTTTCACACATTTATAGTTTTTTTGGTCAATTTTATTCTAAAATAAAATAAAAAAATTGTTAACAATTGTATATTTAAATTGCATAGTCTACATAATCCAAGTGACCAATGAGATTTTCAAGTACCTAAAACCATTTATGTATTCAAAAATGAAATTTAAATAATATATATCTATATAGATATAGATATATATATATATATATATATATATATATATATATATATATATATATATATATATATATATATATATATATATATATATATACCATGGATCTACGAGGGTTCAAATCTCTCGAAGTATGAACATTTTTTTATGTTTTGCATTTAAAATAATTATGCATTTTAATAAATTTTATGCCTTTGGGTGCTTTCTAACTATGTGGTTAAGAAGGACCTATACTTGTAGAGATAAAATTATTCTTGGGATATGAGATAAAGTTATTTTTATATAGTTAATACATTAGGATTATGCTAAGGAACTAGACTTACAAGAGAATTAAAATATTGACAAATGCATTTACATGTTCATGATTTAAAATAACAATTCAATACCATGTGTGTCATGTTACTAAAATAAATCATATTATTTTCAATCTAGCATTATGATTTATTTTTGGTGTAGTCAAACAATGGTATGACAATACTGGCTTGAGAGCTTGTCAGAGGTTGTTTCTCTATTTGTGTATTGGTTTCAGGGTATTGAATTGAACCATTTGGGTGACCTTACTTCAAAATGAAACCATATTGAAGCTCCAATGTTTGTTCATCTCCATTGATTCCCATTTCATGCACACAAACTTTAGAGAGAAGATACCCACATGCCAATTCAATAAGTCAATGCTCCATTCATGATGATAGTTTTGATGATTGTGACCATGCAAACAAAAAGTCGAAGTACATGGGTGAATGCACTCAGGATCTTAGTTTTGTCTGAGAGGTGGTTGAAACGACGCATTAGACCATATTTTGATAATCCATCCTCCATTATCTTTCTTGTGACTAACTTCTTCTACCTTATGGGAACGTTTAACAGAATCTTGATTGAATCATCATGTTTTGGGTGAGAATTACTCATATCATTGAGGTTTTGTCAGTTGAGTTAACTTGGGGGATTTTGGTGTCCAACCGAATTACCCCGCCATCCCAATTTCCTTTTAGACTTAGTGAGTCACCTTCACGTTATGAGTAAATTTTTTCATTTACCACTGAATGGATTTTTAATATTATTCTTGTGATGAGTGTGACATTACATAGGGTGTGGAAATACTATCAAGTTAAGCATAGTACTATTCTAGTTATGTCAATAGTTATGTTTATAAACTAAGGTTTTTGTTTAGAGATTCTTCTTCAAGATTGATCATATTGATATTTTTTCCTGTTAAATTTTCAAACTACCTAATGTGGTTCATCATTAGGAAAAAAACGTAGATGTTCAAGAAGTAGAACCTATTCACCAATATCCCTTCACTGTAGGACCAAAATTTATGAACTAAGGCTTCTTGAGGATATTTTTTTACGGATGATTTTTCTTGATCCATCACATTGACATTTCTTCTAGTTCTAATGATAACCCACATTAGTTGGTTCTAATACTTTGATAGGAATAAATATCAACATGATGGATCTCGAAGAAGAATCTCTAAAGGTATGTTTATTTTGGAATAAGACTTCTATATTTTCAAATTAATAATCAATAATTATTAGGTGGATGGTATGGAATTAACCTCAATAGAATATTATAGAATATTTTTGGTAGCATACAAAAATCAAAGATTAATATTTATTTCCAATGTAGTTATGTATTTTTTTCCTTTTTAATTTATTTGTTGCACTAGTATAAGATTTTTGAAATTCTTGGTGAATTCAAGATACCACCATGTGTTATCTAGACTTAAGTAATAAAAATATTAATTTATTGACAAGTTTTAATAAATACATATTGATTGCTTGATGTCAAAAAATATAAGGAAGTATCAAAGTTTTTTATCATCGTTTTTTAGAGTATCATGAAAATATTTTCGTCTTTTCATAAACAAAGTTTCAATTTTATAGTATTATCAATTATGCATGTATAAATAAACTAGATGTTTCACATAATGTTATTGATGTCAAAGGGGGTTCCTAAGTAAACATTAATAAATCAACCAAAGTCATATGATAGTTGTATCTCTTGCATGCTCTCATTAAGTGAAGTCAAAGAGGTGTCATGTTTCTTGAGTTTTTTGTGAAATTTATGATGTCTTAATGAACCTATGGATGGTATTGTTTGATATTCCTCTTCAATACCTTTCCAATGGTATATCATACTCTGGAAAACTCCTCTCAGATGAGAAGTTATGGCCATTTGAAGATCAACATTAGTAGACTACATAAACTATGCGTAAAACACACAAACACAAAATTTTATATGAAATGTGTAGCTTCTAGGTAGATATATGGTTCAATGATAAAACATATGCTACATAATGATGAAAATTGGACGAACTTTAACAATGTTAAAGTTTGAGCATGGTTTCTATATCGGATAGACCCAATTCTCAAATGGGGAAGTGAACGACAAATGAGATATTAACCTACCAAGATTTTAACCAGGGTTACGCCACCCCCCCCTCCCCCCACCACCTTTCCTCCCCCCCAACCCATTAGTGTAATATTTGGATTAATAATTAGTATCAAAGAGGGTTCCTTTAGGAGTAATTCACTACTATAAGGTTGATTTCAAATAAATATGGCAAGAATAAAAGCAGCACGAACTCCTCCTTTATTTGATCGATCTAACTATGCTTTCTAGAAGATAAGAATGATATCTCATTTCTTTGAGAGATGATTTTTGGGAAATTGTAAAACTAAGTATGAAGTTTCTAATAACCTTCATAGAAATAAATATGGTGAGGCCCTCTATACATCTAATGTGGTCACTCAACATGCCATTTTAGGTGGTTTGTTAGATTTGTCACTTGTAAATGTAATACAGTGTAAGTCAACTCATGATGTATGGAACAAAGGCTTAAAACCTATTATGAATGGGGACAAAACTGTGAAAGAAACCAGGCTATAATATTTCAGGGACTAAATCGAATGTTTGCATATGGGAGAAGACGATAATATTGCTTTGTATTTTCTTCAAATAAACAAGATTGTCAACTATATTGTAGGTCTCAGTGAGAAGTCAAGGATGGTGTTGTTGTTTGAAAAATATTGAGATCTCTCCTATCAATGTTGAATCTCAATGTATCATCCCTTGAAGGACTGTTAGATATGTAGAAAATTACTCTGGATATACTTCATGGAACACTCTTAAAATATGAGCTAAGGAGAAAGGAGGAAAAATCAGAAGTCAAGGAAGCAACATTGCAAGCACCTAAGGAGGGGAAAATCATGAAAATCAATGAAACTCTAATTCAGATGAAGAAGAAGTGATTTTTTTAGAAACTATAAAGAGTGACCAAAAATTCCAAAGGTATGCTGTATTTCAAATGCTCTGAATGTGTAAGTATAGGTCATTATGCATCTAAGTGTCCCTATGAAGAAATGAAAGATAATGATAATGAACCATTATTAGGGTCTAAGAATCCAAAGAAGAGTCAAGGTAGCAAGAAGAAGTTCCTCCCTAAAGAAGGAATCCATTACCAATGCAAGGAGAGTGTGAGTGACTATGAAAGAGGTGAAATATTATTTTTCACTGAAATAGAAGAACCTGGAACATAAAGGATTATGAATAAGAAATTAGAAGTGCATTGAAGGAAATAAAAACCCTTAGAAAGAGGGAAGGTAAACTAATGAAGCAACCTAGAGACAGAGATCTAAATGAGAAGGCCCCTATTTTTCTAAAAGTTGACCTAGAGGAAGCTGAAAGGATAAAGATTATTTGTTAGAATAGCTAAAGAAGAAGGAACAATATTAGAAGAAGAAGTTCTTCTTTTGAAATAAATACTAGAACAAATATAACACAACTTAAGGCTTCACAAAGGGTCTGAATCTCTTGATCATATTCTCAACATTAAAATATCTACTATCATCAAAGGAGGTATTTGGTATCCGGAAATTTTGGAGACATCGATGAATAAATCTCTTCCAAGAACATCAAATGAGGACCATCCTAGGAAGCTTGATCAAATGTTCATCACATCCAATGAAAACTCATTCAAAGATCATAAGCAAGTGATAAATCATCCCGAGCATGTTCGTTTTCACATCTATAATAGCTCTCATAATAATTTTAGGAATCAATAGGGTGCATATAATTCACAAAAAGGAAGGAAACGTATTGAAAGAATGAACCCACTATGATAGAAAAAAATCACAAAGGATCCACAAGAAAAAATGACGTAGGAGTCAGGAATAAAGAATTGGATGAGGCTCTTCCAAGGAATAAATAAAAAATATCAAGCTCACCCTATACCTCTGAGTATCACAATAATTTATTTGGTTATTTTCTTTCATGCACAAAATTTGGCCACAAAGCACAAGATTGAAAGACCTATGATGTGACAACGTATAGGGGATATTATTAAGTACCCAAGCTTAGACATATGGAGCAAACTAGAAATAGAGAATATGGGTAATACCCACCAATGTTCAAACCCAACATTGTATGCTACATATGTCACAATGAAGGTCACACAACACATTACTACAAACCCAACACTAGACGACCTAAGAAATAGGGACTTCATATATACCGAAGTGTGAACCATATGGGATGGAGAATGAGAGAAGAAGAACCAAGGTTAGATTTGCACCCTCACACCTAATCCCTTGGTGAAGGCTTCTTTGAGATTATGAATACTCGATTTTTAGCTTGAATAAGAAAAATTATGGAGACAAAATTGTCAAGAAGAAGTTATTGTTAGGAGGGAAACAACATTCTAATAGGAAACAATGACACGGGGAGACTCACAACAAGTATCTAGCTACAAAGGATTCACAGAAATTTAGTATGCTTGAAAAATCAAGAATATGTGATAAGGAAGCTAGAAAAGAGGTACATGGTTGATGACAACTAGAAAGGAGAGCATGACTACAATATGGCAATAGTACAAGGACAAATGCTAAAAGAATTGAAGCCATAAATATTTGCAAGGAAGAATTTTTTCAAGGGAAGATTCACAAAAAAAGAAGGATGGTCCTACAGGGAGATTCTATCAAGCCTAAGGAATAGTTAGGGATCATAAGAAATAAGTTATAGATAAATAATGGGAGTACGGTCTTATGGGGATACTCTATCAGATCCATAGGTTGGGAGTAATTCTCAAGAATAGTTGGAGAGCATAGGTAGCACTTACAAATGAAGAAGGAGATTCTCATCCCAAGGGAGACACTATTAGATCCATAGGAAACTTTTGGAACATTTGGAGAATGTTAAAAGGAAACATGGTTACAAGAGGAGACCCCATCAAGTCCATAAGAATGTTCAAGGGAAATTACATAATTAACCCATTGATAGATATGATAGGAACTTCCATATAAACAAAGGATAGTAGCAATGGAAGACACCATTTATAATAGGATCATGTCTACAACAAACCCCTCCCACATTTCCCCATTTTCATCGACCTACAAGGGATACATGATATGAAGAGTTACTATGAGATGATCCGATCTCCAAGTTATAGTTATGGAGGTGGGGATGAAAAAATGACAACTCACAACATCCCTCAGGGGTACAAGACACTTAGGGGCCAAAGGACCACCCTAGATGACCAAACACCTAATTGGGTATGTTTTAAACTACCCTAAGCACACAACCTCATGCATGACAAGGCCAAGGTGTAGTTATAAACCTCCAACCACATGCACAACATTGCCTCCATGTGGGTATAGCCCCAAAGCTTTAGTTAATAGTGTTCAATCTCGATATTTGAGCCACTTTTCCAAGCCATCCTCCATACGACTTCCCAAAACTGCGTATAACTTCACCAAATGATAAATGACATAATGGCAAATATTTTCATACAAAACTTGAATAAGAACTAACCCAGGACATTCCTACTCCATAACATACATTTCATCAAACACATGACAAAGATAGAAGCTATAGCTCATGAATTCATTTCTCATCATAATTTTCTGAGGTTCATCTAAAAATTAGCAAGGAGGCCCTATGACCTCTCCACATAGCTCCAACAACACTTATTAGTCCATACATTCATCAACTAATGAATAACTAATTAATTCATGACAAGAACCATAAATAATACACATCTTATAACCAACATATAATGAGAAAATAACCACCACATAAAACATGGAAACTCAGCCATAATATCACCAACACAATCACTACAAATTCTCATATACTACAGGGAAATGTCTCATATTAACATATTAAAAGACCAACCAATTTAGGGGCTTCCGCTTACCACCTGACCATAAATTGGGCATAAGAAACTATGGCCATCAGCCAATCAACACCACACCATATTCCAAGAATGAATGTTTGATCTCATGGAATGAACCAAGAAAAAACCAAAATAGGAATTCAAGAGGCCAAACCACCTCAATGCTCAACCACAATGATTCCACTACCACAGTCGGACATCACTACTACCAACCAGAGCGGTCTCTACCCAAGCTATCCAGGGCTATAGGAACTAGTATCTCAATCCAAAACCTTTCAGGGATCCATATAATTTGTCCAAACCAACTCCAGGGACTAGTAACTCATCCCATATAGGGATCCAAGGTGTTTGTCCCAAGCTAGGCTCCAGGACTAGTAACTCAACACAATTTGTTCTAGGGGTTCTAAAGTGTTTTTTCCAACCCATAACCATAAGGAACTTGAGCACCAACAAGGAAAACCACAAGTAGAAAACCCACAACACCATGAACATCAAGGAAATGGAAAGCCAAGGATAAAAACACTGTCAATATAGGAAAATCTCCATGCTAATGAAAACACATAACTAGAAAATCACATTCATATACCATGCATCTAGAGATCAACAAGGAAATCATACATAGAACTTGTTACCTACTAAGTAATCCAACTTTAGTTGTTGATCCAATTGTTCCCTTGTGATTTCTTGCTTTCCTTTTCTTTCTTTATCCAATCCATGAGAATTCCAAAGTTTGTATAAGTATGAGAGAATGAGAGAATGAAGGAGAGCTCAACCCAAAAACTATCCAAAGGCTAGAAATTGATACTCAAAAGATTTTTTATCATTGAGGCATCTATTTTATTCATTTTCCTTAATTTTTCCTTTAATTTCCCTCTCATGAAAATTTGTGTATCTTCACCTTCCTTTCTCCTATTTTCCTTTATTTCACAAATAAAATTTCAATTATTTCCACTTTTACATAGCCAATTTCCATAACATTAATTAATCACCATTGATACCCGTCACTCTATTTTTCCCAACATTTACTGTAGCAAACATGTCCCATGACCTTGGTTATATTTTATTTACATGTAAAATAAAGCAGAACTTATTACAAACCCCTCCCCCTTCGGGGAACACTGTCCTCGATGTTCACTGACATCTATGACCAGCAAACTTCTAAAGAAATACCATACTTCCCATTGAGGTTTATAACATAGCTCAATGCAATATTTATAATGAACAACTACTACAAACCATGTCCAACATAGCTAACATGACTATCATATCACGTATTGGAGATTTATGACACAAATCTATGTGGTATCTACAAAAACATCCATATATACATATATATATACCAAAAAATCATTTTCTTGAACCAACAAATAATGAAGAATACATATCCTACATCTGATCAACCATCTCTGATGTAGCTCTATCAGGTCCAAAGTGCTTCAACTACACTTTAAGCTGCTCAATTTTTCTGTTTTGGAGCACGAGCTATTTTCGCTCTACTATGGATTGTGACTCTTGATTAAAATCTCCCTTTTGTTCAACCTCCAATGCAGACTAGTCAATCTCATGGTCAACAGCCTGGACACACTATTTAGGCAATGAAATATGGAAAATATCGAGGACATTCATTGTCTGAGGTAGTGCAAGTCGGTAGGCCATTGGTCTTATTATCACTCAGAAATTTCCCTCGTTGTGGGAAGACAAATTTAGGAAACCTTCAAACCAATTTAGGATTGAATGTTGACCCTTCAATCTGGAGAGGGATCTCTCTATGACTCTATTACTCAAGGTAATTACAATATCATGTCACTAATACACTCAGTGGCTAGAATTTTTGCTAGGATGGGGGTTGAAAAAGGATTGGTTGGGAAACAGAGACAATCCATTGGGCAATGGAGTCAAAGCACATGAAAAACACAAAGGGCTACAAGATCTCAGTTCCATTGTCAATGACTAGTAAAGACAAGGTAGACAACTCTTTCTTAGAAACATAAATTATCAGAGGGTTGCAAGTTGAAAGAAGAAGACAATCCATTGCAATTGAGCATGAAGGATGAATGTGAGAGAAACTTTAGAGGGCATAACTGAAAAGTATTTGAATAACGTGAAATAGAGCATTTAATGATGAATTTTAATTCATTATTCTCTACTCAAATACTAAAGATAAAACATTCAATGAATCACTCAGTAAGAAAAAAAACACATATAGAAGACATTGAATGTAAATAACTATCACATGAACCTTTGGGACAAAAGGTCAAGTCCTCTGATCTTGTATGGATATATTAAATTTTGAAACACAAAAGGTCCCCAGGACTCCTCGGGCCCGAACCCTTATTAATTACAAAATGCTTACATAAATATTAAAAATATTAACTATCTCTTCCTTGTTTGTTGGAAATCAAATAAAATATAAAATTAACTAAACACAAACTTGAAATAAACAAAGCCACAATGTCTCTCAAACTATTGAATGCTGTTGAGAGTCCATTGTATTTCCATTTATACCTTAATTGTCAGAATGAGATAAGAAACTACATATTTTGTGCCAAGAAACTTAAGTTTTCATTGTCACATATCTTCAACTATTTTCTTATAATCCTACACATATATATTCATTTGATATAGAAAGTCAATATTGTCACAAAAACTCAAAATGATGACGTGGCTCATCAACAACTGTTTATGGGATTTTTCTCACAGATTCCTGAAAAGGAAGGTCCAAATGTTCCTTCGTATCTCCAAAACCGTGATAGATGTGTAAAATTTGAGAGAGGTTTTCTTAAATTATCCCATTCCCAACAAAACAAAACAAAAAAGTTTTCAAAACCTTGTTTCCAGATTTTCAGAATCTATTCCCAAAGTTACCGTCTTTTACAGGAAAAAGAGTCTTAAAAAACATAGTTTTCTCATCATGTTCAAAATAGTAAGTTCACCATGAATCTCAAAATTGATTCATCAAAACTGAAGCTTAGTGTGTGAATCCATATTGCATGATATTTATCATGGTCAAAGCCTCTTATGGTTACCTCAATCACGTCATTAGCTTTGATAATGATTATCACCTTTGGCACTGGTAAATTCAACAATTCTTTATTTTGGTAAAATTTAATAACATGTCACACCAACTAATTTATCAAGCACCATATGTCAAATAATGATAGTTTATTCTTCCGACTGATTTTCCAACACTCGCTTGTTTAAATTTAAAACATTTGCTGACATTTAATTTGTTAACACTTTTCCTTTGTAATCATTGAATATGCACTGACAAATTTCTTGTCAGCTTGCCCCAAAGTTGTTTCCCATGAACACTATATTACATTAAGTTTCCCATGAAACTTGAACTGTGATAGTAGCTCAAATCTTCTTAAGGATCTTGAAAGGTTTGCAATACCAAGGTTCCAGCTTGGAACATGATGCAATCCTCAAGGATATCTTCTTTAGTGTGATGCACAAGTACATATGCACCCCAACCTGAAACTCTTCAAATATGTTGTATTGATCTTCATAACCCTTTTTCCTATATTGTGCTACTTTAGTATTCATTTTAGTAACCTTCATTTCTTATTCCATATATGCCAACATGTTTGGTTCAATCAACACCTTGTTCACTAGAAAGCTCCAACTCATAGGAGTATTACAACTCCACCCATAAAGAGCCTCAAATAGACTCATCTTCAAAGACTCTTGATCGCCATTATTATAAGAAAACTCTACTAGTGGAAGATACTCTTCCCACTTCCTCTGCTGATGAAAAACATACACCCTCAACATCTCCTCCATAGTATTATTAACCCTATCTGTCTATCCATCTATATGCGGATCATAAGTTTTACTGAAAGAAACCTTTGTCCTCAAACCTGCAAACAAATCCTTCCAAAACATGAAAGTGAAATTGACATCTTTGTCAGATAAAATAATATTAGGAAAACCATGCAATATCAATACCTTCCTCATGAAAATATGAGCTACCTCACTAGCTAAATTCGTAGACATAGCTATAATGAAGTGATCTACCTTACTTAACCTTTCCACCATAACCATGATGGAATCATGTTGTCTCGATGTCATCGATAAAGCTGTACTAAATTCCATTGAAATAACCTCCCATTTCCACTTTGGAATCAGAATCATATGTAATAAATCTCGTGGATGCTTACAATTTTCTTTTACCTACTGATAATCCAAATGTCTAGCAACAAAATCAACCATCTATTTCTTCAAGTTTTGCCAATGATAAAAGATCTTAACTATTTTCAATGTCTTCTGATAGCCTGGGTGACCCGAATAAGGATTGACATGAAACTCCCTCAAGATAAGCTTCTTGAATTCACTGCCACCTAGTAGATAAATCTTGTTCTTTAATATGACCAAGCCATTTATTTTGAGATGTTAGTCCTCATCCCTATCACCTCTATCATGTTGTTGTAACCTCCGACTCAACTAATGATACCTGTAATATATGCTCCTATAAGTATATCCCATAGGAACTCACCACTCTAATGTGATTCACCTACACTCTTCTACTAAGAGAACTTGCAACCCTTATTCTCCCTCTCCTTAATGTACCTGGTCTCGAAGTCAAACTCGCTGACAATATCCAATTATATAGCTTTCCTCACATTCATATTAGATTTTTCAAATAAGTACCTCAACCCACTGTGATCACTCATTAGAATAAATCTCTTTCCAAGAAGGTAATGTCACCGTGTATTCAAGGGATGAATGGTAACTTCCAACTCGAGATAATGAGTCACGTAGTTCTTCTCATGCTCATTCAACTTCCTTGAAACATAGTGTATTACATGTCCTTGTTGCATGAAGACGACACAAAGCCCTCTCTCATAAGCATCTATAATCACCACAAGCTCTTTGTCTACTTTTGAAATCTTCAATACTAGAGAATTTGTAAGGAAATGCTTCAACTTCTTAAAACTAGATGCACACTCCTCAGTCCATTCAAAATTCTTCCCTTTTCACTACAAGTATGTAATAGGATACAAAATTTGTGAGAAGTTCCTAATGAATCACCTATAATAACCTACTAGTCCCATGGACTATCTAACCTTATCCACGTTCCTAGGAGCTGCCCACTCCATGAGAGCTATGAGCTTTTAAGGGTCCATTGTTAGGCCTTCCTTGGAAATAAAATGTCCTAAGTAATGAACATATGTTTGAAAGAAACTGCATTTACTAATATTTTCACACAATTGATTCTCTCTCAATAATATTAACATTGTTGCTAGGTGTTCTACATGCTCTTCTTCATTATTAGAATATATCAATATATCATAAATAAATACTATCACAAACTTATCCAAAAAATGACACAACACATTATTCATCAAACACATGAAAGTAGCTAGAGAATTAATAACACCAAAAGGAACCACTACAACCTCATAATGCTGATACCAATTAGAAAATTTGGTTTTCTAAATGTCCTCTCCTTTAATGTGTACCTAATGATACCCTGAACTCAAGTCAATCTTTGAGAACTCTGATGTTCCCTTCAACTAATAAATCAAGTCATCAATCTATGACAAAGGGTACATGTTCTTCATTTTCACCTTTTTCAACTTCCTGTAATCAATACACAACCTAAGAGTACCATCCTTCTTGTTCACGAACAACACTAGTGAACCCTAATGTCAAACAATTGGCCTAATGTATCCCTTATTGAGCATTTCGTTAAGTTGTGACTTTAATTCCTCTATAGAGTTCTCTTCTTGTAAAGTGTTTTTGATGTTGGTGCTCCTCCTAATGTGAACTCAAAAGAAAAATCCATTTACTTATGAGGGGGTAACTTTGAAGTATCTATTAGGAATACATCCTAAAACTACTGCAAAAACTAATACCTCTTCAAGACTTTAGCATCCTCAACATCCTTCCCTTTTTCACTGGAAATATCAATTTTAAAAAATACACACCCTTTCTAGCTGCTCTGCTTTTTCCTGCATATCTATAACCATTATCATTGATGTAAGCTTCTTGCTTCCCTACAATATTCTCTTGCCTCCATCATCATCCAAGCACTCAATGGAATTTTCATAGAAATCCACTTTAGTCCTATGAATTTACAATGAATCCATACCCAAAAAAATATTGTATGATCACAACAGAAGCACATTTATATGTGCTGAAGTAGACATACCTTTCAAATCTAACACACAAGATCTCACACAATGATGATCTATTTTCTTTGTACCTATTTCCAACAACACCAACCAAAACTTTGCATGCACTTCTTCATTCAAGCAACACTTATCCATCATGTCGGGATTGATATATGTAGTGTTAGATCAAGAGTCAATCAAAATATAATCAAACTTGATCATGAAGCTTCACTTCCATCTTGATAATAGATGCTTGGTATTCAGCCTCCCTATTATCCAAGGCTGCATAAAGATGAGGATAGTGTCCAACATATCCAACTTTCTGTGCCTACCAAGCACTATAAATTAGAGGTCTTACACTGTAATTTTGTGGACAATCTCTTCTATGATGATCCTTTTCTGCAATTCCAACACTGCAAAGTCTTCCTTCCCTCACCCTTGTTCTAATCCTCAATCTAAAATCCATGTCCTCTATCAACTGCATTGAATTTATTGTACAACATTGCATTCTCATCGTTACCTACATCCTGAGGTGTTCCTTGCTTCTTATCCCATCTTCCCTTAGTTTTATCATTACGTTTCCAACCCTGCTTCGGTTCCAACTAACACTTAGATTACTCATAAAAATGCTTCAAATTTCCAATTACTTCTTCCAATTCTGAGGCTCGTAGAACTCCTTATACTTCCTACCATTTTATCTCTCTAATAAGTACTTCTTTCTAAAGAGCCTTTTGAACTCATGCCAACTCAACTCCTTTGCCTTGATGCCTCTAACTCACTTCACATCTTCCCACTAGATATGTGCTTTTCCCTTGAGACTAAAAAATAACTCTCATGGCCTTCATATTCTTTGTATAATCACACATCGCAAAAAAAAAATTCATTCCAAGTAACCCGTATTCTACATCTTTCAACTGCTTAAATTATCAATCAAAGGTAGGAGGTATGGATTGCTTGAACTCATCTGGAAAGCATTGCTTCCCATTCCTCCTATAGGGATGATAACAATGATGACCATGTTATCTCTATGCTCCATAACTAGAATAGAACCCATAACCACTACCTTTTCTATCAGTTATATACATCCATATACAACTTGTGACCATGTCATCCTTGTCTAACCTGTGTCCTCCATGTGACGTGCTACCATACGCCTCATTAGTCCTTTCCTGCCATCGATAACTGATGTATGGTTGTCCCTATTGCTACAATTATGATAAACTCTAAAGAATCACTGCATTGACCTCTACTTTATTTTCCTATGCTCTGGAAACTATTTCCTATAACTAAATGATCTTGTGATTATCTACTTTGCAACTCCTGGTTTCTACCTTTAAGCTTCTCAAGGTGTTTGTTATGTGAGGAGAATATCGATCTCTTTGTTTCTCATTTGACCTATAAGGAGAGTCACGTGAATTGTAATCCACCATCTTACTTGTCATTTCTGATATTCTACTCCTACAAACATACCATGTCAGATAAGTAAATATAAACATAACATAACATACCTTAGTGAAGTTCAAGGGAGGCTATCTCATCTCCACAGTCAATCCGTATTAGCACAACATATGTATATATAATTAAATCAACATATTAGTCATCTCAACACTAACATCATCAACCTCAGCATCAACATCATGATGATACAAGACCACAACAATGACCATCACAATACAATAGTAACAAAGACCACATTGCCAATATTTGGTCGACACGTTTCGAACCAGCTAGTGTGGTTGATCTTTTGGAAAAGATGAAGAGATAGATCTCAGAGGAAGGTTAAATAGGAAGATAGGTCATCCTAACAACTAGAGGAAAATGGCTAAATTTGACCAAAGAGGGAAATTTATAATGTTTATTAATATATTTAAAAAATTTATTGATCTATTATTATAACTTTTTTTTTAACCAAATGGCTATATTTGACTAGGGTAGGGAATTCTAATTTGTTTAATTATTTATTTACTTGATTAACTAATTTATTTATGCATTATTTTATTGTTATTGAATAATTGTTTATTTGGTAATGAATTGGAAAAATAAGGATTAAAAATAATAACTAAAAAAAAAAACTAAATCAATAAATGAATAAAAGGAATATATAAATAAATATTAAGAGTATAAAAAAAATAAAAAAATAAATTATTAACTAGGGAATAAAAATAAAAGAGGTGTTAATATATATATATATGTATATATATGTGTCTATATATATATATAGATATATTTTTTTTATATATATATTAATTAATTTGTGAAGATGATAAATATTATTATTATTAAAAACCGATAATAGTAATAGCGATAAATAAATGAATACTAATAACAAATGCATAAATAAAATAAAATTAATCAATAAATAAACAGAGAGGCTAATATTCTCTAATAATCAAAGGAAGGATAAATAAGGGGGACTAGAACAATAAAAAGGCTAGACAAAAAGGAGAAAAAACTAGGAGGAGAGGGTGGGAATCCAACAGCTACTAATCTTCCAACCGTCATCCCTATTAATATTATTAGAAGACCTCTCAATTTCAATGGCTTCCCTAAACTTACGGTGATGAAAATGAGATATCTTTGTGATGACCTTAGCCTCCTTAATGCATATATGTTGCTTGGTCTTCACTGCATGTTCCGCCAAAGATGAAGATTTGGTCCTCCCATGCTTGATATCAACAGCGTGTTCCTTAATCCTTTGGTTAATAGACCGACCTGTTTGGCCAATGTAGGAGGTACCACATGAACACAGGATAACATAATGGTTATAGTAGGAAATAAGGTGTCAAAGCTTTCCTCAATGCTAGGAAAGGTCCTAAGGTTAAGACTGACACTACTGATCATCTTGCAGGAGTTCACCTCCCCTTCATCCAAGGGACGACTGACAAGATTGCGAGAATCCTGAAGAAGCATAATGTTCCCTCAACCTTTAGACCCCTCAACACCATTAAGAGCTCCCTAAGGTATGTTAAAGACCAAGTGAATCCTATGACCTTGAAAGGTGTTTATGTTATCCCGTGTTCATCTGGTACCTCATAAATTAGCGAAACAGGTTAGTCTATTAACCAAAGGAATAAGGAACACACTGCTGATATCAAGCATGGGAGGACCAAATCTCTATCCAAGTTGTTGAGGGCTCTAGAGCGCTTGTTCCAACCGAGATGCCAGGACTAGTAACTCAACCCATAGTGGCCATCGGGATCAAGATTGTTTTTCCAACAAAGGCTTCCATGACTAGTAACTCAACACATCAAGGGCTCTAGAGAATTTTTCCATCCAAGGCTTGTTCTAACTCAACCTAAGTTGTTACAGGGATTCCTGAGCATTTTCCCAAATAAGGCTTCAGGAACTAATAATTCAACCCACAACCATAAGGAACATGGGCACCAAACAGAAAACAAAATGTAAAAGCCATAACACAATGACTATCAAGGAAATGGAAAGGCTAGGAAAAACCATTGTCAATCCAGGAAATCCTCCATGCCAATGACAGATCATAACCAAGAAACCACATCCATGTACCATGGATGCCAAAACCACCAAGTAAATCTTACATGCAACTTGGTACTTGCAAGCAAAACACATTGTAGTTGTTGATCCAACTGTCCTCTTATGCTTTCCTGCTTTTCCTTTGCTAGCTTGCTCCAAATCCCAAGTATGCCACACTCCTCCAAGAGTGCTACAAGAAAAATCTAAGTGTCCAAGAGTATGAGAGAGATAATAGAATGAGAATACCAAAGACTAAACTGACCAAAGTTGTTTACTGATCGTCAGGGGCCTCTTTATGAATGAGGCCTCTATTTTCTTCAGTTTCCATTATTTTTCTTCAATTTCTTCCTCACATGCAACTTGTTACCTTTCACCTTCCTTTTCTCCTATTTTCCATTATTTTCATAATTAAAATGCCAATAAATGCCTCATGTATTTCGAAAGACTTTTCCATTCCCTTTTCTGATTTCCATAGCCATTAATTAATTACAAGTGATCCCCATCACTACTTCCCAACATTCAACATGCAATACATGTCTCATGACCTTGGTTATGATTTTTCTTTTATTAAATTTATTACATGGATTTTTAACCCAGGGCTGTTACATGTGCCCTCATCAATTGAATTCAAAGAGGTTTGAATTTTCTTGATTTTTTTTCAAAGTTACAATGTCCTAATGAATCTACCAACAATATGATTAGATATTCCTTTTTGAAACATTTCCAATTGTATATCATATGCTACAAAACTCATCTCGCATGATAAGTTAGGACCATTTCAAGATTAGTATTAGTAAAGGGGCTAAACTATGGGGAAAAACCTACAAACACCAAAATTTTTAAACAATGTGCATCTTCTGGGAAAATTTATGATAAGTGCTCAAATCTACGATGGATAGTGGCCCAACTTGCACGAAATTTAACAACATTACATTTTGAGCATGTTTTCTCATATTGGATAGACCCAACGATCATATGAGGAAGTCAACGATAGATGACATATTAGCCTGCCCAAAGTTAACTAGGGTCGACCTTACACTCAATGTGTAATATTTGGTCTAACAATTGAGTCATAGTTAGAATTGAAAGATTATGCTTGAGGCAAAGTCAAAGTTGTAACTAAAGTTACAACCATAAGTCATTATGTTTGTAGTATTCTTGAAACCACAATTTAGTAGAAGATATACAACTTCTACTAGACATCCCCTTGTAGACATCCTTAAATTTTTATTTGTGAGCACTTATCGTTAGTAGAATACATCAATTTTTAACTAAGTTATTAAACGTCACACGGACAGTTAACCCTTAGAGCCATGTTCCAATTGTTTGCCATCATTTTCAAACCACCATTAGTTTGACATTATCTTCAAATCACCAGTTGTGAGCACCTTCAGTAAACATAAAACATCAACTACAAGGTAAATTTAGAAATGTTCTGGGATTCATTGAGCCTTAGAGCATAGTTCAGGAGGTGGTGGTCACCCTTAAACCACCATTTAATAAAATATTCCAACTTCAACTACCCATTTTCTTTGTAGTTTTCCTTAAAACCTCAAGATTTGGAAAGCATGCTAAACTATTGGTAATTATCCTCATCTCTCTTCTCAAACTCCTAAAAAATTATATGTCTTCATCACTCTCCTTGAACTCACAAAAACCCTTTTAAATTAAGTAAAAGAATATTAAACACCTAATTATAGCTGTTAAAAACTCATAAAAAAATAAATTCAATAATGACATAAATGAATAATTTACCTTAATTAGAAAAAATGAAGCCACACTTATCATGCAACTCAGCTGCAGTCACACGGATTCTAAATAGGCAAATCAATGAACACCCACATATCTTACAAAGCCGTTGCTCGTGGTTTTGAAGCTTAATGATTGACAATATTTACTAGAGTTGAGTGTGAATAAAATAAAGACGATCATACTTATTATTAACAAATGGATCTTTCAGATTTGAGTAATTAATTTATTATTAAATTATGAATAAAACAAAAAAACATTTAATTTAAAAAAAAAAAAAAAAAATCTATAAAATATAAATACGTTTTTATCTCAAAGTCGTAAAAGATAATACAAAATCAATGCAAAGGTTAAAGGACATTATCTCCGGTTATTTCCAAATTTCATTTATTACGGATTCATACATCTGGGATTTGAATCCCTTTTAGATGTGAAGAAGATAGATAGTCTTATAACTTACTAAGATGTAGAACAATGTATAGGGCACCATATATTTGTCGAAAACTGAATTAGCCTTTCACAGATTTGCAAATCGTTTTAGCATTCTTCTAATCAAATAACGGATTCTTTTCCATTTTTTAAGTTAATTTATATGACATCTGATCTCATGTGAATGTGAATTTAAATTTGAATAGAAGGTTGTGCATATAAGTCGTAAATGTTTTGTGTTTTGGTTTGTAATTTTTAGAATTATTATAATTTTAGATTTAAGTAAATAAATTTCTCAAAATATAAAAGTCTTTTTTTCATTAAAAAGTTTAAAGAAAATTTTACAACGATTACTCTAGACTCTTGATAGTGTTAGGTTTTCTATTATCCTAAAATCTGCAGGCATTAGTAAATTTCCAAACCATTATCACTATATTTTTAGGTGGTCTTAGGGTGGATCCCATCCTAGGGTGGACTAACCGCCACGTAATCGATTCCCAATTAGGTGAGTGTGAAAATCCAACACTCTCTCTCAAACACAAATCGGGGAATGGAACGTGGGCCAAGGCTCTCATACCATGTTAGATTTTCCATTACACCGAAACTTGGAGGGATTAGTAAACTTCCAAACCATTATCATTACCTTTTTAAGTGGTCCCAGAGTGGTCCACATTAGTCCATATGATCGATTCCCAACAAGGTCAGTGTGAAAATCCAACAGAGAGATACTAAGTTAAAATGGGCCTCCTTTGCTAGTTTTGAACAACACACTAATACAATATTTTAACTATATATTTTTTTTCGTTTGTTTTATATAATACATAAATAATTGACATTGAGATATTTTATCTATGACTCACATTCTCCATATTAAATTGTTAATAAGTGCTCTCTGTTATGTGCTACAATGAATTATTTTGTTTAGGAATATATTTTCAAATGCTCTCTATATATAAATATATTTTTTGTTATTAATTATTAATATTATTAATATTATATTTTAAAATATTATATATGAAATCCATACTAAACATTGAAAGAATTAGAAATATTTTTCATACCTTGAATTAGAAATCCCTACTAATAGAATAAAAGTTCTCAATTTTTTTTAATTATATATGTTTGATGTTAAAATATTTTACTCAACATACACATTGAATATTTGATTATATTTGATTTATAAATTTAAGATGAATATTGAAATATTTTACTTTGGGTTAACAATAAAATATTCTTTTAATACAATTTTTTTTTTCTTCTAAATAATATATGTAACCAAACATAGAATGAATTGCACCTCATGCAATATCAATAACATTACTTTGGGTTGATTCAATATTAAGTAGTAAAAGAACATAATTTTTTTTAGTACCTACTAAAAAGTAAACTTATTTGAGAAGAAAAATAAATTATTTTATTTATATTTTTTTGTTATTATTATTTTTTAATTTATTATATTTTTATATTTTTAAATCTAATGTTATGTGACAGAATTTCTCTCATACTAAACTATAAAACATCTTTCAACGTAATCATTCATTTATTTATATTCTTATAATTTGCCAACACTTTTATCAAATAAAAAACATAACTTTATTTATTTATATTATTATAATTTGCCAACCCTTTTATTAAATAGAAAACATAACTTTTATCTAAATTTAGAAATGTTGTGGCAATGAATAAACCTTAAAATCTAGTTCTAGAATAGATGATCAACCTTAAACCACCATTTAATACAATACTTCAACTTCTTCTACCAATTAAGCTTATAGTAATGGTAGTCATCTCTTTCTTAGACTACCAAGGGATCATGTGTCTTCATCTCTAAATATATTAAGCACCTAATTCTTTAGGATTATGATATTTAAAAATCGAATAATTATACATATTAATAATTATTATAATTTAAAAAACAAACGCCACACTTATCATGTAATTCATTTTTATGAGGCAAATCAATTATCACTCGCATATCTTAAAATGTCGTTGCTCGTGGTTTTCATGCTTAGCGATCGACACCATTTATTAAATTTAAAAGTGAATAACATAAAGCTGATCATAGTTACCTTCGAATTTAAGTAATTAATTTATTTTTAAATTATGAATTAAATAAAAATAATAATTTTCAAAAAGTATCTATAAAATGTAAATATGCCTTTGTCTCAAAGTCGTAAAAAATAATACAAAGTCAATGAGAGGTTAATGGGCATTATCTCTAGTTATTTCCAACTTTCATTGATTACGAAATTCATACACGTGGTCTTTGAATTCCTCAAGTTCTATATATGAAGAAGTTACAAAGTCGTATAACTTACTAAGACAGAAGAATGTAATTAGCCATCATATTTTTTTTCGAAAAACTGAATTAGTCATCTCACTATGTGCACATGGTTGACCATAAATATATGATTGAAGTATTTAAGATGCTATTGGGTATTTTGGTAAACCAGATAAGGGAAAGATTTTGGTAATATTAATTTAACAAATGAGAACAACATATTAAATATATGAATTAAAGTGTTTAAGATGTTATTTAGTATTTTGAACATATTCATTATGGAGATCATTTTGACAATTTAAATCTGTATATGTGAGTAGGAACTTATTTTGTTATGAATTTTATTTTAAAAAATTTAGATTCATTTTAATATGGATTTATTCGGTATTTAGGAGATTAAAATTTTCAATATGTAATCTTTTTTTAGTGAAAAATTTGAGGACAAGTTTATAATCAAAAGATTTGGTTCGCAGCTTTTGAACTAAAATGAATTTATGTTGGTTTTGGGCAACACACTAATAGAATGTTTTAAATATGGTTTTTTTCTTTCTCATTTTTTTTTATATAATGTAGAAATAGTTGACATTAAAAAATTAATTTAAGATTCACATTCTTCACATTAAAATGCTGATACATGCCCTTTCATAGGACACATACATTGAATTATTTGTATTACTAAAATATTTGAAATGTTCGCTATATATAGAAATATATAGAATTACTTTTGTTATTAATATTTTTTCTGTATATATAATTATTTTTATTATTAATATAATTTCAAATGTTACATATCAAATCCATATTAGACATTGAAATAATTCAAAACCTCCCCATGTATGAATTAGAAAGAATTTACTAATAGAATACAATTTTTTTTACTCTTTCTCTCTCTATATATGTTTGGTGTTAAATTATTTTACTCAACATATATATTGAAATAGTTAATTTATAAACTCATATTTGATTTATGATTTATGGATTCAAGATGAATATTGAAATATTTTCTAAGAGATGATAGTAAAATATTATTTTTATTAATATATTTTTCTCTAAACCATACTTGTAATTTGAACATAAAATAAATTACACATAATGTAATATCAACAATATTATTTTCTGACACTCTAATAGTAGCATATATCTCTCTTGCTAAAAAGTGATATTTTCTTTTTTTGCTTTTTTTTCTTTTTTTAATTTCAATTACTTTACCTTTTTATATATAAAGATTTAGCGTCTAAAAGAAAATTAAGTTATTATAAGAAGGTCATCAACCCCACCCTTGAAGATCAAAAGTATCTCTCTATTTTAACTAGCTCAAAGAAGAAAATTAATATAGCAAAGATTAGAACGAACTCTCATGAGCTCCATAGTGAAACTGGCCGTTGGGCAGTTCCTAAAACGCCATGGATGGAAAGGATCTGCCATATTTGTGAGAATAGGAGCATCGAGGATGAAAACCACTTCCTCTTAGAGTCCCCTGCATACAACCACATTAGATCTCAATTTCACAACCTTTGTTACAATACTGACCTTCCTAGCCTTTTACAGTGCCAAAATTATAGTGAACTCGGGAGGCTTCTCTCCAAGCTTTTTGAGCATAGGAATAAAATCTTAAATCAAAATAAATAATTTGTCTTTTTAGGTCCGATAGATCATTATTTGGTCTCAGCGGACGTTAATCATCATCATCATCATAAAGTTGATGTAAAATTAATGTGAAATTGAAATATTTTATTTATGATGGACATTGACTTTTATTGTTACTATTATTTTTTAATTCATTAATTTTTTATTGTTTCATATAAATATTATTTTATTATTTTTAAATGTATTGTTATGTGACATCTACCATAGTAAACTGTAAAATACTTCTAAACACAATAATTTATTTATTTAATTTTAATATTTTAATTAATAAATTAAATATTTATTATATTCAACTTGTTATAATTTTTCTTTTTATTATTTATATATTAAAAATATGAGTTTTTTATATTTAATCATTTTTAAATAACATAAATCTTAATATTGATTATAATATTTCGTAAACGATAATATTTTATATATGAATATTTTGTAAAAGATAATATTTTATATATGAAATATTCATATGGATTATCCTTTGTTTGGATGTACTATTGTTGGGATGGCTTCATTTCATTCTTGCACAAAATCAAAGAAAGTTTATCCTTATTTCTCAATGCTTGTCGCTCACAAGTTGAGAGTATAGAGAGTTGGGTATCAAGCTAGTTTCACTTGGAAAAGTTTCTCTCGCAAATCCGAGTAACCTACCATGGCAGAAGAAAAGAAAGATGACAGAGTAGGAGACCTTATCGATTTGTTACTTGATAAAGTAATTGTGCAAAAAAGGAATGAGATGATGGAAAATTTTCCCATATCCTTTGGTCACTGCCAACAGTAACCAAGACACCTTCAACAAGCTGTAATTTTGGAGGTGTGACACCCTTCAAGGTACAACTTAAGCTTTATACCCCCTTATTTGAAGTCCAAATACTTGTAGTGTTGTAATCCTTCAGTATTTCTGTATAGTTAGGGATTTAGTTTAGGAATTTAGTTATAAATTATGTATTTCTAGTTATAACCGTTTTCAGTTATTATTTTCAAGAATAAATGTAACCTTCCTTGAATGAATTAAGAAACAGATCACAACCTTTGAATCAATGGAATTCTCTAGACTTCTTATCAGTGGTATCAGAGCCTGGATCAAACTCTATTGAACTAGAATGCCTAGATCCTCCATTGTTGTAAACCAGTGAAGAAGATGTGCTTGTTGACCAGAATACTTAACTGTCAGCAGCGTTGTTAGAGGCTTGACCTAGTAGTGTGCGCAACAAGATTGGTGGAGTCAACAACGTTAGTAGAGGTGTGCTTGGTGGAGACTCTACTCTGGCTTTTTTTAATATACAACCAATGGGTTGTTATTAGTTTTTTTTTGTAAGTTAATACATATCTATCTATCTATCTATATATATATATATATATAGATTAAGGAAATTTATTTTGCAATGGTTGAAATAGAATTTTTTTAAAAAGAATTTTGTTCCTGTAATCATAACAATTTTTTTAAGAATTCGGTCATTATCTAAAAAAAAAGATGAACTCCATGGTATCTTTAATTGGGATTGTTCTGTCCAGAAAGGAAAATTACTAGGAATGGTTCAGGAAGGTTAAAAATAAACTTTATTTTAATGGTTTTTGGGATGGAATCTATGAAGGAAAAGAAGGGAATTCACCAGATCATCTTGACGAGGAGAAACAATTAGTAGTCTGGCAAAGTAAGGATAAAAAGGCCTGTGCCTTAATTTCCACTTCAGTCTCAGAAGAGGTAAGCAGATACATTGCTCAGAATAGAACATCATATGATTCCATAACAAAACTAAAAGAGCTTTATGATTCACATTCTGAATTGGTGATAATTTAGTTATTGTTGAAGTTATTTAATTTGGAAATGAAAGATAATGATCCTCTAAAACTTGTTTCTAAAATTAAAGCCATCAATCATGAAATTGAATCTACTGGAGTTAAAGTTTATTTGCAACTCACTGCCTTTATAAAAAAATTTTACCCTAGTTATTCACACTACTTGGAATCTCTCCAAGTTAGTGGGTAGTTAAAATATTTAGATTTTAATAAATTAGTAGGGAAAATTGTAGAAAGAGAGAAGGCTTTTGGCAAGAAAGAAACATCACATAATTCTAATATTGAAACCCTATGTCTTGCTCAAAAAGACCAAAATCTGAAGGAGAATTTGAAAGAAATACTAAGGGTAATAAAGGTAGAGGTAGGAATAATTATAGAGGCAGGGGGGAAATATTCAAGCAGATAGAAAGTAGAATGATAAACAAAGATTTTTTCCTAATAAAACAGTTGTAAAATGCTTTAAATGTGGTAAAATTGGACATACAACTGCAAATTGTAGAATTCGATGGGAGAAAATTAATGAAAGAAGAGAACAAATTCTTGAAAGGAGAGATCATCTGATTCCAGAAGAAGGACAATCTTCTGAGAATGCACATTATGTTGGTGCTCATTGTAATTTTCATATGGAAGATATATTTAGTACCTCTTTTTCTTCATGGCATGATAGTTGGATTTTAGACACAGGTGCCACTTGTCATATGACCTTTAGAAGAGATTTGTTTGAACAGTTTAGTGATAATATTGATGTAGTGTATTTTGGTGATAACTCTTAGATCAAACCATAGGGGATTGGTTCTATTCAGTTAAAAATTCTTATACTTTCCGATTATGCTTTGAATGATGTTCTTTACATTCCTCAGTTCCAAAGAAATTTATTATCTCTTGTACAAATAAGACAACAGGGACATTCCATCCACATATCTGATGGTAAAGTGGAAATTTGGAGAGTAGCCGACAATAAAACAGTAATGACTGGTGTAGAAGAATATAGATTGTTGAAATTGAAAGGTGTATCCTCTATTATATTGAACACAAATTATTTGGTTCAACAAAATGATACTTTGTCATCTTATTTATTGTGGCATGCACGCTTTGGTCACATTAATTATGAAAGTATTAGAACTATGAGACAATAGGGGATTAAAGGAATTCCAACAATTCCCAAAAAATTGACCCCATGTAATGCTTGTATCTTGGGCAAGCATCACAAACAATCTTTTCAGAATTCTACTTCTCGAGCTACAAGAAAATTAAGTCTCATACACTCTGATATGTGTGGACCTATGCTTGTACCAACTGCGAATGGCAATAAATACATACTCACTTTTATTGATGATTATTCGAGGATGTGTTGGGTTTATCTGCTTAAGGAAAAATCACAAGTTTTTGATGTGTTTAGAAAATTTCATATCTTGATTACAAATGAAGCTCAATTAAATACTAGTACTATAAGAATTAATAATGGAGGAGAATATACTTCACATGTCTTTGAAAAATATTTGCAATAGAATGACATCAAACACTAGACCACAATACCATATAATCCACAACAAAATGGTTTTGTAGAACGAATGAACATAACATTTCTTAATATGGTAAGGTCAATGATGTTTTTTAAGAATGTAAAATTGATGTTTTGGGGAGAAGCAACGCTCTGCGTAGGATATATTATAAATCGGTGCCCATCCTTTGTCATTAATAACAAAAATCCATAGGAAATGTGGTATAATCATCTTCCTGCTGTTAAACAATCCAGAGTTTTCGGTTCTCAATGTTATGCTTTGATTCCTATACAATAGAGGACTAAGTTGAGTGAACGGAGTAGAAAATGTATTTTTTTAGGGTATTCTATGACTTCTAAGGCATACCAATTATATCATGAAGAGAACAAGAAATTTATTTTGTCAAGAGATGTAATTTTTCTTGAATCTGATAAAGATTCCCTCACTATTGATAGACAACTTAATCAGATAGAAACGTTTGTGCCTCAAGAGTTTTATTATGAATTAGATAATATACTTCCACATCCTGAAGGGGGGATACCTATATTAGATCAGTCAGTGGAGTTTCCTTCTCTAAATGATGATAATTCTACTATTGATGAGAAATTGGTTGATGCGAATGTTTCTACAGACATGACATGGACAGAAATGGCAATAGAGTTGACAGGGATAGAAATGGAAAGAATTGAGACAAATAAAGAAGATGAGAAACTTCCTACACAACCTTCGTGAAGATCATCTTGTATTCAAACATTTCCGAAAAAATATGATGAGTTTAAGACTGGAAGTTCCTCAGGTAACTATTCTCATTGTGATGAGTTTAAGACTGGAAGTTCCTTAGGTAACTATGCTCATTGTGGATTTAACTTTTTTGTGAATTGTGAACCTACTTGTTTTGAAGAAGCTACTAGTTATGATCAGTGGAAAGATGCAATGCAAAAGGAATATGATGCTCTCATAAAAAATGGCATATGGAGGCTGGTGGATCCTCCTATTGGCATCCAACCTATTGGTTGCAAATGGATTTATAAAACTAAGTATAAAGTTGATGGTTCACTCGACAAACACAAGGCAAGACTTGTAGCGAAGGGATATGCACAGAAAGAGGGTATTGACTATACAGAGACATTTGCTCCTACAGCTAAATGGGGCACTATTAGATCTTTGTTTGCTATTGCAGCTCAAAAAGAATGGAAAATTCATCATATGGATGTCAAAACGTCTTTTTTAAATGGATATTTGAAAGAAGATGTTTACATGTTTCAACCATAAGATTTTTCCGTTAAAGGGAAAGAGCAAAAGGTTTGCAAAGTAATGAAGTCTTTGTATGGCTTGAAACAAGTGCCATGAGCATGGTATGAGAAACTAGCTCAACTTCTTCTAAAGTTAAATTATAAACATTTTGACCTAGATGATGCAACTCTTTTTGTTAAGAAAGTTGGAATATCAGTGGTATGTCTAGTTGTATATGTTGATGATTTGATGATCACAGGAAACAATGATGAATATATAACATCTATTAAGAAGGAATTGAAAAAGGTTTTTGATATGACATATTTAGGTTTACTTCATTATTATCTTGGAATTAAAGTCGATCAAAAATCAAAACATATTTTCATTTCTTAGAAGAAGTATGTTGCTAAGTTATTGAATAGATATAGTATGATGGATTGTAATCCTGTTGCTACACCAGTGGAGCAGAATTTGAAACTTACTTCAGAAGAAGGAAAATCTTTTAAAGAGCCAACAAAGTATAGACAACTTGTTGTAAGTTTGATTTATTTATCTATTACTCATATTGATATAACATTTGTTGTAGAAATACTTTCTAGATTTATGCATCATCCTTGTGAGCGGCATTGGATAGCAACAAAAAAGAGTATTGAAATATTTAAATGGAACCCAAACTTACAGCATGAAATATACCAAAGTTTGAGACTTCCATCTTGTTGGTTATTCAGATTCTAATTTTGATGGAGATAAAGAGAATGGAGTCTCTACTTCTGGCTATTTGATGAATCTTGGATCAACAGCCATCAGTTGGAGATCACGCAAGTAATCTGTTCCTGCTGATTCTACCATTGAATTTGAATGTGTTGTAGCAGCTCAAGCCACTAAGGAAATCATTTGGCTTCAGAAAATACTTGAAGATTTGCAGGAGAAACAAAAAGCTTCAACTCCTTTATTTGTTGACAACTCTTTTGCAATTCAATTGGCCAAGAATCCAAAGTTTCATGATCAAACCAAACATATCAACACCAAGTATAATTTGATTGAACATCATGTAGAGGCCAAAACAATTCATCTAACACATTGTCCAACATCAAAACAAATTGCAGATATCTTTACTAAAGCATTGGGACATGAAAAGTTCGAAAAATATAGATCTTTACTTCGTATGTCAGATGTCCCTTCAGCTTAAGGCGGGAAATGTTGTAATCCTTCGGGATTTCTGTATAGTTAGGGATTTAGTTATAAATTAGGTATTTCTAGTTATATATGTTTTCAATTATTGTTTTCAAGTATAAATGTAACCTTCATTGAATGAATTAAGAAATAGATCACAACATTTGAATCAATGGAATTCTCTAGAATTCTTATCATGTAGATGATTTGGGAAAATGGTTAGATTTATTATAGGGCTATTACTATATCCAAATATCTTTCGATAATCAGAAGATAAACCTCACATTCCTAAAAGCCCTTCCTCATGACAACTATTGGTAGGAAGGTTATTGGGAGATACATAATGAAAATGAGTATGCAATATTCAATGTCAAATGAACTTGGGCCAATTTTGTTCACGCAAGGCCCACTAGTATAGGTGTATATTAGTGGCCACCAACTTCAACCATTCGCTCAACAATTTTCTATCTTCTTAGCCATTTTTTTATATGTTTTTTTGGGTCCCAAACTTTCAAAGCTCTTTTGAGACCACACCTAATGGTTTTTAGCAATTTAAGGGGCTAAGGCTTTCCATGGAATTTACTATCCTAGAAAAATTTTACAATCATTAGATAGTTCTTTCCAAAATTCTATTGTGTGCCCCAAATAGACATTGTATGTAGATATTGTGCCGACGGGAAGTTGATGTACCAACTAACCAACTCGAGGACCAAAAAATTTTTAGCACTTCATATTCTAAGGTTATGGTTTTTGACCTATAGGTTATTTTTAATTATGCTAAAAGGTTCTTCTTTTTTCATTTTTTAACATATTTTTTAAATGCGTATAGTTTCCATCTCTCTCCTTTCATAGATATTTACCACCATTTTGGCTAGTTTGTGTTCTACAATATTCTGCCATTTTATTTATTAATAGAAGTTGGGTTTTCCTTATATTATTATGCTCTTTCTATATTTATCAATATTTTTTCCATTTTTTCCCCACCTTTCGTTTCATTCCCGGTATAACCTATATCAATGGTATAAATGTAATATGCTCCTTATTGTTTCTCGAAAAAGTAATCATCAAATATTTGGATGAGATGATGGACAATTTTACCTAGATCCTTCGACAATTACCAATAATGATTGTGGCACCTTCAACAAGCGATAATTCTCAAGATATGACACCATTCAACTTACAAGATAAATTTTATATTCCTTTATTCAAAGACCAAATAGAAGTGGGTGCTTTGGAGAAATTGATAAATTTATTAGAATTTTTTTCTTCTGTCTATTTGTTTTTGTTTTTTACAATCAGAATATTTCCTTCACAATATTAATATCCCATTCCCATGTCAAATATTCATGACAAGGTTATTGAGAGAGACACATCAAAGTAAAGTATTTGATATTCATTACAAGACCCACTTGGGTGAGTTTTCTTGATATCCTGATGACCAATACATAAGAGGAAGAACTCTATTACATGAGAGAAGCCATATGACGTCAAAGTGCATGGACAATTTCAATAACTTGTTCTCAAATATAGGTATTAAAGAACTCTAGTAACACCTAGTTTTGAAGTTTCATAGTGAACTACATAAGTACATCCAAATGAAAATAGATTTGCTGGACATCTCCTTATTCAGAGCCAATTACCAATCTGATATCAAAATTGACCGGAAATAGAGCAAGCAAATATCATGTAATTCACTTTTATGAGGCAAATCAATTAACACTCGCATATCTTAAAATGTCGTTGCTCGTGGTTTTCATGCTTAGCGATCGACACCATTTATTAAATTTAAGAGTGAAAAACATAAAGATGATCATAGTTACCTTCAAGGAATTAATTTATTTTTAAATTATGAATTAAAAAAATCAATATTTTTCAAAAAATATCTATAAAATATAAACATAATACAAAGTCAATGACTCGGCCTGGAGTATGCCGTAAAACTGCTTTTGCTTGGCTAAGAGCTCGTCTTCCTCGGATGTAAGGAAACAGGTTAACGGCCCAAGACCCAGAGGCATCTGGCAGGAGTGAAAGCCTGCTCCCTTACGGACCACCAGCGGGTTATTACAGGTGGCGTGGTTTTCCTTGATAACAGTGATGAGTCAAACCGACATTCGCGGATAGCAGCCAGAGATGGCTGTCCTCACTGTTGGTTTGACACCTGAGTTTGATAGGTTTTGCCACCTTCGGAAAAAAAAAAAAAAATACAAAGTCAATGACAGGTTAATGTTCATTATCTCTAGTTATTTCCAATTTTTATTCATTACGAAATTCATACACGTGGAATTTGAATTCCTCAAGCTCTATATATTGAAAAGATAGAAAGCCGTATAATTTACTAAGACAGAGGAATGTAATTAGACATCATATTTTTTTTCGAAAAACTGAATTAGTCATCTCACTATGTGCACATGGTTGACTATAAAGATATGATTCCAGTATTTAAGTTGCTATTGGGTAATTTCGTAAACCATATAAGGGAAATATTTTAGTAATATTAATTTAACAAATGAGAACAACATATTAAATATATGAACTAAAGTGTTTAAGATGTTATTTAATATTTCGAAGATATACTTTATGTGGATCATTTTTCCAATTTAAATCTGTATGAATTTGTATACGTAAGTAGGAACTTATTTTGTTATGAATTTTATTTTAAAATTTTTAGATTCATTTTAATATAGATTTATTGGGTATTTAGAAGATTAAAATTTTTAATATGTAAATTTTTTTAGTGGAAAATTTGAGGAAAAGTTTATAATCAAAAGATTTGGTTAGTAGTTTTTGAGGTAAAAATGAATTTATGTTGGTTTTGGGCAACACACTAATAAAATGTTTTAACTATAGTTCCTTTTTCTTTTTTTTTATATAATATATACATAGTCGACATTAAAAAATTAATTTGACTCACATTCTTCATATTAACATGTTAATGCATGCACTTTCATACAATAAGAATACATACATTGAATTATTTTTATTACTAATATATTTGAAATGTTCACTATATATAGAAATATATAGAATTATTTTTGTTATTAATATTTTTTCCTGTATATATAATTATTTTTATTATTAATATATTTTTAAATTTTACATATCAAATCCATATTGAACATTGAAATAATTCAAAATATCTCTCTCATGTGTGAATTAGAAGGAATTTATTAATGGAATACAAATTCTTTTACTCTTTTTCTCTCTATTGGTGTTAAATTATTTTACACAATATATATTGAAATAGTTAATTTATAAACTTATATTTGATTTAAAGATGATAGTAAAATATTAGTTTTATTAATATATTTTTCTCTAAACCATACTTGTAATTTGAACATAGAATAAATTAGACATAACGTAATATTAGTAATATTATTTTCTGACACTCTCATAGTAACATATATCCTTATTACTAAGAAGTAATTTATTTTATCTTTTTAAATTTCAGTTACTTTATCTTTCTATATAAAGTTGATATTAAATTAACATAAAAATAAAATATTTTATTTATGATAGACTTTAACTTTTTTGTTACTATTAATTTTTAATTTATTCAAGTAAATATTATTTTATTATTTTTAAATGTAATATTATGCTCATCATAAAATGTAAAACACTTCTAAACACACTAACTTATTTATTTACATTTTAATATTTTTAGTTAATAAAATAAGTATTTATTATATTCAACTTGCTACAATTTTTCATTTTATTATTTATATATTAAAATTATGTAATTTTTATATTTAATCATTTTTAAATAACAAAAATATTAATATTTATTACAATATTGTGTAAAATATAATATTATGCATCTATATAAAGAATAGGTTGAATATGAGAGGTTGGTAATAGTTTTTTGGTATATAAAGAATAGGTTGAATATGAGAGGTTGGTAATCGTTTTTTGGTAAAGAAAATTAAAAGGAAGCGTTTTTCATACGTCTTATTAAGGTAGTTTTAAGCATTATATGAAGTTATGAAACTTTTGATAAGTGGGTAAATAAAGTTTTGATAAAGGGTTTTTAATATTGAGCAAATCCTTGATGGAGGTGTAAGATCGCCTTAAGTAAGTCCTCGAGAGTAACCGACCATGAGTCAAGAATAGTGTAAATCCTTAAGCTATATACTTAATTCAGATCCCTTTCTATTTAGCTATGAAGATCTTTAGCTCTCTGAGTCTATTTCTATTTAAACTACTTAAGGTATTTCGAAAATCCTGGTTAAACTAAACATTATAAAAACCGTGGATGAAACTAAATTTCTTTATCATGGGTACAAAATCCAAAAATATGGCTCCTTCTGAAGATTTTCTTTCGTTACATTTCCCACCCCCTCATCTCTTTCATCTTATGTAGCCGAGTTCACGCTAGTTGATAACTTAGTGCATCATTTGTCAAAAAAACTATATATCATTTTCATCGTCTCAGTTTTATGAATATAACTTTTTTTATTCTTTAGTGCATCATTTGTCCAAAAAATATATCATTTTCTTCGTTTCAAATCTATGAATATATTTTTTTTGATTTTCCTTTAAAACTTATGTTCAATTTTGTTCCATAATTCTTCATAGGAAGAGAAATTAATATTATACAAAGTAGATAATCAAAATTAAAAAAAAAAATATGCAGTGTATTGAAAAACCAAAAGAGTGGACATTTTAATATGCACGTAAAAATGATTTGAGATGTATATGTAAATATAACAATATTTTTCTTAAGGGATCTTGATCATGTAATTATTAAATTGATAAAATATCTCAATCTCACACAAATCTATGAAGCATTGAATTAGAGAATATCTTTCAAATTCAATTAGATCTAGCGAATTTCTACAACCTAAGAAACAAATTCTACATAGAGGCCAACTTTACCTAATCATGACCAATAATAATAACCACACTAGCTATCACAATTAAGAGAACTAGGAGTTATATACTTCAACAAGCCCCCATTAATGGCTACTTTTCTTAATCTTCATCCACTAAGGCATTCATTGGCATCTTCTCATTTGTAGCACATGCTTTAGTATGAATTGAAGCACCCCATCGTTATGAAGTCGATGTTTGGTCCAACTTGCCACATTCACATTGTTTTTGTTGAATTCGATATAAAAAAGTTACCATCCACTCGAATACATGGATCACTAGTCATTGTATCCATTGCTTTTCTAGGAAACTTTTTCTCATGCACGATTCAACAACATATCTTTATTGACAAACAATTTCACCCCCCTGCATCATCGTCGTGGGATTTCTTTCTATTACCATAACCACATATTGGGTTTTCTTTAGCTAACCCGTAACCACTCTCTAATTTTCATTGGATTATCTTATATCATCATATTCTCAAGTGGTTTTTGTTTACCACAAGTAATACATCATGTTAAGTGGGTTTTACTTCACCATGAATCTTCCTTTGGCATGATAAGTGGTTTTGGATGAACATGAACCATCAAGTGGTTTTTTCTGATCAAAATCCATCCCTTACACCAAATTACAAGTGTACTCCTTATCAAGTTTTACATCAACATTTACTTAGGCACATATAATTCTCATACTCCATCTTATGGAGATACTAGGTAATTGAACTTTTTCTTAAATGAATGTGCATAAAATTGTTACAAATACGAAGTATGATTCACATTACAATATGGTCAAGTCATGCCTCACAATTTTTTTTCTCTTATTTGTTGACGGTTATTCAATCTTCTTTTACTTGTTTATTCTTTTTGTCTTGGTATTATTTGAGTTACAATCCCCATATTTATCTTTTATATTCATATGGATTACCCTTTGTTTGGATGTATTGTTGTTGGTATGGTTTCATTTCATTCTTGCACTGTATCAAAGAAAGTTTATCCTTATTTCTTAATGCTTGTCCCCCACAAGTTTAGGGTATAGAGAGTTGGGTATTAAGCTAGTTTCACTTGTAAAAAATTCTCTCGCAAATCCAAGTAAGCTACCACGGAAGAAGAAAAGCAAGATGATAGAGAAAGAGATATTATCAATTTATTACTTGAGAAAGTACTTGTCCAACAAAGGAATGGGATGATGGAAAATTTTCCCATACCCTTTGGTCATTGCCAACAGTAACCAAGGCACCTTCAACAATCTACAATTTTGGATCTGTGACACCCTTCAAGGTACAAGATAAGCTTGATACCCTCTTATTTGAAGTCCAAATAGTTTTATATGCATTTGAAAAATGGTTAGATCTATTATACAACTATTACTATATCAAAATATCTTCTGATAGTGAGAAGACAAACCTTACATTCGTAAAAGCCCTTCCTCATGGAAAATATTAGTGGGAAGCTTATTGGGAGATACATAATGAAAATGAGTATGAAATATTCAATGTCAAACCAACTTATGCCAATTTTGTTCATGAAAAGCCCAATGATATAGGTTTATATTGGTGGCCACCAAATTCAACCATTCACTCAATAGTTTTCTATCTTCTTAGTTGTTTTTTTTAATTCTTTTTTGGGTCCCAAAATTTTAAAGCTCTTTTGATACCACAAAAAATGGTTTTTAGCAATTCAAGGGGCTAAGGCTTTCCATGGAATGTATTAGCTTAGAAAAAAATTACAATCCTTAGATAGTTATTTCCAAATTACTATTTTGTGCCCCAAATAGACATTGTATGCAAATATTGTGCCTTCAGGAAGTTTATGTATTAGCTAACCACCTCGAGGCCCAAAAAAATTTTAACACTGCATATTCTAAGTTTATGGTTTTTGACCTATAGGGTTTCTTTACTTATCCTAAAAGGTTATTCTTTTCGCATTTTCTAACATAATTTTCAAATGTGTGTAGTTTCCATCTCTCTTCTTCATAGATATTTACCACCAATTTGGCCAATTTGTGTTCTACAATATTCTGTCATTTTATTTATCAATAGAAGTTGTGTTTTCCTTATATTATTATTCTCTTTCTATATTTCTCAATCTTTTTTCCATTTTTTCCCTACCTTTCGTTTCATTCCTGGTATAACCTATATCAATAGTATCGAAGTAATCTGCTCCTTATTGTTTCTTAGTGCATGTCCCCGATGTTGTAAGGGTACACAAAGTTAGGTCTCAAGGTAGTTTCATTGGGAAATGATTACTCTTACAAAGCTCATGGAAAATCTAATGGTGGAAGAAAAAGGATATGAAAAAGTATGATATCCTATCAAGTTGTTTCTCGAGGAAGTAATGATTAATATTGGGATTAGATGATGGTCAATTTTAACTAGATCCTTCGACAACTACTAATAATAATTGTGGCACATTCAACAAGCTATAATTCTCAAGATATGATACCATTCAACTTACAAGGTAAATTTTATATTCCCTTATTCAAAGGAAAAATAGAAGCAGGTTCTTTGGAGAAATCGTTAAATTTATTAAAAGGTTTTTCTTCTCTCTATCTGCTTTTTTAAATGACAATATTTCCTTCACAATATTAATATCCCTTCCCCATGTCAAATATTGGTGAGAAGGTTACTACGAGAGACACATCAAAGTAAAGTATGTGATATTCATTACAGGACCCACTTGGGTCAGTTTTGTTGATGTCCTGAAGGAGGAATCCTACCCTGTAGTGAGTTGTGATGACCGGTACATAAGAGGAAGAACTCTATTACATGAAAGAAACCATATGACATCAAAGTGCATTGACAATTTCGATACCTTGTGATCAAATATGGGTATTAAATACCTCTAGAGACACCTAGTTTTGAAATTTCATAGTGGCCGACATAAGCATATCAAAATGAAGATATATTTCTTGGACATCTCCTTATTGAGAGTCGATTATCGATCTGATATAAAAATTGAGCAGAAATTGAAGCAAGCAAATAAGTGAGAGTTTGGGTTGCATGTATAACATGATATAAGATTAGAAATTGTGGTCATAGCTTGTAGAGAAAGGGACAAAGAAGGGAGATCCAAGTTCCATGGAAAATTTTAGGGGCTAATATTCGTAGTTGGGCTAATTTTCCATGATTTTTCCAAAAAAAAAGATTCGTCAATTTCCATTTTTTATAAAAATCATTTGCCCAAATTTTAAAATATAAAATTATTTTACCTTCAAATTTGCCAACATTATATATATAGTATATATACAATTATTATAAATTTGAATAATTTTACAAATACATCAACAAACATTTTATAGTTTGCATATTAGGGACTACTGATATTGGGCAATCTTTTAAACTTCAAGATAATTTTACATACTTAAAATTTTCCTTGGATCCAACCTTGATCTAGCCAACCCAAGTGACAAGCAAGGATTAGTAATGGAAAATTGAATTACATTAGAAAGTGGTGTGAGCTACAAAAAATCCATTATCACAACAATGATGAATGTCTCTCACAAGACCCATTTGCTACTTAGGCTAAAAGGAAAAGTAGAATATGGCTTAGATTTCAATTCAGAACAAAATAAAGGAAAACAAATCATTGATGCAAAAACTAGTCCTCCCATCGCTACCACAAATGCCCAACCAAAAGAGTTATAGGATATAGAGGAGGGGATCACCTCTTCCATTCATATATGTGGGTAAAGGGAACCCCACTACATTTCAATGTTGATAGTGGGATCTAAAATAACTTGATATTAGCTAAGGTCATTAAGAGATTAAAGATATTGATAGTGCTACATCCAAAACCGTACATCATCAATTAATTGAGCCATGGAGGAGTCATCCATGTCACCTAGTAATTTCACCCATCCTATGGCATCAAGCTTCAAAGTAGGGGGAAGAGAAATAGAGTGAGAGGGAGAGAGTGGAGAAGGAAGAGAGAGTGGAAGAGTGAGAGATAGAGATATGACATGGGGGGGAAAGAAATCAGAGCAGGGAAGGGAGTGAGGAAGAGAGATATATATATAAGGATAAAGGGATAGAGATAGAGATAAAGATTGACAATAAAGAGAAAGAGACATAGTTGAAGTGGGGTCCTTATGAAGAATGAATTGAGTAATGGAGGGAGGGATATAAAAATAGATGAAGGGGGAGGAGGAGGGATAAAGAGAGTGAGAGGTAAGGAGGGAAAGAGAGAGAGACAAAGAGAGGGAGAGAGAGAGAGAAAGAGAGAGAGAGAGAGAGAGAGAGAGAGAGAGAGAGAGAGAGAGAGAGAGAGAGAGAGAGAGAGATAAGGGTGAGATAGAAATAGCGCTAGAGGGGAGGGAGTGAAAGAGAGGGAGGGAAGGAGGGAGAGATAGAGACAAATTTAAGGGTAGAGAGAGAGAGAGAGAGAGAGAGAGAGAGAGAGAGAGAGAGAGAGAGAGAGAGAGAGAGAGATAAGGGTGAGATAGAAATAGCGCTAGAGGGGAGGGAGTGAGAGAGAGGGAGGGAAGGAGGGAGAGATAGAGACAAATTTAAGGGTAGAGAGAGAGAGAGAGAGAGAGAGAGAGAGAGAGAGAGAGAGAGAGAGAGAGAGAGAGAGAGAGAGAGAGAGAGAAATAGGGGAGGAGGGGGGGGGAGGTGTCATTGTGAATAACACATTGAGTGAGGGATGAAGGCGTGAGAGAGTGGGAGGGAGAGAGGAGTGAGAGAGAGAGGGAGAGTGATGTAGGAGTATCCAGATTTAGGCAACAATGTGATTGTGTGTTCACATGTTGTGGCTAACAAGGGGTGAAAAAAAAATTGATTATTAATATTTTATTAAGCTTTAATTGTGAGAAGTTAGTTTGTTTTGATTTCTAAACTAAATAGGAATAAATGGCGAGTTGATCCTCCCTACAAGGAGAACAAGCCAAGTAGATTAGATGATTAAGCTAGGATAGGATTTGGTTTTTAAAAGTAGCAAACTCCTTCATTTGTGGAAGGGGGTTGTTAGTTAGTGATATGGTTTTCTAATTGTAATCTCAAGTGAGGAGAGATAGAGAGGGACAGAATAGGGAGAGAAAAAAGTGAAGCCATCGAGGGACAGATGGGATAAGACCCACTTTCATCAATAAAACTCTATTTTTTTGGAGTATGAAAGGCTTTCTATTGAGTCTGATCATACACACAGGATCAAAATATGGTTCAATCACAAGACGTAGTAGCTAATCATCTACACAACCACGAAATTAATGAGACATGATCTACAGGATTAGCAACCAAATCATGAAGGTTACCATCGGATCAACAATTTGACAATGAAGGAGACCCAGTAAAAGAAAATGCAGAAGAAATTTGGTTAAATAGTATTCCTGAGCTTGATCCTACGTTTTTTTTCCTTTCTAGCACTACATTTTGTCAATTAACGTTGTGCTTCCCCTCTTGGCGCTGCCTTTTGCAAAAATTGTTTGGTTTTTGTGTAAAACACTATCTGTTTGTCAGGGACCTACGAATCGAATTTCCTCAGGCCAGAGAGTCCTCAAAATTGACTTCTTTCATGCGGATTTTCCTCCCCATGAACTACCTATAGCTTAAATCTAGTTATGGTTTCTATTTGCTTTGTTTAGGTGTTAGTGAATAGATTTATGTAGGTTGTAGTGGTCTTCCAAGCTGGTTCTACATCATTTGGTATCAGAGCCTAGAAATTGAGTTATGTTCTCAGGAATTGCAGCAAATATGCCACCTAGGAGAGGAGCTGGTATAGGTCGGGGAAGGCTTGTAGCCAATGCAGTTTTGCTGGATGAGATTCGACATCTTCATACAAGGATGGAGACAATGGAAACTGCTTAGAGGAGAGCACCTGATGAAGGGGATGTCAGCACTGCCGAGGAATCTTCTGAGGAAGAAGAAGAGGAAGAAAGTGAAGTAGCTAAAGTTTTCAAGATAATGGCAAAAGTAAGTGGGAGACCGAAGGTAGAAGTACCTTTGTATGAAGGAAATCTTAATGTGGAAGAGCTGATGGATTGGATCAGTTCATTAGATAAATACTTTGACTATGAGGAGGTCGAAGATAAGAAGGAAGTGAAATTTCAGCTACCAGATTAAAGGGACATGTAACCATTTGGTGGGATGAGTTACAAGCATCCATAGAAAGGAAAGGAAAGCCCAAGATTAAGGAGTGGGATAGAATGGTGGGAAAATTGAGAAAGAAAACTTATGTTGAAGGATTACCAGTTGAATGTTTTTAGACAGTTACAAAATTTGAGGCAGAAAGGAATGACCGTCAAGGAGTACACAGAGGAGTTTTACAGACTGAGCATAAGAGCCAGAAAAGTTGAAGATAATATGGGAAAGGTAGCTAGATACATCAATGGCTTGAGATATGACATACAAGATGAAATAATTTTTTCGAGTTTGAAGACAATCAAAGATGCCTATCAAGAAGCTTTGAAGGGAGAGGAGAAGATGTTGAGGAAGGAAGATCAAAGGAATAGAGGTAAAATTCGAGCAAGATGTAGAGGAACTACTAAACCAAGGTTTTAGCATTCACATAATGGACTAGGAAGCTCAAGTACTAGAGAACCATAGAGAGGAGACTTCAATAGAGGATTATTTGTGCCTATAGGTAGAGGTGGAGGAAGAGAAATTCACTATTATGTATGTGGAGAACTAGGAAATGGATAATGGAATTTTCCTCACAACAAAACAACAACCCATAGGAATGTGAATATAGCAGAGACAAAGGAAGAAAACCCATAGGTCACAGGGAAAGAAGAGCCACTCAAGACAGGAGAATATTTATTATTGAAGAGAGTGTTGCTTAAGGTAGAGAAAGAAGCAAATGAACCAGCACAAAAGAAGAGTTTATTCAGGACTGCATGCAAGTGTAAAGGGAAATGTTGCAAGGTTGTGATTGACCGTGGGAGCACTAACAATCTTCTTTCCACAGAGATGGTTGAGAAATTGGGATTAACCAAGACAGCGCATCCTACTCCTTACAAAGTTTCGTGGCTACAAAAAGGACATCAACTCTTAGTGACATAATAGTGCAGAGTGGAGATACAAATTGGGACATATAAATATTTTATGTTGTGTGATGTGATGCCCATGTACATGTGCCATATATTTTTGGGAAGACCATGGTAGTTTGATAGAAAGGCCATACATGATGGCAGGAGGAATACATATACCTTAAAGAAGGACAACAATAAACACACATTGTTTCCTTTGAAGGACGAAGCAGACAAAGGAATAGTTGGAGATAGTGTTTTGTTGATCAGTGGAAAGAAGTTTTTGTAATAAGTTAAGAAGGACAGAGAAATGTGTTTTTCTATTGTGGGAAAACCAAAGGTAATTCTAAATTCTACGAATCTAGACAATTTACTTAAAGGTCTCTTAGACAATTATGCTGATATTAGTGTTGGTGACTTGCCAAGTGCATTGCCGCCAATCAAAAGTATCAGCCACCATATCGATTCGATACCTGGTGCGAGTTTGTGGAACAAAGAAGAATATAGAATGACTCGACGTGAAAATGAAGAGGTCGAGAGATAGGTACAAGAATTGTTGGATAAAGGGCTTATCAAGAAAGCTTAAGTCCGTGCGCGGTACTAGTAGTACTCAATTCGAAGAAAACTGGTGAATGGCACATGTGTATAGACTCCAAAGAAATAAACAAGATCATTATTAGGTATAGATTTCCCTTACCATGTGTGGATGATTTGATGGATTGTTTGAGTCAGTCAAAGTATTTTTCCAAAATAGATCTGAAGAGTGGATATCATCAAATAAGGATTAGAGAGGGAGATGAAAGGAAGACTGCATTTAAGACCAACAATGGGTTGTATGAGTTGTTAGTGATGCATTTTTGGCTCACTAGTGCACCGAGTACATTTATGATACTGATGAACGAGGTGTTAAAGGAGTATGATAGAAAATTCGTGATAGTTTATCTTGATGACATTTTTATTTTTAGTCAGAGTAAGGAAGAGAATTTGGAGCATCTTAAACTAGTTTTAAATACTTTGTAGAAGGAGAAATTGCTGATAAATCTGAAGCAGTGCAGTTTTATGTAGAAGGAGCTTGTTTACCTGGGATTTGTAGCCTCAGAGGAAGGTTTCGAGATGGACCCAAAAAGATCCAAGAAATTGTGGATTGGCCAACTCCAAGAAGCATATTTGAGGTGAGGAGTTTTCATGGTCTTGCAAGTTTTTATAGGAAGTTTATAAAATGTTTAAGACAGATTTGTGCATTGATAGTTCAAATAATAAAGGAAAATAACCATCCATTTAAGCAGACAAAGGCAACAAATCGAAACTTCAAGATGTTGAAAAAGAAGATCATGGAGAAACTTGTTCTAGCCTTTGCCAAACTTTGATAAAACTTTCCAAGTTGAGATTGATGCTAGTGGAGCAGCAATTGGAGCTATTTTGAGTAAAGAGTAGAGACCTATAACTCTTCCTTGTCAAACATATTATCAGACTGGGACAAGATGTTTGAGAGGAGAAGGTGAATGGAAGAATTATAAATAAAAGGTAGGAAAAGAGGAAAAAAAGTCGACAAAGAACAAACAAATGCTAACAAGCATAAAACTAAGAAGGAAACAATTTGATTTTCATGTTGATGTTTCAAGTCCATACCAGGACCCATCTTCAAGACAACATGTTTGAGAGAAGAAGGAAAATGGAAGAAGTATGAATAAAAAGAAGGAAAAGGGGGAAAAAATACTAACAAAGAAAAAAGAAACCCTAAGAAGCTTAAAACTAAGAAGCCAATAGTTTGATTTTGAAGTTGATGTTTCAAGTCCATACTAGGAACCACCATTAGGAAAATATGTTTGAGAAAAGAAGGTGAAGGGAAGAAGTACAAATGAAAAGAAAGAAAAAAGGGGAAAAAACTGACAAAAAAAACAAAATCTAAAAGACTTAAAACTAAGAAGCCAACAATTTGATTTTTCAAGTCGATGTTTCAAGTCCATACTAGGACCCATCATTAGGATAATGTGTTTGAGAAAAGATGGTGAAGGTAGGATATAAAAATAAAAATAAGGAAAAGATTAAAAAAATAAAATCAAACAAAGAAAAAACAAACCCTAACAAGCTTAAAGCTAAGAAGCCAAAAGTTTGATTTTGAAGTTGATGTTCCAAATATATACTAGCACCCATCATTAGGAAAATATGTTTGAAAAAATAAGACAAAGGTAAGAAGTATAAATATAAATAAGGAAGAGAGGAAAAAAATAAAATCGGACAAAGAAAAAAAAACCCAACAAGATTAAAACTAAAAATCCAACGATTTTATGTTGATGTTGACGTTTCATGTCCACACGAGGAACCATCATCAGAAAAAATAAGTTTAAGAGAAAGAGGCAAAGGGAAGAAGTATGAATAAAAATAACGAAAAGAGGAAAAGAATAAAAGTCAAAAAATAAAAAAACAAACCCTAACAATCTTAAAAATAAGAAGCCACCAATTTTATTTTGAAGTTGGATTTAATTCCATACTAGGACCCATCATCAGGTCAAGATGTTTGAGAGAAGAAGGCGAAGGGTAGAAGTATAAATAAAAAGAAAGGAAAAGAAGAAAAAACTAAAATCCTACAAAGAAAAAAGCAACCCTAACAAGCTTAAAACTACAAAGCCAACAATTTTCTTTTGAAGTCATCATTTCAAGTCCATACCTGAGCTCATCATCAAGATAAGATGTTTTAAGCTTGTTAGGTTTTGTTTTTTCTTTGTCAGCTTTTATTTTTTCCTCTTTTCCTTCTTTTAGTTTATACTTATTCCCTTCTCCTTATCCTCTCAAACATATTATCATGTCTCCTTATTCTCTCAAACATATTATCTTGATGATGGGTCCTAAGATGGAATTGAAATGTTGAATTCAAAACCAAACTATGGAGCATATTCCAATTTTCTCTTCTTCAAGCAACACTCTTAATTCTTTTTTCCACAATAAATTACACACTTAAAATATAACACTTTACAATTCAATCATAGAAATCTCATTCTGGATGATATAATTAGACACCCATATGTCATCCTTCCCCACACCCCAAACATATTTATTATGCCACCCGATTATAGTCAAGATTCAGAGCATAGAATTAAAAAAACATTCCTAGAATAAATTCAATTCATCATTAAAAAAAAAATCAACAATGAATTATCCCATCATGAATGTCACACCCACTAGTATGGTGGTGATGATACAAGTTCCGATATAAATTTGTGTGATTGTAAATTTCATTTTTCTTCTTGCGTTGTATTCATGATAGGTAATTTCCAAGATTTATCACTCATGTTGATTTGATATAAGAAGGGTTCGAATTTATTAAGTGATTTAATATATACTTAAAGATAAAAAAACATATTTATATTACATAAATTCTTTCAATAAAGTGATTTTAGTATTCGGTATACACTTGGAGAAGTTTGCCATAAGGAATGAACCTTTTTGCAATTTATTTGGGACCATCAACTACATGTATCACTACGAATTTTCCTAAATCACATGTCTTTAAAAACGAAATTAAAACACCTTAAAAATACAACATGTCAAAGTGCTCATTTCAAAGTTGCAAATTCAACTTAGCAATGTAAAACATCGAATAAACACAGATTTCAATGCATAGAACATGTGCCCCCGCCCCCCCTTGCGCACACACACACAGATATATCTATATATATATATATATATATATATATATATATATATATATATATATATATATAGAGAGAGAGAGAGAGAGAGAGAGAGAGAGAGAGAGAGAGAGAGAGAGAGAGAGAGAGAGAATTGTCTCGAATGTGAATTTTTAATAAAATGGCTTATGGTGACCTACATAGAAAATGAATTCACACTTTCTCCTTGGCCTCTCATGACCCTTGCTTCTTCTTTGTGAGCCCAAAAAAAATTGAAGCGATGCTCTCTATGGAGACTTATGCAACCTCGTGCTCTGATACCATGTAAATTTTTGAAAATTGTGGAGTAGAGAGTTGTTATTCTCAATATTACAAACCAATTAAATATGATTGCATTAAAAACATCAGTGATAAATGACTAGAGAGAAACTAGACTAACTGAAACTGAACTGCGACACTTGGATGGACAATTTTGATACCTAACAAGGGATTGGAATTAAATTCTCCAACAAATTCATGACTCGCTTCTCCATACAATCACACATATCTCTTTCCCAACCAAAATATTACTTTATAGATCACTCCACCAATAAAGAACTTCTCCATCCAACTCGACGTATAATGAGCACACGAATACCGAACACCACTTCCAAACATCATGTAGATGAACCAACTTAAAATATTACACAACGCTCAGTTCACATTATCACTCTTCCCACAATGGTTGTCATGTTGTCTCTCTTCTTGTGCCTTTCTCACCTCCAACTCTAATATCAAATCAAAGAAAACATAGCTAGAAACCATTCAATCTAAAAAACAATCATTTGATGATATATTACTCGACAATGCATTACAATTGATAGGAAAATTTAGACAACAATTAACTCCTAAAAAAATATGATAACGTACTCTTCGAAACCTACAAAATTTCTAATTAGATTATTTCTCCTATCAATTAGATTATTTCTTAATTATTTCTAACACAACATATATGTATATTAAATTTATTGATGCATAATGCATCCAAAATTCAAATGGATCTCCACTGATATTTGTGAATAGCTTTTTTTAATAATATTTTTTTGTGTAAATTAATATTTTTTTTTAATAATATTTTTTAGTGTAAATTAATACTTTTTAGGAATTATCCTTGTTTCAATTGTAAATTTTAAAATATTTTGGAAATAGAAGATGTATGAGTGTCAACTATTTGAATTTTTTTTTATGAATTTCTATTTTTAAAATATCTAATATAAACTCAAGCATATTCCATTTGTGAATTATTTAGTAAGTAGAGGTAGCTCACAACTTTTTTTGAGGGAAACTTTTGTCTATTAAACTAAATAAAGGTACATGATCAAATAGAAATAACCAACCACACTCATCATTTCTTAGAAATTTTCACCTATGAATGTAGCCAAATAATTGTCATTTCTAATAAATAAAATAATCATGATATGTTTAGTTATGCTGAAATATTTTTTTATAGCTAGAATACAAGGGAGATGTGTAATTCTTTAGATGTTGAAAATGGGGCTCACAACATTTAAAAAAATATTTATAGCCAAAAACATGTTTCACTTTTACATATATAAAGAGCAATAAAGTAATAGAAAATAAAAAAAATAGTATTCTGATGATACGTACTTTCTACTTCTTGATATGAAAAGGAAGTCGAATTACTACCAATTGAAACATGGTATTTAAAAAAATATTAATAATAAAATGTATTTTGATGATATAAAGAGGAAGTTGAATTACTACCAACTGAAACATGGTATTTTAAAAAATATTAATAGTAAAAAGTATTTTGATGTAAGTTGTAAATAAAATATTTCAATATTAACTTTAAATACATATCTAAATATCAACTTTATATATCAAGCAATTGAAAGCAGTCTAATTGGGATGGATTTAGTGGCTAAAAAGTTGGGATTTTTTCACTCTTTAGCAAGATTCAATTCTACAAGGATCTATCCCTTAAAACATGAGCACATCATGAAGTAGTGGTTGAATGTATAATTATACTATATAAAGATTATGTTTATAATTTTGTGACATACACATACATAGGTGGATCAAAATCCACCTCAATGTCCTCCTTTTATATATTGAAGACCACTAATATCTCTTTTACTTAAAGAGATAAAAACTTCACCCTATATCATTTTACATATTGTCCCATTAAAATCAACAAAAGCAACTCCTGGACTTAATAGAATTAAAAATTTCCCCAGAAAAATAAAAAAAAATAGTTTAAACATTTTTATAATAGATAAATATATACATTTGATCATATATTCAACATAAAATAATATAAAAATACATCCCTTTCCTCATGTATCCAGCATAGGATTATATAAAAACTCCAAATCTATCCTATATTAAAAAAAATTTACAATTGTAAATGCAAATTAATTTCAAATAGCCAATAATATGAAATCAAATAAGTAACCGATAGCTCACAATAACACCTCTTTTAAAGCTATATAATTGAATTTTAATATTTTGTAACATATCAAAATTAATTTGAAAAGTAAACTGAATTATTTAAGTCACGAGATCAAAATACAATCATGGTCTCCTAAGTCTTGTTTCCACGTGTTTGCTTACGTGTGGGATTTTATAATCCAATAAGCGGACTTGCTCCCCTCACATTATAATTCCAAAGCTCGCAAGTAAGTTTATAACATGCTCTTCCCAAGCAAGACACGGTAAAATCGCCACAAGTATTTGGAGTCGTATACTCAACGAGGGTCGACTTTCCTCATCCATCACATATTTTTTTTTGGTTTTTTTAAGGCTATGGTTCACGGACATTTTGGTTAACAGGTGGTATTAATTAAGCCGCTAATCCATCTAAACGGAATCTAGCCCCATGGCTCATTAGCTAAGCTTTAGCCCAGCAATCTACTAGCTAACCCGTTGGACTTGAAGGGAATCTAGCCCCGTGGCCCGCTAGCTAAGCCTAACCCCAAGGGCTTATGGGAGAATGAACCCTGTAACTTCCTAATGGCGAAGCACTGATTTTGACCAACTGAGCTAACCCTTGGAGCTTCATCACACATTATTGTTGCACAATGATACACAATTAATTATATTCATAATGTTTTATTAAGATGGATTAGATTTATAACAAACCAATTGTGGCCTAATCTCTATATAATAATTAGTTTAAATTTTGTCAATGCCAACCCTTGAACAGCCATCAACTTCTTTGAAAAGACATTCAAATCAATAATCGCATGCTTTCTCCATCCATGACCATTCCACGCCGGCCGAGCCTTGTTTGAACTATTCTGTGATCAAAACTGGGGGCAAGTTTATAATAAAATTGTGCGTGATACCCATTTGAGTGCAATTTTGCGTTCAAAATTCAATGAAAAGAACTAGCCTACGTAAAAGTCAATCCCACGTTCTCGCTCTTCCCGAAGAAATTGGACCAGATAAAGTTTTGACAGCGCGAAAGACAGATCGGGCGTTGTCAAAGGATGAGGTCTGCTTCACTGCTCAACTTTTAATCTTATATATGCAATCCGGGTCTCTTTTCTGTTCTCCAGATTATTTAGCGTTCCTTCTTGTTATATCAATTGTTTACTCTGGTTCTTGATAATAAGGAAAAGGAAAAAGTATGGGCAATTTGGCGTCCTGCTCTTCGGTGGGCACGAGCACGAAGGACAAAGAGAAAACCATGCAGCTAGTTTGTTCAGATGGCACAGTTCAAATCTTTCATAAACCCCTCTGCGCCTCCGAGATTATTGAAGAATACCCTCAATGTTTAGTCTGTCACTCCGATTCATTCTACATCGGGCAGAAGACGCCCACTCTTTCTCCAGATGAGCAACTGAAGGTGGGTAACAAATACTTCCTTCTACCCCAACACTTCTTTCACTCTCCGCTATCTCTCCTATCGCTGGCTTCCTTAATATGGCCGCCGCCACACAAAAAAGCTCCACCTACTTCCACTGCTCGCCTCTCAGCTCCGCTTCGCAGTATCGAACGTGCTTCCGTTTTCTGCCAGCCGTTTGAGATACAGAAAGGTGACGTTGGTGGAGGCCTTCGGATCCGAGTCTGCCCTGAGTTTATTTCAAAGCTTATGGAAGACAGAAGGCTTAACGCTGATGAAGGCGGCCATTCACTGGGCGGTGATTCTGCAGTCTATGAGCCAGGTCGGCTCTGCAATACCCCTGAATTACAAAAAGAGTATACTCAGTTGGTTAAGTGCAGAGGCCAACGCTGGAGACCGAAACTTGATACAATCTAAGAAAAGGAGAAGATTAATGTGAACAAGCTTATGTTCAAAATTATGAGATCTTAACATAACATCTGATCTATATTCGTAATCGATTGAATGTATGTTTCTTATTTTTTGCCAACTGCTTTGATTAAATTCACTACAGATCAGCCGAGATTTGTGGTACGATTAAACGTACATGGTCTCCTTGAACAGTTTGCACTGATTTTAGGCTTGAAATCGGCTATTATGATTTTTTTGAATGGCATCAACCGCCACTCGCTGCAAAACGATGAAACCAAAGCACTTAGGCACAAGTTTATGTAGACAAGAGTATATCTGGGACACATGATAAAACTATTCTGAGGAGGAAAATCAATGTCTAATGTTTTGGGATGACATATATATGAGGTCCAATTAACTCTCCTTTCCCGTTAAAAAAAATACTCAACTTAAGGTTCGTCGTCAAACGTTTACATATAGCAAAAACAAAATCTAAGTATGGGGGATTTACGCAGTGCATTATATTAGATCATTTTTGGGATTCAACTGCGTTAAGTAAGTCATTCAAACGTATGACCATTTCCATGAGAGGTAGTCGTAACTGACTAATTTCTCATGATTTTTGAATAGTTCACTTAGCACTCATTGCATCGGGTGATGCTCACAGGGGTGAAGAAGTGGGATTGAAACTAATGAAATGTGGAGAACGAATCACATAGCATCAATCATCACTTCCGGGGCTTGCACCCAGTAACCAGGACTTCCCAGGAGGTCACTAGCTCAAAATAAATGGCAGGTGCACAAGATCCCAAATGGAATAGAATTGGACTATAATGGTGACACTATTCACCTTAAAAAGTTTAAATATATAATTACATTTGTTAATTTTTTATTAAGCTTGGCAGGACCATTCCATTTTCTATTAAACATAAACAAGTTTACACCACACAGAGAAACTAAGTGGCCTCAACTTGCCTCAGAGGGAAACCAACTTTGTTGACCATGGGTCAACATTGTATGCCATCCAAAAACAATACTATCTTCGTCTTTCCAGCCATTCTATATATGTTTCTACTTCATCACAAAATACTACGTAACTATTTAAATTGATTATTGCAACATGGAAATTAAAGGCTACCCGCATAAGACAAAATTATGCATGTGTAGGATTCTAATCCTTCTGTTCCTCAGAGACAGATGCAAAAGGTGGTAGATGCTCCTGGCATACCATACAACTCCAGGATGCAAGGTATATAGTGGTCAATAATGTCCAACTTAATATGGATTTTCTCCATATCCTTCTTGTAGTTAGGCATTCCTTGTAGTGTCACCGCCATTCCCAATGAGATTTGCTCCATAGCCTTGCCTAATAAACTCTTCATTAGCCAATACAAGTACATAGTTTGCTTGAATTGAGTGATTCTTCCGCAGGTGTTTTTTGAATCCAGGACTAAGGTCCTCCAGTTTTCCATCTCTTCCTCTGTCTCACTTCCTTGTTTCACTTCCTCTTCCCATTCTTCTAGCAATTTCTGGACGCCCACATTCATCCCCTCTCGATAAGCCTTTGCCGCCTCTGTTATGAGATGTTCTACTGATTTTCTGCCCTTGCGTGGCTTCGACATGCTCAGCCCCTTATCTTTCCTGGGAGTCGAGCCTCTCTTACAACGCCCATGGCCTTGCGCAGCTCGAGCCTTACCTGTTGTCCTAAGCACTAATGACGGCCGTAGTTAGTTAGATTTAAACAAAAAATTGAAATTATACACCAGCTTAATCATTCCTTATTTCTTGCAGCAAGGTACCTCTTTCCTTGCTTCTCCTCTCTGCCATTCCTTCCCACGCTCATGCTCGGGTGGGTTGGACCCAGCAACCCCCTATGGGAGAGGCCCTATCCCCTACCCCTTGGAACGCCCATTACCCTCTTTCTATTTCTCTAGTCACATGCAAGTCTACCATCCCATGCCCAAGCCGATCTCCCAAACCCCCCTTGTGTTTTGTTAGGTGCTAGCTATGGTTCAGGTATCTTTCCCCCTTTGCCTCAGCCTTATAATTCTTGCCTCTCCGTTCCCCCTAACTAGGTCTCCATCCAGACTTTTTGGCCCTGCCATCACTCCAACATGGGTTCCACATAGCCCAGTGCTTACATTGCAAGACTCGGGTATAGTTGCATCTCAGGTCGCCTACGAGTTGCTTACCCCTACCCCCTACTATGCTCAAATGCCCCTCCTACATTACGATGAAACAATCAAGCTTCCCCCCACCCTTATTCCCAGAGCGCGGAGCTTCCCATCCTAACAGCAAGAAATTTACCCCAAGCTATCATGGGTTTCACCCATTTGGCATAATATAAAGATGCATGACCAGGCCATGGCGAACAGTTGCCTGCCCCATTGCTACCAACAATTTCCTATCCCCTAGACAAAACCCCTTGCACCCCAGCTAAACCTGAGTAAGATCATAATTACAATTTTTAGGTGGAGCCAAATAACATAGCCATAGTCCGCAGGAGTTTGTTGAAGGACCTGGTTCTTTGCGTTTCGACATTCTCCACCAGCTCTAAGCCACAACCCTTCTCCACAAGCTAACATGCTAAGACTACACGTCGAAATGCCTCTCTCTCTGTTATACCCTGCCTTGCCTCCAATCTTGCCAGCTTTCCCACCTCCCCAGCATGCAATCATACCAACGATCACGGCACCCCCTACCCTGAGCATGTGGGGGATGGCGGTATAAAGTGCCCAGGTACCCTTCATTACTACACCCTTACTCTCCTAGCTATCGGCCCACATCTCGATCGGGATCCTGAGTTACTTGGACTCTATTTTCTCGACCTTGTCTACAGTCCTATTGTAGGATTAGCTACAAAGGATTGAAGTTTACATCCTTGGATTAGACTAGCCATTGTTTTTCTAACCTTTCCTGTTGATGATTGCATCCCTAGTTAGCCAAGAAGTTAGCACCTTTGTCTCCTTCCCTCCTAACATGTCTGACATGGACGTAATCAAATTTGGGAAGGATTTCCCCTACGTCTTGGATGAGTCTTGTTTTCCTCGAGCTCTAACTTATCTTATCCCACTTAGTGCCATTGTTTAGTTTTTCCACTGTATTTATGACTAGCCTTTAAACTTCTTCCACTTCTAAGTTTTGGTATCCCAGTTTGACAGCTATTAGGAGACCCCGTCACACTACAACAAACTTTTCCTCATTGTTAGTTGCTATCTCACAACTTTCAGCATAGATGAGCCTAGTATTAGCTTGGGGGTCTCGAAAGAGGCCCCCTAACCCTGCTTCTCATGGGTTCCCTTTGGACGCCCCTTCAAAATTTAGTTTCATAAAACCTTCTTCCACTGGAGTAAAATGGGATCGGGATGTCAGACCTACCCTGTTGTCTTCCACACCGAGGTAGCAATCATTCCTAGGGCTAGGTTGACTTTCTATAGGATATGAGCTTCTTAGGGGGTACTTGCAAGTCTTCTTGGTGCCATGGTTTAGTCAGAATTGTTTCTCTGATATTTTGGACTACACCTTTCCAAACTTTCTCCTCAGACATTGTTTTATTCTTAAAGATTCTATAGTTTTGTTCCTTCCAGATTGCCCAAAGGATGAATCCTAGCACCAAATGCCAAGCTTGGTTTACTACTGGACTGGAGTAGATGTGGTTTCGCCATAATAGAATTGTTCCTTTTCTGATGTTCTGGTCTTAGTCTATTCTATCAAAAAATCCTTGCGTTTGCCTCCATTTTTTCACTGCAAAATAGCATGTGTTGAGGATATGCTTTATGTCTTCCCCATGTTGATGGCATTGCCAGTAGAAGGAAGGCCCCTGGAATCCTCTTTTCTACAATTGGTCCCAAGCCAAGATCCACCCTTTGCAAACCCTCCAAAGGAAATGGGTTACTTGTGGTCACCATCCTCCCTTCCAGAGTTTTTTCCATATTATGTCTTGCCTATCCTAATCTTGTCTTACTTGGATGTCATAAGCTTTGTTTATAGTGAAGGTACCATTAGTGGTATGTCCACATCTCAAGATATCAGGGTCCTATTGGATCGTTAACTATCTTGTCCTCAATTCTTTGTCAAAAGCATTCCATTGTTCTGTTTCTATTGACTAGTTCGAGTCTGCCTTTGTCTTCCACCTCCTCTAACTTACCATTCCTTGGTTTTCTTTCCATAATTGTTCCACCACATGCTTATTCCTGTCCCTCATATACTAATATATATTCCTAAGCTCTTGTGTCTCTATCATTTTTTCTCTTTGTTGCCATGAGTTAATCCAGAATCTTGTTGTTTTTCCATTACGGATCTCCCAAAAGGCATGTTGGTTAATGAGGTGCCTATTATGGGCTACCAGATTCTAGACTGCCGATCCTTTTGGGGGATCTTGATATCACAGGATATCCTCCATTCTCTTTGGCATATTGTATTTCCTTGACAAGATTTGCTTCCATAGATCATTTCCCCCTGCCATCCATCTCCACCAATGTTTTTCACCCATTGTTTGGTTCAGGATGTAGGGATCTCTGAGTCCTAGCCCACCATCCAATTTCTTCTTGATAAGCTCTTTCCATGATACCAAAGCCCATTTCTTGATTTGTTGTGCTCCTCCCCATAAGATTCTTATGAAGATATCCACCATTTTGGAGCATGCTCCTTTGGGCACAACCATGCTTGGGAGTTGGTATATGGGAATTACATTTGTTATTTGATAATGTGTATGTTAATCTTATAATTGTATTAAGTGTAAAAATGTAAATATGGATTTAAAGAGGTAAGAAAATTAATATTTAAAATATAAAAAAGTTTATATTTAATATTTTCTCAGTTCATATAGTTTAAAGGACAAAAATATGTCAATTATCTTAGATAAAGATTTAGATTAAAAGAAAAATTAATCTACCACATTCAATACCCAAGAGGCATATCTAAATAATTAGTTTTGAAGTTATGTTGGTTGAAATTGAATCATGCAATGATTGAAAATATTGTTATTTTTTATTAGTTAAATTTTGTTTTTAATACATGTAAAAAAAATTATATATATATATACAAATTACATTCCTCATCAAATACCTTGATGGGGTGTCATGTGGTAAATTTAATGGGGTTGGGACTTGATATTCTTTTTCACCATCATCCCTTACCCTTTGGATGTCATCCAGTCATGGTACATTTATGGGACCTCGCCTCCAAAGGTAGGAGGTCAATTCCCCTTACAAAATGTGTTGTATACACATCCATGGAAACAATGTGCACTCCAACATATTCTTTATATGTGGTTGGTGGGTTGAGCTTTCCTTCCTCCTCCATTGTCTCCTCTTGGTCTTGTCCTCACTGACCATGCTCTTGGACTCTAGCCTAGTTTCTCGGTTGGGTTGCCTCCAATTCACATCGTTGATTTTCTCTTGTCTGTTGTCGTATTTGTTCATTTGGCTAGGGTTTAGTCGCGAGCATGATGCTAGTGTATCTTGACTCACAAATATTAACGACCTCTCTCTTTCGAGGTCAATTCATGTAACTCCCCTCCCATATTTGTCCTGGTACATGTAACACCTTGCTACCATTGAATACCATGATGTGTTAGAGAGCTCGTTCAAAGCATGGAAATAGCAGTCGTGGTTACTTGTAGGGGATCTTGGGCACACTTACAAGGAAAATAAAACACTCACGAGGAAATTTATCTTGTGGAAGAAGAAAATTGTTTTGAAAGGTAGGTCACTCTCAATTCAAACATCACATCTACCATTGAGTCTTGGGTTCCTGACTGGTAATTCATGAGGTCGCTAAAATCACTATCCTCATAGCATTGACTTATATTAGCATGTCAAGGTACTACTAGGAAAATTTGGCTGATACAAGACATTCCTAGGTCAATCTCCTACACATGCTAGATGAGTTTCTAAATCTTACGTTTGAAATGGACGACGGACTATCCATGGTTGAGATGGTTTCTCCCATCCACATTATTGAGCTGACCCCCTCCATTGGCTGATTTTTTCATTGCGGAAAGTTTGGCGTTGAGTACATAGCTAGTGTTCCTTGGATACCAAATTATTATGACCTCTCAATTGCATGATTGTCTCATGTAGCTCCCTTCCCATATTAGTCCAATCCATGTTATATGTTGCTACCTCTCGCTGACATGGCGCATTAGAGATATTTTTTTCAACATCGAAATAATAGTCGTGGTTGCTTCTCATAGATCTGTTGTAGCGACCACAACCACCCTCCAAATTGTTAGCTTGCAAAGATTTCAGAGCCTCCCTTGAAGAGTTTCATTTGATGACTACCCACACTCAGGTTCACTCCGTGAGCTCCTGTGAGTCTTTACATCCACCTTGCTTTTTCATTGCATTCAAGTCTTTGCAAGCTGATGTCTAAGTCATGCTTGCGACCATGTTCTCATTATGCTCAAAGTCTTCGTTTCATATGTACTTGTTCTTTTCGCTATGGAAGCATCCATCGCACTCACACATAGAGTCACATTCATTGTCACACAAGTGTCGTCTCAAGCAATGAACGATCAATCACGAGTGTCACACTTGTCACTTACACCATTGGTCAGTCATGTTGAACATGTGTGTTTGGATGGTTTGGTCGTTTTGTCATCAAGTCATGCGAGTGCGTTTTCATATGATCACCTATGCATCTTTTGATTTTTCACACACTTTGCCATTTTTGTTGAAGTTCTTATGATCAGACTCCCCTTTGACAGCCAGACCATCACCCTACCATAAACTCAATCGACTATCAACCAAAACAACGTAGAAGCACCAAGCTAGTCTTTTCAACTTGCACTTCCTGCAAGCAATTCGATGAACTCTCATGCTTTCAACCTAGACAGTCGGATTTGATAGTCATCCCGGGACTAACTCCCCTAAAAAATTACGCAGAGGCCACTAACCTCACCTGCAGTTTGCCCAGTCAATTATCCCAACAGTTGACCAACTGCTCATCTCAGAAATTGCACAATGTTCATGAGCAGGGCTTCCGATGCCCATCAGTTAGCTCAGCTTAGAAATTGTGCAAATATGATCAACAGGCCGACCTCCTGGGCTTAGTGTAGTTTTGCTTTCTCGAACTTGACTACCAATTCCCTCCATGAATTGCACAGTTTCTGTTGCCATTGACTCCAGCAGCTAACTGTCAGTTCCTTCTACGAATTGCGTAGTTTTGGTTGCCAATGACCCAACAGCCAACACGCAGTTCCCTCTGGGAATTGTGTAGTTTTGTTGCCATTCTCTTGGGTAGTTCCTACAAAAAACTACGCAATCCCTACTTGTTAACCCTTCATGAAACCCAACCCATTTCTCTCGAAAATTGGGAAAATTTGGCTGCCCAACCCTGTTGCCCATTCGTTTTGAAAAATGTACAGAGCCACAGAGCATCCATGCCTTGTCTTCCAGCAACCTAGACTGTCCCTCCCAAAATTTGTGCAATTCTGCCTCCCAACTGAGCTAAACCTTGCAGACAGTGACTATAGTCTCAGATTACCCGTCTCCATCACTCAATGACTCTTGCGTAGTTTTCATCAACAATGCTCAAAGCCATCATCCTGCCTCACAACCTTGCTGCCTCTCTTGGTCACCTACATCCAAAATGATCATGTGTCATGGTAGACTAGGAGGTTTTGGATTTGATGTCATCTCTTCATGAGTGACTGCAAGTATAGGTACACAAACAAATAGGGCAAGGCGACAAATGGGATGAATGAAGGGAGCACATGCAGAATGATAGATTCACCAATGGACGAACTAACAAAGCATGCGAAGTGGATGAACGCGACGAACATGCACCTTCGCGAGCATATGAGCCTATCAAGCCTTCCAGCATGCAAGCAAGGAACAACATGCTAAAGCTTCATCAAGCAAACCAAGGAACATCGAAGACTCTATGTGCTTCACCATGCGAAACTGAATCTATGATACACCATGAAGACATCCATCACTCAGCAACACTATATCTCGACATGCACTCCAACATAAGCATAAATGTAATAGCATTGTCATTTCGAGTCATGTTGAGTCATGTCATGAGTCATGTCATCCAAATCTCCACTATGGGCTTGTTGTCAATCAATGTGATGTAACGTGGAAGTCCAAGAGACCCGCTTGTTGAAAAATTAGTCATGTAAATTGAACTTCATGGTCAAATGGTCATGAAGGTAGTTGAACATCCACAAGGGTCATTTTCACCCTTGTCTATAAATATCCTCTCATTTGCACATGTAAAGGAATTTTCACCTCATCTCCTCCCACATAGCCAAGGGAGTCTATAATCTTTTCTCTGAGGATTAAGTAGTGGCTCCAACACCCCAAACTCAGGGATAGTGATGTATGGTGTAAGTATGTGTCTTGGAACATTCACTTAATTCAGAAGCCTGCTAACAGGCCAACACTTTTTCACACATGTATTGTATCTCTTGTAAGACTGATCTTTAACATTTGTAACACATGTTGCTTTAACCTGTGTTCTACATCTGAACTGTTTCATTTCTTTTAATGCATAATCTATTAATGGAAATGTGTTGTATATGCTATTAACATTGTCTTGCCCATGTAGACTGCTCTACCGAACATCAGACAGACCTTTCACATGAAGCTTGTTGTAACAACTGTTGCACTCGTTCGGACTGATCCATGAGTGTCATACGTGTTATCTTATATTGTGTGTTGTGATTACCGCATCCTTGTGGATTTCTCTGCTAGAAGTTGTGCATGTCTTGGTGTGTTGCATGTTCCTAGTTGAGTTGGGACTGATTCCATCCAACCTGTAACTCACCTTCACCCTCTTCCCTTTCAGAGTGAAAGAACTATTGGCAGAAGTACACTTACACTCAGTAGGCATGCCAAACTCACTTCCTGAAGACAAAGTAGACCACTTTCCTGTGCTAACAAGTAAGAGATGAGGCAAATCCTTAAGACAATGGCAACTAGGCCATCATACCTAATGGGAATCCCACACCAAACAGTGTGAGGTCTAGTTGGGAATTCATACCGGGGTGATCCCCTGAATGTTTGCAGGTCCAACATCGTCAACATTTCTTGCACTAGGAGGAGGGAAGCCAGTTGTACATGGCTGAAATTCCCCTCACACTCATTCAACAAACATCTGGTCAAGGTAGTAACTCGCATTCCCTATCACCCAAATGTGACTCTCTGGTTTGTTAATTTTCACCTCTTAGTTTTGATCACAAGATTTCATATCAACACGTTCACTCCATTCATCCCATCCTTCGCCAGCTCGTGAAAGCGGTCAGACTGATCCCAGACTCACAGCATCTTCCACGCACAATGAGGAAACCAAAAGCCACTCCCACATGAGTTGTTGTATCATCGGTGGAAGAAGAAGTCCTTGCCACTCTTGAAGGCTTCGAAGAAGCTACTAAAGACAGAAAGGAACCTCCAATCCTCACGCAAGGCAAACAAGGCACTCTTATGATATCGGGATCAAACTTCAGTGTAGGAGGTGGAGGGGAAGGCAACGAAGGAGGTGGAGGTGGAGACAAACCAACAGACTCAGATTCGAAACCATCAGATTCCGAAGAAGAGGAAGAGGACGAAGAAGACGAAGAAATGATTGACCCAAATCATGAATGGATGACATAGGTGTTAGTGCCTAAATCTACCTCAGGCTGAAGGAAGGCAAGTCTAGGGTAGCATCAAACCACGCTTAACCTGGTAGCTAGCCCTACTAGGTTGGGAGAGGGATCTCTCCTTGTCAATCTCAATTAAAATATAGCAACTAGGGCTTGAGATGACTGAAAATTAATACTGATTTTAGGCTAGGTATATTTGATCAAAGGATTTTGATTTATTTTAATGGTTGGTTGCTGGATCCAATGAGGAAGGCAGCTTTGAGTCTAGGAAATCAACTCAGATTTGCAGGAGGTTTTGTGGGGCGAGGTAGGCAGGTGTTTTGGTACTTTGAATTGTGTGTGATGGTAAGTTTAAAGACTAGTGAGGAGTTCGAGAGGGCATGCAAGTTTCATGAGTCCTCTTCAAGCAACAGAAAAAATTGAAAACTAAATGTATCCTCTAGGCAGAGCATTGAATATCAAAGGATTCTACCTAATTCTCTTGATTCATTTAGTTATGAAGAAAGAAATAGATTCCAGCACATATACACATAAGAGAAACACTAAACAACAAAGGAAGAAACAACGCCAAGACACATTACCACAAGAATCCCACAAATTACTGCAAAACCCTGGTTCATTTCCTTGCCAAATTGCAGAAGTGATTTACAATAATGCTCAATGCATCCACAAGAGTCCAACCTTTTGAAATGACTAAGAAAGCACATAATATAGGCATCAAGCCACCTATTCTAGCCATCAGGGGTCGAATCCATGAGTCAAGGAGTTGTTTCAACAACATCTAAACTAGGAACTAAAAAATAGGCAGTGGAACAACTTGCCTCTAAAACTATGGAAACTAATTCATTCAACCTCAAACCACCTCTAACTGATGTATTTACCCCCACAAGTCATTTTTCATCATATTTACATCATATTACATACTAAATTTACCAAGGAGAAAAGAAAAATTCAACTGATAGTCAAACTGGGTGAAATTCTGAGTTTTTAGGAAAAATTGGCAAATATTTGCCTGATGCACAGTGCCACTTCAAGGCTGATTTTGGGGGCCTTCCGCTTCACAAAATCAGGGCCAAGATAACTTGTTGGAAATATTTGCCTGTCTAGTTTCTAGAATGCTTTGAATTATCTGATTTGGAGGTCATTCACACCCTCAAAGCTGGATTCTCCCAAGACTGGCTCCTGTGTGTCCAAAAGATAGGGCATTCTTTAGGTGTTTTTTGCCCTTTTGGCGGCCAAGATCTCCTCCAGAATTGATGAAACTTTTTGGGTTTGCTTATTTTTTGATATTAAATCCAAATCTACAAGCCATTTGTCAAGAGGATGCACCAATTCAATGCACAGCGCCAGTGGTGCTGCGCATCAACCGAAATTTCTTGTGTTTCTATTTTTAAAATTTGGAAAATGACAAAATTGTCTCAAAATTTTCCCAATTTTGGCTCAAAGCTGCATCATGGGTTACTTTGTTGGGCTAAAGTGACATCAGCCAAAATGTTGAGCTTTTCATCCTTCTTTTTTCCTTTTGTTCCATTTTTCCCCTACATCCGGAATTCCTGTGGCCTCTGCAATGATAGTGGGTGAAAGAGTGAAGTTTATCCCAGCAAGATGTACCATATTGTTATCCATGTTTATCACAAACTACCTTGCTAACTCATGGTGAAATTTGACCCTCTCAACCATTTCAAAAAACTCAAAACAGGGCTGCTATCTGAAACATGTGGTGGCTAAAGGGCAAGCAAGGAGTTCACTCATGCTAATAGTTTCCTCCCTAATAATTTTTCCACCCTTGTGACATCTCCTGGGCTACACATTTATTTCCCTTGAGCTACCACTAAGTGCTTCTTCTTCAAAACTTTATTCACTGCTTCTTCCCATGATGGTTGTCTTAAGGATGTGATGTGATGATGGTATGGTGCCCAATGACAATGGGTGGGGACAAAGAAGATGAGTATGAAGAGATTTTACATATATGAAGTGGAGTAGGGGAATGAAGGGATATATTTAGGAAATTAGGGTTTTGACTTATGAAGGATTTAGGGTTTAATGAAGGGAATTAGTTTCTTAGGGGAATGGGGAAAGGGAAAATGAAATTAATAGGTGGACTTAGGGAAATGAAGTTTGCAAAAGGGGAAAAATATGTTGGTTTTGTAATGCAATGATACTTTTTGCAATGAGATGAAAATATATGAAGACAAGCTAGGGTTTGATCTCATGAAACAAAACTCATGAAGAAAACACGAAGAAGACCAATTTCAGCTCAAGATTGATGTAAACTTACTTGAAGGAGTGAAATGTAGCGTTTGGGAGAGTTTTGGATGAAGTTGAGTGATTTTGGAACCTCCCTGGCCAATGCATAGCACACTGAGCCCAATGCACAACACCTGCCTGATGTGCAGTGCTTGTGTAATTTAACACTGACAAAAATTGTTTGATGCACAGTGCTCCTCTGATGCGCAGTGCCAACCCTTTGATGTGTAGTGCCTCCCTAATGTACAACACCTTATTTAATATGACTTTTGAAGGCCTTCCTGGAGTCCAAATTGAGCCTGTGATAGCTTGTTGGAAAGCTTGTTAAGCCTACTTTCGAGAACATCTTGAATTTTTCATTTTGGAGTTAATTTGCCCTGTCAAAAGTCAAATCTAACAAGACTGGTCAAAATGTGGAGAATGAGGTTGCCTAAATGCACAGTGTTGTTGCAGTCAACTTTTGAAGGTCTTCCTCAACTCCAAATTGAGCTCATGATAACTCATTATAAATCTCTCTCTGTCTAGATATCATTTGACTCATCAAGCTAGGTGAGATCGTGATTTTACCAAGGTCACTCCAGAAGTGCATCAATCCTCCTGAGGCCAATGATGTTTTCGACATTTCTGCCAAAACATGAAACCTGTGAAAAAACTAAAAAACATTTTTCTTCTTGGGCCAGTGATGGAAAAAAACCTCTCTCACTTTTGTCAAATTCATCTTTTCTTGCTCAAAAACATAGTTTGAAGAAAACCTATCCGGATGTGTGGAACAAGGGATTTGTGGAAATGAAGGGAAATGAAGGGGACGAGGGGCTTCTAAATTATTGAGAAAATATCGGGAAGTAGGGAGGGATGTTAGGAAGTAGAGGAAAGTGGAATTTCAAAGATTGAGTGAGGGGAAGCGGTCCAAAAGGGAAAAACATTGGCCTAGCCTAGAAAATTGTCAAATTGTAGCAATAAACTAGGGTTTGTGGGAAAATGATGAATTTTAGGGATATGAGTGATGGGAAGCATTTAAGAAGGTATATTAAGGATAGGGGAAGGTGTATGAGCATCAAGATACAAGTTTTGTTGATGAGTTGACCATCCAAGAGAAATTACCTTCAAACCATAGGAGAGGAAAATGAATCTTTCTTAGGCACAACTGAAGCATGAACGAGGTGTAAAATGACCCATTGGAACCTGAAATGATGATGAAAACTCTCTAAATGATGGTACACTCATCTAAATGGTGACATGGACTGACATTTGGACAACTTTGAAAGAAGTGAAGACAAATCCTAAACCTAACACCTAGAGACCATATTTTACTTGAAGACTCACTGGAATGACAAAATTTGATTTTGACACCCTAAGACCACTTTGTAAGAGCATGTTTGATCACTATTGAAAGGTTTCAAAGACTGACACTAACATTGGCTCCAATGGGGATGGTAGCTCCTTGGAGGTGCCAAGAACCACAGATCTTTGGGAGAGCAGACCAGTGCCTTATCCATTAGGCATGAAGTCAAAAACTCAAACTGAAATGCATGACTGAAAATTGACGACTTGATGACACAAAATGACTCAATACTAAAACACAACTAACAGACTGAAAATATGCTCAAAATGGAGCTTATTCAATAAAACCTACTCTAGTTGTTCTATTCATCATCTGATTAAGTGAAGTGAAATAACCAATGCAACCAAGTAAGCATTATGGATGCTGTTTGCATTCTCCACAAGTGCTTGCTTATGAACAACAAGAGAGAACTACTGAAAGGCAACTCCCATGAAAATTCGTAAACAGATCCGTTGAATGATATGGATTTTGTATCTGACTCAAAAAATACTGCATAAGGATCTTGAAATTCATGTGCACTGGGGCTCCACTCATCCAATGGATTACTTTTCTTCTCCTCGTACCATGAATGCAAACTTTGATTTCAGATTTGTGACAAGACTCCTCCTGAAAATGACAAAGAAACCAGCTGCCAGATCAACTTTGTATCAATACTTTTTTGAAGCTCACAGGTAGCTGATGGAGAAGGAATTTGACTATAGACATCATCCAACACATTAGCTATTGGATCATGAAAACATTTTCTATTGGTTCCTATGAGATTGCATGATTTTCTATAGGCTACCCATCCTTTATTGAAGATATACTATGCAAATTTCCCTTCAAAAACTGAAATGATTCAAAACAGAATGGTACAGAATCATCTTGCATCATTTGATCATATGTTTCACCTTCCAAGTCTTCATCTACAACTTGACAATCAATGGCATTCAAGGGCTGCAACTCTAGATATGAAAAGTCTTGAACAAGGTTTTCATTTCCCTCAAGATGGTCTAGATCAAGACTTGTCAACAGTTGATTTCTGATTGCATGAAAGTTTTCTCTGATGAACTGAAACGAAGCAAAACAAAAAGGCAAAGATCCTTCACTTACTTCAAAATTTTCTGCACTTTCCTCCTCATTTCCATAGCTGATATGCAATAGTTGATCAGTGTATTCGAGCTATTGAAAATGAACTTCCTCCTTCCACAAACTAGCTGCTGGTTTGTCTACAAGATTAGCTTCTGTTTGGAGAACATAATCATCATCATACTGATCAAATAGAGGCAAATCATTGGTATAAAACACATCATCAAGCACACATGTCATATCAACAGATCTCCCTTCTCCAAGATGATCTATAAAACAATGATTATCATGTCTATGAAAACTAGGATAAGAAACAAAATGTTTTGCATCAACAACTTGTTCTTCTTCAATTAGCGAGCCATGATCTTGAACATCATACTCATTCCTTGTGGTGATCTTTTGCATCATCTCTTCCACTACACTTACCAAAATGTCGAGCTTTTCCTGTAAAGATGTCTATTCCTCTGGATCTATGTTCTTCATCTCTTCTTCCTTCAACTTTGCCCTTCTGATCAGTAGATTAGACTCTACATCTACTGCACTGTTTTGGATCTCTTCAAGTGTTGCAAGGTTCCTTTCTCTCAGCTGAAACTCCATTTCCAGATCAAAGGCTTCCGGGAAGTGCAAGAGAGCAGATATAGGAGGAGGTCTTATATTAAACGGCATCGAAAAATAGACATGGTTAAATCTTGGAGAAAATCGTTGTACTGTCTCCCCTGGCAGTCTTTTCAACTAGTTATACTCTTCTATAATCAAGAAAGGGTTCTGTCTGACCACCCACCTGTCAAGGAAAACTTTGACGAACTGCTGGAAATCTAAAATGCTCGCATCAGGTAGGATTTTGAACCAACTCTTCACTTTGCCTTGCAAAGAAAGAGAAAAAAGCGTAATACTGACATCCTCTTCATCAACTTCAAAAAGGTTAAGAAAAGACTCAAAATTCAGTACATGTCTCTTAGCAGTGATGTTGTCAAATTCACCATCAAATCTTGGTAGATATAGGTAATGATTTTTAGGGAAAGCATTTGATATAGGAGGTAAAATTAGAGGCTTGTATCAATATGGAATTTAACAAGGTATAGTGGTATGCACAGAAGGTGTAGAATCAGTCTTGGTCTCTTGAGGCTCATCAGTTTGAAGACAGTCATCACAAGATTCAGAAGAAGGTTCTTGATCAAGCTCAAAGGTGTGTGAATATTTCGCAATCTTCAAAGGGAAAGAATCAAATGTGGGTCTAGGATCTTTTCTCTAATACAGTATACTTTGTAAAGCCTTCTTGACATTGTCTAGAAAATAGAAGAGATAATTTATAACAAATAACATAATGTCTTGGATGAAATTCCAACTTGAATACCTTAGCTTTCCATATTGTCCTTTCTTGTTTCTGCTGGTCAGTTGAATCCTCCAGTGGAGTCCTTGGATCTGATCTTGAAATTGATTTGGAGTCGCCAGGGGAATGATTTCAACCTTCCTATGTCTAATCATTGTTCACTATCAATAATCAAATCTGAACTTGATTACAATTGTTGAGGAACATAAAACTATGCTCCCCAGTATGGTCGCCACTATGTTAGTGCCTAAATCTACCTCAGGCTGAAGGAAGGCAGGTCTAGGGTAGCATCAAACCACTCTTAACCTAGTAGCTAGCCCTACCAGGTCGAGAGAGGGCTCTCTCCTTGTCAATCTCAATTAAAATATAGAAACTAGGGCTTGAGATGACTGACTTATTTTGGCTAGGTATCTTTTCTCAGAGGATTTTGATTGATTTTAATGGTTGGTTGTTGGATCAAATGAGGAAGGCAGCTTTGAGTCCAGGAGATCAACTCAGATTTGCAGAAGGTTCTGTGGGGTGAGGTAGGCAAGTTTTTTGGCACTTTGAATTGGGTGTGATGGTAAGTCGAAAGACTAGTGAGGAGTTGGAAAGGGCATGCAAGTTTCATGAGTCCTCTTCAAACAACAGAAAGCATTAAAAAATAAATGTATCCTCTAGGCAGAGCACTGAATATCAATGGATTCTACCTAATTCTCTTGATTCATTTAGTTATGAAGAAAGAAATAGATGCTGGAACATATACATATAAGAGAAACACTAAATAACAAAGGAAGAAACAATGCCAAGACACATCACCACAAGAATCCCACAAAATGCTGCAAAACCGTAGTTCATTTCCTTGCCAAATTGTAGAAGTGATTTACAATAATGCTCAATGCATCCACAAGAGTCCAACCTTTTCAAATGACTAAGAAGGCACATAATATAGGAATCAAACCACCTATGCTAGCCATCAAGGGTCGAAGCGATGAGTCAAGGATTTGTTTCAACAACATCTAAACTAGGAACTAAAAAATAGGCAGTGGAACAACTTGCCTCTAAAACTATGGAAACTGATTCATTCAACCTCAAACTACCTCTAACTGATGTATCTGCCCCCTCAAGTCACTTTTCATCATATTTACATCATATTACATCATATTACATCATAAATTTATGAAGGAGAAAAAAAAATTCAACTGATAATCAAACTGGATGAATTCTAAGTTTTTAGTCAAAATTGTCAAAAATTTGCCTGATGCGCAGTTCCACTTCAAGGCTAATTTTGGAGGCCTTCCGCTTCACCAAATCAGGCCCAAGATAGCTTGTTCGAAAGGTCTACCTATCTAGTTTCTAGAATACTTGAATTTTCTAATTTGGAGGTCATTTCCCCCCTCAAAAGTGGATTCTCCCATGACTGGTTCCTATGTGTCCAAAAAGTAGCAGAGAGGGCATTTTTAGGTGTTTTTTGCCCATTTGGTGGTCAAGATCTCCTCCAAAATTGACGAAACTTTTTGCGTTTGATTATTTCTTGATGTTGAATCTAAATCTACAAGCCATTTGTCAAGAGGATGCACCAATTCAATGCGCAGCGCCGGTGGCATTGTGCATCAGCTGGAATTTCCTGTGTTTCTATTTTTAAAATTTGGAAGATGAAAAAATTGTCTCAAAATTTCCCCAATTTTCACTCAAAGTTGCATCATGGGTTACTTTGTTGGGCTAAAGTGACATCAACAAAAATTTTGAGCTTTTCATCCTTCCTTTTGCCTTTTGTTCCATTTTCCCCTGCATCCGGAATTCCCGTGGCCTCTGCAATGATAGTGGGTGAAAGAGTGAAGTTTATCCCAGCAAGATGTACCATATTGTTATCCATGTTTATCACAAACTTCCTTGCTAACTCATTGTGAAATTTGACCCTCTCAACCATTTCAAAAAACTCAAAATAGGACTAATATTTGAAACATGTGGCGGCTAAAAGGCAAACAAGGAGTTCACTCATGCTAATAAGTTCCTCCCTAATAATTTTTCCACCCTTGTGTGGTCTCCTAGGCTGGACATTTCTTTCCCTTGAGCTATTAGTATGTGTTTCTTCTTCAAAACTTGATTCACTGCTTCTTTCCATGATGGTTGTCTTAGGGATGTGATGTGATGATGGTATGGTGCCCAATGACAATGGGTGGGGACAAAGAAGATGAGTATGAAGAGATTTTACATATATGAAGTGGAGTAGGGGAATGAAGGGATAGATTTAGGAAATTAGGGTTTTGACTTATGAAGGATTTAGGGTTTAATGAAGGGAATTAGTTTCTTAGGGGAATGGGGAAAGGGAAAATGAAATTAATAGGTAGACTTAGGGAAATGAAGTGTGCAAAAGGGGAAAAATATGTTGGTTTTGTAATGCAATGATAATTTTTGCAATGAGATGAAAATATATGAAGACAAGCTAGGGTTTGATCTCAAGAAACAAAAATCATTAAGAAAACATGAATAAGGTCAATTTCAACTGAAGATTGATGTAAACTTACTTGAAGGAATGAAATGCAGTGTTTGGGAGTGTTTGGGATGAAGTTGAGTGATTTTGGAACCTCCCTAGCCAATGCGAAGTGCACTGAGCCCAATGTGCAATGCCTGTCTGATGCACATCGCCTGTGTAATTTAACACTGGCAAAAGCTGTCTGATGCACAGTGCTCCTCTGATGCTCAGCGCCAACCCTCTGATGTGCAGTGCCTCCCTGATGCACAACACCTTTTTGCAGATGACCTTTGAAGGCCTTCCTGATGTCCAAATTGGGCGACTGATAGCTCGTTGGAAAGCCTATCAAGCCTACTTTCTAGAACATCTTTAATTTCAATTTGGAGTTCATTTTCCCTGCAAGGGTCAAATCTCCCAAGACTGGTCCAAATGTGGAGAATGAGGTTGCCTAAATGCAGAGTGTTGTTACAGTCAACTTTTGAAGGTCTTCCTCAACCCCAAATTGAGCTCATGATAGCTCATTAGAAATATCCCTCTGTCTGGATATCATTTGACTTATCAAAGAAGTAATTTCAACAACCAGCTACATGAAATCGTGATTTTCTGAAGGTCACTCCATAAGTGCATCAATCCTCATGAGGCCAATTATGTTTTCGACATTTCTCCCAAACCATGAAACCTGTGTAAAAAATGAAAAAGGTTTCTCTTCTTGGGTCAATGATGGAAAAAAACCTCTATCACTTTTGACGGATTCATCTTTTCTATCTCAAAAACATAGTTTGAAGAAAACCTATCCCGATGTGTGGAACATGGGATTTGTGGAAATGAAGGGAAATGAAGGGGATGAGGGCTTCTAAACTATTGAGAAAATTTTTGGAAGTAGGGAGGGATGTTAGGAAGTAGGGGAAAGTGGAATTTCAAATATTGAGTGAGGGAAAGGGGTCCAAAAGGGAAAAACACAGGCCTAGCGTAGAAAATTCTCAAATTGTAGCAATAAACTCGGGTTTGTGGGAAAATGATGAATTTGAGGGATATGAGTGATGGGAAGCATTTAAGAAGGTATATTAAGATAGGGGAAGGTGTATGAGCATTAGGATGCAAGTTTTGTTGATGATTTGACCATCCAAGAGAAATTACCTTCAAAACCCTAGGAGAAGGAAATGAATCTTTCTTAGGCATAACTGAAGCACGAACAAGGTGTAAAATGACCTATTGGAACCTAAAATGATGATTACAGCTCTCTGAATGATGGTACACTCATATAAATGGTGACATGGACCAACATTTGGACAACTTTGAAATAAGTGAAGACTCACTGAAATGACAAAATTTGACTTTGACACCCTAAGACCACTTTGTAAGAGCATGTTTGATCACTCGTGAATGGTTTCAAAGACTAACACTAACATTGGCGCCAATGGGGATGGTAGCTCCTTGGAGGTGCCAAGAACCGCAAATCTTTGGGAGAGCATACCAGTGCCTTATCCATTGGGCATCGAGTCAAAAACTCAAACTGAAATGCATGACTGAAAACTGACAACTTGATGACACAAACTGACTTGAAACTGACTGAATACTAAAATACAACTGAAAAACTGGAAATATGCTCAAAATGGAGCTTATTCAATAAAAACTACTCTAGCTGTTCCATTCATCATCTGATTAAGTGAAGCGAAATAACCATTGCAACGAAGTAAGCATTCTAGCTACTGTTTGCATTATCCACAAGTTCTTGCTTATGAACAACAAGAGAGAACTACTGAAAGGAAACTCCCATGAAAACTTGTAAACAGATCGGTTGAATGATATGGATTCTCTATCTGACTCCAAAAATACTACATAAGGATCTTGAAATTCATGTGCACCGGGGCTCAACTCATCCAATGGATTACTTTTCTTCTCCTCGTACCATGAATGCAAACTTTCATCTGAGATTTGTGCTGAGACTCTTGTTGAAAGTGACAAAGAAACTAGCTACCAGATCAAGTTTGTATCAACAAATTTTTCAAGCTCACAGATAGTTGATGGAGAAGGACTTTTACTGTAGACATCATCCAACACATGAGCTATTAGATCGTGAAAATTTTGAAAATATTGTTGCAACCCATTTTCTATTGGTTCTGATGAGATTGCATGATTTTGTATAGGCTGCCCATCTTTTATTGAAGATATACTATGTAAATTTCCCTTCAAAAACTGAAATGATTCAAAATAGAATGGTATGGAATCATATTCCATCATTTGATCATATGTTCCATCTTCCAAGTCTTCATCTACAACTCGACAATCAATGGCATTTAGGGGCTGCAACTCTGGATATGAAATGTCTTGAACAAGGTTTTTGTTTCCCTCAAGATGGTCCGGATCAAGACTTGTCGATAGTTGATTTCTGATTGCATGAAAGTTGTCTCTGATGAACTGAAACGAAGCAAAAAAAAAAAAAGGCAATGATCCTTCACTTACTTCAAAATTTGTTGCACTTTCCTCCTCATTTCCATAGCTGATATGCAATGGTTGATCACTGTATTCGAGCTACTAAAAATGAACTTCCTCCTTCCACAAACTAGTTGTTGGTTTGTCTACAAGATTAGCTTCCGTTTGGAGAACATAATCATCATCATACTGATCAAACAGAGGAAAATCATTAGTATAAAACACATCATCAAGCATTCATGTCATATCAACCGATCTCTCTTCTCCAAGATGATCTATAAAACAATCATTATCAGGTCTATGACAACTGGGATAAGAAACAAAATGTTTTGGATCAACATCTTATTCTTCTTCAGTTAGCGAGCCATGATCTTGAACATCATATTCATTCCTTGTGGTGATCTTTTGCATCATCTCTTCCACTACAATTACCAAAATGTCGAGCTTTACCTCTAAAGATGTCGATTCCTCTGGATCTATGTTCTTCATCTCTTCTTCCTTCAACTTTTCCCTTCTGATTAGCAAATTAGCCTCTACATCTACTGCATTGTTCTGCATCTCTTCAAGTGTTGCAAGGCTCCTTTCTCTTAGCTGAAATTCCATTTCTAGATCAAAGGCTTCTAGGTAGTGCAAGAGAGAGGATCGATGAGGAGGTCTTATATTAAGTAGCATCGAAAAATAGACATGGTTAAATATGGCAGAAAAGTGTTGTATCGTCTCCCCTGGCAGACTTTTTAGCTAGTTATACTCTTCTATAATCAAGAAAGGGTTCTGTTTGACTACCAACCTGTTGAGGAAAACTTTGATAAACTGTTGGAAATCTAAAATGCTCGCATCAGGCAGGGTTTTGAACTAACTCTTCACTTTTCCTTGCAAAGAAAGAGCAAAAAGCCTAATACTGACATCCTCTTCATTAACTTCAAAATGGTCAAGAAAAGACTCAAAATTTAGTACATGTCTCTTAATAGTGATGTTGTCAGATTCGCCATCAAATCTTGTTAGATATAGGTAATGATTTTTAGGGAAAGCATGGGATATAGGAGGTAAAATTAGAGGCTTGTATCGACCTAGAATTTTACAAGGCATAGGGGTATGTACAGAAGGTGTAGAATCAATATTGGTCTCTTGAGGCTTATCAGTTTGAAGACGGTCATCAAAAGATTCAGAAGAAGGTTCTTGATCAAGCTCAAAGGTGTGTGAATATTTCACAATCTTCGAAGGGAAAGAATCAAATCTGGGTATCGGATCTTTTCTCAAGTACAGTATACTTTGCAAAGCCTTCTTGACATTCTCGGCAAAAGAGAAGAAATAATTTATAACAAAGAACATAATTTCTTAGATGAAATTACAACTTGAATACCAAAGCTTTCCATATTTTCCTTTCATGTTTCTGCTGGTCAGGTTCATCCTCCAATGGAGTCCTTGGATCTAATCTTGAAACTGATTTGGAGTCACGAGGTGAATGATTTCATCCTTCCTATGTCTGATCATTGTTCACCATCAACAATCAAATCTGAACTTGATTACAATTGCTGAGGAACATAAAACTACACTCCCCAGTATGGTTGTCACAATGTTAGTGTCTAACATCAAACCACACTTAACCTGGTAGCTAGCCCTACTAGGTCGAGAGAGGGCTCTATCCTTATTAATCTCAATTAAAATATAGAAACTAGGGCTTGAGATGACTGAAAATCAATACTAATTTTAGGCTAGGTATATTTTCTCAGAGGATTTTGATTGATTTTAATGGTTGGTTGCTCGATCAAATGAGGAAGGCAGCTTTGAGTCTGGGAAATCAACTCAAATTTGCAGGATGTTCTGTGGGGTGAGGTAGGCAGGTGTTTTGGCACTTTGAATTGGGTGTGATGGTAAGTCTAGAGACTGGTGAGGAGTTGGAGAGGGCATGCAAGTATCATGAGTCCTCTTCAAACAACAGAAAACATTAAAAACTAAATGTATCCTTTAGGCAAAGCACTAAATATCAATGGATTCTACCTAATTATCCTGATTCATTTAGTTATGAAGAAAGAAATAGATGCTTTCACATATACACATAAGAGAAACACTAAATAACAAAGGAAGAAACAATGGCAAGACACGTTACCCCAAGAATCTCGCAAAATGCTGCAAAAACCTAGTTCACTGCCTTGCCAAACTACATAAGTGATTTACAATAATGCTTAATGCATCCACAAGAGTCCAACCTTTTCAAATGATTAAGAAAGAACATAATATAGACATCAAACCACCTATGCTAGCCATCAGGGGTCGAATCCATGAGTCAAGGAGCTATTTCAACAACATCTAAACCAGGAACTAAAAAATAGGCAGTGGAACAACTTGCCTCTAAAATTATGGAAACTGATTCATTCAACCTCAAACCACCTCTAACTGATGTATCTACCCCTTCAAGTCATTTTTCATCATATTTACATCATATTACATCATAAATTTACCAAGGAGAAATGAAAAAGTCAACTGATAGTCAAACTGGGTAAAATTCTGAGACTTCAAGCAAAATTGGCAAAAATTTGCCTCATGCGCAGTGCCCTGAGCCTGATGCATAGCGCCACTTCAAAGCTGATTTTGGAGGCCTTACACTTCACCAAATCAGTGCCAAGATAGCTTGTTGGAATGCTTTGCCTGTATAATTTCTCGAACGTTTTGAATCTCCTGATTTGGAGTTCATTTGCCGCCTCAAAACTTGATTCTCCCAAGACTAGTTCTTGTGTGTCCAAAAAGTGGCAGAGAGGGCATTTTTAGGTGTTTTTTTCCCTTTTGGTGTCCAAGATCTCCTCCAGAATTGATGAAAATTTCTAGGTTTGCTTATTTTTTGATGTTGAATCCAAATCTACAAGCCATTTGTCAAGAGGATGCACCAATTCAATGCGTAGCACTGGTGGCGCTGCGCATTAGCTAGAATTTCCTGTGTTTCTATTTTTAAAATTTGGAAAATGACAAAATTGTCTCAAAATTTGCCCAATTTTGGCTCAAAGCTGCATCATGGGTTACTTTGTTGGGCTAAAGTGACATTAGCCAAAATGTTGAGCTTTTCATCCTTCTTTTTTCCATTTGTTCCATTTTTCCCCTACATTCGGAATTCTTGTGGCCTTTGCAATGATAGGGGGTGAAGGAGTGAAGTTTATCCCAGGAATATGTACCATATTGTTATCCATGTTTATCACAAATTGCCTTGCTAACTCATGTGAAATTTGACCCTCTCAAACATTTCACAAAACTCAAAACAAGACTGATATCTGAAACATGTGGTGGCTAAAGGGTCAGCAAGGAGTTCACTCATGCTAATAAGTTCCTCCCTAATAATTTTTCCACCCTTGTGAGGTCTCCTGGGCTGCACATTTCTTTCCCTTGAGCTATCACTAAGTGTTTCTTCTTCAAAACTTGATTCATTGCTTCTTTCCATGATGCTTGTCTTAGGGATGTGATGTGATGATGCTATGGTGCCCAGTGACAATGGGTGGGGACAAAGAAGATGAGTATGAAGAGAGTTTACATGTATGAAGTGGAGTAGGGGAATGAAGGGACAAATTTATGAAATTAGGGTTTTGACTTATGAGGGATTTAGGGTTTAATGAAGGGAATTAGTTTCTTAGGGAAATGGGGAAAGGGAAAATGAAATTAATGGGTAGACTTAGGGCAATTAAGTGTGGAAAAGGGGAAAAAGATGTTGGTTTTGTAAGGCAGTGAGAGCTTTTGCAATGAAATGAAAATATATGAAGACAAGCTAGGGTTTGATCTCAAGAAACAAAACTCATGAAGAAAACATGAAGAAGACCAATTTCAACTCAAGATTGATGTAAACTTACTTGAAGGAGTGAAATGCAGTGTTTGGGATATTTTGGCATGAAGTTGAGTGATTTTGGAACCTCCCTAGCCAATGCGCAGTGCATTGAGCCCAATTCACAACACCTCTGTAATTTAACACTAGCAAAAAATGTCTAATGCATAGCGCTCCTTTGATGTGTAGCGCCAACCCTCTGATGCACGATGCCTCCCTGATGCACAACACCTTTTTGTAGATGACGTTTGAAGTGCTTCCCGATATCAAAATTGGGCATGTGATAGCTTGTTGGAAAGCTTGCCAAGTATAATTTCCAGAACATCTTGAATTTTTCAATTTGGAGTTCATTTGCCCTGTCAAAATTTAAATCTTCCAAGACTGGTCAAAATGTGGAGAATGAGGTTGCCTAAATGTAGAGTGTTGTTGCAGTCAACTTTTGAAGGTCTTACTCAAATCCAAATTGAGCTCATGATAGCTCATTAGAAATATCTCTTTGTATGGATATCATTTGACTCGTCAAGGAGGTAATTTGAATATCCCAGCTAGGTGAAATCATGATTTTCCCAATGTCACTCCAGAAGTACATCAATCCTCCTGAGGCCAATTATGTTTTCAACATTTCTCCCAAATCATGAAACCGGTGTAAAAACTAAAAAACATTTGTCTTCTTGGGTCAATTGTGCACAAAAACCTCTCTCACTTTTGTCAAATTCATCTTTTCTTGCTCAGAAACATAGTTTTAAGAAAACCTATCCCGATGTGTGGAACAGGGGATTTGTGGAAATGAAGGGAAATGAAGGGGATTAGGGGCTTCCAAGTTATTGAGGAAATTTTGGGAAGTAGGGAGGGATGCTAGGAAGTAGGGGAAAGTGGAATTTCAAAGATTGAGTGACGAGAAGGGGTCCAAAAGGGAAAAACACAGGCCTAGCCTAGAAAATTGTCAAATTGTAGCAATAAACTAGGGTTTGTGGGAAAATGTTGAATTGAGGGATATGAGTGATGGGAAGCATTTAAGAAGGTATATTAAGGATAGGGGAAGGTGTATGAGCATCATGATACAATTTTTGTTGATGATTTGTCCATCCAAGAGAAATTACCTTCAAAACCCTAGGAGAGGGAAATGAATCTTTCTTAGGCACAACTGAAGCACGAACAAGGTGTAAAATGACCCATTGAAACTTGAAATGATGATGAAAACTTTCTGAATGATGGTACACTCATCTAAATAGTGACATGGACCAACATTTGGACAAATTTGAAAGAAGTGAAAACAAATCCTAAACCTAATACCTAGAGACGAAATTTTACTTGAAGACTCACTGAAATGACAAAATTTGACATTGACACGCTAAGACCACTTTGTAAGAGCATGTTTGATCACTGGTGAAAGGTTTCAAAGACTAACACGAGCAATAGGGATCATTGGCTATCCTGGTCTTCTTGCATAAGATGTCGAGGCAAGCGAAGAGAATGAATGTCAATCTCAACCCTGATAGCACAGTAAAGGTTGAAGACCACTTAGATAACTTCTACCTACAGTTGTAGACCCTTGAGCTATGTTATGATGATGTCGCACTTTATTGTTCCCATGTACCTTAGTTGGTCTTGCAGCTGCTTGGTATTACAGCCTTCCTTTGAAGTCTATACACAATTGGGTTGCATTCAAACACATGTTCCTTGAGAAGTTTGTTGATGACAAGACCCAATTCATGCTACTCAAAGAGTTGGGAAGCCTCAAGATGGAGGAAGAAGAGAAAGTGGAAGATTTAAATCAGAGGTTTACATGTATATTGAACAGGTTCACAGTAAACACTATGCCTCATGACTCCATCACCACTAATTACTATATGTCCTCACTACCAACCAGCATCATGCAGTTCATCAAGTGAGCTGCAAAACGAACTCTATTAGAAAATTGTGAAGAGGCTACCACTATTGAGAAATACTTGTGTGCAGTCGAAGTCATCAAGGATGATGAATCAATGAAGGACTCCAAGGATGTGAGTAGGAAGTCCCAAGAAATTGTGAGAAAGGGTAGAGACAAGGAAGCAACTGACATTGAGACCCTCACTCATCTTGTCAAGAGCTTGTCCACTGAAATGTCTGAACTCAAACAATGTAGATTGGACACATTTGCAAGTAGTCATCCACCTAGTTAGAGACAGGTAAGCAGTGCATCAAGCAGCAGCCAGTTCGTTCCAAGAACTGTGCAGAACCCTGTGTTCCAGCTCCAACGGTGTGCAAATCCGAAATTCTACTCTTTCCACAAAGAACATCACTTTGAGAACTCTTCTTTGGGCTAGAAGCGAGTCACAAATCAATATGTGGGAGAAACTAGAAGACATAGACATTGAGGATGAGGTTGCACCTGATAAGCCATCAAGCTTTGAGCATGTGGTGAATACGTATAGTTTTGACAAACAATTGCAAAGATGAACACCGAAAAGCAGCCTTGGAAGCAAACTGACCATTACAATATTATAAGTAGAGGGGTTCCCCCCACACTTGGGGATATGCAAGAAAATATCTAGCTACTGATAAGGAAGACCGATCCACCGGCCAACCCAAAGCAAAAAACACAAAGCAAGTCTAGGAGGACAATCATGGACAAAAACACGTCCATGAGCACCAAGCTGCAAAACACTCCGTTGGATAACACGAACACTCGTTTCACTCCAGACACCTCGTTGAGTCTACCACCTATGGATTACAACATTATTGATGACATGAAGAAAACTCGAGCAAACATTAGTCTGTTCGAGTTGGCCAAGATCGAGAGCCAACGCGATATCTGCGCAAGTTGGTACAAACAGCAACAAACAATGATGCGTCTACTAGCAAAGGAGCAAGCACACCTCCTAGATCACTTTCAACTGTGCTCAGTACAGTCCAATGGAAGAAGAAAACTCAAGTTGCCCTCCATTCCTGCTATGTTTTGAAATTTTCAACTGCAATCTTCACACTTGTTTCATTGATTTGGTGTGGCAGCCAATGTCATGACATTCTCTATCATTAAAAGGATCAATGCACACTGGAGTGAGATGTCTGCGTGAATCATCTAACTTGATCAAACATTCATACTAGTAATTGGTGAATTATGACACATGATCATTTTTCTATCTCGTGAGCATCGAGTCGGCCAATGCATCAACATAGTGGTTGTGGAAATCCTAGAAGCATATGGTCGATTACTCAGTAGGGACTAGTCCTCTGCAGACTTGCAGCTGAAGCAGTGCACTCTTCGGAGAATGAAGAAGATCTTGCCAGTTGGGAATAGGAGATTGAAATGTATGACATAAGGTGAGCAACACCCACAGAAAACAAAACCTTTTGGTACATAGATGTATGCCAGTACCTTGAACATGTCACCATACCCTCTCACTTTTCTATCGAACAGAAGAAGGAATTGTGCCTGAAATCCTTAGCATATCAATCAATGCATGGAGTGCTTTACAAAAAGCACAGTAATGGAGTTTTGCTCAGGTGCTTAAAGGCATAGGAATCAGAGAAGGTACTTCAGTATCTACATGATGGACCCACCGAGGACCACTTTGCGGGAAATACAACTGCACCCAAGGTTATGCAAGTTAGTTTTTATTAGCCCACATTATTAAAAGATATGCATGACTATGCCTGCAACTGCCCAGTCTGTCATTGATGCCCCGACAGAACACGAAGATCAGCAGCTCCACTACACCCTGTGGCAGTGAATGAACCATTCCAACAGTGGGGCCTAGACATCATTAGGGGAATTTTCCCTCAGTAATTAAAAAAAACCACTATATCCTAACAAAAAATGACCACTTTACGCGGTGGATAGAAGCAGTTTTGCTCAAACAAGTGAATGAGCAGGCGGTCATCAGCTTCCTCCAATAGAATACTATCTCATGCTTTGGCATTCCGGTATCACTTGTCTTTGATAATGAAACTTGTTTTTCATCCTTGAAACTCTATGACTTTGCATTATAGAATGCTATTATGCTAAAGCATTCAATGAATTACTATTCGCAAGGAAAATGTGTAGAAAAGTCTACAAATAAAATCCCCATCTGTATAATCAATAAGATCATTTCCTCCGAGAAGCGTAACTGGCATACCGCCTTGACTAATGAACTATGGTCTGACCGTGTCACACCTAAACCCTCTCTGAATATCTTACCATACTTCCTGGTTTACAGCAAAGAGGCCATCCTCCTGGCAAATATCTACTTGCTTGCTCTTCAGCTTTCCCAGGAATCCCAACGTAAGGCTTTCCAGCTAGTTCGACATAGGATGGATGCTCTCCATAAGCTTCAGGAAGAAAGGGTGAAAGCAAAAGAAAAATTCACACTCCACCACAGCCATATCAAGATGTGTTTTGATAAGAAGTCTGTAGGGAAAGCTAGCTTTGATATGGGTGACTTAGTTCTAAAATGGAATAAGCCCCATGAAGTCAAAAGTAAACATATGAAGTTCCAGTCTCTATGGATTGGATCGTCCACAGTTCATGAGAAGCTTGGCCCATACACGTATCATTTGCGATCACTCGACTGGAGGATTGACAACCTTCCTATCAATGGCCAAGATCTCAAGCATTATTTTTAGTATGTTGGGCCATGGCCATGCCATGTACATAGGCTTCTTGCTGCTTGTTGTTTCATTTGGTTTTTTTTGCTTATTATCTTTTCTTTTTCTTTGTTTGATTTTTCTTACTATTTTTGTTCACATTCATTTTGTTTGTTTGATATATTACTATTTTTGTTTCTGGAAATAAGTGTTTCCAACTACTACGTCCTGGATTTTGAATAAAGTATGTGGCTGAAATTTGAGGAAACTCGTGACACTGTAGCACTTGGCCAATCTTGTGTCTGCCTTCCCTATTCTTGATTGTAACTTTTGTCTAATGAAGTCCTAACGGAAAATATGAACCATTTGCAAGGGAAGTTTCAGTCCAACCATGAACCTGTGTCCACATTGGGAAGCCCCATGCCTGTACTCAACCTTCTACTCTGTGTGTTCAAGCTCATCCAACTAGTAGAAATAGAGAAGGGGAAAATCTAAACGAGCAAACCTATGTCAAAGGTCTTACATGCTTCTCTGAATGAACAACCTCTTTTGCTCTTAATAAGTTGGGATCCCTCTTCCACCCCAAAAATAAATAAGCTCCTATGCACAGACCTCTTGAAAAATATAAAAGTGAAAGAAGAGAAAGACTTCTTGTGGGGAGAGGTGAAGCATGCAACTACACTGGGGTACTTACCAAGCTCGCTAGCAGTGGAAAAATGTATGTGTTCCTATGTGACTCCATCGGGCTACTGTCTAGGTCTACTGGTAGTGGAGCAACACCGAAGATGAAAACTTATATTCTGAAAATCTTCAACTCGTGATATAAACTACCCTTCCTGGATTCAAAACACTGAGATATAAGCTAAAATTTTGATCGTGTTTGATTGAGTGGAAAAGGGTGAACCATGTATGTCCATGGGGTATGTGGGGAAATGAAGGCAACTCACACAGTGATTCAATACTCTCCGAAAGACTAAGGCCCTGTGCTAGCATGAACCAAAATAGAGAAGATGGAATTCTACCAGTGTGTAGCCAAGTGGTGTAGCAGCTACAACCACCCTCCAAATTTTTGGCCTGCAACAATTTTGGAGCCTCCCTTGAAGAGTTTCACTTGATGAATATGCACACTCAGGTTCACTCAGTGAGCTTGTGGAGTCTTTACATCCTTGTTACTTGTTCATTGCATTCAAGCCTCTACATGTTGATGTCTAATTCATGCTCACGACCATGTTCTGGTTATGCTCAAAGTCTTTGATTCATATGTGGTTGTTGTGTTCGCTATAAAAGAATCTGTGGCACTCACACACGGAGTAACATTAACTATCGTGGAAGCGTTGTCTCGATCAATGAATGATCAATCACGAGTATCACACTTGTCACTTACTCTGTCTGTCAGTCATGTTGAACATGTGTGTCTAGATGGTTTGGTTGTTTCATTGTCAAGTCATGCGAGTGTGTGTTTGTATGATCACCTATGCGTCTTTTGATTTGTCACACACTTAGCCATTTTTTTTGAAGTTCTGTCGACCAGACTCTCCACTGACAGTTGGACCATCAGCGTGCCATCGACGCAATTGGCTGCCACCCAGAATAGCGCAGAAGCACCAAGATAGTCTTTTCAAGATCTGTTGCCTACAAGAAATTCTATCAACTCTCATGCTGGCCACTTGGGCAATTAGACCTGGTAGTCACCCTAGGACAGACTCCCCTCAAAAATTGTGAAGATGCCACTGACCTCACCTGCTCAACTGACTGAGAAAATTGCACAGAAAGGATGGACAGACACCAAGTGCCTGTCCCTGTCTCAATCAGAAAATTGTGTAGTTTTCCCAGTTAGTCATTCCAACAGTCAACCAATTATTCATGTCAGAAATCGTGCAGTGTTCATGAGTAGGCCTTCTACTGCCCATCAGTCAACACAACTCAGAAATTTCACAGAGATGATCAGAAGGTTGGCCTCCCAGCCTTAGTGCAGTTTTTCTTGCTAGTAGCCCCCAGGAGCCAACTACCAATTCCCTCCAGGAATTACGCATTTTCTGCTGCCAATGACTCTAGTAGCCAACTAGAAGTTACCTCTAGGAACTGCATAGTTTTGGTTGTGAGTGACCCAACATGCTACTCGTAGTTCCCTCTAGGAATTGCACAGTTTTGGCTGCCAGTCTCTCGAGCAGTTCCCATGAAAAACTACACAATCCCTGTCTGCTAACCCTTATTGGGTGTGGAGCATGATTATTTAGAGGTCTTTGTTTCAGCCAGATGTATACCCCAGGAAGTTTGTACACCCCTCCACACGGTGGGGGGGTGGGCGGGGGGGGGTGCGAGGGGGACTTGTCCCCCCGCGAGGGTTCGGGGGGATGATCCCCCCTGGCTAGGGGGTCCGGGGGCTAGCGGTCCCTCGGCGGGGCTTTTGGGGGCAGTGCCCCCGAAGCTAAAAACAGATGTAAAATTGCATTGTAAAAGTATAGAAATTTCTAGTCAATCTGGGCTGTTCATTAGGTGGATGATCTGACGGTAGAACTTATGTTTAGTTTAGGGTTTCTTGCCCTAGAAGGTAACCCGTCTCTTTGTATGAGGGCATTGTGTTAAGGCTGTATAATAGGTGTGTATTCTTCGAGCAAGAAATAGAGAGGTGAGACTATGAGAGAAACAGAGGATATTACAGCGGATCTGCTGTAGGTTGTGCTCTTCATTTTGCTGGATAATCGAAAGGAAGGACTAGTTGTTTGGGGTGGATGTAGCCCAAACTGGGTGAACCACGTATATCTGTGTCTCTCTAGTTTTATGCATTTTCTGTGTTTATATTCATGAAATATTCTATGTGTTCCAATGCTCTGTAATATATAATTTTCTAACAACCCTTCATGCAGCTCATCCCATTCCTCTTGAAAATTGCACAAATCTAGCTACCCAGCCCTACCGCTAATTCGTTCTAGAAAATGCACAGAGCATGCCTGCCTTGTCTTCCAGTAGCCCAGACTATCCCTCCAAAAATTTGCATAATTTTTCCTCCCTACTCATCCAGACCTTGAAAACATTCACTGTTTTCTCAAATTGCTTGTTTCCATCACTCAGTGACTCTTGCGTAGTTTTCATCAGTAGTACCTAGAGCCATCATTCTACTTGACAACCTTGTTGCCTCTCCCAAACACCTGCATCCGAAACTATCATGTGTCATGGTAGTCTAGGAAGTTTTGGATTTCATGTCATCTCTTCATGAGTGACTACAGGTACATGTACACCAACAAACGGGGAAAGACAACGAATGGGATGAATAAAGGGAGCACATGCAGAATGACAGGTTCACCAATGGACAAAGGAATGAAGCATGCAAAGTGAATGAACGGAACGAACATGCACCTTCGTGAACATATGAGCCTATTAATCCTTCCAGCATGCAAGCAAGGAACAACATGTTAAATATTCATCAAGTGAACCAAGGACCATCGAAGACTCCATGTGCTTTGCCATGTAGAGGTGAAGCTAGGATACACCATGAAGGTATCGATCACCCAACAACTGTATAGCTCGACATGCACTCCAGCGACAACATGAATGTATCAGCGTTGTCATGTCAAGTCATGTCGAGTCACGTCATGAGCCAAGTCGCCCACATCTCCACTATGGGCTTGTTTTCAATCGATGCGATGTAATGTGGAAGTCCAAGAGACCCACTTGTTGAACAAAGAGTCATGTAAGTTGAAATGTCATGGAAGTCAAATGGTCATGAAGATAGTTGAACAACCACAAGGGTCAGTTTCACCCTTGGCTATAAATACCCCCTCATTTTTACATGTAAAGGAATTTTCACCTCAGCTCCTCCCACATAACCAAGAGCGTCTGTAATCTTTTCTTTGAGGAGTAAGTAGTGGCTCCAACGCTCCACACTCGGGGTTAGTGATGTATTGTGTAATGACGTGTCTTAGAACTTTCGCTTAATTCATAAGCTTGCTAATAGGCCAGAAGATGTTCACACATGTATTGTATCTGTTGTAAGATTGATATTTAACATTTGTAATGCATTTTTCCTTAACCTATGTTTTACGTCTAAATTGTTTCATTTCTTGTAATGCATAATCTATTAATGTAAATGTGTTTTATATGCTGTTAATGTTGTCTCGTCTGTGTAGACTGCTCTCCCGGAGATCAGACATACCTTTCACATGAAGCCTGCTGTAACAATTGTTGCACTCATTCAGACTGATCTGTGAGTGTCGTACGTGGTATCTTCCCTTGTATGTTGTGATTTCCACATCCGTATTGACTACTCCGCAAAAATTTGTGCATGTCATGTTGTGTTGTGTGTTCCTAGCCGAGTTGGAACCGATCCCATCCAACATAGAACTCATCTTCACCCTCTTCCCTTTCACAGTGAAAGAACCATTGACACAAGTACACTTACACTCACCAGGCACGTGAACCTTACTTCCCAAAGACAAAGCAGACCACTCTCCTGTGCTGACAAGCAAGAGTTGAGGAAAATCCTTAATACAATGGCAACCAGGCCATCATACCGGATGGGACTCCCAGAGCAAACGGTGTGAGGTCTAGTTAGGACATCATACCGGGGTGATCCCTTGAATGTTGGTGGGTCCAACACCATTGATAGGATCTTAAGCACACTTACAAGGAGAGTTTTCATCTGATAGTTTATTTGCTTGCATGACCCCAAACATTTAGCATGAAACTTTTCTCATGGAAGAAGAAATTTGTTATGAAAGGAAGATCATTGTCTATTGATATCTCATGACTTCCAATACATCTTGGGTTCCTGACAAGCAATTCACAAGGCTTCCAAAATAACTATCTACATATTCTTTACTCTTATTGCCATGTCAAGCTATTACGAGCAAAAATTTTGGTTGATAGGATACATTCCTATCTCAATATCCTACGTAGGCTAGATGATCTTAGAGATCTTATGCTTAACATGGAAGGAAGGCTAGCCAGGTTTGAGATGGGTTCTCTTCTTAGCTCACTAATTCCTCTGCCATGTGAGTTTGAGGAATAACCTATAAGTCTATGCACATATTTTAATCACGATGCTCAAGTTTCTTACATTTTCATTTTAGTCGTCCTTATTCAAGGTGGCTCTCAAGGCTATCAATATGTCTCTCTTTGAGTCTATCTTTACATTATTTTTTTGTTTTCATAAACATTGTAGTTTAATAAGGTTTCTCATTTAGTCTCTTGATGTTGGTTCCCCTCTTGGTGGGGTAGAAACTATTTTGGGTCTTTGCTAGTCTTGGACACTTAGTTAATTTTGTTATTTTTTGGATCTATGCTTTATTGACTTTATTTTGGTTTCCAAAGTGGAAATCCAAAGATAAGTTTTTAGACATTTCTTATGCAAATATTTTTTGTTTTAAGGTAAAAAAACTTACCAAAATAAAGAAAGTTTGATCATAAAATAGTCCTTAGTATTAAATATGAAAGAAATTTGTAAACCAAGACTATTTTGTATTGATAACCACTTTCTATAGCGTAGTATGAGGGTGATGTTTGATTATGTCTATGTCGAACACAAAGTTGAGATGTGTCCTTAAGAAATAAAAAATTACTAAGAAAACAACATCTCCTAGAAGAAAAGAAAGAGAATAAATGTATAAGTATACAAAATACATTTAATCTTAACACCATGAGTTATATACTAACTCACTATGTTAACACTTGGTTCATTAGATTAGCTCACACTACAAGAAAAAAGGTAATTTGCGAGGGTCATGCCTGTGACGGACCTTTAAGGTCCGTCATCAATGTCGCATATGGTGACGGTCTTTAAAAAAGTGTTGTTGTAAGTGTATATAGTGATGGTCCTTTAAGTTTTTTCACCAAAGCCATTTTCAATGACACTTTTGGTGAGGGTTGTTAAAGGCCCGTCACTAATTCTCTCATTGGTGACACTTTTGGTGAGGGTTGTTAAAGGCCCATCACTAATTCTCTCTTTGGTGACACTTCTAGTGACGATATTTTATTGACTATCACCAGTGATATTTTTGGTTACTTTTGGTGACGGTCAATAAATGTTCATCATCATTGATCATTTCAATGATTTTTTGATGATGCTTCATGCCTATGATGAACCTTTAAGGTCTGTCGCCAGTGTCTCATATGGTGACGGTCTTTAAAAAAACATTTCTGTAAGTGTATATAGTGATGGTCCTTTAAAGTTTGTCCCCAAAGTCAATTTCAATGACATGGTGAGGGTCGTTAAAGGCTTGTCACTAATTTTCTCTTTGGTGACACTTTTGGTGAGGGTCATTAAAGGCCCATCACTATTTCTCTCATTGGTAACACTTCTAGTGACGATACTTTATTGACCCTCACCAATGCTCTTTTTGGTTGCTTTTGCTGATAGTCAAAAAATGTTCGTTATCATTGATCATTCCAATGAGTTTTTGATGATGCTATGTACTTGTTACTATATTTTTTGCCAAAAGATAACGATTTAAGACCATTGTTGTGGAGTCTTTTTCATTATGTGTCTAAGTTCATAGTGGTTATAATAGTTAGTCAAATTGGTAAGAAGTAATTAGTATGTATAATTTCCCTCAAGTCATAAGAATATAGTTTTCCTATGAGTCAACACATGATTCATTTGTATTAGTTTTATTATCTAGAAAATTTCCTTTAAATAAAGTTCCAATAGTGTGTGTAGGAACTATATTATTTAATACATAATCAAGTTCTGTCACTTCTATTAATGAGAGAAACCTAGCACTCATCAACACTCATGGCACACCTTAACATGTTTTGGAACAATACACTAACATTCCTTGGCACCTCGCATGTCTTGGAACATTTTTGTACCTAGATCATCTTTGTACCTAGAACATATTGCCATGAGTAGGACACCCAGGCACATGTTGACATGCCCTAGTATAGCATAACACTCACCTATCATGTGTTGGAATGCCCTATAGTCCCTAGCATGCCCTAGAACACCTTGGCATAATATTGCATTGACAAACGTTACAACTTGGCACACATTGGCACTTGGCATGTATTGGAACATATATTAGTGTGCCTAGCATGCCCCTTTTGAAAAAGATAAAGTCCTAACTTATTAACCCTCTTATGTGTTCGTTTCCTTGCATTTTAGCTTGGTTATTCCTTTTGTTGCCTTGAAACTCCTTGATGCATATTGGCATACTCTGGCACCCTGAACATCCTAGCATCTCTTAGAACCTGGCATGCCTTGGCACTATTTGGCATATGTTAGCACACCCCAGAACTACCTAGCACACTCTATCACTTCTTGACATTCCCTAATATTCCTTGACATGCCTTACCCGTGCTTATCATACCTTGTCACTCCCTCATTTACATGACAACTAACAGCCATTGACATTCCCCGACACACCCTCATATTCATTTACTTCCATGCATTTTGACCTAGTACTCCCTAACACTCCTTAACATTCATTGGCACTCTCTAGCACACCTTAGCACTCTTCGATATGGTTTGCCACTTCATAGCATGCATCACACTCCCTGACGCACATTGGCACTTGGCACATGTTGCAGGAACTTGGAAAGTCTTAGCATGTTTGGCATGTGTTGAGATGACTTGGTATGCTTTGGCATGGTTTAATATTAAAGTTATTTGAGATCAATTATTGGAAACTAGATGAGAAGAAACAAAGGAATATTTGGCACTTAAAATGCATTGACACTTGGCACTAGGAACCTATTGGCACATAGTGTTGGTGTGCCTAGCATGCCCCTCATGAAAAAGGTAAATTGATGACTTGCTAACGCTATTATGTGCTCATTTCCTTGTAGTTTAACTTGTTCCTCCCTTCTGTTTCCTTGACAATCCCTGGCATGCATTATCACACCCTTGTACATCTTGGCATGTCTTAGCACGTGGCACATTTTAGCTTGTTTGACATGTCTTCATACTATCTGGTGCATGTTAGCATTCCCTAGCATTCCCTTACACACCTTGGCAGTCATGACCTCACAACTAGAATTAAAATTTTCCATGACTTTGGAACCTTACATTCACTAGAACACCTTGCACTCCCTAGCTATCATGCCCTCTATTATCCTCCACAATATCCCAAGCTGATGAGGAGATCGACAGAGTTAACCACACACCAAGATTTTAGTTTGATAGCTATCCCTACCAAACTAGAGAGGGATTTCTCTATGAAATCATAGCCAAGAGATGATTTGAATGCAAAGGATTTAAGGCTAGATAGCTAGGCTCTGGTGGGTTTTGGAAAATTTAAGGTTTTATTGCTGGATAAGGGAGAAATACCAGGTAGTTAGGTCAGAGGATCAAAGGGTTACAACAACAAATATATAAAGGAGCAAGGTAGAATTACTTTTGTAATGGACCTTAGGGTTTTTCGGTGTAGTGTAGTGTTTAGAAGAAGCAAAAGGTCTTAATGAGCATGAAACATGAATTCATTAAGCAAAAAAGAAAGTAACACATGATAATGATTTTTCCATCAAAATAGATATTTATGCAAAGAATTTTGTTTATAAACAATAAGGAAAACCATTGAATAATTGATGAATGGAAAGAGAAGATGAATATCTTTCATATAAAGTTATAACAGAGAAAAAATAACATCACAAACTTACTGCACGTGAATTCCTAGACAATAGTTTTAAACTGTGTCCTTTGATTTCCAGAAAATGTCCAAGTACAAGCTACGTTAGTTCTCTCCTGTGAAATCCAACCCATTCTATCACTAAGAAACTGATACATAAATACCAAAACAACATCTCCCCACTTTCAGGGGTCAAATCCATGACTCTATGAAATATTCCATGGGGTGTTCTAACCAAACCCTAATTTCTAGGGAAGTTAGAAAAACTTCTACAATTAAATTTGACTCCAACCTCTTTCATAAATGAGGTCAAATTTACATGAAAACAACTTATTAAGACTAACTACCCATTATTTACACTTACTTTTATCCCTCGCATTCATCTACTTCACCCTTTTGACTTTTAACAAAGTCAAACTAGGAATTACAAAAAAATACACTGTGAAAATTTTACAAACATCTAAGAAATTTATAGCTATGTAGCGAGCTGTTAGTGGCCATTTTTGAGTGCCTTTCCAAAGCCCAAATCTAGATTTGAATCCTTTTATGGAAATTTGGTGTTATGAAACCAGCTCACAAAATGATAGAAAAGATAGATGAATGCCTTAGAATTTAGCCTCTTCGAGGGGGCAACCTCCTTTACATTACACAAATGAATAATTCTTGGATGATACAAATGAAAAAACCTCCTTTCTATAAATAGGAGTCTAAGGGGTCACCATATAACCAAGACGACCTAACAATAATAATATAAAGGAACAAAAAAAGCAATAGAGGGGTTCTATGGGACAATGTAATAACAATATGGGGAAAATAGGGGCACCTAACATGCCCCTCTCTTCCAAAAAAAGTGTTGTCCTCAATGCTTGAGTTTGTTGCTTTTGTATAAAATTCTCATCCTCCCATGTGGAATCTTCAGTGGATAAGTTCTTCCACTTGATGAGATACTCCGAAATTGATCGATTTCGTCGCTGTTGAGTTCTTGTTTTTGTGACTGCTTCTGGTTCTAATATAATTTTACCTTCCTTGTCAAGTTCTGGGAATATTGTTTGAACAGGGAGCTTATCGACTATAACCTTCTTTAAACATGAAACATGCAAAACTGGGTGCACTCGAGAAGCTGCAGGAAGCTATAATTTGTATGCCATAGTACCAATCTTTTGCAGCACCTTGTACGGACCATAATACTTTGGTGATAATTTATTATCCTTCTTAGCTTGCTTGAGGGAAATTAGTTTATATGGTTGTAGCTATAGGAATACCCAGTCACCTACATCAAAAATTCTTTTGCTGCAATGTTTATCTGCCTATTGTTTCATTCTATTTTGTGCCAACACGAGGTTATCCTTTAAGAGTTGGAGAACTTATTGTTGATGCTTGATGTGATGTTCCACTGCTTGAACCTTAGAATTTTCTCTTAAATATGATGTGATGGATGGTTGCTGATATCCATAAAGTGCCATAAATGGGGTCATTTTTGTTGCAATATGGAAGGAAGTGTTATACCACCATTTATCTAGAGGCAACCATTTGACCCATTGTGTCTGTTTATTAGATACAAAGCAATGAAGATATCCTTCCAAACATTTGTTTACTATCTCAGTTTGCCCATCAGATTAAGGATGATAAGATGATATATGAGCTAACTGAGTACCAAAACAAGAAAATAACTCTGTACAAAAATTTCTAGTGAAAATGGGATCTCTATCACTTACAATAATCTTTTGGTTTCCATGTAGCTTTTGAATTGTTTCCATAAATGCAGTAGAAACTGTACTAGTTTAAATGGATGTGATCATGCACAAAAGCGTGCATACTTGGTAAGTCTGTCAACTACCACCATGATGACACTCTTTCCCTTTGGGTAAACTTATGATAAAATCCATTGAAACCTCCTCCCAATGTTGGCTTGGAATGGATAAAGGTTGTAATAGACCTGGGGTCTTAATTGTTTCAGCTTTATTTTGTTGGCAAACCAAACATTCCGCCACAAACTTTTGAATATCTGATTTAAGACCATCCCAAAAAAATTCCTTGTTAACCCTGTGGTAAGTTTTTAAAAATCATGAGTGCCCTCTTAAGGGAGAAGTGTGCAATTCCATAAGAATCTTTTGTTTGAGTTGGGAATTCTTACAGAGGTATAAGAGATCTTTGTACCACAACAAATCATTTTTCCAGCTAAATGTACCAGATGTACTGGAATCTTATTGTAAATTTTGAATAAGTGCCCACACTTCTTCGTCATTTTTCCATTCTTCCCTTGCTTCATTTATCCAATCTGGTTGTATAATAGAAATGGCACACAACAATGCTTCCGCATCGTCATCCTTTCTTAAGAGTGCATCTGCCACCACATTTTTCTTCCCTTTTTTGTAGATGATTTTAAAGTCATAACCTAGCATCTTTGTGACCCATTTTTGTTGCTCTTCAGAGGATAATCTTTGTTCTAAAAAGTATTTAAGTCTATCATGATCTGTTTTTACCTTGAAGTGTCTTCCCATTAGGTAGGGTCACCATTTCCTATGTGCATGTAGTATTGCCAACATTTCCTTCTGATAAATAGCTTTGTGTAAAAACTTTCCCTTGATTGGATGACTTTCAAAAGCAATGGGTCTTTCATCTTGCATTAAAATAGCACCAATTCCATTTCCTGAAGCATCACACTCCATAATAAATGTTTTTGTGAAGTCCGGTGTAGCCAAGCCCAGTGCTTGGCACATTGCCTCTTTAAGATGTTCGAAGGCCTTTGTCGCTTCTGGAGTCCATGAAAATGCATCTTTCTTCAATAATGTTGTTAGAGGTGATGCTATTCTCCCATAATTCTTAACAAACTTGGGACAATACCATGTCAACCCGAGAAATCCTTGCAGATGCTTTATGGATGTGGGGATTTTCCATTCCTTAATGACTTTAATTTTGCTAGGGTCTACCTTAACTCCTTCATGAGATACAATATGACCCAGATATTCCACCTCTTGTACTCCAAAGAAACATTTGGATATTTTTGCATATAATTGTTTCTCCTCTGATAGTTGTAGCACCCTATCAACATGTTCAACATGATCCTTGCAAGACTTGCTGTATATTAGTATATCATCAAAAAATACTAACACAAATTTTCTAAGAAAGGGTTTGAAAATCGAATTCATCAAACCTTGAAATGTGGAAGGTGCATTGGTAAGGCCAAAATGCATGACCAAAAATTCATAATGACCCTCATGACTTCTAAATGTTGTTTTCAGAATGTCTTTAGTCTTCATTCTGATTTGATGATATCCTGAATGAAGATCCAACTTGTTGAAGTAAATTGATCCATGCAATTCATCCAATAATTCATCAATGATAGGAATGGGAAATTATCTTTAATAGTGAGCTTGTTGAGCTCCCTATAATCAAGACACATGCGCCATGATCCATCCTTCTTGTGCACCAATACCACTGGAGCAAAGAAAGAACTTTGACTAGGTTGAATTATACCAACCTCTAGCATTTCTGCAACCATATGTTCAATTTCACTCTTTTTGGCATGGGGATATCTGTACGGCCTGATGTTTGGGGGAACACTTCCTGGAATCAAATGAATAGCATGATCATGATTACGAATAGGTGGGAGACCTTGTGGAGTCTCAAATACCTTGGAATGATTGTCCAAGACTTTTTAGTGATCTAGAGAAATAGATGATTTCGATGTGGAAACATCTAGTGAACATAATTGTGCAATTACACCTCGTTGTTCCTTTTTAGAAGCTTTGTCATACCATTAGAGCTGATTAGCTTTCCCTCTTTTGTAGGCATTTACATGGTAAGTTCCTCAGACAGAACACCAAAGGACACAGCTCACAAATAGATCACAGATCCATAAAACAGTATTGTTGATGTGGTTAGAACCCTATAAGACGGAAACAATAGACCGCCTGAACCAATGCGGCCACTTCATGCCATTTATTAATAAAAGAATGAAAATTTACATAAGCTTCTCTCATGAATGGTTACCCTACAAATGACCCTCCATGCTCTTTAAATAGAGATCATGGACCAATCGGGCATTAAGCCATGGATCAAGTGTCGGTAATACCGAGGAGAGAAGGAACTGTCAGATCACTACATATCTTGACCGTCAGACTGTAAGTTACAAAAGTACATAGTAAAGAAACACACTTTACCTAACTCTACACTAGACCAAGTTATACCTAACTATTTCCTATGTGTCGGAATATCCTAACATCCCCCCTTAAGAACAGCTTGGGATAGGATTGAAGGATGCACACATATGACACAATAGGAGAAGGAGGTAGGCACTAGAGCCTATCCACCCTTAGTGACAACTTCCTGAACTCCAACCATAAATCGAAGTTTAGTAAACTTCGCCTCTATGAGAGCCTTTGTAAAGATGTTTGCAACTTGATCATCTATTGAACAATATTGCACTTCAAGAACATGGCTGTGAATGAGCTTTCTAATGAAGTGCATGTACAGTTCAATGTGTTTTCTGTGCTAATGTTGGACTGGAGCTTTGCATAGTTGAATGGCACTTTGATTATCACACCAAAGTGCAGTCGGATACTGCTGCTAAAAGCCAAACTCTGACAGGATTTGAAAAAGCCACAAGGCTTCCTTACTAGCTTCTACGACACCATGATACTATGCTTTTGCTGAAGAAATATAAATAGAACTTTTTTTCTTGCAAGCCCATGTAATAGGTCCTAGACCAAGAGTGAACACATAACTTGTAGTAGACTTCTGATCATCAGGGTCACCAGCCAAATCAGAATCAGTGAAACCAACCAACAGAGGAGATGCTTCTGTACTGTAATGAATCCAAAATTGGATTGTACCTCGAACATAACAAAGTATTCTTTTAGCTTCTTCCCAATGACTTCCATGTGGGTTTTGCATAAACCGAGAAATAAGGCCAGCATCAAAGGAAAGGTCAGGATGAGTATGGGTTAGATACAAAAGTTTTCCTCCAAGTTGACGGTATAAGGTAGCATCAACTTCAGGGAAAGTACAAGTGACTGAAAGTTTAGCTCCAGACTGAAAGAGAGAAGGGGTTGGCTTACAGTATTCCATGTGAAAATGGCGTAGAAGATCACAGGAATATTTGGATTGGAAAAGGGAAATACCTTCCTTGGATTGCAAGACTTGAAGACCAAGAAAATAATGCAAGTGTCCTAAGTCTGTCATTTCAAACCTCTTTTTAAGGCTGGAATTCACATGGTTGATAAGGTTGTGGACACTACTAGTGAGGATAATATCATCAATATAAAGGACAAGAATGATAAGAGACTTTCCCACTTTCTTGGTGTAGACAGTATTGTCAAAATGACACCTAGAAAAGCTAGATTATAAAAGAAAGCTATCCATTTTGGCATACCGAGCCTGAGGAGCTTGCTTGAGACCATAAAGGGATTTCGTAAGCTAACATACAAGGCTGGAGTCTATTTGTATAAATCCAATAGGTTGTTCCATATAGATTTCTTCATGCAAGTCCCCATGCAAGAAGGCATATTTAACATCCATCTGATGGACTTCCCATTTGAAAGTGGTAGCAAGGGAAAGAACAAGGCAGATAGAGTTCATTTAGGCAACAAGGGAGAAGGTTTTAGTATAGTCAATGCCTTCAAATTGTGAAAAACCCTTAGCAACAAGACGAGCTTTATGTTTATCAACTTTCCCATCTGGTCCATACTTGGTTCTATAAACCCATTTGCATCTAACAAGTTTTCGTCCCTTTGGTAGAGGAACAAGATCCCATGTATCATTTTCCAATAATGAATGATATTCTTCATTCAAAGCTACATCATAATCTGGATGGCCTGAGGCTTCTACAAAGGTGTCAGGATTATAATTTGTTGAAGCTTGAGCTAGTAAAAAAGAGGCTATATCGAATTGAGAATGTGTACGTCATTGGTCTGTAGGATCATCGACAAGATCACCTGCTACATCACGAGTAGCATGGACCCATTTTGGAAGCTGAGGAGCTGAAGGAGGATCCTGAGAAGGTGGGGGAGGATTTTCATCCTCGCTTTCATCATCTGAAGGAGTAATATTTTCAAAAGTAGAAGAGATAGAGAGAGGTGGCACGTCCGCTAAACTAGGCTCGTAGGCCGATATATTTTCAACAAACTTTACATCTCTTCTAATGATAACAATTTTGGACTTAAGGGGAATAAGTCTATATCCTTTGACATCTTCAGAATATCCAACAAAAATACATTTTTCACTCTTAGGTTCTAAAGCTTTATGTTTCTCATATGGAATATGGGCCCATGCTTCACTTCCAAAAACACGAAAGTGACTTACATCTGGTTTAATTGAGCTCCGTGCTTCTTTTGGAGTGATATTCTTTAAAACCTTAGTAGGAGTGTGATTTATTATGTAATTTTCACAGTTAATTACTTCTGCCCAAAAATTAAGAATAAGTCCTTTACATTGAAGCATACAATTAGCCATTTCCTTTAAGGTGCGATTCTTCCTTTTAGCTACACCGTTTTGTCGTGGAGTATATGGAACAATATGTTGCATTTGAATTCCATTCTTAATGCAGAATTTGACGAATTTGTTGTTAACATATTCTCCACCATTATCAGATCTTAGCTTAATAATTTGATGTCTAGATTGTTTTTCAACAAAGGCCTTAAAGGCCAAAAACATGTTAAATACTTCATTCTTGAGATTTAATAAGTATACCCAAGTGCGTCTGGAGAAATCATCAATGAAAGTTAAGAAATACTTGTAGCCAGAGAATGAAACAACTAGAAGTGGACCACATAAATCACTATGCACAAGTTGTAAAGGGGTGGAGGCGTGCCAAGAGGCACATTTTTCAAAACTATCTCGATGAAGTTTTCTGAGTACACATCCGGAACAAAAACCATCTCTCCAAGATACCATGGGAAGATCGGTCACCATATTTTCTTTACATAGATTCTGAAGGGAGTGATAGTTTAAGTGACCAAATCGCTCATGCCAAAGTTTGCTCACTTCATCATTATGAGCAACAAATACTGAGGGAAGATTTGATGAACCAAAGTTGTTAAACTTATACAACCGTGTAGAATTATTATCAATGCCAGTAGCTAAAATGTGTCTAGGATCTCTTAGGTCCTTAATTACAACATTGTAAGGTGAAAATTCAATGATTTTACCTTCACCTGAATGGGTTATCTGATATACAGATAGAAGGTTGCAAGATAAGGTTGGAACACATAATACATCATTAAATTGGCCATTATCTATATGAGAAGTTCCAGTCCGTACAACACTAAGAGATCTATCATCGCCAACATATATCTTTTTGGTGTTACAATCATTTAAATAAGAAAACATGGCTTTGTTTTTGGCCATGTGATAAGAAACTCCAGAATCAATGAGCCACACATGAGAATGAGAAGAAGAAGATACATTTAGTGCATAGCCAGACCAAGATGCTTGACAACCACATGCAGAAAGCGCTATTCCTGAAGATGAAGTTGAAGTTGAAGAGTGCTCCAAATGGATGTTATGCTTCTTCATTGCTGCTTCCAAGGCTTCCATCTCCTTAAAGCATTTGGATTCTAAGTGGCCATTTCAATTACAAAAGCATCAACTTCTATCAGTCTTCTTCTCTTTGTTTTTATTTGCCTTATCATTTTGTTGAAATTATTTTTCATTTTGAGACTAGAATTTGTTAGGACCCTTGTTTGGTTTAGGACCATTCCTTTTAGGATACAACTACTTAGGATTCTTTGAATTTGGTTGCTGCTGAGCAGCTAAGGCTTTCTTAGAAAAGTTTCTAAGATTAAGAAGACTAAGATGTAAGAGTTTTTCTTGTTTTCTTATTAAAGAATCACAAAAGGAATCAAAGGAAGGGGACTTGTAGGCTTGTCCTTGAGACATGAAGGCTTCTATTGTAGAATGGAATGTGGAAACAAACATAGAGTAGGCTGGTCCCAACTTAGTAAAAATGGAATAGATAAGGTTACTATCTTCTTTCTTAACCTTAACACCTTGCAAGAGAAGTCTAAGGGTCTTGAAGTTGGAAAAAAAAATTTCAATGGAAGAAAAATTATTGGGGTCCAATGTAAGCAACTCATTTTTGAGTTGATGGGCTTTAAGTTCATTTTTAATTCCACAAACTTTAGTGATCTATTTCATTGCTTCATCAGGAGTAACAAGTTCTGCAATATGGAATCTAATATTTGGAGAAATAGACATCCCTATCAACCCACGTGCTTGATCTTGCCTATTTTCCCATTTAGCTGCCTTATCTTCATCTTTCGGCTTGGTTTCTTGGCCTGAGGCTATTCTATAAAGACCTTTACTTCTAAGTAAATCCACAATGTAGGACCACCATTGAAATTTCCATTTTAATAGAAATTGAAGCTATATATACTGAAACTAAGTGTTCCAATGGAAAAATCTTGAAAAATTAGGCTGATTAAAAAAAATCAACTCTAAAAACGGCTTCTAGATCAAGAAGTTATGGTTTTTTGGAGAAACATTGTTGAAGATGTCGACGAAGTGTAGGAATGTGCGCAAATGAATGATAATGTTATAAAAAAATCCAGCCCCTTTACAAACTTAATCTATTAAAGTATCTTTGGACCAAGAAGGATTTGAACTCAAGACCTCTATTCTCATAAAGTAGCTTGGACCAAGTAAGCTAGATTAAAACGTTAGTAATTTTTGGATAGGAGGAAGGGGGCTTTTGTTTTGTTTTTGTTTTTTTTAGTCATTGAAGCCTTGGGATGCTTGCTTACTTGAGAAATCTCTTTTTCCCTACAAAAAAAGAACACAAAACCCAACATGGAAATACAAAAAAAAAACAAACCTTACGGCTTGAAGTTAGCTTTTGCCGGAAGCTAAATATTTTCCTCAATGTTTTTGATTTTCCAAGATCACACTAAGGCGTGACAGAAAAGAGCATACACATGAGAAAAATCCTTCTTCAATGTTTCCGATTTTCCCAGATCACACAAAGTCGTGGGGAAAATAGCATACGCAAAAATGAAAGATATAGATCCAGTAATAAAAAAAACAAAGAGCTAAATAAACCGAAATAAACAGAGAGAAAATAACTAGAAACTACAAATAAACACTGTATACCTCCAGATCTTAAAAATGACATAGCTAGGGCTACCAGAAACCTTTTCGCGTGAAATGAAAGGGTTCCTCACTAGAACAGATGCTACTACACAATAGAGTAGTCCTCTCAGCCCGAAAGCAGTCAGAAACAATAGATCTAGGAAACGATAGTCGGATGTAGTTCTACTGGCTTTAGATTTGGATCACCAACAGATGCAGCCCTCAAATAGCTCCGATACCATGTAGGAATTTACAAGGTAAGTTCCTCAGATAGAACACCAAAGGACACCGCTCACAAATAGATCACAGATCAATACACCAGTATTGTTGACGTGCTTAAAACCCTCTAAGAGGGAAACAGTCCACAGCCCGAGCCAACGCAGCCACTTCAGGCAATTTATTAATAAAAGAATGAAAATTTAAATAAGCTTCTCTCATGAATGGTTACCCTACAAATGAACCTCCATGATCTTTAAATAGAGATCATGGACCAATCGGGTGTTAAGCCCTGGATCAAGTGTAGGTAATGCCAAGGAGAGAATGAACTATCAGATCACTACATATTGTGACCGTCGGATTGTAAGTTACAAAAGTACATAGTAAAGAAACACACCTTATGTAACTATACACTAGACCAAGTTATACTTAACTATTTCCTATGTGTTGGAATATCCTAATAGCTTTCCTTATAATGCCCCTTAATTCAACTTCCTTTCCTTCCGCAGAAAAATTCATGAAAAGTTCTTGAATATTAAAAGCTATTGTACCCAAGGATTGTAGCCATTGGACTCCTAGTACAAGATCATCACCTCCCATTGAAATGGAAAGCATTGGGATATTCAATACATATTCTCCCATGGATAGCTTGATATTATGGCCCTTTCTAGAGCAATTTATGGTTCCTCCACTTGCAACCATCACTTGACACTCTGGTGCTAGATATAGGAAGAAACTCAATTTTTTTGCTATCTTACAATGAATAAAATTGTGGGTACTTCCTGAATCAGTCAACACTATTACCTTTTTCTTCTTGATATGTCCTTCTATCTTGATAGTTTGAGGAGTGGTAATTCCGACCAATGCATTACAAGATATGGTTGGATTCATTACTTCTTTATCTAGGGTTTGTTCCTGGAGTATATCCTCTTCTTTTGACATTTCTTGTTCCTTTTCTTCCTCCTCTTCACAATATATGTAGAATAATTTCTTCTCAGAACACTTATGAGCTTTATTGTATTTGCTATCACAGCTGTAACAAAGCCCTTTTGCTCTTTTTTCTTCTAATTGTTATGGTGTCAACCTTATAGGTTGTGGAAGGCTAGGGGCAACAACAATTCCATCTTTATAGTTGTGGGTGGTAGGCTTCCTGGTTGCCATAATTTTTCTTTCCATTTTTATTGCTAACCTGAATGCCTTCTCCAATGAATCAGGTTCCCAAAGGTGAACCTCATGTTGGATATTATCCTTTATAGTCCCTATGAACACATCAATCCTATGCTCCTCTGGAATATCTTTTACCCTTATGTTCAATTTTTGGAAGTCCTCAATGTGATCCATCATTGAACCCTTTTATTTGAGACTTATTAATTGGCTAAAAAGGTGTTGCTTTTTGTATCCTCATAATGTGCTATCATTTCTTCTATAAAAATTGCCCAAGTGACAATTTGTTTATGAGAGCAAAGCCATCCATACTATACAAACTGATTTGGTTCCAAATATAAAGTTGCAATACGTACCTTTTGTGTGTTTTGCACATTATGGAGATCGAAAAATTGCTCCATCTGTAGTATCCATGTTGCGAGATCCTTGCCATCAAAATTCTTCATATCGATTTTTTGAATATGGTGGTTCTTCGATCCAACATTAGAGTCTATGAAATCATGATTAACATTTATTTTGTTCTCATCATGAGTTCCCTTTACTACCCTTTCACCATTAGTAAGCATTTCTTGTAGAAACTTTATCAAATCTGTCTTCAAATCTTCCATGCCTATCTTCAAATCTCCCATGTATGTCTTCAAATCTATCTTAAAATCTATCTTCAAATCATCCATCTTAGCTTCCACATCATTCATCCTAGCTTACATGCCATATATCTTAGCTTCTACATCTTTATTTAAACCATCTATCTTAGATTTTGTTACTTTTTGTGCGAGTGACATTTGTTGCACTTGGTCTCATAATTTTGATACATCATGTTGCATTTCTTCCTCTTATTCATGAGTCATGCTAGAGATTTTAGGTTTCTTACTAGGCGTTTGCACGTTCTTTCCTCAAGGCATCAATTACTGATAATAATGCTTCACTATGCCCTTTGAATTCCTTCAAAATAATTTTTCAAACCAAGCTTATGCAAAAAGTTAAAAAAATCTACACACCTTTTTTCATTTTGTAGGAGCTCGATATTGCATCTAATGTATTTGCGTAATTTCAGATCTTCCAATTCTGAAATGGAAACCTACAGTAGACCTCTATGTCTGTTGGCATTATCACACAGGTTTGGCGCTATGACATAGGTGTTGTCTTTGATGGAAACTCGCTCAGATGACAGATCACAGTTCAGGCTCACAAAATGAAAGAAAAAGAAGTATATGCAGGTTCCCCTTGACCAAGCCACATATACATGCAGGCTCACAGACCAGAAGGCACGTATGTGTATACACACACTTTCACACAAGGAAAAACGCGTACATGTTGGAAAACTTGGTTTTGGCCCATGATATTTGGTCCCTGGTATTTTGACCCATGGTATTGATCCAAGATATCTTGACCGAAGTGTTGACCCCACGTATTTGGTCTGAGGTATTGCTTCTAAGTGTTTTTGGACCATGGTATTGAGTAAGGGCTAAGACTATAAAAGGAGAAGGAGATCATTAGGCAAATGTACTCAAGTATTGAATATCTAATGAAGAGCAATATCTAGAATACTGATCATTGGGTTATGGTGAATAGCTGGACCTAAATCAAGGAGGAACTTGAGCACTTGAAGAAGGATAAGTTCTATTGATGGGTCAAAATCTTTAGGCTTGAACAGAAGTATCTTTGTGTGGTTTTGATCTTTTATAATTGGCACATGTCGTAATCTGTAATCTGATGATCTGAGTATAACTGATGTCTAAATAGTTGTAAAGGTTAAATCATCTTTTACAGATCTGTACACAGGTTCAGTATAGAAAAGGTGCATATACATGCTAGTTTAGCATTTCAAAATAGCGTATATGCAGGTCTGCCTTCAGATAATAGCATATGAATGCAGGTTCAACACTTGAAGTAGTGTAAGTCTCATAAAATATGTTTTAGCTACTATTGGCTGTTGTAGTGTTCTGGGTTTTGCATTGGGTTCTGTTTACTATTACTGTGATATGGTTATAGCATTCAGAAAAGTGATTGTTTGATTCAATTTTGGTTGGTGCAAAGGAGATTGATTGATGTAGATATATTTGATGTTTGATTAATGTTATTGATGGATCCAGTCTGAAAATTTATGAAACATGGTCCCTGGAAGAAAAGAGAAGGTGGTAGCCTTCTATAGGTCATTAACTACGTACTAGTACATCAGCTAGTACAAGAGCTAAGAGGGTTGTAGTTGCCTTCTCGGAGAAGCTGGAGAACGAGAGAAGGTTGTATCCTTCTACAGGTAGAAGCCTGTGTACTGGTATAAGACTACGCCAATACAAAAATATTGTAAAAAGAAGTTTCTTATTAAAAGAAGATAGAGGCGAATTGCAGTAGGTGGTTTTCACCCACATTGGGTTTCGACCTTATATCTTGTGTTCTTGAGTGTGATTAACTACTATATTTTTACTGTACCTGGTTATTGTTATATGGTTCTGATACACAGATTAAAGATCAACATCTGACGAATTAACTAAATTATAAGTCCGCAGGATATACACTAGTTTTCTTAACAACAATTGTGTATATACGAAAGTTTCATTAACTGAAGTAGCGTATACAAATCTGATTGTGAAAAGAAATATTATAGACTTGCTAATACTGATTCACCCCCCCTCTCAGTATTATTTCCAACAATTAGTATCAGAGCAGGTCCTTCAGAAGAAGTTTGATCACTTGAAGGAATATCTATCATCATGAACAACTACGAAAGAGAGGCATCCATCGGGCCACCAATCTTTGATGGGAGAAACTTCGTCTATTGGAAGGTAAGAACCAAAACCTATCTTCAATCTCTTGGAATATAAGTTTGGGATATCGTGGAAGGAGGATACACATTTCCATCAACAACTCCTATAGATACGGTAGGCAAAAAGAAGTATGAAACAAATGCAAAGGTTGTCAATAATCTATTGGGGAGTCTGTCACAATCAGAATTCATCAAGTTTATGCAGCTCAAAACCGCCAAAGAAATATGGGACAAGATCATTCTAAGCTAGGAAGGAGATGATCAGGTAAAATGTGCAAAACTACAATCTCTCAAAATTCAATATGAAACTCTTGGAATGCATAACGATGAAAGTGTAGCTAATTATTTCTTACATATAGATGAGATTGTTAATCGCATGAAAAACTTGGGTGAAGAGATAAAAGGAGTTACTTTAGTTGAAAAAGTTCTAAGATCCTTGTCTTCTAAGTTTGAATCAAAAGTTTCTGCCATAGAAGAAAAGGCAGGATCTTCATAGTATTACTATGTCACAACTGCACAGAATCCTAACTGCCTTCGAAATAAGAAAAGGGGGTCCATTAGATATGAGAGAAGCTGCATTCAAAGCTTTAGGAAAAGGAGAACTCAATGAGTCAAGACATATGTCAGAAGGAGAGGAAGAATCAAACTTTGTCAAGAACCTTCAATGGGGTTCTGGAATATTCAGAGGTAAACTACCTTTCAAATGTTTTTCTTGTGGAAGAGTAGGTCATTATGCTGCCAAATGTCTTCACAAAGATAAGCTTGATAAAGGTAAGGAATCGGCAAAATGGAATAGAAAACAAAGTGTAAAAAAGAAGAGCTACTATGCGCATGAAGATAGTGATGGTTTATCAAATAGCGATGAAGATGAAAATAGTAATGATTATAGATTTCTAATGGCTTTTGAAGATGATGATTTCTTGGATGATTTAGATGAATATGGTCTCTATGTTTAGAAGAAAAGAATATGATTATAGATACTCTTAGATTCCAACTTACTGAAAGGGAAAAACATAATGAAAAGTTAGAATGTGAAATTGTGGGTCTAAGATAAGAAACTGAGAAAACAAAAGCTCTCAATCTTAAGTTTGCTAAAGGAGCAGAAACTTTAGATGAAATTATCAAAGTGCAGCGTTGTCCTCTCATAAAGACAGGTCTTGGATATACTGAAGAACCATATCAAACACAAAAGCCATCAACCTCCAAAAGCTATCTTCATGCAGCAAGGAGAAATGAATAGGTTGAAAATTGTCAACAGAGGCTTAAAGCAGATCACTAGGTAAATCGGGTACAATCTACTTCAATGATGAACAAAAGCTATAACCAACCATAGGTAAATCATTCTCAATTTGCTTCAAGAATGAATGTCAATGGAAACTACAATCATCAGGTCAGTAGATTTGATAATCACGAGAATTTCTTTAATGGCCAATGTTTTTTATGTCATAACTTTGGACACAAAGTTGCTCAATGTGTTGCTTACAAGACCATCATGACTAGAGAAACACGAAATCAAAGGAATGTGACTAGGATCATCAAAAGGACCTACAATAACTTTTTTGTTCTTGAAAATGAAATAGAATGCTCTATTTGTAACAACTTCAGTCATGAAGACTCTGAATGCAGGAGTAAATTTCGACAAACATCTCAGAAGGAGAAAGTTTCATTGGATCCCAAAACATGGAAAAAGAAAGAACTGCAAACCGAAAGATGTGGTATAGCCTTATATGCAGAAGGATAAGAAAATCAATGGTACATCGACAGTGGATGCTCGAAACACATGACAGGTGATAAAGAAAAAATTCTGTCATATAGTGCTTTAGAAAAGGAAAGGAAGGTCTCATTTGGAAATGACACCCATGCAGTCATAAAAGGTAAAGGCTTTGTTCTCTTAAAAGAAAAGGTCAAAGCTGGGAATGTTATGTATGTTTATAGTTTAAAGCATAATCTGTTGAGTGTTAGTCAAATGTGTGATCAAGGAAATGAAGTAGTATTTCAATCAAATGGATGTGTTGTTCATGAGCTTGATACAGGAGAAACAATGATCAAAGGCATAAGAACTCCAAATAATTTATACATACTTAAGGGAGGATAGAAACAATGCTATCTAAGCAAAAATGATGAACATTGGCTATGGCACAGAAGACTGGGGCATCTAAGCTTCCCTCAGATAAGGAAAGCATGCAAATTCCAAGATGTTCACGATCTTCCTCAGATTAGAATTCCAAAAAATACAATATGCAAATCATGTCAATTTGGTAAGCAAACCATAACACATTTCCTTGAGAAAGAAGGATCAGCTAGTAAGCCACTTGAACTTGTCCATACTAATTCATGTGGTCCATCAAGGAAAAAGTCACATCATGGAGAAGAATGCTTTATAATCTTCATTGATTACTTTTCTAGAATGTGTTGGATAGGACTTCTAAAGCATAAATACGAAGCATTTGAAAATTTCAAAGCCTTCAAAGCTTTGGTTGAAAATGAATCAGATCGCAAAATCAAATGTCTCAGATCTAATCAAGGAGGGGAATTTACCTCGGATGAATTCTTCAACTTCTATGAAGAACATGGAATAAGAAAGGAATTCTCTACCGCAAGGACTCCTCAGCAAAATGGAGTGGTAGAAAGGATGAACAGAACTATTCAACAAATGGCTCGTGCTATGCTAGATGAGTCTTGAACCCCTGCAAACTTCTAGGGTGAAGCTGCATTTACTGCCATCACTATTCTCAAAAAAATGAATGTTCGGGTAAACAACACTCAAACTCCTCATGAAATTTGGTATGGTAAGACTCCTACTGTAAAATACTTTGAAGTTTTTGGAAGCAAATGTTACATTAAAAGTACTGATGAAAAGCTTGGCAAGTCTGAACCTAGAGCAGATGAAGGCATTCTCCTTGGTTACTCTTCCCAAAGTAAAGGATACAAGTGTTATAATAAAATATTAGGAAAAATTGTTGAAAGTATTGATGTTGTGGTTGATGAAGCAAGCAAAAATACAAAGCAGGTAAAAACTGAAGAGTGGGAAGATGATGAGGATTATCCTTCCACATCAAATCAGACTAATGCTGAAGAAGAAGAAACCAATGAAGCACCAGAAGAGCAGATAACAGTAGAAGAAAAGACTCCATCCAGATATGTTCAGAAAAATCATCCAGAGACTCAAATTTTGGGACAGAAAGAGGCAGGTGTGTAGACAAGAAGAACTATTATGGAAGCTTCAAGCTATCTAGCATTGCTTTCTTCCATCGAACTGAAAAATGTACATGAAGCATGAAAAAATGAATGTTGGGTCAAGGCCATGAATGAAGAGATTGAGCAAATTGAAAAGAATAATACTTGGGAATTAGTTCCTAGACCTCATGATAAGAATGTCATAGGGACCAAAGGGATATTCAAAAACAAGCTGAATGAAAATGGAGAAGTTATTAGAAACAAGGGTAGACTTGTTTGTAAAGCGTATGCTCAACAAGAAGGGATAGACTTTGAAGAAATGTTTTCACCTCTTTCTAGACTTGAAGCCATAAGAATGTTCCTTGCTCTTTCTAGCTTTCAGAGGTTCAAAGTATATCAAATGGATGTGAAATCCACCTTTCTTAATGGAGACCTAGAAGAAGAAGTATATATTGAGCAACCAAACGGATTCATCCTTGGAAATGATCCAAAACATGTATGCAGACTCAGAAAGGCTCTCTATGGCCTAAAAAAAGCTCCAAGGGCCTGATATTAATGTCTTGACAAATGCCTTCATCAACAAGGTTTTTCAAAAGGATCAGCTGATAGCAAACTATATATAAAAATTGACAATGATAAATTGCTAATACTTGTTGTATATGTTGATGATATCATTTTTGGTAGCAATGAAGAAGCCATGAGTCAAAAAATTTCTTTTGTAATGCAGAAAGAATTTGAAATGTCCCTGCTTGGTGAGCTCACATATTTTCTTGGTTTACAAGTTTAACAAAGTAAATATGGTATTTTTCTATCACAAACCAAGTACCTCAAGCAAATCTTGAAGAAATATGGCATGGAAGATTCTAAACCAGTATGTACCCCTATGGTAACAAGATGCAGCCTCAGTGCAAATGATGAATCAACAGCTGTACAACAACCAACCTACAGATCCATGATTGGTAGTCTACTCTATCTAACAGGTACCCGACCAGACATTATGCATGCAGTGGGAATAGTTGGAAGATTCCAAGCAAATCCAAAGGAAGCACACCTTCACGTAGTCAAAAGGATTTTCAAATATCTTCAAGGAACATAAAACTTTGGTTTATGGTATCCTAGAGATAGAGATCTTACACTTCATGCATATGTAGATGCAGATTGGGCAGGAAGCATGCATGACAGAAAATGCACTACTGGTGGTGCATTCTTTATGGGTTCCAAATTAGTGTCTTGGTTCAGCAAGAAACAAAGTTCAGTTGCATTGTCTATAGCTGAAGTAGAATATGTGGCTGTTGCATCTTGTTGCACACAACTCCTTTGGATGATGCAAACATTGCAAGACATTCAGATCACATGTACTCCACCCATCTCCATTCTATGTGATAATACAAGTGCAATCAGTATTTCAAAGAATCTAGTCATGCATTTCAAGACTAAGCACATACCTATCAAATATCATTTTGTCCAGGAACAAGTGCTTGAACAAAAGGTCAAATTGGAGTATGCTCCCTCCAAGGAGCAAGATGCTAATATATTCCCCAAACCACTACCCAGAGAGACATTTGAATACCTTATACAGAAGCTGGGAGTAGTTGATGCATCATCTTGCTGTTGACACTTATCTGTTTCAGAGAAAAATGGTTGTACGCGAGTTTCATGAAGCGTATCTGCGTACATATGCCGGTTGTTGTAGATACGGCCGCATATATGCTGGTTTGAAGAATATCAGTGGGCTAGACTCAGGATGAAAAGAGTCTGATATGGGTCTAACAGTGATCATCTGGCATAGGTTCAAGGGGAGCATATACTTCTAATAATGCATTGTTGGCATTATCTTAGAAGATCTTCGTACAATTTCATAGTTGTTTTTGATTCAAGCATAGAGGGAGATCATGGTTGCTGGTTTGGATGGTGATTGACAGATGCTACTGATGATAGTTGCTGATGACTATCATAGTCTTGTTTTAGATATTTTGTCTCTATGTCATGTATATCTTTTATTATCAAGGTCATGTAACGACCTATTTTGTTTCCCCACTATGCTTGGGATGGATGATGTAATGTTCTTGTTTTATCATGTATAAACTTTTGGTATATCCCCACTTGGTTGGATGGATGAGTCAATCTTGGTATATCCCCACTTGGTTGGGAGATGGATGTATGTATGAGTCTTTGGTGATAGAAAGGTCATTTATGATGTATAGAGTCATGCTTTTCTTGTAGAACATCTTTTTGCAGACCTTGCTTACAGTCAGGGGGGGAATGATCAATACACTTTAGCATATTAGAGAATTTAACATGTACCCAGGGGGAGCATAAGCCTTTTCCCTTGATGAAAAAGGGGGAGAATGACTTCGGGTTGCCATCAAGTCCAAAGGGGTAGATTGTTGGCATTATGACACAGGTTTGGCGCTATCACACAGGTGTTTTCCTTGATGGGAACTCACTCAGATGACAGATCACAGTTCAGGCTCATAGAATAAAAGAAAAAGAAGTATATGCAGGTTCCCCTTGACCAAGTCGTGTATACACGCAAGCTCGGAGACCAAAAGCTGCGTATGCGTATACATGCACTTTCATGCAAGGAAAAGAATGTACATGTTGGAAAACTTGGTTTTGGTCTATGGTATTTGCTCCCTGATATTTTGACTCGTGGTATTGATCCACAATATCTTGATCGAAGTGTTGGCCCCAGGTATTTGGTCCTAGGTATTGCTTCTAAGTGGTTTTGGACCATGGTATTGAGTAAGGCCTAGGACTATAAAATGAGAAGGAGATCATTAGGCAAGTGTACTCAAGTATTGAATATCTAATGAAGAGAAAGATCTAGAATACTGGTCATTGGGTTATGGTGAATAGTTGGATCTGAATCAAGGAGGAACCTGAGTGCTTGAAGAAGGATAAGTTCTATTGATGGGTCAAAATCTTTAGGCTTGAAGAGAAGTATCTTTGTGTGGTTTTGATATTTTATAATTGGTGCATGTCGTAATTTTTAATTTGATGATCTGAGTATAACTTATGTCTGAATAGTTGTAAAGGTTAAATCATCTTTTACAGATCTGTATGCAAGTTCAGTATAGCAAAAGCGCGTATACACGCTGGTTCATCATTTCAAAACAACGTATACATAGGCCTACCTTTAGATAACAGTGTATGAATGCAGGTTTGACACATTGAAGTAGTGTGGTCTCATATAATATGTTTTAGCTACTTCTATTTGTTGTTGCAGTGTTCTGGGTTCCGCATTAGGTTCTGGTTACTGTTACTGTGATCTAGTTACAACATTAAGAAAAGTGATTGTTTGATTTAATTTTGGTTGGTGCAAAGGATATTGATTGATGCAAATATATTTAATGTTTAATTAATTTTATTGATGGATCCAATCTAAAAATTTATGAAATGTGGTCCCTAGAAGAAAAGAGAAGGTTGTAGCCTTTTGAAGGTTAGCACCTACGTACTAGTACATCAGCTAGTACAAGAGCTAAGGGAGTTGTAGCTCCCTTGAAGGAGAAGCTGATGAATGAGAGAAAGTTGTAGCCTTCTGTAGGTAGAAGCCTGCGTACTATTATAAGACTGCACCATTACAAAAATATTGTAAAAATAAGTTTCTTATGAAAAGAAGATAGAGACGAATTACAGCAGGTGGTTTTCACCCACATTGGGTTTTGACCTTATATCTTGTGTTCTTGTGTGTAATTGTCTGCTCTGTTTTTACTATACCTGGTTACTGTTATATGGTTCTGATACACAGATTAAAGATCGACATCTGATGAATTAGCTAAATTATAAGTCTGCAAGATATACGCTAGTTTTCTTAACAATAGTTTCATATATATGCAAGTTTCATTAACTAAAGTAGCGTATACAAATCTGATTGTGAAAAGAAATATTATTGACTTGCTCATATTGATTCACCCCTTCTCTCAGTATTATTTCCAATAGTGTTATATTTCCAATGCCACTAGTCTAATCAAATTTAGAATCTCCAAGAAAGAGTTATGCACAATCTCCCAAGATGACTTGATTATATACCTTTTCATAAGAGAAAACTTGTATGAAGTGCCACGTGTCACTGTTTTGACCTTAAGATCTGAAAAAAATATATAGGAAACTACAGTCCTTCCTCCTTCTGTAACTTCTTACGAAATTTCAATCTGATGCTCGAAACAAAAGTTATGACTATTTTCCTTAGCCCACCTGTTTGGAATGTAAGTCAGGAGTTTGCAAAAAGGCCAACTTCTTCATATCATATCTCCACAAATATAACGTAAAATGCTCTAAAATTTGTACCTGTAGTTCAGAACGATTTCGGCCCAAATGGGTTTTTGTTTTAGCATCTAAAACGTTGCAGAAAAAAAGTTCTAGTGCAAATGCCACTTTGACCTGCTTGGAGTAGCGAAACCCTAGAATTCAAAGCTTTGATACCAAATGTTATGAATCCAACTCACAAAAAGATAGAAAATATAGATCAACGCCTTAGAATTCAACCTCTTTGAGGGGGCAACATCCTTTAAATTACACAAATGAACAATTCTTGGATGATACAAATGACAAAACCTCCTTTCTATATATAGGAGTCTAAGTGGTCACCATATAACCAAGCAGACCTAACAGTAATAATATAAAGGAACAAAAATAACAAGAGGGGTTCCATGGGGCATAGTAATAACAATATGGGGTACAATAGGGACACAACAATATTAATAAGGGATACAACTACAATAGTAATCGGGTAATCACTAGTATTATAGGGACTTAACATTTGGGAGCATGTAGATGTATTTAGAGTATTCGTACACTCAAAATGACCCATTTTTGGCTGATATATGGCCATTCTCCCAAGATGTCTCCAGTTGCGCAGCAAAATGGAAAACGAGGGGCAGAAAGGTGACTTTTGGCCTCTTTTTTGTAAATTTCTCAAAAACTAAGCCCCATAATAGGAAAGTGGGAAAATGGGTTTTGGGAGAGGGTCATAAGATTTCCAAAAATGCTGAGTTTCCATCATTTGGAGCCCTAAGGAAGAAATGCAGTGTGAGCTCGCTATGGTCCTAGATAGAAAATTGCCAAAAAATTGCAAGTTTGCACCAGTCTGCACCAAAACACAAAATTTTCTCCAAATCCTCCCAAAATTTTTCCAGAGATGCCTGATAAGGTATGTTATGCAATCATAGATGCATCAGCAAGCAAATCTAACTTACTCTTCTCCTATTGTTTGATTAGGGTTTCCTTGAGTTTTTCCTTCAATTGCTTGATTTTAACCTTGGCAACCTGATTCCTTGTGTAATAATGGATGGCCATTTTCTTTTGCAACTTGTTATCCATGTTAGCCTTATGAAGGAGTTTCTCAAGGAGGCAATCTACTTTGTCAAGCCAAAACTCCTTGTTCTCATTTATTTCCATGGAAATCCTAGCTTAAAAGGAAAATTCTTCCATTGGTGGATTTTCTTCTCTTTGCCTCTGAAGCGCCTTCCTAAGACCCATTGTCCTTGGTCTCTTCCTTGCCACATGTCCTTCATGTTTCTCAATGTCCTCATGGTCCACCATTGACTTTCCTTTCAAATCTTGTTTCTTGGCTTTGAATTTGTCTTTCTCCATGACTAGTTGTTTTGCCTTAAGTTGATTGTTTTCTTGCTCAAGGAATGAAATGTTCCAAATTTTCCTTGAGCTCCATGATGTGAGAATCCTTCTCTTTGATGAATTGTTGTAGGGTTTGATTCTCATCATGTGCATCCAAGTCAACTAGGTCAAATTCATGCTCAATGGGCTCTTCATCATGCAAAGAAGCCTCATGATGTGATGGTGATCCATGTTCTGCTGATGTAGTAATCTTGGACCCTTCCCCGATATGAGGAGAAAACACAAGGCTTCTACCTCTCTCATATGTCTTGGTCACATCAGGTATAGCTGACTTGGAAACCTCATCATGTTTACTTGATGACCTCACCTTCATGGGTTCTACTGACATGGTTTGGTGTTGGCTTGGTGAAGTGGTTATATGTGTTTCCAAGGCTGCCTCAATGAAGGTGTCCCATGTCATGTTCTTCACCTTCAACTAATGGAGTTCTATAACCTTTATCAGGCTATGTTGAAAGAGGCTTGGATAATGCACTTTGCCTTTCAATTTTACCATTTTAGACATTTTGGTTAGGCTCCTTTATAAGTAACTGGACAAATTTAGAGACTTGGCAGCTATAAAGTGCATGAGCAATCTTATGTGGTGCTGATATAGCCTAGAAAATATGCCCTCACATGTGAAGAAATTGATGACAACCTTCATCAATGGTGCATATCTCTCCAACAAGTATCTAAATGGGAAAACATGTGAGTCAGCTCCTTTATATTGTGATTTCAAGTAGGGTTTGTACTCTTCTAGGTCTAGGTTCATGTCTTTGAACCAATTTTCACCATGGTTTGGTATGCATGTAGCTTGAGAGATGGCATCCATTGAAAACATGAAATCAATCCCTGTAATGGTGATCTCATATTCCTTCAAGGTGAGGGAAAATATACCTGTGAGATGCTCATGGTAACCTACTTCCAACACTCTTTGACAAAATCCTAAACAATTGACATCTTCAAAGAATTTCATGACAAATGGGGAGGAGGTGATTTCATTGCAATTAGAGGTCTCAAACCTCAATATATTTCCACCCTTTTTGCACCTCCACTTCTTTGATGGTGATGAGTCAGGCTCCATACTTCAAACCCTAGGTGAAAGGCAAGCAAAAAAAGTGAAATTTGATGCTGTGAGGGAATGAGGTGGTATGATGGACTTAGGAGTTGCCTAAATTTGTAAGGAAATTTAGGATGGTAGGGGATGATGTCAGTAAGTAGGGGAAAAGGGAAATTTTGGAAATGATTGAGGGGTTGGGGTGGAAAAGGCCAAAACATAGGCCTATACTAGAAAGAGATGGGGTAGAATAGGGTTTAGTGGAAAACGATAGAAAATCAGGGGATAAGGTTTTGTGATGGATGAAAATGGTGTATTAGCTGCAAACAGAGGTGTCTGGACAAGGAATATAAGGTTTAGGGCAACAACTCATCATTTTAGAATCAAAACCATGGAAATCATGCAAACCCTAGAAGAAGAAGTATTTGATCATTTTCTTAACATATGAGGCAAAGGAGGGCATGGAAATGATTAAACTTGCTTGTTATAGAGCCCAGAGGATGAAATGACTGAAGAGGAGCTTTGAAAAATGAATTTTGGCAGTCAAACAACAATTTTGGATAACTCTGCCCCATGCGTAGAGAAGGCTTCTTGTTTGCAACATGTTTTCCAGGTGCGTAATGAAGGCACTCTGTGCATAACAAGAGTCAATTTTTGCCAGTGAGGAATATGGAATCACAATTTTTTGCAAAAGAGAGGGAGGATCGCGATGCTAGGATGGTATAAAAGTGCAAATGAGTGTGAATGAGCTCCTCCATGTGCTTTTATAATTTGATTTTGGTGTCTAAGTGATCAATGAGGTAGGATGGCCCACCTCACCAATTCACTTTCTCTTTGAGTTTTTTAGCCTTAGGACCTCTTCTTGTAACTTTAGAACCTTAGTAACATTATTACATCTAAAAGCATAAATTACATTTGAAATCAACTGTTATTGAACAAATTTACCTATTGCTACTCCTCATTTGTCGAATTTATACATGAAATGATTGATCTTGTGACCTTAATCCTAATGACCTAATGGTGACATTAAGCTGAATGGAGACCATGATGATGTGACTGAAGTGATATTTATGATGTCCCATTCTTATCCTTTCTATTTGGCAGTATCGTTCAGTAGCGAGGAATACATTCAATGGATTAGGACATTATTCATTGCAGACTTTGAAGATGTCGACCCCTTACAGTTAGACATGATGGTGGACTCAACTGAGTGATGAAAGTGATTGGCATATGAGATTCTTGAGAGAGTGGAAATAGCCCTAGACACACTAGCTAGTGACCAAATTTTTATTTGAAGACTCATTGAAATGACAAAAATTTGACTTGACACCCTAACAAAACCTTGTAAGAGCATATTTGATCACTGGTGACAGACTGAATTGATTAACACTAACACCCTCACAAATAACCTTACATTTTTTGTGACTTGGGAGCCCAACCAATTCATTAGCAAAACAATATTGTGCCAAACCCAAAGTCCCCCTTTGTCTGAAATTGATTTGTCCACGCCTTATCACAACCATAGTCTTGCCTCCTCCAAGTCCTATTATGAACTTCTCCTAAAACAATTCATTCTTGGGACACCTGGAATTCACGGACACTCCTTGACACACACTCTTATTTGTTCATTTCCAAGAATTTTGACCTATCTCTCCCTTGTGTTCTGCTAACTGTCCCTAACACTCCTCACCATCCATTGACATTGTCTTCCATGTGTTAGCACACCTTTTCATTCCTTGGCATGCCCTGACACTCAGCTATCATGCCCTCACAACTACCTTTGCTTTTTTTAGACTTGGTCGGAACCCAACCAAGTCCTGTCCTGACTACAACAGCTTAAACAAGTTATAGTTACTACAACTAGACTATGCCTTGATCACCTAAGAACTACCTATAACACATCTTAGGCTACTCATGTCCAATCTCAACTCATCCCACTTAATAAGTTACAAGGCTCATTTCCAACCATGGCCGCAAAACAACTAAGGAACATAGTTTACATCTTGACATGCCATAACAAATGGCACATCTAACAATCCCTTAGCCCTCTGTGGCATGTGTTAGCATCCCCTACATTTATTGGCATGCTTTGCACTCCCTAGCACATCCTAGCACTCTATGACATGCCCTAAAACTCTAGCATTGCTTGGCACTTCCTAGCATATAACCTTGGCATTCCCTCCTTAGAACACTTGGAACTCATTGGCACTCCCTATCACACATTCTTATCTCTTCATTTCCATTCATTTTGAACTAGTTCTCCCTTGTGTTTTTGTGCCACTCCCTAACATTCACTAGCACACAATGACACACCCTGGAGGATGACACATATTGGTATGTTGCCTTGGCACTCTAGCATTCCTTGGCACTACCTAACATATCTTATCTCTCCCTCCTTACCACATCTAGAACTCACTAACACCCCCTGTCACACATTCTTATTCATTCATTTCCATGTATTTGAAACTAGTGATCCCTTTTGTTTCCTTGGCACTCCATAACACTCCCTGGCATGCATTGGCACACCCTAGCACCTAGCACATCTTGGCTTGTTTCCCTGGCCTCTAGCATGCCTTAGCACTGCCCATCATACCTTGTTACTCCCTCAGCATACCTATATCTCACTGACACTTCTTGTCTGAAACTCTTATTTTTTTATTTTCATGCACTAATTTGACTTAGTGCTCCCTTGTGTTTCCTTGGCACTCCATAACACGTCCTAGCACATGTTGACACACCCTAGCATGTGGAATATCTTGGTTGTATGTTGCACTATCAACCTAGCATGACTTAGTGAGATCTAGCATACTATGTCACTCTCTCCTTAGCACACTTGGAACTCACTAACACTCCCTATCACACACTCTTATTCATTCATTTCCATGCATTTTGACCTAGTGTTCCCTTATGTTTCTTTGGCACTCCTTAGCACACATTGGCACACCTTGGTGCTTGGCACATATTGGTATGCTTCCCTAGCACTCTAGCATGCCTTGGCATAAATGCATATCATATCTTGTCACTCCCTCCTTAGCACACCTAGAACACACTGACTATAATGTTCCAAGCTAGGAAAATAGTGCTATGCAAAGTAGACAATAAAAATAACACCATAAAATTAAATCAAATGATCAAACCATAAAAATGTCTAGCATGTGTTAGCATTCCTTTTCATTCCTTAGCATGGCCTGTTACTCCTTAGCTATCATGCCCTCACAACTACCCTTACATTTTTTGCAACATGGGAACCCAACAAAATCCTACCTCAACTATAACAACAACTTAACTATAACAACAACTTGACCAAGTTACAATTACTACAAATAGACTAGTATTTCACCTACATTCTTGGTGTTTACTAGCACTTTAAAATATTACATTGCTATTCTGATATACTGGGGATTTACATTTGCAATTCCGATCTTCTTGTGCTTCTTTCTGTATTGTCCATCCATGTAGTGATTGTTTTACTCCAATTGATAAATTGCTTCTTCCAAGAGTTAAAAAAAGAAAAATATCACTGTAAACTTTCGAGTCAAGTATAATTGTTTATTACCTTGGAAACTATGTATGTTCTTGATAAGGATGGTGGATTTCTTTCAAAAGGTAACTTGGAAAGTGTTGCAAGCTCGACAGTGGAATTGGGTCTTCAAACTATGGGGTGCCCTATCATAGTGGAGAATATGAGTCAGCCCCAAGAATTTCTTATAGAGGTCAGTTAATTTCTTAGATTGACAAGGTTTTTGTATTACATTCAATAACTCATTTTTGTTATTTTGGGACATGGTTTAATGTTGTCATGTTATCTTCTATTGGTTTTCACCAATATTGTAGATGCTTTGTGAGGAGTGGGCGCTCTTCCTTGAAATAACCGACATCATTTGAGGCTTGGGGTTTATGATTTTAATAGGATTCATGGAATCTCACAGGGACAAGATCTGCACTCTCTTTGTTGTTGAGGTAATGCCATGAAGATAATTAACTCTTGGACGTCTGATTCCATGTAAAGCTTCCTCTTTTATTTGTGTTTGGTTACTTGAGCAAACCATAGACTTCAAGGATTGGAATTTGGATTTATAATGAGAACATGGTATGCAATTTATTTTAAGCCTATGTGTGTTTCTAGAGTTGGAGAAAAGTGCCAAACCAAATAAATTTCTATGGTTGATGCTTAATAACTAACACTTAGAGATTGTTCTTGAGAATTTTATTGTGTAGGGTTGTAGACCATAAGATACTCTAGCTATCAACCTCTATATTTCACCTTATGTTCTCTATGTTCTGGCATATAAAATTATGAAGGCACCACTAGTAGAAAATGAGAAATTAGTGACTAGGTGACTAAAAAAGTTAGTCACCACAACTTTTACAAGTGAAATACTACAAAAAATGAGCAATATTAAGTGACCCAACTAAAAATGACCAATATAAATGACTAATTTAGTCCCAAGATAAAATATATGACTAGCTAATAAGTAATAAAGCTCAAAATGACTAACATGAATGACTAATTTAGTCTAGGAACAAAAACATTACTACCTACCAAGTACTACAATAATATGAATTAGTGGTTTACGTTAGTCATTTTAATTGTGTAGAATAAGGTACATTTAAATGAAAGTAAAGCCACTAGGAACCATGGTGAGCAAAATATCTAAGCCCATACGAAGAGCTCACCATCGTCAACATATACATCAATGAAATATCAATAAAAGACGTAAAGTCAATACCATGAACGCAATACACATGCAGGTTTCCATAAACGTAAGACATGTGCTCGTCACCCTCAATAGGATACACAAAAAACACATGGACACCACCAGCATCAAAATACACATGCATATTTCCATCATTGAAAGGTTGTTAAGTTATGTAGAATAACGTGCCTTTGAAGTAGGTCTACAAGGTTCACTTATTGTGAAAAGCACATAAAACATGAGAGAAATCCTTTGAGTTTGGTTATAGAAAATGCCTAGTAAGAATCCGTGATATTTAGAGGTGTCGTGTCTCTGCTTCTCCCTTTAAATCATTGACTTCCTTGATTTGCTTTGCAATCCAAAGCCCTTGTGCAATCTATGGGTGGAACCCTATAAGGGTTTGAGGTAGGTGCCATTGAGTTGAGAAGGAGATGAGTTCCTCTCGTCATTTTCATTATCAATCCTATAACTATTTGTATCACCCTTCATTAGCAATCTTTAATATCTACATGTAACATTTTGTATCACCCTCGAATCCAAAAGGGGGAATGAGATCATTGATACCTTGTGAACCTCAATCAATAGTTGATTCACAAAAAAATGTAGTCAATAGTAAATTCATGAAGAACTAATATATTGTAAGCAATAACTGAATATTAGTAATGAAAATAGCATTTTCCCCTTTTAATCTCCCAAAATAAACTTAATATTAAAAAAAAAAATACCTTAATATTACATAACAAAATTTCCATTTTATGTTTAAATAATGTTTTTTTAATTAGAAAATAAAAACCCACCATACCAATTATCCAATATAGCATAATTAGATTAAAAAGACCATTTAATGATGGCTCACCTTCCAAATTCCCGCCACTCTATTTACAAAACCTGTGAAAATAGACTCATGTTCCAAAGCGAGTAAGAGGAGGGAGGTGAAAAATAAATTTTATGTTTGAAATTAACAGATATGCCATTAATTAATTAATGAAAATGAAGGGAAAAAAAAGGAAGTGTTACACTAAAATTTGTCACCATGACTATTTGCAGTCAGTATGGCTCCATCAATAACCATACTGTCCTCCTTGGCAAGTCTTATACCTCTGTACTCATGTCAAACTCCAAAAAAGAGAGAAAGCCTTTAAAAAATCAATATAACTCTGGTTCCGCACTTTCTCTTACTCTTACCTGCGGGCACGCACCTCAAGTACATAATACCTGCGTACTTGTACGCTCTGTCTATAAAGGGGTGAGTGCGTACCCCTGTAAAAGTCAAAAGGTGCAAGTTTTACTTCAAAAAACTTACTTGCGGTCGATTCTAGAGCATTCTAGAAGATGGTTTGACGTGGATTGAGCGCCTCTGGATGGTTCATGCATCCCAATGAAAGAGGAACTTATCCCATGAAGAGGGGAGCTATCCCTTTGAAAGAGGGGCTTATCCCATTGATGGTGGACCTGTTTAACATCCTCCAAAGCATTATAAATACAGGCATTGGGCCAGAGGCAAGAGAGGTTGAAAAGTTGAACATTCCTAAGGGTAGATACTGCTGAAATTAGGACTCCCTTATAGAGCTTGAGAGGAGAGATTCCAATCCTTTCTTAGCTTCATTTGAAAGTCGGTGAGCTGATCAAAGTAGAGGAGAACTCTTGCTGGACCCTGGGAGGGACCTGCACAACACCAAGGCACTGGTTGTAAGGTTTCTTTTGTTTCCAATTAATACAATTAAATTCATTTTTCTCAACAAGTTGTTATATATAATTTGTTTCATAAACTCCTTGGTCTTTATGATGAATATGTTTTATTATATGAGTTATTCAGCTGCTATGTAATCGTTTGCTTGTTTGTGTATGCAGGCTTCAAGGAGAGGAGCTCATCTGGATCGAAGAGGCTTGGCTGCTACAAACAGCGTTGGACTAAAGGTAAGCCTTAAACACCTGGTTGCTTTTATTTTAAATGCATATTTAAAGATAGTGCTTGATTGTTTTGTTTGTCACTAGAAAAGCCTTAGTTTCTAGGGAGGTCGGTTTTGTCCACAAAATTGACTCTTTCCGCATGACAAAATGGCGACAATACTGGGGGGCATGCGCTCTAGCAGTTACGCTTAGGGGGCATCAAGCACAGTTTTCTCTTTGTTTCAAGCTTGTGTAAAAATGAAACTACTTTGAAGCATAGTTTTTTCTCTGTTTCAAGCTTTTGTAACAATGAAACCTATCTCGAGTCAATTTCAGTTATTTTCAAGACTCTTTAAACTCATGAAAATCCCGAGATTATTTTGCTATCTTTCATTCTCGTAAAACAATTGAAAATGCCAAGTTCTTTCCGCCTTTTCCTGCTCATAAATTAAAAAGAAAAACTCAGCAATCTTTTCATATTTTGAGAGTCTGAAAAGGGCTTAAAAGAGAACTCCAAGGTTTCACTTTTTCGTAAGTTTTAATGAGTTCGAAAAAGGGATAAAAATGTACTCATATGGCCGACTTTGAATTTAATTTACGAGCAGGAAAAGACGGAAAGAACTCGGCATTTTCATTTGTTTTACGAGAATGAAAGATAGAAAAATAATCTCGGGATTTTCATGAGTTTAACGAGTCTTGAAAATAACTGAAATTGACTCGAGATAGTGTACCTCGATTGGCGTCATTATGTTGGGGGCATGCGAACTTATAACAAGCATAGTTTTTGGTTTCAAGCTTGCGTAAACATGAAACCGAATCCGAGCATAGTTCTTTTCCTGTGTCAAGCTCGTTAAAAAATGAAACAAATCCTCCTCTAATTGGGTCGAGAGTTTGACTAGATCTCATAAATGTTAAGTTGTATATTTAGGTTAGTTATTTCAGTTTTTTGCATAATTTTCTTAGAGTTTTAGGTCGAGTCTTTCAAATGATCTCGTACATGAACCTTCATTCCATCCAGCATGTACTTAGTTGAATGAAATGAAGCTGGGGGGCATGCGCTCTAGCAATTACGCTTAGGGGGCATCAAGCACAGTTTTCTCTCTGTTTCAAGCTTGTGTAAAAATGAAACTACTTTGAAGCATAGTTTTTTCTCTGTTTCAAGCTTTTGTAAAAATGAAACCTATCTCGAGTAAATTTCAGTTATTTTCAAGACTCGTTAAACTCATGAAAATCCTGAGATTATTTTTCTATCTTTCATTCTCGAAAAACAAATGAAAATGCCGAGTTCTTTTTGTCTTTTCCTGCTCGTAAATTAAATTGAAAGTCGGCCATATGAGTACATTTTTATCCCTTTTTTGAACTCATTAAAACTTACGAAAAAGTGAAACCTTGGAGTTCTCTTTTAAGCCCTTTTCAGACTCTCAAAATATGAAAAGATTGTCAAGTTTTTCTTTTTAAACTCGTTAAAACGGAACTAAAAAGACGGTCCTCTTACAGCCCTTTTCTGACCGTAAAAACACGAAAAGATTGCCGGATTTTTGTCGTTTCAAATCCCATATTGGTAATAAAACGACGTGTCCTTGGTCGCTTTTTACTTTTCATATCAAAGACACTAATCATGAAAGTACTCCTTGGTCGTAAAGATCAAGCGTTTATCTCAAGTATTATTTTATACTTTTTCGGGCTTGGGAGACACAAATTTACGAAAAAGGTCAACCCTGGAGTCTTCTTAAGTTTTTTCAGACTCTCTAAAATTGAAAAACGCCGAGTTTCTCCTATACTGGATTCGTTAAAATTTCACAGTAAAGGACCTGTTCGATTAAAAACAGGAACGGACCACTCCTTCTTAGGGTTCGAATCTAAACTAAGTTGGACTCATCCGAAGGATGAGCTTATAATCAAGCAAATGTTATCCTCCTCAAGCTTGTAAAAAATAAAGAGGTACTTGCCAGAAATGTTGGGCGAAAAGAGAGAGAAATGAGCCTATTTGTTATCCTTTGTCTCAGAAAAACCTTATCACCACTCTTGAACACGACACTTTTCATTCACCTAGGTTGGGAAATCCTTTGCCTAACAGTTGATCAAACCACATTGAAAATCTTCAGCCGGTTTCTGGGTATTAACTTTGGGTCAATTGTCACCAATCCATCTGTTGTGTCGTTATGTGTTCAAGAGGTCACTGCAAATAAACCATTCATCTGCAAAATACCTGTCATCCATCTTGACCATCCCTGAGTTAGTCCTTATAGCTACACTTCTTCAACTTGATCTATGATTTCGTGTTGTGGGCTTGCCTACGACGATTCGCTTTCTATCGACATCAACACATTATCTAGAAAGATGATCTAGAAATCATCAATACCTTGGGATCTGCATGCCTCAATGGCAGGTTTCTCGCCTTTGATGACAGGTTTCATCAATGACCTTCGATCAAGGGATTCTGTGACATGTTCAACATCAACACATTCATTCACATCTCATGGATTGTACTGGGTACTTTGAGAACCATTGACATCACTGGTGGTTTATCCACCTTGATCATTATCAACATTGTTGGAAAACTCTACGGGATTACTTAAAAACAATATTCTTATCCCTTTTGAGTCCCTTGACATGTGTTCCTTCCAGAGAAGTATTCTTCCTTCTGATGAAGACCTCTTGGAAGCCATGATCAAGGTCTGTCCATTGACATGTCTTCCTTCCAGTTGGAAGCCATGATCAATGTTGCGAGGATAGTTTGTTCCCGTGTCAACCTCGTTAAAAAATGAAACTGGATGTAATGAGGAAAGTTCCTTTTACTGTGTCAACCTCGTTAAAAAATGAATCAGTGAGTGCGAGCATAGTTCCTTGTCTTGTGTCAAGCTCATTAAAAAATGAAACAAGGGTTACGAGGATAGTTCCTTTTCCTGTGCCAACCTCGTTAAAAAATGAAACAGGTGTCCGCGAGGATAGTTTTGTTCCTGTGTCAACCTCATTAAAAAATGAAACAGGGTGCTGCAAGGATAGTTTTTTCCTGTATCAACCTCGTTAAAAAATGAAACAGGCTGTCACGAGGATAGTTTGTTCCTGTCTCAACCTCGTTAAAAAATGGAACCGGATGTCTTGAGCATAGTTCCTTGTCTTGTGTCAAGCTCGTTAAAAAATGAAACAAGGAGTCATGAGCATAGTTCCTTTTCTTGTGTCAAGCTCTTTAAAAAAATGAATCAAGGATTTTTTGAGCATAGTTCCTTGTCTTGTGTCAAGCTCGTTAAAAAATGAATCAAGGTTTTTAGAGGATAGTTCCTGTTACTGAGTCAACCTCATTAAAAAATGAATCAGGTAGATTGTAGGTTATATAGGTAGATTGTAGAGAGTAGACATGAGCATAGTTCCTTATCTTGTGTCAAGCTCATTTAAAAAATGAAACAAGCATTTTGAGGATAGTTCTTTTCCTGTGTCAACCTCACTAAAAAATGAAACAACTCCCACGAGTCTTTCCAAGATTTCGAAAGTAAACCTTCATTTCATCCACCTAGTTGAATGAAATGAAGCTTGGGGGGCATGTACCTTGATTGGGGTCATTGTGCTGGGGGCATGCGAACTTATAACAAGCATAGTTTTTGTTTCAAGCTTGCGTAAACATGAAACCGAATCCGAGCATAGTTCTTTTCCTGTTTCAAGCTCATTAAAAAATGAAACAAATCCTCCTCTAATTGAGCTGAGATTTTGACTAGATCTCATAAATGTTAAGTTGTATATTTAGGTTAGCTGTTTCAGTGTTTTGCATAATTTTCTTACAGTTTTAGGGCGAGTCTTTCAAATGATCTCGTACATGAACCTTCATTCCATCCAGCTTGTACTTAGTTGAATGAAATGAAGCTGGGAGGCATGCGCTCTAGCAGTTACGCTTAGGGGGCATCAAGCACAGTTTTCTCTCTGTTTCAAGCTTGTGTAAAAATGAAACTACTTTGAAGCATAGTTTTTCTCTGTTTCAAGCTTTTGTAAAAATGAAACCTATCTCGAGTCAATTTCAGTTATTTTCAAGACTTGTTAAACTCATGAAAATCCCAATATTATTTTGCTATCTTTCATTCTCGTAAAACAAATGAAAATGCCGAGTTCTTTCAGTCTTTTCCTACTCGTAAATTAAAATTGAAAGTTGGCCATATGAGTGCATTTTTATCATTTTTTCGAACTCGTTAAAACTTATGAAAATGTGAAACCTTAGAGTCACCTTTAATCTCTTTTCTGACTCCTAAAACATGAAAAGATTGCCGAGTGTTTCTTTTAAACTCGTTAAAACGGAATTAAAAGACGGTCTAGTTACAGCTCTTTTCCGACCGTAAAAACACGAAAAGATTGCCGGATTTTTGTCGTTTCAAATTCGATATTGGTTATAAAACGACGTGTCGTTGATCGCTTTTTTACTTTTTCGGATCAGTGACACTAATAACGAAAATTACTCCTTGGTCGTAAAAGATCAAGCGGTTCTCTCAAGTATTATTTTATAGTTTTTCGGGCTTGGGAGACACAAATTTACGAAAAAGGTCAACCCTGGAGTCTTCTTACGTCTTTTCAGACTCTCTAAAATTGAAAAACTCCGAGTTTCTCCTATACTGGACTCGTTAAAATTTCACAGTAAAGGACCTGTTCGATTACAAATAGGAATGGACCACTCCTTCTTAGGGTTTGAATCTAAACTAAGTTGGACTCATCCGAAGGATGAGCTTATAATCAAGCAAATGTTATCCTCCTCAAGCTTGTAAAAAATAAAGAGGTACTTGCCAGAAATGGTGGGGGAAAAGAGAGGAAAATGAACCTATTTGTCATACTTTGTAACCACTCTTGAACACGACACTCTTATTCACCTGGGTTGGGAAATCCTTTGCCTAACAGTTGATCAAACCACATTGAAAGTCTTCAGCCGGTTTCTGGGTATTAACTTTGGGTCAATTGTCACTAAGCCATCTGTTGTGTCGTTATGTGTTCAAGAGGTCACTGCCAATAAGCCATTCATCTGCAAAATATCTGTCATCCATCTTGACCATCCCTGAGTCAGTCCTTACAGCTACATTTCTTCAACTTGATCTATGATTTCGTGTTGTGGGCTTGCCTACGACGGGTCGCTTTCTATCGACATCAGCACATTATCAAGAAAGGTGATCTAGAAATCATCAGTACCTTGGGATCTGCATGCCTCAATGGCAGGTTTCTCGCCTTTGATGACAGGTTTCATCAATGACCTTCGATCAAGGGATTCTGTGACATGTTCAACATCAACACATTCATTCACATCTCATGGATTGTACTAGGTACTTTGAGAACCATTGACATCACTGGTGGTCTCTCTCACACTTGTTAACAATTTACATCATTGACTGGTAATCAAGTGGTTTCTACCATGTTCGACATCAACTCATTTATTCACATGGATAGAATCGTACTATTTCGGGAAGCAGAAATGAAGACCCTGGATCTAGTTTCCACCATCCAGGCTGAAAGGAGTTTTGTATTCATTATACAGTAGACTAATCATAAACAGATGGCTGCGTCCATACTGTGTCTACATGTGTCTATGATTATGATGTATTGCGAAATCATTCCTATATCAGAGCAGTAGTTAGTTTGTTAGTTAAGTTTTTGATCTGAGTATGGGAATGCCTACCTCAGCGATGATATGATCTCATATATGTATTTTGTGTTGAATATTTGCAGGTTCCGACTGGGCTCTCCACAAGATAATCCTCGAAATAATAAAGTGCTTCACCCTTCCTAGATGATATAAAACGCTGATCTACTACAGACCTCGCACTTTAGGAGGCAATCTGTTACACTAAAATTTGTCACCATGACTATTTGCAGTCAGTATGGCTCCATCAATAACCATACTGTCCTCCTTGGCAAGTCTTATACCTCTGCTCCTCATGTCAAACTCCAAAAAAGAGAGAAAGCCTTTAAAAAATCAATATAACTCTGGTTCCGCACTTTCTCTTACTCTTACCTGTGGGCACGCACCTCAAGTACATAATACCTGCGTACTTGTACGCTCTGTCTGTAAATGGGTGAGTGCGTACCCCTGTAAAAGTCAAAAGGTGCAAGTTTTACTTCAAAAAACTTACTTGTGGTCGATTCTAGAGCATTCTAGAAGATGGTTTGACGTGGATTGAGCGCCTCTGGATGGTTCATGCATCCTAATGAAAGAGGAACTTATCCCATGAAGAGGGGAGCTATCCCTTTGAAAGAGGGGCTTATCCCATTGATGGTGGACCTGTTTAACTTCCTCCAAAGCATTATAAATACAGGCATTGGGCCAGAGGCAAGAGAGGTTGAAAAGCTGAACATTCTTAAGGGTAGATGCTGCTGAAATTAGGACTCCCTTATAGAGCTTGAGAGGAGAGATTCCAATCCTTTCTTAGCTTCATTTGGAAGTGGGTGAGCTGATCAAAGTAGAGGAGAACTCTTGCTGGACCCTGGGAGGGACCTGCACAACACCAAGGCACTGGTTGTAAGGTTTCTTTTGTTTCCAATTAATATAATTAAGTTCATTTTTCTCAACAAGTTGTTATATATAATTTGTTTCATAAACTCCTTGGTCAATAATATGTTTTATTATATGAGTTATTCAGGTGCTATGTAATCATTTGCTTGTTTTTGTATGCAGGCTTCAAGGAGAGGAGCTCATCTGGATTGAAGAGGCTTGGCCGCTACAAACAGAGTTGGACTAAAGGTAAGCCTTAAACACCCGGTTGCTTTTATTTTAAATGCATATTTAGGGAAAGATAGTGCTTGATTGTTTTGTTTGTCACTAGAAAAGCCTTAGTTTCTAGGGAGGTCAGTTTTGTCCGCAAAATTGAGTCTTTCCGCATGACAGGAAGAAGTCGTAAGTAAGAGATTTTTTGTTTTTATGGCTGCATGGATTAGCAAGAAGAGGGTGAAGATGACTAGGAGCCACAGGGAGGAAGAATTCAAGGTGAAGTCGTAAGATAGTGTAGGGTTTTTTTTTTTTTAAGTAATTCATTTGAGTTGTGATGATAGATGGATAAAAATAAGAGATTTTTTGTTTTCATGGGTGGGTAGATTTAAAAGAGGGCAGAGAGGAGGAATCACAGGGAGGAAGAATTCAAGGTGCTTGTTTTTGGAAATCGATAATAATACTTATCGATCTATGTGTTTGATATGGCATCGGCGCACCAACAAGCTAATTTTTCACAGTTGGCATCTACTAGGGGGTCCTGCCATGGTCAACCTCAGCATCTATAAATGTAGAAACACTTTCATCTATGAGAAATCACAAATACATCAAAATGTTTTAGGTATGTATTATTTTTTGCTTTCAATCTCTACTCTGCACTATTTTTCCAGTTACCAAATATCATTCCTAAACAATATATTCAGCTAAATGTTCAATATATTAAACAAAATGTAGGCAATGGACTTGAATTTGGTTAGCCCTTGTTCAATGCTTTTCCATGATTCTGTCAACTCATTTCTACCACACCACCCAAGCCCACCCCAAGAAAAACCAAAATTGAAAGACAAAATATAGAAAATAAACATACCCTAAATATAGTCCCCAGGGTTAGCTCAGCTCGTCGAGTCCCGACCGGTAAAATACTTCTTCTATTGAGAGTTCACAAGTTTAATTCACTCAACACTATCAAGGTCAAGCTTCATGGTTAATGCAATAGGAAGTGAATCCTTTAGGCAGATCTACATGGTACAAATATTCCTTAGATGTAATGGTTACCATTCTCCAAGAACTTTGAACCAAATAAAATAATGGGCTACCTAGAACTATTGGAATTTATTAATAACATTATTCATAGAATTAGATATATTTCCACCTCCTTAAGGGTTAGTGAATATTGGAGTCATCTACAGAGGCGGAGGAATTGCCCGGACGACCAAAAGTGGCCAGAATCCGGGCAAAAAAAATTCAAAAAATCTTTTACATGCAGTGTTTGAATCATGTTTTTAATGCTAGAAATAGATTCATCACCATCAAAAACCTCTAAGGCACCTAAACTTATGAAGTTTGACAACTTTTACTTGGATTTACAAAAATCCCTGATGGATTTTTTCAAAATATGACCGGAATTTCCATAACTTTCAAAGCAAAAAAACATAATCGTTAGACTACGATGTTAATATTCCCCTTATGTGTAAACCTCATGTTCTCTTTCCTTATTTATATAAACATACTAGAAAAATCTTTTATACCTTCATATAATAGATCCTAAAAACATTTTTCAATATATATATATATATTTTTAAAATTTTATGTTACCTCAATACAAAATTATCATTTTGTAGACCCCTCTAGAAGAAACCTCCTACTCAATAATAACAACATAAACAATGGACAAATTATTAAAATCTGATTTTAGGCCACTCTAAAATCTAAAATTTAAAATTGACCCATTAATATTTAATTTCCCACAAACAAATATACAAATTGCTAAAATTTAATCATTTAATTTCCCTCCTTCACCTTCCCCTTCCCCACTACTTTTCTTCCTTAGAAAGTTGGGAGAGGGCTCAATGCCAGTAACACTGAGTAGCTAGGGATTTTATTGTAAATAAATTCTATTTCCTACCAGACTTCTGGGTAGACTTAGCATTGCGGTCCCTTCCTAGTTTGTAGTGCCAAATGTCGCGGAAAGAGAAATACTGGAAGGTAGGTGGCAAATGATACTTTGGGCCCTTAGCAAAGCATCCCCTGAGGGGTGAAAAGATGATTGTGCTATCCCATAATATGATTGGCATATGGATGGCCTCCCAATAATGATCCATGAATAGGCTGATTCAAAAACATCAGCCATCCATTCTATACATTCAAGAGACTACGTGTTCAGCTGAAGTAGCTTAGAAGGTCCTTGCCCAGTGGTATAGGATGGATAAGTTGTGTCCTCCACAATAGTTATACAATTCAGGAGATGTAGAATGCTATCCAGGTTAAGAGAGTATAATGAGAAAATAAGAAATAACCTCCCAACTAGATCCTCTGCCTGTAAATAGCAATATGACCTACCTCTTTTTCAATTTATTACAGCTGGGACGATTTGACAAAGGCTTAGATATTACATTGTTATGGTGATATCAATGGTCACCTAGAGACTTTAGAGAGTGCAGGGATGAGACAATTGGCAGGAATGGCTACTGCTTATGCTAAGTGATACATATAGACCAAAGGTACATTGTTTAGTCTGTATGGAGAGAACATATACTAGGAGTGGCAAGGATTGGTAGCCTTATTATGCATTGTTTTATGGCTTGTAACACCATTTACTCTATAAATGAAGTGTGCTAGAATTGTTGAAAAGAAACAGAGAATTGATAAGGCCAAGACTGAGACAACTGAATATTGAAATGATCCTTCAAAGTTGAAGCAACAAGGTGATTATTGGAGTCAGAGTTTAGCAAATGAAACCTTGAAGATTGATGACAAACTATCTTAAGGAAGTGGATTCAGAATATGAAGATGCGTAGGATGTTGATAAGTCTGATCTCTGAATTACTCTCTGAATCACTCAGCTGATGAGGATGAAGAAGACTTTGAGATGAAGGAATCAAAAGAGGAGTTTTAAGCAGATGAACATGATGCCTTTCAATGTGCGCATGAGGATTTGTTTAGCCCTCGGCTTGGTGATTCTACAAGCGTTTCACTAGTCTTGCTAGGATAGAGAGATTTCCAATATCTCCAAAAGATTTGCATTCACTGTCATCATGAAGAATTCTTTCAGGCATCCATTAAGGAAAAAGTTTCATAATGAACCTCTTTAGGGCCTTGGGCATCACACTGTAAATTTCTATTTCTGTCTATTTCATTTATGTTGGATGTATTACATCTATTATAATGAAGAGAATCCATGTCAGGCTATAGAAAAACTATTTCCACTTACAGATTTTAATGAAAGAGAGATTCAGATGGGTTATGAGATTTCGAGTGGAAGTTTCCTCGAATCAATAGTTAAAACATTTACCTTCAAGAATGAATTGAAGTTTGCCTCATCGTTTTGAAGTTTTTGGAAGGAAATTGCTGCAAATAAAGACAAGCTATTGAGTCAATTAGAACTTGAAACCTACCGTGTTGTGCTGCGTTAAGGCTTGCTATAAAAATAGGTAGAAAATCCTTTGCCTGTAAGCTATGTCAGAAGGTTTGACGAACTTTAACCTTGAGTTTCAAATTTTGGTGAACCTTAAAAGGATTTTGAGATTCGACAAACCTAATCAAACCTCATAGCCATTGACAAAGTTCATAGATCAAAACTCATAACCTCATGTCACAACTCGAGCTTGTAATTTATCCTTGCAGTTTCCATGTCCATGATAACTTTTTTGATGTTTACTGATTTTGATTTCTTAATATTTTATCCTATAATCCATTATATATATATATATATATATATATATATATATATATATATATATATATATATATATATATATATATATATATATATATATATATATATATATATATATATATATATATATATATATATATATATATATATATATATATACATACAAATAAATACATGAACCTAATGACGAACCTCATTTGAACCTCACCAAAAAATTTGAACTCAAACTGAACCTAACCATTGTCGAACCCTAACTCGAACGTGAACCATGTGACATTGCCTCTAAGTAGCAATACGACCCTCCTATTTTTCAATTCATTGTAGCTGCGATGATTTGACATCCTCGTCAACATTGGTTTCTTATTGCTTTATCTGGAATCCAATCACTTTCATGGATTGTATTTGGGGCAGTAAATTTGACATGAAAAGAAATTCAAAGCTGCAACACGTCCAAAGTCTCTATACCTCTAGTGGCTTATGAATTTCATTCTGAATACAATATTCTTGATCTCTACAATCATTGGGTTCACGTCCACAACTCCTAATCCATATAGTATTCTCCCTCTTGATGACCTTTTTGCATTGATAATTTTCCCTACCCGTGGATTTTTGCTAGAATTAGACCTCAAAGGGACTACAAAAATGACCATTGTTGAAGAAACAAAAACAAATTACATGAACCTCTTATCAATGGTAGCACTTTGAATTCTGGCACTGAGAAGAATTAACAACCCCTTATGCTACAACAGGTATTTTGTCAAGGGCTACATGGTTATGGTTGAATCCTATATTGAACAAAGGTTACAAAAATATTTGCAATTCACAAATGTTCCTACACTGGCACCTAGTGATAGCACTGAAAATATGTTTGAACTTTTTAAATCAAACTGGTCTAACGACACGGTGGAACACCAACATTCTATACACCTTACATTACTTCGATGCTTTTGGCCAAATCTTGCACTTACTACATCCCTGTCCATTTAAAAACTGTGTGTGATATATATTGGCCCAGTTTTGATACAAAAATTTGTTGATTTTACATTTGGAGATCAGAGTTTTCCATATGAAGGCTTTGTCCTTGTATTGATAATATTTCGGAAAAATCCATTGAGGTTCTTTGTTCCCATCAATATAACCTTCAATGTTAGAAGTTCATGTTGATAAGGTCTACTCTAATCACAACTTTATATGAAAAGGGTTTGAGATTGTCAAGCTCCACTAGGCAAGCTCATGGTGTTGGCCAAATTGTAAATTACATGGTTATGGATGCTCAACAACTTTCAGATGCAATGTTGCAACTTCATTACATCTAGATGATGTCTCCACATGTTGGGGCTGCCTTATCAATCTTGTTTGAGGTTTTGGGCATTTCTATGTTGTTTGGTTTTGTTTACATGGCACTAATAATGGGCATTGTAGCTTGCAGATCCAAGAGAAATAGGAGATATGAGTTCCAATTACTAAAAATGTGTGATCTTCATACAAATAATGAGTTTTTGAATTATATGAGGGTTATCAAACTTCAAGCATGGGAAGAACATTTCGAAACACGTGTGGAGTCTTTTAGGAATTCCAAATATGAATGGATCTGCAAAACTATGTATTCTCTTTTAGTGAATATAATTACTCTATGGAGCATTCCTTCACTTGTTTCAGTAGTGACATTCACTACATGGAGCATGCCTTCACTTGTTTCAGTAGTGACATTCACTACATGGAGCACGCCTTCACTCATTTTAGTAGTGATATTCACTACATACATTTTTATAGGAGAAAAACTTACTTCAGCGAACTACATACATTTTTATAGGATAAAAACTTACTTCAGCGAAGGTGTTCATTATAAAATCGATTTTCAAAATTCTTCAAGAACCCATTAGGAACTTTCCTCAAGCTTTATTATCTATCTCACAAGAAATGGTGTCCTTGGATAGACTTGACAGGTATATGACCAAGAAGGATCTTGATCCTAAGGCAGCCGAAAGGTTACCCCTAGGCAAAGAGATTGTTGTTGTAGTTGAAAATAGTACCCTCTTTTAGGATGAAGAGGAATCCAAATCCACTCTTCAAAATATCAACCTTGAGGTTCGAAGTGTATCTTTGGTGGCAATTTTTGGCATAGTTGGATCCAAGAAGTCCTCTTCATTGTCATCCATTCTTGGGGACATGCCAAAACTCTCTAGTGTGGTATAACTACTATCCTACTATCATATTTACTTTCATATCCATCTTCCTCTTTAGTCTTCCACTACATTAAAAATATGTATTTATAACTTGATAACGTTACCAAGATAATTGTTACAAAATTTGTTATAGTTTCCTATTCAAACTCAGGCCAATAGAGAAAAGAAGCCAAACTAACTTGCTGGGAAGTCAAACTCGCTACTTGGCTTGTACAAAATTGCCATTCTTGTAAGAAAAAAATAGCCTAGTTTGCCAGATTTTTTCCCATGTTTGAGCCTATCACTTACTCTCCGGTCTCACCCAAGTTTTCACGAAGCCAAGTTTTGTAACTATAAGAAACAAAAGATGGGAAAGCTCCTCTTGCCAGAGAAATGTGAGATTGCAATAGGTACAAACCAAGGAGAAACATATATTGAAAAGAAGAAACTTGTACCCATTAGAAGTTTTGATTCCGAAGTACTCATATGACTAGTTGTTCTTAGTACGCTAATCTTAATTTATTGCAAGATAGCCAGATGAAAGAAACGATAGTCAAAAGTAACAAAGACAATAGTTGACTTGAAAAATGACACTTCAAAGGTATAACAGACTTGTTTTCTGTTAATTAATGATTCATTGATTCATCAAACATGATTTGTTCTCTTAGATTTCTTTCCCTCATTCAGACTAAATAGGTATATTATATTGAACTCTAGTTCTCACCAATTTTGTTAGAAATCACTTAGATCTAGGATCTCTGCCTCTTTAATAGAAACAAGTAATTTTACTAGAGATGAAACTTTTGCAATGTAAGCCCTTACTACTTGTATGGAAGTTTTAAAATCGACTTTACATTTTGTTTGTGCTCAATTTCAACTGTTTTTTCATCTCTTCTCAGCATTCTTTTCATTTTCTTTCCTCTTTTTCCTAAGTAAAACTTTATTTTGTTGTACCTCTTACCTTGTGGTTCATTTGCTGAGTTTTTTCCTTCTTGAACTCACAATTGATGATGGTTTCTTCTCTCTTGTTTTGCAACATTCTTTCTTTACATTTATTTTTATTCCAATTAGGGTTGTCTTCCAAGTTCACTTTAGTATTTGATGGGAGTTTTCCTTGATCCTTCACTTTATTAGGTTTGTTTCATAACCTATTCTCCTTTATCCCTTCTCCTTGCATCTCAAAACCCTTCTTTCCTCTAGCAGTTAGGTTATGGATGTTTGTTGTTGGGAAACGTATCCAATATGGAATGACCCTATCCCACTCTAAGGGTGATAGATCCTTAGCAACAATCAAAGCAAAGCTATCTAAGATTACTTCTTTATGAGATGCAAAAGAGGAAAGAAAGAGGTCCACTCAATGATGTCTTTCGCCAATGATTGATCCAATATTCTCTCCTTGCTGCTTGCTCCCAGCTCCTTGTCTTCTCACGGGCCCAGCTACACCAAGATCTTGCAAACAAGACGAGAAAGGGAAAATACAAGAAGCATGCATTCATAATTGATTCAAGGATTAGAATAAATCAAATACGTAAGTAAAACAATACATCATTGAAACACATGCGAATAGAAGAGCCTCAAATGCTTTATTAATGGAAGAAAGTAAGGTTCAGGTGGTGATACAACCATAAGAGGCCCAATCCAGCATCACCTTCCCGACAGAAAGAAATCTCCTCTTCACCTCCTTCAAGCAATCACCCAATAGTTCCAACTGTAAACCAACAGCAATTCTTTGCAGAAAATTCCGGCCTTCAGATCCCATGGGATGAGATCCTTATATAGAGTTTTGGAGAGAAGATGAGTCAGCTTGATGTGTGACTAGTGTCCTCTTCAACTCCAGTTCTTCTTTAGTTCTTGAGTCCACTTGGAGATCCTACCTTCCACTTGGAGTTTTAGAACCTCTTACTCATCACTAGGCGAATCCTTTGATCCAAGTGTCATTTTGGAAGCTTCCTGGGCATTGACACATTGAGGAAAGATACCTCCACATGTCAAAACTCACTAAGCGCAGGTAGCCTTTGTTGAAGTTGACATTCAGTGCAGGTAGACCATGGAGCAGTTGACATTCAGCGCAGATGCTCAGTGGAGCAGTTGACATGATCCAAAATTGACTTGTTTTTGAGTGTTTTTCAGTGGAGAACTGATTTGAATTGTTGTGGTTTGCTGACCTTGTTCCTCTAGGGGTAGGAACAACATGTTTAGGGACTTTGGATCCCTTAGATTATGGACATTTCATGCTTCATGCTGTAAGGCACAAAAATGTCTATAACAGTTGCCCCCTAAAGTATGAGGTCGTTTATCGGGTGAAATGCTTTATCAGGAGGATCCGAAGTTCATTCAATCGCCGGGAGGTGACCTGTAATAAGATACAATACAATACATTATTTTTCATACTGCTTTCATGATCTAGCTGAGGCGGGCATTTCCCATGCTCAGCTTTATAAATACATTTTCTGTACATAGAACAGACGATCGTCTGATGGTAGACTGATAATTCTCTGCTGAAATTATCATCCTTTGAGTAGGATGATCATCTGCTGCACATGTCAATGTCTTTATTTCTTGAATATATATCGCAGCCCGGATGGATGAAACTAGATCCGGGGTCTTCAAACTTGTCCGATCTTCACTCTAAGTACAAGTCGATCCATGTGAGAATTTCTTGGAGTCGAACATGGAAAGACATCGCTTGATTACCAGTCAATAATGTGAACTGTTAACAAGCGCGAGAGGAATCACCGATAATGATGATGACCCTCAAGGTACTGCAGTACAATTCACGTGGCGTGAATAGAGGACTTGGCGTCGAACACCACGCAAAATCTCTTGGTCGAAGGTCATTGATGTATACCTGTCGCCAGAAGTGAGAAACTTGCCATTGAGGCATGCAAGCTTCAAAGTACTGGGGGGGGTGTTCCTAGATCAACTTCTTGGATAATGAGCTGATGTCGACAAGAAGCGGTCCGTCAAAGGAGGGCCTTAATGAATCCCACATCAGTGACACGGAACGGAGCTAATGATTGTGATGAAGGTGAAAACGATCTGTGAAATATGATTCAGGGTGGCGGTCATGAAAGGATGAAAGATGATGTATGGCAGTGGATGGGACACGGTTGACTCTTCCTGAACGACATCTCTTGAACATATAACGACACTGATGTGATGGATTGGTAGCATTACCCCAAATGTGGATGGTATGGTGAGACCATGGTGATGAGACCGGTGAATGAAACAACCCAACCCGATGTGGTATGGAGGCAAAAGTGTCATGTTCAAGAGCGACTTGCTACCATTAAGCTTTGAGGTTCTCCCAATTTTTCCCCAGTCATTTCTGACCAGTACCTCTTTATTTTTGTCAAGCTTGAGGAGGATAACATATGCTTGTTCTATAACCTGCCCTTCGGGCAAGCCCATCGCTATGTTTTAACGAGCCTAGCGATAGGGAAACTCGTTCTCGTCTAAAGACAAGTTTGTCACTATTTAATATATTTAACGAGTCTAGCGACAAAGACAACTCGGTCCTTTTCATTTTTAGAGAGTCTAAAAATGTACGTAAAGTCGACTCCAAGGGTCCTTTTTCGTCATCTAATCCCTTAAGTCCGAAAAAGTATAAAACAATACAGAAGGGATGAATGTTCGATAGTTTTATCGAGCCGAACTAGACAAGCGCTCGATCTTTTTGTGCAATAATCCCTCAGGTCCAAAAAGATTAAAATCTAGAGGAGGGATAGCTCTTCCGGTCCTTTTAACGAGCTGGAAGGCCAAAACTCGGCAAACTTTTCATTTTTTACGAGTCAGATGAAAAGAGCTCAAAGAAGACTCGTATTTTGAGGAACGAGTGATAAACAGGGATAGCAGCAGATTCCAGGTACAGGTTGGAATTTTCCAATCACGGCAATGTCACAAGGATGGCTAGGTGAAATCACTCTTCGCAGCTGCTCCTCAAAATAGGTAAATAATCAAGTGGATGTGAATGATCGGCCAAATGAAAAGTGGAGGTGACGGTGCAAACACGACCAAGGCTTTTAGGGCTGATGAATTTACGGTCTCAAATGGTTATTTACCGGTTCGTTTTTTCTGGATGAGCTTGAACTCTGGGGGGAAGCTTGCTCACATGCTTATGTTTATTTTTTAACGAGCATGAATTCCGCGTTAAAACTGCTCGGTTTGCGTTTATTTTTTAACGAGCATGAACTTTGCCAAAACTGCTCGTTTTTACCAGTCATAAGATAAAAAATGTCTCCTGGAGATCGCTATTTTTTACGAAGCTTCATCTCACTACGCTTTGCTCCATACCCTTTCTTTATGCAAGTTTGGGTTATGACTAATCCAAAAAGCAGATAAATAATCGCTCCTCGCTTGCAATCCAAAAGGTTTGCATGCCCCCAGGTATGAAGTACAATTTCAAGGCTGCCCCTACTTATCCGTCAAAACATTTGTTTTACCGGGTGAGGCTTACCTCTTTCAGGTTATCCAAAGATTGTTCCATTAGCATTTAAACAGAACATTCTCCGGCAGTGCCTACCGAAATAGACAAAGGTGAGTGGCGCTGCCTTAAACACATAACTTTGACAAAAGAATCTTATCCCAGAACAACCCCACTTCCTTCTACTCCTTCTTCTTCACGGAGCCTGGCTTTTTGCCGACTCTTCCTTACGAAGAGGAAGGAGGGGACGAGGTACGGACTAGTCATATTCTCCCTCGGAAATTCTATCTTATACCCAGGGTTTTCTCTGCCCAAAGCAGACCAGGATGCATGCCCCCTGGGTTCCAGCCCTATTTTCTCGAATCACTCGCACTCATCAGGAAGAAGAACCGGGGGTGGAGACCTTTCTTGATTGAATAGACCATTCAGGGTTGGTATGTGACTATTTGCGATGCGTGATCCCGGAAATGAAAGTTGGTCTACGAGCTTGACCATTCTTCCTTCGTGTGGAAAACACATTACTCTAAAGAGTGAGGAGACTATTGCTCCCATGCAATATATATAGTCTCGTCTAAGGAGTAGGTTATAATCCAAGGGTCCTTGGATGACCATCACGTTCATTTGAATGGCCTTCCCTTTCAATGTAATTGGCACATTGGGGAGGATCCCTAATGGTCGACTGGTTCCTTTATCGAAACCCGAGAGATTCCTTATCTCAGGTAAAAGCGCCGGGGAACCCAGTGCTTTCCAAGCAATAGAGGAAAGGATACTCACAGATGCCCCTTCATCAATGATAGTTCCAGCCATTACCATTCTGTATATTTGGACTATAATTCTGAATGGTATACTGGCTGGTAACCGGGGTCTGCCTAGTTGGTTCCAATCAAAGGACACAACCAGGTTGCTTGGTGGTGGGACCGAATACACGGCCGGATATGACCCTGACGATGCTCCTTCCTGCGATAAAGGAGTGGGTGCATTGCCCTGATGCTCATCAGAATCAGTGTTGATGAAAAGAATCTGGATGGTGTCATCCTTATTCTCTTCGGTGAGGGTGTCAGCTGAATATGAATCTTCAGTGACAGTGTCATTTGAAGATGAAACTTCTGAAGGGAGAACCGGGTCAACTGCCATTTCAACCTTTGGACTTTCGTCCGGTCTGGATTCAGTAGGTTCATTTTCAGTGGCTGACGCTTCAGCTGACCACTTGAGCGGGTTAGCTGTATTTTCAACCAACGAAGGACTTGGCGCGAGTTTTTTGTATCCAGGAGGAAGTCGTAACGGTGAAACCGGTCGATTTTCCAAAACTCTCTTTGCTTCGTCTAAGAAGGGACAATGGTGGATGGTGTGATCGCCTTCACACAATCTGTAGGGGAATCTTGTTCCCCCTCTTTGTCTAGAACCTTCACTTTCACTGGTTGACGGTAAGCATTCAACATGGCTATCAGAGGTTGATGCTTCCGAACTATGCAAACAAGGGGACCAGTCCCTTAGTATCCGGGGAATACAGGGACAATCTCGGTGGAAGTGGTCTCCTCTACATATGACACATGGCCATTTAGGCCCATCCATGCTGTGTGTGGATTTTTGTCAGCTGTCTTTTGCTTGCCCCCAGTCGCCTTAGGCTCCTTCTTCTTCTTTTCTTTCTTCTTCTTCTCCTTCTTCTCCATGGGAGCTTGGCTTTTGCTGGCTCTACCTTGCGAAGATGAAGGATTGGAGGAAGATTTATAAGAAGTGGAAGGCTGGAGGGCAGCTCTAGACTGATCTAACTGTTGACTCGACTGTTCAGGAACCGCGGTGTTCTGAACTACACTGGTTGAGAATAGCCAAACTGGCAGGCCAATTGTCAGTCCTGGAAGCGACAATGTGGCCATGTGGGGTGCACCAACTTCTCCCCAAGAGGAGAAAGGGCTAGGATTTCCATTATGGGGAATTCCTTGGTTGGTGTGTTCCATGTTCTCAACCTAAAGATCAACGCAGGAATAAGAGGTGATTACGTTCCGTTTAAAATGAATTTTATACAACGACGCTTTAGACACAACTTGCTTTTTCACTTTTTAAGAGTCGAGAAAAAGCTAAAGATGACTCTAGTCTCCTTCGATGTTTTAACGAGCCCCAAGTGACAAATGCTCGGATGGACTTTTTCAGTTATAGAGTTTGAGAAAGGCCAAAAGAAACTACTCTGGAGTTCTAGGCAGAGGGTGTGCCAAACCTTTCGCAAAACCACAGAATACTTTTTACGGTACGAGTGGTCGATCTTCGTGAATGCTGTGTTCACTGCATTGCGATCAGTAGGGCGGCCGACACGGATTCCTATAGATAAAGGCTTTATTCCTATAGGGGTCTCCCAATATATACGCGACGATACGTGGGAGCACAAGTCCATATTGATACTTATCGCTTCACCGTGGAGGAATCACCCAACCACTCGACCCTAAGATATCACGTTTAACGACGCCGGAACACGTCTCTAGCTTAGACCTCTATGTGTTTCGTTATGTTTCAAAGCGTTGTTATGTAAATTCAATTCATTTTAGGTTGATATTGCTTAGCAATTTGCCTTTATGGATCACCACGTGATGTATGATACAACTCCTAAATGCAGTCTAAGAATGATAAGCAAGCTTTTTCAATTCTTTCAACTTATGAAAATCTTAACTACTGAGGGAAAAGAAAGACATGAACTTTTCACACAGATCATAGAGCACACACTGATGCACTTTTCCTAAATCAACATGCAAGCTGTCAAAATGCACATGCACAATGCAGGTATTTCTTTTCTTCTTTCTTAATATTGATGTATTACAAAAAGAAAGCTGTTGTATAATTTCGAATTCAATTTCAAGTGAAAGAAAACAAGCTTTTGTCCAAAAATCAAAAGAACACCTTAAGATTCACTTGTTTCAACACTAGAAATACTTAAATTCGAACCATATGACGAAAGCAAATGCTCAATCAGCTATGAACAACAAATAAACTAACTCTTAGGATCAAAACGACACTTTATCACAGGTCTAGATCTAAGAGGCCACAGCAAGACTAGCTCACTTTCGTTATGGGAAACTGTAAATGAAGTAAGAAATACAAAAAGAACAATCACAGTTTCTTTATACAACCGAGGCAGAATGATGGCAAAGAAAGGTAGTTTCAGATAGGTACACAGGTTGATAACTGGCTGCAAAAACAATACTGAAAACTGGGCAACAGAAGGCAGGGAACCCCAGTTGCACAATGCAAAACTGGTTCAGCGCAGGCTCTGCACTGTCAATTTGACATTCAACGCAGGTAGTCCCTTCGGGACCTGCGTTGAAATGCAGAGAGCCTTCACTGCAGTGGCGCTGAAGAGAAAACTCTCGTTTCTCTCAGGTTCCGGGTCACAGATTGCTCAAAAATCAACTGTTTTAGGCCAAATCAGAGGCTATAAATCAAGTACACACTAGAGGATGATTAAAGGAAGATGAAGACTATGACAAAGAGCTATTTAGAGTCCTTGTGGATCAGCTCTTTAAATCATAAACATGCTAAGAACTGAGCTAGAGTAGCTGCCCTCTACTTTGCATTCGAAGGACTCAAATGCAGTTCGATTCGGTACTCCCTTTGTTTAGGAAATGAATAGCAAGAAACACAAGCTACCAACAAGATACGATCCCCAGCGGAGTCGCCAGTTTGTTGTTGGGAAAAGTATCCAATACGGAATGACCCTATCCCACTCTAAGGGTGATAGATCCTTAGCAACAATCAAAGCAAAGCTATCTAAGATTACTTCTTTATGAGATGCAAAAGAGGAAAGAAAGAGGTCCACTCACTGATGTCTTTCGCCAATGATTGATCCAATCTTCTCTCCTTGCTGCTTGCTCCCAGCTCCTTGTCTTCTCACGGGCCCAGCTACACCAAGATCCTGCAAACAAGACGAGAAAGGGAAACTACAAGAAGCATGCATTCATAATTGATTCAAGGATTAGAATAAATCAAATACGCAAGTAAAACAATACATCATTGAAACACATGCGAATAGAAGAACCTCAAATGATTTATTAATGGAAGAAAGTAAGGTTCAGGTGGTGATACAACCATAAGAGGCCCAATCCAGCATCACCTTCCCGACGGAAAGAAATCTCCTCTTCACCTCCTTCAAGCAATCACCCAATAGTTCCAACTGTAAACCAACAGCAATTCTTTGCAGAAAATTCCGGCCTTCAGATCCCATGGGATGAGATCCTTATATAGAGTTTTGGAGAGAGGATGAGTCAGCTTGATGTGTGACTAGTGTCCTCTTCAACTCCAGTTCTTCTTTAGTTCTTGAGTCCACTTGGAGATCCTACCTTCCACTTGGAGTTTTAGAACCTCTTACTCATCACTAGGCGAATCCTTTGATCCAAGTGTCATTTTGGAAGCTTCCTGGGCACTCACACATTGAGGAAAGATAACTCCACATGTCAAAACTTGCTCAACGTAGGTAGCCTTTGTTGAAGTTGACATTCAGTGCAGGTAGACCATGGAGCAGTTGACATTCAGCGCAGATGCTCAGTGGAGCAGTTGACATGATCCAGAATTGACTTGTTTTTGAGTGTTTTTCAGTGGAGAACTGATTTGAATTGCTGTGGTTTGCTGACCTTGTTCCTCTAGGGGTAGGAACAACATGTTTAGGGAGTTTGGATCCCTTAGATTATGGACATTTCATGCTTCATGCTGTAAGGCACAAAAATGTCTATAACAATGTTGAATTTCCACGATCTTGGGTCTAGGATAGAATCTTAAAATCTTTGACATTACCAAACCAAGAATCTCAACGATACTACTTTGCACAATAGAATATAAACAAAAATAAATTAGGCATGCATAGAATATAGACAAATTTTTACAATTTTTAACCCAACTTCGTTATTTTAAACAAAATATAATACAACAATCTAGGGCTCCCGTGCCAGGGATAATGGCACTCATACGTCCACTAGTACAAGATACAGAATATGGCTTGGGGTCTGTCCATCGACAACCAATCTACCCTCAACAACATACTTTCACCATCTGGTTGATGTTGTCAACTCTCTCAGCTCCCCTCGGTCATACCCTATGCTTGTGTGGTCCTTCGGCTGCCGATCTGTAGCTCTTGCCTCTATCAATGATCCATGTCCATCTAGCCATGGAACCTCAGCTGTCAAACTACTCTCTAGTTGTACCATAGTCCATAAAGGCCACAACAGAATGAGACTCATGTTGAGTTGTTCATAGCTCCACTTGTGAAAAACTCTCAACTACCTATTGGTGCTCCTCAGCAACTCAGGGACTTCAACCCACTATGGTCTTCCTCTGCTACATTGATGAAGACCAACATAGGGCATGGAGGGCTACCACCTATCACTGCAAGATGTCCATAGTCCACAATGAACACAGGCTAGGAGGACTACCCAAAATTTGTTGTAGAAATCCTTCTCCACACACAAGTCTCAGGCTCAACAACTGCTCCTAGTTGATCAGACCCTTGAGCTCAACAATTGCCTCTCTCGTAACTACCTTTGTCTGTCAAGGTGTTGCTCGCCAGGCTTCAACTTGGACACTATCATGCTATCCTCCAATAGACCACAATTTCCCAATCCATGTCCACACTTGTTCCACTCTCACGCTGCCCTCCAACAGTCCATGACTGACCAAGTCCACAATCTAGCATTTGCACCTAGTTAGGGCATCCCCACACCTAGGAGACCCTTACACATGGGTTACCAGGGACTTCTCCACATCTGCCCTTTGCTCTGCAATAAAGGAGCTATTGCACAAATCTAGGATCCAAACTTCACTGTGAAACTGCCCATTGGTTAGGGCTTCTAACATGCCACGTTAGCCCTATCTCCTTGGCTTCCATAGGCTACAACAATCTATCCACACTAGGACACCTACGTCAATCCATAGCAGGATCTGCTCCTTGTTGGAGTTCCTTCATGCGGATGGAAACTCCAACAAATGGCTCACAATAAACTATAATGTAGATTGATCCAAATACTGGTCAAAACTTTGACCCAACATAAGGCCAACTCAGCTTTAGTTCTGATATATTTTTGTTGTCCCTGGTTAGCGCGCTTACACGTTGCAACAACCTTAAATATACCACCCAAACAACCTCGAATGATTGTTATCTAACCATGGTATCATGGCCAACTATTGTGTTGTTGTTTTGGGCTTATACCACCCCAAAAAACCTTGCGTAGATGCCTTCCTATGGTGGCATGGCCTGCGGCCTACCATAGTTAAGCTCCAATGCTTACAACCCACACAAAACAAGGTTTAACTCACCTCATTGCTGGCATATAAATCTTGCATTCAACCTTTAGCACCCACAACCTAGCTATAGCATGGGATAATCCTCAATACAGTTACAAGAGGCTCCAAAACAACCCTTCTGCTCCTTGTTGTTTTGCCCTAGTCTCCTACGGCTAATCAGAGGCCTCTTCCCCTTCTACGTTGCCCTTTTGCTGTCCTTATGTTTCACAAAATGGATGATTAAATGATCACATATCACCTCTTATTTATACCAAACAAGAGGACTTCTCCAACATCATTCTAGGGTTTTCCAACTTGTCAAGAGGCTTATTTAACTCAAGTCGACCTTGACACATATGGTATAAACCCACTTATGACCTTCAAAAATTAATATCTCAATTTCTAGAGCTCTGATTTGGGTGATCTTAAAAGCATTGGAATCAACATGCCAAGTCTTATCATCTCAAATTTTCCCATGCTCAAATTCTTGATGGTTTTGGCCCAAATCCCGATGAGTGCAAAACCTCATGCTTGGGTTCCAAGCCCACGATCCTACTTGTTGTGCTTTACCCTCCAAACCACGAACCATAGGGCTTGGAGTATCTCCCAAGCTACAAAAAAATAAATGCTCCCTCTTAGCGAGGGAGGTACTTCTAAGACTAGGAAGTCACGATCATCATCTTTGGCAAGATTAGCCCATCTGACATCAATCACTGCAACATACCCTATAGAATGAATCCGACAATCTTGGTAGTGCCTCTGCCTCTTCACATCTGAACCTAAAGATCCCAAACATCCATAGGGCTGCTCCCTTTGAGGTTAGACTACCTCTAAGCCTAAACAATCTCCACTAGCTCAGTCCTGTAAGCACTCATCCTCCTCAATCAAATACCAACTATGCAAATCCCTCCAATCTTGGATATGCAACATCATGATCTGATGAATATTCTAGCCTGCCAATATATAGTCCATCACATGAAGTCATCTCGATCAACCTGATCTCCTCCATACGGAAGAAACCCTCGAGCTGTCCCAAACATCCATGACAAGACATATGAAGTCCACGATCTACACACCACCACACAACATACTGAATTGCACTGGGTTCACCACCGATCCACCAGAACTCCCAACCCAGATCATGTAGTCTATCGAGACCACATCTCGATGTCTTCAGTTGAATCCTCTGCCCCATGATCCAAACACCCACAACTCCCTCTAAGTTTCTTCACTCTGCACACTCTGATTCATTGTCCCTCAAAGTAGCTCAGATACGCTATGATACCATGTTGAGTTTCTAAAATGTTGGGTCTAAGATAGAAACTTAAAATCTCTGATGCTACCAAACCAAGAATCTCAATGCTACTACTTTGCACAATGGAATATAAACAAAAGTAAATCATACATGCATAGAATATAGACAACCTTTTACAAATTTTAACCCAACTTCGTTATATTAAATAAAATATAATACAACAATCTAGGGCTCCTATACTAGGGATAATGGCCCTCATACATCCACTAGTACACGATACAAATTGGGGCTTGGTGTCAATCCATCGACAACCAATCTACCCTCAACAAGATACTCTAACCATATGGTTGATGTAGTTGACTCTCTCAGTGCCCCTCGGTCGTACCATGTAACTACCCAGTCGTTCGCCTCCCGATCTATAGCTCCTACCTCTGTTAATGCTCCAAGTCCATCTAGCCACTGAACCTTGGCTGTCAATCTACTCTCTAGTTGTGCCTTAGTCCATCAAGGCCACAACACATCAAGACTCCTGGTGAATTTTTCACAGCTCCACTTGTGAACAACTCTCAACTTCCCATTGTTTCTTGTTAGCTAGTTAAGGACTTCAACTCATTATGCTTTTCCTGCACTACATCGATTAAGGCCAACATAGGGCACGAAGGGCTACCACCTATCACTGCAAGATGTCCATCTTCCACAATGAACATGGGCTAGGAGGACTACCCATCATCTATTGTAGAATTCCTTTTCCACACACAAGTCTCGGGCTCCACGACTACTCCTGGTTGATTAGACCCTTGAGCTCAACAATTGCCTCTCTCACAGCAGACCATAAGTGCTCAATCCATGTTTGCACATGGTCCACTCTCATGCTGCCCTCCAATAGTCCACAAGTTACCAAGTCCACGATGCAGCATCTACACCTAGTTAGGGCATCCCCATACCTAGGAGACCCTTACACACGACTGCCCACAAACTTCTCCACATCCGCCCTTTTCTCTAAAATAAAGGAGTTATTCACAAATCTGGGCTCCAAACTTCAATGTGAAATTGGCCATTGGTTAGGGCTTCTAACATGCCACGTGAGCCCTACCTCCTTGGCTTCCATAGGCTGCAATGACTCTGTCCACACTAGGACACCTACATCACTCCATATCCTGATCTACTCCTAGTTGGAGTTCCTTCATGCACAAGGAAGCTCCAACAAATGGATCCCAACAAACTATAATGTAGATTGATCCAAATATTTCTCAAAACTTTTACCCAGCACAAGGCAAACTCAACTTCAGCTTTGATATATCTATGTTGTCCCTAGTTAGGGCACTTTCATGTTGCAACAACCCTCAATATACTATCCAAACAACCTAGATTGTGCCCACCTATTGTGCTATTGTTCTGGTCATATACCACCCTAAACAACCTTGTGTAGATGATTTTCTATGGTGGTATGGCCCATGGCGTACCAAAGTTAAGCTCTAATGGCTACAACCCACACAAAACAGGGTTTAACTCACCTTGTTCTTGCCATATCAGTCCTGTGTTTAGCCTTTAACACCCCCAACCTAGCTGCAACATGGGATAATCCTCAACGCAATCACAAGGGGTTCCAAAATGGCCCTTTTGCTCCTCATTGTTCTGCCCTAGTCTCCTACAACTAATCAATGGCTTCTTCCCCTTCTACACTACACTTTTGTTGTCCTTATGTTGTGCAAAATGAATGATTAATTGATGACATATCACCTCTTATTTACACTAAACAAGACAGATCCTTCCAACGTCATTCTAGGGTCGTCCAACTTGTCAAGAGGCTTATTTAACTCAATCCAACCTCGACACATATGGTGTAAACCCACTCATGACCTTCAAAAATTCATATCTCAAGTTCTAGAGCTCCGATTTGGGTGATATTTGAAGCGATGGAATCGGAACACCAAGCTCTATCACCTCTAATTTTCCCATGCTCAAATTCTTGATGGTTTTGGCCTGGATCTCAATGGGTGAGAATCCCCATGCTTGGGTTCCAAGCCCACAAGCCTACTTGTGGTGCTTTACCCTCTAAACCTCAAACCCTAGGGCTTGGAGTATCTCCCAAGCTACACAAAGATCAATAATGGAGAGGGAAATAGTAGGGATATATGCCATATTCATGGCAAGACCGACACTGAAGGGTAACTTGTTCATAATCTAAACCTTGTTTCTAGGTAAAAAACATTGAATTTCAGAGGAAGCCATATATGAAGATTCATTTCCAAATATAATAGTGCAATACATGTGACCAACTATGGGAGGCTGCATTGTCAGGTACTTTCTTAGAAAATTTCCAATACTCTTGAAGGCTAATTCATACCAAAATTGTGTTAAAAAATTTAGGAGTCAAACTCAAAATTACATAGTTTCAATTTTTTTATGAAATGATTGAAATTTGAAATTTGTATGCCATGGTTTCAACCAAGGTTTTCCTTCCACAATTAACATGGCTCGACTTTCAAAACAACTAGCTTGTTTTCTTGTAAGTCAAAAATCAAAATAGAGAAAACCCTACCATAGTATTATATATTCATAGAGCTATTTATTTTAAACACCAATCCAAAACAGTACTGAAATGAGTTGACCAATGCAAAAATCTAGAGCTCTGGACAACTAGAAGCTTCTAAACCTCCAGATCTGATATGTGCACAAAAGACAACAATGAGAGAACACTCACATAACAAGAAAATGCAGGAGAAGAATTGCCGCAACTATACACATTGTACCGGTGTATTTTGACTCATCCAAGACTCTTTTGTTGAGTCTTGTGGAGTCTTATCTAGCCTCCACACTCACTAAAACTCCCACCAACAAACTCACCACTTTCTATACCCACCATAAAATTTCCGTGCTCATCGAGACTCGCCATATTTTTGGGCACTGAATTTATTGTATTTTGAGGTTCATTCGTATTTGTTGAGTCTTTCCCAAGTCACTAAGTCATGTCAAGTCATTGAGTTTTTTTGAGTCCTAGGCTAGTTGAGCCTTTGTCATGTTTGAGTGTGACACCATTGCATTGTTGTTAGGGTTCCACATCCAACTTAATTTCCATAGTTAGTGGAATAGATCGTTAATGTATTGACATCCATATTTATTAAATAAGGCTCTACACAGTAGTATAGTGTGAAATAAATAAATGTAAGTGAACTTGTTTAAGAAGGTCCATTAGTTAGTGGTTGAGATCTCATTAATGGAAGTCCATTAGATAGTTACAGTTTTCATCAATTAGAAACTATATTTTTAGTAGTAGAAGCTATGTAATGGGTTATCAATTGAATATTGTAGTATTTGGAGCTCCTCATGTTGAATATTTCCTTGAAAAGGCAAGTGAACATTGCATTTAGTTTGGAATATCAATAAAGGATTGCTTAAAGTGTTGTTTTCCAATTTTAGTTCTATTATTTGCTTTCCATAGTTGCATTCCATGTATCTTATTTAATTTCTTCCTAGATTTATATTATGCCCTTTTTAATCTAAATATTCTATTTCAACTATCAAGAAACACCACAAATACAAGTGGTTCTAGAGCACTTTCTGTTATGAAACTAGGTCAAGAAAAGATAGATCAACGCCTTAGAATTCAGCCTCTTCGAGGGGGCAACCTCCTTTGCATTACATAAATGAACAATTCTTGGATGATACAAATGAAAAGACCTCCTTTATATATATAGGAGTCTAAGGGGTTATAACATAATCAGAGCCGACATAACAATAATAATGTAAGGGCACAATAATAACGATAGTGGGCTTCTATGGAGCACAATAGTAACAATATGGGCACTACATGGGTACATCAATATAATAAGTGGGTTATACTAATAACAATAAGGGGTTACACTAGTAGTATAGGGTCCTAACATGCCCCTCTCCTTCAAAAAGTGTTGTCCTCAACGCTTGAGTAGTTCTTGATGCTTCTGTATAAAATTCTTGTCCTCCCATGTGGAATATTCAGTGGGTAAGTTCTTCCACTTGATGGGATACTCTGAAATTGATCGATTTCGTAGCTGTCGGGTTCTTGCTTCTGTGACTGCTCCAGGTTCCAATATGATTTTTCCTTCCTTTTCAATATCTGGCAATATTGTTTGAATTGGGATCTTTTGCAAGTTTTGAATAAGTGGCCATACTTCTTTGTCCTTCTTCCATTCATCCCTTGCTTCGTTTATCCAATTTGGTTGGATAATATAAATAGCGCAAAACAATGCTTCCACATCCTCATCCTTGAAGAGTCTTCCCATTCGGTAAGGTCGCCATTTTTTAAGTGCATGTAGTATTGCCAACATTTCCTGTTGTTTCATTTGATTTTGCACCGAAGTGGTGCTATCCTTTAAAAGTTGGAGAACTTGTTGTTGATGCTCGATGTGATCTTTCACTGCTTGAACCTTTTTCTTCTTGATATGTCCTTCTATCTTTAGATTTTGAGGAGTGGTAATTTCTTCCAATCCTTTACAAGATATGGTCGGATTCATTTCTTGACGCTCGATGTGATCTTTCACTTCTTGAACATTTTTCTTCTTGATATGTCCTTCTGTCTCGCTAGTTTGAGGAGTGGTAATTTCATCCATTGAATTACAAGATATGGTTGGATTCATTTCTTCTTTCTCGAAGTGATCTTTCACTTCTTGCACCTTTTTCTTCTTGATATGTCCTTCTATCTTGAGAGTTTGAGGAGTGGTAATTCTTGCCAATGCTTTACAAGATATGGTATGATTCATTTCTTCTTTCTCTGGGGTGATGTCCTGGTGTATATCCTCTTCTTTTGATGTTTCTTGATCCTTTTCTTCTTCTTCTTCATATTCTATGTAAAATAATTTCTTCTCAGCACACCTATGACCTTTAGTGCATTTGCTATCACAATTGTAACAAAGCCCTCTTTCTCTTTTTTCTTCCAATTGTTGTGGTGTAACCCTTGTAGGTTGTGGAAGGCTGGGAGAAACAACACTTCCATCTTTATAGTTGTGAGGGTGTTGTGGCCAGCAACAACCCCCCCCCCTCTTTTTCTAGTATAAGCCACAATGCTAGAATAAATGGGGACCCTTAGTTAATTTTTGGAAAAGCAAAGATTTCATTTTAAAATACAAACATACACCTAGAAAAAGGTTTCTTGAATGACTTAAGCCTAAACCTGTGTTCATGAAAACAAATCTTTAAGGTTGCATCACAAAAAAGAATGAGAAGCACCTTCATTTCCCTTCTAAAGACCAATGTGCGCACCGCCTCAGTGTTAATCGCAACATCGCATCGCAACATGTTTGTATCCATAAAGAAAAGCTTACAAACCCGCCGATTTGCGATATTGCGATCGCATGTTGGATAAATGAGGTAGGCGAAGATTAACAAGCATTGAGTTATTGCGATCTGCGATATGGCGATCTGCGATATTGCGATCAATACTGTTTGCGATCGTGCGACATGCAATGGTACGTTGGCAGATCATAAAAGAACCTTAGTACGAATCCCTTGGGCACGCCACCCAAAGAAAAGCCACTTACTATGACCTGACTTGGAATTATGCGCTTTTAATGATAGTAATAAATCAGTTGTCAGTTATTAAGTGGAATAAAGACGCGTGCCTTAATGCGAATTTGCTTCACGTAAGGTGGTGTATCTGATTTATCTCTTGCATTTAAAACTCTCCCATCACCTTTCTGATCAATCTTTCCATTTTACTCATAACCTGCAGGAGCAAAGTGTGAAGGCAAAATCAGATAGAAACGCTAAGCGAAATGGGGAAGAAGAACAAAGCTCAAAACTCAGAAGCAAGAGAAAAGACCAAAGAGATGGCGCCCCTATACACAGATACTGCATGCAATAAAGATGCAGGTATCTCAACATGGGAAGGCATGTATAGGCTGTTAGAAGAAGAGAACCCTAGAGTAGTCAAGGTAACTGCTGCTGTCGCGGGTGCATCACATCCTTCAGAGGCATCCCTGGAAGACCTGGCATGTTCTTTCCTCCATAGAATAGCGGCAAGGCCGAAGATTCTACCGTATACAGACATGATCAAATGGATTTTAGATGATGCAGAGTTATATCATAGACAGTTCAAATTCCAGGGATATGGGCTCGTGGGATCGTTTGCTGCCTCAGTCCTGAAGCTCATGTATCATCTTCCTGAACCACAAGCAACCTATAATGCGGAGTATGTCAGGAAGTTCGTAGTGGAGAATCCGGACCTATCAGACACCACTAAGGAATGGTCGAGAAGAGATGAGCCGTTGAAGAAAGATAAGAATGGTATGTATAGCACTGGTTCCCTTACCTCTCCATATTGTTTCGCTGCCGCCATGCTCTGTAGGCTATTCGGTAGGCCTGATATCAATAAGTTTTCATCTGAATGGCTACCGTTAATAGATTCCGCGACTAGTTCTGAAATAGTGGATTGGGCCAAAATCCTTTCTGACACTCTATACACGACGGTTCTCCACTACCGTTCTAAGAGATCCTTCTCCCAAAGGACCTATCCTCCTTTTTATTTGTCTGCCTATATAATGGACTCTGTCTGTCTTGTTTCGAAATTCCCTACTATGGGTTGGAAATGGACCACCCAAGACCCATTGCCCATTCATGTCTATCATAAAGTCTTATGGGATTCCCAGTTTGCCCCTCATTTTTACCATCTCTGCCATGGGCTCATATTGCCCATCCATAGAATGATATATAATAAGGACCCCCCAAGGTGCTCTCCCGAGGCCCAGGTTGATATCCTCCCCATCGCAAGATGGTTTGGGGAAGAATGGTTTACCTATATTCGAGTTTTTGGAAGCAATGTACCTCCACATGTCCTACCTTTGTATGTTCCTGATAAATTGTTGGCCCGGGAAATAGCTTATCAAACATGTTCTGAAGGCGGCCTAACCAAGGAACTAAAGGACAAAAAGAAGGCCATTTGGCCTCCATTCCCCGTCACTTGTGGGGTCTTCTCTTTGTTCTATGTGGGACACGCTTTTGATGAGGTGGAGAATGTGACGTGTCTCCAACTATTTAAGTTCTCATCGAGACCATTCGACCCGCATAAAGTGGCCCAAGAATTTACAACCAATGTCAAGATAAGAGTATTCTTTGGGAAGAAAGTTCTGTTTGATGATCTCTTCCTGAACAAGGACTCGCTCAATGAAGGATTGCAAGAAGCTCAGTCAAGATTGTCTCCAGAAGACTTTCGAAGATTCACGTTGTTTAGAGAAAGGAGACTGGCTAGTATTCCACTGGAAGGACTGCGAGTAGCTACTAGAGAACCAACTCCGAGCATCAACCTCAGCGGAAACTCCAGCGCTTCCAGATCTAAGTCCAACGCTGCAAAAGAAATATCTGAACATCCTGAAGAGTCTGTGCATAACAAAGAACAGAACGAAGAAATAATCAAAGACACAGCTCAATCAAGCGCGATGGCTCAGCCGCAAGTTATCACTTCGCCACCAAGAGAGGTTCCCCCTCCTGTCGTTGAAACACCTCCTGCCACAATAGAGTTGGATAAAGAATGGGACACCTTCAATGAGTTAATTAATCTTGAAGGTCATATCCCAAAGACACCTGTGAACAATACACAGGTGGTGCAAGAGGTCGTCTCAACTATGGTCAGTAGTGCCGCAGAAATAGAGCATCTCCCTATCGTTCCATCCTCATAACTTCTACTCAGCGTAGAAGAAATTCCTCCACTGGACGTGTTCTACAGCCCCCAGCACAAAGCCGTTGTAAGGAGACAAAGAAAGAAGAGAAAACTTGAGAATGTACTATCTCAAGATGCTGAACATCTAGATGTCTTGTGGAAAGACTCGAATAGTAATCCAACCGAGAATCTTACGAAACTGTCTCAGATTGCAGGAGCATATGCTTCTGCAACCATCGACAAGGCCTCTGAAGTCCAGCAACTTCTGAAAGAGCATGAAAACCAAATACAACTGCTACAACAACAGTTTCAACAAGCCAATGCGAACACTGAAGCCTCTAGACAGCTCAAAAAACTACAAGAAGACTTTTGCCAGATGCAGGTGAGCTATCAAAGAAATCTCGAAGAAAAAGAAAAGCAACTGCAGACGGTGCAAGAAATGCATAAAGATGAACCAAAGCTGACAGAGTTCATTTCAGAGTCCATCAGCTTGAACGACCAACTGTCACAGCAACAGGAAGATATGGTACGTAGAATATCACAGTGGAGGCATTTTTGTGAATTAAGCGACAAAATCACCAGCCAGGTGGTGGAATTGCGGAACGACTATGACCAGGCCAACAAAAGAGTAACAGAATACCTAACTTGGCAAAATGACGAGGAAGGGAAAAGAGCAGGAGTGCCCAAGATTAATGAAAATCATAAGGAGCTGCTCTTTAACAAATGGGACGAACAAATTACACAGGCGGAGCAAGCAGCAGAGACAGCAGCGACACAAGCGAGTATCCTTATTGACAGTATAAATGAAAATTTACATAGGGCTAATTTGATTTCAGAAAGCACCCCGGGGTACCTACCGAGCACGTCGCAACTGGAGGCAGAATGGAGACAGAGGACGCAGGCAAACGGGAAAACAATCCAGGCATTGGCTAGACTAAATTGGGAAAGTTACTGGACTTTCTTAGTTAAACCACACAGCCAATGCATGACAGTAAGATGCATCATGAACGCAGCCGAGAAGGTAGCGCCAGCTCTTATGGATGCTATTTTCGCAACCCAGCTAAGCACAGAAATCAGCCAGCCTACTCTTCTCAAGCCTATGCTTGACAGCTGCAATTTCAGAGACCAGATTCATAAATAATTCCATTTAGAATGTTGTTTTTTCCTTTTTGACTAAATTAGAAAAAGGGCGGTCATTTGAGAACTGTATCCTCAATTTTGTAAACATACTATTATTAAGATTAGGTAGTAGTATTTCAACCCTTCTCATTGCATTGGAGAAGGGTCCAGAAATTCGTCAAGAACTTGTCCTCAGAACATGCACTTCTGCACCTCAGAGGAGGGTTTGATGAATGGAAGGATCGGATTTATTTATATTTGCATTTTAATGTCTGCTACTGATGTTGCATTTCTGTACTCTTAGTAGGCGTTTTAAGTAAGTAGAAGTAGATCATTATTGCTTGAAGTTGTGAGTAGAAATGAATCATAAATGGTACTTTTATCTCTTGACGAATTTCTGCTGATTTGCTTAAAGTGATATACAGTTGATATTATTTGCATGTTAATGTATAGATTTATGGTTACCACTTGGAACTTTTGTACGATGGAATCATCTATTTATGTTTGACATATAAATGATTTATCATGTGATATGAAGTCCACAACCGTCCTGTTTAACTTTTTATGCAGAATGGTTTATCTCAAATGGTTTATATTCTTATAGTAGCTGAATAATCTTCATTACCAGTTATTATATGAAATCTTTTTAGATCGCATGATGGAAAGGATATATCCTGGGCTAGCATAGGTTATATATGTTATTTTTATTCTGGTTTTAGCAGCTTATAGTCGAATAATGAGTTAGATTAAAATTAGTTCTCAAAAGTTCTCTAGAAACAACATAAATCAAAACTTACACACACGCACACCCCTTACATCGGGAAACTGGTCTCGTTATCCCCAGTCGGACCCGCTACTCCAAACGGGCAAGGAGCCGCCAACCAGGTTCCGGACCGGGTGGGTATCCCCCTTGTTGTCGACCCGATTCCGGGGCCCTCAACATATTTGGCGCTAGAAGGAGGGCCTGAGCACATTGTCTGATTGGAATGTTTTTAATTATAAATCTCGAAACAGGATGGCTACTCACAAAATTCCTATTTGGAGTTGCATCCATGTTCCTGCCTCTTCCAACACTCCACCAGATGTGGTAAGGCTATTGTCTCAGGTAAAATTCAATGGTAAGAATAATTCTTCTGCATTTCATCACGCCCTGCAATTCATTCAAAGAGTTTTGAGTTCTGATATTCAAAAAATTGACGAAGGCGTTTTGTGCAGGATTTTTACTCTTACATTTACAACGGAAGCTAGAAGATGGTGCAGAAGCCTCCCAGTTGCATCAGTTCACAGCTGGGACCAATTCGTTAGGATTTTCATCTTGGAATTTGATTGCTATGAATACGACCAGGTATATGATGAAATCGACTATCTGCGAAAAGAAGACGAACCCGTAAGGGATTTCAATATGCGATTTCATCTTAAGTGTCTACAATATGACCTCGAGAATGAGCTCACAGATGAAGAATCTTCAGATTATGATGAGTATTTCCTACCTCCTGTACCTGATCAAACAGAATTCAGCCTAGGAGTATTGCATGCTCTGACACCAGAAAACAAAGGCGAAAGTACCGAAAGGGAGAATACCTTAGCACCAGAAGATGACTTCGACATCGAGTCAGACAATATCATTTCAAACCAACAAATGATGATGCCAAGGTTAGATCCACCTACTGTTTCTCTCTCGAAAAGTATCGGCACAAAAAGGTATGATCTAAAACCCGATGCTTATAATGAATCTGATGAACGAGATTTAGTTGATTCTATTAGATGCGTTGTTCCAGATTTACATTTTTCTCTTTACCCCAATGTTTTTAGTGATGACAATAATTCCCCTCATAATATTAAGCATATTTCAACGGAAACATTGGGTCTTCAAAATAAAGAGATCACTTTAACATAGCCTTTGACCCATATTAAACGAGAGCTGCCTCACCTCCCTCGTCTGAAAACATATAATGAAAAAGAGGAACCTAGGGGACACTGTAAGGTCTTTTGTGATAGTTGCTTTGCCGATCATGATGATGATGAGTTATCACAAGTAACTCAGCTAGGGTCAGATGATAAAGAACATCTTAGATCAGGAATTATACCACCTGACCCTCACCTCAAAGCAGAAGCTCATTTGAATAATTTTACTATCCAAGACGATACTCCAATCTATGATTCATATCAAGAGGAAATTTTCATCCCTATTCGCAATCATAACTCAGTTCCTGATTCACAAAACTTGGCCAGTTCTTGTGAAAAGCAGAAAATCACAAACAACTCCCAGTTGTGCGATACCACAATTTATGTAGATACCCAATCTTTTCTTTCTCACTCACGTTCATGTTATACAAAATCGAATCTCTTTTTGAATTTTCAAATTTTTGATAGATTAGATTTCAGCGATTTACATATAAGAACTTTCATTTCAAACGAAATCGCTAAAAACTCAATGACAACAAGCAATGGGTTACAAGCCATTGAAACCGAAAAACCCATTTCACAATTTGACTTGTTATCCCTCCTATTGAAAGATCACCAAATCACAAAAGAAATCCATCCCGATTTTTATGATCCAATAGGTACTCAGTTAGAAAAGACCTCTCATGAGAAAATAAAATCAGACAGAATTCTAATTGAGTTTATAAGTTCTTATTCCCTAGCCAACAAATTCAATCCAAGAGAGATTCGATTCTTTTTACCGATGCTTGGGAAATCCATATGGCTAGGGATAATAATGAATCGTTGGTTCCATTGGAAATATCATTTTACCTAGTTATTTCCTGTATATAATTAGAATAGGAGTAGGAGTAGTTTAGCTAGGTTAGTAGTTTTGCTTTCAATAATTGATGGGCAAAGTTAGTTATATTCTCTACATAACCCTAGAGAATGTTCGCCTCTCTCAAATAAAGTTTGTTCTGACTAAACAGTATTTGACATTTACTAAAGAAGCCTCGTCTCTATTGAAGATTTTGAAACTTCGGCTCCTATTAACAACAAGTCTTTTGAGAATTTGATCTTTATTATCAATAGAACTTTAAACCAGAAATGATGATAGTTTCAGCTCCAAAAAACTAAAAAAGCTATCTCAGTATGGAAATCGTTTTAGGTCAGCGCAATGAGAGGTATCAATATTAAAATAAAGATTCTCTGTGGAAGCAGCCACTATCAAAAGCAGCCCTATCATTGTCGTCCAGAACTTTCTTAAGGAAAGAGAATTTGATTTCCTCCCTGCTGAAGAAAAACGCGACATTCAGAAGAACGACCTAAAAAGATGCTATATCTCAAAGAATAAGAGGTCTCATCACGAGCCGACTTATCATGATCACAGATATTATAACTTGCTGACTTTGCCAAAACTGTCTACCAAAACAGGGCAATGACTCAAGATTGTTGCAATCAAGAGACAAGGGGTCTCATCACGAGCCAGCTTGTTCAGCAAAAGTGTAAATCAAGTGAATGACTATGTCATAATTTGGCCACCAAACCAAGACATTGTTCTTTAGAGAATAAAAAAGGAAAAAGCATCAAGAAGGGGGATTTTTCTGAAAGAGTTGCAAATAACCTTAAGCAGGATAAAGGATCATTCCTGGATAATAGGTAACCCTGTCGAGGCTATGGACGCCTGCTGGCAGCAGTGGCTCTACCTGCGACAAAGGAGCATTCTTAAAAAAGGGTTGATACATAGAGATCACTTTATTTTTTTATTTTTTTTCAAGACCAAGTAATGACTGACCTGAATTCGAAGACAATCTGAGAATGCAAATAATCGAAATAGAATGGGGCTGAAACAAAACGTCATTGATGCTTTGAAGTATCATTTGTTTTTATCTTTTGATAATAAAGTTCAAAATTTCTGAGAAATTTTTTTAGGAAGTCTGAAGAAGTCAATAGAAAAAAGAACAGAGATAACTGGTTCTCCCAAGTGAATCGCCAATTGTTGTGGCCAGCAACAACCCCCCCCCCCTCTTTTTCTAGTATCAGCCATGATGCTAGAATAAATGGGGACCCTTAGTTAATTTTTGGAAAAGCAAAGATTTCATTCTAAAATACAAACATACACTTAGAAAAAGGTTTCTTGAATGACTTAAGCCTAAACCTGTGTTCATGAAAACAAATCTTTAAGGTTGCATCACAAAAAAGAATGAGAAGCACCTTCATTTCCCTTCTAAAGACCAATGTGCGCACCGCCTCAGTGTTAATCACAACATCGCATCGCAACATGTTTGTACCCATAAAGAAAAGCTTACAAACCCGCCGATTTGCGATATTGCGATCGCGCGATCGCATGTCGCATAAATGAGGTAGGCGAAGATTAACAAGCATTGAGTTATGGCGATCTGCGATATGGCGATCTGCGATATTGTGATCAATACTGTTTGTGATCGCACGACATGCAAGGGTACGTTGGCAGATCATAAAAGCACCTTAGTACGAATCCCTCGGGCACGCCACCCAAAGAAAAGCCACTTATTATGACCTGACTTGGAATTATGCGCTTTTAATGATAGTAATAAATCAGTTGTCAGTTATTAAGTGGAATAAAGACGCGTGCCTTAATGCGAATTTGCTTCACGTAAGGTGGCGTATCTGATTTATCTCTTGCATTTAAAACTCTCCCATCACCTTTCTGATCAATCTTTCCATTTTACTCATAACCTGCAGGAGCAAAGTGTGAAGGAAAAATCAGATAGAAACGCTAAGCAAAATGGGGAAGAAGAACAAAGCTCAAAACTCAGAAGCAAGAGAAAAGACCAAAGAGATGGCGCCCCTATACACAGATACTGCATGCAATAAAGATGCAGGTATCTCAACATGGGAAGGCATGTATAGGATGTTAGAAGAAGAGAACCCTAGAGTAGTCAAGGTAACTGCTGCTGTCGCGGGTGCATCACATCCTTCAAAGGCATCCCTGGAAGACCTGGCGTGTTCTTTCCTCCATAGAATAGCGGCAAGGTCGAAGATTCTACCGTACACAGACATGATCAAATGGATTTTAGATGATGCAGAGTTACATCATAGACAGTTCAAAGTCCAGGGATATGGGCTCGTGGGATCTTTTGCTGCCTCAGACCTGAAGCTCATGTATCATCTTCCTGAACCACAAGCGACCTATAATGCGGAGTTTGTCAGGAAGTTCGTAGTGGAGAATCCGGACCTATCAGACACCACTAAGGAATGGTCGAGAAGAGATGAGCCATTGAAAAAAGATAAGAATGGTATGTATAGCACTGGTTCCCTTACCTCTCCATATTGTTTTGCTGCCGCCATGCTCTGTAGGCTATTCGGTAGGCCTGATATCAATAAGTTTTCATCTGAATGGCTACCGTTAATTGATTCCGCGACTAGTTCTGAAATAGTGGATTGGGCCAAAATCCTTTCTGACACTCTATACACGGCGGTTCTCCACTACCATTCTAAGAGATCCTTCTCCCAAAGGACCTATCCTCCTTTTTATCTGTCTGCCTATATAATGGACTCTGTCTATCTTGTTTCGAAATTCCCTACTATGGGTTGGAAATGGACCACCCAAGACCCATTGCCTATTCATGTCTATCATAAAGTCTTATGGGATTCCCAGTTTGCCCCTCATTTTTACCAGATCTGCCATGGGCTCATATTGCCCATCCATAGAATGATATATAATGAGGACCCCCCAAGGTGCTCTCCCGAGGCCCAGGTTGATATCCTCCCCATCGTAAGATGGCTTGGGGAAGAATGGTTTACCTATATTCGAGTTTTTGGAAGCAACGTACCTCCACATGTCCTACCTTTGTATGTTCCTGATAAATTGTTGGCCCGGGAAATAGCTTATCAAACTTGTTCTGAAGCCGGCCTAACCAAGGAACTAAAGGACAAAAAGAAGGCCATTTGGCCTCCATTCCCCGTCACTTGTGGGGTCTTCTCTTTGTTCGATGTGGGACACGCTTTTGATGAGGTGGAGAATGTGATGTGTCTCCAACTATTTAAGTTCTCATCGAGACCATTCGACCCGCATAAAGTGGCCCAGGAATTTACAACCAATGTCAAGATAAGGGTATTCTTTGGGAAGAAAGATCTGTTTGATGATCTCTTCCTGAACAAGGACTCGCTCAAAGAAGTTTTGCAAGAAGCTCAGTCAAGATTGTCTCCAGAAGACTTTCGGAGATTCACGTTGTTCAGAGAAAGGAGACTGGCTAGTATTCCACTGGAAGGACTGCGAGTAGCTACTAGAGAACCGACTCCGAGCATCAGCCTCAGCGGAAACTCCAGCGCTTCCAGATCTAAGTCCAACGCTGCAAAAGAAATATCTGAACATCCTGAAGAGTCTGTGCATAACAAAGAACAGAACGAAGAAACAATCAAAGACACAGCTCAATCAAGCACGATGGCTCAGCAGCAAGTTATCACTTCGCCACCAAGAGAGGTTCCCCCTCCTGTCGTTGAAACACCTCCTGCCACAATAGAGTTGGATAAAGAATGGGACACCTTCAATGAGTTAATTAATCTTGAAGGTCATATCCCAAAGACACCTGTGAACAATACACAGGTGGTGCAAGAGGTTGTCTCAACTATGGTCAGTAGTGCCGCAGAAACAGAGCATCTCCCTATCGTTCCATCCTTAGAACTTCTACTCAGCGTAGAAGAAATTCCTCCACTGGACGTGTTCTACAGCCCCCAGCACAAAGCCGTTGTAAGGAGACAAAGAAAGAAGAGAAAACTTGAGAATGTACTATCTCAAGATGCTGAACATCTAGATGTCTTGTGGAAAGACCCAAATAGTAATCCAACCGAGAATCTTACGAAACTGTCTCAGATTGCAGGAGCATATGCTTCTGCAACCATCGACAAGGCCTCTAAAGTCTAGCAACTTCTGAAAGAGCATGAAAACCAAATACAACTGCTACAACAACAGTTGCAGCAAGCCAATGCGAACACTGAAGCCTCCAGACAGCTCGAAAAACTATAAGAATACTTTTGCCAGATGCAGGTGAGCTATCAAAGAAATCTCGAAGAAAAAGAAAAGCAACTGCAGACGGTGCAAGAAATGCATAAAGATGAACCAAAGCTGACAGAGTTCATTTCAGAGTCCATCAGCTTGAACGACCAACTGTCACAGCAACAGGAAGATATGGTACGTAGAATATCACAGTGGAGGCATTTTTGTGAATTAAGCGACAAAATCACCAGCCAGGTGGTGGAATTGTGGAACGACTATGATCAGGCCAACAAAAGAGTAACAGAATAACTAACGTGGCAAAATGACGAGGAGGGGAAAAGAGCAGGAGCGCCCAAGATTAATGAAAATCATAAGGAGCTGCTCTTTAACAAATGGGACGAACAAATTACACAGGCGGAGCAAGCAGCAGAGACAGCAACGACACAAGCGAGTATCCTTATTGATAGTATAAATGAAAATTTACATAGGGCTAATTTGATTTCAGAAAGCAACCCGGGGTACCTACCGAGCACGTCGCAACTGGAGGCAGAATGGAGACAGATGGACATAGGAAAACGGGAAAACAATCCAGGCATTGGCTAGACTAAATTGGGAAAGTTACTGGACTTTCTTAGTTAAACCACACATCCAATGCATGACAGTAAGATGCATCATGAACGCAGCCGAGAAGGTAGCGCCAGCTCTTATGGATGCTGTTTTCGCAGCCCAGCTAAGCACAGAAATCAGCCAGCCTACTCTTCTCAAGCCTATGCTTGACAGCTGCAATTTCAGAGACCAGATTCAGAAGTAATTCCATTTAGAATGTTGTTTTTTCCTTTTTGACTAAATTAGAAAAAGGGCGGTCATTTGAGAACCGTATCCTCAATTTTGTAAACATACTATTATTAAGATTAGGTAGTAGTATTTCAACCCTTCTCATTGCATTGGAGAAGGGTCCAGAAATTTGTTAAGAACTTGTCCTCAGAACATGCACTTCTGCACCTCAAAGGAGGGTTTGATGAATGGAAGGATCGGATTTATTTATATTTGCATTTTAATGTCTGCTACTGATGTTGCATTTCTGTACTCTTAGTAGGCGTTTTAAGTAAGTAGAAGTAGATCATTATTGCTTGAAGTTGTGAGTAGAAATGAATCATAAATGGTACTTTTATCTCTTGACGAATTTCTGTTGATTTGCTTAAAGTGATATACAGCTGATATTATTTGCATGTTAATGTATAGATTTATGGTTACCACTTGGCACTTTTGTACGGTGGAATCATCTGTTTATGTTTGACATATAAATGATTTATCATGTGATATGCAGTCCACAACCGTCCTGTTTAATTTTTTATGCAGAATGGTTTATCTCAAATGGTTTATATTCTTATAGTAGCTGAATAATCTTCATTACCAGTTATTATGTGAAATATTTTTAGATCGCATGATGGAAAGGATATATCCCGGGCTAGCGTAGATTATATATGTTATTTTTATTCTGGTTTTAGCAGCTTATAGTCGAATAATGAGTTAGATTAAAATTAGTTCTCAAAAGTTCTCTAGAAATAGCATAAATCAAAACTTACGCACACGCACACCCCTTACATCGGGAAACTGGTCCCGTTATCCCCAGTCGGACACGCTACTCCAAACGGGCAAGGAGCCGCCAACCAGGTTACGGACCGAGTGGGTATCCCCTTGTTGTCGACCCGATTCCGGGGCCCTCAACAGAGGGGTATGCTTCCTGGTTTCCATAATTTTGCTTTCCATTATGTCACAAAGCCCTTTTACTCTTTCCAATTGTTGTGGTGTTGCTCTAAAGAAGGTGTTGCTCTTTGTATCCTCATAATGTGCTATCATTTCCTCCATGAAAATTGACCATGTAACAAGTTTTTTACGAGAACAAAGCCCTTTATACCATAAAAATTGATCTGGTTCCAAATATGAAGATGCAATACATACCTTTTGTAACAGTGGTACACCATGTAGATCAAAATATTGCTCCATCTGAAGTATCTAATTTACCGGATCCTTGCCATCAAACTTCCTCATCTTGCTTTTTCTTGATTTTAGGACCTCAAACTTGAAATGACTGTAACTCTGTACTTGCAGATATTTAAGTTCTGAAATTGCTACCTGTAGTATCCCTCTATGTCCTCTTTCCAATGCCACCAGTCTGATCCAAATTGGATTCCTCAAAAAAGAGTTATGCACAATCTCCCAAGATGACCTGATTATAGACCTTTCCAGAAGAGCGAACTTGTATGAAGTGCCACGTGTCAATTTTTCGACCTATGGATCTGAAAGATGCATACAAGAAACTACAGTCCGTCCTCTTTCTGTACCTTCTTATGAAATTTAAATCCAATGCTCAGAGAGAAAGTTATGACTATTTTCCCTAGGTCACCTGTTTTGAATGTAATTCAGGAGTCTGCAAAAAGACCAAATTCCTCAGATCATATCTCTGCAAATATCACGCGAAAAGTTCTGAAATTGGGACCCAAGGTTCAGTGCGATTTCTTCTCAAATGGGTTTTTTTTGCGACTTCTGAAACATCATAGAAAAACGTTATAGCGAAAATGCCACGATGACCTGTTTGGAGCAGCGAAACCCTAGAATCCAAAGGTCTGATACCAAATGTTATGAAACCATCTCAAGAAAAGATAGAAAAGATAGATCAACGCCTTAGAATTCAGCCTCTTCGAGGGGGCAACCTCCTTTAAATTACATAAATTAACAATTCTTGGATGATACAAATGAAAAGACCTCCTTTCTATATATAGGAGTCTAAGGGGTTATAACATAATCAGAGCCGACATAACAATAATAATGTAAGGGCAAAATAATAACGATAGTGGGCTTCTATGGGGCACAATAGTAACAATATGGGCACTACATGGGTACAACAATATAATAAGTGGGTTATCCTAATAACAATAAGGGGTTACACTAATAGTATAGGGTCCTAACATGGAAGTCCATTAGATAGTTACAGTTTTCATCAATTAGAAACTATATATGTAGTAGTAGAAGCTATGTAATGGGCTATCAATTTAATATTGTAGTATTTGGAGCTCCTCATGTTGAATAGTTCCTTGAAAAGACAAGTGAACATTGCATTTAGTTTGGAATATCAATAAAGGATTGCTTAAAGTGTTGTTTTCCAATTTTAGTTCTATTATTTGCTTTCCATAGTTGCATTCCATGTATCTTATTTAATTTCTTCCTAAATTTATATTATGCCCTTTTTGCTCTAAATATTCTATTTCAACTAACAAGAAACACCACAAATACAAGTGGTTCCAGAGCACTTTCTCATGCCAACACATGTTCCAATTTTAGAAAAACATTATTTAGGTTAGAGATGTGTTTCAACATCTTTAAATAACACAAATATCTATCATTCAATGGGCAAGCCTATAATTGGGGAAGAATACATGTAGAAAATAATAGAGGCATTACCTTGTTGAACACCTTTGTGACATCTGTTGGCACCCCTTTGTGTAGCACTGTATCAAATAACACCTACATATGGAATTATCTTCCATGTTCCTTTAGGTATATCAAAATCCCCCTTGGTACACTTGAAACCAACCTTACTTAACCCTATTAGTCATCCTATTGCCATGAGTACATGGAGAATAACATTTCGGAGATAACTCTCACATACTAGGGAATTGGGTAGTATGACTAAGGGTATAATCTATCACCATTAGTTGGTGTAATGAAAGATTCAGTTGATTACTATTGATGGAAACCATAGGTATATGAAGATCTATATAACTTGACACTCCTCTACCCTTAGGACCATACAAATCCTAGCCTCTTCCTCTAAACCATAGCTTTTGCAACACTAGTAATAAATTTCCTACACATTTTGTAGTATCAAGAGTTTTGGAATTTCATCACTGCTGTAATACTCCCCTCGAATTGAAAAAATATGTATAGGGCCTACCAATACTGTTACAGGAGACCTATCTCAACAAAATCCTTTTGCAACATTGATTATTTTGGTGTCACTTTGCATTAACTAATTTTTCATTTTTTGTGGATCAGCTCATTCCATTACTTGTGGCCCCTCTCAACAGATTTCTTTTGGTACACTCATTATGTTGGGATAAGATTTGGCTAATCCCTTTGATGGACCCAATGGTCCTATGATAAAAACTCGTAGCATGTCAGCCATGAGGAAGTATAGAAAATATTTGAGTCTTTTTCCAAGTCAATTAGCAAAATGGAAACCAATATGTCTTCCCTCACATTTCACATATCCCCAATTTTCAAACCAATGGCCCTTTATTAGAAGATTTTCTATATAATGGTAGCTGATTATTTCTATAGTGGTTGCTTTGAAACCTTTGAGCATGTAGGAATTGCCATTCTCTTGAAAGCTCATGTATAATTCCAAGAAATCCATCATGATAGGTCCTGGAATTCTTACTCATTCATCATGCAAAGAAATATCACAACCACCCATTTAGAAATTGCCATTCTCTTGAAAACTCATGTATAATTCCAAGAAATCCATGGTGATAGGTCCTAGTGTTCTTACCCATTCATCACCCAAAGAAATATCATAGCCACCCAGTTCAATGGCAAACATGTGGCTACCTTGTGAGGGAAGACATAATGGTTTCCATTTGCTAATTTAGGGAACAATTCCTTGCAAGCAAGGAGGAAGAGGTGAGCATAATACTAGGTACATGTGGCAAGTGGGAATGTATAAGTGTATTTGTAAACATCTAATTGTAACTCCTGTGTTTAGGAGACAAATGACCACCAATGACCCTGTTGATTTCTCCATCAATTATTCCATTAATTGACTTCATTATATTTTGGATTTTATGTACTAAAATATATCTGCATTTGTGGAATTCCTCTCTTGTAGTCTTCCTTTTATTTTTTAAATGGCACCTATATTACTTCAAGGAAAAGGAGCAATTAGTTACACTTGTTATCATCATCTTATTTTCGTAAGTCTTCTCATCTTTGTTTGTAAGAACATATACGATATTTGGAAAAACCTTGTCATGTTCTAGCAATAGTTTGATCTATTGTCAAGTGATTAGCACAAGCTAATGTGTATCTTTGACCCATCCAAGCTAATGTGTGTTGGGATGAGTCTAGGTTGGTAAGTTGAGTTCCTCTTCCAATTGAAGCAAGAGAAGGTTATTTTGGTTGCCATTATCAATTACCATATATGTTAGTTTGTGCTTGATTTGACAGTTCTATGTACAAAGAGCTTCCTTGTTGCTGGTAAGAGTATCTTTGGGCATTAGCATAAAGTTTGGATCAATGTAGCTAGTATTGTTGGCATCAGCGTCTAAGTCTCCAACCTCTCAATAATGCTTAGAAAGGAATTATTTTTCCTTTCAGAGCTCTTTGGCCAAAATCTTTGACATTCCTCATTGGAATGGGCAAGCTTCTTATGATAGGTGCCATGTATCTTCTTCCCACAGTGGGTAGAGGATACGAAATTGGTTTCTCCTTTGTTCTACTCAATATTGTTGGGATGAGTAAATAGTAGAAAGAAAATGAGTATAAAATTCCCTTCATCTAAAAAAATTGAATGATCTTATGTAACTTGGCTTCGATATTGGAACCAATTTGCAATTTTGCATAAAATGCTTCGAAGAAATAGAATAAACTCTAACTTATTTCTAATACTAGGGAACAACCCACAAAAGAATTTGGTGTAGAGGTTATATTTTGGTACCTTTGGGACTCTACCTTGAGTTGGGAGAGAGATCCATATCTGGCTCTCTATTCCTTTCCTATAAAGATCTGGTCTCCTTGGGTCATTCTGGTGGAAGAAAATATTGAGACTTTGAGGCCACTCTTTTTTCTTCATTTTTCCATCATCTCCATTTAATGAATCCCTAATTTATAGGTTCCCTTGGATTCTCCCTCACAATGCGTAGAATAATGAATCAATCAAGGAGGACATCTAATGGAAGTACATTCTAATCACCTAGTTTTCTCCCTCACAATGTCTTAGATCTAAGCGACCATTTTATGCTAAGCATTTTTTAATAGTCAATTGTTTGTCCAACTATATATGAAGGCACTAATCCCATGGAATCAAGATTCCCATCATCAACTAAGATCATGCTATCACCATTTATGTGTCAAGATATGTATCATTAGATTCCCTAAGAGGACAACATTTGTCGACACTCCTCCTTCTAGGAGATGGAGATTAAAGAGAACTTCATGTTTCAAGTACACCATCTAATACAAGATACTAGGGATGTTGCACTGCTTCTATAGAGACTCTAGAAAGTCCCTTGTGACCTTTTTTTTAAAACTTAGACCATAGATGCTTACCCCAATAATGCAAGTTGTAGTTACTAATAGACAATGTTCCCTACAAGGACCTTCAAGGCCTACTTGGTTGACAAATTCACCTCTCAAACATCAAAGGAATGAAGAGACTGGATACAGGTTGTCACTAACATGGACAATGAAAAATTATTGAAATAGAGGCCATCACCATTAGATATAATAAAACCACTTCATCCCATTGTTCTCCACATATGGCATAAAGAGACTACCACTCATCCTTGTTCTTAGCATAGAGGTCATGGACAGATTCCTGCTGAAACCTCCTTTAGGGATTTAGGAGGCTTGGATAGCACCATAGCACGCTTGAGGCTTGAAGTGTGGTCGTTACTTTTGTAAGAAAGATTCATGACAATCTTCATGTGGATGAGAACTGTAACTCATCTGAGTTTGAGTCATCACTTTCTTCAAAGTGTCACTACCATAGGAAAGTTGTGGATGACATGACAATAGTTATATATGACAACCATAAGTGAATGTGCAATACAACAATGGTGAATCCTTTCTATGCTCATGGTGAAATTAAAAGTCTTTTGATTACTTTTGAAGCAACAACACATCATTCTCTGTGGACAATACCATTTATGTCACAACAAGGAATGGAGACAAAAAATGACAAGCTAGAGCATGTACCTTGGTTGTTAGAGGCATTACCAAGCTACAATAGGCTTTTGGAGTACCTTGTGAATTCTTCTTCGCTGTTAACTGTGCCCTCTGCATCATAGTTAGTGCAACCATTTGTTCGAGGCTCTGTCAGTGTTCAATGTTGTTCCACCAATCTGGAGCAATCCAAATTTTTGTCACTGTAGTCCATCTTTGATTACCTTTGTTGTTTCCATTATTACCCATGTACACATTTCCATAGGTGATGTTATAGGAAGAAGAAATAGTATTCCTGGAAGCACAGGTCAACGATTTACACACCATCCCCCTAATGAGGCTTCCATTTCTATGATGGTTGAAATGGGATTTCTAAGGTCCAGGGTAGAGGAAGCATTGAGGCATGTTGAAACAAATAGTGTTGAACTAGCTATGTAGTGACTCTTTCGTCATCCTAAGGAGCCAATGCAAGAAGGTGATGAAATTGCCCACGCTCTTGCCTTGTCACTGGGTAATTTTGAGGTTCCCAAAGGCAATGCCAATGAAAAAGGAAGAGATGTTTCTTATGAAGAGAAGCCTCTAGGAAATCCTCCCATTGAGGATATCTTAACTACATGTATGGATCTATTGCAAAGTACAGATGTGATTGCTTTTTCCATGACTAATTTGATTGTGACCTTTTGCAACTGATAAAAATGCCAATACCTTCTGAGAGTTGTTTCCCTTCTTATTCAACAACTAAAGCTTTGTAAGGTGGATGGATCTAAAAAAGGCACTAGTCCATTATCAACTATTTCTCATATTTTGGCATTAGTTTTGAGTGAAGACAGTAATACTAGAGATATAGGAGACAAGAATGGACTTCTTGGTATTCATTGGAATTATTGAATTTTTTTATGCCAAATAATCTGACAGGGGAAAAAGTTTTAGTTCCTAGGTGGGTGACTGCGCTATTGCTCATACTTGACCATATGTTGCTATACAAAATTCAGATGACTATAGATGCTCAGAAGACTAGTTCTATTGGAGGAACTTCACTTGTCTTTGATTCTAAAGATACAATTTTAGCTTATGCAAGTGTTGTAGATAACAGTAAAATGTCTTCCTTGGATGATAACATTAAAGGCAACAGTCCATTCACGAAGATTTTGGAAAAGTGTTTGGGATAGATGACAACAGATGAACAACAGAGCATTGATTATATCTTGCAAATATTTGCAACTACACCTTCCAACAGTTACAATTCAGGTGGTTCTTCAGTTGTGCGTGACTTACAAAGTCACATTCAATGGCAATGCAGTTTCTTGAGAGGGGTGGATTGTCTTCACATTTCTCTTCAAGATTTTAGATTTTCTCCAAAACTCCAAATTCTCACAAATGCTATGTGAGAAATGTGTGAGACAAATAGAGGGGTGGGAGGTCTCTTTATAGAAATTTTCTCAGTTTAATGCTTTGCTTTTTTGAGTTTTTTAATTTAATGCTGAATTTTTGTTGGATTATGTATGGGGTCATAATGCATCTTCTTGGCTAAGTTGGGCTTATTTGGTACCAAATCAGCCCATCGAGCCAAGTCAGACCATGTTTTAGAGCACTAGTGTTGGTTCCTTGTCCATTGTCTCATCAAATTCAAAACAGGGACAAATTTCAGATGATTTGCATTTGTAATTTAAAGAGGCACATATTTTAATTTGAAAGAGAAAAATATTAAAAACATGGATAGATTTAGAGCATATAAATTTGCAATTTAAAGAGAGGGAAAACATGCCTGGAAATGAAAATAATGGGCACTCGGCACAATAATTTGGTCCACAACTCCTCCAATCTTCAAGATGCATTATAGACTTTTGATTAAGCTACCTAAATCCATTGCAAACAACCTCAAACAAATGCTAAAATAGCACCAAGCTCAAGCATCACATTGCTCTTCAAGATTTTAGCTCTGCTCCAAAACTTGAAATGCTCGCAAATGCTCTGTGAGAAAGGTGTGAGACAAATAGATGGGTGGGTTATATCTTTATATAAACTTTTTCTTGGATTTTGTATGGGGTCATCATGCATCTACCTCACTAAGTAGGTCTTATTTGGTACCAAACTAGCCCATTGAGCCAAGTCGAACCAAGTTTTAGAATAATAGTGTTGGGCCCTTGTCGATTGTCTCGTAATATACTCAAAAGAAAATAATATTAAGTATAGTTGGCATGTTGTCCACTAAATATAATAGAAGCAAGACCTGCTAGTGTTGTATATAGCTTGGCTACTAGCTACTAAATCCTATGCTATTAGAACAATAAAAATAAAATATATAAACTAAGCCCTCATAAAGAGGGGGACCTAAGATTATTCGTGTTATTCATTCAATTCAAGGAAATGGGATAGTGGATGTCTTCTCCAGCCTCGTGGTCTTCCCTTTATCTCTCATCCCTAGCTTTTGGAGCAAGCTCTGAACCTTGGAGGGATTTCAACAAGTAGTATTCATCATTGAATTGTTGTAGCTCTACTTTGATACCATTCAATAGGGGTTCTTCTTTGAGGTTGATTCTATGTGATAGGCTATCATTTCTTTGGCATGCTATTATAGATCTATTATCAAAGAGGGGTTGTTCTTCTTGTTTATTGAAAACTCAACATTGGGGATGATATGAGACAATTTCTTTTTTATATGCTTATTGTTGCTAGTAACTTTTTGTCCATTAACCTGCTCCTCCAGTTTGCGAATATTATGAGCTACATTGTATTTGTGCCGCTTATTGAAACCTTGTGCTATACATTGAGACTCACCTTTTTGCATTTGGTTCTTCTTCTTTCAACAAAATCTTCTTGAATGCTTACCTTTACTGAATTTATATCCATAAATTCCTTGGCCTAAATATATCTTTGAATCTATAATAAATAAAGCTTGTCAATATTTTCTTTTCAATTGTTAAGTTATATGTATAATGTTTGATAAATGCTAAATTTAATATATTTACTATTTGATATATGTTATATTGAAAAAATTATATGTATTTTTTTTATATAGATATATTTGAATTTAATGGTGAATTTTATTGAATTTTAGCATTGGGTGATTTTTTTTTTGAATTTGATGTTCAAAAATGAGCACAAACCAGGTAACTATGATTCTGGGGAGATGTACAAGGTGAAGTGTGCTACTGATGATAGTGTTGACTACCATTCCACATTTCTTCTCTGCTAGAGATTTATGAGTCAAGCTTGTGGTATCATGGGTTTAGTGCAATAGCGTTAAACCTTAGTTGAAAGAGGCTTCAATCTCCCTAGCCTCTTTGACTTTAGCCACTTTGACTTTACCAAAAAACAAGTTTTGGATCGCTCAACCTGAGTAATTAGTGATCTTCTAATTCTATACATGCAAACCTTGAAGATGGGGTGTAACTCTTACAACAACCTTGGGATTTCACCATTGTCTAATGCATGCTAATTTATGGAATCTTTCTGATCAAGCATCATTTATATGAAAATATTGGTTGAGTATCATCCTTTGGATTTCACCATCTTCTGGTGCATGGTATTGGGTGGAATCCCTCTGATCAAACGCCATTTATATGCAGGTCCTGGTTGAGTTTTATTCCTATGTCTCCAATGGACTTTGGAAAGGTAACCAGGAGCCTAATGGCATGAATTCCACTATCTTTCTATGCCATAAGGTTTGGAGTGTGGTTCACCATTCTCTTGTGTGGATATATTGACATAACTCTTCTTGAATGTTTCAACAATATGAGAAATAAACCAATATCCAAAATTAAAGACAAACAATATCATTCAGCCAACAATGAAGCTTTCAAGACCTTGCCAAATTTTTAAAATACAACACCCTAGAGTCAAGGTAATGATAATGTGGATTCCTTTCAAAGATTGTTCATTCAAAATACCTATCTATATACGAATCTATGCATTTATGTTAGTTTAAAAATAGCAAAAAAAATATAATGCTTAGAAGATCCATGAAATTTAAGCAGATATGTGCTATGCAATATTTGATTGGCTTCATGGAACTGCACAAAAAATGTATTGATCAAGACAAACAAACAATGTTTTAGAAGTTGGAAATGGTATTGAAACTGAAGGGTCAGACTGGACTAGAACCATCTAATAAACTGGAGACTGTAATAATTTATGAAGGATTTGGGCTGTGTGATTCTATTAGAGCCCATCAATAGTCATTTATTGGAGTTTGAGCCCATACAAATCAGCAAGGGAATTATGTTCTATGCAATACATAGTAGTCTTCTACCCTTTCATTGTTCAATTTGATAAATTCTTGTAGGTAGCAAATTATGTGTACCAAGTTTGAATTTATCGAGATTATCTGGTAGCCAACTGTTGGGCTCAACCCCCACAAGTGGTTTTCAAAAATAGCTTTAGCATACCCTCAGAATTCATGGTAAGTTGACAAGTGGCATAGTGGTTTGATATCTAAAATACATGGATGACATGATAAGCATAATAGTGCAGCTTTGAGATTATGCATGGCTATTCATGCTAATTCGTATGGTTGCCAAAGTGTCTGTAGAAGAATTTGCAACAACAACTTCACAAATTATTGGATCTCTTTTGACTCTGAGATCCATTCATCACAAAGAATACAACCCGTTTGCTAGAGTCATTTCTTTTATGGAGGAATAACAAGTTATTTGTCTTTCTAGTCTAGTACTTCTAACATTGATGTCCAAGGTGGAATTTTACACATTTATTACATACATGGCTACTTATTTGGGAGAAAGCACACTTTTAGCGCACTAGGTCATGGTTTGGATCTATTCCATGTGCACCATTTATGGAGAACCTTTGGCAAAAACAATTGAATTATTCATGCATAACTTGACTTCTAATGTTAACTACAACATAAGAAAGGCACAATAATTGCTTCAGTCACTAATCCTCATTGGAACAACATTTGGCTTTTCATTTGTTTCTAGGTTCACAGGTCCCTGCTCAAAGGTTTAATTAATGCCCAATGTTGCAAAATACTCAACTTGGACAAGCATCACAAGGAAATTCCTCACCCCACAATCTTTCCATCCCTGACGTATCAAGTAGAAACATTTGGCATGTGAAGGGTTAATTGTTGTAGGTGGAGTTGTGATTGAAATAAAACTGCAAGCTAAGGAAAATTGGAGCAATAATATCAAATTAGATGTTTCCCAATATGAACTCTCTGACCTCTCAAAGAGTACGACATGACCATATTAGTCACTTTTGTAGTCCTCCTAAATAGAAGCTTGAATTCTGGATCATTGATTTTGGATTGTAATGCATTACACCAAAGCCAATTAAGTTGCACTTTGCACAATTGATTTTCTTTGGAAAATGCCTAGTATCCAAACTTGACTATGGTTAGTGTAGTGGTGTCATAGAAGTAGGCACAAAAGTTGCTACTAAGAATGCAGTGGGAAATCTACAATCTCGATTTCCATTCCCATTGGTGGCATGCCTAGAAAAACACTAGGCATGCCCCATCTTTCATCTTCTAATTTGCAACAAACCAGTAGCAGTAATCTTGTAGAAAATTTCATTAGCATTGACATGCAACAAGCCAAATGGGAAGGTTTTTTGTTTGAAAATAATGGCGATGTTGGAGGATCATCTAATTATGGAAATAATGCATCTAATCGTCTTTTTCTGATAACAAAAGCAACTTCTTGTGCCCCAAAATTTTAAGTTCCACCTTCACTCCTAGTTACAACAGAACCAAATTCTAATTCTATGGATCACTATAGTAACACTCCAAGTGTCATTTACTTATTTGATTATGACTAGAGCTATTGTAAAATATTTGTTTTTTATTACTTTTGTAGCTAATGCTAGAATGGCTCCAAAGATTTTATGTAAATATACAATTTTTGTCATTGCTTGCTAAAAAATCCTATTTGTTAGATTAAGAAAGTGGATAGAGATGTTGGAATTCCAAACTGATAACAAGTTCTTTGTGAGGTAGCTAAAAAAATTCTATATTCAGGTCTTATAGTTATTTGGAAAGTGTTGTTACAAATACAATGTCACGAGGAAATGGAATCATTTCAGTTTTGTGGATTAATCAAACGAAGCACCTCAACTTTGATGTTGATGTTGGGAACATGAGTGGATGTAGCACTAACATGCTATTAAGAAAGCTTATCCCTAGCCAACAGGGCTTGGTATTGTATCTGCAATCCCAAAGGCCTTAGAAACAACAAAGATGACAAAGTTGTTGAAGGTATTTTAACTGGAATGACCATTTAAAGTTCTATAAGTTGAAAACATATTTTCCCTACACATTGAGACATTGAGTAGTACTAGATCTTATATTTAATTAAGAATTAGGGAGCATCATTACAAGGAACACTTAATTAGGAACTCTTGCATATGGAAGGAAATAAGGCTTACTGTGTAAGAATTGTGATTGAATAATTGTACTCAAAGGAAGGAATAGATGAAGGAAAGTCTAGAATTGATATTTTTTGTGGATACTAAAAAAAGGCCTGCCAAAAACTCCTCACTTACATGGAATAAAACATCATTAAGCTCACTTTGTTTCACAAGTGATGAAAGACTAATTGGTTTAGTTGTAGAGTCATCTAGAAGATCCCTTGAAATGGCAAAAGTCAAGCAAGAGGATGTTGACTTGGTTTTGATGTGTACGTCTACTCCAGATGATCTTATTGGTGGTGCTCCCTAAGTAAGTATCATATGATATTTATTCAATCTATAGCTGAATAATTATCGTTAACTTTGGTATGACACTTTAATGTATTTGTACTCCATATTTTTTTGTTTTCCCATGTTCTTCTTGGTTCAAATTCTTTGAGTTAATGTTTTCCATAATATGGGAGCTACTTGGACTAGAGATATTATGCTATATCATTAGCATTTTTTAATGAAATTTATTAGTTATAGAATCTATATGATTATGGTATCATATTATATTGATGTTATATCAGTTAACATGGAGTTTAGATGCATTTCATTGAGTGGCAGACAATTCTTTTTTATCATGAATTGATTGGCTTGGTGAGTAATTGCGTTTGTCTAGGCTAATCTCAATTCAGAGGTGTTGGATTTTCAAATTATACAATTCACAATTTTGATGATATCAAAACTCATCATATTGCCATGTTTTTTGTTTTGAGATGATGTTTGTAGCCAACATTTGGGCTTTGTTGTGACAATTTTTGTGTATAATTTGATATAAGGGAATGCTTTTAATGTTTAGACTCATTATATTTGTTGCATTGATTAAAAGAGGAGAATCTGCCTAACCTAAAAATGAATTGTAGTGACATTGAAGTTAAATGTCAAGTTCTACATGCATTTATTTGTTAACTTGTTAATGTTAGTTTCTGTTGTAGGGAATCGCTTTGATGTTGGGGTTTTTTGTTATAATTACCATTTCAATGGCTAGAAATGTGTCCTGAATTCATGTAAGTGTTTCCTTGGCTCGTGTTGAAAATCGTTGGAAATAGGCACATGGGGGAGCAGGTAAATGCATATTTGATCAAGCTTATTCTCAAAGGAATAGAAAGGGATATGGTGAGAAACTGGAGGCCAATCATTTTACTTAATGTTTTGTACAATTTCAAGGTTTGATCTATCATCATGTTCAAGGTTTGTTCTCAATGTCTATTCTACCTTTATGTGTTATGATGTTGGTCACTCCACTAACATTGTTATTTAGTCTTGCCATAGTCTTCAAGACACCCCTTTATTCACTATTGATAAGGACATGTGGATGTTTCATACAAAAATATTATTATGAATTGTGATGTTCTCATGCTAAGATGGTCTTCAAAAGTATCAATAGTCAATGGTGCTTATGACTTATCAAATTATCAGTTATAATACACGGATGGCTAATAGTAACATGCATTAGAATTTTCTTTTTTGGTTTTGGTTATAAACTTGTATTTTTACTCTTGTCATTCCTGAATGGTTTTGATTATTGACTTTTTTTTAATTGTCTCTCTTTATATATATTACAAATATTTTTGTACTTGCCATTTTCCTACTATATCTGGATCCTGACTCTTCAAAAATTTGGCAAATCTGTGTCCAGCTCCCTATCTATATCCTGCTGAACATAGATTGTAATTTATCTTTGCATAATGTCACCATCTAGCCATGAATTCCCAAGAAACTTCCTCCATTTATTACCAATTGTGGGCTAAGAACTAAGGGTTTTTTTGCCTGTTGGATACAAAAATTCAATCAACTCTTTACTTGTTAGGATTGTGTTATTTGTGCCATAATCACCGTCATGTTTTGGATGGATTGGGATTCTAAAGGTATCCCTAGTAGGATGAGTAGTGGAGTCTTTAGAACTATTGGTTTCATTATCATGTTCACTTCCATTTCTTCCTATTTCTTCTTGCATATATTTTTCCTTTTGTTATAGCTTTCAATAGCAGCTTGCATGTCATATTATAGTTTGGCTGAGTTTCTAGATAAATATTGAATTTTCCCAAGTATATTTTCAAGTTGTTGTTTCGACTGTCAGTTTATGCATAACCACTGCCCCGCCAATTTCCATGGGAAAATAGTTGCATAACATTTCATCCCCAACTATTTGACAATGATTCCATGTAGGATCATTTTTGTGTTTGGGAGCCATGCCATTTTTTCTACCATCTAAATAATTTGCAAATAAATCCTTACATTTAATTTCTAGATTTTTTTAACAAACTCTCTTAAGAGAAATAGGGTTTGAATAATATTTGTAAATACCTTTACAAGTTCCAAGTCTTCACTCTAAATCAGTTCCAGGAGCAGATCTAAATCAATTGCAGGAACATATTGAATCAACATCTGGAATCGTCAAAAGTGTAGCTCGAAAAACCAGTGTTGCAAACATTGGGATTATCATGGTCCTGGTATTATTGCGATGTCACAAATTTTACCCCATAACGATATTGTTGTCGATAAACTATGCAGTGTTTTCATTCTCGAAAATAACATGAGAATATTGTAAATATCTGGATATTATCATGAGATGCATGAAATTATTTTCCCTACTCATCGATGGAGGGGCATAAAGTCAATTATTTGTGTCTTTGAATAATTTTGTATTTTTTAAATTTGCTTATATTTTGTGATATTTTCCTGATGTTGTCAATATTTTATTTTCTTGATTCTTGGTGATATTTTTGCTGACATGATATTTAAAACATTACCATAAACACAAGAAGCACCCCAATCAAATCTTCAAATCAATACTCCAAGTATTAATCCAAATAAGGTTTAGTAATAGATCCAAGAAACTCCCCAATCAAATCTTGAGTGCTCCAAATCATCGGATGAAACTCTTTGAATTAGATTGAGAAGCACTATGAATCAACACAAGAATATTGTTGAATCAATTCTCTTTGTTGCTCAAGTGATCAATGAGAAGGTTTTGAAGCAAATATAGGGGGAATGATTAAATATATGGGAAATGAGGTTTATGGCAGTTTTAGGATTTTTTGTAGGTTTATTTTTTCCTTTTTGGGGGGTTGTGGCTGCAATGTTACAAAATTGGTCAAACTCTCCAGTTTGATCATTTTTTTCCAGAACTAGACGTTTGGGGAAAAGCTGATCAATTCTAGTTTCATGGGTGGGTTTTGACTGGAAATGCTCAAAGTAGTAATAGAAGTAGTTTCTTCTAGTTTTGATTGTTCATTTTCAAATTTCTGCAACATTGAGTTGAACATGGATCTAAAGATGTTAACTACAAGATGATGATAAGATGGTTGACATTATCCTTTGCTATTCTTGCCCCCCCAACTCGCCAAAAAAAGTAAAAATAAACAAATAAATAAATAAAATGAAAATATCATACCCATTTTTCTGGTTTTATGGGGAGTAAGGTAATGTACCTTTGTGTGATGGATTTCATTGGGGATGAAGGGACTTGCTGGCCATACCCGAGACATTCCGGGAAAATTTCAGGGACGTTCTTGTATATAATTTCTCTTATATAGGGTAGGTCTTGTATATAATTGCTCATTTCAAAATTATTTTGCTGCATACGGAGGAATCTATACATGTCGTGTAGATTTCTTACTTAAAGCATATGATTGTTATCCTCGTTTAGTCTATTTCGCCTCACAAAATAGTTTGTATTGCCTTGTGAAAATTATTCTACTTTCTGAATGAACTTATGCCTCTTGTTTACAAATCTATGAGTCGAAGATGATCATTCTATCATATTTTAGTATGTTATTCCTTGTAATTAGTTTATAGTGCCTTGTCATAATATATGAAAAGCATCCTTATTTTCCACATGCTAAGCATCGCTATTTTCCTTATTTTATTAGCTTGCTTCTTAGTGACTTAAGAAACTTTTTTATAACATCATCACTGTCAATATCCTCTATCCTTTTGGAGCATACTTGTATTTACCATTTCACGACCTATTCGTGAATTTGTTTGAGTTGAGTCTCACAGCAGTTTAAAATCCGATTAAAAAAATATTAAGGAAATAACCTATAAGATGTATACAAAAGAAACTTGTAATTTTTTTTTCATTCCCTAAGGAGACTTTGTTGTTCCCTTTTTTAAAGTTGAATTTTTTCTTGGACAATGAAACCCTTGTAGTTGAGAGTTGCCACCTGCTAGCATATCCAAAGAGGTTTTCAATACCTTTGTAGATCAAATAGGGCATGTCTATATCACCATATATAAAGTTCTATAAAATTTATAGAATTTTATATATGGTGATCTAGACATGTCCTATTTGATCTGCAAAGGTATTGAAAACCTCTTTGCGTATTGCATAAAGACAAAAAATTACAAATGGCTGAAACAATTGATACTAGATGGAGGTGAGAGCACAAGCAAACTAGAAGCAGACCATAACCAGAATGAGAAAGTGAGCATATTTTTTATGACTAATGAGACTAACCGACACAAATGAAATATCACAGTTAAGCAGATTCTATTTTAATCATTCAGTAGAATTTGATGGTCCTCTAACCCACATGTCCCATGGTCACTAAGCCACACTTCAGTCAATAGTTAGGTTTAATGTTTTGAAGTTTCAACAGATGAGCTTCCTTCAATGTTTTTGGCCTTGTGATTGAGGCTACGTTTGTTACCTATGCAAGATAGCAACCAATTTCAAATGTATTTACACATACTTAATCAAAGAACTTCACTGTAAGAGTTTCTCATTGGGATACATTTTGCAATCAATTGCATTATTTGGTGTGTTCAAAACTTGTTCTTGTATGCATGTGTGTATTATGTTTTTAAAAAATTTCCGGTTCTCTGTTAGTAGTATTTTCTTCTCACATATGTAACAAAATGGTACCACAAAGTATTCCATCTGTATCAATAATTATGTTGGTATATGAACATCTTTCTACAGCTACATTCCTATTGGGTTTGAATGAAAATTTCATGCGGTAGCCACCACAAAGTCATTTGCCTTGGGATATCCAAATTAAAAGTAATTGATATTAGTGATTGTGCATGTGTTGATTTTATGGAAATATATAATTGTTCCAATTTTTAAATGGGATCCAACCAAGGGTCTATATAATATTTTGTTTTCTAACTCTCAAAAGTTCCAATTTTTTTCGATTTCATGCTAATGTTCGGATTAAGTTTTTGCATGCTGACAACCTATGTCTTTAGGACATAACCATTTTTCCCCTTAACTATATTACATTGGTATTTTTTGTGTCAATTTGTATAATTTTAACAAATATAGTTTACTACGTGTATATTTTAGATATTTTTCTATAAAGTTTTGCATTAATTATTCATACTCATGATTCTATATTAGAAAAAAGTTCAATTTTGACATCAAGTACAAAGTGACGTGGGTAGTATAAAAGCCTTGTCTTTCAACATATAACTTCTTGTAATGGCTTTGTGTTGGGTCTTGTAAAAATTACATGTTTTCTAAAAGTTGAGTTGATGTGTCTATTCTGATTGCTCACAAATCCAATTTTTTTTGTATAATTCATTTACTTATGGTTAGTATTCTTGGAAAAATGACAGGTGGTGGATTTAAACATGTTTTGGTTATTGGAGCGGATGCTCTTTCTAGATATGTTGATTGGATAGACTGGAGCTCCTGTGTTCTTTTTGGGGATGGAGCTGGTGTTGTGCTATTATAGGTAGACATCCTTTTCTAGTCTTGCAAATTAAATTACCTTTACAAAAGTCTCACTGCTTTGACTACAGTAGCTCCCATATTTATTAATCCCTTTCTGTTGTTGAACATGATTTTATACCTTTCTATTTATATAAACTAAAAACTTCTTAAGTATTTGACATATCCTTTCAAGTGTTGGTATTTTGACCTTCTTGTCACTATAATCTTACACACTGGAATACATAATTAGATGCTATATTGATTATCTCATTGTGGTTGTCACAATAACTGTTAGGTCTGAAACATCAACCATTTTGAAATAATGGCTACTTGCATAGCCAGCATAACTTGCATGATGACAAACTTATAGTTTTCAAAGCTCTTTTCTAAATCTATTTTCTTGAGCAAATTTGTCTTTTTACTTTAGGTATTGTAGATTGCTATTGCGTGACATATATTACGATATCATTGCATGGATAAATAGATAGAGGCGTTGTATAACATAGTCTTTTTTAAATATAAAGAAACAATATTTCCAAATACAAAGTTTATTAATAAGAACATCTTTTAGACTTCTTTGCTAAGTTATGATTATATTTTGGTAGGAGATTTTGTGTACGTTGATATTGTGTTCTCTCTTTGGTTTCTGTGAGGTAACAATGGTTAATAAGGAATGTGTTCTTGAGCAGTAGGCACACATCTTATTTTACTATTGATAGGAAACTTCATGGTTTTTAGGCATGGAAACAAAAACGTAGATGTTAGTGGGATATCCAAAGCTATTGTTGGATGATTTAATACTGGTGATGATTTTGATTCTTTTTTAGGTAAAGAATGTCATGAGTCAAATTGAAATAAACAGAAGTAGCTCAAGAATGAAGGTGAAGCTATTGTTGGGTGATGTTTCGATATTTGTTGTGGGGAACGAACAACTAGGGTTACAATCGTTAGTAGGTGTTAAACTCCATGGAAGGGCACAAAGGAGGGAGCTCTACTCACTCCTACAAGCATGCTGTCGCCAGCAGAGGTAAGAAGTCAATAGAAGAGGTTAGAGGAATTGCTAAAGTAGAGAAAGAAATTATGGAAGAAGAGAAAGAGGGAATTACAACAAAGGAGAATAATAGCACAAAAGAAAAGGAGGAAGATGATAAGGAACAAGGGGCAAAAACCAAGGCATAGAAAGGTCCATGTAAACCCAAAACTAAAGTCAGACCCAGAGTAGTTCTGAATGATCCTTCTCTACAGGCGCATAGGGACCACATGTAGACTTATGCTATCATTTGCAAGTTCATGGGAGTATGGCCCACCGAAAAAGCATTACAGACATGGATTAAATATCATTGGAAACCAAAATGAAGCATTGACATACATCTTGGGTCAAAGGGATTCTTCACTGTAGTCTTCACAAATATTGAGGATAAAGATAGAGTGTTTGAAGGGGGGCCCTACTTCTTCACAGTTGTTGGCCTCTATATTAGGCCGTGGATGATGAACGTTTTCACGGAGCAGGAGACATTCACTTCGGTTCCAGTATGGGTAAGGCTTTACTCTCTTCCTCTTTATTATTGGCAAACAAAGTTATTAATAGCCATAGGAAATAAATTAGGACGTTTTGTAAAAGCCTCCGAAGCCACCAGAAGGGGAAAATACACTTCCTTTGCACACATTTATGTGGAAATGGATCTATCCGAAGCCCTAATGGATGAGGTGATATTAGATGTTTTTGATGAAGAATGGGTTCAAATAGTTGATTATGAACATATTCCATTTAGATGTTGTAGATTCCATGAACATGGTCACCTTTTCAGGGATTGCCCTCTCAGCAAAATAGAGAATAAATGCAAAGCTACCACTATGAAAGATACTGAAAGCTTTCATAAAGTAAGCCATAGAGGAAAAGGGGAGAAAAGAGGAATTAAGCAACATCAAGTAGAAGGGCTTCAGGCCAATCTAAACAGGTACCAAGTGCTCAAGGAAGAAGAAGTGTTAAAAAAAGCAGATCAGGGAATGGAGGGAAGTCCAGAGGAGAAGGAGAAAGAGGAATACAAGGAGCAAACAAACGATAATACTAAATAGAAAGAGGCTATGATGAGCGATGTAGAACTGGCTATGGACCAGGAAATGACCTAAAGCAAGATGGAAATGGAGGACCATGAACTATAGGAGATTCTTGAGAAAGAAAACCTAGATTTGGAAGGGTTCTTGAAACAAGGAACAATGGGAGGGGTAGACTCGTTACCTCAAGAGGAGTTCACTAGAGTACAACAGTTGTACTTATGGAAAACCCAGACTACAGGGAGGGACAAGAAAAGTAACACTGCAAGACAAGGTAGCGAAGGGGTGAAAAATATGAAAAATACACCGGGATTAGCACCTAGATTCCAAGGAAAGAAGAGAGGCAGAAAAAACAAAATGAGCTATTGATGGATTGTGGAAAGCTAATGATAGATTCAGGTAAGATGAAAGACCTATCTAGTTACTCCTTCACAAATCATTAATGATGGAGTTCACTTCTTGGAATATCAGGGGTCTAGGTAGTAAAGGGAAACAAAGATTAATTAGTAACAGAATGAAACAAGAAGCTCCACATATGATTTTTATCCAGGAAACTAAATGTTTCATTCAGAAAATTAAAGAAATATATAGAAAATGGCTCAATCATTTTGAGTTTTTAGAAGTCAAGGCAGAAAATACAGTAGGAGGCATTCTTACTCTTCGGAACCCCCAAAAGATTGGTATAATAGATGCTGAGGCTTCTAGAAATTATTTATCAGTTGTTATTCATCCTGTGCGGGATAGGGAGATTTATCTGGTAACGAATGTTTATGGCCCTCAAAGAATGGATGGAAAACTAAGGTTTATATATTCTCTGGTGGATCTCAGAGCCAGATATGTAGATATACCGTGGATTTTGGGTGGTGATTTCAAGATGATCAAATCACTATGAAAGAAAAAAGGGGGCACCAGAACTCTAAAGAAAGACTCCTTAGCCTTTCAAACTTTTGTGGATTCTATGAAGCTACTTGACATTGTTTTGAGTAATGGTCTCTTTACTTGGAACAATATAATAGGAGGAGAGTCTCTAGTTGCATCAATGTTAGATAGATTCATCATCTCAGAGGACCTTATGCTCAATAATAAGGAAATGATAGTGAGTATTCTCCCCTTTGGAGGATTAAGTCACTGGCCGGTCCAATTGGAGGTCAAAGGCATAGGTACCCCCTGTAATAGACCTTTCAGATTTGAAAAATATCAGGCTCATCCATCTAGATTTCATCAACAACATCTGTGATTGGTGGTCTAAATATTTAAACATTCAAGGAACATGTATGTTCCTTCTTCACAAAATATTAAAACATATCAAGTGCAGGCTAAAATATTGGAACAAGAATGAATTTGGTAATATTTTTGAAAGGAAAAAAGCTGTTGAAAACAAATTGCAGGAACTAAACCAAACCCTTATCCCAATTGGCTTTGACAAAGTTAGAAATGAGAATGCTACCAAACTATAGCAAGAATGTGAGAACTTTTGTAAACAAGAAGAAACATTCTAGAGACAAAAATCTAGAGTGCAATGGCTAAAAGAAGGAGAGAAAAACACTAGATTATTCAATAGATCCACCTTGGCAAACAGAGCCCATAATAGAATCTCTTTGATCAAGGATGAGGGAGGGAAACTTATCAGTTCCAACGAATACATAGAATTTGTGTTAGTCCAGCACTTTCGTGGGATAGCAAAGGAAACCATTTTGGACAGAGAGCATTTCATCAAGGACTTAACAAGACATATACCAAAACTAGTGTCCAAAGAGGACAACTTCAACCTCAATAGGCCAATGACTGAAGAGGAGATCAATGAGATCTTCAAGGAAATGTAAAATGGTAAAGTGCTAGGCCCTAATGGTTTCAATGTAGATTTCTTTAAAGTTTGCTGGAATATTATTAAATAGGACATTCTGAATGTAGTATAAGACTCCAGGAGGAATAGGACTATTCTAAAAGCACTCAATACCTCCTTCATCTCTCTGATCCCTAAATAGGATAATGCCCCAACTCCAGATAAGTTTAGACCCATAGCATTGTGCAATGTTGTGTACAAGATAATATCCAAAGTTGTAGCCAATAGACTCAAACCTCTTTTGCCCACTCTTGCGTTGGGGGAACAATCTAGTTATGTGGAAGGCAGGCAAATTCTCAATAATATCATTCAAGCACAGGAGGTGGTTCAGTTACTGACTAGCAACAGGAAGGCTGGAATGATCATGCAATTGGACCTAGCCAAAGCTTATGACAAGTTGAATTGGACCTATATTAGGAGGGTTCTTATTACATTTGGGTTTGATCATAACTAGGTCAAATGGGTCATGGCCTTAGTAACTTCTCCCAGTTTTTCTATTTTGGTAAATGGTTCTCCCTCTGAGACTTTTATTCCTTCATGAGGACTTAGGCGGGGTGATCCATTCTCTCCCTTTCTCTTCATTTTCATGATGGAAGGACTGGGGCAGTCCATCAAGTAGTCAAAGGATGAAGGCAATATCAAGGGTCTCCAACTTTCTAAGAATGGACAGTCCTTGACTCATTAACAATTTGTGGATGATACCATGCTGCAAGGAATCCCTATAGTGAAAGAGGCGCTAGCATACAAACAACTTCTAAGTGACTTTGCCATGGCTTCAGGTATGGAGGTTAATCTTTCCAAATCAAAGATTTTTTCTTTAATACAATATTGCTATTCAAAGGAATATCTCCAGAATTCTAGTCTTTCAAAGGGATTTCCTTTCTTCAAAATATTTGGGTGTTCCTCTAACTGCTAAAACTCTGCATAAGAGCATATGGCATTCGGTGATTAACAAGCTGCAGGATAAATTAGGAATTGGACGATCAGATCTTTAAACCTGGCTAGTAGATTGGTGCTTACGAAGGCTGTTCTTCAATCTATCCCAGTTTTCATGCCTTCATCTCTCCCTGCACCAAAAGGAGTCTTACAACAATTAAGAACCATTCAAAGAGACTTCCTCTGGGGCAAGGGGGAGAATAGAAAGAAATGGGCCTTGGTAGCCTGGGAAAAGATTTACAAACCTAAACATCATGGAGGTCTTAGTTTGGATGATCCAGAGGCTCTAAGTAGGGCTTTAGGGGCTAAACTTTAGTGGCGTTGGGTTAACGAACCAAAGGCTTAGTGGGCTAGTATTTGGAAAGAAAAATATGCTAGTACTTGGCAAATGTACGATTAGATAAGGATGTCTGGAAGTATAAAGGGCTCATATATCTAGAATAAGGCCTAGGAGAATAGAGGCTTAACACAAAAGAATAGCTTCTGGGAAATCAGAGAGGGAGATCTAGCACTATTTTTGGAAGACAAATGACAACAAGAACCTATACTGTTAAAAGCGGATTTTAAGAACCTCAAGATAGAGACAGACATCATGGGGTTATATAAGGTTAAATATTTTTGGGATCAAACCAATAATGCAGGTAAATGGAGAAATTGGAGGAATATTGTTTACAGGGAAGATGGCCCTTTGGGAACTAAAGGAGAGGCTCTTATGAAAATGTTGGAACAAAGGAAGATGCTAGTAATAGGGGGGTATGATCAGTTAAAATGGGGCAACAACAATGAGGGCACCTTTAATCTTAAGGAGGCTAAAAGCATACTCCTTGAGCTGGATTCTCTTGCTCTGGATAGAATTTGGCAGAATCTATGGAGGCATCAAGGTTGGATGAAGATTAAACTCTTCATGTGGCTAGTTTACCATAAGAAAATTTTGACTTGGGACAACATTCAGAAAAGGGGGGTTCTGGGGCCTTCCAGATGCCAGCTTTGTGAGGCCCAAGAGGAAACTATGGAACAACTCCTCAACCATTGCATCTTCACCTCTAGATTGTGGGATTCTTTTGCCACCATCTTCCAAAAGACCGACATGGATAGGGGGAGTATTATCAATACCCTAAACAACTAGAGGTGACATTTTTCTGATTCTAAAATTTTTTGCTCGACTTGGGCTCTCATGCCTAGCTTCATTATTTGGAATGTCTAGAAAGAAAAGAAAAATAGGATCTTTAAAAATGAAAAGAGACCCTTTCAATGTCTTTTTGAGCAGACTTGAAGACAACTTAGGGAAGCGATTAGTACGACTGTGAGTTATCCCCCTAAGAGTCCACCTTCAGATGCTGAAATGAGAATTCTCAGGTAGTTGGGCATGCATGGGCTTATTCCTCAGGGCCTGGATAGAAAGGTTAGGATAAGGGAGGCTGAGTTGGACTATTGGTATCCTCCCCCTCAAGGTTTTGTGAAATATAACATTGATGGGGACTCTAAAGGCAACTCGGGAATTGTTGGCTTTGGAGGGGTGTTAAGGGATGAAATGGGAAATATCCTTCCCATCTTCCATTGCCATTTAGGTAGAGCCACTAACAACATGGCAGAACTAATGGCTATGGAGTAATGCTTAGAACTCCTAGTGGAAGAAAATTAGCAAAATGTGATTATCAAAGCTGACTCTGAGCTAATCATTAACTCAGTTAAAAGAATTAGTTGGCGCACAGGGCCGAAGAAAGTTTCAAAACATTGGAGATTGATCCAGGTCTTTGAACAGATCCAGCTCCACCTCATGAGCCTACATATGGTAAGTTTTAGCCATGTAGGAAGGAAGGCTAACAAACTGGCGGATTTATTGGCTAACCAAGGAGTGAATTGTACAATTAGCAGAGTCACCATAGGCTGGAAAGGGTTGTCTCAGAACAGACTCAAGGAACAGTGTGGTTGCCAAGAAGAGGAAGATATGGTGGTGTATCGTAATAGAGCCATGGAGGCTATGTCCAAATAATTTGGTTTCGAAATGAGTTGCTACTTTTTCCTCATTTTTACCCTTCTTTGGTTGCTCGGCAAGTTCTGCTGGCCAGCTCATTGGCTGGAGGGATGGGACTATTATTTACATGGGTTCATCAACTGGTGCAGAGGGGATGGAGTGAGAAGCCAGAATCTAGGCTTTCGTGGCAGTCGGAACACCCTAGATTCTCTTCACAGAGACGTTATTCTGCCCGCAAAGTGGTTTTCTGGTCATTGGGCGCCTTTGAAGCAGAAAGTGAATTTTAAGATTTGGGAGTGATTCCATTCTAGTCACCACACGTGGCCGAGGAGTGTGTACAAATACCACCCTCTTTGCATGCTATCGAACGGTGCTTTAGGCCCGTGTCATATGATCCTGGGTCGTTGGATCATGCACGAAAGATTGATGACTAGGACTCATCGAACATGTCAGTGGGGCCATGTGTTTAAGTAGCGGGGTTTTTGCCATTGTGATATCTTCCTCTGCCATTGGATCAAGCTTGGGAGATCTACGGTCAGGAACCTTTGATCATGTCAGTGGGTCCTTATGTCTAATCGTTGGGCTCCTCGGCATTGCGATATCTTCCTCTACCATTGGATTGGGCATTGTGTTTTAACGGTGGAGATTAAAGGCTTCAATGCTGATTTCAATTTCGATTTAGGTATTTCATTGGTATGAGTGTTAGTCCCTCATTCGGATTGTGGTGAGTTGAATGGCTGGCTTTGGTATGGTTGGGCAGTTGAGGGTTTTTGCTATTTTGGTTGGGAAGGATCAGGGTTTATACCCTTATCTCGATGCCCTTGTTTCTTAGGTGGTAGTTTTCACTCGGTCCATGTATCCACTTGGTTGGTTGTAATCTATGTAAATAATTTTCTTATTTAATGATAATGAAGGTACGAATCTTGCTTTAGAAAAAAAGAAGAAGGTGAAGCTATTGCTTTCTTTCCAAGTCAATTTCTTTTATTTGTTTGTTGTTTTCATGTTTTGACTGTAGAATTGTGAAATTCCAAATTCCATGTTGGTTTATGTAAAGGATATATATATATATATATATATATATATATATATATATATATATATATATATATATATATATATATATATATATAACTTTTTTATTATATTTCATTCATGGTTTCCAGAGATCCGTGTTACATTTGAACAAAAGTTTAGATATCATTAAGATATCTAAACACCAAACAAAAAAAACATTGAGATTTTTCTTTCACTCAACCTATAACATATTGCATTTGTCTACATCAATGTTCTTCTTCCATATGCTATTCACTTATGACATTTCCTCTGCAATATTTGGTGCATTTGTTAGTTATAAGTCATTTATAGATTATAAATGTCTTTGAGTTTCACTTCTAATTGAGTATTCAACTAAACATATTGATTCTTTTATACATAGTTATCTTTCCCTCCATCCACTTTGATAACTTCCATAACCATTAGGCAGGGACTTGCCACTTCGATGTTACTTTGCTTGTTTAATAAAATATTGTTGAGAATTCAATTTATTGAAAGTTGTAGAATTTACAATTTATGAAGTTTCAAGGTATAATTTTTAAAAGTCTAATTCTTTAAAAGGTGCTAGCTTAATGTAAGAGCACTTGTTTTACAAGAAGGATGATGGTGGTTCGATTCCATCATGCCCTGACATCCATATGGAATGGTGACGATAAATTTTTGGTGATGAAGGCTCTTTTGACCATCACCACTGAGATTTGGAGACATTTTTCAACCCTCATCAAAATATGAAATGGTGACGATCAATGAGCACCACCATATATATGCATCAATAGTGACGGTCCTCAAAGGTCCATAACCATAAATCGTTTTTCTTGATATGAAATGGTGACGGTTGCTTTCTGTCATTATAGCCATTATTTGTGATGGACCTTGAATGTCACTACAACACCTATGCTTCTAGCAATGAGGCTTTTGGTGACTATCAAAAAATGTCACCATATATATGCACTAATAATGACGGCTGTGGAGGATCCATCACAATAAATCGTTGTTGTTCATATGAAATGGCGACTGTCACTATTCGTCATTATAATCAATATTCGTGACGGACCTTGAATGTCACCATAACACCTATATTTTTGGTGATGCCACATTTGATGAAATTCAGTTTTTGGTGATTGAGGTTATGGTCCATCACCATTGCTCATATGAAATGCTGACGGTCATTATCCGTCATTATATATTATTATTGGTGATGGATTTTGAATGTCACTACAACACCTATACTTTTGGCGACGCCACTTTTGGTGACGTTCAATTGTTGGTGACGGAGGTTATGGTTCATCACCTTTGCTCATATGAAATGGTAACAATCGCTATCTATCATTATAAATGATTACTGGTGACGAACTTTGAATGCCACTACAACACCTATACTTTTGGCGATGCCACTCTTGGTGACATTCAGTTTTTGGTGACGAAGGCTCTTTTGACTGTCACCAATGAGCTTATGGTGACATTTTTCACCTCTACCAATGGCCTTTTTCCTTGTAGTGTGAAGAATTTGTGAAGTGGAAGTTGGTTTGATTCATTCAATCATTCATAAAGTAGAAGTTGATTTTACCAATGTAAAATTGAATGCTATTTTCATTCTATGGACTAAAACATCAACTTTAATGAAAATCAGTTTAATAGTATTTAACATGAATGGGTTTAAAACCAACCTATTATACTTATTATAAAAATAATTTTTATTTTACGATAGGAATTACAAAAATCTATTATTCAATTTATAGCCAGAACTGTAACAAAAATTGTAACATAATAGAGATTCCTTGAAATCTGTTTCTTTTGTATATTTATAGAATTATCGACTTAATATTGAAACTGGTTTGTAATACTAATAATATATTGGTATTTAGTAAAAGGAATTTGAATTGGCATTATTTCTTTTCATAATTTTAGCCTTCCATTCTATTTTTCCTTCATGTTATTAGCTACAACCTAGAAGATAACCTTGTTGGGAAATTACATGGTAGTTATTGTGGGAAATTACATGGTAGTTATTGTGGCTATCATTAGTATACTATCAACAAAATTCATTTTTTCTTTTAATTAGAAAAAATTATGTGCCAAGGGGTATCCTCCACCCAAGATATTTTGTCACATTGTCCTATTATGTTATGAAAATGTTTAGATTTTGAAATATTTTTACTAGGTCAAATTACATAAGTATATAACAAAAAAAACAAAAAAAAATTATAATTATTAATTAAAAAATTTTGATCAAGCAAAATTACATAAGCATTGAAAATAAAATAAAGCAAAAATTATTAATTATAATTAAACTATCTTTCATCACTCTAACTCATTTACGAAGGGTTTCTAAGGATCAAATATATTCTCATTCTAAAATATGTTTTCACCTCAAGAGATTTGATTCCTCTTTAATCTTGTTAGATGCCATCTTGATTTGGTTCCTCTTTAATCTTGTTAGATGCCAAGTTAAGATGGATCCAAGATGATTAATTAGAATATATGTTTTCACTTCAAGAGATTTGATTGCTCTTTAAACTTGGTAGATGCTAGGTTAAAATGGATCCAAGATGATTAATTAGAAAGTACAACTATTTGCAGCTATGGACATTTAGATTTTGGAATCATATTAAATGTTGGAAAAATGTGTGTCAAAGATCAGATATTGAAGGAATTTTCACCTTTTTAAGACAACAACATTGAATAATAACTAAAACTATTTTTTCTATCAAATACTTAAGATTTAATGCTGTTATTAAATGAAAAAAAATCACATTTAAATTTAAATTTGGTAATCTCCAACCATTTAAGTTTAAATGGATGGTAATATTACAACGATTTCCAACATCCTTATTACTCACCCAATAAATATACTCAATACATTTTTTCATTTAAAATCTAGATCAAATATCTACAAAGATTTTAAGAAATGAGATTTTTTTTAGATTCAAGAAAACTATCAATAATTTCAATCTGAAATTATCTCTCAAAAAAATGATATAATAAACTCGGCACACGTCATATGCTTATACAATTATTTATATTTACTAATTAGATTTTTAAGATAGAATTATCTTTTTATTCTAATCATTTACTGGAACTTGATATGCTTTTAAAATATTTATATTTACTACTTCTATTGAAAATAGAATTCAGTTTTTGCTTTTCTGATCATTTACCCGATATGCTTATACAAGTATTTATATTTACTACTCAGCTCTTGAACATAGAATTAAGCGTTTTTATTCTAATAATTTACATGAACTTGATATTCTTTTACAAGTATTTAAATTTAGTACTTCTCTTGAACAAAAAATTCAATTTGTTTTCCTAATCATTTACCCAATTTATCTCAGCCACAACTATTATCAGCCACAACTATTATCAACTGCAATATGCACACTTTAGTTTTCACTAATTTGAAATCAACACAAATAAATGATGTCACTATTATAATTTAATATCAACAATAAGGCCCATATTTCCCTAATCAACCAAAAGAAATGATACCATTGCTATAAGAAACCACCACAATGTAGATGGAAATCTCAGGGGGCGTTAAACCAAATCCTAATTCAAGGCCAATAATTTGATGACTAAGCTTTTTGAGATGGTAATTATATGAAAAAGTATTATTACACTTGGAGTTTCAAAGGACAAGGCAATTTAATTAATAGAAGCAATTGCATTTTTCATAAGACTTACCATTTCATCTGACTGGTTCATTGTAAGTATATCATTTCATCTATTAGGTCTAGGTTAGGCTATTTATAAATAAAAGTTGAAATGATTAAAAGTGACAACATAAATATATCATACAAAATTAATACAATCAGTATTGATATTAACTATTTAATTTTATTCATCGTAATATCTATAAGAATTCATGATAAACATTGTCTATTTAAAAATAGTAAAAAATATTGTAAGATAAGAAATTTTTGAGTGATAATTACATAAGAGACAATTTTATGATGCTTTTGGAACCATACCATCTACTATGGTACCGCACTAGATGGTTCAAAGCACATTGATAAAATTTTCTCTTATGTGATTATCAATGAAAGATTTATTAGCATACACTTTACTGATCACATAATCCTAAATTCAGAAATATAAAATATCATTTATAGGTTTAACATATGGGAGTGGGCATTATTATCTTTTTAATTGAAAATATATTTGATAATAGTGTGACTGATTAAGTATTTTAAGCAATTTAATTTTAGTTCCTCATTAAATTTTTTTTGAAGTATTATTATTTTATTTTCATTATTTAAATTTCAAATATAAATTTCATCTTAAACATATATATGATAATGAAAATTTGAATTGATAATTTGAAAATGTGATATTGTTTCCTGTAACTAGAGTCAACCTACATCCATCTGATTTTGAACCTATCACACACCTAAAAAGATATAAACTATCCAGAGGCAAATCTTTCAATAAATTATACAGTCCAAAAAACATTGAAATTATACCGTCCAAAAAACTTCAAAATTTATTCATTGCTAATACTTTTTTTAAATAATTATTTTATAATTTTACTAATTCTAAATTTTTTAATTAAATTTAGAAATAATAATTTCTCCGCTCTTAATATTATGTTTTATCCTTTATTTGTTAAAAGCCCAAGTGATATAATAAAATTTAATTTTAAAGTTTGATTATAATGATTTTAAAAATTTATTACTTAAGAGATGATTCATAGTTGATGACTCATTAAAAGTGTATACTAGAAATTGCACCAAATGTTTCAAAGGAAACATGATAAGACCGTAGCAGAGGAAACAATAGAATAGAAGAAAGAAGTACAAATTTTATGTAATTTTGTTTCTTTATTGGCATTTTTTTTATCATATTATGGTGGTGTTCTATGTGTACTAAAATACCTGTGAGGTCCAACCATATGTGTAGGGTTTTGTTTTCAAGACTTGTTTGTCCACAGTAAGGAAGATTTGATTTCAAATCTTTTCTACAGTAAGCAGAACACTAGGTTGTTGCACTTTCCATTGATCATGTCTCTTTTTAAAAAAATCTAGAGAACAAAATGTAAGGAGGGTAGATTTCTTTTAGTAGCCTAAATAGATGCTAGAACACTAGGTTACGATTTGGAATCCTGGGATGCTAGTTTGGAATTTCACGTTGATAAGGATACTCCATGTTAAGGGCTTGATGAAAATGTTCGATCGAAAACCATGCCTTCAAATTCCTTCACTAATTGAACTAATAGATTGAAATTTTGGTTTTATTCAAGTTAATGAAATTACATGCTACCAGAATCAATCGAGACAATCAATTTTTGGTCTCTCATCTTGTCATTCATATGCATGGAAATTTCATCTTGTTCATCTATTCGGGCACAAATGGAAGTTTTCATTGCATTATAGTTACCCTTTTTTAAAATGTTTTTCTTGATAAATACCTGAGTTCGAAAGGTGTGTGATGTAAATAATTGTTTCTATTTGGACCTTTATTGGAGGAAGCATCTAAAGTAGAATGATAGGATTGGATGTGCTTTAAGTTGGGGTTTTATTGAATTCTCAACAATTTCAGGGATCATGGCCTTGAATCCTAGCCTAATCTGTGAAATCTTAAAGTGGGTGGATGGCAAAATTATTCGCAATATAAAGTGTGTTTCCTCTATTTTCCATTCTGCAACAATAGAAGAGAACACTTGGGATGAATGATGCTTCTCACTATGGCCTTCCACTAGAAATTAATATGTAAGAAGTATGGTTGCTGCATAGGGTGGGTTTTGAAAGTTCTACACAGATTTCTTTCCAACGATTCTATTTACAGGGAGACACTTTTCTATTGACTATAATTTGGAATTCAGCAAATCATAAGAATCATGGTCTGATTATTGTGATAGAGAGATCCATAGTGTTTCTTCTCTAACTTTGTTTCCCTCGCCGATGTGCATTATAGAGACAAAGAAATCTATTCCAAAATATTTTGGGAAATCCCAGGTGCAACTGATAGTAATGGTTGTTTCTCTAACTCTCATTTCAGTTTTGATTTGCTAAGTAGTTTTGAAAAAACTAAGAAAGAAGAGAGTGAGTTTAATATCTCCTTGGCAGAAGGGTTCTCACTAATAAAATATGCCGAGAGGGAAAAGAAATATGGGAAACTTTTGATAGAGATTTGGAACAACATAAGGCTTAGTTGGATCCTTATGAATAGAAGGGGAAAATAAGCAATCAGCCTGTCTAGCAGGAGTCCTTTAGGAAAACGAAAGCATTGGCCTACTAATAATGATTTCCTTTTTTTTCGGTTCCATACACCCGCTTATAAATTCTGCCTTTTAGGTTTGTTCAAGGTACCCATGTGATGAAGCACAAAATTGCATATGATGATGTTGGAGATGTTCTTATAAAATTTCGAAGTTTACTGCACTTGACATATAGTTGGAAGACATGCAAGTTGCACATGTGAATGGAAAGAACAGTTTCATGATCCTTAAAAGATCTCTTAGCTACCGCAAGATGATGAATTACAACATCATTTCACTATATCATCATCATTTTTTGAAAGCATAGAGCCAATTGAAGGTTCAAAAGATGAATAATGAAAGATTGATTAATATGGTTTGCATTATGAGTTGAATTATTTCATTTTCAATTCGTTGTTTCACTTTTCTTTAAGAAATAAATGGTTCACTCTAGTTTTCTATGGCCTGTTTCAAATCCATAGAGAACTCTAGATTCTCTATTCCTTAACAACTCATATATATTCTACCACCTCTTAGTCAAAATTAATGAATTTGAAAGAACTTGGTATAGTAGGGTAATTGGTTTACATTCATTTGAATATTTTTTCTCCTTTTTCATGTGTCTTGTTGGTTCAACTTTCAACTTGTTCTCTTCTACATGCCATCATTCTCGAAGAGTCTATACAACTCCTCTTATGATACAAACTTATGGATTCATAATATGAATACATCCACATTAAAAATGAGATTGATAGCTTAAATATTTGATAAAAGGGAGATTGACACATCTTATAAAATTTAATAAAAAGGTTATTGGAAACTTATAATGTTTACTTTGAATAAGGAAAAACAAAAATTCCAAATTTAATTTTTCAAAAATAAATTCTAATGGAATTATAATTTCATAGGAATTTCGACATAGTACACACGTTGGGGGTATTTTACTCCACCTATTGTTGGGTGTGGAGCCTGATTATCTTCTGTATTCAAAGCTATCGCCGCATTGGACCCCAGTTTGAAATGGGGCGACAACGTCACCCATAAAATATTTGCTGCAAGGGCGTCCCGTGGGGGTGGCTGCGACAGTCCCCTCTGGTGGGGGGTTTCGGGGGCAGCACCCCCGATTCTAAGAATAGATGTAAAATTGCCTTGCAAAAGTATAGTAATTTCTAGTCAATCTGGGTCGTTCATTAGGTGGAGATCTGACTGTAGAATTTATGTTTAATTTAGGGCTTTTCGCCCTAGAATGGAACCCCTCACTATATATGGGGGAATTTTATTGCATCTATGTAGATTTATAAGAAGAGATATGAGATTGAGAGTGAAGAGGGAGTTACAGCGAATTTGTTGTAGATTGTATCTCTTCAGTTTGCTGGATAATATAATAAAAGAAGGACTGGTTGTTTCTCCATGGACGTAGCCCAAAGTAGGTGAACCACATATATTTGTGTCTCTCTTGTTTTATGCATTTTCTGCGTTTATATTTCTGCAATATTTTATGTATTCCATTGCTCTATAATATATAATTTTCTAACACCTATAATACTTCAAATTCCAATATGGCCAATATCAATGAAATATAATGCCTGAAAATGTTTGAAAAATTACACCCTTAGTTACATCCCACTAAAGGGAACACACTAATAGACCTTGGAAAAATGGTAAAAATTGATGAAAATCAAAGAAAGTATGTACCAACATTCTATATTACAAGTCTTAGAAATTAACAACCATAAAAAGGAACCGATGTTGCTCATCGCAATGGTCTTTTCACTATGAAAAAAAGAAAGAAAAGGCACTATGAGCAACATATTCTTGACGAGTCATTGCCCTTCCTCTGAGAGATAGTCACCTCGATTTAAGCTAACAAAATTCAAACTTTTCCTACCGCTTTGAAGTGCTTGAACCTAGAAACTCCCCGTTTATACTTCAACCCAATTACCCCAATCCAATTCTGATCCAGATTTAAATAGGAATGCAACAAATTATAGAGATAACCATAAAAGGAGAGATGCAGTGGAAATAATACTTTATTTCATTAATGTAAAATACTGAAATATTCTTACAAACAGAAATGGAAATGCACGAGCTAGGGCGATGGTAGTTTATCTCTCAGAAGAGATCTGGCAGCTGCATGCCTTTAAACTCAACTACAATGAGGCCCAACGGCCTTTTTATTGTTGAAAAATAAGAGCCAACCCTAAACAACCAAAACCCTAACCTAAGGATATGTAACACCAAGAGTTTATGGGCCCCGTTGGGGTGAGTTGGAGAGCTAACTTCCGAGGGTCGTCATTTGGTCATACTATCTCCGTTTGACACAAATGATAACTCATTGGAAAGATCTATCCAAGGACTACGACGAAAAGGATAATTTTAAGCATAAAATCATTAGCGGTAGATTTCCAAAAAAATGTCGTTTAGGGCCTCAAAATGGCTCCAGAAGTTTAGGACCCGAAAACATGCTAAAAATAGTAAATTGTGCTATAATTAAGGAAATTGAAAAGTTGAATGAAGCAATGGTGGGGGTCCAAGTGGAATTGGCGAGTGGCCACCAGTATCCACTTAGATCATTCCTCCCCCCTTAAGAAGCAATGGTCCCCATTGCGTGGAGTTCCTTTGCTGAACTTCGTCCCTGATGAGCCACTTGCCCTAATGAAAGAGTTGGCCTGGTTTGAAAACTCGACACAGTTGAATATTCTACTAGCGTGTGTTCTTAATCTGTGTGTCCATGATCTGATCAGTTACAGCTTGTTCCATGCAATCTGGATTTAACTCTGTGGGTGTGAGTTGTTCTGCAATGTCGGATGTGTCTAGTATTGGTGGAAAGTATGGCCGAAGGCAGTCCACATTGAACACTGGGTGTAGGCCAAGGAATGGGGGAATGTTGAGCTCAAATGCATTGTCTCCCATAGCCTTGCTAACGGTTTAAGGACCATATCGGAGTGGTATAAGTTTCTGATAGGCTTCGGTAAGGTGTTCCTTTTGCAAATGCAACCAGACTTTGTCACCCACTTCAAACTTGTGTGGCACCTGGTGTTGATCATGTCACTACTTGTACTTGGCATTTGATTTCTCTAGAATGTCATGGACTTGTTGGTGAATATGTTCGATGTGCTTAATGAAGTTGTTTTCCTTATCTATTTTGGACTAGACATGAGCCAAATCTGCGTGAGTAGCTACAAATAGCATGGAAACATCAATGGGACATAGTGGCTAGAATGCCAGGCCCACCCAAAAGGGCTTGTCACCAGTTGAGCTATGGAGAGCCCGGTTGTAGTTGTGTTGAACACAGGGGAGGATCTAATCCCATGTGCATCGATGCTTTGAGTTGTACATGTGCATAATGTGTACGATCATCCTGTTGACAACCTTCAGTTTGAGGATGGAAGGTTGTGGACTTAGTGAGTTTGGTGTCCACCATCAACCAGAGACTGGACCAAAATGTACCGAGGAACCTGCTATCCCAATCTGAGATGATAGACTTTGGGATCCCAAAGTGTACCCACACTCATTCAAAGAAGAGTTTAGCAATGGTTTCAGCTGTGATATTCTTCTTACAGGCCACCATAATGGCGATCTTCGAGAACCTATCGACGACCACAAAATCACAGTCATTTCCATGCTTAGTGGAAGAAAGGCCTGACATGTAATCCATGGAGATGGATTCCCAAGGTCGACTAGGGCTAAGCAGTGGGGTATAGAGGCCTTGCTTCTTAATGGTCAGTTTGGAAATGGCGCAGGCAGCACATGATCTGATGTACTTCCCAACATCCTGTTGAAGATTTAGACAATAGAAATACTTCTGCAGTACTTCTACCATTTTCTCGACCTCGAAATGCCCAATAGCCTAACTATAGGTGCTTCCCAAATCATCTTGGCATGCTCGCTTGAAGGAACACAAAGGTGACCCAGGTGACATAACAGAGCATCCAAGAGGTGAAAATATGGAACATGTTGACCCTACAAGAGTGTCTGGTATGTGTGGTCGAATTCTGGGTCGCTTTTATAGAGAAGTGGCCAATCAAAACTCTCGTGCCCATAGGAGTTGAGCATGATGGTTAACGCCATGATCAGTGGTCGACTAAGGCAATATAAAACATTATTGATGCTACCATTCTTATACTTGATATTCAAATGGAACTATTGCAGATATGTGGACCACTTCTAATGGTGATCATTCTACAATTTCCCTTTTGATCTGTATGAATTGCAGGGGTCAGTGGTCTGTGTGGATGACCGTTTCCTTCCCCAAAATGTAATTCTTTCATTCTCAGCATGTCTGCACAATGGAATACATCTCTTTGTCATAAGTGAGATACTTCTGAACCATGTTTGAAAGTGTCTCACTGTGATATGCCACTAGATGCTCGTGTTGAGTAAGGACTGCCCCAATAGCATAGTCAGAGGCATCTGTCTCAACCTCAAATTGTTGTTACAAGTCTGGTAATGCAAGCAATCGTGCTGAGCAGAGGCTATCTTTCAACTCTGTGAATGCCTTCTATTGAGATTTAGACCAAAATAATTTTGCTTTCACTCCTCCCTTGGTGACTTGACTCAAGGGCCAAGTGATATGAGAAAATCCAAACACAAACCTATGGTAGAAGTTGGCAAGAGCTAGAAAGCTGTAGAGCTCTATCAAAGTGGTTGGAGATGGCCAATCCCGAATGACTTGGGTCATGGCTGGATCCACATGCACCCCCTGTTCATCAATAATATATCCTAGATACTGAAACTGGGTCATGCCAAAAGTGTATTTCTCCAAATTGGCACATAACTTGTGTTGCCACATTGTTTGGAGAACCTCTCGGATGTGGTGGAGGTGCCCTTCCAAACTCTAACTGAAAATCAAGATGTCATCCAAGTATACCACTACAAATGAGTTGGTGAATGGCCGCAAGATGTCATCTATTACCCTCATGAAGGTTGCAGAAGCATTCGTCAATCTGGAAGGCATAACCAACCATTCAAAAAGGCCCTCCTTGGCTTTGAAGTCAATGTTCCACACATCGGAGGGTTCGATTGGCACCTGGTGATATCCTGACTTCAAATCGATATTGCTGAAATATTTTCCCCCCTTTAGTTGGTCCAGGAGGTCATCAATCCATGGGATTGGGTACATGTTATGGATAGTGATCTTGTTTAGCGCTCGATAGTCAATACAGAATCTCCAAGTCCCATCCTTCTTCTGTACCAACAAGATCAGACTCCCACAGGGTGATGAACTCCGGTGGATGTGACCTTTCTATAGTAGCTCTTGAATTTGCCTCTTGATTTCATCGTTCTCCAGAATGGAGTGTTGATAGATTGGTCCATTGGGAAGTGGTGCACCTGGGGTTAGATCGATAGAGTGCTTGACCTGACAGTGTAGAGGAACCCGTGTGGGGGAGGTGAAGGTGTCCTCATACTCCTCCATGACCTTGTCCATCTGTAGCTGTCATGCAGAGGGGCCCTGTTTGGAGGTTGTGGCCAGCGTCTTCTTCTTTCCTTGAGGGCGTATCATTAGGAAATGAGCTTACTGAATTTTTTTCCAATAACTCAAGAGACGGTGGCAGGCGGTGCTACCTTTGGTATCCTGTACAACTCATTTCCCAATGTAACAATAACAACACGGGGCCTTGACTCATACACAACATGTCGCTTCCACAAGTATGGTTCTCCTAATAATACATCACAAACTTCAAGGGGAGAAATGTCACACAATACCTCATACGTGAAGGGCTTGACGTTGTATGGAAGGCGACGTTGTTGGCTCACATGAAGATCCCATCCTTGGTGAAGCCACTCGATGGTGTATGGTTGTGGATGTGTTATGGTTGGTAAGCCTAGTTGCTTCATGACCTCTGCCAGAATGAGGTTCTTTTGGCTCCCGCTGTCGACAATGAACTATAGTGGGGAGCCCTTTACCCACATTTGCGAGTGGAAGAGATGCTCCTCCTCCTTGGGATCTTCGGGTTCCTCCTTCTGGATCTTCGTGGTAGTAATTGTGGTGTTGGGGTCCGGATCAGTAATCTGCTTCCCTTTATCATTCCCGTTGTGAGGTTCTGACTCAGAGTCGGAACATTCATCTGATTCTGAAACCTTTAGATCATCCACCAGTGACTACTTGGATCGACACTCACTTGTGTTGTAAGTGGAGCTCGTATGGAACTCACACCACTTTCCCGTGTCCTTTTTCGACTTCATGGCATTGTTCTTTACTTGCAACTTTGTCAGCTTGTCCTGGGCCACCCTGCCTTGGCTTTGTCCTTTGTTATGTGGTTTGGGGGAACCTTTCCCTTGCTTCGAATTCACAGATCCAAAGTCTTGCTTCTTCTGTTTAAACTTTTGCTCGACCTTGAAAACATATTGGCATGCCATGCCAAGCGAGGAGATGTTGAGGAATTCTATTTCTTCTTGGATGTACTTGTGTAGGCAGCCACGTATTTGAGTACCAAATGCTGCTCCGAATCCTTGATACCCAACTTTGTGCAAAGGGTATGGAAAATATTGGCAAACTCTTGCATGTTTTCATCCCTTCCCTACCGTAGCATGGTCCACTTTATGTATTGATCCTCATAGCTTTTGACAGGGTAGTACTACTCCTTGATGGCATCCCGGAATGAATTCCAAGTGGGTGCAGCTGAAAATAGTGAGCCTATACTTTCATCCTTTTTCTCGTAGTAGGTTTCCCACCAGTCCTTGACGTGTGGGGCTACTTTGAGAAGAGAGAAAATAATCTTTTCCTAAATGGAAAAATCATGAACAGAAAAATAACCCTCTAGCGAATTTAACCATTTATCGACAGCATCTGTGTCTATCTGACCCTCGAATATGGTGATTTCAAAATTAACTTGTACCTTAAACGGTGTGGCATTTCCAGAGTTACTGTTGGAAGCCGATGCGTCGCCCCTGGGTAGTTGCTGAAGGATCTGGGCAAAGTTTTCCATCTTCGCATTCCTTTGTCACTCGAGGGCTTCTTCGAGCAAGATTTTGATAGGATCTCCTACCCCCTCATCTTTCTTTTCATCCGCCATGGGAGGTCGTCAGTATTTGTGAAGCTGGTCTTGCAAAGGTTTGACTAGTTCAAGCCCTAACTCCTTATATCCCAACCTCGATGGGGACATGCAAAGAAAAATAGAGAAGAAAAGCAAACCGCTCTAATACCATTGATCCAAATTTAAACAAGAATGCAACAAATTATAGAGATAACCATAAACATAGAGATGCAGTGGAAATAATACTTCATTTCATTAATGTAAAATACTGAAATATGCTTACAAACAGAAAATGGAAATACACTAGGTAGGCTGATGGTAGCTTATCTCTGAGAAGAGATGTGGTGGCCACATGCCTCTGAACTCAACTACAATGAGCCTCAAGGGCATTTTTATTATTTAACAATAAGAGCCAACCCTAAACAACGAAAACCCTAACCCGAGGAGATGTAACACCAAGCGTTTATGGGCCCCATTGGGGTGAGTTGGACAACCAACTTCCCGGGGTCGTGACTGTCATATTATCTCTGTTTGACGTGCATGATAACCCATTGGAAAGATATTTCTGAGGACTATGACAAAAAATACGATTTTAGGCAGAAAATCGTTGGCGATAGATTTCCAAAATTACGTCATTTAGTGCCTCAAAACGGCTCCAGAAGTTTAGGACCCAAAAAACTGCTACAAATTGTAAACTGTGCTACAATTAAGGAAACTAAAAAAAAAATGAAGCAATGGTGGGGTTCCAAGTGGAATTGGTAGGTGGCCACCAATATCCACCTGGATCAAATTCAATCACCATTCTTTAAATATTGGTAATGATTTTGCATCTTGGAATGAATTTATTATTTAACTATCTAGAAGATGAAGTTGGTTCAAGCGCTATAGTCACCATGCACATAAATGTTCTTGATGAGATAAACCTCTTTTAGATTGTTGGCTAAGTACTTAATTAACCAAGAAATATATAACTGAAACTAAATGAAACTGAATTCAAAGGCACAAGTAAAAACACAATGTTTTACATGGTAAAACCTTGACATGGTGTCAAGGAAACATCCACGGGGCAAGGGATTGGATTTTCCATTAAATAAAAAATTATTCTCCTTCTTACAATAGTTTAGGCATTCATCATTTTATAGGAGCCTCCTACGTTACATAATTGTTGTTTCCTTATAAAACCAACTTGGTAGTAAATACAATTTTACACATATTTACAATTAATTGTCAAATTCCAACAAACTCCACCTTGACAACAATTTTCCTAATCCCTTGACCATGCCCATTCATCATCTCTTATGCAAGCCAAGAGAAGTTAAACACCATCACAACTTCTCTACTATAACTGGCTTCATAAATATGTCTGCATAGTTTTCCTGTGTATGGACCTTCTTAAGAGCTACTTTTCCGCCATCGATCACATGTCTCAGAAAATGATACCTTACATCAATGTGCTTGGTCTTACTGTAATAAGCTAGATTTGTAGCCAAGTTAATAGCACTCTCACTGTCACAAAGTACATTCACTCTCTCTTGTTTCCTTCCAATCTAATCAAGTAGACCATTTAACCAGATTGCTTCTTTACTGGCATCTGAAGCAGCTATATATTTTGCTTCGGTATTGGATAGTGCCACTGTTTCTTGAAGCTTTGACATCCAACTAATTGATCCACTTGCAAGAGTAAAGACATAAACCATAGCAGATCTCCTTTTGTCCAAATCACTTGCATAACCAGCATTTACGTATCTGCAAATTGATCCTTCACTAACATTAAAGATGATGCAATGGTCACTTGTGCCTCTTAGATAGTGAAAAACCCATTTCACTGCTTGCCAATGTTCTTCACCTATATTTTCCATGAACCTGCTAAAAACTCAAACTGCATGTGAAATGTGAGGTCTTGTAGATACCATTGCATACATTAAGTTTCCTACAACATTTGGATATGGTACATGAGACATATACTACTTTTCTTCATCAGTTCTAGATCTCAAAACCAAAGAAAGCTTAAAATGGGGAGCTAATGGAACATTAACAGGTTTCACATTTTTCATACATAATTTTTCAAGTACTCTTTCCACATACTTCTGATGTGATAACCAAAGCTTACCATTTTTCCTGTCTTTGTGTATCTCCATGCCCAAGATATGTTTTTTTGCTCCAAGATCCTTCATATCAAACATCCTAGAGAGATGAGCCTTTAAATTGTTGATCTCTTCCATGCTTTTTCTTGCAATAAGCATATTGTCGATATACAAAACTAAGATAATGAATATACCACTAAAACTCTTTAAGTATACACAATGATCATACTCACTTCTAATAAAGTTCTGGCTCACCATGAAGGAGTCAAACTTCTTGTACCATTGCCTGGGAGACTGCCTCAGTCCATACAATGATTTCCTGAGCTTCCAAACTAATCTTTTGTTGCAACCCTATACAAAACCTCTTGTTTGTTCCATATATATCTCTCCATCCAAATCATCATGTAGAAAATTTGTTTTAACATCTAATTGTTCTAACTCAAGGTTAAGTATTGCAGTTAGTGCTAACATAGTACTAATAGAAACAAGTTTTACAGTTGGTGAAAAAATCTCATGAAAGTCAATACATTCAACATGAGAATATCCTTTTTCTACCAGTCTCACCTTATACCTTTCGATATTTCCATCAACTTTCCATTTCAATTTGAAGACCCATTTGCATCCAACAACACTTCTCCCTTCAGGAAGTTCTACAAGATCCCAGGTATTTTTCATGGCTAAGGAATCCATTTCTTCTTCCATAGCCATTTTCCATTTTTTAGTATCCCTATCATTTACTACTTCCTGATAACAAGAAGGTTCCCCATCTCCAATAACCAAAGAAAAATATGAAGCATAATATTCATACCTTTTCGGATTTTTCCTTTCCCTTATATACCTTCTTAGAGTGACTGGTCGCTGAACTAGTTCAAAAACTTCAACAAATTCCTTTGTATCTTCGTCACCTTTTCCTCCAGAAGTCTCTCCTTCCTTTCAACTTTCAAAGAAATTTCTAGTCTCGAACTAAATTTGTTGATTTGGAGATACTTGTTCCTATTCAATTCCTTCAACATTTGATTTTAGAAGAGAAGATTCATCAAATGTTACATCTCTGCTAATGATTATCTTTTGTGACGAAGGATCCCACAACCTATACCCTTTCACTGCATAGTCATACTAAAAAAAGACATAACATTTCGATTTTGGATCTAATTTTGAATGCGGATTTTTAGGAATAAGAGCATAGGAATCACAACCAAATATCCCTAAATTTTAATAATCACAAGACTGACCTGGCCAAACTTCTTCAGGAATTTTACAATTAATTGCTACTGAAGGTGATCTGTTAACTGAATAACAAGGAGTGGATACTGCTTCTGCCCACAACTCATTTTGCAAGTTAGCATTGTTGATCATGCTTCTAGCTCTTTCCATAAGAGTTTGATGCATACGTTCAGCAACACCATTTTTCTAAGGAGTATAAAAAAAAGTTTTGTGTCTAACAATTCCTTCATCCTTACAGTATTGTTCAAATTCAAGAGAAGTAAATTCACCACCATTATCAGTTCTTAAACATGGAATTGATTTGCCTATTTTTTTTCTACCATTGCTTTAAATTGTTTAAAGACTTTGAATACATCAGCTTTCTTTTTCAACCTAAATACCCAAACATTACTGGAGAAATCATCAATAAACATTAAAAAATATAAAGCACCTCCATATGATACAACAGGAGATGGTCACCAGAGATCAGAATGAATATAGTCCAAAATTTCTTTACTATTATGACTTCCAGTTCTAAATCTCTATTTACACTATTTTCCATACACACAATGTTTACAGAAATCCAACTTCAAGGATTTCAAAATAGGAAGTGATTTATGTTTCATCAGTACCTAAAGACCTTTCTCGCTCATGTGACCCAATCGCTGATGCCATATGCAAGTACCTTCTTCTTCTTTCTCTGACATAATTGTTGCTTCACTGAACTGAGTACTTCCTTTGAGTCTATAAATATTTCCAACCTTTTCTTCTTTCATAACAACTAGGGCACCTTTAGAGACTTTTAGCACTTCATTATGACCTGTAAACTTATAACCATCCAAATCCAACACTCCCAAAGAAATCAAATTTTTCTTCAATTCAGTTACATGTCTAACACTATTTAATGTTCTAACTGTGTTATCATACATTTTAATCCTGATATTTCCCATCCCAATAGTCTGACATGATAGTGTGGACACAGGTGATGAGAAGCACCAGAGTCTAACAGCCAAGTTTCAAAATCCTGAGAGACATTACATACAGGTAAAGTTTCATCTATCATACATAATTCTTCAGCAGATAAAATTCATCTGTCATACCTGATTCAACTTGATTTTCTTCCTTCTTTGGGTTATCAAACTCTTTTCGCTTCCAACAGTCTTTCTTGAGGTGTCCAATTTCATTTCAGTGCCAACATTTTTCCTTACACTTCTTTCCCTTTGATTTTAATCTGGAAGACCCCCTTTTTTTTCTCCTCTCTCCTTTGACCATCCTCTGGCAATCATGGCTTCTGGTGTAGTTGTCTCAGTACTGGAATTCCTCCTTACTTATTCAGATAGCAGAGCTCTCACAACGGATTCAAATTTCAAAGAATCAACAGTGCTCAAACTAATTGAAGTTATGAAGTGGTCCCATGACTCGGGCAGAGAACACAACAAGGTTATAGCTTTGTCTTCTTCCTGAATTTTAACTTCCATATCTGATAATTTGCATATAATTGTATTAAAAACGTTTAAATGTTCTGCAAATTTTGTACCCTCCTTCATCTAAATACTGTACAATTGTCTTTTCAAATAAATTCTATTGGTTAATGACTTCATCATATATAGTTTTTCCAGTTTTCCCACAAAAATGTAGTTGTACTCTCTTCAACAATGTTGAAGAGAACTTCATCCGCTAGGCATAACCTGATGGTACTGAGAGCTCGGGCATCCAAGTCTTCCTAGTTTGAATCTGTCATGCTAGTAAGTTTCTTATTTGCCCTATCCAAAGCTTTGTGCAACCCTTGTTGCACTAGCAAATCCCTAACTTTTGATTTCCCTAAAGCAAAGTTGTTCTTGACAGTGAATTTCTCCACCTTGAACTTCGCATTCGTCATTTTAGCCATTTCTTTCTAGTTTACTTCTAAACTATTCTTATAGGATTTATTTCTGAATTTGAATTTCTCCACAATCTGCGTTCAAGTAGGGTTTCTTCCTGATTTTCTAAATATGAATTTCTCCACAATATACCTCTAACTAGAGCTTCTTTCTTTTCAACACAAAACACTTAATTCTATTTTTGCACTTTTTGTTTATGTTCAACCTTTTTTTCAGAATTTCTACACAAATTAATTTCCTCAAATATACAGGAAACGATTTCCAAGGAAAATACTTCAAACCCTAATTTTTTATTTTAGAATTCACTAGCATCTAAAACAAAATTTCTTATTTCTTTTGTTTTATTTAAATAAAAAAATTACCCGGACTCATTTATGTTGATCGAGCTACTGATAATCACTACTGATCAGCAACCCTCAAGAAAATGTTTGAGCATCTTGTGTTTTCCAGACCCTCCTCGACGACTCTAGGCTATGAACAAGCCAACAACTTGCATTTTCTAGACCCACCTCGATGACCACTTCTCGGACCCTCCTCAACTACTCTGGGCTCTAAACGAGCTAGCAACTTGCATTTTCCAAACCCTCAGCAAAAAGCTCAGCGTGTGTTTTACACTCAGCATGTGTTTCTTTTCAGAGTCTCATAGAAAACTCGATATGCGATTCCATACTCCTGCGTAGTCTCCTCAATTTTCAATAGACATTAACAAAAAATATTAGGGTTCCAGCACTCGATGGTTACGCTCTAACACTCAATGGCTAAGGAAGAGTGCATCTTTTTCCATGAGTTTCAATGGTGGATACACTGCGTGTGTGCCTCTTGACCATTCGGCTCTGATACCGATTGTTGGTTGAGCAGTTAATTATCCAAGAAATATATAGCTGAAACCAAACGAAACTGAATGTAAAGGCACAAGTAAAAACACAATGTTTTACATGGTAAAACCTTGACAGGGTATCAAGGAAACATCCACGGGGCAAGGGATTTGATTTTCTATTAAATCAACAATTATTCTCCTTCTTATAATAGTTCAGGCATTCATCATTTTATACGAGCCTCCTCCGTTACATAACTGTTCTTTCGTTATAAAACCAACTTGGCAGTAAATACAATTTTACACACATTTACAATTAGTTGTCAAATTCCAATAACTTATTTAAGATTTCTAACTTATTACTAAGTCGCCAAATAATTTTCCACTCATTATTCAACACAAATCTCAACAACATACCCTACTGCATTTATCTCCCACGATAAACTATTCAAGTTTACATTGATCATTGGTATTTTTGGGTGTGAATTATCTCCTCTACAGAAATAATGGACCTCTTTATTGATTTTAATCCAACTGCATCAATGAGTCATGTTTACCTATTTGTCTTTCATTAACTTTTGTATCTTTTCAACGTCATCCCACCTTTCATCTGCAACATAGATGCTTGACAAAACAATATAAGGTGCACACATGCCATTTTCACCTGGGAAACATGCACACATGTTGTTTCAACTGACATTTCTATCTTTCTATTTCTAATGGTGCACGCATTCCATTCCTCAACAACCCATTTTTCATTTCTCTTTCGAGTGTAAATGGTTGAGTCAATTTTATAGAGGTAATGTTGTGAGGGAAATCATCAGATGCTTTTGCCAATCATAGAAATCAATCTTGCATTGCATAAAAAAAAATCATCCATACAATAACATGCCCATGTATTCATAGTTCTTACTTCTCTTTAAACTTCTAAATTCCTATAATTTATATAATTTATTATCACACCTTTGTAGTTTCTCCTCCTTCCATCTTTTACTCCCTTGTCGACTAATGACAACCATTGCAATTTTCATATAGATAATGAAGTTTATATAACCAATTTTTAGTTTTTTCTCTTATTTTTAAAATTATATACTTCTATGATCCAAATCTCTGCAATTCATAGGTAGCCATATATCATTTCCACTAAAAGGGGAAAGTTCCTACTATCTCTGGTTCCACTATTTATTCATTGTGTGCTTGTCATTGTTCAGAAGAATTCCTAGTATTCTACAGGGTTCATGACGTACAAAATAAATCTAGGAGAAACAAACTAGACAAGTTGTGAGAGATAATCTAGCCAATCACTCTAGTTCCATGATGAAACTATTGTAGGAATATCCCATAAAATGAGCACAAATTGTCGAATAATACTTACAACTACAACAAATATGTGCACCACCAACAACAATATGAATTATAAGAGATGGGCGCAGTCTGTGTAAAATATCCATTAGTAGAGATTGTGTAATATATGCAACATGTTAATCATAAAAAAAAAAAAATTCAAGACAAAAGTAATGATTATATGAAAATAATTCTCTAATTAGTAGAAAAACAATGGAAAAAAGAGATCCTAAAGTCATGAATAAATACAAAAAATTCCTAATACTTTAGTAGGCCATATGGGTACAATTATGCATACAAGTTAATAATATGATTAGTAGAAAAATAATGGAATAAAATTAATCTTTACAAACTCATGAACAAATACAACATATGCCCAATACTTTGGTAGGCCACATAGCTACAATGCATACAACTCAATCTAAATCACAATATTTGGAGCAAGATGGAAACACACATGAATGCATAGATTTAAGTCACAACCAACCAAGACCTATTTTCGGTGCCAAAAAAGGTGCGTCAAAAGGTCGTCATAAGTCCTAAGATTGATTCAGTTGACATTTATTAACCTTTCCTCTTCTCTTTAAATTAATCATAGTATTATTTTCTACATATATGAAATTTTATTATCACTCGCATATCTTCACACACGAGAAAGCCTCTATTGTGGAACAAGTAACTCCATCCCATTTTTTTTAAGTTACTGTCAGACCAAGCAGTAACTCCATAAGGCAAAACTGATTTGACTGTATTATTCCATCAGGTAGGTGTTTGTTAGATACATGAGGGAGAGACTGTTCAGTTCATCTCCCGATGACTGTTCATATTTATAATTTATTTATTTACATAAATTCACCCAATCACAAGGATTAGGTGTCAACATTCCCCCCATTAATCTGAAGGGATGTTGGTGAGTCCAAGCATCATTCTCAATCGTTCAAGCTTTTTTCTTCGAAGCGCTTTGGTGAAGATGTCTGCAATTTGCTTATTTGTGGAACAATGATGGAGATGGATTGTTTTGGCCTCAACATGATGTCGAATTAGATGATATTTAGTATTGATCTGCTTCGCTTGATCATGGAATTTTGGGTTCTTGGCCAACTTTATTGTAGAGGTATTGTCAATCATGAGTGGAGTTGATTGTACTTGTTTTACCTGCAAATCTTCAAGAATTTTCCTGAGCCACACAATTTCTTTTGTTGCTTCAGCTGCTGCCACGTATTCTACTTCTGTTGTGGAATCTACTGGAACTGATTGTTTGCGTGATCTCTAGGAGACAACTCCTAATACAAGAGTCATAGCATATCCTGAAGTTGATACTCCAGTTTCTTTGTCTCCATTGAAGTCTGAATCAAAGTATCCAATCAAGCTGAAGTCGTCCACCTATGTGTACTTCATTCCAAAGTCTTGAGTTCCCTTCAAGTACCTTAAAACTCTTTTTGCAGCAGACCAATGTCCCTCACAAGGCTTTTGCATAAACATGGAGAGGATTCCAATAACAAATGAAATGTTTGGTCTGGTAGTAGTTAGGTGGTTGAGACTTCCTACAAGCTGTCTATACTTTGTTGCATCCTCAAATTCTTTTCCTTCAATAGATGTGAGCTTTAAGTTTTGTTACATTGAAGTAGTAAGAGGATTTCACTCTGTCATGCCAAACCTGTTCAATAGATCTCCAATGTATTTCTTTTGAGAAAGAAATATGGACTTTAGATGTTGGGTTACTTCAATGCTAAGATAGTAATGAACATAGCCCAAATCAGTCATTTCAAAACTTTTCCCCAATTCCTTCTTTATGGAGGCAATGTAGCTTTCATTGTTCCCTGCCATCAAAATATCATCTACATATACCACAAGATATACATCTGTTTTGCCAACTTTCTTGACAAATAAAGTTGCATCATCAAGATCAAAATGTTTGAAATTGAGTTTCAGAATATGCTCAATTAGTTTTTCATACCAGGCTTGCGGTGCTTGTTTGAGGCCACACAGGGACTTCACAAGGTTGCATACTTTATGTTCATGTCCTTTCACATTAAATCCTTCAGGCTGGGACATAAAAACATTCTCTTTTAGATCTCCATTCAAGAAAGCCATTTTAACATCCATTTGATGGACTTTCCAACCATTCTGAGTTGCTAGTGCAAAGAGTGTCTGGATGGTAGCCCATTTTGCTATGGGGGAAAAAGTCTCCTCATAATCGACCCCTTCCTTTTCTGCAAAAGCTTTTGCCACAAGCCTAGCTTTGTGCTTGTCAAGTGAGCGATCAACTTTATACTTGTTCTTGTAGACGCACTTGCAGCCAATTGGTTTGGTTCCTAATGGAGGATCAACCAGCTTCCAAGTGTCATTCTTTATGAGGGCATCATGCTCCTTTTGCATTGCTTCTTTCCATTCATCATGAGAAGCAGCTTCTTTGAAGGAAGTTGGTTCAAAATCTGTAGACAAGTTCAGTTCACAATCATAAGAAACATCCATATCAACAGGTGAATTAGAGTCGTCTACATCACCTCCATTTTGCATGTTTGAATTTCGAGTTCCTGTTTTTGCAACCTCATCAGGATGAACACTTTCAAGTGTCTTTGTTAGCCACTTTGGGGGACCTTTCTGAGATGGTCCAAGTTGCTCCGTTGATTGAGTTGGGGCTGAATCAAGATTGAGTCTCCCAATTCTATCAATTACATCACTTAAAGCATCATCCATTGTTGGATTTTCTTGCGAGAGAGAGTGTTCTTCAGAAGAAGATTCCACATGTTGATCTAGTATAGGAACCCCCCCTTCAAGATGTGGAATCTGATTATCAAATTCTTGAAATGATTTTGCTTTTGTGAATCTATCCAAGCGATCAAGTTGCCGCTCAACAACATTGTCAGTTTTGGATGATTCAAGAAAAATTACATCTCTAGATACAACAAACTTCTTATTCACTTCATCATAGAGGCGGTATGCTTTGGAGGTGTTTGAGTACCCGATGAAGATACACTTATGACTTCTAGCACCAAGTTTGTTTCTATGTACCTTTGGTATGAAGGCATAATAGGTGGAACCAAAGACCCTGAGATGCTTTACCGAAGGAACATGTCCATACCACATTTCATATGGAGTCTTGTTTCTTATAGCATTAGACGGACATCTATTCTTTATATATGCAGCACATAGAACAGCATCAGCCCAAAACATTATCTTTACATTTTTGAAGAAGAGCATGGATCATACCATATTTAAGATTGTCCTATTCATTCTTTTAGCTACACCATTCTGTTGGGGATTATAAGGTACAATTGTTTGATGTTTGATCCCATGTTTGTGAAGATAGTTTTCAAATTCATTTCATGTGTATACTTTTCCATTATTAGTGTGAATAGACCAAATATGAGATTGTGCATCATTTTCAATCCATTTATGAAAATTATTGAATGTTTGAAAAGCATCAGATTTGTTCTTCAATAAATAAACCCAACACATTCTGGTGTAGTCATCAATAAATGTCATGATATATTTATTTCCATTTGCAGAAGGAACAAGCATTGGACCACATAAATCTGAATGAATGAGTTCAAGTTTTTTATGTGCTCTTGAACGTGAATCATGAAAAGACTATTTGCTATGCTTTCCTAGAATGCAAGCATCACATTGCTTAAGTTTCCTAGGAATTGTTGGCAAGCCAGCAACACCATTTTTCTTCAACAAGCAGAGACTTTCATAGTTCAAATGTCCAAATCTAGCATGCCATAATAAACTTGATGGAAGTGTACCTTCTTCATGATGAGAATTGTATGAGAAATGTTGTGCATGAGCAGAGGTTCCTTACAACTTGATAAGCCTTTCTTCTTCTATTCCCCTCATGACAAGTGAGTGGTGAGATGCTTTTCTTACCTCAAGCTTGCCATCAAACATATGAATTGAGTGACCTTGCTGGCGGATGTGGACCAAGGACAACAAGTTTCTCTTGAGCTGTAGTAGATATAGAACATGATGTAGAAGAAGGTCTGGAAGACCAGGCAGTTTAAGCCTGATTATGCCAAGCCCTGATGGCTTGATTTTTGATTGATTTGCAAAGTATACTGCTCCATCAACATTGTCAGTGAAATCTTCAAAAAGATCGTTTCTATGATTCATGTGGCAGGTTTCTCCTGAATCAAGAAACCAATCATTTTTCCAAGAAGCAAGTGAAGAATTAAATAAATCTTCATTTACTCCAATTTTACATTGTGCCACAACATAGTGAGCGGATTCAGGTGCTTTACCTTTGTCTAAATCATCAGTTTTACCTTTCTGTTGGTTTCTTTTCTGCTCAATTTTGTCCCATGGTAGCTTGCATGAAGAGGCATCACGTGATCCATTTCTTTTGCAGCGAATACAATGCAAATATGCCTTTTCTCCTTGAGAATGTCTACCCCCCCTGCCTCTGAAATATCTTCCTCTTCCTCTTTGTCCACCTCTTCCTCTTGTAGAATCTTGAGCAAGATGCTTTTCTTTATGAGCAAAGCACACAGTCTCTTCAGAAGATTCAGGGGCTGTCTTCTTTCCAAAAGCTTTCTCTCTTTCAGCAAACTTTTTCACAAGAGAGTCAAAGGTTATATCTTTGAGATTTCCATTTGCTTGCAATGACTCAAGATAATTGGAGTAAGTAGGATAAAGTGCCTTGAGAAAAGAGATAAGAGGAATATCCAATTCAACTTTAGTGGATTTGATATCATGCATTATAGACTTTACTTCAGATGCAAGAGCAAGAGGATCATTATTTTGCAGTTCAAGAGTGAAGAGTTTAATCATGAGTCGACAACTTCAAGTGCAGAATGTGAGTCATAGAGTTCTTTCAGCTTTTGTAAGGCTTCAAAGGCAGTTGAATATGAAGAAATATGGCAACTCAGCTCTTCATTTACAGATGCTGCAATTAATGCATAAGCTTTGCTAATCTTGTTTTCCCAAATGACGAGCTCTTTGCCTAAGGTAGGCTATACTGGTTCATTGTCGCTGTCTCCAACACACACTCCTTTCCACAACTCATTGAAAATGAGGGTGTGTTTTATCATCTGGGACCATTCAGGATAGTGCCCCTTGCCAGTGAGAACTATTCCCACCATAGATATGATTGAATGCATTGTAAAATCCGAGAGTTGTAAAAATACTTCTGCTGGCAAAAAAATGTGCTTTTGTGGAGAAAAAAAATGATTTTGATATCAAAGTGTATTCTGGCCCCAAACAATATATCAAACACAGTCAAATGTAGGAGCGTTAACTATGTTAGTCACTTTGAAGACAGCTTGATGAAAACAACATTATGGTAGCCCAATAGCGTGGTACATATGGAATATAGTCTATATGAAACTAGTAGCCACACCAAACATTATATATACCAGCGTATGTATGAAAACAACAGTGTATTAAAACCATCCAAAACCGGAGCAGGAATAGAATTCCGCTATACCATTCATATACCATTGACCATTGAAAGGCATGAATAGAATTCCACTACGCCATTCACATACCATTCCGAGTGGCACCATCACTAGAACGAGGTCTCAGTTCTGGCCAGCAGTTTTACGAAATCTGTGGGATGAGACGAGATAGAGGCAGCGCGGTATTAACGAGCGCTCAGTGTACCAACATTATCAATAACACTGTGTTTGTGGTGCGTGTGTTTGCCGTGCGCTCTCTCGCTTCCTCTGCGTACTCGATCTCCCTATCGTGCAGCAAATCGCTTAGGGTGCGATAGCAGGAGTGGAGAGAAATGAGATCACCAAAATGAACAGTCCTTCTTCCTGCTGTGGGGATATGCAGTGATGGCGGTGGGCGTTTTGTGACTGATCAGAATAGACAATAACCATGAGCGTTTTGTATTCAGGTGGAGCAGCGACAGGACAGGAGCAGTGTAGCAAAGAATAATAATGAATAGCAGGGAAATAATGATGCGTTCAGGCCAGTGGAAATGTCAGAGCTGCCAGGCTAGCCAGTCTGCATAGGATTCAGAATACCATAGGCAGAATAGGGAGTTACAAAGCAGAGGGAAGCCAAAAATGGCGCTGGCTCTGATACCATGTCAAACCAGGCAGTAACTCCATAAGGCAAAAATGATTCGACTGTATTATTCCATCAGGTAGGTGTTTGTTATATACATGAGGGAGAGACTATTCATTTCATCTCTCGATGACTGTTCATATTTCTAATTTATTTATTTACATAAATTCACCCAATCAAAAGGATTAGGTGTCAACAGTTACTTTGTCGTCTTTGGTCCAATCTTGATAGTCCATCCTACAAGATGTTTTTATTGTTATATTGGTAAGAAACCTCTTATGTTATTCCAATGTTTATGTATGGATGAATATTTACAAAAAAAATACCTGACAACAAAAAAGGTATAATCATCCATGTCATAACTTTGCACAATTGTGTCATTATTCTATAGAATTATTTCCATGAATCCTCTATAGGTTCCATTAATTATTGACATATCAAGATTTGGTGTCCTGTTCATTGGTCTATCTAGGAAATCCAGTTTAATACTCTAATTAGATTTAAACGATCAACCAACTTGAAAGTAGTTGTAGGAGCTTGGTAAGAGATCCCATTCAAAGTGAAACATTGTTTCCTATTTATTTGTCCATATTTGAAAGACCCTTCTTGTGCTATGGAACGAGAAACTCCATCCCATTTTTTGTAAGTTCCTTTACTATCTTTGGTCCAATCTCCATAGTCCATCCTACAAAAAGTGTTAGGAAATGGGAATAAGTTGTAATTATATACAAGCATATCAACAAGAACTTAATTGTTTTTTATGATTAGTATTGCCTATAAAAACACCCATTTACTTTATCATCACAACCCACATTCGATCCTTTAGTGCTTATCTATTCCACAATTTAAAGATGGACTAATGTTTCATACCTGGTTGGAATGTTGGGATTGGATGTAGTGCTCTAAGACTAGTGGTTCCTGAAATACAAATTAAATCTAGGAGAAAAACACTACAAAAGTTGTGAGAGATCATGTAGCTAATCAGTCCAGTTTCATGATCAATGTACTGCAAGAATATCCCATAAAATGAGCATGAATTATGGAATAAAACTTACAACTACACCAAATATTTGCATCACTAGCAGCAAGGTGACCTATAAGAGATGGGGGGGAATATGTGTAAAATAAATAGTGGCAGAGATTGTGTAATATATACATCCTATTACTCGTTAAAAATTTTCTATAGAAGAGTAACAAGTATATTAAAATAATGCTCTAATTAGTATAAAAACAATGGAAAGATTTAAATCTATAATAATTTATGAACAAATACAATAAACGCCTAAGACTTTGGTAGGCCATATAGTTAAAATTATGAATACAACTCAATGATTTGATTATTAGAAAAACAATGAAAGAAAATAAATCCTTACAAAGTCATGAATAAATACAACAAATGCCTAAGACTTTGGTGGGTCATATAACTACAATTATGCATACAACTCAATCTGAATGTGAGTATCTAAAGCAGGATGGTATCACAAATGAATCCATAAATTTAAGCCATAACCAACCATGGCCTATTCACCATGCCAAGAAAGGGTATGTCAGCAAGTCCTCACAAGTCCCAAGATGGAATCACCTTCAATTTCTTCACATTTGTTTTCATCTTTAAATGAATCATAGTAGTCTTTGCTACATATTTGAAATTTTAATATCACTAACCTATCTTCACGCATGAGAAATCTTGTGTTGTGTAATGAGAAACTCCATCCCATTTGTTGTAAGTTCTTCTAATCTCATCGGTCCAATCTCGATAGTCCATCTTGCAAGAAGTCTTTGATGTTAGATTGGTAGGAAACCTCCTATGTTATTCAAGTGATTGTGAGTGCATGGCTAGTTATAAAAGAAAATACCTAACAAAAAGAAAGGCATAGTGATCCATCTGGTAACTTTTCACAGTTGTATGATTATTCTATAGAATGATTTCCATGATATATCAAGCTTTGGTCTACTGTTCATTGGTATGTCGGGGGAGTTAAGTTTGAATACTCCATTTAGATTAAAACAATTAGATAGCTTGAGTGGAGTTGCAGAAGCTTAGTAATAGATTCCATTGAAAGTGCAACGTCGTTCCACATCTTTGTTGGGCACCGAGAAACTTCATCTCATTAGTGTTACATAAGTAATCCTCGAGATTAACTTTGGGTCAATTTGGGTAGTTATCCGAGTCTATTAACTTCTAGGAAATAATTCAATTATTTCCTATATGTATTTATATGTACAACATGTAGATAATTATTTGAGATCATTTAATATATAGTTTATTTATATGTATTTATATGTACAACATGTAGATAATTATTTGAGATCATTTAATATATAGTTTATTTATATGTACAACATGTAGATAATTATTTGAGATCATTTAATATATAGTTTATTTGGTTTGGAGTTGAATTTTCTAAGTATGACAGTAGTATGAGAGCAGGTAGTTTATCCACTTGTTGAGTTGGTCCACTAGTTCTGTGGCCTCTTGTCGAGCTCTTGTTCATTGTCAGATTTTTGGTCTTGAAATCTTGACTTGTTGAAGGAAGAATTTAAGAATTTGACATGTTATTCGAAACTGAACTGGAAGGTCGAATTGTGATGAGTTGCAGCAGGCTCATTCTCTTGAAGGCATTGTGATAAACGAGGAAATTTTTGATGCCGCAAGAATTTTGAGCACCAGTTCCGAATTGCCTGTATTCTTCTACGCGATTGCTTGCACTAAATCCTTGTAGATGGTGAGTGCACTAAGAACTGTATTGACCGTGTTAATATTTTTGGAGATTAATTATACAAGTGAATTTGCATCTTCACATATGAAACGAGGCGTGATTGTTTTTTGTTTATCATGTAGCCTAAGTTATGTTTAATATTGATCTAGTGGCCGCAAATCCCAGATATTTAAATAGTGCAATTTTGGGCCTTAACCAAGTAGCACATGAGATTGTTTATTTTTTAGGCATTTCTTCGTCGCCGAAGCCTTTTTTGACCTGGATTATGCACTATTAAGAGTAGTTTGAATGGTTGATCGGATACTCTGTATAATGTTTGATAATAAAACGTTGATGTGCACTTTTCGGATTTATGGTCTTGATCCCTGATTATCTGAGCACGGAAAGGAATATTAAGAAGCCGATACCAGAGTCACGAGTTTAGTTAGTCTCATTCTCAGCGATTTGTTTTTGTAAATGCCAATGTTGCTTCCATCATTTCATTGAAACCCAAAACTAGAGGATCTCACTTATGTCGCGGAGTTTTTTGGTGACTTTAAAGTTCTCATACTTTAAGATGAGCGCATTGTTGTTTGTATCTTTGGAGACACCTCCGATAGTTTTAGCCACCACTTCCTTTTGATATTTGACGCAATCATTGTCTTACAGTGTTTTTGATTCTGCCGGTTCGGAATTCGGATTTACCTTCCCCGTTTTTTTATTGAGGTGATGCCATTCTGCCAGAAATTATAAATTAATTGAGGTGATGTCATTCTGCCAAAAACTATATATTAATTGAGGAGATGCCATTCAATCAGAAATTATAAATTATGTCCATTGTACTTCGTTCTCTGAGCATTTCGAAGCATTTGGAAGGCGTACTCTACAAATACACTACTTTTTGAGCGGATTCACTCTTGAAACTCATGGCCAGGGTTTTCTGCATCATCTGACAAATCTCAGGTATGGTGAAAATGATGTGATTTATCTTAGGTACGGTGAGTGGAATGTCGTGACTTTGAATTTGCATACGAAAGGCCGATCTTTTACCGAATGGCGTAAAAGTCTTTAAATCTCTCTTAAAATTAAGTGGAATGCCGTGACTTTGAATTTACATACAAAAGGCTAATTTTTTACTGAATGGCGTAAAAGTCTTCAAATCACATTCGCATTTAAAATTTTCCAGTTTTTGTCTGGGCAATGTATAAAACGGGGCAGAATTTGTCTCAGATCTCTTTTTCTTGAAAACAATTTGAACTCATTCCGCCTAAGCTTCACATTCGGCAGAGAAATACTATTTGTTCTCATTACATTCTTCCTGAGTTGTTATTATGTTGTAATTTATTATCATTTGGGCTTTATCAGGGTTTTGAATGGGTATGCCTGGCTTTAAAAATGTGTTCTCAGGGATTTTTAATTGATTGGTCTGATTGATAGGTTCCAACTTGGTATGGGAAATCCTGAGATTTGTAATTAATTGAGATTCCAAAGAACGGTTGAATATAGGCTTCTTGTTTTTCTTGGTGTTTGAAGAGGGTTTGCAGTGGAGGTGGCCATTTTGGATGTATTAAAATGTTATGATTTGCTTAAGTGGGAGGCAGGCTGGATGCCTTCTCATATTAACAGTATGTCTGTTAGCATAGGTGGCACATTTCAGACTAAAACAAAAATCCATTTGATTCATTAAAGACCAAGCGTTGAGGATAGTAGGATTGGATAGTGTTTTACACGAGATTGCAAGGACTAATTTAATTGAACAAACTAGGCGTTGAGGATAGCAAGATTGGATAGTGTTTTACACGAGATTACAAGGACTAATTTACTGGAACAAACTAGAGATTTCTATCTGCAAGGTGTTAAAATAACATAGTTTGTTCGCAATTATTTGACCTTTTCCAAAATATTGTTGAAACTATTTTGTAAATTCACTTGTATTGGGTGCAATTTCGGTAGTAGCCGACACCCATTTTGGGGATATTTTGGTGGGATGTAGGAGAGTCGTAGCCAGTTGAGGTAGGTCGCAAGCCTAGCCTACCAAAACAGGCCTGAAGTTGGGTTGTTAAGGGATTCCAATTGCCTAGAACAACATACTACAAAGAAGGTGTACCTCATGGCCTTAGTCGGCAAAGAGAGGGTTTTCAAGTCAGTTTTTGAAGGGAAGTTGTAGGATGCACTTGCCCTAACTAGGAAAAAAATATAGGATTATTGCAGTAGCATGGGTTTGTGCATTGGATCCATGTTCTTGGATCAATTTGGATTAGTCTACATTACATATTCTTGTGAGCCATTTGTTGGAGTTGCCTATGGCTTGAAGAAACTTCAACTATGAGCAGATCCCGTTATGGAGTGATGTAGGTGTCCTAGTGTGGATAGGATTTTTGTAGCTTGTGGAAGTTAGTGAGGTGGGGCTAAGGTGGCATGTTAGAAGCCCTTACCAGTGGGCAGTTTAGTGAAGTTTGGAGTCTATATTTGTGAAATATCTCCTCTATTGCACAGAAAAGGGCATATGTGGAGAACTCTATGGGTAGTCGTGTGTAAGAATCTCCTGGGCATATTCTATCTTTATACATATGTGCCATTTTATCATGTTGAATAGTGCCAACAATTGGATCAACAAATTTGATCCAAATTGCCTCACTTTCAAATGATGTTGATGCTAATGATGTTGATGCTCTAAAAATTCCTTCAGCACCATTCACCTAGCCATCCTAAATATTGTAATTTATGCCAATTAGTTAAACAAGAATATTTTCATTTAGCACAATAGAATATGGAAACCACATTTTGATATATTTATTGTGATTTATAATTGTTGATTCAATGTGATACTCATAGAGAAAATTATGACCTTGGGAAAATCATCATAGGTTTCTCTCTGAGTATCAAATTGAAAAGGAGGTTTACCGGCTCAAAAAAAAATAGAAAAGATAGATCAATGAATTAAAAATTAACTTCGGGAAACCTCCTTTACATTACACAAATGAATAATTCTTGGATGATACAAATGATAATACCTCCCTTCTATACATAGGAGTCTAAGGTCCCAATATAATCAAAGCCTACATAACAATAATATTGTAGGCCTACATAACAATAATATTGTAGGAGCACAACAATAACAATAATGGGCTTCTATGGGGCATAATAATAACAACATGGGGACACAAATACTGATCAATGAAACCTATGACATCAACATAAAGAGATTGTTAATATATTGGTGAATTTTAAATCCAAAGTAATCCATGGTCATGCTTTGTTCCTCTACATTGGAATTTTGTAATTAAAAAAAGCTTGCAATTGACCAAACAATTCATTGCTTTTTGTTATCAAAGAATGTAGTGACGAGATTTTATGCATATAATATCAAACACATATGAGAAGTTGACGTTTGGTCAATGTTCCAATGCATTCATCGAAGTTCTTTGCCTCATTTGTTATGGATTCAATACTTTATATTTTGAATGAATTTATCAATGGCTCCCAAATATTCTCAGAACTAGTGAATGTCCCAAAGAAATTCAGTGGACCAAGGTATCGTTTCATTGAAATTATATATTTTCGTAAATGTTCAAAATAGTGAGGCGATGTGCAAATGCTTCTTAAACATTGATATGAAATTAGTGGCTTTAAGAATTCCTTAAGATTCTTTTTATTTTTAACCTCTTTAGCAAATAGATTTTGTCCTTTTAGCTCTCCTTTGTGAATAGAAATACAAGGTGAGTTAGAAACCTAGTTTATAATATGTGCTTAAAAGTCACCACACATGTCCAAAATTTCCCATTGTGAAATTTTTTGATACAAAAATTGATCGATAACATCATTAGGGAAATTTGATTCAAAGAACGATGTCAGAAAGTTTAGTTCTTCAAAGAATTTTTCTTGAAAAATTCCTAGGGGATGAAACCATTCATAAGGTGAAATATGTATTATTCTTGTATCAAGATCATGGATAAGGTGGGCATCTAACTAACCATGTACAAATGTTTCAGTTTCTTTCTCTATATCATTATCTGCATTTGGTCAGTCTAGTTCCTTCATTTTTGAACTATCGTTCTAACGATCTTGTCTACTTTGTTCAAAACATTTTTTCCATTCATAGTTGATTACTATTTTTTCGATCTTGTATAAAGATGTGTTTAAAAGGTCATGTAATGCACACATCACTTTATTGGGTTGAATATTTCTAGAGAAATAGGAATTTTTGTATTCCAATTTTCTTTTTAGCATAATTCCCATTGTCATATTGTCATCAATATCTCTAGGCAATGCTCTATAAATTTTATCTAGTCTAGAAGGAACATTTATGATTGTTCTTGTTAATCCAATTTGTGAGCTTTTATAGCCATGTTTTCTTATTTGTTCAAAATTCATCCTTGGTTCCACTAACCTCTCTTCCAAATATGCCAATTGTGCAAGGACCATCAATTTTTCATTTCGTCGAATATAGAGAGGCGATGCAAATGTAGGGACGTTTTCATTAAGTATTGAATTATTACAAGATTTGCATTTTTGTTCATTGATTTTAATGGTTTTGAAGTCTGAAGCAGACATCATATAGAAAATAGTAGATAATATGTTCTTGTTAATAGATTGCATGTCCTTTCCAAAGGACAACCTATCACAAATGGAACATGCATATGTAGGTGTGCCTTGTATTGATTTCAAATATGCCTCAATTTCTTTATTTTACTTTACATATTGCTTTTGTGCTTTTTGTATAAGAGCATCATGTTCTCGTCTTGCAAATTTAAATCGATGTAAGTGTGTTATGAGACCAACGCACAAAAAGATAAAAAAGAGGGATAAACGCCTTAGAATTCAGCCTCTTCAAGGGGAAAAACTCCTTTACATTACACAAATGAACAATTCTTGGATGATACAAATGAAAAGACCTCCTTTCTATCTATAGGAGTCTAAAGGGTCATAATATAATTAGATAAGGTTACAATAATAATAATAGTGGGCTTCTGTGGGGCACAATAATAACAATATGGGGACAACATGAGAACAAAAATATAATAAGGGGGTTGTACTAATCACAATAAGGGGTTACATTAGTAGTATAGGTACCTAACATGCCCCTCTCCTTCCAAAAGTGTTGTCCTTTGTTATGCCCCTATACCAATAGGTGTCATATATCATGATTGACTTGGTTTAACTCTGAAATATGTCGATACCTTTGCTTGTTGCAAATGCTTTTCATATTTGTGAAGAACAAAAAATAAAAAAATGTAAAGAAGGTATACGCTAGAAAAAGAATAAAAGGGTAAAAAGAATAAAGAAAATGTCAAAAAATGAAAGAAAATGAACCCCAGCAAAAAGAAAAGATCATGAAAGTGTGCAACTCTCAATGCCACTACTATTTACTTTATGCATAATAAAGATTGTGTGAAACTTGTTACTTATGCCATAGTCCATGGTAACCAAATAGTTTAATCTTGGTTATTCCATGTTTTCAATTTCATGTTTTAGATATAGAGAATAAAGATCTGACCAAACAGTTTAATTTTGGTAGATAAGTAGATAGGTAGAGTGAATAAAAGGAGCTCAACAATTTAATATGAGCCCTTGGATGTAATAAGTGTATATTTAGATAGCTATTACTATGTAAAAGAAAAAAAAGTTTTAAAAGGGTTTGCAAGTCTAAGTGCACCCTAATAAAGAAGTGAAAATCCTAGGATAAAGTAGGTAGGGTAAGTAGATGATGGTTGCAGAATAAATGTGTGGTGAATGATTAAGTTTAATGCTTAAATCTTTTGCTTTCATCACTTGGAAAAGGCACAACTTGCATTGGAGACAGCACATCAAGGAAACAGAGTCAAAATTAATTAACTCTCTTACTCCATTTTTCCCTAAAAATTCACTACTTTCCCCTAAGTGCTAAAGGGTACCTAAACAAGTTAGAGGGGCTCAAAGCATTTCTCTAAATTTTGGAGGGACCAAACCCTTGGCCAATAATTTGAAATACCTAAAGTACTTAAATCCCCTTCATCAACAATTACCGCTCCATGAAGTCACTCATTCCCTTTATAAAGCTTTTCCTAAGTGAAATCCTATTTTACTTAGGGAAATTGAAACATTCTTCATATAAACCCTCATATTCACTTATCTTAACTCTTAAATGTGTATGATGAAAATGATTTCATAAACATTTTAACTTAGCGCACATACATATCTTTCAAAGTCATATTAACTGCTAATTAATATTATTATCTAAATCTTGAAAAAGAAACACCCATTACCCGTATTATTATTAAAAATCAAATAAATATGTATCCTGCCCCATGGTTGAAAAACAACCTTAATAATACTGATAATTGGGATTAACTAGCTAATCCATGATTAATTAAGAACCCCAACCCCCGCCATGCCAAAAAAAGGATTAATCAATCCCCACAATTAATTAATAACTCCAACCAATCGCATCATCCCTGATGTAATTAAAATCTTTTAATTAAGTCAAGGCCCCACCATTAAACGCCAGTCATTCCCAATCCCCGATCACCATCCAATCACATCTCTCAGATCCGACGTCCATTGCTCATATTGTGCGGGCCTTTTGGTTGGACGTTATACGCATGATATGAGAATTTTTCTCAAATAGTGCCAATGCTACATGTCAATCGCCTAGTGGAATCGTGTGGCCCTCTTACAATATTGCCCACCTCCCATAAGTGGTGTAATGAAACCCGCTTACCGCTTCTCGTAAATGATAAAAAATGTCAAATCACCCCCGCTGACACAACTTGTCCGTGTCACAAACCCGCCAAAAAATTGACTTTGCATAAAAAAAACAAGGTATGATCCATTTTCTCCCATTATCCTGAACAACCCATGCATGCAGTCAATACATAGAAATCAACCAGCTTGTACCCAAATCATCAACTACCCTGAAAATTGCTGCCCAACGCCGCTCCAGTCCACTGTATGCTTCCGGTCAACGAGTTCACCATTACAAGCCCCTTAATAACATGTATTTACTAGTTTTCTTGCAGCAACCCTACTAAATACTGAAATTCCTCTGCAATTACGTTGCAACCCAAAATTCTAGTGTAATTTAGTTGCAAGGCTTAAAATCAAAGACTCCCATGACCTCTATTTCACCTATTTTCACTCAAAAAAGCCCCATTTTCATTTCTGAATCCACAAGAACTAGAAATGGAAACCCCCATGGCCCTTAATGTAGCTCCAGTCAATGCTCCCCATAAAGACTTGGATTACCTTCCCTTAGAAGATAAAGACTTCCAAATAAAGGACCTTGAACCCAATAAATGCCCCCTGAAAGTATATTGTCAATGCCGAGACATTTACATGAACAATTCAGATACCATAGGACTTTGGGAATCAAGTATCCCAAAGTACCTATTCCCTTATGTGCACATTTTCCCGAACATTATCCACCAACGCGAGGCCAATTATAACCCTAACCTCAGAGCCATAATTTCCCCCGACCAGGCAGTCCTGTTTGCCATTACTGTTCATTCAATTAATGAAATGTTACAGCTTCAGCCCGGCCAGAACCTCACCCCCATTTCCATTGGACAATTACTTGAAAAGTCCACCAAAATGTCTAATTCTGAACTCAACCATATTTTCCATGCCTTCATGGATAAGAATCATCTACCAAAAGATCCCCCTCCTTATCTGACATGCTTCTCCACTGAGATGGGTAGAAATATTGTTAATATGATTGCTACCATTATGGATTTCAATACTAGTGAGTTTGTTGATGAATTGACCCTAGTTTTCATTTCCATCTTCACCCCTGGATAGCCTCGTACTGTCAAATATGACTATGCTGCATTCGTCAATGAAAAAATCCATGTCCAGTTCATGAGGCTAGAAAATGAGAGAGTGTTTAAGTATTCCACAGTCATATATCACCTCTTTCTTTACTATCAATGAGACAAGTTCCCTTTCTTTGTGCATAATCTTGATACAAAAGGTAGCCCTAGGTCAGTCATTTTCTGGACCATTGTTTTTCACTTCTCACCATCCTCTTCCTATTCATATATAGATTTCGTTTATTAGTTTACAATCCATCCTATAACTACCATACTGATAGAAATTTCTCCTACTAGAATAAATGATGATATTAAAAGAATTCTTCAGTTTTCAAAGCTGTATAGGATAGTTGACTGGTACTTATACCAGAATCATACTGAGATCAGATTCTATGGGTGTGAACCGCCTCCCTACAAATTGCCCAAGTATGTCCCCATGAGATTATTTTCCCTGGAGTACTACAAGAAAATAATCAACTCTGATCAAATCCATTTCATGAAAGAAAAGAAGAAAGCCTAGCTGAGAATCAAAGGCCACTTAGGCCCATTTGTGTGCAACAATAGAAGAGCAGGGCAAGAAGCAGAACAAATCATAGAGAGGAGGATGCATTTAAAGAAAAGCTTTGTTTGGGCCTATGATCCTCATAGTTTTATCTGTGATAGAAGGATGAAACACAAGTTATCACCTAATGTCCATCACAACATCCTTGAAATACAATAGTATGCCAATATGAATGAATGGAGGGAAGGGACATTGATAGATCAAGATAGTGATAAAGTTGAAGTTGAGAATATGATGAAAGATTTGGAGAAAAGAATTGACCTAAACTCTTTTGTATAGGTGCATACAGAGTCCTCCCAAAGGCCAACCCAATAAACCAGTGCTCCCATAGTCGAGCCTTCACAGCGGCAAACTCAAGAAATAGGTCCATCTACATCAGAACAACCATCTACATCAAAACAAGCAAAGACCACAGGACAGACAGAGAAATTAGAACAACAACTTGAAATCTTTGTAGAGTTGGACCCACCATAGCCACATCTAGCTCAAACTAATATGGGAAATCCTCCAGTACTACAAACTCCTCTAAATGAGGAAAAGAACCTAAAAAGAGACAGGGATGCAGCTTCCCCTCCAAGAAAACCCACAGATCAACCCTTTGCTAAGAGGCAACAGATGAATCCATATTCAAAGGAGGAGTTCATTTGAGAAACTATGGAAAGCATGAGAAAATAAGGGAAAATTAGTTTACAAACATTCCCAATAGGTGGGACACCCTCAAGTTCACATAGGCAAGATCTAGAAGACAACAGAGGATAGAAGTTTCATCTCTCAGGTCTTCTTCTGAGAAAATTATAGATATAAAGGGTAATTTTAAAGAAATCAAGGCATAGAATGAGCAATTGAAGGCCCAAGCCTATTCTTAGTACTTAATGATGGCCCCTTCAAACCAAACCAGATTGATGTCAGCCTTTGACATCAAAGAAGGAAAAATGCAAATGAGTTTCCTAGAGCCCACAATACTGCAACCAAAATCATTGGCAGATTATCTCAAAGCTGACTTTGAAGTCATGGCTAAAGATATCCACCCTATTGATCAAAATGAATTACACAAACAAACATATGAGATGGTCTACTCAACACTATCCAGCAAAGCAATTATGGCTCATAGATTGCAAAATTCATCGATCAACACTACAACCCAATTGCAGTCGGAATGAGCCTCCTGACAGGCAAAAGATAACATGATAAAATCATTGGAACAGTTCGTAATTGAGTTGGGTCATGACCCAAAAGATGTTAAGGCAGTAGAAAGCTTAATGAAGAAAAAGAATGAAGACATAGCTGCACTTAGAAAACAGTTGAAGTTGCCAGCACTCATCCACCCTCAGACTGCAGAAGTAATAAAGAAGAAAAATGACGAAGAACTTATGGACTTGGTCCTTAAGTTAAATGAGCAACTAAAGGAAACAAAGCAGGAATTGGAGAAAGTAGTGAAGTCAAGGCAGATTGAGTTGACCACATAGCCTCAAACTATAACAGTAGTCCCTTCCACACTGGCAACTATTTTAGCACCAAACATTCCCTTGGCAACAACTACACCCATAGAAGCAACAAGTACATCACAGGCTAGTTAACCAACACAGAGCACAGAGGACTTGATTAAGTAAATGGAAGAAATGAAAATCCAAGTGACAGAGCTATAGAAAGTAAAAGAGAAATTCAATACCTTGGAGAAAAAATATGATATATCAAAGATCAATTATGCAGAAGGGATAAGGAAAAACAAAGGCAATGCCCAACAAATTAAAGCATTAGAGAAGGACCTGACACTTGACAGGCCTTTAATAGAGATCAAGAGGATATTGTGGACCAATATCATTGATTCCATCGATGATATTTGGTCATCAATTCAAATTATTTTTGAACAGATTGATTTTGTAAAGCTTGCTCTTAAAGAAATTGAGAAGACCAGAGAAGAACTGGGCATGAAACCTGAGAAATCCATTACATTAATCAATTTTCTGAACAGTAAAAATAGGCAACAGTTATAATAATTAGACATTGACGATAGGATTGCTATCATACTCACTAGTTTTGCAGCAATGTTTTTCATTTCAACTCTTGTCACCCATATGTGTTTTTATTGGCTTGATGTACTTGTTGGTATTTGCAAAAGAAGAGTTGAAGTTACAACTGTACATAGATATTGTAGGTGTATTTGTTGAACTGTATATAGTTCATTCTACATGATCCATGCATAGGTGTTTGTAAATGTATCTTGTTGTTGGTCGACTAGTGTCGCTTGTGAGCACACTTTTACATTGTCGATTGTGTCACACATTGCTTATCGACTTGTGTCGATTGTGTCATACTTTCATTATCGACTTGTGTCGATTGTGGTGCACATGTTTTTTCGACTTGTGTCGGTTGTGTACACACTTGCCATGTTGGTGGTTGAGTCCATTGTTCAGTATATTTCAAGACAACTTGTTATTGATGATTGTCTTGTTGTACAAGTACCTTTGGTGTCATTTGATGCAGGGAAAGAATTTGGTGCAAAGCAATGCACAATTCTATGAGCTAGAAAAGCATGCAAGCAAGAGGGCTCGAATATCAGCAAGTTTCATTGCTGGTTTCTAAAAATTTTTAGTTTGTCTGGCGAGACAGCTTGGTCAGGATTCGACAAGTACTTGGCTTATGCATCAACATTCATCATGACGACAGTTGATAAGGCAGAACAATTTGGCATCAGTATGCTCATTTGGCTGAATGGAAGAGGATGCTTATGTTCTCTCAAATGTTGTACAGTTCAGTTCAGAGATTTAGTAAGCTTTTGGAGACCAAAAGCATTCTCATTTGGGAGGTGTGATTAGGAGCTCAGGACCAAGTGTCGTAAAATGGTAAAAAATGAAAGTGCTCAGAACTGGTTTGAACCTAAGTGATTGGATAGAGCTCGTCTTCCTGATTCTGACGCCATGAACAGTTCAGAAAACGATCGCCGTATGAGAAAGTTATGCCAAAAAGAAGAATTGCCCAATAATATTGAAATTTTGATTTATTTTTCAAAACAAAAAATAGAATATTCCATAAAATATTTTTTTTGATATTCCGTTTTGAGCAACGAATGGCAGGTTGCCATGTGGCAGGTCCAGAAGTAGCAATGTGGCCCAACTGACATCATCATGACGTTAGCATATTTTTTTGGCATACATTAAAAGGTTGGCAAAGGAGAGGTTTGAACACACAACCTGGCATATAGCACTCCCACGCATTACCATTGAACCATGAACACAGAACTTGTTTAAGTTGTGGAACAAACTTATGTTAAAGTCTGAATTTTGTTAAAGCCGGGGCCCAAGGGAGCCAACCCCTAAGGGCCAGCCCCCATGCATATGACCACGTCGCCCAGAACCATGGGCCTATTCCCTAACCGCGCGGATTGTGTTCAATAGTCACCGCATTGTTTAATATTACGTGGTTACATTGCCATATATGGCAGAGTTAAGTGCAATTCAACAGATAGTTAGCCCGAACAGTCCGGCACGAAATCCAACAACAAACCGCCATTCTGAATGTTTGGTCACATGCACGGAGTTAACTGACAGTACTGATGGCAGAGTTTTTGGTGGAGCACTCCAAAAATGGCGGGATTACCAAACTGTCGGGGTTATTTGGACTCTAATTAAAGTTAGCTGGAGTCTTTCTAGGACTAGCTGGAAGTTGGGAGTAAATGGCCATAACTTTGGCTAGGAAAGTCCCTTTTGGACAAATTTGCTTTTGATTTTGGGTCTCTTCGACCTTCTGAAGCCATTGGCATAGGTTTCACAGCCAGCTGAGGTCATGTATAGGTGTTTTTGCTTCGTGGATGTTCTAGGAGCCAATAGGGCCAAATTAGTTTGGGAGCTACATTGGGAATTATGCAGCCAGTGAATGTGGAATGAAGGTCATTCCTGAAGGTTTTCAACATTCTTTCTATAGCTTGTTTTGCATGTTGAGGAATTCTTCTCACTATTTAGCTTCAGGGAAGCTTTCAGGGCCACTAGGGCCATTTCAGTGCTTGAGCTATTTGGTGGCTGTGTTCATCCATTTTTGGTGATTCAAAAGCCTATATGTGCTATTTTCGACCTTCTGAGTCTAATGGCAGAAGCTTCAAAACCAATTGAGGTCATCTTCACCTCGAAATTCTCCATGCAAGTTTAAAGGGCCACTGGGGCCAATTGGGGAAAGTACTGTATAAGGTACAATTTCACTGTTTAGTGCTTAAGAAAGTGCATGTTTAGCTAATTCCTATCTTCTGATTCTGTATTTACAGTCAGATCTATCTTTTGAGACACTCATATTCTTGTATTAGCCTTTGTAGCATTTTTAATACAAGAGGACAAGCCTAGTTTGAGAGGCTTGGTCCAGCAGATGTAGCCCAGGAGGGGTGAACTGCTTCATCATTTTGATGTCTTTATTTGTTGAAGATGGTATGTTAAACAAAATTGATATAAAGTGTTAAACATCAAATATACATATGTGTGTGTCAATGACTTCTAAGTGTTTACTTCGTTATTTCTTTAGGAAGAGCCTGTAAAGGGCCAGGTAGCCTCTGGAACTCATCCTCTCTTTAGAGGTGACATGTCTCGTGATTGCCCCTATAGTCTATCTCTGTATAAGAAATAAGAAGTTTTCACATTTTTAGAGGTCACTTGGATTGTATAGCTCACATTTGAAATTATGGGAAATGGATACCTTGCAGCCTTAAACAAGTACATTCCATTTTCATATCATGTTGGTATCAGAGCACTTGGTTTGCTTGATTGAGATCACAGTAGCTTGATTGTATAGCTTGAAAGGTGTTTAAAGTAGTGTTGAAGATTGACTACTTTACTATTTTGCAAACTGCATGTTGTTTGAGTTTGCTGAAGTTTGGGGATAGCCATTGATTAACTAAGTCTTGGAGAAGACAAAAAGGAATAGAAGATATTTTCCTTACCCCAAAAGGACCTCAAAACCACACCAAGATTTCCATTTGAGTTGGTTTGCTGATGGCTACTTGAACATGATGTTCACTTGATTTGTGTGTTGTTGGCTGCTTGAATGTGATGGTTGTAAAGACATTTGGGTGAAAAGCTTTGTCATTTGATTTGATATTATAATGACAACTTCATCAAGTGAAGATTTCTCCTTCACAAGCTTCTTCGATGAGGATATGAAGCGTGAATTCCTTATCTTGAAGGATATGGTGCAGATCATGTTTGAGGATAGAAGAGAAAGCACAATGCTTCATGAGAAATTGTTGGCCATGAAGAAACAGAAGGAAGAAATTCTTCAAAGATTGCATGATATGGAGTTGCAGCTTCATCAAGCCCAAGAGGCTTTGACCAAGAACATGCGTGAGAAGGAGGTAATCCATTCTAATTTGTCTTCCGTTTCCTCATCAGAAAGATGTGTAGGATCTTTCGAAAAGTATACCGGGGGAATAGGATCTAAGCTCATGATTAAGATGGGTTATGAAGGCAAAGGATTAGGAAAGCATGGACAAGGCATGATTGAACCCATTCCTGTTGAGGAACGACCGAAGAATGTTGGACTGCATTATGTGCAATCTAATGGCAAAGACTCGAAAGCCATGAGGGCATGTGAGGCTAATATAAAGAGAAATTTTGTCCCAAGTTCCATGAGACAAATATGTCAAATTTATTTCAAAGATGATTGCCATTGCTTTAATCCTTTTTTGCAGCAAGAAGATGGCAGACATGTAGCTTATGGCAAGCATGCTATGTTAGGTAGTTTTCAAGACAAGAATGAAGATGTTTGTCTACAAAAGAAAGCTGAAGCCTCTACTAGTTCATCTCCTCATGGAGGCAAAAAGGATGAACATGCAAAGCGGCACAAGAGGTATAAATCTTCTCATGATCAATTCAATTGTGTTTCTGCAAGGCATGAAAATTTTACACACTTTAATGGAAGAAAGTTTCCTTGTACATATTGTGGTCAATTTAACAATCATGTCTCAAGATGATGGACGAGGAAGAAAGCATACAAGGAACAGATGAAGCAAGGCCTACCTTCAAAGAACGTGCATAAGATTTGCACTTTTTTCCAAAATAAGGGACATGTTGTCTGTCATTTTTGGACTTTACATCCAACTTGTCGTCCCACATGCACGCAGCAGGATGACAAGAAGATTGGCAAAGGTGGAACCATAGATTCCATCATTAATGTGGACAGGGAAGTTTCACATGAGGAAGAATTGTGGCAGCAAAAATTGCCATTGAAGTGGCTTGGTAAGAAGTGGATGGACTTCTTGACACAGTAAGGCATACTCCATTTGTACATACAAACTTTGGATGTATGCATGTTTTTTAATGTTGTTGCAAAAATTTCGCCCTGAAGGTAAAAGATGAGTATGATACTCACTAGTTTTGCGGCAATGTTTTTAATTTCAACTCTTGTCACCCATATGTGTTTTTATTGGGTTGATGTACTTGTTTGTCTTTGCAAAAGAAGAGTTGAAGTTACACCTATACATAGATGTTGTAGATGTATTTGTCGAACTGTATATAGTTCATTGTACATGATATATGCATAGGTGTTTGTAAATGTATCTTGTTGTTGGTCGACTAGTGTCGCTTGTGAGCACACTTTTACATTGTCGATTGTGTCACACATTGCTTCTCGACTTGTGTCGATTGTGGTGCACATGCCTTGTCGACTTGTGTCAGTTGTGTAGACACTTGCCATGTTGATGGTTGAGTCCATTGTTCAGTATATTTCAAGACAACTTGTTATTGATGATTGTCTTATTGCACAAGTACCTTTGGTGTCATTTGGTGCAGGGAAAGAATTTGGTGCAAAGTAGTGCACAATTCTATGAGCGAGAAAAGCATGCAAGCAAAGAGGGTTCTAATATCAACAAGTTTCATTGCTGGTTTCTACAAATTTTTAGTTTGTCTGGCGAGCAAGCTTGGTCGGGATTTGACAAGTACTTGGCTTATGCAGCAACATTCATCATGACGACAGTTGATAAGGTAGAACATTTTGGCATCAGTATGTTCATTTGGCTGAACGAAAGAGGATGTTTGTGTTCTCTCAAATGTTGTTCAGTTCAGTTTAGAGATTTAGTAAGCTTTTGGGGACCAAAATCCTTCTCATTTGGGAGGTGTCATCAGGAGCTCAGGACCAAGTGTCGTAAAATGGTCAAAAATGAAAGTGCTCAGAACTGGTTTGAACCTAAATGATTGGATAGAGCTCTTCTTCCTAATTCTGGCTTCATGAACAGTTCAGAAAACAGTTGCCGTATGAGAAAGTTATGCCAAAAAGAAGAATTGCCCAATAACATTGAAATTTTGATTTTTTTTCAAAAAAAATAAATTAAAATAGAATATTCCATAAAATATTTTTTGGAATATTCCGTTTTGAGCAACGAATGGCAGGCTGCCACATGGCAGGCCCGAAGGTAGCAACGTGGCCCAAGTGACATCATCATGACGTCAGCAAAGTTTTTTGGCATACGTTAGAAGGTTGGCAGCGGAGAAGTTTGAACACACAACCTGACATATAACACTCCCATGCATTACCATTGAAACATGAAGATGGAACTTGTTTAAGTTGCGGAACAAACTTATGTTAAAGTTTGAATTTTGTTAAAAGCAGGGCCCAAGGGGGCCAACCCCTAAGGGCCAGCCCCCATGCATATGACCACATCGCCCAGAAACGTGGGCCTATTCCCTAACCGTGTGGATTATGTTCAACAGTCATCGCATTGTTTAATATTACGTGGCTACATTTCCATATATGGCGGAGTTAATTGCAGAACAGATAGTTAGCACGAACAGTCCGGCACAAAATCCAAGAACAAACCGTCGTTCTGAATGTTTGGTCACATGCGTGAAGTTAACGGAGTTAACTAATAGTCCTGATGGTGGAGTTTTTGGTGGACCGCTCCGAAAATGGCAGGATTGCCAAACTATCGAGGTTATCTAGACTCTAATTAAAGTTAGTTAGAGTCTTTCTAGGACCAGCTAGCAGTTGGGAGTAAATGGCCATAGCTTTGGCTAGAAAAGTCCTTTTTGGACGAATTTGTTTTTGATTTTGGGTCTCCTCGACCTTCTGAAGCCATTGGCATAGGTTTCATAGCCATCTGAGGTCATTTACAGGTGTTTTTTCTTCATGGAAGTTCTAGGAGCCACTAGGGCCAAATCAGTTTGGGAGATGCATTAGGAATTGTGTAGCCAGTGAATGTGGAACGAAGTTCATTCCTGAAGGCTTTCAGCATTCTTTCTACAGCTCTTTTTGCATGTTGAGGCATTCTTCTCACTGTTTAGCTTCAGGGAAGCTTTAAGGGCCACTAGGGCCATTTCAGTGCTTGAGCTGTTTGGGGGCTGTTTCATCCATTTTTGGTGATTCAGAAGCCTATGTCTGAGATTTTCGACCTTCTGAGTCTAATGGAAGAGGTTGTAGAATGAATTGAGGTCATATTCACCTCGAAATTCTCCATGCAAGTTTAAAGGGCCACTAGGGCCAATTGGGGAAAGTACTGTATAAGGTACAATTTCACTGTTTAGTGCTTGGGAAAGAGCATGTTTAGCTAATTCCTATCTTATGATTCTGTATTTACAGTCAGATCTATCTTTCGAGACACTCATATTCTTGTATTAGCCTTTGTATCATTTTTAATACAAGAGGACAAGCCTAGTTTGAGAGGCTTGGTCCAACAGATGTAGCCCAGGAGGGATGAACTGCTTCATCATTTTGATGTCTTTATTTGCTGAAGATGGTATGCTAAAAAAAAATGATATAAAGTGTTAAACATCGAATATACATATGTGTATGTCAATGACTTCTAAGTGTTTACTTCATTATTTCTTTAGGCAGATCTTGTAGAGGGCCATGTAGCCTCTGGAACTCATCCTCTCTTTAGAGGTGACGCTTCATCATTTTGATGTCTTTATTTGCTGAAGATGGTATGCTAAACAAAACTGATATAAAGTGTTAAACATCAAATATACATATGTGTATGTCAATGACTTCTAAGTGTTTACTTCGTTATTTCTTTAGGCAGAGCCTGTAGAGGGCCGGGTAGCCTCTGGAACTCATCCTCTCTTTAGAGGTGACATGTCCAGTGAATGCCCCTACAGTCTATCTCTATATAAGAAATAAGAAGTTTTCACATTTTCAGAGGTCACCTAGAGTGTATATCTCACATTTGAAATTATGGGAAATGGATACCTTGCATCCTTAAACAAGTACATTCCATTTTCATATCAATTACTATTTCCCTTCTGGTTATTAATAATCACATGTGTTTTCATGAGATCTGAATGATAAACGAAATAATGATATTTTAGGATTTGCTTTGCTCCAATCTGTTTTAAAAGGTTTATCCTTCTTAATGTTTTCTTCTAGACTATGATAGTTAGGGAATTCTTAAATGCTCCCTTGCTTTCATAGTTTATCACAGTTACCCATTTAACAAAGAATACTTAATTTCTCCTTGTTAATGAGTACCCTCTATTCTACATATTAAACCCAGTTAAAGAATTCTTCATTGCCCTTTCTCCCTGTTTATTACCATTTCATCCATCCATCTGAACTTGGCATTTGCCTTTTGTTTTACTACCTTGCCCTATGAGTTTTCCCTTTAGTAATTTGATCTGATCTAGTTGAGCCATCACTCGATCTGACCCCATAGCCCAATGTCTTGGAGGCCTTATTCTATCCATCTGTTACCATAATTCCACCACCCAACCAAAATCCCCTACAAGCTTTCATAACTAGCCTAATATCCCATAAAACAAAGCTAAATCATAAAGAGAGAGCCCCCTCTGAGTACAAATTGGCTAGATTATGTACTTAAAATATTGGTTTGTGGTTACTTCAGAGTGTTCCTTCTTTTGATAACTTCTAGGGGAAAATTTGAGTGATAACATAGTGCCGACCATACTGGGGATGAACAATTCCTCAGTTGAAATAAACCTTTAAGAAACTACAAAGTTTGATTCCAATCATCTTAAAGAATTCATAGAAGTTATTTTGATATCTTTTGAGAAAACAAAAAACAAAACCTGAAATTTGGCTTCAGAAGGAACTTGGTACACTAGGGCTAATCCTGACCCTAATCCACCCCTAGTGTTTGAGAACCCCAATCTTATCCCTAGAATCATTAGAAGACAAGAAAGCTCTATTAGACTTCGACCCGTATTCAGATCCCAATCCTATCCTGTCAAGTGGCTTTACCTAGAAGACCTATCCTTTGATGAGTACCTTGAAACCTCTTTGTTTTGGACTTCATCTAACTTTGAATTAATAGACCTAGTCCAAGACCCAGAGTTCATTAGAGAACTCAAAATCCAAAGAGCTAATTTGTCAATTGACTGATATTTGCCAAACTCACCTCAATCTGATCTTACCACTGAAGAAATCTCTAATCCTTCTATAGTTAGTTGATCATCGATTTCTCATCTCTCTCAACCTCAAACCACTCCACAGTTGACTATTACCTCTAGTTCTCCATCCACAACTCAAACATCCACTGTCACCCCAACTCCAGAATTTGTTTCACCACTACCAACAGCAATGGCCAATAAATATGCTCCCCTGGTACTACCAGCCAATTTAGGTGCCATGCTCAAGGACTACCAAACTAAGATTACTACTTTTGATGGCACTGGAACCTATACAACCCAGCAACATACCAAGAAGATGACTGACTATTTTGAAATTTATGAAATAGATACTGCTGATGTGCACATGAGAATATTTGTTCAGCGTTTGTCTGGGGAAGTTAGAACCTGGTTTAGAGCCTTAACACCCAATAGTATACATATCCTAAGAACTTTCTACCAACAATTCTTGAACAGATGGGAAAAGAGGAAAGACCCCCTTCATATTTTATCTGAATACAGTAACCTAAGAAGAGGACCCCATGAAACTATCTAGGACCCCATGAAGTTTTCTTATCCCAAGATGATCAGGAGGCCCACATACTTAAACAGTTCCAAACCCAATCAAGAGAATCCTTTGACTTTGGACAGGGATATGACTCAAGAATTTTTGAGGTGCACAAATAGTATAACTTGAGGAGTAGAAGAAGTACTGATAACCCTGAAACAAACCAAAAAACAACTCCTAATCAACCCAAAAAAGGCAAAATAGGCCCAGTGACAAAAACGCTTGAGATCCTTTCAAGAACTAATCAAAACCCTTCCATCCCCACTACATAAGATGTGTTTGATAACCAACCCAGCAATAAACAACCTTCCACTTCAATTCCATCCAAGGAAACCATGGAAGAAACTCAAAATATTGATCTAGGAGAATCAACAAATCATGATTCTAATCTTGAAAAGGAGAAAGACATAGAAAACATAGAAAACAGAGAAAACACTGCTACTCGAAACCCAAAAGCCCAAATAGAAAAACCCTTTAATCTGGAAACAGAAGTAGGCAAGCTAAAAATTTCTGTCCCATTATCTAAATTAGCTAAACATTATGTCTACCGAACTCAAATCAATAGATCACTGAAAAATTATTGGAACTGAAGACTCAGTTAATCTTTATGATGACCAACCCGAGTTAATCTTTCGCCCAGAAGTGAATGGGAAACCATTGGAAGGAGGAATTCCTCCCTTCTATGTTAGCCTAAACATACATGATAATATTCTTCACAATTCCATGTTTGACTCTGGTGCATCTCACAATCTTATGCCCAAATCTGTCATGGAAAATCCAGATGTAGACATCACTAGACCATACAAAGATTTGTTTTCTTTTGATTCCAGTCAAGTGAGATGTTTAGGATTGAAAAAAGACTTATGTGTTTCATTGGTTCAATACCCTACAAAAACAATTTTAATGGACATAGTGGTAGCAGATATACCACCCAAATATGGCATGTTGTTGTCCAGATCCTGGGGTGCTAAGCTTCAAGGGTCTCTTCAACTAGATATGTCATATGCCACTATATCAGTTTTTGGACAACCCAAGAAACTATACAGAGAAACATTGATGAAATATGTAGTAAGTAGTCAGGAAAAATCCCAAAATTCCCTTCCCCATCTGCTCAATACACTTTGATATGGATTCTTTCATTCTTTACAATGCAGAAGCTAGTCCTTCAAATACTTTAGATGTTTTAGCAGCAGAACCAAAAGAAATTGGGAAAGAAAAATCAACTGTTCATATTCAGGAAATATCAAATAATAAAGAAAAATCAGATGACAATGAAAACCCAAATGCCATAGTTAAACAAGTTCCCACTACCCCGAATACAAATTATGAACATGAAATCCTTCAGCATTTAGAGTTTGATGGCTCGGTCAATAAACTAGGAGCAGGAGCTGGGGTTTGGGTGTACAATTTAGAAAATGATCATACTGAAGGCCATGCCTACAGATTGAATTTTAGATGCACCAATAATATGGTAGAATATGAGGCTCTTTTGTTAGGTCTTAAACTTGTTAAAAGATTAGGAACTATAAGGGTGTCCGTCATGGGAGATTCAGAACTAATAATTAAATAGATTAAAGGAACTTACTCAACCAAGGATCCTAGACTAGGATATTATAGAGAAACAATCATAGAAATCCTCAACACTTTTTTGGAAACCCAGCTTGCAATTATTCCTAGAAAACACAACATGCAAGCCCACAGTCTAGCCATGTTTGGCAGAACCTGCAAATTACCTTTTCAACCTAATCATTAGTATACTACTGAGATTAGGCACAGACCAGCCATTGCTAATAATCTTAAGAACTGGCAGGTTTTTGATAGTGATAAGCAGATCAATAATTTTCTGACTTTAGATGAATAGTTTTCTAACATTAACATAGATGTTGACACAGTTACTAGTTCTAATCAAATAAGTGAGGTAGAAATTAACATTTCAGAAGAGGATTCAATAAATATGCTTCACCCTACCAAATTCACACAAAAAGAAATTCAAGACCTGAAACAAATGGACCTAGATGAAATAATTGAAGAAGAAACAAGGGTTATCAACCTAAAGGACAATCATTTACCCAAAGGATTAACTCCTTTGGAGGATTTTTTTGACTCTAATGACATTCTGAAGAAACCTTAAATGGAGCCTTTAAAAGCAGACATTGAAGAGTATATCCTAGGAATGCAAGATAATCCCAAATTGATAAAATTATCAAAATATTTGCCTCCTGATCAGAAGCTAAAGTATGTTGAACTTATGAGGGAATTCAAGGATGTCTTTGCCTGGAGTTATCAAGATTTGGAATCGTATGACACCTCTATCATTCAACACACTATACCTTTGAAAGAAAATCAAAAGCCTTTTAAACAAAAACTCAAAAGAATTAACCCTGTGCTATTACCTTCAATTGAGAAAGAAATCAAATGCATGTATGAAGCATGGATTATTGCCCCTACTAGATTCTTAGAATGGGTATTTAATATGGTAACTACTAGGAAGAAAACAGGGGCAATAAGGTTATGTGTTGACCTGAGAAATGTAAATAAGGTCTATCTTAAATATAACTATCCTTTAACCAATATGGATCGTATTTTGCAAAGGGTAGTGGGTTCTTCTAGAATTTCACTTTTATATGGGTTTCTAGGTTATAAGCAAATTTTGGTTCATCCTAATGACCAAGAGAAAATTGTTTTTACAACACCATGGGGTACCTTCATGTACATTAAAATGCCATTTGAACTAAAAAATGCAGGAGAGACCTTCCAAAGAGCAATGGACATTGCCTTTGCCAAAGAAATTCATGATTTTCTTGTTATATATCTTGATGATCTAACTGTTTTTTTCCAGATCAGATCAACAACAGTTGGAGCATCTCAGGCAAGTCTTTCTAAAGTGCAAAAAGTATGGCATTTCTTTGAATCCAAAGAAGTCTTTGTTTGGTCTGGAAGAAGGAAAACTTTTAGGTCACATCATTTCCAAGGATGACATTTGAATTGACCCTTCCACGATTGAAGCTATTTTACAGATACCCCATCCAAGAAACATCAAAGAGCCTCAGGCTTTCCTAGGAAAAATCAATTTTTTGAGAAGATTCATTTCCAACTTAGCTGAACTCATAAGATCATTAAATAACATGCTAAAAAAAGATTCAAGCATCAAATGGATAGTAGAGGCTAAGCAATCATTTGAAGAAATCAAAATGGCCTTAACCAGAACACCAGTCCTCACAAGCCCATAGTTTGATAGAGACTTCATCATTTTTTCTTTTGCATCAGAACACACCATAGCTGCAGTTTTACTACAAAAGGATGATCAAGGATGTGAAAAACCAATAGCCTTTTTTAGTAAAGCTCTCAAAGATGCATCATTAAAATACAAAATAATGGAGAAACAAGCTTTTGCATTGGTAAAAGCCCTTAAAGATTTCAGAGTCTATATATTGTATTCCCATGTAATAGCTTATGTTCCTAACACAGTAGTCAAAGACATCCTAACTCAGGATGGAGTTGATGGAAAAAGAGGAAAATGGATAGCTACTATCTTAGAGTATGATATAGAGATAAAACCTACCAAGCTAATTAAAGGTCAAGGATTGGCTAAACTCATGGCAGAAACTAATTGTCAAGCCCTAGACATAAATCTTATTCCAGAGCTGGATAACGCACAGGATATGGAAACTCCACAAATCAACCATGCCTTTTCAGATTCACCTCGATATGCTGATATAATTTATGTGTTACAAAACCTGCAGGCTTCTCCAGGGTTATCTAGAACCAAGAATAGGTTTTTGAAAATGAAAGCTTCAAAGTTTTGCATCTTAGATACTACTCTGTTTTGGAAAAATCATGAAGGAATTTTATCAAATTGTCTATTAAAAGAAGAAGATAACCAAGCTCTCCAAGAATTTCATGCAGGGGACTGAGGTGGACATCTCTATTGGAAGTCAGCTACTGATAAATTCCCGAGGGCTCAATTCTATTGGCCAACCTTATTTGCAGATGTGAAAAATTTTGTAACTTCTTGCCATAAATGTCAAATCTTTGAAGGCAAAAGAAAATTGTTACCTTTACCCTTAAAACCTATTTCCACCGAGAAAACTTTTCAACAATGGGGTCTTGACTTCATTGGAGAAATTCATCCACCCTCTTTTGGTCAACACAAATGGATACTTATTGCCACTAACTACTTTACTAAATGGATAAAAGCCATTCCCTCTAGACAAGCCACAAACACTATCATTATAGGATTTCTAGAGGCCAATATTTTATCTAGATTTGGTTGTCCCACTAAAATCATTACTAATAATGCTGCAACCTTCAAGTCAAAGAAAATGATTGCCTTCTGTCACAAATATCACATAACACTTGGTCATTCCACAACTTACTATCCTCAAGGGAATGGACTTGCAGAATCTTCTAATAAAAGTCTCATCAATATTATCAAAAAACTATTGGAAGAAAATAAGAAAACTTGGAATAAGAAGTTGACCAATGCTTTGTGGGAAGATAGGCTTACTACTAAGAAGTCCATTGGAACCAGTCCCTATGAGCTAGTATATGGAATGGAGGTAGTTTTTCCCTCATCTTTAGGGGTTCCTGTCATGAAACTTCTTCAAGAAGCTCAAGTGGAACCAAATGATATACAAAGAAGAATTAACCAGACCATTCATTTACAGCAGACTAGGGAGGAAGTGTACCAAAGATCCCAAGTACTACAGGAGAAACTCAAAAAGATATTTGACAAAAGGACCAAAGAAGAATACTTTTATCTAGGAGACAAAGTGCTAAGATGGGATTCAAGAAGAGAGGACAAAGGAAAACATAGGAAGTTTGACTTCCTGTGGAAAGGACCATATATCATATATGACTTAAGAGGAAACAATGCATATTTTCTTAAATAATTAGATGGTACAGAAGTGGAAGGAGGACTAGTCAATGGTTGGATGTTGAAGCATTACTTTGATCCTAGCTACTAATATTACCATGTTTCTAACTATACATACTATATCCTTTGTAATGTTCAGCTTTGATTAGATGGTAAGATTGTGAAGTTGAAGCCCGAAGAGAAGGCCCTAAGCTTCAGAATTATTATTGTCATACATACAAATAAAGCATCAGGAAAGAGGGAGATTGCAGAGCATAATCAAATTTATTTAGAAGGCCATTGATCTATTATTCCCGACTTTCCACCAGGGAAAGCCATCCCCAAGTGGAGCCACTGTTATGTCCCTATACTAATAGGTCTCATATATATGATTGACTTGGTTTAACTTTGAAATATGTTCATACCTTTGCTTGTTGCAAATGTTTTTCATATTTGTAAAGAATAAAAAATAAAAAAATGTAAAGAGGGTATACCCTAGAAAAAGAATAAAAGGGTAAAAATAATAAAGAAAAGATCAAAAAATGAAAGAAAATGAACCCCCAAAAAAAGAAAAGATCATGAAAGTGTGCAAGTGTAAATGCCACTACTATTTACTTTATGCATAATAAAGATTGTGTGCAATTTGTTACTTATGCCACAATCCATGGTAACCAAATGGTTTAATCCTGGTTATTCCATGTTTTAGATATAGAGAATAAAGATCTGACCAAATAGTTTAATCTTGGCAGATAAGTAGATAGATAGAGTGAATAAAAGGAGCTCAACAGTTTAATCTCAACCCTTGGATGTAATAAGTGTAGAATTACATAGATATTACTATGTAAAAGAAAAGAAAGTTTGAAAAGGGTTTGCCAGTCTAAATGCACCCTAATAAAGAAGTGAAAATGCTAGGATAAAGTAGGTAGGGTAAGTAGATGATGGTTGCAGAATAAATGTGTGGTGAATGATTAAGTTTAATTCTTAAATCTTTTGCTTTTATCAGTTGGACAAAGCACAACTCATATTGGAGACAACACATCAAGAAAACAAAGTCAAAATTATTTAACTCCCTTACACGATTTTTCCCTAAAAATTCACTAATTTCCCTTAAGTGCTAAATGGTACTAAACTAGTTAGAGTGGCTCAAAGTATTTCTCTAACTTTTGGAGGGACTGGACCCTCGGCCCAGTAATTTGAAATACCTAAAGTACTTAAATCCCCTTCATCAAGAATTACCCCTCCATAAAGTCATTCGTTCCCTTTATAAAGCTTTTCCTAAGTGCAATCCTATTTTACTTAGGGAAATTGAAACATTCTTCATATAAACCCTCATATTCACTTAGCCTAAGTCTTAAATGTGTATGATGAAAATGCTTTCAGAAACCTTTTAACTTAGTGCACATACATATCTTTCAAAGTCATATTAACCGCTAATTAATATTATTATCTAAATCCTGAAAAAGAAACACCCATTACCCATATTATTATTAAAAACCCAATAAATATGTATCCCACCCTGTGGTTGAAAAATATCCTTAATAAAACTGATAATTGGGATTAATTAGTTAATCCGTGACTAATTAAGAACCTCGACCCCTGCCATGCCAAATAAAGGATTAATTAATCCTCACGATTAATTAATAACTCCAACCAATCGCATCGCCCCCAATGTAATTAAAATCTTTTAATTACGTTGGGCCCCTACCATTAAACGCCAGTCATTTGCCAATCCCCGATCACCATCCAATCACATCTCTCAGATCCGATGGCCATTACTCATATCGCACGAGCCTTTTGGTCGGACATTATATGGGCGATATGAGCTATTTTCTCAAACAATGTCGATGCTACATCTCAATCACCTAGTGGAATCGTGTGGACCTCCTTCAATACCACCCACCTCCCATAAGTGGTGCGATGAAACCTGCTTACCACTTCCCGTAAATGATACAAAACATCAAATCACGCTCGCTGATGCAACCTGTCTGTTTCACAAACCTGCCAAAACATTGACTTTTGCATAAAAAACAAAGTATAATCCATTTTCACACTTTATCCTGAACAACCCATGCATGTAGTCAGTACATAGAAATCAACCAGCTCGCACCCAAACCATCAATTACCCTAAAAGTTGCTTCCCAACACCGCTCGAGTCCACTATATGCTTCTAGTCAACGAGTTCACCATTACAAGTCGCTCAATAACAGGTATTTACCAGTTTTCTTGCAAAAACCCTGTTAAATACTAAAATTCCTCTACAATTACATTGAAACCGAAAATTCTAGAGTAATTTAGTTGCAAGGCTTAAAATCAAAGACTTCCATGACCTCTGTTTCAACTATTTTCACTCAAAAAAGCCCCATTTTCATTTCTAAATCCACAAGAACCAGAAATGGAAACCCCCATGGCCCTTGATGTAGCTCCAATCAATGCTCCCCATAAAGACTTAGATTACCTTCCCTTAGCAGATAAAGACTTCCAAATAAAGGACCTCGAACGCGATAAATTCCCCCTAAAAGTATATCGTCAATGCCAAGAGAATTACATGAACAATTAAGATACCATAGGACTTTTGGGATCAAACCTCCCAAAGTACCTATTCCCTTCTGTGCACATTTTCCCGGACATTATCCACCAACGCCAGGCCAATTATAACCCTAACCTCAGAGCCGTAATGTCCCCCTACCATTCATTCTTGTTTACCATTACTACTGATTCAATTAATGAAATATTACAACTTCAACCCGGCCAGAACCTCACCCCCATTTCCATTGGAGAATTACTTGAAAAATCCACCAAAATGTCTAATTCTAAACTCAACCATATTTGCCATGCCTCCATGGATAAGAATCATTTACCAAAATATCCCCCTCCCTATCTGACATGTTTCTTCACTGAGATGGGCAGAAATATTGTTAATATGATTGTTGCCATTATGGGTTTCAATACTAGTGAGTTTGTTGATGAATTGACCCTAGTTCTCATGTCCATCTTCACCCCTGGACAGCCTCCTGCTATCAAATATGACTATGCTGCATTCATTGCTGAAAAAATCCATGACCAGTTCATGAGGCTAGAAAATGAGAGAGTGGTTAAGTATTCCATAGTCATATATCACCTCTTCCTTTACTATCAGTCAGACAAGTACCCTTTCTCTGTGCATAAGCTTGATACAAAAGGTAGCCTTAGGTCAGTCTTTTTCTAGACCTCTATTTTTCACTTCTCACCCTGCTCTTCCTATTCATATATAGATTTCCTCGTACAGTTTGTCCATCCTATAACTACCATACTGATGGGAATTTCTCCTCCTAGAATCAATGATGGTATCAAAACAAATCTCCAGTTGTCAAAGCAGTATAAGATAGGTGACTGGTACTTATACCAGAATCATACTAAGATCAGAGTTTATGGGTGTGAACTGCCTCCCTACAAATTACCGAAGTATGTCCCCATGAGATTATTTACCCTGGAGTACTATAGGCAAATAATCAACTCTGATCAAATACATTTCATGAAAGCAAAGAAGAAAGCCCAGCTGAGAATCAAAGACCACTTAGGCCCATTTTTGTGCAACGAGCGAAGAGTAGGGCAAGAAGCAGAACAAATCATAGAGAGGAGGATGCATTTAAAGAAAAGCTTTGTTTGGGCCTATGATCCTCACAATTTCATCTATGATAGGAGGACAAAACAAAATTTATCACCTTATGTCCATCACATTATGCCCGAAATAGAACAGTATGCCAATATGAATGAATGGAGGGAAGGGACATTGATAGAGCAAGATAGTGATAAAGTTGAAGTTGAGAATGTGATGAAAGATTTGGAGAAAAGACTTGACCTGGACTCTTTTATACAGGTGCATACAGAGACTTCTCAAAGGCAAACCCAGGAAACCAGTGCTCCCATAGCCGAGCCTTCACGGAGGAAAGCTCAAGAAACATGTCCATCTAGATTAGAACAACCATCTATATCAAAACAAATAGAGACCCCAAAACAGCCAAATAAATCAGAACAACACCATGAAATCTCTGTAGCCTTGGACCCACCATAGCCACATCCAATTCAAACTAATATGGGAAATCCTCCAGTACTATAGACTCCTCTAAATGAGGAAAAGAATGTAAAAAGAGACAGGGAAGTAGCTACCCCTCAAAGAATACCCATAGATCATCCCATTGCTAAGAGGAAAAGGCTGAATCCATATTCATAGGAGGTATTCATTGGAGAAACTACAAGAAGCATGAGAAAAGAAGGGACAGATAGTTTACAAACATTCCCAATAGGTGGGACACCCTCAAGTTCACATATGCAAGAGCTAGAAAGACAACAGAGCAAAGAAATTTCATCTCTCAGGTCTTCTTTTGAGAAAGTTATAGATATAAAGGGGATGTTTAATGAAATCAAGGAAAATAATGAGTAATTGAAGGCCCAAGCCTATTCTCAATACTTAAAGATGGCCCCTTCAAACCAAACCAGATTGATGTCAACCTTTGACATGAAAAAAGGTAAAATGCAAATGAGTTTCCTGAAGCACACACTGCTGTAGCCAAAATCATTGGCAGATTATCTCAAAACTAACTTTGAAGTCATGGCTAAAGACATCCACCCTATTGATGAGATTGAATTACATAAACAAACAGGTGAGATGGTCTACTCAACACAGACCAACAAAGCAATGATGGCTCATAGATTGCAAAATTCATTGAGCAACACTATAGCCCAATTGCAGCTCGAGAAAGCCTCCTGACAGGAAAAAGATAACAGGATAAAATCATTGGAAGAGTTAGTAATTGAGTTGGGTCATGACCCAAAAGATGTTATGACAGCATAAATCTTAATTAAGAAAAAGAATGAAGACAGAGCTACACTTAGAAAATAGTTGAAGTTGCCACCACTCATCCACCCTCAGAGTGCTGAAGTAATAGAGAAGAAAAATGAAGAAGAACTTATGGACTTGGTCCTTAAGTTAAATGAGCAACTAAAGGAAACAGAGCAGGAATTGGAGAAAGCAGTGCAGTCAAGGCAAAGTGAGACGACCACACAGCCTCAAACTATAGTGCCAATAGTTTCAATAGCAACCCCTTCCACACTAGCAACTGTTCTAGAACCAAACATTCCTTTGGCAACAGCTACACCCATAGAAGCAATAGGTACATCACAGGAAGGTACACCAACACAGAGTATAGAGGACTTGATTAAGTCAATGGAAGAAATGAAACTCCAAGTGACAGAGCTACAAAATGTAAAAGAGAAATTCACTACCTTGGAGCAAAAATATGATATATCAAATATCAATTATGCAGAAGGGATAAGGAAAAACAAAGGAATTTCCCAACAAATTAAAGCATTGGAAAAGACCTGACATTTGATAGGCCTTTAACAGAGATCAGGAGGATATTGTGGACCAATATCATTGATTCCATCAATGATATTTGTTCATCAATTCAAATTATTTTTGAACATAATGATTTGGTAAATATTTCTCTTAAGGAAATTGAGAAGTCTAGAGAAGAACTGGGCATGAAACCTGAGGAAGCCATCAGATTAATCAATTTTCTGAACAGTAAAAATAACCAATAGTTAGAACAATTATACATTGAGGATAGGACTGCTACCATCCTCAAAACAAAGAAAGTGTTGACCAAAAGGAATATGATGTATGGCCTAGAACGTAGATGTCAAAGCATGCAGCAGGATATAGATGAGTTCATGAAGAAATTTGACATCTTAGGGATGAAAGGACTCCCCAATCCTTTTGTCATCAATGATAAGCTAATGGTTTAGATTGATTACATTAATAAATTACATAAGCAGGCTAACAGTCAGGCTAGTTCATCTTCAGGCAGGGTATTACCAATAGGAAAAGTGTTGTATGATGGTTTAGAGAACCTATTTTTCATTGAACATGAAGTAAAGCACTTATTTCCTGTACAACCCAATTTTGTAAAATATATAGAAGCAGATGAAACTTACAGGAATTTGACAAAAACATGAATACCAAAGGATTATTGGTGGTCCAACATGACTGGCATGCTATAAATTACCATGGTAAATAGTGAGGTAACTAGAAATATTTACCACAGTAAATTTTGGTAAAAAGGATGAACACTGGTGAACAGGTAAAGAGTGTAATAGTGACATGTGAAAGAGTATCAGTTAAAAAGATCAAATCAGATGTCCAGCATAGAGTTACTAAGACAGTAGCAAGACGCGGATTCGTAGAGCATGCCTCCAGCTCCTTCAACAAAAATAGGGACAACAAAAATAAGTTCATTATCTGTCACTATATTTGAGACCATCTGTCTCTATATTTGTGTAAATAGATATTTTATTTTCCTACAGTAAATCTCATTTATTTATGAGATATTTTTGATGTAAATTTTGTATAAGTACTTTTTTATTCAAAATATTAGGGTGGATTCTAAAACATTTCTATAGACATTTTCTTCTGGAATTGAAGTGCTATTGTACCAACATTCATATGGCTTGCTCAATCAAGGATTAAAGCTAAGGTAGTTTACAGTATACTTGCGTCAAAAAGAAATCAAATAAGTATTCTATATCTCTTGTGTTTTACTATTTCCCTTTTGGTTATTAATAATCACATGTGTTCTCATGAAATCTGAATGATAAATGAAATAATAATATTTAAAAATTTTCTTTGCTGTAATATGTTTTAAAAGGTTTATCTTTCTTAATGTTTTCTTCTAGACTATCATAGTTAGGGAATCCTTAAATGCTCCCTTGCTTTCATAGTTTATCACAGTGACCCATTTAACAAAGAATACATAATTTCTCCTTGTTAATGAGTACCCTCTATTCTACATATTAAACCTGGTTATAGGATTCTTCATTTCCCTTTCTCCCTGTTTATTACCATTTCATCCATCCATCTGAACTTGGCATTTGCCTGTTTTTTTACTACCTTGCCCTGTGAGTTTTCCCTTTAGTAATTTGATCTAATCCAGTTGATCCATCACTCGATTTGACTCCATAGCCCAATGGATTAAAGGCATTATTCTATCCATCTCTTACCAGAATTCCACCACCAAACCAAAATCCCCCACAAGCTTTCATAACTAGCCTAATATCCCATAAAACAAAGCTAAATCATAAAGAGAGAGCCCTCTCTGAGTATAAATTGGCTAGATTTTGTACTTAAAAGATTGGTTTGTGGTTACCTCGAAGTGTGCCTTCTTTTGATAACTTCTAAGGGAAAATCTGAGTGATAACATCATCAACGCTTGAGTTTTTCTTGATGCTTCTATATAAAATTGTTGTCCTCCCATGTGGAATCTTCAACGTGTAAGTTCTTCCACTTGATGGGATACTTTGAAATTGATTGATTTCATAGCTCTTGGGTTCTTTTTTCTATGACTGGTTCAGGTTCCAATATGATTTTTCCTTCTTGGTCAAGTTCTGGAAATATTGTTTGAACTGAGATCTTTCTATAACTTTTGAATGAGTGGCCACACTTCTTCATCCTCCCTCCATTCATCCCTTGCTTTGTTTATCCAATTTGGTTGGATAATAGAAATAGCACAAAACAATGCTTCCACATCCTCATCATTTCTTGAGAGTGCATCTACAACAACATTTTTCTTCCCTTTTTTGTAGATGATTTCAAGTTCATAACCCAACATACCTTTGACCCATTTTTTCTATTCTTCTAAAGATAATATTTGTTCTAATAAGTATTTAAGACTAGCTTGATCCATTTTTACCTTGAAGTATATTCCCATTAGGTATGGTTGCAATTTCTTAAGACAGTGTAGTATTGCCAACATTTCCTTCTCATATAAGCTTGCTTGAGATGTAGCCGTAAAAATACCCAATCGCCTACATCAAAACTTCTTTCACTGTGATGTTGATCTGCGTGTTGTTTCATTTGATTCTGCACCAAAGTGGTGTTATCCTTTAAAATTTGGAGAACTTATTGTTGATGCTTGATGTCATCTTTCACTAGTTGAATCTTTTTCTTCTTTATATCTCCTTCTATCTTGAGAGTTTGAGGAGTGGTAATTTCTTCCAATGCATTACAAGATATGGTCACATTCATTTCTTGATGCTCAAGGTGATCTTTCACTTCTTGAACATTTTTCTTCTTGATATGTCCTTCTATATTGGAGTGGTAATTCTGGCCAATGCATTACAAGATATGGTCAGATTCATTTCTTCTTTCTCAATGTGATCTTTCACTTCTTGAACCTTTTTCTTCTTGATATGTCCTTCTATCTTGATAGTTTGAGGAGTGGTAATTCTTGCCAATGCTTTACAAGATATGGTTGGATTCATTCCTTCTTTCTCTGGGGTTGGTTCCTGGTGTATATCCTCTTCTTTTGATGTTTCTTGACCATCTTCTTCCTCACCTACATAATCTATGTAACATAATTTCTTCTCAGCACACTTATCACCTTTAGTGTATTTTCTATCGCAATTGTAACAAAGCCCTTTTTCTATTTTTTCTTCCAATTGTTGTGGTGTAAACCTTGTAGGTTGTGGAAGGCTAGGAGAAAAAACACTTCAATAATTATATTCATGAGTGGTGGGATTCCTTGTTTCCATAATTTTGCATTCAATTTTTCTTGCCAATTTGAATGCCTTCTCCTATGAATCAGGTTCTCAAAGACGAACCTCATGTTGAATGTCATCCTTTAAAGTCCCTATGAAGACATCAATCCTTTGCTTCTTTGGAATATCATTTACCCTTATATTCACTTTTGAAAGTCCTTAATGTGCTCTCCCATTGAACCCTTTTGTTTGAGATTTATCAATTGGAAAAAGAAGGTGTTTCTCTTTATATACTCATAATGTGCTATCAATTCCTCTGTGAAAATTGACCACGTGACAAGTGGTTTATGAGTGTAAAGCCCTTCATACCATAAAAAATTATTCGGTTATAAATATAAAGACGCAATATGTACCTTTTGTAATAGTTGCACCTCATGTAGATAATTATATTTCTCCATATGTAGTATCCAATTTAATGGATCCTTGCCATCAAACTTCCTCAGATCGCCTTTTCTTGATTTTAGGAGCTCGATATTGAAACGCCTGTAACTTTTCAATTTCAAATCTCCAAGTTCTAAAATTGCATCCTCCAGCAGCCCACTGAGTCCTCTCTCTAACCCCGCAAGTTTGATCAAGATTGGGTTCTGCAAGGAAGAGTTATGTCAAATCTCCCATGATGACTTGATTATAGACTAGTTAAATAGAGTGAACTTGTACGATGTGCCACATGTCACTTTTTCAACCTTAGGACCTGTTTTGGATGTAACTGAGGAGCTTGCAGAAACCCTAAATGTCTTGGACTGTATATCTAAAAATATAGAGAAACAAGATCTAAAATTCGAGGCTGATATTTACCAAGATTGTAGCTCAAACAGGTTTTCATTTTAGAGTCTAAAACATTGTAGAAAAACAATTATAATGAAAATGCCACCATGACCTATTTGAGATGGAATTTTGGATCTTGCAAAAACCCTACCTTACACAGATCATATATCTGAAAATATAGCGATGCAAGATCAGAAATGTAGACCCAAGGTTCAACGAGATGTCGCCTTAAATGGGTTTTTTTTAAGATTCTGAAACATTGCAGAAAAAATATTATAGCGAAAATGCCACAATGACGTGTTTAGAGAAGCAAAACCCTAAAATCCAGAGCCTCTAATACCAAATTTTATGATTTAACCAACTTACAAAAAGATAGAAAAGAGAGATAAACACCTTAGAATTTGGCCTCTTCAAGGGGGAAACCTCCTTTACATTACACAAATCAACAATCTTGGATGATACAAATGACAAGACCTCCTTTCTATATATAGGAGTCTAAGGGGTCGTAATATAATGAGAGCTCACATAACAATAATAATATAAGGGTAGAATAATAACAATAGTGGGCTTCTATGGGGCACAATAATAACAATATGGGGACTACATGGGCACGAAAATATAATAATGGAGTTGTACTAATAACAATAAGGGGTTACACTAGTAGTATAGGGACCTAACAAACTGAGTGTACCACTTACTATAAGAATTGGAAAAAGAAGTAGAGAGTTCTCTGTTATTTCTTGTATGCATTGAAAAAGGATTATTATCCTTATTTGATGATGTGGAATCCTTCGATACTAAAACAATTGTTTTTTGTGTGTTGTCAATTGACAAAATGCTTTAATTGAGTAGAATATCTAGTAAACCTTGATTCTTTACTAACAATAAATATATACAAGGTATACTTGAGTTCGCCTTTAGATTATCTCTTTCTGAGATTCCTTGGTGCATCTGTGGTGACTTGTCAATGTAACTAATATTCTCAACATTCTTAATTTCCATAATTGCATGGAAATGTGCATGTGTTGTAGATATTGGTACATGCATAGGGTACAAGACTTTGGAGCACATTTTTTATCGATAGAATATCAACAAAATATGTTTTGTTTCTATATTCCAGATATAAATGTGAAGATCAAGGAGTTCACATATCCATTGTATTGCAAAACATTTTCCCTCTATGTGTCCACACACATATGGCATTAACAAATTTATGATACAAGCTTGCGAGTCATTGATACATTTCTCTTGTTCAATGTTTTTAGCACTCAGGTGTTGTTGTAAGAAATTGATAGCTCTATCATCATTACAAATGAAACAATTGTGAAAAAATTGTGTAACTTTTATCTAATAGTAGACATATCAAATTATGGTGGTAGCGTGCAAATAGAGTCAAGCAAAGAGTCATGACAGATTGAAATTTTGTCGATATATTATGAAGCCTTCTTCAAATAATATTTTCTCAATTGACAATATGTTAAACTATCCATATGAGAATCGGTATGGGAAAATGCATGGGCCAATTATTCTATTCATTGAAGCTACACTATATACTTTGTTAGGTAGCAACAGTGGTTCAAAATGTCCATATCCACGATTTTGGTTACATAGGAAAATATTATATCGATAGTCATGAATGTATAAATTGAACTGTAGATATGCTTGGCCATTCATAAATAGACAAACATTGGCTAGAACTAACAACCACTTGGAGAACCCTTTGATACAAAATGCATCCCCCCATAAGATAATTGTAGATCGAGCACAAATAGAAGAAGGCGTACACAATCCTTTCAAGTACATTTCAATATCATTAACATAATGAATATCCTGAAGGTATTCATGAGTCAATTATGTATGCAATCAATGTAAATAAGCATCATGTATACGAGATAAGAAATGTCGAAAGTGGTTTACAATTCCATGTTGTATTTCTCTTTAACTATAGAGAAAGTGAAGAAGAAAAATAAATGAGTCAAATAATAAGTCACGGCGATAATAGAATAAATTATCTAATATATGTAGATTAAATCTAAATAAGTTGTTATCAATTTCTTGTAATTTTAATTCTTTCAACGCAAAACTATTTTTCATTGCCATAAAGTATACCGAGACAAACTGATAAATTGTCCAAATGCGACAATGATTTATAGTATTAAGAGCATGGCTTGCATTTAATGGTCAATGAACACATATGATACTAGTGAATTGTTAGACCTCATACCTTATTGTGTCTGCATTATCTTTGTGATTGTCTTCTCTGCATGTTTTGCTATTTCACAATACTTCGAAAATGAGTACCTAGCACTATGACATAAGAGTAGATGAAATGGCGATAAAGAAACTTGAAGGTTTCATTTTTTTTCAATTAAAACATAATTTAAAACTAAAGACATTTATGCAATTTAAAATAATAAAAACAAAAAAAGTATTATCATTTTTAACAAATTTCAAAACACAATATTTAATTCACAAAATTACTTAATTTGTTTTTCAAAGTTAATGTAAATTCATTTCTAAACGTATAAATCAAATAGAATCCAATTCAACTTCAAAAACAAATCACAATATATATTTTTATAATAAACAACTCTAATTTAAGATAACAAGCATAAAACAATTTAAAAAAATTATCATATTTATAACCTTATCAAAATAATATACATATTCAAATGCTTATTACTATAAAGCTATCAATTGTCTAATGAACCCAATTATCCTAACAATTTTTTATTTTTTTTTCTATGTCCTTTACAGTAGGTTATCAGATATGGTAAAAATAAATAAATATCTTGTTATTCCCTTCCACTTAGTTATATATATATACACTTCATAATGTCACTGTTATAACCTTAAGCATGTAATTATTTCCTACCTTCCAACTATGTATAACATTTATTGATATGCACTAAGGATCACACACATGATATGAAGGTTAACAGACCCTATGGTTTATACTTTCGCAATTCCTAGCTATATAATACTACATAATTAAGTGTAGATTTTCAATCCCCTATCATGCTTGGAAGAGGGGATGTATTCACCCATGACACAAGAAGCGCCATGGTGTCTTTGAATTTATTGATCAGTGGTTTTTGCGTTATACTGCAAGGTGTGTACTTAGATATTTGGGTGACTTGATATCGTACCTACCTTACGACTTTCTCTCCACCTGCCCCCCACCGTGGCTTCAATGCCATTATTTAGAGCTCCTACTTGACCTCGCCTCCATGTAACATCCATCCTACCTCTAGGGTTTCCTCCCTTAGGAAATTTCCATGTCACCTTAGCCCATCTGATAGTGTACTTGGGGCTTGGATTTCTGTGTTTATTTCCTCGAGGTGACATCAACGTTGTGTATTTGCTGGGGTTTAATCAATGGCTATCTCCACTATAGTAGAAATCTAACCTCTTGCCAAATACTATCTCTCCTTTATGCATCTCTACTTCTTCACTGTTCGGCTTTCTGTAGAGGAGGGTTTTACCCCACTGGAGACCCTTCCAAAGCTCAAACCTTGACCACCCACAGTGAGACTCCAACCTTGCATCGCTTGACTTTTGAATGTGAACACTCAGGGAGCATGGTCTTCATGCTTTTCCATGTACCCTGGCTTCCCTATCTCCTATGATCTCACATTTGAGGATTTTATAGTTGGATTACTGCTAAAATCGTGGCCATGTGAGACGCCTTTCTTTTTCGGTGGTGAAGGAAAAGTCCGGTAATCTCATTCTCTACACTTGCAACCCACCGATGGCTCGTCACCTGTAGCAATGTCTCACCTCTATTTTAGGTAATGTTAAGTTTCTCGTTTCCATTTTATCTACTAGTGAGCTTCAGCTACCAATCGTCTAAATTTTTTCTTCTTTTGCTTACTGTGCCGGAGGAAAGCCGGGATCGACAAAGGAACCAGGAAAATCTCAATATGCCGCAGAAAAACTTCTTCCTCAACATCAAGTTTGAGTATCCAGTAGCTCGGTTACAATCATTAGTCATTTTCAGACATTTGCACTATTTTAGTACACAATGAATTAAACGAGTTTGTATCCTCTTTTGCCTAGATTTATCCTGCATTAGCCTCGCTCTAATATATGTACATCGAGGTAACAAAATATATATATATATATATATATATATATATATATATATATATATATATTTTTAACTTCGTTCTACCCTTATCCCGTAAGATAGTTATTCATCAATTTTTATCCTTGTGTAGAGTACGGTTTAACTTTTCTATTTCTGAAACTTACAGGTACAAGTTGCATTGGTTTCTGGTTCATCTAGCCACCGAGCACGATTGTCGTTCCCATATTCTAACTATCAATTGGTCCTTATCCAGGTTGGTCCCATTTTTTTGAATCCACTTGAACCTGGGTGCTTTCCATCATTTGCGGAATCAACTTCTAAATGCTTGCTATTCTACTAGGTTCGCCATAGGGCAGGAGTTTGTGTTCTTAAGGTTTATACATGATTGTGTTTGTAAATTTCAAACCAGGTAGGGCTCATGTGTACGCCTCAGAGTGCCTTTCTACAATTTTACGTGGGTACTTGCTGTCGCCTGCATGTAATTCACCTTTACAGTTAATTTGAATTTTTTCAGATCACTGTTAGTTATTTCTAGTATATATACGCTTGAGACATTTAGAGTCTCATCTTAATTTTGTTTAAGTTTTGCATCTACAGAGTTTTTACATTTTTCGCTACAATGGATCTGAATCCAAATATTTAATATATATATATATATATATATATATATATATATATATTGTTATACAATGGTTTTCCTCCATGTGTGTTGAACTGAGACCTATAGGTGTTACTAATATTGTTATAACAACATTTTTCCTTCGCCTAAATACTGTTGTTTAGAACATATGCATGTTGCCTCATTCTAGATTTATTGTTTTGTTTCACATGTGATTTCTCATGGATATTTTCCTTCAGTGTTTTTATTTGTTCCATGCAACCATTTTCTGGTTAACACATACAATTTATGGTTGATGAAAACTAGCTTGGTTTCCTGTTGCTAAAAGAAAACTTGAATTCTCGTATTTGCGTGTTTATTTGAATGCCATGCCACATTGTAATTATATATTTGTAGCTACAGTAAATGTTGAATGCTCTTCCTATGTGGTTTTGATGGCACTCTCTTAGCCAGATTTAAATTCTGATTATGCATACTCACTTTTAATACAATTGGGAAAGAAATACCAGTATTAGCTCCCTTACGTTATAAAATGGTTATTAAAATTATACTGTGGGGAAGTATTTTAATTTTATGGTATTTAGAATAACACTGTTACTGTAAGTTATTCACTTACGTAATATCCTATTCAACATAGACAAATCTGTTTATTGAAATTGTTGTACTAGCCTCGCTATGATAGGGATTTATACATTCACACACAATGAATATTTTTCTATAATCTATCCCTCACTACCTACAAGAGCGACATGCAAGAGTCCTCATTCGGTTTGCTACGAAATGCTCACCTATACTATTCTATTGTTCTTTTCTTCATGTTTGATGTAAAGAAATTTAACCATTCACTGCATTTATAAAAGAAAATTAATGCATCCTGGAGATGGTTCTATGGTTACCTACTTTTATATCCATATTTCTGTGTGATGGATTCCTATGCATAATGACACGTATTTTCCTCGCTCAAAATTCTAATAGCTAATGTATCACTCATAAATTCTGCATTCTAAAATGATGGCCAAGTAACATAATTAGTTAAACCATATACATATATACATATAGAGACGCAAAAATGCAAATGTAGCTTGTTGGCTCTTTATAATTCATATGCAAATCTATTACTACAACCACACTTAAATACAAGAATTTGATAGTCACTAACATCAACTACAATTTAATGAACACAATCAGTAACAAACAATATGATTACTGCCAACAATTTAAATTAAGGGAAGTATAATAACCTCAACCTAGCCGTTTAAATCTGGAAATATGTGGCCCCCAATATGGGTCACTCAACCTTGAATCACCTCTGATCCCCCGCTATGATGATCCTGCCAAGCTTTAGTTTAGTAACCTCCACTAAGCATTTATAATGTCTATTTAACATTTTTTGTTTCAGATTTTTCCTTGGCAGTGTCATGCCTTGTGGGAATTTGTATCCCCTTAAACCAGGCTTTTAGGTTTTTCTCTTTTTCTAATGAAAAAGCCTACTTTATTCCTTGCAGTGATTTTCTGTCTTTATCTGCCACCAAATATGCAATATATATCTATATATTTTAATTTAAATTTGATTCCTCTAAGATTTAGGCAAGCATCATTTACTCCAGTGTCTCTTCTTCCACGATTTTCCATCAACTAAAAACAGCTTTATTTATTTATTTAAGACTTCTCTATTCCCAAAACTCAATACATTATAATCCATAGTCAAAAGCAATAACAATAGTAAACCAAGAAAATGACCATTGTTTTAATCATAACAGGGTTATTACAAATTCCACCATGTCTAAGTCACTAACCTATTGTTGCATTATAAATACATTATGTCATGAAATAAAATGTAAAGTACTTAGCTTGCTAGCATAATCCAATATTTGTTTTTTTTACTTGGAGCAAATGGATATAGATCGAGTTGTGTGAGCATAGATATGGCTAACACATGAACATCATAGTTTTTTAACATATTCTCATTATAACAAATGGATAAATTCTCATAGCTAGTGTGGGCATATGCAAGAACAAACCAAGGCATAATTGGTAGACAAAAAAGAATGCATGAAGTTAATAGAAAAGGTGAAAACTAGAAAAACTAATAACTGATATTTCTATGTAGCAAGAAGTACCAAAGAAGAATTGTATCTGTTTTGCTGAATAAAGTACACCGCATATTGTTTTTTTTTCAATGAATACCTATGGAACCATTTTTTTCCATAAAAATTCTAGTTATTTTGCTATATATCTCATTTTAGAATTATTTTACCTAAATTTTCTCTCTATGATTTATGACACAATAAAATTAATTGCATTAGCTATATATACTTTGTGTCCATGAATAGCCTATACATAGCTCAAATGTATTCATGATCACAGGCTGATCATTAAGATATTGACATACTTAGAATGATACTACATGAGAATCACCAACAATGTATGCAAGGCATGACAATATTAATAGCATCATAGCCATGAATTTATGAAAGTTACACAACACTTGCTTACAAACACAAATTAACAATGCATTTAATGCTACCAAATAAAATATAAACGTGTGTGTGTATAATCTATTTTCTTGCAAATAACAATAACCAAAAAATGGATAATGTTATTTCTTATCATATTATTTACCACCCATTGAAAGCATTACCTACTATGTCATAAGCAATAAATAACATTGTAGTGACACATGACTAAAGAAAGTACAAAAAAAAGTATTCCCCAATTGTAATCATAGTACTATAACTACATTAAATTGCAAACCAAGGTGGGTAGACCAACTTTGTATCATAATGTTGTCTAGCCATTGAAAGCATTATCTACTATGCCATAAATAGTAAATAGCATTCTAGCCACTCGTGACTATAGAAATTGCAAATAAAAACCATTGCTCAATATTAATCATAGTTATATAACCTCATTAAATTGCATATGTACTTTAGTAAATGTGTCAATTTGAGCAAAACATATTGCACCAAATTTGTCTATAAATAAAATAATTTAAGCTTCGATAGCCACTCACCTTGAAATACATATTCCAAGTAGACATATAGAACACAAAATATTATGAGATTTAGGGGGCATTTAATATGTGTTGATTTTAGGGTTACAATTTGTGAAAAATATTTGTGACTTGAGACATAATGAATCAACAAATATATTATCTAGATCACACAAAAAAAAACTGCATATTGGCCTTTGAAATTCATTCACATTTCTCTCGATTTGAAAAATATATTACATGCAACAACATAAACATTTGAAGCAATTAAAACTTCAACTAATTCATCTGCCATAGAAATTGCATTCGAATGGCTCATTTTTTTCCTCTTCTTTGTTTTATTTGCAGAGTGCAATTCCACATTATCATTCTCATCCTCTTTTATAAGTTGTTGCAACTACATTGAGAATTTTAGAACTACACATTCCATGACTCAAAATCATTCACAATTGCATAGCATTGTTTTATAAGAGATTCCACCCAAAGTAGCAGACATCACCTGAATCCAGTATATCATAAAGTCAAATATTGATTCTACAATATAAATAATAGTACTCTTTAGAGGATTTTTAGTATCAACTACAATAATAATACCATGAAAAGTGTTGTAAAAGCTAACTTCGTTAGTCAAACATGTTCAATTGTAAGCATATTAGACATTGTACTTCAAATCATACCAAATGTCAACTAGACAAAAAAGTAAATCTAAGTATATAAAAGTATTTGAAAACCCTTATAATTATCTTTAAGTGTTTAGACATTAAATACCGTTAAACACGAAAATTAAAAATGACAAACGTTGTAAGGTTCTTCAATTCCTTCTAGTCCCCATTTGACTTTTTATTGCTTTCCACTTGTTTTGAAAAAAAAACATAATTGCTACATAAACAAATTATTATTATACCATAATTCATTTTTTTATTTAGCTTGCCGCCTAGACATAAATAACATGTAACTTAATACCAATTTAATGGACAACAATAAAGTTCATTTTAAATTTCTAAAAAATATGCCAAGGTTTGGATATTTCCATGATAAAAGTATTCAACACTTTAAAATTTAGAGAAAATTAGAAATTGCATAAATATCTAGAACATCATAATCATTACAATCACATACCTATAAAATAAAAAGCGCATGCGAAATTAAATATTTCTCAGCCAATATGGCAATTACTTTATGGAATCCTAAATATATATATATATATATATTTCAAAGTTCCATCATAAACATTGCGAAGGCATTAAACTAATGCATGATCTATTTATATCAAAGACTTAGATATAATCATTTATATTATCAATTTGTATCCATGACTCTATATTTTTATTAATCAAATCAATCTTCATTTCTCTTTTATTTTCCCTATAACATATGTTCATTGAATATCAAACAATGCATCATAATTTACAAAAACGAGTAATAAAAATAATAATATATTTCAATCTATATATCACTAAATAAGAATAATATATATGTAAGAAAAATAATATATATAAACTAATATAATGTAATACAAGAAAATGTGTTTATTAGCTATAAAATTATTGCAATTTTGATGTTTAATAACATTTTCTTAAATCCAATATAAATGACACAAGATCGCAATGATGTCTAAGAATAATAGTTGAATAAGCAATTTTAACACACATGGAATTTAAAATAAGCAAATATAAAACAACTTAACATGATAATTTAATACTCTATTTATCTATATATAAAAACAATAAAATTTGATATTAAAGTATTTTAGTATTATGTGAACCATTAGAGGAATAGAACATTATATATATATATATATATATATATATATATATATATATATATATATATATATATATATATTTTGTAACACATCCTACTATATAAAAAAAAATCATTGAATAAACACATATAAAGCATTATTACCCCAATCCATATATTAACACTCATTCTTATATGTTTAAACAATATTATGGACATAGACATGATTGAGATTATCGAGGAGTTGGAATAATGTCACTCGGATTTATCTAGTACAATTTTCTTACATGCCACATGGGCTCGACTCTTCGTGTCATCAACTTGAGAGTTGTGATGGCTCTCCTGCCGGTCAGTTGGGATTTCGAATTAATGCCAAGGACTGGCCTACTACCAAAGGGGTCGGGTACTGAATGCATTCCCATTCACTATTGGATCCATGGTAGGTGGATCCAAGAGCTCTAAGACTTTCACTTGATAACCCTAACCTTTTAATGATTATTGACTGGGTATTGCTTACATTATGCTCGCGGCGCTAATGGTTTGAAGCTCTGCAACTAGTTGTGAATGGTAATGGGTATGACGGTTTTATCACTAATCTTTCTGGCCATCAGGGGAAAACCATCAGCTTAGAGCTTAATGAACCATCATTTTTGGGTGAACTTCTGGTGATAAGGTAAGGTTGATTGCTAACCCTTCGTTACCTTTTCTCTTATCTTTCTCCTTCACCATGAATGGCACTGAGTGACAGAAGAATGTTGCAGGCATCCTGAGTGGAGGTTGTCTCGTTTCTTCCCTTGACCAAGGTGTCCAAACGAGGATTGTCTTCTGCAAGAGAATTTCAGGTTTTCCATATCACTAGATTTACTATCTGAGAATTTCTTTGTTTGGAATATTGTTTTAACATTTGTGTTGTTTTGTTAGGTCTTTGAAGCTTCCTCAACCAGAATGATTCTCTTCATGTAATGCTAGAGTAAATTGTGTTTATAAAAAAATGTGAAAGTTTGTGAATCCAGAGCTCTAACCCTCTAGTGGGTCTCGCAGGTAACCATCTGTCCTTGCTAATGGAGCCAAAACACCTTTGGAAGGGAACTGTACCTGATAGCCTATTAATGCGCCTTCTACTATGCCTCCAGGTTGGTCTGTTTAACACTCCGATGACATTGATTTGGGTATTCACTTTTAACTATTGTATAATGACTATATTTAATTATGGGCTGTATAGTTTGGACAGTGGGAAGGTTCACTCGCTAACGACATGGCCAAACCCTCACCGCAACCCGCAATTACTATCCTGTTCAGATGGATGAATATCATGAAGCATAGATAGACTATAATGTTTCTTTGATCAACAATTTTGGGTTGCTCGAAACCTTAATGTATAAACCCTTATTTTTTATTGTAATAATTTTAACAGTAACGAATTTTATGGCATACGATGCCTAACTTAAGATATTATGTTTTACATTCGAAATGTAGGTTTATATTGATATTTTTGGTTATGAATCGTTGAGTCTCAACCCTTTCTATGGAGAGGCAGAGATTGGAAACAGTCCTTCCGCTTTTCTTAGTTTTTCAATATATATATATATATATATATATATATATATATATATATATATATATATATATATATATATATATATATATATATATGTATGTATGTATGTATGTATATATGTATGTATATATATGTATATATAGTCACTTATTTGTATTAGCCATTTAGCTAGAAGAACCCATGAGTTCCTATTGAAGGTCATTCATGCATTTGGAAATTTTGTTAGCATTTATATTTGCTAATGGTTTCCTCTGTCAAATGCATTATGTTTAATTTACTCTACTTTCATACCAAATGTTCTGGTAGATAATAGGGAAGTCGGAAACTAAACTCATAATCTCAAAACTTTAATGAAAAAAATTCTTGTTTCAAGACTAGAATGAATTTATACTTCAAGGAGGTAGCAATACATTGAATTGTTATGCTCTTCTCGATAAACCTAAGGGATGAAGTTGTGGCACTGAAGAAAAAAGAGCTACCAGGGTTTCAGCGGGCTGCGAGATTCTCCATCCATGGACAAAGGTAGAGGAGGGAGCCCGTCGCCCTCCTTCAAGGAGGTCACATCCAACAAGGGCAAAAAGCCCCCAGAAAAAGTCAGAGAAATAGTGGAAGAAGAAAGGAGCAATATGGAAAAGGAAGAGGTGGAGAACAAAATAAGGGAGAACATCAGCACTAGAAACAAGGAGGAAGAGGACAAAAAAAACAAGAAAGAAAAGAGAAAAAACCAAAGGGGCCTTGTAAACCCAAAGCTGAAATATCACCCAGAGTTATTTTAAATGGTCCTGCACTACAAGCACACAGGGAGCACATGCAAACCTATGCAATCATTTGCAAATTCATGGGACTCTGGCCCACTGAAAAAGCCTTACAGACTTGGATCAAGTACCACTGGAAACCCAAAGGAAGCATAGATCTACACCTTGGGTCAAAGGGTTTCTTTACAGTGGTGTTCACAAATATCGAGGATAAAGACAGAGTGTTTGAAGGAGGGCCCTACTTCTACGTAGCAGCAGGTCTCTATATGAGGCCATGGAAGATGAACTTTGTCCCGGAGAGGGAAACTTTCACCTCGGTCTGGATTTGGGTAAGACTCTATTACTTACCTCTTGATTATTGGCAACCTGAATCATTAGCTACCATAGACAACAAGTTAGGTAGATTTATCAAGACCTCAAAAGCTACTAGAAGAGGAAAATATACTTCTTTTGCGAGGATTTGTGTGGAGATGGATTTATCAGGAGCTCTTCTGGATGAGGTAATACTGGAAGTTTTTGATGAAGAATGGATTCAAACGGTGGACTATGAACATATTCCGTTCAGATGTCATAAATGTCATGAACATGGGCATCTCCTCAGAGACTACCCTCTTAACAAAGCGGAGAATATTAGTAAAACTAACACAATGAGAGACCAGGATAGCTTTCACAAGGTGGTCCATAATGGAAAAGGGGGAAAAAGAGGGCCAAAGCTGCAACAAAAGGACATATATCAAAGCACTCAGAACCGGTTCCAAGTATTGGAAGAGGAGGAAGAAAGATCAACAAAAAATCAAGCAAGGGAAGGAAGTACGGGGGAGAAGGAGAAGGAAGGTAACTGTGAGAAAACTCAGGAAAATGCTAAGCAGAAAGGAATAATGACGAGTGATACAGAACCAGAGATGGATCAAGAAATGACACAAAGTGAAATGGATCTGGAGGACACAAAACCGCAGGAAATTCTAGAAAGAGAAAACCTAGATCTGGAAGGGTTTTTAATTCAAGGAACATCTGGAGGGGTGGAATCATTACCACAGGAAGAGCTCAATAGAATACAACAACTGTATTTATGGAAAACTTATGATAAGGGTTCGAAGAAAGAAAAAAAAGGAACAGGATGAGCAATGAAGGAGTGAAGACAACCAAATCTACTCTGGGATTAGCACCCAAAAACCCAGGAAAAAAGAGAGGCATAAAAAAGCAAAATGAACTATTGATTGAATGCGGAAAGCTCATGATAGATTCAAGTAAGATGAAAGATCTCACCAGCTACTCCTTCGCAAATATTTTACGATGAAGTTCATTTCTTTGAATATTAGAGGTCTAGGCAGTAAAAGAAAGCAGAGATTGCTAAATAATAGAATGAAATAGGCTGCTCCAGATATAATTTTTATCGAGGAAACAAAATGTTCCTTTCAAAGGTTAAGACAACTTCATAGAAAGTGGCTCACTAAATATGAATATCTAGAAGTTAAAGCAGAGAATACAGCAGGAGGTATTCTCACGCTCTGGAATCCCCAAATAATGGATGTAATTGATGCCGAAGCTGTTATGAAACCAGCTCAAGAAAAGATAGAAAAGATAGATCAACGCCTTAGAATTCAGCCTCTTCGAGGGGGAAACCTCCTTTACATTACATAAATGAACAATTCTTCAATGATTCAAATGACAAAACCTCCTTTCTATATATAAGAGTCTAAGGAGTCACAATATAATCCAGTCGACCTAACAATAATAATATAAAGCCACAAAAATAACAATAGAGGGATTCTATGGGCACATTAATAACAATAGGGGGCAATGGGGCATAACAATATAAATAAGGGGTATAACTACAATAGTAATGGGGTAATCACTAGTATTATAGGGACCCAACATGCCCCTCTCCTTCAAAAAAGTGTTGTCCTCAACGCTTGAGTAGTTTTGGATACTTCTGCATAAAATTCTCATCCTCCCATGTGGAATCTTCAGCGGATAAGTTCTTCCACTTGATAAGATACTCTGAAATTGATCGATTTCGTAGCTGTCGAGTTCTTGTTTCTGTGACTGCTTCTGGTTCCAATATAATTTTTCCTTCCTCGTCAAGTTCTGGCAATATTGTTTGAACTGGGAGCTTGTCGCCTATAACCTTCTTTAAACATGAAACATGGAAAACTGGGTGCAATCGAGAAGCTGCAGGAAGCTCCAATTTGTATGCCATAGTACCAATCTTTTGCAACACCTTGTACGGACCATAATACTTTGGTGATAATTTATTATCCTTCTTAGCTTGCTTGAGGGACATTTGCTTATATGGTTGTAGCCGTAGGAATACCCAATCACCTACATCAAAACTTCTTTCACTGCGATGTTGATCTGCCTGTTGTTTCATTCTATTCTGTGCCAACACGAGGTTATCCTTTAAGAGTTGGAGGACTTGTTGTTGATGTTCGATGTGATGTTCCACTGCCTGAACCTTAGAATTTTCTCTTAAATATGATGTGATGGATGGTGGTTGATACCCATAAAGTGCCATAAATGGGGTCATTTTTGTTGCTGTATGGAAGGAAGTGTTATACCACCATTCAGCCAGAGGCAACCATTTGACCCATTGTGTCTGTTTATCAGATACAAAGCAACGAAGATATCCTTCCAAACATTTGTTTACTATCTCAGTTTGCCCATCAGATTGAGGATGATAAGATGAGCTATGAGCTAACTGAGTACCAAGACAAGAAAATAATTCTGTCCAAAAATTTCCAGTGAAAATGGGATCTCTGTCACTTACAATAATCTTTGGGTTTCCATGTAGCTTTTGAATTGTTTCCATAAATGCAGTAGAAACTGTACTGGCTTTAAATGGATGTGATAATGCACAAAAGTGTGCATACTTGGTAAGTCTGTCAACTACCACCATGATGACACTCTTTCCCTCAGACTTGGGTAAACCTGTGATAAAATCCATTGAAACCTCCTCCCAACGTTGGCTTGGAATGGATAAAGGTTGTAATAGACCCGGTGTCTTAATTGTTTCAACTTTATTTTGTTGGCAAACCAAACATTCCGCCACAAACTTTTGAATATCTGATTTAAGGCCATCCCAAAAAAATTCCTTCTTAACCCTGTGGTAAGTTTTTAAAAATCCTGAGTGCCCTCCTAAGGGAGAAGTGTGCAATTCCATAAGAATCTTTTGTTTTAGCTGGGAATTCTTACAGAGGTATAAGCGATCTTTGTACCATAACGAATCATTTTTCCAGCTAAATGTATCAGACGTACTGGAATCTTGTTGTAGCTTTCGAATAAGTGCCCACACTTCTTCGTCATTCTTCCATTCCTCCCTTGCTTCATTTATCCAATCTGGTTGGATAATAGAAATGGCGCACAACAATGCTTCCACATCCTCATCCTTTCTTGAGAGTGCATCTGCCACCACATTTTGCTTCCCTTTTTTGTAGATGATTTCAAAGTCATAACCCAACATCTTTGTGACCCACTTTTGTTGCTCTTCAGAGGATAATCTTTGTTCTAAAAAGTATTTAAGGCTATCATGATCCGTTTTTACCTTGAAGTGTCTTCCCATTAGGTAGGGTCGCCATTTCTTAAGTGCATGGAGTATTGCCAACATTTCCTTCTCATAAATAGCTTTGCTTAAAAACTTTCCCTTGATTGGACGACTTTCAAAAGCAATGGGTCTTTCATCTTGCATTAGAACAGCACCAATTCCATTTCCTGAAGCATCACATTCCACAATAAAGGTTTTTGTGAAGTCCGGTGTAGCTAAGACCGGTGCTTGGCACATTGCCTCTTTAAGATGTTCAAAGGCCTTTGTTGCTTCCGGAGTCCATGAAAATGCATCTTTCTTCAATAATGTTGTTAGAGGTGCTGCTATTCTCCCATAATTCTTAACAAACTTGCGATAATACCCTGTCAACCCAAGAAATCCTCGCAGATGCTTTATGGATGTGGGGATTTTCCATTCCTTAATGGCTTTAATTTTGCTAGGGTCTACCTTAACTCCTTCATGAGATACAATATGACCCAAATATTCCACCTCCTGGACTCCAAAGAAACATTTGGATCTTTTTGCATATAATTGTTTCTCCTCCAATAGTTGTAGCACCCTGTCAACATGTTCAACATGATCCTTCCAAGACTTGCTGTAGATTAGTATATCATCAAAAAATACTAACACAAATTTTCTAAGGAATGGTTTGAAAATTGAATTCATCAAACCTTGAAATGTTGAAGGTGCATTGGTAAGGCCAAAAGGCATGACCAAAAATTCATAATGACCCTCATGAGTTCTAAATGCCGTTTTCGGAATGTCTTCAATCTTCATTCTGATTTGATGATATCCTGAACGAAGATCCAACTTGGTGAAGTAAATTGATCCATGCAATTCATCCAGTAATTCATCAATGACAGGAATGGGGAACTTATCTTTAATAGTGAGCTTGTTGAGCTCCCTATAATCCGGACACATGCGCCATGATCCATCCTTCTTGTGCACCAATACTACTGGAGCAGAGAAAGAACTTTGACTCGGTTGAATTATACCAGCCTCTAGCATTTCTGCAACCATACGTTCAATTTCACTTTTTTGGACATAGGGATATCTGTACGGCCTGATGTTTGGAGGAACACTTCCTGGAATCAGATGAATAGCATGATCATGATCACGCATAGGTGGGAGACCTTTGGGAGTCTCAAATACCTTGGAATGATTGTCCAGGACTTTTTGGAGATCTGGAGAAATAGATGATTCCAATGTGGAAACATCTAGCGAACATAATTGTGCAATTACACCTCTTTGCTCCTTTTTTAGAAGCTTTGTCATACCATTAGAGCTGATTATCTTTCCTGGTTTCCCTGCAATACCCCTTAATTCAACTTCCTTTCCTTCCGTAGAAAATTTGATGAAAAGTTTTGAAAATTAAAAGCTATTGTACCCAAGGATTGTAGCCATTGGACTCCTAGTACAACATCAGCACCTCCCATTGGAATGGAAAGCATTGGGCTAGTCAATACATATTCTCCCATGGATAGCTTGATATTATGGCACTTTCCAGAGCAATTTATTGTTCCTCCATTTGCAATCATCACTTGACACTCTGGTGCTGGATATAGGAAGCAATTCAATTCTTTTGCTACCCTACAATGAATAAAATTGTGGGTGCTTCCTGAATCAATCAACACTATTACCTTTTTCTTCTTGATTTGTCCTTCTATCTTGATGGTTTGAGGAGTGGTAATTCCCGCCAATGCATTACAAGATATGGTCGGATTTATTTGTTCTTCATCTAGGCTTTGTTCCTGGAGTATATCCTCTTCTTTTGACCTTTCTTGCTCCTTTTCTTCTTCCTCTTCACAATCTATGTAGAATAATTTCTTCTCAGCACACTTATGACCTTTAGTGTATTTGCTATCACAACTGTAACAAAGCCCTTTTGCTCTTTTTTCTTCCAATTGTTGTGGTGTCAACCTTATAGGTTGTGGAAGACTAGGGGCAACAACACTTCCGTCTTTATAGTTGTGAGTGGTATGCTTCCTGGTTGCCATAATTTTGCTTTCCATTTTTCTTGCTAACCTGAATGCCTTCTCTAATGAATCAGGTTCCCAAAGGCGAACATCATGTTGGATATTATCCTTTAAAGACCCTATGAACACATCAATCCTATGCTCCTCTGGAATATCTTTTACCCTTATGTTCAATTTTTGGAACTCCTCAATGTGCTCCATTATTGAACCCTTTTGTTTGAGACTTATCAATTGGCTAAAAAAAGTGTTGCTTTTTGTATCCTCATAATGTGCTATCAATTCTTCCGTAAAAATTGCCCAAGTGATAAATTGTTTACGAGAGCAAAGCCATTGATACCATACAAACTGATTTGGTTCCAAATATAAAGTTGCCATACGTACCTTTTGTGTGTTTTGCACATTATTGAGATCGAAGAATTGCTCCATCTGTAATATCCATGTGGCGGGATCCTTGCCATCAAACTTCCTCATATCGATTTTTGGAATATGGTGGGTCTTCGATCCAACATTAGAGTCTATGGAATCATGATTAACATTTCTTTTGTTCACATCATGAGTTTCCTTTACAACCTTTTCACCATTAGTAAGTATTTCTTGTAGAAAATTTGTCAAATCTGTCTTCAAATCTACCATGTCTGTCTTCAAATCTGTCCTCAAATTTGTCTTCAAATCATCCATCTTAGCTTTCATGCCCTTTATCTTAGATTCCATGCCATTTATCTTAGATTCCACGCCATTTATCTTAGCTTTTGTTAGCTTTTGTGAGCGTGACATTTGTTGCACTTGTTCTTGTAATTTTGATATATCATGTAGCATTTCTTCCTCTTCTTCATGAGTCATGCTAGAGCTTTCAGGTTCCTTACTAGGTGTTTGCATTTTCTTTCCTCGGGGCATCAGTTACCGATAATAATGCTTTACTATGCCCTTTGAATTCCTTCAAACCAAGCTTATGCAAAAATTTAAAAAAAACTACACACCTTTTTTTCTTTGTAGAAGCCTGATATTGAATCTGATGTATCTCTGTAATTTCGAATCATCCAGTTCTGAAATTGTGATCTGTAGTAGCCTTTTGTGTCCTCTTTCCAATGCCACTAGTCTGATCCAAATTGGATTCTCCAAGAAAGAGTTATGCACAATCTCCCACAGTGACCTGATTATAGACTAGTTCAGTAGAGCGAACTTGTATGAAGTGCCACATGTCACTGTTTCAACCTTTGACTCTAAAAAATATATACAAGAAAACTACAGTCCGTCCTCTTTTTTTACCTTCTTACGAAATTTCAATCCGATGCTCAGAAAGAAAGTTATGACGATTTTCCCCAGGTCACCTGTTTTGAATGTAATTCAGGAGTCTGCAAAAAGACCTACTTCCTCAGATCATATCTCCGAAAATATCGCGCGAAAAGCTCTGAAATTCGGACCCAAGGTTCAGCGTGATTTCTTCTCAAATGGGTTTTTTTGCGACTTCTGAAATGTCACAGAAAAAAGTTATAGCGAAAATGCCACGATGACCTCTTTGGAGCAGCGAAACCCTAGAATCCAAAGCTCTGATACCAAATGTTATGAAACCAGCTCAAGAAAAGATAGAAAAGATAGATCAACGCCTTAGAATTCAGCCTCTTCGAGGGGGCAACCTCCCTTACATTACATAAATGAGCAATTCTTCGATGATTCAAATGACAAAACCTCCTTTCTATATATAGGAGTCTAAGGAGTCACAATATAATCCAGCCGACGTAACAATAATAATATAAAGCCACAAAAATAACAATAGAGGGATTCTATGGGCACATTAATAACAATAAGGGGGCAATGGGGGCACAACAATATAAATAAGGGGTATAACTACAATAGTAATGGGGTAATCACTAGTATTATAGGGACCCAACAGAAGCTGAATGGAATTAATTATCAGTAGTGATACAACCTGTTGGAGACAGGAGTACCTATCTGGTCATGAATGTGTATGGCCCTCAAAGAATAGATGACAAACTCAATTTTACAAAATCCATAATGTATCTTAGGGAAAGACATGCCGGAATACCTTGGACTATGGGAGGAGATTTTAATATGATAAAATCACTTTCGGAAAAAAAGGGGGCACTAGAGCCCTTAGTAAATACTCCTTAGCCTTTCAGACCTTTTCAGATAACATGAAACTAGTGGATGTGGATACATGTAATGGCCTCTTCACCTGGAACAAAAAGAGATGAGGAGTGTCTTAGGTAGCTTCCAGATTTGATACATTCATTATCTCTGAGAATCTCATGCTTTCGGATAAGGAAATAATAGCTAGTGTTCTTCCAGTGGGAGGTTCTGATCACTGGCCAATTCAAATGGAGATCCAGGGTATAGGCACCCCCCGGAATAGACCTTTCATATTTGAGAATATTTGGCTTTCACACCCAGACTTCATTAGTAATATTGGGAAATGGTGGGCAGAAGATCTACAAATTCAGGGAACTAGAATGTTCATGCTTTATAAAAGATTAAAGCACATAAAACTAACGCTCAAAGAATGGAATAAGAAGACTTTTGGCAACATTTTTGCAGAAAAGAAACTGGTGGAAATTAAAATATAAGTTCTCAACCAAGCTATGATCTCATAAGGTTTTGATAAAGATAAGAAGGATCTAGTGGAGAAATATCATCAAGATTGGGAAAACTGGTGTAAACGAGAGGAGAGTTTTTGGAGACAAAAGTCTAGAGTTCAATGGCTCAAAGAAGGGGAGCATAACACTAGATTTTTTCACAATTTCACCTTGGCGAATAGAGCACACAACAGAATATCTTCACTAAAAAAGAAGGACGGAAAACTTCTTCAATCCCATGAAGAAATAGAGGCCGAGTTGGTTCAACACTTCCGTGAAATAGCCTAGGAAAATAATACTGATAGAGAACATTTCATCAAGCACGTCACTAAGCATATACCTAAGCTAGTGACTAGAGAGGATAATTTCAATCTCAACATACCAGTGACAGAAGAAGAGGTTAGTGAGGTTCTTAAAGACATGCAGAATGGCAAAGCACCACGCCCGGATGGTTTTAATATAGACTTCTTTAAAGCCTACAGGGATGTTGTAAAAGAGGACATTTTGAAGGTGGTGGAAGACTCTAGAAGGAACAGAACCATATTACAAGTGCTCAATACCTCCTTCATCTCTTTGATTCCTAAACAAGATAATGCTCAGACACCAGATAGGTACAGACCCATAACACTTTGCAGTGTGGTCTACAAAATTATTTCCAAGATTGTAGCCAACAGTCTAAAACCTCTTCTCCCCTCTCTGATATCGGGAGAGTAATCAAGGTATGTAGAAGGCAGAAAAATTTTGGATAACATTATTTAAGTGCATGAAGTGGTTCACTCTTTAACCAGTACAAGGAAATTTGGTATGATCTTGCAACTAGACATAGCAAAAGCCTATGACAAGGTGAACTGGAACTATATCAGGAATACACTTAAGGATTTTGGTTTTGATCACGTCTAGGTAGGATGGGTAATGGCCCTAGTCACCTCTTCCAGCTTTTCAATTTCCATCAATGGCTCTCCTTCTGAGATTTTTATTCCTCTTAGAGGGCTGAGGCAGGGGGAATTTCTCTCTCCCTTTCTCTTTATTCTCATGATGGAAGGCCTCAGATGGGCTATCAAGCATGCCAGAGTAATGGGCAGAATTCAAGGTCTCACTCTGAAGGAGAACAGTCAGGCCTTAACTCATCAACAATTTGTAGATGACACCATGTTACAAGGTATCCCCACTGTCAAAGAGGCTTTAGCATTCAAACAAATTTTGAATGACTTTTCCATGGCCTCAGGTATGGAAGTCAACCTATCCAAATCCAATTTTTTTTCTTTAATACCAATATTGCTATTCAGAGAAACATCTCCAAAATTTTAGGCTTTCAGAGGGATTCCCTCCCTTCCAAGTACTTAGGAGTTCCTTTAACTGCAAAACCTCTGCACAAGAGCATTTGGGAACCCTTGATCACCAAAATGCAAGATAAAGTTAGAAAATGGACGAGTAGATTGCTAAATCTGGTAGGCAGACTAGTGCTGACAAAGGTTGTGCTCCAATCAATTCCAATTTTTGTGCTTTCAGGATTACCAGCCCCCATAGGAGTCTTGAAAAAATCTAGAAACATACAGAGAGACTTCTTATGGGGTAGGAAGGAAACCAGGAAAAAATGGGCCTTGGTCTCTTGGGAAAAGATGTGTAAACCCAAGAATCATGGGGGCTTAGGCTTAGATGACCAAGAGATCCTATGTAAAGTGTTAGGCACCAAAATCTAGTGGCACTGGGTGAAAAATCCTAAGGCACAATGGGAAAACATATGGAAGGAAAAATATGCCAGCTCGTGGCATTACAATGACCTCATAAGAATGTTTGGAAACATAAAAGGCTCACCAAACAGAGGTTTAGTTCAAAAAAATAGTTTTTGGGAAATCAGAGAAGGAGTCCTGGCTCTTTTCTGCGAGGACAAATGGCAACAAGAACCAAGACTGCTAGAAGAGGAGTTTTTGAACCTGAAACATGAAATTGACACCCAAGGTTTAAAAAGAGTGAAAGATTTTTGGGATAACACCCACAACAATGAAAAGTGGAGGAATTGGAAGAATATAGAGTGCAGGAATGATGAAATGCTGACAAAAAAGGCAGAGGCTCTTGGGAAAAAGTTGGATCAAAAAAGGATCTCAGTTTCTGTTGGGCAGGACCAACTTAGATGGGGAAACAACAGTGAAGGCATCTTCAATATCAAGGAAGTAAAATATATTCTCCTAGACCTGGTTTCCCAGGCTCCAAACCGAACCTGGTTGCGCCTTTGGAGACACCAAGGGTGGATGAAAATAAAACTCTTCATGTGCTTGGTTCATCATAGGAAAATCTTGACCTGGGACAACATTAGAAAGAGGGGCATGTTCAGCCCTTCCATCTGCAAGCTCTATGAATCCCAAGAGGAAACTATGGAACACCTTCTCAACAGTTGTAATTACACTTCTAGGCTGTGGGATGCTTTTGCCAATATCTTTCAACAGTCGAATAGGGATAAAGAGAGTATTACTAACACCCTTATCAGATGGAGGAGACACTTTTCGGGTAATGAAGTTCTCAACCTTGCTTGGGCTCTCATGCCAAGTTTTTTTATTTGGAATATTTGGAAAGAAAGAAACAAGAGAATCTTCAAAGAGGAAAAGAGTCATGCTCTCAGCCTGTTTGAACAGATCTTAAAGCAGATTGGGGAAATCGCCAGCTCTTTAATAAGGAATTTTCCCAAAATTCCTCCCTTGGGTACTGAACTTTGAACTCTCAGGTTGTTAGGATTGTAGGAGATCATCTTACCATACAAGAACAAAGTAGCAGATAAAAAGGATTCTGAAAAGGAGTACTGGCAACCTCCTCCAAGAGGATTTTTGAAATACAATGTTGATGGGTCCTCAAAGGGTAACCCAGGTAAAGCAGGATATGGGGGCATTCTGAGGGACGAAGTAGGTAACATCTTCTCTCTTTTCCACTGTCATTTAAGAAGAGCTACCAATAACATGGCATAATTAATGGCAATGGAGCAAGGTGTGGAATTTTTGAAGCAGTAGGACTGTCACAATGTAATCATTGAAGCCGACTAAAAGTTAGTTATCAACTCAATAAAAAGAATTTACTATGGCTCAGAACCAGAGAAAGTCTCACAGCACTAGAAATTGATCCAAGTTTTCCAGAGAATTCGGGGTCACCTTCAAGGGCTTAATTCTGCCAGGTTCAATCATGTGCGTAGAGAGGCCAACAATCTAGGGGATTTCTCGGCCAACCAAGGTGTTAGATGTAAGGATAACATAACTTCGACGGGCTGGAAAGCTCTACCACAAAGCATTTTAAAATCCCACAGTCACAACCTGGTGGAAAATGATAAGGAAGCATCCTAGAATAAAACCCGAAAAGATAGATCTCGATGATCAAATCTTGGCTGGTTTCTCTCTTTTGGGTCAAACAGGTAAAAGGATGGCCCTGGTTAATTATGGTGGATTGGAGTATCTCTTCTTCTATAATCCTCTATGTTAGGCAAAAGTTTTCCTCAATCCAGGTAAAAGCTTTAGAGAATAATCGTTGGCAGTGGAGATGGGGGCTTCCGCATCCTAATTTCTATGGTCAGGTGAATATTCAGTAGCTTGAGCGGTTTTCAGGAGATCACACCGCTTTCCAACAGAAAGTGGTTTTGGAGCATGGGCAGTGATACCATATAAAGCATGACACGTGGTGGATGGTCGGATTCGAAAACCACCCCCATCACGCCTTAAAGGTCGATAACATCTGGCGGTGCGATATCAAGCACAACCATCCATTTATTCAAAGCCATCCGACGGTCAAGATGGATCGAGTAGTTTCGTGGCGTGGGAGGTTAAATACCTTGCTTCTTTCAGAATCATTTTGCATTTCCGCCGTCAGATCAAAAGAGGATTTTGAATGGGGGCGATTAAAGAGACTAGCCAACGGGGAGTTTTCGCGAGTTTTTGTGGTTGGTTCAAGTGCCCTAATATTCCCATTTCCCCTTTTTTGCAAGAAACTAAAAGAGTTTGGAATGTCTTTTTCTATAGGGCAACGTTCTAGTTGGCCCTAGTCCACAGAGGGTGGTGAGTGTTTGTATATATTGTAAATTGCTTACATACATGAAATAGAAGGTTCATTTCTTGTTTTAGCAAAAAAAGGAATTTATACTTCAAGTTTTGGTTTTAGACTACTCTACTATAATGCAGATAATATTGTTCTAAGGTTTAGCACTCATGTGAACAATTATTTATAGTTTTCAGTTAGTTACATATATATATATATATAGAGAGAGATATATATATACATATATATATATATATATATATATATATATATATATATATATATATAGAGTCTGTATCATTCTTGCATTTGTTAATGGCATTGCATTATTTCCATTAGAATTAGGAATGGTAACCCTGTATTTCCTTTACCCATAATGTAATGCTGGGATGAAGAAAAATGTAATATACATTTCTATGATAATTATAGTAGGATATACGAAAGGGTTAATCGTAGTAATACTTATCTATTTTAAAGACAATAAGGAATATTGATATACTTAAGTATGTGTTCCTAACTAAATATGTGTTTCTAGTTGGCAATAATACGAAAATAGTTGATTACTTATCTGTTTATGATTAATTTAGTACTGTGAAAATAAAATTCCTTCTGGAAGGTCTCTCCACCAAACCATGAACCTAGCAATCACGTTGAGTGTCCCCCTCCAAGAATAGGTCTCTCCAACAAACCATGGACCTAGCAATCATGTTGAGTGCCCCCCTCGAAGCATTTCTTACTCCTGACAATCACTAGACTTAACACAGTCTGGTATCTTGGGCTTCAAACACGACTAGTATCTTGGGCTTCAAGACTATTGTCTAGCCACAAGTTAGACACCAATTCGACTGTTTGCCATAGTTTTGTTCTCCCACTCGCTATTCTTGCCCAGCTCCAAGAAAATTCCAGCAGCCCCGCTGCTTCTTTTCCCCTCCCTTTTGGGGAGAAGAGATGGCAATTGTTTCTAACTGTTCGAGGAGTTATGGTAACTATTTCCATTTAGTTTTCCCTTAATTAAACATTATTCACTTTCTTTAAACAAAATCTCATGATGCTCTAGCTTTTTCTGGCCTTAACTTCTTAACAACTATGATAAGTAAAACAAAATGTTTCTAAGTTCGGTGTAAAGCTTGGTAAAAAACAAAAGTAAATATTGTGCAACAAGGGTGTTACAAAAATTATCATAAATATAATAAATTTGAAATTTAATTAATTATTTAATATTTCAAATACTTATTTTAAAAATATATGAATAAAATTAATTTAAATTGAAATAAAATTTAAATTCACATTCGCATGACTTTAAAATAAATCATTTTTACTTTTATAGAGTTTAGTCAAAATAATCAAAACACTCACCGAAATTTTAACTCATTTTTCAGTCATGGACAATTTTATGTAAGATATATAAAACTTAGCAATTTAGTCACTTGCCACAATTTAAAATAATTTGTACCCATAAAACGAAAAACAAAAAAAAACAAAGAAGAACGTGGTCAACAAACGAAGTAAAAAAAACTCTTCATATAGAATGTACTATAAACCAAAAGTTAAATATACTGCAAAGTTGTATTTTAAATATAAATTTTGATAAAATAGCTAAAAAGTATAAAACAATTTCTATAATTTTAAATTAATTTGGACGTATATTTTTTTCATATATATATAATATTTTTAAGTATCGAAATAAACTTAATATTTTACAATCCATTGTCTAAAATTGTCATTTAAAGAAATAAATTTCAAATTTAAACAAAATTAATGTAGAAAAAAGAGAAAAAAAATCGAACACAAAAACTATTTTCTTTCCTATTTATATTTATAAAAATAAATAAATTTAGATTAAACATTTTTTCACTAAATTTCATGAAGTGAATGTATAATAACAACCAATTTTACTAGATATTTAATTTTCAATTCATAAAATACCAACCAATGATATAAGTGATCATAGACCTCATTTAAGTCATTTGTAAATAATAATAATAATAATAATAAATTCTAGTAAACAAGACCCAAAAAATAATATTTTCAATCGATATTAAATAAAACATGGATAATCGAAGAAGACAATTTGTAGTTAATAAATGGTATAATTACTGCGAAATATCAACATAGAAAATAAAAACTATGAAGCAAAATAATTTGACCATTAGTGCTCATTTCCTCCTAAAATAGCATAACACTTTAATCTCACCTAATATCAACATTAATGTATATGTGAATAATTTTGATTAAAATTATATTTAAATCTAACACATATTGCAACCTTCGTTCCATTTGTCACCGCTACCTTCCATGCTAGTTGGAGCCGATTTGGTCAGGGTCTATCAATAGTTGGGAGTGCCCACAGAGACCATTCAAACGAGAAGGCTAACTTCAGACCTCATAGTTGGCCCCGTCTTTGAACTTTCTTTTAGTAGGGACCACCAAAATATATATATAATATATTTTTGTGTGTTTACAAGGAGCCCAATTGGTCACTGAATGTCATAGCACCGTCCAAAATGCAATGCGAACCTATAAACTCATAGACATCCTGACAACTAACTTTCTTCTGGCATGGCCCACAAAAGAAACATATGTGTATAATTTGCCTCTTTATAATTTATAATTTTGTTTTTTCGATATAACATATTATTTGATAAAACTAATTTAAAATAATTAATTCTTTTGCCAATAAAAAACAAATTGAATTAACTCAATTTATAAGATAAAATGTTTAGAACATGGGAACACATTATCCATTCTTTAATGAAGAAAATGAAGTATTAAAGTTGGAGCCTAATTGGGCGGGGAGTGTCAATAGCTTAAAGTGTCTGGAGAGACCATTCAAACCACAATGTATGCATAGTTACATGTAAACTCAGAGTGAGCGTGACGTAGGACATGCTTATACAAAGGCCCACAAAATGAACATATGTGTCTATAATTTTTTTCAGATAACATATTATTTAATAAATATAATCTAAAATACTTTATTCTTTTATCAATAAAGAAATAAACTCAACAAGTTATTTTTATAAAAAAATTAAGATTCAATTTACAACATATCGATCCATGATAAACTTAATCATAAACCTCATTTAAATCATTTATAAGATATAATAATAATAACAACAGTGAACCTAGATTCAGAGTTGAATTGACCATAGAGTGTGAGTAGTTGGGAGTGTCTAGAGAGACCTTCCATCTCACAGTGGGGCCAACCTCCGATTTACTCTTAGTAGGAGCCACAAAATAAATATGTGTGTTTACAATGGCCACCTCCGACCTCATAGTAAGCCGACCCTCCTATTTGCTTCTATGAGGGACCACAAAATAAACATATGTATCTATAATTTATTATTTTTATTTTTCACATAACATATTATTTAACAAATTTAATTTAAAATAGGCTTTCCTTTTATCAACAAAGAAATAAATTCAAAAAAATATTTTTATAAGACATTTATTTAAAGCAATTTTACAGAAAGATAATTGTTCTTTCTATATAAATGTTTAAAATAACAAATCTAAAAACTAAGCACAAATTAAAACAAAACTAGGATTAAAATGTTTAAAATATATGAACCCATCATCTAAAGAATAAAACAATCTCAATATGGTACATAAATTACAAAAATCGAAAACAACTAACTTAAATGTTAGTTGCAACTTCAAGACCACTCAAAACTCAACCTTTGGCAAGATGGATTGGAGCTCTACCTTTTCCATATGATTCTTCTCCAAAGACACGTCCACTATGTGACCACAAAGTTGGTCTCGACCTCAATCTGAGGTTTTCTTCGATTGGAGAAACCGAAAATATGGAAATGGAGATATATACCCTTATTCTTATATGCATAAAATTTAGTAAAAACGTACATTAGAAAATCCCACCATTGAAAAATCATAACACTGGTAACATTGGTCTCAAAAGTTCTCCAATACCGTTGAAACTTGAATTTTTCATCAATTATTTTATGTTTTTATTTTTCTAGTTGGAAATTGTCTCAGATTGCAATCTCATCTTGCTTAAAGTATAACTTTTATTTCAATAAATTTGGTGTGTTGAAAAACAAATTAATATAAGCAATTTTCCCTATGACAATGGACTGAACGTAAAAGGCATGAGAAAACTCGCATACATGAGTTTGCTAAAATAGAAACATGCATCAACTTCTGACATCGTTATGCATCGCACCTGACTGAGATCAGAGTTATTTCTTCCTGAGCTAAATGTTTATGCCAATATATATTTGACCCCTTAGCTATCTAAAACAACATGATATGCAGTTCGAGTCACCATCTTGCTCATGAGCCTTCCGAAAATATAAATATCCCTATACTCCCAAGTTCAAGTTTCAGAGTAAATTCTGGAAAGTCTTCTCTATAATCGCTACAAAAAATCATGGAATCAAGGTTGACAGAAAATTTAAAACTAGAACATATGGAATCAAGGTCGAAACCTTGCTCACCTGACTTCTACAAATGCAAAGATGGGCTGACCTTCGACGTAGCTTAGATCAGTCAATATTGGTTTATTCCTACAACACTGCATCGAAACCATTTAAACTTGAGTCAATAATGCATTTAACACTATTATGCTCTAAATTATAAAGTATCACCTGCAAATTATGCGAAACAGAGAACCATTAGAACTTCAAATTATACAACACAACCACTAAACTAGAAAATATTTTTTTATACATTTATGTATCCAATCATCGCCTCAAATATTGATAAACCTACATCATAGCGCATAACTACACACCTTTAACATCATGCACAAAAAAATTACTTGTCATTAGAGAATTTCCATTGTGGGATAATACAATACAATAAACATGGCTCATTCTCACAAACGATTCACTCACACAATGTGATCTATGAAACAATTCATTAGATGTCCATTAAAACAATTTTGATATGGGAAAGCATTAGCCTCCCACCTAACACGTGCCATTATCATTATCAAAATATTTATTTAAGTTCGTAATGCCCAAGATGAAAAGGGTGTGTGAAATCACAACAAAGAATATTCTCACTAGAAGCTTCTTTGTCCAACCGATATTCCTATTCTATTAATCTACAACCCCCTAGTTCTACTCATTCCATAGTCTTTGCTTCCTCACCTGTAATATCTCTGACTATTATTCCTACTATCCCTATAGTTATCACAACTACATCTACCACAAGACCATCATCCAGTCAAACTTTTAAAGTAGCTATGGCAGGTAGGTATGCACCTTTGTTGTTACTAGGCTAGCTAAATGTTATTCGTATAGATTACCAATCTAAAATTCTAACCTTTGATAAATCTGGTTCTAATATTGCTCAGTAGCATGTGGATAGAATGAATGATGTGTTTGACCTTCAAGAAGTAGATGAAGATGATGTAAAAGTGAGATTGTTTGCTCAAATTTAGGGAGGTGATGTCAAAAAAAAGGTTTAGGAGTTTATCTGCACGAGGTATAACCAACCTTGATGCATTCCGTCAAACTTTATTAGCTAGATGGGAAATCAAGGAAAATCCACTTCAACTAATAAATGAATATAAAAGGCTGAAAAGAAAATGAAATGAAATTGTGGAAGAATATTTTGAACGGTTTAATACTATTGACAACGCCATTCCCACAGACGTCAAGCCCTCCCCTTGCTTAGATTTAATTTATTTTCTTGATGGTTTTGATGTAGACATGGAATAGCAACTTATAGTGAGAGACCCAAAAAAATTTGGAACAAATTCAAGCTAATGCTATCAAAGTTGAAGCTAACATGTTAGCCAAGAAGGCCAGACTAAAATATGAACATAGGGTTACCATTAAAGAAGAGCCTTCCACTTCTCCCTCTAATCATAAAATTGATAACCTAGTGAGAGTAGTGGAAAAGATGATGGTAAGAGTAAACATAACTGACCAAACTCAAGTGAGAGAGAACAAAAATGCTCCTCAAAATAGAAACCAAAACTTTAGAAGGAATGTTCCCCAAACCAAACAACGAGAAGAAAAGGATCCAGACCAACAAGTTTGGCCCCCTTTTAAGGAAAAATACACTAATTATGAGGGTAATATTATTTAAGATTTGGATGATAATCAAATAAATCTGATGGGAATAAATGATGATGTCAGAGCTTTCGTCACTCAAGAGGAGCAAGAACTTTTTCTCCTAGCTCAAACTAAACTAGACTCTGAAGAACCAAATGAAGATAAACAAGGTTTTGAAAATGCCATCATGGAAGTCCATAGCAAATATAACCTTAGGAGAAAAAAGAATCTAGACACTTTCAATAGCAAAAACCCATATAACCCTGCTAAAAAACCCTCTAAAACTGATCCTAGGAAAACCACAGAAAGTCTTCCTAAGAAAAATGTTGACAATTATAGTAAAAATAAAGTGCAAATTCCTATCAAAAAGACAATTGACAGTGTTTCTAAAACTACCCAAATAGATAGCACAACCACATGTCAGCAGAAAGAGCCTATGACAAAATAATTTACAGGTCAATCAGAACTTCCCAACCTAGTTAAAATTCAAACATCATTCAATATTGAGAATGAATTAGAAAAGATAAAAATCCATATTCCTCTAACAGACTAATGAACAAAAACATGTACAGACCCCAAGTGATGAAAGCTCTAAACATTGGGGAAAACATAGATTCTGTAAGTCTAAATGATGACTAGCTTGAACTCTTATTTGTACTGGAAGTTGAGGGGAAACCACAGGAAGGAGGAGTTCCTCCATTCTATGTTAGCCTAAATATTCATGAGAAGATTCAGGTGCCTCCCACAATTTAATGCTTAAAGTTGTTATGGATAAATTAGGACTTGACATTACCAGAGCTTATAAAGGCTTGTATTCCGTTGATTTGAGAAAAGTAAGATGCCTAGGTCTCATCAAAGACCTATGTGTTACTTTAGCTCAAATCCCTACCAGAAGTCTATAAATGGACATAGTGGTTGCTGATAGCCCCGTAAGTATGGCATGTTGTTGTCACACTCATGGGGAGCAAAATTACAATGTACCCTACAGATGGATATGACCTTTTCCACCATGCCAAGTTTTGGGCGGCAAAGAAGATTATATAGGGAAACTTTGATGAAATTCATGGTGAGTAGTCAAGAAAAGCCTCACAGCTATCCACTTCACTTTGTCCACACAGATTTAGACTCTTTCATTCTTTATAATGATGGATACATTAACACTCAAGTGATCAATGATGAAATTGAAATTTCTAAAATAGATCCAAACCAAACACAAACAATAGAATCAAACACTCTTCCTAAACCTCTTTGGAACACGAGCTTTGATGCTGTTGTAGCAAACATGGTTCTAGAGTAGGAGTATGGGTGGTAAACACAAGAAACAATCATGTAGAGGGTCACTCATACAAGTTAAACTTCTAATGCACCAATAACATAGAAGAGTATGAAGCCCTTATATTAGGATTGCAGTTATGGAAAAAATTAGGTGCTAAGACAATCTCCACTCAAGGAGATGATGAACTAATTATAAAACAAATTAAAGGAGAATATTCAGCTAAACACCCTAGGATGAGAGCATACAGAAATGTTGTGCTTGATTTTCTAGAGATTTTTCCTGAATATGACCGTTATGCAATTCCTAGAAAACAAAATATCATTCCAAATAATCTGGATTTTCAGCCAGCTCCTGTAAAATTTCTTACCCTAATCAAGAATATATAGGGAAAGTGAAACATTGACTAGTTGTACCAAATAATATGAGGTATTGGTAGGTGTTTGGCAGTGATAAACAAATTGAAAGTTTTCGGCAATCTAAAGATGAATTTCAAGATGATAGTATAGATTTGGAATTTGAATTAGAAAATCAAATAGATGTGCATTCTAGTTTAAAAAGCAAGTCAAAAAACTTAGATTTAAATACTCTCATAGATAAAGTTGTAAATAAGTTAGAATTGCTTGAAATAGACCAAGAAAAAGAAGATTTTGAAACACTTCATCTAAAGGATAATGTTTTTCCTAGAGGTCTAGTTCCACTGGAAGAATTATTTGATTTCAATGATGTGGCTAAGAAGCAAAATATTGAGCCCATAGGAGTAGCAGTAGAATACTGTAACATAGGCACTGAAAAAGACCCCAAAATCATAAAACTATCTAAATCACTCCCAACCACTGAAAAACAAAAATAAATTACTTTATTCAAAGAGTTGAGTCATGTTTTTTCCTGGAGCTGTGAAGATATTAAAACATATGATATATAGATTATACAACCCAAAATTACAATTAAAGAGGATTAGAAACAATTTTAAACAAAAGCTTTGAAGAATAAATCCAGTTTTGATGCTTTTAATTGAGAAGGAAATTAAGAGAATCTATGACCCTAAAATCATAGTTCCTCTTAGGTACTCTAAATGGGTTTCCAATATTGTGCTAACTAGGAAGAAAATAGGTGAAATCAAATTGTGCATATATTTTAGGAACCTTAATAAAGTTTCCCTAAAATAAAATTACCCTTTACGAAAAACAGATCATATTCTACAAAATGTAGTTGGGTCTTATAGGATTTCTTTACTAGATATTTTCTCGAGTTATAATCAGGTTTTAGTTCACGCCGATGATCAAGATAAAACAACCTTTACTACTCATGGGGTACCATCATGTATGTGAAGATTCCTTCTGGGTTAATGAATGTTGGAGACACATTTCAAAGAGCAATGGGTATTTCTTTTGCTGATGAAATTGGCAGGTTTATAGTGATCTATCTAGATGACATCACTATTCATTCTAAAATTGATCGAGAACATTAGTTACATCTGAGAAGAGTATTTAAGAGATGCAAACAGTTTGGGATTTCATTAAATCCCAAGAAAATATTGTTTTGCCTTGAAGAGGGAAAACTTCTTGGTCATATCATATCTAAGGAAGGTATTAAAATTGATCCCAAGAGGATTGAAGCTATTCTGAAAATCAATCGTCACATAAACATTAAGGAACCTCAAGCATTTATTGGTACAATAGACTTCCTAAGAAAATTCATCCCTAACATTGCAGAACTTCTAATAAACATAACAAACATGCTAAAAAGAGATTCATAAATTAGATGGAACATTGAAGCTAAGTGTGGAGTACTGAAAAAGTATGTTTTTATTGATTATTTTGTCATCTTTTCTTTAGAACTCGTAACATCTTTGCATTATGAACTAGGTAGATAATTGGAAATCATGAAAAAATCTCTAAGATTCATATGCAACGCGAAAACACTAATAATCGCCATTTCTTATGCAGGAAAAGGGAAAAACTAAAGATTGTCATTCCAAAGAAAAAGATAGGGCCAAGCTAACCGTTGTCCCTTTGGCGAGGAACCATACGCAAACAAGACGATCTAAATTAAAACATCTCAGCCAAGGAAAGGAAAAGGAGATATCGACTCGGCACAAGAAAACGACCGGATAACTAGGGATTAACAGTTTGGTGAATCCCTCACGATCCTTTGATCCTGAAGGATTTCTGCTTTAACTATTTTCGCATCCTTAAAATCTCCACTTTAGGTGTTATAAATAGGGGCAGCACTGCTAGCCTGGGGGATCGACTGTTAATTTTTATGTAACTTTGCTCTATATTTGAAACTTTGATCATCGACTCTCATGAGAGGTGATCCACTATAACTCTGTTTTAATGCTTTAATATAAATTTGGTTGCTGCTCCATCTGTGATCCTGGAATAATCTCAAGCGGTGTGTCCCTAGAGGCTAAGGGACCGGCCTTGGTGGAACACTTGCTCCTGTATCATTATCTTTAGTTCATGCGTGGTTTTCATTTTCAGCTTTGTTCGGTAATCTGATGTGGTTTGTTATTTTACATCACGACTCTGTTATATTGGATTTACGTTAGACTAAGTAATATCGTTCTCTGTGACAGGAATGTCGTATTGTCCATTCTAACTCTGTAATGCATTGATGTTCCTTTAATCCTTAATATAACATTGCTGGTCTTTACAGAATGTTGTTGTTGTTCCATTACAGAGTATTTGTGCTATAACATTTATCAAGTGGTATTATTGTATTCATCTAAAGATTACATTTAATTGCAATTGCTGATTCAACTGATATTGTTGTTCCATTACGAATTACGATCGTTATCCTTATAACTAAGATTGATATTTGTATTACCGAGATCAGATTACTATCTTTCTCAATACTAAGGTGTGCCGTGTGTTAAGTCTATTGTGCATCTACATTTGGTTCTAAAGCATTGTTCTATATTTTATTACTAATCAGTTGCGTTCTATTTCAGTGTGCTATCTGATTTATCCTTTAAGTAAAGATTGCCATCTAATTTCTGTAGGATACGATTGCTGCACTTGTTCCTGTATATTAACTTGTTACTGTTCATCAAACTTAGTTGTTGTTACATTTTCTAGTTGTTGTTCCAATTCTTAGTTGCTATTCCATTTCCTGTTATTTGCCTTATTGTTGCTTTGGTGTGTAGAATGATCTGAAACTGTAGTGGGCATTGACATTTGTTTTCTAGTCCCCAGATTGATGATCTGTTCCTTGATTACCTTTAGTTACATTAGTTTACAAAGGGATGAGTTATTGTTATTGGACCCTTGATTGATAAATTGCTTAGTTTTCCAAGTGCACGATTTACTCTATAAAGTACTTTGCTGTAAGTAGATCTTGTTTCAAGCATCCATTTACTCTTGTATTTTGAGCACTATACTACTAGCATTACTCTCGTAAATGACAGCCTCAAACTGAGTACACTCTTTGAAATAACAAATCATTCCTGGATTGACAAGTTAATGTGAGGTAATTAGAGGTGAAAAAGACCCTTTTTACGGCTCAACATTTTGGCGCCATTGCCAGGGAGAGTGTAGCCATTTGTCTCTTTTTGGAGTAGTGTAAGGGCCTGCTAGGAAAGAATTGGGTTTTAAAAATTGAAGGTAAGAACCTGCATGTGGAGTATGTAATAGCCCTATTCCCCTACCTGCTTTCCAGTAGATTTGTTGTTGTTTTGTTTGGATAGAACCTAGTAGTTGCTTTGTGTGCATGACTAAGCAAAAAAAGCTAGAAAAGAACCCCAAACCTCTATCCAAGCCTGATAAAGCTAAGGGGACGGTGACCCTTGGCCGATCGACCTTTATAGACGAAATCCTTAAGAAGGCAGAATCTCAGCCTTCAGTAGGACCCAGAAAAGTTACTTCTAGGCAGCCTACTAGTTCCCTTCAGGCCACAGGATCACCATCTATAGCCTTTGTTGAGGTGCATAGTCAAACTGAAGAGTAATATTTTCAAGAAATTAAAAATTCTAACCCAAAATCTTTGCAAGAAGGGAATCTTAGCAACCTCTATGAAGGAAAAGGAGAGACAGGGGAAATTGAAGAGCCAAGTTCTCCTCTTGGGGTAATTTAGCCATTAAGTAGCCCAGATAAGGGAAGTGCTGCAAAAATCGTTTATAACGAAGTTGAAGAAACCCAACCCCCCTAGACATTAGGCACTCTCGTCATCCCAAATAAAGGAAGCACTATCAAGGCCATTCCCATTAGAGCCATTCCCCCTCGACAACCTAGGAATACCCTCCTAAATATCCCAGAAGGTTATTGGCATATATTCAACCAAATGGCCCAGAACCAACCAAACACCCAAACTTCTACACTATAATACCCCATTGTGGATACTGCAGCTAATGCACCTATGAAAGCAATTCCTCTTCAGCACATCCCTACATTTCATGGCCTTACATTAGAAGATCCGGATGCATTCCTATTTGAATTCGATGTGCTATGTAGAGGATATGACTATACCACCGATCCATAGAAATTGAAATTATTTCCCTCTACATTAAAAGGGGCTGGTTTAGGATGGTTTATGGGATTAGGTGGTGGTGTTATAAATAACTGGGATCAAATGAAAGAGTCTTTTATAAAAAATATCAGGACTATTGCAGGTCTAGAGAGTTAAAAGATGAAATATTTCAGATGGTAGCTAGGCCAAATGAAACATTAGAAGAGTATGTTGAACGTTTCCAGTATTAATCTTCAAAGATCTCCTTATGCATCATTATCCTTGCCTGATAATGTGTTAAAAACATCACTAATTAGGGGAATGAAGGAACAATGGATTGAAACACTGAATATTATGGGGAAAGGAGATATCTATCAGGAAAATTTTGCTGACATTATTAATCTATGTATCAGGAGCTCGGGAGGTAGCACAAGACTAAAACCAACAGAGAATGATCAGTTTGCAAGAGATAACAGAATTTCGGCAGAAGGAGTAACTCGTGTAGAAATTGGAAATTTATTAGAAAATTTAAAACTGATATATTAGGGACACTGACAACCCAAATTGATATTATGCAGTCCAAACAAAAGCAAGCAGAGGCAGAACAGAATTTGGCAATCTTTTGTCCAAGATGCAGGAAGAAACATAGCCATAAGGAGTGTCCATTAGATGCAGTCCAAGTTTGCACCATTTTTACGAAAGATCATTCTATAGAAAGTTGTCCCTCACTTCCTGGATTGAAAACAGTATACAAGGAAGCAGATGAAGAGCCAGAATCGGTGTATCTACTCAACCAGCACCATCAATGGCAACCGTGACAATCAGGTATGTTTTTAGACCCAGCTTCTTCTTTTCAGCCTCCACAATATCATGCTCAACAATATAATACAATGTGGCAAAATCAACCTCCCTTCCCGAATTGGTCACAACAGTCATTTCCTTCATCATCTCCATGGCCAAATCAAGCAAGCCAATCTAATTGGCCAAATTTTCCCTATACCCCACGATATTGGAAAAATAATGTATATCCAGCATAATGGACCCCTCCTACTTCACAAAGTCAAGCCTGGCAGACAAACTGGCAAAGACTGATGAATCAGCCAATAGGAACCATCCTGCTCCCTCAACCTACACTTCCAGCCTTACAACAAAAGCCCCAGTCTAACTTAAGACTGCAACTCCCAGCCCAACCCAACCCTAATCTAAATAACAGACCAGTCCAATCTATTCAAATAGTGGAAACACCAGAAATAGGAACTGATCTGAGGGAGTGTATTGACCTTCAATTAAGATCTGGGCATGTCATCGAAATTGAGGGAGATAAGACAGCTCATGTTGAACATCAGTTACCTATAGAACAACCACCACAAGAAGAGGATGTGACTAGACAACGGATTCATAATCAAGCAGCCACATCCTCTCCCCCATTCCCAGAACGATTAATTATACCTTGACCTATACAATATCCTGATTTTGACCTTCTGGGAGAATTAAAAAACCTGTACATTAAAATTCCACTCCTCCAAGCCATTCAAGACATTCTGATATATGCAAAGACTATCGAAGAATTATGTATAAAGAAACCAAGGAGGAAAATAACAGATAACCCAAAAGTCCAAGTAGTTGGTACCCTGTCCGACTTATTATCAGAAAATGAAACACTTGTTAAATACGAAGACCCAGGAAATCCAATAGTAACCGTACAAATCTATGGTCAAACCTTCTCAAATGCCTTAGTTGATCTAGGAGCTGCAATTAATATCTTAACAACTACCACTTGCCAAAAAATGGGCATTACATTAGTAGAACCGACCTTTACTTTACTAGAACTGGCTGACCGATCTGTGGTTAGGCCAGAAGGCACACTACATGATGTCATCATATCCGTTGACTCCTGGGAGTATTCGGTCAATTTTCTGATAATAAACCCCAAAAACCGACTTGATGGACATCCATTGATTTTAGGTAGACCTTGGCTTGCAACTGTCGATGCTTATATTGGCTGCCAACAAGGCAATGTGACCATAACTAGAGGGGAAATATTAAGAACTTAGCTTTATATCCTCCAATGCAGCCAAGTGTCATAATAATAAAAACTAACAAGCATCCTGTATCATACCTCACCGAAAATATTAGATCTCCATTAATGATACAAGAGGCTCTTGATTTCAAAGACCAAACAGAAGATGATGCCATTAATAATTTTATTAGTCAAGCTGAACCCAAATCCCACATATAATGTCACATGATAGAAGCAGCATTTGATAATGAATTAGAAGAAGATCCTCTTAAAGATACACATGATCAAATAATACCTACTACCTCTATCTCAAATAGCAAAATTGTGGAAATTGAGTCGGGAAAGACTTTAAATATTAATGCCAACCTGACTTCCGAACAAGAAAAGAATCTCATCCAATTATTGAGGAAACATAAAGAAGCATTTGCATGGGACTATCCTGATATGAAAGGAATTGATCCTTAGTTATGTACACACCACATTTACATAGAAAAGGATGCCAGACCTATTCGCCAACCATAAAGGAGACTTAATCCTCATCTAAAAGATGTTGTAAAAGATGAACTTCAAAAAATTTTAGATGTTAACTTCATCTACCCTATCTCCGATAGTAAATGTGTCTCTCCACTTGTTGTGGTACAAAAGAAGAATGGAAAGTGGAGGATTTATGTAGATTAGAGAGAGCTAAATAAAGCAACACAAAAAGACCACTTTCCCCTTCCATTCATTGACCAAGTATTAGACACTTTGGTAGGAAAGAAATTCTTTTCTTTCTTAGATGGCTTCAGTGGGTACAATCAGATTCGGATTGCCCCTGAAGACCAAGGCAAAACCACTTTTACTTGTCCTTGGGGAACATTTGCCTATAGAGTTCTACCTATCGGCTTATGCAATGCTCCTGCCACATTTCAAAGGGCTATCCTCAGTATCTTTTCAGACTTAGTAAATGAAGGACTTGAAGTATACATGGATGACTTTAAACCATACAGAGATGATTTTGATCCAGCATTGGACACACTGGAAAAAGTCCTACAGCGCTGCATTGCTACTAAGCTTTGTTTAAGCCATGAAAAATGCTATATGATGATGACTGAAGGACTTATTCTAGGCCATTATATCTCAACAGATGGCACACAGGTAGACCCAGCCAAAATTAGAATAATTTTGCTAATTCCCACTCCTACCACTCAAACAGATTTACGTAGTTTTCTTGGATTTTCTGGTAATTATAGAAGGTTTATAGAACATTTTTCGCATATTGTTGCACCTCTGTATGCACTGACAAGTAATGCTGACCTTCTTTGGACAGACTACTGTGAACGTGCCTCTCAGGATCTGAAGAAGCTTGTGTCCACAGCCCCAGTCCTTCGAGGACCAAATTGGGATTTTCCGTTTCAAATTTCATCAAATGCCTCAGATACAGCTCTTGGAGCAGTCCTTGGGCAGGAAGAAGATAAAAAACCATATGGAATTTATTATATTAGCAAAAATTTATCCCCTGCTGAATTGAATTATACTGTTACTGAAAAATAATTTCTAGCTGTAATACATGCTATCAATAAGTTCAAGCATTACATTACTGGATATCCTATTATCTTGTATACAAATCACTCTGCCATAAAATATTTAGCAAATAAGCCAATCACAAATGGCAGAATAACTAGATGGCTGATTTTATTGCAGGAATTTGATATTACAATCAAGGACCAACTTGGAAAAGAAAATCTTGTAGCTAACTTTCTCTCACGAATGCCAAAGCCAGTGGATGTCACAGCAGTTGAAGATCAATTTCCAGATGAGCATTTGTTTGTTGTTGCTGTTAAAACACCCTGGTATGCTGATGTTGCCAATTACTTAGCAGTAGGTAAATTACTGAAACATATGACCCCCAATGGACAAAAGGAGATTGTTCAGTGAAGTGCTTGATTTTCTTGGATTGGGGGCTACCTGTTCCACACAGGGCCAGCGATGCACATCAGGAGATGCATCCGTGAGGATGAAATTTTTGACATCTTGAAAACTTGTCATGATAGACCATGTGGCGGACATTTTGCCAATCGCAGAACTAGACATAAGGTGCTGCAAACAGGGTATTATTGGCCCACGATCTTCAAAGATGCAAAAACGTTCGTTCAAGCCTGTGACAGTTGCGAGAGAGCAGGACACCCTAGTCAATCCAACAAAATTCCCTTGAACCCAAAGCTAGTTATTGAACCATTCGAGTGATGGGCTCTCAATTTTGTTGGACCAATTAACCCATCCTCGAATTAGAAAACATATATTTTGGTAGCAATAGAATATGTCACCAAATGGGTTGAGGCATAGGCATTACTGAGAGCTACAGAGGATTTTGTCATACAGTTCATGTTCCATATATTCGTGTGATATGGGCTTCCAAGAGATATACTTACAGATGGTGGACCATAGTTTGTTGGTAAAAACATTGTTGCAACACTAAAAAACTATCATATCTAGCATAAAATCACCACTCCATACCACCCACAAGCAAATGGTAAAGTATAAAGCAACAATAAAATAATAGAAGCAATCTTAACAAAAACATTTGTGTCACATAGACGCGATTGGGTTGCAGACTACCAAAAGCCTTGTGGGCTTACAGAACAACATGGAGAAGCACTACCGGCTATTCACCCTATCAATTGATGTTTGGAAAGAAACCCATCTTTCCCATAGAATTCGAAATCCAAACGCTGCGAACAGCACAAGAAGTCGACTTAGATCTAAACGAGGTACATATTAATATATTACAGCAGATCAATGAGCTAGATGAAATCAAGCTCTCTGCACTTCAAAACACTACATTAATCCAACAGCAGCGAGCTAAATGGCATGACCCCATCATTAAAAATAAAATCTTTCGCGAAGGAGATTGGGCGCTCTTATATGATTCCAGGTTTTAGGGTTTTCACGAGAAGCTTCAGACTCATTGGCTGGGGCCATATGAAATCCAAAAGGTACATGATAATGGTACCCTTACTCTAATCACCATTGACGGATCTAGACATACCTTCAAGGCAAATGGCCATCGAGTTCGACTTTACGGCAAACCACTTACTCAGGAGTCCTTCTACCAGCAACTACGCAGAGACTCCGACATGCAAATTTTGGAGGAGGAAGAGAAATCTTCCTCACCTATGATTCATTAAGTGATTCACCTATTTTTACACTTTGTACATAATTTCTTTGTTTTATCATTCTTTGTACATATTTTTTTTGCACTTTCTTGTTCCTTTTCGAAGCAGCAGCAATTCCATCGTTTTCACTGTTTTTTCAAAAGAACAACACTTGCAATTTTTTCTATTGTTCCTTTTTCAAGAGGAACAACACTATTGTTTTGTTGTTCCTTTTCTAAATGCACAACATTTGTGTGCACTTTGGTTATTTCTGCTGTTCCTTTTCCAAAGGGATAGCATTTTCATTTTTCTATTCCTTTTCCAAAGGAACAACACCTTTTGGACCAGCCTTTCATTTTGTTGTTCCTTTTTCACCATTCATTTTGCTGTTCCCTTTTCACCGTTCATTTTGCTGTTCCCTTTTCACCGTTCATTTTGCTATTCCTTTTTCACCGTTCATTTTTCTATTCTTTTTTCACCATTCTTTTTGTTGTACCTTTTTCACGATTCATTTTGCTGTTCCTTTTTCACCATTCATTTTATTGTTCCTTTTTCACGTTCATTTTGTTGTTCCCTTTCCAAAGTAACGAAACTTGCATTTTTGCTGTTCCTTTTCCAAAGGAGTGACACTTGCTTTTTTGTTGTTCCTTTTCCAAAGGAACGACACTTTCAGTTCTTGCTATTCCTTTTCCAAAAGAACAATGTTTCGGCTTTTTGCTGTTCCTTGAACAACGTTTCGGCTTTTTGCTGTTCCTTTTCCAAAGGAACAACACTTGTGTTTTTACTGTACCTTTTCCAAAAGAACGGTATTTCGGGGAATTTGCATTTTCTATTGTTCCTTTTTCAAAGCAACGACACTTCCGGTTTCTACTGTTCTGTTTTCAAAAGGAAAAACACTTGTATTTTCTTGCCCTTCCGTTTTCAAAGGACAAAATTCTCGTCTTCCTTTTACTTATGCTTGTTCTCCTTGCTGTTCTAATCTAAGGATACCTGTTGTTCCTCTTGTTTTAGGTCTTTTGGAGTACATCTATACACTCATGAAATGGATACAAAGCTAGAGCATATCGAAATCAGCAAATTATATAAAATCACTATTTTTTTTAAAAAGAAATTGCTATGAATAGATGGGAGGAAAGAGAAAAGGGCACAATTATTCATCACTTTTGTTGTCATTATCTTACTAATACTGATATGATTGGTTATCTTTATCATGTTGGTTCCTTTTAATCCCCATAATCTTCTTTGATTATTATTAAGGAATAAGAACAAAAGGTGTATATTTTCCTATTGAGATGTTAAGACTTCTTCCACCATTGCTACTCTTAAGGAGTGTTGAACCACCCTTGTGTATAAATAGGAAAGTACTTTATGAAAGAAAAAAGAAAGAAAAAAATGATGTTTATATGACTTTTTTATATGAGTTGTCAAATGCAGGATAGGGTGTCTCATCAAGAGCCAGCATACCATGATCATAAGGAAAAAAGTGAAGTGGCATTCCCACTATGGCCACCACACCAGGGATATGGTCCAAGAGGCACATCAGAAAAAATATAGTCCTTGGAATAGGAGGTCTCATCACGAGCCGGCCTGCCAACCTTTCACTCCTTCTTGGTGAATGGCATTATGATTTAACTAGTTACCAAGCCAGCATAACGACCTCCATTTTGACACTGAACAACACTTCCTAGGCATACACAAAGGATCATGGTTCCATGGGTGAAACAAACAACTCTGTCAAGGTTATCGACACCTGTCTGCAGTAGAGCTCTGTTAATGGTATTGAAGTCACATTCCTTATACACCAATAGTTATCATTAACATCCTTCTCTGTCTTATACCTTTGTAATCTGTTAAATAAGATTATGCATATCACTTCCCTGAACCATTCAACACATGAAAATCTATCAGAACCAATCATGACGGAAAAGTCGAGAATGATCACATTACACTGGTTGTGCACATCAGCTGTCCTATCCTCCCAGCCTTGCATCATGTAGCCGCATCTTCTTATTTATTCAGCGATCCTATTATACACCTCAATTTCGGTAACCTGCTCCTTTTGTAAACATGGCATCTTGGCATATGCTGTTCCTTTATGACCTTGTACCAAGACAGATCGACACGCCGCTCCCTCATTTGATGGCCGAGGATGGCCTATCACATTGCAGAGGGGCAGGTTGACTTCATAGTTTGCTAGCATACGTGTCAGGCTATTATTCGGCAAACTCTTACTTGGGAATAGCAAGGCTTAACGGTATCTCATTTTTCAATTTTCATGCCTTGCTGTTCCTAAGATATTTCTGTATCATAGTCTACAAGAATTAGTAAGATTTGAATGAGCCTTGCGATTTCGTTATTGTCTCTGTGTTCTAACAGTTTGAATAGCCTACTATTCCATTGCCGTCTCTGCATTTTTACAGTGAGCTAAAGCATGGGAGGAAGATCAATTCGAAGAGAACCATAGGTATTGATAGTCTCTGATGCTGCATGGCAAATCCTGGCAAGGGAAAGTTGGTTAGTTTATCTCAATCATTTACAGGAATCCAACGAGACCGTGGCAATAGAATTCTTGCAGAACATGCAAGAAGATCACTCCACAGTAAGGGGGAGACACATAGCAATCACCGATGACATAATTGCAGAAGTCTCAGGATTGCGAGCTATTGGACCTGTGTGGATGCTAAAGAAGAAGAGATTGCAAAAGATCATAAAAATCTTCCAAGACGAAGGCCAGAACTTGATAGTCAGAGGAAAGGGAGTTCTACCAGCAGCATTATGAGAGCTGTGGGCAGAATTGGTGAAGATCATCTAGAGCTACAACACCTGTGAAGGTAGGAAAGACATGGTAAGACCACGGCACCTAAAACTTTTGGCTGTATTAAAACATAAATGCTCTGTGAACTTACCTGCATTTTTAAATTCATTACTTCATGATGTTGCTCGAAGTATAAAAAATTCACAACATGTAGAATCGGTAGTAAGTCACCATGGGCTGATATGGCTGATAGTTAGCCACAGTCTTACTCAGCAGCAGAGTAGCTGGGAAGAGCTAATTGCTATGATAGATGGGGCATTGACTCTGCCAGCCCCAAAACACAAACATGATACCAGTACACCGTATAGACCATCGAAATGGAGAAAATCAGTTAGATTGGCATGGGTTAGAGAGAAGTTGGAAAATATTCAAGGGAATACCAGCCAACCCATGGAAATAGATGATTCTGGGGATGAGCAACCCCCGCAATTGGAAGGAGAAGAGAGTGAGAAAGAATTGGGAGAGAATGAGAGAGAATTGGAAGGAAATGAGGTAGAAGAAATAGAGGAAGAAATTGAGCAGCCTGGGCAGGTGGAGGCGGAGATAGAGCAACGTGAAGAAAGCCCATTGAAAAATCCATTGCAAGAGGATGAATTGGCCCAAATCTTGGCCAATATGGGCGAATATGCCCAACCTCTCAGCCCTCTAGTCTTCCATATTGAAGAAGAACCAAAAGAGCAGCCCGCTCAAGATAGAAATGTACTTGAAGAATTGCGCGATGAGGGAGAGAAAGAAGTGGATCAGTCCGTTCATGATGTAAGTATGACAGGAGATAAAAGTGATGAAGATGCAGAAACAGAACAATCTGCTCCCAGCCAGACTACACCGAAAGAATTTCATGAAGAAGAAGGAGTGGGAAAAGAAATTTTCCACGAAATAACAGAGCCAACTAGGGTTTCTACTCCTGAGAAACCCAAACATAACAACGAAGGGGCATCTCAAGAAGAAAACTAGGGAATTGGCCAAGATAACAGTCCAGAATCGAGTAAACAGAAAACTATTCCTTCTAAGGAAATAGAAGAAAGTAAACGATTACGAAAAGAATAGCAAAGATTGTTGAAGTGATAGCATGACTTCGATAACAAATCAGGGTTTTGAAAATGAGAAATAGAGTAAAAAGGACTTCGGGGGTAAGACAAGCAATCATTACGACAAAACCCCTTAAGAAAAAGATTTGGAGGACTCAAGTCCAGCCTGCTGTTCAAAACCCTGTTGAAGTCCAAGTTGCTGTTCAAAACCAAAAGGAACATCATTCAGCTATTACCCATGTTGAAGTGCAAACAGATGATATGTTGGTCTGTGACAAAGAAGTTCAGACAGAGGCACAACCCTCTGGAGAAATACGAACCATGAACACACGACAATTTAATAAGAAGATTCAAGTGAACCTTCCGCTCACCACTACCATGTGGGATAGTGATCCGAGGACAGTAACCCTAGGAGAGGGTTTGATGCAAGCTCAGCAAGTAGTAGAAAAACTCACAGAACAAACGGTTCCTCGAGAAAGGTATGAAGAGTTACAACAACAACTAAGGAATGTCAATTAATCCGAAAGCCAGGCCTTTGAAGGATGGCGGAAGGAAGAAGAAAAAGTCGTGACGGTAACTCGTAGGTTAGATATAGTTATCAAGCAGATGGATACCTTATGCTCTTTGTACACTGACATCCTAGCATGTAGAGCCCCTACTAAGAATTATGCCTTGTTTTTAATGGAACGATATTTGCAATTGAAAATAAATGCTCTTAAAGCAGGAGCCTCTCTAAAAATTAACACTATTGATGATTTTATAAATTGTTGTAAGAATTATGGAGTAAAGGTTCAAAGGTTATTGTGTGAATTCTATTTGCATAACCTTGTGTTAGATCAAGAGACAGAGCAGAACCCTGGACCTTTCGTTGGGGATATCCAACTGTAGGCATTTATTTCATTTGGAGTTAATCAAATCAAATGGCTTAAAGCCTATAATTCCTTCCAAAGACAAGAAAATGGATTAGACTTATGGGTAAGAGCTGAACCTAGAAACCCAGTACAGTTATGGGGGAAACATAGGAATCTCATGAGGACTCCAGGCGTGATTGAAGCATTAGGACCCATTCATACAACAATCACTCGGGAGGGGATATAATACTTTTTCACTATTAAAGACCTCACCGTTGATGGTGCTAAATTTTGATATCAAATTTCTAATCCAAATATTCAACTTAGGGAACCATTTGATTATGAGAACTTTAAATTAGCTACCGATCGCTTAAACCTCTATGGTGAAATTATCTTGAGAGTAGGGCCATCTTGGTTAGGATATAGGTTTCGGAGTCCAATTATTTGGCACCTTGCACCTGGATACCAAGCCCTGTATGAAATGCATGAGGGTTAGACAGGCCATCTCTTTGAACACCTAGTCAGGCATCATGGCTGTAGACCACCAAATGAGATCCCATCTCTAGCCTACTCTCTCACTGCCTTACATGTCAACTACGTTGTTTTCATGAGGGCATGAAAAAGGGTAAGCAGGGGGGTGTGTGGAGTACGGAAGAAGGTATATTTTTATTGATTATTTTGCCATCTTTTCTTTAGAACTCGTAACATCTTTGCATCATGAACTAGGTAGATAATGGGAAATCATGACAAAATCTATAAGATTCATATGCAACATGACAACACTAATAATTGCCATTTCTTATGCAGGAAAAGGGAAAAACTAAAGATTGTTGTTCCAAAGAAAAATACAAGGCCAAGCTAACCACTATCCCTTTGGCGGGGAACCATATGCAAACAAGATGATCTAAATTAAAACATCTCAACCAAGGAAAGGAAAAGGAGATATCGACTCGGCACAAGAAAATGACCAGATAACTGGGGATTAATAGTTTGGTGAATCCCTCAGGATCCTTTGATCGTGAGCGATCACTACTTTAAGTATTTTCACATCCTTGATATCTCCACTTTAGCTGTTATAAATAGGGGCAGCACTGCTAGCCCGGGGGATCGACTGTTAATTTTTATGTAACTTTGCTCTATATTTGAAACTTTGATCATCGACTCTCGTGAGGGGTGATCCACTGTAACTCTGTTTTAATGCTTTAATATAAATTTGGTTGCTACTTCGTCTGTGATCCTGGAATAATCTCAAGCGGTGTGTCCCTGAAGGCTAAGGGCCCGGCCCTCGTGGAACACTTGCTCCTGTATCATTATCTTTAGTTCATGCGTGGTTTTCATTTTTAGCTTTGTTCGATAATCTAATGTGGTTTGTTATTTTATATCATGACTCTATTATATTTGATCTACGTTAGACTAAGTAATATCATTCTCTATGACAGGAATGTCGTATTGTCCATTCTAACTCTGTAATGCATTGTTGTTCCTTTAATCCTTAATATAACATTGCTGGTCTTTACAGAATGTTGTTGCTGTTCCATTACAGAGTAACTGTGCTGTAACATTTATCAATTGGTATTACTGGATTCATCTAAAGATTACATTTAATTGCGATTGTTGATTCAACTGATATTGTTGTTCCATTACGAATTACGATCGTTATCCTTATAACTAAGATTGATATTTGTATTACCGAGATCAGATTACTGTCTTTCTCAATACTAAGGTGTGCCGTGTGTTAAGTCTATTGTGCATCTACATTTGGTTCTAAAGTGTTGTTCTATATTTCATTACTAATCAGTTGTCGTTCTATTTCAGTGTGTTGTCCGATTTATCCTTTAAGTAAAGATTGCCATCTGATTTCTGTAGGATATGATTATTGCACTTGTTCCTGTAGATTAAGGTGTTGCTGTTCATCAGACTTAGTTGCTGGTACATTTTCTAGTTGCTATTCCAATTCTTAGTTGTTGTTCCATTTCCTGTTATTTGCGTTATTGTTGCTTCAGTGTGCAGAATGATATGAAACTGTAGTGGGCGTTGACATTTGCTGTCTATTCCCCAGATTGATGATCTGTTCCTTGATTACCTTTAGTTACATCAGTTTACAAAGGGATGATTTATTGTTAGTGGACTCTTAACTAATAAATTTCTTAGTTTTCCGAGTGCATGATTTAGTATTTAAAGTACTTTGTTGTAAGTAGATCTTTTTTCAAGCATCCGTTTACTCTTGTATTTTGAGCACTATACTACTAGCATTACTCTGGCAAATGACAACTGCAAACTGAGTACACTCTTTGAAATAACAAATTGTTCCTGGATTGGCAAGTTAATGTGAGGTAATTAGAGGTGAAAAAGACCATTTTTACAGCTCAACACTAAGCAATCATTTGATCAAGTTGAACAACCATTGACAAATGCACCAGTCCTAATTAGTCCGGATTTCACTAAGTATTTTATAATCTTTTCATTTTCTTCTAAACATATAGTTGCGACTATCCTTTTACATAAAAACTTTGAGGGATTTTAACAACCCATTGCTTTCTTTAGCAAGGCTTTAAGGGATGCAACACTCGAATATAATATAATGGAAAAATAAGCCTTTGCATTGATAAAAGAAATTAAAGATTTTAGAGTGTATACCCTCCATGCTCGCATAATTTCTTATGTACCAAATGTTGTAGTTAATGATATTTTGACAAAAAATGGACCAGATGGCAAAAGATGCAAATGGATTGCCATTATTCTTGTGTATGACATGGAAATGAAGCCAACCAATCTTATCAAAAGACAAGGATTAATGAAATTGATGGTTGAATATAACTTTAATGCTTTGTATTTTAACTTTGTAGCTGCATTAGATGATCAAGAGTGATAGGAAACTCCACAAATAGATGAGGCTTTTATGACCCCACCCTAGTATGCAAACCTTATTGATGTTTTATTCAATTTAAATTCTCCTTCTAGTCTAACTAAGAAAGAGGCTAGATTTCTGAAGTTAAAAGAAGCTAAATTTTTCATCATAGACAATTTTTTATATTGGAAAGATGCTCTTGGTATTTTACTAAAGTTTCTGTTGAAAGGTGATGCATAAAGAACAATGCAGGAATTCCATGAACGTGACTACGATGGCCATATGTACTAGAAAACCACTGCTAAAAACATCCTTAGAGTTGGCTTTTACTGGCCTTCCCTTTTCCCAGATGTTGATAAGAAGGTAATCTCTTTTCGTAAATGCCAGATATTTAAAGGAAAGTGAAAGCTATTGGTTTTACTTTTGAAACCCATATCTGCTGAAAGCCCTTTCTAGCAACCGAGATTGGATTTCATTGGAGAAATCCATCCACCATCCTCTACCCAACATAAATGGATCGTCACCACTACCGAATACTTCACCAAATGGATTGAGGCCACACCTTCGAGACTAGCCACAGATGTTGTTATCATTAAATTCTTAGAAACCAATATCTTGTCTAGATTTGGTTGTCCAAACAAGCTCATTACAGATAATGTTGTAGCTTTTAGATCTAAGAAAAATATATATTTCTACAACAAATACCATATTACTTTGTGACATTAAACTTCTTATTACCCATAGGGTAATGTGTTGGTTGAATCTTCAAATAAGAGTCGGGTAAACATTATTAACAAGTTTTTAGAAGAAAACAAAAAGTCACGACAGACCAAGTTGATGGATGCACTTTGGGCTGATATTCTCACAGAAAATAATCAATTCACGTGTCACCATACTAATGAGTTTATGGAATGGATGTTGTTTTCCCATCCTCTTTGGGATTTCCAGTCATAAAGATAATCCAGGAATTGCAGGTTGAGCCAAATTATATCCAAAGGAGAATTGATTAGACAATCCAGTTGCAGCTATCCAGGGAACAAGTCTATAATAAGCCTTAGGTCATCCAAGAGAATATCAAAAAGGTATTTGATAAAAGAAATAAAGAATATGATTTGACCTTGGGTGATAAAGTTTTAAAGTGGGATTCCATAAGAGAGGACAACGGAAAGCGTGGACAATTTGACAATCTATGGATTGGATGTTATGACATTTATGCTTTCAGAAGACATAATGTATTTTTCCTCTAGCATCTAGATGGGACAAATATGCTTGGTGGGCTTATGAATGGGGGAATGTTGAAGCACTATTTCTATGAGAAATTGAAATTTTTCTAGCATTAATCATTGTAAATATCATAGCCTTTATTATTTTGATTGGGTGAACTATTAACAGAAGTTGAAGCCCACAGAGAAGGCCCTAAACTTCCATTGATATGTTACCATAAGTACTGCAACAAATGAAATCAAGTGTGGATATTTCTCAAATGGAACACTCAAGGCTACTAATCAATTGTTCTTGGCACCTCACAGGGAGAGTGCCATCCCCAACTATAGCCATTGTTAGGGTCCTATAATTTATAGCATCTCAAGGTATTTGAGTATTGTATCTTCGGGATATTATATTGTATATACTTATCAATATGTCAATGATTTCCAAATAAAAGAAAAATAGAATAAAAAATGAAAAGAGTGTATAAATAAAAAAGAGAGAAAGACAAAAATATTGAAAAAGGATGAAAAATAGAACCCCATCAAAAGAAAAAGAAGAAGAAGAAATAATATTGAAAGTGTTGCAAGTCTAAATTCCACTACTGATAGATATTTTTCCTCATAATTGTTAAATAAATATTGTGTGCAACTTGTTCAAAATGCCACAATCACTAGCACTTTGTTTAATCATACAAGTGTAATCATGATTAAACTTGTTTGAATTTCTGCAAATTAGGTTAGCGGATAAAGATTTTCCACGTAGTTTAATCTTGGTAAATCAGTAGTTAGGAAGAAAATGACAATGATCCAATTTTTTAATTTGAATCAATAGGATAAATAAGGGATAGGCTAGATAGTTTTTCGTTATGTATAAAAGAAAATAATGTGGGTTTCCTAGTCTAAGTGCACCCTTTAGAAAAAATAAAATTTTAGTTTAGTTATGGTTAAGTAAATTAATTATTTTTATAAATATTTTCCTGTGCCATTTTATCCTAAGTTAAAGGACATTGTAGAAAGGAAAAATGTGCATGATAGGATAAAGTGCTTTTATATATATTTAACCTTCCACCTTTATCCTAAGTTAAAAAGGGTAAAAGCATAAACCGCATATGGGAAAATGTGTTTTGTCTTATGGAGTTAATCAACAATGGTATCAAAGCATTGGGATTCTCTCCCTCTCATGATCCATGACCTGTATCATTCTTCGCCCTCCCCCCCCCCCCCCTCTCCATCCTTCCCTTACCATCAAGTCGGGGGGGCGGGTTGTCTGAGAACATTGTTTACCCTCAAGGCCCCATCCTCTACGTGGCAGCTTCTCCCAATTTTTCACCCCTCCCCGGCCAAAACCACTTACCACATTGTACCCCCTCCGAAACCACTTTTCCCTTTGCTTGCTTTGCCGCATCCCCACCACGACTCCTCGACCACCCTCCTCCCGCCATGTCGCCTAGCCATTGTCCACTTAAATGCACTCCCGACAAAACAACCATTTAGCGTGAATTTCATACTTCCTGGGTAACCATTCGAAATTAACAATCCTACACTATTTCCAACAGGAACTTCACAACATTTAATGACTTTTGAATACAAAGTTTAGGGTCTTTTTACAGCGTATTCAATGTGTGGAGGAAGAAGAAGTATATTACACAACATATCCACTTGAAGGGATATAAATTTGGAAGGTTTCACCATATTAGTAGCCCCACATGACTAATAGGAATACACTTGGTGACTCAAACTAGGGAATATTCTCACCTCTTCCATCTATGGAGGTGACCTCTTCAGGAGTAGTTGAATTTCCTTGCCTTCCAGCAACTCACTGTCTTCCTCAACCAAAGCATTGTCAAAGGGTTTGGATTATTTCACTACAGATTATCACTGCTTTCCTTTTTCTCTGGACTCATTAGGTGTAACAAATATCGTAAATTCTATTGTGGATCCTCCTCATTATAATGCTAAATTTACTATACATTATTTCTCTATAGCCTAGGAACCCTTCAACATTCTCTCATCAAGCCTAGATGTAAATGAATTTTCTAGTATTTGCATGACCAACTCTTTCTACGAAGTGGAAGGTGTCAGACTCTCTATAGGGGGCTATGGAAAAGATGGAGTAAGGAGTATCCCTGAGTTTTCTATGGACGGAGGACATACAAAAAATAATGGCTCATTAGGGGCCTTCTAGTCCTCTCCAGAGTGGTAGCTATGGTTTCGAACCCTACCTCCTTCCATCGATGATCTATGGTTTTCCGAAGGAGCAACTACCTTTATATCCATGCTTATTATAGGAGAAGGATTAACCATTATCGTGTCAAGGGTTTAGCTCTGAAGACTTGCAACAATGGTAACCAGGCCAAGCACTCCAATTTTCATTCAACTTTTGAAAATCTAACCCTAGGAGAGGGGGTGAAACTTGAATAAGTAATGGACATCGTCGAGAGGGTTTTGGTTGGTAGAGTTCATGGAAGGAGATACTTGATCACAAAATTGTTCATCTAAGCTACTTTTGTATGGGATAAGGATCTTGTATATATGTCAGAGGTTTGCGCTCTCCCAAGAAGCTTGTCTGCCCTAAAATTTAAAACTAGAACTAATACTAACTATGAAAATTTCACCACTGAAATTATATTGCACCAATTGGAATTAATTCTTCTAACTGTAACGTAATGAGCAATTTATTTTCTACAATAAATATTGCATAAATCACACTATAATATTCCCAAATATAAAATATTATGGAAGATAAATAGGAAGCTGAGAAAATACTAGCACACACACAAAAATTATGATGTTTTTATATTTGGAAAAAGGTCACCAGAAAAAACCAACTTAGGAAATTCTGTGTGGAAACTAAGGGCTTTCATTATTAAGCAGTAGTGATAAATTATTACTACAATAAATAATGCCACACTGGCATATCTATCCAAAAGAAATATTCGGAAAAATTATCTAAGGGAAGTTACTCTCTCCAAGCAATCATGACATTGTCTGATCTCTAAAAAGATAATCATCCAACCAAATATTTGCAAGCCTTACGTCACCCTATTAGAGTCCATCATACGCTTTGCTTGAATTAGTTGCTAATCTAGTTGTCCTTCCTACTACTAACTAAGAAATGGTCTCTTTGGCACTCTAAAAAATATTCCCAACCTTTATAACTAAGAATGAGCTCCTCTTCAGCTAGATCGAATTTCCCTTCTGAGGTTCTACATTTCCTATGCATAGGCTTCTAGATAAAATATTGGCCTCCTCTTCCTGAATCTCCAAAACTATAAAAAATCATCCAAAATCAATGTCTTTTCCGCTCTCTACTTCCCTTCTTTGGATCAAACTCTTCTGGAAGTTTTTGTTGTTCTTTGGAGAAATCAAACTACCCAAGGAAATAAATCTCAAGTGTCACAAGTGTGTTTCTCCATCTACCTGTCTACTTCTTCTGATAATTTGTAGTTGTGAATCTAATAGCTAATATTAAACCTTAATCAAGCATTGAGATTATTTCTTTGTTGATCTATGTGAGTTTCTAGATGATTCACACCTTTCTACACTACCTTTTCTTAAATTTAGACTTTAGGAAATATTTGAAACTAGGATAATAATCTAATTGAGAAACAAAATCTTGGGTTGTAGAGACATTTTTTTTATAGCCTCTCCACAAGATTTGACACTAGAACACCTCTGATGATACAAAAATAAAACTCCCTCTTACGAATGAAGGTGTTTTGGTGTTGCACTATTGCTACAACACGATTTCTCTCTATCATCCTCTATATTTTTCTTATGTCTAGCCACTATCTCTGAATGCCACTACCCACCAACCATTATGAAACTTTGATGTTGCATCTCTGTTGTTGCTAATGATACTATACGACTACCAACTCTGGAATTTCATTGCAACTCCCTCTCATCCGTTTTTGTTGTAATTGCAATGAATGCAACTGAGAAGCATCCAAAATACTAAATCATCTATGTATCTCTTTTGCATATGTCTCCTAATAATATGAATTCTACTAACCTCTACACTTTCCACTAAGGAATATCCATTGCTCCTGACTCTACTATTGAGCCTCCTGCTCCATTTTCAACTGTTCTCTACACTCCTCAACATATGATTACTGCCAGTTTTCAACTGTCACTTTGGAATCTGACTGCATCAACTGACATTAATCCATCCTGCTATTGAATATTATGGTTCCTTGTAGTTATTTAATGATCCATGATGAGTATACCCCAATGGATTCTACCAACACCTTTGCAACACATGGTAAAATCTTCCTCTAGTCTGGGGGAAAATTTCTATATATATGTGGATGTCGTCGCTTGGTCCTTCTTCTCTTGAATGCCATTTTCCTTAGAGAACACTACATACTATAGTGTCCAAACATGCCACACCTGAAGCACATGACCTTATATAGGTCCTTCTTCTTCTTCTTATCACCCCATCCCTGATTGGGACCCTTTGATGTTAGGGCGACATTCTCCTCTTTATTCTCACCTTTCATGCGCTTGTTATTGCTTCGGCTAATCATTATTTTTCACATAGCTTAACTCAAATCCTCTTGTTGTAGGTTTGACCACATCTTGTCCCATCTAGCTAATTCGTCTCAGCCTAAGCTATGTTGGACAAAGACTTGGCATCCTCTGAGACACTAACCATTGCAAACTGTACAAGCTCTATTGGTTGAGGTGCCTCCCTAATGGTTGCAAGTTGATCACAAACTTCCTAAATCTTGGTGAAGAATGGATCTATTCCTTCACCCCTTCGCATCTTGATGTTTCTCAACTTCTCCTCCAAGAACATCTTGCATTGCTTGAAAGAATTCTTATATAGCTAGTCGAGAGAATCCCACATATCCTTGGCAATATTCTTGCCAGATATATGTGACAGTATATGGCCTCAGACTCTATCCAGGATCATACACTTTTCCTTCACCATCTCTTTTATGTATTCCTTCAAATAATCTTCATCTCGGGGTACTTCCAACACATTATCTGGATAGGATTTGAGGCCATATTCATCTAGCAAGAAGGACATCCTCACCTTCCAGATGAAAAAGTTAGAGGTTCTCTCCAATCTATCATCATCGCTAAACCCAACTATGCCCATCTCTGAATCTAGTCAAAAATATCCCTCTTTCTCTATTTGGCTTCTAAATCTTATATTCATACTCCCTTCTGGAGTGAGAAATTATGCGTGTATCTCTTTCCAATATGCAACTGGGAAAATCAAATTTCTAGGCTAGGAACTCTCTTAGAGAAATTATCTCTATATCTCTTTCTTATCCACCTGGTGATGATTTTTATACTGCAAACTGCTACAAAACATTTCTCCACCCAAATAAGGAATCTAAATAGAGAAAACTAGTGTGTTGTGGCTCCCTTTGCTTGCTGGAATCACTCAAATGGCAAGCCAAATTCTTCATCCACCCTGAAATCAAAAAATAAACTTCCCTAAGAAACTCGCACTACTTGGCTTAGGCTCTAGAAAGCCTCCATAAATTCATCTTCTTGCTCCCTCTGAAAAACAAATTTCTTCTTTCACTTCTAAGCTTCATCATCTGAACAAAATCACTCTTATTACATGTGAAAATTTCACCATTGAAATTCTATTACAACAACTAGAATTAATTCTTTTAATCGTAAATTAATTGACAGTTTATTTTCTATGATAAATATCAAATAAACCACACTCCAATATTCACAAATAAAAAATATTGTGAAAGAAAAAATAGAAACTTAGAAAATGCTTGCACACACACAACAATTATGACACTATTATTTTTGGACAAAGTCTCGAAAAAATCAAACTTGGGAAAATTAGTGCAATAGAAAAGGGATTTTGTTGTTAAGCAGCCCTGAGAAATTTTGAATATAATAAATATCACCAAATTGGTGAATCTATCCAAGCGAAATACTAGAAAAAAGTCTCTAAGGGAAATTACACTCTTTGATAAATCTTGTTACTATCTAACCTCTTAAAATATATTTGTCTAACCAACATTGCGGAGGCCCTATGTCACCCTAGCAAAGTCCCTCACATGCTCTACCTAAATCAACTACTAATCTAGTCATCCTGCCTACTGTTGATTTAAAAAATATCTCTCGAACACTATGGAAAACATTTATGGTCTCTTGAACTAAGAACGAGCTCCTCTTCATCTGGATCGAATTTCCCTTCTGAGGCTCTATGTTGCCTCTATGTAGCCTGCTGGAGAAAATCTCAATCTTCTCTCTCTAACTCTTTGGAAAAAGAAAAATTCCGCTAGACTAATTGTCTCTACCCCTCTTTTATTCCCTTTTGTAGATCAAACTCTTCCAACAACTACTGTTGCTCTCTCGAGAAATCGAATTTCCCACGGAAATCAATTTCAAGTGTCACATGTGTGTTTCTCCATCTACCGACTAACTTCTTCTAATAATCTTTATTTGAGACTTCAACTACCAAGATTAAACCTTAATCAATGATTGATATTATTTCCTTGTCCATCCTTGTGAGTTTCTAGATTATTCACACCTTTCTCATTTAATAATGATTAATTAACCCCTTCCCTAAGTTAATAATTAGGAAATATTAAAAAATAGGCTAATAATCTAATTGAGACACTCCTAGGTCAAATTTCCATAACAGCTGATGGGTTGTGGAGAACTATAGTGTTTTAACCTCTCCACAAATTTTTAAGACTAGAAAACTTATGATGCCATAGAAAATAACACTAATTGGGTAATCAATAGACTTTGTTGTATTGAATCGACACGAATTCTACTCTAGCACTAGTCACCACTATTAAATGCCAACATGGAACAACTTGGATTCAGGTCAGTATGGGTTCGCCTCTGAGGACTCTCGATACAACTATGGTCACAAGATTTTTTCAAGATGATTCAGGACAAATTATGCACATCCATGGATGTTGATTACTCTTATGTGAAATCTAGAAAAATGACTTGCAGTAGAATTATTGTATGTCTAGACACGAGGTAAAGCTTGATCTCTACCTTAAAAAACACATATTGTCAATTGTATCACCTCTATATTCTACACTATGAAGGGATCTACTACCATTTTTGTCACAGCCATGAAGTCGACCATGTTATAAAAGACTGCCATATTCCCTATGCGAGGAAAAGGGAAAAATGTTCAGATTGAGGGTAGTTATGTTGAGACACATGAAAAATATAGTCAATGGAAGAGGCCATAGAAAGCCACTCAAATCCCTTGCATTAGTAGTTCAGAGGCTTATCTTCCTCCAATATTCCCCTCAGGATACTCCCGCTCAAACCCTCAGATGATATATTTCGCGATGCGGCAATGGAAGAAGATATGATACAGGTAATCTCAGGAACAATGACTCTTTCAACATCTATGGTAGTTTTTATGCAATCAACCTCTTCTTTGTTGTTGTGTCGGGTACAAACCTTTCCTCTTTCCCTATATCTTATATCATTCACTATCCTTGTTATATGGACATTGACTCTATTTCTCTTTCATCATCTTTTGTTTTACCTACTTATTGAGGAATTTTCCATAGTGGACTTCACATTAAACCCATCCCTTGTTCAATAGACCCTACCATTTTTTTATGCCCATCAAATTTTCTCTCCCTCCATTGCCTTGATGAGTCTTTACTTTCTTCAAATCTAGGGCCCCATTATAACCTTCATTCAAAGTCCAAATCCTCATTGAACTTGATTCGCTATGGTCTCCTCGGTTTTTCATCCCCATCCAAGCATTCCAAGAACCCTCACGAAAGTCAATCCTACATCTCTATGGCTATTCTCTAGGAAATTCATGATGTTGTTGTACGTAAATAAAAATATCTTGTAGGGGTTCTTATAATGGTGTAATCCCAACTCCTTGGCCCAAAATTATGATCTTGTCCTCTACCTGTACATGGATGCATAGCTCCCATAAACATCTATCCCTCAAATGATTATTCTCAATCAAAGCTATCAACATGATATTCGTACAAGAAAATCTAAAAGGAGGTGATGGGGAAGCGCAAAATTCCATTCTCCTTGACTAGGAAGTTTTTGTTGTGGATGCATAAGTAGAGTCGATGGTCTTTCCATTCGTTATAAAATGAGATCCATGAAAATTTTGAGATCTTGGGGATCAAAGGTCCTATTGGGAGCTGAAATTTATGTTGCCAACATGGGTGTGACTTTCATACTGATAAATGTCTATCAAGCATGCCAAGGTAGAAGGACATTTTTAGATAATCTAATGAAGCACTCTTATATGTGTTCACGATATATGATTTTGGGTGGTGACCTAAATTTCTCTTTGCGGTTGTATGAAATTTGGGGTGTGCACACCCACTGTAACCCTTTAACATATGTTTACACTTTAATATTGGAGTCCCATTGAATTATTCACATGGACCCTATAAAAATAAAAGCTACTTGGAGAAATAGTAGAGTTGGAGAGGCTTTAATTGTCAAAAAAATCAATTCCTTCTTGGCGGTAGAAGCCGTAATCAATCAGATACATATTTTTCATCGATGGGTAGGAAGTGGACTAATTTTAAATCACCACTCCATCTTTATTAAATTCAATGGGTTTCCAAAAATTCTAAACCACCATTGAAATTCAACTCCGCTTGGGTGAAGGAGGAATCCTTTCACCAAATTATGAGAGTCATTGCACCCATTTGATTCTTGGTCGAGGGGTTTCCCTACCGGAAGAATTCGCTGAAAATATCAAATGCTTTAAAGGGAAAACCATGGTATGGGAAAAGGAGAAGGCTTATAATGATGATGAATCAATGAATAAAATCGAAAATGATATTCAAGGTATAGAGGATTTAGCTAGTGGGTTCTACCAGTGCGATGAATCCAAATAAAAAATTCTTCAACTAGAAGCCTCTTGTCATAGGATTTTGGAATATTGAGAGAAATCATGGCACTTAAAGAGCAAGGAGATATGGTTTTAGTTATGGGATGAGACACAAAGTTATTTCAACATTATGCCAAAGGTAGATTTGTTGTAAATACATTTTGGTCTTTGGATGATCCTAATGGTGGGAGGGCCTTCTCCTTCAATGACCTTTCTTGACTAGGGGTAAACAATTTTAAATACCTTTTTAGGACCCCTAGGGAGGCTTCCATTGTGTAAGTAACCAATCTCTCCAAATATTTCCCTAGATATGTTGATGAAAAGGTTAATTCCTCCCTAATGTAACATGTTTCTAAAGAGGAATTGGGGCATGTTCTGCATGGTTTTCGGAAATAAAAAGGCCATGGGCTAGATGGATGGTCAATTGAATCTTTTATAGAATTATTTCACATATGAGGAGATGATTTTCTCAAGGTGGTGGAGCGGTGATGATCTTTGTGGAGAAAGTATTATTCTTTACATTAAACATTCATTGTTATAATTCCCAAATCTGACTCCCCACACACATTTGATGATTTTCAAAACATTTTTTTATGAAACATCTATAAAATGATGGAAAAAATCATTTGAAATAGAACTAAACCTATTTTATCGTACATCATATCCAAAGAAAATTTTCCAATCTTAGAGGGTAGTCCAATTCAAAAAATAATGAGGGTCACTCACGAAGGGATTCATAATCTGAAAAATAAAAGTTTAAAAGGTTTGGTACTCAAAATTAACTTATTCAAAGATTGTGATAGAGTCACTTGGACTTACATTCATATTGTTATTACTTATCTGGGCTTTGATGCCAATGTTATCAATTCAAGTTATGTGTTGTGTTATTACTGCTTCCTTTGTTGTCTAAATTAATGGATCCACATTTGATTTCTTCTATGCTAAAAGAGGGCTCAAGAAGAGTTTCCTGCTACCCCCCCCACTGTTTCTCCTAGGTGCGTAAGGACTTAGTCATATTCGAAAAAATATAGAAATGATGGAGTTTTCATCGGCTCTCTCATGTAGATCAATTGGTTCTTATGAAATTGGCTTTAAAGGGCATTCAAATTTTCTACATTTCATTATCATGGATTCCAAAAGGCATTTCAAATTTTGCTCACAAATTTTGTTGTAGATATTTATGGATGGACTCAAAAGAGGGTAATTTATTCTCGTGGATTAAATGGGTCAAAATAATGTTCCCAAAGAAATGGGGCATTTAAGGGCTAAAAACATTAATCAATTTCTCAAAAGCTCTAGATTTCAAGATTGGGTGGTGCCTTATTATCCCATCAGATTTAGTGTATCAAGTGGTACATAGGAGGTATATACCCCTTAAATCCATAATGGAATAGATAAGGACTCTAAACAAGTGAAGAGATAGCGCTTCAATAATATGAAAGGATACCATTAAGTCTTTTAACGTCATTGAGCTTGATCTTGCATGGAAAATAGTCTCTGGTAATCAGGTAAATATCGGTTTGGATACATGCATTTGATGTGGTTAAGAATATCATTTTCCTTAGGATTTTTTATAAATCTTAAATATTAATAGATTCATAGCAGTTAATCAAATTGAAAATTCCACCTCTGCCACAATTTGCCCTCAAGGCAAGTTGGAAACTCTCTGTTATGAAACCAACTCACAAAATGATAGAAAAGATAGAACAATGCCTTAAAATTTAGCCTCTTCAAGGTGGCAACCTCCTTTACATTACAAAAATGAAAAATTCTTGGATGATACAAATGACAAAACCTCCTCTCTATATATAAGAGTCTAAGGGGCTACAATATAACCAAGCTGACCTAACAATAATAATATAGAGGCACAAAAATAACAATAGAGGGATTCTATGGGTCATAGTAATAACAATATGGGGACAATAGGGGAACAACAATATTAATAAATGATACAACTACAATAGTAATGGGGGAATCACTAGTATTATAGGGACCTAACGTGTCCCTCTCCTTCAAAAATGTGTTGTCCTCAACGCTTGAGTAGTTTTGGATGCTTCTGCATAAAATTCTCATCCTCCCATGTGGAATCTTCAATGAATAACTTCTTCCACTTGATGAGATACTCTGATATTGATTGATTTCATAGCTATCAAGTTCTTGTTTCTATCACTACTTCTAGTTCTAATATATTTTTTCCTTCCTTGTCAAGTTCTGGCAATATTGTTTGAACTGGGAGCTTGTCGCCTATAACCTTTTTTAAACATGAAACAATGAAAACTGGGTGCACTCAAGAAGCTGCAGGAAGCTCCAATTTGTATTCCATAGTACCAATATTTTGCAACACCTTGTACGGACCATAATACATTGGTGATAATTTATTATCCTTCTTAGCTTGCTTGAGGGACTAAGTGCCATAAACGGGGTAATTTTTGTTGCAGTATGGAAGGAAGTTTTATACCACCATTCAGCCAGAGGCAACCATTTGACCCATTGTGTATGTTTATCAGATATAAAGCAATGAATAAATACTTCCAAACCTTTGTTTACTATCTTAGTTTGCCCATCAGCTTTAGGATGATAAGATGAGCTATGAGCTAACTGACTGCCAAGACAAGAAAATAAATATGTCCAAAAATTTCTAGTGAAAATGGGATCTCTATCACCTACAATAAACTTTGGGTTTCCATGTATATTTTGAATTGTTTCCATAAATGCACTAGAAACTATACTGGCTTTAAATGGATGCGATAATGCACAAAAGTGTGCATACTTGGTAATTCTATCAACTACCACCATGATGACACTCTTTCCCTCAGACTCGGGTAAACCTGTGATAAAATCCATTGAAACCTCCTCCCAACGTTGGCTTGGAATGGATAAAGGTTGTAATAGACCTGGGGTCTTAATTGTTTTAGATTTATTTTTTTGGAAAACCAAACATTCTGCCACAAACTTTTGAATATCTGATTTAAGGCCATCCCAAAAAAAATTCCTTCTTAACCCTGTGGTAAGTTTTTAAAAATCTCGAGTGCCCTCCTAAGGGAGAAGTGTGCAATTCCATAACAATCTTTTGTTTGAGTTCGGAATTATTACAAAGGTATAAGCAATCTTTGTACCATAACGAATCATTTTCCAAATAAATGTATCAGATGTACTAGAATCATTTTGTAACTTTCAAATAAGTGGCCACACTTCTTCGTCATTCTTCCATTCCTCCCTTGCTTCATTTATCCAATCTGGTTGGATAATAGAAATGATGCACAACAATGCTTCTACATCCTCCTCCTTTCTTGAGAGTATATCTGCCACAACATTTTGCTTCCCTTTCTTGTAGATGATTTCAAAGTCATAACCCAACATCTCTATGACCCATTGTTGTTGCTCTTCAGAGGATAATATTTGTTCCAAAAAGTATTTAAGGCTATCATGATCCGTTTTTACCTTCAAGTGTCTTGCCATTAGGTAGGGTCACCATTTCTTAAGTGCATGTAATATTGCCAACATTTCCTTCTCATAAATAGCTTTGTGTAAATACTTTCCCTTGATTGGACTTCTTTCGAAAGTAATGGGTCTTTCATCTTTCATTAAAATAGCACCAATTCCATTTCCTGAAGCATCACATTCCATAATAAAGGTTTTTGTGAAGTTTGGTGTAGCTAAGACCGGTGCTTGGCACATTTCCTTTTTAAGATGTTCGAAGGCCTTTGTCGCTTCTAGAGTCCATGAAAATGCATTTTTCTTCAATAATGTTGTTAAAGGTGCTACTATTCTCCCGTAATTCTTAACAAACTTGTGATAATACCCTGTCAACCCAAGAAATCCTCACAGATGCTTTATGGATGTGGGGATTGTCCATTCCCTAATGCCTTTGATTTTGCTAGGGTATACCTTAACTCCTTCATGAGATACAATATGATCCAGATATTCCACCTATTGTACTCCAAAGAAACATTGGGGTCTTTTTGCATATAATTGTTTAGATATTCCACCTATTGTACTCCAAAGAAACATTTGGATATTTTTGCATATAATTGTTTCTCCTCCAACAATTGTAGCACCCTCTCAACATGTTCAACATGATCTTTCCAAGACTTGTTGTAGATTAGTATATCATAAAAAAAATACTAACACAAATTTTCTAAGGAAGGGTTTGAAAATGAAATTCATCAAACCTTGAAATGTAGAAGGTGCATTGGTAAGGCCAAAAGGCATGACCAAAAATTCATAATGACCCTCATGAGTTCTAAATGTTCCTTTCAGAATGTCTTGACTCTTTAGTCTTCACTCTTATTTGATGATATCATGAACCAAGATCCAACTTGGTGAAGTAAATTGATCCATGCAATTCATCCAATAATTCATCAATGACAGGAATGGGAAACTTATCCTTAATAGTGAGCTTTTTGAGCTCCCTATAATCTAGACACATGCACCATGATCCATCCTTCTTGTGCACCAATACTACTAAAGTAGAGAAAGGACTTTGACTAGGTTGAATTATACCAGCCTCCGGCATTTCTGTAACCATATGTTCAATTTCACTTTTTTGGGCATAGGGATATCTGTATGACCTGATGTTTGGAGGAACACTTCCTAGAATCAAATGAATAGCATGATCATGATCATGAATAGGTGGGAGACCTTTGGGATTATCAAATACCTTGGAATGATTGTCCAAGACTTTTTGGAGATCTGGAGAAATAGACGATTTCGATGTGGAAACATCTAGCAAACATAATTGTGAAATTACACCTTGTTGTTCCTTTTTTAGAAGCTTTGTCATACCATTAGTGCTGATCATCTTTCCTGATTTCCCTGCAATACCACTTAATTCAACTTCCATTCCTTCATTTCATGAAAATTTCTTTAAAATTAAAACATATTGTACCCAAGGATTGTAGCCATTGGACTCCTAGTACAACATCAGCACCTCCCATTGGAATGAAAAGCATTGGGCTATTCAATAAATATTCTCCCATGGATAGCTCGATATTATGGCACTTTCTAGAGCAGTTAATGGTTCCTCCATTTTCGACCATCACTAGACACTCTGGTGCTAGATATACGAAGCAATTCAATTCTTTTGCTCTCTTACAATGAATAAAATTGTGGGTACTTCCTGAATGAGTCAACACTATTACCTTTTTCTTCTTGATATGTCCTTCTATCTTGATAGTTTGAGGAGTGGTAATTCCAACCAATGCATTACAAGATATGGTCGAATTCATTACCTCTTTATCTAGGGTTTGTTCCTGGAGTATATCCTCTTCTTTTGACATTTCTTGTTCCTTTTCTTCCTCCTCTTCACAATCTATGTAGAATAATTTCTTCTCAACACACTTATGATCTTTAGTGTATTTTCTATCACAACTATAACAAAGCCCCTTTTCTCCCTTTTCTTCTAATTGTTGTGGTGTCAACCTTATAGGTTGTGGTAGGCTAGGCGTAACAACACTTCCATCTTTATAGTTGTGAGTGGTAGGCTTCCTGGTTGCCATAATTTTGCTTTCCATTTTTATTGCTAACCTGAATGCCTTCTCCAATGAATCAAGTTCTCAAAGGCAAACCTCATGTTGGATATTATCCTTTAAGGTCCCTATGAACACTTCAATCCTATGCTCTTCTAGAATATCTTTTACCCTTATGTTCAATTTTTGGAAGTCCTCAATGTGCTCCATCATTGAACCCTTTTGTTTGAGACTTATCAATTGGCTAGAAAAGGTGTTGTTTTTTGTAATGTGTTGTCATTTCTTCCATAAAAATTTCCCAAGTGACAATTTGTTTATGAGATCAAATCCATTGATACCATACAAACTGATTTGGTTCCAAATATAAAGTTGCAATACATATCTTTTGTGTGTTTTGCACATTATGGAGATCAAAATATTGCTCCATCTATAGTATCCATGTTGGAGCATCCTTGCCATCAAACTTCCTCATATCGATTTTTGGAATATGGTGGTTCTTCAATCCAACGTTAGAGTCTATGAAATCATGATTAACACTTATTTTGTTCTCATCTTGAGTTTCATTTACTACTCTTTCACCATTAGTAAGCATTTCTTGTAGAAAATTTGTCAAATCTGTCTTCAAATCTATCTTCAAAGTGTTCATCTTAGCTTCCACATCATTCATCTTAGTTTCTACATCTTTCTTTAAACCATCCATCTTAGATTCTGTTACTTTTTTGCGCGAGTGACATTTTTTCCACTTGGTCTCATAATTTTGATATATCATGTTGCATTCATTCCTCTTCTTCATGAGTCAAGTTAGAGCTTTCAGGATGCTTACTAGATGTTTGCATTTTCTTTCCTCGAGGCATCAATTATCAATAATAATGCTTTACTATGCTCTTTGAATTTCCTCAAACTAATTTTTCAAACCAAGCTTATGCAAAAGTAAAAAAACTACACACCTTTTTTCAACTTGTAGGAGCTCGATATTGAGTTTGATGTATCTCTGTAATTTCAGATCATCCAATTGTGAAATTGCAATCCACGGTATCCCTCTGCATCCTCTTTCCAATGCCACTAGTTTGATCAGATTTAGATTCTCCAAGAAAGATTTATGCACAATCTCCCAAGCGCACCTGATTATATACCTTTTCAAAAGAGCAAACTTGTATGAAATGCCACTTGTCATTGTTTTGACCTTTGGATCTAACAAATATACACAAGAAACTACAGTCTATTCTCTTTCTGTAACTTCTTACGAAATTTTAATCTGATGCTCAAGACAAAAGTTATGAGGATTTTCCTCAGGTCACATGTTTGGAATGTAATTTGGGAGTCTGATAAAAGGCCAACTTCCTCAAATCATATCTCCAAAAATATAGCACAAAAATCTCTAAAACTTAGACCAGAGGTTCAAAACTATTTCAGCACAAATGGTTTTTTTTTTGTTTGAAACTTCGCATAAGAAAAGTTATAGTGAAAATTCCACGATGACCTATTTGGAGCAACGAAACCCTAGAATCCAAAGCTCTGATACCAAATGTTATGAAACCAGCTCACAAAATGATAGAAAAGATAGATCAATGCCTTAAAATTTAGCCTCTTTGAGGGGGCAACCTCCTTTACATTATGCAAATGAAAAATTCTTGGATGATACAAATGAAAAAACCTCCTTTCTATATATAGGAGTCTAAGAGGCCACAATATAACCAAGCCGACCTAACAATAATAATTTAAAAGCACAAAAATAACAATAGAGGGATTCAATGGGGCATAGTAATAACAATACGAGGACAATAGGGGCACAACAATATTAATAAGGGATACAACTACAATAGTAATGGGGGAATCACCAGTATTATAGGGACCTAACACTCTCGTCCTCATCCTCCCTACTAAATTGATTACCCCTTAGCATAATTATATGAGAGCTCTAAAAAATTCACATGTTTGAATTTAGGACATGGATGATGATATAGATTGGATTTTTCACCTTCTAATTCTACATTCCAAAGGTCAATTTCTTTTTATCATATCTAATAATGAAAATGAAACCCCATATTGGTGGTGGAAACAAGTATGGAAGTTGATTTTCCTAGCAAAGTCCTAGCTTCTTATGTGGTGTATTTTGGAAATTAAGCTTCCCACTAGTGATATCCTCCAAAAAAAAGGCCTTTTTGGAACCAATTGGTTCCCTCTATGTAAATATCTAAACGAAACAATTCATCAGCTTTTTTTTGTTGGTCTTTCAAATGGTCCATCTGGACTTCCACTCACAACTTTAGTGCATCTCTTGTGCATGAAAAGGCCCTGTTGTCAAAGTAGATTGGCACTCTTGGTCATCCTTTACATCATAAAACAAGTTGAAAACCTCCTTCCAATCATCTACTGGAAAATATGCATTTCCTGCAGTATGGCCATCTTCCAAGACAATTTTCCAAGATTGGCTAGAATTACTGCTCATGCCCTAGTAATATATGAACTTCTCCCAGCCAAAAAGCCTAGTAATATTGTAATAAATATAATATAGGAATAGGTGAACATATTCCCACGTTGGGAATTGTTGATAGTGTTTCATATTGCCAAAATACAGGGGTCTCCCCAATGTGAAGTCCGAATTATACCTCACACTCTTTGGAGAAGGATCCCCATCCAAAGTATCAACCTAACCACCATAATTGTAAGATTCACCTTGGTTTCAATTAATAACATAAGATATTATCCATGTAACCTTTGAATAAGAAAGTAAGTTGACACTATGATGCATTAATTACAATGTGTAAAAGGAGGCTTTCACAAAGGGAGAAAAGACTGAATCAACCTTAGGAATATAATATTACTATCCTCGAGAAGGAACATGAGAGAAATGAAAGATTCATTGATTAACCTACAGGCTAATTCACGTGATAAAAATGATTCATGAAAACAAATACAACATAGATTCAATAAAATCAACACCAAATCCACTGCAATAGTTCAATATCTTCAATATATAACAATTCCAACATATAACACAAACATCGAAATAATAGTCTTAAAGCATTCACGATGGATGCATGAAATTGTGTTCGCTCAATAGTATTCATATTAGGTGAAATATCCAAATAAAGAGCTACAAGAGTGAGGGACTAGTTCCAATTGTGGAACATTAAGTCACGTCTTGCTTCTCCAAAGAATATTGTTCTCTCCTCTCCCATGTTAAAGAAGCCAAGGCTGGCTTTCTAAAGCTTAAGCCTCTAAAAGATTTTTTCTTGAGTTATGAGGTTGATTTTTATAACAAGATGAATGACGTTTCATGTCCTATTGACCCTTGAATACCTCACATGAATCTTGGACTTCGAATATGTCCTTTGGACTTCTAAGCAACTCTTGAACTTCTAAATGACTTTTGGAATTCGCTAAATGAGATTTGGACTTCTCCTAAATAATCTTTTGTCCTGTTGTAGTTGCTACAACTACCCTCCAAATTTTCCCTTAGCCTGTTTTGGAGCCTCCCTACCAACCTTTCACAGCACTTTGTATTACTTAGTCAAGTACTCAAGCTTTAGTGTTTTCCTCACACAAAGCCATCCTGTCAATCACAGTCAATCCATTCCCCTCAAAGGTTGGTCACCTAGACTTGGTCTAGCTACGGGCTGAGCAACTTCCCCTTTAAAATTGCACATTTCTAGAGGGTAGCCAGTCTTCCCTTCAGAAATTGTACAATCCTCTCTGGTAGCCTGTTGGGCTTCAGGATTGTGAAATCTACCAGCCAAAATTCCCATAAGGATTTGTGCAAATTTCCCAAGTAGGGCTTCTCAGCCTAGGATTTGCGCAAATGTGGGCAATAGTCAACTGCTCTACCTAGAAATTTTATAATCCTCATGGGAAGTCATCCCAGCTCCCAGCCAGAAATGCGCATTTTTCCCAAGCAGTTGAGCGAATGAATGCATGAACAGTCCGGTTGATGAGCTCCACATGGGATGTAGGAGACTTGACTTGCATGCATGCATGACTTGCTCTTCCCAGAATAGCAAGAGACAACATGCAAAAGGAATCCCAGGATTTAGGGAGCTATGTTTAGCATGTGGGGGTTACATGCAGAGTTGTTTTAGGAGTTTCCCTCCAAGTGTCACTTTCTCCAATATTTGTGGCATGCACATCATGAGACAAAAACTATTTATTCAATGCATCAGAGATCATTCATTCACATTGATATTGGAGCTTTGACATACAACAACACATCCAGGACTCTTCGACACCTCCAGCTTATCTATTCACGGGTATGTGGCCTCAACTTGTCTTCCTCAGCATTTCTATCGCTTTTTGTGTATTCTCTTGTGTGAGTGTTGCTTGCCTGATTTATTTGAATTCTTGTTGTTGCTTGCATGTGTACTAGCTTGTCTTAACTCTGTTTCAATTTTCGTTGCTATCTCACTGCTGTCGCGTTCATGAAATTGTTTTGCATGGACGTTTGCCCAACCGGCGAACTGCCTCACCCACATGTATGTTGATTTGTTTTTTGAATCTTTCATTCATGATTTGCATGAAATATTAATCACTTTTGCTATCACTTAGTGTCACCATGCATTTGTTGTCTTATTTTCTTTCAATTACCTGTTGGCGAGTGGGACCAACCTTGGTCCGGGCTCTACCATCACCAAGGCAGCATTGGGCAATCTGGGGAAGGGAGGCTCACCTTCCTCTCCAAAAATGCACATTCTTTCCCAGAACCAGCCTCCAGGACTATTTTACACATTTCTAGAGGACAGTGTGTGCTTGGCCCAACAAATTGTGTAAATTTTTCCCTAGACCAATAGTGCTTCCCAGCTAGAATTGTGCATTTTGCAATTGCAACAGCCAGCTACCTAACTTGATTGTGAATTTCATAGATCCAGGAGCTAGTCCTGCCTCCTGAATAGCCCTGACTCCCTTTTCTACAGTTCTAGCAGCTAGTCACCCAGCCTCCTAGTAAACTTTGTGCAATCTTGCTCATGAGTTTCCCAGGTATGTGGTGTGTCCTTCCCCATATTTTCTTTGTTTCCACTAATATATTTCTTGCCATGCATGCTGCTTGTCTCCAGATCTTTCAATTCTTCATCTGTCTCAATGGCTACCAAGAGAACAAGATCATAGGATACTGATGGAGTTGCAGTTGGAGGAATAGTTGAGCAGGTGTCCTCTAATCTGTTGATCTATGAAGATACAAAGTTGTATCTAGACAAGGACATCAAACTGAAGTGGAAAGAGGTTAATGGAACATTCACAGGAACTTTTGGGGAAGACCTTGAAGACCGTCACGTGTGTCTAAACATTCACAAGTCTAGCTTGTACCAGATTTCATGTAGATACCCCACGTTCCTATGCGCAGACATGATTTACTAGATCGTTTCTCATACTGCCCTTGAGACGATGACCTTGAGCAGTGTTAGTGGGACGAAGCTTGCAACCTTATGGGCACGAGATTATGATGAGAGGTATCAGATGTCAGAGTCTGTGACTATCATGATTCCTACATTTAGCTTGCCCACCAGTAGAGGTTACTCCAGAGACATTCTAAAGGATTGAGTAAAGTAGCCAGTTCATTTAAAGATGACACCCAACCAAATCTACAAGAAAAATATATTGAGGAAGTCATACCAATACTTGGTCATATTTGCATGTCAACTGAGTGTCCAAGAAATCACTGAAACATTTCCTCAAAGTTGGGTGATTGTATTGGACCAACTAGCTAGGGAAGGATGACCATGCAACTAGTCTGGCATACTGGCTCATCACCTGAAGGAACAAGTCACGGAGGCTTAATAGTCACTTGAGGGTATGCATGTAGAGATTTACATGTCCGCCTACATCCTAGATGCAGTATGTGCCGCACATGAGTTGCTAGGCTTGGAGTGGGCATGGTCATCGACAGAGACTATTATGATCACATATTTCAACTTGTTTTCCAACTGCAGCTTCAAGGGAGTAATCATATGGCTATCCAACCCTTTTTTCACCCTAGTATATCGGATGATATTTGAATAGGATCCACCCTGCATGTCAGAGGAAGCAATGGAGGCATTGTTAGGAATTGTAGATTAGTCTGCCTCACCGTTTGACTCTTTTATCCGAATGTTAAGTGCGGAGAAGCCTCCACATGTTCTGCCAAAGTTTTCCTTCAACGTACTTGTCCTATAGGAAGTACCATATCACATTTCAGCAGTATTGACAGCTAGACTACAATGAAAGAAGAAGGCACCTTGGCTCACTCTTCAATTGTGGATTGGGTTATATGAGATCAAGATTATCAGGTAAGCAGATTTCAAAGCATAATAGATGAAGAAGTACCCGTTCGACCTTTGAAGCTTCAACCCATATGACCCACATTGCATTGTGAAGGATAACTACATGAGAGTTCAGTTTAACTAGATCCATGGGGCATTTAATTGGGCAGAGGAAGACTCGTGGAGGTATTGCTATAATTCCTTCAGATGCAATGAATAGGTTTGCTTCGTCGTAGAGTGGTTAGCAAAGCAGCATGAAGCAACATCTCAGAGAGCACCAACGGTAGCAGTAGTAGCAACAACAAGAGAGGTAGCAGAGCCAAGCATACATATGCGTGACAAAGGGAAGAGGAAGATTTTCGACTGCATGGAGGAGGAGAAAAGTTACAAGTTTTGAGTAGATCCACTTGTAGAAAAAGCAGCCATGGCTATTTAGGCAAAGAGGTAGTACCGCAACAAGCGTATCGAACAAAGGCAGAGTGATAACAAGAGAATGGAAGAAGTAGAGAATGAAATGCATGAGTTGAGTGAGCAACTCCAGAAATAACAAGAGTTGCACCAATAGGAGAAGGAAGCGTAGCAGTAGTAGATACAACAGGGGGCTCATCATGTGCAAACAGACAAATCAACGCCCGTACGAGTAGGCGATTCATCTGAACAACTGCCATTAGGAGAATGGGGTGAACCATCACAGGGGCATGACTTTTCTCATGAGATAGAACATGCACTTGAACAGTTGGATGCAGATATGGAGTAGCATGAGTTGGAACAGGACACCGACCTCATGCCTCATTAGAAAGAGGTTGACTCACCCACTTCAATGCATCCAAATGATGAGCAAGGCTCAAATGACCAAGATGGCATTGAGATCCTTGGTGGTTAGGCAAAAGAAGAGATGCATAACATCTCCTTTAATGAATATCGTTGCAAGGTTGTGCAGTCTCACATAGTACTGACTCCGAAGGACCAAACATCTCCTACGCAAGTTAAAGAACAAGTGATCATGATTGATTTGCACGAGCATCTGGCTACTTTAGCCGATGCAACTAGAGTATACGCCGAAGCCACTAGCTCAATTGTTCATTTCCTCATACCTGAGAATGAGCGAATGGCGAAGGAACTACAGGTGGCCAAGCAAGGACAAGACTTGGTGACAATGTTTGCCCAAGTTGAATTGAAGAAGGAAATACTAGATGAAGTATTTTCCTTTGATACAGTTATGTGAGCATTGTACTCCAAGTTTGGTACCATGCTCCAAGAAGTCATTCATCTTCACAGATGACAACAGTGATGTGTGAGAGAGCACGCATTTTGAAGAAATACATACTGATATTGATAACATGCAAGCATGGATGATGAAGTACAAGGGAGTACCACTACACTTTCCAAAGATGACGAGGGCCAATGCGGTCAAGCTACAGCCTCATATCTAGAGTCAGATCCAGAGCTATGAAGACCTACCATAACTCATCACTATCATACAGGCTTCCCATTCATGAGTATTCAAGAGCATGGATGTTATAGTGCACTGCCACCAGCCCAGACTTGTCTATCAGTGCAGAGATCATGTGCAAGTATGTTGTTGGTCTGGTCACATTGAAGACAATGGTGTGCATGCTCTTAGGCTAGTTGGACAGAGGAGCCCGAGTAGTGTGCACGCATGCTATGGAGGTAAGGTTCAGGTTTCAGACAAATGTCAGGACAGAACACATAGACACTATCAATGAATACCAATATTGGTATCATTATGTTACTGTTGATCAGCATGAGGATATCGAGCAATTGGACTTTTATAGTTTTTTAAGTTAGAATCAAGATTGTCGGACACATGGAGGAGGAGAAAAGTTGCAAGTTTCGAGCAGATCCACTTGTAGAAAAAGAAGCAATGGCTATTCAGGCAAAGAGGAACCAACGCATGAAGGCAGTGGGATAAGAAGAGAATGGAAGGAGAGAAGGAGTTGAATGAGATAAGGGAGAAAGTCCAGAAAGAACAAGAGTTGCGCTAACAAGAGAAGAAAGCACAGCAACAACAACAGATATAGCAGGGGGTGCATCATGTGCAGATAGACAAAGCATTGCCTATACAAGTAGTTGATTCATCTAAAAAAATGGCATTAGGTAAAGAGTGTGAACCATCATCGGGGCCATACTTTTCTCATGAAATAGAATAGCTGCTTGAACAATTGGATGCGGATATGAAGTAGCAAGAGTTGGAATAGGAAGTTGACCTCATGACTCACCACAAAGAGGTTGACTCAACCACTTCAATGCATCCAGATGATGAGTAAGTCTCAAATGACCTAGGAGGTAATGAGATCCTTGGTGGTTAGCTGAAAGTAGAGATGCACAACACCTCCTTTAGTGAATCTCATCAAAGAGTTGTGTAGTCTCACAGAGTACCGACTCTAGATAACCAAACATCTCCTATGCAAGTTGAAGAACAAGTGATCGTGATTGATGTGAATAAGCATCAACCTGCTTTGGCCAACGCAATTAGAGTATACATCGAAGCCACTAGCTCAAGTGTTCGTTTACTCATAGCTGAGAATATGTGAATGGTGAAGGAACTACAGGTGGCTAAGCAAGGAGGAGACTTTGTGACAATGTCCGCCCAAGCTGAACTGAAGAAGGAAATACTAGATGAAGTATTGTCCCTTGATACAGTTATGTGAGAATTTTACTCCAAGTTTTGTAGCATGTACTAAGAAGTCGTCCATCTCCATTGATGGCAGCAATGATGTGTGAGAAGAGCACACATTTTTAACAACATACATGATGCTATCTATAACATGCAAGCATGGACGATGAAGTTTAAGGGAGCCCCTCTACACTTGCCAAAGATGATGATGGCCAATGTGATCGAGTGGCAACCATGTATCTGGAGTCAGATCTGGAACTATGAAGACCTACTATAGCTCATCACTAGCATACATGCTTCCCACGCATGAGTATTCAAGAGCATGGATGTTATATTGCAAAGTTATGTGATCCCATCACTTTTGACTCTCACTCAGGTGAAGACAAAGAAGCAAGTTGGATAGGATATTGAATTTTACTTCGACGAGTTGATGCGCATTGCCACCAGACCAAACTTGCCAATTAATGCAGACGTCATGTGCAAGTACATTGTTGGTCCTGCAACATTGAAGACAATGATGTGCATGCTCTCAAATGAGTTGGATTGAGGAGCCCGAGCAGTGTACCCCGATGTTATGGATGCAAGATTCAAGTTTCAGACAGATGTCATAGCGAAACACACATACACTATCAAGGACTACCAATCTTGGCATCAATATGTTACTATTGATCAGCATGAGGATGTCGAGTAGCTAGACTTCTATAGTTGTTTAAGTCAGACTGATATCTAGTTTTCCTTGTTCAAGACATTATTCACATGGGTACATGTGCATTGTAATGTTGGTTGATGTCAAGTGTAATTCAAGTATCAACAGTGGATGTAATAGTCATAGAGTAGGTGAAGAGTCATGAGCGTAATTGAATGGTCACAAAGGGGAATGTCAAGGGTAACCCAACCCTTTCCTATAAATAGTCCCTCATAACTCGTTGTATAGGATTTTGGTCATCCAAGCTTCTATTAAGACTATCTTGAAGAAAGCTTGGAAAATATTGTAATGCACCTTGGCTTCTCCACTACACAGAGCTAGTACATCTCTTTGGAGGAGTAGGCGGGGTTGGCTGTAAAGTTTCATTGACGGGGCTAGTAGGTTTACATGGATGTATTTTATGATGGGAACTTACACTTTTTATATAATGAGAGCCAACACATTTTCATGCATAGGTTGTTATTGTAGTTGGCTTGCTCTAGTTTCGTTAATGGTATATATTGTTTAACTTACGTATTTGTGTATCAACTGATTCATATGCAATTATATGAATCTTGTTGCAAATGTGTTCTATATTTTGTTAATGTTGTCCCGTCCCTATCGACTACTCTATCGGAAAATAGACAAACCTTTCACACCAACCTTGATGTAACAACCATTGCACTCATTTGGACTGATTCATGAGTGCTGCACATGTTATCTTACCTTGTATTTTGTGACTACTATGTCCGAGTCGATTGCTCCGCTGAAAGCTATGTATGTCCTTTTGTGTTGTGTGTTCCTAGCCGAGTTAGGACTGATCCCTTTCAACCTGGAACTCACCTTCACCCTTATCTCCCCCCTTATGTGTTAGGACCTCTCGCACACCTTCCTTGACTCATTGCAACAGTCACACCCTTACTACTAACAGAGTTATCTTATTTGTCTTTGTGCGACATTGTCGTCAAGGAATTACCTTATGACCCATTGCTGGGACTCCTACAACAAATGGTCTGAGGTCTAATTGGGACTTCTTACTGGGGAGATCCACTTGACATGTTGGTGGGTCTAGCGCCATCAACTTTTATGGTGCTAGAAGGAGGGCTTGATGACAAGTTGTGTCCTCTCATCCAACTTTGAACCTTTGTACATCTTTCGTGGAGTCTTGCACGCTTCTTCATGAGAAGTGTCTTTTGAATTGTGAAGATGTCCCTATCACGGGGAATCGTTTCTATTTCTTGTCCAGTCACACATATGATGTTGAAAGTGAAGTGGCCTGTCTTGAGAACTTACAAAACTTTCTTTCCATGCTTCATGAGGAAGATGAGTTTTCTAATGAACATGCCAATTTGTTGCTGCATACACACTTTGCAATTCTCCATTCCATTGGGTGCTCAACCTACCAGCTAACATCATGCACTCATTTGAGCACTTATGTGATCTTATTGAATACATGTTCTATCATTTTCTTCTAGACCATCTTGACCGGAAACTGTTACAACAATGGAAGGCTCCACATGAATCAGTTATTAATTTTTGGCAGTGCTTCTGTGACTTGCAGTTTCAAGCTCTGAGGAGCCAGATGAAGTTTTCTTATCTTTGGGACCGCTTTGAGTATTGCCTTAAGAAATCTGCCGATCCCAAGAGAAAGCTTGAAATCAAGCCTCGCTCAAAATTCTTCATTGATGGAGCTACATAGTCTCATGTGGATGTGGACACCACCTCGATTGACAGTCCACCTTCCTCCCATTCAAAATCTCCAGCACTGCCAAGTGATGCTGAGGAACATACTCATAGATATGTTCATCCTTCACACTCTCTCAACATCACTTCACTCAATTTTCACGCAGATTTGTTTGTAATTCCTTTGCGTTCTCATGTGCATGCCTGTCTACGACCTCCATCTTCACACTCGAGTGTTCCTCCGAATGATGTTGTCTTGTGTTCGTCCATTCTGAACTCTTTGCTTGTTGTGAACAAGGAGCAACCAATTGATGGATTTGGTGTTGCACAACCAACATGCGCTATGATTCATGAAGAGTATGAGTGGTAGCTTGAACATCAATACTCGGTGAATGATGACTCCCTGTTATAGACATTTTTGGGCACTACAACCCCAATCTTAAATGTCAATAAACCAAGGGCTCTTGAGTCCCTAAAAGTGTTGTTCCGACCCCTAAAAGAACAAGGTCAAATGATTACATCTTCTCCTAGAAGTTCTCCATGAAAAACTACTCAGAACTGGTCAAAACTGGACCATTTCACCTGCTCCATAGGCAAAGTGCGTTGCATCCCACCTAAATACACACAGTAGGTGCGATGCATGTCAAAAATCCCTTCTATGGGGTGCGATGGGCGAGAAAGGACAAATGGCAAGGTCAATCTGCAAGGTGGAGGAGCATGGAATCTTCCAGAAACCTCTCCTGTGACACTTGCCTCTCTGAATTCGACTAGGGATGAGTAAGAGATAATCAATCTCCACGTGGAATCAAGAACTATCAGAGAGAAGACACTAATAAAATCTCAAAAGCTGACTCACCTCCCTTGCAGACATCTATATATGGATCCCTCATCCCAGAGATCTAGAGGCTGGAATTTTGTATCTTGTAAGGAAGTGTTGCTGGTTTCTTTGTGCAATATCATAGTGTTGGGTGATCTAAGCTTGTCATGAGATGAAGAAGGGCTTCTTGCTGAGAGAATGATGCTGGGTCAGAACAATTGGTTGTAATTCTCTTGGCTCTTTCTTGATTATCAATAAAGCTATCCAATTTTTCCTCCATACACTTGTGTGATTGATGTTTTATGCATTTGTGTGGTTAATATACATCTGATCCTATATTGCTTATGAAAATAGATCTATGTTCTCGTATAGCATTATGTTGCTTTGATTCTATAGGTACTCTGTGAAGCTAGGTATACAAGAAAACAAGTAGCAAAGGACTATCAGAAGAGAGAGGAATCAAGAAAGGAACCAAGCGCAAGACAGAGTTTGGTCTCCTTTATTCTTCTCTCATCTATCTCTCATAAAGGAAAACGAAAGTAGTTTTAGTTTGTTTGTTTCTAAGCTAGCTATCAGCCTTAGTGGGATTGGTAGCTCTACATAGACACTATTCCCGGTAACAAAATGGCGACTCTGCTGGGGAGCGAATAGATTGCTTGTTTATCTACATTTGTTTACTTTATAAACTTACAGACGGAGCCTGAAGTTGAGCCAGGTAGCCTTCGAACTGCATTTGCTATGCAAATGGAAAGTAGATAAATGTCGCTTCAGTCTATCTCTAGGTTTTGTTTATGAATTAAACACTTGATTTACAAGCTCTCTAATTGCCCTTGTGGTGGCTCTAGTAACCTCCTTATTTCTACCCCTGTGATTGATTTACTGATTACCACTTGCTCGGCCAAAATCCCTGAACTGAGCTGCAAACTGTGACCCCTAACCCAATCAAAGTCTCATCCCTGGTCCAGCGCACTATCTGTTCTGTGAACTTCAAATGCAGTGCACTTCCTGAGTGTAGTAGGTGTGTTGCATTTCAGTTTCACTGTGTTACAGGTGCGCTGATCAGACAAGGCCTTGTTCCTAAATTTTGGTTTCTGTGTTCATTCTTTTCAGCTCTATTCAGGAGTTTTGCTGCATGTAGTCAGTACACCTCTGTTTGAAACCCCTTTCCTTGTTGTTATTCCGCCTCCATTGTGCAAAGAACTGTAAATGTTTTTATGTATTTTTTGAGTCATTTTCAGTTCTCCTTTACAAAGAAGTAGCGTAATTGTACTGTCGTTTCTTGATTTGAAAGTGTTGCAAGTGTCATTTTCAGTCATAGAAGAGAATCTGATTGTTCTTGATAGTCGATTACACTGTTACTCTTGTACTTGATCGGAATTAGCAGTTTTTTCTAGTGTCGAAAGCAAGTTTTCAATTCCAAATTGCAAAGTGTTGTCATTGTCCTCATTTTGTCTTGAAAAGAAACTTGTTAGTAATTGTCGCTTTGGAAAAATAATTCAGATTTGTGCTTAGCTTTCTTTTTATCATTTACACATTAAGAAGGCTGAAAACAAATACATGCATGTGAATATGCATTTAGACTGTTTGTTGGTTTGATTTAGGACAGTGCATATAGTGTGTGCACTTTGCTCTTTATTGAAAGAACGTCATCTCTCTTTCCTTAGTAGCTAGGATTTTCATTTGCCAAAAAGAAGATTAAACGATTGTTTGTCATCTTAGATTGCATTTTAGGAATTGTACGTCTACATCACGCGGTGAACCTGAAAGGAAAATTTCTTAAGCAAGATCAACTATAAAATAAATTTAATGAATCTAAAAACGCTTTGGAACATAATGCACAACATCTAGAAGTCTAGGCTAGAGACGTATTCCGTCGTCGTAAAGCCTGGTAACTGTTGTTTTCACTGTTGGCTGGGTGATTCTTCCACTTTGAGACGATAAGTGCCAGTACGGACTTGTGCTCCCATGTACCGTCGAGTATATTTTGGGAGACCACAATAGGCTTAATCCTTTATCCATAGGAAGCCGTGTGTGCTGCCCTATCGATCACAATGCACTGAACACAGCATTCGGGAAGATTGACTGCCATACCGTAAAAAGTATTCCATAGTTTCGCGATTGGTTTGGTAATCCCTCTGTCTAGATTTCCAGAGTAGTCCCTTTCATTCCTTTTCAAACTCCTTAACGGAAAAGGTCCATATGAGCACTTGTCACTTCAGGCTCATTAAAAATCGAAGGCGACTAGAGTCATCTTTTGTTTTTTCTCGACTCTTAAAAATTGAAAAAACAAGTTGTGTCAAAGCGTCTAAAAATTATTTTAACGGAATAATTATCACCTTTCCTACGTTGTTCTTAGGTTGAGGAAAATGGAGTCCACCAACCAAGGAGTTCCTCTTGGGGTAAACCCTAGTCCCTTCTCCTCTTGGGGAGATGTTGGTGCACCCCATATGGCCACATTGTCGCTTTCGGGATTAACAATCGGCTTGCCTGTATGGCTCTTCTCAACCTCTGTCATTCAGAACAACGTGATTCCTGAACAATCAAGTCAGCAACTAGATGATTCCAGAGTTACCCCCCAACCCTCTACTTCGTCCAATTCTTCCTCTCCTCCTTCCTCTTCACTTGATGAAGCTGGTAAAGCCAAAAATTAAGTACCTAAGAAGAAGAAGGAAAAGAAGAAGAAAGAGAAAAAGAAGAAGAAAGAGAAAAAGAAGAAGGAGCCAAAGGCGAAAAGGGGCAACCAAGCATCGTCTAGCGAAAATCCACACAGTGCACCGACCAGGCCTAAATCGCCATGTGTCATTTGCAAAGGAGACCACTATCATCGAGATTGTCCTTGCATCCCTCGGATATTAAGGGACTGGTCCCCTCGTTTGCACAATCCGCTGTCGTCAACCTCGGGTGATCATGTTGAAAGTACACCGTCAACTAGTGAAAGTGAAGCCCCTGGACAAAAAGGAAAATGTAAATTTCCTTGTAAACTGTGTGAAGGCGATCACGCCGTCCACCGTTGTCCCTTCTTAGATGAGGCTAAAAGAGTTTTGGATGACCATTCAGTTTCACCGTTACGGCTCCCTCCTAGATATAAGAAACTCTTGCTGAGTTTGTCACTAGTTGAAAATCCGGCTGACACGCCCTTGTGGTCGGCTGAAGCATCTATCATTGAAGAAAAACCATCTAAATCCATACCAGACAAAATTCAAAATGTCGAAGTGGCAGTTGACCGAGTCTTGCCTTCAAAGGATCCATCTTCAAATGATACAATCACCGAAGAGAACAAGAATGACACCGTTCAAATTCTCTTCGTAAACATAGACTCCGATGAACATGGGGGCAGTCTACCCGTTCCTTTACCATAGGAAGGAAGTTCTTCAGAGTCATATCCATCCGTCTATTTGGTCCCACCTCCAAGAAACCTAGTTGTTTCCTTTGACTGGAATCTACTAGGCAGACCCCGTTTACCGGCTAGTGTACCATTTTGAATCATTGCTCCAGTATATAGAATGGTCATGGCTGGTACCATCATAGATGAAGGGGCTTCTGTGAGTATCCTTTCCTCAACTGCTTGGAATGTGCTTGGTTCACCATCGCTTTTTCCTGAGATGAGAAATCTAGCAGGCTTTGACAAAGGAACTAGTCGACCGTTAGGCATCCTTCCCAATGTGCCCATAACATTGAGAGGGAAAACTGTTCACATGAATGTAATGGTAGTCCAAGGACCCCTGGACTATAATCTAATCCTTGGATGAGACTATATTTATTGCATGGGAGCCATTGTCTCATCACTCTTTAGAGTAATGTGTTTTCTGCACGAAGGAAGAGTGGTCAAGCTCATAGACCAGCTTTCATTTCCCGGTTCACACATACCAAATATTCATATACCAACCCTGAATGGTCTTTTCACGCAAGGAATGTCTCATCAATCCCCAGTCCATCTTCCTGATGAACGCGAGTGATGCGGAGGATATGACTGAAACCCAGGGGGCATGCACCCTGGTCTCCTTCGACAGGAAAACTTCGGGTATAGGGTAGGTTTCCGCGAAGGATATATGACTAGTTTGACACACCCGTCCATTTAGGAAAATGGGGATTAGGCTAGAATAATATTCCCTCGTCAAAGTTATGTGAGTGGAGGCGTTTGCGCCAATCACCTTTGTCTATTTCAGTAGACATCGCTGAAGAAATGTTTTGTCTGTAACACAGATAGAACAATCTTTGGTAACCTGAAAGAGGTAGGCCTTTCCTAATAAAACAAATGTTTTTTCTAAAAATTGAGGGGTAACCTCGAAACTCTATTTCACTATACCTGGCGGCATGCAAACCTTTTGGCATGCAAGCGAAGAGCATCCATTTATTTTTTAAATTTGTAGGTCCTCTAACCCTTTAAGCTTGTAGGATTGGTCGTTTCCTAACTTGCATAAAGAAAGGATGCTGAGCAAAGCTTTGCAAGGTGCAAGCTCCACAAAAATGGCATCTTAGATGAGACATCCTTATTATACGACTAGATCAAGCAGTTTTAATGGGGGATTCAAGCTCGTTAAAAAATAAACATAAGCAATGAGCAAGTGTTTCCCGCAGCGTTTAAGCTCATTTTAAAATAAAAAATGAACCAATTTCCGGTAAATAACCATCGTGAATGTAGTACTTCAGCCTTTGAGGCCTTGGTCGTGTTCTCATCATCACCTCCAATCTGTATTGGCCGATCATTCACCTCCACTTGATTATTTACCCCTTTTGAGGAACACCTGCGAAGAGTGATCCTGTTAGCCATCCTTGTAACACTGTCGTGATTGGAAAACTCCAAACCTTACCTGGAATCAGCTGCTACCCGAATTTATCACTCGTTCCTCAAAGACGAGTCTCCTTTAAGCTCTTTTCAACTGACTCGTAAAATATGAAAAGATTGCCAAGCCATTGGCCTCTCCAGCTCGTTAAAGTGATCGAAAGTGCTATCCCTCCTTTAGATTTTAATCTTTTTGGACCTGAGGGATTATTACACAAAAAGATTGAGCGCTTGTTTTGTTCGGCTCGTTAAAAGTACCGAAAATTCATCCCTTTTGTATTATTTTATACTTTTTCTGACTTAAGGGATTAGATGACGAAAAATGATTTTTGGAGTTTCCTTTACGTCCCTTCTCAGACTCTCTAAAATTGAAAAGGATTGAGTTATCATTGTCGTTAAACTCGTTAAAACCTCATAGCGACAAACTTTTCCATAATAGACAAGAATGAGTTTCACTATCCCTAGGCTCGTTAAAACATAGTGATGGGTTTGCCCAAAGGGAAAATTATAGAAAAAGCATATGTTATCCTCCTCAAGCTTGACAAAAATAAAGAGGTACTGGTCAGCAATGATTGGGGAGAAATTGGGAAGAAAACTTGAAGAAACTTTGTTGGTAGCAAGTCGCTCTTGAACATGACACTTTCACTCCGCATCCAAGTCGGGTTGGGTTGTTCCATTCACTGGTCACATCACCGTGGTTCCATCACACCTTCCACACTTGGGGTTAATGCTACCAATCCATCATGTCAGTGTCACCGATATGTTCAAGAGAAGTCGCTCATAGAATTCACCTATGTCTCACCCACTATAATACATCTTTGCTCCATTCTTTCATGACTACCACCCTGAACCGTATATCACCAGATCGTTTTCACCTCCATTAAAATCATTTACTCTGTTCCGTCTCATTGATGTGGGATTCACTAAGGCCCTCCTATAACAGATCGCTTCTTTTCGACATTAGCTAATTATCCAAGAAGTCAATCTAAGAACAACCCTTTTAGTACTTTGAAGCTTGCATGCCTCAATGGCAAGTTTCTCACTTCCGACGACAGGTTTACATCAATGGCCTTTGACCGAAAGATTTTACGTGGTGTTCGATGCCAAGTCCTTTATTCACACCACGTGAATTGTACTGTAGGACCTTGAAGGTCATCATCATTATCGGTGATTCCTCTCGCGCCTATTAACGGCTTACATCATTGGCGGGTAATCAGGCAATGTCTTTCCATGTTCGACTCCAGAACATCTCTCACATGGATCGACTTGTACTTTGAGTGAAGATCGAACAAGATTGAAGAGATTGGATCTAGTTTCATCCATCCGGGCTACGATATATATTCAGGAAAATAAAGACATCAAATGTACATCATTACTGCACAGATAATCATCCAATCTAAGGGATGATGGCTCTACCAGAATCATCAATCTACACTCAGACGATTGTCTGTGATATATATTCAGGAAAATAATGACATCAAATGTACATCATTGCTGCACAGATAATCATCCAATCTAAGGGATGATGGCTCTACCAGAATCATCAGTCTACACTCAGATGATTGTCTGTCTCATGTACATAAAAATGAATTTATAAAGCTGAGCATGGGAATGCCCGCCTCAGCTAGATCATGAAAATATTATGAAGATAATGTATTATATTGTATCTTATTACAGGTCTCCTTCCAACTTGAAAGAACTTCAGATCTTCATGATAAAGCATTTCACCCAACATCAACAAATTAACGACCTCATGCCTTAGGGGGAAACTGTTATAGACATTTTTGGGCACTGCAACCCCAATCATAAATGTCAATAAATCAAGGGCTCTTAAGTCCCTAAAAGTGTTGTTCCGACCCCTAAAAGAACAAGGTCAACTGATTACATCTTCTCCCAGAAGTTCTCCATGAAAAACTACTCAGAACTGGTCAAAACTGGACCATTTCACCTGCTCCATAGGCAAAGTGCATTGCATCCCACCTAAATACACACAGTAGGTGCGATGCATGTCAAAAAGCCCTTCTATGGGGTGTGATGGGCGAGAAAGGACAAATGGCAGGGTCAATCTGCGAGGTGGAGGAGCATGAAATCTTCCAGAAACCTCTCCTGTGACACTTGCCTCTCTGAATTCGACCAGGGATGAGTAAGAGATCATCAATCTCCAAGTGGAATCAAGAACTATCAGAGAGAAGACATTAATCAAATCTCAAAAGCTGACTCACCTCCCTTGCAGACATCTATATATGGATTCCTCATCCCAGAGATCTGGAGGCTGGAATTTTGTATCTTGTAAGGAGGTGCTGTTGGTTTCTTGGTGCAATATCATAGTGTTGGGTGATCTAAACTTGTCATGAGGTGAAGAAGGGATTCTTGCTGAGAGGATGATGCTGGGTCAGAACAATTGGTCGTAATTGTCTTGGCTCTTTCTTGATTATCAATAAAGCCATTCAAGTTTTCCTCCATACACTTCTGTGATTGATGTTTTATGCATTTGTGTGGTTAATATACATCTGATCCTATATTGCTTATGATAATAGATCTATGTTCTCGTATAGTGTTATGCTACTTTGATTCTACAAGTACTCTGTGAAACTGGGTATACAAGAAAGCAAGTAGCAAAGGACTATCAGAAGAGAGAGGACTCGAGCAAGGAACCAAGCGCGAGATAGAGGTTGGTCTCCTTTATTCTTCTGTCATCTATCTCTCATAAACGAAAACGAAAGTAGTTTTAGTTTGTTTGTTTCTAAGGTAGCTACCAGCCTTAGTGGGATTAGCAGCTCTGCATAGACACTATTCCCAGTAACACTCCCTTCCGTCCGAGCCCCCTCCGTTCTTTCCTAACCTCTTTGGTGAGCCTTCCATCCATGCTTTTGCATGTGTGTCTTCATCCATGCATGCACCCATTATTGATCACTTGCAGGACTCACTGGATGATAGTCCATCATTCGACAATGGAGGAGATAAGTTACTCATTGAAGATCCACTTGATCATTCATCTATCCTTTCCAGAGACATAGAGGATGATTTCGTTCACTTTTCATCTACCCCTCTGTTTGATTCATCTGATCATGACGATGCCAAGGAATTCATTTATTTTTCTGATTGTGGCAGTCGTGATCCATTTACTTCCATTTTTTATCACACTCATGACTCTATCACAATTGATCTTTTGAAGCCACCCATTTATGATGATCTATGTGATGATGAAGTTGAAACACCCAAGGCTGTCAAGGCTCTTCAGCTCAAGCTGATGGTTATGTTAGGCCCTCGCTCTCTTGGGGTTAGTCTCACTTTCTATCATGGAACTATTCAATCACCCAAGGCTCCTCATCACTCATCTGTATGCATTGAATATCCATCTCGCTCAGAGATCACAATTCCTCCACCTGAATTGAATGATCCCATTGCTCATGCATTGGAGGAGTCTTACATTGCAAGAACTCGTGTGCAACGCAAGTTATCTTTGTTTCTTTCGTTTGTTTACATGTCACAGTCAAGAGTGTGCTTTTTCTTAAAAGTTGGACGTAGTGTCACAAAGCACCATGATAATTCCATGGACTAGCTGTCATGCACATGCACTCACTTATGTCCTGTGGGCACTATCAAACACGAAGTGTGGTTGTCTTCATTGTTATATCTTTCTTGCTTTCTAGTTCACACAACTGGGTTGCTCATAGACCAAGCCTTCACCAACATGGTCTACCAATGAGTCGATGGCTGCATTTGAAGTATCGCTTCACGTGATCAGGCCCATGCACTGTTAGTTTTGGAGTAGGAGTAGTGTTTGCTTTCAGTTATTTGCTTACATGCTTGTTTGCTTACATGACTTATTTGCCAGTTTGTTTTCTTGCTTGTTTTCTTATTCACTTTTGCTTTTTCTTCACTTTGATGTTTATTAGTTTGTTATTTTGGTTCTTAGGTTAGTTTATCATGAAACCATGTATGACTCTTAAACCGAGCTAGTTAAAGTACAAGAGGACTTGTACATCTATCACTATTTGGTTATCTGTCATCTTGCCTCTATATGATGAGCTTGTTACTCTTAGTCCATGATACGCCAAAGGAAAATACGCATTGTTGGAAGTGAACCTTGGTGATAACACTGTTAGTGTCAGTATCTTCATCCCTCCGTCAGTGATCAAATTCTCTTGTTGCATTGCATGTTAGGTGTCTCGCTCGGTTAGTTGTATTCCATTAGGATCATGGATCATCTTATGGTAGTGGCTTATTATACATTTTCCCTCATGTTCTTTACGTGCTAGCCCATTTTCATGCATCTACATCATCTATAGTCATTTTTTGACTTTAAATTTGCAAAGGTCATTTTTAGGGTTTTCGGTCTCATTAGGTCTAGGGTTTCATCAATAAGGTCTTCAAAATGCTCAATAATGGTCAGTAGGCACACGAGGAGGTCAAATAAAGTTTCAGCAACAATAATTTCCATAATCACATGCTCAGTGATTGATTTTGAAAAACAGAGTTTTTTTATGTTTTCATGTATAAATTTGATGTAATTTCATTTTTTCCACATGAAATATCTTCAGTGGTAACCCTGGTCACCTTGACAAGCTTCTGCAACTCCATCACCTACAAGGAAAACAAAAAGTTAAAGCATTCAGTTCATTAAAGGCAAAAATAAAACAAACTACCCAAAAACAGAGATTTAAGAGCAAGTCAAAGGGAAACATTACAAAGTGGGTTTTATAAGTGGAAAATTAAAATCTTATGTATATAAACCATTTGTCATGTTCAAAGAGCTCATTTGTATCCAAAGGAGAAGGAGTGAATGAGAGAAAGGTCAAAAATCACAAAGGAGGCAAAACTGCAGCAACTTTGGCAAATTTCAGGGGCACGACGCATTGGGTTGTGGGCGTGGCGCATCGCATTGGGCTGCCCTCTGCAGTGTAAAAGTCACATAGGCACAGTGCATTGAAGTGGCATGGCGCATTGGGTCGTGGGCATGGTGCATTGAAAGGGCGCGACGCATTGGGCAGTGCTCTGCAGTGTAAATTTTGAACGGGTGCGACGCATTGAAGTGGTGCGGCGCACTGGGTTTGTGGCGGGGCGCACAGGGTTTGGAAGTCGATTTCACCCACAAAATCTCCCAAAATTGAAAAATTTGCTCAATCCTCACTTGTTCAAGTAAGTCAAACATTCCTCCATGATCAATGAATGAGTTTCTCTTAGTGTTTATGGTGATTTATTGAGAAAAACTTGAAACCCTACCTCCTTGCAATTTTTGTCAAAAACAGTTGCATAGGGTTTGCAAATTGTATGTTTTGCTGCCAATTTAACTCCTAACCATTTCTCACTCTTTCATTCCCTACCTCTCATTACATTTTCATCAACCCATTCCCCTAAACCCCATATCCCTAAATTATTAATCCCAAATCCCTAACCCCACTATCCCAAACCTTAATCAAATATCCCTAATCCCTAAATGTTATTCCCTAAACCCTTTCATTCCCCAAAACCTATAGCTAGCATCAAATCCTCCCCTCATTAGTCCCACTCATCCATGGAGCTCAAAAACATAAAGAAAAACTGGCAAGCTGCCAAGAGGAGGAAAACCAAATTGACAACACTTGAAAGGGAAATTCAAGCTGATCATGAATCTTGGCTCGAGGTGACAAACATGCACTTGGAAAAGATGCTAGAGAAGGCCAACAGAGAGAAAAATATGTTGAGGCACATGGCCTACCACTACTTGGCAAGAAAAAAAGTGTGCAAAGCAATAATCAGGGACTTGAAGGCCAAGTTGAAGAAAGCATCAAGGAATCAAAAAGAGAAAGATAGACTCCAGATCTTGGCTGAGACTTCCTTGGCCCAACACAACACTTAATGGTGGAAATTCAACCCAAATTTCAAGAAATTTGGGATTCTTTTTGCAATTTTGAAAATTTTGGCCCAAAAAACAGGTCTTTCTGCCTGATGCACCACGCCACCTAGCACGCACTTTTGATGGGGACATCCTCTTGAGGAAAACTTAGCATTTTTGGATTTTTCATGGAAAAATATGCATGCCCACAAATGGCCAATAAATTTTGACAGGTTTTGAGCTTCCAAAAAGGTCAAAAACACCTCAAAAATGACCTTTCTGCCCCTTTTTGGACACACAGGAAGCAGTGTTGGGAGAACTCAGTTTTGGAGGGGAAAATGGAGGTGAAATTCAAAACTTCCACTTGTTCTGGAAAATAGATAGGTAGAAATTTCCAACAAGTACACTTGGAGAAAATTTGGACACCGAGAAGGCCTCCAAAAGTAGCTGCAAAAAGGTGCTACGCATAGGGAAATCAACGCGGCGCATTGGAGGAATTTTACTCAGTTTGACAAAACATACTCTATTTTTCGCCTAGTTTCTTTACAGTTTGACTTTTCTCCTTCTAATTGTCAAACTCATGATGTAATTTAATATGACTTGATGGATGTTGATGTAATTATGCTAAATTTTCACTTATAGAGGTAGATTCATCCATGAAAAGGTAGTTTGCAACTGAATGAATCAGTTCCCTAGTTTTTAGAGGCAATTTGTTCCACTACCTACTTTTTAGTTTTCTGTTTAGAATTTGTTGGAATAGCTCCTAAACTCACGAGCTCGACCCATAGAGGCTAAGATGAGTTGTTGTTTGCCTATATCTTGTGTTTTTGCAGTCATTAGCAAGGGTTGGACCTTTGCGAAAGCTTGGAGCTTCATTGTACATTCATTTTAGCAGTTTGGCTAAGGAATAGACCAGTGTTTGCAACATTTTATGGGATTCATGTGGCATATTGCTTTGATCTTATGTTTCCTTCTATAATTGTAAGTTTACATGTGTTTTATGTATGCCATCATCTCTCTTTGCTTCATTTTAACTAAATCAAACAAGGATAAAGGTAAAATCCATTGAAATTGTAGTGCTCTACCTAGGGTTTGTTTTGTTATTTATGTTTTCAACTGTTTGAAGAGGATCCCTGAGAATTTTTTACCCTTTTCAACTCCTCACCTGTCTAAAAGCTCTCCATCTCATTCAATTTGAAGTACCAAATCATTTGCCTACCTTGCCCCATAGAGATTTCTACAAAACTGAGCCTCATTCCCCAGACCCAAATCTGCCTTTCCATTTGAGCCAACAAAACATCATCAAATTCAATCAAACTCTATTGCACAAATACCTAGGCTAGGATCAGTATTCACATCATTCATCTCAAGCCCTATTGACTATATTTTTATGATATTGACAAGGAGAGAGCCCTCTCCTGACCTGATAGGGCTAGCTACCAGGTTAAGCGTGGTTTGATGTTGTCCTAGATCCTACCTTTCTCAGCCTAAGGTAGATCTAGGCCCTAACAAACACAACGCTTGTGTGCTAACTAGTGTCACCTTCTCTTGTCGATTTTTTTTTTGTTAACCCTTGTCAGCTCAGTCAAGTAGAGTAAGAGTAAGGTGAGGGGGAAAACCTTAACAAGCAAGTCAGAGATACAATAAACTACTTCTCTGCTCAAACAACCTATTCTACTCTCAACAAGTCAGGATCCATCTTCTGCCTCTAAAATGAATAAGTCCTATCCACAGTTAAAAAATAAAAATGAAAAATGAAAAAACAAAAAGTAAAAAAATTTAAAATTCAAAATGAATAAAGTGAAAGAAGAGAAAGGCTTCCTACAGAAGGAGATGATGCAAGTAACTCCGTCGAGGTACTAAAGAGGCTCGCTAGTAGTAGAACCATGCTTGTGTTCCTATGTGACACCGCTAGGGTACTATCACAAGCCTCTTGGTCGTGGAGCAACACCAGAGATGAACCTAATACTTTGACGACTATACTGCTTGTGCACTTATACACCCCTTGACCCCAATCGAAAGAAATGGGTTTCCTTGGCTTGGATGTGTGTTGATCAACCAAGAGTCTGGAAGATGCTATATCTTACAATCAAACTATTGCAAAGCCAAGATAAGCTAAGAGTTGAACAATACTTATGGAGGTGTTAGACTTGATTTTCATGAATAAGGTCCTTTTAGAGAGTTAGAGTTCTACCAGTGTGTAGCCAAGTGTTGTGGTCGCTACAGCCACCCACCAAATTTTTCCTTAGCTTGTTTTGTAGCCTCCCTACCAACCTTTCACAACACTTTTTCTTTCTTCATCAAGTACTCAAGATTCAGTGTTTTCCTCGCACAAACGCAACCTATCGATCACAGTTGATCCATTCCCCTCACTGGCTATTCACCCATACTTGTTCCAGTTGCAAGTTGAGCAGGTTCCCATTGAAAATTGCACATTTCTGGAGGGTAGCTAGCCTTACCTCTACAAATTTTACAATCCTCTCTGGCAGCCTGCTGGGCTCCAGGATTGCGCAATCCTACCATCAACCACTCCTAGCAGGATTTGCGTAAATTTCCCTAGTAGGGCTACTTAGCCAAGGATTTGCACAAATTAGTGTAGGAGTCAGCTACCCTACCCAAAAATTGTGCATTCCTTACTAGGCAGCCAAGGATTTGCACAAATTTGTGTAGGAGTCAGCTACCCTACCCAAAAATTGTGCAATCCTCTTAGGTAGTCAGCCCAGCTCCTAGTGAGGAATGCACATTTTCCTAAGGAGTTGAGAAATTGCATGCATTAACAGTCTGGTTAACCAGTTCCACTGGGGACTAAGGAGACTTAACTTGCATGCATATGTGACTTGCTCTTCCTAGAATAGCAAGAGACAACATACAAAAGGCATCCCATGATTTAGGGAGGTATTTTTAGCAGTCGGGGGTTACATGCAATGTTGTTTTAGAAGTTTCCCTCCAGCTGTCACTTTTTCCTAGATTTGTGGCATGTGCGTCATGAGATCAAACTTATTTATTCAACTCATCAGAGCTCATTCATTAACATCGTTCTTGGAGCTTTGACATCCCAATACATCCAGGACTCTTCGACATATCCAGCTCAGTTATTCATGGGTAAGTGGCCTCAACTTCTGTTTTTCAACATTTCTGTCACTCTTTGTGTACTCAATTGTGTGAGTGTTTTTTGCTTGATTTATTTGAACACTTGCTGTAATTTGCATGTATACTAACTTTTCTTAGATCTATTTTAGTTTTTGTTACTATCTCGTTGTTGTCACATGCATGAAATTGTTTTGCATGGACATTCACCCAACCGATGAACTGCCTCACCCACATGCGTGTTGATATGTTTATTTAATCTTTCATTCATGTTTTGCATGCATTGTTAATCACTTCTTCTATCACTTAGTTTTGCCATGCATTTGTTGTCTTATTTGCTTTCAGTTTCTCGTCTATGACTCGGGCCAACCTTGACCTGGGCTCTGCCTTCACCAATGCTGCTTTGCACAATCTGTAGAAGGACGCCTCACCTTCCACTCTAGTAATGCACATTCTTGCCCAATACTAGCCTCTAATACTGTTTTGGAATTTCTGGAGGACAATGGCTACTTGGCCCAAGAAATTGCTTAAATTTGTCCCTAGGCTAGCACTCCTTCCCAGCTGGAATCACGCATCACATAGTCCCACCAGCCAACTACTTGATTACATTTTGCATAATCCCAGATAGCCCAAACTCCCTTTTTCATAGTTCTGGCAACCAATCTCGCAACCTCCCAGTAAAATTTGTGCAATCTTGCTCATCAGTTTCCCAGGTATGTGTTGTGTCCTTCCCTAGATTTTCTTTGTTTCCACTGACATATTTCTTGCCATGCATGCTTCTTGTCTCCAGATCTTTCAGGTGTTCATCTATCTCAATGGATTCCAAGAGAACAAGATCACAGAACAGGATCAGAGGACACTGATGGAGTTGCAGTTGGAGCAACAGTTGAGCAGGTGCCCTCTAGTCTACAGATCTATTAAGATACAAAGTTGTATCTAGACAAGGACATCAAACTAAAGTGGCACGAGGTTAATGAAACATTCACAGGAACTTTTGTGGAAGACCTCGAAGACCATTAGGTGTATGTGAACATTCACAAGTTTGGCTTGTATCAGGTTGCATGTAGATACCCTGTTCCCATGTGTGGACATGATTCATTGGATCGTCTCTCACACTGACTCCAAGATGATGACCTTAAGCAGTGTCAGTGGGACAAAACTTGCAACCTTCTTGGCATGATATTATGATGAGAAGTATAAGATGTCAGAGCTTGTGGCTACCATGAGTCCTCCATTTAGCTTGCCCAACAACAGAGGTAACTCGAGAGACATTCTGAAGGATTGGGCAAAGGAACCAACTCATTTTAGGATGACACCCACCTAGATCTATAAGACAAATATATTAAGGAAGGCATACCAATACTTGGTCATATTCGCATGTTGACTAAGTGGTCAGGCAAGCACTAAAACCTTTCCTCAGAGTTGGGTGATCGCATTGGACCAACTGGCTAGAGAAGGAAGACCGTGCAACTGGTTCAACATACTGGCTCATCAATTGAAGGAACAAGTCAGAAAAGCTCGATAGTCACCCAAGGGTATGAATGCATAGATTTACATGTCTAGTTACATCCTAGATGTAGTCTATACCTGACATGAGTTCCCAGGCTTGGAGTGGGCATGGTCACCAGTGGAGACCATTGTGAACACATATGTCAAGTTGTTTTCTGAATGCAGCTTCAGGGGAGTAATCATATGGTTTTCCTACCATTTTGACACCCCATTATATAGGATGATATTCGAACATGATCCACCCTACGTGTCAAAGGAAGTAATGGAGGCATTGTTAGGCATTGCAGATTGTTATGCCTCACCATCTGGCACTTTCGTCTGAATGTTCAGTGCAGAGAAGCCTCAGCATGCTCTACCAAAGTTCTCCTTGGACATACTTGTCATGTCGGAAGTACCACATCCCATATCAATGTGATTGATAGCTAGACTGTAGTAGAAGAAGAAGGTTCCTTGGCCCACTCTTTCATTGCAGATTGGGTTATATGAGATCCAAAGTATCAAGCAAGTGGATGTCATAGAGGAACATATGAAGTAGTACCCGTTCAACCTCCGAAGCTTCAACCCATATGAACCACATTGCATTATGAAGGATCACTACATGAGAGTTCAGTTCAACTGGATCCATGGGGCATTTCATTAGGCTGAGGAAGACTCATAGACGTATTGCTACAAGTCCTTCGGACCCAATGAATAGGTCGGCTTCGCTATAGAGTGGTTAGCAAAGCAGCATGAAGGAGCATCATGGAGAGCACCAGCTGTAGTAGCAGTAGCAAAGGAAGCAGAGCCAAGCATACCTGTGCATGACAAAGGGAAATGGAAGATTGTCGGACGCATGTAGGAGGAGAAAAGTTGCAAGTTTCAAGCGGATCCACTTGTATAACAAGAAGCTATGGCTATTCAAGCAAAGAGGAACCAATGCGACAAGTGCATCGTGTGAAGGCAGAGGTATAAGAAGAGAATGGAAGAAGTAGAGAAGGAGTTGCATGAGCTAAGGGAGTAACTCTAGAAAGAACAAGAGCTGCACCATCAAGAGAAAGAAGCGTAGTAGTAGCAGATACAACAAGGTGTGCATCATGTGCAGACAGACAAAGTAGCGCCTGTACAAGTAGTTGATTCATCTGAACAATTGGAATCAGGAAAATAGTGTGAACCATCGTAGGGGCTAGACTTTGCTTATGAGATAGAACATGAGCTTGAACAATTGGATGCGGATATGGAGCATCAAGAGTTGGAACAGGACACTGACCTCATGCCTCAACACAAAGAGGTTGACTCACCCACTTCAATCCATCCATATGATGAGAAAGTCTCAAATGACCAAGGAGGAATTGAGATACTTGGTGGTTAGCCGGAAGTAGTGTTGGCATTGTGATGCATGCATTGTACTTGATGGCAACCCTCTCATTGACGAACATCTCACTTATATATGCCAAAGAAGCAGTTATCGGGAGCCATTGAGCCATTGGGAGCTTATCGGAGCAATAGAGGCACATTCTCATATATAAAGAGCTTATCAGGAGGAATCGGGCGTATAAAACCCTTGGATGCATGCTTAATCATTATCGGGAGTCATCAGGCCATATATGCATGCTTTAACCCTATTGGGAGTTGTTTGGGCGATTAAAACCCATATATACATGTACTAACACTATCGGTAGTTGTTTGGGCAATTAAAACCCATATATGCATGTATTAACACTATCGGGAGTTGTTGGGCGCCCAAATCCCATATATATGCTTTATACAATAATCAAAGGCATTTCCCCTTTTTGGTGGATAAGTACAGTTATATGTGTTAATATATATATTTCAGCATATATGCGCAGTATAAAGGGTCGCCCACCCCAATCCTCCGATTGCAATAACTATACGGACCCGATGGTGGCATTAAATTGGTGTATAATAATGTCACGTCCGGCATATATCGCAATGCTTAAAAGCCCTGCCTCACCTGAATGCCGATTGTGATAAAAGGAGCGGACCAGATATATATATAAAGCATGGTTAATGGCCATGTCGCATCCAATCCATCAGATCGGCCGTCGGCAATAGGTTATGATATGGGCATGCACTGATAGCGATAAGGAGCAGAACCGACATATATATAAAGCATCTTTAATGGCCATGTTACATCCAATCCATCGGATCAGCCGTCGGCAATAGGTTATGATATGGGCATGTGCCGAAAACGATAAGGAGCGGATGCGATATTTTATTGTTATGGGTGCATTAAGTTTAAAGTCTACCCTTTGATGTTTGGACCGTTTTTCATCCTTTTTCCGCTATTTTTATTTTTAAATCGTTCCTTAAGAGATCAGTCAAAGCAAGCGAGCCCCAGGTTTTCAGATCCTCTAGTTTCGACTCATGGTTTTATCAAAAGCATGACTATATAAGAAGGAAAAGATCCTTTGGCATCGCATCGAAAAAAAAATAGGGGTTGAAGATCTTAAGGAAACTGTGCAGCCACAGAAACACATAAGACAAAAGCCTCTTTGGGTGTGGAGAATCACTGTTCAGGAGGTGATGTGGGAGTGGTCACCCACAGGTTTCCTTTAACAAAGCTGAATTCATTTCTTATATATTCTCTAGCCGCCTCTGTTGTTTACTAAAGGGTTCTGAGTGCGAAATATTAAGATTTTCCTGTTTAGCCTCTGGGTGTGCAGCAGTATGTAAATCCTCTGTTTGGGTCTTGATATCAGCCTCTGTTGTCTAGATCGGGTGATAACTGTCATATTGATCTAATGCTTGGGTAATTATGAAGATTTGTTTATACTTGATGACCATTTGATCTTCTTGGATCCAGTCTGAAAATTAATGAAACGTGGTCCTTGAACGAAGTAGGGGTTGTAGCTCCCTTCCAGGAGAGACTGGAAAACGAGAGAGGGTTGTAGCTCTCTGCAGGTTGCAGCCTGCGTACTGGTAAAGGACTGCACCAGCACAAAATAATTGTAAAAGAAGTTTCTAATTGAAAGAAGATAGAGATATATTGCAGCAGGTGGTTTTCACCCACATTGGGTTTCCACCGTACATCTGGTGTTCCTTTTGTGTGACTTTCTGCTTTGCTATTCTTGTTTAGTACTGATATACAAGTAAATCATCAATATTAGAAGAATAATTTAAAGTATAAATCTAAATAATACTGATTCACCCCACCCTTCTTAGTATTATTTTCGACAATTGGTATCAGAGCAGGTCCTTCTGAAGAAGCTTGATTGCTTGAAGGAAGATCCATCATCATCAGCAACTATGAGAGAGAAGCATCAATCAGGCCAACGATTTTTGATGGGACAAACTTCGTATATTGGAAGGTAAGAGTTACTACCTATCTTCAATCTCTGGGTACAGAAGTCTGGGACATCATAGAAACAGGGTAAACTTTTCCATCAGCTACTCGTACAGATCCAACTGAGAAGAAGAAATATGAAACAAATGCAAAGGCGGTCAATACTCTTCTAGGATGTCTATCTCAATCAGAATTCGTGAAAGTTATGCAGTATAAATCCGAAAAAGAAATATGGGACAAGATTGTCCTAAGCTATGAAGGAGATGATAAGATAAAACGAGAAAAACTTCAAACCCTCAGGATTCAATATGAAAATCTCAAGATGTATAATGATGAAAGTGTGGCTAACTATTTTCTTCGCGTAGATGAGATTGTTAATTGTATGAAAAACTTGGGTGAAGAAATTAAAAAGGCTGTTGTGGTTGAAAAAGTTCTAAGATCTTTGTCACCTAAGTTTGAATCTAAAGTTTCTACAATAGAAGAAAAGGAGAATCTACAAAGTCTTAAAATGTCATAGTTGCACAGAATTCTAACTGCTTATGAAATGAGGAAACAAGGTCCATCAGACAGGAGAGAAGCTGCCTTCAAGGCTTTAGGCAAAGGAGAATACTATGAATAAGGACACGTGTCAGAAGAAGAAGAAGAATCAAATTTTGTCAAAAATCCTCAACGGGGTGCTGGACGATTCCGAGGTAAGTTACCTTTCAAATGCTTTGCATGTGGAAGAGTGGGTCACTATGTTGCCAAATGTCCTCATAAAGAAAAGAATGACAAGGGAAAGGAACCTGTTAGATGGAACAAGAAATAGAATGCTAATAAGAAAAGCTATTACACTCATGAAGATAGTGATGGACTCTCAAATAGTGACGAAGATGAAGGAGGTAATGACTATAAACTCTTAATGGCTTTTGAAGATGATGACTACATGGATGCTATAGATGAAGAAGGTTTTTATGAAGAAATGTCTAATCTCAAAATTTGCTTAGAAGAGAAAAATGTGATTATTGAATCTCTGCAATGTCAACTAGCTGAAAGGGAAAAACATCTTGAAAAATTGGAATGTGAAATTGTTGGTCTTAGAAAAGTGATTGAGAAGACAAAAGCTCTTAATCTTAAATTTGTTAAAGGATCTGAAACTCTGGATGAGATCATCAATGTGCAGTGCTCTCCATTAATCAAGACAGGTCTGGGATATAATGGAGAAGCATCTCAAGCATCCACCTCCAAAAGTTATCTTAATGCAGCAAGGAGGAGCAAGCAAAGGCCTAATAGAAATCATCAAGTAAATCAGGGACAGTTTATCTCAAGAACGAACAAAAACTATCAAGAAAATTGGGGCCAAGCTACAAACAGAAGCTACAACCAGCCACTGGTAAAACCTTCCCAATTTTCCTCAAGAATGGATGTCAGTAGAAACTACAATTGATTGGATGATAGATTTGATAATCGCAGGAGTTTCTTCAATGGCCAATGTTTCTCTTGCCATAACTTTGGTCACAAAGCAGCTCAATGTGTTGCCTATAAGACAATCATGACTAGAGAAGCCCAAAAACAAAGAAGTATGTCTAGAATCACGAAGAGAACCTATAACAACTTTTCCGCCCTAGAAAGTGAAATTGAATGTTCTATTTGTAATAACTTTGGTCATGAAGATGTTGAATGCAGGAGCAAGTTTTCGTAGACAAAGGAACAAGCCTCAAACACTAGAACATGGAGAATAAAAGAACCAAACTAGAAAGATGTGGGATAGCTTTTTATGCAAAAGGACAAGAAAATTTATGGTTTATCGACAGCGGATGTTCGAAGCATATGACAGTTGATAAAGAAAAACTTGAATGATATACTACTCTAGAAAAGGGGAAGAAGGTTTCTTTTGGAAATGATACTCCTGCGGCCATAAAAGGAAAAGGCACTGCTCAGTTGAAAGAAAAGGTTAAGGCTGGAAATGTTTTGTATGTTGATAGCTTTAAGCATAATCTACTAAGTGTCAGTCAGATGTGCGATCAAGGAACAGAGGTAATATTTCGATCAAATGGATGTAGTGTTCGTGATCTCGATACAGGAAAAATAGTGATCAAAGGCAGAAGAACTCCAAATAATTTATATATATTTGAAGAAGGACAACAACAATGCTATTTGAGCAAGGACGATGAACATTGGTTATGGCACTGGAGGTTGGGGCACCTAAGCTTTTCACAAATAAGGAAAGCATGCAAATACTAGGCAGTTCGTGGTCTTCCAGACATCAAAATTCCAGACAACACAATATGCAAATCATGTCAGTTTTGTAAGAAAACCAGAACTAACTTTCGTGAAAAGGAAGGATCAGCTAGCAGACCTCTTGAGCTGGTACATATAGATGTATGTGGACCATTTAGGACAAGGTCACCTCGAGGAGAAGAATATTTTATATTATTCATTGATGACTTCTCTAGGATGGTTTGGTTAGGACTTATGAAGCACAAAGACGAAGCATTCGAAAAATTCAAAGCTTTCAAAGCCTTGGCTGAAAATGAATCAGATCACAAAATTAAGTGCCTCAGGTCTGACAGAGGTGGGGAATTTACTTCAAATGAATTTTTCGATTTTTGTGAAGAACATGGAATAAGAAGGGAATTTTCTACAGCTAGGACTCCTCAGCAAAATGGAGTGGTTGAAAGGATGAACAGAACTGTTCAACAAATGGCTCGTGCTATGATTGATGAGTTTGGAACTCCCGCAACCTTCTGGGGTGAAGCTACATTTGCTGCGGCTGTGATTCTCAATAAAACAAATGTCCGAGTAAACAACACTCAAACTCCTCATGAGATCTGGTATGGGAAGACTCCTTCAGTAAAGCATTTCAAAATTTTTGGAAGAAAATGCTATATCAAGAACAATGATGAACAGATTGGCAAACTTGAACCTAGAGCAGATGAAGGAATTCTCCTTGGTTATTCTCCCCACAACAAAGCATATAAGTGTTACAATAAAAGACTTGGAAGAATTGTTGACAACATTGATGTAGTGGTTGATGAAAAGGGATACATTCCTAGGAAAGTAAGGTATGAAAATATCGAAGAAGATGAAGACTACCCTCCAAATCAGACCAATGACGAAGAAAAAGAACCTCAAGAGGCACCAGAAGAACATATAAGGATAGAAGAGAAGACTCCATCCAAGTACGTACAGAAGAATCATCCATAATCTCAAATTTTGGGACAAAAAGTGGCAGGCGTACAAACAAGAAGATCAACTGCAGAAGCTTCAAGCTATTTGGCATTACTCTCCTCCACTGAACCACAAAATGTAAGAGAGGCATGCAAGGATGAATGTTGGGTCAAGGCAATGGATGAAGAACTTGAACAGATTGAAAAGAACAACACTTGGGAGTTGGTTCCTAGACCAAAGGATAAGAATGTCATAGGAACAAAATGGATCTTCAAAAATAAGTTGAACGAAAATGGGGAGGTAATTAGAAACAAGGCAAGACTAGTGTGTAAAGGGTATGCCCAACAAGAAGGAATAGATTTTGAAGAAACTTTTGCTCCTGTTGCAAGACTTGAGGCCATTCGAATGTTCCTTGCTCTCTCAAGCTTTCAAAAGTTCAAAGTATTTCAAATGGATGTGAAATCAGCTTTTCTGAATGGAGACTTAGAAGAAGAAGTATACATTGAGCAACCAGATGGTTTCATTCTTGGGAATGATCCAAATTTTGTATGCAGATTGAAAAAGGCTCTCTATGGTCTTAAACAGGCTCCAAGGGCTTGGTACTACCGTTTGGACAAATATCTTCATCAACAAGGTTTTTCAAAAGGATCAGCAGATAGCAATCTTTATATAAAAATTGAAAATGACAAGTTGCTAATACTTGTTGTGTATGTAGATGATATTATCCTTGGCAACAATGTAGAAGCTATGAGTCAAAGCTTTGCCTTGGTAATGCAGAAAGAATTCGAAATGTCCCTGCTAGGAGAACTGACATACTTTCTTGGATTGCAAATCCAGCAAAATGAAGACGGTATCTTCTTGTCTCAAACCAAGTACCTCAAGCAGATTTTGAAGAAGTATGGCATGGAAGATTCAGAACTAGTATGTACCCCCATGGTTACAAGATGCAGTCTTAGTGCGAATGATGAATTAGCAGAAGTTCATCAACCAACCTATAGATCTATGATTGGAAGTCTACTTTATTTGATAGGTACCCAACCAAACATCATGCATGCAGTAAGAATAGTTGGAAGATTTTAGGCAAATCCGAAACTCATCTTCAGGCAGTAAAGAGAATTTTCAAATATCTTCAAGGAACTCGAAACTATGGCTTATGGTATCCTAGAGACATAGATCTCACACTTCATGCTTACACAGATGCAGATTGGGTCGGAAGTGTGGATGATAGGAAAAGCACAAGTGGTGGTGCTTTCTTTATGGCTTCCAGATTAGTATCATGGTTCAGCAAGAAACAGAGCTCAATTGCCTTATCTACAGCTGAAGCAGAATATGTGGCTGTTACATCTTGTTGCAGTCAACTTCTTTGGATGATGCATACCTTGCAGGATTTTCAAATCACTTGTACACCACCTATCTCCATCTTCTGTGATAATACAAGTGCCATCAGCATTTCAAAGAACCCAGTCATGCATTCAAAGACCAAGCACATATTGATCAAGTATCATTTTCTCAGGGAACAAGTGCTTGAACAAAAGGTCAAGTTGGAGTATGTTCCTTCTAAGGAACAAGTTGCTGATATATTCACCAAACCATTGCCCAGGGAGACCTTTGAATACCTCAGACAAAAGCTGGGGGTTGTTGATGCATCATCCTGTTGTTAATTCTCAGATTGGTGCTTGTACGTGACGTTCATATGAGGTATACGCGTACAAGGCTCAGGGGGAGCATATCCAATCCATTGTTGGCATTGTAGTTGTGCAGAAGGAGTAATAAGTGTATAGATGAGCTGTAAACAAGAGCGTGCACCATATTCGATCTCAATAGGAGCAAACAGGGCCGTCTGCTAACTCAATTTACTGACATGAAGAAAATGGTGTTGCCAACTACTGTGGAGTGGAATGGTTGCCTATACAATCTAACGTTGATATCACTTTCATAATCCGGTTCATAATCAAGAGGAGCAGGTTCTCAGGGGGAGATATAGTCAGGAGAAGCAGGTTTGGGCAGCCGAATGTATATCAAGGACAGAGTATGTCTTGATCTGCCCTTTGCCCTTGATGTCAAATGGGGAGAGTGATTTTGGTGTTGTTGCCATCAAGTCCAAAGGGGGAGATTGTTGCAATTGTGATGCATGCGTTGTACTTGATGGAAACCCTCTCATAGACAAAAATCTCACTTATATATGCCAAAGAAGCAGTTATCAGGAGCCATTGAGCCATTGGGAGCTTATCGGAGCAATAGAGGCACATTGTCATATATAAAGAGCTTATCGGGAGGAATCGGGCGAATAAAACCCTTGGATGCATGCTTAATCATTATCGGGAATCATCAGGCCATATATGCATGCTTTAACCCTATCGGGAGTTGTTTGGGTGATTAAAACCCATATATACATGTATTAACACTATCGGGAGATGTTTGGGTGATTAAAACCCATATATGCATGTATTAACACTATCGGGAGTTGTTGGGCACCCAAATCCCATATATATGCTTTATACAATAATCAAAGGAATTTCCCCTTTTTGGCGGATAAACACAGTTATATGTGTTAATATATATATTTCGGCATATATGCGCAGTATAAAGGGTTGCCCACCCCAATCCTCCGATTGCAATAACTACACGGACCCGACGGTGGCATTAAATTGGTGTATAATAATGTCGCGTCCGACATATATCGCAGTGCTTAAAAGCCCTGCCTCACCTGAATGCCGATTGTGATAAAACGAGCAGACCTGATATATATATAAAGCATGGTTAATGGCCATGTCACATCTGATCCATCGGATCGGACGTCGGCAATAGGTTATGATATGGGCATGCGCCGATAGCGATAAGGAGTGGACCCGACATATATATAAAGCATGGTTAATGGCCATGTCGCCGTCGGCAATAGGTTATGATATGGGCATGCGCCGACAGCGATAAGGAGTGGACCCGATATTTTATTGTTATGGGTGCATTAACTTTAAAGTTCGCCCTTTGATTTTTGGACTGTTTTTCATCCTTTTTCTGCTATTTTTATTTTTTAAATCATTCCTTAAGAGATCGGTCAAAGCAAGCGAGCCCCAAGTTTTCGGATCCTCTAGTTTCGACTCATGGTTTTATCAAAAGCGTGACTATATAAGAAGGAAAAGATCCTTTGGCATCGCATTGAAAAAAATAGGGGTTGCAGATCTTAAGGAAACTGTGCAACCGCAAACATGCATAAGACAGAAGCCTCTTCAGGTTTGGAGAATCGCTGTTCAGGAGGTGATGTGGGAGCGGTCACCCACAGGTTTCCTTTAACAAAGTTGCATTCATTTCTTATATATGCTCTCGCCGCCTCTGCTGTTTACCAAAGGGTTCTGAGTGCGCAATATTAAGTTTTTCCTGTTTAGCCTCCGGGTGTGCAGCAGTATGTAAATCCTCTGTTTGGGTCTTGATATCAGCCTCTGTTGTCTAGATTGGGTGATAACTATCATATTGATCTGATGCTTGGGTAATTCTGAATATTTGTTTATACTTGATGACCATTTGATCTTCTTGGATCCAGTCTGAAAATTATTGAAACGTGGTCCTTGAACGAAGTAGGGGGTTGTAGGTCCCTTCCAGGAGAGACAGGAAAATGAGAGAGGGTTGTAGCTCTCTGCAGGTTGCAGCCTGCGTACTGGTAAAAGACTGCACCAGTACAAAATCATTGTAAAAGAAGTTTCTAATTGAAAGAAGATAGAGATATATTGTAGCAGGTGGTTTTCACCCACATTGGGTTTCCAACTTACATCTGGTGTTCCTTTTGTGTGACTTTCTGCTTTGCTATTCTTGTTTAGTACTGATATACAAGTAAATCATAAATATCAGAAGAATAATTTAAAGTATAAATCTAAATGGCTTATTGAGAAGAATTTAATAATACTGATTCACCCCCCCCTCTCAGTATTATTTCCAACAAGTAGAGATTCAGAACATCTCCTTTCACAAATCTCATCATAGACTTGTGTAGTCTCACAGAGTACCAACTCTGGAGGACCAAAACTCTCCTGTGCAATTTGAAGAACAAGTGATCATGACTGATGTGCACAAGCATCTAGCTGTTTTGACTGATGTCACTAGAGTATACCTCGAAGCCACTAGCTCAAGTGTTTATTTAATCATAGCTGAGAATATGTGAATGGAGAAGGAGCTACAGGTGGCCAAGCAAGGACGAGACTTGGTGACACTGTCCACCCGAGCTAAACTGAAGAAGGAAATACTAGATGAAGTAGTGTCCGCATATAGTTATGCAAGAATTGTACTCCAAGTTGTGTACCGTGCACCAAGTAGTCGTTCATCTTCGCGGATGGCAACAACAGTGTGTGAGAAGAGCACAGATTTTAAAGAATGTACATGCTACCATTGATAACATGAAAGCATGGGAGATGAAGTGTAAGGGAGCCCTGCTGCACTTGCCAAAGATGATGAGGGCCAATGTAATTGAGTTGCAAACATGTATCTGGAGTCAAATCCAGAACTATGAAGGCCTACTGCAGCTCATCACTAGCATACAGGCTTCCCATGCATGAGTATTCAAGAGCATGGATGTTATAGTGCACACTTATGTGATCCCATCGCTTTTTACTCTCACCTAGGTGAAGACAAAGAAGCAAGTCTGACAAGAGATTGAATCGTACTTCGACAAGTTGATGCGCTTTTCCACCAGCCAAGACTTGCCAATTAGTGCAGAGATCATGTGCAGTACATTGTTGGTCCTGCCACATTGAAGAAAATGATCTGCATGCTCTCAGACAAGTTGGACAGAGGAGCCTGAGCATGTACCCTGATGCTATGGAGGAAAGATTCAAGTTTCAGATAGATGTCACGGTGGAACACACAGACACTATCAAGGACTACCAATCTTGGCATCAATATATTACTATTGATCAACACAAGAATGTCGAGTAGCTGGACTTCTATAGTTGTTTAAGTGAGAATGATGTCTAGTTTGGCTTGTTCAAGCCATTGTTCACATGGGTACATGTGCATTGTAATGTTGAGTCATGTCAAGTTTAATTCAGGTCTCAATAGTGGATGTAACAATCGTAGAGTAGGTGAAGAGTCATGAGGGTAGTTGAATGGTCGCAAAGGGGAATGTCAAGGGCCACCCCACCCTTTGCTATAAATAGTCTGTCATAACTCATTGTATAGGCTTTTGGTCAACCAAGCTTCTATTAATACTATCTTGAAGAAAGCTTGGACAATATTGTGACATGCCTTGGCTTCTCCACTGCACATAGCTAGTACATCTCTTTGGAAGAATAGGCAAGTATGGCTATACAGTTTCACTCATGGGGCTAGTAGTTTTGCATGGATGTATTGTATGATCGGAACTTACAATTTTTATATAATAAGAGCCAACACATTTTCATGCATAGGTTGTTATTGTAGTTGGACTGCTCTGGTTTCCTTAACGATATATGTTGTTTAACCTATGTATTTTTGTATGAACTGATTCATATGCAATTATATGAATCTTATTGAAAATGTGTTGTATATGTTGTTAATGTTGTCCTATTTGTGTCGACTACTCTGCCAGACACTTGACAGACCCTTCACATGAACCTCGTCGTAACAACCATTGCACTCGTTCGAACTGATCTGTGACTGTTGTAGGTGTTATCTTACCTTGTATGTTGTGACTATAACATCTGAGTGGACTGCTCTACCAGAAAATGTGCATGTCCTTTTGTGTTGTGTGTTCCTAGCTAATTTGGGACTGATCCCTTTCAACCTGGAAGTCACCTTCACCCTTATCTCCACCCTTATGTTTTAGAACCTCTCATACACCTTCCTTGGCTCACTACAGTAGTCACACCCTTGCTACTGACAAAGTTATATTACTTGCCTTTGTGCGACATTGTGCTCAAGGAATTACCTTACGACCCACTGCTGGGACTCCTACACCAAACGGTCTGAGGTCTAATTGGGACTTCTTACTGGGGAGATTCCCTTGCCATGTTGGCAAGTTTAACACTATCAACATGTCCATATATGACTAAGAAAATTTTCATATTCCACATATGACTCTTGGACTTCAACGCATTACATTTTGTTCTTTTCCTTAGAAATACATCATTACTTTCCACATGATTACTTTTCAAATTCCACATATTATTCTTGGACTAAAACACATTACATTTTTTTTTTATTTTCCTTAGAAATAGATTGTTGTATTCCATAATAGGATGTGGAAATATGCATGGACACATATGATACAATGATCATAATTGTACAAGTCACATCTTTCAAAATAATGTCATGGACTTTATGATGAGGTGGCAATGCCAAGTTGTTCTCCTTGCTGCTATGTCTTCAATCTTGATGGAAGATCCGACTAGTACTTGATATCCATGTGAGATATGCTTTGTTCTTCATCTTCACCCTACAAAGGGTCTTGAGTTAGTATTGGAATCCTTTGAGTCATCATGCAATGTATTCTGTATATCTTTGTCTAGGATTTACCTCATCTTTTCATGATGGTTCTCCTATGTGCTTCTTCTTTTCAAGTACTTATTTGTAATTTATCCTTACTATCTTGCTTTAGAATTACCTTTTCATGCTAGGAAGGTACTCCTACCAATGAAAATCATCCATGACAAAGAAAAATAAGTCTTAAAATCATATATTTTATCCCTACCTAGCTCAGGGAATGAACTTATTATAATAGGCCCATGGAAGGGTTGAACGAGGAGGCTTCATTGGGAGGGTGTAGTTAAATTCAATAGTGGATTAGAAAGGCTCCACTATTCATTATTACTATACTAGGATCTATGGAGAGAATCTCTCTTTGGTCTCACGTAGTGGGGAAGCTACAGTGACAAAGTGTTGAGCTTGTTACTTAAGATCGGGACATGCCCATAGAAGGAAAGAGAGGAAGACTAAGAAAGCTTTGATTGACTAGTCAAGGGTTGAGAAGAGGCCTCACTGAGCCTTGTTAATGTGCCATGTGTGGACAAAGGGAGGCTTGATAAGTTTTCATCAATGAGGCGAAGAATAAGGAAAGAGAGTGATGGCTTAAGGCTTTGAACTATGCTATGAGCTAAAAGAAAAAGGAGGCCTTAAGGAAACTACAATTTGATTAGTCAAATGCTCATTGTCTCTTCAAATTGTTCCATGCACTAAAGGATACTTGTCAAGGATGAGGCTTAAGCTAAGACCGCATTGGGAAGACGCAAGAGGACTCAATAATGCTTCATTGTGAACCATTGGTCAACTGGGAAAGCCTAAGTCACAAGGACAGTGCAGGGTGTAGTGCGAAGGTTGAAGGAGGGCATGTTTTTACTACTGATGTGGCATGTGCTTAGATGAGGGCCTGATGAGGGCGCAGAGTGCATCATGAAGAGGGAAGGAAGGCTTGATTGTTGATTGATGATGCACCATGCACTTTTAAATATATAGAGGATCCATATTTTTCTCAAGTGTTCCTTTTTGTCTCAAAGTTCTCTTTTGAAGGGAGAGAAGGTCCTTTCTCTTTCGAACTGAACTTAAATGGTCCTTGTTTTTTTGAAGTGCACTCAAATAATCCTTGTAATTCTGAAGTGAAATGTTTCACTTTTTGTTTGAAGTGTGCTCAATGTGAGTTTGGATTGCACTCACCATGAGTTTGAGCTGTGCCCAGGCTTGGTAGGGCACAATTCTCTCCAACAATGGTTTCTTATTTATCTGGATATGATTTTCACTGAAGGAGGAAACCAAAGGCTAGGTAACTTTTTCATAGGAAGCACTAATGCACCTAGGAGGGAAGATACATTAGAAAATACTTAGTGCACAAGTATGGGAGGAAAATACACATAAATGAGGCTCATGAATAGGCTAATCTCATCACCTAGTTAGAGTGTTAATATTTTCACAACTTACATTGAGCAGGAGGATAGGGGAGAGCTCCATAATGGCCAAGTCTGTGACCGGTAGAGTAAGATAGGGAAATGCATCTGAACATGACTAAAACTTGGATCACACACATGAAAACCATAAATACAAGGCTGAAGGATACATGGGAATTGTGGATAGTAATCACACATTGAATTCAATATAAAAGTGACACTTATTTCTAAATGTAACAGTTGAAGCAACACATTACGACACCTAGATACAAACTACGAAAAAAGTGTCCATTGAAACCAAAAGTTGCACTAAGTTGTAGGAATATGTCTAGAACATATTCTAATCGTACGTAATACTATCTAATGTAGATGAATGTGCCAGAAGTAACTTTGATGATAAAAAAAGGTGAAACACATGCCGGAGTGAAGAAAACAATAGTGACACCTACAATAGGAGGAAACCATGAAGAAAACACTTGCTAATGGAAACGACCTTGAAGGTTACACATGATAAAGTGAATATAACATTAAAATTATAGTTATTAAACTAAAAGCAAGTAAAAGAGACAATTAGAAATGTGAAAGTGACAGTGTGCAAAAGTAACAGTTAATAAAAATCACCTAAATAGAAATGAAAATCGAATGAATGTGACAGAAACTATCGAAGAAAGTGTGCGCTAACTGTCGACATAGGTTTGAACTCACACAAGCACTATCTATATGTACTGAGCTATGCCCATTAAATATTTCATAAATAAAGTGTCTTTATGAATTCATTACGGACCAAGCATCTATAAGCAAGTAAATTTTATAGTTAAAACTTTGAGAATAAGTCTTGAATTCTTTCCAACACATCAATCGAACTTGTGGTAACCATATAGTGACAAATCTTATGATCCTTAGTAGGCTCCAAAGTTTAAGTGTGAGAAAAAATATTGAGGGTGTTGATCACAACATCAAAACTTGGTGACACACTCGTAGAACTCCAAATTCTCTACTTAGGTTTTAGGTTTAAGTGCAAGGTCTTAGTGTATCTAGAAGTATCAATACACCATGTGGGTCACCTTCAATTTCCCACTTATCCTAGTTGATGATATAGTCTCTTATATTTCTTTCTTAGCATGAAAAATATGAACATAGTCTAGTCATACCTTAACTGTTTCAATAGGGCACAATGATAATAAGTATACTAATATTTTAAGTGCATTTCATGGTGTTGGTATGCTACTAGTGAGCTTTAGTAATACCTTGGTGGAGTCACCTCGATGAACCATAATCATTCATTTGCTACCAACAGGCCTAGACAGTACCTTGTTGAAGTTTCTTGCCTAACCTCTCTGTGAATGAATATTTTCATTTCTTCACCTTTTTATTTTGTTACTAATAGGATGTGAAAAGGAAATTATTTGTTTTGACATTGGAAGAGGGATATCAACTTATTCAGAAAAGGAGAGCTTGGGTCCTTGTTTAAGGGATTTCAATGATAACTGAAGTTATACACTTGTTTAAATTTTTTTCCCTTTTCCTTCTAGTCTATTGAGTCAAAACGTAAGAACACCATTCCATACCTGTCTTAGTTGGGAGTTAAGATCATAAGAAAGATACGAGCTTTGTAGTCCAACCAATTTTTTTGTTTGGAACGAATCGTATTTTCCATTCAGACCTCATTGACTTTAAAGATTTGTAATCCCAAGATAGAGAAGAGGATAACAGATAAGATAATCATTGTTTGTCATCACAATTTCCATTTTCAAGTCTAGACACATTGTATTTTGAGCAAAACAACAGAATATTTCATGTAAAGTCTTATTAAACAAACACAAAGAAAAAGACCGGACGACACAAGGAAGCAAGGAAAAATAAAACTAACATGTAAAGAAGGATGCATAACAAAAAATAAGACAAAAAAAAAAAATAGAGACTAGATGGAAAGCTAATGCAGGAAACAGGTACAGGAATACTAGAATGCAACTAGACCTACTCCTACCATAACCAGCTAGAAGGCCTAGGATAAGTGTAATGGTATTTCTATCGAAGAAACCATAATTGGTCTTCACTTGCAAACAAAAATATAATAGCAATTAAAACCAATTAATAATGGGCAATAAAAAAGATAAAAGGTTGAAAATCTCGCACAAAAAATTGAGGGTCTTTCCTATGGGTAGAAATATGTTTCATACACTTGAATTTACCAAACCTGTAACCTTACCTTTTTGTTTAAAAAAAATCATACAAACCTCTAAAACCCCTTGTGAAAGAACTTGCATTTATTTTTTTCTTCTTATCAAACATAAAGACATATAGAAATTGGTTATTAGAAAAAAGGTTTTTTAGGTAAGATGCTTATAACTAATCATAGATTGGATCATGAAATCCATAACAAACCTCTTAAAAATTGTAAAATCCATGAAAGGATGAAATTCCAATTAGTATCACAGAATGGGGATGAGAATCTTGTAAGGGAAAATAAATCTTATCATATTCAGGAAACTTGTCAACATAGTGAGGACCTGACATAACCATAAACGAAGGATGAAGTTACTTAGTTGCTTGACAAGTATCTGAATATTGATATGTCAAACCATAAGGGTCAATCGATGTGAAAAAATAAAATTATGAGATACACTAGTGTGAAAATGACAAATTGAATGACAATTACGAGGACGAACATTATGATCAAAAAAGTGGATTAAGACATAAGATTCCCAATTAGTAGATATCAAAGATAGATCAATTTTAATATATCTACAAGTGTGTTAAATACTAGAATCATCTTCCTTGCATACTGAATGTGACTAATCATTTCCTTGTACCAGGATACAAACTGAACTGGTATCGCAATCATCAAAATAATTTAAAATGAATACCAATATAGAAAACAAATGGGATGAGTGAAGATGTAATGGGTGAAAGAAAGGAATTGGATCCACAATAGAACTCAAGCATTCATTAATACTAAAGAGGGGATATGGTGCCAAAATTAAAATTATTAGCATCATAATATTCACAACGAATATTAAGAGTTGATTACTTCCAAAATTATTTGATAGGCATGAATCCTTTGGCCATAGATAATATTTGGAATGATCATTTGCATGTAATTGTGAATCCATGAAACGTATAATTTCAAGCCTTGGGTTTGATACAAGAGATTTGCATGAAGATGAACTTGTTGAAATAGAGCCTTTAATCCAATCACAAACTGAATCATGAAAGTTAGAAAAATTATATCAACAATACCAAAACATATTTCAATAAGGAATTCACATTTGGTGAAGCCATGTAAAGGAAACAATGCCGTGAGAAAACTAGATTTGATTTAGTTTTAGGATTTTACTAGAGTCGCGAGAACCTAAGATAACTATCAATGGAATTTAAAATACCTCGACTTCCTGACAAGTCCTAGAATTCTCAAAGGTTGTAGAATTACATTCTGAATATTGAATCATATCATGCATGGTTTGTGGGCATCTACTATTAGTAATTTGAATAATATCATTAATATATGGATGGAAGTTGTCTATGTCACTGATTTGATCATATTTGTCAACTTTAACAAACAGATTAATCAAGTCGAAAGATTCTTGTAATTACACCACTAAGGATGGATAGACTTGACTAATCTCATGAGTAACCTGAACTACAGAATTTTCGTCATGGAAGACTAAAAATGAAAAGGGATGGAATGGATACTTAATAAATTTCTTAACTTCTTATTCATCATTTCTGACCTCGCTACCTTGTGTCAATTCAAAATTATTCCCAGTAGATCATGCACTTGGAAAGAATTCCATATTACAAATAATAGGACAGAAGGGAGAATGAGTTGAAGAGGAAGTTTCTATAAGAAGATATTCTTTCACTTAACCAGATTCTAGATCTAAATATTTCAAATTAAATCCTTCTAGAGATATTGAAATATCAATTGATTTACATAGGAATACCTCATTATAAAAATAGATGGGGTCATCATCATTAGAATGATGGTTTCCAAACACTTCATATCGATTAGGAAAATTGATTTTTTTAGTTCACTACCAAGATTACTAGATTCTATATCACCCAAGAATGGAGGAACATCATCTTGACATAGAGGAATATGAAAATAAGAGGAAATATCCAAAGATCCTTCACCTTTCTGTTCCTTGTGAAATGTGACTTCCTTACATCCAATCACTTCTTGGATCTGGAATAGGATGATAAAGTCAATCAAGGGGAAACTAATCATGAGAAAGAGATGATAGAGGATGGCAGGGATTCAAATTAGATTCAATACTGGTGTTATGAACCATTCCAAATTATCTTGAGTCAAAAGAAGATCATGGGAAGTGGATGATGGTTGATAAGATGGATTAGGAATTTGATTTTCATATTTCCCAACCTGATCACTAATACATATAGGCACCCAAATTCATACTGGAAAAGGAGTAGGACAAGGAACAAAAGGAATAGTAGGTCCATCCTCTGAAACTAGAAGTGTCTCATGATTTACAAAATTTGGAAGAGCACAATCATCAGGGGGTTTAGAATCATCATGCAAAGAGATTGAACCAAAATTTCAAATTTCCTTTTAAGGAAGTCCCAATCCATATCTTCTCCAGTAAACTCATAAAATAAGTGAAGGAATCGATTAGAAAAATATTTGATTGGTTCATGAGGGTATATTCTTAGTTTATTAATCCTTTTAATAAAATCTTGGTAATCATAACTATCAAAATATTGGTGAAGCTCCTTAAGAAATTGATCGAATGAATGGATGGAAATAGATGGTATGGTGTGACTCCGTCAATTAACATGAACTTCAAGGGTGAGGGTGAATAATACATAGACAACTTCTTCCTCATTGATTTCATGATATTTGTAAAAACAAAAAAAATCAGATATGTGTTTAGCTATGAGTGTACTTCCCTCACCATCAAACATGAATTGAGAAAAGTCGTAAATTTGTTTATTAGATATAAACGTTTTACAAGGGGATAGGTTAGAAAAAGACTATGTGGTTATGATTTGGAATAGATACTTTAAAGATAATATATCTTAAAGACACTTAATGGGCATATCTTATCATTTGACCCTCCTTCCAACACTATAATGTTGATGGTTCTAGTTGCCACCAACATACAAGGGTATCGCAAATGTGAAATCCCATTTAGACCTGACACCATTTGGAGTAGGAGCCACATATTGAGTATCAGATTGACCACCATAACTATAAGTTTCACCTTGGTTTCAATGAATAACATAAGATATTATCCACATAACCACTGAATAAGGAAGAAATTTGACATTGTGATGCAACGATTGCAATGTGTAAAAGGCGACTTTCAAGAAGGAATAAAAGAGTGATTCCATTGAAGGAAAGTAATAGTACTATCCTAGATAAGGCACACAAGAGAAACAAAAAAATCATTGATTAACCTACAAATTATTTCACAAGATAATATTTATTCATGAAAATAAATACAACACACATTCAACAAGATCAACGCCAAAGCCACCAAAATATTTCAATTTCTTTAGTACATAAGAATTTGAAGATGTACCACAAACACCCAGATAAAACTTTTAAAACATTCAAACACATGAATTAAAGTGTGTTCCCTCAATGAGCTTCAATATTAGCTTAAAGGTCTAAGTACACAGTGTTCAGTCAATTTAGTGTCCTAAATTGCTACATAATTTATCAATCGGGTATCATAAACTGATGAAGTGTACTACACTATATGTGCTAGATGACCCTTTCTTACATCACTATGTTTGATTTTATGTTTGTTTTGCGGTTTTTCTCTTTTGATTTCTTATGCTCTGCAATGTAATCTACAAAATCTTAATCTACTGCTGCTAAGAACCTAGAGAAATGAAATGAGAGCTAAAAGTGCTTTTAGGTCAAATTTGGAAGTAAAGTTTGTAAACAAGAAAATCAAAACAGAGCCTCTCTTCTTGCTATTATGATTGTTTCCAAAACATGAATTGAAAGGACTTTTAAAACTACTATCTACTCAATTACAAAACCAAAGCTTAAATGAGAAAATGAGATGGCAACTATCTATGATATATCAGAAATGAAGTACTAGAGATAAGATTACCTCTACTGTCTAATCTATTTACGAAATTAAAGCTTAATGAACAACTAAAAATGAAATTGCAACTATTCTATTTTGAAAGCAAGGCTAACTGAAGTATTGTTGTTACTCTGCTACATAATTCAGGGAGAACTACCTCCTTATGGTAGCAATTTGAGAGATTTCATTCTTCATCATTCTAAGAAAAGTAAACATGAAAATGAAAGGAAAGACTCATTCATAAATAAAACATTTCACCACTTAGGTTTATGATTAACCTTCAATTGAAAGGGATTTCGGAAATATCCATTTACATTATGAGTTACTAAACTGATAAGAAAATGGCATTGAATAGCTTATTTCAAAAACTGATGAACAACAATTGTAATGAAAGACTCATTCATAAATGTAACATTTCACCGCTTAGTTTTACGATCAACCTTCAACTGAAAGGCTCTTGGAAAGATTCATTTATATCATGAGTGGCTGCATTAATAAGAAAATGGCATTGAATAGCTTAATTTAAAATCTAGAAGCTAACGAGCAATAGATGAAATAAATCAATTTATGCTACTGCCATCAACTTAAAGCTACAGTTAAGAAACTAAAAAGAAATGGAAACCAAAGGACTATTCTATGCTGGAATACAGCTACTCTGAGTTAGTGAAAAATGACATAAGATGCATGATACACAGAGTTAGAAAATGATTATGAACATGATAAAAAAACACAGTAAATTTACAATTAAAATAAAAAAAAGACAAACAAAAATAAAAGCATGTACCCTTTACCATGCAGGGGCCCTCTGCCAAGTCGCATATTATGAACATGGAATCAACACTTCACAAGCGCTTCAGGTATCCATTGAAAACAGGGTTTTTATATTAAAACAGAGAACTGAGTTTTTCACACTACAAAGTGGAAGTTTTCACTATTACGTAAGCAAAAACTTGAACTTGTTTTGCATTCTACACACTCGTATTTATAGGAAAAATATACAACTGTTTGAAGAGAGAAATCAGTTGTAGTAAAACATGTAGACATGTAATGTGTGCGGAATTCTTGTCTTCAGTTACATTGAAACATAAATCTTCTAATAATGGCTGTTGGATTCTGTTTGTGCAGATGGCAGATGAGGTCCATGTCTTTAGGAGACTGCCTCGAACCCATCACTGAGAATCATGTAAAAACAGAGTCCTACTTGGCATGGGTTTCTTCAGTTGACTTCCCTTTGACTAGAGTCCTGCACATCGATCTTGGCCAAATGGATAGGATACCATCCACACTCTGAGATTTTCCAAGCTAGCCACGTGGTCCTTTTCTTCTCTTGATAGTTGTAACATACAAAAGTGTGCAGATGGTTGTGGAACAGCCGGTTAGCTATGGAGTGTGGCTGTGTCCCGTAGCTGAAAGACAAAAACCTATTCAAATAACAAACATAAATATATAACTTGTAAATCACTGAAATATACTTTTTGAGACAATGTTTAATGGATTTTGATGATAAAGGATGTATTTTTCATGGAAAAGGAAAGGAAGAAGGATGAGAAAGTTGCTTAAGAGAGAGGCTATTTTGGAACTCAACATACCCCCACTCCGAGACTATTGCATGTCCCCATGCAATCAAAATTGTAAACACCCTCCTTCTACTGCATTTGGTCTGAGACTTCAGCCAAAACATCTAACCTTCTCTTGCTTCTCTTTGCTACAACTGCCATCCTAGGCTTCCTCATGAGAAATCTATACTTGAGGTTAATGAGAGCTCGGTTTAGCTTCTTGTTTTTCCTCTTTAATTTTTTGTTCTTCTTATGCCATAGACCCAAAAGAAGCATAGTATTATCATGAAAAATCTTATCCAGCTTGTTTTATTCTTTTAAGGCTTCATTTTCCTTCTGAATGTGTTTGTTTAAAACCTCTAGCTCATAGATTTCCTGCTTAAGTGATCTAGTCAAAGTCTCTTGTGATGTACCTAGCTGCTCAAGGTTGGATGAAGTCCTCTGATCTACTGATTTATTCTTTTGCTCCAGTGACTCAATATAATCATAAATCTGCTGTTGGATTGGGTCAATCTCTGGAGAGACTCTCTTTGGGCTACTTTCAGAGTTTTGTTGAGGACAATGTTGTGGGCTTTGCTCAAATGAGATGTTATCTTGGGACTGAGTTGGAGTTTCTTCTCCCAAATCTACAAACTGAGCCTCTTTTGATTTTTCTTTCTTCATTATGCCCCCGATTCTAGAACTTCTCCTCAAACTTTGTGAGCCTATGATTTCTTCCTCTATAACCTGTTTTCTTTTCCCCTTCTCCTTCTCTTTCTTGAACTGATCCTTGATGTTGACTAATCTCTCAAAAAGTAATTGTTCATCCTTTGATGAAGGTTCGAAGGTATTTTTATGGATTTCCTCAAATTTTCCTTTCATCTTTCTCCTCTATTTTGTCTTCCTTCTCATATCTGTTAATGTTTCAGAGATGGTCTCTTCTTCACTACTTTGTTGTGCTGAAGTTGTAGGAGTATTTTGAATTGTAAGACTAGTTTTGCTTCTCCTACTCTTTTTCACAAAACTTTCTTCAGGTAATTCTGGTGCATCTTGGAAAAAGTTTCTGATCAAAAATTTCTCCCATGTGTCTCCTGCACTCTTTAAGTGATATTCAACTATAATTTTTATGAGACCATGGTGATAAAGATTAGTTTCTATGTCTTCCATCTTCTTCTGAATAGTAGTGGCCATTCTCCTTAAACTATTCAACAGCAAAAATGGGAGATTGATGGTTCCGTTTTCAAGAAAATTCATGAACAATCCTATGTGATATACATACATGGAACCATGTCTTCCCTCGCATGTGATAATTTTTTGCAAAATTAATAGCATGCTACTCCATTTACCCCTAAGCACAAAGATGGGAATTCCTCTCTTAAAAACTAATGTGTCCATACATGGGTTTTGGAGAATGACTTTCAATGTTTCATCATGGAATTATTTATTCTTGAACCACCTCTCTCCAACATTTGGTACCTCAGTTGCTGCAACAATAAAAGACTCGGTCATTGTAAACTTTATGTCACCAATCTCCACGTCCATCCCATCAAATGATCTATCAAATGACTTGGTGATTTCTTTTTGATGATCATCGAATTTTTCAATGAAACTCAACTAACCATCTTTCTTCAACTTCCCTTTCAACTGAGGATAACCTTCCATATATTTCACCCCTATAGGTTTTGTTCTAACGATGAGACCCATTACTCCTGTTCTCTGCTTATCTTCAAATTTCCTTCACTGTCTGTGAGTAGAAGACTATGTATACGGTGGTGGTATATGGAACCAAAATTAGTTATAGATATGGGGATGAAATGACAGAGTATGTGGAAGGAGAACAATTATGAGTAGGAGATAAAACATATAGGTTATATGAAATAGGAAAAATATATGCATGAAATAGTGTAGAAGATGTATGGAATGGAGTGGCTGCACACATAAACTATGTGGAAGACACAGTACTGCTATACACAAATAGGGTCAAAAACAGAATGAATGATTGTGTGCTCAATGTATCTGAGTGCTTGTATACATAAGAAGGCTACAGAATTAAAGGCGAGGAACTCAGTGTGATAAAGGAACAATAAGTTTGTGAAGAGCCATAACAAATTGGGTTATGCCATGTATTTAGCCATTAAATAGATGTGATGGAGAAGTGTAGTGAAGTATGAGTTAAAAATAGAGATCAAATCATGAGACCGTTCAGCATTAAATTCAGAAGGCATGGCGGAATAATCACGGCAATCAAATCGCATGATAACAAGTCAAGGAGTAGTGTGATTATATGAGTTATACAATTTATGTTTTATATTTCTATTTGAAATAAGTTTTTGTGCTTACCTCTAGAACCATACCTTTCTGCTTGCTAACCTTTTGTTGTTTGCTTCTTCAGGTTTTTAGGTGTTGATATGTCTTCAAAATTTGTTTTCTCCTCCATTACCTGCATATGGAATTTATTATGAACTGCCATTTTCAATTTGTTTTTGAAATAATCATCAAACTGTTACTGCAGAGTCAGATTGGCTGTAGAACAGGATTAGCTATGGAACTGGAATAGCTACAGAATGAGAACAACTGTGAAATGTAAAATAGAGAATAAAATGTGACTTTATGAATGAATGAAATGGAGATGACTGTGTGGATGAAAATATGACAGAATGGAAATGAAAAATGGAGGTGGAAGAAATGCTGAAGAAGAAAAAATTATTAGTGAAATATGGTTGTGGAGTGGAGTGAAACTTGTAGAAGTAAAATAGAATGAAATGAAGTAAAACAATGATTTTCATAATGCATAATGAGTCGCCATTTTTTTTGGAAAATATAGGGTGTCAGAGTCTTTTGGTTTTCACCCTGTATTTTCTGTATAAGCATGCCAATCAGTGACTGGTTTCCAACATTATACAATTATTTTATTTTATTTTTATTTTTTATTTTCTTTTGTAGATATGATGAAAAGAACAAAGACTAAGTCGGTGGAGAAGAAGGATTCTTCTTCACCAACTTCATTTCATAATTATTTGAAAGATATTGATGAACTCCTCCTTTGAGATTGGTTTTTGATAAATTTTCAACCTAAGACCATTCACAAGGAAAGGAGTTTGATTCTCATATATTGTTCTGATTCTTACTGCTCCATTACAGAAAAAAATTTCAATCTCATATGACCCAAGCCAATGAGTTTGAAACTTTCCTTGAAAATCCTTAAACATTGAATCAATAACAGTGCCCAATCTCCCTCTTGAAAGCTTTTGTCCTTGATGTACTTGTCATGCCACTTAGCTCTCTGTTACTGAACTAGACTAGTTCCTTAAGCAGCCTCTTGTCTGATTTCATCAAGTTCATTTAACTGCTCCAATCTATGCTTTTGAGCTTTTGATAGATCCATCCCCAACTGAATTGCCATCTTGAATGTTTTGACTTGGAACTCAATGGGGAACAGGACTTGCTTTCCATAAACAAGTTCATAAGGTATATGTCCTGTTGTCTTCCTCCATGTAGTTCTATAGGCCCACAAGGCTTTAGGAAATCTTTTTGCCCAATCTCTTCTATGTAGATGCACAGTCTTGGTGAGGATTCCTTCAATCACTTTATTTGTAGACTCCACTTGACCATTTGCTTGTGGATGATAAGGAGTGGATTTCCTATGCTTGATCTTGTACTCTTACATAAGCCTCTCCCTGATTTTGGATGTGAATTGAGTTCCTTGATCTATCACAATTTCTCTTGGAACACCAAAGCAAGTAAAAATATCCTCAAAAAGAAAACTAACTATAGACTTTTGGTTAGCAAAAAATAATGATCTCGCTTCTACCCATTTGGTGACATAATCAGTGATACCAATATACACTTTTTCTGCATGGATGGAGGATTAGTAGGTCCAATAATGTCTAAAGCCCATTTTTCAAAGGGTTGGATAAGTACCTAAGGTTGTAATGGAAATTCATTTGAGGGAGCAGGTTTCCCTACCCTTTGGCAGTTGTCGCACCTTCTGACATATTCTTTATCATATCTGAAGATGGATGGCCAATAATACCCTAAAGAAAGGATTTTATAGGCTGTCCTATTATCAGCAAAGTGCCCACCACATGGTTCGTCATGACATGCTTTGAGAATATCAAGCATTTCATCTTCCCTGACACACCTTCTTGTCATAAGATCTGGCCCTGTTTTATACAATTTGTTAGTGATCCATGAATATCTTGCACTATTTTGAATAATCTTTCTTTTCTCTCTAGGAAGTAAATGTGAAGGTAACTTCCATGTAACCAAGTAGTTAGCAACATCTGCAAACCAAGGAGTTTGAGTAGTTACTGCATATAAATATTCATCATGAAACTTATCCTCTACGGGAGAGTCTTCTTTGATATTCTGAATCCTGGACAAGAAATTAGCAACTGTTTTTTTTTCCAGGTCTATTTAGCACAACAATGTTGAATTCTTGTGAAAGTAAAAGCCATATTGTAACTCTACCATTAGTAATAGGTTTACTCATCAAATATCTAATTACAAAGTGATCTGTATGAACAAAAGTTTCATAGCCTGTTATATAGTGCCTAAACTTGTTAATTGCATGAACAATAGCTAAGAGCTCTTTTTCAGTCATAGTATAGTTCAACTTAGTGGGAGTCAAATTTTTACTTGTGTAGTAAATGGCATAAGGAATCAAATCTTTTTGTCCCAATATAGCTCCTAGAGTTTTATCTGAAGCATCTTTACAAATATGGAAAGGATGTTTCCAATTTGGTCCACTTAAGATAGGTGCTTCAGATATTTTTGCTTTCAAGGTTTAAAATGCTGGTTGGCAATCAGGATTCCACTTGAATTCACAATCGTTTGTAAGCAATTTGAAGAGTGGAGATGCTACTTTGGTAAAGTTTTCTATAAACCTTCTATAATATCCTGTAAATCCTAGAAAAATTCTAACATCCTTTTGGCAACTTGGAATTGGTAACTTAGAGATGACTTCAACTTTTGATTTGTCCACTTTAACCCCATCTCTTGAAATGTGATGTCCTAAAACAACACCTTCTGTAAACATCATGAATCATTTTTCATGGCTTAGCGAAAGGTTTGTTTCTTTACATATTTTAAGGAGTTTTTCCAAATTTCCCAAACCTTCTTCAAATGTGTTACCATAGACTGTAAAATCATCCATATATACCTCTACACAATCATGTATTAGATCATAAATAATTCCTAGTACTGCTCTTTGGAATGTTCCTGGTGCATTAAATAACCCAAAAGGAAGTACTCGGTAGGCAAAAGTTCTCCATGGACAAGTAAATGTGGTTTTATCCTGATCCTTAGGTGCTACCTGAATTTGATTATAACCACCAAAACTATCCAAGAATGAGAAATACTTTTTACCTGCTAATGTATCTAATACCTAATCATAAAGGGCAAAGGAAAGTGATCTTTCAAGGTTTCTTTATTCAATTCTCTGTAATCAATGGAAACCCTCCATTTACCATTCTTTTTAGGCACAATTACCAAGGGAGAAACCCATTGGCTATCTAAGATTGGGTAAATGAAGTTTACATTGAGTAATTTTTGGAGCTCTTATTTCACAATCTCCCTAAGATTTGGATTCATTCTTTTTTGAGGTTGTCTGATTGGTCTATTGTTTTCCTTAATATAGATATGATGGATACAAGTCTTAGGATCAATATCTTTCATGTCAATATACTCCCATGCAAATGCAGCAAAATGTTTTTGTAATATTTTGGTTAGCTCTTCTTGTTGTAGTTTCTCTAAGTTTTTTTTTTACATTCAATGTTGTTCCTAGAAAAATTTCAATTGTAGAGCTACCAAACTCTTCCATAGAGTAAAGAGACATCTTCCTAGATGACAAGTATTCAACATTAGATTTTTCCTGGAATTGTGCATGATCATATTCTAAAGATGTTTCAAAAATTTCCAGTGTGTTCAAAATTTGACTATCTTCACTAATTTCTGATATAGTAAAGATAGTCTGAATAACATCTTCATCATCTTTTTCATCTATTTCTATGATTGCTTTTGCTAGAGGATACAAAGTAAATTTATTTGTTGAATTACCATTAGAAATGTACATGTCACCAAATCTACAACTAATAAAAGCATCAGCTGTGACCATCCAAGGTCTTCCTAAGATGAGTGGATGTCCTCCTAGATTATTCTTGGGAGTTAAAATCATGAAATCAACAGGATATTCCCAAGAATCTAAGGAGACTAAAATGTCTTCTAGCACACCATCCTGTTTCATCACTGATCTACTTGCAAGTCGCAGTAAGGTACGTGTGTAAAGAAGCTTAGAAAGTTTAAGATGCTCCATAGTCTGTCTACTCATAATGTTTATTGCTGCCCCTAAGTCAATCAAGGTGTTTGGAATTTCGATCCCGTTTATATGTGTCTTGAAAATTAGACTTCCTGGATCCACATATTTCTACATGGAAATCTTTCCCATCATGATATCTGTTATTTTTCCTACCAGGTGAATTCTTTTTGTTTCTCTTGGTTTCCTTCTTGGTCATTTCATGCTCAACTCCTTTATTGTCTTGGCTAGAATTGGAATTTCTATAATGGCTTGTAACAAAGGAATCTTGATACAAACATTCTTTAATTCATCTAGGAAGTTATAATTGGGCAACAAGATCTGTTTTTCCACTCCTTTATCAATTTGTAATCTCTCAGGAAAAGGAGGTGTAGAAGTAGATGTTGGTTGCTCAATTATAGGAGTTGTGTTTATTGACTCCTTTTGTTTTCCTTTTTCAATGTTTTGGTTTTGGAGGGATGTCCCCTCAAAAATTTTATTGACTTTCAGAGAATTCTCCTCAGAAGTGTCATGTTCTTGAATATCTATAGAAGGTTTTTCCTTTTCTAATATCCTACCAATTCTAAGTTGAACATCATTAAGATCTAGAGGAGTAATCATGTAAGTAGGAAATTGTTGTCATTTTACCATGTAAGCATTCTAAGGGTTTTTATTATTGGGGTTTGGCAATGGTTGGGATGGTAGTTGATTTGGTTTTTGTTGAAATGGAAGTTAGAGTTGAGGATTTTGGCTTTGTTGTGGAGGTTGTTGTGGAAATGGCAATGAAAGGTGAGGGCTTTTGTTTGGAAGTTGTGGTTACTGATTTTGCTACTGATTTTGTGGGGGAGGATAGCTCTGATATGATGGAGGATATTGATAATATTGAGAAAATCTCCCATAAGGATTTTGTATCCCTTGTGCCCATTGTTGAGATTGATATTGAGATTGAGGTTGAGGCCAAGGTTGCTGCCAATAATTCCAGATCGGTGGGGGATGAAAATACATTGGATTGTTAAATCCCTGATTTTGTTGCCCCTGCCAAAGTCTTCTTCGAACAAAACAAAGAGATTGACAGGATTTGGGACTGCTTCCTATTAAATGAAAACCTTAAGACTTGGGATTGAAGGACAATCCTTGGTCTCATGATTTTCTGAACAAATCATATAAGTTTTTACAATTTTTTCATCTAAAGGGCATTCCCTTAGAGCATGTTTCTTTCTGAATTTTGGACAAAAGATGGCTAAAGCATCAGCCTCTATTTTCTTCTTGTTTTGGATTTTGAGGGTGTCTAACTACTCACTAAGGCTCCCTAAAATATTAGTTTTAAACTCATCAAGCATATTGCCAATTTCTGCCCTACTTATAGATCCCATTGTGGATTTGTTTGCTCTAACAAGAGAAGGATCTCTGGATCCTTTCCTAGTTTTAGATTTCCCCCTTGAGAGGTGAACACATAGTTCTGCTATGTCACTCAATGGAAGTTGAGAGATGTCTCCCTTCCACATCATGTTAAGGATATCTATCCATTCATCTCTAATGGCCTTTAACAAAAGAGCTTTCAAGGTTTCTTCATCTAAATTGTTCATTTTTGCTCCTTTCAAATTGTAGTTGAATCTCTCAAGAAAATCCTCTAAGTTTTCATCTTCCTTTTGCATCATTTTGAACACCTCATCCTTATGATTGGTAGGTATACAATAATCCAAGTATCTATCCAAAAATTCCTAATTCATGTCATTCCAAGTTCTAATGGATTGAGAAACTAACCCCATAAACCATTTAAAAGCAACCCATTTTAATGTTGAAGGGAACAATTTGAGTTTTTGAGAGTCTTCTAGATAGTCATAGGTTCTGCACAAGACTTCAAACTCAAACAAATGTTTTAGGGTCCTCACTTCTCAACCCATGAAAGTTTGGGAGGACAGATGGTGAAATGTTTTTCATTGTAGTATGTGTTTCCTCATAAATTATAGGGAATCCAAATGAGTTATCTATTTCCCTATTTCCTTTGCCTCCTCCATTGTTACCTCTACCTCCTCCATTGTTTCCTCTACCTCTCCCTCTACCCCTTCCTCCAAATAGTGAGAATTCTCCATCTTGTTCTTCTTCTGCGATTATAGTTTCTTCAGAATCCTCTAGATCTTCTATTAATGGATTATGGGAGAGAGTTATTGCTTCTTCTTCTTTACCAAGTATTCCTACCTCCTCAACTACAATAGGCTCCCCTGTGGAAGTGAAAAAGGTATTCTCTGCTAGGACTGTTTTGGTGGATGATGTAGAAGAATCTTCTGATTGAATTTCTACCCCTTGAATTCCAGGAATACTATGGCTAGTAGTATGAGTCTAGGATGGAGGTGTGTCTTTCCTAATTCTTGGTGGAGTAGGTGGAGTTGTAAGAATCGAACTTCTGCCCCTAGTTATAAAACAACCCCTAGAATCTCTTTCGCTATGCATGTCATTGTTTTGTTCTATTGTTTTTTTTTTTTTTTTTTTTTTTTTTATGAATGTAAGAGATAAGGCTACTTAGTTACACTTCCCCAGCAACAGTTCCAAAATGTTTAGTGAATTTAGTGTCCTAAATTGCTACATAAATTATCAAACTGGGAATCGTAAACTGATGAAGTGTAGTGCACTATATGTGCTTGATGACCCTTTTCTACCTCACTATTTTTTAGTTTATGTTTGTTTTAGGGTTTTTCTCTTTTCATTCCTAATGTTATGCAATGTAATCTACAAAATCTTAATCTACTATTGCTAAGAACCTAAAGAAATAGAATGAGAGTTAAAAATGCTTTTAGGTCAAATTTGGAAGTAAAGTTTGTAAACAAGAAAATCAAAACAGAGCCTCTCTTCTTGCTATTATGATTGTTTCCAAAGCATGAACTGAAAGGACTTTTAAAACTACTATCTACTCAATTACAAAACCAAAGCTTAAATGAGAAAATGAGATGGCAGCTATCTATGATAAATCAGAAATGAACTACTATAAATAAGATTACCTCTATTGTCTAATCTATTTGCAGAATTAAAGCTTAATGAACAACTAAAAATGAAATTGTAACTATTCTATTTTGAAAGAAAGGGTAAATGAAGTATTGTTGTCACTCTGCTACATAATTCAGGGAGAACTACCTCCTTATGGTAGCAATTTGAGAGATTTCATTCTTCATCATTCTAAGAAAAGTAAACATGAAAATGCAACGAAAGAATCATTCATATATAAAACATTCACCACTTAGTTTTAGGATTAACCTTCAACTGAAAGGGTTTTTGGAAATATCCATTTATATCATGAGTTACTAAACTGATAAGAAAATGGCATTGAACAACTTAATTCAAAAACTAATGAACAACAATTGTAATGAAAGACTCATTCATAAATGTAACATTTCACCACTTAGTTTTAGGATCAACCTTCAACTGAAAAGGCTTTTGGAAACATTCATTTATATCATGAGTGAGTACACTAATAAGAAAATGGCATTGAATAACTCAATTTAAAATCTAGAAGATAAGGAACAACAGATGAAATAAATCAATTTATGCTACTTCCATCAACTTAAAGCTACAATTAAGAAATTAAAAAGCAATGAAAACTAAAGGAATTTTCTATGCTGGAATACAACTACTCTGAGTTATTGAAAAATGACATAAGATGCATGATACACAGAGTTAGAAAACGGTTATGAACATGATGAAAAAACACAGTGAATTTACAATTAAACTAAAAAAAAGACAAATAGAAATAAAAACATGTAGCCTTGACCATGCACGGGCCCTCTGCCAAGTTTCGGATTATGAACACGGAATCAACACTTCACAAGTTCTTCAGGTATCCATTGAAAAAAAAGTTTTTATATTAAAATAGAGCACTGAGTTTTTCACACTACAAGGTGGAAATTTGCACTATTACATAAGCAAAAACTTGAACTTGTTCTGTGTTCTACGTGTTGGTATTTATAGGAAAAATATACAACTATTTGAACATAGGAATCATCTATAGAAAAACACGTAGACAAGTAATGTGTGTGGAATTTTTGTCTTCGATTTCCGTGAAACATAAATCTTCTAAGAGTGGCCGCTGGATTCTATTTATGCAGGTGGCGGATGAGGTCCTTGGCTTCACAAGACTACCTCAGATCCATCACTGAGAATCGTGTAAAAACAGAGTCCTACTTAGCATGGGTTCCTTCAGTTGACTTCCCTTTGACTGGAGTCCTCCACATTGATCTTGGCTAATTGGATAGGATACAATCCATGCTCTCACATTTTCAAAGCTACCATGTGGTCCTTTTCTTCTCTTGACACCTGTAACCTACAAAAGCATGGAGATGGCTGCGAATCAACTGGTTAGCTACAGAATGTGGCTGCGTTCTGTAGCTGAAAGACAAAAACCTATTCAAATAACAAACATAACAATATAACTTGTAAATCACTAAAATATACTCCTTGAGGAAATATGTAATGGATTTCGATGATTAAGGATGCATTTTTCATGGAAAAGAAAAGGAAGAAGGATGAGATAGGTGCTTAAGAGAGAGGTAGTTTTGGAACTCAACACACAGTTACAATAATGAGGTAGTATTTCCAATATTGGAACATTAATTCACCTATCTCTTCTCCAAAGAATACTCTTCTCTCTTATGCCAAGTTAGATAATCCAATGCTAGGTCTCCAAAGCTTAAGCTTCCAAAAGAATTTTACTTGAGTTTTGAGGTTTCTTTTATAACAAGAGGAATGACCTTTCATCTCCCCTTGAATCTTGAATTACCTTGATGACTCTCAGATTTCTAATGTGTCCTTTTCAGTTCTAAACAACTCTTGAACTTCAAAATGACTTTTGGAATTCTCTAAATGACCTTTGGAATTCTCCTAAAGACACTTTTTTCCATATATGATTAAGAGACTTTTCATATTCCACATGACTTTTGGACTTCAACACCTTCCATTTTGTTCTTTTCCTTAGAAATACATCATTGCTTTCCACATGCTGATGTGGAAAGAAAAATGGACACATATGATATATTTATGACATTGTACAATTCACAACTTGGCAAATGATGTCATGGACTTGATCATGAGGTTGCAACGCCAAGCTATTCTCCTTGTTGCTATGCCTTGAATCATGATGGAAAAGTTCATTAATAATTGTTTTTCATGGAAGATATTCTTTGTTCTTCATCTTCAACATCCAAAAGGTCTTAAGTCAGTATTGGAATTCGTTGACTCATCATGCAATGGCTTCTTTATGTCTTGCTCCAAGTTCTGCTTCATGTTTCAATGATGGTTCTCATATGTGCTTCTTGTTTGCAAGTGATTCTTTGTGATTTCTCCTTGATATGTTATTTCAGAATTACCTTGTGATGTTAGGAAGGTACTCCCACCAATGAAAACCATCCATGAAAAAGAAAATTTAGTCTCAAAATCATCTATTCTATCCTACCTAGCTCAGGGAATGAACTTCTTATGATAGGCATGTGGAAGGCTTGAAAGTAGGAGGCTTGATTAGAAGGCTAGAGTAAAACTCAACAATGACTTAGGAAGGCTCCACTATTCATTATTACTCCACTAGCAACTATTAATGGGAGCTATCCCTGGTCCAGCGTAGTGGAGAAGCTAAAGGGACAAGGCGATGAGCTTATTGCTTAAGACTGTGCCATGTTCCTAAAAGGAAATAGTGGAATATTAAGAAAGAACAATTTGAATATTAGAGGGATGAGAAGAGGCCTCCTCAAATCTTATTACTATGTCATGCACTGAGAAAGGGAGTCTTCACAAGTGTTCAACATAGAGAGGGAGAGGAAGGAACAAGGGTGAAGTCTTAAGGCTTAGGACTACACTATGCACTAAAAGGATAAGGAGGCCTTAAGGAAATCATAGTTTGACTAGTTAAAGGCTTACTGTCTCTTCAAACTATGTCATGTGCTAAAGGAGACATGTTAAGGATGATGCTTGAGTGTAGAGCACATTGGGGAGAAGGAAGGGGACTGAATGATGCTTGATTGTTGTGCATCATCTGCTCAACTAGGAAATCCTAAGTCACAAGGAGGGTGCAGGGCATAGTGTAAAGGTTGAAGGAGGGTCCATAATCATTTTTGAGGTACCATACACTTCGTGAAGGTGTAGGGTGCATCATGAAGAGGGAAGAAAGGCTTGACTATTGATTTATGTTTCACCGTGCACTTTTAAAGAGACAAAGGATCCATGTTTTTCCAAAGAGCACATTGTTGTTTCAAAGTACACCTTATTTTTCTAAAGTGTTCTTTTGAAGGGAGATAAGGTCCTTGTTATTTCAAAATGAACTCAAATTGTCATTGTTCTTTTGAAGTAAACTTTTTTACTGTGTTTGAAGTGCATTCCCTATGGCTTTCGATTGCACTCGCTTTGAGTTTGAAATGTAATTAGGCTTGGGAGGGAGAAATTCTCTCCAACAGTGGCTACTTTTTCATCTAGAACGTGCTTTTCACTGGGGGAGGTAGCAAAAGGATTGGTCCCTTATCCTAGGAATCACCAATGCATTCTGGGAGGGAGGAGACCTTATAAAAGACTTAATGCACGAGTATGGGGAGAGATATATGTTAATGAGACTAATTAATATGTTAATCACATCACCCAGTTAGAGGGTTAGTATTTTCACAACTTACAATGAGCAAGAGGACCAAGGAGAGCTCCATAATGGATATGCATGTGACCTATAGAGTAGGAGAACACATGAAAACCATTAGTAGAAGACATAAGGACAGAGAGGACTCATGGATAGAATTCATAACTCAGAAATGATAGCAAAGCAACACTTATTTTTATCTATGATAGCTGAAACAACACATTACAACACCTAGATACAGATACGCAAGTGTAGTTTGAGACAAAAACGTGTGGTATACCATATGAATGTATCTAGTGCATATTATAATGATATGTAATACCATATAATGCATAAGAGTGAGCAAGAAATTACTTTTGCGATACAAAAAGGTGCGACACATGCAATATTGAAAATAACAAAAGCGACACACCTATGGTAGGAGGAAAACATAAATAGGACACTTGAAAAATGCGAACAAACATGAATATGACACATGTCAGAAAAAATATAACGTGAAAATGAAACTTAGTAAAGTGAACCTGAGAAAACGTGATATTTTCAAACATAAAAGTGGCACTTGTGAAAGTGACAATGTGAAAAAGTGATAGTTAAAAAAAGTCATTGAAATAGAAGTGCAACTAGAATCAAAATGAGGGAGCCTTTCAATGAAAGTGTGCACTAAATGTAGGAATAGGTTGGACCTCACACATGCACTATCTAGATTGGTTTCACAATGGTTGTTCAAGCTTGCATAAAATAAGTGTGTTTATGAATTTATTATGGACTCGAAATGTGTGAGAAAATGAATTTAATAGTAAATAATTTATGAATAAGACTTGAACAGTTTAGAAAACATCAATCAACCATGTGCCATAACCGGAGAGAAAGAAATTGTAATATCCTCGGTGCGCTACAAAATTAAAATGGAAGAAAAAAATTCAGGGTGTTGATCCCAATGTCAACATACATATTTTGATGGTGCCTCTTTATAGGGATCTCACTGTGGCAGATGAATTGATTGACACATTAACTATCAATTTTGTTACAAAATCCATAGTGGATTGCATTTGGGTACAATCAATTATGCCAAACTCTACATTTTCAAACTCCTATTATTTTCCATCGAAAAATAATGCAAATGGATATAAATCTTTGTTGACTCACTTTTAGTTGTAAATTGGTTCAATGGAACTTCAAAATGCCACATGCACACTCTCATTCCTATGTTGGAGGAGGTAACTATGCTAAAAAGTAATTTTGATCTGATATCATATTATCACATTTATAGGGAACATAATGGCACTATCTATGCACTTTCGAAAGAGAGAATGCAACAAAATACGGTCACATAGAAGATCATAGAACAATGTGGAATTGAGAACTTTGAATACTACCATAGACCCTTCACCTAGGAATTTCTTTTGGTTGGGAGGTGGATAACCAACTTCGGATTTCGGTAGCTACACCACCCACAGAATTTAAAGAACCTAAAGGAGCATGAGTCATATATTCTGCTGAACGTCGTTCCTGCCAAGGCTGTATGTCTTTTCTCAACTTGCTCAGATCCAAACCATTAGGGCCCCTTAGGGGTTCCAACCAAGGAGCACAGAGATCCCAAAAACACATTGTTTCCCCTCCAAAGATAATTTCTCCAGTCGGAGAACGCATAAGGTATTTACCTAAACCAGTAGGTCCTTTGGTAGACCCCACACTAGCTCCAAGACGTTGGTCTCTAACTAAAAAAGTAAACTCTTGAGCTTGAGAGGCTTCTGGGCCGGTGGGCCCATAAAATTCACTGGGATAAACGGTATTGTTGAACCAAACAAAACAACAAGCAATAAAACCAAAGAGGGATAGAGCCGCTAAACTATAGGACAAATAAGCTTCTCCGGACCATACGAATGCACGGCGAGCCCATGCAAAAGGTTTGGTTAAGATATGCCAGATACCACCGAAAATACAAATGGAACCTAACCATACATGTCCTCCAATTACATCTTCTAGATTGTCCACGCTAACGATCCATCCTTCTCCTCCGAAAGGAGATTTCAGTAAATAACCAAATATAGCACTTGGGTTAAGTGTCGGGTTCGTAATTTTTCTTACATCTCCACCGCTGGGAGCCCAAGTATCATATACACCTCCAAAATACATTGCTTTTAGCACTGGAAGAAAAGCACCAACACCTAGCAAGATTAGGTGAATACCCAAAATTGTGGTCATTTTGTTTCTATCTTTCCATACATAGCCAAAGAATGGAAAAGATTCTTCTAAAGTTTCGGTCCTATGAGTGCATGATAAATACCACCAAAACCTAAAACCACAGAAGAAATTAATTGAAGTACCCCAGATACAAAATATGGAAAAATGTCCACGATTTCCCCACCAGGACCGACTCCCCATCCTAGAGTAGCTAGATGGGGAAGCAGAATCAATCCTTGTTCATACATAGGTTTTTCCAGTATGAAATGAGCCACTTCGAATAGGTTCATTTCTTCGGCCCAGAATACAATTAATCCGGCATGAGCCACGTGAGCCCCAAGCAATTTACCCGACAAATTGATAAGTCAGGCATTACCGGCCCACCAAGCGAAACCAGTGGTTTCTTGATCACGACCAGCTAAAGCTATAGTTCCATTAAAGAGCGTTTCCACGGGGTAGGACGTCCTCAGGGAATATAAGGTTTTCATGAGGCTGATCTTGAGCCGCCATCCAAGCACGAATACCTTCGTTCAGGAGAATATTTTTTGTGTAGAAAGTCTCAGATTCAAGATCTTCTGCTGCATGGATCTCCTGGGAAACAAAATCATAGGCACGTAAGTTTAGAGCTAGACCAACTACTCCAATGGCACTCATCCATAAACCGGTCACTGGCACAAATAACATGAAGAAATGTAACCAATGTTTATTGGAAAAAGAAACCCCAAAAATCTGGGACCAGAAGCGGTTAGCAGTGACCATGGAATAAGTCTCTTCGGCTTGAGTCAAGTTAAAAGCATGGAACGTATTTGCACCATCACCATCTTCAAGTAAAGTATTTTCCACGGTAGCACCATGAATAGCGCATAGAAGAGCAACACCCAATACTCCGGAAACTCCCATCATATGAAATGGATTCAAGGTCCAATTATGAAAACCTTGAAAGAAGAGGATAAAACGGAAAATAGCTGCTACACCAAAACTAGGTGCGAAAAACCAACCGGACTGTCCCAATGGATAGATCAAAAATACAGAAACAAAGACAACAATTGGAGCAGAGAATGCAATTTCATTATAAGGTCGCAATTGTACAGATCGAGCAAGTTCAAACTGACGTAACATGAAACCTATTAGACCGAAAGCACTGTGAAGAGCAACAAAGGTCCATAGACCACCTAATTGACACCAACGAGTCAAATCTCCTTGTGCTTCGGGACCCCATAATAGCAGCAAAGAATGTGCTAAACTATTAGCAGGAGTAGAAACTGCGGCAGTTAGGAAATTACAACCTTCCAGATAGGAACTTGCCAATCCGTGAGTATACCATGAAGTCACAAAGGTTGTACCCGTGAACCATCCACCTAAGGCAAAATAGGCACAAGGAAAGAGAAATAGACTGGACCAACCCACAAAAACGAAACAGTCTCTGCGTAGCCAGTCATCCACAGTATCAAATAAAGTTTTTTCTTCTTTAGAAGACTTTCCAAGGGCTATAGTCATAGCGATCCTCCTATTTCACTATTTCGACCATTTCTGAGCACACTATATGATCAAAAGGTATACGATGAATTGGGGACACTTTTTCATCCATCATCCTTTCAAAAAAAATAGGGTTCTGAAGATTCGTTGTTGGAAAAAATATTTGAAACTGGACCGAACCGATTCAATATAGGTAAATGCATGATTGCTTGATCCCGAGTTTTCAGAGTTCCTATCTGATCCTCAAATCACCTATTGAATAACATCGATGGAACAATTTAAGGGGAGGGAAGTGCGCTTTCTGCCTTCCATTGACCAGATTCTATTCACAATATATATTCCATTCAATATTTTTTATTCATTCTCGTCTTGAACCTTCTGCAATGCAACAAAATGAAAAGGAGTATTTCTATTCTCTCTCATCCATCTCTATGTATACTACATCGTGGTCCGATACGAATGAGTCTACGGGCAAGAACGAGTCGATTTTTTCATAACTCATAGAGCTAAATGAAATGACTCCAAAGTTCTTCTCCTTCTATAGCAAGAAGTTATATATTGAACCATTGTGATCCAAAAGTGAAACCCTTTTTTTTCCCTTTTGTTTTCTCTTTTCACATCTTAATTTCGATCCGTTTCTCACCGGTGTAATCACCATACGGTACATTCATATGAAAATATTTAGTACATCGTAACAGAATCACATATTTTATTTGTGTATCAATTTCGTCTAAACAGAGAAAATACGTTGTCCTTAATTCAGCTTGAAATGGACTTACTTTAGGATCTATATCTCTTTCTGTCCAGGGAAGGGAGAAGAGATCATAAAAATATATCCGACGAAACATTCAATCAACAACCAAATAGGGAGTTCGATCAACTAAATAAGATCGATTAATTTCGGATAGGAAAGGTCTCCAAATCTCCATCAAATTTCAATACCAGAGTAGCTTATATATTCATAAGCCAATGGGTCAGGTTCACTTACTTCTCCTCCGTTTTTTCCACTTCTTTTGAAGACTGGTAATTTGAAATTACCAGGTATCCATAATACCTCTGATATGTTCAAAATTGACAAAGATCGAGTAAACTATATACTGATCCTATAGTAGCAGGATGAAGAAGACTATTATGGATAAAAATATAGTGGTCCTCCCCCATATTAGTTGTGAGACTCCGTCTTATTACAGATGACTTTTTTCACATCGCCCATATATGTAGGCTCACACTCTACCTCGTTTAGTGCATAAGATTTTCTTTTCTTTGAAGTATGCTTCACCGGGTGAATCACAACACTTCACTTCCAAGGCCTTCACCCTTCAATGAAAGGCTCACAACCCCATACCTGGCACAGAGCTCTCCCCCAGTGCCAGAGCTTATTGCTACCCATACCTGTTACAGAGCAGTTGATTGACACTACAATGCACGCAGCAAGCGGTAGCAAGCGGAGTATGTCAGGTAGGAACAAGAAGGAATTAGATGGCCCGTTCTCAACTCGGCTCAATCAAATCATTATTGATGGGTGCATAGCCAACGAAGGCTCACCTTTGGGGTAAGGAGAGGCGCTCGACAGCTCATGAGACACCCTAGGTTCTGGTCTAGCCCTTACAGGTACTTAACCAAGTCCAGTCATAAGTGTTGGTGTATAAGCCCGGATACGGTTCACTAAAGTAACGACGCTGGTAGCTTGGGACAGCCTCGTTCCTAGGTGGATAACAATATATATATATATGGTACCACTAGTCTTGCGACATTAAGCTAAGTCTAAGTTACCTCTAAGCCGTATGGGCCATCTGGTACAGTTAACGTATGTTATAAGTACTAAGTCCCCTCTAACGACCTACAAACATCGCCCAGCCAAGGGCCAGCCATGCCATTGATCAATAGAAAAAGCAGGTCATGCCTGGGATCACTACGTGTAGTAAGTCCTTAAAAGAGATATAAGGGCGAGGGCGAAAAAGGGCGGATAACTCTGCTAGGCTATGAACAAAGTCACCAAAGTCACCATAGAACTTTGCTGGGCTAGTGGGGGTAGTGGAGAGTAAGTATCTGTCACTATGAAAGTAAGTATCTGTCTGCTTCATATTGGTTAAGGAAATGTATTCCAAAGGGATCTGCCCAGGAAAGGAACAAGGTCTGCCCAGGATCTGTCTGAACTAGATGGCTGAACAAGAATAGGGAGGGATATGGATATAAGGTATCGGAAGAAAGAATACGAGCGGTTATTTGGCTAAAAGTAAGGGCTAAAGGAATGATTATGGTGGGTGCCGAACTGCTACCTTAGCTGCTGGGGGATCTTCTACTGGTTCAGGATCAACAAATGAAATTGCTCCTACTTGGATCTAGAGCTATATGTTGCGGATTAAGTGCTAGGTACAGATACAGATACGGAACCCACAGAGGAGGTAGAGGCAAAGGCAAAGACAGAATTCAGTAAGTGTTTTTTATGGAAGTAAGTGAATGCTATATCGCTGCTAATTAGAGGTGTATAGGGTGTACTACGTGATGGTGTTATGTGCTGGGTAGTACTCTAGGAAGGGGGGTAGTGTGATCCGGTCCTGAGATGAGAAGAGGGCTTTAGCTGTACCTTCTAAGATCAATTCATCAAGTGGTCTAGAGCTAACAGTTCTACTAGGTCATAAGGTGAGGTTGTATGAACTTAATCAAAGGTAAGGCAAGGGTAAAGGGTTAATAGTAATAGTGCCATACCAACAAAGCATTAATTAAGCAAGTGTGATAAAAGGCCTATCCTCTCCTAGCAATGTCTGAAGCCCATCCAGCTCTTCTATGTTGAAGTGCTTCCATCCCTCCCATCTATCTGTCCAATGCAGTAGTAAGTCTAAGTAAGGCAGTATCTAGGAACAGGGTGGTAAGAGTCAATAAAAAGGTCAAAGTAGGCAGCATAGTCAAGGTGTAAAGGTCGTAAGTGCCTAACCCCACCCAATCATCTGATATCTGATCTGATCTGATATAACAAGTTCTGGCTGTTGATAATTCATCCGGTAGTGAAACGATATCTGCTAAAGGTCAACCCTCTCGGGACCATCCCCGCAGGAGCATGCTACTAGAAGTCCTCGGCTAATCGATCATCCATCCAGCCGCCCCGCCATGTAATCCAGCAATCGTGCATGGGGAGCAAGGGAAGCTACTCAAAGGTTCAATTTACTTATTGGGTGGGGGGGCTTATGGTCGAGCCTGCTTGCGCTGCCAATAAATAAGAGAAGTGGGCCAGTAAGTAAGTGGCTGCTGGTAAGGATGCGCTGACCGAGCCAGTAAGATCCAGGGAGTGTTTTTGCTCAGTATTTGTATGGGACTAGTGATATGTATAAGTGCATTGCATGCAAGACACCTATATATATCACTAGTGCACCCTGACATAGGATTTTACATTAGCATATAAGTATGACATGGCATATTTGGGGTTATTTAGCATCATACAACAGCATCCAGTGTGATTATCAGATATATCGAGCTCAGTCTGGTTTTCCTTGCCTTTCAGGTCCGTTCCAGCATGGTTTATTAGCTTTTGACACCCTGAATTCAGAGGTCTGGATCTCCTGCGACCTAGGTCAAATTGAGGCATATGACATATGGATGGAAAGCTTCTTTAGAGACCTTTCCAATGGTATATAGCGCTCCCCCGGATTCTAAGGGGCATTAGATATATTTAGCCTCCTTTCTATAAGTTCTGGGACGTTGCATGATCCTTTGAGCTAACATGTGTGACTTTCATGGATGTGCATGGAAATTATTGGTAGCCTATCTATCAGAGCGTTCTGCACTTCTGAGAACCCATTTGGCTCATACATCCACCGGGATCATCATCTTGGTGAGCGCTCTCTCAGATTATCCAGTTTCAGTCAATGGTGGGGTTCTACATGCAGAGTTCTTACACAGATCACATATGGACATTGCATGGCATGTTTTATCAGTTATTTCTCAGGCATCTTGGCATTTTTGGATACCTAGTGGGCTCCTCCATCTTCTCCCATCCTCAAATCCTTGAGCGCTCCTCCAGAGTATCAGTATGCAGTCATCTCATGGATTAGACCCTCACACGTGTGGAGGGGTCGATTTTCTTCCCTGCATGGATATGTTTGATGGTTGAGATCTATTTTGACCACATGTGGGAGATGATGTGGAGCTCGGCACACATGTTCTTGCATTTTTGGGTGACTTGGCACTTAGAGAATTGCCCTCGGAATTAAGATGCAAACACATCACGATTTTAAGGTGTTTCACCCAGCTCGTATGCATTTCCCACTCAGCATGGAGGAGATGACCTCTGGCGAGAATATAGATGTTTCAATTTCACTGAATCAGTATTCACTGGAATCACTGCAGCTATGGCAATAAAGAAGAGCATGACCTGACGGGTGAACATAATCTTGATATAATCAATAGTTAGGTCGGTTTTCCGATCCACCTTGAAGTAACATCTCCAAGTAAAATCTCAAGGCCAGTAGTGCCGATCTGGAATAGTTGAGTAAGGCGGATCATGCTTATGCACTATGGGCACAGAGAGGAATAGGTCGTGCCTACCATCCATCGCTATAGTATTATGTGTGACCGAGCAGATAACCACCTCTTTCCTCGGATGTAGAACTCAGTTAATAGTCTTGTGTACCACTGCTATATCTATATAGTGTAGTGCAGCGCCGATCCACTTCTAGCGTCATAGAAATCCGCGGAACTCATAGGAGTTGGATGAGCCAATGAAGATCTGCCTCGGGCGATAACCCTTCCTTATCCGATCTGCTTGGCCTTTTTTGTCTTGGGAAACGTAACCAGAAAGGACCAGAAAGGGCTAGTAGCTCCTGCATATGCATTGGCCCCGCCTTGTCCCCGAGGCGGGAGCTTACTCATTGGGAAACGGATGATAGGGAGACGGCTTCTTTATTACCTGCATCGAGAGAGCAGCCTTATCCGCATCGGCTTTATCCACATTGGCTTCGCCAGGGAAGGTCGGCTCGCCCTAACGAGAGCATTGATCAAACGTGCATAACCCAGCACCGATAGATAGAAGTGGTTTTCCTGATCCTTCATGCTGTCACCATCCGTCTCTTCTACTATCTCAGGGGGAATCACTTGCTTCAAGAGAGAACACATTACACAAATCCATCGATTGGTTTCTTTAAAGGGAAAGCTAGCTAGTGGCATATAAGACTTGTTCCCTGTCCCACCATCTGGTTCAATTACATATATCTCTGTCCCACTCGGGTGAATGAAATCTCTCCATGAAGGAAGAGACCAATGAATAGCTAGCGGCATATGGAGTATATCTTTTCTCCGTGGATTCCCGAGACCAGGGCAAGCCAACGGAGATTGTGATTTCCACAATCCAAATGGAAATCAAGGTCTATTGGTGTGATTCGCATGACTTGGTGCCAAGCCGTGTGCCAAGCCACCCAAGAGAGAGGGGCTATGCGGTAAGAGAGTACCCCTCATAACGCTTAACCATACGCATTTACGTTCAAGGCTGAGCACATAGGGCGCTTCTAGCACAACCGATAGAGATTGATCGGTCAAGGCGGACAGGAATAGAGATTGATAGGTTAAGCTTTCATCGCTGGGTTCAGCCCCGACGAGCAACACTCGAGGCGACCAATTGACGAAACCAATAAAGGCCGAGTTACTTGGGACAAAGTGAGATGCATAGATAGTCGAAAGCCCACAAGCCGGGTCCGCCTTAAAGAAGGAGTTAGGCCCTCCCACTCTCAGAATCTGACTTTAGGCTTTTTTCGTCAGGGGCCTTTAAGAGTCACTCAGTAAGCGTTATCTCTTAATCCCCGTCATCAGGCCTGCCCGTCATCTGCACTTATGTTATGCCCGAACCACATAGCTGATCCGATTTTTGGTGAAGCTTAGTTAGGCTTTCTCTTCACCCCTCTATGCGTTGAACCGACCTTCGCGCTTCGCTTCGCAGCGTTGGCTTCATCCTAAATGCTGGAAGGAATTAGCATGGATAAATATAACGCAGGAAGGTCCGGAGGGTCTTGCGCTTCCGGAAAGTAAGGAGTAGGGTACAAATCCGTGCGGCTGTTCTCTCTTCCAGGAAGAGGTATGAAGAATGAAATGGAAGAGTACAAAATGAAAAGGATAACTACGTCGAACGAAGTGGGCAGTTAGCAGCAGATTTCTCAATATCAGGAAATCATTTCAAGTACCATCCCTCAGAACTAAAATCGAATATTCTTTAGAGAACTGACGATGCTTTAGAGAACTGACAACTTACGGGGGCTTTGAATCAGGTGGCTTCCTTCCGTCCCGTGGCTTCCACAGTCGCGGCAACTTCCTTTCACCCCGTGGTACCCCTTTAGTGGCACCCCTATTAATTCTCTTCGAAACCCTCTTTCCCCCAACAAAATTTTCTAACCGCCAGCGTTTCTGAGTTGGGGTTCTCCAGAATTTACCTTGGATTTTATCAAATTCTCCCCTATCTTGCTCACTTACTCAATCATCGTCATGAGATAGCACGAAGAAGTAATTAGTGGTCTCTGCGATGATTCGTTTCAGTAACCGGTCCCACCCCACTATCCCCCTAACCTCCACCATGACAGACGAGGCAAAAAGGGCTTGGATTCGATCCAGGAGGCAGCGGCGTTTAGTATGTCCATGAATCTTCAGTGCCCCTGTATAGACGTAACTTTCGAACCCTTTATCGGTTTTACGCAAGGTGAATCCATGGGCCAATGCGAACCCGCTCACATGGGGGAAACACCTTTTGTCGGTCATAAGTGAAATTTCAGTCATCGAACGAATCCCATTAATAACTCAGTCCCTGGAAATCGGAAATATTGTGATGTGCCAATACTGAGCAGCGTCTTTATTAGGTTGTCTCACTGTCATGGTTTGGTTCATTTTCCAATTATATCGAGATATAATGAGCACTGCGAACTACCTCAAAGAAAGATAGTGGATCGGAACGATCGGATTTGGGGCTTGCTTTTCCTATGAAATGAAACTCATTCTTTCCAACCAAATAACCATTCCCGACCCACACGAACGAAAATGAGAGTTCCTTAAGTTCAGATGGATGAAAAAATCTTGCTTGGAAGTTTCTCTTCGATGTGGATTTGATGTTCTCTCTCTGGTGAAAAGAAAGTGACCACCCGTCAAGGAATGAACGTGGTTAGTCACAGAACGAATGGATATGATCATCTCCATCACAGCTAACAGAACGTGGTGTGGAACGAGGAATCCGGGGGGTTGCCAAAGGGCTTGTTCGGTGTGTTAGTATGAGTGTATGGAAATAACATAAATACTATAGATGGCAGGAAGGCGAAGCCGGACCTCCATTCAGATATTGACCCATCATTATTCAAAGTTGATCTCCTAAACTCTGATATCTAAACTCTGATCCAACTCCGACTATTGGTCTTGGTTCGGTATTTTCTTGAGTGTAAGGATGACTTCGGATGGTGGCCGTTGGTCTTGGTTCGGTGTATTCGCCTAGTGAAGGAGGACACGTTTGGGCTAATGCGCTAATGGGCGTAGGAAGGAGTATTACAAGAGAGTTACCGATCTATTATTAGCTCATATTGAGGCATTTGAATGGAATGAACGAAGGAATGAACGAAGAGGGAATGAACGAAGGACCCTCCCTATTAGTGACCCGAGAAGCTCGTACGTGCGCAGCTAAGGTAACCCGAGAAGTTGCAGCTACCCGATCATACTGAACCATGAATGAGTTACCGAATAAACGGTAAGGTACGTACTGGGGCACCCTTAGGTGCACCCCAGCTCTAACTAGGCTTGCTGATAGACATTCTCTTTCTTCCGAAGATAAGGTACCAATCTATAACGTGCGTTAAGCTCTAATGAACGAAGGCCTAAAATAAACACGATAAATAGCATAGACACGATAACACGAAGGAATAGAAGAACCAATTGATCCAGCCCTTTCACCAGCACCAATGGATGGAGATAACTACCTAATAGATAGAGAACCACCGTACGGGGAACAACCACCACATAGTGAACCACCGCTCGTTACAAATCGAATAACGTGGGATCTACCGAACCAATCTGCAAAACTGTGTTAGTTGAAAACTAAAATCTAATAGGGAAAAACAATAATTATCGCCCATGAGTGAATAGACAAAGGATCGATACGAAAGAAGAAGATTCTTCTTTCACGTTCAAAAGAACGGAGGGAAGATGGGATCGAGATATTTCTCCGGGAGAAATACAAAATACTTCATATTTATCACATATTTGATAATAAGCCATACAACTTGTTCGAGAGTTGAGAGTTAGTCATCGATCTTGCTTTGATCCCCTATCAGAGGTCATCGACAACCCACATAAGAACAAACGTTAGCTCATTTTTTATTCTTGGAAGAAATGACTATAGATAGATAAATTCGTTTTTCCGAGGCGGACGTAGCTAAGTGGACCAAGGCAGTGGATTATGAATCCACCATGCGCGGGTTCAATTCCCTTCGTTCGCCTCATAAAATAAGATAAAAAATGGACTGGATCCAAATCCGATTTGTTGTAATTTTCATATTTCGGTGAAAATATTTCTATCTATGTAATAGAAATGGACACCCGAGCCTTCTTTCTTCGTGGGAAACATGAGCCCTTTATCGGACTTGAGCCGATGACTTACGCCTTACCATGGCGTTACTCTACCGCTGAGTTAAAAGGGCCCCCTCATCATATATGAATGAGTGAGTCTACTATGGTAGATGGACAACAAATTGGATATGGATGATCCATATATCTTTATAGATATCAAGTTGAGAACATATATTATAGTAGCTCGTAGGGTAAGGATCGCTATACTGGAAACTTCGGGCTGAGCTGATACGAAGCGGATGGAGAAAATTTATGCCTGAGAGCATTTGCTGAAATATGTTCGTATTGCTAGAAGAGACAAAGGCTCAACGGGTCAGGTCCTATTGAAATTACTTGAAATGCATTTGGATAATATTCTTTTTCGATTGGGTATGGCTCCCACCATTCCTGGAGCTAGACAATTAGTGAATCATGGACATATCCAGGTCAATGACCATATGGTAGCTATACCAAGTTACCCTTGCAAACCTCAAGATGTGATTACTATAAGAGATCAAAAAAGATTGAGAGCTATCATTAAGAAGCATATAGATCTGTTCCCGAGGGATAAATTGCCAAATCATTTGACTTTTCATTCCTTACAATATAAAGGATTCATCAATCAAATAATAGATAGTAAATGGATCAATTTGAAGATTAATGAATTGCTGGTCGTAGAGTATTATTCCCGTCAAGCTTGAATCGAGAATGAAATGAAAGAGAGGGGTGGGTTGGTTGCTGGGCATCTGGAAATTATGTTCTTCTCCCTTCTTTTTCCCTTCCCCGAAGGAGACATTTTATAATCCTTACGTACCTTACTTGTTATCCGCGATACTTTTTTTTTATTGCTTCTTAAAATAGTCTTTACTTTTCCCATACCACGAACCGATGTTCATTCTATTTTCTCTATTACAAATAGAGGTAGATTGATCCTGGAATTAGGAAATAGTCCTATTGGGATTCAATAGATTGGAAAAACAATGGATGAGAAGAAAATAGATAGTAGGGCGAAGATACGGAAAGAGAGGGATTCGAACCCTCGGTAAGCAGAAGCCTACATAGCAGTTCCAACGAAGATCTTTATGCTGGAGCTATTTTCTTGCTATTTCTTTCTGTCATCTTTTTAATAGCAGGTAGGTTACATCTACAACCTGAATGGAGACCAAGTGCTTCATGGTTCAAAAATGTCGAATCCCGTCTCAATCATCATTTGTCAGGACCCTTCAGAGTCAGTTCTCTAGCTTGGACAGGGAATTTAGTTCATGTCGCTATTCCTGAATCAAGGGGAGTGCACGTCAGATGGGATAATTTTTTGGATGTATTACCGCATCCCGAAGGTTTAGAACCACTTTTCACAGGTCAGTGGAATCTCTATGCTCAAAATCCTGATTCTAGTAGTCACTTATTCGGTACCTCCCAAGGGGTGGGAACTGCTATTCTAACTTTTCTCGAAGGATTCCATCCACAAACTCAAAGTTTATGGCTGACTGATATGGCTCATCATCATTTAGCTATTGCACTTGTTTTTTCAATTGCTGGTCATATGTATAGAACCAACTTTGGGATTGGTCACAGTATGGAAGATATTTTGGATGGAAAAAAAAGAATCTCTTTTACGTTTTTACCGAGTGTATTGGTCCTTGGGGAAAAGCTCGTCAGTGGATATAGAGATTTTTTATATAGTTCTTGCTCATCTGAGGATCCTTATTATAGATGGAAAGATGTGAAAACCTCCGCCCCCTCCTAATTGGGTGAAAATGAAGTGAAAATGGCCATTTTAGGCTATTTCTTAGGTCCCCGGCTAGGTCCCCAGCTTGGGCGTTTAAAGTAGCCGTAAAACGCACGCAAATGGCCTTTCAGACGGGAATAGAGACAGAGATGTGTTTCGGAAGCATGTTCTCATTGCCTATTATTACGTATATAATTGGGATATAATTCATCGGAGTTAGATCCCAATTATATGAGTAATACAACAAATCTATTTATGGATTGACGGAGTCGCCCACCTCCGGACTAGGTGGGTTGAAGAAATGCGGGTCGTTGCTGGTAGGTCCAACCCTCAGCTTACTTTTCTTTCCCTGCCAATGAAAGCAGGGCCATTATTTCATTCAATTTCTCTAATTGTCTATTTTGGAGTCATATGCCCGTAACCCCCCACTGCAGCAGCACCTCGATATGTAACAAGAAACCATTGTACCTCTTCATTATAGCACCCATGCAGACATACATCTCCCCACAGCGCATGATCGATATGATCCAAGGATTCTATTGGGGTGTTGAAAGCATCCTAGTTTCGGAATCCAAGGATCCGAAGGTCAGGATCCCAGATTGCCTGGCCCTCTTGACCTACGTCATTGGTCTCAAAAATCCCATATACACATTTCAAGATCTAAAGATACTGCTCTTAAAATAGTTCAGGTCCATGGTCGTTGGGGGGAAACTGCACTTTATGAAAGTCAAGGGTTGGGGAAAGGTTTGTTCAATGTTTCCCAACCCGGATGTATATCCCGATTCAGATATCTGCATATGGGGGATGTCACCCGAGGAGTACGAAGCTCGGCGTTATGCCACAAGCAAAAAGGTGGGCTTCCACTTGGCCAAAATGATAATAAGTCGGGCGTTAAGAAGGAAAGAACCCCCTGTCCCCTTGGCTATTGAAGAACCCCCACGTTCTGCAGGATTCCTGGAAGCTTCAGTAGTTAGAGCACCAACTACACTGGAAGAGGAAGACCAGAACCTTTATCTAGGAAAGGACCCGTTACCCGAACTGAACCCAATTAGTAGTCGGCTTAGTCGGCTCCGTGACTATGTTAAGGCGTTGGGGGCACCTTCTCCCTATTCCGTAGCAGAGATCGGGCCGGAAAGGTTCGAGGTGCTAAAGTGGCTAGGATACAACCTTACCCGCACCTTTGGGGACGAACAACTCCTCTTATTAGGCCGGGTAAAAGGCGAAATCCCGAGATTCATACAGCTCCTCGAAATGGCACTAAAGGTTTGCTTCGTTCCTCCTCGGCTAAACAACTGGGAAGGGGTCGATAATACAAGGGAAGTCACCGTTATTTCAGGAATAAGTAACTTCGCATATTCAGACCGGGCAGAAGAGGAGAGATTTCTCAATATCAGGAAATCATTTCAAGTACCATCCCTCAGAACTAAAATCAAATATTCTTTAGAGAACTGACGACGCTTTAGAGAATTGACAACTTATATAACTGTGGGAAGAGTTGGCCTTTTCTTTCTTTGAGGGGAAGAAATACGGGCAAATGGTTTGAAAGGTATTATCAGGTCCTGAATGAAAGGTCAATCCAGTCAAGTCCTGATTAACCCTCACCATATGAATAGTGAGTGACCCCTATGAAGAAGTAAGGGCCCTTCTAATTTGAACCCGAAGGGCGAAGTAAACCCAGGGTGGCCTTCCAATGCATCCTTACTTAATGAAGTCTTCCCGGAGGAAAGAAAGAATGCTCCTAGATAGGCCAGCCATAAAAAACTACATCTAGATAAGCCAGCCATAGAGAATTAACAACCGGCAGAAGTAACGAGTTCTCCTCCCAACCGGACAGATCCTTCAGTCAGAGCTATTGATGACCTCTCCTATTCCTATTCTGTCATACTCTTCCTTGCACTAGGAAGCGCAAGCCCCTCCGAGACCTTCTTTCTTTTAGCCAGGTTTATAGAGCTAATTTCCCCACCCATGATAGCTAGGTAACGCCATGTTTATAGAGTGAATTGACCCACCTATGCCCTAGCCTCCAACCATTACTTAGGCTCATGCAGGGTAAGATCCAGTAACCCATAACTCCAGGTTTGCTTACTGAATTTACCCTCTCAATCAATAGTAAACAATTTTCTAGTCATGAGAATAGCTCACATTTTTCTTTTTGGAACTCTACACGCTATAGATATATGAAGTTTGTATTTGTTGAAAGATTCTTACAAATCAACCTCTTTTTTGAAATGCCTCTCAGCATATACAATATGTCATTTTCATTAATTTTTTTGTAAGCTTGGATGTTTTTTTTCATTCATTCATTTTAAGTCATCAAATAGTTTATAATCATAAAAAGTGTTATGTGGCCTCCAACTGCCCAACAGGAAACCAAGTCTATTGGCCACCATGTTAGAAAATTATATATTACAGAGCAATGGAACACATAAAATATCACAGAAATATAAACATAGAAAACACATAAAACAAGAGAGACACAGATATACGTGGTTCACCCAGTTTGGGCTACGTCCATGGAGAAACAACCAGTCCTTCTTTTATTATATTATCCAGCAAACTGAAGAGATACAACCTACAACAGATCCACTGTAACACCCTCTACACTCTTAATCTCGTCTCTTTTCTTCACTTAGAATATAGATATACATAGACGCAATACAATTCCCTCATATATAGTGAGGGGTTGCCTTCTAGGGAAAAAAACCCTAAATTAAACATAACTTCTACCGTCATATCATCCACCTAATGAATGACCCAAATTGACTAGAAATTACTATACTTTTACAAGGAAATTTTACATCGAATTATAGCTTCGAGGGTGCTGCCCCCGAACCCCCGCCAGGGGTTGCTGGTCCCCGGACCTCCGCTGAGGGGGACAAGTCCCCCCTGCACCCCCTGTTATAGATATTTTTGGGCACTACAACACCAATCATAAATGTCAATAAAACAAGGGCTCTTAAGTCCCTAAAAGTGTTGTTCCAACCCCTAAAGGAACAAGGTCAATTGATTACATCTTCTCCCAGAAGTTATCCATGAAAAACTACTCAGAACTGGTCAAAACTGGACCATTTCACCTGCTCCATAGGAAAAGTGCGTTGCATCCCACCTAAATACACACAGTGGGTGCGATGTATTTCAAAAATCCCTTCTATCGGGTGCGATGGGCAAGAAGGGACAAATGGCAGGGTCAATCCGCGAGGTGGAGGAGCATGGAATCTTCCAGAAACTTCTCCTGTGACACTTGCCTCTCTGAATTCGACCAGGGATGAGTAAGAGATCATCAATCTCCAAGTGGAATCAAGAACTATCAGAGAGAAGACACTAATCAACTCTCAAAAGCTGACTCATCTCCCTTGCAGACATCTATATATGGATCCCTCATCCCAGAGATCCAGAGGCTGGAATTTTGTATCTTGTGAGGAAGTGCTGTTGGTTTATTGGTGCAATATCATAGTGTTGGGTGATCTAAGCTTGTCATGAGGTGAAGAAGGGCTTCTTCTTGCTGAGAGGATGATGCTGGGTCAGAACATTTGGTTGTAACTCTCTTGGCTCTTTCTTGATTATCAATAAAGCTATTCAAGTTTTCCTCCATACTCTTGTGTGATTTATGTTTTATGCATTTGTATGGTCAATTTACATCTGATCCTAGATTGTTTATGATAATAGATCTATGTTCTCGTATAGTATTGTGCTGCTTTGATTCTATAGGTACTCTGTGAAGCTGGGTATACAAGGAAGCAAGTAGCAAAGGACTATCAGAAGAGAGAGGAATCGAGCAAGGAACCAAGCACAAGACAAAGGTTGGTCTCCTTTATTCTTCTCTCATCTATCTCTCATAAAGGAAAATGAAAGTAGTCTTTACTTTGTTTGTTTCTAAGGTAGCCACTAGCCTTAGTGGGATTAGCAGTTCTGCATAGGCACTATTCCCGGTAGCAAAATGGCGACTCCGCTGGGGAGCGACTAGGTTGTTTGTTTACCTACATTTGTTTACTTTATAAACTTATAGACGGAGTTTGAAGTTGAGCCAGGTAGCCTTCAAACTGCATTTTCTATGCAAATGCAAAGTAGACAAATGCCGCTTCAGTCAATCTCCAGTTTTTTTTTATGAATTAAACAATTGATTTACAAACTCTCTAATTGCCCTTGTGGTGGCTCTAGTAACCTCCTTAGATCTACCCCTATGATTGATTTACTGATTACCACTTGCTCGGCCAAAATCCCTGAACTGAACTGCAAACTGTGACCCGGAACCCAGTCAAAGTCTCGTCCCTGGTCCAGCGCACTGTCTGTTCTGTGAACTTCAAATGTAGCGCACTTCCCGAGTGTAGTAGGTGCCCTGCATTTCAGTTTCACTGTGTTACAGGTGCGTTGATCAGACAAGGCCTTGTTCCTAAATTTTGGTTTCTATATTCATTCTTTTCAGATCTATTCTGGAGTTTTGCTGCCTGTAGTCAGTACACCTCTGTTTGAAACCCCTTTCCTTGCTGATATTCTGCCTCCATTATGCAAAGAGCTGTAAATGTTTTTTATGTATTTTTTTAGTCATTTTCAGTTCTCCTTTACAAAGAAGTAGCATAATTGTACTGTCGTTTCTTGATTTGAAAGTGTCGCAAGTGTCGTTTTCAGTCATACAAGAGAACTTGATTGTTCTTGATAGTTGATTATCTTGTTACTATTGTATTTGGTCTAAATTAGTAGTTTTTCTAAGTGTCGAAAGCAAGTTTTCAATTCCAAATCGCAAAGTGTTGTCATTGTCCTCATTTTGTTTTGAAAAGAAACTTGTTAGTAATTGTCGCTTTGAAAATAATTCAGATTTGCGCATTAGCTTTCTTTTTATCATTCACATATTAAGAAGGCTGAAAACAAATACATGCATGTGCATTTGCATTTAGACTGTTTGTTGGTTTGATTTAGGACAGTGCATATAGTGTGTGCTCTTTGCTCTTTGCTGAAAGAACACCATCTCTCTTTCCTTAGTAGCTAGGATTTTCATTTGCTAAAAAGAAGATTAAACGACTGTTTATCATCTTAGATTTCATTTTAGGAATTGTACATCTACATCACGTGATGAACGTAAAAGGAAAATTTCTTAAGCAAGATCAACTATAAAATAAATTTAATGAATCTAAAAACGCTTTGGAACCTAATGCACAACATCTAGAAGTCTAGGCTAGAGACGTATTCCAGCGTCGTAAAACCTGGTAACTGTTTCTTTCACTGTTGGTTGGGTGATTCCTCCACTTTGAGATGATAAGTGCCAATACGGACTTGTGCTCCCATGTACCATTGAGCAGGGAAAATTTTAAGAACCCCCCTAAATTTATAAATATAATAAATGGGTGAATCTCCATGGTATATAGGAAAAATGGAAGGCGATTTTATCAATAATATAATATGTATATATAATTTTTTGGCGAATCTCTCACCAGGCATGGCGAATATTTTACTCAATTATAAAATCTTGTAAGATCTTGGTGAGTCTTTCACTAAATAATAAAACTTTGTAAAGTCCTAGTGAATCTTAGCATAGGCTACAAGCTGGTTTAATTCCCCCATTTAAATAGGCTACATTCCAGGTGAATACCATGGGTCAATACCATGTGCCATTTTGGTGAATACCATGGGTCAATACCATGTGCCATTTTTATTTTTATTAATTCTAATAGGGTTAATAATGGTTTTTTGCATGGTATTAATAACAATCTAGTCCATGGTATTTGTCCCATATTATTTTGGCCATAGGTTTCACATAAATATAACCCATTTTTCGAGTGTTGTAAATATAAAAAAATGTTTTATTTGTTTACCATACCTCTCGTTTATTTATATTTTTATTAATTTACCATACCTCTTTTACAAATATGGTATTTGGCCCATAGGATTCACTTAAATAAAACCTCTTTCTTGAGCCTTCATAAATAGAACGAGGGTTATGGACTAAATATAAAAAGAGGTTTTATTTATTTATGATACGTCTAGTTTATTTATATTTTTATTTATTTACCATACCTTTTGAGTAAGTATAAAAAGACGTTTTATTTATTTACCATACCTCCACTTTACTTATATTTTTATTTGTTTACACCCTTACATGTATATAAGGTGACTTATGGAGTAAATATAAAAAATGTTATATTTATTTACCATACCTCTCATTTATTTATATTTTTATTAATTTACCATACCTCTTCTATAAATATGGTATTTGGCCCATAGGATTCACTTAAATAAAACCTATTCTTGAAAATGGGCGAATGGATTCACTTAAATAAAACCTATTCTTGAAAATGGGCGAACGGAAGGTTGTAAGTCCTAATTTCAAGGGCTAAATTTACCTTTTTTACCCTCTCCCTTAAAATAAGGTGGGCTATTTGAGGTGATTTGTAAAAATGTACTATGATACAAAATATTCGCCCACTAAAAATTTAAAACCCCTTAATTTCGCCAAAGGGCGAACATTCGCCCCTAAAATTATCCTTACCATTGAGTATATTTTGGGAGACCACAATAGGCTTAATCCTTTACCCATAGGAAGCCGTGTCTGCCGCCCTATCAATCACAATGCACTGAACACAGCATTCGAGAAGATTGACTGCCGTACCGTAAAAAGTATTCTTCAGTTTTGCGATTGGTTTGGTAATCTCTCTGTCTAGACTTCCAGAGCAGTCCCTTTTGTTCCTTTTCAGACTCCTTAACGGAAAAGGTCCATCTGAGCACTTGTAACTTCAGGCTCATTAAAAATCGAAGGCGACTAGAGTCATCTTTTGTTTTTTCTTGACTCTTTAAAATTGAAAAAACAAGTTATGTCAAAGCGTCTAAAATTTATTTTAAACGGAATAATCATCACCTTTCCTACGTTGGTCTTAGGTTGAGGAAATGGAGTCCACCAACCAAGGAGTTCCCCTTGGAGGAAATCCTAGTCCCTTCTCCTCTTGGGGAGATGTTGGTGCACCCCATATGGCCACATTGTTGCTTCCAGGATTGACAATGAGCTTGCTCGTATGGCTCTTCTCAACCTCTGTCGTTTAGAACACCGCGATTCCTGAACAATAGAGTCAGCAACTAAACGATTCCAGAGTTACTCTCCAACCCTCTACTATGTCCAATTCTTCCTCTCCTCCTTCCTCTTCGGTTGACGAAGTTGGTAAAGCCAAAAATCAAGTACTTGAGAAGAAGAAGGAAAAGAAGAAGAAAGAGAAGAAGAAGAAGCAGCCGAAGGCGAAAATGAGCAACCAAGCATCGTCTAGTGAAAATCCACACACTGCACTAACCAGGCCTAAATCACCATGTGTCATTTGCAAAGGAGACCACTATCATCGAGATTGTCCTTGCATCCCTCAGATCTTAAGGGACTGGTCTCCTCATTTGCACAACCCGGTGTCGTCAACCTCTGGTGATCATGTTGAAAGTACACCGTCAACTAGTGAAAGTGAAGCCCCTGGACAAAAAGGAAAATGTAAATTTCCTTGTAAACTGTGTGAAGGCGATCATGCCATCCACCGTTGTCCCTTCTTAGATGAGGCTAAAAGAGTTTTGGACGACCGTCCGGTTTCACCGTTACGACTTCCTCCTGGATATAAGAAACTCTTGCCGAGTCCGTCACTAGTTGAGAATCCGGCTGACACGCCCTTGTGGTCGGCCGAAGCGCCTATCATTGAAGATGAACCATCTGAATCCACACCAGACGAAAGTCAAAAGTTCCAGGTGGCAATTGACCTGGTCTTGCCTTCAGAGGTTCCATCTTCAGATGGTACAATCATCGAAGAGAATAAGCATGACACTGTCCAAATTCGTTTCGTAAGCACAGACTCCGATGAACATGGGGGCAGTCTACCCATTCCTTTACCGCAGGAAGGAAGTTTGTCAGAGTCATACCTGGCCATCTATTCGGTCCCACCTCCAAACAACCTAGTTGTTTCCTTTGACTAGAATCTACTAGGCAGACCCCGCTTACCGGCTAGTGTACCATTCTGAATCATTGCTCAAATATATATAATGGTCATGGCTGATACCATCATAGATGAAGGGGATTTTGTGAGTATCCTTTCCTCGACTACTTGGAAAGTGCTTGGTTCACCATCGCTTTTGCCTAAGATGAGAAATCTAACAGGCTTTGACAAAGGAACCAGTCGACCGTTAGGGATCCTTCCCAATGTGCCCATAACATTGAGGGGGAAAGCCATTCACATAAACGTAATGGTAGTCCAAGGACCCCTAGATTATAATCTACTCCTTGGACGAGACTATATTTATTGCATGGGAGCCACTGTCTCCTCACTCTTTAGAGTAATGTGTTTTCCGCACGAAGGAAGAATGGTCAAGCTCATAGACCAACTTTCATTCCCCAGTTCATGCATAGTAAATAGTTATATACCATCCCTAAATGGTCTTTTCATGCAAGGAATGTCTCATCAATCCCCAGTCCATCCGCCTGATGAGCGCGAGTGATTCGGGGGATATGACTAAAACCCAGGGGGCATGCACCCTGGTCTGCTTCGGCTGGAGAACCTTGGGTATAGGATTGATTTTCGCGAAGGATATATGACCAATCTGGCAAACCTGTCCTGTTGGAAAATGGGAACAGACTGGAATAAGATACTTTTGTAAAGGTTATGTCGGGTGACACCACCTCCCTTTGCCTATTTCGATAGGCATCGTCGAGAAAGAATTTTATCCGCGGTGTGGACGAAACTTTCTTGGTAACCTGGAAATTTTTCTCTATACCTGGGGGCATGCAAACCTTTTGGCATGCAAGTGAAGAGCGACCATTTATTTTTTTAAATTTGTAGTTCCTCTAACCCTTAAACTCGTAGGATTGGTCGTTTCCTAACTTGCATAAAGAAAGGATGTGGGGCAAAGCTTTGAAACAATGCCATTTTTATGAGACATCCTTATTATAAGACTGGATATATCGAGCAGTTTTAGCACATAGTTCAAGCTCGTTAAAAAATAAACATAAGTCATGAGCAAATGTTTCCCCCAATGTTTAAGCTCATTAAAAAATGAACCAATTTCTGGTAAATAACTGTCGTGAATGTAGTACTTCATCCTCTAAAGCCTTGCTCGTGTTCTCATCATCACCTCCACTCTATATTGGCTGATCATTCACCTCCACTTGATTGTTTACCCCTTTTGAGGAACAGCTGCGAAGAGTGATCCTGTTAGCCATCCTTGTAACACTGCCGTGATTGGGAAATTCCAAACCTTACTTGGAATCAGCTGCTACCCAAATTTATCACTCGTTCCTCAAAGACGAGTCTCCTTTAAGCTCTTTTCAACTGACTCGTAAAATATGAAAAGATTGCCGAGCCATTGGCCTCTCCAGCTCGTTAAAGTGACCAAAAGTGTTAGCCGTCCTTTAGATTTTAATCTTTTTGCACCTGAGGGATTATTACACAAAAATATCAAGCACTTGTTTTGTTCGGCTCGTTAAAAGTACCAAAAATTCATCCCTTCTATATTATTTTATACTTTTTTCAGACTTAAGGGATTATATGACGAAAAAGGATCTTTGGAGTTTCCTTTACGTCCCTTTTCAGACTCTCTAAAATTGAAAAGGACCGAGTTATCTTTGTCGTTAAACTCGTTAAAAGCTAATAGCGACAAACTTGTCCATAGCAGACAAGAGCGAGTTTCACTATCGCTAGGCTCGTTAAAACATAGCGATGGGTTTTCCCGAAGGGAAAATTATAGAACAAGCATATGTTATCCTCCTCAAGCTTGACAAAAATAAAGAGGTACTGGTCAGCAATGACTGGGGAAAAATTGGGAAGAAAACTTGAAGAAACTTTATTGGTAGCAAGTCGCTCTTGAACATGACACTTTCACTCCGCATCCAAGTCGGGTTGGGTTGTTCCATTCATCGGTCACATCACCATGGTTCCATCACACCATCCACCTTTTGGGTTAATGCTACCAATCCATCATTTCCGTGTCGCTGATATGTTCAAGAGAAGTAACTTAGAGAATTCACCTGTGTCTCACCCACTATAATACATCTTCGCTCCATTCTTTCATGACCGCCACCCTGAACCGTATATCAATAGATCGTTTTCACCTCCATTAAAATCATTTTCTCCATTCCTTGTCATTGATGTGGGATTCACTAAGGCCCTCCTATGATGGATTGCTTCTTGTCGACATCAGCTCATTATCCGAGAAGTTGATCTAGGAACAACCCTTTCAGTACTTTGAAACTTGCATGCCTCAATGGCAAGTTTCTCACTTCCGGCGACAGGTTTACATAAATGGCCTTTGACCGAAAGATTTTGCGTGGTGTTCGACACCAAGTCCTCTATTCACACCACGTGAGTTGTACTTTAGTACCTTGAGGGTCATCATCATTATCGGTGATTCCTCTCGTGCATGTTAATAGCTTACATCATCGGCTAGTAATCAAGTGATGTCTTTCCATGTTCGACTCTAGAACATCTCTCACATGGATCGACTTGTACTTTGAGTGAAGATCAAATGAGATTGAAGACCCCAGATCTAGTTTCATCCATCTGGGATACGATATATATTCAGGAAAATAAAGACATCAAATGTACATCATTGCTGCACAGATAATCATCCAATCTAAGGGATGATGGCTCTATCAGAATCATCAGTCTACACTCAGACGATTGTCTGCCTCATGTACATGAAAATGAATTTATAAATCTGAGCATGGGAATGCCCACCTCAGCTAGATCATGAAAATATTATGAAGATAATGTATTGTATTGTATCTTATTACAGGTCTCCTTCCAGCTTGAAAGAACTTCAGATCCTCATGATAAAGCATTTCACCCGACATCAACAAATTTACAACCTCATGCTTTAGGGGGCAACTGTTATAGACATTTTTGGGCACTGAAACCCCAATCATAAATGTCAATAAACCAAGGGCTATTAAGTCCTTAAAAGTGTTGTTACAACCCCTAAAGGAACAAGGTTAACTGATTAAATCTTCTCCCAGAAGTTCTCCATGAAAAACTACTAAGAACTGGTCAAAACTAGACCATTTCACCTGCTCCATAGGAAAAGTGTGCTGCATCCCACCTAAATACACACAGTGGGTGTGATGCATTTCAAAAATCCCTTCTATGGGGTGCGATGTGTAGAGCGATAACTAGGGTCTCTCACACCACCAATTATTCTACATTATTAAGTCAATCCGGGATCGTTTTGTTCTTTCAAGGAGTAACTCAATCTGAGGCTGTTCTGTCCAAGTAGTGCTCGGTAGTATAGCGTTCTAATGACTTGAAAGGAAACAAACACTAAGCTGTAACTAAACCAATTCAGAAAATGAAATCACACAAGGAAAATGATCAGTCAAGGGTACGGAACCAATAACCCTTCCCTTTCGAAACTGATAAAGAAAGGAAACCAAAGCATGGGCTTATAGGTCAGGGAGCTAGGCAGCGTCTTGCTGGGCTCACGACAGCCTTAGGCCTGCTATCACGCGAAAGCAATAAAGGCAGATTAACGAAAGTAAAATGGAACAGCAATTCTTAAAATGGAACAGCAGTAATGAAATGGAACAGCAAACTATCATAAACAGGAAATGTCAATCATATAAAATGGAACAGCAAACCCAAATGGAACAGCAACCCAAATGGAACAGCAAACCACGAAGTATGTACACGGTCTATACTACTGTAGCGATCCGAGAGTAATGTATGATGCGACTATGTTTCTGAACAAAGTGATATTATCTTCAAGCCTCACAAATACTTATTTCATATGAATCCAATAATGATAACATTCATACCAATAACTTACTGTGGAAATGGATGCAATTCAAATAGATTCAGTTTGTGTAATACAGAGACATGAATTAAAGAACTTATTCAGATTCAAGTATTAATTAAGAATCATAGTCTATCATAGCAAGGATATATCGGATTACTGTAATAAAAGAAATAAGCAAACCACACAAATCACCGTATGATACAACAGCAAGTGACCGTCGGAGCTGGGCCCTTGGCTACGATGGTACACTGCTTAGAGTTACTTCAGATGCAGAAACGAAGTGAACACCAAATCCTTTATATTGATTGCATTAACAAAAGTGTACAAAATCAGATCTTACAAAAGCTCAGTGATCAAAATCGTTCTGAGTTTATAATTATAATAACAGTCGTCCTTTTTTCTCCCCCCACGCTCGATGGCGTGGTACCTTTATATAACAGAAATGACGGAGATGTCTAGATACAAAAGATAAGCTTAAAGCAGTGATCCCTCAGGATCGAAGATCCTGAGGGATTCGCTAATCGTTCGGGTCTCCTCTTTCCTTCTTGCGTTCTCCGTCACGGTGCCCTGCGTTCTTTTCCTGGATTATTCGGCTCCAATTTTACTTGATCTTGTCCGCATTCGGTTCCCTGTCGACGGGGCAACAGTTACTTTCCTTGCGCTTCTTGTGTTTACTCGATAATTCCCTATTTCCACGTCCTTCTGCATAGAAAACATCGATTATTAGTGATTGAGCTTGGTTTGTCCATTTTCACACAATTTACCAAAACCCTTATATTTTTAGGCTCATAATGCAGAAAAGATTAGAAATAGTATTGAAAAACCGCTAGATTACTTATCAAAAAGCATACCTTCCAGGTGCTCCACACAGCCCCCTGCTTACCCTGTTTCATGTCCTCATGAAAACGTTGTAATTGACATGCAGGGCTGTGAGAGAGTAGGCCGGAGAAGGGATCTCACGAAGAGGCCAACAACCATGATTAGCAACTAGATGGTCAAAGAACTGGTCTAACTGATCTGCAGGCATCTCATATAGGGCCTGATATCCAGGTGTAGGATGCCGAACAATTGGGCTGCGAAACCGATACCCCAACCACACTGGTCCTGCTCGCAGAATCCGTTCCCCATAGAGACTCAATCGACTGGCAGCCAATTCAAAATTCTCAAAGTTAAAGGGTTCCCTGAGCTGGATGTTTGGGTTAGAGGTTCGGTAGCGAAACTTTGCAGCATGGAAGGCCTGGTCTTTAAAAATCAGGAAATACTCCAGACCATTTCGGATCAAGTCTCCATGCATGGGACCTAATATCTTCATGACACCTGGGATCCTCATCATACTCCTATGCTCTCTCCATAATGCTGCTGGGTCCCTAGGTTCAGCTCGTACCCAAAGGTCTAAACTATTTTCTTGCCTCTGGAAGATGTTGTAAGCTTTAAGCCATTTTAACTGATTCACCCCAAATGAGATAAAGGCTTGAAATTGTATATCGCCAACGAAAGGGCCAGGATTCAAATCAGTTTCCTGGTCTAAGACAAGATTGTGCAAGTAGAATTCACATAACAACCTTTGAAATTTAACTAAATAGTGCTTGCAGCAATCTATAAAATCATTAACAGTGTTGATATGGATGGGTGCTCCTGCCCTAACAGCTTTTATTTTTAATCTCAAATAACGTTCAAGCAAAAACAAAGCATAATTTTTAGCAGGGGCTCTACAAGTCAAAACATCAGTATACAAGGAACACAAGGTGTCCATCTGTTTAACAACACTATCTAGTCGACGAGTTACCTTAGCAACCTTTTCCTGCTCCTTCTGCCATCCTTCAAAGGCCTGGCTCTCAGACTGACTGATGTTTCGAAGTTGCTGTTGGAGCTCCTCATATCTTTCCTTGGGGACCGTCTGTTCTCGTAACTGCTCGGCCTCCTGCTGGGCTTCCTTCATCATTTTATGCAAGGTTCTGGTTTTCGGGTCTTTCTTCCAGGCAGCCGTAGAAGCTGGAAGTTTAACCTGGACCTTCCTATTGCATTGTTTGGAATTTTGGACCCGAATTACACCCGAGGGGGGTGCTTCCGTTTGAACCTCTTTGCTATCCGTCTCCTTTTTTATGCGAACAAAGGGTTGGTACGGTCTTCCTACCACCGAAGCCTCTTGCTGTTCCATTGGAATGTCCATTCGTTCCTCCGGGCCAGATGGAACAGCAGTTTCTATTGGAACAGCACCCTGATCCTCATTATCATTCGGAACAACGGACTGTTCCTCCACAGTAGGTCTCCTGATGGGGTTTCGTCCATCAAAACGAACCCTAACCCTCGGGGTTCTTGCTGCTGTGGTCCTTTTCCTTTGCCTTGCAGTTTTCTGTATTCTCAGACTGGCTTTCAACATTCTGATTTGTTGCCGAAGTCTGGCTATCGTGCCCAGCATCCTCTGGTGCTTCTTCCTCAATTTTGCAATTTCCCTAGCCTCGGCAGAGGGTTTGGCCTTCAATCTTACTTCTTCTTCCTCTCCTGGAACATCTTCCAGCGCCCTGGGGACAGATTGCCCCGAATTAATGTCTTCTGCTTCATTACCAAAGACAGGCAGGTTTTCTTCCCCTGCCTCTTCTGCATGCCCTTCCTTAGGTAATTCTTCTTCTGCGGGACCATCAAGGATGCCTCCTAGACTGGAGGCTTGGCCGTATTCTCCCATATTGGCCAGAACTACTGCCAATTCCTCTTCTCTTGGATGGTCTTGCAACGGGCTCCCCATGGATTGTGCGTTTTCTTCCTCAATTCCTTCTTCTGGCTGGTTAGTTCCAGCCTCTAGTTGCTCAGCATTTCCTTCGGGTAATTCACCTTCCTCTTCCGAAGGTTCGTCCTCGATTTCAATTGGTTGGGCCGCAGTTTTCTGAATCTTTTCCAACCTTCCCCGTATTCGAACCAATCGAGCTGACTTCCTGGGTCTTTCAGGCAGGTTGGGAGTGCCAACAGGTTCTCTAGGTTCCTCTAGTCGTTCCGGCGTATCGGAGGATCGCTTCCATTTCGAAACAGCATGCTTTTCTGCCGCCGGCTTCTTACGTTTCTCTGATTGTTTCGGCGTGCTAGAGGACTGCTTTCGTTTTGAAACAGCATGCTTTTCTGCTGCTGGCTCCTTGCGTTCTTCTGAACGTTCCAGTGTGCTGGAGGTTCAAGGTAAAGCCAGTCCCATTTTAACTGTTTCGACCAATTCCTCCCAGGTGTCTTGCTGTTGGGCAAGACTGTGGCTTATTATTAGCCGAATCAGTCCGTGGTGGCTAACAACCGTCTCTGTGTGCTAAGCCTTCTTCAAACTTCGGGCCGCATCATGTAATAATGAATTTAAAAAGGCAGGGAGATTTACAGAGCATTTTCCCTTCAAAACAGCTAGAAGTTTTAAGTGACGAGCCCTTACCACATCTTTTCTCCCTTCGCAGGTGATATAGCTCTGCACTATCTTTGCCAGCTCGGTCCAGGGTTCCCCCAGTGTTGTCGGCAGAACTCCTTTCCCTTTGACTGTCAGACTTTGGCCTTCGCTTTGGAAAATTTCCATTGCTTTCTGCAGTCTTTCCTTCTTCAGCTCCCATCTGGGTCCAACAGCTGGTAATCCTGAGGTTTCTGCAATAATGTCCTCCGTAACTTCTATCCGCTTTCCTCCGACTATAGAGTGGTTTTCCTGCAGATTTTGCAGGAATTCCAACGCTACAGCCTCGTTCGATTCTTGCAGGCGGTTGAAGTAATTCAACCATCCTGCATTTTCCAGAATTTCGCGGGCAGCAGCAGACGCGGTCAGCTTGTGTGGTTCACTTCGGATTGTTTTCCCGCCCATAGCTTACTCTTAGGAATGAATTTGGGAATGACACAGCAACTGTCCGCGGTATTTACCGAACAGAGAGGGTACTCGATGCTATTTTTAGGAAGGATTTTCGCAGAGCATGCAGCAAAGAGAAAGACCGTGGGTGGCAGTCCATGGAATGAGATCATCATACCGTTAAATCGTGTTATTATTTTTCCCGAATGGTGTGCAACCACGTAACCATTGGAGTAATGAGGTCACCTCCCCCCCCCCCCCGCGATCTGATAGGCTGCCCCCAGCCGTCAAAGAGAGGAGCAGCAGCCAGTCGGGAGTCAAATCATAAAGTACAGCAGGTGGAAATTATGCCATGTTGTAAAAGGACAATGAAGTACCGAAACCGAGGCAGAAAAATGGATCGCTTTTAAGATAAGCCAGTGTGATATAATGAGGAACCGAGGGTTGGACGTCTGTCAACTGTACCAAGTCTCCAGTAGTCATTGTCAATTCCGTTGCCATGATTGGTGATAATGCTCATGCGATAATTATATCAGGGTGTGACATATGATACATGCAAAGGATATAAAAGACAAACGGACTTAATATCATACCTGTTGGTGTAAATATTACGACTCCAATGCCATTAACAGAGCTCTGCTGCCAACAGGTGTTCATAACCTTGGCAAAGTTGTTTATCTCACCCTCCGGAACCATTATCCTTTGTGTATCTACTGAAGAGTGCTTTGTCAAAATGCAGGCCATTATGCTGGCTTGGTGACCAGATAACCATAATGCCATTCACAACGTAGGCACGAAACGTGGTCAGGCCGGCTCGTGATGAGACCTCCTGTTCCAAGGTTTGCTTGTTATTTTACCTTTGGACCATATCCCTGGTGTGGTGGCCGTAATGGGAATGCCACTTCGCTTCCATCCTTATGATCATGGTAGGCTGGCTCTGAATGAGACCCCCTATCCTGCATTTGACGATTTCATGTCTTGTTCTTATTTTTTCTTTTATTCTTCTTTTGCAGCACACTTCTTTTTTCTTTGTTCGATTACACATAAGGGTGGTTCCGCACTCCTTAAGAGCGGGGAATGGTGGAAGAAGTCTTACAATCCCAACAGACAGATATAAATTGTTTGCTCATATTCCTCAGTAATGATCAAGAAAGTTTTTAGGAAGATCGACATGATAAAAATTTCCAAACCATGGTTCAGGAACAAGATAATGACAGTAAAGACGAAAGTTAATGTCCTTCCTCTTGACTTCTTATATATACTGACTGTTAAAATAATAGCAATTTATGATATGCAGGTTTCGGTATATCATGCTTTTATGTTCATTGCATAATGTCATTGCTATATCTGAAGGATTTAGGAGAGTATAATCGCAAAGCGTCCAAATAGAAGCAGAAAGGTTCTGATGGTGTCTTCTCTGCACTAAGCATGTGGATGACTCGTCTTGTGGAAAATAGCGGAATTAACCAAATTCTGCATCTAAAAAAAGAAATATGCGAGTGCTGTTCCTTTTCGCAAAGGAACAGCAAAGCACAAAGAGTGTTGTTCCTTTTCGCAAAGGAACAGCAAAAATCCACACGGGCTGTTCCTTTTCGCAAAGGAACAGCAAAAATCCACACGGGCTGTTCCTTTTCGCAAAGGAACAGCAAAGCCAAAAAGTGTTGTTCCTTTTCGCAAAGGAACAGCAAAACAAAAAGTGTTGTTCCTTTTTCCAAAGGAACAGCAAAAAATTCCAAAACGCCAAAGTGCTGTTCCTTTTCGCAAAGGAACAGCAAAAATTCCAAAACACAAACGTGCTGTTCCTTTTCGCAAAGGAACAGCAAAAATTCCAAAACGCAAAAGTGTTGTTCCTTTTCGCAAAGGAACAGCAAAATAAAAAGTGTTGTTCCTTTTCGCAAAGGAACAGCAAAACAACAAGTGCTGTTCCTTTTTGCAAAGGAACAGCAAAACACCAAAAGTGTTGTTCCTTTTGAAAAGGAACAGCAGAATCACACGAGTGCTGTTCCTTTTAAAAAGGAACAGCAAAATCAAACGAGTGTTGTTCCTTTTGAAAAGAAACAGCAAAATCAAACGAGTGCTGTTCCTTTTGAAAAGGAACAGCAAAATCAAACGAGTGCTGTTCCTTTTGAAAAGGAACAGCAAAATCAAACCAGTGCTGTGCAAAATAAGGTAACCAAAATACTACAAAACAAAGATGAAAAGAACATATATACAGGATGTTATGTACAAATTATGAAAAACAAATTGCTTAAGTTATGGGTGAGGAAGATTTCACTTCCTCTGCTAGGATCTCCAAATCAGTATCTTGCTGAAGCTGTTGACAAAAGGATTCCCGAGTAAGAGGTCTTCGATAGAGACGAACTTGGTGGCCATTTACTTTGAACGTATGTCCAGAACCGTCAATCGTGATCAGAGTGAGGGTCCCATTGTCGTGCACCTTCTGGATCTCATATGGTCCTAGCCAGCGAGTCTGGAGTTTCCCCGGGAAGTCCTGGAACCGAGAATCGTATAACAGAGCCCAGTCTCCTTCATGGAAGACTTTATTCTTTATAAGTGCATCGTGCCACTTAGCTCGCTGCTGTTGGATTAATGCTGTGTTTTGTAATGCAGAGAGCCTAATCTCATCCAATTCGTTGATTTGTCGTAGTCGATTGATCTGTGCCTCATTTAGATCTAGGCCAACCTCTTGTGCAGTTCGTAGTGTTTGGATCTCGAATTCGATAGGAAAGATTGGTTGTTTCCCAAACACCAATTGATAAGGTGAATAGCCTGTCGTACTTCTCCATGTGGTTCTATAAGCCCACAGTGCTTCAGGTAGCCGAGCAGCCCAATCACGCCTGTGTGATGCGACGGTCTTTGTTAAGATTGACTCAATTATCTTGTTACTGTTTTCTACTTGTCCATTTGCCTGCGGATGGTAGGGGGTAGTAATCTTATGTTGGATATGATAATTGTTAAATGTTGCAGCTAGTTTGTTTCCAACAAATTGTGGTCCACCATCTGTAATTACTTCTCTCGGAAGTCCATAACGTACAAACAAATGGAACAAAAATTGTATTACCGAATCTTCTGTAGCCCTAGCTAATGATTCAGCCTCAACCCATTTAGTAACATAGTCTGTTGCTACCAGGATGTATGTCCTTTGGTTTGATGGTGGATTAATGGGCCCGACGAAATCGAGAGCCCATCGTTCAAATGGCTCAATAACCACTTGTGGTCTCAGAGGCATTTCATCAGCTTGACCAGGTTTTCCTGCTCGCTGGCAGCTATCACAGGCCTGCACAAACTTTTTCGCGTCCTTAAAGATTGTAGGCCAATAGTACCCTGCCTGTAGTATTTTATGTGCTGTTCTCTTGTCGGCAAAGTGCCCCCCGCATGGTCCACTGTGACAAGCCTTTAAGATGTCTAGGATCTCATCCTCTCGAATACACCTTCTGATTTGCATGTCTGCCCCTGTATGGAATAAATGGTCTCCAATCCACGAAAATCGTGTGCTTTTTTGAACAATTTGCTTTCGTTCCTGAGGGGTTAGGTGTTTTGGTAACTTACCCACTGCAAGGTAATTAGCGACGTCAGCATACCAGGGTGTTCGAATGGCAATGGCAAATAGATGTTCGTCAGGGAATTGATCTTCCACGGCTGCTGCTTCGATTGATTTGGGTATTCTTGAGAGGAAGTCGGCTACAGGGTTCTCCTTGCCAGGTCGATCCTTAATTGTGATGTCAAACTCCTGCAACAGGATCAACCATCGAGTTACTCTAGCATTCGTGACAGGTTTGTTTGCTAGATATTTAATAGCAGAATGATCTATATATAACACAACAGGGTAACCTGTAATATAATGCCTAAATTTATTAACAGCATGAATTACAGCGAGAAATTCCTTTTCAGTAACAGTATAATTGAGTTCGGCAGAGGATAAATTTTTGCTAATATAGTAAATAGCGTATGGCTTCTTATCCTCTTCTTGTCCTAGGACTGCACCGATTGCTGTATCCGAGGCATCCGATGAGATCTGGAATGGCAGATTCCAGTTTGGTCCTCAAAGGACTGGAGCTATTGACAGCAACTTTTTCAATTCTTTAAAAGCCTGGTCACATTTATCTGTCCACAAAAAATTGACATTACCTGTCAGAGCATATAGAGGTGCTGCAATTCGTGAATAATGTTCTATAAAGTGTCTGTAATATCCGGAAAATCCAAGGAAACTACGTACCTCTGTTTGAGTAGTGGGGGTAGGGATGAGCAAAAGAATCTGAATTTTAGCAGGGTCTACTTGGATGCCAGCTGCTAAAATGTAGTGCCCTAGAATGAGCCCTTCCGTCATCATCATGTAGCACTTCTCGTGGCTCAGGCAGAGTCTGGTAGCAATGCAGCGTTGTAGAACTTTTTCCAGGGTATCCAGAGCTGGATCAAATTCATCCCCATACGGTGTGAAGTCGTCCATATACACCTCAAGTCCATCGTTTATTAGATCTGCAAAAATACTGAGAATAGCCCTTTGAAATGTAGCAGGGGCGTTACATAGGCCGAAGGGTAATACACGATAGTCAAACGTTCCCCAAGGGCACATAAAGGTAGTTTTATCCTGGTCTTCAGGGGCAATTTGGATTTGGTTATATCCACTGAAGCCATCTAAAAAGGAGAAAAATTTCTTCCCTGCTAACGTGTCCAATACTTGATCTATAAATGGGAGGGGAAAGTGATCCTTTTGTGTAGCCTTGTTTAACTCCCTGTAATCGACGCAAATCCTCCATTTTCCATTTTTCTTGGGTACCACCACAAGGGGAGAGACCCATTTACTGTCAGAGATAGGGTAAATAAAGTTAACATCTAAAAGCTTCTGAAGTTCATCTTTCACTATCTCCTTTAGGTGAGGGTTGAGTCTTCTTTGTGGCTGACGGACAAGTCTTGCATCTTTCTCTATATAGATGTGATGGGTGCATAATTGAGGATCAATCCCCTTCATGTCGGGGTAATCCCACGCAAATGCATCCTTGTATTTTTGTAACAGACTAACAAGTTTTGTCTCTTGATCTGGTGTAAGATTGGCGTTAATATTCAGAGTTTTACCAGGTTCAATTTCCACTACTTTACTATTAGCAACAACAGTTACTGGTATTGTCTGATCATGCGGATCTTTTAAGGGATCTTCTTCTAGCTCACTGTCAAATGCTGCCTCTATCATAAGACACTGCATATGTTTTCTAGCTTCAGTTTGACTAATAAAATTGTTAATGGCGTCATCTTCTGTTTGATCCTTGAAGTCTAACGCCTTCTGTATAGTTAATGGAGATCTGATGTTGTTAGCAAGATATGATACAGGATAAGAGTTAGTTTTAATCATTGGCAGGCTTGGCTGAGCTGGTGGATATAAAATTAAATTTTTAACATCGGGTCCTTTAGCTATAGTCATGTTTCCCTGCCGGCAGCCTATGTAGGCATCGACAGTAGCAAGCCAGGGTCTGCCTAGGATTAACGGATGTCCATCTAGTCGGGTTTTAGGATTAATTACCAGGAAATCTGTGGGATACTCCCATGAATCTACGAAAACCATGACATCATTCAGAGTACCTTCTGGTCGAACTACAGATCGATCTGCCAATTCTAACAGAGTAGAGGTAGGTTCTACTGACGTAATGCCAAGCTTTTGGCAAGTGGAGGTTGTCAAAATGTTGATTGCAGCTCCCAGATCGACTAGAGCGTTAGTCAGGGTTTGGCCATAGATTTGAACGGTTACAATTGGGTTCCCGGGATCTTCATATTTGATAGGTGTCTCCTTTCCTGATAATAGGTCGGATAAAGTACCAACTACTTGGACTCTAGGGTTAGTATTTGTATTCCTCCTTGATTTTTTTATGCATAATTCCTTTATGGTTTTCGCATATATAGGAATATCTTGTATAGCTTGGAGGAATGGAATCTTTATATACAAATTTTGTAATTCTCCCAAAATGTCAAAGTCTGGAGGTTGTATAGGTCGAGATATCACTAATCGTTCTGGGAAAGGAGGAGAGGATGTACTTGCTTGTTTATTGTTTTTCTCTTTGTTTTCATCCTCCCGTTGTGGGGGTTGTTCTACTGGTAACTGATTTTCAATATGAATCATTTTGTCTCCCTCTGTTTCTATTATTCGTCCCGATCTTAACTGAAGATCGTTGCACTCCCTTAGGTCAGACTCAATCTCTGATGTGTCTATGATTTGGATAGATTGGACTGGCCTATTATTAGGGTTGGGATTGGGTTGGGCTGGGAGTTGCGGTCTCAGATTAGACTGGGGATTTTGTTGTAAGGCTGGCAGAGTTGGTTGAGGGAGTGGGATTGATCCTGCTGGCTGATATGTCGATCTTGGCCAGCTTGTCTGCCAGGATGAGCCTTGCGAAGTGGAAGGGGTCCACTGTGGAGGATAGGAACTATTCTGCCAATATGGTGGAGGATAAGGGCAGTTTGGCCAACCAAATTGGGACATCCAAGGATTCGGAGTAGGAAACATTTGAGGTGACCAATTTGAAAACGGGGGTTGGGACTGATTTTGCCACATGTTCTGTCGCTGTGTACTGAACTGCGGGGGTTGAAAAGAAGAGGAGGGATCTAAAAACATACATGGTTGCCTAGGCTGCCATTGACGACGCTGGTTAACAAAATATGTTGGTTCTGACTCCTCTTCTGCTTCTTTGTATACTGCCTTCAAACCAGGCAGTGAAGGGCAGCTTTCGGTCAGGTGTTCCTTGGTGCAGATAGCACATATTTGGACTGTATCCAGTGGGCATTCCTTATGGTTGTGTCTCTTCCTGCATCGTGGGCAAAAAATGGCTAGATTCTGCTCTGCCTCAGCTTGCTTCTGTTTAGCCTGCACAATGTCAAGTTGTGTAGTTAATGTTCCCAGGATATCAGTTTTAAAATTTTCTAGCAAATTTCCAAGTTCCACCCGTGTTACTCCCTCTGTTAATGTTCTGTTATCTCTGGGGAAGCGATCATATTCCGCTGGTTTTATCCTCGTGCTACCTCTTGAGCTCCTGATACACAGATCAATGATATCAGCAAAATTTTCCTGATAAAGGTCTCCTTTCCCCATGATGTTTAACGTTTCGATCCATTGCTCTCTCATACCTCTAATTAATGCAGTTTTCAACACGTTATCAGACAGAGGTAGTGATGCATAAGGGGATCTTTGCAAGTTATATTGGAAACGTTCCACATATTCTTCTAAGGTTTCGTTTGGTCTGGCTGACATTTGAAAGATTTCATCTTTTAATTCCCTCGATCTACAGTAATATTGGTATTTCTTTAAAAAGGCTTCTTTCATTTGATCCCAATTGTTAATAACCCCACCACCTAAGCCCATAAACCATCTCAACGCAGCCCCTTTTAATGTAGAGGGGAACAATTTCAGTTTCTGGGGATCGGTGGTGTAATCATATCCTCTACATAATACATCAAATTCGAACAAGAAGGCATCCGGATCTTCTGATGTGAGGCCATGAAATGTGGGAATATGCTGGAGAGGAATGGCTTTCATGGGTGCATTTGCTGCAGAATCTACTATCAGATATTGCAATGTGGAGGTCTGGGTGTTTGGTTGATTCTGCGCCATGGGATCGAATATATGCCAGTAATCTTCAGGAATTTCCAAGAGAGTGTTCCTTGGTTGAGGAGGGGTAGTCTTAACAGGGATTGTCTTGACACCACTCCCTTGATCAGGGATGATAATGGCCCCAACTGTCTGCGGTGAATGAATTCCTTCAACAAGGATTTTCACAGCGCTTCCCTTGTCTGGGCTATTCAAAGGCTGGTTTAATTCAATAGGAGATCTAGGTTCCTCAATTTCCCCTGTTTCTCCTTCTCCTTCACAAAGGTTACTTTGGGTCCCTTCGTGCAATGGTCCAGGAGTCAAATTTTCAATTTCTTGAAAATCCTGCTCCTCTGTTCGACTGTGCACCTCAACAAAGGCTTCAGATGGTGATCCCGAGGCCTGAAGGGAACTAGTAGGCTGTTTAGAATTGACTTTCTTATAACCTACTGATGGCTGAGAGTCGGCCTTCTTATAGATTTCGTCTATAAAGGTCGTTCGTCCAAGGGTCACCGGCCCCTTGGCTTTGGATGGAGGTTTTTGATCTTTTTCTAACTTTTTCTGCTTAGTCATGCACTCCAATTAAACTGCTAAATCCTATTTAACCAACAATTCTACTAAGAGAGCGGACGGTGGAGCAGGGCTTTTACATGCTCCGTACGCAGGTTCTTACCTTCCGTTTTTAAAATCCAACTCCCTCCTAGCAGATTTGCGCACTACTCTATAAAGGACAAATGGCTATTACCCCTTCCCCGGCAACGGCGCCAAAATGTAGAGCGATAACTAGGGTCTCTCACACCACCAATTATTCCACATTATTAAGTCAATCCGGGATCGTTTTTTTCTTTCAAGGAGTAACTCAATCCGAGGCTGTTCTGTCCAAGTAGTGCTCGGTAGTATAGCGTTCTAATGACTTGAAAGGAAACAAACACTAAGCTGTAACTAAACCAATTCAGAAAATGAAATCACACAAGGTAAATGATCAGTCAAGGGTACAGAACCAATAACCCTTCCCTTTAGAAACTGATAAAGAAAGGAAACCAAAGCATGGGCTTATAGGTCAGGGAGCTAGGCAGCGTCTTGCTGGGCTCACGACAGCCTTAGGCCTGCTATCATGTGAAAGCAATAAAGGCAGATTAACGAAAGTAAAATGGAACAACAATTCTTAAAATGGAACAGCAGTAATGAAATGGAACAACAAACTATCATAAACAGGAAACGTCAATCATATAAAATGGAACAGCAAACCCAAATGGAACAGCAACCCAAATGGAACAGCAAACCACGAAGTATGTACATGGTCTATACTACTGTAGCGATCCGAGAGTAATGTATGATGCGACTATGTTTCTGAACAAAGTGATATTATCTTCAAGTCTTACAAATACTTATTTCATATGAATCCAATAATGATAACATTCATACCAATAACTTGCTGTGGAAATGGATGCAATTCGAATAGATTCAGTTTGTGTAATACAGAGACATGAATTAAAGAACTTATTCAGATTCAAGTATTAATTAAGAAGCATAGTCTATCATAGCAAGGATATATCGGATTACTGTAATAAAAGAAATAAGCAAACCACACAAATCACCGTATGATACAACAGCAAGTGACCGTCGGAGCTGGGCCCTTGGCTACGATGGTACACTGCTTAGAGTTACTTCATATGCAGAAATGAAGTGAACACCAAATCCTTTATATTGATTGCATTAACAAAAGTGTACAAAATCAGATCTTACAAAAGCTCAGTGATCAAAATCGTTCTGAGTTTATAATTATAATAACAGTCGTCCTTTTTTCTCCCCCCACGCTCGATGGCGTGGTACCTTTATATAACAGAAATGACGGAGATGTCTAGATACAAAAGATAAGCTTAAAGCAGCGATCCCTCAGGATCTAATCATTCGGGTCTCCTCTTTCCTTCTTGCGTTCTCCGTCACGGTGCCCTGCGTTCTTTTCCTGGATTATTCGGCTCCAATTTTACTTGATCTTGTCTGCATCTGGTTCCCTGTCGACGGGGCAGCAGTTACTTTCCTTGCGCTTCTTGTGTTTACTCGATAATTCCCTATTTCCGCGTCCTTCTGCATAGAAAACATCGATTATTAGTGATTGAGCTTCGTTTGTCCATTTTCACACAATTTACCAAAACCCTTATATTTTTAGGCTCATAATGCAGAAAAGATTAGAAATAGTATTGAAAAACTGCTAGATTACTTATCAAAAAGCATACCTTCCAGGTGCTCCACACGATGGTTGAGAAGGGACAAATGGCAGGGTCAATCTGCGAGGTGGAGGAGCATGGAATCTTCCAGAAACTTCTCCTGTGACACTTGCCTCTCTGAATTCGACCAGGGATGAGTAAGAGATCACCAATCTCCAAGTGGAATCAATAACTATCAGAGAGAAGACACTAATCAACTCTCAAAAGCTGACTCATCTCCCTTGCAGACATCTATATATGGATCCCTCATCCCAGAGATCCAGAGGTCGGAATTTTGTATCTTGTGAGGAAGTGCTGCTGGTTTATTGGTGCAATATCATAGTGTTGGGCCATCTAAGCTTGTCATGAGGTGAAGAAGGGCTTCTTCTTGCTGAGAGGATGATGTCGGGTCAGAAAATTTGGTTGTAACTCTCTTGGCTCTTTCTTGATTATCAATAAAGCTATTCAATTTTTCCTCCATACTCTTGTGTGATTTATGTTTTATACATTTGTATGGTCAATTTACATCTGATCCTAGATTGTTTATGATAATAGATCTATGTTCTCGTATAGTATTGTGTTGCTTTGATTCTACAGGTACTTTGTGAAGCTGGGTATATAAGGAAGCAAGTAGCAAAGGACTATCAGAAGAGAGAGGAATCGAGCAAGGAACCAAGCGCAATACAAAGGTTGGTCTCCTTTATTCTTCTCTCATCTATCTCTCATAAAGGAAAACGAAAGTAGTCTTTACTTTGTTTGTTTCTAAGGTAGCCAGTAGCATTAGTGGGATTAGCAGTTCTGCATAGACACTATTCCCGGTAACACCCCTCCCATGGAGGGGTGTACAATCTTCTTGGGGTATACATCTAGCTAAAACCTTTGAATACAGAAGATAATCAGGCTCCACACCAACAATCTCCCACTTGGAGACTAATTATAGCAACTCTGCCGCTACTTCAATTGCTAGAAAATGACTCCACTTTGGACCTGCCTATTTCTCATCTTCTTCATCATACTTGAAGACCAATTGAAACTGAGCAGATTCTTAGTTTCTCCTTGGTTACAACTTCTTTTAACATATTTGCAGGATTCTGGCTAGTGTGCATCTTTTCTAGCTTCATCTATCCATCTTCCAATGCTGACCATATCAAATGGTACTTGAGCTATATATGTTTAGTGTTGGAATGAAATGTAGAGTTATTTGCAAGATGTATGGCACTCTGGCTATCACTGTATAACCTACCCAACTCCAGCATTTTACCAATTCATCCAGAAACCTTTGTAACCAAAAAATTCCTTTACTAGCCTCTATAGCAGCAACATACTCTGCTTTTATTGTTGAAAGTGCAACAACACTTTGGATTTTTGAAACCCAACTGACAGTTGTTCCACCTACAATAAATACATATCCTGTTTTGCTCCTCCAATTATTTCTATCACCTGCCATATCTGCATCAACATATCCCTGTAGAGCGATGTTTGAACCACCAAAGCATAATGCTTGATTTGTGGTACCTCTCAAATACCTGAGAATCCACTTCACCGCCATACAATGTTCTTTTCCTAGATTGTTCATGTACCTGCTTACAAATCCCATTACATGTGCAATATCAGGCCTTGTGCAGACCATTACATACATTAATCTTCCAACTGCTGATGCATATGGAACTTTAGATATATGAGCCATTTCTTCCTAAGTCTTGGCACACGCCTCCTAACTTAATTTGAAATGGCTAGCCAAAGGTATACTAATTGGTTTTGCATTCTGCATATTAAACCTTTTCAACACTTTTTCTATGTACTCACTCTGAGACAATGTTAATTTACGATTCTTCCTGTCTCTAGTTATTCTCATACCAAGGATTTGTTTTGCAGCACCCAAATACTTCATTGCAAATGAGTTTGCCAATTTCCTTTTAAGAACACTTATTTCCTACGTGTTAGAACCTGTAACAAGCATTTCATCTACATACAATAACAATATAATATAGTTGCCATCATTTTGCTTTTTGAGATAAACACAATGATCAAAGTCACATCTAGTATAACCTTGTTCAGACATAAACCTGTCAAATTTTAGATACCACTACCTTGGAGCCTGTTTTAAGCCATACAAGCTCTTCTTCAACCTACACACTAGTTTCTCCTTCCCTTTTACCTCATATCCTTGTGGCTACTACATATATATCTCTTCAAATCCCCATGGAGAAAGGTTGTCTTTACATCTAACTGCTCAAGATGCAAATCTTCGGCTGCTACTAGACTTAAAATAGTTCTGATTGAAGTCATTTTAACAACAGGAGAAAATATTTCATCAAAACCTATACCCTTTTTTTGTGCAAACCCTTTCACCACAAGTCTAGCTTTATACCTTTTTCTACCTCCATCTTCTTCCTTCAACTTGTAAACCCATTTATTCTGCAATTTGTTTTACCTGCAAGCAACCTGACTAAGTCCCAAATCTGGTTATGTGCTAAGGAGTCCATCTCTTCATTCATGGCTTGCTGCCACTTCTTCCTGGTTTCTACCTGCACTACTTCTTCATAACATTCTGGTTCACCAGAATCAGTCAACAATACATAATATAATGAAGGAGAGTATCGTTGATGGGGTCTACTTATCTTGGTAGATCTTCTAACACCACTTTCAGGTGTTTGAGGTGCTTGTTGTTGTTGTGGTTGTTGTTCTAGCTGTTGATCATTATGATTTTCAGACACCATCACTTTTCCTATGATATCATCAAGTACTGTGTATTCTATGTTTTTTTTTTCCTGTTTCTTTTCCTACAACTAATTCTTATGCAAGAACTTTTCATTGAATATTACATCTCTCCTCATAATGATTTTGTGATTTTCATAATAATATAAGCAATAACCAAAATCATTAACACCATATCCAGTAAAGGTACATTTCTTTGATTTTGCCTCAGGCTTTGTTATATTTTATTTATTAATGTGTACAAAGGCTTCACAACCAAAAGTCTTTAAAAATGCACAGTTTACCTTTTTACCTATCCATGCCTCCTCTAGAACACCACCATCCAAGGAACTTGAAGGCCCCCCATTTATTAGATAAACAACAATGTCTACAGCATCTGCCCAAAATTGTAAAGGCAATCCTGCATGCAATCTCATGCACCTTGCACGCTCCATGATTGTCTTGTTCATCCTTTTTGACACACCATTTTCTTGTGGTGTTCCTGGAACTATCTTCTCTCTGCGAATTCCATTCTCTGAACAATACCTATCAAACTCTTTGCTGCAATATTCACCTCCATTATCTGATCTGAGACACTTCAACCTTTTCCATGTCCCATTTTCGACCAAAGCTTTCCATTACTTGAAAGTATCAGATACATCAGATTTATTTCGAATACAACAAATCCAGGATTTTCTGGTTGCATCATCAATAAAAGTAATATAATAATGAGAGCCACCAAGAGATGATACCTGAGCAGGTCCCTATACATCTGTATACACAAGCTCTATTTTTTCACTCTTCTTTTCTTTCCCAACTCTAAGGAATCTGAATCTCTTCTGTTTTCCATAAACAAAATTGTCACAGAATTTTAAATCAACATGCTTCAAACCTAACAACAAATTTCTTGAGTGAAGAATCTGCATCCCCTTCTCACTCATGTGCCCGAGCCTATGATGCCACAATGCCATATCTTCTGTTGTAGAGGTTAAAGCATTAATAGAATTAGAAATACCATTGCATAAATATAATGTACCAACCTTCGTCCTTTTGCTATTACCAGGGATCCTTTAGTGACCTTCTAGGTTTTATATGTGATAGTAGTTACACAACCTTCACCTCCTATTGAAATCATATTTTTATTACTATCTAGAACATGCCTTACCTACTTCAATAGCCACTGATTTCCATTTTGTTGTTTTATAAAAACTGTACCCATTCCAATGAATTTACAGGGTTTACCATCACCTAATCGAACCTGTCCAAAATCTCCTGGAACATAATCATGAAAATGTTTCTTATCAGGTGTGGCATGGAATGAGGCCCCTGAATCTACCACCCAGGCATCAATAATATTTTCTAATGAAAGAATCAAATCATTTTGCAACACATCACTTGTTACATTCGCTTCATGATTTTTTTCTTGTTGCGCATCTCCTTCTTTTCCCTTCTGAGACTTGTAGTCTTTCTTCAGGTGACTGTTCTTCCCACATTTCCAGCTCACTATTCCTGATCTAGACATGGATCTACCTTTTCTTGACTTACTGTGATATCCTGAGCTCTTTCCTTTTTTTTTTTCTTCCCCTAGTCTCTGCAGTCAAAGCATTACCTAATGTCTCACCGGAGCTTTTCCATCGCATTTCCTCGCTAAGGATTGCACCGACAACATCATCAAACTTTAAAGTACTAGATCCAGAGACAAAGTTACTAATGGCCATAACTAAACCATTCCAACTTTTTGGCAATGAGCACAGAAATAACAGAGCTCTCACTTCATCATCAAAATTTACCCCTATGGAACTTAACTGACTTGTAACTATATTAAAATCATTTAAATGGTCTGCAACAGATCCACCTTTTGACATCTTCATATTAAATAAATGCTTCATAAGAAATACCTTATTTGTGGCCAAGGTTTTTTCATATAGATTGGCCAATGCCGTCATTAAACCCCTTATTGTCATTTCCTTTGAAATATTAAACACTACCGACGCCACTAAGCACAGCCGTATTGTTACAAGTGCTTTTCTAGCGATAATATCCCATTCTGTGTCTGTCATACTTGTCGACTTCTTTGTCTTTCTGCTCAATGGTAGGTATAGATCTCTTTGATACAGATAATCTTCCATCTGCATCTTCCACAGTTGGTAGTTTTGGCCGTTGAATTTTTCGACCCTAAACCTACCACCTTCCGCCATTTCTCCCACTCGAACCAAGAACCCTTCTCTCCTGCGAGTTTATCAGCCAAATAGACCTTTGGCTCTAATACCAATTGTTAGAAAATTATATATTACAAAGCAATGGAACACATAAAATATCGCAAAAATATAAACACAGAAAACGCATAAAATAAGAGAGACATAGATATACGTGGTTCACCCAGTTTGGGCTATGTCCACAGAGAAATAGCCAATCCTTCTTTTATTATATTATCCAACAAACTGAAGAGATACAACTTACAACAGATCTACTGTAACACCCTCTGCACTCTCAATCTCCTCTTTTTTCTTCACTAAGAATACAGATATACATAGACGCAATACAATTATGTCATATATAGTGAGGGGTTGCATTCTAGGGAAAAAAGCCCTAAATTAAATATAACTTCTACCATCAGATCATCCACCTAATGAATTGCACATATTGACTAGAAATTACTATACTTTTACAAGGCAATTTTTCATCTAATTTTACCCACCGGGGGACTGCTGGCCCTCAGACACCCTAGCCGGGGGGTATTAGCCCCCCCGGACCCTCACGGGGGAGACAAGTCCCCCCTACACCCCGTTGCGTGGAGGGTGTACTGTCCTCCTGGGGTATATATCCAGCTGAAACCTTTGAATACAGAGGATAATCAAGCTCCACACCCAACAAACCGAACCCCATTGTATGCCATCCAAAACTTAAATAGTCTTATTTTATCTAGCATGGCCTTATAGGCCTTAATATTTAGAAACCATATACATATCATATAACTACAAATAGAAATTTGAAACAACATATATATCAAAACAAAAAACAAGAAATGATATCAAACATGATATTTCAGCACCAATTCATCAAATGACTCCACCGGAGCAAGTTATTTTGTGCTTGAGCCTGGAGGTTTGGATTGTGGTAGACAGCGAATATGATGCTCAATTCGACCAAGGTGAGCATTCTCTTGTTGGATTTGTAATTGAATCAGATAAAGTTCTTTATGAATCTCATGAAGATCAAAGCTAGCATTTGCATAAATAGTTGGATATGAAATACTGTCTTTGGCGACGATGCTCTTCATCAGCTAGAAGATATGGATGGACTACTTGTACAAGTTAAGGTGACCATAGGTATGCCTAGGATTAGGAATAAACCCACTCCAATACTTTTCAAAGGCTCGATTTCTACCATCTAGTTTAATTCTGCCCCGAAGACGAAATCAATTGCTTCACCTAGGTGAGAGTCCCTCTATTATAGGCCTAGACCATTAGTTGTAGATCTGGGCATCATATTTCATGCCTCATTGCCTTGGAGGCTTGCCTCAAGTCGATCCCCTACTCTTTCCTTTTCCAGCCTGATAATTACTGCCATGAAGTCCACGCCTAGAGGCACCAGCACCTGAGGAATATTTGGGCATGGTGAAATAGGATAGACCACCCTTTTTCAAGGTCCTGGACCCTGCCCCCACTTGTGACCCAACCAACAGCATAGAGGATAGAGAGAGAACTTGTTTATGTGGAACTGGAGTAATAACACAGCATGAAAGAAACATGAAATTGACATTAAGCTTAAACCTAAAAAGCATACTGTAAAATAGGAGTGACGCACTAATGCACTTCACCACACAAAGAAATGGTACCCCACGCTAATATAGAGAGGAAATTATGTAACTCACAAGAGTGAAAGACCTCCATAGAAAATTCAAAGTGGTCCCCCTCCTCTCATTCACTCAGCTAGGATCACCGAGTCCATTGAAATGACTTGGCATGACTTCCCTTGCCCTTTCCTTCTTCGGGGTTGACCATATTAATTTACCCCTAGACCCATATTATCCACATGGAGTATAAAAATTACACAAGACCCAGAACATATGAAGCAATCGCATACCAGATAATAAAGTGCCATAAAAGACTGAAACTAACGTAATGTGAATGAAAGTCCCATTATTTCCAGTCATACAAGATTTCTGAACCATTACTAATCCTTTTCCTTTCCATACGTAGGGAATATAGGAAATGGTGGTCCCCAATCCAAGGACTAAAATAAGGATGAAGATATACCAAGCCGAGAACACCATCCACTTGCAGAGACCACTCATAGATGAGGTTCCTCGCCATGCTCGAGACCACTCGAACTAGTGCATAATTTTTTGAGAACACTTAATATTGAACCATCAAATACGAGTGAGACCATTGTGAAGCCAAACGAAGCGCTAAACAGATGATTTTGTGAAATATTGAGTTCCCACCACCTCACTTATTAAATCTCTTCTAAACCTTACTGGATAATTTTGTTGATGACTACAATTGTCCCCTCCCTTAAGGTGGAAATATAAGTGAGGGTGTGGGTGAGGCCACCCACCAGCCCCTTCATAAATGTGATTAAGGATATCCACTATCCCTAAATGGATCTTGCACTGCCTCACACCTGAATCAAGGGTTCTGATTAGGAGTTGAGTCTTGGATCAAAAGCCAATTTAATTGCTCGAAGCCCTCTTACATAGATCCACTTTCACAGTGGTGACCAATGTTCTTACTTAGATGTAGGAAACCTCAGTTCACTATGAATTATGCAACATTGTTTCCAATTCATCAGATGTGCAAGGGGATGATGTAGTTGAGGCCATGAATAATTTCACTAATTTCCTAGATTAGACATGTTGTCCTCTATCTTTTTCTAATATTCTGCCATTGGGTACCCTAATTGAGATTTTTAGTTATGTAAATGACAAAAGAAGTGTCACCTTCAAAACCATTTCTTTTGAACCCTTCACGTCTTTCTATGAGTAAGTTGTGTTTGAATAAATTTCACTTGGCTTCATTGTTTCTTCCCTTGCCATAGTCTGAAGAATATACTCTAATAGCAAGAAACTGGGTGTCTATAAATATTCCACCAAAAGTCACATATTGTGGGTTTCCTTTGGAAGAAATGTCAAATTTTAGCTTGAGAAAACCGTCCGGAGGGCCATGGAAACTAGAGGGAGTAGGTTGAGGGGGGACCCTCAACTTCTAGGAGGAGGGGGCAAGAATTTACAGGAAAAGTTTAAAGGTTTAAAGAATCCTCACATCCTTAGGGGTGGCCTTCTAATCACCGAGATGAATTTTCTGAGCTAAAAGTGTTTCTCGTATGTTATGAAACACCCCAACCCATACCTCCAAGTGAGAGAGATTTTAATGCTTAAAGTCCCTCCTATTCATTTATTTTCATATTGCCCAAAGGCGGAAACCAAGAGAGAGGTGTCACGCCATGTTTAGGACTAGGCTACAGAAGATTCCTTACCTCTAGGTCTCCATAGTGGACCATATGATATTTATATATCTATCTAGGTGTCCAAAAAGATAATCGATGTTGTGCCACAACTGAAACACAAATGGGCATAGGCTTAGAAGGTGTTGTATAGTTTGACTTTGTGTACCACACATCCAACAAAGGGATGGGCCTTGAATTCCTATTTTTTGGATTTGATCCCAAGTTAGGATGTAGTCACTGCACACTAACCATTGCAAGTATGATACCTTTGACCAAAACTATTCCATCCATATCTTCCACCAGAGGGGGTTATGTTGATTATGAAGATCCCTTGCTGCGATCTAATAAGCTTGCTTTACGGTATTTATGCCCTTGGTTTTATAAACCCATCGAAGGATATCAGGTCCTTCTGGAATAACTATCTTTTTGGATTGAAGCTCTTTATCTAAAATATTGCATTGATTTGAGTTGGGAGGGTTATTCCAATCTTGTTTATTTTTCCATTTCCTCCAATGTGCCTAAGAGAAGTGACTCCAAAACCCATTAACCGGTAGTTTTTTTTTTGTTGATGGTGAAGAGAAAGATATCAGGAAGATCTTGGTGACTAAAAAATTATTCCTGTTGTTTCTAAGAATCCTGCCAGAAGAGAGAACTATTCCCATCCCTTATTTCCCAAAATATGTGATTACGAATGAGATCTCTTTTAATAGAGCCTAAGTTCCATATTGAAGATTGTCTTCGGGTTTCTCACATCCTATCTCTTTCTTCCATTGTGGAAGGCATATTATATTTTCGGCTCTATATAGTCTTCCATAGATCAGATGCTCCCTAAATCCAATGCCACCATAGTTTCATGTCCATAACTTAATTTAGGGTGTAAGGGTATCAGAGGACAAGACCCCCTACCATTTTTTGTTTGCTGAGACAATTCCATGATAAGGGGGCCCATTTCTTAGATTCATGCGCTTCATGCTATAAGAACCTTTTAAAATTTCTATTCATATCAGTACATATAGTTTTTAGAGTGGTTAGGTGTGATAACTAAGAGATTAGAATAGATTGGAGAATATACTTCAACGTGACCACCCAGCCCGCTATATTCAAAGATCGAAAAGACCATCTTTGAAGGCGATATTGAATTCTTTCAAGAGGGCATTTTCGACATTAATTTCATACAGAATTTAACACAACATGAATTTCCAAGTATTTGGATGGAATTGATCAATGTGAAAGTGCAGGATCTAAGAAACAATATATTGGGTAGGAACCGAAGTGTTGGAGAAGAAGATATTTGACTTAACATTATTTATCTGAGTGCAAGAAGCTAGCATGAAATCTTGGAGAATATCTTTGAGATGCCGCACTTACTTGAGGGAGACTTAACATAATAACGTAACATCATCAACACATTGTTGGTGGGATAGAGGAAGATCACTACCCCATAGGTGGAGTCCTTATAGAAGACCCAACTAGACTACAGATTTTATGTATCTACCTAGTCCTTCTACAACCAAAATGAAAGGGAAGGGAGAGATAGGATGTCCTTGTCTAAGGACTATGGCCAAGTAAAAATTCTGAGAAGGGGACACATTAATGATGATCAAAAACATTGGGGTAGACATTAAAGAATAGATCCAGTCAATCCATCTAGGGTCAACACCAAAGGCTTTAAGAACTTTCAGTAAGAAGGTCTAGCTAAGATGATAATAATATTTTGAGAGATACAACTTTATAGGAATACCTTTATATTTTAGGCATTTGACAGAATATATGGCCTCCTAGGAACTAATGATGCCATCCAGGATTTTTCATCCTTGGGAAAAACTAGTTAGCTCAGGAGAAATTAGCCAAGGAAGAAGAGGCTTGAGATGCTTGACTGTAATGGTTGAGATGATTTTGTAGATAAAATTTCAAAGGGCTATGGGTCCGAAACCTTGGGGCTCTTTTGAATGGGTCGTTTTCATAATTAAAATAATAAAAGTGGAATCAAGAGTGAGAGGTATGTTTTTCGATCTACTTGATTCGTTCATTACCTCTAGGATGTCCTGTTCTGATATAGGGCAGGTAGCGTGAAAGAATTTTGTCGTGAATTTGTCTAGCCCTAGTGATTTCTTATCGGCCGAGCATTTTACAACCTCCTCAACTTCCTCCAGAGTGATGACCCTCATGAGTGCTAGATTTTGGTCCCTGCTAATGAGCTGGGGGATATGTCTTGTAATTCGCCCAATTTCTTATGATATGTCTGGATGGGGTTCTGACATAAGATTGTAGAAATGAACCACCAGAACTATTTCCATTTCTTCGTGTATAACCAATCAATTCCCCGACGGGTCATTCAGTGAAAAAAATCTATTATGTTGCCTATGTTGGCTTATTTCTTTATGAAAGAAGTGGTTGCTTCTCTCACCTTCTCTGATCCATTGAACCCTGGATTTCTATTTCCATAGAATTTCCTCCTTCTTTCTTTCTTCTTCAATTTGAGTTATGAGCTTTCCCTCTTCCACTGGAAAGGGCCCAGAGTGACCTTAAATGATCATTTTTTGTTGAATCCTTTGCACACTAGATTGGAGGTGTGCTTGATCTTTCAGAATATGACTGAATTATGATTTATTTGACCTTTTTATCTACTTATTAAGCTCTTTCAAATGAAATTGAAAGGTATGCATTCAATTCCTACCCTACACAAAAATTGATTCCCAACAATCCTTTACTTTATCAAGAAAGGAAGGATCACACGACCAAAAGGATTCAGATCGCAATAGTCTGTTTCAGTGGACCAATTTCAGATCCATTTCTAACTAAATCGGCTGGTGATCCAACCCAAGGCAGGGCATAATAAAGGCTTCAAATAAAATATCTTTACTAATAATAACTTTTGATACCATGAATCGGTCTAAATGGTAGGCTACTTGGTGTGGTCCACCTCTACGGTTATTCCACGTGAACAACCCATTGATGGCCGGGATATCCATTAATTCTGGATCCACTATGAGGTCTTGGAAGAGATCCATTTTTTTTCATGCCTTATAATCCCTCCCATTTTTCCTTTAATGAGGTCATAAGATTAAAATATACCCCAATCAACCATAGATTTTCCTTACACATATACCTAAGCTTCCCTATGTTCTGGAGGAAAGATTCTTTCTCACATAGAATATGAGGGTTGTAGATTGCTAACAGTACTTCCTAGTCGCTCGTACCAATGTGCCTAAATATCCCTGAGAGGACGTAAGTGTTATAGACATTTTTTGTGCCTTACAGCATAAAGCATAAAATGTCCATAATCTAAGGGATCCAAATTCCCTAAACATGTTGTTCCTACCCCTAGAGGAACAAGGTCAGCAAACCACAGCAATTCAAATAAGTTCTCCACTGAAAATTACTCAAAAACAAGTCAGTTCTGGATCATGTCAACTGCTCCACTGAGCATCTGCGCTGAATGTCAACTACTCCATGGTCTACCTGCGTTGAATGTCAACTCCAACAAAGGTTACCTGCGCTGAGCGAGATTTGACAAGTGGAAGTCTCATTCCTCAATGTGTCAGTGCCCAGGAAGCTTCCAAAATGACACTTGGATCAGGGAATTAGCCTAGTGATGAGTAAGAGGTTCTAAAACTCCAAGTGGAAGCAAGGATCTCCAAGTGGACTCAAGAACTGAAGAAGAACTGGAGTAAGAGAGGACACTAGTCACACATCAAGCTGACTCATGCTCTCTCCAAAACTCTATATAAGGATCTCTCTCCTATGAGATCTGGGGGCTGGAATTTGGTGAATGCAAAGAATTGCTGTTGGTTTGAGTTTAGAACTAGTGGGTGATTTTCTTTGAAGGAGGTGAAGAGGAGATTTCTTTCTGCTGGGAAGGTGATGCTGGATTGGGCCTCTTATGGTTGTATCACTTCCTAAACTTTACTTCTTCCATTAATAAAGCCATTTGAGTTTCTTCTATATGCATGTATCTCAATGATGTATTTCTTTACTTGTGTATTTAGTTTATTCCAATCCTTAAACTAGTTATGAATGTATGCTTCTTGTAGTTTCCTTTTCTTGTTATTTTGCAGGATCTCGGTGTAGCTGGGCCAGTGAAAGAGCAAGGAGCTGGGAGCAAGCAGCGAGGAGAGAGATTGGATCAACCATTAGCGGAAGACATCGGTTAGTGGATCTCTTTCTCTCCTCTTTACTTTTCATAAAGAAGAAATCTTAGATAGCTTTGCTTTGATTGTTGCTGAGGTACTATCACCCTTAGAGTGGGATAGGGTCATTCCGTATTGGATACTTTTCCCAACAACAAACTGGCGACTCCACTGGGGATCATATCTTGTTGGTTTGTTTGTGTTTTTGCTATTCATTTCATAAACAAAGGGAGTACCGAATCGAACTGCATTTGGAATTTTCAAATGCAAAGTAGAGGGCAGCTACTCTAGCTCAGTTTTTGGGCCTGTTTATGATCTGAAGAGCTGATCCACAAGTACTCTAAACAGCTCTTAGTGATCGCTTTTCATCCTCCTTTGAATCATCTATTAGTGTGTACTTGATTGCTAGCTTTGATTTGGCCAAAAACTGTGATTTTAACTGCAAACCGTAGCTCAAAACCCCGGAACATTCTCGTTCTGGTTTCAGCGCAGACCCAGTGAAGAGGTTCTGCATTTCAACGCAGGTCCCGTGAAGGCTACCTGCGCTGAATGTCAAAGCCCCTGTGTTGTACCTGCACTGAAACAGTCTTTGCCTTGTGCAACTGTGGTTCCCTGTGTCTTTTGCTCAGTTTTCATCCCTGTTTTTGCAACCTGTTATCAGTCAATGTACCTATCTGAAACCACTTTTCTTTACCTCTATTCCGCCTCAGTTGTATAAAGAAACTGTATTTGTTCTTTGTGTATTTCTTACATCATTTGCAGTTTCCCATTACGAAAGTGAACTAGTCTTGTTGTGGCCTCTTAGATCTAGACCTGTCATAAGTGTCGTTTTGATCTTAGGAGTAAGTTTGTTTGCTGTTCACAACTGATTGAGCTTTTACTTTCATCATATGGTTTGAATTAAAGTATTTCTAGTGTCGAAACAAGTAAATCATAAGGTGTCTTTTGATTTTGGACTAAAAGCTTGTTTTTTTTCACTTGAAATCGAATTCAAAGTTATACAACAGCTTTCTTTATATAAAACATCAATATTAAGAAAGAGAAAAGAAATACCTGCATTGTGCATTTGCATTTTGACAGCTTGCATGTTGATTTAGGAAAAAGTGCATTACTGTGTGCTCTATGCTCTGTGTGAAAAGATGATGTCTTTCTTTTCCCTCAGTAGTTAGGATTTTCATATGTTGAAAAGATAGAAAAGCTCGCTTCTCATCTTTAGACTACATTTAGGAGTTGTACCATACATCTCGTGGTGATCCATAAAGGCAAACTGCTAAACAAGATCAACCTAAAATAAATTGAATGAACATAACAACGCTTTGAAACATAATGCAAACACATAGAGGTCTAAGCCAGAGACGTGTTCTGGCGTCGTTAAATGTGATATCTTACCGTTGAGTGGTTGGGTGATTCCTCCACGGTGAAGCAATAAGTATCAATACGGACTTGTGCTCCCACGTACCGTCATGTATATATTGGGAGACCCCTATAGGAATAAAGCCTTTATCCATAGGAAGCCGTGTCGGCCGCCCTACTGATCGCAATGCAGTGAACACAGCATTCACGAAGATCGACCGCCCGTACCGTAAAACGTATTCTGCGGTTTTGCGAAAAGTTTGGCACACCCTCTGCCTAGAACTCCAGAGCAGTTCCTTTTGGCCTTTTTCAGACTCTATAACAGAAAAAGTCCATCCGAGCATTTGTCACTTCGGGCTCATTAAAACATCGAAGGAGACTAGAGTCATCTTTAGCTTTTTCTCGACTCTTTAAAATTGAAAAAGCAAGTTGTGTCTAAGCGTCGTTAAAATTTATTTTAAACGGAATAATCATCACCTTTCCCTCGTTGATCTTCAAAGTTAGTCTACCTTCATCACAAAGTTCTTGTAGAATCGCTAGAAAATCTTTTGGATAGACAAGCTATGTCTGAACAACCGTCAACATCTAGGACTGTGTCATCCGACACGGCAGCAGCAGAACCTCCTGCTGCTATTCCAACAATGTACGCCGGTATACCATCTGTCCCGGCAAGTTATCAACAACAAGCCGGAGTCCAATCAGGGACGACGACGTGGTTAGTTTCTATTTCTTCATCCGGATTATCATCTGGTATTTCTTATGTTGAAACTCAACAAATTGATCCAATGTGTCTTCAAAGGCCAATTTACCCTTTAAGTACTGGATTTCCACCATATGGAGGGCAGTATGATCTTTCATTGTTCCCTCCTAGAGAACAACCATATGGGAGTTTACAACAAAGTTCAGGTCAAACTAGAATTACATCCAGCGATTGGGTACCAATACTGCCTCAACAACCAGGGGTTGTATATTCAATGCAACCAGTACACCCTGTGTCGAATATTCCCACCATACCTGCTATAGTGAATGCGTCGCAAGTACAAGCTCCACCTGTTGTATGTCAACCCCAAGTTTCTCAGGTTGCAATACAACAGCCTCTTGTCTCAGCGACTCAATCACAATCTCAGGGTAGTGCCTCCTTATCTGGAGCGACTCAGGCTCAAACAAGTACTGTGACTCCTCATCCTGGTCAATCATCCAGTATTGGTCAACAGCAAATGGTCCAACAACAACCGCTAGTCCAGCAATCATATCAAGGACCTGAGCAACAAGTCTTTGTAAGTAATGGGCAACCATACTATAATGGTTATGCCCATCAACCTTGTCAAAGTTGCCAACATTATGCTGGTTTGCAAAGATCCATTGCTCAGGTGATCCCATCTTATCCTGGGTATGCTTCACCTAACCTGAATCAACAGTTGCCCTTTGTAGCAACTCTAGAATTACCAGACCTAAACCGGCTGACGAATGATCCAATTGCTTATGCCCCTTGGTGGCCAGCAATTCCGCATAAACTTCTGTCAGATATTCCTAAATTTAATGGAAATCCGGGTAAAGATCCGTCGAACCATGTGATGACATTCCATCTATGATGTTCATCAAACACCCTGAATGATGATTCGATAAGACTTCGCCTCTTTCAGAGGACGTTAACGGGTCCAGCGGCAAAATGGTACATTGAATTGCCTAGAGCTTCGTTCGACAACTTCAGTACCTTAGCCACAACCTTTTTAACCCATTTTCAATTACCGATAAGGTATGAAATGGGAACGGAACTCCTTACCAACTTCAAACAGACGACCGCCACCCACATATCTGATCATATACATGAGTGGCGACGTCGTCATAGGATGGTAAAAACGTACGTTCCCGATCAGCTATTATCTGAATGGTTTATAAAGTCATTACTTCCTACCATTACGGAAGATGTAGCCAAGGGGGGAGTCGTAACAGAAGAGCAAGTTATCGCTCGTGCGCAGTATCTGGACTTAGTCTATACTCAGTCTGGCACGCTCTACGACAAAATACCTGACGCCCCTAGACCGGAATTCTCAATTCCTCCTCCTCCTAAATCAAACAATGACTCTCATGCCGGTGATGGCATGATTGGAAAAACAAATACGAAATTGAAAAAGGCTACATCTAAAAAGGCCTATAAGATTTCTAGTCAAAATGCAAATGAGGAACTTCTTGCCTCGGAAGTAAATGCCATGTCGACCGACAAGGGCAAACAACTGAAGCAACCAGGGGGCAAGAAGAAAAAGAAAGGGAGAAAAAGGAAACCCCCTGCGGGGTGTCATATATGCGATGAGGATCATTGGACGAAAGATTGTCCACATATAGCTGAAGTTAAGAAACTCTTTAAGAGTTCAAAAACCCCAGCAGTATTGGCTGATCCGTTTCCAAGCCCAGGAACCAAACTGGTTGCTAATCAAAATGCTTCCCGATCCCAAGTGCTTATGTTGTCTGTCTCGAAGCAGCAAAATGATGCTTTGGCAAGGAATAAAGATTACGGGAATCTAAAGCTGTCGAACAACAAGGCTAATGAACAACCTAGTAGTTCAACAACAACTTTGACCAAAGTTGTGCCACCCATCGTTCCTGAACCAATGATAAAGTCGCCAAAGGGAGTAGTACACACATCGACATTTAATCCTCGTGCAAAAATAGCACAGAATTATAATATAATAGAGGACCTGGCTCAATCTTCGTCCACTATGTCGACACTTGAGGTAACGCAAAATTGCCCTTCCCAAGAGCAAACTTTATTATCAGCAATAGGTGGGATTGGCCCAATGGATTCCAATCTTGTGGCCTTTGATCATAAAGGATATGACCCTCAGTTACCAGCTCAACTAGCTTTCCTTATTCAAGTGAAAGCCCTCAACAAAACTGTTCATCGAACAATTATTGATGACGGGGCATCTACATGTATTATGTCGATGAGTTGCTGGAAAAATTTAGGCTCACCACCCTTGTTGAGATCGTCAACGACGTTAAAAGCATTTGATGGACGATCGTACACTCCATACGGGATTTTAAGTAACTTACAAGTTGAACTGGGGGGAAAAACAGTAGAAGTTGATGTTGAAGTAATCGACGGAAACCTCGATTACAACATCCTACTGGGAAGGCCTTGGATACATGCCATGGCCGCAGTCGTGTCGACCTACTTCAGGAAGATTGCATTTCCCTTTCAAGGAAAAATTACAATCGTCGACCAACAAACTTTTCTCCCCAACAGTTCACAAGTTACGGGAAGCATCCCAATGATCCATGGAAGCAACCATTCGCTTCAAAATATTGGGGTAGGCCTCCTAAAAGACCCTGCTTTAATGGGTACTTTTGCCCTACCGCCTCCAAATAATCTGGAGGAAGTGGCCACAGTGGAAACCTACAAAATGAAATCTTCTATATCTAATGGATTCGGAAGATTCCTAAACATTTTGTCAGCATGGATCATCGCCCTAATAGAAATACTGTAAATACAGTGGGCCCCGAGGACGGTTCTTAACTCGTGTCGACCTCATTAAAAAATGAAACAAGGAGTCATGAGGATAGTTCTGTTACTGTGTTGACCTCATTAAAAAATGAAACAAATCCCCTTTTTTCAAAGGTAAACCTTCATTCCAACCACCAAGTTGAATGCAATGAAGCTTGGGGAGCATGCAACTCGATTTGAGTTATTATACTGGGGACATGCAAACTAAACGAGCAGTTTTAGCAAAGTTCATGCTTGTTAAAAAATAAACGCAAAACCGAGCAGTTTTAGCAAGAGTTCATGCTCGTTAAAAAATAAATGCACCTGTGAGCAAGCTTCCCCCAGAGTTCAAGCTCATCCAGAAAAAATGAATCGGTAAATAACCATTTGAGATCGTAAATTCATCAGCCATAAAAGCCTTGGTCGTGTTTGCACCGTCACCTCCACTTTTCATTTGGCCGATCATTCACTTCCACATGATTGTTTACCTATTTTGAGGAATAGCTGCGAAGAGTGATTTCACCTAGCCATCCTTGTGACATTGCCGTGATTGGAAAATTCCAACCTGTACCTGGAATCTACTGCTATCCCTGTTTATCACTCATTCCTCAAAATACAAGCCTTCTTTGAGCTCTTTTCATTTGACTCGTAAAATATGAAAAGTTTGCCGAGTTTTGGCCTTCCAGCTCGTTAAAGTGACTGGAAGAGCTATCCCTCCTCTAGATTTTAATATTTTTGGACCTGAGGGATTATTGCACAAAAAGATCGAGCGCTTGTCTGGTTCAGCTCGATAAAACTATCGAACATTCATCCCTTCTATATGGTTTTATACTTTTTCGGACTTAAGGGATTAGATGATGAAAAAGGACCTTTGGAGTTAACTTTACGTACCTTTTCAGACTCTCTAAAAATGAAAAGGACCGAGTTGTCTTTGTCGCTAGACTCGTTAAATATATTAAATAGCGACAAACTTGTCTTTAGACGAGAACGAGTTTCCCTATCGCTAGGCTCGTTAAAACATAGCGATGGGCTTGCCCGAAGGGCAGGTTATAGAACAAGCATATGTTATCCTCCTCAAGCTTGACAAAAATAAAGAGGTACTGGTCAGAAATGACTGGGGAAAAATTGGGAGAATCTCAAAGCTTTAATGGTAGCAAGTCACTCTTGAACATGACACTTTTCCTCCGTACCACATCGGGTTGGGTTGTTTCATTCACCGGTCTCACCACCATGGTCTCGCCATACCATCCACATTTGGGGTAATGCTACCGATCCATCGCATCAGTGTCGTTATATGTTCAAGAGATGTCGTTCAGAAAGAGTCAAGCGTGTCCCATCCACTGCCATACATCATCTTTCATCCTTTCATGACCGCCACCCTGAATCATATTTCACAGATCGTTTTCACCTTCATCACAATCATTAGCTCCGTTCCATGTCACTGATGTGGGATTCATTAAGGCCCTCCTTTGACGGATCGCTTCTTTTCGACATCAGCTCATTATCCAAGAAGTTGATCTAGGAACACCCCCCTCAGTACTTTGGAGCTTGCATGCCTCAATGGCAAGTTTCTCACTTCCAGCGACAGGTATACATCAATGACCTTCGACCGAAAGATTTTGCGTGGTGTTCGACGCCAAGTCCTCTATTCACACCATGTGAATTGTACTGCAGTACCTTGAGGGTCATCATCATTATCGGTGATTCCTCTCGCGCTTGTTAACAGTTTACATTATTGACTGGTAATCAAGCGATGTCTTTCCATGTTCGACTCCAAGAAATTCTCACATGGATCGACTTGTACTTAGAGTGAGGATCGGACGAGTTTGAAGACCCCGGATCTAGTTTCATCCATACGGGCTGCGATATATATTCAGGAAATAAAGACATTGACATGTGCAGCAGATGATCATCCTACTCAAAGGATGATAATTTCATCAGAAAATTATCAGTCTACCTTCAGACGATTGTCTGTTCTATGTACAGAAAAATGTATTTATAAAGCTGAGCATGGGAATGCCCGCCTCAGCTAGATCATGAAAGCAGTATGAAAAATAATGTATTGTATTGTATCTTATTACAGGTCACCTCCCAGCGATTGAATGAACTACGGATCCTCCTGATAAAGCATTTCACCCGATAAACGACCTCATACTTTAGGGGGCAACTGTTATAGACATTTTTGTGCCTTACAGCATAAATCATGAAATGTCCATAATCTAAGGGATCCAAAGTCCCTAAACATGTTGTTCCTACCCCTAGAGGAACAAGGTCAACAAACCACAGCAATTCAAATCAGTTCTCCACTGAAAATTACTCAAAAACAAGTCAGTTCTGGATCATGTCAACTGCTCCACTGAGCATCTGCGCTGAATGTCAACTGCTCCATGGTCTACCTGCGTTGAATGTCAACTCCAACAAAGGCTACCTGCCCTGAGCGAGATTTGACAAGTGGAAGTCTCATTCCTCAATGTGTCAGTGCCCAGGAAGCTTCCAAAATGACACTTGGATCAGGGAATTCGCCTAGTGATGAGTAAGAGGTTCTAAAACTCCAAGTGGAAGCAAGGAACTCCAAGTGGGCTCAAGAACTGAAGAAGAACTGGAGTAAGAGAGGACACTAGTCACACATCAAGCTGACTCATGCTCTCTCCAAAACTCTATATAAGGATCTCTCTCCTATGAGATCTGGGGGCTGGAATTTGGTGAATGCAAAGAATTGTTGTTGGTTTGAGTTTAGAACTATTGGGTGATTTGCTTTGAAGGAGGTGAAGAGGAGATTTCTTTCTGCTGGGAAGGTGATGCTGGATTGGGCCTCTTATGGTTGTATCACTTCCTGAACTTTACTTCTTCCATTAATAAAGCCATTTGAGTTTCTTCTATATGCATGTATCTCAATGATGTATTTCTTTACTTGTGTATTTAGTTTATTCTAATCCTTAAACTAGTTATGAATGTATGCTTCTTGTAGTTTCCTTTTCTTGTTATTTTGCAGGATCTCGGTGTAGCTGGGACAGTGAAAGAGCAAGGAGCTGGGAGCAAGCAGCGAGGAGAGAGATTGGATCAACCATTAGCGGAAGACATCGGTTAGTGGATCTCTTTCTCTCCTCTTTACTTTTCATAAAGAAGAAATCTTAGATAGCTTTGCTTTGATTGTTGCTGAGGTACTATCACCCTTAGAGTGGGATAGGGTCATTCCGTATTGGATACTTTTCCCAAAAACAGTAAGGCATGTTCAACCAATGTTTGAAGAGGATCTCTTAAGGGTTCAATAAAATGGCAATCCCCCCGGCACTTCCCCATGCGTCCAAGGCTACCACATCATACTTGGGTCACATGTGGCTAATAATGTCCTTAAGTTTTTCCTCGATAACCTTAGTCTCCTAAAGCATTATAGTATGGGATTTCTACATTTAGAGACGATCCTACAAATATCTTTATTTTCTTTGGTTGTTGAGGTCTCTCACATTCCAAGAGATTATAATCATTGGGAAACTTTGTTGATTTGGTGGAAGATGACACAGAGTGGTAATACCTATCCCAAGTTGACTAATAGATCCCCTACCATATGTATCAATTTTGGAATGTTTTCCTGGCAACGTTTCTTACCACCCTTACTTTGGCTACTTTGTTTTGGAGTGCTACCCATATGACATCCAAGGATATCTGGTGGGTCAGGTGGTTTTTGGCCCTGTTTGGCTTGATATTGTTGGAAGGTATCTCTATAGAGATTTTTTTTTATCCTCAAGTATGAATCTCTCATCTAGATTACTCCACTTATTCGATAATAATTTTCACACTTTCTCCTATGTTCTCAGATCTTCCTTCGATCTATCAATGTCCATGGTGGTTTCATCGCTATTTATTCCTATTCTTCCTCTTACAAAGGTTCCATTTGGGCTTTTATTTTTTTCTTAGGAGTAGATTACAGCATGTCTCTCCCTCTTGCCGGATCTTTTTGGTCATCCATGGTTTTGGAAGTATCCCCTAGGTCTAGAAGAACGTCAAATATGTTCTATTTCTCCAGTTTCCATGGCTCTAGTCAGGGATTGGATTGAGATTGTTTCGGCCCCCGCTTGTTGTATGAGACTTCTTAAAAACCTTAGTTGCGGTCCTACGGCTGGGTCGATTCCTTGGATGATTTTCCATTCTCTGATTCCATTTGATTTAGTTGGAATGCCTTATATAGATGCCCATACTCATGACATATTATACAACAAAAAGGAATGTGTTTATAATCTAGCGGTTGCTGCCATAGTTCATCTTGATACTCCAACTCCACAAATTCCATAAGGGGCTCAGTGATGTCATATAGACACAAATGTAGGCATATGAAGTATATCTCACACAGTGTGTAGATTCAACTACTTTATCGAATCTTCCAACAGAGTAATTAATCCCTTCCAATATTTCTAGATCCCAAAAATGAATAGGTAGGGTAGAAAGGAAAAACTAGACTTGGGTAGCCATGAAATATTCTCGATCTAGGTTGTAGCATTCTTCCTAATATATCATGAAAAGGCCAGCATTGTAATAGAAATATGGGTCATTTTCAAATATCAACTCCTTATCCTCTAGACTCGAAAATATTACTGTAATGAAGCCTTTAGTTCACAATTTAATATATGTATGGCCTTTTCGTTTTTATTTTTGATGGATGCATTTGTTCAGGTCTCTTTCCGAGTGCCAGAAGCTAATAATATTGTAGATAAGGGCGTGATATTTCATATACTTGCGATAATTGACCAATTTGTTGGAGGGTATCAAAAATGTGGGCTTCATGTTTGCTCTGGGAAGGAATTTCCCTCAGATTCTTGCTTGCCACTTGCTTCTCATAACATGACCATCTTTAGGGTTGGATCTATGAAGATTATCAGAGGGGATGCTAGCTTTTCCACTGGATTCTCCTGTCGCCACACTTTGATAGGAGGATATCTCTCTACCCCACCCCCCCACCCACCCCACCCCCCCAACAGAAGGGACATGCATTCCCCCTATTAGATTGACGACGTGGAGGCTACCCTTTTTGTACTTCTTATAAAAGTGTTGTAAGATGCTTTAGAAATTGTTGCAACACATAATTTTTCTATTTCTATAATGGAAACTATGAGTTTTACTTGCGGATAAAAGTGAGATGTTTCAAGATAAACTATGTATATATTACATATGATCAAAAAATAGTAAAATATAAATTATGATGGTTAAAAATTTCAAGTTGTCCTTCTATTCTACATTTCGACACATTTACAATGTTTTTTGTCAATTTTGACTAAAATAAAATAAAAAAATTGTTAAGAGTTGTATATTTAAATTGTGTAGTCTACATAATCCAAGTGCCCAATGCAGTTTTCACTACTTGAAGCCATTTATTCATTCAAATCTCTTGAAGTATGAACATTTTTTTATGTTTTGCATTTAAATAATTATGCATTTTGAGAAATTTTATCCTTCTCGATGCTTTATAACTATGTTGTCAAGATGGACATATACTTGTAGAGATAAAATTATTCTTTGGATATGAGATAAAGTTAATTTTATATACATAATTCATTACAATTATGGTAAGGAACTAGACTTACAAGAGAACTAAAATATGGACAAATTCCTATATATATTCTTGGTTTAAAATAAAAATTCAATAACATGTGTATCATCTTACTAAAAGACAACATATTCTTTGTAGTCTAGTGTTATGATATACTTTTGGTGTAGTCGAACAATGGTATGATAATACTAGCTTGAGAGCTTGCTAGAGGTTGTTTCTCCATTCCTGTATTAGTTTCAGGGTATTGAATTGAATCACTTGGGTGACCTTCAAAATGAAACCATCTTGAAGCTCCAATGCGTGCTCATCTTCTTTGATTCCCATTTCATCCACATGACCTTTAGAGAGAGGAGATCCACATGCCAATTCTATCAGTCAATGCTCCATTCATGATGACATTTTGATAATTGTGACGATGCAAACAAAAGTTGAAGTACATGGGTGAATCCAATAAGGATATTGGTTTCATCTGAGAGGTGGTTGAAGAGAGGCATTAGACCATATTTTTGTAATCCATCCTCCATTATCTTTCTCATGACCAACTTCTTCTACCTTATGGGAATGTTTAATAGAATCGTGATCGAATCATCATGTTTTAAGTGAGAATTACTCATATCATTTATATTTCGTTAGTTGAGTTAACTTAGGGGATTTTGGTGCCTAACTAAATGAAGTTGCCATGCCAATTTCATTTTAGACTTAGTGAGTCAGCTTTACATTATGAGTAAATTTTGTCATTTACTACTGAATGAATTTTGTAAGACCATTCTTGTGATGAGTGTCATATTACGTAGGGTGAAAAAATACTATCAAGTTTAGCATAGTACTCTTCTAGTTATGTCGATATATATGTTTATAAACTTAGGTTTTTGTTTAGAGATTCTTCTTCAAGATCCATCATATTGATATTTCTTCCTATTAAATTTTCAAACCAGCTAATGTGGTTCATCATTAAGAAAAAAAGTAGATGTTCAATAAGCAAAACCTATTTAGCAATATCCCTTCACTGTAGGGCCAAAATTTATGAACTAAGGCTTCTTGCAGATATTTTTGTAGAGATTCGTTTTCTCAATCCATTGCATTGACATTTCTTCTAGTCCTAATGATAACCCACATTACTTGGTTCCAAAAATTTGATAGGAATAAATATCAACATGATGGATCTCGAAGAAGAATCTATAAAGGTATATTTATTTTTAAATAAGGCTTCTATTTTTTTAAATTAATAATCATTAATTCTTAGGTGCATGGTATGGAATTAACCTAAATAGAATATTCTATAATATTTTTAGTATAATACATAAATCAAAGATTAATATTTATTTCCAAAGTAGTTATGTATTTTTTTCTCTTTTAATTTATATGGTTCCACTAGCATAAGATTTTTGAAATTCTTGGTGAATTCAAGATACCACCATGTGTTATCTAGATTTAAGTAATAAAAATATTACTTTCTTGAATTTTTTTAACAAATACATATTCATTGTTTGATTTCAAAAAATATACTGAATCTGTGGATGGCATTGTTGGATGGTCCTCTTCAATACCCTTCTAATGGTATATCATACTCTGGCAAACTCATCTCGGATGAGAACTTATGGCCATTTAAAGATCAACATTAGTAAACAACATAAACTATGGGTAAAACACACAAACACCAAATTTGATATGAAATTTGCAACTTCTAGGTATATCTATGGTTCAATGATAAAATATATGGTATATAATGATGCAAATTAGATGATATTTAACAATTTTAAACTTTGAGCATGGTGTCTAGATCAGACAGACCCAATTCCCAAATGGGGAAGTGAATGACGAATGAGATATTAACCTACCAAGATTTTAACTAGGGTTATGCCACCCCCCCACCCATTAGTGTAATATTTGGTTTGAGAATTGGTATCAAAGGAGGTGCCTTTAGGAACAATTCACTACTAGAAGGTTGATTTCAAAGAAATATGGCAACAATCAAAGCATCACAAATGCCTCCTTTATTTGATCAATCTAACTATGCTTTCTAGAAGATAATAATTCTATCTCATTTATTTGAGAGATGATGTTTGGGAAATCGTAAAACTATGTATGAAGTTCCTAATAGTCCTCCTACAAATGAATATGGTGAGGCCCTCTATACATCTAATGTAGTAACTCAACATTCCATTTTAAGAGGTTTGTTAGATTCGCCACTTGTCAAAGTAATGCAGTGTAAGTCAACTCGTGGTGTATGGAACAAAGGCTTAAAACATGTTATGAAGGTGGAAAAAAGCGCGAAATAAACCATGCTACAATATTTTAGGGACTAATTCCCATATTTGAAGATGGGAGAAGATGAGAATATTGCTTTGTATTTTCTTCAAATAAACAAGATTGTCAACTCTGTTGCAGGTCTGAGTGAGAAGTCAAGTATGGTGTTGTTGTTTGAAAATGTTGAGATCTCTCCCATCAAGTTTGAATATCAATGTAGCATCCTTTGAGGGAATGTTAGATATGGACAAAATGACTATGGATATACTTCGTGGAACACTCTTAACATATGAGCTAAGGATAAAGGAGGAAAAATCAGAAGTCAAGGAAGCACCATTTCAAGTACCCAAAGAGGGGAAATCACTAAAATCAACCAAACTCTAATTATGATGAAGAAGAATCCAATTTTGTCAAAAATATAAAAAGAGTGACCAAAAATTTGAAAGGTAAGCTTTACTTCAAATGCTCTGAATGTGGAAGAATAGGTCATTATGCTTCTAAGTGTCCCTGCAAAAAAATGAATGATAGTGATGATGAACCATTATTAGGGTCTAACAATAAAAATAAGAGTCAAGGTAGCAAGAAGAAGTTCATCCCTAAAGAAGGAAGCCATTATGAATTACAAGGAGAGTGTGAGCGACTACAAAAGAGGTCAAATATTATTCTTCGCTGAAATAGAAGAACCAAGCACATAAAATATTATGAAGAAGATATTAGAAGTGGTTTGAAGGAAATAAAAAGGCTTGGAAAGATGGAAGGTAAACTAATGAACCAACTCAAAGACAAATATCTCGATGAAGAGGCCCCTATTTCTCTCAAAGTTGAGCTAGAGGAAGCTGAAAGGATAAAGACTTTTTAGCACAATAGCTAAAGAAGAAGGAAAAATATTAGAAGAAGAAGTTGTTCTTTTGAAACAAATACTGCAACAAATATAACACAACTTAAGGCTTCACAAAGAATTTGAATCTCTGGATCATATTCTGAACATTAAAATATCTATTGTTATCAAAAAATGTAAATTGGTTATTAAGAAAGTTGCGAGACATCCAAGAATAAAGCTCTTCCAAGAACATGAAATGAGGACAATCCTAATAAGATTGATCAAATTTTCATCACATCTAATGACAATTCATTCAAAGATCATAAGCAAGTGATGAATCATCCCGAGCATGTTCATTTTTACATCTATAATATCTCTCAAAATGATTTTAGGAATCAATAGGGTACATCTAATTCGCAAAAAGGAAGGAAACATAATGAAAGAATGAAACCCTCTATGATAGAAAAACTTCACAAAGGATCCACAAGAAAAAATGAAGTAGTAGTCAGGAATCAACAAATGGATGAACCTCTTCCAAGGAATAAAATCAAAATATCAAGCTCACCCTATATCTCTAAATATCAAAATAAGTTATTTGGTTATTTTCACTCATGCACAAAATTTGGCCACAAAGCACAGGATTCAAAGACCTATGATGTGACAAGGTATAGAGGATATGATTAAGTACCGAAGCTTAGACAGATGGAGAAAATTAGAAACAAAGAATATGGGTAATACCCATAAATGTTTAAACCCAACGTTGTATGCTACATATTTCACAATGAAGGTCACACAACACATGACTATAAACCCAACATCAGAAGAAACAAGAAAGAGGGACTTCATATTAACCGAAGAATGAACAATATGGGATGGAAAATGAGAGAGGAAGAACCAATGTTAGATTGTAACCCTCATCCCTAATCCCTTGGTGAAGGCTTCTTCAATATTATGGCTACTTGATTCTTAACTTGAAGAAGAAAAATTATGGAGAGAGAATGCTAAGGAAGAAGTTTTTGTTAGGAGGGAAAAAAAGTTCTAATAGGAAACAATGTCAGGGGGAGATTCCCAACAAGTATTTAGCTACAAAGGATTGACATACATTTAGTGTGCTTGATAAATCAAGATTACATGATAAGGAAGCTGTAAAAGAAGTACATGGTTGATGATAACTAGTAAGGAGAGCATGAATACAATATGGAAATAGTACAAGGACATATGTTAAAATAATTGAAGACATAAATATTTGCAAGGAAGGACTTTTTCAAGGGATGATTCACACAAAAAGAGGCATGGTCCTAGAGGGATATTATATGAGGTCTACAGAATACTTATGGATCATAGGAAATAACTTATAGATAAATAATGGGAGTACGGTCTGAGGGGAGACTCTATCAGATCCACAAGTCGACAATAATTCTCAAGAATAGTTGGAGAGCATAGGCTAGCAATTACAAATGATGAATGAGAGTCTCATCCCAAGTGAGACTCTATTAGGTCCATAGGAAAATTTAGGAACATTTGGAGAATGTTAAAAGGAAACATGGTTACAAGAGGAGACCCCATTAGGTCCACAAGAAAGTTCATGGGAAATTACAAGAGAATGCATCCATTGATAGAAATGATAGAAACTTGCATATAAACAAAGGATATTAATAATGGAAGACACCACTTATAATAGGATCATGTCTAAAAGCACCCCATCCCACACTTCCCCATTTTCACTGACTTAACAGGGTAAACATGATACAAAGACTTACTACCTAATCCAACCTCCAAGTTGTAGTTATGGATCTGGGGATGTAAAAATGACAACTCACAACATCCCTTAGGGGTATGGGACACTTAAGGGACAAAGAACAACCCTAGGTGACTAAACACCTAATTGGGTTTCTTTTAAACTACCCTAATCACACAACTTCATGCATCACAAGGGAAAGGTGCAGTTATAGACCTCCAACAACATGCACTATATTGTCTCCATGTGCGTATAGCCCCAAATCTCTACTTAATAGTGTCCAATATTGATATCTGAGTCACCTTTCTAAGTCATTCTCCATACGAATTCCCAAAACTGCATATAACTTCTTAGAATGATAAATGACATAATGACAAATATTTTCATAGAAAACTTGAACAAGAAATGACCCAGGAAACTCCTAGTCTGTAACATACATTTTGTTAAACACATGACAAAGATATAAGCTGCAGGTCATTAATGCATTTCTGATCATAATTGTCAGAGGTTCATCTGAAAATCACCAAGAACTCCCTATGACCTCTCCACATAGCTCCAACAACACTTATTAGTCCATACATTCATCAACTAATGAAAAACTAAATAATTCATGAGAAGACCCATAAATAATACACATTTTATAACCAACATATAACTAGAAAATAACCACCATATAAAACATGGAAACTTATCCATAATATCACCAACATAATCACTACAAATGCTTAAGTATCACAATGAAATGTCTCGTATTAACATATTGAAAGACCAACCAAGTTAGGGGCTTCCACTTACCACCTGACCAGAGATTGGGCTTAACAAAATATGGCTTTCAACCAATCACCACCACACCATATTTAAAAAATGAAGGTTTGATATAATGGAATTAATAAATAAAAATGAAACTAGGGCTTTGAGAGGCCAAACCACCTCAACCATGAACCATACTGATTCCACGGCCATGGCCGGACATCACTAATACCAACCAGATCGGTATTTACCCAAGCTATCCAGGGCTTTATGAGCTAGTAACTTAATGCACAACCTTTTAGGGATGCATAGTGCTTGTCCAACCCAACTCCAGGGACTAGTAACTCAACCCACATAGGGCTCCAAAGTGTTTGACCCAACCTAAGCTCTAGGACTAGTAACTCAACACACTTTGTTTTAGGGGTTATATAGTGTTTGTTCCAATCCATAACCATAAGGAACCTAAGCATCAACAAGGAAAACCACAAGTGAAAACCCACAACACCATGGTTATCAAGGAAATGGAAAGGCAAGGATAAAACCACTATCAATATAGCAAAATCTCCATGCTAATGAAAACAAATCACTAGAAAATCACATGCATATACCATGCATCTTGAAATCAACAAAGAAATCATACATGCAACCTATTACCTTCTAAGTAATCTAGCTGTAGTTGTTGGTCCAATTGTTCCCTTGTTCTTTCTTGCTTTCCTTTTCTTTCATTCTCTAATCCACGAGAATTCCAAAGTGTGCCAAGAATGCTCGAAGATTTCTTTAAGTGTGTAACAATATGAGAGAAAGAGAGAGTGAAAGAGAGATCAACCTAAAATCTGTCTAAAGGCTAGCAATTGATCCTCAAAAGGTTTTTTTTATCATTGAGGCCTCTATTTTCTTTATTTTTCCTTTAATTTCTCTCTCATGTAAATTTGTGTCTCTTCACCTTCCTTTCTCCTATTTTTCTTTATTTCATAAATAAAATAGTCAATGGGATTTAGACCACTAGTACATCTCAGGTAATTAGGTAACTACTCCTCTCCTATTATAATTTTCTGATCTCATATAAAAAAATAAAAAAAAATAGTTATTATTATGATTCTTAATAATAATTATCATTATTATTTTTATTAAGTATTTATAATAATAATTATTTAAAGATTAGTTATAATAATAATAATAATAATAATATTAATAATATTAATAATAATTCATTTATAATAGTAATTATTATTATTATATTAAGTTATAATAATAATATAACTAATTTTATTAGACTTAATCAATGAACTAGTTAATAGATATTATAATTAAATAGTAATAATAATTATTTAAAGATTAGTTATATTAATAATAAGAATAGTTCATTTATAATTATTATTTTTATTATTAGTAGCATTAAATATTTATAATAACAATTAATTATTATAATATAATTTAGCTTACTAATCAATCAGATTGGAATTAACATATATTAACAATTAGTCATTATAATATCCATTAATTAATTAATCAATTAATTTATAATAAATAATTTCAATTTATCCTATGTTAAAATAAACAATTAAGTATCAATATTAATTATTAAGCATTTACGATAGTAATTAGTATCTATTTATAATATCTAGTAACTAATTAACTAATTAAATCTAATAAAATTAGTTATATTTATTATAATAATAAAATAAATTTATCTTTTAATAAAATTAAAAATTAATTATCATTATTAAATATGAATTCAATTATTATTATAATAATTATTAATGAATTAATTAATTAATTTATTAGAATTAAGATATAATAATAACTTAAATTTTTTAATAAGACCCATTTAACTAATTAAACTAATTAATCATTACAAAATTGTCACATTATAATAACATTATACATAAATTATTAATATTAATAAAAATGAAAATTATTTATTAAAATATCTTTTAGTAATAAAAATAATAAATAATAAATACAATTTATAATAGGATAAATAAAAATTTTAAGGCCAACCTCATCTCCTTGAAATCAGATTACCTTAATACTATTTATCCTATCACTAAGCTCTTCTTCTATCATCATTTAGTAAGTGTCCTAATGGTGGATCCCTGTTGGGATTTGAAATGTTGACAAATATGATTATTACTGTGGATACTCCATGATTCAACTTAAAAAATAAAAATAAAAAAAATGTCAACTATTGCCACTTTTCCTTTGCCAATTTCCATAGTATTAATTAATCACCATTGATAACCATCACTGTATTTTTCCCAACATTTACCCTAGAATACATGTCCCATGACCTTGGTTATATTTTATTTACATGGAAAATAGAGCAAGGTTGTTACAAACCCCTCCCCCTTCGCGAAACATTGTCCTCGGTGTCCACTGACACATATGACCAAAAACATACTACCCATGGATCTTTATAATATAGCTCGATGCAATATTTACAATGAACAACTACTACAAACCTTTTCCAATATAACAAACGTAACTATCATATCACTTATTGGATATTCATGACACAAATCATTGTGGCATCTACAAAAAAATCCATATATACATATACATATACAAAAAACTCATTTTCACGAACCAACAAATAATGAAGGATACATATTCTGCATCTAATCAGCCATCTCCCATGTAGTTTTTCTAGCCCAAAGTGCTTCCACTACACTTTAACCTGCTCAATTGTTCTGTTTTGGAGCATGAACTATTTTCTCTCTAATATGTATTGTGACTATTCATGGAATTCTCTCTTTCATTCAACCTCCAATGCGGACTGGTCAATCACATGATCAACATCCTAGACATACTTGTTAGGAAATGAAATATGGAAATCATCGAGGACTTTCATTGTCTCAGGTTGTACAAGTTGGTAGGTCACTTTTTCTGTTTTCACTCAGAAATTTCCTTGGTTGTGGGGAGAAAAAAAATAGGAAACCTTCAAACTACTTTAGGATTGAATGTTGACCCTTCAATCTAGAGAGGGATCTCTCTATGACTATATTACTCAAGGTCACTATAGTAGGATTTCACTAAGAGACTCTGTGGCTTGATTTTTAACTAGGATGGGGGTTGAAAAAGGCTCGGTTGGGAAAGAGAGACAATCCATTGGGAAATGGATTCAAAGTACATGAAAAACACAAAGGGATACAATATCTCATTTGCACTATCAATGACTAGTAAAGAAAAGGTAGACAACATTTTCTTAGAAACTTAAATTATTAGAGGGTTGAAACTTGAAAGGACAAGACAACACAGTGCAATTGGGCATGAAGGATGAATCAGAGAGAAACATTAAAGGGTATAAGAGACAAGCATTTGAATAATGTGAAATAGAGCATCTAATGATGAATTTTAATTCATTATTCTCTACTCAAATACTGAAGACAACAAATTCAATGAATCACTTAGTAAGAAAAAAACACATATGGAATACATTGAATGGAAATAAATGTCACATGCATCTTTGCATCGAAAGGTCAAGTCCTATGATCTTATATGTATTTATTAAATTCTGAAACAAAAAAGGCCGCTAGGACTCCTGAGGTTGAAACCCTTATTAATTACAAAATTATTACATAAATAATAAAAATCATAACTATATCATCCTTTTTTGTTGGAAATAAAATGAAATATAAAACTAACTAAACATAAACTTGAAATAAACAAAGCCACAATGTCTCTCAAGCTGTTGAATGTTTTTTAGTGTCCATTGCATTTGCATTTGTACCTTAATTTTCAGAATGAGATCATAAACTTTAGATTTTGTGTTATGAAACCAGCTCAAGAAAAGATAGAAAAGATAGATCAACGCCTTAGAATTCAGCCTCTTCGAGGGGGAAACCTCCTTTACATTACATAAATGAACAATTCTTGGATGATTCAAATGACAAAACCTCCTTTCTATATATAGGAGTCTAAGGAGTCACAATATAATCCAGCCGACCTAACAATAATAATATAAAGCCACAAAAATAACAATAGAGGGATTCTATGGGGCACATAAATAACAATATGGGGGTAATAGGGGCACAACAATATAAATAAGGGGTATAACTACAATAGTAATGGGGTAATCACTAGTATTATAGGGACCCAACATGCCCCTCTCCTTCAAAAAAAGTGTTGTCCTCAACGCTTGAGTAGTTCTGGATACTTCTGCATAAAATTCTCATCCTCCCATGTGGAATCTTCAGCGGATAAGTTCTTCCACTTGATAAGATACTCTGAAATTGATCGATTTCGTAGCTGTCGAGTTCTTGTTTCTGTGACTGCTTCCGGTTCCAATATAATTTTTCCTTCCTCGTCAAGTTCTGGCAATATTGTTTGAATTGGGAGCTTGTCACCTATAACCTTCTTTAAACATGAAACATGGAAAACTGGGTGCAATCGAGAAGCTGCAGGAAGCTCCAATTTGTATGCCATAGTACCAATCTTTTGCAACACCTTGTACGGACCATAATACTTTGGTGATAATTTATTATCCTTCTTAGCTTGCTTTAGGGACATTTGCTTATATGGTTGTAGCCGTAGGAATACCCAATCACCTACATCAAAACTTCTTTCACTGCGATGTTGATCTGCCTGTTGTTTCATTCTATTTTGTGCCAACACGAGGTTATCCTTTAAGAGTTGGAGGACTTGTTGTTGATGTTCGATGTGATGTTCCACTGCCTGAACCTTAGAATTTTCTCTTAAATATGATGTGATGGATGGTGGTTGATACCCATAAAGTGCCATAAATGGGGTCATTTTTGTTGCTGTATGGAAGGAAGTGTTATACCACCATTCAGCCAGAGGCAACCATTTGACCCATTGTGTCTGTTTATCAGATACAAAGCAACGAAGATATCCTTCCAAACATTTGTTTACTATCTCAGTTTGCCCATCAGATTGAGGATGATAAGATGAGCTATGAGCTAACTGAGTACCAAGACAAGAAAATAATTCTGTCCAAAAATTTCCAGTGAAAATGGGATCTCTGTCACTTACAATAATCTTTGGGTTTCCATGTAGCTTTTGAACTGTTTCCATAAATGCAGTAGAAACTGTACTGGCTTTAAATGGATGTGATAATGCACAAAAGTGTGCATACTTGGTAAGTCTGTCAACTACCACCATGATGACACTCTTTCCCTCAGACTTGGGTAAACCTGTGATAAAATCCATTGAAACCTCCTCCCAACGTTGGCTTGGAATGGATAAAGGTTGTAATAGACCCGGTGTCTTAATTGTTTCAACTTTATTTTGTTGGCAAACCAAACATTCCGCCACAAACTTTTGAATATCTGATTTAAGGCCATCCCAAAAAAATTCCTTCTTAACCCTGTGGTAAGTTTTTAAAAATCCTGAGTGCCCTCCTAAGGGAGAAGTGTGCAATTCCATAAGAATCTTTTGTTTTAGCTGGGAATTCTTACAGAGGTATAAGCGATCTTTGTACCATAACGAATCATTTTGCCAGCTAAATGTATCAGAAGTACTGGAATCTTGTTGTAGCTTTCGAATAAGTGCCCACACTTCTTCGTCATTCTTCCATTCCTCCCTTGCTTCGTTTATCCAATCTGGTTGGATAATAGAAATGGCACACAACAATGCTTCCACATCCTCATCCTTTCTTGAGAGTGCATCTGCCACCACATTTTGCTTCCCTTTTTTGTAGATGATTTCAAAGTCATAACCCAACATCTTTGTGACCCACTTTTGTTGCTCTTCAGAGGATAATCTTTGTTCTAAAAAGTATTTAAGGCTATCATGATCCGTTTTTACCTTGAAGTGTCTTCCCATTAGGTAGGGTCGCCATTTCTTAAGTGCATGGAGTATTGCCAACATTTCCTTCTCATAAATAGCTTTTCTTAAAAACTTTCCCTTGATTGGACGACTTTCAAAAGCAATGGGTCTTTCATCTTGCATTAGAACAACACCAATTCCATTTCCTGAAGCATCACATTCCACAATAAAGGTTTTTGTGAAGTCCGGTGTAGCTAAGACCGGTGCTTGGCACATTGCCTCTTTAAGATGTTCAAAGGCCTTTGTTGCTTCCGGAGTCCATGAAAATGAATCTTTCTTCAATAATGTTGTTAGAGGTGCTGCTATTCTCCCATAATTCTTAACAAACTTGCGATAATACCCTGTCAACCCAAGAAATCCTCGCAGATGCTTTATGGATGTGGGGATTTTCCATTCCTTAATGGCTTTAATTTTGCTAGGGTCTACCTTAACTCCTTCATGAGATACAATATGACCCAAATATTCCACCTCCTGGACTCCAAAGAAACATTTGGATCTTTTTGCATATAATTGTTTCTCCTCCAATAGTTGTAGCACCCTGTCAACATGTTCAACATGATCCTTCCAAGACTTGCTGTAGATTAGTATATCATCAAAAAATACTAACACAAATTTTCTAAGGAATGGTTTGAAAATTGAATTCATCAAACCTTGAAATGTTGAAGGTGCATTGGTAAGGCCAAAAGGCATGACCAAAAATTCATAATGACCCTCATGAGTTCTAAATGCCGTTTTCGGAATGTCTTCAATCTTCATTCTGATTTGATGATATCCCGAACGAAGATCCAACTTGGTGAAGTAAATTGATCCATGCAATTCATCCAGTAATTCATCAATGACAGGAATGGGGAACTTATCTTTAATAGTGAGCTTGTTGAGCTCCCTATAATCCGGACACATGCGCCATGATCCATCCTTCTTGTGCACCAATACTACTGGAGCTGAGAAAGAACTTTGACTCGGTTGAATTATACCAGCCTCTAGCATTTCTGCAACCATACGTTCAATTTCACTTTTTTGGACATATGGATATCTGTACGGCCTGATGTTTGGAGGAACACTTCCTGGAATCAGATGAATAGCATGATCATGATCACGCATAGGTGGGAGACCTTTGGGAGTCTCAAATACCTTGGAATGATTGTCCAGGACTTTTTGGAGATCTGGAGAAATAGATGATTCCAATGTGGAAACATCTAGCGAACATAATTGTGCAATTACACCTCTTTGCTCCTTTTTAGAAGCTTTGTCATGCCATTAGAGCTGATTATCTTTCCTGGTTTCCCTGCAATACCCCTTAATTCAACTTCCTTTCCTTCCGTAGAAAATTTGATGAAAAGTTCTTGAAAATTAAAAGCTATTGTACCCAAGGATTGTAGCCATTGGACTCCTAGTACAACATCAGCACCTCCCATTGGAATGGAAAGCATTGGGCTAGTCAATACATATTCTCCCATGGATAGCTTGATATTATGGCACTTTCCAGAGCAATTTATTGTTCCTCCATTTGCAATCATCACTTGACACTCTGGTGCTGGATATAGGAAGCAATTCAATTCTTTTGCTACCCTACAATGAATAAAATTGTGGGTGCTTCCTGAATCAATCAACACTATTACCTTTTTCTTCTTGATTTGTCCTTCTATCTTGATGGTTTGAGGAGTGGTAATTCCTGCCAATGCATTACAAGATATGGTCGGATTTATTTTTTCTTCATCTAGGCTTTGTTCCTGGAGTATATTCTTTTCTTTTGACCTTTCTTGCTCCTTTTCTTCTTCCTCTTCACAATCTATGTAGAATAATTTCTTCTCAGCACACTTATGACCTTTTGTGTATTTGCTATCACAATTGTAACAAAGCCCTTTTGCTCTTTTTTCTTCCAATTTTTGTGGTGTCAACCTTGTAGGTTGTGGAAGACTAGGGGCAACAACACTTCCGTCTTTATAGTTGTGAGTGGTATGCTTCCTAGTTGCCATAATTTTGCTTTCCATTTTTCTTGCTAACCTGAATGCCTTCTCTAATGAATCAGGTTCCCAAAGGCGAACATCATGTTGGATATTATCCTTTAAAGACCCTATGAACACATCAATCCTATGCTCCTCTGGAATATCTTTTACCCTTATGTTCAATTTTTGGAACTCCTCAATGTGCTCCATTATTGAACCCTTTTGTTTGAGACTTATCAATTGGCTAAAAAAAGTGTTGCTTTTTGTATCCTCATAATGTGCTATCAATTCTTCCGTAAAAATTGCCCAAGTGATAAATTGTTTACGAGAACAAAGCCATTGATACCATACAAACTGATTTGGTTCCAAATATACAGTTGCCATACGTACCTTTTGTGCATTTTGCACATTATTGAGATCGAAGAATTGCTCCATCTGTAATATCCATGTGGCGGGATCCTTGCCATCAAACTTCCTCATATCGATTTTTGGAATATGGTGATTCTTCGATCCAACATTAGAGTCTATGGAATCATGATTAACATTTCTTTTGTTCTCATCATGAGTTTCCTTTAGTACCCTTTCACCCGTAGGGACCATTTCTTGTAGCAACTTATTCATATTTATCTTCAATTCGTCCATGTCTGTCCTCAAATCTACCTTCAAATCATCCATCTTAGCTTCCACGTCAATCATCTTGGCTTCTACACCTTTCTTTAAACAATCCATATTAGCTTCTACACCTTTCTTTAAACCATCCATCTTAGCTTCTACATCTTTCTTTAAACCATCCATCTTAGATTCTGTTCCTTTTTGTGCAAGGGACAGTTGTTGCACTTGGTCTTGTAATTTTGATATATCATGTTGCATTTCTTCCTCTTCTTCATGAGTCATGCTAGAGCTTTCAGGTTCTTTACTAGGTGTTTGCATTTTCTTTCCTCGGGGCATCAGTTACCGATAATAATGCTCTACTATGCCCTTTGAATTCCTTCAAAATAAACTTTCAAACCAAGCTTAAGCAAAAATTTAAGAAAATCTACACACCTTTTTTCACTTTGTAGGAGCTCTATATTGCCTCTGATGTATCTCTGTACTTTCCAATCATCTAGTTTTGAATTTGTGATCTGTAGTAGCACTCTATGTCCTCTTTCCAATGCCACAAGTCTGACCCAAATTGGATTCTCCAAGGAAGAGTTATGTGAAATCTCCCACAGTGACTTGCTTTTAAACTAGTTCAGTAGAGTGAACTTGTACGACGTGCCACGAGTCACTATTTCAACATTTGAATCTAAAACTCACATACAAGAAACTACAGTCCGTCCTCTTTCTGTACCTTCTTATGAAATTTCAATCTGATCCCCAGAGAGAAAGTTATGACGATTTTCCCCAGGTCACCTGTTTTGAATGTAATTCAGGAGTCTGCAAAAAGACCAACTTCCTCAGATCATATCTCCGCAAATGTCACGTGAAAAGCTCTGAAATTTGGACCCACGGTTCAGCGCGATTTCTTCTCAAATGGGTTTTTTTTGTGACTTCTGAAACGTCACATAAAAAAGTTATAGCGAAAATGCCACGATGACCTGTTTGGAGCAGCGAAACCCTAGAATCCAAAGCTCTGATACCAAATGTTATGAAACCAGCTCAAGAAAAGATAAAAAAGATAGATCAACACCTTAGAATTCAGCCTCTTCGAGGGGGCAACCTCCTTTACATTACATAAATGAACAATTCTTGGATGATTCAAATGACAAAACCTCCTTTCTATATATAGGAGTCTATGGAGTCACAATATAATCCAGCCGACCTAACAATAATAATATAAAGCCACAAAAATAACAATAGAGGGATTCTATGGGGCACATAAATAACAATATGGGGGTAATAGGGGCACAACAATATAAATAAGGGGTATAACTACATTAGTAATGTGGTAATCACTAGTATTATAGGGACCCAACATTTTGTGCCACGAAAATTGAGATTTGATTGTCACATATCTTTTACTATTTTCTTATAATCCTACACATATATATTCATCTGATTTACAAAGCCAATATTTTCTCAGAAACTCAAAATGAGGAGGTGGCCCATCAATAGTTGTTTATGGGATTTTTCGCATGAATTCCTGAAAGCTAAGGTCCAAATATGCCTTCGTATCTCCAAAAATGTGATAGCTGTGTAAAATTTAAGAGATTTTTTTTTAAATTAGCCCGTTCCCAAGAAAAATATTCCTTTTCGTTTTTAGAAATTTCTTTGCAGATTTTCAGAAACTGTTCCCAAAGTAAGTATCTTTTATAGGAAATGAGATCCTTTAAAAAAAATTGTTCTGTCATCATGTTCAAAATCGTAATCTCACCATGAATCTTGGGCTTGATTCATCAAAGTTGAAGCTTATTACATGAATCTGTATTGCATGATATTTGTCATGATCAAATCCTCTTATCATTACCTTGATCATGTCATTAAATTTGATAATGATTATCACATTTAGCAATGGTAAATTCAACAATTCTTTGTTTTGGGAAAATTTAATAACATGTCACACCAAGTAATTTATCAGCACCATATGTCAAATGATGATAGGTTATACTTCCAAATTATTTTCCAAAACTCACTTGTTTAAAATTTAAAACATGTGCAAACATTTACTTTGTGAACACTTTTCGTTTTTAATTGTTAAATAAGCACTGACAAATTTTCTATGAGCTTGCCCCAAAATTGTTTCCCATGAACCCTATATTACATTAAGTTTCCCTTGAAAATTGAAATGTGATAACAAGTGAAATCCTCTAAAGGATCTCAAAAGGTCCGCAATACCGAGGTTCTAGCTTGGAACATGATGCAATCCTCTAGGAGCTCTTCTTGGGTGTGATCTAGAAGTACACATGCTACCCAACCTGAAACTCCTCAAATACCCTATGTTGATCTGCATAACTCTTTTTTGTATCTTGTGTTACTTTAGTATTCATTTTAATAACCTTCATTTCTTATTCCATCTATGCCAACATGTCTGGTTCAATCAACACCTTGTTCACTAGATCGCTCCAACTGATAGGAGTATTATAGCTCCACCCATAAAGTGCCTCAAATAGACTCATCTTCAAAGAATCTTGATGCCCATTATTATAAGAAAGCTCTACTAGTACAAGATACTCTTCCCACTTCCTTTGTTGATGCATAACATACATCCTTAACATCTCCTCAAGAATCTTATTAACCCTCTCTGTCTCTCCATCTCTCCGCAGATGATAGGTTGTACTTAAAGAAACCATTGTCCTAAAACCTGCAAACAAATCCTTCCAAAACATGAAAGTGAACTTGACATCTCTTTCATATAAAATACTCTTCGGAAACCATGCAATATCACTATATTCTTGATGAAAATATGAGCTACCTCACTAGCTAAATCTGTAGACATAACTATAATGAAGTGATGTACCTTAAATAAAACCTTTCAACCACAACCATGATGGAATCATATCATCTTGATTTTGTTGACAAAGCTATAATGAATCCCATCGAAATAACTTCCCATTTCCAATTTGGAATCAGAATCAGATGTAATAAACCACCTGGATGCTTACAATTTTCTTTTACCTGCTGACAATCAAAACATCTAACAACATAATCAATCACCTCTTTCTTCAAGTTTGGCCAATGATAAAACATCTTAATTGTTTTCAATGTCGTCTGATATCCTGGGTGACTTGAATAAGGATTCACATGAACTCCCTCAAGATAAGCTTCCTGAATTCACTATCATCTAGTACATAAATCTTGTTCTTTAACCTGACCAAGCCATTTGTTGTGAGATGGTAATCCTCATCCCTATCACCTGTACCATGTTGTTGTAACCTATGATCATGTTGTCCTACATGTGAGATATGCTCCTATAATTCTGTCCCATAGGAATGCATTGTTGTAATGTGATTCACTTGGAATCTTCTACTAGGAGTATTTGCAACCCCATTCTCTTTTTCCTGAATGTACCTGATCTTGAAGTCAAACTCACTGATAGTATCCAATGATATAGCCTTCCTCACATTCATATTATTTGGGTCAAAGAATTACCTCATCCGACTATGATCACTCATCAAAATAAATCTCTTGTCAAGAAGTTAGTGTCATTGCATATTCAAGGGATGAATGATAACTTCTAGCTTGACATCATGAGTCATTTAGTTCTTCTTGTGCTCATTCAAATTCCTTAAACCATAGTGTATTACTTGTACTTCTTGTACCAGGAATCCACCAATCACTCTCTCGTAAGCATCTATAGATACCACAAACTCTTTGTCTAGATTTTCAATCTTCAATACTAGAGCATTTGTAAGCAAATGCTTCAATTGCTTAAAACTAGATGCACACTCCTCAGTGCATTCAAGCTTATTCGATTTTTGCTACAAAGATGTAATAGGATACACAATATGTGAGAAGTTCCTGATGAATCACCTATAATAAGTTACTAGTCCCATGAGTGATCTGACCTTATCTACATTCCTAGGATGTTCCCACTCCATGATAGCTATGATATTTTCCGGGTCGACTATTATGCCTTCCTCGGAAATAAAATGTCCTAATTAATGAAAATATGTCTAAAAGAAACTGCATCTACTAAGATTTGCATACAACTAATGTTATCTAAACAATATTAACACTGTTGCTAGGTGTTCTATGTGCTCTTCCTCATTCTTAGAATATATCAATATATCATAAATAAATAGCATCAAAAACTTATCAAGAAAACGACACAACCGGTTATTCATCAAACACATGAAAGTAGCTAGAGAATTAATAACAGCAAAAGGAACCACTACAAACTCATAATGCTGATACTGAGTATGAAATTTGGTTTTCTAAATTTCATCTTCTTTAATGTGTACCTGATGATACCTCGAACTCAAGTCAATCTTCGAGAACACTACTATTCCCTTCAACTGATCAAAAAGTCATCAATCTGTGGCAAAGTGTACCTCTTCTTGATTATCACGTTTTTCAACTTCTTGTAATCAATACACAAGTTGAGAGTACCATCCTTCTTCTTCACGAACAACACCTGTGAACCCTAATGTGAAACATTTTCACTAGTGTATCCCTTAACGAGAATTTCCTTAAGTTGGAACTTTAATTCCACTAATTCTAGAGTTATCATCTTGTAAAGTGCATTTGATGTTGGTAGTTCTCTCGACATCAACTCAAAAGAAAAATCCACTTACTTATGAGGGGGTAACTCTGAAGTATCTGTTGGGAATACATCCTAAAACTGCTGCAAAATTGGATACCTCTTCAAGACTTTATCATCCGCAACATCCTTCCCTTTGTCACTGGGAATACGAATTAATAAAACACACCCTTTCTAGCTACTACACTTTTTCCTACATAACTATAATGATTATCATTAATGTAGGTTACTTCGCTCCCTAGAAGATTCTCTTCTCTCCATCTTCATCCAAGCACTCAATAGCCTTTTCATAGAAATCCACTTTAGTCATATGAATTTACAATGAATCCATACCCAAAAACATATTGTATGATCCCAACAGAAGCACATTTATATGTGTTGATGTATACATACCATTCAACTCTAATGCACAACATCTCACCCAATGGTGAACACTTTTCTTGGTACCTATTTTCATCAACACCAACCAAGAATCTGCATGCACTTCTTTATTCAAGCAATGCTTATCCACCAAGTCAGGATTGTTATAACTATAGGTAGATCAAAGGTCAATCAAAATAGAATCAAACTTGATCATGAATCTCAACTTCCATGTTGATAATATATGTTTGATAATCAGCCTGCCTATTATCCAATGCTGCATAAATATGGGGAATAGTATTTCCAACATCTCCAACTTTTTGCGCCTACTGAGCACTATAAATTAGAGGTCTTCCACCCTATTTTTTAGGAAAATCTCTCAAGTGATGATCCTTTTATGCAATTCCAACACTACAAAGGCTTCGTTCCCTCACCCTTATTCTAATCCTCAGTCTGAAATCCCTGTCCTCTATCAACTACATTATATTTATTGTACAACACTACATTCTCCTTGTTACCTACATCGTGAGGTCTTCCTTGATTCTTATCCCATTTTCCCTTAGTATTACCATTACATTTCCAACCCTGATTAGGCTCCAACTTACATTTAGCATACTCATAAAAATGTTTCAAATTTGTAGTTACTTCCTCCAATATCTAAGGATGATCATATTATGTCTTATATTTAAATGCTAATTGCAATCCACTGATGAATACTTGAACCTTTTTCTTGTCATACTTAAGATATGGTGCATACCTCAATAGCTCCAGAATCTTAGTCATATACTCTTTGCTTCTAATAGATCTCATATTCAATTCATAGAACTCCTTATACTTACTACCATTGTATCTCTCTGATAATTACTTCTTTGTAAAGAGCCTTTTGAACTCATGCCAACTCAACTCCTCTGTCTTGATGCCTCTAACTCACTTCACATCTTCCCACTAGATATATGATTTTCCTTTTAGACTAAAAATAAATATCATGATATTTATATTCTTTGTATAATTATGAATCTCAAATAAATTCTTCATCCCAAGTAGCCATTCTTCTACATCTTTTGACTTCTTTAAATATCCATCAAAGCTAGGAGGTTTGGATTTCTTGAACTCATCTGGAAAGTAGTGCTTCTCATTCCTTCTGTAAGGATGATAGCAATGATGACCATGCTATATCTCTAATCCATAACTAGAATAGAACCAATAACCACTTCCTTTTCTATCAGTTATATCCACCCATCTACCACCTCTGACTATGTCATCCCTGTCTAACATCTGTCCTCCATAAGACATGCTACCATATACCCCATTAGTCCTTTTTTCTATCCATAAGTAATCTATCGCTTTTGCTATTGACGCAATTATGATAAACTTTGAAGAATCACTCCATTGACCTCCACTTTATTTTCCTATGCTCTATGAAGTATTTCCTATAACTAAATGATCTTGTGATTATATGCCTTGCAACTCTTGATTTCTACCTATAAACTTCTCAAGGTGATTGTTATGTGACGAGAATATTAATCTCTTTGTTGCTCATTTCATCTATAAGGAGAGTCATGTGAATTGTAATCCACCATCTTACTTGTAATCTATTATATTCTACTTCCTACAAACATACCATGCTAGATGAGTAAATATAAACATAACCTAACATACCTTAGTGAAGTTCAAGGGAGGCTATCCCATATCCATAGTCAATCTGTATTAGCACAACATATCTATATATAATTAAAACAACATATCAATCATCTCAACACTAACATCATCAACCTCAGCATCAACACCACAATGATACAAGACCACACCAATGACCATCACAATGCAAGAATAAAAATGACATCGATAACTAGCATGCATGCATAATACCTAGATCTCGGCAATCAAGTCTAAGTGTTTGAACCTCGAAGATCTGATACCACCCTGTAACAACCAACTCTGAGATTTAAACAATTTAACTGGCCTACAAGGTAAACATGAGACAAATAGTTACTATTACATGACCCAACTTCCAAGCTCTAGTTATTGAAGTGGGGACGACAATCTTACAACTGACAACATCCCCTAAGGCTACATGACACTCACGGGCTAAAGGTTCACCCCACCTGACCAAACCTTAATTTGGGGCTCTTTATCACTGCCGTATGCCCACAATCACATGCATGACAAGGCCAAGGTGTAGTTATATGGCTACAACCACATCCACAACACTGTCTCCATGTGATTATATCCCAAAATCTCTAGTTTAGAGGGTGTGGTACCTAGATCTAAGCTACTTTCCAAGTATAGCCTCCATAACACTACCAAAAAATTCTTGTAACTTGTTAGAATGATAAATTCCATAATGGTAAAGTTTTTTATACAGAACTTGAACAATAACTTACCTAGGACATGCTTAGTCCATAACAGACATTGCTTCAAACATATGAAAAACATATAAGCTATAGGTCATGAATGTATATCTCATCATAATAGTCTAAGGTTCATATGAGAATCATAAAAAATGTCGTATTCCCTCTGTAAATAGCTCCAACAACACTTATTAGTCCATACTTTCATCAACCAATCAATAACTAAAAAATTCATGAGAACAACCATAGATAATACACACCTTATAACCAAAAAATAACAAGCATAAAAACCATGCGAACTTAGCCCTAATATATCCAAAAAATCACTACAAATGCTCATAGATCACAACAAGGAAATGTCTCATATTACCATATAAAAATACCAATCAAGTCAAGGACTTCCACCTACCACTTGACCATAGATTTGGTTGAACCAAATCTCCCTTTTATCCAATCACCACCATGCCATATTATAAGCATGAATGTGGGATATCATCGAATAAACCGAGACAAAAATGAACCAGGGATTAAATATTCCAAACCACCTCAAGCCTCAACCATAACAATTCCACATCCCCAGTCAGGCATCCCTAAAACTAATCAGATTGATCTCTACGTAAGTTGTCCAGGGCTCCAAGAACTAGTAACTCAACCGACAAACCTCTAGGGCACTATAGCATTTGTCGAAACTGACTCCAAGGACAAGTAACTCAACCCACAAAGGGCTCTTGAGAATTTTTGCTAACCTAGACTGCAAGAATAGTAACTCAACACAAGATGTTCCAAGGCTTCTAGAGCATTTTTCCTAACGTAGTGTTATAGACATATTTGGGCACTGCAACCCCAATCACATATGTCCATAAACCAAGGGCTTCTAAGTGCCTAAAAGTGTTGCTTCATACCCTAAAGGAGAAAGGTCAACTGATTACATCATCTCCCTGAAGTTCTCCATGAAAAGCTACTTAGAACTGGTCAAAACTGGACCATACAGACTGCTCAGTGCCAAGGGTGTGATGCATCTCACTTGCCAAATGCAAAAAGTGTGATGCATACTGGAAAGCCCTTCTATAGGGTGTGATGAGCGAGAGTAGACAAATGGCAGAGACAGTTTGCAAGGTGGATGATCATGGAATTTTCCAAAAACTTCTCCTGTGACACTTGCCTCTCTGAATTCACCCAAGGATGAGTAAGAGATCATGAATCTCCAAGTGGAACCAAGAACTATCAGAGAGAGGACACTAATCACAATCCCAGAAGCCGACTCACCCACCTGCAAACATCTATATATAGATCCCTCATCCCAGAGATCCAAAGGCTGGAATCTTGTATTTTGTAAGGAAGTGTTGTTGGCTTCTTTGTGGAACATCATATTGTTGGGTGATCTAAGCTTTTCATGAGGTGAAGAAAGGCTTTCATGCTAGGAGGATGACGCTGGGTCAGATTAATGGGTTGTAATCCTCTCTTCTACTCTTTCTATCAATAAAGCTATTTGGGATTTCCTCCACATTCTTGTATGGTTGATGATATATGCATTTGTGTGGTCAATATATATCTGGTCCTATATTGTTTATGATTGTAGATCTCTGTGCTTTGATGGTATTATGCTGCTTCAACTTTACAGGTGCTCTTTGAAGTGGGGTAATCAAGGGAGAAGCGGCAAAGATCTGTCAGAGGGGAGAGGAAACAAGTAAGGAGCCAAGTGAAAGACAGAGATTGGTACTCTCTGCTTCTCTCTCATCTACTTCTCATAAAGGAAATCGCAAGTAACTTTAGTTTGTTTGTTTCTAAGATAGCTACCCATCTTAGTGGGACCAGGAGCTCTGAATGGACACTAGATTTTCCAATAACAAAATGGAGACTTCACTGGGGAGCGAATAGATTGTTTGCTTGTTTATATTTGTTTGCTTTATAAACTATAGATGGAGCCTGAAGTTAAGCCAGCTAACCTTTGAACTTCATTTGCTATGTAAGTGCAAAGTAGATCAATGCTACTTCAGTCCATCTCCAGGTTTTGTTTATAAATGGAACAATTGATTTTCAAACATCCTAATTGCCATGGTGGTGGCTCAAGTAACCTCATTATATTAGCCCCTATGATTTGTATTTACTGACTATCATTAGCTCAGCCTAAATCCCTGAACTAAGCTGCAAACTATGACCAAAAACCAAGTTAAAGTCTCGTCCTTGGACCATCGCACTATCTCCTTTAGGCAATCTAGATGCATCGCACCTCCCATGTGGAGTAGGTGAGATGCATCCCTGTTTCCCTGTGTTATAGGTGCAATGATCAGATAAGACTATTTCTGCCTTCAGATTTTGGTTTTTCTTCACTCTCTTCAGCTTTATTCAGGAGTTTTCTTGTCTATGATCAACATACCACTATCGAAACTCCCTTCCTTTGCATTATTTAACCTCCATTGTACAAAGAATTGTGAATGTTTTTATGTATTTTTCGCCATTTACAGTTCTCATTTACAAAAAGTAGCTTAATCGAACTGTCGTATTTTGATTTGGAAGTGTCGCAAGTGTCATTTTCAGTCAAAGAAAAGAATCCTACTCTGTTTGATGGTCGATTACACTGTTACTCTTGTATTTGATTTGAATTGATAGTATTTCAAGTGTCGAAAGCAGTTTTCAAATTGAAGTTGAAAGTGTCGCCTTTGTCTTCCTTTCGTATTTTGAAGAGAAAATTGTTGGTATTGTCGCTTTGAAAGAAAAGATAATTCAGATTTGTACTTAGCATTCTTTTTGTCATCCACACATTAAGAAAGCGGAAAACAAATACATGCATGTGCATTTTCATTTAGACTGCTTGTTGATTTTGACTTAGGAAAATGCATCTAGTGTGTGCTTTCTGCTCTATGTTGAAAGAATCTTGCTTCTCTTTCCTTAGTAGTTAGGATTTTCATTGCAAAAAGAAGATTAAATGACCGTTTATCATCTTAGATTGCATTTTTAGGAATTGTACATCTACATCATGCGGTGAACCTTAAAGGCAAACCTCTTAAGAAAGATCAAATGTAAAATAAATTCAATGAACATAAAAACGCTTTGGAACCTAACGCACAACATTTAGAAGTCTAGGCTAGAGACGTATTTCAGCATCGTAAAGCCTGGTAACTATCTCTTTCATCGTAGGTTGGGTGATTCCTCCACTTTGAGACGACAAGTGCCAGTACGGACTTGTGCTCCCACGTACCGTCGAGTATCTATTGGGAGACCACAATAGGCTATATCCTTTATCCTTAGGAAGTTGTGTCTGTCACCCTATCGATCACAATGCACTGAACACAACATTCGAGAAGATTGACTACCGTACCGTAAAAAGTATTCTGCAGTTTTGCGATTGGTTCGGTAATCCCTCTGTCTAGATTTCCATAGTAGTCTCTTTCATTCCTTTTTAGACTCCTTAAAGGAGAAGGTCCATTTGAGCACTTGTCACTTCAGGCTCATTAAAAATCGAAGGCGACTAGAGTCATCTTTAGCTTTTTCTCGACTCTTAAAAATTGAAAAAGAAATTTGTGTCAAAGCGTCATAAAATTTATTTTAATTGGAATAACGTCATTGTTCCCTTGATCTTAGGTTGAGAAAATGGAGTCCACCAACCAAGGGTTTCCGCTTGGGGGAAATCCTAGTCCTTTCTCCTCTTGGGGAGATGTTGGTGCACCTCATATGGCCACATTGTCCATTCTAGGATTGACGATTGGCCTGCCAGTGTGGCTCTTCTCGACCTCTGTTGTTCAAAGAATCGTGATTCCTGAGCAATCAAGTCAGCAACCAGTTGACACTAAAGTTACCCCCCAACCTTCTACTTCATTTGTTCTCCCTCTACTCCTTTCTCTTTTCTTGGTAAAGTTGGTAAAACTAAAAACCAATTAACTGAGAAGAAGAAGAAAGAGAAGGAGAAGAAGAAGAAGAAGCCAATGATGAAAGGGGGAAACCAAGCATCGTCTGATGAAAATCCATACACTGCATCGTCCAAACATAAATCTCCATGTGTCATTTGCAAGGGGGATCACTATCATCTAGATTGTCCTTACATCCCACGGATCCTAAGGGACTGGTCTCCCCACTTGCACAATCCGGTGTCCTCAACCTCTGACGATCATGTTGAGAGTACACTGTCAACTAGTGAAAACGAAGTCAATGGACAGAGAGGAAGATATAAATTTCCTTGTATATTGTGTGAAGGCGATCATGCCATCCACCATTGTCCCTTCCTAAACGAAGCTAAAAGAGTCTTGGATAACTGTCCTGCTTCACTGCTACGGCTTCCTCCTGGATACAAGAAACTCTTGCCGAGACCATCGCTAGTTGAAAATCTGACTGACACACCTTTGTGGTTAGTCAAAGCATCTATCATTGAAGATAGACCCTCAGAGTTCACATCGGACCAAAGTCAACAAGTCAAGACGGCAGTCGACCCAATCTTGTCTTCAGAAGGTCCACCTTCAGATGATATAGTCACCAAAGAGAATGAGAATGACATCGTTCAAATCCTCTTAGTAAATAAAGACTCCAATGAACATGGGGGCAATCTACCCATCCCTTTACCGCAGGAAGGAAGTTCGTCAGAGTCATATCCAGCCGTTTATTTGGTCCCACCTCCAAGAAACCTAGTCATTTCTTTCGATCGGAACCTACTAGGCAGACCCCACCTACCATCTAATGTACCATTCCAAATCATAGTACAAGCTTACAGAATGGTCATGGTTGGTACTATCATAGATGAAGGGGAATCTGTGAGTATCCTTTCCTCAACTGCTTGGAAAGCGCTTGCTTCGCCATCACTTCTGCCTGAGATGCGAAATCTAACAGGCTTTGACAAAGGAACCAGTCGACCATTAGGGATCCTTGCAAATTTTCCTATAACTTTGAGAAGGAAAACCGTTTATCTGAAGGTGATGGTTGTCCAAGGACCTTTAGATTACAATCTACTCCTTGGGCGTGACTACATTTATAGCATGGGAGCCATTGTCTCCTCGCTCTTTCGACTGATGTGTTTTCTGCGCGAAGGCAAAGTGATCCAACTCGTAGACCAACTTTCATTCCCCGGCTCACACATAGCTAATAGTCAAATGCCGTCCCTAACTCGTCATTTCACATAAGGAATCTCTAGTAAATCCACTTGATGGACGCGAGTGATTCGGTGAATGTGACTAAACTCGGTGGGCATGCACTCTGGTCTGCTTCAGTAGGAAAACTTCAGGTATAGGGTACATTTCCTCGGAGGATATATGACTAGTTTGACACACCCATTCGTTTAGGAAAATGAGATTAGACTGAAATAAGATACCTCCGTCAGAAGGTATGCCTTTCCTAGCAGAACAAGTGTTTTGTCTGGAAATTGAAGGGTAACCTGGAAACTCTACTTCGCTATACTTGGGGGCATGCAAACCTTTTGTGTGCAAGTGAAAAGCAACCACTATAACTCCAACCCCATAGTTTTGCTGACTTCAAATGCTTAAGTTAGGTGATTGGTATAATCAAGCATTCACCTTTGCAGGGGCCAAATGGCACCGGGAAAGTAAAGGAAGAGTTTTCCTAGCTAACCCCAGTAGTTAATTAACCCCTAGGATAGTAGTTGGTCATTCCTAGCTTTCCTGCAAAAGGCTCGGGAGAAAAGTTTCAAATGGGGCAAGCTCCCTAAAAAATGAACCTATCGATGAGATGTCCTTATTATATGACTAGCATGAGCAGTTTTACTCAAAGTTCAAGCTCGTTAAAAACTAAACCTAGCAATAAGCATATGTTCCACTAGAGTTTAAGCTCATTAAAAAGTGAACTCACCTCCAATAAATAACCATTGAGAACGCATTATCATAAGCTTTTGAGCCTTGTTCACGTTCTCACCATCACCTCCACTCTATTTTAGCCGATCATATGCCTCCATTTGATTATTTACACCTTTTGAGGAACAGTTGCGACGACTGATTCTGTTAGCCATCTTCTTTACACTACCGTCATGGAAAGTTCCAAACCTTACCTGGAACCAGCTGCTACCCAAAGATGTCACTCGTTACTCAAAAAATGAGTCTCCTTTAAGCTCTTTTCATCTGACTCGTAAAACATGAAAATATTGTTGAGCAATTGGCCTCTCTAGCTCGTTAAAACGATCAGAAGTGCTATCCCTCCTCCAGATTTTAATCTTTTTGGACCGGAGGGATCATTACACAAAAACATCAAGCGCTTGTCTTGTTCAGCTCATTAAAACTATCGAAAATTCATCCCTTTCGTATTATTTTATACTTTTTCGGACTTAAGGGAATACATGATGAAAAATGAATGTTGGAGTTTCCTTTCCGTCCCTTTTTCAGACTCTCTAAAATTGAAAAATGACTTACTTATCTTTTCCGTTAAACTCGTTAAAACCAATAGCTACAAACTTGTCCATGCAGACAAGAACGAGTTTCACTGTCACTAGGCTCATTAAAACATGGTGATGGGTTTTCCCGAAGGGAAAATTATAGAACAAGCATATGTTATCCTCCTTACGCTTGACAAAAATAAAGAGCTATTGGTCAGCAATGACTGGGAAAAATTAGGAAGAAAACTTGAAGAAACTTTATTGGTAGCAAGTCGCTCTTGAACATGACACTTTCACTCCATCACCATGATTGAGTCGGGTTGGGTTATTCCATTCACCAGTCATATTACCATTGGTCCACCATACCATCCATTTTTGGGGTTAACGCTACCAATCCATTTAGGTGTCGTTGATATGTTCAAGAGAAGTCGCTCAAAGAATTCACAAACCCAGCTTGTGTCTCATCCACTGCAATACCTTCATACTTCGTTCTTTCATGACCGCCACCCTGAACCCTGTATCATCAGATCATTTTCACCTCCACAAAATCATTTGCTCCGTTTCATGTCGTAGATGTGGGATTCATTAATGCCCTCCTATGATGGGTCACTTCTTGTCGACATCAGCTCATTATCCAAGAAGTTGACCTAGAAACGACCCTTTTAGTACTTTGAAGCTTGCATGCTTCAGTGGCAAGTTTCTCACTTCTGGTGACAAGTTTACATCAATGGCCTTCATCTGAAAGATTTTGCATGGTTTTCAAAGCCAAGTCCCATTTTCACACCACGTGAATTGTACAGTCATACCTTGAGGGTCATCATCATTATCGGTGATTCCTCTCATGCCTGTTAACAACTTACATCATTAGCTAGTAATCAGGCAATCTCTTTCCATGTTCGACTCCAGACCATCTTTTCACATGGATCGACTTGTACTTCAGGCAAAGATTGAATGAGTTTTGAAGACCCTGGATCTAGTTTCATCCATCCGAGTTGTGATATATTCAGGAAAATAAAGACATCAAATGTACATCATTACTGCACAGATAATCATCCAAGCCAAAGGATGATGGCTCTACCAGAATCATCAGTCTGCCACACAGAAGGTTGTCTGTCCTATGTACATGAGAGTGAATTTATAAAGCTGAGCATGGGAATGCCCACCTTAGCTAGATCATGAAAATATTATGAATATAATGTATTGTATTGTATCTTATTATAGGTCGCCTTCTAGTTCGAAAATCCTCGGATCCTCATGATAAAGCATTTCACCCGACATCAAAAATATTTACGACCTCATGCTTTAGGGGGAAACTATTATAGACATATTTGGGCACTACAACCCCAATCACATATGTCCATAGACCAAGGGCTTCAAAGTCCCTAAAAGTGTTGCTTCATACCCTAAAGGAACAAGGTCATCTGATTACATCATCTCCCGGAAGTTCTCCATGAAAAACTGCTCAAAAATGGTCAAAACTGGACCATACAAACTGCTCAGTGCTAATGGTGCAATGCATCTCACCTGCCACATGAAAAAAGTGTGATGCATACTGAAAGCCCTTCTGTAGAGTGTTATGAGTGAGAGTAGACAAATGGCAGAGACAGTTTGCAAGGTGGATGATCATGGAATCTTCCAAAAACATCTCCTGTGACACTTGCCTCTCTGAATTCGCCTAGGGATGAGTAAGAGATCATGAATCTCCAAGTGGAACCAAGAAATATCAAAGAGAGGACACTAATCACAATCCCAGAAGCTGACTCACCCACTTAAACATCTATATATGGATCCCTCATCCCATAGATCCAAGGGCTGGAATCTTGTATTTTGTAAGGAAGTGCTATTGGTTTCTTTGTGGAACATCATAGTGTTGGGTGATCTAAGCTTTTCATGAGGTGAAGAAGGGCTTTCATGCTAGGAGGATGATGCTGGGTCAGATCAATGGGTTGTGATCCTCTCTTCTATTCTTTCTATCAATAAAGCTATTTGAGTTTTCCTCCACATGCTTGTATGTTTGATATATGCATTTATGTGGTCAATATATATCTGGTCCTATATTGTTTATGATTGTAGATCTCTATGCTTTTATGGTATTATGTTGCTTTGGCTTTACAGGTTCTCTTTGAAGTGGGGTAAGCAAGGGAGAAGTGGCAAAGATCTGTCAGAGGGGAAAGGAACCAAGCAAGGAGCCAAGCGAAAGACTGAAGTTGGTACTCTCTGCTTCTCTCTCATCTACTTCTCATAAAGGAAATTGCAAGTAACTTTAGTTTGTTTGTTTCTAAGATAGCTACCCGTCTTAGTGGGACTAGCAACTATGAATGGACACTAGATTTCCCGATAACATGTAGGCTCCTAGACTAGTAACTAAACACAAGATGTTCCAGGGCTTTCCTGAAGTCGAGCCCCTACTCTTTCCTTTTCCAACCTGATAATTACCACCATGACCTCCATGCTGAGAGGCACTAGAACTCGAAGAATGTTTGACAATGGTGAAGTAGGATAGACCTCCCTTCATCAAGGTCCTTGACCCTTCCCCCACTCGTGACCCAACCAACAGTGTAGAGGACAAAGAGAGAACTTGTTTATGTGGACCTGGACTAATAACATAACATGAAAGAAACATGAACTTGACATTAAGCTTAAACCTAAAAAGAAGACTATAAAATAGGAGCAACACCCTCATTCACTTCACCACACCAATAAATGGTAGCCCACGCCAATATACAGAGGAAGGCATTGTAACTCCCATGAGTGAAAGACCTCCATAGAAAATGAAAAAAGGTCCCCCCACTCTTATTCACTTGGCTCGGATTCCTGAGTCCACTAAAATGACTTCACACAGCTTCCCTTGTCCTGCCCTTCTTCAGGGTTGGCCATATTAATTTACCCCCCAAACCATATTCCCCACATGCAATATACAAATTACATAAGACCCAAAACATATGTAATAATCCCATATGATATAAAGTAGTGACATAAAGTATTGAAACCTACATAATGTGAATGGAAGTCCCATTATTTCTATTCTTAAAATATTTGTGAACCATTAGTAAGCCTTTTCCCTTTCGTACATAGGGCATATAGAAAGTGGTGTTCCCCAACCTAGGGAATAGAATAAGGATGAAGATACCAGGTCAAGAACTCCATCTAATTACAGAGATAAGTCGTAGCTAAGGTTCCTCACCATGTTCATAGTGGTGATCAATTTTCTTACTCGAAAGTAGGAAACTCCATTTCGCTAAGAATTACACAACTTTTGTTCCCAATACGTCAGATGTGCAAGGGGATGATGTAGTCAAAGCCATGAATAATTTCACTAATTTCCTATATTAGACATGTTGTCCTCCATATTTTTCTAATCTTCTCCCATCGGTACCTTGATTGACATTTTTAATTGTGTCAATGACAAGAGAAGAGTTGCCTTCAAAAAAAATTCTTTTGAACCCTTCACATTTTGCTATGAGTAAGTTGTGTTTGACTGCATTGAATTTGGCTTGATTTTTTCTTCCCTTGCCACAATCTAAAGCATATACTCTAATAGCCTGAAACTGGAGGTCTCTAAATAATCCTCCAAAAGCCACATCTCTTGGGTTGCATTGGGAAGCTATGTCAAAGTTTAGCTTGACAAAACCGTCATGAGGGCCATGGAAACTAGAGGGAGAAGGTTGAGGGGGGGGCCTCAAATTCCAAGAGGATGGGGAAACCATTTGTGGGAAAATGTTAAAGGATGAAAGAATCCTCGCTTCCTTAAGGGTGGCCTTCTAATTATCAAGATGCCATTTATCAGCTAAGAGAGTTTCTCGTATGTTATGAACGACCCCAGCCCATACCTCCAAGTGAGAGAGATTTTAATCCTTGAGAATCCTATTATTTGTTTATCTCCATATTGCCCAAAGGAGGAATCCATGAGAGAGGTGTCATAGCCTATTCAAGACAGGACCAGAGAAGACTCCTTGCATCCATATCTCCATAGTGGACCATATGATATTTATATATCTAGCTAGGTGTCCAAAAAGATAATCTATGTTGTTCCACAACTGAAACACAAAGGGGCATAGGCTTAGAAGGTGTTGTGTAGTTCCACTTTTTGTAGCACACATCCAACAAAATGCTAGGCCTTGAATTCCACTTTTTTTTATTTGATCCCAAGTTAGGATGCAATCACTATGCACTAACCATAGGAAGTGTGATACCTTTGGCAAAAACTATCCCATCCATATCTTCCTCCAAAGGCGGTTGTGTTGAGTTTGAAGATACTTTGCTGTGATATGATAAGTTTCCTTTCTAGTAAACATGTCATCAGTTTTATAAACCCATCGAAGGATATCAGTGCCTTATGAAATGGATATCTTTTTGGATTGAAGCTCTTTATCTAAAATATCTCATTAATTTGAGTCGGGGGGTTACTCCAATCTTGTTTCTTTTTCCATTTCCTCCAATGTTCCTAAGAGAAGGGACTCCATAATTCATTAACCACTAGGTTTTCTTGTTGATGGTGAAGAGGAAGATATCAGCAAGATCTTGGCGACTACAAATATTTTCCTCTTGTTTCCAAGAATCCTGCTAGGCGAGAGCATTATTGCCATCCCTTATTTCCCAGAAGGTGTGATTACGAATGAGATCTCTATTAGTATAGGCTAAGTTTCATATTCAGGATCCTCTTGGGGTTTCCTGCACCCTCAGTCTTTCTTCCATTGTGGAAGGAATATTATATTTTCAGCTCCAAATAGTCTTCCATAGATCAGATACTCTCTTAATCCAATGCCACCATAGTTCTGTGTCCATAACTTGATTGAGGTTCTAAGTGCCTTAGAGGCCAAGTAATTTTGTGCTTGGTGAGACTATTATAAGATAAGAGCACCCATTTCTTAGATTTATAGACTCCCTTCAATAACAACTTTTTAAAAATTATTTTCATATCAGTACATATAGTTTTTAGAGTTGCTAGGTACGATAACTAATAAATTGGAATAGATTGGAGAATAGCCTTTAACAAGACCACCCGACTAGCTATATTCAGAGATCGAAAAGACAAGCTTTGGAGGAAAGATTGAATTCTTTCAAGAAGGCCTTTCCAACATGAGTTTCCTATAAAATTTAACACAATGGGAATTCCCTAGTTTTTGGATAGAAGTGATCAATGCGAAAGCCCAATATCCATGCTAGGATAGATCTGGTATGAACCAAGGTGTTGAAGAAGAAGATATTTGACTTATCATTATTTACCTAAGTGCAAGAAGCTAGCATGAAGTCTTGAATATCTTTATTATGTCATACTTACCTGACTCAGGATAATTGACAAAATAACATAACATCATCAACACTTTGTTGGTGGGATACAGGAAGATCACTACCCCACAAGTGGATTCCTTGTAGAAGACCCTATTAGACTGTGGATTTTATGTATCTACCCAGTCCTTCTGAAACCAAAATGAAAAGGAAGGGAGAGATAGGATGTCCTTTTCTAAGGCCTCTGGGTGGTAAAAGATCCAAGAAGGGGAGACATTAATGATGATTGAAAACATCGGGGTGGATATTAGAAAGTAGATCCATTCAATCCATCTAGGGTCAAAACCAAAGGCTTTAGGAACTTTTAGTAAGAAGGGATAGATGAGATGATAATAAGCTTTTGAGAGATCCAACTTTATAAGCATACCTTCAAATTTCAAGAATTTGATGGAATAGATGGCCTCCCGGGAACTAACGATGCCATCCAAGATTTGTCGGCCTTGGACAAAACCAGTTTGCTCAGGAGAAATCAACAAATGAAGAAGAGGCTTGAGATGATTGACCATAATGGTTGAGATGCTTTTCTAGATAAAATTCCAAAGGGATATGGGTCTGAACCCTTGGGACTCTTATGAACGGGCCCTTTTCGTAATTACAGCAATAGAAATGGAATTAAGAGTGGGAGGTACCATTTTTAATCTACATGATTCCTCCACCACCTTCAGGATGTCTTGTCCTAAGATAGGGCAAGTAGCCTGAAAGAATTTTGTCATGAATCTGTCTAGCCCTAGTGATTTCTTATTGTCCAAGCCTTTTATGGCCTCCTCAACTTCCTCCAGAGTGATGGCCATCATGAGTGCCATATTTTGGTCCCTACTAACCAGCTGGGGGATATGTTTTGTAATCCACCCAATTGCTTCTGATATGTCTAGATAGGGTTCTGACATGAGATTATAGAAATGATCCCCCATATTTTTTTTTCATTTCTTCATGTATAACTAGTCAATTCCCTGACAAGTCAATCAGTGAAAAGGTTTATTGTTTCACGTGTTCGATTATTTCTTTATGAACGAAGTAGGTGGATCTCTCACCTTCTCTATGCCCTTAAGCCCTGGATCTCTATTTCCATTGAATTTCCTCCTACTTTCTTCCTTCTTCAATATGAGTAAGGAACTTTCCCTCTTCAACTACCAAGGGCCTAGAGCGACCTTTAGTGATAATTCCTTTTTGAATCCTTTGCAAACTAGCTTGAAGGTGCTCTTGACCTTTTAGGATATGACCGAATTCTAGTTTATTCCAATTTTCTATCTACTTCTTAAGCTATTTGAAAGGAAATTGAAAGGTTTTCATTCAATTCCTTCCCTATGATAAACTTGATTCCAAAAAATCCTTTACTTTATCAAGAAAGGAAGGATCACACAACCAGAAGGATTTAAAGATGAATAGTTTGTTTCCATGGTCCAATTTCAGATCCATTTCTAGTTGAATTGCCAAGTGGTACAACCTAAGGCAGGGTATAATAAAGGCTTCAAAGTAAATATCTTTACTAATAAGATCTTTTGATACCAGGAATCGGTCCAACTGGTAGGATACCTAGTGCGGGCCACCTCTACCATTATTCCACGTGAACATCCCATTGATGGTGGGGATATCCACTAGTTTCATATGCACTATCAGGTACTCTAGAGATCCATTTCTAGTTCATGCCTTCTAATCCCTACCTTTTTTTCCTCCAATCAGGTTATAAGATTAAAATATCCCCTAGTGAGCCATAGTTTTCCCTTACACATATTCCTAAGCTTTCCTATGTTCTGGAGGAAACATTCTTTCTCCCCCAGAATGTGATGGTCGTAGGTCACCAACAGTATTTCCTAGTCACTCATACTGATGTTCCTAAATATCCTTGAGAGGATGTGAGGCATGTTGAACCAATGGTTGAAAAGGATCTCTTAAAGGTTCCATAAAATGAAAATCCTCCCAAAACTTCCCCTTGCATCCAAGGCTACGACATGACACTTGTGTTGCATGTGGCCAATAATGTACTTAAGACTTGCCTCATAACCTTAGTTTCCTGAAGCATTACAGTGTGGTGTTTCTCCTTTTTGAGACGATCCTACAAATATATTTGTTTTTCTTGGCTCTTGAGGCCTCTCACATTCCAAGATATTACAAACATTGGGAAAATTTGTTTATTTGGTGGAAGATCACACAGAGCAGTACCACCCATCCAGAGTTGATTAACACATCCCCTACCATCTGAATCAATTCCTGAAGTTTTTTACTACCACGTTTCTTACCTCCCTTAATTTGGCTACTTCGTTTTGGATTGGTACCCATCTGAGATCAAAGGATATCTGATGGGTCAGGTGGTTTTTTGCCTTCTTTGGATGATATTGTTGGCAGGTATCTCTATAGATATTTTTTTTATCCTCCTATATGAATCTGTCATCCAGATTGCTCCACTCATTCAATAATAATTTTCACACTTTCTCGTCTCAGATCTTCCTTCGATCTATCAATTTCCATGATGGTTTGATTCACTAGTTTTTCTTGTTCTTCCTTGTAAGAGGGCTTCATATGGGATTTTATTTTTGTATTAGGAGAAGATTTCGGCATGACCCTTCCTCTTGCTTGATATTTTTGATGATCCATGGTTTTAGACGTCTCCCCAAGTCCTACAGAATGTCGATTTTGTTCTAGTTCTCTAGTTTCTATGGTTGTGTTCACGGATTGGATTGAGATTGTTTCAGCCCGAGCTTCTTGTATGAGACTTCATGAAAACCTTCATTGGGGTCCTACAGTTGGGTCAATTCCTTAGGTGATTATGAATCCTCTGATTCCATTTCATTTAGTTGGAAGGCCTTATATAGATGTCCATACTCATGAAATATTCTACAAAAAAAGGAATGTGTCTATAATTCAACGTCTGCGGCCATAGTTCATCTTGATACTCCAACTCCAAAAAATTAGGAAGGGGATCAATTATGTTCATATAGACACAGATGTAGGCATATGAAGTATATCGACCACAGTGTGTAGATTTATCTACTTTCATGAATCTTCGAATAGAGTTACTGATCCCTTCTAATATTGCTGGATCCAAAAACTGAACAGGTAGGAAAAAAAGACACACCAGACAGGGGTAGCCATGAACTATTCTTGATCTAGGTTGTAGCATTGTTCCTGATATATCATGAAAAGGCCAACATTGTAATAGAAATATGGGCCATTTTCAAATATCTGCTCCTTATCCTCCAAACTGGAAAATATTACTGTAAAGAAGCCTCTCACTCCCAATTTCAGATCTATATGGCCTTTTAGTTTCCATTTTAGATGGATGCATTTGATCAGGTCTCTTTCTGAGGGCCAAACGCTAATAAATCTACAGATAAGTGCAAGACCCTTCATATACTTGTGATAATTCTCCAAGTAGTTGGGCTCCTATAACATGACCATCTTTAGGGTTGGCTCCATGAATATTATTAGAGGGGATGCTCACTTTTCCACTAGATTCTCCTGTCGCCACACTTCTATAGGAGGATATCTCTCGCCTTGATAGAGAGACTCATTCCCCCTGTCAGATTGACTAGGCAGAGGCTACACTTTTTGTACTCCCTATACAAGTGTTCGTAAACGCTTTAGAAATTGCTGCAACATGTACTTTTCACTATTCCTATAATGAAAATTATAGATTTTCCTTGGAGGAAAAAGTGAAATGTTTCAAGATAAAGTATGTATATATTATATATGTTTAAAAAATATAAAAGTATAAATTGTGGTGGTTAAAAAATTTCAGGTTGTCCTCATATTCTTCATTTTGACACATTTATAATTTTTTTTGGTCAATTTTTTCTAAAATAAAATCAAAAAATTGTTAACAGTTGTATTTTTAAATTGCATAGTCTACATAATCCAAGTGCCCAATGAGATTTTCAAGTACTTGAAACCATTTATGTATTCAAAAATAAAATTTAAACAATGGATATCTACACACACACACACACACACACACACACACACACACACATATATATAGATAGATAGATAGGTAGATAGATAGATAGATAGATAGATATAGATATACCATGGACCTATGATGGTTCAAATCTCTTGAAGTATGAACATTTTTTATGTTTTGCATGTAAAATAATTATGCATTTTAAGAAATTTTATGCTTTTGGATGCTTTCTAACTATGTGGTTAAGATGGACCTATAATTGTAGAGATAAAATTATTCTTGGGAGATGAGATAAAGTTGTCTTTACACAGTTAATTCATTAGGATTATGGTAAGGAAATAGACTTACAGGAGAACTAAAATATTGACAAATGCATCTATATATTCATGATTTAAAATAACAATTCAATAACATGTGTATCATCTTACTAAAATAAAACATATTATTTTCAGTCTAGCGTTATGATTTACTTTTGGTGTAGTTGAACAATGGTATGATAATACTAGCTTGAGAGCTTGTCAAAGGTTGCTTCTCTATTTGTGTATTAGTTTCAGGGTATTAAATTGAACCATTTGGGTGACGTTACTTCAACATGAAACCATATTGAAGCTCCAATGTGTGTTCATCCACTTTGATTCCCATTTCATGCATGTGACCTTTACAGAGAGGAGATCCATGTGCCAATTCTATCAGTCAGTGCTCCATTCATGATGATAGTTTGATGATTGTGACCATGCAAACAAAAAGTTCAAGCACATGGGTGAATGCACTCAGGATCTTGGTTTTGTCTGAGAGGTGGTTGAAGAGAGGCATTAGACCATATTTTGACAATCTATCCTCCGTTGTCTTTCTCATGACTAACTTCTTCTACCTTATGGGAATGTTTAATAGAATCTTGATCGAATCATCATGTTTTGGGTGAGAATTACTCATATCATTGAGATTTTGTCAGTTGAGTTAACTTAGGGGATTTTGGTGTCTAACCAAATTACCCCACCATGCCAATTTCCTTTTAGACTTATTGAGTCATCTTTACATTATAAGTAAATTTTTTCATTTACCACTGAATGGATTTTTTAATATTATTCTTGTGATGAGTGTGATATTACGTAGGTTGCCAAAACACTATCAAGTTAAGCATATTACCATTCTAGTTATGTCGATAGTTATGTTTATAAACAAAGGTTTTTGTTTAGATATTCTTCTCCAAGATCCATCATATTGATATTTCTTCCTGTTAAATTTTCAAAATATCTAATGTGATTCATCATTAGGAAAAAATCGTATATGTTCAAGAAGCAAAACCTATTCACCAATATCCCTTCACTGTAGGACCAAAATTTATGAACTAAGGCTTCTTGGGGATATTTTTTTACTGATGCTTTTTCTAGACCCATCGCATTGACATTTCTTCTAGTCCTAATGATAACCCACATTAGTTTGTTCTAAAAGTTTGATAGGAAGAAATATCAACATGATGGATCTCAAAGAAGAATCTCTAAAGGTATGTTTATTTTGAAATAAGATTTCTATATTGCTAAATTAATAACCAATATTTATTAGGTGGATGGTATGGAATTAACCTCAATAGAATATTCTAGAATATTTTTAGTAGCATACAAAAATCAAAGATTAATATTTATTTCCAACGTAGTTATGTATTTTTTCCTTTTTAACTTATTTGTTGCACTAATATAGTATTTTTGAAATTCTTGGTGAATTCAAGATACCACCATGTGTTATCTAGATTTAAGTAATAAAAATATTAATTTATTGACAAGTTTTAATAAACACATATTGATTTTTTGATGTCAAAAAATATAAGGAAGTATCAAAGTTTTTAATCATTTTTTTTAGAGTATCATGAAAATATTTTCGTCTTTTCATAATCAAAGTTTCAATTTTATAGTATTATCAATTATGCATGTATAAATAAACTAGATGTTTCACATAATGTTATTGATGTCAAAGGGGGTTCCTAAGGAAACATTAATAAATCAACCAAAGTTGTATGGTAGTTGTATCTCTTGCATGCTCTCATTAAGTGAAGTCAAATAGGTGTCATGTTTCTTGAGTTTTTTGTGAAATTTATGATGCCTCAATGAACCTATGGATGGTACTGTTGGATATTCCTCTTCAATACATTTCCAATGGTATATCATACTCTGGAAAACTACTCTCGGATGAGAAGTTATGGCCATTTGAAGATCAACATTAGTAAACTACATAAAATATGGATAAAACACACAAACACCAATTTTATATGAAATGTGAAGCTTCTGGGTAGATATATGGTTCAATGATAAAATATATTGTAGATAATGATGCAAATTGGACTAACTTTAACAATGTTAAAGTTTGAACATGATGTCTAGATCAGATAGACCCAATTCTCAAATGGGGAAGTGAACGGAAAATGAGATATTAACCTACCAAGATTTTGACTAGGGTTACACCACCCCCCCCCACCCCAACCCATTAGTGTAATATTTGGTTTAAGAATTTGTATCAAAGAAGGTGCCTTTAGGAATAATTCACTACTACAAGGTTGATTTCAAATAAATATGGCAAGAACCAAAGCATCATGAATGCCTCCTTTATTTGATCAATCTAACTCGTATTTCTAGAAGATAAGAATGCTATCTCATTTCTTTGAGAGATGATGTTTGGGAAATTGTAACACTAACTATGAATTTCCTAATAACCCTCATAGAACTAAATATGGTGAGGCCCTCTATACATCTAATGTAGTCACTCAACATGCCATTTAAGTGGTTTGTTAGATTCGTCACTTGTAAATGTAATGCAGTGTAAGTCAACTCAGGATGTATGGAACAAAGTGTTAAGGGATAAATTCCCGTAGGGTCTTGGGTTGATACCCTAGCAGAACAGAGGTTATCTACACAAAGAAACACACATTCCACACAGCCATGATGCTAATATAAACAAACTAAAGGAAAAGAGGTGCACTTGGGGGTCCTTCATTTGGGAAGATCCAGCGAGGGTCCAAACCCTCTTGGAGTTCCTTTTGCTTCTTCAACCTGCAAAACAATCAATTCAAGAAAGCACAACAGTATATTGACCAAGCATCATAAGGAAATCATCTTCATAGCATATTGAAAGGTAGTTAGTTACACAATTAAAACAACCATTCATATGTGAATCATAACATTGATATCATAAACATGAAGAAGATTTATATCAGGAACAAAGACAAGTGTTTCTTTTATTATAGATAACTAAAGTACAAAAAGGAATCATTTCACCTGAGTCGTCCTTTCGCAGGCTCCAAGCAGAACCTTCCTCCAGATTCGTCTGGTCTCAAGCCTTCAACAAAGTCCTTCCATGACTTACTCCATGATATCTCTAGTAGTAGAAATACATCATCACACAAGGAAACAAGGGTTTCCTGCAAATGGGGGAAGTGCCAGAATCACTAGGATCTTCAGACCTGGTCAAAGATAATCTCGGAAAAGTGATCTTTCTCTCTATTCTCCCCTCCTTAGGCCTTCCCATTGAAGGCTTTTATACTTCTCCAAAAGTAGTTTTTTAGTTGGGAATTTGTTGGGACCAGTTGGGCCATGGGCACTAATAGGTAATCAACAGGTGAAACCTGTGATCTCCGCCAGAAATTAAGGAGATTTAATTTTTTCAAGTGTTTTAAGACATATACGCGGGTTGGGTATACATAGACCCATGTACACACGCGTTTAGCTCAGGGAAATGTCACGTATAGGGAGTAAAACATTGTTTTTTAAATTTTTGGACCAGGTCTGGAAGGAGGGGTTTCCCTAGGCCATGAGTGCAGCATCACAAACATCAAGAATCAGGATTGTAGCTATAACACAAAGGCTTAAAACCTATTATTAAGGGGGACAAAATCGTGAATGAAACTAGGCTATAATATTTCAGGGACTAATTCGAATGTTTGAATATGGGAGAAGATGGGAATATTGATTTGCATTTTCTTCAAATAAACAAGATTATCAACTATATTGTAGGTCTCAGTGAGAAGTCATGGATGGTGTTGCTGTTTGAAAAATATTGAGATCTCTCCCATCAATGTTGAATCTCAATGTATCATCCCTTGAAGGGCTGTCAGATATGTAGAAAATGACTCTGGATATACTTCATGGAACACTCTTAAAATATGAGCTAAGGATAAAGGAGGAAAAATAATAAATCAAGGAAGCAACATTCCAAGCACCCAAAGAGGGGAAAATCATGAAAATCAACGAAACTCTAATTCTGATGAAGAAGCGATTTTTTTCAGAAATCTATAAAGAGTGACCAAAAATTAAAAAGGTAAGCTTTACTTAAAATGCTATGGATGTGGAAGAATAGGTCATTATGCTTCTAAGTGTCCCTATTAAAAAATGAATGATAATGATGATGAACCATTATTAGGGTCTAAGAATCGAAAGAAGAGTCAAGGTAGCAAGAAGAAGTTGCTCCCTAAAGAAGGAATCCATTACCAAGGCAAGGAGAGTGTTAGTGACAATGAAAGAGGTAAAATATTATTTTTCACTGAAATAGAAGAACCTGGGACATAAAAGATTATGAATAAGAAATTAGAAGTGCACTGAAGGAAAAAAAAAGCTTGGAAAGAGGGAAGGTAAACTAATGAAGTAACCTAGAGACAGAGATCTAAGTGGGAAGGCCCTTATTTTTCTAAAAGTTGACCTAGAGGAAGCTAACAGGATAAATATTATTTGTTAGAATATCTAAAGAAGAAGGAAAAATATTGGAAGAAGTTCTTCTTTTGAAATAAACACTGGAACAAATATAACAAAACTTAAGGCTTCACAAAGTGTTTGAATCACTCAATCATATTCTCAAAATTAAATTATCTATTGTCATCAAAGGAGGTCTTTGGCATCTTGAAAGTTGCGAGACATCAAAGAATAAATCTCTTCCAAGAACATCAAATGAGGACCATCCTAAGAAGCTTGATCAAATGTTCATCACATCCAATGAAAACTCATTCAAAGATCATAAGCAAGTGATGAATCATCTAAGCATGTTTGCTTTCACATCTATTATAGCTCTTAGAATAATTTTAGGAATCAATAGGGTGCGTACAATTCATAAAAAGGAAGGAAACATATTGAAAGAATGAAACCCCCTGCAATAGAAAAAAATAAAAAATGATCCAGAAAAAAAAAAATGACGTAGGAGTCAGGAAAAAAAAATTGGATGAGGCTCTTCCAAGGAATAAATTAAAAATATCAAGCTCATCCTATACTTCTAAGTATCAAAATAAGTTATTTTGTTATTTGCTTTCATGGACAAAATTTGGCCACAAATCACAAGATTGAAAGACCTATGATGTGACAAGGTATAGGGGATATTATTAAGTACCCAATCTTAGACATATGGAACAAATTAGAAACAGAGAATATGGGTAATACTCGCCAATGTTCAAACCCAACATTGTATGCTACATATGTCACAATGAAGGTCACGCAATACATTACTACAAACCCAACACTAGACAACCCAAGAAAGAGGGACTTCATATTAACCGAAGTATGAACAATATGGATGGAAAATGAGAGAGAAAGAACAAAGGTTTGAATTGAACCCTCACACCTAATCCCTTCGTGAAGGCTTCTTTGAGATTATGAACACTTGATTTTTAACTTGAAGAAGAAAAATTATGGACATAGAATTATCAACAAGAAGTTATTGTTGGGACGGAAACAACATTCTAATAGGAAACAATAACGCGAGGAGATTCACAACAAGTATCTAGCTACAAAGGATCCATGAACATTTAGTATGCTTGAAAAATCAAGGATATGTGATAAGGAAGCTAGAAAATAAGTACATGGTTGATGACAACTAGAAAGGAGAGCATGATTACAATATGGCAATAGTACAAGGACATATGTTAAAATAATTGAAGCCATAAATATTTGCAAGGAAGGATGTTTTCAAGGGAAGATTCACAATAAAATAAGCATGGTCCTACAGGGAGATTCTATCAAGTCTAGGGAATAATTAGGGATCATAAGAAAGAAGTTATAGATAAATAATGGGAGTACTGTCTCAGGGGGATACTCTATCAGATCCATAGGTTGGAAGTAATTCTGAAGAATAGTTGGAGATCATAGGCAGCACTTACAAATGAAGAAGGAGAGTCTCATCCCAAGGGAGACACTATTAGATCCATAGGAAACTTTCAGAACATTTGGAGAATGTTAAAAGGAAACATGGCTACAAGAGGAGACCCCATCAGGTCCATAGGAAAGTTTAAGGGAAATTAGAAAATTCATCCATTGATAAATATGATAGGAACTTGCATATAAACAAAGGATAGTGACAATGGAAGACACCAGTTATAATAGGATCATGTCTACAACAACCCCCTCCCACATTTCCTCATTTTCACCAACCTACCAGGGTAAACATGATACGAAGAGTTACTATGACATGGTCCAACCTCCAAGTTATAGTTATGGAGGTGGGGATGAAAAAATGACTACTCACAACATCCCTCAAGGGTACAAGACACTTATGGGCTAAAGGACCAGCCTACATGACCAAACAACTAATTGGGTATGTTTTAAACTACCCTAAGTGCACAACCTCATACATGACAAGGCCAAGGTGTAGTTAAAAACCTTCAACCACATGCAGAACATTGCCTCCATGTGGGTATAGCCCCAAATCTTTGGTTAATAGTGTTCAATCTCGATATCTAAGCCACTTTTCCAAGCCATCATCCATACGACTTCCAAAAACTATGTATAACTTTCCCAAATGATAAATGACATAATGACCAACATTTTCATACAAAACATGAACAAGAACTAATACAAGATGTTCCTACTCCATAACATACATTTCGTCAAACACATGACAAAGATAGAAGCTACAGGTCATGAATTCATTTCTCATCATAATTTTCTGAGGTTCATCTGAAAATCACTAAGGAGGCCCTATGACCTCTCCACATATCTCCAACAACACCTATTACTCCATAAATTCATCAACTAATGAATAACTAAATAATTCATGACAAGAACCATAGATAATACACATCTTATAACCAACATATAATGAGAAAATAACCACCATATAAAACATGGAAACTTAGCGATAATATCACCAACATAATCACTACAAATTCTCATCAAAGATAGAAGCTACAGGTCATGAATTCATTTCTCATCATAGTTTTCTGAGGTTCATCTGAAAATCACTAAGGATGCCCTATGACCTCTCCACATAGCTCCAACAACACCTATTACTCCATAAAATCATCAACTAATGAATAACTAAATAATTCATGACAAGAACCTTAGATAATACACATCTTATAACCAACATATAACGAGAAAATAACCACCATATAAAACATGGAAACTCAGCCATAATATCACCAACATAATCACTACAAATTCTCATATATTACATGGAAATTTCTCATATTAACATATTAAAAGACCAACCAATTTAGGCGCTTCCACTTACCACCTAACCATAGATTGCGAATAACAAAATATGGCTTTTAGCTAATCACCACCACACCATATTCCAAGCATGAATGTTTGATCTCATGGAATGAACCAAGAAAAAAAACCAAACTAGGGCTTCAAGAGGCCAAACCACCTCAACCCTCAACCACTGTGATTCCACCGCCACAGTCAGACATCACTACTACTAACCAGATCGGTCTCTACCTAAGCTATCCAGGGCTCTAGGAACTAGTAACTCAATCCAAAACCTTACAGGGATCCATATCACTTGTCCAAATGAACTCCAGGGACTAATAACTCAACACAAAGTGTTTTCCCCAAGCTAGTCTCTAGGACTAGTAACTTGACACAATTTGTTCTCGGGCTTCTAAAGTGTCAGTGTTCCAACACATAACCATAAGGAACCTTAGCACCAACAAGGAAAATCACGAGTAGAAAACCCACAAAACCATGGACATCAAGGAAATGGCAAGCCAAAGATAAAACCATTGTCAATATAGGAAAATATACATACTAATGAAAACAAATAACTTGAAAATCACATGCATATACCATGCTTCTAGAAATCAACAAGGAAATCATACATGCAACCTATTACCTACTAAGTAATCTAGCTATAGTTGTTGATCCAATTATTCCCATGTGATTTCTTGCTTTCCTTTTCTTTCTTTATCCAATCCATGAGAATTCCAAAGTGTGTATAAGTATGAGAGAATGAGAGAATGAAGGAGAGATCAACCCAAAAACTATCCAATGTCTAGAAATTGATACTCAAAAGATTTTGTATCATTGAGGCGTCCTTTTTATTCATTTTCCTCCATTTTTCCTTTAATTTCCCTCTCATGCAAATTTGTGTCTCTTCACCTTCCTTTCTCCTATTTTCCTTTATTTCATAAATAAAATGTCAATTATTGCCACATTTCCCTTGCCAATTTCCATAGCATTAATTAATCACCAATGATACCCATCACTCCGTTTTTCCAACTTTTACTGTTGAAAACATGGCCCATGACCTTGGTTATATTTTATTTACATGGAAAATAAAGCAAGACTTGTTACAAACCCCTTCCCCTTTGGAAAACACTATCCTTAATGTTCAACGGCATCTATGACCAGAAAACTACTAAAGAAAAACCATACTACCCATGGAGGTTTATAACATAGCTCAATGCAATATTTATAATGAGAAACTACTGCAAACCATGTTATACATAACTAGCATGACTATCATATCACTTATTGGAGATTTATGACACAAATCTATGTGGTACCTACAAAAACATCCATATATACATATACATATACCAAAAAATCATTTTCTCAAACCAACAAATAATGAAGAATACATATCCTAAATCTGATCTGTCATCTCTGATGTAGCTTTGTTAGGCACAAAGTGCTACCACTATACTTTAAGCTACTCAATTGTTATGTTTTGGAGCATGACGTATTTTCACTCTACTATGGATTGTGACTCTTGATGAAATTCTCCCTTTCATTCAACCTCTAATGAAGACTAGTCAATCTCATGATCAACATCCTGGACATACTATTTAGGCAATGAAATATGGAAAATATTGGGGACATTCATTGTTTGAGGTAGTGTGAGTTAGTAGGCCACTAGTCTTGTTATCACTGAGAAATTTCCCTCGTTGTGGGGAGAAAAATTTAGGAAACCTTCAAACAAATTTAGGATTGAATGTTTACCCTTCAATCTAAAGAGGGATCTCTCTATGACTCTATTACTCAAGGTTGCTACAGTATCATGTCACTAATACACTCAGTGGCTAGATTTTTAACTAGGATGGGGGTTGAAAAAGGATTGGTTGGGAAACAGAGATGATCCATTGGGAAATGGATTCAAAGTACATGAAAGACACAAAGGGCTACAAGATCTCAGTTGCATTATCAATAACTACTAAAGACAAGGTAGATAACTCTTTCTTAGAAACTTAAATTATCAGAGGGTTGCAAGTTGAAAGGAGAAGACAATCCATTGCAATTGGGCATGAAGGATGAATCTAGGAGAAACTTTAGAGGGCATAACTGACAAGTATTTGAGTAATGTGAAATAGAGAATCTAATGATGAATTTTAATTCATTATTATCTACTCAAATACCGAAGATAAAACATTCAATGAATCACTCAGTAAGAAAAAAAACACATATAGAAGACATTGAATGGAAATAACTATCACATGAATCTTTGGGACCAAAGGTCAAGTCCTCTGATCTTGTATGTATACATTAAATTCTGAAACACAAAATGCCCCCAGGACTCCTCCAGCCCGAACCCTTATTAATTACAAAATGCTTACATAAATAATAAAAATATTAACTATCTCTTCCTTGTTTGTTGGAAATCAAATCAAATATAAAATTAACTACACACAAACTTGAAATAAAAAAGCCACAATGTCTCTCAAACTATTGAATATTGTTGCTCGCCCATTGCATTTCCATTTGTACCTTAATTATCAGAATGAGATAAGAAGCTATAGATTTTGTGCCAAGATAATTAAGTTTTCATTGTCACATATCTTCAACTATTTCCTTATAATCCTAGACATATATATTTATTCAATTTACAAAGTCAATATTGTCTCAAAAACTAAAAATGATGAGGTGGCTCATCAATGACTGTTTATGAGATTTTTCTCACGAATTCCTGAAAACGAAGGTCCAAATATGCCTTCGTATCTCCAAAACCATGATAGATGTGTAAAATTTGAGAGAGATTTTCTTAAAATATCTCGTTCCAAACAAAACAAAACAGAAACGTTTTCAAAACTTTGTTTCCAGATTTTCGGAAACTATTCCCAAATTTACTATCTTTTACAAGAAAAAAGAGTCTTAAAAAACAAAGTTTTCTCATCATGTTCAAAATAGTAAGTTCACCATGAATCTCAGGCTTGATTCATCAAAACCGAAGCTTGGTGTGTGAATCAATATTGCATGATATTTATCATGAACAAAGCCTCTTATCGTTACCTCAGTCAAGTCATTAGCATTGATAATGATTATCACATTTAGTAGTGGTAAATTCAACAATTCTTTATTTTGGGAAATTTAATAACATGTCACACCAACTAATTTATTAGAACCATATCTCAAATAATGATAGATTATTCTTCCAAATTATTTTCCGACACTCGCTTGTTTAAATTTAAAATATGTGCTAACATTTAATTTTTTAGCGCTTTTCCTTTGTAATCATTAAATAAGCATAGACAAATTTTTTTCCATCTTGCCCCAAATTTGTTTCCATGAACACTATATTACATTAAGTGTACCATGAAACTTGAACAATTATAGCAGGTCAAATCCTCTCAAGGATCTCGAAAGTTTTTCAATATTGAGGTTCTAGCTTGGAACATGATGCAATGCTTAAGGATCTCTTCTGGGTGTGATGCACAAGTACATGTGCACCCCAACCCAAAAATCCTCAAATACGATGTGTTGATATTCATAAATCTTTTGCCTATATTGTGCTACTTTAGTATTCATTTTAGTAACCTTCATTTCTTATTCCATATATGCCAACATGTCTAGTTCAATCAATACCTTGTTCACTAGATCGCTCCAACTCATACGATTATTACAACTCCACCCATAAAGAGCCTCAAATAGACTCTTCTTCAAAGAATCTTGATCACCATTATTATAAGAGAACTCTACTAGTGGAAGATACTCTTCTCACTTCCTCTACTAATGCATAACATACATCCTCAACATCTCCTCTATAATATTCTTAACCCTCTCTATCTACCCATCTATCTACGAATCATAAGTTCTACTGAAAGAAACCTTTGTCGTCAAACCTACAAACAAATCCTTCCAAAACATGAAAGTAAACTTGACATCTTTGTTAGATAAAATAATCTTAGGAAAACCATGCAATATCAATATCTTCCTGATGAAAATATGAGCTACCTCACTAGCTAAATTTGTAGACATAGCTATAATGAAGTGATCTACCTTACTTAACCTTTCCACCACAACCATGATGGAATCATGTTGTCTCGATGTTGTCGATAAAGTTGTACTAAAGTCCATAGAAATAACCTCCCATTTCCACTTTGGAATCAGAATCAGATGTAATAAAGCACGTGGATGCTTACAAGTTTTTTTACCTAGTGACAATCCAAACATCTAGCAACAAAATCAACCACCTATTTCTTCATGTTCAGCTAGTTATAAAAAATCCTAACCGTTTTCAATGTCTTCTGATATCCTGGGTGACCTGAGTAAGGATTGACATGAAACTCCCTAAAGATAAGCTTCTTGAATTCACTGTCACTTAGTAGATAAATATTGTTCTTTAATCTGACAAGCCATTTGTTGTGAGATGGTAATCCTGATCCCCATCACCTCTATCATGTTGTTGTAACCTCTAACCCAACTAATGATACCTGTAATCATGTTGTCCTACCTATAATATATGCTCCTATAAGTATATCCCATAGGAACTCACTACTGTAATGTGATTCACCTGCACTCTTCTACTAAGATAATTTGCAACCCTATTCTCCTTCTTTTTAATGTACTTGATCTCGAAGTCAAACTCACTAACAATTTCCAATGATATAGCTTTCCTCAAATTCATATTAGGTTTTCCAAATAAGTACCACAACCACCTGTGATCACTCATCAGAATAAATCTCTGGCCAAGAAGGTAATTGTGTATTCAAGGGATAAATGATAATTTCCAACTCGATATCATGATTCATTTAGTTCTTCTCATGCTCATTCAGCTTCCTTGAACCACAGTGTATTACTTGTCATTCTTGCATCAGGAGGACACCAAGCCCTCTCTCATAAGCATCTATAAATAACACAAACTCTTTTTTTAGATTTTCAATCTTCAATACTAGGGAATTTGTAAGTAAATGCTTTAAATTCTTAAAACTAGATGCACACTCCTCAGGCCATTCAAACTTCTTCCCTTTTTGCCACAAGTATGTAATAGGATACACAATTTGTGAGAAGTTCCTAATGAATCACCTATAATAACCTACTAGTCCCATGGATGATCTAACCTTATCCACATTCCTAGGAGCTGCTCACTCCATGAGAGCTATGAGATTTTAAGGGTCCATTGCTATACCTTCCTTGGAAATAAAATGTCTAAGTAATGAACATATGTCTGAAAGAAACTACATCTACTAATATTTTCACACAATTGATTCTCTCTCAATAATATTAACATTGTTGCTAGGTGTTGTATGTGCTCTTCTTCATTCTTAGAATATATCAATATATCATAAATAAATACTATCACAAACTTATCCGAAAAAGGACACAACATATTATTCATCAAACACATGAAAGTAGCTAGAGAATTAATAACACCAAAAGGAACCACTACAATCTCATAATGTTGATACCCATTACAAAATTTGGTTTTGTAAATGTCCTCTTCTTTAATGTGTACCTGATGATACCTTGAACTCATGTCAATCTTCGAGAACATTGATGTTCCCTTCAACTGATCAATCAAGTCATCAATCTGTGTCAAAAGTTACATGTTCTTCATTATCACATTTTTCAATTTCCTGTAATCAATACACAACCTAAGAGTACCATCTTTCTTCTTCAAGAACAACACTAGTGAACCCTAATGCGAAACAATTGGCCTAATGTGTCCCTTATTGAGCATTTCCTTAATTTGTAACTTTAACTCCACTAATTATAGAGTGCTCATCTTGTAATGTGTGTCTAACATTGGTGCTTCTCCCAATGTCAACTCAAACGAAAAATCTGTTTACTTATGACAGGGTAACTTTGAAGTATCTATTGGGAATACATCCTAAAACTGCTTCAAAACTAGATACCTCTTCAAGACTTTAGCATCCTCAACATCCTTCCCTTTTTCACTGGAAATATCAATTTTAAACAATACATTCCCTCTCTAGCTACTCTGATTTTTCCCGCATAACTATAACCATTATCATTGATGTAGGCATCTTCCTTCCCTACAATATTCTCTTCCCTCCATCATCATCAAAGCACTCAATGGCATTTTCATAGAAATTCACTTTAGTCCTATGAATTTACAATCAATCCATACCAAAAAAAAATATTGTATAATCACAGTGGAAGCATATTTATATGTGCTGAAGTAGACATACCTTTCAAATCTAATGCACAAGATCTCACACAATGATGAACTATTTTCTTTGTACCTATTTCAAACAACACCAACCAAAATTCTGCATGGACTTCTTCATTCAAGAAACACTTATCCATCAAGTCAGGATTGATATAATTATAGTTAGATTAAGGGTCAATCAAAATAGAATCAAACTTGATCATGAATCTTAACTTTGATCTTGATAATAGACGCTTGGTATTCAGCCTGCCTATTATCCAAGGCTGCATAAATATGAGGAATACTATGTCCAAGATATCCAACTTTTTGTGCCTATTGAGCACTTTAAATTAGAGTTCTTACTCTATAATTTTTTGGACAATGTCTCCTGTGATGATCCTTTTCTTCAATTCAACACTACAAAGTCTTCCTTCCCTCACCCTTGTTTTGATCCTCAGTCTAAATCCATGTCCTCTATCAATTGCATTGAATTTATTGTACAACATTGTATTCTCATTTTTACCTACATCCTGAGGTGTTCCTTGCTTCTTATCCCATCTTCCCTTATTTTTATCATTAGATTTCCAACTCTGCTTATGCTCCAAATTACACTTAGACTACTCATAAAAATGTTTCAAATTTTGAATTACTTCTTCCAATATCCAAGGCTAGTAGAACTCCTTATACCTCCTACCATTTTATCTCTCTGATAAGTAATTCTTTCTAAAGATCCTTTTTAACTCATGCCAACTCAAATCCTCTATCTTGATGCCTCTAACTCTATTCACATCTTCCCAATAGATATATGTGTTTCCTTTGAGACTAAAAGTAACTATCATGGCCTTCATATTCTTTCTTTAATCACGCATCGCAAAAAAATTCTCCATTCCAAGTAACTTGTATTCTATATCTTTTGACTTCTTCAATTATCCATCAAAGGTAGGAGGTAAGGATTTCTTGAAATCATCTGGAAAGTACTGCTTCCCATTCCTCCTCTGGGGATGATAGCAATTATGACCATGTTATCTCTATGATCCACAACTAGAATACAACCCATGACCATTGCCTTTTCTATTAGTTATATCCATCCATATACCACCTATGACCATGTCATCCTTGTCTAACTTGTGTCCTCCATGAGACGTGCTACCATACACCCCATTAGTCCCTTCCTCCCTTCGATATCTGATGTATGGTTGTCCCTATCACTGCAATTATGATAAACTCTAAAGAATTACTGCATTGACCTCTACTTTATTTTCCTATGATCTGGATAATATTTCCTATGAATAAATGATCGTGTGATTATCTACTTTGCAACTCCTAGTTTCTACCTTTAAACTTCTCAAGGTGTCTATTATGTGAGGAGAATATTGATCTCTTTGTCACTCATTTGATCTATAAGGAGAGTCACGTGAATTGTAATCCATTATCTTACTTTTCATCTCTGATATTCTACTTCCTACAAGCATACAATGTCAACTAAATCAATATAAACATAACATAGCATACCTTAGTGAAGTTCAAGGGAGGCTATCTCATCTCCACAATCAATCCATATTAGCACAACATATGTATATGTAATTAAATCAACATATTAATCGTCTCGACAATAACATCATCAACCTCAACATCAACATCATGACGATACAGGACCACAACAATGACCATCACAATGCAAGAATAACAAAGGCATCGTGAACTAACATGCATGCATAATACTCAAATCTTGGTAATCAAGTCTAAGTGTTTGAACATCGAAGCTCGGATACCACCCTGTAACAACCTACTCTAACATTTACACAATTTCACTAGCATACCAACATAAACATGAGACAAATAGTCACTACGACATGGCCCATCTTCCAAGCTCTGTGATTGAAGTGGGGCCGACAAACTAGCAATTGAGAACACCCCCCAACGCTACACGACACTTAGATGCTAAAGGATCACCCCACATGACCAAACCTTCTATTGGGGCTCTTTTTCATTCCTCTAAGCCCACAACCACATGCATGACAAGGCCAAGGTGAGGTTATAGGCCTCCAACCACATCCACAACATTGCGTCCATGTGGTTATTTCCCAAAATCTCTACTTTAGATGATGCGGTCACAAGATCTGAGCTACTTTCCAAGTCTAGCTTCAATACCATAGCAAAAAAATTCTTCTAACTTATCAGAATGATAACTGACATAACGGAAAAAAATTTCATACAAAACTTGAACAATAACTCACCTAGGACATGCCTAGTCCATAACAAACATTCTTTCAAACACATGACAAACATAAAAGCTACAAGTCATGAATGCATATGTGATCATAATAGTCGAAGGTTCATCTAAGAATCACCAAAAAATCTTTATTCCCTCTATACATAGCTCCAACAACACTTATTAGTAAATACATTCATCAACCAATCAATAACTAAGAAATTCATGATAATATCTATAGATATTACACACCTTAAAACCAAAACATAGCTAGCATAAAACCATGAGAACTTAGCCCTAATATATCCAAAAAAATAACTACAAATTCTCGTAGATCAAAACAAGGAAATGTCTCATATTAACATATAAATATACCACCCAAGTAAGGCACTTCTGACCATATATTTGGTTTAACCAAATCTCCCATTTTGTCAATCACCACCATGCCATATTCCAAGCATGAATATGGGATATCATGAAATAAACAAAGACAAAACCAAACCAGGGATTCAAGATTCTAAACCACATCAAGGGTCAACCACAGTGATTCCACCTCCACAGTCAGACATCCCTAACACTAATTAGATTTGTCTCTACCTAAGTTGTTTAGGGCTCTAAGAAATAGTAATTGAACCCACAACCCTCTAGGGTGCCAGAGCATTTTTCGAACCTAACTCTACAGACTAGTAATGAACCCCACAACAGGCTCTAGACCGTTTGTCCTATCATGGACTCTAGGAGTAGTAACTCAACACAAGATTTTCCAAGGCTTCTAGAGTGTTTAGTCCAACCCACAACCATAAGGAACCTGAGAACCCTATAAAAAAGCAAGTGAAAATCCCATAATACCATTGATATCCAGGAAATTCCTAGGCAAGGCTAAAACCACTATCAACCCATCCAAATCTCCATACCAATAATAGAACATAACCATAAAATCACATGTATATACCATGCATCCATAAATCAACAATGCAATCACACATGCAACCAGTGACCTACGAAGTAATCTACCTTATTCATTGATCTAATTGTTGCCTTGTGCTTTTCTACTTTCCTTTTCTTTCTTTCCCCAATCCAAGTGAATTACCAAGTGATCCAATATTTCTCTAAGTGTGGAAGAGTATGAGAGAATGAGAGAATGGAATAGATCTCAACCGAAAATTTCCCAAGGGCTAGAAACTAATCCTCAAAAACCTTTTTATCATTGAGGATTCTATATTTTTTATTTTCCTTCATTTTTCCTTTATTTTCCCTCTCAAGTGAGTTTTCGTCCGTTCACCTTCCTTTTCTCCTATTTTAATTTATTTCATAAATAAAATTCCAACTATTTCCACTTTTATCTTTACAATTCCTTTGTTAATTTCCATAGGCATTAATTAATCATTCATGATACCCACCACTATGTTTTTCCCAACATTTAGCTTGGAATGTGTTTCGCATTACCTTGGCTATATTTTATTTATATGGATAATCAACTAGGGGATGTTACAAGTTCCACACATAGTCATAGAATCATTTGTAGGAAACCATGTCCCTTACCATTGATGTGAAGGGGGAAGAGAATGAAAACATTCAATAAGGAAGAAAAATAAGTAACAAGATCAAGAAACATGTCAAAGGGAAAGAGAATGTCGACATGGAAGAAGGATGACTAAGAAGAGAAGTGACATGCTCAAGAAGGAGTTCCCAGCAGCATGTTAGGGGGAGTTTTGAGTTTTGGCTCATTTCCATCAATGACTATCAATGGCTAGTGGTGTTTCAGTCCATGGAAAAGTGGGATATTATTTCACATAATTTTTTCACTGTTGACAAATAATTTCATTAACGTGAAATGGTACATGAAAGGAAGCACCGGTTTCATTTATGAATCAAAGGAAGAGGCATGATAATTGTATCTCATGCATGTCATAACCATCCTCCTCCCAAAGTTACCCAAGCTAACCATTCCACTAGGGGAAACATGGGACACAAAGTTACTATGATATGGTTCAACTCCCAAAGCATAGTTAAGGAAGTGGAATCGATAAACCACAACCAAACTAACCTTCCTCAGGAGCTATAGGAGCCCTAGAGGGTAATCAACCACCCCAGGTGCCCAGCCCCAATGATGAGTTTCCTTTTGACTGAACTAGACCCCTAATCACTCCCATGATAAAGCCCTCCATGTGACTTAAACCTTATAGTAACTCCCACAACAAAGCCTCCATGCAATTGCAGCCTTTTTCAGGCAGTTTTATGTGAGCAACACCAAATTCGGAGCCACTTTTTGAGGGCTAGGAATTTGGGCTTTGTTTTTATGTCCCTATACTACTAGTGTAGCCCCTTATTGTTATTGTTAGTGTAGCCTCCTTATTTATATTTTTGTGCCCATATAGTCCCCATATTGTTATTATTGTGCCCCATAGAAGCCTACTATAGTTATTGTTGTGCCCTTGCATTATTATTGTTATTTAGGATCTAATTATATTGTGGCCCCTTAGATTCCTATATATATAAAGGAGGTATTGTCATCTGTATAGTTCAGTAATTATTCATTTATGTGATATAAAGGAGGTTTCCCCCTTAAAGAGGCTAATTTTGAAGTCATTGATCTATCTCTTTGTTGATCTACTTACATAACATTGTGTATATGAACTTTGCATTCTAGGGTTTTGCTGCGTCAAGTAGGTCATTGTGGAGATTTTTCTATAATGTTTTCTCTACAAAGTTTCAAAAGCTTAAACTCTAACCAAGTGGACCCAAAATGGTGGTGAATTTTGTGTACAAATTTCAAATCTTGTCTCGCTATATTGTTGAAGGTATGATCTGAGGAATTTAAGGTTTTCGCAAGCTCAAAAATTCCATCTCAAACAAGTGACTTAGGGAAATTGTCATAACTTTCTCTCTAAGAATCAGATTTGAATTTCATATAATGTGATGGAAATAGGATGGAATTTAGAATTTTGGGTATCATTTTAAGGGTCGAATGTCAAAACAATGACATGTGGCACTCCTTACAAGTTCGCTCTACTGAGATAGTCTATAATCATGTCATCGTGGAAGATTGGACATAACTCTTTCTTGAAGAATCCAATATTGATTTGACTTGTTGAGTTGGAAATAATACTCATAGGGATACTATAAGATGGAATTTAAGATCTTGGAGATTCACAATTACAAAGATACAACAACTGCAATATTTAGCTCCTAAAAAACAAGAAAAAGGTGTGTATATTTTAAGTATTGCATAACTTTTGTTTGAAAAATCAATTTGAAGTTATTCAAAGGGAATAATGAAGCATAGATATCATTTTTTGATTTCAAAATTCCCTAAAACAAGAAAAATGGACACACCTAGTAACCAACTAGAAATCCCTTCCATGACACATGAAGAAGAAGAAATGCAACATGATATATCAAAATTACGAGATGAGGTGCAACAAACTTGACTCTCACAAAGAGTAACCAAAAATTAAATGGAAGCTAATATGGATGGTTTGAAGAATATTTTAAAATCATACATGGAAGGTTTGGAAGAAGGTTTGACAAAGTTTGTACAAGAAATTCTTCCTAATGGCAAAAAGATATTACATGAAACTCATGATGAGAACAAAAGAAATATTAATGATGATTTCATAGACTCTTACATTGGATTGAAGACCAACCATATTCAAGAGATTAATATTAGGAAGCTTGATGGAAAGGATATAGTAACATGAATACTACAGATGGAGCCATATTTGGATCTCCATAATGTGCAATACACATAAAACGTACTCATTACAACTTTATATTTAAAACACAATCAATTTTTATGGTATCGATGCCTTTGTTCTCATTAACCACTTGTCACTTCATCAATGATTATGGAGGAAATGATAGAACATTATGAGGATACAAAGAGAAACACATTCTTTTACCAATTGCTAAATCTCAAACAAAAGAGTTCAATGGCAGAGAAAATTGAGGACTTCCAAAAATTGAATATAAGGGTAAATGATACTCCATAGGAATGTAGGATTGATGGCTTCATAGGAATCTAAACAATAACTGATCCAAAATGGATCCTAAAACCTCTAAATCTAAGTCTTTAATACTATCAGAAAACACTATCACAGAGGAAAAACCATGAAGAATGGTGAAAAACAGAGTTGAGTGGAGACATATCAATGACCTAGATTAAATCGAGATATCGCATCAGAGTAGGCTAGCAGAGTGTATCAAAGGCAAAATTGTGGGAATTATGATCGTGACCCAGTGGCACAACGTGGACCGTTGATCGAGCATGCAGATCAACGGCCGAGATTACAATATTGCATCATAGATTTCCAAAGGGGAGACTTACCGCAGGCCTAGAGACTCAGCAATATGTGATTGCTACTTATCACATCGCAATATCAGATTACAAAAATACAAAGGGGTGATGCTGATAGGCCACGGATAATGTAATTTTCATTGTGATGGGCTGATGGTGCTAATCAGTGATCAACAATTGGCGGATCGACTGGTGGAACACATAGAGATCCGCGACCCCACGATATACGATATGCCGATATTGGTGATCGGCGATCGGTGGAGGAATGGGATTGGAACCAACTACAAAGGGTCATTGATATGTGACTTGCGATTGTGATCAAGCAAACCTGAAAGGGTTTATAGATGTGGCTTTATAAAATTTGAGTTCTGATGTAAAGCTTTTGTCAAGTTTTTTGCCGTTTTAATGTATTTTTGTATAACACCAAAATACAAAGGAGACCATGGCATATGGGCACTTGTGACTTGCAATAGCGATGAAAAAATGGACCCAATATGATTATAGGTTGGATTCAATATCATTTGAAGTCTATCTTGGCGGAGATTCTCACTGTTTTGGTGTATTTCTCTATGTAAAGAAAGAAGCAATTATTTGGGATTTTTCACTGTGCTAGCCTTTTTGTTCGAAAAATGGGTGGGCACCATACCTTAAGCATTTTAGAATGATTGTTTAACGCTCTAAAAGGAGTTGAACAGAGAGCAGCTGGAAGCCAGAAAGCCCAAGAATGTAGATGAGTTGACAACACTGATAGGCTTAAAAGCCATTGAATGGCAGCATAAAAAGGGGGGTCAGTTGAAGTCAGTCATAGAAAGACAGTCAATCAGTCAAATTGAGGTAGATTGAATAGAGGAACAAGATAGAGGGAGAGTCTGTGCACTATTTTAGACTCGATGTTTTCACGTAGATCCCTCTTTTATGTCACAGTTGGTTAAGACTCTATTTTGAGCTCACCCTTGTAATAATCTATTCTTAAAGACTTAATATAGAGGTCAACACTAAAAGCTAGACCAGGAGACGTCGACAGGAAGTCTCGTGAACTCCTTGATTATTTGTTGTGTTGATGTGTGTGTCTATTATGTTTTCTAACTGCTCATTGCCTATATTATTTGCAATCTTTTTGATCCCTTGCACCATGTAATATAGGAATTCCTTCACATGAGTATGTGATACCTTAATACTGGTTTAAGATCTCATTTTCAGATCAATAACATCGAACATGAGGTTCTCCTTTGGGAAACTAATTCATTGGAGAAGGAATTCAGGGTGGCAAGAAAAGTTGAAAGAAAAATTATGGAAACAAGGAAGTCTACCACTCACAACTCTAAAAATGGAAGTGTTGCTTCTCTTAGCCTTCCACAACCTACAAGGTTGACACCACAAAAAATGGAAGAAAAAAGAGTAAAAGGCCTCCAGTACAGTTGTGATAGAAAATACACTAAAGGTCATAAGTGTGCTAAGGAGAAATTATTTTACATAGATTGTGAAGAAGAGGATATGCACCAGGAACCAACCCTAAGAAAGAAGAACCGAATATGATCATATATTGTAATGCACTGGTAGGAATTACCACTCCTTAAACTCTCAAGATAGAAGGACATATCAACAAGAAAAAGGTAATAGTTTTTATTGGTTCGGGTAGTACCCATAATTTTATTCATTGTAAGATAACCAAGGAATTGAATTTCTTCCTATATCCAATAGTAGAGTGCCAAGCGAAGGTTGAAAATGCAAAAACTAGATATTTCTTTAGAAAGTGCCCTAATAGCAAGTTAACCATGGGGGAATATGTATTGAATAGTCCAATTATTTAAATTCCAATGGGTGGTGTTGATTTTGTACAAGGAGTCCAATGGTTACAATATTTGGGTATGATAGGTTTTAATTTTCAAGAACTTTTATTGAATTTTTTTTCGGAAGGAAAGAATGTTGAATTAAGGGGTATCTCAAGGAAACTAGCAAAGATAATTATCTCCAATGTCATGAAAAATCTTCTAAAAAGGAACAATGGGGAGTAATTACACAATTATGCTTACTAGAGATTCAAACATCAAAATCATCTATTTATCTACATCTCAAAAAAATCTTGGGCAATCATTCTAAAGTATTTGAGACTCCCAAAGGCCTCCCACCCATTCGTGATCATGATCATGATATTCATTTTATTCCAAGGATTTCTCCTGTAAAAATTAGGGCTTACAGATATCACTATGACCAAAAGAGTGAAACTGAATGTATGGTTGCAGAAATGCTAGAGGCCGATATAATTCAACCTAGTCAAATTTATTTCTCTTCTCCACTAGTATTGGTGCAAAAGAAGGATGGATCATGGCGCATGTGTCTGGATTATAGGGAGCTCAAAAATATCACTATTAAAGAAAAAATTCCCATTCCTATCATTGGTGAATTATTGTATGAATTACAAGGAGCAATTTACTTCACCAAGATGGATCTTTGTTCAAGATATTATCAAATTAGAATGCAGACTGAAGACATTTCAAAAAGATCATTTAGAACTCATGAGGTTCATTACGAATTTTTTTGCATGCCCCTTGGACTTATCAATGCACCTTTTACATTTCAAGGTTTGATGAATTCCATTTTCAAATCATTCCTTAGAAAATTTGTGTTAGTATTTTTTGATGATACACTAATCTACATCAGGTTTTGGAAGGATCATGTTCCACATGTTGACATGGTTCTCAAACTATTGGAGGAGAAACAATTATATGCAAAAACCTCCAAATGATTCTTTGGAGTATAAGAAATAGAATATTTGGATCATATTTTACCTCATGAGGGTGTTAAGGTAGACCCTAACAAAATTAAAGGCATTAAGGAATCGAAACTCCCCACAGCCATAAAGCATATTCAAGGATTTCTTTGGATGATAGGATATTATCATAAGTTTGTTAAGAATTATGGAAGAATAGCGGCACCTCTAACAAAATTACTAAAGAAAGAATCATTTTTGTTGACTCTAGAAGCAACTAAGGCCTTTTAACATATTAAAAAGGCAATGTGCTAAGCACCAGTCTTAGCTACACCAGACTTCAAAAAAACCTTTATTGTGGAATGTGATGCCTGGGGAAATGGAATTGGTGTTGTCTTAATTCAAGAAGGAAGATCCATTTATTTTGAAAGGCATGCAATCAAAGGAAAGTATTTAAATAAACCTATTTATGAGAAGTAAATGTTGGCAATACTACATGCATTAAATCGACGGTGAGCTTGCCTAATGGGAAGAAACTTCATGGTAAAAATAGATCATGATCGTCTTAAATACTTTTTGGAACAAATATTATCTTCCAAAGAGCAACAAAAATGGGTCTGAAAGATGTTGGTTTATGACTTTGAAATCATATACAAAAAAGGGAAGCAAAATTTTGTTGCAGATGCACTCTCAAGAAAGGATGAGTATGTGGAAGGATTTCTTTGTGTCATTTCTATTATCCAACTAGATTGGATAACTAAAGCAATAGATGAATGGAATAACGATAAAGAAGTGTGGATGCTCAATCAAAAATTGTAGCAAGATCCCAATATTTTTTATACATTTAGCTAGAAGAATGATTCATTATGGTACAAAGATCATTTATATCTTTGTAAGAATTCCCAAATCAAACAAAAGATTCTTTTGGAATTCCACACCTATGCCTTACGAAGGTACTCAAGATTTAAAAAAGAAATTACCATAGGGTCAAGAAAGAATATTTTTGGGAGGTCCTTAAATCTTATATTCAAACGTTTGTGGCAGAATGTTTGTTTTTCCAGGAAAGCAAAGTTGAGGAAATTAAGACCCTGGGTCCATTACAACCTTTAGCCATTCCTAGTCAACGTTGGGAGAAGGTTTCAATGGATTTTATCATAGTTTTACCCAAGTCTAAAGGAAAGAGTGTCATAATGGTGGTAGTTGATAGACTTACCAAGTATGCACATTTTTTTGCATTATCTCATCTAGTTAAAGCCAATATAATTGCTACTTCATTTATGGAAAAAATTCAAAAGCTACATGGAAACCCAAATATTATTGTAAGTGATAGGAATACCATTTTCACTAGAAATTTTTGGATGAAATTATTTTCTTGTCTGGCTACTCAATTAGCTCATATCTCATCTTATCATCCTCAATCTAATGGGAAAATGAAGATAGTGAACACTTTTTTGGAAGGATATCTTAGTTTCTTTGTATCTGATAAACAAACATAATGGGTCAAATGGGTAGCTCTGGCTGAATGGCGATATAACAATTCCTTCCATACCGCAACAAAATGTCCTCATTTATGGCACTTTATGGATATCATCCACCATCCGTCACATCATATTTAAGAGAAAATTTGAAGGTTAAAGCAGTGGAAGATCACATCGAGCATCAAAAACAAGTTCTCCTACTCTTAAAGGATAACCTCACTTTCGCAAAGAATCGAATGAAACAATAGGTAGATTAGCATCGCAGCAGAAGATGTTTTGATGAAGGCAACTTGGTACTTTTATAGCTACAACCATACAAACAAATGTTGCACAAGAAACGTAATAAGGATAATAAATATCACCAAAGTACTATGGTCCTTACAAGATGTTGCAAAATATTGGTACTATGGCATACAAGTTGGAACTTCCTTCATCTTCCCAACTAGACTCAGTTTTCCATGTTTAATGTTTAAATAAGCTTATAGGTGAGAAGCTCCCAGTTCAAACAATATTTCCAAAACTTGATGAGGAAGGAAAAATAATATTGGAACTTGAATTAGCAACTGAAATAAGAACCTGATAGCTATGAAATCAATCAATTTCATAGTATCTCATCAAATGGAATAACTTACCTGCTAAAGATTCCACATGGGAGAATAATAATATTATAAAGAAGCATAGAGAGCTACTCAAGTTTTGAGGAAAACAATTTTTTTAAGAAGAGAGGCATGTTAGGTCCCTATACTACTAGTGTAGCTCCTTCTTGTTATTTTTAGTGCAGCACCCTTATTGTGATTTTTGTGCCCTTACATTATTATTTTTATGTAGGCTATGATTATATTGTGACCCCTTAGACTTCTATATATAGAAAGGAGATGTTCATCTATATCATTCAAGAATTTTTCATTTATGTGATATAAACAAGGTTTCCCCTTGAAGAGGCTAAATTTGAAGTCATCCATCTATCTCTTTTTTTATCTGGTTACATAACATCTGCACAGAAACTTGACAAAATTCTAAGAAATGGTAAATAACAAGAAGAGAATGTCTCTAATCCAAAACTTGATTATGGACGCAACTTGACTCATCCTAACCCTTATAAGAATTTCTTCAAAAAAATCATGAACATGTAATGTACAGGTCATGAAAAGACAATTTACCATAGGGAGCTCATACTTATCTAAAAATCATCAAGAAGGTATGATGCCCCCTCATATTAGATACATTATCATCTATTATGTCATTCATTCATTGAAATTTCATCCACTAACCATAACATGATCAGAGCCATAACTCAAGATTGTCATAAAACCATACTTATAACCAACATATAACCAACTAAATAGAAACAATAAAACAACCACCTAAAACATATAATAACAATACATTTACACACAAAACAAAAGAGGAAAAGATCACTTATTAACATATGAAAATCAAACTAATTCAGGGACTTCCATATACCACCCGACCATATATTGTGATGAAAACAATCTCTCCTTTAGCCAATCACCCTTGTGCCATATTCCAAGCATGAATGTGAGATATCATCGAATAACTAGTAAAAACAAAACCCAAGGCTTCTAGAGGCTAAACCACCTTAACCATCAAGAAATGATTCCACCTCATCATCAGACATCACTAACCATCACCAGATCATTCTCTATCCAAGTTGTCCAAGGCTCTATATTGTTTGTTCCAACCCAACTTCCAAGACTAGTAACTCAACCCGCTATTGGAAATACTAGGGTGTGGGGGGTGAATCAATGTTTATTTTCGATTGTTATTTTTGTGAGTTAAATCATTTTTGTTTAGAAAACAAAATGAACAACCAGAATAAATGATTTTATTAATATAATCTTTGCAATAAATAAAGTACAATGTATATAGGGATCCAACCAGCTGCCAAGCACCAACTTGGACTTTGTGTGAGGCTCCAACCTTCAGGACACCAACCCTACCTTGTCAAGGCTCCAACCTTGGATTTAGGAGCACCAACTCCAAGGACACCAATCCTTCCAATTCTGAGGCACCAACCCCAAGGGCTCCAACCCTCTGCTATATATTGTTTAGATATGTTTGGTAGTTTTTTTATGCTCCCAATATCTTCTTCACTGAATTCTGTCTATCTACACCTTCACTGCTACATCAATGACAAATTGTCTTCATATGATGGAGTCTTCACAACCCTTCATATTGCCCTAACAGAGTCTGCAAAGTTACCTTATGATGACTTCAAATAGGCATCATGATCTCCAATAATGTTTCCAAGATTTATTGAAGCTTTCCAACCAGATATCTATGCTAAACCTCAATGTATGCACAAAAGCAATTCTCTATTTTCAAGCCTTTGATCTTTACTGTTGTTGTAACTTTTTCAAGTGTGACTACTTCTCACTGTTCTTCCTATTTCAATCTCTTACTTCCTAGAACTAGACTCACAAATACTTCAATTTTGGTGCTGGCTACTGATCCCTTCAAACAATGTGAGATGAAACTTTATTTTTCCCCTTCACAGAATTGTTCTTCAAGTTGTGTTATGTACTTGATTAATTCATCACAGGTCTGAACCTTTAAAAGACTAACCTAATATATAGAATTGCTTCATCCTTTGGCTTCCTCCTACCCTGTTGGACCTTTGACTTCCTTCTGTCCTAGTGGACCTTTGGCTTCCTTCTGTCCTACTGGACGGCTTCCTTATGTCCTGTTGGACCTACGACTTACTTCTATCCTTCTGCTTACTTATCTCTCACTCGATCTTTGGCTTCTTTTGTACCTTCATTGTCTGCCAAACTTTTGGATTCTTGACCTTTCAACTTCTTCTTTCATTTGCTTGACCTTCTAGCTTCCTCTGTTCCTTCAAGTTCATGAGCTGTGACCTGTTACCTCTTCTCTGTGATAGATGCCTGAGATACGTTATCCATATGGAGGTCCCACATGCCACATCATCACCTTTAATCTCAATCACAACTTCCAGAGGTCTTCTCATAACATAGTTGATCCCCTACGACTAACGGAGCAAATGCAATATGATCTTAAGTAGTTGTTAATAAACTCGTCGCAATCGGAAGTTTGACATCCATTAGAAACTAGTGATATTACGGATGCGAAATTTTATAAATTTATGTTATAGTGGTGCAACGGGTCCGCAATATGATATCACAATCAGAGGTTTTACCATCATTACATCTCTTTAAGTCTTGTGATATGCGACAGGTGTGATATTTCTTTAGGACGTATTATAATGGTGTAGCGAGTCCACAATTTTATCACAATTAGAGGATTTGGATATACATCCCTTTATGACGTGCAATACGATTGTTCTGATAGGCGGATGTGATATTAAATTAGGACTGTTTTCATAAACATATCAGGTCCATAGCTCAAATCGTAATCAGGGGTTTCAACATGACAGGGCTTTAAAGAAACTTGTGATGTGGCAGACGTGATATCATATTAAGGCGTATGTAATGGAACTATCAGGTCCATATTACATATCGCAATTGGAGGTTTTGAGTGGTGGCATGAAATAGAACTACCGATATGATTTCCGTCGATATTATATACTATCGAAAGGATTCCCATTGTTTATTACTTCCTCCTTATTACATATCGTAATAGGGGGATTTCAGTGTAACAACAGGGCTTCAAGACTTGTGATATGGTGGATGTGATATTTCAATAAACAGTTGTTAATAAATCCGTTGGGTTCACAGCCTTATGGAAATCGATGGTTTGCGGGACTTCAACTGGCACATGGATTAAAAATGGCCTTAAACCCCATAGTTGACTATGATCTAAGGGTTGACTATGAGATTAACAGCTAGGATTGAGTGCAAGACTTCAGCCATGATCAAGGAAGTCCGTACTTTCCTAACCCCACTCTTATGATAGCTGTTTCTCCTGCGACTTATCTTCCTGTGACCTCCGATAACTCTATTTATGCTCCTCCATTATTTTCTCCTTTACTCCTTTGTTATCGTTGTTGATCTTTGTTCTTTCGATAACACTTACCCTTGGGCATATGTGATAACCTATTTCTCTTGCTCCGATGACTAAATTCTTTTATGGCTTTCGATAAACTCTTCATATTACTCTTTAGCTTCTTGCTCCTGTTACTTCATGGATCTACTTATTCTATTCTGTCTGTATATATATATATATATATATATATATATATATATATATATATATATATATATATATATATATATATATATATATATATATATATATATATATATATATATATATATATATATATATATATATAGATATATATATAGATATCTATATATCTATATATCTATATATATATATATATATGTGTGTGTGTGGAGTACCAAAAAGGTATGCTTTTGATGATCATTTCAGTGGCTTTTCAGTAGAATTTGTAAACCTTTTTGTATCCTGAATTTGGAAAACAATAAAGAATTATAACAAAACATGTGAGAATTAATATGTAAGACTTAATCACTGATAATTGTTATTCTTCTCTGCAGGAAAAGGTGAAAACGAAGAGTTGCCGTTCCGAAGGGAAAGACAAAGACGAGATAACTGTTGTCCCTTTGAAGGGAAACCGAATGCAAACAAGGCTAAGCAGATCAAAGCAAATCGGCCCGGAAAAGGAGGAGAAGATACCACCTCGGCGGAGAAGAAAAGAAAAGATTAAGGATTGATAGTTTGGCGAATCCCTCAAGATCTTTGATCCTGAGGGATCGCTGCTTTATTTATCTTGTTACTTGGACATCTCTGCCGTCACCTTTATATAAAGGGACAGCACTGTTAGCTTTGGGGGAATAATACTTTTATGTAATTTTCTGTTAAAGATCAACTTTGATCATCGAGTCTCGTTGAGAACTGGTTCATTGTACTTTTGTCTTATGCATTAATATAAACTTGGCGATTATCTTATCTCTGCATCTGGATTAACTCAAAGCGATGTACCCTTGAGGCTAAGGGCCCGGCCCCGGAGGACACTTGCTTCTGTATCACTACGATTTGATTTCTGCGTGGTTTGCTTATCATTATTATTCGGTAATCTGATATGCTTTATAAGTTACATCATATGCTCTGTTAAGATTCGTTCATTAAGGTTCTTTATATTGACTCTGCATTATATCATCAATACTTTCAGAGTTGATTTGATATTAGTAGACTTAATTGAACATTGTTCTCATTTTGTTACGGAGCCTTTATGCTGTGTATTTGTGTTAAGGAAATTATCTGAAAGATGTGTTCTTTATGATTCAGGATTCATGCTGTTCCATCCCTGAAACACAATTGTAATTCCTGTTGATGATTGGTGTTAAATCAGATTACTTTTCCAGTGTGTTGCGTGTGTATGACCTATTGGTGTTGTTCCATAATTTATTAATAGTTAATGTTGTTCCATTAGTGAGTTCTGCTTGATTTGCCTTAAGAGTGAAAGATTGTTATCTGATTGCGAAGAGTGCATTTGGGTTAATAGATTAAGTTTGGTTACGACTCGCGAGACTTAGTCGTTCGATTGCTGTTCCATTTTATCATTGTTGTTCCATTCTAGATTTGCTGTTCAATTCCTTATTTGCTGTTCCATTTTGCTATCTGCCATTCCATTTGCTTGCATTTGTTATTTTGGTGTGAGAGACGATCTAAGGCTGTAGCGAGCCTCAGCATTTACCGCCTCGCTCCCAGACCCGTGATCCATGCTCTAAATTCCTTTCCATCAGTTTCCAAAGGGATGGGCTATTGCTGCCGAACCCTTGACTGATCAGTTGTCTAGTTTTAAGAGTGTGTGCTCTAGTCATTTGAAGTAACTTAGTTATAGACAAGCATCCATTTACTCTTGTATTTTTGTAGAACGTTGTACTACTAGCATTACTCTGACAAATAGCCTTGGATTGAGTCACTCTTTGTAATAACCAAGCGCTCCCGGATTGACATATTAATGTGAGGTAATTAGAGGTGAAAGAGACCCTTTTTATAGCTCTACATTTTGGCGTCGTTGCCGGGGAAAGAGTGTAGTCATTTGTCTTTTCAGAGTAGTGTACAAACCTGCTAGGGAAGAGTTGGATCTTAAAAACGGAAGGTAAGAACCTGCGTGCGGAGCATGTAAAAGCCCTGCTCCACTGTCCGCTTTCCTAACAGATTTGTTTTTGCTTTGAATATAATTTAGTAGTTCATTTGAGTGCATGAATAAGCAGAAAAAACAGAAAAGAATATCAAACCTCCATCCAAACCTAAAAAAGCTAAGGGGCCGGTGACCCTTGGCTGAACGACCTTCATAGACGAAATCTATAAGAAAACATAATCTCAACCATCAGTAGGCCCTAGGAAAATCATTTCTAAACAGCCTACTAGTTCCCTTCAGGCCACAGGATCACCATCTGTAGCCTTTGCTGAGGTGCATAGTCAAATTGAGGAGCAGGACTTTCAAGAAATTGAAAATTCTACTCCAGAACTATTGCAGGAAGGAAATTTCAGTAACTTTTGTGAAGGAGAAGGAGAAACAGGGGAAACCGAGGAACCAAAATCTCCTATTGAAACAAATCAGCCATTAAATAGCCCAGATAAGGGGAGTGCTGCAAAAATCATTGTTGAAGGAATCCAATCTCCTCAGACATCAGGTATTCTCATTATTCCAGATAAAGGAAGTGCTATTAAAACTACCCCTGTCAAAACCATTCCCTCTCAACCTAGGAATACCCTCCTAGATATCCCAAAAGGTTATTGGCATATATTCGATCCCATGGCTTAGAACCAGCCAAATGCTCAAACCTCTACATTACAATATCCCATAGTGGATTCTACAGCAAATGCGCCCATGAAAGCTATCCCTCTTCAACATATCCCTACATTTCACGGTCTCACATCAGAAGATCCGGATGCATTTTTATTCGAATTAGATGTGTTATGCAGGGGATATGATTACACCATCGATCCCCAGAAATTGAAACTATTTCCCTCCACATTAAAAGGGGATGCTTTAAGATGGTTTATGGGACTAGGTGGTGGGGTTATCAACAATTGGGATCAAATGAAAGAATCCTTCTTAAAAAAATATCAGGATTACTATAGGTCTAGAGAATTGAAAGAAAAAATATTCCAAATGACAGCTAGACCAAATGAAACACTAGAGGAGCATGTGGAACGTTTTCAGTACAATCTACAAAGGTCTCCTTATGCATCACTACCTTTACCTGATAATGTGTTAAAAACTGCATTGATAAGGGGCATGAAGGAACAATGGATAGAAACATTAAACATCATGGGAAAAGGGGATATTTATCAAGAGAATTTTGCTAACATCATTGATTTATGTATCAAGAGTTCGAGAGGTAGCACAAGAATAAAACCGGCAGAATATGATCGGTTTGCAAGAGATAACAAAGTATCAATAGAAGGAGTAACACGTGTAGAGATTGGAAATTTATTAGAAAATTTTAAAACTGATATTCTGGGGACACTAACTACACAACTCGATATTGTGCAGGCTAAACAGAAGTAGATGGAGGCAGAACAGAATTTAGCGATCTTCTGCCCCCGATGCAGGAAAAAACATAGCCACAGGGAATGTCCACTGGATACAATCTAAACATGCGCCATCTGTACAAAAGATCACCTTACGGAGAGCTACCCCTCACTTCCTGGATTGAAAGCGGTATATAAGGAAGCGGAAGAAGAACTAGAATCGGTGTACGTGATCAACCAACGTCACCAGTGGCAGCCGAGACCATCTGGTATGTTTCCAGACCCAACCTCTTCTTTTCAGCCTCCACAGTATAATGCTCAACAATATAGTATGTGGCAAAATCAATCTCAACCCCCATTTTCAAACTGGTCACCACAATCGTTTCCTTCATCAAATCCATGGCTAAATCAGACAAGCCAATCTGGTTGGCCGAATTTCCCTTACACTCCACCATATTGGCAAAATGGCCCATATCCTCCACAATGGACTCCCCCTACTTCACAAAGTTCACCCTGGCAGACAAACTGGCAAAGACCGATGCACCAGCCAGCTGGAACTATTCCGCTCCCTCAACCTACTCTGCCAGCCTTACAGCAAAATCCCCAGTCTAATCTGAGACCACAACTCCTAGCCCAAAAAAAATCCCAATCCAAATAACAGACTAGTCCAATCTCTCCAAATCATAGAATTGCCAGAAATAGGACCCGACCTGAGGCAGTGCAATGATCTTCAGTTAAGATCTGGGTGTATAATTGAAACTGAGGGAGATAAAACAGTTCATATTGAAGATCAGTTACCAAGAGAACATCAGTTGCAACAAGAGGATGTAAATAAGCAGCAGACTCATACTTAAGCAGCCACATCCTCTCCTCTGTTCCCAGAATGATTAGTCATACCCTGACCCATACAATATCCTGACTTTGACATTCTGGGAGAGTTACAAAATCTGTACATAAAAATCCCATTCCTCCAAGCTATTCAAGACATTCCTATATATGCAAAAACTATCAAAGAATTGTGCATCAAGAAACCAATGAGGAATATAACAAATCCAAGAGACTAAGTAGTCGGTACTTTATCTGATTTACTATCCACAAAAGAAACACCCATTAAATATGAAGACCCAGGAAACCCAATTGTAACTGTTCAAATTTATGGTCAGACCCTCTCTAATGCCTTAGTTGATCTAGGAGCTGCAATTAATATTTTAACAACCACTACTTGCCAAAAGCTCGGCATTACATCTGTAGAACCCACCTCTACTTTGTTAGAATTGGCAGACCGATCTGTGGTTAGACCAGAGGGTACTCTACATGATATCATGGTCTCTGTAGACTCCTGGGAATATCCAACTGATTTCTTGATAATTAATCCAAAAACCCGACTTGATGGACACCCGCTAATTCTAGGTAGACCTTGGCTTGCCACTGCCGATGCTTACATTGGCTGCCGGCAGGGAAATATGACTATAACCAGAGGACCGAATATTAAAAATTTAGTTTTATACCCTCCAGCGCAGCCAAGTGTCACAATAATCAAAACCAATAAATACCCTGTATCATACCTTACTGATAACATTAGATCTCCATTGACTATAAAAGAGGCACTTGATTTTAAAGATCAAACAGAAGGTGATGCCATTAATAATTTCATTAGTCAAACTGAATCTAGATCCCATGCACAGTGTCACATGATAGAAGCAGCATTTGATAATGAATTAGAAGAAGATACTCTGAAAGATACACATGACCAAACGATACCTGTTACTTCGATTACAAATAGTAAAATTGTGGAAATTGAACTGGGAAAAACTTTAAACATCAATGCCAATCTCACACCTGAACAAGAAATGAAGCTCATCCATCTGTTAACAAAATATCAAGAAGTATTTGCATGGGATTACCCTGATATGAAAGGAATCGATCCCCAATTATGTACACACCACATTTATATAGAAAAAGGCGCCAGACCTGTTCGTTAGCCACAAAGAAGACTTAATCCTCATCTCAAGGATGTGGTAAAAGCTGAACTTCAGAAACTGTTAGATGTCAATTTTATCTATCCTATTTCTGATAGTAAATGGGTCTCTCCGCTTGTGGTGGTACCAAAAAATAATGGGAAATGGAGAATTTTTGTGGATTACAGGGAACTAAATAAAGCAACACAAAAAGATCATTTTCCTCTCCCATTCATAGACCAAGTATTAGATACTTTAGCAGGAAAGAAATTCTTTTCTTTCCTGGATGGCTTCAGTGGATACAATCAGATTCAGATTGCCCCTGAAGACCAGGACAAAACTACTTTTACTTGTCGTTGGGGAACATTTGCCTATCGAGTTCTACCTTTTGGACTATGTAATGCTCCTGCCACATTCCAAAAGGGCTATCCTTAGCATTTTTGCAAATTTAATAAATGATGGACTTGAAGTATAAATGGATGACTTTACACCATATGGAGATGATTTTGATCCTGCACTAGACACGCTAGAAAGTCCTACAACGCTGCATTGCTACCAGGCTTTGCTTAAGCCACGAAAAATGCTACATGATGATGACCGAAGGACTTATCCTAGGACACTATGTTTCAGCAGCCGGCATTCAGGTAGACCCGGCCAAAATCCAAATACTTTTGCTTATTCCCACTCCTACTACTCAAACAGAGGTACGTAGCTTTCTTGGATTTTCTGGTTATTATAGGCGATTTATAGAACATTATTCGCACATTGTTGCACCTTTATATGCACTAACTAGTAACGTTGATTTTCTTTGGACAGAAAAATGTGACCGTGCTTTCGAAGATTTAAAGAAGCTCGTATCCACAGCCCCAGTCCTTCGAGGACCAAACTGGGATTTACCATTCCAGGTATCATCTGATGGCTCAGATACAGCCATCAGCGCAGTCCTTGGGCAAGAAGAGGATAAAAAACCATATGCTATCTATTACATCAGCAAAAATTTATCCCCTGCTGAATTAAATTACACTGTTACTGAAAAAGAATTCCTAGTTGTGATACATGTTGTCAATAAGTTTAGAAATTATATTACAGGCTATCCTGTTATTTTATATACAGATCATTCTGCCATCAAATATTTAGCAAATAAGCCTGTCACAAATGCCAGAGTAACTAGATGGTTGATTTTATTGCAGGAATTCGATATCACAATCAAGGATCAGCCTGGCAAAGAAAACCCTGTAGCTAATTTTCTTTCAAGAATACCAAAGCCAATCGATGCAGTAGCAGTTGAAGATCAATTTTCAGATGAGCACCTGTTTGCTGTTGCTATTCAAACACCCTAGCATGCTGATGTTGCCAATTACCTTGCAGTAGGTAAGCTACTAAAACACTTAACCCCTAATGAGTGCAAGCAGATTGTTCAGAAGAGTGCTCGATTTTCGTGGATTGGGGGCAATTTGTTTCACACAGGGGTAGACATGCATATCAGGAGATGTGTTCGAGAAGATGAAATCTTTGACATCCTAAAAGCCTGTCATGATGGACCGTGTGGTGGACACTTTGCTGAGCGTAGAAATGGACATAAAGTATTGCAGACAGGATACTACTGGCCCACGATTTTCAAGGATGCAAAGAAATTTGTCCAAGCTTGTGACAGCTTCCAGTGAGTAGGACGACCTGGTCAAGCCAACAAGATGCCTCTGAAGCCACAATTAGTCATTGAACCATTCGAGCAATGGGCTCTTGATTTCATTGGCCCCATCAACCCATCATCAAATCAGAAAACATATATCTTGGTGGCAACAGAATATGTCACCAAATGGGTTGAGGCAGAAGCATTGCCAAGAGCCACAGAGGACTCTGTAATACAGTTCTTGTTCCATCTATTTGCATGTTATGGCCTTCCAAGGGAAATAATTACAGATGGAGGACCACAATTTGCTGGGAATAAATTAGCTGCAACACTCAACAATTATCACGTCCAGCATAAAATCACTACTCCATATCACCCACAGGCGAATAGGCAGGTAGAAAGCAGCAATAAGATAATAGAATCAATCCTAACGAAAACCATTGCGTCACATAGGCGTGATTGGGCTGCTAGACTACCTGAAGCACTGTGGGCTTACAGAACAACATGGAGAAGCACCACTGGTTACTGACCTTATCAATTAGTGTTTGGAAAACAGCCTATTTTTCCTATAGAATTTGAAATCCAAACCTTACAAACCACACAGGAAGTTGGCCTAGATCTAAGCGAGGCACAAATCAATCGACTACAGCAGATCAATGAATTGGACAAAATTAGGCTCTCTGCACTACAAAATACAACATTGATTCAACAGCAGCGGGCTAAATGGCATGACGCGCTCATCAAAAACAAAGTCTTCCACGACGGAGACTGCGCTCTGTTATACGACTCTCGATTTCAGGACTTCCCTGGGAAACTCCAGACTCGTTGGTTGGGACCATATGAAATCCAGAAGGTGCATGAAAATGGGATCATCACGTTAATCACCATTGACGGTTCTGGATACGCCTTCAAAGTGAATGGCCATCGAGTTCGTCTCTATCGCAAACCACTTACTCGGGAGACCTTCTGCCAGCAGCTACGTCGAGACACTGATATGGAGATTTTAGGAGAGGAAGAGAAATCTTCCTCACCTGTAATTCATTAAGGAATTCATTTCTTTTTACAGTCTGTACATAAGCTCTTTTTTTTTCAAGTTGTTCTTGTACATATGTTTGAACTCAATGTTTTTTTTTCTCTCTCAAAATTTTGATTTTTGTTGGAATGGCATTTGCGTCTTTTGCTGTTCCTTTTCAAAAGGAACAGCATTCTGGATTTTCTGCTGTTCCTTTTCAAAAGGAACAGCATTCTTGATTTTCTGATTTCTGCTGTTCCTTTTCAAAAGGAACAACATTTTCGATTTTTGTTGTTCCTTTTCCAAAGGAACAACATCATCTTTGATTTTCTGTTGTTCCTTTTCAAAAGGAATGGCTTTGCTTGTTCTGTTGTTCCTTTTCTAAAGAAACAACATTTTGGATTTTTGTTGTTCCTTTTTCAAAAGGAATGGCACTGCGGTGTGTTTGCTGTCCCTTTTCCAAAGGCACAGCATATTTTGATTTCTGTTGTTCCTTTTCCAAAGGAACGACATTTTTGCCTCTTTTGCTGTTCCTTTTTCGAAGGAACATCACTTTTGATTGTTGCTGTTCCTTTTCCGAAGGAACAGCACTTGTGATTGCTGCTGTTCCTTTTTCAAAGGAACAACATTTTTGGTTGCTGCTGTTCCTTTTTCAAAGGAAAGGCATTTTGAGTGTTTTTTTCATAGCATTTTTTATTTATTTATTATTTTTACTGTTCCTTTTTCAAAAGGAACGGCATTCACATTCTTTGTCTTTTTCCAAGAGGAACACCACTAGCATACTTTTTCTCTCCTTGTGAAACAACTTACTCTTTTTGCTGATCTAAATAGAGGATGCTTCTTGCCCATATTCTTTCAAGTCTTTAAGATACAACTATGCACTTATGCAATGAATATAAAATCACAACATACCGAAATCCGCAAATCATCAATCGCTATATTTATAAGGCTCTGCATTGGTAAGAGGACAAAAGGAAGGATATACTCATTTCTTATCTTTTGTTGTCATTGTTTTACTAACTTTGCTCTGATTGGTTATCTTTATCATGCTAATCCCTTTAACCCTCTTTGATTATTATTTAGGAATAAGAGCAAAGGGCTTATATCTTCCCATTGAGATGATAAGACTTCTTCCACCATTCCTACTCTTAAGGAGTGTTGAACCACCATTTGTGTATAAATAAGGAAAAGTACTCTATGAAAAAGAAAAAATGTGTGAACATGATTTATGAGATGTCAAATGCAGGATAGGGGTCTCATCAAGAGCCAGCCTGCCATGATCATGAGGATGGAAGTGAAGTGGCATTCCCACTATGGCCACCACACCAGGGATATGGTCCAAAAGGTATATCAAATAATCGAACCTTAGAACAGGAGGTCTCATCACGAGCCGGCTTGCCCACGTTTCACTCCTTCCTCATGAATTCCATTATGGTTAACTGGTCATCAAGCCAGCATAATGGGCTACACTTTGACATAACAACATTCCTAAGTATACACAAAGGATCATGGTTCCAGGGGTGAAAAAACAACTCTGCCAAGGTTATGGACACGTGTCCGCAGCAGAGAACTGTTAATGGTATTGAAGTCACATTGGTTACACCAATGGGTAAGATACTAATACTCTTTTGTTTCTTATATCCTAAGGAACTAATCATATATTATTTCCTGATTTATACATCGCATGAACATTTATTACCACCAATCATGGCAAAGGAAGTGACAATGACCACTTGAGATTTGGCAAGTACGACAGACGTCCTATCCCCCAGTCTCATATCATATCACAGCAGCCTCTTACGTAATACGCGATCAACTCTCCGCCTCGATTTCGCTAATTCGTTGTCTTTCTAAACATGGCATAATTTCATACGCTGTTCCTTTATGACTTGGTTGCAGATCGGGTGCTGCTCCTTTATTTGATGGCTAGGACAGCCTATCACATTGTGGGGGGGAGGTTAACCTCATTATTCCCTGAATTACATGTCAGCTCACTATTCGGGAAATATAGTGTACGACAGTATGGCATGGATTAACGACATGACATTTCTATTTTTACGCAAGTTGTTGTTCATAATCCATTTCTATTGCATACTCTGTGTTTTTTTCCGAAGCTTGCGATTAGCACCCTCTCTGTGTTTCAAACAACACAAGCAGTTGCTGTTCCATTGAGGATCCACAGTGAAACCATGGGAGGAAGGGCTATTCAAAGCAAACCTCAGAAGTTGACAGTCTCCGCTGCTGCCCGGGAGATCCTGGAAAGAGCAGAGTGGCTGAATTATCTCAGTCGCCTGCAGGAGTCTAATGAAACAGTAGCGATGGAATTTTTGCAGAACCTGCAGGAGGACCACTCCACAGTAAGGGGGAAGCGAATAGCGATCACCGATGATATAATTGTAGAAGTCTCGAGACTACCAGCCACCGGACCAGTATGGACACTAAAGAAGGAAAGCTTACAGAAGATCATGGAAATTTTCCAGGACGAAGGCCAGAGCTTGATAATTAAGGGGAAGAGAGTTCTACCAGCAACCCTTGGAGAACCCTGGATCGAATTAGCAAGAACAGTTCAGAGTTACATTACCTGCGAGGGGAGGAAAGATGTGGTAAGGCCACGACATCTTAAACTCTTAGCTATTTTAAAGCAAAAATGCTCTGTAAATCTACCTCCACCTCTGAATTCATTACTGCATGATGCTACACGAAGCCTAAAAAAGGCACAGCATGTAGAGTCAGTCGTCAGTCACCATGGATTAATTCGATTAGTAGTTAGTCATAGTCTTACCCAGCAGCAGAGCAACTGGGATGAACTGATTGCAATGATTGAGGGGGGAGTGACAGCACCATCCCCAAAACGTAAACATTCTACAAGCACACCAGAACGTTCGGAAAAACGCAGAGAATGGGTAAAACAAAAACATGTTGCTAGTGCATCTAAACGACCAGAAATACACCAGGAATCGGCAAAGCGTAAGCATGCCACCGATACACCCGAACAACCAGAGAGGCCCAGAAAATCAGCCTGGTTAGCTCAAATAAGAGGAAGGCTGGAAAAGCTCTAGGAAAGCACCAGCCAGCCAGTGGTAGTCGAGGACGAGCAACCCTCACGACTAGAAGTAGAGATAGAACAATCTGAAAAGGAGGCCGAGCAATCTGAAGAGAGGGCCGAGCAATCTGAAGAGGAAAATGAGGAAGCAGCTGAGCATTCGGAACAAAAACAGAAGCTGAGCATTCCGAGGCAGAAACTGAGAAATCCAAGCAGGAGGAGGAAATAGGACAGCAGGAAGGTAGCCTACCACAAGAGCCAGTGGGAGAAGACGAATTGGCCGCAGTATTGGCCAATATGGGTGAGTATGGCCAACCTTCCAGTCCAGTAGACCTCCACGACAAACCCCAAGAAGAAAGCACATATGAAAAATTACATGCAGTAGAGGCAGAAGAAGGAAATCTGCCTGTTCATAATGAAGAGGAGATAAGAGATACTGAACGAGAACAATCTGTTTCCAAGTCACCAAAGGAAATTTCGGAGGGAGTAGGAGCAGAACAAGCAGTTGTCCAGGAAGAGATGGAACCAGCTAAGGTTCCTACCCCAGAACAACCAGAGCAGAACAGCGAGGAAGCACCCCAGGAGAAAGACCCAGAGACTAGTCATGGTCCAGACCACAGTGGACAGCCTGCTGTCTCTTCTAATGAAACGCTGGAAATTAAGAAATTTCGAAAGGAATGACAGAAATTATTGAATACAATAGCCCAACTCCGACAGTAAATTAGAATTATGAAAGCAAACCAGAAGATAGGAAAGACCGCAGGGAAGAAAAAGAGGGCCACTACAGTAAAATCCCGCAAGGCAAAAAGGCGAAGGACCAACAATCGCCCTGCTGTTCAAAACCCTGCTAAAAATCCAGTTTCCATTCCAAATGATGCTGAAGAATAGACTGCTATTCCAAATGATGTTGAGGAACAAACTGTTGTTCCATTTGAAAAAGAACAGCAGCAAGCTGATATTCGTGTTAAAAAAGAAAAGGAGAACAAGGAAATCCAGACAGAGGCACCATCCTCAGGGGTAATAAGGGTTCTGAACTCCAAACAGTGTAATAAGAAAGTTCAGGTAAAACTCCCGGCCTCCACTGACCTATGGAAAAAAGATCCGAAGACAAGAACCCTGCATAAGATGATGAAGAAAGCCCAGCAAGAAGTTGAACAACTTAGAGAGCAAACGGTCCCCTGGGAGAAGTATGAAGAGTTATAGCAGCAACTAAGGAACGTCAATCAATACGAAAGCCAGGCCTTTGAAGGGTGGTGAAAGGAACAAGAGAAAACTGCAAAGGTAACCCGTAGGCTAGATACTGTTATCAAGCAGATGGATACCTTTTGTTCTTTATACAATGACGTTTTAGCATGTAGGGCCCCTGCCAAAAACTATGCTTTGTTTTTACTAGAACGATATTTACAATTAAAAATAAAAGCTGTTAAAGTAGGCGCCCCTATACAAATCAACACTGTCAATGACTTTATAGACTGCTGTAAACATTATGGGGTGAAGGTCCAGAGATTGCTGTGTGAATTTTATTTGCATAACCTCGTGCTAGATCAGGAGACTGAGTTGAACCGTGGTCCTTTTGTTGGGGACATTCAATTGCAAGCATTCATCTCATTCGGGGTTAATCAGATTAAATGGCTCAAAGCCTATAAAACTTTCCAGAGGCAGGAAAATGGCCTAGACTTGTGGGTAAAGGCTGAGCCTAGGGACCCAGTGCGGTTATGGAAAGCACATAGAAACCTTATGAGAACTCCGGGTGTCATTGAAACGTTAGGACCTATGCATGAGGCACTCATTCAACAAAGTTTAGAGTATTTTCTTTCCATCAAAGACCTCGCCATTGATGCAGCCAAATTTCGGTACCGAATCTCTAATCCAAACATGCAGCTCAGGGAACCGTTTAAGTATGAGAATTTTGAATTAGCTGCCAACCGTTTGAACCTCTATGGCGAGAGCATTTTGAAATCAGGGCCATCCTGGTTAGGATATAGATTTCGCAGTCCAATCATTTGGCACCTTGCACCCAGATATCCAGCGCTGTATGAGATGCCTGAGGGACAAACATGTCAGTTCTTTGACTATCTGGTCACTCATCATGGCTGTAGGCCTCCACATGAGATTCCCTCTCCAGCCTATTCTCTCACTACTTTGCATGTCAACTACAATGTTTTCATGAGGGCATGAAACAGGGTAAGCAGAGGGGTGTGTGGAGTACCAAAAATGTATGCTTTTGATGATCATTTCAGTGGATCTTCAGTAGAATTTGTAAATCTTTTTGTATCCTGAATTTGGAAAACAATAAAGAATTATAACAAAACATGTGAGAATTAATATGTAAGACTTAATCACTGATAATTGTTATCCTTCTCTGCATGAAAAGGTGAAAACGAAGAGTTGTCGTTCCGAAGGGAAAGACAAAGACGAGATAACTGTTGTCCCTTTGAAGGGAAACCGAATGCAAACAAGGCTAAGAAGATCAAAGCAAATCAGCCCAGAAAAGGAGGAGAAGATACCACCTCGGCGGAGAAGAAAAGAAAAGATTAAGGATTGATAGTTTGGCGAATCCCTCAGGACCTTTGATCCTGAGGGATCGCTGCTTTATTTATCTTGTTACTTGGACATCTCCATTGTCACCTTTATATAAAGGTACAACACTGTTAGCTTTGGGGGAATAATACTTTTATGTAGTTTTCTGTTAAAGATCAACTTTGATCATCGAGTCTCGTTGAGAACTAGTTCATTGTAATTTTGTCTTATGCATTAATATAAACTTGGCGATTATCTTGTCTCTGCATTTGGATTAACTCAAAGCGGTGTACCCTTGAGGCTAAGGGCCCGGCCTCGGAGGACACTTGCTTCTGTATCACTACGAATTGATTTCTGCGTGGTTTTCTTATCATTATTATTCGGTAATCTGATATGCTTTATAAGTTACATCATATGCTCTATTAAGATTCATTCATTAAGGTTCTTTATATTGACTCTGCATTATATCATCAATACTTTCAGAGTTGATTTGATATTAGTAGACTTAATTGAACATTGTTCTCATTTTGTTACGGAGCCTTTATGCTGTGTATTTGTGTTAAGGAAATTATCTAAAAGATGTGTTCTGTATGATTCAGGATTCATGCTATTCCATCCCAGAAACATAATTGTAATTCCTGTTGATGATTGGTGTTAAATCAGATTACTTTTCCAGTGTGTTGCGTGTGTATGACCTATTGGTGTTGTTCCATAATTTATTAATAGTTAATGTTGTTCCATTAGTGAGTTCTGCTTGATTTACCTTAAGAGTGAAATATTGTTATCTGATTGCGAAGAGTGCATTTGGGTTAATAGATTAAGTTTGGTTAGAACTCGTGAGACTTAGTCGTTCGATTGTTATTCCATTTTATCATTGCTGTTCCATTCCAGATTTGTTGTTCAATTCCTTATTTGTTGTTCCATTTTTCTATCTGTCGTTCCATTTTCTTGCATTTGTTATTTTGGTGTGAGAGACGATCTAAGGCTGTAGCGAGCCTCGGCATTTACCGCCTCACTCCCAGACCCGTGATCCATGCTCTAATTTCCTTTCCATCAGTTTCCAAAGGGATGGGCTATTGCTGCCGAACCCTTGACTGATCAGTTGTCTAGTTTTAAGAGTGTGTGCTCTAGTCATTTGAAGTAACTTAGTTATAGACAAGCATCCGTTTACTCTTGTATTTTTGTAGAACGCTGTACTACTAGCATTACTCTGACAAATAGCCTCCGATTGAGTCACTCTTTGTAATAACCAAGCGCTCCCGGATTGACATATTAATGTGAGGTAATTAGAGGTGAAAGAGACCCTTTTATAGCTCTACAATATATATATATATATATATATATATATATATATATATATATATATATATATATATATATTCAATCCACTTGAGTCCTCCATCGCATCAAATCATCATATATCAAAATTCCATCACTATGAGTGTTATGATCAATGGGCATCAGTGAGTAACCATGTATTAAAGAAAAGACTACTATATTGACATCAATGACAACCTAGATTAGCAATCTCCCTCTTTTTCATTGATGGCAATATTCTTCTTCTCTCCCCCTTTGACATCAATGGAAAAGGAGTGCATAAGGACTCACCCTATCGAACTACTTCTGTTCTTTATGTATAGTATATTTTTATGGGTATGTTACCCCCCTATCATGGTGCTCTTCTTTTTACTCAAGATAGAAGGATTGATGCCTCATCATCAACTAGCACATTATCTCATCTTCATGTCTTAGAAATTTTTCATTATTCTTTCAACAATGACTAAAGATGCTCCATTTCAATGCTTCCAAATAGGCTCCAAATAGCCATACACCAAATGTTCAAGTCCAAGTTTTTATGCTTCTACAATTCGAATTTTGTTGTCTTCATAGTTAGAATTAAGGAGTCTTTATAATATGAATCAGGAGAAGATGCCACTGAAATTGTCATTCTCACTATCTTTCTTCAAAGCAGGGTTCCTTTGTATCTCTATTCTTCTCCTTAAGTTACTGAACTGTATTCTACACCACAACATTCTCCTTTCTATACTCCTTTTGATGAGCCATCTTTTCCTTGTGCTATTGTAAACGTCTCTGCAAGTTATCTCCACTAGCAGATTTTGATATCCAATCTGTCACTGTCTTTTAAATTCTTTTACTAGTTGACAACCTTTTGGAATGCTTCAATTATGCTAGATTCTTCCAACTACTCTTTCTTCAAGCTCCATTCACAAATGTGTTTGTTTGTTTGAAGGTTGCCTATATTATTGTCCTTGACTTACCTGTTCTCACATTATATCCCTGAGTCGATACATTCAACTTCTGTAATACCAACAACATAGTTATTTGCCCTATTTCTCTAGCATTGGATGGCCTTCTCTGCTGCTTCATTTTCTGCTTAGTGATCAAGTGGAAAACATCTTCAACAACAGTCTAAAGAATGGTTACAAGATCATATTCTTCAATGTAGTGTTGTTGAGAAATGATCTTTATCAAAGGATGATTGTTAATATAGCTTAACAAGGATTTCATAAGGACCTTTTCATGAATAGCTTCTGCAATAATGATCAAGAATCATAAGCTCCCCCTAACTGTATGCATGGTCTCTTTTTGGCAGAGTCCCATCATCAAACACTCGAAACATCAAGAATATCTTCATCAAGTCAACAACATGTGTTGTTGGCTGGAGGGTTTAGGAGATTTTCAGATTGTATTTGCTTTCTTCTCCATACTTGTGTAACTTTGTTTTCTAGCATGGTTCTAGCTTGAGAAGGTGCCCAAATCAAGTTACAATTATGTTCCATATGACCAATAATTCATAAATAATAATTCATGACTTCTTCTTGAGAAATTGCTTCTCAGAGATTGATGGGGATCATTATAAGCCCTACAATCTTTTGCCATGTGTCCAAAGTTTGTACAAGAATAACAATAACCAAGAAATAAACTTTGGTACCTAGGAGATGGAGATTTCCTTGATGCACTTCTGAAGTCTTTCTTCCTTGAGATCCTTTGACGATAATTATTGCTTCTCGCTTCCTTGACAACATTTGCATTTACTCTTGGGACAGGACTTCCTTCATTATCGCCTTCACTCTTATCTTTAACTTTGCTAAAACTAGGAGCATCAACATTTCTTTCTGACTTCCTCATATCCTTGTTGTTTGAAGCATTATCATTCTTTCTTGAGGATTCACCTGCATACCCGAGACCAAATTTATCAAATGGACATCATTGATGGCTGAGCATGTCATCCAAGGTTTGAGAGCTCTTAAAGGTTTTATCCATCCCTTCAACCTTTTTCCTGAGGGAGACAATCTCTTCTTCCAATTTTTTGCAATCATTATTCTTCTTAGCAAGTTGTTTTTGAATCTCTTCCTTAATACGTATTGCTTCATTTGCTTCTGATTTAACGGAGATGACATCTTACTTCATTTTGAAGATTTATTCAATTTCCTTTGCTAGATTGCCCTCCATTTCTTCCTTGATCCTTGTAGCTTTACATGTTTCAGCCTTGAGAAGGTTGATGTTAGATTTTAATTTGAGGATTTCTCCATGCTTTGCTTTTAATTGACATATCATGGTGTTTCTCTTCTTTTTTGCTTCATCAACTTGTCCTTCCATGATTGTCAATGCTTCCATTGTCTTCTCAGCTCCTTGTGCTAACCTTCTTGTTTCTTGTAGTTGAGATTTGAGAGAGGAGACCTCTAGCTTGTACTGACCAATCTCTTCTTCAACTTTGTTCAAGCTCTTGTGCCTTTGTTCAAGTTGACTTGACAAGGTATCTTCGTGATTCTTTACTTTATCCAATTGATTTGTCATGGATATGACTTCTTCATGATGCTTTATTTTGCTTTGATGAAATTCTTATTGGAATAATACTGAGACAGGGAGGTGAATCAGTATTAGCAATTTAACAATTTTATATTTCAATAAAAAAAATTATATACGCTACTTCTGTTAATGAAACTTGCGTGTATACACAACTTTCTTTAGAACAACCAACGTATATATTACAAACTTATAATTTGGTTAGTTGATCCTTATTCTGTGTATCAAAACCATATAAACAGTAACCAGTTGCAATAAACAAAACAAGAAATCACACACATGAACACAAGATATAAGGTGGAAACCCAATGTGGGTGAAAACCACCTGCTGCAATCTCTCTATATTTCTTTAATAAGAAACTTCTTTTTACAAATTTTGTACTGGTGCAGTCTTATACCAATACACAGGCTTCTACCTGCAAAAGGCTACAACCTTCTCCATTCTCCAGCTTCTCTTGGAAGGGAGCTACAACCCTCTAGCTCTTGTACTAGCTGATGTGTATAGTAGTACGTAGGTGTTGACCTACAGAAGGCTACAACCTTCTCTTTTCTTCTAGGGACCACGTTTCATAAATTTTCAAACTAGATCCATTAATAACATCGATCACACATCAAATATATCTACATCAATCAATCTCCTTTGCACCAACCAAAACTAAATCAAACAATCACTTTTCTGAATGTTGTAATCAAAACACAGTAACAGTAACCAAAACCCAATGTAGAACCCAGAACACTGCAACAGCAAGCAGAAGTAGCTAAATCATATTTTATGAGACGTATGCTACTTCAATGTGTCGAACCTACATTCATACGTTGTTATCTGAAGGCATACCTGCATAAAAACTATTTTGAAATGACGAACCAGCGTGTATATGTGCCTTTGCTATACTGAACCTACGTACAGATATGTAAAAGATGATTTAACCTTTACAACTATTTAGACATCAATTATACCTAGATCATCCGATTTATAGACTACAACATGTGCGAATTATAAAAGATTGAAACCACACAAAGATACTTCTCTTCAAGCCTAAAGATCTGGACCCATCAATAGAACTTATCCTTCTTCAAGCGCCCATGTTCCTCCTTGATTTAGATCCAACTATGCACCATAAACTAATGACCAGTATTCTAGATCTCACTCTTCATTAGATATTCAATGCTTAAGTATCTTTGCCTAATGATCTCCTCCTCCTTTTATAGTCTTAGGCCTTACTCAATACCATGGTCAACAACCACTTTAGAATCAATACCTTGGACCAAATACTTGGGGTCAATAATCCGAACAAGATACCTTGGACCAATACCATGGGTCAAAATACCAAGGACCAAATACCACATACCAAAAACAAGTTTTCCAACATGTATGTGCTTTTCCTTGCGTGAAAGTGCGTGTATATGCATATGCACCCTTTGGTCCGTGAACCCACATGTATACGCAGTTTGGTCAAGGGGAACTTGCGTATACCTCTTTTTCCTTCATTCTGTGATCCTGAACTATGATCTGTCATCTAAGTGATTTGCCATCAAGGAAAAAACATGTGCCATAATTCCAACAATATCCCCCTTTGGACTTGATGGCAACCCCAAGTCATTCTCCCCCTTTGTCATCGAGGGCAAACGGTTATTCCCCCTCTGAGTACATGTTGAATTCTTTAAAATGCTGAAGTGTGCTATTCATGCTCCCCTTGACTGTAAGCAAGGTTTACAAAAATATTTTCTACAAGAAGAACATGACTTTATACATAATAAATGACCTTCCTATCACCAAAAGACTCATACATACATCAATCTCCCAACCAAGTGTTGACATACCAAAAGTTTATACATGATAAAACAAGAATATTACATCATCCATCCCAGGCATAGTGGGGAAACAAAATGGGTCATTACATGACCTTGATAATAAAATATATACATGACATAGAGACAAAATATCTAAAACAAGATGGTTATCAGCAACTATCATTAGTAGCATCCGTCACACAACATCAACAACCATTATCTCCCTTTGCACCTCTTCCACCTAAATCAAAAACAACTGTGAAATTGTACCATGATCTTCTAAGATAATGCCACCAATGCATTATTAGAAGTATATGCTCCCCCTGAACCTATGCCAGATGATCACTATCAGACCCATATCAGACTCTTTTCGTCCTATTTTTGGCCCACTAATATTCTTCAAACCAACATATATGCAGTTGTATCCATAGAAACTGGTGTATGTACACATATATGCTTCATGAAAGTCATGTACAACCATTGTTCTCTGAAAGAGATAAGTGTCAACAGTAATATGATGCATCAACTACTCCCAGCTTCTGTCTGAGGTATTCAAATGTATCTCTAGGTAGTGGTTTGGTGAATATATCAATAACCTATTCCTTGGAGGGAACATACTCCAATTTTACCTTTTGTTCAAGCACTTGTTCCTAGAGAAATGATATTTGATAGGTATGTGCTTGGTCTTGGAATGCATGACTAGATTCTTTGAAATAATGATTGCACTTGTATTATCACATAGAATGGAGATGGGTGGAGTACATGTGATCTGAATGTCTTACAATGTTTGCATCATCCAAAGGACTTGTGTGCAACAATATGCAGCAACCACATATTCTAATTCAACTGTAGAGAATACAATTGAACTTTGTTTCTTGCTGAACCAAGACACTAATCTGGAGCCCATATAGAATGCACCACCACTAGTGCTTTTTTTTTCATCCATGCTTCCTACCCAATCTACATATGTATATTCCTGAAGTGTAAGATTTGTATCTCTATGATACCATAAAGCAAAGTTTTGTGTTCCTTGAAGATATTTGAAAATCCTTTCGACTGCCTAAAGGTGTGCTTCCTTTGAATTTGCTTGGAATCTTCCAACAATTCCCACCTACATGCATGACGTCTGGATGGGTACATGTTAGATAGAGTAGACTACCAATCATGGATCTGTAGGTTGGTTGATATACTATTGTTGATTCATCATTTGCGCTTAGGCTGCATCCTATTATCATAGGGGTACATACTAGTTTAGAATCTTTCATGCCATATTGCTTCAAGATCTGCGTGAGGTACTTGGTTTGTGATAGAAAAATACCATCTTTATTTTGTTGAACTTGTAAACCAAGAAAATATGTGAGCTCACCAAGCAGGGACATTTCAAATTTTTTCTGCATTACAAAAGCAAAGTTTTGACTCATGGCTTCTTCATTGCTACCAAAAATGATATCATCAACATACACAATAAGTATTAGCAATTTATCATTGTCAATTTTTATATATAGATTTCTATCAGCTGATGCTTTTGAAAAGCCTTGTTGATGAAGGTATTTGTCAAGACGATAATACCAGGTCCTTGGAGTTTTTTTTAGACCATAGAGAGCCTTTTTGAGTCTGCATACAAGTTTTGGATAACTTCCAAGGATGAATCTGTTTGGTTGCTCAATATATACTTCTTGTTCTAGGTCTCCATTAAGAAAGACATATTTCACATCCATTTGATATACTTTGAACTTTTGAAAGCTAGAAAGGGCAAGGAACATTCTTATGGCTTCAAGTCTAGAAAGAGGTGCAAAAGTTTTTTCAAAATCTATACCTTCTTATTGAGCATACCCTTCACAAACAAGTCTGGCCTTGTTTCTAATAACTTCTCCATTTTCATTCAGCTTGTTTTTGAAAATCCATTTGGTTCCTATGACATTCTTATCATTAGGTCTGGGAACCAATTCCCAAGTATTACTCTTTTCAATCTGCTCAAGTTATTCATTCATGGCTTTGACCCAACATTCATCTTTGGATGCTTCATTGACATTTTGTGGTTCAATAGAGGAAAGAAATGTTAGATAACTTGAAGCTTCTATAATAGTTCTTCTTGTCTGCACACCTGCTTCTTTCTGCCCTAAGATTTGAGTCTCTGGATGATTCTTCTGAACGTACCTGGATCGAGTCTTTTCTTCTACCCTTATCTGTTCTTCTAGTGCCTCATTGGTTTCTTCTTCTTCAGATTTAGTTTGATTTGATGTGGAAGGATAGTTGTCATCTTCTTCATAATCTTCAGTTTTTACTTGCTTTGGATTTTTCCCTGCTTCATCAACCACAACATCAATACTTTCAACAATTGTCCCAAGTCTTTTATTATAACACTATATCCTTTACTTTGGGAAGAGTATCCAAGGAGAATGCTTTCATCTGCTCTAGGTTCAAACTTGCCAAGTTATTCATCAGTCCTTTTGATGTAACATTTGCTTCCAAAGACTTTGAAGTATTTTACAGTAGGAGTCTTACCATACCACAGTTCATGAGGTGTTTTAGCGTTGTTTATCCAGACGTTTTTTTTGTTGAGAATAGTGATGGAAACAAATGCAGCTTCACCCCAAAAGGTTGCAAGAGTTCTAGACTCATCTAGCATAGCACGAGCCATTTCTTGAACAATTTTGTTCATCCTTTCTACCACTCCATTTTCCTGAGGAGTTCTTGTTGTAGAGAATTCCCTTCTTATTCCATGACCTTCACAGAAGTCGAAGAATTCTTCCGAGGTAAATTCCCCTCCTCGATCAGACCTGAGGCATTTGATTTTGTCATCTGATTCATTTTCAACCAAAGCTTTGAAGGCTTTGAACTTTCTGAAAGCTTCGACTTTATGCTTTAGAAGTCCTATCAAACACATTCTCGAAAAGTCATCAATGAACAATATAAAGTATTCTTCTCCACACGGTGGCTTTTTCCTAGATGGAACACATAAATTAGTGTGAACAAGTTCAAGAGGCTTACTAGTTGATCCTTCCTTCTCAGGGAAATGTGCTCTGGTTTTCTTACCAAATTGACATGATTTGCATATTGTATTTTCTGCAATGCTGATATCTGGAATATCATGAACAACCTTGTATCTGCATGCTTTTCTTACTTGAGTGAAGCTTAGATGCCCCAATCTTCTATGCCATATCCAGTGTTCATCATTTTCGCTTAGGTAGCACTGTTGTTTCCCCCCTTGAGTATGTACAGGTTGTTTGGAGTTCTTACACCTTTGATCATTGTTTCTCCTGTATCAATCTCACGAACAACACATCCATTTGATCGAAATACTACCTCATTTCCTTGATCACACAATTGACTCACACTCAATAGATTATGCTTTAGACCATCTACATACATAACATTCCTAGTTTTAACTTTTTCTTTTAAGAGAATGGAGCCTTTACCTCTTATGACTGCAGGAGTGTCATTACCAAATGAGACCTTATTTTCCTTTTCTAAGGCATCATATGACTGAAGTTTTTCTTTATCACCTATCATGTGTTTCGAACATCCACTGTCGATGTACCATTGATTTTCTTGTGCTTTTGCATACAAGGCTATACCACATCTTTCTGTTTGCAATTATTTCTTTCTCCATGTTTTGGGACCCAATGAAGCTTGCTCCTTTTGAGATGTTTTCCAAAATTTACTCCTGCATTCAAAATCTTCATGACCAAAGTTGTTACAAATAGAGCATTTTATTTCATTTTCAAGAGCAAAAAAGTTATTTTAGGTCCTTTTCACGATCCTAGTCAAATTCCTTTGATTTTGTGCTTCTCTAGTCATGATGGTATTGTAAGAAGCACATTGAGTAGCTTTGTGTCCAAAGTTATGACATGAAAAACATTGGCCATTAAAGAAATTCCTGCGATTATTGAATCTACTGACCTGATGATTGTAGTTTCCATTGACATTCATTCTTGAAGAAAAATGATTTATCTAAGGTAGGTTGTAGCTTGTGTTCATCCTTGAAGTAGATTGAACCTGATTTACCTGGTGATCTGCTTTATTCCTTTGTTGCCGATTGTCAACCTGTTCACTTCTCCTTGCTGCATCAAGATAGCTTTTGGAGGTTGATGGCTTTTGTGCTTGAGATGCTTCTTTTGTATATCCAAGACCTGTCTTTATCAAAGGAAAACACTGCACTTTGATAATTTCATCTAGAGATTTTTATCCTTTAGCAAATCTAAGATTAAGAGCTTTTGTTTTCTTAATATCTTTTCTTAGACCGACAATTTCACACTCTAAAGTTTCATTGTGTTTTTCCCTTTCGGCAAGTTGGAATGTCAAAGTATCTATAATCATACTCTTTTCTTCTAAATAGATTTTAAGTTTAGAAATTTCTTTATAGAGACCATCTTCATCTAAAGCATCCAAGAAATCATCATCTTCAAAAGCCATCAAAATTCTATAATCATTACCATGTTCATCTTCATCATTATTTGATAAACCATTGCTATCTTCATGTATATAGTAGCTCTTGTTACTTATATTATGTTTTCTATTCCATTTTTCTAGTTCCTTACCTTTATCCAGCTTATCTTTGTGAGGACATTTGGTTGTGTAATGACTGATTCTTCCAAAAGCAAAGCATTTGAAAGGTAGTTTACCTATGAATCTTCTAGAACCCCGTTTAAGGTTCTTGACAAAGTTTGCTTCTTCCTCTCCTTCTGAAATGTGTCCCAATTCATTGAGCTCTTCTCTTCCTGAAGCCTTGAATGTGGCTTCTCTCATATCTGATGGACCCCCTTTTCTCATTTCAAAAGCAGTTAGGATTCCATGTAGCTGTGTCATAGTAATACTCTAAAGATTCTGCTTTTCTTCTATGGCATAAACTTTTGATTCAAACTTAGAAGACAGGGATCTCAAAACATTTTCAACTACAGTAACTTCTTTTATCTCTTCACCCAAGTTTTTCATGTGATTAACAATCTCATCTATACGTAAGAAGTAATTAGCTATACTTTCATGATTGTGCATTTTGAGAGTTTAATATTGAATTTTGAGAGATTGTAGTTTTGCACATTTTACCTGATCATCTCCTTCATAGCTTAGAATGATCTTGTCACATATTTCTTTCATGATTTTGAGCTGGATAACCTTGACAAATTTTGATTGTGACAGACTCCCCAATAATGTGTTGACAGCCTTGGCATTTATTTCAGACTTCTTTTTACCTGTAGTATCTATAGGAATTGTTGATGGAAATGTGTATCCTCCTTCCATGATTTCCCAAACATCCGTTCCAAGAGATTGAAGATAGGTTGTGGTTCTTACCTTCGAATAGAGAAAGTTGCTCTCATCGAAGATTAGTGGTCTAATGGATCCCCCTATTCCATAGGTACTCATGATGATAGATCTTCCTTCAAGCGATCAAGCTTCTTTTGATGGACCTTCTCTAATACCAATTGTTGGAAATAATACTGAGAGGGGTGGGGTGAATCAGTATTAGTAATTTAACGGTTTTACATTTCCATAAAGAAATTTATATATGCTACTTCTTTTAATGAAACTTGCGCATATACGCAAGTGTGTTTAGAGCAACCAACGTATATCTTGAAAACTTGTAATTTGGTTAGTTGATCCTTAATCTGTGTATCAGAAGCATATAAACAGTAACCAGGTGTAATAAACAGAACAAGAAATCACACACATGAACACAAGATATAAGGTGGAAAACCAATGTGGGTGAAAACCACCTGCTGCAATCATCTCTATCTTTCTTTAATAAGAAACTTATTTTTACAAATTTTGTACTGGTGCAGTCTTATATCGGTATCCAGTCTTCTACCTATAGAAGGCTACAACCTTCTCTTTTCTTCCAGGGACCACGTTTCATAAATTTTCAGAGTGGATCCATTAATAACATCAATCACACATCAAATATATATGCATCAATCAATATCCTTTCCACCAGCCAAAACTGAATCAAACAATCACTTTTCTGAATGCTTTAACCAAAACACAGTAACAATAACCAGAACCCAATGCATAACCCAAAACATTGTAACAACAAACAAAAGCAGCTAAAACATATTTTATGAGACATACACTACTTCAATGTATCAAACCTGCATTCATACGCTGTTATCTGAAGGCAAACCTGCATATACATTGTTTTGAAATTCCAAACCAACGTGTATACGTGCCTTTGCTATATTGAACCTGCGTACAGGTCTGTAAAAGATTATTTATCCTTTACAAATATTCAGACATCAGTTATACCCAGATCATGAGATTTACATATTACAACATGCGCCAATTATAAAAGATCAAAACCACACAAAGGTACTTCTCTTCAAACCTAAATATCTTGACCCATCAATAGAGCTTATCATTCTTTAAGCGTTCAGGTTCCTCCTTGATTCAGATCCAGCTATGCACGATAACCTAATGACCAGTATTCTAGATATTGCTATTCATTAGATATTCAATGCTTGAATATCTTTGCCTAATGATCTCCTCCTCCTTTTATAGTCTTAGGCCTTACTCAATACCATGGTCCAAAACCACTTTAGAATCAATACCTTGGACCAAATAACTGGGGTCAATACTTCGGACAAGATACCTTAGACCAATACCATGGGTCAAAATACCACAGACCAAAACCAAGTTTTCCAACATGTATGCACTTTTCCTTGCATGAAAGTGCGTGTATACGCATACGCGCCTTTTGGTCTGCGAACTCGCATGTATACGCGATTTGGTCAAGGGGAACCTGTGTATACCTCTTTTTGCTTCATTCTGTGATCCTGAACTATGATCTATCATCTGAGTGAGTTGCCATCAAGGACAACACCTGTGTCATAGCGACAAACCTATGTCATAATACCAACAATTCCTTCTTAAGCTTGGCAAGCTCTTCATCCCTTTCTTGTACTTGGAGCTTGACAAGGTCAACTTTCTTCCTTGTTTGGTCTTGGTCACCAGCTAGGGCTTTCTTATTAAATTCCTCATTTTCCTTTTTCAAATTGATAATCTCTTCCATGGCAGCCATAAGTTTTTTGAGGAGATGTTCTACAAAGTCTTTTTGATTCTCTTCATTTTCTAGGTCTTCTTTACCCTTGATGTCTTCAATCTTATCTTCAGCTTCCTTGACAAGCTCTAGATTTTATTATTGTTTTCCATCATTTTCTTGACTAGAGATCATTGACAATGCTCCTTTTGAGTGAAGATCATGAAGTTTGTCCCATATAGCCTTCGTTGATGAACATTTTCCTAAATTGTTCTTTATAGAATCTAGTAGCCCATTCAAGATTTCTTTCATCGCTTTTGCATTGTACTCCTTGGACTCTTCATTCATCATGTTATGAGTAATTACTGATTCTCATACTTCAATGCCTTGATTCTTTAAGAAATTCCTCATTCTTTCTTCCCATATATCAAAGTTTTCATTGAACCATGGAGCCTTCACAAATTGATTGACTTCTATTTTAGTGGTAGAGGGAGACACATCTTTAGGACGATTGGAGACTTTCTTCCTTGGCTTCGCCATTTGTGTTATAATGATCAACCTCCAAGCTATTAGGCTTTTGAGTGAAGGTACTGGCTCTGATACCAATTGTTGGAAATACTGAGGGGGGTGAATCCGTATTTCTTTTTAATTATTATTTATGTTAGTTAAATCATTTATATTTAGAACACAAAATGAACAATAGGAATAAATGATTTTATTAATATAATCTTTAAAATAAATCAAGTACAATGTATATAGGGCTTTAACTAGTTTCCAAGCACCAACTTGGACTTTTTGTGAGGCTCCAACCTCTATGGCAGCAACCCTGTCTTGTCAAGGTACCAACCTTGGATTTCCAAGTGCCAACTCCAAGGACACCAATCCTTCCAATTTTGAGGCACCAACCCCAAGGGCTCTAACCCTCTACTATATATTTTCTAGATATGTTTGGTAGTTATTTTCTACTCGCATCATCTTATTCACTGAATTCTGTCTATCTACACCTTCACTGCTACATCAATGACTGCCTGTCTTCATATGAAGGATTCTCCGCAACTCTTCATATTGCCCTAACAAAGTCTGCAAAGTTACCTCATGATGATTTCAAATAGGCATCATGATCTCAAATAATGTTTCCAAATATTTTTGAAGATTTCAAACAAGATATCTGCACTAACCCTCAATGTATTCACAAAGGAAATTCTTTGTTTTCAAGCCTCTATTCTTTACTGTTGTGGTAATTGTTTCAAGCGTGACTGCTTCTCACTATTCTTGCTATCACAATCTCTTACTTCCTAGAACCAGACTCACAAACACTTCAATGTTGGTGCTGGTTAATGCTCCCTTCAAACGATGTCAGATGAAACTTTATTTTTCTCCTTCACAGAATTGTTCTTGAAGTTGCGTTATGTACTTGATTAATTCATCATAGGTCCAAGCCTTTCAAATATTAACCTAATCAATAGAATTGCTTCGTCCTTTGACTTCCTCCTATCCTGCTAGACCTTCGGCTTCCTTCTGTCCTGCTGGACCTTCAGCTTCCTTCTGTCTTGCTGGACCTTCAGCCTCCTTCTATCCTGCTAGACTAATGGCTTACTTTTGTCCTTCTGCTTACTTCTCTCTCACTCGATATTCAGCTTCTTTTGTACATTCATCATCTATTAGACCTTTGGCTTCTCAACCTCTTGACTTCTTCTTTCGTTCGCTTGACCTTCCGTCTTCCTCTATTCCTTCAAGTTCATGAGTTGTGAATGGTTACCTCTTCTTTGTGATAGATGCTTGAGATACGTTACCCATATGGAGGCCCCACATTCCACTTCATCACCTTTAATCACAATCACAACTTCCAGAGATCTTCTCAGAACTTAGTAGATCCCCTATGGCTGATGGAGTGGATGTGATATGATCTTAAGCAGTTGTTAATAAACCCATCGCAATTGGTAGTTTGACATCCCTTAGAAACTAGAAATATTATGGATGCGAAATTGTATAGCGTCATGTTATAGTGGTGCAGTGGGTCCACAATATGATATCACAATCGAAGCTTTTACCATCATTACATCTCTTCAAGACATGTGATATGTGATGGATGCGATATTCCTTTAGGAAGTATCGTAATGGTGAAGCAGGTCCACAATGTTATTGCAATCAGCGGATTTGGATATATATCCCTTAATGACATGTGATATGAATGTTCCAATACGTAGATGTGATATTACATTAGGATTGTTTTCATAAACAAATGGGGTCCACAACTCAAATCACAGTCAAGGGTTTCAACGTGACAAGGCTTTAAAGAGACTTGCAATGTGGTGGATGCAATATCATATTAAGGTGTATGTAATGGAACTATCATGTACATATTACATGTCATAATCAGAGGTTTTGAGTGGTGGCATAAAATAAAACTGCTCATATGATTTTTTCTGATATTATATATTTTCAAAAGGGTTCCCATGGTTTATTACTTCCTTCGTATTACATACCACAATCATAGGATTTGAGTATAACAACAAGGCTTCAAGACTCATGATGTGGTGGATGTGATATTTCAATAAATAGTTGTCAATAAATCTGTCAGGTCCACGGCCTTATTGAAATTGATGGTTTGCAGGACTTTGATTGGCACATGGATTAAAAACGGCCTTAACCCTTGTAGTTGACCATGATCTAAGGGTTGACTATGATATCGACAACTAGGATTGAGTGCGAGACTTCAACCACGATAAATGAAGTTCATACTTTCCTATCCCCGCTCTTTCGATAGTTGTTGCTCATGTGAAATCTCTGCTCTTCTGATAGTTTTTGCTCATGTGGCTTATCTTCTTGTGACCTTTGATAACTCTGTTTATGCTCCTCCACTGTTTTCTTATTTACTCCTCTGCTATTGTTGTTTATCTTTGTTCTTTCGATAACACTTACCCTTGGGCATATGCGATAATCTACTTCTATTGCTCCGATGAATTATGTCTTTGATGGCTTTTGATAAACTCGTCATCTTACTCTTTGGCGTCTTGCTCCTATTGCTTCACGGATCTACTGCGCGTCTATTATGTCTGTATACATATATTCAATCCACTTGAGTCCTCCATCTCATCAAATCATCATATATCAAACTTTCATCACTATGAGCATTATGACCAATGGGCATCTATGGGAAATCATGTATCAAAGAAAAAACTACTATATTAACACCAATGACAACCTAGATTCACACCCACCAAGAGTTGCAGCGAATTTTTCCAACCAAGGCTTCTAGGACTAGTAACTCAACCCAAGTTGTTACTGTTAGGGTCAGTGGCTTTTATCATCAAATGTATTTTCCTTATTCCTTCAATTTTAGTTTTTGAATAAGTTGATCTTATTACCAATTCTGATAACATAGTCTCAAATTCACTATCCATCATTGTCAAGTTTTTGTCTTCAAGAGTTCACCAAAAGCAGGAAGGATTTTCACATTACTAGTAGTCATGGTTGTTGTGTAGGTGGGTATCAACCATTTAGGAGGTTTGAAACAGTTGGAAAGCATACTTAAATAGTTATACACCATTACACATACATTTCAAGCCTACCCATTTGATCCATTTTGTCAGTGGAGGTGTGTAACGATACAGAGCATGGAGTAACACTCAGACTTTCACCGCCTAGTGCTGCACAAATACTCTGTTTCAATCACCATTTTGCATAACAGTTGTCAATCACATGGGGGATAATTTTGGGAAAATGAAAGACATTTTTATGCAGCACAGAACAACGCACAATAACCTCTTCTAGTTTCTGCTCATGGTAATCGACATCTACGATAAAGATGTAATGATTGATGAAATTGAGGAAGCCTTGCTTGAGTTGACTTTCCATCGGAAAGAAATAAAAGAGCTATGTTGCCTAGATATTCATGAATATTCCCAATAGGTAACAATTTCTACAGTTTCAGATGAAACTGATCAGATATAGGTTAATAAAGAAATTCAGGAGACCAAGCTGGATTAAGAAGAGGAGAAAAGTGAAAATGAAGGGATTGTTCTAAAGCCTCTTGCACAAAAAGTTTTTGTTCAAGAAGATTTGCCTCTAAGTTCTGAAAATGAAGAGTCTACTGAAAAAGAGTAGGTTGTCTCAGAACCTATGGATTTTCACATTATTTTTGTGGATAAGGTGGTTGCCACAATTGAAGACGACAATAGTACCTGAAGTTAGTGCTTCCATTTCTCTAGAATAGGGTCCTCTTACCAATCATGAGGTGAAGGTAGCCAATTATGTTTTTGAAGATTATTTTGCTCACCTCTTGGAACCATTGAAAGAAGAGGTTTGTCATCTCATGACCAATTCATTGCAGGATTAATGGAAGCTTGCACTTTTTACTGATGTTGGTTTTCAGAATCAATCGAATTTTGAGTTGCCACTCTCTTTTTTCTTCTGTTGTTCAAGGAAAAAATGAGCTACAGTCAATCAAGTAGCATTCTTCTTGACCAAATACATTGGAAGGAGGTGATAACCTAGTGTATATACTTTTAGTAGGTGTCGAAAACTATCACTCAATTTTGACACCCGAGGAGAGGGCCCTAAGACTTTGGTAATGTGTTGTCAGATTGCTGATTTATTTTAAAGTTTTCAGCTTTGTAATCAGCTAGTCATATGAGTTTTAGTCTTTTTATGTTTGACTCCATTGCCCAATGGTCTAGTTAAGATACGAGTCTATGTTTTTGTTCTTGGCACCTCATTGGGAGGCTCCCATTGCCATTGGAGCCAATGTTACGATCAATAGTTTTCATCATCAAATGTATTTTCCTTACTAATTCATTTTCAATTTTCGAATAAGTTGATCGTATAACCAATGTTGATGTAATAGTCTCAAAGTTCACTATACATCATTGTCAAGCTTTTTTCATCAAGGGTTCACCAAAAGCAAGAAGGAGTTTCTAGTTAATGGGAGTCACAGTCACTGCACAACCGCTATGGAGGTGGGTATCAACCATTTAGGAGGTTTGAAAGACTTGGAAAGTTTACTTAAAGAGTTTTACACCATCATACATCCATTTTAGGCCTACCCATCTAATCCATTCTTTCAGAGGAGGTTTACAACCATATAGAGGATGGAGTGACACTCATACTTTTCGTTGCTCAATGCTGCACAAATACTCTATTTCAATCACCATTTTGCAAAATGGGTTTCAACCACGTGGAGGATAATTTTAGGAAATTGAAAGTGGTTTTTATCAAGTATAGACTAGGACACAATAATCTCTTCCCATTTTTGCAGAGATGTAGGATAGTGAGAGTTTCGAATGGATCCTTAAATATTAGTTTTTGCAATTCGTAAATATCTTGTTATAAGTCATTGTATTGTAAAGCATTATCTGGGAATCTGGGGAAGAATTTGGAGAAACGGAGAGAGGTTTATCTTACAAAATGTATCATATATAATAAAATCCTTCACTTTTGACACAAGTATTATTGTTTTGGATATATAGCCAAAAAATTGTCCTGCTACGTGGGCACTACGCAGTGTTCCATAGAGGTTACCCGTGTTCTCACATTGTTGCGTAAAAGGTTATCAATGTCACATAGTTTTTTATGAGTTTATCAATATCGCACAGTGTTTTCTGACTTTACTAGTGTCGTGCAGTGCTTCCCTTGCATCACGCGGTTTAATTTGAGTTTGTGGGACATGTTCACAGTGTGACGAAGATTCCATATGTCAAAATTTAAAGGGGTGAACATGTAGTAGAGTGGTAGAAAAATCATACCATCGGTTTCCAGCCACGTGTCAATTTTGAAAGAAAATGTGCCAATAGAGTTGCTACCGAGCTGTTACCTAGTAACTGCGCAGTCCGCAACTAATTGTCAGTATTTTTGTTGTTTTTTATCCATGAAGATATGCTTCAAACACAAGAGTGATTTTACAGTGTTTTAGTGCTTTTTTAAGATATGAATGCTTTATGTTTTTTATTTTTATCATTTGAGGAAATATACTTTAAAAGAGAAAAAATATTTCCCCATTTTACTTTGATTTGATCCTCTCTTAGTTCAATGATATGATGCATCTAGACTCTTTGGATTCATTATTGTATGTCTATTTAAACTGGAAAAATAGATTGGAAAGGCTGTTGATGGTTTCATTATTGTTGGGGAAACTATTGCAATTTTTTGTTGTGATCTGTGTTAATGCATGCGCTGAAGAGATTTCAGTGGACTTACAGAGATACTTATGGTATGGATGATCCAAATCTTTTTCTTCTTAGCTATATATTATCCTTGTTGTGTTATCTTGTTAAACTAATTTGAAGATGTATGGAACAATTAAACTTGAATTCATTTCATATTCTCAGGTCTAGTTGTGCCAAACATTTCAATATGCAAATGGAATTTTTTATTTATGCCTTTGACAATATTTTTTCTTTCTTCTTGATAGTCATTTATCTAATTTGGAGTAATGAACTATTAGTTATTATGCTATTTTTGTTGAATACCTTGATATTCCCATCTTTAGCATACTACAATTTGTCTTTTAATTCTAAATCCATATTAGTTAAGCCTTTGTACATAAAATTAGTTGGAGATACTTAAGAATGTTTGACTAAGAGGGTTATGATTGCATTACACCAGTTTTCCTAGAATCCTCTACAACCCCATAACAAAAATTTAAACATTTTCAGAACCAGTCTCTCTAAAAATCATATTCAAAGGTTTTAACTTTGAGTCTACTTAGTGACAGAGCCCCCTTACGTTGAATAAGACTAGTCATTCAATAAAAAGATGTTTTTTGTCACCTCTGAGTTTTCTCTTTTCAGCTTGGAGAAAAATACAGAGTGACAACATATTGGTTTCATTGCCGGGGACCAAAAGATTTAATCTTCCCTCGGAAAAAATATTCAAAGTTTTAGATTTGGTTGTTGACGGTGAACAATAGCCAGACTAAGGAAAGGTTGTATCATTCACCTAGTGACTCTGAAATCCAAAGGATCCAAAAGATCAAATGTTCACATTGTCTTCAGTGGTTAAAGGTCAGTAGTTTTCAGAATTACTTGTACTTGTTTTCAAAATCGGTTTTGTAAGAACGAGTTCCAGGTATGCTCCCATGGATAGATCTTGTATTCCTGGTTTTCCAAATCCTATGCCTCTTGTTAATTGGTCAGCCTATCTCCCAATATTCAAAGATGGAAAGGGAGAAGATGTTGCTCTGCATTTAATTAAATTCCACATGCATGTACATAGACTTGAAGTTCATTTTCATGAGGATTCATTGATGAAAATGTTTATGGAAACCTTAGAGGATAAAGCCAGATCATGGTATGAAAGTTTTCCAGCTGCAAGTATATGTTCTCTGAGGGATTTATATTTAGAATTTTGTGCAAATTTTAAATTAATTTATCCTTTTATAGTACTGGTAGAAATATTTTGTGGAAAATTAGATGATTTGTTTCAACTCATGGGAATCAACATCTAAAATCAAGAAGCCTTGCTTTAGTTGTCTATCCCTCAAAAGGAAATTGTAGAGCTATGTTGCCTAGATATTCATGAAGATTCCCAATAGGTAACAATTTCTACAGTTTCATATCAAACTGATGAAATAGAGGTTAATGAAGAAATTCAGGAGATTGAGGTGGATTAAGAAGAGAAGATCAGTGAAAATGAAGAGATTGCTTTAAAGCCTCTTGCAGAAGAAGATTTTGTTCAAGAATATTTGCCTCCAGGTTTTGAAAATGAAGAGTCTACCGAAGAAGAGTAGGTTTTCCCGGACCCTATGGATGTTCACATTATTTTTGTGGATAATCTAATTGCTGCAATTGAAGAGGGCAATATTACTGAACTCATTGCTTCCATTTCTCTAAAACAGAGTCCTCTTACCAATCATCAGGTGAAGGCAACCAATTATGTTTTTGAAAATTATTTTTCTGACCTCTAGGAACCACTGGAAGAAGAGTTTTTTCATCCCATGGCCAATTTGTTGCATGATTTATGGAAGCTTGCACTCTTTATTGATGTTGGTTTTCAGAATCATTTGAATTTTGAGTTTCCACTCTCTTTTCTCTTCTGCTTGTTCAAGGAAACAATGAGCAACACTCAGTCAAGTAGCCTTTTACTTGACTAAATACGTTAAAAGGAGGTGATCATCTAGTGTATATATTTTTCAGTAGGTGTGGACAACTATCATTCAAGTTTGAAGCTTGAGGAGAAGGCCTTAATACTTTGGTGATGTGTTGTCAAATTTTTTATTTATTTTAAAGTTTTCAAATTTGTAATCAGTTGGTCATAATAGTTTTAGTCTTTTTATGTTTGAATCCATTTCCCAATGATCTAGTTAAGATATTAGTATACGTTTTTATTCTTGGCACCTCACAGGGAGGCTTCCATCCCCATTGGAGCGAAAGTTATGGTCAATAGTTTTCATAATCAAATGTATTTTCCTTACAAATTCATTTTCAAATTTTGAATAACTTGATCATATGTCCAATGTTGATACAATAGTCACAAAGTTCACTATACATAATTGTCAAGGTTTTGTCATCAAGGGTTCACCAAAAGCATAAAGGAGTTTCTAGTTAATGGGAGTCATGGTCACTACGCAACCACTGCACAGGTGGGTATGAACCATTTAGGAGGTTTGAAGAGTTGGAAAGCTTATTTAAATAGTTTACACCATTACATATCCATTTCAAGCCTACCCATTTGATCCATTTTTTCAAAGGAGGTTTGCAACCATACAGAGCATGGAGTGACACTTAGACTTTTCGCTGCCTAATGTTGTACAAATACTCTATTTTAGTCACCATTTTGCAGAATGGGTTTCGACCACATGGAGGATAATTTTAGGAAATTGATAATGTCTTTTATCTGGCACAGACCAAGATAGAATAACCACTTCACATTTCTACAGAGTTGTCATATAGTGAGAGTTTCGAATGGATCTTCAAAGTATAGTTTTCGCAATTCCTAAATTTCCTATTTTAAGTCGTTGTTTTCCAGAGCATTTTCTGTGAAAATGGCTAAGAATTTGGAAAAACTAAGAGAGATCTATCTTCAAAAAAGTATCATATATAATAAAATCCTTTACTTTTAACACAAGTATTACTGTTTGGGATATATACCTAAATCTATGTCCCGCTGAATGGGCGCTGCGTAGTCTTGCATAGAGGCTACCAGTGTTTGTGCAGTGTTGTGTAAAAGGTTATCAGTGTCATGTAGTTTTTCTTGAGTTTATCAGTGTCGCGTAGTGTTTTTGACATTACTAGTGTCGTGCAGTGCTTTCCTTGTGTCACGTGGTTTAATTTAAGTTTGTGGGATGTGTTCATAGATGCGATGAAGATGCCATATGTCAAAGTTTAAAGGGGTTAACATGTAGTAGAGGTGGTAGCCAAACCATACCATTAGTTTCCATCCACGTGTCAATTTTGAAAGAAAAGGTGCCAACATAGTCGATGTCGAACTGGTACCTAGTAACTACATAGTCAGCCACCAGTTGTCAGTATTTTTTTTGTTTTTGATCCATGATGATATGCTTCAAACACAAGAGTGCTTTTACAGTGATTTTCTGTTTTTTTTTTTAGATATGAATTCTTTATTTTTTTTTTATTTTTTATCATTAGAGGAAAAGGACTTTAAACCAGCAAAACTATTTCCTTATTTTACTTTGATTCGATCCTCTATTAGATAAATGATGTGATGCATCTAGACACTTTGGATTCATTATTGTATGTATATTTAAACTAGAAAATTAGATTGAAAAGGTTGTTGATGGTTTCAGTATTGTTGGGGAAACTATTGCAATTTGTTGTTATGATTTGTGTTAATGCATGTGCTTGAATGTTGAAGAGATTCCAATGGATTTATAGAGATACTTATGGTATGGATGTTTCATATTTTGTTTCTTCTTATTTATATATTATCCTTGCTGTGTTATCTTGTTAAACTGATTTGAAGGTGTTTGGAATTGTTAAACTTCAATTCATTTCATATGCTCATGTTTAGTTCTGCCAAACATTTTAATTTGCAAATGGAATATGTATGCCTTTAACAGTTTTTTGTTTTCTTCTTGATAGTCATTTATCTAAGTTGTAGTAATGAACTGTTAGTTATCCTCCTATTTCTGATGAATGCCTTGATATCCCCATCTCCAATTTACTAGAATTTGTCTTTTAATCCAAAATCCATATTAATTGAGCCTTTGTACATGCAATTGGCTAGAGATACATCAACATGTTGGATGAGGAAGGTTATGATCACCTTACACTAGTTTTCCTAGAATCCTCTACTACTCCCTACCAAAAATTTATACATTTTCAAAACTAGTTTTTGTCAAAAATCATATTCAAAATTTTTATCTTTGTGTCTACTCAATGAGGGAGCCCCCTCAGGTTGAAAACGACCAGTCATTCAACCAAAAGATATTTTTGATTACCTATGAGTTTTCTCTTTTCAACCTGGACAAAAATACGGAGTGATAACAGTTCCAAGGATTCCCAAGTGTTTTTCCAACCAAGGCTCGAGGAACTAATACTTCAACCCACAACCATAAGGAACATGGGCGCCAAACATGAAAAAAAAAGAGGGAAAAACCCACAACACCATGGTTATCCAAGAAATGGCACGGCTAGGAAAAACCACTATCAATCTATCAATCCTCCATGCCATTGACAAATCATAACTAAGAAACCACATGCATGTGCCATGCATGAAAAAACTAGCAGGGAAATCATACAAGCAACTGGATAGCTATAAGAAAACCCCATTATAGTTGTTGATCTCACTATCCTCTAGTGTTTTCCTAGTTTTCCTTTGCCTTCTTTCTCCCAATCCAAAGTATCCCACACTCCTCAAAGAGAGCTCTACAAAAACTCTAATTGTCCAAGAGTCTAAGAGAGAGAATAAAATGAGAGTGCTAAATACTGAACTGACAAAATTTGTGTACTAATCCTCATAAGACTTTTCATTAATGAGGTCTCTATTTACAACATTTTCCATTATTTTGCCTTCAATTTCTTCCTCACATGCAACATGTGACCTTTCACCTTCCTTTTCTCCTGTTTTCCATTCTTTTCATAAATAGAATGTTATTAAATGCCTCATGCCTTTCCAAATTCTTTTCCATTTCCTTTACCAATTTCCATAGCCATTGATTTATCGCAAGTGATCCACATTACTATGTTTTTTCCCAACATTCAGCTTGGAATACATGTCCCATGACCTTGGTTATTATTTTATTTTGTTAGCATTATTACAGGGATTTTTACTACAAACCCCTCTCCCTTAGGGGAACACCATCCTCAGTGTTCAATTACACCTACAACCAGCAAGACCACTCGAAAGAAAAACATACTGCCCATGGAGCTTTATAACTTAACTCGTTGCAGTTTTTGAAATGAACAACTTGCTGAAAAGAAAAATAGCATGACAAACATAACAACATGACACCCATACCATTTATTAGATCTTTATAACACAACTCATTGCGATATTTATAATTACAACCATATATAAATATGTTCATATACCAAAACTTATTTTCCTCAACCTGCAAATAATGAGGGATACACAACCCCCATCTAATCATCCATCTCCCATGTAATATCATCAAGCCCAAAGTTATTCCACCACTCGATTGCTCGATTCTGGAGCATGAGCATCTTTCTATACAAAATGCATTGAGGATTCAGCTGGAATTGTCCTTCTAGCTCCACCTACAATACAGACCAATCAATAACATGATAAATGTATTTTACACATATTTTAAGAAATGGAACTTAGAAATCATCATGGACTTCCTTTTTTGGAGGTAGTCCAAGATGATAGGCCACTGCTCTAATCCTCCCAAGGATCTCGAAAGGTCCACAATATGGTGGTTACAACTTCACACCTAGCCAAATCCTGAAGTAGATCTTCTAGGGATTTATGCACAAGTACACATTTTCCCCAACCTAGAATTCCTTAAACAACATTTGTTGATCTACATAATTTTTTTGCCTATCTTGTGTTTCCTTTATATTATTCTTGATTATGTCCATTTCCTATTCCATCTCTACCAACATGTCTATTCCTATTAATACCATGTTCAATGGATCACTCTAGCTGATGGGAGTATTACAACATCGCCCAAAGAGTGTGTCAAAAAGACTCATTCTCAGTGCCTCCACATACCCATTATTGTAACTAAACTCTACTAGTGTAAGATACTCTTCCCACTTTTGTTGTTGTTACATTAGATACATACTAAACATATCCTCCAAAATTATGTCGACCCTCTTTGTATGTCCATCTATCTATGTATAATAATCTATGTTGAAGGCAAACTCTATACCCAAACCTATAAATAACTCCTTCCAAAATTGGGAAGTGAACTTAGCATCCCTGTCTGAGAATTTATTCTTTGGAACACCATGCAATCTTATGACATCACTAATGAAGACCTATGCTACATCATTAGCTGAATAAGTAGACTTCACTGGAATTAAGTGCACTACCTTTTTCAATCAGTCAAACACAACTATGATAGAATCATGTTGTTTAGATTTCCTTGGAAAACCTATAATGAATTCCATGGAAACGACCTCACATCTCCACTTTGGAATCATAATCCACTATAGTAATCTACTAGATGCTTACACTACGCTTTTACCTACTGATAATCCAAGCACCTAGCCACTAATGCTTCCACTTCCTTCTTCAAATTAGGCCAATAATAGAAATTATTCACCATTGTCAATGTCTTATGATATCATAGGTGATCCAAATGGAAAATGGCATCAACCCATGGTATTGGAAGTGGCATCCACTCATGGTATTTATCCATCCATGGAATTGTAACTAACATCCACCCATGGTATTCATTCACCCATGGTATTTTCCCATGGTATTGTGACATCCACCCATGGTATTCATTCACCCATGGAGTTGACCCATGGTATTCATTCACCCATGGAATTAACCCATGGTATTGTGACATCCACCCATGGTATTCATTCACCCATGGAATTGACCCGTGGTATTGTGACATCCACCCATGGTATTCATTCACCTATGGAATTGACCCATGGTATTGTAATTGAAAAATACTACTAGTAGCAAATCGCATTTTGTAAAAGGACAGATGGTCCACCACAATGTAGCCTTTATAGTTATTATCGGTTTTAATAAAAAATTTCTTCGTGGTTTTGTTTATTGGGAATTCTCCTCTTTTTATTCTGGAAATTCAAGTGTTTAAATGTTGGGGGTCTCTCCCCCCAATATCCATTTCAATTTTTTAGATCTTGGGGGTCTCCCCCCAAGGTCTGGATTAGTGGTATCAGAGAAGGTTACAATTCCATGGGAATGATGGTTTCATACATATTTCAGTTTAAAATTTTTGCAGCAATATTCAAAAAACGTCAGGCACACGCTGCAACCTCCACGGAGCACTTTCTTGGACCAAGCAAGAAGAATTTTTCTTTTTTCACTTTTTTGCAGGAATTTTTTTTTGGATGACGAGTTTGAAGATCAGATCTGAAACACTTGATACAATATTTATGAAAACAAATAATAGATCTAAATTCGCTGGGAAAAAATACCAAAATTCAAGAAATAAATCGGCCAAATCGGAGTCTGGATGAGGGAGATATCATTGATTTGAAATCAACTATGTTGTAGAACTTTTTTTTTCTGACAACAACTAGTGGATGACGACTCTCTTATCATTTTTTTGAATTTTTTGTGTATAATTTCCAAAAAAATTATTGTAGATCTGACCTCCTCTTCAAAAATCATCCAATTTCAAAAAAGAAAAATGGGTCGAATCAGAGTTCGAATGTGGGAGATATCGCTCATTAAAATAAACTATTTTTTCATAACTTTTGTGAAAGTGGAAAAAATTGTGGTGCGAATCGGAGATTCCAGGGTGTCTAGATAAGGATTTTCAACACATGGGAAGATGAAAAATGACCCTTCTGCTTCCAAAAACAGGTTATAATAAATATTCTAAGTTACATTGACTAAGTCATGTCCATTTTAATTCTGGAGCAACATTCGGAGCAGGTTCCCATTGGAGACATGCCCTCCCACCCCACTTTAGTAGGCACTTGCTTCATATTCATCAGTTTCAATGTAGCATCATTTCACTTTGGTTATTTGGAGATGTTCCCTCCCACCCCAGGCTATGTAGGCACCTGCTACTTCATCAATAGCTAACATCATGGTTATGGGTCAACTGCACAAAATCCTTGTCATCGAAGTCCATTTGCTAGGCCGCACACTATTAGTATCACAGTTGGTCACAAGCATTACATGTTATCTCTATCCTCAGATCTTTGTTTTTCATGGTTATGGGTCATCCACAAACCCACACTTCATCAAAGTCCATTTGCTAGGCCCCACACTGTCAATATCACAGTTGGTCATAAGCAGTACATGGTATCTCTATTGTCGGATCTTTGTTCATCATAGTTATGGGTCATCCACATACCCACACTTCATCGAAGTCCACGTGCTAGGTTGCACACTGCCAGTATCACTGTTGGTCACAACCATTACAGGGTATCTCTATCCTCAGATCTTCTTTAATCATGGTTATGGGTTGACCACATAAAACCATTCTCTTCAGTGGCTCTTCATATTCAACAAAGGCTTTAGAGGAGGGAACTTCATGTAATGGGGACCATTGCTTCTTAAGAAGGGAGGAATGATCCAAATGGAAAATGGCATCAACCCATGGTATTCATCCACCCATGTTATTTATGCACCCATGGTATTGTAAGTGGCATCCACTCATGGTATTTATCCACCCATGGTATTGTAAGTGACATCCAGCCATGGTATTTTCCCATGGTACTGTGACATCCACCCACGGTATTCATTCGCCCATGGAATTGACCCATGGTATTGTGACATCTACACATGATATTCATTCACCCATGGAATTAACCCATGGTATTGAGCATCCACACATGGAATTGACTCGTGGTATTGTGACATCCACCCATGGTATTCATTCATCCATGGAATTGACCTGTGGTATTGTAACTGAAAAATAGTTTAAGTAACAAGTCACATTTTATGAAACGGCAGATGGTCCACCACAACATAGCCTGTATAGTTATTATCGATTTTAATCAAAATTTTCTTTGTGGTTTTATTTATTGGGATTCTTCTCTTTTTCTTCTAGAAATTCAAGTTTTTAGATCTTGGGGGTCTCTCCCCCCAATATCCATTTCAATTTTTTAGATCTTGGGGGCCTCCTCCGAAGGTTTGGATCAGTAGGTGACCTGAATACGACTTAGCTTGAAATTCCCTCAATATAAGCTTCTTGATCTCATTTTTTTTCCAACACATAGATCATGTCAGTAAATCTCACCAAACCATCTGATGTGAGATGATAGTTCGCATCCTCATAACTTGTAGCCTACCATATCGTGTGCCTAAGATCTCTATACCTGTCATCCTTTTTGACCTTCCTGAAAGATCTGATGTTGTAAATCCATCCCATATGAAGTCATAGTTATTATATGATTCGTCTACACTCTTTTCCTAAGAGCATCTTCCACCCTGTTCTCTTTCCCTTTAATGTACTTGATCTCAATTTCAAACTCAATAATTGTGGCCATTGATCTAGCTTGCCTAGCATTCAGCTTCAGTTAGTTAAATAAGTGTCTCAATCCATTGTGATCACTCATCAATACAAACCTCCTTCCAATAAGATAATGCCTCCACATCTTCAGTGCATGGATGATTGCTCCCAGCTGTAGATCATGTGCATCATAATTCCACTCATGTTCATTCAATTTAATTGATTAATAACATACCACCTGTTTGTTATGCATTAATACTCCACCAAGTATTATATTTTATGAATCATGGACATGCCATGAACTCTTTATCTAGATCTGCAATCTTCAAAACTTGAGCATTTGTGAAGAACTGTTTCAACTGCTCAAAACTAGTTGCACATTCTTCTATCCATTTAGATTTCTTACCTTTCCTTTGCAATGATGTAAAAGGATAAGAAATCTGTGAGAACTTCCTGATAAGCCCCCTGTAATAACCTTCTAACCCCATAAATGACCTCACCTCATCCAAATTCCTAGGAGTTGTCCATTCCATGAAAATTTTTATCTTTTCTGGGTCCACTGTTATGCCTTCCTTGGAGACAACATGCAATAAGTAATGTACCTTTGTCTGAAAGAAACTTCATTTACTAAGCTTGGCATACAACTGATGTACCTAAGAAATCTCAGTACTACTACTAAGTGTTCGGCATGATCTTCCTCATACTTAGAATATATCAATATATCATCAATGAACGCAATAACAAACTTGTTTAGATAAGGATGAAACACACTATTTATCAAGCACATAAATGTAACTAGAACATTACTCAAATGAAAAGGAACTACAACAAACTCATAATTCCCATACCTAGTCTGTAATGCAGTCTCGTAGATGTTATCTTCTTTAATGTATACCTGATGGTATCTTGATCTCAAATCTATCTTCGAGAACACTCTTGCTCCATTCAACTGATCAAAAAAGTTGTCAATCCTTGATAATTGATACATGTTTTTGATGGTTACCTTGTTCAACTGCCTATAGTCAATGCATAACCTGAGCGTACCATCATTCTTCTTCACAAAAAACATTGGTGCACCCCAAGGTGACACACTTGGCCTACTATCCCTTTTCAAGAATTTACTTCAACTTCAACTTCAACTACAGTAACTCTAGTGTTCGCATCTTCTATGGTGACTTTGACGTTGGTGTTTCCCTTGGTACTAACTCAATAGAAAAGTCCAATTCCCTGGGAGGCAACAATTATGAAACATATGAAGGAAATACATCTTGAAACTACTATAAAAGTAGAAACCTATTCAAAACTTCCACATCCTCAACATTCTTACCTTTATCACTGTAAATATGTACTACAAATGACACACACTCTTTCCTGCGACTATGCTTTGCCTGCATAGTTGTCACCATTCTAACTGATGTTGCCTTCTTCTTACCCTACAAGATCCTCTAATCTCCGTTATCATCCAAGCACTGAATAGCCTTTTCATAACATTCCACCTTGGTCCTATGAAGATACAGCTAGTACATACCCAAAAAAATAGTGTATGATCCCAATGGAAGCACATTCAAGTGTGTTGATGTAGGAATACCATTCAACTCAAATTGAAAATATCTTACCTAGTGATAAACTCTCTTCTTAGTACCTGTAGCAAAATCCACTAACCAATACTCAGCATGCACATTTTAATTCAAACCACACTTAACCACCAAGTGAAGATTAACATAACTATAATTAGATGCAGGGCCAATCAAAATAGAAACAACTTGATAAAAAATATTACCTTCCATCTCGATAATGGATGTCTGGTGATCCTCCTACCCATTATCCAACACTGCATAAATATGAAGAATACATTGTCCAACACCCCCCACTATCTGTTCCTCCTGAACAATGTAGATCTATGGTATACCGCCCTAATATTTTGGAAAATCTCTCCTATGATGATCTCTCCCACAAGTACAACACTATAAAGGCTTCCTGATTTCACCCTTGTTCTTCTCATCAAATTGAAATGCCTGCCCTATGTCATATGCATTGATATTCTCAGGTAGTGATGCATTCCTTTTGTTACTTGTATCCCAAGTTCTTGTTTGCTTCTTATCCATTTTCCTTTATTCCTCTCATTACCTTCCCAATCCTACTTAGTTTTAGATCTGTGCTTCGATTGTTTATAAAAATGCATTAATTTTTTGATGGATTCCTCCAATGATCTAGGCTCATCAAAATCAATCTTGTATTTGAATGATAAACCCATTGAATAATATTTGAATATTCACTTTCTCCTTCTTCAGGTAAGGCACACTCCTCAACAACTCCAAGAATCTTCTAGTGTACTCCTCATCGGATATGAATCCCATATTCATCTCATAGAATTGCTTTGCCCAGTCATCATAGTATATCCCTGATAGATACTTCTTCCTGAAAGGTCTCTAGAACTCACTACAGGTCAACTCCTCTTCATGAATACCTTTGACATTGTTTACATCTTTCCACAAAATGTCAGTTTCACCTTTAAGACTAAACATAGTTATTCTGGACTTCATGTTCTCTAAGTAATCATGTAATCTAAAGAACATATTCATCCCAAGAAAACCACATTTCTATATCCTATGATTTCTTCATTTATCCATCAAGTATAGGTGGCTTAGCTTTATTGAATGCATCTAGAAAATATCCCCTATCAATCGTCCTATAAGGATGATAGCGATGATGAATATGTCACTTGTCTAAACTAGAACTCGAGTAAAACACGTGTCCACTACCTCATTTATCAGGTGTATCTAAGAGCCTTCCATCTCTAACTATCTCATCTCTATCTAACCTATGCCCACCATGATACCTGCTACCATATGCTCCATTAATCTTACTTTCTTGTCCATGATTGATCCTAAGTGGTCCCTATTTCTGTAAGTTTGACAAGCTCTGAAGGATGATTGCATTGACATATGCTTGTTTCTCATGCTCCCTAGCAAGTCTCTCTTGCGATTGAATGATTTTACCATTATCTTCTTTGCAATTTCTTATTTTTGCCTTCAAACATCTCAAAGTGTCTACTATGTCAGGAGAGTACCCATCACCTTGCTTCTTATTTGATCTATTGGGAGAGTCTCATGAAATCTAGACTACCATTTTTCTAGTCATATTTGATCTTCTTCTTCCAACAAGTATACCATGTCAACTAAACAAAAAAATAAACATAATCAACATACCTTAGTATAGTTTAGGGGAGGATATGTCATCTACAAGAACAAGCAGATTAGCACAATACATGTATAAACATAATCATATCAATATATAAACATCATCCCAATCATCATCGCAATTATCATGAATGGTGTCATAACTAAAACACTAACTGGAGACAATGCATGCACAACAACATATAGGTAGTGACATGCAAAACCAATGCATATACAACCATCATGCATTCATGACAAAGACATCCCAACAATAACATCATAAATTCTTTCATGGAAACAGAACTGTAACAATGACTACCTCCATGCATACATAACAAACACATTGACCAAAAGCATCATAAACATATATGCAAACAACATGTATGCATGAAAAACACACTCCACCCATCAAGTCTAAGGTTTGAACCAGGATTTGATACCGCTCTGTAACCACCCTCTTCCAACATTTACCCAATATAACTAGTCCACTGGGTTAAGCATGTGACGAAGAGTTACTATGATAAGATTCAACTATCGAAGTACAGTTAAGGAAGTGGCATCGACAAACCAAAACCAAATTGACCTTCCTCAAGAGCTACATGAATCATAGAAGCTAACCAACCACACCAAGCCCCTAACCCATGAGTTGACTTTATTTTGACTGAACTAGACCCTAAATCTCTACTATAACAAGTCCTCCATGTAAAGAAAACCCTCCAGCTACTATCACAACAAGGCCTCCATCCGACTGCAATTGTTTCTAGAAAGTTCTTTGCTAGTAGCCCCCAATTTTGAGCTAGTTTTTCAGGGCCAGGACTCATGGCTCTACCTAGAAACTTTATGAAATTCTCAGAAATTATAAATAACAAGAAGGCAATGCCTCTAATGGAAAACTTGAACAAGGACCCAGCCTGACTCATCCTAACCATGACATGAATTTTTTCAAACACATTATGAACATGTAATGTGTAGGTCACAAAAACACATCTAAACATAGGGAGATCATACTTATCTGTGAATCGTTAAGAAGGTATGATGCTCTCTTAAGTTAGATGCATTATCATCTATTGGGTGATTCATTCATTGAAATTTTATCTACTAATGAAAACATGATTAGAGTCGTAACTCAAGACTCTCATAAAACCATACATATAACCAACATATAACCAGATAGATAGAAATAATAGAACAACTATCAAAGCCATATAATAACAATACATTTACACACAAAAGATAAGTGTGAAGGAGCTCTTATTAACATATGAAAATCCATCTAGGTTAAGGGCTTCCACGTACCACCCAACCATAGATTGGGTTGAACCCAATCTCTCTTTCATCCAATCACCCTTGTGCCATATTCCAAGCATGAATGTGGGATCTTCTGGAATAACTAGTCAAAGCCAAAACAAAGCCTTTTAGAGGCCAAAACACCTCAACACTCAACCATTGAGACCACCTCACGGTTGGACATCAATAATTATCACAAAATCATTCTCTATCTAAATTGTCGAGGACACTAGAGCACTTGTTCCAACTGAGGTGCCAAGACTAGTAACTCAACCCATAGTGGCCATTGGTATCAAGAGTGTTTGTCAAACAAAGGCTTCCAAGACTAGTAACTCAACGCATCAAGGGCTCTAGAGAATTTTTCCATCTATGGCTTGTAGGACTTGTAACTCAACCTAAGTTGTTACAGGGATTCTTGAGCTTTTTCCCAAACAAGGCTTCGGGAACTAATAATAGAACCTACAACCCTAAGGAACATGGGAACCAAACAAAAAACAAAAGGTAAAACCCATAACACCATGACTATCAAGGAAATGGAAAGGCTAGGAAAACCCACTGTAAATGTAGGAAATCCTCCATGCCAATGAGAGATCATAGCCAAGAAACCACATCCATGTACCATGGATGCCAAAAATACCAAGAAAATCTTACATACAACTTCGTAGCTGTAAGCAAAACACATTGTAGTTGTTTATCTAGCTATCCTCTTGTGCTTTCCTGTTTTTCCTTTGCCAGCTTGCTCCAAATCCCAAGTATGCCACACTCCTCCAAGAGCGCTACAAGAAAATTATAAGTGTCCAAGAGTATGGGAGAGAGAATAGAATAAGAGTACCAAAGACTAAACTGACAAATGTTGTTTATTGATCCTCAGGGGTCTCTTTATGAATGAGGCCTCTATTTTCTTCATTTTCCATTATTTTCCTTCAATTTGCTCCTCACATGCAACCTATTACCTTTCGCCTTCCTTTTCTCCTATTTTCCATTATTTTCATAAATAAAATGCCAATAAATGCCTTATGTATTTCAAAAGACTTTTCCATTCCCTTTTCCCATTTCCATAGCCATAATTAATTACAAGTGATCCCCATCACTATTTTTTTCCCAACATTCAACATGGAATACGTGTCTTATGGTTACTATTTTTCTTTTATTAAATTTATTACATGGATTTTTAACCCACGGCTGTTACACGTGCCCTCATCAGTTGAATTCAAAGAAGTTTGAATTTTCTTGATTCTTTTTCGAAGTTACGATGTCATAATGAATCTATGCACAATATGATTAGATATTCATTTTTGAAACATTTTGAATTGTATATCATATGCTAGAAAACTCCTCTTGCATGATAAGTTATGACCATTTGAAGATTAGTATTAGTAAAGGGGCTAAACTATGGGGAAATAACTACAAACACCGAATTTTTTAAACAATGTGCATCTTGTGGGAAAATTTATGATAAGTGCTTAAATCTACGATGGATAGTGGCCCAAATTGCATGAAATTTAACAATGTTACATTTTGAGCATGTTTTTTCATATTGGATAGACCCAACGATCATATGAGGAAGTCACTGATAGATGACATATTAGCCTGCCTAAAGTTAACTAGGGTCAACCTTCGACTCAATGTATAATAATTGGTCTAACAATTGAGTCATAGTTAGAATTGAAAGATTATGCTTGAGGCAAAGTCAAAGTTGTAACTAAAGTTACAACCATAAGTGATTATGTTTGTACTATTCTTGAAACCACAATTTAGTAGAGGAAATACAACTTCTACTAGACATCCCTTTGTAGACATCTTTAAATTTTTATTTGTGAGCACTTATCGTACAACAACTTTTAACTAAATTATTAAATGTCACAGAGATAGTTAACCCTCAGAGCCATGTTCCAATAGTTTGCGATCATTTTCAAACCACCATTAGTTTGACATTATCTTCAAATCACCATTTGTGAACACCTTCCATAAACATAAAACATCAAATTCAAGCTAAATTTGGAAATGTTATGGGATTCATTGAGCTTTAGAACGCAGTTCCAGAGTTAGTGGTCCCCATTAAACCACCATTTAATAAAATATTTCAGCTTCAACTACCCATTTTCTTTCCTTAAAACCTCAAGATTTAGAGAATATACTGAACTATTGGTAATTATCCTCATCTCTCTTCTCAAACTCCTAAAAAATTATATGCCTTCAGCACTCTGCTTGAACTCACAAAAACCCTTATAAATTAAGTAGAAGAATGTTAAACACCTAATTATAGCCTTTAAAAACTCATAAAAAATAAATAAATTCAATAATTACATAAATGAATAATGTACCTTAATTAGAAAAATTGAAGCCACACTTATCATGTAATTCAGCTGCAGTCGCAGGGATTCTAAATAGGCAAATCAATGAACACTTACATATCTTACAAAGTCGTTGCTCGTGGTTTTGAAGCTTAATGGTTGACAATATTTACTAGAATTGAGTGTGAATAAACTAAAGATGATCATACTTATTATTAAATTATGAATGAAACAAAAAACATTTAATTTTTAAAAAATTATCTATTAAATATAAATATGTTTTTACGTCGAAGTCGTAACAGATAATACAAAATCAATACAAAGGTAGTTAAAGGACATTAGTTATTTCCAAATTTCATTTATTACAGATTCATACATCTGGGATTTAAATCCCTTCTAGATGCGAAGAAGATACATAGTATTATAACTTACTAAGACGTAGAACAATGGATAGGGCACCATATTTTGTCGAAAACTGAATTAGCCTTCTCACAGATTTGCAAATGGTTTTAGTATTCTTCTCATCAAATAACGGATTCTTTTCCATTTTTGAAGTTAATTTATATGATATCTGATCTTATGTGAATGTGAATTTAAATTTAAATTTGAATGGGAGGTTGTGCATATAAGTTGTTCAATGATTTGTATTTTGGCTTGTAATTTTTTTAGAATTATTATAATTTTAGATTTAAGTAATTAAATTTTTCAAAATATAAAGGTTTTTTTGTTTTTTTTGTTCTTAAGGAAAAATTTACACCAATTACTCTAAGTTCTTGATAGTGTTAGGTTTTTTATTACATTAAAATCTGCAAGCATCAGTAAAATTTCAAACCATTATCACTATCTTTCTAAGTGGTCCTAGGGTAGATCCCATAATGGCGGTTAGTCCACGTAATCCATTTCCAACGAGGTGAGTGTGAAAATCCAACACCCTCTCTCAAACACAAATCAGGGAATGTAACGTGAGCCAAGGCTCTCATACCATGTTAGATTTTCCATTACACCTAAACTTGCAAGCATTAGTAAACTTTCAAACCATTATCTTTACCTTTTTAAGTGATCCCAGAGTGGTTCATATTAGTCCATGTGATCGATTCCCAACAAGGTGAGTGTGAAAATCCAACACATAGATCCTAAGTTAAAATGGACCCGCTTGCTAGCTTTGAGGAACACACTAATACAATATTTTAATTATATTTTTTTGTCTCATTTGTTTTATATAATACATAAATAATTGACATTGAGATATTTTATCTATGAGTCACATTCTCCACATTAAAATGATAATAAGTGTTTTTTGTTATTTGCTACAATGAATTATTTTTATTAGGAATATATTTTCAAATGCTCTCTATATATATAAATATATTTTTTGTTATTAATTATTAATATTTTAATATTTTAATATTTTTTAAAATATTATATATAAAATCCATACTAAACATGGAAAGAATTAGAAATAATTTTCACACTTTGAATTGAATGGAATCCCTACTAATAGAATAAAAGTTTTCAATTTTTTTTATTTTTTAATTATATATGTTTGATGTTAAAATATTTTACTCTATTTGACTTATAAATTTAAAATGAATATTGAAATATTTTACTTGGAATTAGCAATAAAATATTTTTTAATACATTTTTTTTTTCAAAATATTACATGTAATTAAATATAGAATGAATTGCAACTCATGAAATATTAAAAACATTATTTTGAGTTGATTCAATATTAAGTAATAAAGAAACATATTTCTTGATTCAATATTAAGTAGTAAAGAAACATATTTCTTTCCTACTAAAAAGTAAAGTTTACTTAAAATAAAAAATAAAATATTTTATTTATGTTAGACTTATTTTTTTTTTATTATTATTTTTTAATTTATTATATTTTTATTATTTTATTATTTTTAAATATAATACTATGTAACCAAATTTCTCTGATACTGAACTATTCTCTGATACTGAACTATAAAACATCTTTAAGGGGCATCAATTATTTCTTTATATTCTTGCAGAACACTTTTATTAAATAGAAATCATAACTTTTATCTAAATTTAGAAATGTTGTGACAATGAATGGACATTAAAACCTAATTCTAAAGTAAGTGATCAACCTTAAAACACCATTTAATACAATATTTCATTTTCTACTACCAATTTGGTTTATAGAGCACATTAAGCTATTAAGCTTATAGTAATGGTAGTTATCTCTTTCTTAAACTACCAAGGGATCACATGTCTTCATCTCTAAATATATTAAGCACCTAATTCTTTGGGATTATAATATTTAAAAATCCAATAATTATACATATTAATAATTAAATTAATTAAAAAACAGACGCCACACTTATGATGTAATTCATTTTTATGAGCCAAATCAATTAACACCCGCATATCTTAAAATGTCGTTGCTCGTGGTTTTCATGCTTAGCGATCGACACCATTTATTAAACTTAAAAGCGAATAACTTAAAAATGATCGTAGTTACCTTCAAATTTAAGTAATTAATTTATTTTTAAATTATGAAATAAATAAAAATAATAATTTTGAAAAATTATCTATAAAATATAAATATACCTTTGTCTCGAAGTCGTAAAAAATAATACAAAGTCAATGAGGGGTTAATGGGCATTATCTCTGGTTATTTCCAATTTTCATTCATTACGAAATTCATACACGTGGGATTCTATATATGAAGGAGATAGAAAGTCGTATAACTTACTAAGAAGAATGTAATTAGACATCATATTTTTTTTGCGAAAAACTGAATTAGTCATCTCACTATGTGCACATGCTTGACTATAAATATATGATTCAAGTATTTAAGATGTTTTTGGGAATTTTGGTAAACGAGATAAGGGAAAGGTTTTAGTAATACTAATTTAACAAATGATAACAACATATTAAATATATGAATTAAAGTGTTTAAGATGTTATTTGGTATTTTGAACATATATTCTATGGAGATAATTTTCAGTGATTTTATATGATTTATTTTTTCCTCGGTATATGTATATGTAAGTACGAAACTATTTTGTTGTTTATTTTATCTTAAAATTTTTAAACTTATTTTAATATAGATTTATTTGGCATTTAGAAGATTAAAATATTTTTTCCTTGTAAGTTTGGTAGGATTACATCTTCATCATGTCTAATTTTTCACGGGGATAGCACATGATTTGAACCCAATATACAAGATTCGAACTCGAGATTTCTTGTTCATTGAAACTTCATTTCAATGGCCATTGCCAATTGAGTTACCCCAAGCAAACCAAAATTTTAATATGCAATTTTTTTTTTGAATGGAAAATTTGAGGAAAAGTTTATAATCAAAGCATTTGGTTAGTAGCTCTTTAGCTAAAATGGATCTATGTTAGTTTTGGGCAACACACTAATAAAATCTTTTAACTATAGTTCTTTTTTCACATTTTTTTATATAATATATACATAGTTGACATTAAAAAGGTAATATAAGACTCACATTCTCCACATTAAAATGTTAATACATGCCCTTTCATACCATAAAGGTACATACATTGAATTATTTATATTCCTAATATACTTGAAATATTCACTATATATAGAAATATATAGAATTATTTTTGTTATTAATATAGAATTATTTTTGTTATTAATATTTTTTCCTGTACATATGTTTATTTTTATTATTAATATATTTTTAAATGTTATATATCAAGTACATATTAAACATTGAAATAATTCAAAATCTCTCTCATGCATGAATTAGAAAGAATTTATTAATAGAATACAAATTCTTTTACTCTTTTTCTCTCTATATATGTTTGGTGTTAAATTATTTTACTGGACATATATAATGAAATAGTTAATTTATAAATTATATTTGATTTATGATTTATGGATTTAAGATGAATATTTAAATATTTTACATAAAAATGATAGTAAAATATTAGTTTTATTAATATATTTTGCTCTAAACCATACTTGTAATTTGAACATAGAATAAATTAAACATAATGTAATATCAATAATATTATTTTACACTCCCAATAGCATATATTTCTCTTACTAAAAAATAGTTTATTTTTTATTTTTTAAATTTCAATAGCTTTACCTTTTTATATAAACTTGATGTAAAATTAAAATGAAAATGAAATATTTTATTCATAATAAACATTGACTTTTTTATTACTACTAATTTTTAATTCATTCATGTAAATATTATTTTATTATTTTGACATCTCTCATCATAAACTGTAAAACACTTCTAAACACAATAACTTATTTATTTACATTTTAATATTTTTAATTAATAAATTAAATATTTATTATATTCAACTTGCTATAATTTTTCATTTTATTATTTATATATTAAAAATATGTATTTTTTTTAAATAACAAAAATATTAATATTTATTATAATATTTCGTAAAAGATAATATTTTATATATGCATCTATATAAAGAATAGGTTGAATATAAGGGGTTGGTAATAGGTTAATTGGTAAAGAAAAGTAAAATGAAGTGTTTTTCATATTTCTTATTAAGGTAGTTTTAAGCATTATACGAAGTTATTAAACTTTGGATAAGTGGTTAAATAAAGTTTTGATAAAGGGTTTTTAATCTTGAGCAAATCATTGATCGAGATGTTGGATTGCCTTATCTAAGTCGTCAATCGAGTAAACGACCTTGAGTCAAGGATAATGTAAATCCTTAAGCTATATAGCTTAATTAAGATCCCTTTCTATTTAGCTATGAAGATCTTTAGCTCGCTGAGTCTGTTTTTATTTAAACTACTTATCTTCTTCAAGGTATTTTGAAAATCCTGGTTAAACTAAACATTATAAAAACCCTAGATGAAACTAAATTTCTTTATCATGGGTACAAAATCCAAAAATATGGCTCCTTCCTGAAGATTTTCTTTAGTTACATTTCACACTCTCTCATGTCTTTCATCTTATGTAGCCAAGTTGACGCTAGTTGATTCTTTCGTGCATAATTTGTCAAAAAAATATATCATTTTCCTCGTTTCAGTTTTATGAATATAAATTTTTTTTATTGTTTAGTGCACCATTTGTCCAAAACAATATATCATTTTCTTCTTTCAAATTTATATATATATATATATATATATATATATTTTTTTTTTCTTTCTTTTAAAACTTACGCTCAATTTTGTTCCATAATTCCTAATATGAACGGAAAAATTAATAGTATGCAAAGTAGATAATCAATAGATTATATAAAACATGTACTTTCCATAATTCCTAATATGAGCGGAAAAATTAATAGTATGCAAAGTAGATAATCAATAGATTATATAAAACATGTACTTTTGGTTTATATAGAAGATGTACTTTATTGAAAACCAAAAGAGAGGACATTTTAGTATATATGTAAAGATGATTTGGGTTCTTTGATGTAGATGTAAAAACAACAACAGGGAGAAAAAAAAAAATCTTGATCATGTAATCATTAAATTGATAAAAGTTTTCAATCTCACACGAATCTATGAAGCATTCAATTAGAGAGAATCTCTCAAATCCAATTATATCTAGCCAACTCCTACAACCTAAGATATAAACTCTACATAGAGACCAACTCTACCTAATCATGACCAATAATAAAAATAACCACAATTGCTATCACGACTAAGATAACTAGAAGTTATATGGTTCAACAAGCCCCCATTAATAGCTACTTGTATTAATATTCATCCACTAAGGTCTTCATTGGCATATTCTCATTTTTAGCACCTGCTTTAGTATGAATCGAGGCACCCCATGGTTATGAAGTGGATGTTTGATCCAACCTGCCACATTCACATTGTTTTTGTTGAATTCGATATAAAAAGTTAACATCCACTGCAATACATGGATCACTAGTCATTGTATCCATTGCTATTCTAGGAAACATTTTCTCATGCGCAATTCAACAACATATCTTTAATCACAAACAATTTCACTCCCCCTGCATCATCATCATGGGCTTTCATTCTATTACCATAACCATATGCGAGGTTTTCTTTAGCCAACCCATAACCACTCTCTAATTTTCCTTGGATTATCTTATACCATCATATTCTCAAGTGGTTTTTGTTTACCACAAGTAATACATCGCGTTAGGTGGTTTTTTGTTCACCATGAATCTTCCTTCGTCATGGTAAGTGGTTTTGGCCAAACATGAACCATCAAGTGGTTTTTTTCTGATCAAAATCCATCCCTTACACAATATTACAAGTGTACTCTTTCCTTATCAGGTCTTACATTAACATTTACTTAGGAACATATAATTCCCATACTCTATCTTATGAATATGATTGATAATTGAACTTTTCTTAAACGGATATGCATAGACTTGCTACAAATACAAAGTATGATTCACATTACAATATGGTTAAGCCACACCTCATAAAACATAAATTTTTTGTCTTATTGGTTGACCGTTATTGAATCTTATTTTACTTGTTTATTATTTTTGTCTGGGTCTTTTTTGAGTCATAATCCTCATATTTATCTTTTATATTCATATGGATTTACCATTTGTTTGGATGTACTGTTGTTGGGATGGCTTCATTTCATTCTTGCATAGTATCAAAGAAAGTTTATCCTTATTTCTCGACGCTTCTCCCTCACGAGTTCAGGGTATAGAGAGTTGGGTTATCAACCTAGTTTCACTTGGAAAAATTTCTCTCGCAAATCCAAGTAACCTACCATGGTAGAAGAAAAGAAAGATGAAAAAGTAGGAGATCTTATCAATTTATTACTTGAGAAAGTACTTGTGGAAAAAAGGAATGGGATGATGGAATTTTTTCCCATATCCTTTGGTCACTCCCAACAGTAACCAAGGCACCTTCAACAAGCTTCAATTTTGGAGGTGTGACACCCTTCAAGGTACAGGTTAAGCTTGATAGCCCCTTATTTCAAGTCGAAATAGTTGTAGATGCTTTGGAAAAATGGTTAGATCTGTTATAAGGCTATTACTATATCCGAATATCTTTCGATAATGAGAAGATAAACCTCACATTCCTAAAGGTCATTCCTCATGTCAAATATTGGTGGGAAGGTTATTGGGAGAGACATAATGAAGACGAGTCTGAAATATTCAATTGCAAACCAACTTGGTCCAATTTTTTTCATGGAAGACCCACTGATATAGGTGTATATTGGTGGCCATAAACATGAACCATTTTCTCAATAGTTTTTTATCTTCTTAGAAGTTTATTTATCGTTTTCTGGGTCCCAAAATTCAAAGCTCTTTTGAGACAATAGAAAATGGTTTTTGGCAATTAAAGGGGCTAAGGCTTTCCATGGAATGTATTATCCTAGAAAAAAATTGTATTCCTTAGATAGTTGTTACCAAAATTATATTGTGTTCCCCAAAAAGACATTGTATGCAAATATTGTGCCCTCAGGAAGTTGATGTACCAACTAACCACCTCGAGGGTAGAGAGTGGGAGAGGGGGGGGGGGGGGGGGGGGGGGGGGGGGGGGAGAGAAGAGAGAGAGAGAGAGAGAGAGAGAGAGAGAGAGAGAGAGAGAGAGAGAGAGAGAGAGAGAGAGAGAGAGAGAGAGAGATTTGAGGGTAGAGAGAGTGAGGGAGTGAGGGATATATAGACAAACTCGAAAGAAGAGATATAGAGACAAAAATAATATGAAGATGGAAATAAAGAAATAGAGAGTGGGAGGGAGGAGAGAGAAAAGGAGGGGAGGAAGATTGAGAGAATAAATAGAGATGTGGGGACAAATTGGAAGAACCTATAGGTAGAGAGGGAGGAATAGGGTGAGAGGTAGAGAAAGAGAGTGAGAAAGAAAGATGGAGATAGCGGAGGAAGAATAAGAGATAAACAGATAAGTAGAGGGAGATAGATATTTAAGGAGTGAGTGAGAGAGATATAAAAGGATAGGAGGGAGATAAAGATAGAGAGGAAAAAAGATATAGAGAAACATAAATAAATATGGTAATGGAAATAGTGATATAGCAAGTGGGGAGAGAGAAGAGAGAGAGAGAGGGAAGGAGATAGGGAGGGAGGAGAGAGAGACGGGGGGGAGGGAGATTGACGTAGGGGATAGGGAGAGGGCGATAGAGTGGAAGATGAGAGAGATAAAGAGGTAATAAGGAATATAGGATTGGTGATAGTGTGTTAGAGAGAAGGAGAGAGGGAGAGAGTGAGGGAATAACTATAAATTTCACTTTTCTTCATGATTAATTAGTTTCCAATATTTATCATTAATGTTGATTATATATAACATAGGGTTGAAATTAATAAGTGATTCAATATATAACTTAAATATTAAAAAATAGATTTCAACTACATAAATTATTGCACTAATGTGACTTTTGGATTTGTTGTATGCTTGGATACATGTGCCATAGGGGATAATATTTGTTGCAATTCATCTAGGATGATTCACTACATGTGTCACCAGTAAGATGTATAAATGAATTGCCTTTAGAAATCCAATCCAAAAATGTTAAATAACATACCATGTCACAGTACTCACTTCATAGATGCAATTTCAACTTAGAAGAAAATTCAATTTAGCAATGTAACTATCCAATTCATATAACCTCTACCATGTAATACACACACATGGAATCAAAATTGTTTCAAATGTACATTTGTAAAAAAATAACGCCTTGCTCCTAATATACAAAACAAAATCTCATGCTTAAACGTGGAAGTATGACATATGGAGACCTATATAGAAAGAGAATTTGGTATGTAAAGGAAATCTCATGTCCAAACATGATTGTATGACATATTGTCACATTTAAAAAATGGGTCTCATTAGTCACTAATTGACCACTTCAACCCTCAATATCATCTTGTGGATATTGGAAGTTGATATTTCTCGTCTTCCTAGAAGAAGGAGCTTGGCCATTTTTTCTTTTTGGCATGCTTCCTAGACTCTGGCGATTGCGCAAAGAAACAAAAATCTTACTGATTACAGGTTTTTGTCAGTAACTTTGAAGAAGAGAAATCCAGAATATGCTCCATGGTTTGATTTTGAAGTCAACTTTTCAAGTACATACTAGGATCCATCACCGGGACAATATGTTTAATAGGAGAAGGGGAATGGAAGAATTGTAAATAAAAAGTAGGAAAAGAGGAAAGAACCAAAATTCGACAGAGAAAAAACAAACGCTAATAATCATAAAACTAAGAAGCCAACAATTTGATTCTCAAGTCGATATTTCAAGTCCATACGAGGACCCATCATTAGGACAAGATTCTTGAGAGAAGAAGGAAAATGGAAGAAGTATAAATAAAAAGAAGGAAAAGAGGAAAAAAAACTAACAAAGAGAAAAGAAACCCTAACAAGCATAAAACTAAGAAGCCAATAGTTTGATTTTGAAGTAGACGTTTCATTCCATACCAGGACCCACCATCAAGGCAATATGGTGAAGAGAAGAAGGTTAATGGAAGAAGTATAAATTAAAATAATGAAAAGAGGGAAAAAAATGACAAAGAAAAAAAAACCTAAAAGACTTAAAAGTAAGAAGTCAACAATTTGATATTTGAAGTTGATGTTTCAAGTCCATTCCAGGACACATCATCAGGACAAGATGTTTGAGAGAATGTGGTGAAGGGAGGATGTAAAAATTAAAATAAGAAAAAGAGGAAAAAGTAAAAAAAAAAAAAAACAGAGAGAAAACAAACACTAACAAGCTTAAAACCATGGGGGCTTCACTAGGGAAGCAATACCATAGCATGTTGGTTCATATTCAGGGATATTTATTGAGGAAAAAATGACATAATATATTCGGCGACATATAAGAGGTAAAGGGTTTTTATATTGGCAAGTATAAAAAATGGAGCTCGAAGTTAATGAAAAATTATAAAGTGGTATAAAAAATGTTAATGAAAAAATGAATACATACAATTTCTAGTGAACGTAGGGGTTTTTTAAATTGGGAAGGTATATTGGGTTTGTATTGGTAGTGGGTTAAATAATGTGATTTTTCGAGGTATTTTCCATTATGTAGTCAAATAAGGGGTATTTATTAGTATGCCACGAACGCATGTGATATGACATAGGTTCATTGAGTAAAGCCGCTATGCTTAAAACTAAGAAGCAAAATGTTTTATTTAGAAGTTGATATTCAAAATCCATACTAGGACCCATCATTAAGAAAATTTGTTTGAAAGAAGAAGGAAAAGGTAAGAAGTATAAATATAAATAAGTAAAAGAGGGAAAAAATAAAATCGGACAAAGAAACAAAACCTAACAAGATCAAAACTAAGAAGCCAACAATTTTATGTTGAAATATACAAAAAACCAATGAGTAAATAACAATGGTAGTCAATACGGGTGTGATACTAGATGGTCTATGGATGTAGCCTCTATTGGATGGCAAAGGTGGCAGACGCAAGGGACAATTAAAACCATGGGTTGTACTAATGATGGATGTTCCCGAGTTGAGGAGAGTTAGATGCCAAACATGAGGGAAATGTTACAATAATTATGGAAAAATGATAGGCGAATGATGGATGGTGGTGAATGACATGTATGTGTAAGAGTGAAAAACTAAGAAAATGAAGGAAAATCCATGGACATTTATAATATTTCAATTAGAAAACCAAGATAAGATATCTAAATAAGCATTTAAAAAAAATATAATCTGATAGATGATACCTAAAAAGGGCAATATATGTCTTCCCCGAGTGCATCTAGCTCCTCTTTTTCTTTCACCAAAATCTATCAAAATATTAAATGAATAATACATTTATATATAGACTAAAAGAATATAATTATGTAATAAAAACATATAAAATGTTTTGTAAGGGGGGATAGTTTTAATTCACCATACCTAACTGCGAGGTACACCAAATGTGAAAGTAACATCAACTACAACATTAGTGGAAAAAACTAATACCCATGCATATGTAGGAGTGGGGGGGTTTCTATCATGTCATAACAACTACAAGCAACATATAATTAAATATTTAAAGAAAATAAACTATATATATATATATATATATATAGAGAGAGAGAGAGAGAGAGAGATAGATATAGATATATATAAAGAATGTAAAGATGGTCAAGATAATAACTTCGTGCATAACACTCTACTGCCTACTACCCTCCACTATGCATATCAAGTCTATTTACAGTTGGTACATATGTGAGGCTCATGTGAGCCTATATGTGGCCTCTTCTTGTTAAGAATTATTCTAGAGTTGGATGGTCCAACCAAACCTTCAACATTAGTTACTGGTGACTCCTCATTTGATGATTCCACCAAAATGCCATGTTGCACTGGAGTGTGAGCTAATGTCGATATCATCATTTCGGTCTCAAAAGTGCTACCCATAATTGGAGGCTATTTGGAATGGGGGTTAGCCCTTCATCTAGGTGGATGAGGACCTGCTGTTGCATTGTGCTTAACATTTTATCTATCTTGTGTAGATCCACGACTCACCCACTATAATTCTTCCATGTTAAAATTGTTGACATGGAGTTATAGATGAAACTCCACCTATCAATTCATCAAGGAATATAAGGGTATCTCCCTACTATTGAAAATAGTTTTATCTAATACCATAAATCACCTAGTCATCCAATTGTCTCAAAATTGTGTGTAGGTGCACCAATCCATACAAATATGATTTTCCTTAACTAGTAAGGGTTGGTTGTTTCTTCGATCAATAAATAAATATAATAAATCTTGTTTAGTAACTTTGAGGTCTCTTATTTGGTAACATTCTAGCCCTGTAATAAAAAATAGTAGCTAAATAGGTTTAGATATTTGAGATCAATAATACAATTGATTTGAATGAACTTGAAAGAGGTAATCATGATGGATCTCTAGCATTTTGGAGATCCTACATTAGTGAACTCAATGTAGTCAGGGATGCATCAATTGGTTGTTCTAAAATTTGGTTTGGTGATGGTGATTCAATGCCCTTGTTAAGTTCCATATGTACCAATTCCATTGTAATTCAATACAATGATTGCGTTTAGCACATTATTTTGTGTATTTTTCCAATTTTAAAGAAAAAACCATTATATTGCTTACTTGGACTCGAAAGACAAGGTATGGTGTTCATTCAACACTCAAACTTGTTTGGGAATGATCATTTTTTCTCAATATCTCCAAAAAACACATTGTATTATCCCCATATGGAAAAACATGTGGCCACATGCACATAAAAAAAAAAAATATCACCATAAACATGTGTATATTCTAAGAGGGCATCTATGTTACTAAAAACATGTGCATGTTCTTGACCAATGCTATGTTGGAAACCTAGTTAGAAGCTCAAGCCCTGTTGAGCCTCGACAACAAGGAGCATATGTGCATTCCTGAGAATGTGCTTTTATTCCTATGAGTGAATGTTCTTGATGGCCCCATTTCCACTTTTTGGGGCCATCATTTTCTTGCAAGGACCCTTAAAGTAGTATTATTATTTATCCATACATTTAGACCTAAATAAGGGTGCAATTGTTCAAAATGTTTCATCTGAAACTCATATGATATTTGTCTTATAATCTCTTCAATCCCATTAGTAGCACTCATTGTTATACATAGGTCATCAAAATATAAAGACATTAAACCAACATATCCATTTCCATTTAACTTGGTATATAAATTAGCATCATTTTTACTAAAATAAAATGTCTATTTTCAGATACCATGACCTAGGTGCAATATCTTTGGCATAAGATACCGTAAAAATTCTCGTAAAATGAGGGTTGTTGAATAATTAAATATTATTAATTCTTTTGTTGATATTACAAGAATAATATTCCTCTAATTCTTAATTATAATAATATTACAAGAATCAATTATTACCTTTTATATTGAGAATAATTATGTCATAAGGCATTCCGGTGTGAAATCAACTCCCCTAGTGTCTTACTTTTCTTACTATGATTCATCTGATTTGATGTTAGACAATTCAAATGCTTTCCGCCATTAATCGAAAATATCATTATAACTAAAACAATAACAGTTATAAATTTATTCCTTTTCTTGGTGCAGCAAACCCTCAATTGAAAGAAGGTAGATGGTCATGGCTTTCCTTGTGAAATATCTTTGTCCTCTCTGTTGTTGTTTCATTCCTGTCTAGCAAGTTTCCTGCTTGTGCCCGCCAGAGAGGGTTTCCTCCTTGTCCCTACCAAAGAGGGTTTTGTATCCAGGAAATGTTTTCATGGGTCAATGTAGTTGGTATAACTACACTCTCTCTGAATTCTGAGGCATGTGCAGCTAATATGGTAGTTGGCATGAATGATAGGTCGATAATCCCATGGCTGTAGAAGAAATTTCAAGTTTGAAATCCCATGACTACTCCGAAGTAGGTCGAGGTGAAACCAAGTATTCAGGCTCCAAGATGAATTCTCTCTAGTTCTAATTTGTTATTAAAGTGAGTACTTAACAAGTTAGGAACTCCTTTGTCACTATGGTTGTGAAAGAGAAGAGCATAGACCTATACAACAAAAGAACCTCACTACTGTAGCAGCACGACTAATCTTTACCTGAAATCTTCCTCTGCCAAGGTGTTGGGTCCCTATAATACTAGTGATTGCCCCATTACTATTGTAGTTATACCCCTTATTTATATTATTGTGCCCCTATTACCCCCATATTGTTATTTTTGTGCCCCATAGAATCCCTCTATTTTTATTTTTGTGGCTTTATATTATTATTGTTAGGTCAGCTGGATTATATTATGACTCCTTAGACTCCTATATATAGAAAGGAGGTTTTGTCATTTGTATCATCCAAGAATTGTTCATTTATGTAATGTAAAGGAGGTTGCCCCCTCGAAGAGGCTGAATTCTAAGGCGTTGATCTTTCTTTTCTATCTTTTCTTGAGCTGGTTTCATAACATTTGGTATCAGAGCTTTGGATTCTAGGGTTTCGCTGCTCCAAACAGGTCATCGTGGCATTTTCACTATAAATTTTTTTATGTGATGTTTCAGAAGTCGCAAAAAAAACCCATTTGAGAAGAAATCGCGCTGAACCTTGGGTCAGAATTTCAGAACTTTTCGCACGATATTTTCGGAGATATGATCTGAGGAAGTTGGTCTTTTTGCAGACTCCTGAATTACATTCAAAATAAGTGACCTGGGGACAATCGTCATAACGTTGTTCTCTCTAGGGATCGGATTGAAGTTTCGTAAGAAGGTACAGAAAGAGGACAGACTGTGGTTTATTGTGGGTGTTTTTTAGATCCAAAGGTCGAAACAGTGACTCACGGCACATCGTACAAGTTAGCTCTACTGAACTAGTCTATAATCAAGTCACTGTGGGAGATTTCGCATAACTCTTCCTTGGAGAATCCAATTTGGGTCAGACTTGTGGCATTGGAAAGAGGACATAGAGAGCTACTACAGGTCACAAGTTCAGAACTAGATGATTGGAAAGTACAGAGATACATCAGAGGCAATATCGAGCTCCTACAAAGTGAAAAAAGGTGTGTAATTTTTTTTTAAATTTTTGCTTAAGCTTGGTTTGAAAATTTATTTTGAAGGAATTCAAAGGGCATAGTAGAGCATTATTATCGATAACTGATGCCCCGAGGAAAGAAAATTCAAACACCTAGTAAGGAACCTGAAAGCTCTAGCATGACTCATGAAGAAGAAGAAGAAATGCTACATGATATATCAAAATTACAAGAACAAGTGCAACAAATGTCACACTCACAAAAGTTAACAGATGCTAAGATAAATGGCGTGGAAGCTAAGATAAATGGCGTGGAATCTAAGATGAATGGCATGGAAGCTAAAATGGACAATTTGAAGATAGATTTGAACACAAATTTGAAGACAGGCATGGCAGATTTGAAGACAGATTTGACTAATTTTCTACAAGAAATACTTACTAATGGTGAAAAGGTAGTAAAGGAAACTCATGATGAGAACAAAAGAAATGTTAATCATGATTCCATAGATGCTAATGTTGGATCGAAGAATCACCATATTCCAAAAATCGATATGAGGAAGTTTGATGGCAAGGATCCCGCCACATGGATATTACAGATGGAGCAATTCTTCGATCTCAATAATGTGCAAAACACACAAAAGGTACGTATGGCAACTTTATATTTGGAACCAAATCAGTTTGTATGGTATCAATGGCTTTGTTCTCGTAAACAATTTATCACTTGGGCAATTTTTACGGAAGAATTGATAGCACATTATGAGGATACAAAAAGCAACACTTTTTTTAGCCAATTGATAAGTCTCAAACAAAAGGGTTCAATAATGGAGCACATTGAGGAGTTCCAAAAATTGAACATAAGGGTAAAAGATATTCCAGAGGAGCATAGGATTGATGTGTTCATAGGGTCTTTAAAGGATAATATCCAACATGATGTGCGCCTTTGGGAACCTGATTCATTAGAGAAGGCATTCAGGTTAGCAAGAAAAATGGAAAGCAAAATTATGGCAACCAGGAAGCATACCATTCACAACTATAAAGACGGAAGTGTTGTTGCCCATAGTCTTCCACAACCTACAAGGTTGACACCACAACAATTGGAAGAAAAAAGAGCAAAAGGGCTTTGTTACAATTGTGATAGCAAATACACAAAAGGTCATAAGTGTGCTGAGAAGAAATTATTCTACATAGATTGTGAAGAGGAAGAAGAAAAGGAGCAAGAAAGGTCAAAAGAAGAGGATATATTCCAGGAACAAAGCCTAGATGAAGAACAAATAAATCCGACCATATCTTGTAATGCATTGGCGGGAATTACCACTCCTCAAACCATCAAGATAGAAGGACAAATCAAGAAGAAAAAGGTAATAGTGTTGATTGATTCAGGAAGCACCCACAATTTTATTCATTGTAGGGTAGCAAAAGAATTGAATTGCTTCCTATATCCAGCACCAGAGTGTCAAGTGATGATTGCAAATGGAGGAACAATAAATTATTCTGGAAAGTGCCATAATATCAAGCTATCCATGGGAGAATATGTATTGACTAGCCCAATGCTTTCCATTCCAATGGGAGGTGTTGATGTTGTACTAGGAGTCCAATGGCTACAATCCTTGGGTACAATAGCTTTTAATTTTCAAGAACTTTTCATGAAATTTTCTGTGGAAGGAAAGGAAGTTGAATTAAGGGGTATTGCAGGGAAACCAGGAAAGATAATCAGCTCTAATGGCATGACAAAGCTTCTAAAAAAGGAGCAAAGAGGTGTAATTGCACAATTATGTTCGCTAGATGTTTCCACATTGGAATCATCTATTTCTCCAGATCTCCAAAAAGTCCTGGACAATCATTCCAAGGTATTTGAGACTCCCAAAGGTCTCCCACCTATGCGTGATCATGATCATGCTATTCATCTGATTCCAGGAAGTGTTCCTCCAAACATCAGGCCGTACAGATATCCATATGTCCAAAAAAGTGAAATTGAACGTATGGTTGCAGAAATGCTAGAGGCTGGTATAATTCAACCGAGTCAAAGTTCTTTCTCAGCTCCAGTAGTATTGGTGCACAAGAAGGATGGATCATGGCGCATGTGTCCAGATTATAGGGAGCTCAACAAGCTCACTATTAAAGATAAGTTCCCCATTCCTGTCATTGATGAATTACTGGATGAATTGCATGGATCAATTTACTTCACCAAGTTGGATCTTCGTTCGGGATATCATCAAATCAGAATGAAGATTGAAGACATTCCGAAAACGACATTTAGAACTCATGAGGGTCATTATGAATTTTTGGTCATGCCTTTTGGCCTTACCAATGCACCTTCAACATTTCAAGGTTTGATGAATTCAATTTTCAAACCATTCCTTAGAAAATTTGTGTTAGTATTTTTTGATGATATACTAATCTACAGCAAGTCTTGGAAGGATCATGTTGAACATGTTGACAAGGTGCTACAACTATTGGAGGAGAAACAATTATATGCAAAAAGATCCAAATGTTTCTTTGGAGTCCAGGAGGTGGAATATTTGGGTCATATTGTATCTCATGAAGGAGTTAAGGTAGACCCTAGCAAAATTAAAGCCATTAAGGAATGGAAAATCCCCACATCCATAAAGCATCTGCGAGGATTTCTTGGGTTGACAGGGTATTATCGCAAGTTTGTTAAGAATTATGGGAGAATAGCAGCACCTCTAACAACATTATTGAAGAAAGATTCATTTTCATGGACTCCGGAAGCAACAAAGGCCTTTGAACATCTTAAAGAGGCAATGTGCCAAGCACCGGTCTTAGCTACACCGGACTTCACAAAAACCTTTATTGTGGAATGTGATGCTTCAGGAAATGGAATTGGTGCTGTTCTAATGCAAGATGAAAGACCCATTGCTTTTGAAAGTCGTCCAATCAAGGGAAAGTTTTTAAGCAAAGCTATTTATGAGAAGGAAATGTTGGCAATACTCCATGCACTTAAGAAATGGCGACCCTACCTAATGGGAAGACACTTCAAGGTAAAAACGGATCATGATAGCCTTAAATACTTTTTAGAACAAAGATTATCCTCTGAAGAGCAACAAAAGTGGGTCACAAAGATGTTGGGTTATGACTTTGAAATCATCTACAAAAAAGGGAAGCAAAATGTGGTGGCAGATGCACTCTCAAGAAAGGATGAGGATGTGGAAGCATTGTTGTGTGCCATTTCTATTATCCAACCAGATTGGATAAACGAAGCAAAGGAGGAATGGAAGAATGACGAAGAAGTGTGGGCACTTATTCGAAAGCTACAACAAGATTCCAGTACTTCTGATACATTTAGCTGGCAAAATGATTCGTTATGGTACAAAGATCGCTTATACCTCTGTAAGAATTCCCAGCTAAAACAAAAGATTCTTATGGAATTGCACACTTCTCCCTTAGGAGGGCACTCAGGATTTTTAAAAACTTACCACAGGGTTAAGAAGGAATTTTTTTGGGATGGCCTTAAATCAGATATTCAAAAGTTTGTGGCGGAATGTTTGGTTTGCCAACAAAATAAAGTTGAAACAATTAAGACACCGGGTCTATTACAACCTTTATCCATTCCAAGCCAACGTTGGGAGGAGGTTTCAATGGATTTTATCACAGGTTTACCCAAGTCTGAGGGAAAGAGTGTCATCATGGTGGTAGTTGACAGACTTACCAAGTATGCACACTTTTGTGCATTATCACATCCATTTAAAGCCAGTACAGTTTCTACTGCATTTATGGAAACAGTTCAAAAGCTACATGGAAACCCAAAGATTATTGTAAGTGACAGAGATCCCATTTTCACTGGAAATTTTTGGACAGAATTATTTTCTTGTCTTGGTACTCAGTTAGCTCATAGCTCATCTTATCATCCTCAATCTGATGGGAAAACTGAGATAGTAAACAAATGTTTGGAAGGATATCTTCGTTGCTTTGTATCTGATAAACAGACACAATGGGTCAAATGGTTGCCTCTGGCTGAATGGTGGTATAACACTTCCTTCCATACAGCAACAAAAATGACCCCATTTATGGCACTTTATGGGTATCAACCACCATCCATCACATCATATTTAAGAGAAAATTCTAAGGTTCAGGCAGTGGAACATCACATCGAACATCAACAACAAGTCCTCCAACTCTTAAAGGATAACCTCGTGTTGGCACAAAATAGAATGAAACAACAGGCAGATCAACATCGCAGTGAAAGAAGTTTTGATGTAGGTGATTGGGTATTCCTACGGCTACAACCATATAAGCAAATGTCCCTAAAGCAAGCTAAGAAGGATAATAAATTATCACCAAAGTATTATGGTCCGTACAAGGTGTTGGAAAAGATTGGTACTATGGCATACAAATTGGAGCTTCCTGCAGCTTCTCGATTGCACCCAGTTTTCCATGTTTCATGTTTAAAGAAGGTTATAGGCGACAAGCTCCCAGTTCAAACAATATTGCCAAACTTGACGAGGAAGGAAAAATTATATTGGAACCGGAAGCAGTCACAGAAACAAGAACTCGACAGCTACGAAATCGATCAATTTCAGAGTATCTTATCAAGTGGAAGAACTTATCCGCTGAAGATTCCACATGGGAGGATGAGAATTTTATGCAGAAGTATCCAGAACTGCTCAAGCGTTGAGGACAACACTTTTTTGAAGGAGAGGGGCATGTTGGGTCCCTATAATACTAGTGATTACCCCATTACTATTGTATTTATACCCCTTATTTATATTGTTGTGCCCCTATTACCCCCATATTGTTATTTCTGTGCCCCATAGAATCCCTCTATTGTTATTTTTGTGGCTTTATATTATTATTGTTAGGTCGGCTGAATTATATTGTGACTCCTTAGACTCCTATATATAGAAAGGAGGTTTTGTCATTTGTATCATCCAAGAATTGTTCATTTATGTAATGTAAAGGAGGTTTCCCCCTCAAAGAGGCTGAATTCTAAGGCGTTGATCTTTCTTTTCTATCTTTTCTTGAGCTGGTTTCATAACACAAGGGATTTCAAATCTCAAACATTACCTAGATAGAAAAAGTTTGCTTTAGCTTCTATTTCTTCAAAATCACTAGGATCTAGGATAAGGAGTCCTCAATCTCTGTTTTTTTCCAATTTACAGTGAAAAAGAGTTGTCTGCAATCGTGATGGGTCACCACTCATCTTCTTAAGGTTGTGCATATTTCTGGATTTTCCTTTTTGAGTGCATTTCCTTCTGTTCACCTTACTCGATTTATCACTTTTACCATAACACATTTTATTAAAAAAAATTATTTGTTTAGCTATTCTATTTATCTGCTAATATACTTATTATTATCCATGATTTTTGGATAGACATTTGGTGGCTTTGAGATTTTCCTTTTCGTCATAATATACACAGCAACCATGCTTCCTAGTGTGGGGGATTTGCCTATTCCCATCAAGGCCTATCTTTACAAAATGTAGAATGCGATCAGGGCATGGCCCATGTATCTACCAAATATGGCAGAACTACAGGCATAATTGAGGATGTCTCTGCCTAACTGGTCTAGCAATTGTATTCGAGGAAACTTCTCGCAATCCAATCAAACTGAGCATTTCATACTTGTAAGTTATTACATTCTTACTGTTACATTTTCAGTAGAAAATTGGAAATTGTATTGCCTACTACTAGGATTGAACAATGATACTGGAGGTAGTGTCAAATATGAATCATGCACAATCCTAGATAATGGTTCCCAGGTCTAAGTACCAATCTTGGTAGTTGAATTGAATTACAATTTAGTGTGCATGTGTTTGTGTGTCCTTGAAGATTCACTACTTACAATAGCCAATAGAGTTTGGTATAATTGTCTCCAAAAATACACATACACCAATATGATATGATCTTAAAATGTATAATTACAGAGTGCATGATCCCTCGGCCATTAAATCTTTGAAGAGTAACATTCATATATGTCTGCATAGGTATTTACAATTCTAAATATCCCATGATTTCATTCTAGACCCTGACTGCTAACTCACTATGAACAGGAAATCTTAAACATCATTTAACAATTATCTTCATGCTCCTCCATTTCAACCAAAGAATTTATATAATTAGGATGTTAGTTTTCCATTTTGATTTTGGTTACAACAACTTCAAATTATACACCTATCATTGCCATGTTGATAGATTTTCCCGTTACTTAAAGCCTTTGTTGATTGATTCCACTGAATGAGCCAAGTTAATGTTAGAGTCTTTTCTCAAATTTACTGTTCACAACCTTACATTCACCATCTCAGAACAGTAAAGCAAGAATGTAAATTTCATATAGAAAAGTCTATAATATTGCAATACAAACTTACAATGGTTCTAGATAACTCTTAGTGCATGTCACTAGAACTCAATCTTCTCTTGCAATATTGGCCTTCAGGGCTTCTTTTCATTAAAATTCATAATTTAAGAGTTGACAAAATTCAAACAAAATTCTTGTTTCTCAACTAGTTGATTCCCTTTTATATCTATTATCATCGCTGCGTTGTGATCTCTTGGACTTCCTTCTTAGCGGTTATGACCTTTTTATTTAAATAGGATATTTTACACCAAGGATTTGTCTTTACTTGGAGCCATAGGCTACCATGTGACATATCATCCAGATAGGCTGACCATACACCATGCTGAGAGGAGATTCCTGTTATGCATTTGAATATTAATTCCTCAAAGGAAACTTCATAAGGTATCAACTCATTGGGAATAGGTTCCACACCACTTTTGAGTGTGATGAGATATAAATTAATTAAATTTATCTCATTTGAATTGTTTGCAATGCATTCCTTTATTATCTCCTTAGATATCCTTGAGGTCATTCCAGTAGTAGTCTCTTCATCTCTGATAATTTCCTCTAGGTCATTCAAAGAATTAGTTATAAGTATGGATGAACTCATGTCTCCAAGTGGGGATAGAGGCCATCTTTCTATTACTTTCTTAGCATCTGGGTGTAAGTAGTTACAATTATTTATCAAGAAAATGATATATTTCTGGAAGGATGCTCTTGTGGATATGCAATTTTCTAGAGTTGTATAGTTGCATTTACTCTCCCTTTCAATAATTCGAGAAAGATCACTAGGTGAAGAATTTGTGAGTTTATAGTGTACTTTTCATCAGTCAATGCAGTGGGTCCAACTACACTCTCTGCATTCTGAGGCATCTGCAACTAGGATGGTAGTTGGCATGAATGATAAGTCAATAACCCCATGGCCACAGAAGAAATTTCAACTATGAAATCCCATGACTGCTCTGGAGGAGGCTAAGGTGTAACCAATTCATCAGGGTCCAAGATGAATTATCCCCATTTCTAATTTGTTATTAAAGTGAGTTCCTTAACAAGTTAAGAACTTCTTTGTTACTATGGCTGAGAAAGGGAAGAGAATAGACTTGTACAACAAAGGAACCTCACTTCTCAGGTAGCATGACTGATCTTTACCAGAAATCTTCCTCTGCGAGAGGATTTCAAATCTCAAACAATACTTAGATAGCAACAATCCTCTTTAGCTTCTATGTCTTCAAAATCACCAGGATATAGGACAAGGAGTCCTCAATCTCTATTTTTTTCCAATTTACAGTGAAAAATAGTTGTCTGCAATCACACCGGCTCATCGCTTACCTTCTTAAGATTGTGCATATTTCTATATTTTCCTTTTGAGTGAATTTCCTTATGTTCGTCTTAGTCGATTTATCACTTTTACCATAACATATTTGATAAAAATTTTCTTTTTTTGGCTATTCTGGTTCTTTTTTTATATGCTTATTATTATCCATGCTTTTTGGACAGACATTTGTTAGGCTTTATGCTTTTCCTCTGCCTCACAATATACACAGCGACCAAGCTTCCTAGTGTGGCAGACCTGCCTGTTCCCAACACTGCCAATCTTTGCAAACAATAGAACGATATCAGGGCATGGACCATGTATCTGCCAAATATGGTAGAACTCTAGGTAGAATTGAGGATGTCTTTACCTAATTGGGTTGGCAATTGTATTCCAAGAAACTTTTCGCAATCCAATCAAACGAAGCATTGCATACTTGTAAGTTATTACTTTCTTACTCTTACATTTTCAGAAGAAAATTGGAAATTGTATTTCACACTGTGGCTTTTAAGTTGATTCAATTTTATTTCAATCATAGACTTCCAAGATTTTCTAAGAATGCATAGATCTCAGAATGGTATTTTTCATGTGTCTATGGGTCTTGTTATCATGCATCATCCAATAGCACGTCATACTTTATTACCACATTCAATCCCATTGGATATCATGTTTCATTCTCTAACTTAATCCCTAGCACATCTTCCTAAATACAATCTAAATTATTATTGCATATTTTTTTATGATTCAAGGATGAAAATTTTTTATTGACTAAAAAAGAAGCACATCAAGAAACAACATCGAAGTCCAGACTCCAAGCTTCCACAACTACCCTAGTGTTTGAGACTTACACTAAATCAAGATGGAAAGAAAACTCAAAAAATTAGGTTGGGAGCGATGTCATAAGTTGTCGAAGGGTCTTGTAATAAAATCCTGTATTGATGCCCTTAGAAAAGAATTTGCCCAAATTGATCTCAACTGTACAAACCATAACTGACCACAACAAACTGCTTCTTCACTAAGATTCGAAGAAAGAACTATCATGTAAATCACAATTCCCCCTTCCGCCAGCTTGAGAATTCTCTTCTTCTTATCTGGTCTATGTGGTGAAAAGTTTGCCATATAGTGATGGAGGCCTTTCTAGCAAGGTTCAATGATGTGCCTAATATGTGTCAATTCCATATTATGCAAAAAGATGGGTCTCATCTCTATGTTTATGTAGAAAAATGGATTTGATATTTGCTAGCCCCCTTATAGGTCCTTTAATAGACTATAATACTGAATTTGATCAGCCTAACACCAAGATTGAACTATGATACTGGATGTAGCGTCAGATATGACTTATGCACAATGCTAGATAACAGCTCCCAAGTTTAAGTACCAATCTTGGTAGTTGACTTGAATCACAATTCAATGTTCATGTGTCTATGTGTCCTTGTATATTCACTACTTACAATAGCCAATAGAGTTTGGTATAATTGTCCGCAGAAATACACATACACTAATATGATATGATCTTAAAATGTATAATTACAGAGTGCATGATCCCTCATCCATTAAAGCTTTGAACAATAGCATTCATTTATGTCTGCATAGGTATTTACAATTCTAAATATCACTTGATTTTGTTCTAGACCCTGACTGCTAACTCACTATGAATTGGAAATCGTAAACATCATTTAATAGTTATCTTCCTACACCTCCATTTCGAACGAAGAATTTATATAATTAGGTTGTAAGTTTTCGAGTTTGATTTTGGTTACAACAACTTCAAATTTTACACCTATAATAGCCATGATGGTTGAGTTGTCCGTTACTTAAATCCTTTGTTGATTGACTCCACAGAATGAGCCAAGTTCATGCTAGAGTCTGTTCTCAAATTTACTGTTCACAACCTTACATTCACCATTTCAGAACATTTAAGCAAGAAGGTAAATTTCATATAGAAAAGCGTATAATAGAGCAATACAAACTTACAATGGTTCTAGATCATTCTTATTGGATGTCACTAGAACTCTAGCTTCTCCTACAATATTTTCCTTAAGGGCTTCTTCTCATTAAAATTCATAATTTAAGAGTTGACAAAATTCAAGTAGAATACTTATTTCTCAACTAGTTGATTCCCTTTTATATTTATTTCCATTGCTGCCTTGTGAACTCTTGGACTTCCTTCTTAACAGTTATGACCTTTTAATTTAAATAGGATATTTTACACCAAGGATTTGTCTTAGTTGGAGCCATAGGTGACCATGTGACTTTTCATCCAAATATGCTAACCACACATCATGCTGAGAGGAGATTCCTATTATGCATTTGAATATTGATTGCTCAAAGGAAACTTTCCAAACCACTTTTGAGTGTGGTGAGATATAAATTAATCAAATTTATCTCATTTGAATGCTTTGAAATGTATTCCTTTAGTATCTCCTTGGATATCCTTGAGGTCATTCCAGTAGCAGTCCCTTTATCTCTGATAAATACCTCTAGGTCATTCAAAGAATTAGTTATAGGTATGGATAAAATCATGTCTCCAAGTGGGGGGAGAGAACATCTTTGTATTACTTCTTAGCATCTACATGCAAGTGTTTACAACTATTTATCGAGGCAATGATATCTTTCTCGAAGGATGCACTTGTGGATATGCAATTTGCTAGAGTTGTATAGTTGCATTAAGTCTCCCTTTCAATAGTTCAAGGAAGATAATCAGGAGTAGCATTTGTGAGTTTATAGTGTAAATTTCATGTGCCAATGTCGTGGCTATAATTGCGTTCTCTGCATTCTAAGGCATCTACAGCTAAGATGGTAGTTGGCATGAATGATAGGCCAATAACCCCATGGCAAGAGAAGAAATTTCACCTGTGAAATCCCATGAATGCTCCAGAGGAGGCCGAGGCATAACCAAGTCGTCAGGGTCCAAGATGAATTCTCCCCAGTTCAAATTTGTTATCAAAGTGGGTTCCTTAACAAGTTAACAAGTCCTTTGTGACTATGGTTATCAAATGGAAGAGCATAGACCTGTACAACAAAGGAACCTCACTTCTCGGGTAGCATGTCTAATGTTTACCAGAAACCTTCCTGTTCCAGGGGATTTCAAATCTTAAACAATACATACATAACAAAAATCCATTTTAGCTTCTATTTCTTGAAAATCACCAAGATCTAGGACAAGGAGTCCTCGATCTCTTTCTTTTTTCCAATTTATAGTGAAAAAGAGTTGTTTGCAATCACACTGGCTCACCACTCACCTTCTTAAGGTTGTGCATATCTCTAGATTTTCCTTTTGAGTTCATTTCCTTATGTTCAACTTACTCGATTTATCGCTTTTAACATAACACATTTGATTAAAATTTTTCTTTTTGTGGCTATTCTGGTTATTTGTTGATATGCTTATTATTATCCACACTTTTGGACAAAGATTTGGTGGGATTTGTGCTTTTCCTCTGCCTCACAATATACACAACGACCAAGCTTCCTAGTGTGGTGGATCTACCTGTTTCCAACAAGGCCAATCTTTACAAACTATAGAACTAGATCAGGGCACGGCCCATCTATCTACCAAAGATGGCAGAACTGTAGGCATAATTGAGGATGTATTTGCCTAACAGGGTTGGAAATTGTATTCTAGGAAACTTCTCACAATCCAATCAAGCCAAGAATTTCATACTTATAAGTTATTACTTTCTTACTCTTACGTTTTCAGTAAAAAATTGGAAGTTGTATTTGGCACTGTGACTTTTTAAGTTGATTCAAAGTTATTTCAATATTTGAATTCGAGGATTTTCTAAGAATGACTAGATCTCATAATGGTATTTTTCATGCGTCTATGGGTCTTGTTATCATGCATCATCCAATAGCACATCATACCTTATTACCATAGTGGATCCCATTGCATATCATGTCTCATTGTCCAACTTAATCCCTAACAAATCTTTGTAGACTACAATCTAAATTATTATTGCATATTTTTTTATGATTCAGCGAAGAAAAGTTTTTATTGACTGAAAAACAAGCACATCAAGAAACAACATGGAAATATAGACTCCAAATTTCCACAACTATCTGAGTGTTTGAGATTTACCCTGAATCAATAGGGAAATAAAACTCAAAAAATTAGATTGGGAGCGATGTCGTAATTTGTCGAAGAGTCTTATAAAAAAATCTTGGATTGATTCCCTTAGAAACACATCTTCCCAAATGGATCTCAACCATCCAAACCATAACTGACCACAAAAAACTACTTATTCACTGAGATCCAAAAAAGGTACTGTCGCGTAAATCACAATTCCCCCTTCTACTAGCTTGAGAATACTCTTCTTCTTATCTGGTCTATGTGGTGAAAAGTTAGCGATATAGTGACGGTGGACTTTCCAGCGAGGTTCAATGACACACCTAATATGTGTTAATTGCAGATTATACAAAAAGATGGAACTCATCTCTATGTTTAAATAGAAAAAGGGATGTGATATGTGCTAGCCTCCTTATAGGTCCTTTAATAGACTATAATATTGAATTTGATCAGCCGAATACCAAGATTAAACTGTGATATTGGATGTAGTGTCAGATATGAATTATGCACAATGCTAGATAATGACTCCCAAGTTTAAGTACCAATATTTGTAGTTGACTTGAATCACAATTCAGTGTGCACGTGTTTGTGTCTCCTTGCAGATTAACTACTTAAAATAACCAAAGAATTTGGTGTAATTGTCTGCAGAAATACACATACAATGATATGATACGATCTTAAAATCTATAATTGTAGAGTGCATGATCCCTCAGCCACTAAATCTTTGAAGAGTAACATTCATATAAGTCTATACATTTATTTATAATTCTAAATATCTCTTGATTTCGTTCTAGACCCTGACTCCTAACTCACTATGGACAGGAAATCCTAAAAATCATTTAACAGTTATCTTCCAACACCTCCATTTGGACTGAAGAATTTATATAATTAGGTTGTTAGTTTTCCGGTTCAATTTTGGTTACAATAAATTCCAGTTCTAAACCTACCATTGCCATGATGATTGACTTTCTCATTACATAAATCCTTTTTTTATTGAGTTCATTGAATGAGCCAAGTTCATGTTAGAGTATGTTCTCAAATTTATTGTTCCCAACCTTACATTCACCATCTCAGAACAGTAAAGCAAGAATGTAAATTTCATATAAAAAAGTCTGTAATAGAGAAATACAAACTTACAATGGTTCCAGATAATTTTTAGTGCATGTCACTAGAACTCAAGCTACTCTTGCAATGTTGGCATTGAGGGCTTCTTTTCATTAAAATTCATAATTTAAGAGTTGACGAAATTCAAATATAATTCCTGTGTCTCAACTAGTTGATTCCCTTTTATATCTATTCTCATCATTGCCTTGTGAACTCTTGGACTTCCTTCTTGACAGTTATGACCTTTTGATTTAAATAGGATATTTTACACCAGGGATATATCTTTAGTTGGAGCCATAGGCTACCATGTGCCTTATCATCCAGATAGGCTGACCATACATCATTCTGAGAGGAGATTCCTATTACGCACCTAAATATCAATTTATCAAAACAAAAATTCATAAGATATGAACTATTTGGGAATAGGCTCCACACCACATTTGAGTGTTCTAAGATATAAATTAATCATATTTATCTTATTTGAAAGGTTTGCAATGTATTTATTTAATATCTCCTTGGATATCATTGAGGTCATTCCAATAGTAGTCCCTTTATCTCTGAAATGCCCATTGCTAGGAATTTTGAATCCTATCTCATCTAGTGATGTGGCCCTTTTATAGATCTCTTCTTCTCGTCAGATTATAGTGCCACTTGTACTTTTTGGAAACCTACTACATTTAGAGGGTCATCTCTTTTGAATATGTTTTCCTCAAAGTGAGAATCAACATGATCTTTCGCTTTTGTAATTCCATCTCTCACATCTTTAGTTCCATATGCTCCTATTTATCATTGAAATATTGTGCTTCTGTAATCTATCCATTTCTTGTATAACGTCATCAAGATCTTTTTGAAGTAGTACTGTAGTTCAATTTCATGATTAGTAGTTTTTAGCCTTTTTCCTCCTTTTCCCATTTTAGCATGCTTGCCAAAGAATGAGCACAAGAAACAAAAGGTGTCGGGTACAACCGATCATGCACACATCTTCCAAATACAACAATGTTAAGGGTGTTGAGAAACACCTATCACACACCTTGAATTTAAACTTTAACACATTATCTTTACCCTAAATTTGAATCTAACTCAACTTGTCAAACTCTTCAAATATTTTAACTCACTCATTAAACTTTGACTTATTAAAAAACTCATCAACTATTACTAACCAGGATCACTCATTAACGCACTCTTAAAAAATATCTCAACATAGAACCTTTACCTTAAACCATGTTCTACACATTACATTAAATGAATTTACAAACCTTTTATTACATAAGTACCATTCCATTACTATTCAACTCACACTCACTAAATTTTTTAATAATAAAAATTATATGATGATTTTATATGATTTTTACTAACCCAATTATTTTGATCTTATGACCAATGTCTCCACCCATAAAATGTCTCCACTTTGAGGTGAGATCATATAAAAGATCATTATAACCATAACCATAAAATATAATCATAAATTATACCTTTTTTTATAGAGTGATTCCATGTTACTTTCTTTATTGAATTAATATTATTATGTCCTTTTTCTTCTCAACTTTCTCCGAACCTTCAGAATTTAGTAGCAGAGCATCAAACGAGGAGGAGAAATCTGATGTTGCAGACCCCAATACTTCATTTCTGCATTAGAAGCTACCAGCACTGTAGTTGGGACTCACTTGCATTTGCGAGTTTATAGTGTAATTTTCATAGGTCAATGCAATGGGTATAACTGCATTCTCTGCATTCTGAGGCATTTCTAGCTGAGATGGTAGTTGGCATGAATGATAGGCTGGTAATGAAAAAAGATGTCAGCACATCAATAATCATGAAGAGTTGTTTTTCTAGCCATATTGTTACTTATGGATTAGTGTTATCTTATTTCGATTCCAGATTTTGGAATATGTTAGTTGACTTTAATTTTCATGTCAAAATATTTAGTATATACAATAAGGTAAAGATGGTCCATGTAAATAAAAAACGTGATAAGCATAAAAATTTCACAATTTCAGTCTGGTTCTGGTTATGTTTTTGGTCATGCAGATATTGGTGTATTTGTGTATGAAGTCTAAGCATACACCCAGCTTCTCCGAGTCCCAGTTGCAAAGGATTCCAAAGGAAAATTATGGAAGTTTAAACATAGAGGAGAATGATAACAAAATCATATGCTTAGAGTTGGTGGAAGATGATGATGAATTTCAGCTTCTTAGTTCTTGCAAGTATTATTATCATATTTCATGCATTGATAAATGGCTCCAGAAATCTATGTGTTATCCAATTTGCAAAAAAGATGTTTTCACATCATACTATTGAGGAGGTGTTTTTCCAACCATACTTTTACTTATGGATCATTGTTAGCTTAATTTGATCCCATATTTTGGAATATGTTAGTTGATTTTAACGTTGCATTTCAAAATATCTAGAATCTAGAATCAAGTAAATGTGGTCTATGTAAATCAAACACGTGATAAATATACAAATTTTGCAATTTTGGGATTTCTTTGCATCTTTGTTGATTTTATCTATCAACCTCTTGCGGGTTAATGCTAATTTGTTATTAAAGTGAGTGCCTTAATAAGTTAAGAACTCCTTTGTGACTATGGTTGTCAGATTCCAGTAAGTTTTAGTAGAATGAAATGTTCATATTCACCGATTGGGTTGAAGCCTATGTTGGTCCAGAAAAGTTGAAGAACAACATGTTATTAGAATAGGTGCTTGAGAAGGTGTTGAAATGTAGTTCTCATGCCTGACAAGTTGTGAACTCAATACTATAAAGAAGAGACAACAATTGGTAATGTTTCAACAAGTTAGTCTAGATAGGCATGGCTGAATCAAACATTGCAGATGGTGTGAGTGTGCAGTGTTGACTTGTTGGCCAGCAGATCCCCCCATAGCATGTTTTTGGGGCTTGAAGCCCGATTTTTGGTCAAGTGTAATGTAAAGCCCCCGAAAAATGCGGGCACGGAGCGCGAGAGTCTAGGGTTTTCCACCCTAAGATAATGTAATTTAATGTAAAGTGTCTCGACCTACCCATAGTCCATGAACCATGGGATTGTATAAATAGAGGAGGCTCTAGCTGGAAAGGGAGTCTTAGTTTTGACAAGTAACAGATAGATGCGAAGGCATGGTTAGAAGATAGAAGGGAATCTAAAGTGTATTGGGTCGTAGGGATAGGTAGAGGCTCTGCAGCTGAGTCTGCAGATGCCTAGTAGATTCCACAACTGAGTGCGCGGACCCCTGTAGCTGAGTGCGCAGATGCCTAGTAGAGTCCACAGCTGAGTGCGCGGACCACTGCAGCTGAGTGCACAGGGCAGAGTCGGTTCTATAACTAAACTTGAGTTTTAATAAAGACAAGATTGATTTAGAATATTGTGCGTCTGTTTGTAGATCTGTATTTCTATGTTCTGGTTATCTTTATGGATTTATCTTATTTTCAAGTACGCGTGCTCTGAATCTGAAAGTTGAACAAGTAATAAGAATATTAGGCCTGCATAAACTAAGATAAGCACTAATATAATAAAAGTAAGGATCAGAATAGTATGGTATTCACAAAGGCACACATAGGTTGCGAAGAATAGAAAGCTACATGGAGCAGCATAACACACAGATTCAGATCGCGAACCCCTAGATCCCTCATCAAGACATCCCTAGGGTGCGAAAACCTAGTTCCAACACCCTCCCATACTACTTTAGGTGAGACCTCAGTCCACGCTCCACGGACTATTGTCGAAAGGGCCAGATGTACCAGGATTTGCTTGGCTAAACTAACTGTTGAACCTGGGTCAAGCCTCACGTAACCAACAAATGGTTCTGTTGTCAGGATCAAGATCTGCTTAAGGGATGTATGATGTCATCCCATTGGAACCCAACAAAGAAGGAAATTGAAGAGTGGTCGGACAAGAAGATTCACTAGTTCACGACACAGGAAAATAGAACTCCATAGGTATCCAAGAAGAGGTGGCTGGATCGCTACCTGTATATGGAAATCCACGAGATTTTTTTTGCATCCATTCCTTCTGAACTGTATGAGTGGATCACGCAGTTAGCTAATAGCCAGGGAAGGTGCAAACTCGACCAATCGATTGTGTGGACTCCGGAATTAGTGCACAGACTAGAGGCATCAGAAGATAAGATCGCGCGAGCTGTGGACCATTGGCTCAACCGGATAATAGGGGGATTTATCACTGAGTTTGCGGTAGACACGACCATGAGCTACAGCGAAGCAGAATGACATTTTCTCAAGGGACCATGAGGTAAGTACATTAAATCTTTGAATACCTAGATTAAGATGTTGTTATGTGAAAAGCAGGTTATGCGAATATATTAATGTTTGGAACGACACATAGCAAAAACATCTACAAAGGTAGCGGGGAATTAGGAAACAATCCCTTAATTTCACCTTCACGAAAGAGCAAGGAAGAGCTCGCTGGGGTCTCTTTGAGAAATGCAGTCAGTTTGATAAGGCAATGCATTCTGCAGTTACCACCTCTGCCCATGCCACCATTGGCTTCACCTCCTTTACCTCCATCTCCACCTACTCCACCTCCACCAACACCACAGTTCAGCATGGTGACCGCAATCAAGCTACCCATATTCAGAGGAGTAGGGAATGAGGATCCGAACTAGTTCTCGTTTTTGGTAAGAGCAGTGTGGGAAGCGGAAGGGGTCATGGATGAAAACATTAATAAGGCTACATTGGTGAGCACGCTACAGGATCATGAGTTGACATGGTATATCAAGCACTTTAATGACCACCCAAATGCAAGGATAGTAGAGATCTAGAATGCATTGAACAGAGAATTTAGTCAGCCAAAATTAGAGACACAGTCAATCATCGGGTTTAAAGAGATTGCGATGCTTCTAGGTGAGACCCCCTGGGATCTGGATCAGCGACTAAAGAGTACAATCCGCAAGGCTAATATGACGCTCATGATTGAACAACATCGTGTATGGTTTGTGGCATCTCTAACACCACACCTGAGGATGGCACTGTCACAACAGAAAATTTCTACCCAGGAAGAAGTGTTGGAAATGGCGATGAGGTTGCATGAGACACTGATACAAGATCCAGGGCTAGGAGTTCAAAAAATCCATGCACAACTACAAAATCTCTGCCTGGAAATGTAAAGCTTGAAGCAGGATAGGGCACCATGGCCAGAGGTGTGTGAGGAAGCATGGTGGGTAAAATGGAAAGGCCAGGGCCATGACAAGGACCATTGTCTTGTATTTGCAAACTACTTGGCAGGAGGGGGGCCAATACCGTTGAGACAAGAAGCACAGGCAGGGCCAAGTATGAAACCCACGTTATGGTGTGTGATATGTCAGATAGGAGGAAAACACATGACGGATAATTGTCATTTGTTGCAGAAGTATACATAGACTCACCAAGATTCATTTTGTAATTTCTATAGGTTGATGGGCCATGACAAGCGTACTTGTCATAGCTATAAGTTAATGATGGATCAGACCCCATCATATAGGATGTAGACAGAAACATGGGCCCTCGACCCAGCTGCGAGGATGGAACGTGCTGGATTTTAGGGGCAAGGTTGAGGATGAGGAGGGATGGGACTAGGAAGGGGCCGCAGGTAGTTAATTTGTTACAATTGTGAAGGACCAGGGCACTACGCCTGCGATTGTACCAACCCAACGAGAATATCCGGTTCATACTGTGCTCAATTAGATGACCATGAAGCAGTATATTGTCCTATGTTAATCCCACAGATGCACAAGAAAGGGGTACTCCAGCCTCTTACAACTCAAAATATCCAAATGATGAGGCTTTAACTGCACAAAGAAGACCCAAATGTTAACATGATGCTTAGAAGTAGTGTGACCACAGGGGAGGATAAAGGGAAGCAACCCAAAGAGGATACATGGGTTGACAAGGCTCCTACAAAGGAACCTGAGTTTGACTTAGAACGTGTAAAGGAGATGTTCATGGAAGCTAAGAAGGGCTTCACGAAGGCCTCAACCTCAGGTAGTAAGGATCAACCAGAGCCAGGGATGGATCCTTCTATGCTTACTACCTTTTTGGAGACATGCATGAAACTGTTGTGCAACACTAAGGCAGTTAAGGGACTACAAGAGTTGATCCCCAGGTGCGCAAGGTCAAGGGAACCGTGCGTAGTCGAGAAACTCAAAAAGCATGCATTATGCACCGGGAGGGAAAAGAGATTGAGGGCGCAGATTGGAGAGTATGAAATGGATCAGGTAATCCTAGACCTGGGTTCGAACACAAATGTATTACCAAAGAAAACATAGGAACGTATGGGCAAGCCCGTGTTACACTGGTCCCCTATTCAATTACAAATGGTGAACCAATAGAATATTTTCCCCATGGGGAGGTTGCAAGGGGTAACAATTGATATCGAAGGCGCGACCACACAGACATGCTTTGAAGTAATAGAGATTGTCGATGACAACAATCCTTATCCCGCATTGCTAGGAATAGACTGGGTCACTGATATGAATGGAGTCATCTACCTAAAGAAGTGGAAGATGATATTCGAGAAAAGGTACCTACGAATAGTAGTTCCACTAGACCAAACCAAAGGAGCACGTTACGCTGAACCAATGCGCGACGATGAAAGTGACGAGGAGCTAAATTGTATTTACTAGATAAAAACATGAGACCAGGATTGTGTGAACCCGAATACAGATGGGAGAATCTCATGGGAGTGCAACAACTCTTGTACTTAGGATTTGGATGAGGAATTAGAACGCTCGCAGAACCGGTTGCACGAAGTGAAAATGCTGAATTGAAACATGATGATTAGATCAATGTGTTGCGTAACAATAGAGGCAAGGGAACTGCCAACCTATGATGGAGTGAAAGCGGTGGATGAATTCTTGGATAAATTTGAGAGTGCAGTACCGAAATAATGGCAGTACAGTGCGTTGGAATGGGCGTTGTGCATAACACCCACACGATGGTGGAGTACACATCAAGAGACCATTGTAAACTGGCGCGAATGTAGAAGGTGGATGCGCTTACTATTTGGAAGCCCCCAGTGTCGAACGAGAGCCGAGCAGCCAGGACGAAGCAGTGTGGGTGCCTGTCTATGTCGATGGGTGTAGACGTGTGTTGTGCAAGCACATCCCAGACTAAGGATTGAAAATCAAAACTAGACATTGCAGCAAGAAAAGAAACGCACACGACAAATATTCCATGTCGTAGCATTCAAAAAGCTATGTGGAATCATGAACAGAGTTCACCAAGAGAGATGAACTGACTGGGACCTACGCGTACTAGTGGTTCGATGGGCCTATAGTTCCTAAGAAAAAACCGTAGCGCAGAAGTGACCCCAACACTGACAAGAAGAGATGAAACCATAAGAGTAGAGAAGAATCCCCATAAAATAGCTCCCATAGTTGGGACAGTACGCGAGGACTCGGGTAAAGGAATTATGCAGTTACAGGAAGCCATTTGGTGAGGGAACTTGAAACTTCGCAAACTTGAAGAAGATTGGGTATGGCTAAGAAAGAAAAGCATGATATTGGACGAAGAAATCAACAAACTGGAAACCAAAGTCGCGCAAGCATGTTGCGCTAAGAAACTAAGCACAATGGGACAAGGTATGGCCATCCATACTACTGCATTAGAAGAATTTGTGACCCTAATACTATGGTTGCGACCACACCTTACTAGACAAAGTAAATAGGGGAGCACACCATATAAGGAAGAACGTGATGCACTGACATACGCGAGGGTAATTGAGGGGTGCCCGCAGAATGGGCTAGCAGGTAAATTGAAGTCTCACACAGGTGGTGCGACCACCTGACTATCCGTAGGAAGCACAGTCTCAACGCTCCAAGTAGTTGAAAGAGAGCATGGGACTATAAAAGAGTCTGTATGGGAGATGTGCGAGACGGAGGTTGCGCGTAGGATTGGTACATCACCGGGGTCACGGTTGCACAGAATGGGCTTCTCTGCCGCGCGGGTAGGCTAGGAAGTGACCATTGGAGTCACTGTTCATGACAAGATGCCTAATTTAAGGCAACGCGGAATGGGCGGCAAGCAATTAAAACACAAATTCAGAACTAGATTTGGGGCTAACTACTGCTAATCTCGCATTAATGAGTCGAATAAGGAGGGAATGGTCAAATTTGAATTCAAAAAGGCCTATAAATCACAAGTGGCTCTCCACCGAACAACCCTTGGTGTTTTTAGAATTCAATTGTTGCACTATCAATTGGGTATGGACCTAATGAATTTGGAGGCTATGAGAGCAAGTTCCTTATTAGAGACATTACCAAAGGAGACATACGATTTCCTAATTAGAATGATGTCAAAAGCCAAGGGAGCTACGCAGAGCTCTACGACACTGGTTGGGGCTGCACTAGAAATCCTTAAATCACCCTAGACGATGAGGCCCAAAAAGGATCCACAGGTAGCAGGACCAGTCCATATGTCTCCGCGAAATCTGTGGTTTGGTAAACTATCTATGGAAGACAAGGGCATGATTATTAATCTAGAGACCAATGATGAGGAGGAGGATCTCCAAGCATTCATAGAAGAAATGGAGGAGGATGAAGAAATGGACGAAGACATTCAACTAATGAGCGCTAAAGCAAAACTACCCAAGTATGTTCCTCTGCAGAAAGGGAGAGTGAAAGTACCCAAAGATTTAGATGCTGTTAAAAGCGCACTCCAAACCCTGTCTCTCCCAAATGGAATTCTGGTTGAAGGATCGGTCCTGGGCTATGTGCCCACGATGAAATTTGAAGATTGGGACCTCACGAATAGTGAAAAGTTCCCACATTTGGAGACCAGCCAACTCATCAAACAAAGCAAGGAGGGGTGAGCTACAATGCTAAAGCCATAGAAATGGCTGCGCAGTGTGGAGGAGGCTGGAATACTCCACCTACTATGGATTCCACACTATCACCGAGCACCAATCACGATGTTTGTCATCAGGAAACTGCGTGGCCTAGTGCATGATAGGTACCTGTGGCTGGAGGAGTCAATTCCCATCACAACAGAGCTTATTCATAGGATTTCTTGGCTTCCCTATATGGGAAGGGACCCCATGGAAATAGCTACAAAAAGTGGATATTTGGCACTTGCAGAGGTGATGAAGAAGAAATACCAGTTGGAAAAGAAGCAGAGAGGCTACGTAATCATTAACATTCAAGACAAAGGGGTGCGCATAGCCACCCAGCTACTGCCAGGAAAAGTGATGAGAAAATGTCATGGCAACAAGGTACTGGTGATGGTCATCGTGTTGGCCAAACAATGCGCAGAGGGGGTATAGTTTAACTGGGTGCAGTTCCTTTGCGAAGAGTTTTTAACGAACTGCAAAGAGGCCTAGGAGTAGGGTAAGACCTTCCACTACACGTTGCTCTTATCCATCCTATTGGTTATAGGGGAATTGCCTGAGGATAGTCAGCGTCCTCCTCTTGACTAGTTCTTGCCAGAGGCAGCAAAATATGCATCGCTCTGGCTGACAAAGGACATCACACGAATTTGCGAGACCAAGATCTTCTGGATACTCATGGAGGCAAGTGTTTGGATGTGGATCAACAAAAGGTTGTGCCTATCCCCCACTGTGTATGACAGTTTGCGGAGCTTTGCATACTTTAAGGTAGATATGCATAATGTGTGTATCAAGGTGCGGAAGGATCGAGAGCAGAACTGGACCAAACTCCCTTTCATCACAATTGATGAAGTTATTATCACGGTGTTCTGCTCATGACCACCCGAATGGCATGCCCCGGATCTGGTAGTGCGCGATGAGGTAGCGATACAAAGACAGATGGATGATGCCAAGGTGTTGGCACAACAGAAGCAGAATGAGCAGTTCGCCGAGGAGGTAAGGGTTTCCTGCGATGCAGCGAAGGTCGCTGTAAAGCAGACCAAGGTTGCCGAAAGAACAGTAGCAACTAGGGCCATCATGATGCAGGAGGAAGGAGACCCAGACCTGACCATAGGGCAGGGAACAGATGACACGGCAGAAGGTGCGGACATAGGCACAATAGCTGCACAATTGAAACGGTCACGCGGTACGGAACAAACAGGGCCCCAGAAGAAGGTTTCCAAATTGGATGGGGAGCCTATTACATTGACAGAGGGTGATCGATACGACATCGATGATACCATTCATGATGTCACTAGGGAAGCGATCCAAGAAGCAATGATGAAGTAGTAGAATGTGTTGGGGCACTTAGGGCACAACTATAGGGACTTCAGGTGCGACTCCCACAAGAGGGAATTGTAGCCATCTATGGTGCCATGGGAGCATTGGCAATAGAGCAGTTGTTGTGGGCCAAAATGGCCAACACCGTCGCACTGCCAGAAGGAGGACTAATAGTGGATAGTATGGAGGATAGAGCTCCAGTAGGAAAAATCAAGGGACTCGGCCTAAACTTGGCTGCCCTTCCGCGTGATGTTTTATACCAGCTATAGGACGGAGTGACAGTAGAACTTTGTGGCAAGGAGGGATTAGTAGTGCAAATGCTAAGTTAACAATGAATCAACATTGAAAAACTTAGCCTAAAATGCGATGAAGTGGTTATGTAGAACCAACAGTTGGAGAAGATCATAGAGGAAGCATGTCACCACATCCAAGAACTGGAAATTGCGATAGGTCTGCGAATAGGAATGCGGATCCACAAATTTGCTAGTGGATTCCGCCAGCCAAAAGAGGAAGCTACGAGGAACCAACTAGACCTCAACCTACAAACTACAAAACTACGATTAAATGTGCAGCCCTCCATGCCTCCAGAAGTTTGATAACAGCACGCCGGTGATGTCTGGAAAGTGCTGGAAGCAATTGAATAGACAGTGTAGAGCTATACCACTTTGTTGGAAGAATCCTTCAGGGTCCTCAGAACCTTATAGGAGGACCCCACCATACAGTGGTTGGAAATAGAGGCATGGGAGATTTAAATGCAATATGATAGTGTGCGTGGGAAGGCACAGACAATAGTCCTAACTCAGCAGCTCACGAGGCTACAACAGGTGAAGGAACTAAAGGAGTAAGTGGACGCAGCGCACCCTAAAAGAGGTAGTACTTAAAGCACGTGTCTAGCCTTAGATTAATGAGGCCTTCCTCATCACGGCCGACATCGAAGGAAAACTCGCACACCTAAAAACGATGCATGACCTAAGCTAGGGATTTGACCATGACAGTCAGCATTCAGCTGAGCGAGCAGAGCAGATCTAGCAGATGACATAACAGTGTGCTGCTGACCTTCCCAGACATAGTTGGAAGGACTTCGTGCAAAGATTGCTACACCAGCAGAGTGACTCGAGACTAGTCAAGATGATTGTGTTGGGGGCCTGTTGGGCAGCGGATCCCCCCATAGCTTGCTTTTGGGGCTTAAAGCCCGAGTTTTGGTCAAGCGTAATGTAAAGTAATGTAAGGACCCTGCGAAATGCAAGTGCAGAGCATGAGAGTCTAGGGTTGTCCACCCTAACATGATGTAATTTAATGTAAAGTGTGTCGGCCTACCCATGGTATGCAGACCATGGCATTGTATAAATAGAGGAGGCTCTAAGTGGAAAGGGAGTCTTAGTTTTGATAAGTAACAAATAGATGCGAAGGCATGGTTAGAAGATAGAAGGGAATTTGAAGCGTATTGGGTCATAGGGATAGGTAGAGGTTCTATAGCTGAGTGCGTACAGGCCTAGTAGAGTTTGTAGCTGAGTGTGTGGACCCCTACAGCTGAGTGCGCAGAGGCCTAGTAGAGTCCGCAGCTGAGTGCGCTGACCCTTGCATGGTGGAGTCAGGGTCTGTAACTGAACTTGAGTATTAATAAAGACAAGATTGATTCATAATATTGTACGTCTTTTTGTATATCTATATTTCTATGTTCTGGTTATCTTTACGCATTTATATTATTTTCAAGTATATGCACTAATATGAAATTTGAACAAGTAATAAGAATATTCAGCCCACATAAACTAAGATAAGCACTAATATAATAGCAGTAAGGATTAGAATAGTACGGTATTCACAAAGGCGCGTGTGGGTTGTGAAGAATAGAAAGATGCACGGAGAAGCACAGTGCGTAGATTCGGATCGAAAACCCCTAGATCCCTCATCAAGACATCCCTAGAGTGCGGAAACCTGGTTCCAGCACCGTCCCATACTACTTCAGGTGAGACTTAAGTGTGCACTCCACAAATTGTTGCTGAAAGGGCCAGTAGTACTGGGATTTTCTTGGCTAAACTCACTTGTGAACCTGGGTCAGGCCCCATGTAGCCAACATGACTAAGGAGATGAGAATTGTTCTACATTCTTATATATTGGCCCTTCATACTTCGTTGTTTTCCCAAACATGGAAGAGTGCAGAATGGTAGTTGGAATACTAGAGTGATTAACATGGGTCTTCAATAAATTTGTAGTCCTCTTCAAAGATGGTCGAGAGATTCTCTTTGAAAACTCTATGCACTTTAATTGAGATGCATTATGTGGCTTTTCATTTCATTTCATGATTATGAAGGACATCACACTTGCCCACATTCAACTCCCAGGCTTTGAAGGAGTTCATTCCTATTCAGTGTTCGAGAGCCTATTTCTGGATGATATATGTCGATGATGGAGATTATTAGGTTTTCACATCAGAGTCCTACAAGGAAGCTTAGAAAAGAGGAGATACAAAACATTCATGAAAGAATAAAGTATTTTGATGATATAGATCAAATACTTGAGTGGCAGAATAGTGGAGGAACAATTCGGATTACAGTCATAATAAACCAAAATTCGGAGATTGAGTGATCCGACAGAAATAAAGTGCGTAAGCTTTAATCGAAAGGGAAGAGGATAGACCTGTACAACAAAGGAACCTCACTTCTCGGACAGCATGGCTAATATTTACTAGAAATCTCCTCTCGTGCAAGATTTCAAATCTCAAACAATGCTTACATAGCAATAGTCCACTTTGAGCTCTAGTAAATCTAAGCCTTCAAGGAGAAGAATGAGTCATTGTTTCCCAATCACCCCTCTGCATAGATCCTCTATGTAAGGTATTTTCTATTTTTGAAAGACATTTTGTTTACTCATTTTCAACTTCAATGATTCTTTATATGTCATAATGCTTCTCGAATTTATTCCTTAGGGCGTTTCCTTTGCAACATCTGGTGAAAATGCTAGTTTATATTCTTCTATCTAGATAAATTATATTTCCAAGTTGGTATATTTTTGAGTTGTATAACTAATGAGTCATATTTTTAGAGAATTTATGGATAAGTGATATTTTGTCAATACAGGAAAATCACATCTACCTTGAAAAAAATGAGAGATTTATGGATGATTTATTGGGTGATTTTAGAATTTAGGAAAATAAAAATTTTGGAGTGATTTATGGATGATTTATGGAGTAATTTTAGGATTTAGGAAAAATATAATTTAGGGAGTGATTTATGGAATTCTTTCAGGATTTATAAAAGCTATTGCACTTTCTTAATTCTACTTATTGTAAACCTATGGGAAAATATGAGAAATAATGACAAAATACATGTAGAATCAAGCGAAGAGAGATGGAGGGATTTCAAGCATGAATTAAAAGATAAGTAACTATTCTCTTTGAAAATTATTATTGTGTTTGCATATGGCACATAAAGAAATCAGAATAAAATTTATTTTCTTGAAAATTTTGATATGATAAAGAGTCAAGGTTATTTTCTTGGTAAAACTTGCATGGAATTCCTTGCATAGAGGAATAAGTGTCTTGTTCATTGATTGAATTCTTAAAATATTTTCATGGCTAAATAATTGTGTGAATTGCATGAGTTATTGGAAAATAGGGTCTAAATATGTATGCATATCTCCAAAACCATGATATATGTAAAAAAACATGAAATAGGTTTTTGTAAATGAGTTTGTTCTCACCAAAAGCCTCTTCTATATTCGGAAAATATATTTTCAACTTCCCAAAAATCATGTCCAAAGTTGATGACTAAAATAGAAAATTATTTAATATTTAAATCTCGAAAAATGTGTTACAAAGATTCATTTGAATCTTCCAAACTATGACACCTCTGTAAGAACTGAGAGGAATTTTTTTAATAAACCCATTCCCAACAAAACCACTCTTTTCTTCTTTTCAGAAACTCGTTTCAGGATGTTTGGAAACCGTGTCCAACTTTGATGACTAAAACATGAAAAGCAAAGTAAAACATAGTGCTTCCATTTGATTTTCCATTTGGATAAGAATAGTTGTTTATTTACATATAGAGATGTGTGTGAATTTTCTTGAAGAGAAATAAATTAATTGGATGTAGATACAAAAAAACTATTAAATTTGATATTTCACCGGAAGTTTTGGGAAGTCGTAGAGATTCAAAGAAGGCTATGTAATCTTAATAGAGATGATGGATGAAATATTTGTAGTTGTTTGATCTTGATCCTTTCTTTTTAATTTGTTTTATTTTTGCACTATATCCTAATTTCTATTATTACTAATTTATTTTCACTATACTCTATTTCATATTTTTATTGTTAATTAATCATTTGTATTTTTATAGTTTAATTATTAGAAGGTTTTATTTTCCTTATATTTTATACTTAACTGAAATATTATTTTCTTTATTTTTTACTTTTTTCACTCCTATAATTTAATTATTAGAAGGTTTTATTTTCCTTATATTTTATACTTAACTGAAATATTCTTTTCTTTATTTTTTATTTTTTTCACTCCTTGTTATGTTTGACTTTTACCCTAATGTTCCTTTTCTATTTTATTTTTACTTTCTTAATTTCATTAATTAATTAATTAATTTGTTATTGTTATTAACTTTTCCAAATTCTTATTGTCTGATTCTCTCTCTCTCTCTTTCTCTCTCTCTCTATCTATCTATATATATATATATAGAGAGAGAGAGAGAGAGCTAATTTGGATCGTTATCATTTGTGTTAGTTTATTTAAAATTGTTTTAAGATATTTTTTTTAATTTTCTTAATTAATTATTGTTTATAACCTTTTTTTATAGGTCGCTTGACTTATTTATTTTTATTGTTTTTTATTATAAAGGTCCCTTGACTTATTTTATATTTACATATTTATTTATTCTTTGGTACATTAATTTTATTTTTTGACCTTGTTTTGTTTGGTGTTATGTTTGACTTGACTATGTTATTATATTTTTACTTATATTTTCAATTTTATATTAACTCAATATTTATTATTATCATATTCTTGAACGTTATTTTCTTTCTAGTATTTTCTTTATGATCATTTGATTTCAACTATTTGACTCATATCTTTGCACATCATTGTCACTAGTTAATCTATCACCCAGATCAAACTTTTCATCTTAGTCCTAATGATGAACCACACTATATGGTTCAAAACACATAGACACAGAAACTCCAATGTGATTTTTACCGAAATAATCAGTTTACAAAAAATATGGATCACAAAAGCCTAAATTTGAAAAAAAAAAAAAAAATAAAAAATAAAAAAAAATCACATGCACAAAAATAGAACAACTTTGTTGATATTTTCTGAAAAGAAATAAGTTATTCACATGCATAAAAAAGAGAACAATTATGTTGATAATTCTTGAAAATGAATTAAGTTATGTCATTTAAGTTTTTAACGAGGATGTTCTCATCATGCATATGCATTTAAGTTTTAAAGAGAAATATTGGACTCTTAAAGAGAATATGTGCTTATGTGCATAGGAATAATATCTACCGTATTGTATATAATAAAAATGAATATGTGATGTTACATGCATGGAAAGCATGAGTCATGCAGAAAGAGATAAGAAAATCTTTTGAGAAAAAGTTCACATAAAACCTCTTTACTATTTGAGAAGGATTCATTATTCATGTTATTTCTTAAGGAAATATTACAAATTTGTCTAATGCATTAGGTGATAGGAAAATATTTGGTATTGCATGCATAATAGCTAGTGAGTTAGCTAACTTTTGGAAAAAGAATAAGTGTTGTGTTAAATTCCTTGAAAAATAAATATATTGTATTAGATCTCTTCAAAAATAAGAGTGGAGACAAACATGTCCTTGTATGCATTATTCAATTAGATCCTTGAAGAGGAAAACTGGTAATCACATGCTTTATTGTTAAGATTCCTGTGGAAATTCTTAAGAGAAACATATACATTTGCATGCATGGAAAAGTATATTTTTGGTATTATATTTCTGGATAAAAGGAAGGTGCAATCACATAATATTTATTGTGTTAGCCTTAGTTTTGGAAAAATAATATGCATTTTCATCCCGAAAGGGATTAGCTATGGTATTAGATTTATTTTGGGAGAATATTATGTATAGTTAGTGGACTAGATATTTTGATAAGAATAAAATGTTTCTTTGCATGTATGAAAGAATAAGTGTTATGCGTTTGATCCTTTGGAAAATAAATGTGCTTTTTTCCATTAAATATTTAGTTAGTTCCATTTACAAAGAAATATTTGTTTCACATGCAAGAAGAAAAATCTATCATGTCATTTTTTGTTGGAAGGACAAGTAGTTTCATGCAATAGAGCTTTCTTTTTTACACATAATAGCCATTGGGAATAGCTCTTGTGTGGAAACATGTTTTTGGAAAAGAGCATGCATTTACATGCATAAGTATAAAATCTATTGCATCAATCCCTTTGGAAAAAACACATAATAGTAGGAACAAAGATAATTGTTTGTTAGGCTAGTTCTCTTGAAAGCTTTCTATGCATTTGTACTCACAAGAATAATACCTAGTATCTTAGCTTTCCTTTGGAAAGAAAATGAAAGTGAATGCAAGGTTTTGTTAGTGTTTTTTGGAAAGATGATGATTGATAGTGAATTTCTTATTATGAATGCATGTGAAATGATGTTAAACAAGGTATTTCATGACATGTTATTTATGTTTTATTCATGAATATGAATAGATGTTGAAATGTCATTAATAAAGATTAATTATTGGTTAATTGATATTTTATGTTTTATCTAACCATGATATGAAATGTGTTGACGATAACAATGGTAGGAAAGGATGGTGACTTGTGCAATTGATAGTCCATGTTTAACATTGTGGTAAATAAATTTTTTGGTCCCTGTATATTGAGGAATTCCAAAAGAAAGATGATCGATTGATAGAAACACTGACCACAAAAACATTAAGATTGAGGATTCGTGGGTAAATGATATCATGATGATTGTAATAGCTTATAGTTAGTTATGTTGCATCTAAGATGATTTTTATATATAATATTTTATGACAATGGTCAATGGATGGACTCCCTTATAACTATTAAGTCAGGGGTGAACACCCCCAGGAGCATTTAATAATAATATTAAACATTTGCTAGTTTTCATCCCACAGGGTTTTGAGGGTATATCAATGTCTAATGATGTGATTGTTCATTATCCTCTTTCTATGACGTTAATTTCTTTCATGATGTGATGTTTATATTATCAAGTATGTGATTTACTAATTGAGTTAAAATAATCATGTAATCGATGCATAGTTATAACAAGAAATTTAATTTAATATACTACAACAAAGGGAGTTAATGGTTGTGTAAATCACTATGTTTTTACTAAATAATTCTCTATATAATGATGATGTTTATTTCTATTATAATTAAGTGAATATAGAAAGTAATTTAGAAAGTTACATATTGGTAAATGTCATAAAAGTTTCCTAACTCCATGCATTTTCTTGCGAGGGCATTGGGCGATGTTACATGTGGTATTAGAGAAAAAGGTTGCAACATTGGTGCCTTCTGGTAATCACTAAGAAGAAAAATACAGGTATGATTCTAGTGGGAATCATCTCAGGTATGATTCTAAGTGAATTTGTAGTAGACTACAACTGACATGAGATGCAATAGGCATGATTAATGACCCCATTAAATAATAGGAAGTGATAATGTTTCTTTAAAAATTTTGTGCATGAAATTCGAACATTGATGTGGATAACATACAATAAAACCTATGTTATACCTATGAACAATCCTGAGCACTCACTAGTTATAAGGAGGATTAATTTCCAACCTTTACATCCATACTATTACGATAATGATTATGATGCATTTAAAAAAAACAACATGATTAAACTTACAATGCATTTCTTATAGCAAATGAATGTGTGTATGGTTTTTGTGGTAACTAAATAATGTAGAAGTTGGGGTTGAGCGTGAAGAGAACAATAGAATATTAAAAAAAAAAACATTGAAAGAACCTCTTTAGATGTTAAACATCATAAATGAGTCAATTGCAATTCATATAGCGAAATTAAATTCAATGAAGAACTAATTGTAGTATAGTATTCGGTTATCTTTGTTCATGTAGGGTTGTAGATGAAAGTTTGCATTCCATTTGTTTGACAAAAGTGGTAAATGAGATCCAAAGTTTCATTTTTTTAAATAATTGCATCTCTGGGAGCTTTGGACGTGATTTAGACCAACATCAAGGGGTATTCCTTCCTTTATACCCTGTAACACCCACATTGATTCAACAAAATTACTTTTCAGACTCGAGTTCCATAATTTTCTTGAATTTGTTGATTTGTCACTCCCCATTTGTATTGTTTTGCATAAATTTTACCATTGATGATATTAATATGATTCATGCTATTTTTTAAATTTTAGTTTTACTATCTCTCTAAGAGTTTAAAATTCTTTATGGAAATCTATTTCATGTCCATTAACTATTTGTTAAAATGCCTCAATGGTTGTGGATTGCTTGATGGAAATTGTTTGTTAAAATGCTTCAATGGTTATAGATTGCATGCTTGCAAACTATTTGTTAAAATCCTTGAATGGATGTAGATTTCATGCTTGTAAATTATTTGATAAAATGCCTCAGTGGTTGTAATTTTCATGATTGCAAATTGTTTGCCCAAAATTCCCTAATGGTTGTAACTTACATGGCTACTAGCTAATTGTAAGGAAAAAAAATGAAAATCAAATTTTGTGTCTTAGTGTTTAATTGTACTATTCTTTCTCTATAATATTGATGGTTTTTAAGGTGGGACCTTAAAGAAAGTATAATGATATGTTATGCAAGATATGTTAATTCTTTTTTCTAAGTTGCATGATTGTTATTATGTTGAAATTTGGAATGTATATCACCAGTATGACATGTGATTATTTTTTGTTAATGTACTTTTACAAATTGTGGCACCCATGTTGAGGGTGTATGAATGTGTGATATACATAAATGTTCCTTTTCTTTAATGGTAATATGAAAATCGACAATTATGTAAATTATAATGGATTTTTAGACATTGAATAATTTTAGACTTTGAATTATTATTGGATTGAATGGATATGGAAGCCATGATGGGACTGATGTGATGAAGTAATATTTTATTTTATTATTAAGTTAACGAATACATTGTTTGGAATATTCATGAAATAACTCTAGAGTTTTAGAAGACTTATTGTCAGCTTATGAAAAGATACTGGTGGTTAAGTCCAAGGTTAACGTTCCTAAAAGTCTGTTAAAAATACTAAGGAGAAAATAAGAAAAAAAAGGAATAGTAACATAATGGGAGAGAAATATTATGTTAATCACTTAGTTGGATATAAATACTAAGTGGGGTGGAATAAAGCATAGCGGGAGAGAAGGCGTGCTTTAAAGAAAAAGAAAAAAATCCTTTTTCGCAAAAACTAAAACAAAAGGGCGTAGGAGAAAGGTTGGCAAACCCTAAAGGGGGACACTACTAAAAAATATGTTTTGAAGAAACAACCAAGGAATTAATGAGGTTGTTGATTCTAGTGGCAAGTAGATCTTAGCTCGACATGGAACTATTGGAGATGTTTCATGATTGGGTGGAATATGCTCAATTCCTTAATAATTCCCAGACATTAATTACAGTTAGATACATTTTTTTCTATATATTTTCTATTAATTTTGAAATCGTCTAAAGATGTTGGATGTTAAAATAGACTGTAAGTTACATGTATCTAAGTTTTTAAATGTGTTGTAGCTCTGCATGCATGATCTATTAATTTATCTAAGCGACAATTTCGATGAAATAGGTTGTGTTTGTAGGTTTGTATGAGAAAATAAACCTATCAGAAGTTAATTATTTATATGCATTCATAGAGAAAATAAATTGTTAATGCATTTACTTATGATTCAACTCATGATGGAAACAAATAGACTAGAGTAAAATGCCTAGAGATAAATGCCATGAGTTTTTATTTGATTGAAATTATTGTGGGAGAGAAAGGCAGTAATTTGCAAACAACACCAGTGGGATAGAAAGACTGGTGTAACCCATAAATAAAATACAACATCCACCTGATACAACTATTTTTTATCATTTTGACGATTAGAGGGCTAGTGCTCTCTGAGTACTTGTGGAAATATTACGATTAAAGTATTATTTGAAATTAAATAAATAATTGGTAATGAAAAGTATTTCATTTGATAAACATTATTGATTCAACTTATTGAACATAAAAATACTTCATTCTAAAGCGAAAAGATTCCATTTACGATTACTTAGATTGTTATATTATGAGAAAAAGTTAATGTTTCAATAAGAGAAGAACATCGAGGACGATGTTCTCTTTAAGGGGGGGAGTATGTAATATCCCTGAGATAATCTACCATAAAAACACTCATAAAAGGAGCGTTGATGAATAATTAAATATTATTAATTATTATATTGATATTGCAAGAATATTATTTTTCTAATTCGTAGTTATAATAATATTACAATAATTAATTCTTATCTTTTGTCATGTCATTTTCTCTTGGAGAGGACAAGTATTTTACAGCAAGAAATTATAACTATTATTTTAACTTTCTTTGAAATAGAGCTTGCAATTTTATACATCGTAGGCATTGTGAATAGCTCTCATGTGGAAAATATGATTTTGGAAAACAACATGCATTTACATGCATAAGTATATAATATATTGCGCCAATCACTTTGGAAAAAAAATAATAGTAGGAACAAAGAAAATTGTTTGTTCAGGTAATTCTCTTAAAAGCTTGTTATGCTTTTGCATGCACATGAATAATATAGAGTATGTTAGCTTTCCTTTGGAAAGAAAATATAAGTACATGCAAGATTTTGTTAGTGTTTTTTGGGAAAGATGACGCTTGATAATGATCTTATTCTTATTAATACATGTGCAATGATGTTAAAGAAAACATTTCATGACATTTTGTTTATTTTTTATGCATGGACAAGAATAGATGTTCCATCTCTTGCGATTAGGGTTTTGGTTGTTTAGGGTGTTCCCTTGTGGTTAAATAAGAATTAGGCCCCTGAGCCTCATTGTAACATAGTTCAAAGACATGTAACTGCCACATCTCTTCTCAGAGATAAGCTACCATTGCCTGAGCTAGTTTGCTTCCATCTTATTTGTAAGCATACTTCAGTATTTGATATTAATGAAATGAAGTGTTTTTTTTTCTTACATCTCTATATTTATGGTCATATCTGTAATTTTTTGTGTTCCTGTTTAAGTTTGGATCAATATTTTGGCTTAACCTAATTTCCATATGTAATTAACTAGAAATTATATCTTTATATTAATGTTTGCATCTTAAATTTCCTATTGACATAACTCTATTTACCTAGTTTGGTTAACTTATTTATACAAGATATTTCTCATAGAATAGTCAATTCTTTTTGTAAGCTCAGGTAGATTCTCGTTTTCTATTTATATAACAACAAACTAAAACCACACATAGTTAATAGGTGGCCTCAAATTGCCTATTAGGAAATCAAGTCTGTTGGCCACCTATGCATATTGTAAGCCATCCAAAAATGATAAGTTATCAGTCTTTCTACCCAAGCAATATATACATAACTGTTTAAAAACCAGTCTATAGTCTTAGATCCCATAAGCATGCATGTAAAAGAAAGCTAACTGCTAAAAAACAAAATCCTGAGGACATTGAACTCATCTATTCTTTGAGGTCTTCTAGTTCTGACTCCACTGTCGCTGGATCTTCTACTGAATCTCCAGGTGCTGGTGTCATTTCAATAATACAAGGAATGTGTCGCTGTATGCGGTCCAGTCTTATATCCTGCTTGCATAGTTGGAACTGGAGTGTTTGCAGGTCCTTTTTATATTCTGGCATGTCTTTGACAATCAACGCCATCCCCATGGACACTTGCTCCATTGCTTTTCCTACCAGTCTTTTCATGAGCCAATACAGATGCAGGGTTTGTTTAAATTGTGATAGTCTCCCTCTAGTATTCCTAGGATCTGGGATATGGTCTTTCCCTTCTTCCATCTCATCCTTGGAGTCCTCTTCCAGAATTCTATCCTCCATTTCTTCAATAATTTTTTGGATTCCAGCATCCGTTCCTTCCTTGTAAGCTTTTGCTGCCTCCCTGACAGTCTCATCCATGGGCTTTCTGCCTTTCTTTTGTTCCGAGGTTCCCAGGTCCTTTGGACGAGGACCAGATTTACCTCGTCCTCCATGACCTCTTCCTCTGGCTAGTCGCGCCATGTCGTCGGTGTCTGCTACCTGTTCACAGTGATCACAATTCAATGTCAGGATAAAATAATCATTACCCATCCAAATACCAATAGCCTCGTGGGGTTCCTATTCACCAGTACTACCACCTTTCTATCTACACTCCTTTGCTCCTAAGCTTGCGAAAGAACTAGGAGTGGCCTTCACCATCTCCCTGCTCACCCTAACCTTCCTCTCGGTCTGACCCATAGTCTCTGTCTCTCCTCCCCTGTCCCTTCCTCCCGCATTGAGGTCCCTCAGGCTAACCCATTCCTTGTGCGACCTCGTGAGAGCAAATGAAGGGAGCTTCACACTGGGACTCTCTTCCCACCCCCTACCTTGCTTACCATCTCCTCTCTCTCCCCTCGCAGCTCTACCTCCTCTGCATGACACCCATTTCTTACCTGGCTTTCTACTCAGCTTCCCTTCCTAGTTTTGCTCTTATTTGCTACCATAACTCCCCCTATCTACCCAAAAATTTGGCCTTAGGGACTTCTCCAGACCCGCAATCCTCCATTCCACCTGGATAAACTCCTTACTAGTCTTGCAAACCTTAGCCCTGAGCAAAATGTGCCACTCCCTATTAACTTCTATACCCTCACCCCTAACCAGAGTCAACGAGAAGCTACCAAGCCACTCTTCCTCACTGCTTTTGCTCTCTCTGTGCATCAAAACCTCTCCTCGGGGAATTTCCTTCCCAACCTGGCACATGTTCCTTCCCCCTCTCGGCATACTGCAATTTCCTTAACAAATTACAAAAATAAAATGGTTAACATACCCGTGTTTCTTGTGCCTTCTTGCTGATTGTGGATAATGCCGGTCCTCCACTCTCGTTCTTCCGCTACTCTGCAATCTGGCCACCCTCTCTTCCCTACGCTCCCTCTCATACTCTACCTTACCTCCCTGCTGTCCCATCCATCTTACGCCGCCGTCCTTACCACCTCTCCTCTTGCCTATGTACAAACCACCACTTCTCCCTTTTTTTGTCATTACATACATGCAGGACTCCACCATGCCCCACGGTATAATCATGTGGGCTGTAGTGGGCAATTCTTTCACCTCCTGGCCTCTGACAACCATAATTAGTCTGATTACCCACTCCTTCACCACGATTGGAGGAATAGAATAGTCATTTTAATTATTCCTAAAAAAAATCCTTGAATCCCTTAATTATCAAATTATAAATTACTTTCTCTTACATCAAATTCGAAATTACCTTCTCTTACATAGGCTTCACTCTACAACTGTGTGTCTTTCAATCTACTCTACAACTTTATTTTCTTAACCATAATTCAAGTGATTACATATCTTCGTGCTAAGATTCTTCACACGTTTCTTCATTGAAGCTCCCAGACACTATGCATTTTAATTTTTTTTAATTAACTCTGTAAATGATATATGAAAGCTTCATTTTACGACATGTATAACTGTAATTGAAAAATAAGGATAAGGATGGAATCAACATTAAAGATAAAAAACTTCATGTAACAATACAATAGAGAATCCACTTGTTACCTTAACTACGCTAAAATGCTTGGATTATACAACAATACAAGATCCAAGTATTCCAATAGATACAAATAAAATTACAAAAAATGAATTGCACTATCTATAGGTCTTGTGTCGTTGTTGACTGTGACCATGATGGCATTTAAGGAGAGATCTACAATTTTGTGAAATTCTTCTTATCTTCAACCAAAATTACATTAATGAGGATACCTAGAACACCCCGCCCCACCCCAACCCCCCCACCACACACTTGAACATTACTTCTTTCCTGTGGTCAAATGACAACACTAGCCACCAAATCATCGGTCAACTACTAAACAACCCTAAAAAACTCCTCTTTACATGACAATATGAAACATAACAATGAACATCACCATAAGCAATTTCATCTGCAACATACCACAACAGTTGCTCAGCCACATGGCACCACCGACAATTGTCCATAACTCCACATTTGCACTAATTTCGACAAAGATTGAAAATTCTGAAGCAGAGAGTTTCTCTTCTCAATATTATGAATTAGTTAAATACGATTACATTAGAATAATCAGTAATAAATTATTGGATTGACACTTGACTAAATTGGACTAACTAAAACTAAATTAGGACACTTGGATGGATAGTTTTGATACTTAGGAGGTGGTTAGAATGAAATTCTCCAACACTCCCCTTTAATTACAACCACATAAAAATTTAATTAAGATACCTACTAGTCTATATCTCAGCTAGGCTTACAATGTAAAAAGTTAACTTCAACTATATTTATTTTTCTTCTTCTCTTCTTCCAGATCCTGTAGCCTCTAAATTATTTTAGCTTTTTCTTCCTGCTGTAGCCTTCCAATTTCATTTTCCTCATTTTTTTGTGCAGGTCTTCCATTGTTCTAGAATATTTAAACATGTCATGGGATTCTTCAAAAAATGACTTGTATGTGCATTGCACTGCATATTATATTCTGCAGTGTTATTTTCATCATCCATATTTTGTTACAACATAAGTCCATAATACAATTTCATCTCTTCGTGATCCCAACTCCTAAAATTTTCATTAATATTTTCATCATCAAAGTCGTCTTCAAGGTTCATTATTGCAAACTCTATGCATACTCCATCAAGACATGGTGTTCCAAGCCATGTTTCAAGAAAATTTAAGTTTTCTTCATAATCATCATGTTTACCTACACATTGGAAATCATTGTTAGAATTAAAAAAAATTGCAGACCCACATTGGTTTTGTTCCTTCTTCTCTGCAATGAGATTTTTTTCATGTTGTTCTTCTTTCTCTATCTCTGCCTATGTCTTTATTTGTGTCTTTGTTTCTATCGTTCTCTTTGTCTCTTCCACTTTTATACTAACCAATGCTGCTATAGACAACTTTTCTTCCACTTTCTTTTCAAATTCAAGTGGGATTATCTCACAAAACAACATCATGTCAATATGATGTTCTTGTAGCATCATCTACAACCATTCATATTTAGCCAATAATTCTTCATCAAAATTTACATCAACAATATTAATTGCTAGATTCACCACAGTATTGACTGGTTCAATGGAAACTTCAATGGCATCAACAGGCTCTCTTGTTGGATTCACTAAATTGTCATCAGCAAGATCTGTTTTTGGATTCATGAAGTTGTCATCAACAAGCTTTGTTGTTGGATTCACCATATTGTCATCAACAACATTTTTTATTGGAATCACCAAATTTTCGTCAACATGCTCTATTGCTAGAACCACCAAATTTTCATCCACTTGTGGCTGTGCACAGTGGGATTCATGAGCATATATGTGTTCCTTCTATGCTTATTCTGCAAATTCTTCACTCATCATCCACTTGTGGTTGAGGACATTGGGATTCACCAAAATCTTCATCTTCAATTGGATTACTGCCCCTAACATGACAACTCCTCTTAAGAGTACCCTAGGCCTCCTTGTACATCTTTTCTTCATTCATTCTTGATTTTGCTTTGAATTTATTATCTTGTTGTATTTTCCTATTTGTTGAGCATTGGCTCACTACCACTCAACAAGTCAATCGATCTACAAGCGTAGAGACTACGCCTCCACAATGGCTTCTTTTTTGCATAGATTCCAAGAGATAAATCGGTCTGACACTTTCACAAAAGCTTTTAAAAAACCTTCTTTAGAAAAAAAATATCCTTTTCAACACTTCTAAAAATCTATTTTTTTTAAATGCAACACCTTTTTTTTTATATAACAACTTCAAGTTTTTTTTTCAAACTTTGAAAAATGACAAACCCCTTTTGAAATATCTTATGCTTTCCTACTAAAGCATACCATTGAAATTGCCCAATATTTCATGAATCTCTTTAAAACCCAATAATTCAAGAATTGAATAAAAAACTCAAGTTTGTTTTGTCATTTATAAAACAACATAAACCTTTAAAGAAGATATGAATCCTTTTTAATTCAAAAAAATGTGAGCCTTTGAAACTTGTTGGTCATTTTTCCTTGGCCTCTTAGAACCTTTTTCCTTCTTTCTAGGCCCAAAATTTTTTGAAGTGTCGGTCTTTATGGAGTCTTATGCAACCTGGTGTTCTGATACCTTGACAAAATTTGAAAATTGTGGAGTAGACAGTTGCTCTTCTCAATATTACTAATCAGCTAAATAAAAATACATCGGAAACATCGGTAATAAACGACTGAAGTGAAATTGGACTAACAAAATATTACTTTATGGATCACTTCCCAAATATAAAATTTCCTGATCCAACTCAACGTATAGTGGCACAACATCACTTCCATACATAATCTAGATGAACCAACTTAAAATATTACACAATAATCAATTCACATTGTCTCTCTCCTCACAGTTGTTGTCGTGTTGTCTCTCCTCTTGTGCATTTCTCACCTGCAACTCTAATATCAAATCAAAGAAAATGTAGCTAGAAACCAATGAATCTAACAAAATAATCATTTGATGATCTATTACTCGACAATGCATTACAATTGATAGGAAAATTTAGACAACAATTAACTCCTAAAAGAAAGGATATTGTAACATACTCTTTGAAACCTAGAACATTTCTAATTAGATTATCTATCCTATTAATTATATTATCTTTTGATTATTTCTAAGACTATATATATATATATATATATATATATATATATATATATATATATATATATATATATATATATATTAACGTGTGTTAAGAGGATCATTTTTTTTAGTAAGTTTCAAATCTTGAATAAAGATTTTCAACTGAAAGGATTTGATCGCTATTGATGCATCATACATGTAAAATTCTAATGGATCTTCACTGATATTTGTAAATAATTTGCATAATACATGCAAAATTCTAATGGATCTATGCTAATATTTGTAAATAATTTTTTTAATAATATTTTTTAGTGTAAATTAATACCTTTTAGGAATTATCTTTATTTTAATTGTAAATTTCAAAATATTTTGGAATAGAACATGTATTAGTGTCAACCATTTGAATTTTCTCATGCAAGTTCTCTGTTTAAAATATTTAATATAGACTTATGCATATTCTATTTATGAATTATTTAGTAAGTAGAGGTAGCTCACAACTTTTTGTGGAGGGAAACTTTTGGCTACTAAACGAAATAAATGTACATGATCAAATAGAACTAACCAATCACATGCATCATTTCTTAGAAATTTTCACCAATAAATATAGCCAAATACCTATGTCATTCCTAATAAAGAAATAATCATGATATGTTTAGTTATGTTCAAAGATTTTTTTTATAGCTAGAGTACGAGAGGGATATGTAATTCTTTACATGTTTAATATGGGGCTGACAAGATTTAAAAGTATATTGATAAGCAAAAATGAATTTCAATTTTACATATATAAAGAGCAACAAAGTAATAGAAAGTAAAAAATATATTATTCTAATGATAAGTACTTTCTACTTCTTGATATGAAGAAGTCTAATTACTACCAATTGAAACATGGTATTTTAAAAAACATTAATAATAAAAAGTATTTAGATGTAAATTGTAAATCAAATATTTCAATATTAACTTTAAATCCATATCTAAATATCAATTTTATATATAAAGCAATTGAAAGTCTAATTGGGATGGATTTAGTGGTTGAAAAGTTGGGAGTTTTTCACTCTTTAACAAGGTTCAATTACTACACATCATGAGATAGTAGTTGAATGTATGGTTCACTATATGAAGACTATGTTTATAATTTTGTAACATACATATACATAAATGGATCAAAATCCACCTCAAAGTCCTCTTATATATTCAAGACCACTAATATCTCTTTTACTTAAATAGATAAGAGCTTCACCCTATATCATTTTACATATTATCCCATGAAAATCAACTCATGAACTTAAGAGAATTAAACATTTCTTTAAAAAAATAAAAAAATAAATAAACACTTTTATAATAGATAAATATATACATTTCATCATATATTCAACATAAAATAATATAAAAATACATCCCTTAGAATTATATAAAATCTCCAAATCTATCCTATATTAAAAGAAATTTACATTTGTAAATGCAAATTAATTTCAAATAGCAATAACATGAAATCAAATAATTAACCGATAGCTCACAATAGCACCTCTTTTAAAGCTATATAATTGAACTTTAATATTTTGTAACATATTAAAATTAATTTGAGAAGTGATCTCAATTATTGAAGTCACAGAATCAAAATAAATTCATGGTCTCCTAAGTCTTGCTTCCACGTGCTTGCTTACGTGTGGGATTTTATAATCTAATAAGCGGACTTGCTCCCCTCACATTATAATTCCAAAATTCCAAAGCTGGCGTGTAAGTTTGTTACTTATTTTTCCCAGGCAATACCCTGTAAAATACCCACAAGTATTTGGAGTCATATACTCAACGAGGGTCCACTTTCCTCATCCATCACACGTTGTTGTTGCGAGATGATACACAATTAATTATATTCATAATGTTTTATTAAGATGGATTAGATTTATAATATTTTAGGTTTAAGTGGGAAACCAATTGTGGCCTAATCTCTATATAGTAATTAGTTTGAATTTTGTCAATGCCAACCCGTGAACATCCATCAACTTCTTTGAAAAGACATTCAAATCAATAATCGCATGCTTTCTCCATCCATGACCATTCCACGCCGGCCGAGCCTTGTTTTAAATATTCTGTGATCAAAACTGGGGGCCAGTTTATAATAAAATTGTGCGTGATACCCATTTGAGTGCAATTTTGCGTTCAAAATTCAATGAAAAGAACAGTCTACGTAAAAGTCAATCCCACGTTCTCGCTCTTCCCGAAGAAGTTGGACCAGATAATGTTTTGGACAGCGCGAATCACAGATCGTGCGCCGTCAAAGGATAAGGGCTGCTTGACTGCTCAACTTTTAATATTATATATGTATTCCAGGTCTCTTTTCCGTTCTACAGATTATTTAGCGTTCCTTTTTGTTATATCAATTCTTTACTCTCGTTCTTGATGGGCAATTTGCCGCCCTGCTCTTCGGTGGGCACGAGCACCAAGGACAAAGAGAAAACCATCCAGCTAGTTTGTTCAGATGGCACAGTTCAAATCTTTCATAAACCGCTCTGCGCCTCTCAGATTATTGAAGAATACCCTCAATGTTTAGTCTGTCACTCCGATTCATTCTACATCGGGCAGAAGACGGCCAATCTTTCTCCATATGACGAATTGAAGTTGGGCAACAAGTACTTCCTTCTACCCCAACACTTCTTTAACTCTCCCCTATCTCTCCTATCGCTGGCTTCCTTAATATGGACACCCCCACCCACAAAAGCTTCACCTACTTCCACTGCTCACCGCTCAGCTTCGCTTCGCAGCATCGAACGTGCTTCTGTTTTCTGCCAGCCGTTTGAGATACAGAAAAGTGACGTTGGTGGAGGCCTTCGGATCCGAGTCTGCCCTGAGTTTATTTCAAAGCTTATGGAAGACAGAAGGCTTAACGCTGATGAAGGCGGCCATTCAGTGGGCGGTATTTCTGCAGTCTATGAGCCAGGTCGGCTCTGCAATACCCCTGAATTACAGAAAGAGTATACTCAGTTGATTAAGTGCAGAGGCGAACGCTGGAGACCGAAACTTGATACAATCAAAGAAAAGGAGAAGAATATTAAGGCGAAAAAGTTTATGTTAAAAATCAGGAGATAACCTGGATAGATTTATTTTAAATATAGTTTTAGTATGAGTGGATTTAAATATGGATTTAATCTGAGTTTGAGAGGGATTCAGTTTATTCCATTGCAATTTTTTATGAGTAGAAATTATTTAAATATTTTGTATAATTATTTTTTTACATATTTTTTATTTTGGTAAATATAATTAAAAAATAGATTTTTATAATTTTTTTATGAATGAACATCTTTACACATTATACTAGACTGTAAAATAAACTTCCAGACTTAATTGAAAATTAACATCTAATCTATATTCTTAATTCTTAATGAGTTGAATGTATGTTTCTTATTTTTTCTCAATGAGTTGAATGTATCTTTCTTATTTTTTGGCAACTGCTTTGGTTAATTTCACTACATTTTTTCTTAATGAGTTGAATGTATCTTTCTTATTTTTTGGCAACTGCTTTGGTTAATTTCACTGCAGGTTAGCCGAAATTTGTGCTGCAATTGAACATAGATGGCCTCGTGGTACAGTTTTTAGTCTTGAAATCAGCTATTATGAGTTTTTTAAATGGCATTAAACTTGAAATGACCCACTCGCTGCAAAATGATGAAAACAAAGGAAGGACGGATTCGCAAAGTTCATATGGATAATAGTATATCTGGGAGACAGGATAAAGCTATCCTCCGGAGGAAATTCAATGTGTAATGTTTTGGAATGGCATATATAGGAGGTCCAATTAACTCTCCTTGCCCGTTAAAAATGATATTTAAACATGAAGTTCATCGCCAAACGTTTACATATTACAAAAAGCAAAATCGCTCAAAATAAACTGCAGATCCACAAGATCCCAAATGGAATAGCTCCGTAACGGTGACACTATCACATTCTTATATAAGACAGACCTTAAAAATTTTAATTACATTTGTCATTAATGTGTATGTTAAATTTATTGTTGTACTAAGTGCAAAAATGTAAATATGGATTTAAGGAGCGAAGATATTTAATATTTAAAATATAAATTAGTTAATATTTAACATTTTATAAGTTTATGTAGTGGGAAAGAAAAACAATGTCAATATCTTATGATGGTAAGATAAAGATTTAGATTAAAGAAAGATTTAATTTACCGACATTCAATACATAAAACATAGTGATTAGTGTTGTAGTTATGTTGGTTGAAATTGAGTGGTATAGTTATTGAAAATATTGTTATTTTTTATTTGTTAAATTTTGTTTTTAAAACGTGGAAAATAAAATAAATTTATTTTTAGAAAAATAAAATATACAAATTACATTCTTCAAATTTAAGTTTTTTATTTATTTGAAATAAGATTGCTTATCAAATATTTTGATGGGGTGTCATGTGGTGAATTTAATGGGGCTTGGACTCGAAATGCCTTCTCACTCTCATTCATTGTGGATGCCATCTGGTCAAGGTACCTTTATCAAACATTGCCTCTTAAGGTAGGAGGTCGGGTCCCCTTACAAAATGTGTTGTATACAGTTCCATGGAAACAATGAGCACTCTTATATATTCTTCAGATGTGGTTGGTGGGTTGAGTTTTGTTTCCTCCTCCCTTGTCTCCTCCTAGTCTTGTCCTTGCTCACCATGCTCCTGGACTCTTGCCTAGTTGCGAGGGTGGGTTTCCTCCCATTCACATTGTTGAGTTTCTCCCCTCTGTGGTCGTACTTTTTCATTGGATGGAGTTTGGTTGCGAGTACGATGCTAGTGTATCTTGACTCACAAATTATCATTGCCCATCTCTTTCAAGGTCAATTCATTCGACTCCTGTCCCATATCAGCCCTGATACACGTAACATCTTGCTACCTTTGACTACCATGATGAGTTAGAGAACTCATTGAAAACATGGAAATAACAGTTGTGGTTGCCTATAGGGGATGTTGGGCACACTTACGAGGAGAGTATTCAGCTCATAGCTTTCATGGAAGCATGCCCTAGAGAATAAGGAGGAAATGTACCTCATGGAAGAACAAATTTGTTCTGAAGGGTAGGTCACTCTCAATTCAAACATCACAACTACCATTGAATCTCGGGTTCCTGGAAGGTAATTCATGAGGTCGATAAAATCACTATTTGCATAATGTTGACTTATATTAGCATGTCAAAATACTAGTAGGAAAAATTATGGTTGATAGGAGACATTCCTAGGTCAATCTCCCACACATGCTACATTAGTTTTGAGATATTATGCTTGACATGGAAGGTAGACTATCCATGTTTGAGATGGATTCTCCCATCCACATTTTTGAGTTTCCCCCCTCTGTCGTCTAATTTTTTCATTGGAGAAAGGTTGTTGTTGACTACAATGGTAGTGTATTTTGGCTAGAAAATTATCATGACCTCTCCCTTTCATGGTGGTCTCATGTAGCTCCCCTCCCATCTCAGTCCCGGTCAATGTAATATGTTGTTACCTCTTCCTGCCATGACGCATTAGGAATCTTGTTTTCAACATGGAAATAATAGTTGTGGTTTCTTCTAGGGGATCTTGGGCACGCTTACAAGGATATTTTTCATCTCACAAATTCCATGCATGCATGCCCCCAAAAGTTTAGTAGGAATCTTGTCTCGTTGAAGAAGAAATTTGTTATGAAATCGATATCATTGGCTATGATATGTCATGGATACCATTGCATATTGGGTTCCTGACTAGCAATTCACAAGGCTTCCAAAATAACTATCCACATATTGTTGGCCTATTAGCATGTCAAGCATTTGCGAGGAAAAATTATGGTTGATAGAAGAAATTCCTAGGTAAATCTCCTACACATGCTAGATTATCTTAGAGATCTTCTTCTTAATATGGAAGGAAGGATAGCAAGGGTTGAGATGGATTTTCTTCCTAGCTCCCTAATTCCTCCGCCATGCAAGGTTGAGGAATAGCATATCATCTTGCGTACATATTTTGATCCCGATGCTTAGGTTTATTACATTCTCATTTTAGTCATCCCTATTCTAGGTGGCCCTCAAGGCTATGAATATGTATCTCTTTGAGTCTGAGTTTATTTTAATTTTCTTTTTGTCATAAACATTGCGGTTTAATAAGGATTCTCATTTAGTCTCTTGATGTTGCTTTCCCCCTTGGTGGGGTAGCAACTATTTTGGGTCTTTGCTAGTCTTGGACACTAAGTTAATTTTGTTAGTTTTTGGCTCTATGCTTTATTGTCTCTGTTTTTGTTTCCATGGTGGAAAGCCAAAGACAATCTTTTAGCCATATCTTATGCAAATATTTGTTATTCAAAGGAAAATAAAACTTACCGAAAGAAAGAAAATTTGATCATAAAATATTCGTTAGTATTAAATGTGAAAGAAATTTGAAAACAAAGATTATTCTGTAGAGAGAGGCACATTCTATAGCCTAGTATGAGGGAAGTGTCTGATTATGTCTATATTTAACAAACAGTTGGCATGTGGCCTTACAAAAAAAAACCTAATAAAACAACATCTAGAAGAAAAAAAAAGAGAATACATGTATAAGTATACAAAAAACATTTAATATTAACAAAATCACCTGTGGTATTCATTCACTCTGCTAACACTGGGGTCATCACTCGAGTCATTGGATTCACTCAAGAATTTGTAAAGTAGAAGTTGGTTTGATTCACTTAATCATTCATCAAATGGAAGCTCATTTTAACAAAGCAAAATTGAATGCTATTTTCATTCTATGGATCAAAGCATCAACTTTAATCAAAATTAGTTTAGTAGTATTTAGCATGAATGGGTTTATAACCAACCTATTATACTTATTATAATTTTTTTTCTATATTTTGGATAGGGATTACCAAAATATATTATTCAATTTATAACAGGAAGTATAACAAAAATTGTAACATAATTAAGATTCCTTGAGATATTTTTATTATTATATATTTTGTTAGAATTATTGACATAAGATTGAAACTAGTTTGTAATATTAATCATATGTATGTATTAACTACTAAAAGGATTTCAAAATGGCATTATTTGTTTTCATAATTTTGGCTTTCTTCCTTATTTTTCCTTCATGTCATTAGCTACGACCTAGAAAGTAGCCTTGTTGGGAAATTACAGAGTAGTTTTTCGAGCTATCAATAGTATACTATCGACAAAATACAATTCTTCTTTTAATTAGAAAAAAATATCTGTGAAGGGGTGTCCTTCACCCAAGAGATATTGTCACGTCCTTTGATATCTTGTGATGTTATGTAAATATTTTTACTCAGTTAAATTACTTGATTATTAAACAAAATAATTATAATAATAATAATTATACTTATTAGTTAAAACAGTTTGACTCAGTAAAATTACATAAAATTTGAAAATAAGAATAAAGAAAAAATTAATAATTATAATTAAACTAGCTTTCAGCAATATTAGCTCATCTATCATTCTAAATAATGTTTTCACCTCAAGCTGTTTGGTTCCTTTTGAGACATGGTACATCCAAAATTAAAATGTACCTAAGATGATTAATTAGAAAGTACAACTATTTGCATCTGTGGACTTTTCGATTTTGAAATCATATTAAATGTTTGAAGAACCTGTGTGAAGCATCCAATATTCAAGGAATTTTCACCTTTTTAATGGAACAACACTAAATAATAAGTAAAATTGTTTTTTCTATCAAATATTTAAGATTTAGTGCTATTATTAAATGAAAAAAATCACATTTAAGTTTAAATTTAATAATCTCCAAATCATACAGAAGAGGATTTACCAAGTTTAAAGTTAAATGGATGATATTATTAGAACAAATTCCAACCATTCCTATTATTTCGTTAATAAATATACTCAATACACTTTTTCATTTAAAATCTAGATTAAATATCTAAGATTTTAAAAAATGAGTATTTTTTATATTTATAAAGACTAATAATAATTTCAATATTAAATTAGCTCTCAAAAAAATCATATAATAAACTTTTGTTTCATCAACACACTTGATATGCTTATACAAGTATTTATATTTACTACCAAGCTCTTGAACAAAAAATTCAATTTTTTATTCTCATTATTTACACGATTTATGTGTGCCACAACTATTATCAGCTGCAATAAGCACATGCTAAATTTAACTAATTTGAAATCAACACCAATAAATGATGTCACAACTGTAATTCAAGATCAACAATAAGGCCCATATTGCCATAATGTTTAATCAACACAAATAAATGATACCATTGTTATAAATGATCACCATAGTGTAGATGGAAAGCTAAGGGACATTAAACCAAATCCTAAGTCAAGGGCAATAATTTGATGACTAAGTTTTTTCAGATGGTAATTATATGAAAAAGGATGATTACAGTTGAGGTTAAAAAGACAAGGCAATTTAATTAATAGAAGAAAATATTTTTTTCATAATACTTACCATTTCATCTAAATAGTCTATAGTAAATAGATCATTTCATCTATTAATTAGATTATGCTATTTATAAATAAAATTTTAAACAAATAAAAATGACAACATAACTACAAAATATACAATTAATACAACAAAAATTGATCTTAACTATTTAAATGTGTTGATCATAATATCTATAAGAATTCATAATTAAAATTGTCTATTTAAAAGCAATAAAACATATTGTATGCTAAGAAATGTTTTGGTGATAATCACATAAGAGAAAATTGTATCCACCATCTAGAGTTGTACCAGTAGATAGCTCCAAACACATTGATAACAATTTTTCTTATGTGATTATCACCAAAAGATTTCTTAGCATACAAGTTATGGATCACATAAGCCTAAATTCAGAAATATAAAATATTGTTTATTAGGTTGAACATATCGGAGTGTGGATTATCATCTTTTTAATTGCAAATATCTATGATAAATAGTGTGATTGATTTTCACTTTTAAGGAATAAAATTTTAGTTCCTCATTAAATAATTTCAAAGTATTAGTATTTTAATTTTCATTATTTAAAACTGAAATATAGATTTCATCTTAAATGTCACATACCCCCTGAGCACAATACTACAAATTCTCTATATGCTCTATTGGATCCATGATGAGGACTTTTATATTCAATTAATACACTTACATTCCAAATCAATCGTTAAGCATAAATTGCAACTCGGAGAACAAAATCGATCGTGGCATTCAACCAATAAGATTTGAGCATATAGACTTCATTTCTATGAGGACCCTGTTATGTTCCTATACCAATAGGTGTCATAATTTATGATTGAATTAGTTTATCTCTATAATATGTACATACGTTTGCTTTCTGCAAATGTTTTCCATATTCAAAAATTAAAAAAATAAAAATAAAAAATGTAAAGACGGTATATCCTAAATGAAAACCATAGGATAAAAAGAATAAAAAGAAAAGATCAAAAAAGATGAAAAATGAACCCCAAGAAAAAGAAAAAGACCATGAAAGTGTGCAAGTCCAAATGCCACTACTATTTACTTTCGTGAAAAATAAAAGATTGTGTGCAATTTGTTATTCATGCCATAGTCCATGGTAATCAAACAGCTTAATCTTGGTTATTCCATGTTTTCAATTTTATGCTTACAAATAGAGAATAAAATCTAACCAAATTGTTTAACCTTGGTAGATAATTAGATTAGGTAGAGTGAATAAAAGGAGCTCAATTGTTTAATCTGAGCCCTTGGATGTAATAAGGTTAGACTTAGATAGAGTTCCATTGTAAAAGAAAAGAGAATTTTGATAAGGGTTTTCTAGTTTAAGTGCACCCTAATAACAGAAGTAAAAATGGTAGGATGTGTAGGTAGGTAAGTAGATGATTGGTTGCAGAATTATGTATGATGAATGTTTAAGTTAAAAGCTGAAAATCATTTTCTTTCTTCATTATATTACTTTGGCAAAGCATGGATGACAAAGACACATTTACAAGGTTATATGATTAACTTCCTCATTCATTTTACCCCTCATGGTAACTAATTTCCTGCTAACAGAAGTTCTGAAAACCTTAAATTAAGGGGCTCAGAGCATTTCTTTGACTTCTGGAGGGACCAGATCCTCAGCCCAATAAATTATAAGGTCAAGGGTGCTAAAAACGCCTCATCAATATTCACCCCTTCATCATTTATTCACTTCCTCTAAAAATCCCTTTTCCCTAAATAAATTCACTATTTGCTAAGGAAAAGTAATTACCCCACAAAATCCCTATAGTCTAAGTTATAATGTTTTAATATGAAAAACAAATTAATGTTAAACACATTATACTTAGCGCACTTTTACTTTTCATCTCATACTAACAGCTGATTTTACTTATGTATTAAATCCCAAAAATCATCCCTTTCTCGTATATTTTATTAAAAACTGCATATGTTAATAATCCCGTCCCCGAGGTTTGAAACATAAACCTTAATAATGAAACAATTAAAATAAGGGATTAATTAATCGATTTGCGATTAATTAATAACCTAGAACTACCACCAAATAATAGAGATTAATTAACCAATCTTTGGTTAATTAATAATCGATCCTCACCGCCCACGGGGCTTTGGATTGACGGTGAATGGGTGCCTTGCTAAGGCACTCCTTGCGATAGGTCACCGGTTCAAATCTCTCGTGGGTACTTAGGTTAGTCTTAACATAGAAAAAAAAAAATAATCGATCCTCACCTAATCACATGACCCTTGATGTTATTAATTTCCCTAATCTGCAATTAGTTCCCATCGAGCCCCTCCATTAACTCCTAATCAAATCCGCACCGTGATCACCGTGCGATTTCACCTTTTCAGATCTGATGGTCGACGCTCATATGAGGCAGCCTCCAATCCCGAACTTTACCCACCCACTGTGAGTGGTTTCACTATTTGCTCGTCGCTACGTTTCGCCCAATGAATGGCATCGGGCGGACCTCTCCTAATACTGCCTAGTGCTCAAAAGCTGTGCGATGAAAACCATTACCACTTCCACTTACTACCATCTCTAAACAACAAAATGTCCCATCCATTGATTGGCGCCATCTTTCCCTTTCACCATACCCACCAAACATTTTGACTTTGTGAATAAAGTGAAAACACTCATTGCTTTTGTTTACTGAAACAATACAACCTCCTATTCTCCATGCACACAGAAGCACGTTCATGCTGTCACCCTGCGTTCAAACCATCAACTCCAAAAGGCCGCCGAGCTCCCAATCACCACTGCAGACCAACACGCCCCATCTAGACTACACACCAGTCCCATTCCGTTTCCCATACCACCATAACCAGGTATTTACCCACTTTTACCAGAAAACCCCATGTTTATATCAAACTAGGATTGAATTGCTTTAGAAATTGATTGTTTTTATCAAAATTTAAATGGTCCAATACTCAGAATACTCCATATAACAACCTGGTTCTTCATAATATCCCTAAATTTCCCTCCCAATGTCCTTGAATACACAAGAACCAAGGATGGAAACTCCCATTGCCCTAAATGTCATGCCACTTAGTACTCCCCATAGGGATTTCGACCACCTTCCCTTGGCCGACAGAGATTTTCAAATAAAGGACCTTACTTTTGATGAAACCCCCTTGAAATTATATTGTAAGTACTAGAACAATTATCTGAACCATGCTGATAAAATAGGTATTTGGGAATCAAACCTACCTAAGTATCAATTCTCCACTGTCCATATTTTCCCAGATATTATGCACCAGTGCCATGAAAACTATGACCCTAATATGAGAGTTGTAATGACCTTAGACCAGAAAGTCGTATTTACCATTACAGCCGAATCCATAAATCATATGTTACAGTTGAAACCAGGCCAGGACCTCACTCCCCCTTCCAGTTCTGATTTACTTGAAAAATATTCAAAGTTGTCCAGTTCCGAAATTACCCAAATTTGTCAGACTTTCATTGAAGAAAAATACAAGCCAAAAGACCCCCTTCCTTACATGTCATGCTTCTTTAATAATCTGGGCAAGGATATCATCGTTGTGATTGTTTTCATTTTGGGTTTTACCACCAATGAGTATGTAGATGAGATGACCTTAGCCTACATGTCTATTTTTACCCCTGGTCAACCTCCTACAACCAAATTTGACTATGCTACATTCATTGTAGATAATATGCATGACCAATTCATGAGATTAGAGAACAAGAGAGTATTTAAATATTCTTCAGTCTTGTACCATCTTTTTCTCTACTACCAAACTGATGAATTCCATTTCTCTATCCAAAAGCTTGATACTAAAGGGAATCCTAGGTCTGTTATCCTTCAGAACTCAATTTTCCACTATTCTAGCTCTTCTCCTCATCCTAACACAGATTTCATTGACTTATTTGTACATCCAGTAACTACTACGTTAGTGTGAAATCCTCCTCCCACGATTAGTGCAAAAATTAAAAGAGTTCTTCAGTTATCCAAGTAGTACAAGGTTGGGGATTGGTACTTGTACTAGAACCATACCGAGATCAGAATTTATGGGTGTGAGTTGCCTCCCTATAAACTGCCCAAATATCTCCCCATGCGATTATTTTCTCTGGAGTACTACAAGCAAATGATCAATTCTAATGAAATCCACTTGGTAAAGACTAAAACGAAAGATCAGCTAAGGATAAAGGATCACCTAGGCCCCTTTATTTGCAACAACAGAAGAGCAGGACAAGAGGCAGAGAAAATCCTTGAGAGATTGAGATTAAAAAAGAGCTTCATCTAGCATTATGACCCTCATAGCTTCATCTGTGACAGAAGGCAAAAGCATAAGCTATCCCCCTACATCCACCATGGGATCCCAAAGATTGAGAAATATGCAAATCAGTCTGAATGGGTGGAAAGAACTCTAATAGACCATGATAGCACACAAGTTGAAGATTTGGAAAGAAAGATTGATGAAAATTCCTTTGTACACGTGTCAGGAGAGACTTCATCACCAAAACAGCCACAAGAACCTAGCACTCAACCATTAGAGCATCAAGATACATCAGACAAAGCAGGAACTTTAGGACAACAAGAAGAGTTAGCGCATCCCAAAATTTCAGAGGTTGCAGACTCCTCTCAATGAGGAAAGGAATCCTAAAAGAGACCGGGAAGATGCTACTCCTTCCAGTAGGCCTACTGATCAAAGCTTTGTTAAAAGGAAAAGGTTGAATCCCTATGTAGAGGAAGAGTTCATTGAGGAGAACACAAGCAACATAGTGGCAGAAAGGGCAGAGAGCATGCAAACTATCCCAACCGGTGGGACCCCATCTACTTCACATATGCAAGTGTTCGAAAGACAGCAGAGCATAGAGGTGTCATCCTTCAGGGCTTCCTCTGAACAGAGCATGGATATCAAGGGCAAATACAAAGAAATAAAAGAGAGGAATGAGAAATTGAAAGAACAAACTTATGCTCATTACCTGAAAATGGCCCGAACAAACCAAACCAGACTTATGTAAGCTTTTGACATAAAAGATAGAAAAATGCAGATGAGCTTTCTAAAGCCCACTGTACAGCAGCCAAAATCCATGGCAGACTACTTGAAAATTGATTTTGAGGTGCTAGAAAAGGATATTCATCCTATTGACCATATAGAATTGCATAAGTAGACCGGTGAAATTGTTTATTCTACTTCAACTAGCAAAGCCATTATAGCCCATCAACTGCAGAATTCATTGCATAACACCTCTGCATAGCTACAATTAGAAAAAGCTTCCTCTCATGCTAAGGACGCCAGAATAAAAGCTTTAGAAGATTTGATAGTAGAATTGGGACATGATCCCAAAGATGTGAAAGCAACTGAACAACTTATCAAAAAGAAGAATGATGACATCGCTGCCTTGAAAAAGCAGCTAAAGATTCCTCCACTCCACCATCCCCAAACTGTAGAAGTTGTAGAAAGGAAAAAGGAGGAAGAACTCATGGACCTGCTCCTAAGACTAAATGACCAGCTAAAGGAAACTGAAGATGAATTAGAAAAGGAAATACAGTCTAAGCAAAGTGACTTGACCATTTCTTAGACTATTATAGCCGGAGTTTCTACAGTTGTTCCTTCCACTCTGGCAACTGCCTTGGCGCCAATGCTTCCACCAGTCAGAACACTGCCAGTAACAGGGACCACTTCGACTATAGGTACACTAGCCAGCACAGAGTCAACATCAGAAAAGACAGATGAAATGATCAAATACATGGAACAAATGAGCATCTAGGCAATTGAATTGAAGAGACTTAAAGAACAAATGTCAAACTTAGAAACCAATTATGAGATTGCACAGATTCAGAACAAAGAAGAAGAAAGGAAAAACAAAAGGATGGAAGTAATAATAAAAGTCTTGGAAAAGGACTTAACATTAGAAAAACATTTGAGAGATATTAAAGATATCTTATGGACCAATATCATTGATTCCATCAATGATATTTGGCCTTCTATCCAAATCATTTTTAAACAGACTTAGCTAGTTAAAATAGCTGTGAAGGCCATACAAAAAACCACAGAAAAATTGGGAGAGAAACTTGAAGAGGCAACTCGATTGATTAACTTTTTGAATAGCAGAAACAAACACCAACTGGAGCAATTGGAAATTGAGGATAGAACTGCCACCATCCTGGAAATTAGGAAAGTTCTTACAAAAAAGAACTTGATGCTTAATTTGGAAAAAAAAATTCAAAGTATTCAGGAGGACATAGATGATTTTATGTTAAAATATGGAATTCTAAGAGACAAAGGCCTTCCAAGCCCACTGGTCATAAATGACAAGTTAAAGACTCATGATGATTACATTGAGAAACTACACAAACAAGCCATAAGTTAAGCTAGCTCTTCTAGAGCAAAAGCACTACCTATAGGAAAGGTGTTTTATGATGGTTTAGAAAATATTTTTTATATTGAACATGAAGTGAAACACCTATTCACGGTCCAGCCCAATTTTGAAAAGTACATTGAAGCTAACGGAGTGTACAAGAAATTGATTAGAATGGAAATACCAAATGATGAATCGTGGACTAATATGAAAAATATACTATAAGTTACTGTAGTAAATATGTAAAATATAAAATATTCACTAAGGTAAGGTCTGGTAACACAGGTAAAGGGTATTAGAACACAGGTAAAGAGTATCAGCAGGTGAAAGTAAGAAGAAGATCCAGCACACAATTACAAAAAAAACTACAAGAGGCAAATCTAAGTTCCAACATCCAGCTCGTTCATAAATAAAGGGACATCAACAATATGTTTTCCATCTATCTCTATCTTTATGTAAAAGATATTTTTTATTTCCTATAATAAATCTCATATGGTTATGAGATATTTTTGTGTAATTTTTGTATAAATACTTCCGAAATTGAAGTCATTAAGGAGGATTCAAAGACATTTCTGGTATACATTTCATATCAAGCTAGTGAGCTATTGTAATCAAGTCTAGATTGGCTGCTGGATCATGAAATAAAGTTAAAGACATTTCACAAGATTCTTGTGCATGATGGAAACCAAATAAGTATTATCTCTTCATGTTATTATTGTTTTCTCATCATGTTATAAATATTCACATGTTTTCTTTATAAAATCCGAATAGTAAAAAAATAAAAATATTTCAGAATTAGCTTTAACCTCTCTGTTTTGACATGTTTACATTCTCATTGTTTTCTACTGAATTACCTTGGTTTGGGAAATATTAGTTGCTCCCTTACTTCCATATTTTTTCCTTAGGTCAAAAGTGAAGGATTCTTAATTGCCCTTTACCACTGACCTCCCTCTATTCCTCATCCTGATCCTAGTTTAAGAATTCTTCATTGCCCTTCTACCTTGACTAGGTTTACCTCATCCATTTCAACCCACAGATTTGGTTTCTGTTGTACTAGCTTGCCATGTAAATTCTTCCTTTAGCAATTGATATGATCCGGTTAAGCTACTCTTTGTTTGACTCCATAGCCCAATGGACTGAAGGCTTTCTCTACCCATTTATTCCTAAAATTCCACCATCCAATCAAAATCAGAACACCCTTAAACTTTCATAACTAGCCTAATATCCTAGAAAACAAAGCTAAATCATAAATAGAGAGCCCTATTTGGACTTAGGTTGGCTAGAACTCGAGTCTAAGAGATTGGTTTGTAGCTACCTTGGATCCCTTCCTTCTTTCCAATAACTTCTAAGGAAAATCTGAGAGATAACAGACTCAACATAAACATTAATGGAACATTATCATGAATATACCGTCGTTTGAATTTCCCTAATCATGACTATAGTCCTACTCGCATAGTCAAAAGTATTATTGACATGTATCTTATGCAATATGGTTAATTAACTAAACGAGGCTCAGTGGATGCAATTCGCCTCCTGAAGCGTAATGCATAGAATAAACAACGTGAACCACAGACTATACAGTTTCATATCTTAAAAACATAATTACTCCTCATACATAGTTGCCTCATGCATAAATATTCACCATTATTCCATCATCTCAAGAAAAAAGATTATTCATGCATCATACACTCACAAATTCGACATCATCAAGAGTCATGAATCATTAGATCACACTATGCAATTGGAATCCTAAGTTTAAATATGTGACAACAAAAAGAGTAAGGGGTCACATATAGTACATCCGAAGAAATTGAAGTAAACTATCTTAGCTAAAGAAAGTCACTTGGAAAACCGAGCACCACCACCCAACCTAGAACTGACTTCCTCGAGTTCAGCTCCAAGCTGATAGTTCTTGCTAGATATGATGATAATGATAGTAGAACTTATGCCAAGAAGAAATTTTTATTGGAATATAAGGAGCCAATTGAGGAAAAAAAAGGGATTGGAATGGGGAGCATTCCACATCCCTCAGATGAAGTAAGCTATCACATTCTTAAGTATATTTCTTGTGAGGGAAGGCTTAGTATAGTATATCGTTACCAGTTTGGACTCCTCCATGAGCTGAGATTTGAAAAATAGTTACGTCCTAATAGAAGACGCGGTGTGCCCTACTTCTTGTTGCAAGCAATGATAGACATGAACATCAAGGTATAGGAAGGAAAGCATCATCAACTAGCACATCATGGACTAATCAAAGGCATAATAGAACATGATCTAAGCCAATTAAGAGTCCCTAGTTTGTGGTCCAAATTTACAGAAATGGACAGGGAAGATGTAATTGAAGTAATTGAGTATGAAAGACACCGAACCTCTAGTGGTGAGGAAGAAGAAGAAGAAGAACCAAAAGAGGAAGAAGAAGAAGAATATGAAGAAGAAGAGGAAGAAGAACCAAAAGAAGAAGAGGAAGAAGAACCTAGAGAAGAAGAAGAAGAGGAAGAGCCAGAGGAAGAAGAGGAGGGAGAGACAAATAAAATAGGGAGAGAGAATAATAATGGGGAAGAAGAAAAAAAGGATGAGAAAAAACCTGAAACACATTTCAAGGAAGGAGAGGATTCCCCAAGAGTGTCTCCTAAGCCCAGAGAGAACGAAGTAGTTGTTGTCTTGACTTCCCTAAGCACACCCATAAAATCAAAAGGAAAAACAAAGAGGTAGACTCCCCTATATTTCAAAACAAGTAAGAGTACTGGGATAAAATAGGGGAGGCCACAAACACCTACCAAGACTCCTATCATCATTAAAGACTCACCAAAAGGACAAGAAAAACTAGTCTTCTGAGAAATGAGAGGTGAAGAGGGCACATGAAAACAAGCTTCCGAAAAGTCACCAATCACTATGTTAGGAGGCCTGTCACTAGGTCAACCTTAGAAAAGAAAATCAAAGAACCTTTGACCCCCTTTCAAAAAGGGAAAATCCTCTTATGGGAAACACAGACAATCCTACTGGAAACTCTCTTAGCACTACAGGAAACATAGAAAAAGTAGTAGGAAGGAAAACAAGGACAAAGGAAAGGAAAGGAAGTAGCAACAGAAGTACAGTGGGAGATAAATACTCCAAAGACAGTGAAGGGAGAATCGTAAGAGCTATAGGAACCTAGCCCATATCCCAATATTAGATTCTATTCTAGATTCATTGAGGGAGGAAGAGTAATACCATATAAATTTCCCATCCATCTATTCTTTGAACTTGAAAAGTAGAGGGAAAGGACACATCGCTATATGCAAATTGCTAAATCAAAGAATTTAGAGGATGTGGACCATATGGAAGAAAAGATGCTTGAGATGGGCAGAGAGTTGAGTGAGATAAGGGACGGGGAAAGAGTGATTAAATCTCAACTAGAGGATGAGAACACTTGGTTGAGGAGGCAGGTATAGTAAAAATGGAGCCAATTGAACACTATGGCAAGTCTCTCTATGGAGGCACTCTAGTACAGGAAGCCAGCAAAATCATATGCCTCGTACCTAAAAGATCAATGGTTGCAATTTCAAATAAAGACCCTAGAACAATGAGGGACTATGCCTTTCCAAGACTATAGCAAATTCATTGAGCTCTGTGACAAAATCACCCTAGAGGAAAGGGTGAAGATATCTTAATTCTACTCAAATAACTTGGCCTTAACAGACTTGAATGTGTGGGACCCCAATCCAAAGTTGGGGGACTTACAACTAATGGTCTTGGCATCATGGATGAGTCATGAGGAGGCCATGGCTAAGAATGTAATATGAGTGTTGAAAAGTGAAGAAAAAGACCCCTTTACATCAGAGCAGAACAAATCAATTCCATGGCTTTCATTAGCGCCCACAACCTCATCGCTAATGATCCCAACCTTGCACCAAGATACCTAGCTACAGAAGAGAAAGCAATCACTCATTTTGAGGACACTTTGAGGTTGCTAGGAGATGAAGGCCAGCAATTATGCGAAAGGAGATGGGGCACCTTACCATACAACCTAAGGATCAGGGAGTATCATTCCCCTGAAGGAATGGGGGATGCACTAGAGAGGACCCCACTATATAAGAAGGCACTACAAAGACTCAAAATTAACTGGATTGGCTTAAAACTCAGTCCACCATTTCTCTTGGGTATGTTAGAAGGAAGAAAGGAAAAAGAAGAAATAATGGAGTGGGTTGAAATAGAGAAGCATGTATGATTTTCTACACAAGAGGAGAATACATATGGTTTCTATTAGTGGCATCCCACTTTTATGGATTTGTTTTCTATCTATTTTCCTAGGCCTTTCCCAGAAAACCTCATCTTTCACTCTCGCGATGCTTTTCCTCATAAAAGCTTTCCTTTCTCTCCCGTAAGGCTTTTATGTTTTTCTTAACTTAGCATCTTTCTCCAGCTAAGTAGCTTGATGGATATTTATCTCCAAATACATTAAGATTATCTAGAATTAGATCTAGAAGTCTTGTCATGAAAGAATTACCTTTCCCATTCACCAATGAGATTTTATTTGGAAAGAACCTAATTTTTTGGTGTCCCGTTTTCCAAGAACTTTACATTATATTTATTTATTTAACAATAATGTATTTACTTTCATTGTTACACCTTAGACATATCATTTTTTAGCTTAGGTTAGAAGAGTGTTACATATAATGAAGGGGTGTTACGTACTCCCCCCTTAAATTTATAGCATCCTCGGTGTATTACTGCATCTTACAATAGTATTCCTTGTTCATAAGTAGTTGTTTATAAATTTAGAGGCTCTCATGGCCTTGCCATCTAAATCAGATCTTCTGATATGTATCAGTTACAAAGGAGTTATGCCATCAATTCTCCTTCCATTGCTACCTGTAACATTTGTGTCAATCAATTTTGTTAGAGATTTTAAGATGCAAAAACTCAATTTTGTTTAGCATAGCTAATGTAATAGTACTACTACATCACCAACTATGGGTTAATGTTGCCCACCATTTAACTATGATTCCTCTATTTCATTGTATTTAAATAATAGAAATGCATTCTCTTCCAAGGCATTATTCCAATGCCTTTATGTTATTGCTGAACACTTTCTTCCTGTAGTTTCCCTGCATTAGTCAAAACAAGTCAAACTGGCACATTTGAACAATCAACATGTATAAAATATCATATCATGTTAGCTCAAACATAACCATCAAAATCATAAATTAGCATCATATGTCATATGTATACTAATATTGGAACTAAATACGGATATTTATCCCTAGTTTTAAATACTAATCATTAGCTTCCACCTTCGCCTAGCCTATCTATGCACTCTGGACCAGTTGCCACACCAGGCAATCATCGAGTGCATTTTCCTCAACCTAGTGCATCTCCACATAGTGTGAATTACACACATACAACTATGCATGTCATATAACCTCATGCAATTCATGCATCCATACAAATACCATATGTACCATTTGTACACAGTACCACCTGTACATGTGTACCAAATACCAAATGTCCATAGCATCACCTACATGACATATACTTAATCCACAGGTTTTTAACCATGTTAGTATTATGCCAAAATTCCTTTATATCTCATTCACACTACTTTTAGGTAAGTCCCATCAAACCATGTTTGGTTTGTTGATTGGAGAATAAGGAATTCATGGACATGTTCAACTTCTCCAACCATTGCATGACTGAATTTTGATGTGAGAATATTCAAGTGCTTTTATTTATCTAATCCTTTTCATGTATCTTGTGGATGAAGGAAATTTTCAGCAAAACGATAACATAGATTCATAATACAACTTTACAAAGCCAATAATTTTGAGTTTCATGATTGAATCTATCCCATAGACAAGGTTTTAATAACAACAAAATATGACCTTTGCTTAATCATAAAGCAGACTATTGACTATGATACTTACTCTAGTATGGACTTCAATGTTATATTTGAAGTCTAATACAAATCTTAACTTTTCTTTAGGCAATAACATAATTGTTTGGTACTCAAAAAGTACTCCACACTTAAACAAATCATGTCATATGATTTAATTTTTCTCTTTTTACACTTATTCCAACACCTTGTTGGATATGAATAATTCAATGTTTGTCTAAAACCAATTGAACAATTAGTATGGAAGTACATACATTTCCCATACATGAGTTATAAATGAAGGTTATAATATCCTCAACTCGACGACCTCCAAATTCTTAGGCACTATGTACCAACATGTGAACTTAGGTGATTTACATGTTTAGACTTCACTTTAAAAATTAAATCACCTTTGGAAAACAAGAGAATATAACTCATTTATCAATTATCAAATTTATGAACATGAATTTCCATGTCTTTTATGCAAGAATTGTTATGTTGCCTTATTCAAAACCAGACAACACTATCCATGACATCTAACAGGTAAACTTCCCAATATCGCTTGGTAGGAATCAGAGGTACAACATATGCATCCCAGCTAGTATGATTGTGAATTAATGGATTAGATTCCTAGATCCCAATATCTTTGTACGTAGCAATCTTTCTTACTAGTCCCATTTAACCATCGCATATGGTTAAAGAATCCTATTGATTCAACAATGAGTTGTTGTATGATTTATTATTCTCTCTCTAGAACCTTTTATATGTCACTCCTTTGGTGCATGTGTTATTTTATTACTAGAATAAGATCCTTAGATCATCATAAGTTGTATTAAAGTGAAACCTCTTGGGTTTATCAAGAATTTATTTATTAATTCAGACAATCATGTTCTGAATCTAGTGTACAATTCTTGTTATTCGTTGGTTGCTCTGAAATGCATTATTTCTACTTCAAGTGCATCCAACACTACCATATCTAATATGTTTGTCATTTCATGAAACATGCATACCTTTCTTTATGTATATTAGAAACACAGAGTTTCATTTTAATTTTATTACATCACAAAAGAAGTACATTTGTAGGATCTACAATCCTTCTACGGAAAACATATTTTTCTTGCAACAGATTTGGAAACGTCCCTATTTAGGAGATATTATTAAAAAAAACCATTTATATTTGTATGGATATTCACATCCTGTTATGAAACCAGCTCACAAAATGATAGAAAAGATAGATCAATGACTTAAAAATTAGCATCTTCGAGGGGGAAACCTCCTTTACATTACACAAATGAAAAATTCTTGGATGATACAAATTAGAAGACCTCCTTACTATATATAGGAGTCTAAGTGGTCCCAATACAATGAGAGCCTACATAACAATAATATTGTAGGGGCACAACAATAACAATAGTGGGCGTCTATGTGGCATAATAATAACAACATGGGGACTATATGGGAACAATAATAAAATAAGGGGGTTGCACTGATAACAATAAGGGGTTACACTAGTAGTATATGGAGCTAACATGCCCCTCTTGTCCAAAAAGTGTTGTCCTCAACGCTTGAGTAGTTATGGATGCTTCTATATAAAATTCTCATCCTCCCATGTGGAATCTTCAGCTGGTAAGTTCTTCCACTTGATGAGATACTCTAAAATTGATCGATTCCATAGCTATTGATTTCTTGTTTTTGTGACTACTTCCAGTTCCAATATGATTTTTCCTTCCTTGTCAAGTTCTAGCAATATTGTTTGAACTGGGATCTTCCCACCTATAACCTTATTTAAGCATGAAACATGGAAAACTGGGTGCACTCGGGAAGATGCAGGAAGCTCTAATTGTTATGCCATAGTACCAATCTTTTGTAACACCTTGTACGAACCATAATACTTTGGTTATCATTTATTATCCTTCTTAGCTGTCTTGACGGATTTTGTTTGTATGGTCGTAGTCGTAGAAATACCCATTCACCTACATCAAAATTTCTTTCGTTGCGATGTTGATTTGCCTGTTGTTTCATTCTATTCTACGACAAAATTAGATTATCCATTAAGAGTTTGAGAGCTTGTTGTTGATGATCGATGTGATCTTCCACTACTTGAACCTTAGAATTTTCTTTTAAAGATGATTTGATAGATGGTGGATGATATCCATAAAGTGCCATAAATTGGATCATTTTTTCTATAGTATGGAAGGAAGTGTTATATCACCATTCAACCAGAGGCAACCACTTGACCCATTATGTCTGTTTATCAGATACAAAGCAATGAAGATATCCTTCCAAACATTTGTTAACTCTCTTAGTTTTCGCATCAAATTGAGGATGATAAGATGAGCTATGAGCTAACTGAGTACCCAAATATTCCACCTCTTCTACTCCCAAGGAACATTTGGAACTTTTTTCATATAATTGTTTCTCCTCCAATAGTTTGAGCACCCCGTCAACATGTTGAACATGATCCTTCGAAGACTTGTTGTAGATTAGTATATCATCAAAATATACTAACAAAAATTTTCTAAGGAAGGGTTTGAAAATGGAATTCATCAAACCATGAAATGTAGAAGGTGCATTGGTAAGAAAAAAAGGCAAGACCAAAAACTCATAATGACCCTCATGAGTTCTAAATGTTGTTTTTGGAATGTCTTTAGTCTTCATTCTGATTTGATGATATCCTGAACAAAGATCCAACTTGGTGAAGTAAATTGCTCCATGTAATTCATCCAATAATTCATCAATCATAGGAATGGGAAATTTATCTTTAATAGTAATCTTGTTGAGCTCCCTATAATATGGACACATGGGACATGATCCATCCTTCTTGTGTACCAATATGACTGGAGCAAAGAAAGAACTTTGACTAGGTTGAATTATACCAACCTCTTACATTTCTGGAACCATAACTTCAATTTCATTCTTTTGGGCATATGGATATCTGTATGGCCTGATGTTTGGGGGAACACTTCCCGGAATCAAATGAACAGCATGATCATGATCATGAATAGGTGGGAGGCCTTTGGGAGTCTCAAATACCTTGGAATGATTTTCCAAAACGTTTTGAAGGCTTGGATAATTTGATGATTTTGATGTGGGAACCTCTAGTGAACATAGTTGTGCAATTACGCCCTATTTTTCTTTCTTTAGAAGATTTTCCACCCTATTAGAGATGGTTATCATTCCCAGTTGTCCTTAGATACCCCTTATTTAAACTTTCTTTCCTTCCCAAAAATTTTTCAAGAAAAGTTCTTGAAAATTAAAAGCTATTGTACCCAAAGATTGTAGCCATTGGACTCCTAGTACAACATCTGCACCACGCATTCAAATGGAAAACATTGGACTATTCAAGACATATTATCCCATGGATAGCTGGATATTGTGGCACTTTCCAAGGAAATTTATGGTTTCTCCATTTGCAAGCGTTACTTGAAACTTTGGTGCTTGATATAGGAAGAAATTCAATTCCTTGGATATCTTACAATGAATAAAATTTTGGGTATTACCCGAATCAATCAACACTATTACATTTTTCTTCTTGATATTCCCTTCTATATTCAGAGTTTGAGGAGTGGTAATTCCTGTCAATGCATTGCAATATATGGTCATATTCATTTCTTTTTTCTTTGGGATTGGTTCCTGGTGTATATCCTCTTCTTTTGATTTTTCTTGTTCATTTTCTTGCTCATCTTCCCCATCTATGTAAATTAATTTCTTCTCAGCACACTTATGACCTTTAGTTTATTTTTTATAACAATTATAACAAAGCCATTTTTCTCTTTTTTCTTCCAATTTTTGTGGTGTCAACCTTGTAGGTGGTGAAAGGCTAGGAAAAACAACACTTCCATCTTTATAGTTGTGAGTGGTAGGCTTTGTTGTTGCCATAATTTTGCTTTCCATTTTTCTTTCCAACCTAAATGCCTTCTCCAATGAATAAGGTTCCCAAAGGTGAACCTCATGTTGGATGTTATCCTTTAATGTCCCTATGAACACATCAATCCTATGCTCCTCTGAAATATCTTTTACCCGTATATTCAATTTTTAGAAGTCCTCAATGTGCTCCATCATTGAAAACTTTTGATTGACATTTATTAATTGGCTAAGAAATGTGTTTGTTTTTGTAACCTCATAATGTGATATCATTTCTTTCGTAAAAATTGCCAAAGTGACAATTTTTTTATGAGAGCAAAGCCATCGATACCATACAAACTAATTTGGTTCCAAATAAAAAGTTGTAATGCGTACCTTTTGTGTGTTCTGCACATATTAGAGATCTAAATATTGATCCATATGTAGTATACATGTTATGGGATCCTTGCCATCAAAATTCCTCATATCGATCTTTGGAACATGGTGGGTCTTTAATCCAATGCTAGAGTCTATGAAATCATGATTAACATTTCTTTTGTTCTCATCATGAGTTTCCTTTACCACCCTTTCACCATTAGTAAGCATTTCTTGTAGAAACTTTGTCAAATTTATCTTCAAATATTCCATGTTGCCTTTAATTTTTTATTCTATAACATCCATCTTAGCTTCCACGACCTTTGAATTCCTTCAAACTATTTTTTCAACCAAACTTATGCAAAACTTTAAAAAAACTGCACATCTTTTTTCACTTTGTAGGAGCTCTATATTGAATCTGTCGTATCTCTATAATTTTCGATCTCCAAGGTCTCAAATGGTGTCTTGCGATGTCCCTAGAAGTCCTCTTGCCCACCTCGCAAGTTTGATAAAGATTGGATTCTCCAATGAAGAGCTATGCTAAATCTCCCACGATGACTTGTTTATAGACTTGTTTAGTAGAGAAAACTTGTAAGATGTTCCACGTGTCACTATGCCTACCTTAGGACTTGAAACTGATACAAAAGACACTACAAGTCATCTTCTTTCTCTAACGTTTTGCAAAATTTCAATCTAATGCTCAAAGAGAAAGTTATGACGATGTTCCCCAAGTCACCTGTTTGGGATGTAATTTGGCAGCCTACAGAAACCCTAAATCTCTTGGACGGTATCTCCGTAAATATAGTGAACAAAGCTCTACAATTTGGGCTCGAGCTTCGCCAATATTTCAGGTAAAATGTGTTTTAATTTTCGAGTCTGAACCTTTGTATAAAATAAATTATTGTGAAAATTCCACGATAGTTTGAGATGGAATTCTGGAGGTCGCAAAAACCCTAACTTCTGCAAATCATATATCTGAAAATATAGTGCAAAACAATCTAAAATTCAGACTCGAGGTTTAGAACGGTTTTGGCTCAAATGGGTTTTTATTTTAGATTCTTAAACTTCGTAGCGAAAAAATTATGGTGCAAAGTCCACCATGACCTGTTTGGAGCAGCGAAACCCTAGAATCAGAAGATCTGATACAAAATGTTATGAAACCAACTCACAAAAAGATATAAAAGATAGATCAATGACTTAAAAATCAGCCTCTTTGAGGGGGAAACCTCACTTACATTACACAAATGAACAAGTCTTGGATGATACAAACAAAAAGACCTCCTCTCTATAAATAGGAGTCTAAGGGGTCCAAATACAATCAATGCCCACATAACAATAATATTGTAGGGGTAGAACAATGACAATAGTGGGCTTCTATGGGGCATAATAATGACAACATGGGGACTAGATGGGCACAATAATACAATAAGGGGGTTTCACTAATAACAATAAGGGGTTATACTACTAGTACAGGGAGCTAACACATCCATGATGTGGAGTTTGACACATCGGAATTGAATGATTTGAAAATGTGTCCTTGAACTTGTATTAATTATTATCTCTCTATTATTAAATGAGAGGCTTAGGATCTGTTTTTACACTCCCATTAAGTGTTTATACTAGAGGTATTTTTGGGCATCAGTCCCATTAAAGTAGTTATACATTATTAACGTATGATTTCTTCTCCACATGCATTCAGTGAAGTGTATTTCATTTGTGCATTCACATCACAACTCTCATTCCAATTTTGTCTAGGTTGGAAAAAATAACTTGTGCCTCTTGTACAATTTAGTTACAATTATTAGGATATTATTTTATTAAGAGAGAACTTGTAGGTTACAACTTATTAAGTATGCATGTTGGTACAGAATAACAGACTAATGTTTTAATACAATTTAGTTCCTTCGATAGGGTATATTGGGAGCATTTTCCCACAAAATCGAACTACATCATTACATCTAGATAAAAATTTTAACTTGAAAGAAAATTACATAGTATCATACTACATACAGAGACCCGTCTTTCATGATTGTAACGATAATTCATTGGAATTCCAAGAACAAAAAACCCTCAGAATTTGTTCGAGGTTGGAAAAATAACTTAAGTTTTGCAAACTTCCATGACATATATTAAGTATCCAATTTAAATATTCATTGTCTTCAATAATTAGGATAAAAAGTAACCAACTGATTATTCCAAACAACAACTAACATGTTGATTATTTCTTTGCATTACTCTTTACTCCAACATAATTCAACATTTCTAAATCATTGTTTTAGTGTAGCCTCTTAGGGTTTTTTCTCCCCACATTGCTACTTCTTGTGGGTGGAAACACCCAGGGTCTTGGGTTGAAAATCCCAACAGAGCAGAGGGCATACAATAGAAATAAATGTCCAGACAAACAGTTTAAAAGCTTAAACTATTGAAGTGGGAAGAACTTGTATTACCCAAAGATCCTATGCTCGAGGTCGATCCCACAAGGTCCAAAGCCTTTGCTTCTTCCGATGCCTTCAAAACCTGTAACTTATCCAAGAAAAGCATATACAACAGTAGTAATAGAAAGCATGTTCATGATATATGTGTTAGATCATATAAGAAAATGAGTAATTGAACATTAACATAAGATTTATAAGAAAATCATAACAAGGATTAATGTATAAGCACAATAAATACCAGGAACATAACAAAATTTCTTTATTGATGTAAGATAAATAAAATTTTGAAAACTACAACCTGAGTCTTCCTCCAGCTCCAAGCAGAATCGTCCTCCGGATCTGTCCTTCCCCGCCCTCAGCAATCTTCCTCCATTGATACACACAAGGATGTCATAAAAGGAATGAAGGACACCTCAAAAGAGGAAATAAAGGTTTCCTATAACTTGGGAGCACAAGAGGCAAATGGAATTCTTTAGACTCGATCAGGGATATAATCAACTATAATATCAATATCTCATCTCTTCTCCCCTTAGGCCTTCCGATGGAGGTTTATTTATACTTCTCCAAATTGGTTTTTTGAGTTGGGAAACAATTGGGCCATGGGCTATAGTAGATAAGGAACAGGTAAAACCCATAAAATCCACCCAAATTTAAGGAGATTATTTATTTTTTAGTGTTTTAACACATATACACAGGTTGGGTATATACTTACCTGCGTGTGCATGATTTTTATATAGTGAAAAGTAGCATATTGGAAGCAAAACATTGTTTTTTAGAATTTGGACCAAGTCTAGAAAGGAAGGGTTGCCCAAGGCCATAACTAGAGCATCAAATCTACCATGAGTGGTAAATGGTGTTATAACAGATTCCCCCTAATATATGAGGTTAGAAGGGGTACATGATGGCCGAAATGTATTAAATGTATAGAAGGAATCTTGTCGAGACCTGAGAGAAATTCACGAGAATTCAGGGTGCTAAGCTAGTGAAACAGATCAAAAAGAACCTGTTGTCTAAGGCGGGCATACTCTTGCTCAGAGATAATAAATAATTTCCACATGTCAAGTACAAAAGAGGATCCAATATGCATACAGGTATGAAGGAACTGGAAATACATAGTGGATCATCTAATCATATCTAGATAAGTACATGTCTCAATATCACATATAAAGAATTGATTAATGGTACTAAAGTAGAAAGCTAATCACTGAAGTCATAAAGATGATCCAAAAAGTACAATGTAAAATGGTGGAACAAATGGTACTCCACGCAACTCGCGTGCCAACATATTGGATGTCGTTGTAATGAATTGCAACATATAAGGTGGATGGTGTCAACTAGCAGAAACGAGAGCAACTAGAAAGTGAACCAAGAAATGTTGATGCAAACCTGAGGTCTTCACCGATCGCCGTGGTACATTTCTACAATATGGGAATAAATGATCTGAAGTTGACCATGTGAGAAGTCATTTGATTACCGATCATTTATGTATACCATTAGAAAATGAGAGACTACTCATTGATAATGATAATGAGAGTCAAGGTACCCAGTGCAATCTAACAAATGCAAATAAATGAGTTGTGGTTGAGCACATGGAAGAATCTATCAATTAGGATAGGATGATGTTTTCCCACTATCGATGGCGAAGGAGTCTGCCACTAATAACTGCAAACCCTAATGTACTACCAAATGGACTCTAGATCTTGTTCATAGAGCAATAAGTTGAAGTCGATGAGAAATGATCCGCTGGAAGGAAGGCATTAAGGCATCCTTCATGAATCCAGCGTGAGTGTAACCCATAGGCCAATAATGTGGAAGGAATTAGATGAACAAATATGTACTAACCCAATCGAAGAATGTTTTTGGTGTACACAAGATGTAGCTAGCACACGATAGAAACCCTCTGAACCAACGAATAATGAATTTTGACACAGAGACGAGGAATCCACCAATAAGGTCAAATGGAAACCAAGGTACTACACGAATCCCAATCTGTGACAATGAAAGCTAACATCAAACACAAGGGAAACCACTCATTCAAATACCCATGATACTGATCGATGATGAGCACAAGGTGACCTATCAATAATTAAAATAGGGCTAGGGTGTGGCTCTAGATCTGCTCTCAAAGCAATTTGTCATAGTCGATAAGAGCAAGGCTCACCAACAAGAAGTCAATGGAAACCTTCTCAAACCAGTATGAGCAAAGGACCAAATAGATGATGTGATAATGGACATGACTCTGACAACCCGAGATGGGCGACTGAAAAATAGGTTAAGAGACACCGCAGAAAGGCTGACTCAGATTTACTTCCCTTGAACAAAAGTACAACTCAAATGTGACTACATGGCATCATATGATAACTTTGTATAAGTTTGTCATGTAGGAGGCATAATAAAACTCTCCATATGATTGGAAGACATAACCAATTAGAGGAGTACTGACTCAATAAAAAGGTTAAGGCTCTCCTAAGTCAAACTAAAGCCCATCCCAATGGAGGAAAGACTTAATTTTTGAGTGCTTTGTTCAAGGGCGACACAATTGACTCTAGTTGCCATCAATTATGGAAATAATGTCCTGTCCCCACCCCTTTTGGAATATATAACTTTGTTGTCTTTTTCATATTCATGAAGACTAAAAAAGAACTAAATAATGCTATGGTACAGTCGAAATAATGATTTTCAAAATATAGATGCGCTAGTTCCTGGGAGGGGAACATTCCTATGCTCAACGCAAGGTGACAAAATAGGTCAATGACACTCAAGGGAGTGTTCTTTCGACGAGTAAAATGGGTGTCAAGTTGCAGAGGCTAAGTGATTGCAACATTGATTTCACAAAATACATGGTTAAGAGGTGGCTTAAACACAAGTCCAAGTGAAGCCAGCTTAAGGCCAAAAGGTACAAATGGTCAACATGAAATGTAGTAGTAAAACTCAGTACAAAGGAGCCTCTAGGGTATAAAGCCAAAAAAGTAGCGAAGAAGAAAGAGATTGAGTCTTCAATGCACAAGTCAGGGCGTGACTAAAGAGGACTCTTGAACCTATGCAATATAGCAGCATGGGCAACATATTCTAGCGAGGATCTAACTAATATTTCCATGTAAAGGTTGGCTCTACCATCATATCATGATTTTATAAGTCGGTGGGTGAACATGGTTTTAGAAAAAATACATGATGGGGTCGATCCTTTCGCAAAAATATTGCAGTATGGAGGCTAGTATGCAAAATGCAATGGGAAGTGAGATTCCCTAACCTATATGCCAGTAAAAACATGATACCTACCATGATGGGTCTGTAGTCATGGAATCGAAGCAATCTCTCAAAAAATCTCCAAAGTATCTTGTAAAAGAACAACCCATCCCAACACTCCAAGCTAAAAGGTCAAAAAGTCCACAAAAGGCAAAAGAAACTTTAGAAAAAGAAATTTTCCCATGTCAACTTATATAAGGTCTTTTTGACTCAAAATTTCTCATTTGTGTTTTGAGAAATTGGATGAAGGAGTTATGGAGAAAAAACCAAGCAAGCTTCCTCCATCAAATTCAACCATTGAAACTACTTCAAATCTTCTAGGTAACCTTTTAACTAATCTTTTAACAAGTTTTAATGCTTTTTGTATGTTTTGTCACAAATTTGACTGTGAGGAATTATTTTTAATATTTCACTCTACGTGCATGCGGGTTGGATACATGTGAACTGCATATAGGAAAACCCTATAGGTGACTGTGTTAATAACGAGCCCGTGTGTGCACGAAATCAAAATTGAAAAACACGGTTTAATGATTCAAAACATCATTTTTTGCAAGATGTTGACTACTTGGCGTGAAAGAGAGCATAGTGCACTTGATAATTAAGTAATGCAGGATCAAAATGCATTAGATGCCTTATGAGGATGTGGATTGTTAATTTTTTTCAAAATGTCAAACATGAAGGCAAATACGAGGTTGCTTGAGATGTTAATCCATGACTGGAGTGCACAAGAAGATGCTTTTGTGATTTATTAGATGCCCCTGAGGATTGAAACATAGGATACCTATTTAATTACAGGTCTTTCTCGGAGGGGAGAGATGGTCCACTCAATAGGAAGGACAAGAGGTAGTCTTAGTGTAGAAGACTATGTCCGCATCTACTGTCCTGGAAACACCAAGAGAAGATTGGAACCCAGATTTGAATCAAGCATGTAGAGAGTCTATCACTGAGAATCCTTCTTTTTACTATAGCCTAGGTAAATGGTTCTTCTTCTCTACATCAGGCTTCACATGTTTCAATGAGTTTTGTAGTGGATTGCATCACTACAGTCTTCAATTGGTGCACACCTCTACTAGCCAATACGAAAAAAAACTTACTTCTATCCAGAAGGGTCAAAAAGGGAACTTTGGATATGGAACCATATTGTGTTCCTTCTTATTTTAGATAGTACTTTGGCTTCATCCCAAGGTATTATCCACCATCATTAGCCCAAGAGATCCATAGATGTGTAGGTGGGTTGACTTAATGAAAAGACTAGGGGGTGGTGAGGTCCCCAGAACTACATTTGATGACAAGTTTTTCCTTTGGTGGGAACAACAGGTCATTGCAGTCGAAGACTACCCTTATGCTAGAATGGATTACAGAGGAGATCTAGATCTGGTGTTTCCACAAGATGTAACATGGGGCTCAATAGGTAGAGATGATTTTTAACTTTTGAATTTTAAGATTTTTGGATTTTTAGTATAAATGATATTAAAAAAAAATTGATGAGAGAAAATCCTTATAAAATTATTGATCATGGCACAGATGTTGGACCAGTTAGACATGATGGTCTTCCATGACATAGGAATTGCAGAAGAGACATTGAAGGGGCCACAATAGAGACTGAGAGGACCCTCCATGCAGTGCAGAGAAACTTGGTGAGGTTAACTCACCAAGTACCTATGTTGGCTATAGAGGACCTACCAAAGGAAATGCAACGACGCATGGTGGGAGTACCCTAGGATTGGGTGTGGCTATTTTGGTAGGTGGAAAATTCCATCATTTTCTTCCTTTCCGCTCATCTTGAGCAGGATCGTTATATAGATGATTAGATCTTTTGTTATTATACATGATGATGGGCATAAGCCCTAATTTTGTAGGACATTTTGTCTTGATTTTGTATATTATTTTGGACACAAAACTCTATCTATGTACAAATAGTTTATCCTGATGATCATATATATACAGATGATACTTCGATTACTTTTTTGTTTCAATGTGATGAATGATTTATATGCCAATCTAACACTTGATTAGTGATAGAATATGCTAATGAATTTTCTGATCGTGGAATAAGAACAAATGTGATATAAATAAATGATCTTTGTAATAAACACATTCTCAAAAACTAGCAATATAAGTAAGGATCTCTCACGTGATAGATGTTATTCAATTGAGATACCACCAATTGTGAATCCAAATAAACAAATAATGAATCAATATCAAGAGATATTGCCAGAGATAGAAAATTAATAACAACAGTATATTCGGTGATATTATTTGAAGTGGGACCAATACATATGCCTCTCGAAACCAACAACTAGACAGATGAATAATAAATCACCCAAGCCGCAGAAGCAAGGTTCTAGGTGTGTCTATTGGCACCATCCATGAACCCTATATATATCAAATCATCCATCAATACTAGACAAAGAAGATCAAAAATATCGACATCACTATAAACCAATAGATAGATATGTACAAAGAATACAATATATAAAATCAAGAAAATGCTAGGACAAAGCCTAAGAAACGTACTTCTTAAGGTAGAGCCCATTTCTAGGCTCTACCAACTTGTTTCCCTCAAAATCAATCAACTCATAAGCTCCGTTTTTCAAAACTTTCTTAACAACGAAGGGACCATAACACATAGATTTAAGCTTGCCTACCCCCAATGCATCTTTGTCTTGGTCGTAGACCAGGAAAAGGTCACCTTCAGAAAAAATTCTAGGACGGACAACTTTATCGTATTAATTTTTTACCCTTGTCGTATGACCTTCGTTCATTATGGTTTCATCTCAATGCTACTCATTGAGATCTTCCGAATGAATGAGGAATTCCTCAAGACTAGAAGTATTAGGAAGAAGTTCAACAACTAGTTTAAGGGAAGGAATTTCACATTCCACATGGAAAATATATTCTAACCCATAAACTAGTGGAAAGGGAGTAAAACCAGTGGTAGTCTTAACTGACATTCGGTATGCCAAAAGTGACGGATATAACATGATGTTCCAACTGGATCGATCTTTATTAATCGCGCTTTGCAAGATGATTTTTAGGGATTTGTTTATGGATTCAACCTACCCATTGGCTTGAGGATAATACGGAGATGAATTCTTCTTTTGGAAATCAAACTTGAGAGCCAATTCATATATCATTTGATCTTAGAAATGACTTCCATGGTCAATGATAATCTCTTTAGGAATATTGAACTCGGAAATAACATGATTGAAGAGAAATGAGGCTATTGTTTCACCATCATTCTTGAAAGTAGGTATAGCCTCATACCACATAGTAAAGTATTCAACGACTATAATGATATACTTGTCATTTCCTACCGAAGGTAAATTAAAAGTAGTAAAATCAATACCCCAGTTCACGAAAGGACTGGCGAGATCACAGGGAGAAATGAAGTTGGATGCATATGCATTTTTCGAGTATAAAATTGACAAGTATGACATCTCTTGACTTCTTCAATATAATCTTTGAAGATCGAAGGCCAAAAGTAGCTTTCACACAAGTTTTTTTGGGTTGCAGCAAGCCCAGATAAATGACCACCACAAGCTCCATTGTGGTAATCATTAAGCACAAAATCATCTTCCTCTACGGTTAAACAATGTCTAAGGATTGAATCAACACCACGAGCTATAATAATATATCTTTTAGTGAGGTGACGTAATTTTCTACATTCATCCTTAGAAAAAGAGAGCGAAAACTTCGAAGTCTGGAGATATATAATAATATCCCCATACCAAGGATCTTGCGAGGAAATAAGAAACAGATGTTCATCAAGAAGAGTTTCCTCATAAATGATTTCTTCCTCACAAGGAAACTATGAGATCAACTCTACAAATAATAAATATTTCTTATACTTAGATGACATGAATTCGAGGTCGAATTCTGGTAGAATGACAATCCATCTATTATATTTTCCCCTAATCACTCACCTGTTGAGAACAAACTGAAATGGATTGACGACTGCTAAGACAAAAGTTTTTCTAAGCATAATATAATGTCTAACTCATTGGATAGGATGGACAGCTACCAAAGCTAATTTCTCGATGGGTGAATAACGTAGTTTAGGACCCACTAAGCCTCAGCTCAAATAATAGTTTACGTGCTCACATAAGGCATCATCCTCCTAAACTAGAACCATACGAATAGTTTATTCTACTGCAATGAGATATAAAATAAATTCTCTTCTATAATCAAGTGGACTCAACAAAGGAGCAAAGTTTAATGCTTTTTTCAAACCATCAAAGGAGCGTTGCATGAAATCATCCCACAGAAATGGACCCCCTCTCTTAAGAAATCCCATAAATCATTTTGCGATCCTGACATAATTGGCTATAAATATCCTCATGAAAATTTCTTTTCCTTAGAGACTCTAAAATTTATGTATAGAGGATAGGGTAGGCAACTGAAGTATTGCCTCAACCTAGAAGAGATCTACGTGAATCCCCTTAGTCGTCATGATGAATCCCAACAATTGATCACATGTGACAGTGAAAACACACTTATTTGGATTCAACCAGATTTTATAAAAATGACATCGTTCAAAAATCAATTGAAGATATTTAGGATGACCTATTCTCTTTCGAGAACGAGTAGCTAAATCATCCAAATAAGCTTCAATAATGTGCTTGATATCGTGAAAATAATATGATATGGCCCATTGAAAAGTAGCTCCAACATTTTTGAGTCCAAAAGGCATATTTTTATACACAAATGTACCTAGGGACAAATAAAATTTGTCTTATGCTAATCTTCTAGGCATATAGTGATTTGATTATAACTAGAAACTTCGTCCATAAATGAGAAAATTTCATTATCCGCACATTCATTAATAATCTAATCAATAAATGGCATGGGGTGATTATCCTTAGGACAAGCCTTATTTAGGTCCCTAAAGTCAATGCATACATGGATCGTTCCTTGATTTTTGTCTATGAGAACTAGATTAGAGACCCAATCAGTTAAAGGAATAGGGTATATGAAGCCCACATTAAGCAACTTCTCAACCTTGTCTTTTATAGCTTCTTCATTTCTAGGGTTTACTGGTTGAATTTTTTGACAAATAGGCTTTCCATTTTCATATGTATTGGTCTCATGCTGGACTGTAGATGGATATATCCCAAAAACTTCCTCATCAGGCCAAGCTAACACATCTTGAAACTCTTTGAAGAGATTGGTACAAGTTTGAATTTCTTTATGGGAATAGTCAGCTCCAATGAAGACATTCTCAATAATGTTTGGATTCTTCTGGATGTTGACTGGAATAGTTTTTGAAATAATAGACATGTTATCTTTGGTATAAAACTATGGTGGAGCCAAAGGATTTAAAACTACGTGGACATCACTAGTAGATGAAGAACTAGACAAAATTGATTCTACTTCCTTCAAATGAGGGAGAAAATATGGTCGATGATGCAAATCATTCCATGGTCTTTGAACACCTGTCATTTCTTCTAGAATTTCTTCTTTGGTTGGCCAGAAAATATCTAAGAAATATTGAGCATAAGTGGAATCTAGAGTCCACACTAGAGCCACATCCCCATCCATCTCCTCTGGTGAAAAAGGAGTAGGATCAGAGTCTACAATGTTAACAATAGACTGATAAGCAATTTTAGCTACAGACATAGGACATGCCATTCCACCTGCCTGCCCCTCATCTAATGTGGTGGTAGAAGAGAGTAAGGGCCAAGGATCTAAAAAATAATGAGTTCTAAAGAACTCTCTTTGAGAAGGTTCCTCGGAGGATGAAATAACATTAATTCTAGCTATAGGAGAAAGAAACTCAAAGGTACCCATCAAGGAGGAGTACATTCCAACAACTAAATTCTCTATTCGATGCTTGGGATTGCTCACTAATGGAACAATAAATCCAGAAGATGCATGGGAGTCACCTGGAGAATAATCCATGTGGTCAACCTTTAGAACTCTCCCTTCATGAGGAAAACAAAGGATGTGAAATAATGACGATACAATAGCATCCATCTTGTAAATCCAATTTCGACCTAAAAGGAGATTGCAATCCATATCTGCATCAACTATATCTACTTCGATATTTACAACGTTGCCGCCAGTACATATGGGAAATTCTGGAATAATCCCATGCGGTCTATGAGGAATGACCATAAAATGTTTTGAATAGAGTAGGTGAAGGAACAGCCTGAGACGATCCAATAGCCTTCCAACATGACATGGACATTACACATGTGGAAGCTCCCTCATTGACTACAGTTCGAGAGATATGGGTCTTTTGATATGTAGACTTGATCTGCAAAGCCATATTATGCGGGAGTCTCTTCTTGATGTTTGACATATTGAATGTAAGAAAAAGAGAGTTTTTTGGATCAACTGCTCCGATCGTAGTGAGAAATACACTCCTTTGTGTTGGGCACGACTCGATTACCTCTAACACAAAAATAACACAAGGACTCTAAGCCAGATCTGCTATAATAGAGTAGTTTTGGGCTAGCTTAGCATTAGGGTTAATGGTCAAGCATTTTGTGGAGCATTTTAGCATCCAAGGTATTGACTCAACTACGAGCCTTTTGATATGGAGTGGCTCCAAAAGACTAGCAGTAGAGTTAGCCTTCGATGATTCTGATTCACCATAATCATGTGATCATGTAGAAACGTTAATATGTGAACTCATCATGTAAGCATTTGATGTATTTTCCCCTTCCTGGTTGCCCTTAGTGGGGATACTAGTACTAGAATTCGCGCCAACAAGAAAATGCTACGCTTGGGAAAAAGGGTTAGTTAGAACAACGTGGAAGCTAGAAGACCCCTCTTGAACTAATAACTACTAAGAATCTTGAATCTTAGGGAAAATATGAGTAAAATTATCTCCATTGCATAACTTGCATGGAAAATTTACTTTCTTCTTAGACTCTTTTTTACCCCCTCAAGCATCATTGCCGAGGTTTGTTTGCATTACCCTTCTGATCCTGATTATTTTTCATACCACATCCTTTATTCTTCCCATCAGATTGTTGGTTTCCTTTAGGGTTAGAAGTTTGAACGATATTTATAGATGAAGGTTGAGAAGGCATAAGCATTGATGGTGATGCCTGCTTAGAAGTTGTAGTTTGGAAAGATAATTGTTGTAATTGATTTAGCAGGTTGGACGTATTAGCATAAATCGATCTGACTACCATGTCAGCATGGGGACCTGACTTTGGCTTGGTTAAATTATCCTTGGACCTAGGAGCATCAAGCAAAATTTTTTGGAGAACAACAGATTGAGAATATATAAGTTCTAGCTGCTGGGCTCTAAAGAATAGCCCGCTCTCCAGTGAACACACTAGACATCGATACATCCTTATAGATCTTGGGTTGTAAATATTTAAGAAACCATTCAAGAAGGGATTCTTGTGGAATATCAAATTTAATGAGCCTCTTCCTTCTCCTCCATTCTTGGATATGATGAAAAATGTGGGTTGTCTAGTCCTAATGGAAATTAGCTAATAGCTGAGTTCCAACATCATAACGAATGAGCGACTGAAAATAGTTTAAAAATATTGTGGCCAAATCATCGAATGAAGTGAAGGAATCCCTTAGGAGTTAACTGTACCACTTAGCCGCATTTCTAGTTAGGGTACACTGGAATAATCTTGACCTAATTGAATCATCTATCAGAGAGTTTGACCAACACCATAAGTGGAAAGTGGTTATATGGTCACCCAGATCTTCAAAAGTCTTTCCCTCGAATTTTGGTATATCCAGTGGAATTTTGGTTGGAACTGGATGCTAGGTCAGGTTATATCCGATTGGATCATTGTAGGTTTTAACCCTGTACAGAAGTTACCTGAATACAAATTCTAAAACACAGAGAACAAACAATGTGAGAGCATAACACATAAAACACACATACACAGAGATTTTCCCCTAGATCCCAAAACCGGGACTACCATCTTGATTTTTCATTATGTTCCTTTCAATGTTATAATACATATTTATACATGCTGAAGCATCAAATACCGTGGACCGAAAACCATCGCGTCCAATACCATGGACCAAAAACCACCACGTCCAAAAACATGTGCGAAAATCATGCACAAAACCATAGGTGGGTCTGCCCATCCTAACATAGGGTCCAAAACCAAAATTTTCCAGGGTGGTACACCGGACCCCATAAAGTGGGGTTATGGGTATGCCTCAAACCCCCTATGACCCCCCCCCAACTACACAATCGGCGCAACGAAGGGGGGCTCTGCCCCCCCTCTAACTCCCCATTTAACTACATGGGCTAGTCGTGGAAAGAATATAACACAACCCAACAACCATTAGTTAGTTTAGATAGATCTGGCAAGTTTAACATTGCCAGGAAAGGTAATTGTGGAGGACCCTGAGAATTCCACCAGGTCTCAGTGGAATTTCCAACGTTTTGAAAAGAATACCTTGGATTTATGAAGGGACCAAGTTGCCTGGAGTAATTTGTAGAAAAACATGAACCATAAGGGGATCCTTGTGGCCTAGAAAAAACCATAGTTTTTCCAATTCCTACCAAAACATTTCCATATCTAGTGAAATTTCCCACTAGAGAGGTGTTGAAGGGAGCAGAGAGCCCTTGGTAAGGGTTCCATGCATGAGCATAGGGAGACAAACTATGGAATGAACTCATGGAGGAATACGGCATATTCCCTTGTTGGCTGAAAGAGAATTAGTTCCCGGCTCGAAATCCACTAATAGGAGGGTTTGTCTATCCTTGGAAAGGATTATAACTTTGACCTGTCGAGGAAAAAGGTATTGATCTTAAATATTGGTTAGAATGTGGTATATGACCACTCCCAAAAGGGAAACCCTAAAAACAAGCTGACTCAATTGCCATGGAAGTCACAGATGTGGAGGTAGTTGATGGAAAACTTAACGAAACCAAATGAATTTTGATGGTCAACATTCCAAAGGGGATACAACCAGTGCTAGAGGCAAAAGCTTGGGTTCACCCACTCGAAGATGGAACAAAGGTAGAGCCAAATACTACAGTGCTAGGAGTAACGGAAGGTATGGAAATCATTCCTCCTTCTTTTACTGATAAAGGAATTTTCATACTAGTAGAATTCATGCTGGAAGCCACGCGTAGCAATGGTCAACGAAGGAAAATATCAAAATAGACCTGGGCTCAAAGGCCTCTTGGTCAGCGTCTCAACATATAATAAAACATCCAGATGATCGGGAGGAAGAGGAGAATTGGTAGTCAAAGGAGACTCAGGAAGCTCTTCAACCTTAATAACATCTTCTAACTAGAAGAGGACTCTAGGAAGGACTGGAGTGTTCCTCTCCAACTCTCTACTTATACTAGGTCTATTTGTGGATCAATAACTTCAAGTGGAGGATAAATATTCATTACGTCTGTTGCCACTAATTAGAAATCCCTGGTAGAATTTATCGTATGCCTTCTAGAAGAAGGATCAACACTCGTAGGTGAAAGCCTGCGAAGCCTCATAGACCGACGGACTGGGCGATCAGCCACTTTTAATTATTTTTAAGAGAACTAATTAAAGACTAAAAATTTTTATAAATCTAAGCCAACTAGGAGCAAAGAGCACTCTCTAAAATTCTTGAAAGATACAGTCAATAAAATTACTTCCAAGTATTTCCACTCTGTATGATGAGGACTAGACAACAAAATACAAGAAAGCGAAAATCAAGGACCTTCCGAAAATAGTCTGGGATAATGACGGCCTAGGCCTACTAGCGAAGGTACCAGAAATAGTTATGGTGTTGGCTTGATGGGGGGCTGACCCAGGTTCGAAGTTATTTAGCCAAACAAATCCTACACTACTGGTCCTTTTGGCATCAGCCCATAGAGCCCGGATTTTAGTCTCACCCGAGGCAATATGGGGGGATGTTGGAACCAAGTTTCGCACCCTTGAGATGTCAGAGGCGTCGTTTTAGTCCAATTGTGCCTACCTTCATGCAGGTCACTTTGTGCACTGTTCTAACCATCAATACCTTCGTGATCTGTTATGATCATCTTTCACGCAGCCTTAACAAGGGGCTGAGATGCTTTTGCGTTGCTATGGCAATGACCTATACTAATTCCCCAAATTACACCATGAGTCTTACTTATCTTCTTACAAATGTTAGTTAACTTCGTGTAACTAGATATTTTATCCTGTATTCACTTAATCAACATAGTCATATATATTCGTGCATCATATAAATAATAGAAGTGCAATTAATACCCAATATATTAAATGAATAGAACAAGAAAGAGATACATAGAAATGATATAAAATTCTCTTTATTAATGCTTCCAACTATTACAGACTCGACTCACCCTGCGCACTCAGCTGCAGGTATTTGCGCATTAAGCTGCGGACTACTAGGCCTCTGCGGACTCAGTTGCATAGCCTTCTCCTACTCTACAACCCAAACTATACTTTACACTTCATATCTTCGACTATGCTTCTATTCCATCCTTAGATTCTATGACTAATAGATTTCTTAACTACTTAGAGCCTCACTCTATTTATATAATCCCATGGTCTGCGGACAATGGGTAGATCTCTACAGCTGACATTACAATAACAAAATTGAGGGTGGAGAACCCTATGACTCTTTTACAAACTACATGCTCTGTGCCCATAAAATGTAGAGTCTTTACATCAGAGTTACAATTTTTTACCAAAATTTGGGTTCTAAGCCCCAAAACTTCCCTTGGGGGATCCCACACCCAACAGGACCCCAACACAAACATCATGACTCGCCCTTGAGTCACTCTGTTGATGTCGATATCTTTGCTTGAAGACCTCCTAATTCTGTGTGGATTGCTGCAAGATCGATAGTGCACTGAGTGGCTACCTGTTGTACCTCCTTGACGTGCTGTTCAGAGACCACTGTAACTGAACTGCTACCCTGCACATTTTCCTGTGTTGCCTGTAGTTGCGCGAGCTTTTCTTCAATGGAGGTTGTAACGATATATGCCTCATTAATCCATGACTGTAAGCGCACCTTCAAAATGACTTCCTTATGGCGAGCAACATCTACCTGTTCCTTAAGTGCTTTCGTTTGCTGCATCCTCCCAAGCCACTGTGTGAGGGCAATTGTCTGCACAGTCCCTTTTACTTCATCATATTTCTATTGTAGCTCATGCACCTTAATCTCTAGATGCTATATGTTTGGGTCCTCCTGCAGAGTAGCGAGAACCCCGAACGACTGCCCAAACAGCTTTGTGCAGTCTGTTACTACATTGTTAACCTCCGCTATGGTTGATGTAATCACACTGGTGCATTGTTCCTTACCTTCTAGAGGAGATGAAGGATGTGCCTTCAATTGCAGTTCAACTATCTGAAGGTTTAGTTCTAGCTGAACCCTATCCATCTTTTCCTTTTCCTCACGCACCTGTGCTACTAGTTTATGGATGCACTCCTCCACTGGTTCTTCTGCCTAGATGGCCAACTCCGAGACCAACGGGAAGGCTTTCTCGACCACCTGTACTAGTTTTTTGTTTTCCACCACTACCTCGTCATGTTGCAAGCTCAATTATTCGATGTTGATGCACTGCTCTCTCATTATCTAGAGCACACAATGCTCCCTAGATCGCAGTTCTATAGTAAATCCATCCTACAAAACATATAGCGTCTCTAGAGGGACTGTAGCCATATTTATCCAAACTTCCTTCAACTCACTAACCATAGGCTTGTCGGCCTCATTTTCTATAACTAGTGCTCCATCTAGCAACACTATTGTCTTAGTCATCTAGGCGCATAGCATTTCCCCGGTCGTGGCCATGCATAGTGCGAGGCCGTTTGACATAGTGCTAGCCTGTGGAGTGCGCACATGTAACTCTTGTATCCACAATCGGAGAGCCCCCAACACCATTTTGTGTTCCTCCACGAACTGCTGGAGGGCCTCTGCGGTGACATCCCTCACCATCTCCCCAATGTTGTACAGATCCCCCTCAGTCAGGGTGATCAGGTCGAAAGAAGCCTTAGAGGCCTTCGACTTCTTCCGTGGCCCCACTTGCTCTCTTAGGCGTGGTCGTTTCAGCTAGGTGGACACTATCTATAGGTCCACGTCACCTTGCTCTGTATCTATCTCCGTGAAGGTGACATTTCCCTGTCGCGCTCTTCCTCTGCTACCTTCTGCTATTCTTCCACCACCTTCGTAGCATCATGTGCCACCTGGGCCTTAGCTATTGCTGCTTCATTCCTACATTTTTCTGTTAACTGCACCATCCACAATTTCGCCTCATCCTTTTTCCTCTGCGTGGCGGACTTCTCAGCTTCCACCGCGGAGCTGGCTGGAGCGTGCCACTCTGACAGAAATGACTCAAGGACCATGAAGATGACATCATCTGTTGCCAGATAGGGTAGCTCGTGGCAGGTCTTTGCGAGGTCCTTCCATTCTCTAATGTAGATGTGGTGGAAATCTCCCTTAAACTCCGTGATGTTCTACAGATTATTATAGATCGTGGGCGATAACTACGGCTTATGATTAATCGCCATTCTGATGTTCATCTCCATGAACACCCAGAATATTTTACTGTCCCTTTTCCTCTGTGCATCTCTAGTTGCCCATAGTGAAGTGTACTTCGCTACTTCTGGAAGGCCCTGTGCAATCGTCGGGAACTAGTTGTCCTTGGGCAATTCCCATCCCACTAGTACTATAGACAGTCTGAGCCACACCTAGTGAAAAGTCTTCCCTTGCTCCTGTGCCTCACGGCAGTTATCAAGGAACTGTCTGCATAAGTAGCTTGCCTAGTTAAACTAGACCCCTTCTACGCATTGCACTACTAGAGCAACCACTGGCGCGGGCACCTCATCCGCATGACACTTCCAAATAAACTTTCTAGCCAATATTTGCATCACAACTTTGACCGTAGGGTTGTTGATGCTGGAAATCGCATACCCTCTCTTCTTCTTCTCCAGCTTAAACATCTTCTTCATGGCCTCCACAATGCCCAAATCATCACTCTTACCCTCTGAGACGTTCACTAGGTCGTCCCCTTTGTAAGGGATCTGGGTAATTCTGTGAGTCAAGTGGCCTGTGATGGGGATGGGCTCCTCTAACCACAAGCACCCATCATGCACCAAGCAGAGCAACTGCCTGATCACAAAAATGGTTACTTGGGTGTGATGGTAATGCAACACCCAGAGCAGGTTTAACAATCCTTCTTTTTCTACGCCTCTCAACAATTTGCGTGGCTCCAACTCTATGACTCCAATTATCATGTCTTTCTTCTGGCACATTAGTTGTGCGGTTCCCAAATGTGGGAGCTTCTGGTGGTCTGCAAGATCCTAGTCTTCAAATTTTAGTATAGGCACTCACACCAAGTGTGCTCCTTAAAAAATGATGTCATCAGGGAGGAGCGCAGTCTGTAGAGACCTCTTACCTTCATCTAGATCCTTGGGCACCCTTTCCTTCCCCTTCCACGGAGGAACATATGTGAGCAGCTTGGTCAGAGGCTCCGCACCCTAGGTTTCCACCTCCATTTCTACATCCTCCTCCTCCTCTACCAAGATTTTATCAAATTCTTCCTCCTCATTGGCTTCCAAATTGATAGCATTCCAATTTTCTTCCATGTTAAGCTTATTTCTTAACAGATTTCTAGGGGATACACACATTGGTACCATAGCATGCTTATCTTTCATGGGTCTCGGCATGCGTTGTTATTTAGGGATTTTTGTGACCATCCCGACACTTTTTGGAGCTTCTATTTCCATCATGGCCTGTGTGGCCTCCTCAGCAGTCATTACTACGGTATCCATGGCTTCCTCAGTCACTGCCATAGTGCTATTTCATAATTCTCTCAACGGCTCAGGTAGATTCTCAAACAATGAATTCACCTTCAAAAGATCGAACAAGTCTGGATTCATGAATGTCTGAGCTCAGTTCTCAAATTTCCAAGTGTTGTTTGGTGGACACCCCTTTGTAATTTATAGTGCCTTTTGAATTTTAATTTGACCGTTCCCCAACATTCAGAACATTAATTCTCGATTGGCAGCAGATTTTCAAGAATCTAGCCCATAAAGTTCGCCTTAAATGCTTGTTTCCCACTCCATTTGGTCCAATGCCAAGCATCACATGGTGAATAGTGACTATAAATGTCACTTTCTAGGTAACCCGCGTGGCAGCACACCTACCCTCGCGCTGTCACAGACCCTGTGACACTTTGCTACTATGCGCAGTCCTAACATCACGCATCTCCCAGACAGAGTAGTTTATAGTCCCGTGCCTCCTTTTAGCTTCCTCGAGCATTAACACTGTGCTTTTATCGGCTAGTCAGATGGTCAGGCCACCTATGTATGGCTTCAAATGACTACCATTTACTTTTCCTGGGAAGATTTCTCCATTTAACTTTATCAACTGAACAGCACCACCATCTGTGATCTCCTTCATAACATATGTCCCAGCCAATGCATTCTTTGCTTCCCTAGGAATTTATCAAACTTACTATCATATAAAAGCACCAAATCATTCACATTAAAGGTGCACAACTTAATATGTCGATCATGCCCGACCTTTTCGTGATGCTTTTGTACCTGTTAGTGAAAGCCAGCCAAAAACCGTTCTTCTTCGAGCTCCTCCAACTACATGAGCCTCTCCTCTAGGGCTCCGCAGTCCATCATAAATGTGAGCAATACCATGCGTATACTAGGCACGATGTATTCCATAGGCATTATGGCTTCCACTCCATAGACAAGCCTAAAAGGTGTCTGTCCCGTCAGTTTCTTGCATGTCGTCTTATAAGAGCATAATACTGCAGGTATGCACAGGTCCTAATCACTTCGCTATGCATTGCATACCTTGGTCAACGTGCTGCATACATTGTTGAGTGCTTTCGCACGAAGAACCTTTTGCGCAATTGTTCTTCCTAAGTAATGTCTCCCCAACATTAAGATCCATTTGCACATTTGTCCCCCCAACACATGCTTATTAGTCATACCTTTCAACGTGGATTTCATGTGTATCTGTGTAGTTTGTTTTCCATATGCCTGTGCCCACCTAGCTAGATGCGCACATTGATCATCCTGTCCATTATATTTTTCTGTCAATTGCATCCTAGGCTCCCCAAATCGTGTGTGCATCATTCTGCTACATTCACGCCAGTCGTCAAATATTCCTTTGTGCGTAGCCCACCATCTTGCCGGCATAGCGCACAGTACCCAGTCTAAGGCTTGGAAGCATTGTTTTTCTGACACTTCTCTTTCAAATGTATCTAAGAAGGTATCTACCTCACTTAAACCATCATAAGGTATCTACCTCACTTAAACCATCATAAGTAAGCAGATCTCTTACTTCTAACGATACACAACGCAATGACCTTGTCATCATATTACAATTAAGCGTAGTTACCTCATGTAACTAGTTCTGCCATTGTTCTATCTCCTCATCAAAATCTGAAGTACAGGAGCTCTCACACTCCCATGAAATCTACCCATCTACAGTGGGATTTACCTAGTCTTTCTCTCGCACTGTTATCTTTTAGATGCAGTCCAAACCATCATCACTTTCATAGTCACGCACCAGCTCTATCTAGCGCGATCCTTAAGCAGGGTCCAGGGGTATAATTACGCATTGTGACTTCTTCTCAAAAATCATCATGCACTTCTTCAGATTAATCACACACTTCATGTCAGTGTCCCAATCAATTCGTAAAAGCATGAGGTAGGGATTGTTGTCATCAACAATATCTATCACTAGAAAGTCTGCTAGCACACTCGCTCCCTCAATATCCACAGTGATTCCCTCTAATTGCCCCCTGAGTATTATTTTCTGTTGGTTCACCATTCACAGCTGAATAGGGGACCACTGTAGCGTAGAATACCCAATTCACTCCCATCTATGTTTCAACAGAACATTTGCATCTGATTCTAAATCCAAGATAACTTGATCCATCTCATATTCTCCGATATTCACGGTTAACCTCATGTCTCTTCCCGTCCTTTTCTTATGCTTTCCAATCTTTCGAACTATGCATGTTTCTACTAGCGCAGTACTAGCGCATCTATTAATGAGTTCCTGTAATCCTTTTACTGCCTTACTATCACACAGTAACCTCATACATGTTTCTAGGAATGTTGTGAGCATAGATGGGTCCATCTCCAGCTCTAATCTATCTTTGCTTCCTAAAGTGGAGGCATCAGCGAAGCTCTTCTTAGCTTCCATGAAGGCTTCCCGAGTGCACTCCAAATCAAACTCCTCTTCTTTCATCGGAGCTTTGCGAACCCAAGTACTATCTTCTGGCTATTTGCCTTTGTCATCTCCCATCGTGATTCCACTTCAGAGCACAATGTTCACATTCAAATCTTCCTCGTTAAACTTAGACCTCATCATCTACAGGTTCTGAGTAGGGGGAGGTGGTAGCTCTCCTTTGTCGCGTATCCTAGCTATCAGTGTTGGACAATCTTCTATCTCATGATCAAACAATGTGCAATACAAACACGACAAGCATGTCTGGTTCAAGAAATCACGGGCATAATTTCCTAGCCCTATGTAATTGTAGCATATCAACTGTCCTCGACCTTTTCTAGGTCCTCCTCCACCTTAGCCCCATCCGCACCCCTAAAATCCTATTCGCGCCATTCCTGCATTTTGTTCTAGGGGTCACGTTTCGGCCTGAACTCTATAGGTGGGAGTTCTATCCATCATCAACTCATAGCTTCTACAAGTGTGCTCATCATGCCCCACTGACCTACAAAAGTTGCAGAACAACTATTACGAATTTTGTGTATACTTCTGTAACAAGTGGAAGTTGTTTGTGACATGCTTTCCAGCTATTTGACAAATCGAGCACCATAAAGCAGGCATTGTGCTCGATCTTTCTTGCGCTTCCAGATATAACAGCATCGATCCTTATCCTGTGAGGTATTTTGCAAAAACCAGGTAGTGGTCCTTGTCATGACCCTGACCATTACATTTTACGCACCACACTTCTTCACGCACTTCTGGTCGAGCCATCCTATCTTGTTTCAAACTCTGCTTTTCAAGGAATAAATTCTTCAGCTGTGCATGGATTTGCTGCACTCCTAAGTTAGGATCCTACATCAGGGTCTCATGCAGCCTCATCATGATCTCTAAGGCCTCTGCCTAAGTCATTAACTTCTGCTGTGATAGCGCACTCCTTAGATGTGGTGTTACTAAAGCTATAAACCATTCACGATGTTGTCCATCCATCAGATTCATATTAGCTTGGAAAATCATACATTTGAGCCTCTGATCCAGCTCCCACGGAGTCTTGCCTGGTAGCATCGTGATCTCTTTGAATCAAATGATTGACTGTGGTTCAGACCTCAGCCTACTAAATTCTTTATTTAGTGCTATTTGGATATCCATGATTCTCGTATTTGGATTATCATTGGAGTGATTAATATACCAGGTCGACGCGTAATCATGCAGGGTGCTAACTAGTTTTGCTTTCTTTATATTTTCATTTGTAACTCCTTGCACTTCCCATACGGCTCTTACAATGAACCAAAATTGGTCTGGATCCTCATTTCTCAATCCCTTGAACATAGGAAACTTCACTGTGCTGGCCATATTGAATCGCGGTGGTGGTGGAGGTGGGACGGGTGAAGATGGAGTTGATGGCGGTGTGGGTGGAGGTGGTATGCGTGGAATTCTTTGCCTTATCAAATGGATCACTCTTCGCGGAGAGAGCTTCGCGATCTCCTCCTCATCCCCTCGTGGAGGTGAAATTGAGGGGCTATTTTCGGGTTCCTTATTTCCTTTGTTCCTGTAATCTCTACCACTTGACGTAGCTCTAAAACATCAAGGTAATTGGATAACCCTCTTTTTGCACAATAACATTTTAATCCAAGTATTCAAAGGCTTTACGTACTTACCTCGCGGTCCTTTGAGAAAGTGTCACTCTGCCGCACTATAGCTGACTAAGTGTCAAACGCGAACTCAGTAATGAATCCTCCTATAATCTGTTCGAGCCAATGATCAACGACATGAGTGATCTTATCCTCCGATGCTTCCAATATTCGCACTAACTTTGGGGTCCACACAATAGGACCGTCAAGTTTCCACCTTCCTTGGCTATCTACTAGCTTCACGGTCCACTCATATAACTCAATAGGGAAGGACGCAAAGAAGATTTTGTGGATCTCCGTGTATAGGTAACTGTCGAACCACTCTTCTTTTAAAAGTTGTGGATTCTTATTCTTCTACACTACGAAGTCATGAATTCTTTTGTCCAACCAACCTTCAATTTCCTTTTTAGTTGGATTCCAATGATACAACATCAGACATCTCTATGTAGATTCTGGTCCTCACAATGGAACCATTTGTTGGCTTGACACGAGCCTGACCCAGGTTTAGAGTTATATAGCCAAAAAAATCCCTACACTACTGGCCCTTTTAGCATCAACCCATGGAGTGTGGACTGAAGTCTCACCCGAAGCAGTATGGGGGGATGCTGGAACCAAGTTTCCACACCCTTGAGATGCCTGAGGTGTCGATCTAGTCGAACTATGCCTACCTTCGGGCAGGTCACTTCTCGCACTGATATAACCTTCAATACCTTTGTGATCTATTATGATCATCTTTCGCACAACCCTAACCAAGGGTTGAGATGCTTTCATGTTGCTATGGTAGCGACATGTACTAATTCCATGAATTACACAACGAGTCTTACTTATCTTCTTACAAATGTTAGTTAACTTTGTGTAAACATATATTCTATCTTGTATTCACTTAATCAACACGATCATATATATTTGTGCATCATATAAACAGTAAAAGTGAAATTTATACCAAATATATTCAATGCATAAAACAGGAAAGAGATACACAAAAATGATATAAACTTCCCTTTATTAATGCTTCCAACTGTTACAGACAAAACTCAACCTGCACACTTAGCTATAGGGGTCTGCGCACTCATCTGCGGAATACTAGGCCTTTGCACACTCAGTTGTAGAGCCTTCTCCTACTCTACGACCCTAACTAGACTTTACACTTCAAATCTCCCACTATGCTTCTATTCCATCCATATATTCTATGATTGATTGATGTCTTAACTACTGAGAGCCTCACTCTATTTATACAATACCATGGTTTGCAGACCATGGGTAGATGTCTACAACCAACATTATAATAAAAAAATTGAGGGCGAGCAACCCTATGACTCTTTTAAAAACTTCCCTTGGGGGACCTTGTGCTCAACATACGATGACCTTCAAACAAAATCCTTTGCTGGTGCAAGCACCCAAGCTTAGCAAGGTTACCCTCCAAAAGTACTAATGAATGTGATGGAACGTCTACCTCAGGTGCCATGGGATTCCCCTCCACAGTCGCCTATGTGATCCCTAGGAATGGAAACTATGTGTACCAGTTCGTATCAAAAGCTGGGCGGAACAGTCTCAAGGTGGGATCCAACAAGTAGGAGAGGAGGTATCTCTCTTGCTTGTCCTAACTCTCCATCGTGCTTGACTCCCATTCATGGAGTTTTCCCGGTATTTTTAACGACACTAGATTTCACTCATTATTCAACCTCTATGTTTGATAGTTTGAGTGCCCTTTGAGAGTTGAATCTCCACTCACCTATTCCAAGGCCCTAAATAACTTAAACTTGTTGGTGTTTTTAATGACAAATTTAAAATTTCTAGTTCCTTTTATTAAATCACTTGATTTTAGAGGGTTGTTCTTTAAGTCAAAGGTACAATAAGAGTGAAACTTATGATGTTTTAGAGACAAAAGGAATCAATAGAAACTTAACTATATGTATTCAGTTATTTTCTTTTGATGAAAAGGGATTTCTACTTGGTTATATGAAAAATTTATATAAGCAAAATATTTTTTTTCTTTTATTTTTTAGAAACACTCCACACACACTCAAAATCTAACAAAAAGACTAAGAATGGTGATGATGCAAACTAACCTAATGCAAATTTAAATGATAATGCAAGATCCTATGAATACTCATACGGTAAGAAAATGTGCTTCTCTATAAGATCAATAAGGCAACTTGAAAATAAAGAGGGCAAAAATTTAATAACAAATTTCCCAAAAAACCAAGCAAAACAAATTGAAAAAGTTCACTATTTCTCAATAACAAAACAAAAGAAACCAAAAAACAAAAAGCTTGGAAAGAAAAAGAAAGGAAAAAGATATGTTTTTTATCTTTTTCTTTTAAAACCCCAAATAAACTTTTGAGGTCATAGATAGACTACTAAATTTCAAAGATCAAGAAATAAGAAAAAAGAGTCCCTGAACTTTGCAATTTATTCAGCTAATCAATAAAACGAAATTTGAAATGAGAAAGGAATACAAAATTGCATAAACTGATCTGAATAGCAGTAAAAATACTTCATCAAACCAACAAAATGTCAATAAAGACTCTCAAGATTGCCAAAGAGACACTCAAAAATCATGAAAAACAAAATAGGTCAACCAAAAGGGAAAGAAAACCAAAGTAATTTGAAATTTCGGTTAGAAATGAAACTAAAACGAATTTCTTGTTTTGGAAAGCCATAACAACCGAGAACTTCTAATAGAAGCCTTGAACCCAAGACACAAGTTGAAACCTTACTAAAAAAGCAATCCTAGGTCAACTAGGTTTTTCATTGAGAAAGAGATTTGAAATTGGAAATTTGCAACAGAATAATGTTCTATTGATAGATAATGACCAAGAAATAGAAAAAGTCACCAGGAAACAGACCTAATTGGGCAAAATATTTTGAAAAAATAATTCAAAATTAGGTATACGCGACTATGTAAAGACACAAAGGCATGAATATGCATTTCAAACATAGGAAACTTGCATATACGAGAGTCTATTTGAGGAAACAAGTGTGTATACGCTATTGTATCCCTAGAAAAATGCGTAAAAAAAAGCTCAATCAAGAAAAAAAGAAATCAAGGCCCGATCCAAAAGATTAGACTTGATGCCTGGAAATTTAATAAGTCAATGACATTGTAAAAGCAAGAAATCATGAAAACAAACCGTGGTCAAGAACAAACAACCCAAACTAGGAAAAAAAAGAATGTTTTCCCCAGCGTAGTCACCAATTCTATTGTGGATGGAAACACCCTAGTGTAGTTGAAAACCCCAATAGAGCAGATGGCATACAACAGAAAGAAATGTGTAAACACATATTTTAAATTCTTAAACTACTGAAGTGGGAAAAGGTGGTATTATATGGAGGTCCTACGTTTGAGGTCAATACTGTAGGGTCCAAACCCTCTGCTTCTTTCGATGCCTTTAAAGCCTGTAACTTATCTGAGGAAAGCATATACAACAGTAGTAATAGAAATCATGTCCATGGTATATGTGTTAGATCATATAAGAAAATGAGTAATTGAGCATTCACATAATATTTATAAGAAAATCATAACAAGGATTAATGCATAAACAAAGTAAATATCCGAAACAGAACATCATTTCTTTATTGATGTAAGCTAAATGAAATGTGGAAAAATACAACCTAAGTCTTCCTCCAGCTACCAGTGGAACCATCCTCTGGATCTGTCCTGCCCCGGCCTCAGCAATCTTCCTCCATCGATACACCCAAGGATGTCATAAGAGGGATGAAGGACATCCCAAAAGAGGAAATAAAGTTTTCCCATTACTTGGAAGTGCAAGAGCACATGAATTTATTCAGACTCAATCATGGATATAATCAAGTATAATATCAATATCTCATCTCTTCTCCCCTGAGGCCCTCCCATGAAGGTTTATTTATACTTCTCCAAATTAGTATTTTTAGTTGGGAAACAGTTGCGCCACCTGCTACAATAGGTGATTAACAGGTAAAACCCATAAAATCCACTCGAATTTGAGGAGATTACTTATTTTTTAGTGTTTTAACACATATACATGGGTTGGGTATTTATTGACCCGCATGTACACACTTTTTATACAAGGAAAAGTAGTGTCTGGGGGGTAAAACACTATTTTTTAGGATTTGTACCAAGTTTAGAAAGGAATGGTTGCCATAGGCCATAACCAGAGCATCAAATCTACCAAGAGTGGTAAATGGTTGTATAACAACAAGTAACATGTTCATTATTTGTTTGCATTACTCTTTACTCCAACATAATTCAACAATTATGAATCATTTGTTTTAGTGTAGCCTCTGAGGGTTTGTCCTCCCCACATTGCTACTATATCTATTCAATGATTAAAAAAATCATTATAAGTGCAACTTATTTTAATTAACGAATTATATTATAGATATATCTTGAGAATCAAATACCCCACATATTTTGAGTCTCTAATATATTTTAGTGTTCCAACTTGTTTATTCTTCAAGCTCGATTATGAATATCTAGCATCTTAATAAGTTTTTAACACAGGTTAATTGTGAGAGTTTTGATCCATCCATTCATGTAAGCATATCACTGCAGCTCATTGTAACCACGCCATTGGGCCCTTCATGCAAGTCATACATATATGTAAACATAGGCATGTAATCACATCATGATTATCCTCTTCAAGCCTAATGTAAATTTTCAATTCTGAAGATAAAGTATTCCTATCCTTCTATTTTATGCATAAAACAAAATAATTCGTATAAACTGTACACATTCTTCTATGTGGTTTGTTTATACACAAAGTTCCCCCAAGTCTATTAAACTTGTTTTGACTACTTAAATAAGTATGTAGACTACTCTGAAAACAATATCGTTGTCATCAAGGAAATCATGGCATATTTATCAACATGTTTTGGTTTTTTTCACACATTAAGTGTACCAAATAAAACATGTGCAATCTTCATCAATACCTACCATATTATATAAAAAGGTATATAACACAAAGCCCACTAAATTCCCATACCTTTTATGCCCATGCCCAACTTTCAAACTAGACTTCCATTTTGGTGTCCTAGGTTCTAACTCTTGTCACTACAACATCTTGCTCACAACCATAACCCCATTCTAAAAATTACATACGGTTGTGTGGGATCTTGGATCTCAACCTGACAATTGACACTTGACATTGTGCCTCTATCGCAACAAAGTTTCTCCTAGTGGTCTAATAGATGTTAGCCTAACAACATATCCATCCTAGCCTCCCGCTAAGAACTTGAGACTCTACCTCCTCAAGCCTCTCCTGAATGGTATTGTCATCCGATGGGGGGATCCCTATTTGTTATCGAGAAAACTAGTCTCTATTCAAATCTGCTAGTCCCACTAAGATGGGCAACTATCTTAGAAACAAAAAAGCTAAAGTTACTTGTGTTTTCCTTTATGAGATATATGAGAGAGAAGTAGAGAGTACCAACCTCAGTCTTTCGCTTGGCTCCTTTCTTGTTTCCTCCCTCCTTTGACAGAGCTTCGCTACTCCTTCCTTACTTGTCCTACTTCAAAGAACACCTGTAGAGTCCAAGCAGCATAATACCATCAAAGCATAGATATCTATAACCATAAACAATATAGGATCAGATGCATATTAACCATACAAATGCATATATCAATACAAAGATTCAGAGATATATAAGAATATGGAGGAAAACTCAAATAACTTTATTGATAGAAGTATTAGAAGAGAGGATTACAACCCATTGGTCTGACCCAGCACCATCCTCCCAGCATGAAATCCCTCTTCACCTCATGAAAAGCTTAGACCACCCAACAATACAATGTTCCACAGAGAAACCAACAACACTTCCTTACAAAATATAAAATTCCAGCCTCTGGATCTCTAGGATGAGGGATCCATATATAGATATTTGCAGGTGGGTGAGTCAGCTTCTGGGATTTCTATTAGTGTCATTTCTCTGATAGTTCTTAGTTCCACCTAGAGATTTCATGATCTCTTACTCATCCCTGGGTGAATTTAGAGAGGGAAGTGTCAAATGGGCAGTTTCTAGAAGATTCTCTGGGTTTCCACCTAGCCAACTTCCTCTTCCATTTGTCTGTTGTCACTCATCACACTCTACAGAAGGGATTTTTAGTATGCATCATACTTTTTGCATGTAGTAGGTGAGATGCATCGCACCCTTAGCACTGAGCAGTCTCTATGGTCTAGTTTTGACTAGTTTTGAGTAGTTTTTCAAGGAGAACTTCTGGGAGATGATGTAATCAGCTGACCTTGTTCCTTTAGGGTATGAAACAACACTTTTAGGGGCTTAGAAGCCCTAGGTTTATGAAAATATTATATTGGGGTTGCAGTGCCCAAATATGTCTATAATAGTTGCCCCCTAAAGCATGATGTCGTAAATCTTCTGATGTTGCATGAAATGCTTTATCATGAGGATCCGAGGTTTTTTGAACTGGAAGGTGACCTGTAATAAGATACAATACTATACATTATCTTCATAATATTTTCATGATCTAGCTGAGGTAGGAATTTCCATGCTCAACTTCATAAATTAATTTTCATGTACATAGGACATACAATAGTCTATGTGGCAGACTGGTTATTCTGGTAGAGCCATCATCCCTTAGCTTGGATGATTATCTGTGTAGCTATGATGTACATTTGATGTCTTTATTTTCCTGAATATATCATAGCCTGAATGGATGAAAGTAGATCCGGGGTCTTCAAAACATGTTCAATCTTTGCCCGAAGCACAAGTCGATCTATGTGAAAAGATGTTCTGACGTCGAACATGGAAAGACATCACCTGATTACCAGCCAATGATGTAAGTTGTTAATAGGCGCGAGAGGAATCACCGATAATGATGATGACCCTCAAGGTACTACAATACAATTCATGTCGTGTGAATACATGAGTTGATTTCGAACACCACACAAAATCTTTTGGTCAAAGGCAATTGATGTAAACTTGTCGTCGGAAGTGAGAAACTTGCCATTGAGCCATGCAAGCTTCAAAGTACTAAAAGGGTTGTTCCTGAGTCGACTTCTTGGATAATGAGCTGACATTGACAAGAAGTGAACCGTCGTAGGAGGGACTTAATGAATCCCACATCTACGAAATGGAATGGACCAAATGATTTTGTGAAGGTGAAAACGATCTAATGATACAAGGTTCAGGGTGGCAGTCATGAAAGAATGAAGCGTGAAGGTATTGCAATGGATGAGACATAATCTAGGTTGATAAATTATCTGAGCGACTTCTTTTGAACATATCGGTGACACAGGAATGGATTGGTAGCATTAACCCAAAAAATGGATGGTACGAAGGACCAATGGTGATATGACCAGTGAATGGAATAACCCAACCTGACTCAATCATGGTGATGGAGTGAAAGTGTCATGTTGAAGAGTGACCTGCTACCAATAAAGTTTCTTCAAGTTTTCTTCCCAAGTTTTCCCCAGTCATTACTGACTAGTACCTCTTTATTTTTGTCAAGCTTGAGGAGGATAACATATGCTTGTTCTATAATTTTCCCTTCGGGCAAACCTGTCGCTATGTTTTAACGAGCCTATCAACAATGAAACTCGCTCTTGTCTGCAATTGATAAGTTTGCCACTATTTTTCTAATGAGTTTAATGACAAAGATAACTTGGTCCTTTTCAATTTTAGAGAGTCTGAAAAGAGACAGAAAGGAAACTCTAGTATTCCTTTTTCGTAATATAATCCCTTAAGTTCGAAAAAGTATAAAATTGTACAAAAGGGATGACTTTTGGATAGTTTTAATGAGCTGAACAAGACAAACGCTCGATCTTTTTGTGTAATGATCCCTCAGGTCCAAAAAGATTAAAATCTAGAGGATGGATGGCACTTCCAATGACTTTAACGAGCTATAGAGGCCAATTGCTTGGCAATCTTTTCATATTTTACAAGTCAAATGAAAAGAGCTTAAAGTAGACTTGTTTCTTGAGGAACGAGTGATGTTTTCAGATAGAAGCTGGTTCTAGGTAAGGTTTGGAAATTTCAATCATGATAGTGTAAAAAAGATGGCTAATAGAATCACTCGTCGCAACTATTCCTCAAAAGGGGTAAATAATCAAATGGAGGCGTATGATCAGCTAAAAAGGAGTGGAGGTGATCGTAAGAACATGACCAAGGCTCAAAAGCTGATAATTATGCGATTGCAATGGTTATTTACCGAATGTGGGTTCATTTTTTAATGAGCTTAAACTCTTGGTGGAGCATATGCTAATTGCTAGGTTTATTTTTGAATGAGCTTGAACTTGATGTAAAACTCCTCGTGCCAGTTGTATAATAAGGATATCTCTCATTAGTAGGTTCATTTTTTAGGGAGCTTGCCCCATGCGCAACTTTGCTCCGAAGCCTTTTGTTATGCAAGCTAGGAATGAACAACCTACGATTCTAAAGGGTTGAGAGCCTACAAACTAAGAAAATAAATGGTCGCTTTTCACTTGCATGCAAAAAGGTTTGCATGCCCCCAAGTATAACGAAGTAGAGTTTCCAGGTTACCCTACAGAAGTTCTTGCATTAGCAAGATTATTCCGTCCATGTAGCAGACAAAACACTTCCTTGGCGTTGTCCATTGAAATGGACAAAGGTGACTGTTGTCAGTCCCAATCACATAGCCTTTGACGGGGGAATCCTATTCCAGTCTAATCCCATTTTCCTAAACAGGTGCGTGTGTCAGACTAGTCATATATCCTCCATGGAAACCTACCCTATAGCTAAGGTTTTGCTGCTGAAGCAGACCAGGGTGCATGCCCCCTGGGTTTCAGTCACAATCACTGAATCACTTGCACTCATCAGGTGGATGATCTGGAGATTGATGAGACATTCCTTGCATAAAAAGACCAGTTAGGGATGGAATTTGACTAATAGTTGTGTTTGAACCAGGGAATGAAAGCTGGTCAACTAGGTGGACCACTCGACCTTCATGAGAAAAACACATCACTCGAAAGAGCGAGGAAACAATAGCTCCCATGTTATAAACGTAGTCACATCCAAGGAGTAGATTGTAATCTAAAGGTCCTTGGACTACCATCACGTTTAGATGAATGGTTTTCCTTCTCAAAGTTATAGGAAAATTTGGAAGGATCCCTAATGGTCGACTGGTTCCTTTGTTGAAGCTTGTCAGATTTTGAAGCTCAGGCAGAAGCGATGGCGAACTAAGTGCTTTCCAAGCAGTTGAGGAGAGGATACTCATAGAAGCCCCTTCATCTATCATAGTACCAACCATGATCATTCTGTAAGTTTGTACTATGATTCAGAATGGTACATTAGATGGTAGGCGGGGTCTAGTAGATTCCAATCAAAGGAAACAACTAGATTGCTTGGAGGAGGACCGAATAAATGTCCGGGTAAATCTTTGAAGAACCTCCTTCCTGCGGTAAAGGAATGGGTAGATTGCCCCTATGTTCATCAAATTCTATGTTAACAAAAAGAATTTTAACAGTGTCGTCCTCATTCTCTTTGGTAACTGTATCATCTGAAGGTGGACCTTTTGAAGACAAGACTGGGTCGACTGCAGTCTCGACCTGTTGACTTTGGTCGGGTGTGGACTCAGAGGTTTTATCTTCAATGATAGGTGCTTCGCCTGACAAAAAAGGTGTGTCAGTTATATTTTCGACTAGATATGGACTCGACAAGAGTTTCTTGTATCCAGGAGGAAGTCGTTGTGGTGAAGCAGGATAGTTATCCAAGACTCTTTTAGCTTCATCCGAGAAGGGACAATGGTGGAGGGCATGATCGCCTTCACACAGTCTACAAGGAAGTTTAGATTTTCTTTTTTGTCCATTGACTTTGTTTTCTCTAGTTAACGGTGTACTTTCAACATAATCATCAGAGGTTGAGGACACTGGATTGTGCAAGCGGGGAGACCAGTCCCTTAAGATCCATTGGATGCAAGGACAATCTCAATAATAGTGGTTTCCTTTGAAAATGACACATGGAGATTTAGGTTTGGATGGTGCAGTGTGTGGATTTTCGTCAGCTGATGCATGGTTGCCCCCTTTCGTCATTGGCTTCTTCTTCTTCTTCTCCTTCTCTTTCTTATTCTTCTCAGTTACTCAGTTTTTAGCATTACTAGCTTCACCAAGCAAATAGGAAGAAGGAGAGGGAGAAATAAACGAAGTAGAAGGTTGGGGGGTAACTTTAGTATCATCTGGTTGCTGATTTGATTGCTCAGGAATCAAGGTTTTTGAACGACAGAGGTCGAGAAAAGCCATACGGGCAGGCCAATTGTAAGTCCTGGAGGGGAAAATGTAGCCATATGAGGTGCACCAACATCTCCCCAAGAGGAGAACCCAAAGGGAAATCCTTGATTGGTGGACTCCATTTTCTCAACCTAAGACCAATGAGGGAATAGTGATGTTATTCTGATTAAAATAAATTTTATGGTGGTTTGACACAACTTGCTTTTTCAATTTTAAAGAGTCGAGAAAAATCTAAATATGACTCTAGTCACCTTCGATTTTTAATGAGCCTGAAGTGACAAGTGCTCAGATGGACTTTTTCTTTTAAGGAGTCTGAAAAGGAATGAAAGTGACTACTCTGGAAATCTAGATAGAGGGATTACCAAACCAATCGCAAAATTGTAGAATAATTTTTATGGTATGGTAGTCAATCTTCCCGAATGTTGTGTTCAATGCATTGCGATCGATAGGCCGGCAGACACGGCTTCCTAAGGATAAAGGATAAAGCCTATTGTGGTCTCCCAATATATACTTGACAGTATGTGGGAGAACAAGTCCTTACTTGCACTTGTCGTCTCAAAGAGGCGGAACTACCCAACCTATGATGAAAGCGATAGTTACCAGGCTTTACGACGCTGGAATACATCTCTAGCCTAGACTTCTAAATGTTGTGCGTTAGGTTCCAAAGCGTTTTTATGTTCATTGAGATTTATTTTATAGTTGATTTTTCTTAAAAAGTTTGCCTTTAAGGTTCACCACATGATGTAGATATACAATTCCTAAATATGCAATCTAAGATGATAAATAGTTGTTTACTTTCTTTTTGCAATGAAAATCCTACCTACTAAGGAAAGAGAAGTAAAATCCTTTCATCATAGAGCAGAGAGCACACACTAAGATGCACTATCCTAAATAAATTTCCACAAGCAGTCTAAATGCAAATGCACATGCATGTATTTGTTTTCCGCTTTCTTAATGTGTGAATGACAAAAAGAATGCTAAGTACAGATCTGAATTATTTTACTTTCAAAGCAACAGTACTAACAATTTTCTTTTCAAAAAATGAAAGGAGGACTAAAACGACACTTTGGGATTTCGAATTTAAAATTGCTTTTGACACCTGAAATACTATTAATTCAAATCAAATACAATGGCAAAAGTGTAATTGGCTATCAAAAAGAGGAAGACTTTTTTCTTTGACTGAAAATCACACTTGTGACACTTTCAAATCAAAAGACGACAGCTCGACTAATTTACTATTTGTAAAAGAGAACTGTAAATGACGAAAAATACATAAAAACATTCACAATTCTTTATCAATGGAGGCTGAATAATGCAAAGGAAGAGAGTTTCAACAGTGATATACTGATCATAGATAGCAAAACTACTGAATAAAGCTGAAGACAATGAAGAGAAAACCAAAATCTGGAGGTAGAAACAGTCTCACTCAATCATCGCACCTGTAACACAGGGAAACAGGGATGCATCTCACCTGCAACACATGAGAGGTGTGATGCATCCAGGTTGCCAATGAGAGATAGTGCGATGGTCCAGGGATGAGACTGAGCTTGGTTTTCACTCACAGTTTGTAGCTAAGTTCAGGGATTTAGGCTGAGCTAATGATAGACAGTAAACACAAAGTATAGGGGCTAATCTAATGAGGTTATTTGAGCTACCACCAAGGCACTTAGGATGTTTGCAAGTCAGTTGTTCAGTTCATAAACAAACCTGGAGATGGACTGAAGTAGCATTGATCTACTTTGCACTTGCATAGAAAATGCAGTTCGAAGGCTAGCTGGCTTAACTTCAGGCTCCGTCTGAAGTTTATAAAGCAAACAAATAGAAACAAACTAACAAACTATTCGCTTTCACTGGAGTCGCCATTTTGTTATCTGGAAAACTAGTGCCCATTCAGCACTGCTAGTCCCACTAAGACGGGTATCTATCTTAGAAACAAACAAACTAAAGTTACTTGTGTTTTCCTTTATGAGAGATAGATGAGAGAGAAGCAGAGAGTACCAACCTTAGTCTTTCACTTGGCTCCTTGCTTGTTTCCTCCCTCCTTTGATAGAGCTTTGCCACTCCTTCCTTACTTGTCCCGCTTCAAAGAACACTTGTAGAGTCAAAGCAGCATAATACCATCAAAGCATAGAGATTTATAACCATAAACAATATAGGATCAGATGTATATTAACCATACAAATGCATATATCAATACAAAGATTCAGAGGTATGCAAGAATATGGAGGAAAACTCAAATAGCTTTATTGATAGAAGTAGTAGAAGAGAGGATTACAATCCATTGGTCTGGTCCAGCACCATCCTCCCAGCATGAAATCCCTCTTCACCTCATGAAAAGCTTAGACCACCCAACAATACAATGTTACACAAAGAAACCAACAACACTTCCTTACAAAATACAAAACTCCAGCCTCTGGATCTCTAGGATGAGGGATCCATATATAGATATTTGCAGGTGGGTGAGTCAGCTTCTGGGATTTCGATTAGTGTCATTTCTCTGATAATTCTTAGTTCCACTTGGAGATTTCATGATCTCTTACTAATCCCTGGGCGATTTCAGAGAGGCAAGTGTCAAATGGGCAGTTTCTAGAAGATTCTCTGGGTTTCCACCTAGCCAACTGCCTATTTCATTTGTCTGCTCTTACTCATCGTACCCTATAGAAGGGATTTTCAGTATGCATCACACTTTTTACATGTAGTAGGTGAGATGCGTCGCACCCTTAGCACTGAGCAATCTGTATGGTCCAGTTTTGACCAGTTCTGAGTAGTTTTTCAAGGAGAACTTTTGGGAGATGATGTAATCAGCTGACCTTGTTCCTTTAGGGTATGAAACAACACTTTTAGGGGCTTAGAATCCCTTGGTTTATGGACATATGTGATTGGGGTTGTAGTGCCCAAATATGTCTATAACACCATCTCAATTTGGCACTCATCTAGGATTTTCACATCTTCCAATACCAACATTCTAAAGGGTTATACAACTACTCATCATAGTGGTTCCCATATATTGACCCATTTCTTGAAGGGGCTTCCTTCCCATGTGGGAAGTGCCCTGCACTAAATATTTTTTTTAGTGGATATAGGCGGCAACCCACTTGGTGATAAAGAGTCTACCACTCTATTATATAACTTATACATGATTATATAATCCTTGGTCAATGATCACATGATCTCACCCTCTTCATACATGATCATTGGGTCTTGCCTTTGATACCTCCCATAAGCTGCCTCTACTTCCATCATACCAGTGCCACAAGTTGCCAATATCGGTATCACAATATTATTGATATAGTGTCAAATAATTGATAGATTTATATTGGCATCCCAATCTATTCAATGTGAAATTTTGAAAACTCACACAACACAGAGTGATGTATTTCCTCCCACTTGTCTTTAATACACAACGAAGAGGAGATAGTTCCTCCATTATTAGAACCGTCACTCCAATCTCTTCTATGAGCCCTTGATTTTCAAATGTGCATATGAACTCCGAAGCATATTGATACAGACTATGAAGTGATCGGTTGGTTCTTTGTGGGTCTTCAACTCCAAACTTGCCATAATTCCATAAAACAAACAATGGTCCCATCGATACTTCACAGGGCTCTAAGAGCTCATTTTATATGAAGGTCGAGGCATATTAGATGTGAAAAATCATTTCGATAAGGATAAGTGTCAAGCTTTATCCAATGAATTCACTGTCTATTGGCTAATTGATCTAGTTGATCTCAAAAACACATGGCGCCCATGGTTTCCAAACATACAATGTCAATCTGGATAACCCTTATCTAAACAGGAAGTGGTTATGGGATGACAATAAGGATAACACTTATCCATGGTAAGATTTTAAGATGTGTCAATCCAGATGATCGTTATACACTGAAATAGGCATTATAGATCAAAAAGGAAACATCATTCGCCAATCAATTTGGCAAGACTCGTTTTGTATTTTAGCATCTATTATGACAACCTAACGTTCCTTCAAGATCAAAAGTATGGGATTTTGGCAAAGATCTAGAGCTAAAGCACGACTCGTAGTCACTCAATCCTATGATTGCACATGCCTACTGCATATGGGGATGAAACTATAGCTTGACAGAAAAATGTCACTTATTTATAACAAAATAAACGATTCCTAATTGAATCAGTAGTATCAAAGAATGGGATTCATCCCTCATCCTAGTAATTAAAACATATCCATATTACTTCCTAGTTCAAGGGATGTTTATAATGGAAATGTGAACTCCAAAAATTGTCTCTCTTATCAAATCAACTTGGATTGGAGACCAAGAACCTCAAAGCATAAAATATTCCATCAATCCTTGCTGAACCTTTTGTTTGCCACAATCATTGACCTATATGAAATATATCAGCAGCTTGATGATCTTATTATATGCAACATTTGAAGGGAAGGAAACAAATACGAGGAGTAATATACATGATGAATGAGTGGATTTTGGTGTAAGTATGATGTCATGCATCTCATAATAGAATTTCATGGTACATAATTCCATCCCTTCGGACAATCTATCCACAATGTATTTCCACTTTGTTTTTTGATAAGTTATAGAGGATGCCCCAAGAATTCACAACTCTCAATAGGTTTCATCCATGTCAGCTCATTTAGGAGAAGCTAGTCATGTAGGGGATATATCGATGAAGAAATAATTGGGAGGATGCATTTAATTGTTTGGTTGTAGCCTCCTTCAACCATATTTTCCCTATGATCTTCATGAACCAAATTACTTGCAGTCAATGAATGATTTATATATGAAATTTACCTTTGATAGGAAATCTTTGATTCTGTTATATGATTTCAACAGAATCCAACTGCGAAATTATCCATACCTTCACATGTGATAGGAATTCGATTGTGAACGTGTAAGCTTCGACGTGTTTTCCTCACGTACAATATTATCAAGAGAAGTGGTAGTGTTATAGACATATTTGGGCACTGCAATCCCATTCTTATATGTTGATAAACCAAGGGCTATTTAACCCCTAAAAGTGTTGTTTCATACCCTAAAGGATCATAGTCAACTGATTACATCATTCCCCAGACGTTCCACCTGAAAAACCACTCAGAACTGGCGAAAACAAGACCATACTGACTGCTCTACTGTCAGGGCGCAATGCATACTGAAGAGGCTTTCTGTGGGGTGCGATAAGCGAGAATAGACAAATGGTTGAGATAGTTTGCTAAGTGGATGCTCATGGAATCTTCCAGAAACTTCTCCTATGACACTTGCCTCTCTAAATTCGCCCGAGGATGAGTAAGAGATCCAAGAGATCTCCAAGTGGAACCAAGAACTACAAGTGGAATGAAACTAATGAAAAAACCCAGAGATGACTCACACCCTTGCAGACATCTATAAATGGATCCCTCATCTGAGAGATCTGGAGGCTGGAATTTTGTAATTTGTAAGGAAGTGCTGATAGTTTGTCTTTAAGAAGAAGCATTATATTTTTGGGTGATCTTTCTTTTCATGAGGTGAAGAGGGATTTGATGCTGGGAGGATGATGCCGGATCAAACAGCTGGGTTGTAATTCTCCCTTCTATTTTAATAAAGTTATTTGAGTTTTCCTCCATACAATCGTGTACTTGTGAATCTTGTTATTTGTAAATTCCATTGTATGTTCAATGTATTTCTGATTCTTCATTCTTTATGATATAATAGATCGAGATGATTTGATGGTGTTCTGTTACTTTGTTTCTACATGTATTCTCTAAGCAGGACAAGTAGGAGAAGAGTTGCAAGCTCTATCAAGGGGGAGAGAAATCAAGCAAGGAGTCAAGCGAAAGATCCAGGTTGGTCCTTTGCTTCTCTCTTATCTATCATACATAGAGGAAATCATAAATTTCTTTGATTTTTTTTTTCTAAGATAGTTTCCAATCTTAGTGGGACTAGTAGATCGAAAAGACACTAGTTTTCCTGGAAACAAAATGGCGACTCCACTAGGGAGCGAATAGTTTGTTTTTTTATTATTTTTGTTTGCTTTATAAACTATAGACAAAGCCTGAAGTTAGCCAGATAGCCTTCGAATTGCTCTTGCTCTACAAGTGCATAGTAGATGAATGTTGCTTCATTCAATCTCCGGTTTAGTTTATGAACTTAACATATGACTTGCAAGTGTTCTAAATGCCCTTGTGGTAGCTTAGTAACCTCCCAAGATCATTCCTCTATACTTTGTTTTTTACTGTCCATCATAGCTTAACTTAAATCACTCAACTCAGCTACAAATTTGAGCAAAAACCCACCTCAGTTTCGCTCCCTGGCCCATCGCACTGTCTATCACTGGAAGCCAGTATGCATCGCACCTCCTAAGTGTAGCAGGTGAGATGCATTCCTGTTTCTATGAAGCACAGGTGCGATGACTGAGTAGTCCTATTTCGCTCCTTGAAATTTGGGTTTTTTGTCCTTGTTTTCAGCTCTGTTTAATTTTTTTGTTGCTTATGAACAATATCTCATTACTGAAGCCTCCTTGCTTTACATAGATCAGCCTCCATTTATTGGGATTAGTAAATGTTTTTATGTATTTGTCCATCATTTATAGTCTTCTGTCAAAAATTTTCTTAAACCAAACTGTCGTTTTGGTGCAAAAAGTGTCGTAGCTGTCATTTTGTGTCAACAAAGAGAAGTGTCGTAAAGTCTTCCTTCTCTAGGTAATCGATTGAACTTTTTGACGTGTATTTGATTTGAATTGTTAATATTTGAAGTCTTGAAAGCATTTTTCTATTCGAAATCAAAAAGTGTCGTTTAGTATTCCTTTCATTTTGAAAAGAAATTATCGAAATGTCGCTTTGAAGAAAATAGTTCGGATCTATACTTAGTTTTTCTTTTTGGCATTCTTCACATTAAGTAGAATGAAAAACAAATACATGAATTTGCATTTGCATTTAGACTGTGTGCAGAAAATAATTTAGGGAAAGTGCATTTAGTGTGTGCTCTTTGCTCTCTGTTTGAAAGAATCATAATCTTTATTCCTTAGTAGCTAGGATTTTCATTTCTAAAAAGTAAACAACGATTGTTTATCATTTTAGATTGCATATTTAGGAATTTTACGTCTACATCATGTGGTGAAACTTGAAAGGCAAACTTCTAAGCAAGATCAACTCTAAAATAAATTTCAATGAACTTAACAATGCTTTGTAACCTAATGCAACACATCTAGAGGTCTAGCCCAGAGACGTGTTCCATCATCATAAAATCTAGTAACTATCATTTTCATCGAAGGTTGGGTCATTCCTCCTCTTTGATATGACAAGTGTTAGCATGGACTTGTGCTCACCGTACCGTCGAGTATATATTGGGAGACCACAATAGGCTTATATCCTTTATCCATAGGAAGTCGTGTCTATTTCCCTATCGATCGCAATGCACTAAACACAGCATTCATGAAGATTGACTATTGTAAAGAAATCCTTGGTAGTTTCTCTTTAATTTATCACCAAGGTGTATATTGCAGTTTTGCGATTGGTTTGGTAATCCCTCTATCTAGATTTCCAGAGGAGTCACTTTCATTCCTTTTTGACTCCTTAAAAGAAAAGGTCCATCTGAGCACTTTTCACTTCAGGCTCATTAAAAATCGAAGGGGACTAGAGTCATCTTTAGCTTTTTCTCGACTCTTAAAAATTGAAAAAGCAAAGTTGTGTCAAAGCGTCATCAAAATTTATTTAATTCGGAATAACATTTTCCCCCCTTTTAATTTTGAGTTGATCAAGTAATCCGCAATCATGGAAGAAAGTCAATCAAAACCCCGTCGTTCGTGGAGACTAGTGAGTCAACCATCTTTGACTCCGGAAATGAAACAATTCTAGGCAAAATGGTCTCATTTAACTCAGTCTAATTCTCCTGATTTATTTGAAACCTGCATTTCAACATCATCAGAGAATACAGTTACTCTGATCATTTCTGGTATATCTGCCTTTACAGAAGAAGTTCTGCAGTTACAAGAGGACATTAGAATTGATCCTAGTGTAACAGAAGACACTTATATACCTGAAACAGTTCTAGCAAGAGCTGATCTATAGACTAAAGTTCATTTACCTAAACATCTGGAAGTTGAGTTCCAGAATTCAGAAGGTGTCACCCCTCCAGTATCTGTCACTGTAGAAGCTATATGTTCTTCTGCTCCAGAAATATTTTATGTACCTGACAGTCTACCTCTTCCACATGGACTAATTGCTATAGAAGAGATAGTAGAGGATCTTCCATTGATCCGGATTTAAACAGGAACGCGATAAAACACAGAGATAACCATAAACATAGATATGCAGCGGAAATAATACTTTACTTCATTAATATAGAATACTGAATTATGCTTACAAACAGTAATGGAAATAACCCATCTAGGGCGATGGTAGCTTATCTCTGAGAAGATATGTGGTGGCTACATGCCTCTGAACTGTCTTACAATGAGGCTCGAAGGCCTATTTATTGTTGAGAAACAGTAGAAAACCTTTCACATTCCAAAACCTAACCCTAGAAGATGAAACGCCAAACTATGGGCCCCGTTTGGGGGTAAATTGGTACATCAATTTCCCGGGGTCGTAACTTTGGCATACGATCTCCGTTTGACGCATACAATAGCTCGTTAGAAAGATCTATCCGAGCACTACTATTGTTGGAACGGGCAACATCGGTCCATGGAGTCCATTCCATGGACCCATGTTGCCCCCGAATTCCCCAAAAAACGTCGTTTAGGGCCTCAAAATGGTTCTGGAAGTTCAGGACCCGAAAAACTGCTAAAAATAGTAAGTTGTGCTATAATTAAGGAAACTAAAAATGCTGAGAAGAACAATGGTGGGGGTCCAGGTGGGCTTGGTAGGTGGCCACCAAGATCCACCTGGATCATTCCTCCCCCCTTAAGAAGCAATGGTCCCCATTGCGTTGAGTTCCTCCATGAGATGAGGAAACTTTTGCTGTACCTGGTCCTTGGTGAGCCACTTGCCCTGGTGAAGGAGTTGGCCTGCTTTGACAACCCGATATAGTTGGATATTCTATTGGCGAGTGTTCTTGATCTGTGTGTCCATGATCCGATCAGTTGCAGCTTGTTCCATGCAATCTGGGTTTAATTATGTGGGTGTGAGCTGTTCTGCAATGTCGGATGTGTCTAGCAATGGTGGAAAGTATGGCCGAAGGCGATCCACATTGAACACTGGGTGCAAGCCAAGGAATGGGGGAATGCTGAGCTCAAATGAATTGTCCCCCACAGCCTTAGTAATGGTGTAAGGACCGTATCGGAGTGGTCTCAGTTTCCGATAGGCTCCAGTAAGGCGTTCCTTTTGCAAATGCAACCAGACTTTGTCGCCCACCTGAAACTTGTGTGGCACCCGGTGTTGATTATGTCGCTGCTTGTACTTGGCATTTGATTTCTCCAGAATGTCATGGACCTGCTGGCGAATATGTTGGATGTGCTCAATGAAGTTGGTTGCCTTATCTGTTTCGGACTGGACATGAGCTGAAGCTATGTGAGTCGCTGCAAGTGGCAGGGCCACATCAATGGGGCATAGTGGTTGGAATCCCAAGCCCACCAAAAAAGGGCTATGGCCAGTCGAGCTATGAAGAGCTCGGTTGTAGCTGTGCTGAACATAGCGGAGGCTCTCGTCCCATGTGCGTGGATGCTTTGAGTTGTACATGCGCAGAATGTGTACAATCATCCGATTGACAACCTCGGTCTGGCCATCAGTTTGAGGATGGAAGGCTGTGGACTTAGTGAGTTTGGTGTCCAGCATTGACCAGAGACTGGACCAAAATGTACTGAGGAACCGACTGTCCCGATCTGAGATGATAGACTGTGGAATCCCAAAGTGCACCCACACTCGTTCAAAGAAGAGTTTAGCAGTGGCTTCTGCTGTGATATTCTTCTTGCAGGCCGCCATAATGGCCATCTTTGAGAACCTATCAACGACCACAAAAACACAATCATTTCCATGCTTAGTGGAAGGAAGCCCTGACATGTAATCCATGGAGATGGATTCCCAAGGCCGACTAGGGGTAGGCAACGGAGTATAGAGGCCTTGCTTCTTGATGGTCGGTTTGGCAATGGCACAGGCAGTACATGATCTGATGTACTTCGCGACATCCTGTCAAAGATTTAGCCAATAGAAATACTTTTGTAGTACTGCCACTGTTTTCTCCACCCCGAAATTTCCAGCAGCGCGACTGTAGTGTGCTTCCCAAATCATCTTGGCACGCTCGCTTGAAGGAACACAAAGATGACCCAGGTGGCATAATAGTGCACCTTGGAGGTGAAAATATGGAACATGCTGACCCCCCACGAGTGTCTGGTATGTGTTGCCAAATTCTCGGTCACTTTTGTAGAGAAGTGGCCAATCAGAAGTCTCGTGCCCACAAGAGTTGAGCACAGTGGTTAACGCCATGATTGGTGGTCGACTAAGGCAATCTGCAAGATGATTGGTGCTGCCCTTCTTATACTTGATATTCAGATGGAACTGTTGAAGATATATAGACCACTTCTGATGGCGATCATTCTGCAATTTCCCTTGGGTCTGTATGAACTGTAGGGGTCGGTGGTTTGTGTGGATGACTGTTTCCTTACCCAAAATGTAATGCTTCCATTTTCGGCAGGCCTGCACAATGGAGTACATCTCTTTGTCATAGGTTGGATACTTCCGGACTGTGTCTGAAAGTGTTTCACTGTGATATGCCACTGGATGCCCGTGTTGAGTAAGGACTGCCCCAATAGCATAGTCAGAGGCATCTGTCTCGACCTCAAATGGTTGTTGTAAGTCTGGTAACGTGAGCACTGGTGCCGTGCAAAGGCGATCTTTCAATTTCATGAATGCCTTCTGTTGAGATTCAGACCAAAAGAATTTCGCTTTCGCTCCTCCCTTGGTGACTTGACTCAAGGGCCAAGCGATATGAGAAAACCCCAACACGAACCTGCGATAGAAGTTGGCAAGGCCTAGAAAGCTGCGGAGCTCTGTCAGAGTGGTCGGGGATGGCCAATCCCGAATGACTTGGATCTTGGCCGGATCCACATGCACCCCCTGTTCATCAATAATGTATCCCAGATACTGAACCTGGGTCATGCCAAAAGTGCATTTCTCCAAATTGGCACACAGCTTGTGTTGCCGCAGTGTTTGAAGAACCTGTCGGATGTGGTGGAGGTGCTCTTCCCAACTTTGGCTGAAGATCAGAATGTCATCCAAGTATACGACTACAAATGAGTTGGTGAATGGCCGCAAGATGTCATCCATTAGCCTCATGAAGGTTGCAGGAGCATTCGTCAATCCGAAAGGCATGACCAACCATTCGAAGAGGCCCTCCTTGGCTTTGAATGCAGTCTTCCACACATCAGAGGGTTCGATTGGTACCTGGTGATATCCTGACTTCAGATCGATCTTGCTGAAGTACTTTGCTCCCTTTAGTTGGTCCAAGTGGTCGTCAATCTGTGGGATCGGGTACCTATTACGGACAGTGATCTTGTTCAACGCTCGATAGTCAATACAGAGTCTCCAAGTCCCATCCTTCTTCTGTACCAACACGATCGGGCTCCCACAAGGAAATGAACTCGGACAGATGTGACCTTTCTGCAGCAACTCCTGAATCTGCCTCTTGATTTCATCGTTCTCTAGAACCGAACGCCGATAAATTGGTCCATTGGGTAGTGGCGCACTTGGGGTTAGATCGATGGAGTGCCTGACTTGACAGTGCAGAGGAACCCCTGCAGGGGAGGTGAAGATGTCCTCATACTCCTTCACAACCTTATCCATCTGTAGTTGTCGTGCGGAGGGATCCTGTCTGGAGGTCGCCGCCGCCATCTTCTTCTTTTCTTGAGGGCGGATCATCAAAAAAACAAACTTCCCAGTCTTGGAAATGAGCTTGCTACATTGCTTTGCAGTAATCAAGGAGATGGCGGTAGGCGGTGCTACCTCTGGTATCCTATACAACTTATTCCCCAATGTAACAATAATAGCCCGGGGCCTTGATTCATACACCGCATGTCGCTTCCACAAGTATGGTTGTCCTAATAATACATCACAAACTTCAAGGGGAGCGATGTCACACAATACCTCATCCGTGAAAGGCTTGATGTTGTATGGAAGGCGACATTGTTGGCTCACGCGAAGATCCCGTCCTTGGTGAAGCCACCCGATGGTGTATGGTTGTGGATGTGCTGTGGTCGCTAAGCCCAACCGCTTCACGAACTCCACCGAAATGAGGTTCTTTTCGCTCCCGCTATCTACAATGAACTGTAGCGGGGAGCCCTTTACCCACATCTGGGAGTGGAAGAGACGCTCCTCCTCCTCTGGATCTTCGGGTTCATTTTTCTAGATCTTGGCGGTAGCAACAGTGGCATTGGGATCCGTGTCAATGGTTTGCTTCTCTTTTTCATTCCCTTTGTCGGGTTCTGACTCAGAGTCGGAATATGCATCTGATTCTGGACCCTTTAGCTCGGCCACTAGTGACTGCTTGGCCCGACACTCACTGGTGTTGTGAGTGGAGCTCTTATGGAACTCACACCATTTTCCCGTGTCCTTTTTCGTCTTCGCGGTGCCATTCTTTGTCTGCAGCTTTGGCGGGTTTGGGCTGCCCTGCCTTGGCTTTGCCCTTCGTTTTGAGTTTTAGGGGCACCTTTCCCTTGCTTCAGATTCGCAGATCCAAAGTCTTGCTTCTTTTGTTTAAACTTCTGCTCGACCTTGACGGCATATCGGTATGTTGTGCCGAGTGAGGAGATGTTCAGGAATTGTATTTCTTCCTGACTGTACTTGTGCAGGCAGCCGTGGTATTTGAGTATCAAATGCTGCTCCGTATCCTTGATACCCAACTTTGTGTGAAGGGTATGGAAAAGATTGGTGAACTCCGGCACGTCTTGGTCCCTTCCCTGCCGCAGCGTGGTCCATTTTATGTATTCATCCTCATAGCTTCCGACAGGGTAGTACTGCTCCTTGATGGCCTCACGGAATGAATTCCTGGTGGGTGTGGCTGAAAATAGTGAGCCGGTAGTTTCATCCTTCTGCTCGCAGTAGGTTTCCCACCAGTCCTTGACGTGGGGGGCTGCTTTGAGCAGAGTGAAAACAATCTTTTCTCGACTTGAAAATTCATGAACAGAAAAATACCCTTCTAGCAGATTTAACCATTTATCTACCGCATCTGCGTCTATTTTACCCTCGAAGATGGGGATTTCAAAATTAACTTGTACCTTAAAGGGCGTGGCGGCATTTCCAGAGAAGCTGCTAGAAGCCGAAGCATCGCTTCTGGGTAGCCGCTGAAGGATCTGGGCAAAACTGTCCATCATCGCGTTCCGTTGTCGCTCGAGAGCTTCTTCGAGCAAGATTTTGATAGGATCTCCTGCCCCCTCATCTTTTTTCTCGTCCGCCATGGGAGGCCGTCGGGATTTACGAGGCTGGTCTTGCAAAGGTTCGACCAGTTCAAGCCCTAACTCCTTATATCCCGACCTCGTTGGGGACATGAAAAGAAAAACAGAGAAAAAGCAGACCGCTCTGATACCACTGATCTGTATTTAAACAGGAATGCAATAAAACACAGAGATAACCATAAACATAGATATGCAGCGGAAATGATACTTTACTTCATTAATATAGAATACTGAATTATGTTTACAAACAGTAATGGAAATAACCCAGCTAGGGCGATGGTAGCTTATCTCTGAGAAGAGATGTGGTGGCTACATGCCTCTGAACTGTCTTACAATGAGGCTCAAAGGCCTATTTATTGTTGAGAAACAGTAGAAAACCTTTCACATTCCAAAACCTAACCCTAGAAGATGAAACGCCAAACTATGGGCCCCGTTTGGGGGTAAATTGGTACATCAATTTCCCGAGGTCGTAACTTTGGCATACGATCTCCGTTTGACGCATACAATAGCTCGTTAGAAAGATCTATCTGAGAACTACTATTGTTGGAACGGGCAACATCGGTCCATTCCATGGACCCATGTTGCCCTCAGATTCCCCAAAAAACATCGTTTAGGGCCTCAAAACGGCTCCGGAAGTTCAGGACCCGAAAAACTGCTAAAAATAGTAAGTTGTGCTATAATTAAGGAAACTGAAAATGCTGAGAAGAACAATGGTGGGGGTCCAGGTGGGCTTGGCAGGTGGCCACCAAGATCCACCTGGATCATCCATCTAGTACCACGTTATATTTTGGAACTGGGACCCACTTATATCCTTCTACCCCTGAAGTTAGTTCTTTTAATCATCCTTCATTGCAAGTTCCTGTCAAATCACTAGGAAATATCTTGGATAGACTAAACATGTCTGAGAAACCATCGACATCTAGTACTATGTCATCTGATATAGCTATGGCAGAACTACCTACTGCCATTCCTACAATTTTTGCTTGTATACCATCTATCACAGCTAGTTATCAAGCACTAGTTGGAGTCCACTCAGGGGCTTTTTCGATGACATGGTCTATTCATGTTTGTTCATCTGGAATTCCATCTGGTATTTCTTATGTTGAAACTCAGCAAATTGATACTGCATGCCAGTATCAATTTCAGCAGACTAGTCTTCAATGACCAATATATCCTTTGAACACTGGGCTGCCACTATATGGAGGGCATTATGCTTTTTCATTATTCCCTCCCGGAGAAAAACCATATGAGAGTTCACAGCAAAATTAATGTCAAACTGGAATTACACCTAGTGGTTGGATACTAAAACTGCCTCAACAACCAAGGGTTGTATATTCAATGCAACCAGTCCAACCTGTGTCGAACATTCCCACTACACTGGCTATTGTTACTGTGTCACAAGTACAACCATTGCCTGTTGTGTGTCAACCTCAAGTCTCTTAGGGTGCAATACAATAACCTCTTGTCTCTGCGACTAAATTGCAACCTCAAGTTAGTGTTTCCTTACTTGGAACGACTCAGGCTCAATCGCGTACTATCACTCTGCATCTTGGCCAATCTTCCAGTATTGGGCAATAGTAAATGGTCCAACAACCATGGCTAGTACAATATCAACAACCGCAATTCCAACAAACTTACCAAGGATCTGAGCAACAAGGCTTTCTAGGTAATGGACAACCATTTTTTCAAAATGGTTACCAACAACCATACTATAATGGTTATGTCTAACAACCTTATCAAAGTTACCAACATTAGATACATTATGTTGGTATGCAAACACCTACTGCTCAGGTAATCCCATCTTATCCTGGGTATGCTTCACCAAATTACCAGATTTGAATCGGCTAACGAATGATCCAATTGCATACACCCCTTGGTGGCTAGTGATTCCTCATAAACTTCCCTCCAATATTCTTAAATTCAATGGAAATTCGGGTGAAGATCCATCGAATCATGTAATGACCTTTCATTTGTGGTGCTCGTCTAACACCGTGAATGATGATTCAATTAGGCTTCACCTTTTTCAGCGAACGCTAACTAGTCCAGCAGCAAAACGGTATATTGAATTGCCTAGAGCTTCATTTGATAACTTCAGTGCCCGCGCCACTACTTTTCTAACCCACTTTCAGTTACCCATAAGGTACGAAATGGGGATAGAACTCCCTACCAACTTTAAATAGACAACAACCACTCACATATTTGATCATATTCATGAGTGGCGGTGTCGTTGTCGAATGGTAAAGATGTATGTTCCCGATCAGCTCCTGGCTAAGTGGTTTATTAAGCCATTATTACCTTCAATTATTGAGGATGTGGCGAAAGGAGGAGTTGTCACTGAAGAGAAAGTCATTGCTCATGCACAATATTTAGACTTGACCTATACTTAGTTTGGCACACTCTACGACAAAATTCCTGATGCTCCTAGACCAGAATTTTCCATTCCTCCCCCTCCTAAATTGAATAGGGACTCTCACACCGGTGACGATGTAATCGGTACCTCAAGCATGCATACCATAAAGGCTACATCCGGTAAAGCCCTTGCAGTTTCTAGTCAAAAGGAAAATGACAAACCTCTTGCCTCGGAGATTAATGCCATGTCATCTGACAAGGGCAAGAATCCAAAGCAACCAGGGGGCAAGAAGAAAGGGAAAAATAATAAGAAGAAACAAGAGAATTCACCTCCTGAAAAATCTTTTGAAAACCCTGCTGGGCAAAAGAAACCTCGTCAACCATGTTTCATATGTGATGAGGACCATTTCACAAAAAATTGTCCACATCGAGCTGAGGTTACGAAATTTTTAAAAACTTCAACTACCTCAGCGGTGTTGACTGATCCGTTTCCAAACCCAGAAACTAATCTGGTTGCTATCGATCATGCTTCCACATCACAAGTGCTTATGCTTTGATATCGACAAGGAATAAAGATTATAGGAATCCACAGTCATCAAACAACAAGGGTATAGATCAACCCAGTAGTTCGACAACAACTTCCTCAGAAGTTGTTCCGTCCATCATTCCTGAATTAACTATAAAGCCGCCAAAGGGAGTAGTACATAAATCGACATTTAATCCTTGTGCTCGAGCAGCACAAAATTATAATATAGTGGAAGATTTGGCTCAATTTCCATCCGCTATGTCGACACTTGAAGTACTGTAGAATTTCCCCTCCCAAAATTAGGCTTTGTTATCAGCAATAGGTGGGATCGATCCAATGGATTCCAATCTTGTGGCCTTTAACCATAAAGGATATGAACCTCAATTACCAGCCCAACTCGATTTCCTTATACAGGTAAAAGCCCTTAATAAAACTATTCATCGAACAATCATTGATGAGGGGGCATCTACCTGTATTATGTCAATGAGTTGGTGGAAAAATTTAGGCTCACCACCCTTGTCACAATCATCAACGACACTAAAATCATTCGATGAAAGAACATACATGCTGTATGGGATATTAAGTAACTTGCAGGTTGAACTGGGGGGCAAGATAGTAGAAATTGAATTCGAGGTCATTGATGGAAATCTTGACTACAATATCTTACTGAGAAGGTCTTGGATTAATGCTATGGTTGCTGTTGTGTCAACATATTTTAGAAAGATTGCATTTCCTTTCCAAGGTGGGATTACAATCATTGACCAGCTGACCTTTTTCCCCAACAGTTCTCAAGCTACTGGAAGCATTCCATTGATCCATGGAAGTTCTCAATCACTTCAAAATATCAGAGTAGGTCTCCTAAAAGACCCTTCCTTAATGGGTACTTTTGCCCTCCCACCTCCAAATAATCTAGCATAAGTGGCCACAGTGGAAACCTTTCATATGATATCTTCTACATCGTCAAATATTAAGAAGAACTCTGACCATTTTGATAGTGTGGATTATCACTAGGTGTTGCCCCCAAGCCCTAAAGAATCTTTGTAGCAATCAATTTTCTGGGCCTGGTCGGCAAACCCAAATCAACACTCAGTGAGTTTTTGGATAGATAGGTCTCTAGAGTATGGTACCTCATCTGATCCTTGGTCTCGTATACATTCTACAAATGAAGGAATCAATCAGTCAATGATGATAGGAGAGACGCCGTGGGAACATTACTACCATCATTCCCACCTTCAAGATAACAATGAAGATTATTCAAGTGACCTTAATCATCCTTTAGTTTTTGATTTTCTATCAAATAATATAAATACAGTGGATTCCAAGCGAAATCTATCCAATATTGAGGAAACTATCACCATTAATATCTCGACCAAACCTAATGTTGTAGAGAACATTCATTTTGGCAAATCTTGTTCTCCTTCAAAACTGGAAATATACTGCGCTCTCTTTTGCGAATTCAGAGATTTCTTTGCATGGTCATATGAAGAAATGCCAGGAATTGACTTGAGCATTGTTGAACATGAAATCAAGATGTATCCATATGTCAAACTAGTACGAAAACAACTTCGACCAGTTCACCCAAAGAAATCCATTGCCATTAAGCTAGAAGTTGAAAAACTTTTACATGTTGGTTTCATTTACCCTATTCCTCTCACTGATTGGGTATTGAATATTGTTCCTGTGATGAAAATAAAGGAATGATTAGAGTGTGTGTTGATTATACGGTTGTGAATCAAGCGTGTCCAAAGGACAACTACCCTACACCCTTCATCGACTAGATAATTGATGAATGTGCCGAATGAAAAATCTTTTCATTCATGGATGGATTTTGTGGGTAAAACCAAATCAATATCCTCCCATAGGACCAGTCGAAGACTACATTTATATGTCCATGGGGCACATTCATGTACTATAAACTACCTTTTGGTTTGAAGAATGCAGGGGCAACATTTCAGAGGGCAATGAACTACACCTTCTGTGACATCAAGCACATCGCTCAACCATATCTCGATGATCTACTGCCTCATTCACGAAACCAGACTGATCATCCATAGCATTTGAGAGCCATATTTCTACGTTGCTGATACTACAAGATATGATTCAATCCACACAAGTGTGTTTTTTCTGTTAGTTATGGTCGATTACTTGGTTTTGTAGTTTCTAAGGACGGAATTCGACTCGACCCATGTAAGGTTTAGGCAATCCTTAACATGCCTCCACCTTCAAGTTTGCTTCAGATTCAGAAACTCCAAGGGAAAGCAAACTTTCTAAGGAGGTTCATTCCAAATTACACTAAACTTGCTAAAGGTTATATGCATCTTTTGAAAAAAGAAGTACCCTTCAACTAGGATCAGGTTGTGCAGGCTTCCTTTGATGCTTTAAAAGGTTCCCTAGTAAAAGCATCATTAATATATGCTCCTGACTATTAGAAAGACTTTAACTTGTATCTCACCACTACAGATACAACCATCGCCATGGTTTTAGTGCAAGAACACAATGGAATAGAACATCATGTATATTATTTAAGCCACAATTTAAATGATACAAAAAGTAGGTACTCCTGTGTTGAAAAGCTGGCTTTAGCAGCTGTTCAAGTAGTACAAAGATTTTGACACTATATTCTCTTTCGCAAAACTACCATTTTATCAGATTGAAACCCTATGACCTACATTCTGTCACGTCAATTACTAGGGGGAAAATATTCCAAATGGATAGCCATTTTGCAATAGTTTGATCTAGAATTCAACAAATCCAAATCAAAGAAATCTCTCATATTCACAGAGTTGCTTTGTGACCTCCCATCATCGTCCAATTATTTAACATCTAAAGCATCAATCATAGATGAGACTCTATTTCTGATATCGTCAAGTGATCCATGGTACAAAGATATACTAATGTATCTCCAAACCCAAAACTTCAGGCCTAACACCTCTCGCTTTGAACAACGGGGTATTCGATACCAAGCAAAAGACTACATGATCGTTGCTGATACACTTTACCGTCATGCTGTCAATACAGTTTTGTGAAGGTTCCTCACGCATGAGGAGGCCAAAAAAGTCCTGAATGACTGTCACTCAGGTGTGTGTTGGGGGCATCTATCTTGTTACACTATTGCGCAAAAGATCTTATGAGCTAGCTACTTCTGGACAACTATATTCAAAGATTGCATAATTGTAGTCAGAAGTTGCCATGCTTGTCAAATTTTTGATCGCAAAACCAGATTACCACTTGCACCGCTGCATCCAGTAGTTGCTATTGGGCCATTCACTAAATGGGGCATAGATTTCATGACATGTAACCCCACCTTGGCCGGGGGGCATGGGTATATTATAGTCGCTGTCGACTATTTTACAAAATGGGCTGAGGCGATGCCTACATTAAACAACAGTGGTGAAACGGCTGCTCTTTTCTTTTTCAATCATGTAATCTCTAGATTTGGTGTTCCATAGGCTATAGTCATAGATCATGGATCACATTTTCACAATTACATGATGGTTGAATTGACTGCCAAATTAGGACTGTCTCACGATAGTTCTACTCCATAGTATCCACAAGCTAACGGATAGGTTGAGGCAATCAACAAAGTCCTGAAGCGCATGCTGCAAAGAATGATTGGAGTCCACAAACGAAATTGGGATTTAATCATGTACTCAGCTCTGTGGGCATATAGGACATTAGTGAGAAATGCGAGTGGATTTCATCTCTCGAGCCTGCAATTGATCTGCTTCCCGAAACTTCAGAGGAAGAGGCTCATTTCTTGGAACTAATCCACTTGGAAGAAACCCATCATGATGCCACGCTGGCTAACGAAGCACATAAGAAACGTTTCAAAGCGCAATTTGACAAAAATGTCAAGCCTCATGTCTTCTCAGAAGGTGACCTAGTCTCGCTATAAGATCAAGACTCTGACCAACTGGGAGCAGGTAAGTTAAAACCATTATAGATGGGCCCCTACATTGTTAGACAAGTACTGGCAAAAGGAGCCTATGATCTAGTGGATTATGATGGGATTCCACTGTTGCAAGCCCGAAACAGGTTGTATCTTAACCGTTAATATGCTTGATTAAGTATACTAATCTCTTTGTATATACGCTTTTGTTACATTTTTGTTTTCTTTTAGAGTTGTCATTTTGGTTAGGTAATCCGCTTTGCATTTGTTGCAGATGTTAGACTTTTGGAATCGTTTGTTGGGTACGCCGACGGAGCTAGTCATAGTACACGGAACCTATCTTTCACGGCTTGAACCATTTTTGCTCCAAGTGGTGAGTTAGTAAGTTTCAGAGGGATATGTATTGGTCGATAGATGAATAACATCACTGAGTATAGCATGTTGATCGAAATTCTCTCTGATGCCATTTCACATAGCATATGCCGACTTATTGTCAGGCTAGATTCGCAACTTGTCATTCTATAGCTTACTGGCATCTATTCCATTCAAAACCCAGCTATTTATCGTATGTTCCTAAGAGTCAGAATTTTGTAAAGACAGTTTGATTCCATTCAATATCAACACATTTCTAGAAACTTAAACACATTAACCGATTCATTAGCAAACTATGTGTTGGATAGAAATTTGTAGCATTTGCAAAGAAAGCATTTTACATTAACATTTGCATCAGGATTACATAACTTAACCAAGATAAAAACTCCAAAAATAAAAAATTTATAATTGTTTCTAGTGTTTACAAAATGTTTTGTGTCCAAGACAATATCGGTCATATGACAAAGAAACTCAAAATGAATGCAGAAAAGCATCCTAGACTAATGGTGCCTGTGCGATCATGCACAAAAGCTGGGTCCATCGACTTCGCACACTAGTGGTGTGGCATTGTAACCTCAAGGGTAACTCGTCGGTCCTCACATCTTGAATACTGAGACTAAGGTCCTCGATCTAATCCTGCAGCACTACTAGGGTCTCTGATATGTCCAAATCTCGAAGGACGACCCTCCCTATAGCCTCTCCTACTGGAATGTCCACTGTCGCCTGTGGGCGTGCCGCTAGTCGCACTGGCCCAATATCTGTACACACATATGAGATCGATTAGTCTTGATAACATTTAAAAACACAAAAACATTATAAAATTGATAAACAAAAATTTGGTTGAATCATTTTACCTATGGCACTCCACTGTTCGCCAGCCGGTAACGCCAAATCTGGGTTGCCTCGAAAATCCATCCCAACGTATGGATACTCCGCAAAGACCATCTCTTGATGGTCAAACCACTCAAAGAAGGCATCAAAGAAGTCAATCTGTGATTGACCAGCATGTCTAGCGATAAGATCAACCCACCTCTGCATTTGTGGTTCCCTCGGTGCTGGAAATCCTAGTGAAATGTATTGTGGTTTCATCAGTGGAATCCTCTCCAAGGCAAAAGCAGTCAAGATGGAACCGTAGCCGAAATACTTGGATCTTCCATTATTTACCTTGGAGAGTTGTTCTTTCGTAATAGGAAGTACTACCTCACACCAGTTAAACACCTTTGGTTCCAGGCATTCCAAGGCGTACTGCATGTAAGATTTGTTGGCAAAATGAAGAGCTGCACTACCAGCCAATCTAGCAAAGGTAAATAAAATGGTCCTCAAGGGTTGATCAGTGACATCCCAGATATTGATCTTGCCATCCCTGCTGGGCTGAGATCCATCTCTACAAAACTGGCAAATATAATCTCTCATAGATTCACCCCCACGGGCGGATCCTAATAGTGAGAGAGGGGCACCACGCCTTGATAACCCCGTAAAAAATTAGATATCCTCGACTATCAATGGGATAGATTTTCTTATGATCTAGAAAACCTGGTTGATCGGATCCAAAGCATTGAGAAAATACTACAACAAATTGATTTGTTGCCTCATGCTGGATATGCAGAAAATTTTTAGCAAGCCACAGTTTCTCAATGCAGTAACTGTACCCTGGTCATGTAAGGCAATCATGTACTCTTCTTCATGTTCATGTTCATGCCATGTGACAACAATCATGACCCCACAAATATCTGAAACACAGACAAAAGGTAAATTAGGATCCAAATTTGAGCAAAAATAGGAAAATATTTCATGAAAAATCAATCTGTAAATTTTCCCTTCTACGCCCATCGCACCCTACCTTTGAGCAAGGTGAGATGCATATTGACTGTTATAGACATTTTTTGGCACTGTAACCCCAATCATATATGTCCATAAACCAAGGGCTTCTCAATCCCTAAAAGTGTTATTTCATGCCCTAAAGGAACAAGGTCCATTGATTACATCATCTCCCAGAAGTTCTCCACAGACAATTGCTCAGAATTGGTCAAAATTGGACCATACAAGTTGCTCAATGCTAAGGGTGTGATGCATCTCACTTGCCTAGTGTAAAAGGTGTGATGCATACTAGAAATCCATTCTGTGGGGTGTGGTGGGTGAGAATGGACAAATGGTAGAGACAGTTTGCAAGGTGGATGATCATGGAATCTTCCAGAAACCTCTCCTGTGACACTTGCCTCTCTGAATTCGCCCAAGGATGAGTAATAGCTCATCAATCTCCAAGTGGAATCAAGAACTATCAGAGAGAAGACACTAATCAAAATCCCAGAAGCTGACTCACCTCCCTGCAATCATCTATATATGGATCCCTCATCCCAGAGATCTAGAGGCTAGAATTTTGTATCTTGTAAGGAAGTGTTGTTGGTTTCCTGGTGGAATATCATAGTGTTGGGTGATCTAAGATTTTCATGAGGTGAAGACGGGCTTTCATGCTGGGAGGATGACATTGGGTCAGATCAATGGGTTGTAATCCTCACTTCTAATCTTTATATCAATAAAGCTATTCAAGTTTTCCTCCACATTCTTGTATGTTTGATAGTGTATGCATTTGTGTGGTCAATATATATTTGGTCCTATATTGCTTATGATTTTAGATCTATGCACTTTGAAGGTATTATGTTGCTTTGAATTTACAGGTACTCTTTGAAGCGGAGTGGTCAAGGGAGAAGCAGCAAAGACTTGTCGGTGAGGAGAAGGAACAAGCAAAGAACTGAGCAAAAGACTGAGGTTGGTATTCTTTGATCCTCTCGTATCTACTTCTCATAAAGTAAAATGAAAGTAACTTTAATCTGTTTGTTTCTAAGATAGCTACCCATCTTTGTGGGACTAGCAGCTCTACATAGACACTAGATTTCCCGATAAAAAAATGGCGACTCCACTGGGGAGCGAATAGTTTGTTTGCTTGTTTATACTTACAGACGGAGCCTGAAGTTAAGCCAGCTAGCCTTCGAACTGCATTTGCTATGCAAGTGCAAAGTCGCTCAATGCTGCTTCAGTCTATCTTCGGGTCTTGTTTATAAACTGAACAATCAATTTGCAAACATCCTAATTGCCCTAGTGGTGGCTCTAGTAACCTTATTAGATCAGCCCCTGTGATTTCTATTTACTAGCTATCATTAGCTCAGCCTAAATCCCATAACTAAGCTACAAACTGTGACCAAGAACCAGGTTGAAGTCTCGTCCCTGAACCCTCGTACTTTCTCCTCTTGGGAATCTGGATGCATCGCACCTCCCGTGTGTAGTAGGTGCGCTGCATCGCACTTTCCCTGTGTTGTAGGTGCGTTGATCAGATAAGACCTCTTCTGCTTCCATATTTTGGTTTCTTTGTTTACTCTCTTCAGCTTTATTCAGGAGTTTTGTTGTCTGTGATCAGTATACCACTGTGGAAACTCCCTTCCTTTGCATGATTCCACCTCCATAGTACAAACAATTGTGAATGTTTTTATGTATTGTGCGCCATTTACAGTTCTCTTTTACAAAAAAGAAGCATAATCAAACTATCGTCTTTTGATTTGAAAGTGTCGCAAGTGTCGTTTTCAGTCAAAGAAAAGAATTATATTGTCCTTGATGGTTGATTATATAGTTACTCTTGTATTTGATTTGAATTAGTAGTTTTTCAAGTGTTGAAAGCAGTTTTCAATTCAAAGTCACAAAGTGTTGTCATTATCTTCCTTTCATTTTTTGAAGAGAAATTTGTTAGTACTGTCGCTTTGAAAAGATAATTCAGATTTGTACTTAGCATTCTTCTTGTCATTGACACTTTAAGAAAGCAAAAAACAAATACATGCATGTGCATTTGCATTTAGACTGCTTGTTGGTTTGATTTAGGACAGTCCATCTAGTGTGTGATCTCTACTCTATGTTGAAAGAATCTCATCTCTCTTTCTTTAGTAGCGAGGATTTTCATTGCAAAAAGAAGATTAAGCGATTGTTTATCATCTTAGATTGCAATTTAGGAATTATATATCTACATCACACGGTGAACCTAAAAGGCAAATTTCTTAAGAAAGATCAACTGTTAAATAAATTCAATGAACATAAAAATGCTTTGGAACCTAACGCACAATATTTAGAATTCTAGGCTGGAGACGTATTTTGGCGTCGTAAAGCCTAGTAACTATCACTTCCATTGTTGGTTGGGTGATTCCTCCTCTTTGAGATGACAAGTTCCAGTATGGACTTGTGCTCCCACATACCGTCGAGTATATATTGGGAGACCACAATAGGCTATATCCTTTATCCATAGGAAGTTGTGTCTGCCACCCTATCGATCGCAATGCACTAAACACATCATTTGGGAATATTGACTACTGTACCATAAAAAGTATTCTACAGTTTTGCGATTGGTTTGGTAACCCCTCTGTCTAGATTTCCAGAGTAGTCTCCTTCATTCCTTTTTAGACTCCTTAAAGGAAAAGGTCCATCTGAGCACTTGTCACTTCAGGCTCATTAAAAATCGAAGGCGACTAGAGTCATCTTTTGTTTTTTCTCGAATCTTAAAAATTGAAAAAGAAAGTTGTGTCAAAGCGTCCAAAATTCATTTAATTCGGAATCATTTTCCCCTTTATTTTTAGTTGATCGAGTAATCTGCAATCGTGGAGGAAAGTCAATCGAAACCCCGTCTTTGTCTCCGGAAACAAAACTATTCCAGACAAAGCAAACTCGTTTAATCAGATCAAAGTCCCCGGGTTTGGTTGGAACAAGTGTTTCGACACCCTCAGAGACTCCGGTTACTCCAAACATTTCTGGTATCCCTGCTTCTGTCACACGGAATCTGTCAAGGGTGCGGACACGACTGACCTTCCTAGAAGTCTAAGACATTCTAATGACAAACAAGACAAAATGGAGTGATCTTTCTCTAAATACACCTTTTACAACATGAAAACTACAAGTGTTTAGGCTTACCTTATTCCAAAACGCTGTTGTTGAAGTCTGTTCTTGACGATCCGGATGAGCTCCTCCTTCAAGTCAATTCCTGCAACCACAAACAATCAAACAATTACCAAGCACTTGCATTTCATATAATAAAACATATATTCAACATGCAGACCAAGGAACACATGAAATAACTCATTAACATAAGCTATTGAGAAAAATAAACCAGTTTGTATTAATAACGAAACAAAGAAACTCTTACAACCTGGCCTTGGTGTTGTGCAAGTTCCTCCCAGGGTCCATCAAGGGTTTTCCTCTACTTTGACAAAGCTCACCCTCTCCCAAGTAGAATCAAGTGAAGACAATCTCTCCTCACAAAGGCTCTAATGGAAGACCTAAATCCTGCAGCATTTACCCAAAGAAAATGTATAGCTCCAACCTCCTCTCCTTCTGGCTCAATGCCTTCATTTATAGTGCTGTAAAGAGGTTATTCAGGTCCACTATCAATGGGATCATCCCCCTCTATGGGTGGGATAGCTCCCTTATTGATGGGATAGGTTCCCCCTTAATAGAGATACATGAACCAACTGGAGGCGCATCCATTTCATCAAACCGACCTCTAGAATGTTCTAGAAGTAACCACAAGTAACTTTTTCAAGATAAAACTCGCGCATTTTGCCTTTTACAGAGGGACGCACCTGTCCCTTAACATACAGAGCGTCCATGGACGCATATTTTGTGAACATGATCAGCGTCCCCGCAGGTAAGGCTAGAGAGAACCTGCGACCCCAGAGATAAACATGATTTTTACAAGACTTTCTCTCTTCTTTGAGTTTGAGATGGATAACAGAGGCATGAGACTTGCCTAAGAGGGTAGCATGACTTGTTGATTGGAGCCATACTAACTGTAAGTAGTCAAGGTGACATTTTTTAGTGTAACAGATTGCCCCCTAAAGTGCGAAGCCTGGAATAGAATAGGGTTTTGTAATTCTAGGAAGGGTGAAGCGCTTTATCATTTCAAGGATTGCCTTGTGGATGGCCTGGTTGGAACCTGCAATTTTCAACACAAAATACATGGATAAGATTATATCATCACTGAGGTAGGCATTCCCATACTCAGATTCAAAACTTTAACTAATGGACTAACTATTCTGATATAGGAATGATCTTGCAGTACATCATTTTTATAGACTTTTGTAGACACAGTATGGACGCAGCCATCTGTTTATGATTAGTCTACATAGATAATGAATACAAAACTCCTCGCAGCCTGGATGGTAGAAACTAGATCCAGGGTCTTCACTTCTACTTCCCGAATTGGTACGATTCTAGCCATGTGATTAAATGATTCGATGTCGAACATGGTAGAAACCACTTGATTACCAGTCAATGATGTAAACTGTTAGCAAGCGTGAGAGAAACCACCAGTAATGTCAATGGTCCTCAAAGTACCAAGCACAACCCGTGAAATGTGAATAGATGTTTTGATGTCGAACACTTCACGGAATCCTTTGATCGAAAGTCAATGATGTAAACTGACGTCAAAGGCGAGAAACCTGCCATTGATGCATGCAGACTTCAAGGTACTGTCGATTCCTAAGTCATCTTTCTAGATAATGTGTCGATGTCGATAGAAAGCGACCCGTTGCAGGCAAGCCTGCAACACGAAATCATTGTTCAAGTTGAAGAAATGTTGCTGTAAGGACTGACTCAGGGATGGTCAATGGATGACAAGTATTTTGCAGATGAAAGTTTTGCTTGCAGACCTCTTGAACACATAACGACACAACAGATGGTTTGGTGACGAATAACTCAAAGTTGATCCCTGAACCCGGTTAAAGATTTTCAAAGTGATTTAGTCAACTGTGAGGTAAAAGATTTCCCAACCCAGGTGAATGAAAAGTGTCGTGTTCAAGAGCGGTAATAAAGTTTCTTCTGAGGCAAAAGGTGACAAATAGGTTCATTCTTCTCTTTTTTCCCCCACCATTTCTGGCAAGTACCTCTTTATTTTTAACAAGCTTGAGGAGGATAACATATGCTTGATTATAAGCTCATCCTTCGGACGAGTCCAACCTAGTTTAAATGCGAACCCTAGGAAGGAGTGGTTCGTTCCTGTTTGTAATTGAACAGGTCCTTTACTGTAAAAGTTTAACGAGCCCAGTATAGGAGAAACTCGGCGTTTTTCATTTTTAGAGAGTCTGAAAAACTTAAGGAAACTCCACGTTGAACTTTTTCGTATATTTGTGTCCCTCAAGCCCGAAAAAGTATAAAATAATACCTGGGGGAACCGCTTGATCTTGCGACCAAGGAGTACTTTCATAATAGAATCGTTGACCTGAAAAGTAAAAAGCGATCAAAGACACGTCGTTTTATTTCCTTATCGAGTTTGAAACGACAAAAACCCGGCAATCTTTTCCTGATTTTACGGTCAGAAAAGAGCTAAAAGGGGACCGTCTTTTAATTCCGTTTTAACGAGTGAAAAAGAAACACTCGGCGATCTTTTCATGTTTTAGGAGTCAGAAAAGGGCTTAAAAGATGACTCTGAAATTTTGTTTGTGAAAAATTACAATTTCCCTTGAAATCCCTTCGTCCTGCACAAAAGCGACACATTACTCATACCTGTTTAAAATAGGCAAAAATACATTTGAAAACATCTTTTCATGGTAAAAAATGAACTAATTCATCCAAAAAACCTATAAAAAGACCTTTTACCATGTCATTTTTACCGTTTCACTGTTGAGGTTGAAAAAGGAGCTTTTGACAAGAAACTTCCCGTGGTTGCTGCGGAAAATCTGACCGTCGGAATCGAACGCCGCTTCACCGAGGTATTTTACACATCCCACTCTTCATTTTTATCCGTTTAGTTTTTTGTTTTTGGTCTCTGTTTCATTTTTTGGGGGGGTTTTGGGTTCAAAATGCGCCTCTCGGCGGACGCAGGTGCCCTTCGGGTGGGCCGCGTCCCCCGACTTTTTCTCACACGGGAAAAAGGTCTGGGGACGCAGTCCGCCTTCAGGCGAGCTGCGTCCGGACGCCCTGTGCTAAAAAGCCGGGGTGCGTCTTCCGCAAAGGGCGCATTTTAAAACCCTAACTCTCTCAAAAAACCACCAAATTTTCTCAAATTAATTTCTAATTGACTCTTTTGATGTGCAGGGCCAAAACATGTTAGACTGGAGAGAGAGAGAGCACGTAGAAGACGATGAAGCTGCGATTAACCACCAACCCTCTCTGGATGCCTTAAGAACATGTGGATTGTACAAATATTGGACCATACCGGGCATGAGGGGCCAGGTAAGATTTTTGGAATGGCTAGTTGAGCGATGGAACGTTCAAGATCAATGTTTTTACATTGGAGGGCACCAGCTCGAGATAGAGCCCTCGGATGTATACTTTCTCACTGGCTTGCCAAACAGAGGTGAGCAACTCAACCTTGCGGGGACCAGGCCGGGTGGCCAATCCCTTGATGATCTCCGCGAGGAGTGGTGCAGACCAGGGACTCACCATAAAAAAGGCGTGGAGATAAAGCACATCGCTCTGGCGGAACTTAGAGTTATTGCATTTACGGTCACTAGGATTTGTGGCGCGGCCGCCTTGCACATTGCTTCCGGATCCCAAATGCGGATGGCAGTTGACTGTTACCAAGGCACCATCTTCAACTGGTGCGAAGCTGTGTCGGCTCATATGAAGAGCCAACTAACCAAGGCAAAGAACGGACGACTAAAGACTTTTGGATATGGGCCTCTAGTCGTGAGCTTTGCCTTGGAGAGAGTTCCTATGCTGATCCCTCAGCAACTCACTGTTGATGACTTGGGTCCTCGGGAGCCAAAGCTTGTTCGATGGGTTGCGGTGATGGCCCGGCATCCTGACGAGGGTGCTGCAGTGGTTCGATTCTCTGACAGTTACTTCGACTGGCTAGAGGGCCAGCTTTTTGTGATACAAGACTTTCCATATGCCGGAATGGATTTCAGAGGTGATCCGGACATGGTTCTTCCACAGGGAGAACAATGGGATGACAGAGGTACTTTCATTTTCACAAGTTTTCTAATTATGTATTTTTTTTATTTTTCATATATATCGTCTCAAAGTAACAGTAAAATTTTAAAAATGCAGATGTTGGACCACAGCGTCCAGCCAATCTCCGGCCTTACGACAGACGACATCCAGCTGCACCGGCACCGGCCTTACAGGATGCGACAGCAGAAGTACTAGCCGATTTGGAGCATGATCTAGAGCGTCTCACGGCAGATATACCTGAGACTACTATGGATGACATTCCAATGAGGCTTCAGCGCTTCGTGGTTGCAGTCCCTGGACCGTTTAGGAGATTTCTGCGCAAGATAGCCCGCGCAGTGGTGTCGTACAGAGAGCACCACCAGTGATTGACTAGTCACTTTTGTAGTCACATGTGACATTTTTGACTTTTTGCACTATCATTTTGCCGATCATAAGGTGTGTTAAACCTATGATCGAAGACGATGTATATATTTTTGGACACACTTCTATCTATATCTATATATCACTATTATCGGCTTATCTTGTTTAACATGTATGATGAAATGTCTTTAAATTTACTTGCATGATTATTATAAATGTCTGTCCAACACTTGAGAAGCAATTGCATCTGCTAATGTATTCAAAGACCTTGGAATATGTTGATATTCAATGTAATCAAATTCACGTTCCAAGAGACGCACTCTCAAAAACAACCTTAATAACACAGGATTTCTAATGGCATAAACTCTATTAAGCTGTAATACAACAAGTTCAGAATCTAACCTCACTATCAAACGTCGAATTCCAAATGAAATAGATTCGGATAATAATTCAACCACTGCACTGTATTCTGCAATGTTATTCGTTGTTTGACCGAGGCTTACCCCATGCATAGAAACTAACTCGTCAGAGGGCGAATAGATAACCCAAGCTGCGGAAGAGATATTCCGTGTACTACGACAAGCACCATCAGCAAATCCAATGTATGTTTGGAGAGGCGTCGACATCTACAATATCAAGAGTAAAACCAAGATGAGCCAAAATAATGACGAAAAAACACACTTGCTAAGCTAAGCACACTGACTAAACTAACACACTTGCTAGCTAGAAAGGAAATCTAACCTATCTAAAAATTTCTCCATCCACCATTTTAAGCATAATACCTCTTTAGGTAAAGTCCATTTCTGGGTTTGCCCAAAGAGTCCCCATCAAAATCAACTAACTCATAAGCCCCTTTTGCTAGCTTTCGCTTTACAATGTAGGGCCCATGCCACATGGGAACGAATTTTCCAGCACCTAGCTTATCGTTCGCTTGATCATATAATAGTACTAGGTCTCCTTCCGAAAAACTTCGAGGGGTTACATTTTTATCGTACTGAGCTTTCATTCGTTTCGCGTGAGTCTCGATAGCTAAAGTAGCGTCACGTCGAGTCTCATCTAATTTAGCTAAGTATAACAACCGTTTCTCCTCTTCGGAAGTAGCTGGAAGTAATTCGACAGCCATTTGAAGTGATGGGATTTCGCACTCAATAGGTAACACAGCTTCTAAGCCATAAACTAGCTGAAAAGGGGTGAAACCTGTTGAATTTTTCACTGAAGTTCGATATGCCCATAGTGCCGAAAATAACATGTTATGCCAATTCGTTCGATGGATACCAATGATCCGTCGAATCATGACGACTAGAACTTTGTTGATTGACTCAACCAAACCGTTGGCTTGCGGATAATAAGGTGTAGAGCTATCGTGGCGCAAACCAAGCTGGCTTGTAAGTTCAGTCATCATGACATTTCGAAAATGGCTTCCATGGTCCGTAATGATTGCTTGTGGGACACCAAACCTAGTTATGATATGATTGAATACGAAAAGTGCAGCTGTCTTGCCGCTTGCGTCGAATGTAGGCATCGCCTCGGCCCACTTAGTAAAATAATCAACCGCAAGGATGATATACGCATGCCCCCCGGCCGAGTGAGGGTTACAAGTAATAAAGTCAATGCCCCATTTGGCGAATGGACCAGCGGCAATTATAGGGTGGAGAGGAGCAGGTGGAGCGCGCATCTTGCGATCAAACACTTGACAGTTGTGGCATTTTCTGACGGCAAGGATACAATCTTTAAACATAGACGGCCAGAAATAGCCAGCGCGCAACACCTTCTGAGCTGTGGCATACCCAGACATATGACCGCCACATGCTCCAGAGTGACAATCATTCAAAACTCTCTCAGCCTCATCGTGAGTTAAACAACGTCGAAAAACTAAGTCTGCCCCCAGGCGATAAAGTGTATCTCCAATAATTCTGTATTGCTGGGATTGAAACCGAATTTTTCGACGGTTTTCCTTGGAAGTTTCAGGCCGAAAGGTTTGGGTTTGGAGATAGATGATTATATCCCCATACCACGGATCTACAGTGCTAATAAGAAACAAAGATTCGTCCGCAATGGACTCCTCTGCCACAGTCTCTGTGTCAGCACTCGGGAAATCACACATCAATTCCGCAAAGACTAAAGATTTCTTAGACTTGGACTTCTCAAACTCCAAGTCGAACTCTTGCAGGATGACGATCCATTTAGAGTACTTGCCCCCTAGCAGTTGTTTTGTCAAGATATAAATCATAGGGTTGCAATCCGAAATAACAGTAGTTTTGCGGAGAAGAATGTAGTGACGAAAACGCTGGACAGCTTGAACGGCTGCCAGGGCCAATTTCTCCACATGTGAATATTTTAACTCAGTTGGATTTAAGGTTCTGCTAAGGTAATATATCACATGCTCTGCCTTGAATTCATCTTCTTGAACTAACACCATTCCAATGGTGGAATGCGAAGCTGCGAGGTATAAGAAGTAGTCCTGGTTGTAGTTGGGAGGATGCAATAACGGTGCATGGGTCAACGCGTGTTTCAGTGCATCAAAAGATTGTTGAGCAATCTCGTCCCAAAAGAATTGTACATTCTGTTTCAACAACCGTGTAAAACCTTTAGTGACCTCGGCGTAGTTAGGGATGAATCGGCGTAAAAAGTTTGCTTTCCCTTGCAAGCTTTGGAGTTGGCGCAAACTCGAAGGAGGAGGCAATTGGATGATAGCCTCGACTTTCGAGGGATCGACGCGAATGCCGGTTTTGGAAACAACAAATCCCAGCAATCGACCTGTTTCTATACAGAAAACACACTTGTGGGGATTCAACCGAATTCGATAATGCCTACACCTCATAAAGATTGCTCGTAGGTGGACAAGGTGATCAGCTCGGTGTAAAGAATGAGCAGGCAAATCATCGAGATAGGGTTGCACAATGTGCTTGATGTCATGAAATGCATAAGACATGGCCCGTTGAAAAGTAGCACCGGCATTCTTAAGGCCAAAAGGTAATTTGCAATAAGCAAATGTCCCCCATGGACAAATGAATGCCGTTTTTGGTTGATCGGCAGGTAGAATATTGATTTGATTATAACCCGAGAAACCATCCATGAAGGAAAACATCTCACTTCCGGCACAATCATCAATAATTTGATCGATATAAGGCGTAGGATAGTTGTCTTTTGGACAAGCTCGATTGATATCCCTATAATCGATACAGATTCTTATTGTTCCTTGTTTTTTATTGACGGGAACAATATTCGATACCCAATCCGTTAACGGGATCGGATAAATGAAACCTGCTTTCAACAGCTTTTCGACTTCGGCTTTGATTGCAGCTGCTTTTCGAGGGTGAATCTGACGCAACCGTTGCCGAATGGGTTTAGCATCCGGGTAGGTTTTGATTTCATGAACAACAATGGCAGGATCGATTCCTGGCATTTCTTCGTAGGACCAGGCAAACACGTCGCGGAATTCTTGGAATAGGGCCTTGTAAGTTTCAATTTCTTCGTCAGTACATGCGGCACCTATATGAATGTTCTCCTTGATTCCGGGCTTCACTGAAATGTCAATGGGAATAGTACGAGAAATATTCCCTAAATTCAGCTCTGAATCAGAATGTTTCGTTGGATCCTGAGCGTCTTTGACATATTCAGCGGTAAAGATAGATGAAAAATCATTTTCAAAGACATCATCCTTAGGTAAAAACGAAGATCTGTGATGGAGATCGTCCCATGGTAGATCATCTACACTTAGGATTTCGCGAAGTTGTTCGTCAGATGACACTTCTTCGGGAAACGTTATCCGTTCTAAGGGTGAGGTGAAAAGTGACTCTTCACTGACCACATTCATTTGGTCGGTTGAATGAAAGTCGGTAAAAGACATAAGAGCTTCATAAGCAATCTCATACGGACTCAACGGCATAACATCACCGAGTGAGTCTAGCTCAGAGTCAGAGGGAACATACCAAGGATCATCATAAATAATGTTTTCTGACGTGATCATATGAATTGTTGCGAACGAAGGGTCTGCATTGAGTGGAGGGAGAGGAAAAGTTCCCAGTAAACCGGAATCCTTAACTAAACCTACACCAATGTCCCTATAAGGGATTGTCGTTTTACCAACATGCTGGATAGTTTCTGAAGAGGTTGGGTCGGATGAAAAGTATGTCAGCTGATCAATAGTCACGATCTTACCGTTATGTGGAAACTTAATGACTCTGAAGACCGATGAAACGACCGCTGTCATAGCATATGACCAACTTCGACCCAAAAGAAGGTTGTAGTCTAGAGGGGCATCAACCACTTCCACATCCAGACTAACGGTTTTACCTTCGACCCCTATAGGCAATTCTTGTAGAATACCAAACGGACGGAACCCACGGCCATCAAAGGCCTTAAGGATGGTGGGGGATTGGTTCAACGAAGGAGAACCAAGCGATCTCCAACATTGAATCGACATAATACACGTAGAAGCTCCCTCATCAATCACAGTCCGATGAATAGGCCTGTTTTTGACTATCACTGGAATTTGGAAAGCCATTTGATGGGGGAGACGCGGTGTACTACTTTCTAGATCAAAGATCATTAGGTTCGGGTCCTGAACATCGACAGCTCCAATAGCCGACAAAAGCAATTTTCGTTGCGCTGGACATGATTGCAGCACTTCGAGTGCCGACATTGCTGAAGGTGAAACAGCTAAATCTTCAACAATGTTGTAATTCTGGGCTGCTCTCGCATGTGGATTGAAAGCAGACCTTCGAAGTACACCCTTGGCGGGCGGCTTAATCACTAAGTCTGGGTTAGGTTTTTCGATCTGTAGTGGATCGGAACCAGGAGCTGAGGTTGATGGGTTAGAGTTAGAAGATTCTGCTTCTTTACCATCAACAGGAGCCTTACTACCATAATCTTGCGATCGAGTCGCAATCCTGACATGAGACATCATCAAAATGGGTTCTTCACTGGCATTCGAAGAAGAACCTATCATCTTATTTTCCTGCTCGGGGAATGGATTCTTTAACACAGCAGGAGTCGGAGAACCTTTAACTATTTTCACTACCTCGGCCCGATGAGGGCAGTCTCTCGTAAAATGATCTTCTTCACAAATGAGACAAGGATAACGAGGTTTGCGCTTTTCGTCATTAGTTTCCGACTTTTCCGTTTTCTCCTTTGGAGCCTTGTCTGCTTTAGCCTTCTTCTTTCCTTTCTTCTTTCCACCGTTTTTGGATTTGGCCGTAGATGACTCTACAGCGTGAATGTCGGCGGTAAGTTCAGGAGGAGAAGACTCTCCTGTCGGAGAATCAGGCAAAGTGATAATTGGAGTATTGGAGGTCTTGGAAGACTTCTTCTTACTCTTCGTAGTCACGATACCGATCATACCATCAGCGGCATGAGATCCCGAAGGAGCAGCAGCGATTTGGTTTGACTTGGAAGATCCGGAATTTTCTCGTGTAAAGTACCCGACTGAGTGTAAACTAAGTCAAGGTATTGTGCCTGAGCAATGACTTGCTCCTCAGTAACTACGCCGGCCTTAGCTACATCTTCAGTAATTCTTGGTAATAATGATTTTACAAACCATTCAGCTAAAATTTGGTCCGGGATAAAAACTTTCACTAATCTTCTTCGACGTCTCCACTCATGGATGTGATCAGAAATGTACGTGGATGTCGATTGTTTTAGCGAAGTTAATAATTCCGTACCATTATCGTATCTGACTGGTAACTGAAAATGAGTTAAGAATGAAGTAGCTAACTGGCTAAAGTTGTAAAAAGAAGCCCGTGGCAACTCAATGTACCACTTGGCTGCGAGACCAATGAGTGTACGCTGGAAAAGACGTAAGCGGATAGAATCATCTGAGATGGAATTTGATGCACACCAGAGGTGGTAAGTCATCACGTGATTAGACGGATCCTCTCCAGACTTACCTTCGAACTTAGGTATATCGCTGGGCAACTTATTTGGCATTGGCGGCCAGAACGGAAGATATTGAATTGGATCGTTCGTTAGGCGCGTCAAGTCGGGTAAATCTAAAGTCGCAATAAATGGTAACTGCCGGTTAGGATCTCGGAAACTCTGAGTCACAATACCAGCCCCAGGAGGAGGATATCCAGGATAACTAGGAACAGGATTCGCATTGGGGATATTATATCCTCCTGGAAAACCAGGATTAACCGGACCGTACTGGGGTTGTTGAGGTGGTTGATAATTGTACCCAGGATACGGTTGATACTGGTAAACCGGTTGTTGGGCAGCTTGACCAGGTTGATACTGTCCCTGGTACGGAGGTTGAACAAATTGAGGTTGAGTAGTAACAACCGTACTTGTACCAGGTTGACCTGCAGGCATCTGGACTGTGGTTTGAATCGTGGGTCCAGACAACGGTACAGATGTCTGAGGAACGGTTACAGGGACAGTAGAAACCGGAGCTGCCGATACTCCAGATGTAAGCATGGTAGATGAAGCGGTAGCTGCTGCAGCCGTGTGAGGTGGAGTACTCGGTGCAATTGGCGGCTGAGTAACTACAGAAGTTACAGGGGTCTGAACACTTGACTGGACAAGTTGCGGTTGCTGGGATGGACCAGGAACTGCAGGTTGTCCTGCTTGAGGTACCGACTGTATACTTGGTTGCGACATCTGTTGACCCTGTGACGGATCCCATGTTAACATTCCAGGGTATTGACTCATAACAGGTTGAGGATACTGAGATCCATAGCCGTATTGAGGATAGGGTTGATAACTGTAAGGTGTAGTCCCATATGATTGCCCTTGAGGTGGTTGATAACCTTGACCCGTAGGTTGATAACCGTGAGGTAAATACGAATACTGGGGTTGACCTTGACCTTGAGGTTGGTATCCTTGAGGTTGATACCCTTGGGGTTGATACCCTTGGGGTTGCCATCCTTGAGGTTGCCATCCTTGAGGTTGATACTGATACTGAGGTTGACTTTGGGGTACATATTGAGGCTGGGGTTGATACCCTTGGGGTTGATACCCTTGAGGTTGCCCCCCAGTCACAAATGAAGTACCTTGAGGTTGCCCCCCAGGCATTAACGAAGGTTGCCCCCCAGGCGGTAATTGGCCACCTTGAGGTTGGTTAATGGGAGTTGAACCTGACATCATATAAACTTCACCTATACTCAATGGTACATTACCACTGTTTCCAACTAATAACCCATGATCAACAGGTTGAGGAGATGCTCCCGCAAAGGTACCAGAAAGTGACTGATACCCAGTAGGAACAGAAGGACCGCCATGTAAAAATGATTCAGGACTTTGCGAAAACACAGACGACTGACCAGACATATTTACAGGAGAATGAATTCCTCTGGGTGGAACCGGAGTACGAGGTGTAGAAAAACCTACTGAGTTGTCTAAAAAATTGGTTAATGCAAGGTACCAAGACTCACTTCTAGGAGGACTGTAAAATATGGATTCACGCTCCCTTAGATCAAGGGTAATTAGATCTTCAGAATCAGAAACGCCTATTTCTTCCTCTGGAACAAGTTCTTCTATAGCAATTAACCCAACAGGAAGATTTTCGGTGATAATTCTTTCTATTCTTGGTGAATCAGGAACACTAGGAGTTGGAGTAACAGGTTCTGAAATTTCAGGTTCTTCGCCTGTTTCACTGGCAGATGAAAAACTACCAGCAAGCTCGGAAACTGTAACAGCTTCGGGATTGTAACCTGTTTCTAATCTTTCGTAATCTGGATGGACTACCAAAGAAGATTCTCCTTCTTCAGGTGGACCTACTTTACTGCCACTAGGAGTTACAAGGACCTTTAAACCCTCTAAATAACTGGGGTCGTCTCGAGGAGGTGAACCCCTAAGTTCACGGGATCTTCTCAACAATTCGGCCACAGATACAACTTCAGGAGACTGGCCCGCAATACGACGGGACCTTCTCGGTAATTCCGCCACAATTAAAGATTTTAACTACAACACACGAAAACAAAGTAAAAAATTTCAAATCAAACCACCTAAAGTCTTCTAAAGAACCAATCAAATTTGAAGCACACGCCTAAATAATCTAGAGCGTCAAACCACACACAAACAGTAGTCTTCCGGACCAAAAGCGCTAGTTGGTGATTAGGCCCAACCTCGCAGGATTCAGTACAGAAATAGTGGGTGGAACAGTTACCCCGGCAACCTGCTTAATGAATAGACTGGACCAAGTTCCTCCACTTTAACCGTCTCGAAGTGAAGCGAACCCCCCAGAAAATCCAAGTGAGTATAACCGACGTCTGCTCCAGGTACAGTGGGACCTTCCCTCCACCGTCACCTTGGGTAGAATCCTAGATATTATGGCCACTAAGGTTACCAATCACAACAATTACACCTGGGGGAACAGTCTAAACTCCAACAGCACGCAAGGGCAGAGTAGCAAGCTCCAATCCCCTTACCGGCTCCTTGACAACAATCCAAGGTTTACCGATAAGTGACCCCTGGCTCCTCGACAATGGTTAATCCGAGGTTTACCGTTTGTAATACGTACTGTCTGGCGTCGTTCCCAACGAGGGAGGAATGATCCCCTCACTGGTTCGGACACGAGCTCGTGTTTCTCCTTTAAGAGGAGCTTTCCCAGAATGTAACTGAAACAATTGGATTTGTTCTACTCAAGATAGACTATCTGTTTGGTTTTGTAGTCTTGGAGAGTTAAGTACTCACCTACTCCAAGACCCTAGCCTAAGCTATGTTGGTGCTTCAGAGCCCTAGAAAAATAAAGATTACTAGATTGATTTTAATTTAAGCGTTACTTTTAAGGTTGTTTCTTAAGTCAAAAGGTGATGGAAGTGAAACTAGTGGTGTGTTGACTCGACTCGAAACCACTACAAAATGCACCTAAAATGATTTATCCACTACTTTACTTTTTCGATGAATTGCTTAACTAAAAAGTTGAGAGAATGCAATCCTTATAAAAGCAACTTCTTAATTGAAGACAATCAAAGAAACAATTCGTTTTTCTTTTCCAAGCATAAAAACATAACTTCTCTTTACATGCACGAAAAAACTCTTTCCTTCTTTTGAAAACAAAAAGCTACTTGAAACAAGACTTTTAAGAAGATGTTTTTGTATTTTTCTTTTAATAAAGCAAATAAATCTAATATAACCAAAAATCAATCTTAACAACTCTGAAAATCTATGAAAATGCACTCATAAGCAAACTAAAGGCAAATTTACTCTAAGCAATCTTAACGAGGCCAAAACTAACAATGATTATTTCTAAGGTGTTTTACTTGATCACAATCAAATCAAGGACTAGCTTATTGCAGAACCAAAAACTAGTCAAAACAAAATTCTAATCTTTTTGTCCTTTTTGAAAATGGAAATCAATACTTTAAAAACAAGCAATTCGAAATTTGACCCAAAACAACTCAAATGACAAGTTGCTCAAACAAGGAGACTTTACGGCAGGCTCAACTTCTAAGAAGGTTGACTAACCAGAGATATCTAAGGCTGGAACAACTTTCTAAGCTCAAAGTTACTACAAAGCCTTTCCAAAAATCAAACCCTAGGCCTAAACTTCGTTGAAAACCACTAAAACACTCAAAGCTCACAAAACCAGTTCAGGTAAGAATTCTTGACAGGGTACTAAAGGATCTGGGCAGAAAACACTAAGAAAAAACAAAATCTAAAAGTAATTTAAGGCAAAAATGGAATTTTCTTAACTTTTACAGGAAGACGCAGGCCAGCAGTTGTCACAGGTGCGACTCCGCACTGTGCAGTCGACAACAGCGCGTCCAAGGACGCACTGTGCAGCACACAGAGACTGCGTCTTTCTGGAAAAAGGAAGAAAAACTAAAGCCAACTAAAGCTACAGCTAAGCCACCCAAATACTAATTCTCACAGTCAAAAACCAGAAAATAAAAATGATTTTCTCAAAGCAAAGTTCATATAAAGGAAAAGACTCTCTCATTAATGGATTCCCCAGCGGAGTCGCCAATTTGTCACACGGAATCTGTCAAGGGTGCGGACACGACTGACCTTCCTAGAAGTCTAAGACATTCTAATGACAAACAAGACAAAATGGAGTGATCTTTCTCTAAATACACCTTTTACAACATGAAAACTACAAGTGTTTAGGCTTACCTTATTCCAAAACGCTGTTGTTGAAGTCTGTTCTTGACGATCCGGATGAGCTCCTCCTTCAAGTCAATTCCTGCAACCACAAACAATCAAACAATTACCAAGCACTTGCATTTCATATAATAAAACATATATTCAACATGCAGACCAAGGAACACATGAAATAACTCATTAACATAAGCTATTGAGAAAAATAAACCAGTTTGTATTAATAACGAAACAAAGAAACTCTTACAACCTGGCCTTGGTGTTGTGCAAGTTCCTCCCAGGGTCCATCAAGGGTTTTCCTCTACTTTGACAAAGCTCACCCTCTCCCAAGTAGAATCAAGTGAAGACAATCTCTCCTCACAAAGGCTCTAATGGAAGACCTAAATCCTGCAGCATTTACCCAAAGAAAATGTATAGCTCCAACCTCCTCTCCTTCTGGCTCAATGCCTTCATTTATAGTGCTGTAAAGAGGTTATTCAGGTCCACTATCAATGGGATCATCCCCCTCTATGGGTGGGATAGCTCCCTTATTGATGGGATAGGTTCCCCCTTAATAGAGATACATGAACCAACTGGAGGCGCATCCATTTCATCAAACCGACCTCTAGAATGTTCTAGAAGTAACCACAAGTAACTTTTTCAAGATAAAACTCGCGCATTTTGCCTTTTACAGAGGGACGCACCTGTCCCTTAACATACAGAGCGTCCATGGACGCATATTTTGTGAACATGATCAGCGTCCCCGCAGGTGAGGCTAGAGAGAACCTGCGACCCCAGAGATAAACATGATTTTTACAAGACTTTCTCTCTTCTTTGAGTTTGAGATGGATAACAGAGGCATGAGACTTGCCTAAGAGGGTAGCATGACTTGTTGATTGGAGCCATACTAACTGTAAGTAGTCAAGGTGACATTTTTTAGTGTAACAGCTTCTACAGAAGAAGTTCTGCAGCCATAAGAGGACAGTAGAACTAATCCTAGTGTGACAGTAAACACCTATATTCCTGAACCGGCCGCATCTACAGCTAATTCAGAAGGTCTTATTCCCCAAACATCTATTGCTTCAGAATCTATACCTTCTTCGGCACAGGAAATATTTTACGGACCTGATGGTCTACCTCTTCCACCTGGATTGATTACTATAGAAGAGATTGTGGAGGATCCTCCATCTAGTACTCCATCGCATTTTGGAGTTGGGATCACCCTATATCCTTCTTTGTCAGAAATTAGTCTCCTGTTATCGGAAGTTCCTGTAGAATCACTACGAAATCTTTTGGATAGACTAGATATGTCTGAACAACTGTCGACATCTAGGACTGTGTCATCTAACACAGCAGCGGCAGAACTCCCTGCTGTCACTCCAACAATGTTCGTCGACGTACCATCTGTCCCAACTAGCTCTCAATCGCTGGATGGAGCCCATCCAGGGGCCGTTTTGACAGTATGGTCTGTTCCCGTTTGTTCATCCGGAATAATATCTAGAATCTCTTATGTTGAGTCTCAGCAAATTGATCCTTCGCAGTGTCAATTTGGGTAGTTCGGTCCTTAAAGGCAAATCGTTCCTTCAAGCACTGGATTACTGCCGTATGGGGGGCAATATACCCTTTAATTGTCTCCTCTGGGAGAACAGACATACGAGAGTTCACAACAGAATTCAGGTTATGTTGGAATTACATCTAGTGGTTGGGTACCAATACTGCCTCAACAACCAAGAGTTGTATACTCAATGCAACAAATTATGCCTATGTCAAATATCCCCACTACACTAGCTATTATGACGGTGTCACAAGTACAAACATTGCCTGTTGCATGCCAACCTCAAATCTCTCAGGTCGCAATTCAACGGCCTCTTGTCTATACGACGCCACCACAATCATCGACTAGTGGCTCCTTAACTGGAGTGACCCAGGCTCAAACGGGTACCATCACCCCTCATTTTGGTCAAACAGCCAATATTGGACAACAGCAAATGGTTTCACAACCATGGCTAGTGCAATATCAACAACCGCAATTCCAACAAGTTTAGCAAGGATCTGAGCACCAAATATTTGCAAGTAATGGGTAGCCCTATATTCAAAACGGTCAACATCAACCATTTCATAATGGTTATGCCCATCAACCTTACCAAAGTTATCAGCATCAAATGCACTATTCTAGTATGCAAAGATCCACTGCTCAGGCAATCCCATCTTATCCTGGGTATGCTTTGCCGAACTTGAATCAACGATTGCCCTTCGTGGCAACGATAGAGTTACTAGATCTAAATCGGCTGACAAAAGATCCAATTGATTATGCCCCTTGGTGGCCAGCGATTCCACATAAACGTACGTCAAATATTCCTAAATTTAATGGAATTTGGGTGAAGACCCATCGAATCATGTGATGACATTTCATCTGTGGTGTTCATCTAACACTCTAAATGATGATTCAATTAGGCTTCTCCTTTTTCAGCGAACGTTAACTGGTCTGGCAACAAAATGGTATATCGAATTGCCTAGAGCTTCAATTGATAACTTCAGCACCCTAGCCACAACCTTTTTAACCCATTTTCAGTTACCCATAAGGTATGAAACGAGAATAGAGCTTCTTACCAATTTCAAACAAACGACGGCCACTCGCATATCTGATCATATCCATGAGTGGCGACGTCATCGTAGAATGGTAAAAACATATGTTCCTGATCAGCTGCTAGCTAAATGGTTTATTAAGTCACTATTACCTTCTATTACGGAAGATGTAGTAAAGGGAGGACTCGTCACTTAAGAGCAAGTAATTGCTCGTGCGCAATATCTAGACTTGATATATACTCAGTTTGGCACACTCTACGATAAAATCCCTGATGCTCCTAGACCAAAATTCTCCATTCCCCCCCTCCTAAATCAAGAAAAGACTCTCATGCCAGCAATGGCGTGATAGGTGTGACTAGCACGAAAACCGTAAAAACTATATCAAAGAAGGCTCGTACAGTTTCAAATCAAAATGAAAATGAGGAACTTCTCGCCTTAGAGGTAAATGTCGTGTCGACTGACAAAGGCAAAGAACCAAAGCAACCATGGGGCAAGAAGAAAAAGAAAGGGAAGAAGAAAAAACAGGAGGAGTCGTCTCCTGAAAAATCTTCTGCAAACCCTTCTGGAGATAGGAAACCAAGTCATCCATGCTTCATATAAGATGAGGATCATTGGACGAAAGATTGTCCACATAAAGCCAATCTTAGAAAAATCTTTAAGAATTCAAAAACCTTGGCGGTATTAACTGATCTATTTTGGAATCCAGGAACAAATCTGGTTGCTAGTGACAATGCTTCCCCATCCCAAGTGCTAATGTTGTCTATTTCGAAGCAGCAAAATGATGCTTTGATATCGACAAGGAATAAAGATTACGGGAATCCACAGCTGTCAGACAAGAAGGCTAGTGATCAACCTAGTAGTTTGACAACAACTTCGACCAAAGTTGTGCCACCCATCATTCCTGAACTAATGATAAAGATGCCAAAGGGAGTAGTACACAAATCGACATTTAGTCCTCGTGCCAGATCAACACAACATTATAATATAGTGGAGGATCTGGCCCAATCACCATCCGCTATGTCGACACTTGAGGTACTGCAAAATTTCCCCTCCCAAAAGCAGGCTTTATTATCAGCAATAGGTGGGATTGACCCAACGGATTCCAATATTGTGGCCTTTAATCATAAAGGATATGACCCTCAGTTACCAGCTCAACTAGCTTTCCTTATTTAAGTGAAAGCCCTCAACAAAACTATTCATCGAACAATTATTGATCAGGGGGAATCTACATGTATTATTTCGATGAGTTGCTGGAAAACTTTAGGATCTCCACCCTTGTCACAATCTTCGACGACATTAAAAGCATTTGATGGATGAACATACACACCATATGGGATTTTAAGTAACTTGCAAGCTGAACTGGGGGGAAAAACAGTAGAAATTGATGTTGAAGTGATCGACAGAAACCATGATTACAACATCCTACTGGGAAGGCCCTGGATATATGCTATGGTTGCCATTGTGTCGACCTACTTCGGGAAGATTGTATTCCCTTTCCAAGGAGGTATTACAATCGTCAACCAGCAAACGTTTCTCCCCAACAGTTCAGAAGTTATGGGAAGCATTCCGATGATCCATGGAAGCCCTCATTCGCTTCAAAATATCGGAGTAGGCCTACTAAAGGACCCTATATTAATGGCAACTTTTGCCCTACAGCCTCCAATAAATTTGGCGGAAGTAGCAACTGTGAGAACCTGCAATATGAAATCTTCTATTCAAAAGATGTCCGGAAATGATATTAACATGGATCATCTGCAAGTATTGCCTCCAAGCCCAATAGAAATATTGTAGCAATCAATGTTTTTGGCATGGGAGGCAAACCCAAATCAACACTCATCAAGTGTTTGGATAGATAGGTCTAAGGAATATGGCACCTCTTCAGATCCTTGGTCGCAAGTACATTCTACAGATGAAGGAATTGTTTAGTCAATGATGATTGACAAGGCACCATGGGAAGATTACCACCATCGTTCCCATCTTTCGGATTACAAAGAAGATAGTTCCAGTGACCTTCATCATCCCTTAGTTTTTATTTTCTGTCAAACACTGTAAACACGGTGGAATTCGAATGAAACTTTTCCAATATTGAAGAGACTTTCACCATAAATATCTCGACCAAAACAGATGTTGTAGAGAATATTCATGTCGGCAAATCTTGTTCTTCTTCAAAACTGGAAATACATTACGCTCTTTTTCGCGAGTTCAGAGATGTATTTTCTTGGTCATATGATGAAATGTCAGGCATTGAATCGAGCATAGTTGAACACGAAATTAAGATGTATCTAGATGTCAAACCGGTACGACAACGACTATGGCAGGTGCACCCCAAGAAAGCCACTGCCATCAAGGCAGAAGTTGAAAAACTTCTCTATGCTGGTTTTATTTACCCGGTTCCTCTAACCGATTGGGTATCGAATATTGTTCCTGTAATGAAAAAGAAAGGAATGATTAGAGTGTGCGTTGATTATAGGAATGTAAATCAATCTTGTCCGAAAGACAACTACCCTACACCCTTCATTAACCAAATAATTGATGAATGCGCCGGATGTGAAATCTTTTCATTTATGGATGGATTTTTTGGGTATAATCAAATTAACATCTGCCCACAGGACCAGTCAAAGACTGCATTTATTTGTCCATGGGGCACATTCGCATATCGCAAGCTACCCTTCGGTTTAAAGAACGCAGGGGCAACATTTCAGAGGGCAATGAATTATGCCTTCCATGACATAAAGAACATCGTTCAACCATATCTCAATGACCTTTCGGCTCATTCGCAAAAGCGGACAGATCATCCGCAGCATTTGAGAGCGATATTTATACGTTGCCAACACTACAAGATACGACTCAATACACACAAATGTGTGTTTTGTGTTAGTTCTGGTTGTTTACTTGGCTTTGTCGTCTCCAAGGACGGGATTTGTCTTGACCCATGTAAGGTTCAGGCAATCATTAATTTGCCTCCACCTTCAAATTTGCTTTAGATTCAGAAACTCCAAGGGAAATCAAACTTTCTGGGGAGGTTCATTCCAAATTACGCCGAACTTGCTAAAGGTTATACTCGTCTATTGAAAAAAGGAATAGCCTTCATCTGGGATCAGGTCACGCAAGCTTCCTTTTATGCTTTAAAGGAATCCCTAATAAAAGCATCATTAATGTATGCTCCTGATTATCAAAAAGACTTCAACCTGTATCTAGCTGTAGCGGATACGACCATCGCAATGGTTTTAGTTCAAGAAGACAATGGAATTGAACATCCTATATATTATTTGAGTAGAAACTTAAATGATATGGAGAGCAAGTACTCCTACGTTGAAAAGCTAGCTCTCGCAGCTGTTCAAGTGATACAAATATTTTGACACTATGTCCTCTTTCAAAAAACTACCATTTTGTCAGATTGCCACCCCATGACTTATATATTGTCGCGACAATTGCTGGGGGGCAAATATTCAAAATGGATAGCAATTTTACAAGAGTTTGATCTCGAATTCATAAAATCCAAATCGAAGAAAGCCCTGGTTTTCGCGGAGTTACTATGCGATCTCCCATCATCGTCCAACGAAGCAACATTAGAAGAAGCAATCGTGGACGAATCTTTGTTTCTGATATCTTCAAGAAATCCATGGTATGGAGACATAATAATCTATCTCCAAACCCATACATATAGGTCTAGTACCTCCCGCTTGGAACAAAGATGCATTCGATACCAAGCAAAAGACCACATGATCATCGGTGAAACGCTTTACCGGCATGGTGTTGATACAGTTCTGTGGAGGTGCCTCACGCACGAGGAGGCCTAAGAAGTCCTGAATGATTTCCATTCAGCCGCGTGTGGGGGTCATCAATCTAGTTATGCTACGGAACAAAAGATTTTATGAGCAGGATACTTCTAGCCAACAATGTTCAAAGATTGCATAACCGTAGTCAAAAGTTGCTTTTTCTGTCAAATCTTCGATCGCAAAACCAGAATACCACCTGCACCTCTACAAACAGTAGTTGTTGTGGGGCCATTCACCAAATGGGGCATAGATTTCATGACATGTAACCCCACCTCAACTGGGGGGCATGGATATATAATAGTCGCAATAGTCTATTTTACCAAATGGGTCGAGGCGATGCCTACATTAAACAACAGTGGCAAAATGGCTACCCTCTTCTTTTTCAATCATGTAGTCTCTAGATTCATCATTCCATAGGCCATAGTCATAGATCATGGATCGAATTTTTGCAATCACATGATGGTTGAGTTGGCTGCCAAATTAGGGTTGTCCCACAATAACTCTACTCCATATTATCTGCAAGTTAACAAACAAGTTGAGGCAATCAACAAGGTCCTAAGGCAGATGCTGCAAAGGATGATTGGAGTCCATAAAAGGAGTTGGCACATGATCCTATACTCGGCCTTGTGGGTATACCGAACATCGGTAAGGAATGCGACCGAGTTTACACACTTTCAACTGGTGTATGGCCTGGAAGTAATCCTACTAGTTCAGTGTCAAATCTTGTCCCTCAAACACGCGGTAAACCTTCTCCCCGGAACTTCAGAAGAGGAGGCTCGTTTCTTGGAACTAATCCAATTGGATGAAACCTATCGTGATGTTGCTCTGGCTAAAGAATCCCATAAGGAATGAGTCAAGGCACAGTTTGACAAGAATGTCAAACCCCATGTCTTCTCAGAAGGAGACCTGGTCTTACTTTACGACCAGGAGTCTAATAAATTGGGAGCAGGTAAGCTCAAGTCTTTATAGATGGGCCCCTACATTGTTAAGCGTGTATTAGCAAAAGGAGCCTACAAGTTAGTGGATTAGGATGGGATTCCACTGGTGCAACCCCGCAATGGGTTGTACCTTAAGCGTTACTATACTTCACTCAAGATAGTAACCCCTATGCTTTTGTTACATTTTTGTTTTCACTAAGGGTAATCGTTTTGGTTAAGTGATCCACTTTTGCATTTGTTGCAGATGTCTAACCTATTGGAACCATTTGTTGGATATGCCGATGGAGTGAGTCGTAGTTTGTGGAGCTTATCTTCTGTGGCCTAGGCCATCTTCGATCCAAGCGGCGAGTTAGTGAGTTTCAGAGGGGTATGTATTGGTCAGTCAATGAACAACATTACTAAATACAACGCGTTGAAGGAACTCCTCTCTGATGCCATAACACATGGCATACTCCAACTTGTCGTCAAGCTAGACTCACAACTCGTCATTCTACAGCTCACTGGTATCTACTCCATACGGAATCTAGCTATCTATCACATGTTCCTAAGAGTCAAGATTTTGGAAAGGCAGTTTGATTCTATTCAATATCAGCATATTTCCAGAAACTTAAACACATTCATAGACTCATTAGCAAATTATGTGTTAGATAGACATTTGCAACATTTATAAAAGAAGAATTTCATCAATATTTGCATCAAGATCATGTAACTTAACCAAAATAAACCTCCGAAAATAAATAAATAAATATATATATATATATATATATATATATATATATATATATATATATATATAATTGTTTATGGTTTATACATAATGTTTTGTAACCAAGAAAAAATCAGTCAAATGACCCAAAACTCAAAAAGCTAGGGGGCACCCTAGTCTAATGATGCTGGTGATAACAAGTCACTGCCTGTGCATTCATGCGTAAAAGCCTAGTCCATCGACTCGGCACGCCAGTAGTATGTCAGCAACCTCAGATGCAGCTCGTCGGTCCTCACGTCTGGAATAACAGGAGTGAGACCCTCAACCTAATCCTGTAATGCTGAAAGAGTCTCGACCACATCAAGGTCACGAAGGATTGCCCTCCCCACAACCTCTCTACTGGAACGGCAACTAGTGCTCTTAGACATACTGCTGGCCGAACTGGTCCAATATCTGCATGAGCACATGAGTTTTGATTAGTCTTGATAGAAGAAAGCATGATAACATTATAAAAAATGATAAACAGAGATATGGTCAGAGAATTTACCTATAGCACCCCACTGCTCACTAGCCGACAGCACCAAATCTGGGTCACCTCGGAAATCCATACCAGCATATGGACACTCGGCATAAACCATCTCTTAACGGTTAAACCACTTGAAGAAGGTATTAGAGAAAGAAACTTGGGACTGACCAGCATGTCGGGCCATGAGGTCAACCCATCTCTGCATATGTGGCTCAGTTGGTGGAGGTAAACCAAGTGAAATGTACTGCGGTTGCATCAGTGGGATGTTTTCCAAGGCGAAAGCGGTCAAAATAGAACCATAGCCAAAATTCTTGGATTTTCCGCTTTTTACCTTGGTCAGTTGCTCTTTCATCACAGGGAGTACTGCATCACACCAATTGAACACCTTTGGTTCAAGGCATTCCAAAGCGTACTGCATATAACACCTGCTAGCCATGTGAAGAGTCACACTACCAGCCAATCTAGCAAAAGTGAATAGAATGGTCCTCAAGGACTGGTTAGTGACATCTCGGATGTTGATCTTGCCGTCCCTACTCAGCTAAGATCCCTCTCTGCAGTACCGGCGAATGTAATCTCTTACGGACTCACCCCCATGGGCGGAACCTGATAATGAGACAGGGGCACCACGCCTCGATAAACCGATCAGAAAATAGATGTCCATGACAGTCAAGGGGATGCATTTTCCTCTGATCTGGAACACCTGGTTGGTAGGATCCCATGCATCAAGTAAATATTGCAACAAGTTGATTTGTTGCCTCATGCTAGAGATGCGAAAAAACTTTAGCAGGCCACAATTCTGCAGTGCAGTTACCATACCCGAATCATGTAAAGCTACCATTTCCTCTTCTTCATGCTCATGTTCTCACCATGTAACAACCATTTTTCTCTGATGAATCTCTACAAAACAAACAAGAGAAGAGTCACGGTCCTGATTTGGCAAAAAAAGGCAAAAATTCCATGAGAAAACAGTGCAAATGTTTCCCTTCTTGCGCCCATCGCACCCCAGCACTGTACTGGGTGAGATGCATACTGACTGGCCAATGGCCAGGCTAGTATGCATCACACCTTTTGATATAGGAAGGGTGCAATGGAGCGAGGGCGAATTTTTCAAACACCAGGGGCTCAGAAAAATAGGGAAACATGCTCAGAATTCAAAAAGGAAGGAATGCAACTAAAGAGCTCAAGTTTAGCTCTTACCTGGTCCAAACGGCACCGAGAATCATCCACAGAATCTCCCAAAATTAGCTAGTGAAAATCAAGGGGGGAAGGCACCTCCAAAGCTCCAACAAACCAAAGTTCAAATGAAATGGTAAAATGAGGGGTAAAAACCACTTTTAAATTAACTTTCACGTAATTCGAGTAAGGTATTAGTGTTTTAACTCATTTTTCAAGCATGTATTGTTCATTCTTGATCGGTTTGATGAAGCAATTGAACAGGCAGTATGACCATCGAAAAACAAAGTGTTAGCGGTGAAATCAAATAATCGATGACCATTATCACAAGCAGTTTTTATGTGAAGTTCAAGCTCGTTAAAAATTAAACCTAAGCAATGAGCAAATGTTTCCCCCAGAGTTTAAGCTCATTAAAAAATGAACCAATTTCTGGCAAATAACCATTGTGAATGCATTATCATCAGCTCCTGAGCCTTGGTTGTGTTCTCACCATCACCTCCACTCTATTTTAGCTGATCATTCGCCTCTATTTGATTGTTTACCCCTTTTTGAGGAACAACTACGAAGAGTGATTCTGTTAGCCATCCTTGTGACACTACCGTGATTGGAAAATTCCAAACCTTACTTGGAATCAGCTGCTACCTGAAATTATCACTCGTTCCCTGAAAAACGAGTCTCCTTTAAGATATTTTCGTCTGACTCATAAAATATGAAAATATTGCCGAGCAGTTGGCCTCTCCAGCTCGTCAAAGCTACCAAGAGTGCTATCCCTCCTCTAGATTTTAATCTTTTTGGGCGTGAGGGATTATTACACAAAAAAATCGAGAGCTTTTTTTGTTCGACTCGTTAAAATTATTGAAAATTCATCTCGTTCATATTATTTTATACTTTTTCGGACTTAAGGGATTATATGACAAAAAAGGATTATTGGAGTTTCCTTTACATCCCTTTTTAGACTCTCTAAAATTGAAAAAGGACCTAGTTATCTTTATCGTTAAACTCATTAAAACCAATAGCGACAAACTTGTCCATATAGAAAAGAACAAGTTTCACTGTCGCTAGGCCCGTTAAAACATAGTGACGGGTTTGCTCGAAGGGAAAATTATAGAACAAGCATATGTTATCCTCCTCAAGCTTGATAAAAATAAAGAGGTACTGGTCAGCAATGTCTGGGGAAAAATTGGGAAGAAAACTTGAAGAAACCTTATTGGTAGCAAAGTCGCTCTTGAACATGACACTTTCACTCCATGTCTGAGTTAGGTTTGGTTATTCCGTTCACCGGTCATATTACCATTGCTCCACCGTACCAACCATCTTTGGGTTTAACACTACCAATCCATTTCAGTGTCGCCGATATGTTCAAGAGATGTCGATTAGAGAATTCGCCAACCCATTTTGTGTCTCATCTGCTGCAATACCTTTACACTTCATTCTTTCATGACCGCCACCCTGAACTTTGTATCATCAGATCGTTTTCACCTCCAAAAGTCATTTGCTCCATTTTGTATCATAGATGTGGGATTCATTAAGGCCCTCCTATGACGGGTCACTTCTTGTCGACATCAGCTCATTATCCAAGAATTCGACCTAGGAACAACCCTTTCAGTACTTTGAAGCTTGCATGCCTCAATGGCAAGTTTCTCACTTTCGGCAACAGGTTTATATCAATGGCCTTCGACCGAGAGATTTTGCGTGGTGTTCGATGCCAAGTCCCATTTTCATGCCATGAGAATTGTACTATCGTACCTTGAGGGTCATCATCATTATTGGTGATTCCTCTTGCGCCTATTAATAGCTTACATCATTAGCTGGTAATCAGGCGATGTCTTTCCATGTTTGACTCCAAAACATTTTTCACATGGATCAACTTGTACTTCAGGCGAAGATTGGACGAGTTTGAAGACCCCAGATCTAGTTTCATCCATCCGGGCTGTGATATATTCAGGAAAGTAAAGATATGAAATGTACATCATCACTGCATAGATGATCATCCGAATCAAAGGATGACGACTCTACCAGAATCATCAGTCTGCCACACAGACGGTTGTCTGTCCTATGTACATGAAAATGAATATATAAAGCTGAGCATGGGAATGCTTTCCTCAGCTAGATCATGAAAATGTTATGAAGATAATGTATTATATTGCATCTTATTACAGGTCACCTTCCAGCTTGAAAAACCTCGGTCCTCATGATAAAGCATTTCACCCAACATCCAAAGATTAATGACCTCATGCTTTAGGGGGCAACTGTTATAGAAATTTTTGGGCACTGCAACCCCAATCATATATGTCCATAAACCAAGGGCTTTTGAATCCCTAAAAGTTTTGTTTCATGCCCTAAAGGAACAAGGTCGGCTGATTACATCATCTCCTAGAAGTTCTCCACAGAAAAATGCTCAGAACTGGTCAAAACTGGACCATACAGGTTGCTCAATGTTAAGGGTGTGATGCATCTCACCTTCCTAGTGTAAAAGTTGTGATGCATACTGGAAATTCCTCCTGTAGGGTGCGATGGATGAGAATGGACAAATGGCAGAGACAGTTTGCAAGGTAGATGATCATCGAATCTTCCAGAAACCTCTCGTGTGACACTTACCTCTCTAAATTCGCCCAGGGATGAGTAAGAGATCATCAATCTCCAAGTGGAATCAAGAACTATCAGAGAGAAGACACTAATCAAAATCCCAGAAGCTGACTCACCTCCCTGCAATCATCTATATGTGGATCCCACATCCCAGAGTTCCAGAGGCTGGAATTTTGTATCTTGTAAGGAAGTGCTATTGGTTTCCTGGTGGAATATCATAGTGTTGGGTGATCTAAGATTTTCATGAGGTGAAGAAGGGCTTTCATGCTGGGAGGATGACGTTGGGTCAAATCAATGGGTTGTAATCCTCTCTTCTAATCTTTATATCAATAAATCTATTCAAGTTTTCCTCCACATTCTTGTATGTTTGATAGTGTATGCATTTGTGTGGTCAATATATATCTGGTCCTATATTGCTTATGATTGTAGATCTTTGCACTTTGAAGGTATTATGCTACTTTGACTTTACAGGTAATCTTTGAAGCAGAGTGGTCAAGGGAGAAGCGGCAAAGACCCGTCGGTGAGGAGAAGGAACAAGAAAAGAACCAAGAAAAATACTGAGGTTGGTATTCTTTGATCCTCTCCTATCTACTTCTCATAAAGGAAAACGAAAGTAACTTTAATTTGTTTGTTTCTAAGATAGCTATCCGTCTTAGTGGGACTAGAAGCTCTGCATAGACACTAGATTTCCCGATAACACTGACTGGCCAGTGTCCAGCTCAGTATGCATCACACCTTTTGATGCAGGCCACGTGCAATGGATGGAGAACAAGTTCTTCAAACCCCAAGGGCCCAAAAGTAGGGAAAAAATTGCTCAAAACGAGGAAAGGATGGAATGAAAATGAAGAGCTCAGGGTTAGCTCCTACCTGGCCTTGACGGCGCAGAGAATAGTCCACCAGATCTCCCAAAAACAGCTGATGAAATTTGATGAGGAAAGCCATTCCAGAGCTCCAAAATCCAAAATTTGAAATGAAATGGTAAAAATGAGAGGTAAAACTACTTTTATGTTAACATACTTCAAGTAAAATATTAGTTTTTAATTCATTTTTAGGGTATATATATGTATTTCTAATCAATTTTATGGAGCAATTGAGCAGGTTGAATGATCGATGAAAGAATCTAACGTGTTAAAAGGTGAATTGAATGTCTTTGACTATAGTTATGAGCAATGTTATTGCATGGTTCAGGCTCGTTAAAAAATAAACCTACCACTGGGCATAGTTTCTCCTGGTTCAAGCTCGTTAAAAAATGAATCCACCCTTAGTAAATAACCTTTGCGATCACCCTGCTATCAGCCTTTTGAACCTTGGTTGTGTTTCTACCATCACCTCCATTCTTTTGGCCAATCATACATTTCCACTTGATTTTTTACCTTTTGAGGAACAGCTATGATGAGTGGTCCTATTAGCCCACCTCTTCACATCACCATGTCTTGAGAAGTTCCAAGATTACCCGAAACCAGTTCGCTACCCCAAATGCCACTCGTTCCTAAAAAAAAATGAGTCCACTTTAAACACTTTTCAAATTCGCTAAATATGAAAATATTTTCGAGCAATTGGCCTCTCCATCTCGCTAAAGTGATCGGACCTGAGGGATTATCCCACAAAAAAGATCGATTGCTTGGCTTTTCGGCTCGCTAAAGTTATCGAAAAATCATCCCTTTCATATTATTTTATCCTTTCTCAGACTTAAGGGACTATGCTATGAAAAAGGACAGTTGGAGTTTCCTTTTCATCCCTTTTAAAACTCTCTAAACATGAAAAGGACCGAGTTATCCTTGTCGTTAAACTTGTTAAAATAATAGCGACAAACTTGTCCACCCATACAAGAATGAGTTTCACTATCGCTAGGCTCACTAAAACATAGTGACAGGTTTGCCCGACGGGCAAATTATAGAACAAGCATATGTTATCCTCCTCAACATTGACAAAAAATAAAGAGGTACTAGTTAGCAATGACTGGGGAAAAAGGGAAGAAAACTTGAAGAACTTTATTGGTAGCAGGTCACTCTTGAACATGACACTTTCACTCCATCACCATGATTGAGTCAAGTTGGGTTATTTTGTTCACTGGTCATATCACCATTGGTCCGCCATACCATCCATCTTTTGGGGTTAACACTACCAATCCATATTAGTTTCGTCGATATGTTCAAGAGAAGTCATTCAGAGAATTCACCATCTAGTTATGCCTCATCCACTGCAATACCTTCACTCTCCATTTTTCATGACCGCCATTCCTGAACCTTGTACCATCAGATTGTTTTCACCTCCAGAAAATCATTTGCTTTATCTCGTGTCATAGATGTGGGATACATTAAGGCCCTCCTACAACGGGTCACTTCTTGTTTACATCAACTCATTATCCAAGAAGTTGACTTAGAAACAACCCTTTCAGTACTTTCAAGCTTGCATGCCTCAATGGCAAGTTTCTCACTTTCAGCGACAGGTTTACATCAATGTCCTTCGACTGAGAGATTTTGCGTGGTGTTCAACATCGGCTCATATATTCACACCATATGAATTGTATTGTAGTACCTTAAGGGTCATTATCATTATCGATGATTCCTCTCGCACCCGTTAACAACTTTCATTATTGGTTGGTAATCAGGCGATGTCCTTCCATGTTCGACTTTAGAACATCTTTTCACGTGGATAGACTTGTACAATGGGCGAAGATTGAATGAGTTTAAAGACTTCGGATCTAGTTTCATCCATCCGGGTTGCAATATATTCGGGAATATAAGGACATCTAATGTACACAGAAGCTGCACAGATGATCATCCAAGCTAAGGGATGATGACTCTACATATAAAGAAGCACCAGCCTGCAACTACAGACGATTATCTGTACTATGTACATGAAAATGAATTTATAGTGATGAGCATGGGAATGCCTGCCTCAGCTAGATCACGGAAATAATATGATGATGATGTATTGTATTGTATCTTATACAGGTCACCTTCCAGTTTGAATACCTCGAATCCTCATGATAAAGCATTTCATCCGACATCAAAAGATTTACGACTTCATGCTTTAGGGGGCAACTTCTATAGACATATTTGGGCATTGCAACCCCAATATTATATGTCAATAAACCAAGTGCTCTTCAACCCATAAAAGTGTTGTTTCATACCCTAAAGGATCATAGTCAACTGATTACATCATTCCCCAGAAGTTCCACTTGAAAAACCACTTAGAACTGGCCAAAACAGGACCATACCGACTGCTCCACTGTTAGGGTGTGATGTATAATGACTCCTACACTATCTAGGTGTGATGCATACTGAAGAGCCCTTTTGTGGGGTGCAATGAGCAAGAATGGACAAATGCCTGAGATAGTTTTCTAAGTGGATGCTCATGGAATCTTCTAGAAACTTCTCCTATGACACTTTCCTCTTTGAATTCGCCCGGGGATGTGCAAGAGCTCCAAGAGATCTCCAAGTGGAACCAAGAACTACAAGTGGAATGACACTAGTAAAAAAACCCAGAGATGACTCACACCCTCGCAGACATCTATAAATGGATCCCTCATCTAAGAGATCTTGAGGCAATAATTTTGTAATTTGTAAGGAAGTGCTGATAGTTTGTCTTTGAGAAGAATCATTATATTGTTGGGTGATCTTTCTTTTCATGAGGTGAAGAGCGCTTTGATGCTGGGAGGATGACGCTGAATCGTACAACTGGGTTGTAATTCTCCCTTCTATTTTACTAAAGTTCTTTGAGTTTTCCTCCATACAATCGTGTACTTGTGAATCTTGTTATTTGTAAATGCCATTGTATGTTCAATGTATTTCTGATTCTGCATTGTTTATGATATAATAGATCGAGATGCTTTGATGGTGTTCTATTACTTTGTTTCTATAGGTATTCTCTAAGCGGGACAAGTAGGAGAGGAGTTGCAAGCTCTATCAAGGGGGAGAGAAATCAAGAAAGGAGTCAAGCAGAAGATCCAGGTTGGTCCTTTGCTTCTCTCTTATCTATCATACATAGAGGAAATCACAAATTGCTTTGATTGTTTGTTTCTAAGATAGTTGCCGATCTTAGTAGGACTAGGAGATCGAAAAGACACTAGTTTTCCCCAAAACGGGTAGATATTTTGATGAATCGAGGATGCCTCATGTATGTGGATGTATTAATGGCCTTTGCATTGGATTAAATTCATGTGCTTTCTAATGTAATGTAATAGAGATTTCGTTGACCTTCAAACTAGAATTCCTTGGTAATTATGAAACACATTGCATAACCCATTCCAATTACATCAAAGTCTCTATTATATCACCATGCATCCTTAACACTATCACCCGAAGCCATGCTTTCATTTTCTTAAAATTTGTTTATAAATTTTACGAGAAAAAAGATGCCACTTTACAATAATTCTCCTGTTCATTTTGTAAGAAAATTTTCAATAGTTGAGTCATGTAGAATATGACAACTCACTCTTTTAGCTACACACATATTTTACTTCTTGGCCATTTTTATCTTTCTAGAGACACTTTAGGTCCCTAGAGACTTCTTTGTGTGAAATAATATTGGGAATATAGTATTTCCCATTGTAATTTTCTTATTTTTACTAAGGAAGAGAAAGAGAGGAATTATAATTTTGACCAAAAGCACTTACTTTTTGGAAACTTATTAAAGCTAAATATATTAATATCTATATATTTTTTTCATATGTCTCCTTGCTTTAACAATCTTATTATGTCTAAAATGATGGAATTTAGCCATGTGTGTGTAGAACTAAATTATATTCATTTGCAAGGACTATGATGAGCAAGAGTCTATGTGGAAGTAAAGTATGTAATAGGCTAGATCCTACTACTATGCACTAGGTGGGGCAGAATGTAGGCTTTAGCTCTACATATGTCATAAGCATAGTGATGTCATATGAAGAATACAACCCATAGAGATTATTCAACTTCCTAGCTTAGGACCTAAAGCTCATTGATACCTTATAGAGGTGGGTTGGCCCTTAGGCCTCAATATTTGAACTTAGAGCTCCGATACCATTATTCACATACTTGAGTGGGCACATCCTTAAGCATATATTACAACTTGGAGAACAAAATCAATCATGGAATTCAACCAATAAGATTTGAGCATCCAAACTTCATTTCTATGAGGATTCAACACAAACATTAATGGAATGTTATCATGAATATACTATAACTATAATTTCACTAATTGTGACCATATTCCTACTGGCATAGCTGAAAGTATTTTTGACATATATCTTATGCAATATGATTAATTAGCTAAATGAGCCTCAGTGGATGAAATTCACCTCCTGAAGCATAATGCATAGCATAAACAACCTGAACCATAGACTATACAATTTCATACCATAAAAACATAAGTAATCCTCATACATAGTTGTCTCATACATAAATATTCACCATTATTCGATCATCTCAAGAACAAAGATTATTCATGCATCATACACTCATAAATTCGACATAATCAAGAGTCATGAATCATAAGATTGCACTGTGAAATTTTAATGCTAAGTTTAAAGATGTGACAACAAAAAGAGTAAGGGGTCACATATAGTACATCCCAAGAACTTGAAGTAAACTAGCTTAGCTAAAAAATGTCACTTGAAAAATCGAGCACCGCCACCCAACCTAGAACTGACTTCGTCAAGTTCAACCCCGAGCTAATACTTCTTGCAATGGCTCAACTTCCTTTGTTGATATATTCAATGGGTATTTGATACCCTCTTTCATGATATGGTTTCCATTAGTGCCATCCCACTTTTATGGATATTTTTTAATCCATTTGCCTAGGACTTTCCCAGAAAATATCCCCTTTCTCTCTCATGAGGCTTTTCCTCATAAAAACTTACCTTTATCTCCCAAAAGCCTTTTATGTTTTTCCTAACTTAGCATCTCTCTCCACCTAAGTAGCTTAATGGATATTTATCTCCAAATCCATTAAACTTATCTAGAATTAGATCTAGAAATTCTTATCATGAAATATTTTTCCATTCCCATTCACCAATGGGATTTTATTTGGAAATAACCTCATCTCTTAGTGTCTTTTTCTCCAAGAATTTTACATTATCTTTATTTATTTAATAATAAAGTATTTACTTTCATTGTTACACCTTATACCTAGCTTTTCTTATCTTAGGTTAGCGAAGTGTTACATACAATGTAGGGGTGTTACATTAAACATATATATGATAATGAAAATTTTAATTGATAATTCGAAAATGTAGCATTATTTCCCTCAACCGTAATGAACCTAGATATCTGATTTTGAACCTATCATACACCTAAGGGTATAAAGTCTCTCCAGATGGAAACATTTCCTTAAATTCTATAGTCCAAACAATTTCAAAATTTTTTTATTGTTAATAAATTTTTCAAATCAATATTTAACAATTTTAATAATTCTGAAATTTTTCATTAAATTCAGGAATAACAATTACTTGGGTCTTAAGACTATCCATTATCCCTTATTTGTTAAAAGCCCAAGTGATATAATAAAATTTATTTTTAAAGTTCATAGGAAAAAATTAAGTTTAAATCTTGATTATAACTATTTAAAAAACTTCTGAATTAGGAGGCGATTCAAAGTTGATGACTCAGTGAAAGTGTATACTAGCAACTGCAACACATGTTGCAAAGGAAACTTCATCAGGTGGCAACATGGGAAATAGTAGCATAGAAGAAATAAGTAAATTTTTTATGCAATTTTGTTTCTTTATTGGAATTTATTTTCTATCATATTAGGCTGGTGTTCTGTGTGCACTAAAATACTTGTGAGGTCCAAGACTATGTGTGGGGTTTTGTTTCAATATTTGTTTTTTGAGAGTAAGGAAAATTTCAAATATTTTCTATAGCAAAACACTAGGTTACTGCACTTTCCATTGGCCATGTCTCTTTTCAAAAAATTCTAGAGAACAAGATATAAGGTAGGTACATTTCTTTCAGTATCCAAATGTGAGCTAGAAATTGGGCTTATGATTTGGAATCCTATAATGATATTTTCAAATTGCACACTCACAAGGATACTCCATGCTAATGTTGTGATGTAAATGTTCGATTGACAACCATGCCTTCGAATTACTTCACTAGTTGAACTAATATATTGAGATTTTGGTTTTCTTCAAGTTGATGAAATTATGTGCTACTAGAATCAATCAAGACAATTCATGGTTGGGCTTTCATATTGTCATGTATATGCTTGGAAATTTCATCTTATTCATCTATTGGGGCATGAATGGAAATTTTCAATGGGTTATAGTTACCTTTATTTTTAATATTTTGCTTGATAAACATATGAGTTTGAATAGGCGTGTGAGGTAAATTATTGTCTATCGAACCTTTATTAAAGGAAGCATGTAAAGTTGAAGACTAGGCTTGGACGTGCCTTTAAGTTGGGATTTTGATTGAATTGTCAAGGATTTTACTGTCATGGCCTTGAATGCTACCCTAATTTGTGAAATTTTAAAGCGGGAGGATGGTGCAATAATTTGCAATGTAGAGTGTGTTTCCTCTATTTTCCATTCTACAACAGAAAAAGACCACACTTGGTAGGAACTGTGATTCTCACTATGGCTTTCCACTAGAAATGAGTATGTAAGAAGTTTGAGTTCTGCATAGGGCAGGTTCCATAAGTTCTAGACATATTTCTTTCCAACGATTCTATCTACAGAGAGAGTTTCTTCTATTAATTGCAATTTGGAATTCAGCCAATCATAAGAATCATGGTATGAGTACTATGATAGAGAGCTCCATAGTGTTTATTCTCTGATTTTCTTCCCTCATTGATGTGAATTATAGAGATAAAGAAATTTATTCCAAAATACTTTGGGAAATCCCAAGTGTAGCTAATAGTAATCTCTAGTTCTCTAACTCTCCTTTCAGTTTTTCTTTGCTAAGTAGTTTTCACAAATTTGAGAAGGAAGATAGTAAACCTAATATCTCCTTGGTAGAAGAGTTTCTACCAATCACATTTTTTGAGAGGGAGAGGAAATATGTGAAACTTTGTATAGATATTTGGAACAACATAAGGCTTAGTTGGATCCTTGTGAATACAAGGGAAAAATAAACAGTCAACCTTTAAAGTTGGAGTCCTTTAGGAAAACAAAAACATTGGCCTACTGATAATGATTTCCTTTTGTTATTTAGTTCCATACTTCCCTGTTATAAAATTTTTCCTTTTAGTGTTGTTTAGGGTACCCTTGTGATGAAGTGCAGAATTTCAGATGATGGTATTGGAGATGTTCTTATAAAATTCTGAAGTTTACTGAGCTTGGCATATGGTTGGAATACATGGAAAGTGGACATGTGAATGGAAGGAACGGTGTGCCCATCCTTAAAAGAGCTTCAAGCTATCACATAAGAATGAATTACAACAATATTTTATCATATTATCAACAATTTTTAAAAGCACGTAGTCAATTGAAGGTTGAAAAGATGAATAATGAAAGATTGATTAATAAAAATTTTGTTCTAGGTGGAATTACTACATTTTTCATTAGTTATTTCACTCCTCTTTAAGAAATAAATGGTTGATGCTAGTGTTCTATGACCTATTTCAAATCTAGAGAGAAATTCATATTCTATGTGCCCTAACAATTCATCAATATTGTGCAACATCTCAGTGAGACTTACTGAATTTGAAAGAGCTTTATATAGCAAGGTAATTATATTATGCTCATTTTAATATTTTTCCTCTCTATTTTTATGTTTCTTGTGGGTACAACTTTCAACTTGTTCTCTTCTGCATGTCATCATTCTCAAAGATTCTATACAACTCTCATTGTGATACAAACTTATGGGTTGGTAATATGAATACATCGACATTAAAAGCAAGATTTCCATCTTATGAGATTTGATAAAAGGGTGATTTAATAACATTTAGTAAAAGGGTTATTGACAAATTATAAGATTTTCTTTGAATAAGGAAAAACAACATTTCCAATTTTTTTTTCAAAAATAAATTCTAATGGAATTCTAACTCCATAAGAATTTCAAAATAGTACACAAACTGGAGGGGAGTTTAGTCCACCAACAATAATTCAAATTCTAACATGGACAATATCGATAAAATTTAATTCCCGAAAATGTTTGAAAAATTAAACCTTTTAGTTGTGCTCCACTTAATCGAATACATTAATAGACTGTGGACAAATGATAAAAAGTGATGAAATCAAAGAAACTATGCACCAAAGTTCTCTATTACAAGTATTAGGGATTAAAAACTATAAAAAGGAACCTGTGTGTCTCATCATAGAAGTCTTTTCACTACGAAAAAAAGGGAAATAAAATGCACTATGAGCAACATATTGTTGATGAGTCATCGACCTCGTTCGAGGAGATAGGCACCTGGATGAAAGTTGAGAAAAGTCAAACTGTTCCTGCTGCTTTGAAGTACCTCGACCCAAAAACTCCAACTTATACTTCGACCCACTTCCCCCACTCCAATTCCAACTCCATCCTTTAAATAATCGTAATGTTCAACATCTCTAGAAATAATTTCTCATTTAACTATTTGGAAGATGAAGTTGGTTCCAGAGTTGTAGTCACCATGCACATTAATGTTCTTCATGACTTACAAATCTCCTATAGAGAACATATTTAACACTAATAACTTCTTACTAAGGCTCCAAATAATTTTGCACTCATTATTCAACATGAATCTCAATGACATACCCTACTACATTTATCTCCCAAGATAAACTACTCAAGTTTGCATTGATCGTTGGTATTTTTCGATGTGACTTGTTTCCTATACAGAAAGAATGGACTTGTTTATTGATTTCAATCCAACTGCATCCATAAGTCATGTTTACTTATTTTTCTTTCATCAAGTTATGTATCTTTTCAATTTCATCCCACCTTTTAGCTACAACATATATGCTTGAGAAAAGGATATAAGGTGCGCACATGTCATTTGCACCTAGGAAGCATGGAAACATGTTGTTTCCACTTAAATTTCAATATTTCTATTTCTAATGGTGCACACATGCCATTCCTCAACTACCCATTTTTCATTTCGATTTCCATTGTAAATGGTTCAATCAATTTTATAGAGATAATATTGTGTAAAAATTCATTAGAATCTTTTGCCAATCATAGAAATCAATCTTCCATTGCACCATCAAAAACCATCCATGTGATAGCATATCCATCTATTCATAGGATTTTACTTCTCTTTAAACTTTTAAATTCCTATTAATTATCACACCTGCATAGTTTCTCCTCCTTCCATTGTTTTCTCCCTTGGCTACTATTAACGACCATTACAATTTTCACATAGATAAAGAATTTTATATAACCAATTGTTGGCTTTTGTTCTTATTTTTAAAATTATATCCTTCTATGATCCAAATATATGTAATTCATAGGTATCCATATATCATTTCCACCAAAATGAAAAATTGTCTACTCTCTCTTATTCACATATTGATTTATTGTGTGCTTGTTATTGCTCACAGGAATTCCTAGTATTCTATAGGGTTCATGAAATACAAAATAAATCTAGGAGAAACAACCTAGATGTAACAGCCCTGGTCAAAATTCCATAACCATGGTTGATGAGACACCTACTCCAAGATGAATGTCGGGAAAGACATGCTAATGGGTGTTCATTCAGTTTTTTCTGGCTAAGGAAATTGACAAATGAAATGAAAAAGGTTTCGGAAAGGCAGAATGGCATTATTGGTAGATTTATTTATGAAAATAATGGAAATTAGGAGAAAAGGAAGGTGAAAGGTAAGAACTTGCATGTGAGGACGAAAATAAAGGAAAATAATGGAAATTGAAGAAAATAGAGGCCTCATTGATCAAAAGGCTTCTAAGGATCATTGGGTAGGCTTGGTTAGTGTAACATTTTGTCAGTTTATTTTTGCAGCTCTCATTCTATTCTCTCTCTCTCTCATACTCTTGGACACAGATTTTTCTTGGAGAAATTTGGCATTGGATAAAGAAAGGAGAAGAAGGCAAGAGGGAGGAAGGAGCTAGCAAGGAATAGCATGATCAAGCAATTATAGTAGGATTATTTGCAGGTATCGATTTACATGTGTCGTTCCCTAGCTAGATTTGGCATGCATGGTATTTTTGGCTCTTTTCTATCATGACATTATTTTTTCTAGGTGTGACAGTGTTTTTATCCTGGGCTTGGAATTTATGGATAGCCATGGTGTGATGTGATTCTCATGTTTTGGTTGAGCTAGATTACCAAATGGATTCGAAGATGAGTGAGGTGGATCTTCGAATGAAAGAACACATGGCCTATTGATCCCTAAACTAGACTCTGGATTGTGGTAAAGACACTAGTCTAGTTACTCATAAAATCAGATGTGGGTTGTGGTAAAGCCAAGTATGGTGTGCCTTAGTGGTCCTAGGAATCATCGACTTGTTAATGACAAGATATATGGTAAAACCTAGATGTGGTTTCCCTTGATTATGCCTAGAAATATTTTTGTGTGAATGAAGTGATATATAGTAAAGCCTATAGGATGGATTCCCGGTTAGGGCCTAGCCATCATGTGTGGATTGCGGTGAATCCTAGGGACTAGGAGACATGGAAATTCCTCATGGTGTAGGTGGAGAAATTTGGTGGCATCCACGCTTGTTTTATGACCTAGTTATCTGGGATGGATTGCAATAAAGTCAGGTTCTATTGATGAGAGTCAGGTGTTGTAGCCTCAAGAAGCTCCGGTTGAGGTTGGTTTCAAGTCCCACATTCATGCTTGGAATATGGCATGAGGGGGATTGGTTGAAAGAAATATTTAGTTAAGACAATCTATGGTGGGGTGGTTCGTGGAAGTCATAAAACTAGTTTGTCATTGCATTCAATAATATAAGGTTATTTAACCATATTATTTCTTGAGTATTATATACATTAATATATGTATTATATGATATGGTTTCCTTGGTATTTATGTTGTTATTATGTTGGTTATGCACATGTATTATGACAATCGCTATGTATGGCTCTCATCATGTTTTTACTTGTAAATGAATGAAAAATATATCTGTGAATTGCACAAACAATCCTTTTCTCAGGCATAAACAATTCTTGTAGTCCTATGGGAGGACTTAGCAACAACTAGACAAATATGTGCAAACATTCCTAGCTTATACCGGAAAAAACAAAGGAGAATAAATGGCTTATCTCATTTTGATGCTAACATTTGTTGGTGTGGTCCTTCAATTGTTCGCTTCCAAGCTTAATCTCCTCTTCACCAATGGGAATGAATACTTGCAAGGAAAATCATGTCGAGAAAACAAACATATACATAGCAAAAACCATTACACTATAAACCATGTAACAGATAAAGGAGCATTACACTAAATGAGCAATGATTGACACATTTATGGAAAGGAAACACATAATGTATCATTAATAGATGGTAAAGGGAAGCATTAAAACCACTTAAGCCTTGATGTTGGAAGCCTCCTTTAGTTGATTTTTGAAGTCCTAGCCTTAACCTTCAAGAACTCCTTTCTCCTTAGAAAAATGGGCAGCATTTGGGCATAACTCAACACTTGGAAAGAAACCAAATGATAGCCAACTAGTAGTGGATAGTAGGGATATTATTTATATGGAAGGAGAGAGAGTTGAATATCCATAAAAGGAGGGATAATTTCCACATCTCAAGGGATATATCCATGAAATTAGGATCAAGGACAATGAATGGAAGGTCTCATTCCAATCCTTATTCACCTATAACTAGCTTGTTGTTCTCAAGACTTCTATTAAGGTAAGCTTCTACTCCACTTTAGGAAAAAATTCCTGAAGAGGTTCAACACGGGTTTTCCAGCTAAAAGCCACACTAACAATGCTAGAACAATATAGTGCAACAAGGTACCAACATGGGTCACTAGTGATGCAAAAAGTGTTGATCCTTAAAATAACATTTTTTTACAAGTTTCTTCAAAATTCTTTGAAGGCAAGTTTTCTTCTTTTTTCAGGGATGCTTCTGAACATGTTTCATGGTGAATATATTAACATATTTCGTCTTTTTGAAACTTTAGGATATGATACTGGGAGTGTTACAAAATGATGTATAATAGATGCCTCGTAAAGCATGAAGGTAAAATGGGAAGTGATGGTTGAAATTCTTTACATTTCAAGGCAAGGACTCAAAGAAACATCATCAGGAGAGCTACAAATAAAACAAAATACAAGATATTTGACATATCTCATGCAAGTATGCCTAATAATACATCTTTCAGTAGGGATCTAACAATACAGGAATCCACAACCATTCAAATAGAAAGGATCATGTGTATGGATCCACGACATGGACACAACCATCCTAATAGAAATAATCATATGTATGGATCCACGTCATGGACACAACCATACAAATAGAAGGGATCATGACTAAAATCATGAATAACTAATAACTCCATGCAACCTAGATTTATCAAATGAAACCCAGGGTCTTCATCTATATCTCAATTCATCCATGTGAATAGATGTGTCAGAGTAGAACATGGTAGAAACCACTTGATTACCGACCAATGATGAGAATTGTTCACGACCACAAGAGAAGCCACTGATAATGATGATGGTTCTCAAGGTACAATAGAACAATCCATGAGTGCGAATAATGAATCTGAAGTCGAAAACTCATAGAATCATTCAAATGAAGGCCAATGATGTGAACCTTTCGTCGAATGCAAAGAACCTACCATTGAGGCATGCCAGCTCCAAGGTACTCAAAGGGATTTTCTAGATCATCTTCCTGATGAGTTGGAGTTGAGAGGAAGTGATCCGTCGAAGGAGGGCAATAATATTTCCCACATCATCAACATGAAACATAGGATTTTGTAGAGTTTGCAAGAGCGATTAAGGATTTTTGTAGAAAAGTAAAACATGGTATAAGTGGTTTGAATTGTAGATGGGACTTCTCTTGAACATATCAGTGACCCAACTCCAAAATTTCGCATCATTTGAAACTAAATAGGATCAAAGGTCATGGTGACAATATATATTCAAATGAGAGACAAATGGATTCCCAAAACCTAGGAATGCAAGTGATGAAGTGAGGATAACCAAAATGTGACATGAGAAATAAACAAGTGTCATGGTCCAGAGTGACATGCTTCCTTTATATAAAATACAAGACGTATGTTTACTTCCATTTTTCCCGATTATTTCTAGCAAGTACCTCATTATTTTTTATCTCAATATTGAAGAGGATATTGTATGCTTGTCATGTAAGTTCATCCCTCGAATGAGTCCATCATATTATTTTTGACAAGCCCTAAGAAGAAGCAGCTCAATATTGTCATGGTGAAAAATCCTTCATCATTTCAGTTTTATGAGTCTGACGAAGGGGTAACTCAACATCCTTTTCATGTTTACAGAGTTTGAAAAAGAGGAAAAAATGAAAATCTAGAGGTCCCTTTTTGTAGATAATCTCTCAAATCCGAAAAGGTAGAAAAGAATATTCAACAGAACCCCTTAGCCATGTGTGACCAAGGTATTCCTTTTTCATACATTAGTTTAACTCAGTCTGAAAAAGGGTTAAAATTATACTGAGTAGATGTATTTTGATTTACTTTTACGAGTTAAAATAGAAAATTAAGACAATCTTTTCATACTTTTGGAGTCTGAAAATAACTAAAAGAGGACTCCACCTGGAGAAACAAGTGGTATATAAAGGATAGAGATTGGTTCCGGTCATGATGGAACTTCTCAAAACATGTAAGGGTCAAGAGGATGTCTAATAAGATGACTCATCATAGATGTTCCTTGAGAAAGGGAAAAAAAACCAAGTGAAAGTGTATGATCAACAAAAGAGATGGTGACTGTGGAATGAAAAAAACCAAGGCTCATTTGGAAAAATAAGGCTGATAAAAATTGCAATCACGAGAGGTAAAGTGGGAATGGTAACATTTTTAGATAAGCTTGAAATATGGGAAAGTATGTATGAGGATACTTGAAGATGTTCTCATTTTTTTCACAAGCTTGAAATATGAGAAAAAACTATGCTTGAATTTGGTTTCATTTTTACCCAAGCTTGAAATAGAGACAAAACTATGCTTGAGATTGGTTTCATTTTTTCACAACCTTGAAATAAAGAAAACATATTCTTGAGATAATTTTGCATGCCCCTAGCTTAATAACTCAATTCGAGGTACATGATCCCCAAGCTTCATTTCATTCACCTACGTAAACTACTGGTTAAAAAAAGGTGGATGGAATGAAGGTTCATTGACGAGATCAAGTGAATGACTTGACTAGGATTTATGAAATCTAATCAAAGACTCGAATCGGAAGGGGATTTGTTTTATTTTTTAACATGCTTGAAATAGGAAAACAGCCATGCTCATGACATCTTATTTCATTTTTTAACGAGCTTGACATAAGTAAAGGAATTATGCTCTAGGAACCTTGTTTCATTTTTTAACGAGCTTGACACAAGTAAAGGAATTATGCTCCAGGAACCTTGATTCATTTTTTAAGGAGCTTGACACAAGAAAAGGAGTTATGCTCCAGGAACCTTGATTCATTTTTTAAGGAGCTTGACACAAGAAAACAAAATCTTCTCCGGAAACCTTGATTCATTTCTTAAGGGGCTTGACACAACAGTAGAACTGTGCTCTAGGAATATTGATTCATTTTTTAAGGTGCTTGACACAAGAAAAGGAACTGTGCTTAAAGAACCTTGATTCATTTTTTAAATAGCTTGAAACAAGAAATGGAATTGTGATCCAGGAACGTTGATTGATTTTTTTAAGGAGCTTGACACAAGAAAAGGAACTATCCTCCAAGAACCTTGATTAATTTTTTAAGAAGCTTGACACAAGAAAAGGAATTATGCTTTAGGAACCTTGATTCATTTTTAAGGAGATAGACACAAGAAAAGGAACTGTGCTCCAGGAACCTTGATTGGCTTTTTAAGGAGCTTGACACAAGAAAAATAACTGTGCTCCAAGAACCTTGATTCATTTTTTAAGGAGCTTGACAAAACAAAAGGAACTATTCTCCAAGACCTTCATCATGTTCCATAAGAGGCCATGACTTCCAAGAGTTTCTCATCATATGGGAGAAAAATGCTCTGGAAGGGATACATATCAAGGGATCTAATGGAAAGATTAGGCTCCAATGCCCCTGATACATGATGCACTATATCGAAGACTATATTAATAGTAGACACGCATGTGGAACAGGTGGCTGCATAATTAACTTATGCTGGGGGTGATACCACTTGCATACAAGGACCACTTAGGGAGGATGGTTGATTAGGAGCCAAATTAGGACAAACAAGTGAAATTTGATCAAATGGCCATGATTATTCCTTCATGTGGGAAACATATCACATGAAATAGAGAAGAGGGAAGAGCTCTCATGACATAAACATAGTCATGGCCAAGGATTAAATGAAAATATAAGGGCCTTTGACAACCTTCACATCAATATAGATTATTTTTCCTCCCAAAGTAATAGGAAACTTAGGAAGGATCCCTAATGGTTGACTGGTTGCTCTATTAAAAGCAAACATATTATGGGTAATAGGAACAAGCTATGGAGAACCTAAAGCTTCCCAAGTCATTGACGAGAAAATAATAACATATGCGCCTTCATTTATGATTATGTGAGGTACAGGTATATTATAAGCATGTAATGTGATCAGAAAGGGCACATAAGAAGGAGGACGATATCCTACCAATCAACTCCAATCATAGGAAGTGACCATACTCTTTGGAGGGGGTTCCATGGGAATGGGATAACTTCCCCCTTGTGTTATTGGAATGAGAGGATTTTCCCCAAATTCATTGGAATCCGAAGAAACAAGAATAACCTGAGTGGTATGAATATGACTCTCTATGGTAAAGGTATGATAAACTAAAGGTGGAATCAAGTCAACCACTTCCTCAACCAATGGTTGTTCAGGAACAGACTCACGAGATTCACTTTCAAAGAGAGTGGGATTGACTAGAGATGACTTGTAATTAATTACTTGATTGACTAGTGGAGGATCAGGGGAAAACTTTTGATAACCAATCAGAAGAAGAGGTTGAGAAGTTGTAAGGTTGTCTAACACTTTTGAGGCTTCCTCCATATAAGGAAAAAGGTGAATAGGATGTTCTCCTTCACATAACCTACAGGTAAATTTTACTTTACCCTTTTCTCCATGGACTTGTCTACCACTAGTTGAGGTTTTATCACCAACATGACCTCCACATGCTGATGTGATCTTGTAGACCACACTTCGAATACCTTGCGAATACTGGGACAATCTCTAAGAAGGTGGTCACCCTTAAAAAACATGCAAGGGAATTTAACTTTGTAGGGTTGTTTGGAAGGTTTCTCCACATTAGTTGCATCTATAGCAATGGCATCCTAGTTTCCCGCTTGCTTACCTTTGTTCTTCTTAATCTTTTGTTTCTTCTTCTTATTATAACCCTACTTACTAACTTGCATGCTTACACCAAATGAAAAGGAAGAAGAGGAAGAAGACCAAACACGCGAGGAAGGAAAAGAGTCAACTTTAGGGTCCACTAGAGATTGATATTATCCAAGAGGAGGAGAACCCGGTTGAGAAGCAGCTTGGACATTCTGAACCATGGGGGTCAAAAATAACCAAAATAAAAAACCAAAGCTAAATCAAGGAAGGGACAATGTTGCCATATAACAAGCACCAATATTTCCAAAAGAAGGAAAAGGAGAATGATTTCAATCAGAGGATTTTCCTTGATTTGTGGACTCAGGAACTGTTGCTATTAGTCTCAACCTAAGATATACTAAGGAGTATTTCCATAGGAAGGATCTTGTTCTATGGCTAATTTATTGATTTTAGAAGTTAACAAAAAAAAAATCAAAGCAAGGAATCTAAGCATAAAGGTTTAGCAAGCAACTGGGAATTTCAATATACACCTTGGCGAACCAAGGACTTAACATACAAAAACCAATCTCCCCAAAAAAAATTTCAGTGTGTCACGGTATACAAGGCGGCAAACTTGGTTGCCTATGGATGGATACAAACCTATAGGGGACTCCCAAAATATACTCAACGGTACATGGGAGTGAAATCCATAGTAGTGTTGTCTAATGTGTAACCTTTTGATGAGAGCACTCCATTATACTTTTCATGTGTGGAGTGTCATCCGATATACCCAATGGTACATGGAGAACGATCATATACACTTACGTACATGGAACGAGATTTTACCCCCAGGATGAAACATTGGAAAATAATGATATCTCCTACGTTTAACGATGTTGGAACACATCTCTAGCATACACCTCTAAATGTTTTCATTCATGTTCCAAATTATCCTTAAGTTAATTTAGGTAAATTTTAAATTTGATCTTGAATTAAGTTTCAATTTCAAGGATCAAAAATTAATGTCACCTAAACACACCTACAATGCAACTAATATGAAAAAATGATTCTTTTCATTTCAATGAAAGTTATCTAGCATAGGGAAGAAGTTCAAACATCGATACAACAACCAAGTATGCAACAAACAAAGCTTCCTAAGTAGATATTTCACTCTCACTATTCTAATGCACCCACAAAAGTAAAATGAATTTCAATTCACTAAAATTCACGTACATGAATTTTTTTATTTTTTTCTTTTCAATTAATGAGAATGCAGTTTTCTGCTTTAAACACTAAAAAATGTAATATATGCTCAATGATAATCCCAAAAACTACTTTTCAATGCAATGTAAAATCATGCAATTTCGAAAAGTAGACTTTGAGATGAAAGCTAAGGAAATGCAAATATGGTTTCTTTTATGGTTTTCAAAAGAAATAATAATGATTTAACCAACAGTAAATCAATATTCATTCTACGCATACAAGAAACAAATAATAAATTCAATTGACCCAAAGAACTAAAGACTCAACCAAAATTCACTTTCACTACTTCAAACAATGGGATGGACTTTTGCAAACCAATAAGAAATAAACAAAAATATTGTCAAGTTTTATGCACACATAGTAGGATAAATACTTTAGGGATCAAGACATTCCATATCTTCTGTCAAAAACCCTTAAAAAATCTTTTTTTTTGGATCAAGGCTACTTTTATGGTCAAAATCCATGCTTATAGTGTCTTCAATGCTACTTTCATGGTCAAAATATGTGTTGATAGGATGAGAGCATGACTATTTATGGAGAAAAAGTGTTGGGCGAGAAATACTTAGGAAAATGAAAAGAACCTCAAATAGAGATCCAAACTTGACACTCTAAAGGACATACTACTTAAAATGAAGAACCATAATGAACTTAAATTACAGATCACTAGGAGGGCAACTAACCTAAAAAAAAAGACTAAACATAAAAAATGAGGTTTGAAAGGCTATAAGATCCCCAATGGAATCACCATTTTGTTGTGCAGGTTATCCTTTCTTCGGATATAAATGATCCCTCTAGTCTTATGTGAGGATCTAGCAACAAACTAGAGAAATGTGTGCCAACTTTCCTAGCTTATACTAGAAAACAAAAACGAGGATAAATTGCGTACTTCACTCTGATGCTAATGTCCATTGCTGAGGTCCTTGAGTCTTTCGATTCCAAGCTCAATTTTCTCTTTGTCGATGTCAATGTATACCTGCAAGGAAAATCATGTGGTGGCAATAAATGCATACATAGAAAAAACCATTCCAATATAAACCATGTAACAAGTCAAGGAGTATTACACTAACTAAGCAATGATTCACACATTTATGGAAAGCAAACACATGTTGTATCCTTAATAGGTGGTAAAGAGAAGCATTACAACCACTTAATCCTTGATGTTGGAAGCCTCCTTTAGTTGAATTTCCAAGTGCTAGCCTTAATTTTCAAGTACTCCTTTCTTCTTAGTAAAATGGGCAGCATTTGGGCATAGTTTAGCACTAGGAAGGCAACCAAGCAATAGCCAACCAGTAGTGGATAGTAGGGATCTTATTTATAGGGAAGGAGAGGGAGTTGAGTATCCATAAAAGGGGGGAGAAGTTCCACGTCTCAATGGAAATATCGATGAAAGTATAATTAAGGACTAGGAATGAGAGGTATCATTCCAATCCTTATTCGCCAATAACTAGCTCGTCGTTCTCGAGACTTCTAGTAAGAGAATATTCTCCTCCACTCTAGGAAAAGTTGTCTGAAGAGGTTCAACGTAGGTTTTCCTGCTAAAAGTAATGCTCTAAGTGCTAGGAAAATATAGTGTAACAAGGTACCAACACGGGTCACTAGTGATACAAAAAACGTTGATCCTGAAAACATGGTTTTTTGATAAGTTTCTTCAGGATTCTTTCAAGGAATGTGTTTTTCTTTTCTTTTTTTTATTATTTATTTTGTTATTTTTTTTATTCAGGGATGCTTCTAAGCATGTTTTGTGGTGAATACACTAATAGCTTTCATCATTTTTACACTTCAGGATAGGAGACAGGGATTGTGACAAAATATTGTATAACACTATGGCCTAATAGATGAAATCGCAGCTAATGTGATAAGGAAACAATGCCTCATAGGGAATATCAGATACCTATGAGACCCCTATGCTAAATTTTGTTGTTAAGACATGTAACTTTTATGTTTGTGATATGTGTTGACGAAATTCCTATCATAGATAGTAGGGGTCCAATTTAGTCCTTATCATTGTTTTTGCAAATGTATCATTTCTTTGTTATGTAAATACATTTCTGAATGTGCCATTGAGTTCTAGGTAGTGACGTGGTCTCTGGGCCTAAAAAAGTGGCACAAATCTCGGATTTTCATGCATAGCAATAGGGGAAAGGTCCCGAAAAGATCCATTGTCCTTGTTGTGGTAGCTTCCAGATCCTCCCAAATGCACCCTTGTCCATATCAAGGGAGTGTCCCTGGGTTTAATCCACTAAAACTTCTGTTGGCCTTACGGGCTGGTTAACTAAGTGGTTGGGATGGTTCCTAGGAGTTTTGTTGCTGATGTGGAAGTTCTTTGTGGTGTGTTTGCATCAATTCCAATTCCTTAAGGTGACTTAGGAGGTGGTATCCCATTATAGTGGATTTTTGTTGCATATTTACCCTAGCTGGCTAGTTACTTGGGTATATGTGGGATGAGGTTGTTATAGACTAGTATCAAAGTGGGTTTTTCTCTCTTTCGGTCATATATGATACCACAAGCTAGTATCAGAGCATGTTTTCGTTCTCTTTGGGTGGTGCTTGGTTTCCATTCTCTTTATGTGATATATGATACCACAGAGTGGTATCAGAGCGGGTTGCATACTCTTTGAGTAGTGTCTAGTTTTTGTTCTTTTTGGGTGATATCTAATACCACAGAGTGGTATCAGAGCATGGTTCAACCCTTGGACTGGATGGGCGGAAAGTGTTTGTCATGCGTGCATGCTAGTTGGATATGTGTTCTTTATGCTTGTGGATTATGTGCTTGTTGTGTATTCATGGTGGTGGGCATTGTTTTCATTCTGTCACCATGTGGAAGTTGATGATGTTGTTGTTGGGACTTGTTAATCGTGAATTCATGTTGGTTGTATATGCATTTTTATGCATGTAAATGTCTATATGTTGTTATGCATGCATTATTATGGGCATGGTTTCCATGCATGAGGTCATTATAGGTATTTTAGGTCATCATGATGTTGTTGGTATGTTATGATGCTGATCTGTTGACTGAGGGGAAGTAGGAGATGCAAATCATTAGAGTGAAGTTGTGGCATTGGACCTCACGGAAGGAGCATGTCTTCATATAGGTTTATATGGCGTGCATGCAAGTATGTAGGTTAAGGGTTTTTATATGCATTATGGTTATGTGTATGCCTTTCATTCTATTAATGTTATGGTTAAATACATGATAGATGCTAGTTAATTAGTGTAGTCATATGCACATATGTCAGATAGGCATGAAGGACAGTGACATGTGGTTGTATGCATTGCTATTGTTGTTTTATGTTAGAAAACTTGATGATTAAGTTATCTGTTGTTGATGAGCATGATATATAACTTGTTTTTGTTATATGCTAGAAACTTGATGATTAGGGCTATTACATTAAGATCTTGATCTTATATGTATCATAATAATTCAGAGTGGTCTATGCAAATGGATAGTGTTATGACATTAAGGTATGAGTTAATATGTTGTGATATTATGTCATACTAATCTAGGCTTATTGTGCAAATGTGATTATTATGTATGAATGATAATTTTTTATGAGTTTATGATGTGAAGATGTTAGCTAGTGACTATTATGGATATCATGACCATATTTATGTTTGAGTTGATATTTCATGAATTTATCTCATGCTAATCTAGATTGATTGTATAGACAAGATAGCCTCCCCTGATATACATTAAGATGTGAGTTGGCTTATGTTGTCTATTTCATGTTTGAGAGTTTGTTGTGTATTATTTCGTCTAGTTGATTTATTTAACATGGTACATTTAAAGATGGTTGTAATGTTTGGTTAATTGCATGATATGAGAATGTGTGTGTAAGATTGTGTGAAGAAATAATCCTCTTTTAAGATGGTGATACTAACACATATGTGTTGAGACAAATGGTATGTACTTGAGTGTAACATTATGTATTTTGACTGATGAATGTGAGTTGATTTTGATTATTACCTGGTTGTTAGACTCAGTGAAGGTTGATTTCCAAGTAATAGATATGATGCCTTGATGTTTGGAACATGTGATCGACATGTGGGAACAGTTGTAGGAAACATGCTTGGTATTAGCATGACAAGGTAATAGCTGATTTTTTTATATAACTAAACATTGAATGATGTGACAGTACATAGTAAAACTCAGTTGCAGCAAGGAAAGGGTAAAATAAAGGAATTTGGTGAGATTCATTTGGCTATGTTTGGAAACCACAATTCCAAGTGAATGAGTTCTTTGCATACAAGATGTCTTCTTAACTCTGCTTTGTCTGAAATTATGTGGATATGTGATATATTCATGAACATGTATTTCACAGGTATAACAACTGGTTTATAGTTATAGGTAGATCTATCAAGGGAATTCGAGTCCCTTGAGAATGGCGTAGATTTGTTTTTGCTATAAGTAAATATGCTTGGCATAACAAGGTAAGGTAACTAGTATATTGTTATATTTATTTATACATTCATAATTATGTGTTTATGGTATCCTGATGTAGGGAGTTGCATGAAAAGAGAGTTTGCCATGAAATCTTGAAGATGGCTTGGGTTGAGATTTCCTTGGGAACCATGGGATTGAGTCATGGTGTCTATTGTTAGTCCTGTGCTTTTGATATTTTGTGATTTGTTGAGCATGATTTGTGGTTTTGTTTACGTCTAGTGTATGGCCATACCACTTTGTTTGTGGCATTGTATTGTTATTGGTTTCATGGTTTTCTCTTGCTTACTTCTTGATATTTCCTTTTATGTTTATGTCTTGGGAATGGGTTGGGAAAAAGGAAAATTAATGGATCTTGAGAATAGATGAATGAAACCCAACAGGTGATATAAGACTCAATTGAAGTCCATGCATGTATAAGGGTAACTAAAGGAAAGAGTATGATAGCTGGTTGAGTTAGTTGGTTCCATTGGGATAAATGAAAGATGGTAGAACAATGATGAGAAAGGTAATATGAAAGGTAAAGTATATGGACTTCAGGTGTTATATGACTTGGCTATGTTGGGGATTTTTGTTCTCAATGTTGTGCATGTTGTGAATAAAGAAATGGAGTTCTCTTAACCTTGACTTTATGATATCTGGTAATTATGTTGTGATCATGATTATGCTGTTGTCTACTACATGTATGTATGTATGTATGTCATGTCTAACAGGGTAATCAGTGATCCTGATTGTTTTATGTTGATGTTTATATCTATACATGTATGTATGTACGTCATTGTGTGACGGGCTCACCAGGGATCATTCTTGTGGAGGAATGATTGCTTATGTAGGTGCGTAACATGAAGAGGTTCCTAGTTTATGAGGAATCAAGTGGGAAGAGTAGTCATGAAAAATATATGAGGTCAGTATCATGTGGATATGTATTGATATTGTATGCTTGTATTATGCCTATGTTTATGTTATGATAGGTAACACTGAAGGATACATCAGTTGAATGAAAACAATGTGTTTTGTGACATGCTAGGATATGCATGGATGACAGAGAGACACTAGAAGCAAGGTTTCTTGGTAGAGGAAATATGGCTTTGGATGTGCAGTGCTATTGTTGTGTATATGTTGTTCATATTGTATATTTAGTGATTGTACCTATGCCGATGTGTACATGTAGCATATGTAGTATTGTGTACATATGATGGTGTATGCTTGTTGTATATATGGTGTTGTGTGCATGACTGTACATGTGCTATTTTTACATGTGGCATTGTGTACATGTGGTGTTGTGTACACATTGTACAAGTGGTGAAATGTTCATGTGGCATTGTCTACACATTTTGCAAGTGGTGTCGTGTACAAGTGATGTTGTGTACATGCTATGTAGGTGGCGCTATCTACATGTGGTAATGTGTACATTATGTAAGGTACTGGTGTACATGTGGTATTGTGTCCATGTCATGCATGTTGTATTGTGCACATGCAGTACTACGTATATGCATTGTGTAGTTGTGGCATTGTGACATGTGTATTCATTGTTTTGTAGTATGTGTATGTATGTATATTTAGTTGTACAATAGATGTAAGAGTATGTATTGTCTTATGTTGTCCACCAAGCGTAGGTTTATGTGTCATGATGTATGTTAGGTGTAGGTGTATGCATTATGTGATGTCATACACTTTGTGTGGATGTTTGTGTTGTGATGTACATTATGTATGTGTACGTGATTGCAGAGAAGAAAATGCACTAGGTGCTTGCCCGAAGTGGAAACCGTTCCGTTCTGTGTAGAGAAAGAATAAAGGAAAAAGTAAGGATTGATGAAGGATAAGTATTGTATTTTATTTCAATTTTATTATACATATGACCTATGATTCTTATTTATGATCGTTATATGTGATCTATGATTATGGTTTATGATGATTGCATGCGATTCATAATTTTTATTTATGATGGTTGTGTTTTGAGATAACCTGATGCGATATATTTATACATAATGATTTCATCAAAAATGATAATTTGGCTTGTTGTGAAAGGAAGTAAATAAGATTGCAAGTGTACCTTATTGGTGAGCTACTAATGAGGCATGCGGTGAAGTTATTTTAATTTATTTTAAATCTAATGACAGTAATGTGTTTGGTATAAGAAAGCATGGTAAATTCCTATATTGGGTGGTTCAAACCGATTGCAAGAATTAGCAACAACAGCGAAATAAATTGGAACAGGTAGGATTATGATGGTAAAGCACTTCAGGAGTAGTGCCATTGTGGGATACTCATACCCAATAGTGTCCATTAATTTCCATGAGCATGCTATGACCATTATGATAGTTTTGAGGTAGGTGTATGCCTTGGTTGTTGAACTTATAATATGAGGAAGCCTCTCCAAGGGATGGATCACCTGGGATAGGGGATGTCGTGCAACTTGGAAGGTGAGTAACTGCATGTAAGGGGGTGACCAGATTTCCCAAGGGACTATGTAGCAGAGAAGGGAAGGAAAGGGATGGATTTTGTCTGGTCATTAGAATTTCCATATGGAATCAAATGCACATTGGGAACGTACCCTCGAACAATGAGCCGGTAGCTATTCACTGTGAGGAAAAGTGGCGCAGGAGTGTAACATCGCACATTAGATGTGACATTGTCTTTGATAGTGGATTATTGACTTCTTGGGAAGGAAGTGAATCCTGGTACTACTATTGAGGGTGGAGGTGTAATCCTCTCGATTCCCTTGTTGCATATGCATGTAACATATCCTTTTATTTGTTGGTTTAGAAAATGTGCATATTTGTATATGTGGTTATTGTAAATATTATAATGAGCTATGTTGTAAAACTCCAGTAAATTGTATGTTTGTCATGTTTCAGTAGTGGTCATTGTAAATACTTCAATGAGCTAAATTATAAAGTTCCATGGGAAATATGTTCGGTTGCAACAGTCTTAGTAGTTAAAGGTGTCATTGAACACTGAGGATGGTGTTCCCCCAAGGGGGATGGTTCTGTAACATCCTTGGGGAAAATTACATGTAAAAGTTAACAAAGTTAAAAAAAAATAACCACGGTTGATGGGACACTTATTCTAAGCTAAACGTTGAGCAAACTATCCTTGTGGGTGTTAATTCTATTTATTATGGCTAAGGAAATTACCAAAGGCAATGGAAAAGGCTTTGGAAAGCTAAAATGACATTTATGGCACATTTATTTATGAAAATAATGGAAATTACAAGAAAGGGAAAATGAAAGGTCACATGTTGTATGTGAGGAGGAAAATGAAGGAAAATAATTGAAATTGAAGAAAATAGAGGCCTCTTTAATAAAAAGGTTTTTGAGGATCACTGGGAAGGATTGGTTAGAGTAAGCTTTTATCAGTTCAATTTTGGAGCTTTGATTCTATTCTCTCTCTCTGATACTATTGGACACTTGGATTTTTGTTGCAGCACTTTGGCATAAGATCAATAAAGGTAAAGAATGAAAGAGTAAGGAAGGATCAAACAAAGAAAAGTAAGATCAAGCAGTTACATCAGTATTATTTGCAGGTATCAATTTGCAGGTGTGATTTCTTTGTAGATTTAGCATGCGTGATATTGCATGTGGTTCTTTGCTACCATTGCATGGGTTTTTCTAGGTGTGACAGTGTTTTCAACCTAGCCTTTCCATTTCCGGATAGCCATGGTGTGATGAGGTTCTCATGTTTTGGTTGAGCTGGATTTCCAGTGGATTTAAAGGTGAGTGAGGTGGATCTCCAAAAGAAAGAACACATGGCCTAGTAATGCATGAACCAGACTGTGGGTTGTGGTAAATCCACTGGCCTGGTGACCCTTGAACTAGACTGTGGGATGTGGTAAAGCAAACTATTGTATGCCTCGGTGGGCCTAGGAATCCTTAACTGGTTAATGGTAGGATATATGGTAAAGCCTAGAGCTGGCTGGCCTTGATTGGTCCTAGGAATCCTTTTTAGTGAATTGCAAGATATATGGTAAAGCCAGGAGGGTGGAGTCTTAATTAGGGCCTATTCATTCGGTGTGGATTGCGGTAAAGCGTAGAGACTAGGAGACAGGGAAATCCCTCACGATGTAGGCAGAGAAATCTAGTGGCCTCCATGCTTGTTTTATGGCCTAGTGATCCAGGATGGATTACGGTAAAGTCATGTTCTGTTGATGAGGGTGAGGTTGTGTGGCCTCGGGAAGCCCTCGTTGAGGTTGGTTTTAATTCCCACATTCATGCTTCGAATATGGCATGGGGATGCTTGGCTAGAAGAAAAATTTGATTCAGTCAATCTATGGTTCAGTGATTCATAGGAGTCCCAAACCTGGTTGGTTGTTGCATTCATTAATATGAGGTTATTTCTCCTTGATATTTCATGAGTATTATATTGGTTCACATATGTATTATATGGTTGTTGTTTCCTTGGTATTTCTATTCTTATAATCATGGGTATGAACATGTATTATGATAATGGCTATGTATGGATCTCATCATGTTTTTACTTGTAAATGAATGAACCATATATCTATGGCCTAATATATGAAATTGTAGCTAATGTGATAATGAAACAATGCCTCATAGCGAATTTTAGACAAGTATGAGACCCCTATGCTTAGTTGTATTGTTAAGACCTTTAGCTTTCATGTTTGTGATATGTTTGAAGACATGCTTTTCATGGCTAATAGGGGTCTAGTCTAGTCCTTGTCGATTTTTTTGCAAATGTATCATTGTTTTGTTATGTAAATTCATTCATGAAGGTGTCACCACGTTATGGGTTGTGAACTAGGCTTTGGGCCTAAAAACGTGGCATAAATCCTAGAGTTGCATGCACAACACTTAGGGAAAAAGTCCTCAGAACATCCCTTCCCTTGTTGTGGTAGCTTCTGGATCCTCCCAAATGCACCCTTGTCCATATCAAGGGAGTGTCTAGTGATTTGATGCACTAACGCTTTAGTTGGACTCACAGGCTAGTTAGCTAAGTGGTTGGGATAGATCCTAGGAGTTTTGTTGCTGATGTGGAAGGTCTATGGTGTGTTTCTGTCAATTCCACTTCCTTAAGGTGACTTAGGAGGTTGAATCCCATTATAGTGGCCTCTTGTCGCATATTTGCCGTGGTTGGCCAGTTACCTGGGTAGATATGGGATGAGGGTGTTACACTTCACAAGTGGTGAGAGATGATGTAGCGAATCACTCCAATTCCATCATGAAACTATTACAAAAATATCCCATAAAATGAGCACAAATACTGGAATAATACTTACAAATTTACAAGATATGTGGACGACCAAAAACAAGGTGTCCTATAAGAGATGGGGGAAATATCTACAAAATATACAAGGGAATAAATTGTGTAATAAATACAACATGTTAGTGATAAAAAGTTTTCAAGAAAAAACTAACATATTAAAATAATGCTCTGATTAATAGAAAAACAATGGAAAAAAATAAATTCTTACAAAGTCATGAATATATACAACAAATGCATAAGATGTTGATAGGCCATATAACTACAATTATGCATACAAGTCGATGATCTAATTAGTAGAAAAACAATGGAAGAAAACAAATCCTTACAAAGCCATGAATAAATACAACAAATGCCTAAGAACTTGGTAGGCCATATAGCTACAATGCATACAACTCAATCTAAATCCCACTATCTGGAGCAAGATGGAATCACACATAAATTTAAGTCATAACCAACCACGACCTATTTTCCATGCCAAAAGAAGGTATGTCAACAGGCTCTCACAAGTCCGTAGATGGACTGAACTGCAATTTCTTCACCTTTCCTTTCTTCATTAAATGAATCATAATATTGTTTGCTACATATATGAAATTTTAATATCACTTGCCCATCTCCACACATGAAAAATATTGCGTTGTGCAACAAGCAACTCCATCCCATTTTTTGTGAGTTCCTTTGCTGTCTTCGATCCAATATCCACATTCCATCCTACATGAAGTGTTTCATGTTAGATTGGTATAGAACCTCTTATGTTATTCAAGTGATTATGTGTGGATGAACAGTTTAAAATAAAATACCTGACAAAAAAAAAAAATTAGCCATCCACGTGATAAGTTTGCTTAGTTATATTATTATTTTGTAGAATGATTTCCATGAGTACTTTATAAGTGCATTTAATTATTGACGTATCAAGATTCGGTGTCATGTTCATTGGTCTGTCTAGGAATTCAATTTTGAATACTCCAATTAGATTAAAATGATCAACCAACTTGAGTGGAGTTGTAGGAGCTTGGTAAGATATCCCATTCAAAGTGCAACATCATTTCCCATTTATCAATCCATATTTGAAAGACCCTTCATGTGTTGTGGAATAAAAAAACTCCATCCCATTTGTTGTAAGTTCCTATACCATCTTTGGTCCAATTTCCATATTCCATCCTGCAAGAAGTGTTAGAAAATGGGAATACATTGCAATTATCTGCAATCATATCAACAAGCAGTCTGTTGTTTTTTATGATTGACATTTACTATAAAACACCCGTTCACCTCATCATCACAGCCAATGTTCAAGCCTTTAGTGCTTATCTCTTCCACAATCTTTAAGATGGACTAATGTTTCATACTCAGTTGGGATTTTGGGATTTGATGTAGCACCCTGAGACCATAGTTTCATGACATACAAATTAAATCTAGGAGAAATAAACTACACAAGTGATGAGAGATCATGTAGGCAATAACTCCAGTTCCATGATGAAATTACTACAGGAATATCCCATAACATGAGAACAATTTTTTGAATAAAACTTATAGCTACACCAAATATGTGCATCACTAGGAGTATGGTGACCTACAAGACATGGGTGAAATATTTGTAAAATACAAAGTGGTAGAGATTGTGTAATATATACAACATGTTACTCACAAACAAATTTCAAGATAAGAGTAACGAGTATATTAAAATAATTCTCTAATTAGTAGAAAAACAATGGAAAAAAAAAATACTTACAAAGTCATGAACAAATGCAACAAATGGCTAAGAATTTGGTAGGCCATATAGCTATAATTATGAATACAAGTCAATGAACTAGTTAGTAGGAAAACAATGAAAGAAAAGAAATCCTTACAAAGTCATGAATAAATACAACAAATGCCTAAGGCTTTGGTAGGCCATATAGCTACAATTATGCATAAAATTCAATCTAAATCCCAATATATGAAGAAAGATGGAATCATGCATCAATGCATAAACTTAAGTCAGAACCATGGCCTATTTGCCATGCCAAAAAAAATTATGTGAATAGGTCCTCACAAGTCCCAAGATGGATTCAACTATAATTTCTTCACCTTGCCTTTCATCTTTAAACAAATCATAGAAGTCTTTGCTACATATATGAGATTTTAATATCATTGACCTATATTCACACATGAGAAATATTTTGTTATGGAATGCATAACTCGACTATCCCATTTGTTGTATGTTCCTTTGCTCTATTTGGTCCAATCTCCATAGTCCATCCAATAAGAAGTGTTTCCTGTTACATTGGTAGGAAATCTCCTATGTCATTCCAGTGACTATGAGTGCATGGATAGTTATAAAAGAAAATACCTGACAGAAAAAAGGCAATAGCCATTCATGTGATAACCTTGCATAGTTGTATCATTATTTTGTAGAATGATTTTCATGAATCCTCTATATATGCCACTAATTATTGATGTCTCAATCGCTGGTTTCATGTTCATTAGTCTGTTTGGGAAATAAACTTTGAATACTCTAATTAGATTAAAACGATCAGCCAGCTTCAGTGGAGTTACAAAAGCTCGATAAGAGATCTCATTCAAAGTGCAACATCGTTTGACATTGATCTTTCCATATTTGAAAGAACCTTCCTATGTTGTGGAATGAGAAACTCCATCCCATTTGTTGTATGTTCCTTTGTTGTCTTCAGTCTAATCTCCATAGTCTTCCTATACCCATAACATCAGGTTTGGAAACTTATGGCTGCAACAGTGTAGGGTAGAAAGAAGAAATCCTTGGTTGCTACATTGCCAAATGAATATCTTCTACATCATGTTGCCTCACTCCCATGTCCTCCTTTCCCACAATTTTCAGCATCTAGAATACAAAAAAATAACATTCCATTGATTAATAGAACAACAAACCATAGAAAATGCACCATAAATCTATAAACATAACACAAGAACGACCTTACCATAAGCTGGAAAGGACCAACACTCTAAAACCATTTAGAACCATCTATTGAAATGGGTATCACTTCAGTCAAGACTCAGGAAACATCTAGTAGGATCAAAAGATACCAAGAAATTGAGTTTTAGGTTGTGCTGTGATAAAATTACTAAAGGAAAGAAGAAATAAATCTCTTATCGAAAAATTCATGGGCCCATTCCACTCATACATAACTTGATGAATACTAGACACCCATTTTTCATGTGGCTTTGGAGGTTCACATTGTCTGCCTAGGAATTTTGAATCAATATAGTGATGATCACATTCCACCTTGCGATTGAGCCAATACCTAGTTTTCATTTGGCATTGAGGCCAATAATGATACATACCTTAGGACTATGTGTGCCTTATACAACATCAACCATATGAAGTTAATTATCTCAACCATTCAATTGTGGGCTCTTCCTCTTCTTCCCTACTGGCCCACTATTAATGACTAGCATGTGAAAGGAACTATTGTTTCCATGCATCTGAAGTGTTCAAGACTTGTGCAGTGCCAACCTTTTTGTTAAAACAAGGAAAACAAAAAATAAAAACAAGTAGAAGCAGTAGAAGAAGAACAATACTTTCCATGACAATGCTCCAAACCAACCAAATTTTACAAGTTTCATAACATATATGCTTCAGCACAAAGTCATTACATCTAGATAATTGAGTTGTATTCTAAATCATGGTTGGGGATAGGAATGCGCCTAGAGGATGAAAATATTGCAAAGCTCACATATGTCTAGAACACAAATTTTAAAAAAGTGGAGCGTTACAACTTCCTTGTGCATATCAGAGTCGGTTCAGGTTTAAATAGGTAACTGTGGTATGATATATTAAGAGTTTGGAAACCTCAATTTGTATAGAAGACTCAAGTTTAGATGGATATGTGTTGTATCATATATTGAGAATCTCACAATCTATAGAATTATCATGGAAGTCGTGAACATACAAGAATTTATTAAAAATATAAACCTTCATAACCATTCTCTTGCAGATAAAATGATTTTAAAAATACACTACAGTCATAAAATTGGAGAACTGATGGCTCTTGTTTGACGGAATAGCCCAATCATATTTAAAAAAAAACAACCCTGTTTCGCATAGTAGGAGGATCTTGCTTGTAGACATGAGCAAATCAAGGCAGAGCAGTTAATTTTGAAACTTTATATTGACATTTTGGAGAGACATGGGAGCCTAACTGCAGAGACTTGCGTGAAACATGAACTTCACCAATAGCCAAAAGCCCCATTTTAAAACCTGTATTTTCACAAAGTGATGCCCACGTACCATTGTTGATGAGGATTGTAATGGCAGAACTGTGCAACCCAGTCCTTGAATCTTCATCTGCGAAAATATGAGAGAAAGGAGGCACAATAACATTATCTACGCTTGCAACATAAGATATCTTCTCATTGAACCCTCCCGATTTACCAAGGCAAGATGGGCCATATATCGAGATGCTTTCCCATCTTTTTGTATGGATAACATCAGGCTTGGAAAGTGATGGCTATAATAACGTAGGGTAGGAAGAAGCAGGCCTGAGGTCACATGCGTCCATAATATGAACATCAACTGGAAGGGTTTCTCTTGCAGCTTGCACAGAAGCACTCAGGTGAATGTTGTCTAATATTAAACATTACGATACTCTTGTCTAACTTCATTATACCATTAAAATTTGAGCTCTGCAATTTTTTTGAAGGTATTAATCTAAATACTCGTTTTCTATTAACTATTAATTCGACGACCTAAAAATCTTCAATCATCTAACACTCCATTAGATGGTACAAACCAGTACACAGTGGCAGCTGGTGGAGTTGTTCTCAAAGGGGAACGCCTTATGCAATTAAGTTTATTAAGTTTTTTTCCCAAAAGAAAATATATATTTTTAATAGAAATATACATTGTGAGGTCTCTTCATGGATAGTAGTAAAATGTCTTGTCTATTTTTTTTTCAAAAACAATCAAACCACAATTTCCAAGGCTTGATCACCAATGAAGTCTGTGACCTCCAAAGTCCTTATCTAGATTCTTTAAAATTCCTTAAATAATTCTCTATATATATGGTTTGCTTCATGCCATTCCAACTTTCTTATTTCTTTGTTGATTTCCTTTATAATAGCCTCTAAGTCAAGGATTCCCCTTTCTACTTTTATTGCCCTTTTTACCTTTCCATTTGCCCAATTTATGACCAATTTAGAATCCCCAATTTATAGATTTTATATGGACTACATGAATGTAACAAAGATCCATACGACTACAAACTCAGTGTCATAGTTATTAAACTTTTGATGTTTATAAAGAGATAAAAAACAATATTTTTTAAAATATCTATTTATATGTATTTTAAAATATATAGTTATATGTATTTTAAAATGTAAAGTTTAATTGTTGTTGTTGTTTTTTTTAATTGAATGTTATAATTTTGTACCATTTTTCATTATTCAAAATATATTTTTGAAAAACAATTTAGAATTCATATCAAAGTAATTAATTTTTACAAATTTAACCATTCAAATATACCACTCCAATATTTTCTCGCAAGTTTTTATACAATTTATTAGAAAATACTTTTGAAAAAAAAAAACATTGAAAACTATAATATCTTAAAACAAAAAAGTCAACCTATTGTAAGCGTTTGGCCTACTTGTTGTATTGTACAATTATTGGTGACATAATTAAACATAAAAAATATTGACTATACTATTTGAAAATGGCCTAAAATTGACTATAATGTTTGAAAATGGCCTAACCTAATTATTTTAATTGTTTTTTTCTAAAAAAAATAAAAATAAAAATAAAAATATAATATTTGAAAATGGCCTAACCTAATTATTTTAATTGTTTTTTTTCTAAAAAAATAAAAATAAAAATAAAAATACAAATTTGAATAAGATATCTTTTTTCAATATTTGAAATACATTTCCCAATGCAAATATTTTAAAATACTCAAATTATACAATTTTAACTACCTTTCAATAAATTAAAACAAAATCGTTAAAAAATAAAAAAACACAAAACATTTAAGCAAATTCTAAATTTGTCCAATATAAATATTTATTTATTCTACATTAATTAATTTCTCTACTCTACATTAATTATCTTTCTAAGATAAATATTACTTTACCCACCATGTCTTTGTGAAAAAGAAGAAAGAACATAAACCTTGGACATGCCAAGTTTGACCAAAATTAAGTATTCGATTTAGCTATTTTGTAACGATTATACATCCCTTCAAAACATTTAACGTGAAGTGTAGTTATCCTGATTTTCTTTCACTACCCAAATCACGTTTCTAAGAAATTCCTCAAGCTTGGCCTCTATTTGTGGGGGCAGATAGTGTCTCATAACCTAATACACCACTAAATAGTGTATAGTGTCTCATAACCTAATACACCACTAATAACCAGATAGTGTATCAGACGCAAAATTTCCTAGTTTCTGGAAAATTCAGAACTAGTACAAACTCACCTGGAAACGTATAGTAAAGCATTTAAGATGTAATTACAAATGTAGAAATCGAAGATCATTTTAATAGTATTAATATAACTATTAAAAATACCATAGATTTTATATATGCCATTTTATTTGAGTTTACATAAGCTTAGACTTTAAGATCGAGTTTATATTTATTGAACATTATTATTGAAATTTTTTGTATTATGAAAATATAATTATAAATAAAATAATATTTTATTTTTATCTTGGTTTTTTTTGGGTAAAAATAATTGTATTAAGTGGTGAGTTTTTTTTTATAATTGCGTTGATAGTTAGGTTCATAAATTTATTTATTTTAATTTTTTTTATTACATAAATGTTTGAGATTTCATGTTTTTTCTACAAAATTGTTTGAAATTTTGATGTTTGGAATCCATTTGCAGTAGCCTTACCCTTGTTACTAATAAATTGATTGTAACGAAACAGGCATGGAAGGAAGTCTTGTAAATTTTTTCAATGGTATTCACAGCTGGGTGGGCAAAAGGGATTATCCAGCTTCACCGATTAAACGATCCCAACAGGTTTCTTTTTGCTACGTTTTAGATGTTCCATATTTTGACTCTATGTTTGGCAATAGTTAAAAGAATTTAATATTTATTCTATAACCATTATGGTGACGAAACCATGGATGCGTTGATCAATCTAAACTGGTAAATATTCTACACACAAAAGGGCTTTCCTTAAGACCTGAGAATCTTGACTTGCATTTTTTATAACCGCTCAAATCAACAAAGCTTTTGCAAGGAATAAATAATTAATACAAGTTTCCGTCTAGAATGCAGAAAATGAAGGTGAATGCGACAACAAATTTTATCCATCCAGGCATTCTAAGGACCAGAATCACTAGAGACCGTGACAGACTTCTCACAGATGACCATAATATGTTTATATTTCTTTATTATTTTTTGTATTTTTCTTCTTGGAAGGTAGCCTGCATCTCAATATCACATTCCCGGGGAAATTGATTAAAAAAGTGCTTCTCCTTTGAAGATTTGGTTTTCTTCCTTGAACCGCGACTTCTCAAGTCAATTCCTGCTTATTGAATTCTTTAAATGTTTTAACTCACTCCTTGTGCCTTTTATTGCTTAATTTTCAAAAAATTCAAAGGAAACCAGGTTTATAAGAATGATTTTATGAGATGATTATTACAATAGTTGCAGCTTACCGTTAAATCTATATCTTTAACAGACAACATCTACAAGCTGCTATGTGTAGTTCATTCAAGTTTGAAAGGCATATCAGGAAAATACTTTGTAGACTGCAATCAGGCATCTCCTTCTAGTGTTGCAAATGATCCAAATAAGGTAGTCCATACCAATTATGAAATACATTAAGATAACTTTGGCAATTTCGTTTTGGTCACAGAACCTTAAACATGTTATTTGGTTCACCTCTTATTTCGTGTCCATTCATGCGATCCATTTTAAGTAACGACCTTATTCTTTAATTGTTAAAGATAACCGCATTCTTAATTTGTTATCAATTATCAATTAAAAGTAGTTTGGTGTCTATTATGGAAGTTTTATTATAAAAATAAATGATAATAATTGAACTTTTAATAAATATTTAAGTAAATTATAATTTTATTTTAAATTAATTATATATATATATATATATATATATATATATATATATATATTCTTTTGAAATAAATATTTTTAATATATAAATATGATTTGTTACAATATCATAAATCAAGATTATGGTTTACTATGTTTGAGTTAAAAATAAATTTTGTTTTAAGTGGTTGATATATGTTAGTGGAAAATGATGCTTATATGCATATATCAACCACATTTATTAATGTGGTTATGTTAAAAATTCATATACATGAGAATATATAATAAAAACATGTTGAATAAACTTAGGTCTATCTTAAATTAGGATTTACTGAATATGAAGATTTTCTTAATAAATGAAATAGAATTAAAAGATAAGAAAAATTGCACATTAAAAAATATATTAGCTATATAAACACTTGATATAATCAAGTTTAAAATAAACCTAACATAATGTCCACAAATTATTACAATGTCTACATTTACTTTTATATATTTATTTTTTCTTTAAAATAATTAAAATAATAATGTATATTATAACTTTTTATGAGAAATATATCTACTTATTCTTTTAAAATAATTAAAATAATAACGTATATTATAATTTTTATGACAAAACTCTCCAATTGACGGAGACTAAAGCCAAAAAAAACCAATTGTTGACTATGGTTAATGGTCATTTTTGTTATGTAAGGTTTCTTATTCTTTTTTCTATAGAAATAATAAATTGACCTATGTGTATTGAACCTCTTCATGGGGTCATAAATTTATTATATCAAGAAAAGATGTTGATGTTAAAATTTCCATTATGGTTTATATATACTTTTATTTTAATTTTTGGCTTACATAACATGCAAGCTATAACTATTTGTCCATTATACTCGTTAATGGTCCATTATACTCGTTAATGGATTCTATGAGTTTTATGTGCCACAAACCTCGACATAACATTGATTTATTTGTTTTGGAAAATGGATTATTTACCTGTATGGAAACTTGTCATAACCTCATGATATTGAACTTTGTATTAAATTTTTTATTTGTTGATTGGTTCAATTTAATTGTGGAACTATGGTCTCATGCACGAACCATTTTGGTATCTAATGTTTTCAATCTATTGAATAACAAAATGATATTTGGTGGTGGTACACTTATTTGATAATATTTGTTTTAAATGTCATATGTGTTCATTTTGGTAACATGGCTTTATTAACCTGAGTTGTTAATCGTAGCTATTGAAAACTATTTCCATCATTCGCGGTGGCCATTACTCAAGCTTCTAGGCATCATAGCCACTACAACGTCCTCCAAATTTTTTCCTACCTTCATATTTTGGACCCTCCTTATGATCATGTCATATTTCATCTTAAATCATTAAATTCATGCTCAATCATATTGCTTAAGTGTTCAAGTCTTCCTTTAGGAAACTTAAATTTTTAACAACTCTCATTCACATGCCCAACTCTTTATGTATTCACAAGAACATTTTGAAGATAGGCTAACTGCACTTCATAGCAATAATGTTCTACAACCCTTGCACACAGTCATTGCATAAGCCTTGATCGTAGTGACTGCACAGTTCTTCCCAATAGTGATTGTGCAGTTTCTAGTGATCATGTAAGCACATCTTCTACAGATAGTGATTTGCATTCTTTGTTGTTAGTGAGAGTGTACTTCTTCAAGTCATTACTCTTACACCTCTTAGTGGCATTCAATTGAATCTTGACTCCTAGTTTCTGGGCATGCACTAAATGCACTAACAAATCTTAACCATAATTGTATGTATGCTCTTTTCATATTAAGAGTCTAGTTCAAATCTCATTTTCACATTCATATTTGAGCTCTGTGAAATATTGGGATAGAGAGATCATTCTCTCACTCATGCTCGTAAATTCCCCATCTTCCAGGTGACCATCACAATTGTTGATCTTTCTTTTGCTCTTACATGTATTGTTTATTCTTGCTTTGTATTTTATGGGTGTCTCTTTTTATTTTTTTTGTTCTTACATGTGTCACTTGTATTTTCTTTTGTTTTCACATTTGTCTCTTTTACTCTTACATGTGTTGCTTTTTCTTTCCTTCACATATCCTAAGAACACCCTGGCACACCTTTTAGAGGTAGCTCCAATGCACTCTTATGCATTATTTGATGTTATTTATCATTAGCACATGGGCTTGTAATGCAACCCGATAACAAAACAAAAGAAATGATAGATCAAAAACTTGAAAATTAGCCTATTTTAGGGGGCAAGCTCCTTTACATCACATAAATGAAAAATTCTTGGATGATAGAAATGATATGACCTTCTTTGTATATATAGGAGTCTAAGGGGTCACAATATAATCAGAGTCTTCATAAAAATAATAATGTATAGAAAAAACAATAATAATAGTGGGCTTCTATTGGGCACAACAACAATAATATGGCAACTACACTAATATTATATAGAGCTATGATGTCCCTCTCCTTCAAAAAAAGTGTTGTCTTCAATGCTTGAATAGTTTATAATGCTTCTATATAAAATTTTCATCCTCCCATGTGGAATCTTCAATGGTTAAGTTCTTGTACTTAATGAGATACTGTGAAATTGATCGTTTCTGTAGTTGTCAAGTTCTTTTTTCTATGATCGTTTCAGGCTCCAATATGATTTTTCCTTCTTCATCAAGTTCTAGAAATATTGTTTGAACTGGGAGCTTGTCACCAATAGCCTTATTTAACATGAAACATGGAAAACTAGGTGTACTCAGGCATATGTCGATTGCTTCAATTTGTATGCCATAGTACCAATCTTTAACAACACCTTCTGTAGACCATAGTACTTGGGCGATAATTTATTATCCTTCTAAGATTGGTCGTAGGACATTTGTTTGTATGATTATAGTGGTAATAACACCCATTCACCTACATCATTTTTTTTCACTGTGATGTTGATATGCCTGTTCTTTCATTCAATTCTTCATTAGAGTAAGGTTATCCTTTAAGAGTTGGAGAAGTTGTTGTTGCTCGATGTGATCTTCCACTCTTTGAACCTTATAATTTTCTCTTAAATATGATGTGATGGATATTTTCGATAAAATATAGAAGGAAGTGTTATACCACCATTCAACTAGAGGTAACCACCTCACCTATTATGTTTGGTTATCAGATACAAAAAATTAGGATATCCTTCCAGACGTTTTTTCACTGTCTTAGTTTCCCTATCAGATTGAGGATGATAAGATGAGCTATGAGATAATTGAGTACCAAGACAAGAAAATAATTTCATCCAAACATTTGTAGTGAAAATGGGATCTCTGTCACTTACAATAGTCTTTGGGTTTCCATTCCATAAATGTAGTAGCAACTATACTGGCTTTATAAGGATGAGATAATGAAAAAAGTGTGCATACTTAGTAAGTATATCAACTATCACCATGATGACAATATTTCCTTCATACTTGGGCAAACCTATGATAAAATCCATTGAGGCATCCTCCCAACACTGACTTGGAATGGCTAAAGGTTGTAAGAGACACGAGGTCTTAATTGTATCAACTTTATTTTGTTGGAAAACCAAACAATCTACCACAAACTTCTGAGTATCATATTTAAGGCCAGCCCAAAATAATCACTTCTTAACCTTGTGGTATGTTTTTGAAAATCTTGAGTTCCCTCCTAAGGGGGAGGTTTGAAATTCCAAAAGAATATTTTATTTGAGTTGGGAATTATTATCGAGATATAAGTGATATTTGTACCATAATGAATCATTTTTCCAAATAAATGTATTAGATGTATAGGGATCTTGCTGCAAATTTTGAATTAGTATCCACATCTCTTTGTCATTCTTCCATTCATCACTTACTTCAGTTATACAATCAAGCTGGATAATAGAAATGGCAGAGAGAAATGCTTCCACATCCTCATCCTTTCTTGAGAGTGCATCTCCAACAACATATGTCTTCCCTTTTTTTGTATATTATTTCAAAGTCATAACCCAATGTATATTTATGACACATTTTTTTATTTTTTTTCTGAAGATAATCTTTGTTCCAAAAATTATTTAAGACTATCATGATCTGTTTTTACCTTGAAGTGTCTTCCCATTAGGTAAGGTCATCATTTCTTTAGTGCATATAGTACTGCTAACATTTCCTTCCCATAAATATCTTTGTGTAAATTCATTCCCTCGATTGGGTTAATTTCAAAAGAAACATGTCTTCGTTCTTCCATTAAAACAACACCAGTTCCATTTCCTAAGGTATCACATTCCACAATAAATGTTTTTGTGAAGTCTGGTGTAGCTAAGACTCGTGCTTGACACATTTCCTCTTTAAGATGTTTAAAGGCCTTAGTTTCTTCTGGAGTACAAGAAATGAATGTTTCTTCAAAAATTTTGTAAGAGTCACTACTATTCTCCCATAATTATCAACAAACTTGCGACAATTCCCTATCAACCTGAGAAATCCTTGAAGATGGTTTATGATTGTGGGGATTTTCCATTCCTTAATGGATTTAATTTTGTTAGGGTCTACCTTAACACCCTCATGAGATACGGTATGACCTAAATATTCCACCTCTTGTACTCCAAGGAGAAATTTGAAGGTTTTTTCATATAATTATTTCTCCTCTAATAGTTTGAGCACCATGTCAATACATTGAAGATGATAATTCCAAGGATTTCTATAGATTAGTATATCATCAAGAAATACTAACACAAATTTTTGAAGGAAGGTTTTGAAAATGGAATTCATCAAACCTTGAAATGTCAAAGTTGCATTAGTAAGGCCAAAAGGCATGATCAAAAATTTATAATGACCTTCATGAGTTTTCAATGTTGTTTTCAAAATGTCTTCAGTCTTATTTGATGTTATCTTGAACGAATATCCAACGTGGTGAAGTAAATTTCTCTATCTAATTCATCCAAAAATACATCAATGATAGGAATGGGAAACATACCTTTAATAGTGAGTTTGTTGAACTCCCTATAATCTAGACATATATGCCATGATCCATCCTTCTTGTGCACCATAAATACTAGAGAAAAGAATGAAGTTTGACTAGGTTGAATTATATCAGCCTCTATCATTTCTGCAACCATATGTTCAATTACACTCTTTTGGTCATAAGGATATTTGTAAGGCCTCATATTGGGAGGAAAACTTCCTAGAATCAAGTTAATAGCATGATTGTAATCGAGAAGAGATGGGAGGCCATTAGGAGTCTCAAATACCTTGGAATGATTGTCCAATACTTTTTGGAGATCTGGAGAAATAGATTAATCCATTGTTTTAACTTCTAGTAACCATAATTGTGAAATTATGCCATGTTGTTCTTTCTTCAAAAGATTTTTCATGCCATTAGTATTGATTACCTTCCCTAGTTTCCCTGTGGTACCCATTAATTCAATTTCTTTTCCTTGCCAAAACAATTCAAGATACAGTTTTGAAAATTAAAAGTTATGCTCCCCAAATAATTTAACCATTGGACTCCTAGTACAACATCAACACCATCCATTGGAATGGAAATAATTGTACTATTTAATACATATTTCCCCATGGATAGCTTTATATTATGGAACTTTCCAAAGTGATTCATAGCTCCTGCATTTGCAACCTTCACTTGACACTTTGGCGTTGGATATAGAAAGCAAATAACATCAGAGGAAATTGCAACATAAAAGCTCACATGAAATTTTCACATAATTTCCATAACATAATGTGTAAACCAATCAAATCCTTTAAATTTAAAAGGAACTACATGTAAACACTTCCAAGGGAAAAAAAGAAAAACTACTTTTTAAAATTGTATTTTTGACTTATCTCCTCATAGGTTTACTCAAATTTCAAGTGTTGACACTTGTTGGATGTAAATTTAAATTCCACATCAAATGAGTACCCATTATGAATACTTTTGAGAAGGCCCACATTGATAAAAATTGAAGATACATTAAAAAATCATGTTCAACACACGTTTTTAGTGTATATTTAATTTTTATCAATGTGGGCCTTCTTAAAAGTATGCATAACGGGTACTCGTTAGATATGGAATTTAATTATGCATCCAAAAAGTGTGTACAAATTAAATTTGAGAAAACCAATAATAATATAAGCCAAATATAAGTTAAAAAATTGGCTTTCATTTCCCTCCAAAATTCATAACTCTTATTTTATTATATGACCCATTATTTTATTATTTTTCCTTAGTAGGCCAATTTTAGGCTGCAATTTCCTATAATGATTCCTTGGTTATCTTACAATGAATAAAATTATGGGTACTAGCTGTTTAGTCAATTTATTATGTTCTAAATTGCTACATTAATTATCAATCCGGGAGTCGTAAACTGATGAAGTGTGGCGCACTATATGTGCAAGACAACCTCTTTCTTACTTTTTATTGTTTTCAATTTCATTTTGTTTTTGGGGGTTTTATCTTGGTTTGCCTCCTAATGCGAATGGAAATCCTATTCCTAAGTTTTAAGAATACTTTATAAGGCAATAATGGATATAGATTTTAAGGCAATTATTTCCTTTATGATGACTTCGAGAGCTTAACACTTTAGAGGATCTCAAAACATACTAGTGATGAAATTAGTACTTGGACAAGAATGTAAATGTGCAGATATTCAAATCAAACAAATGATAAACTACTGATCATGAAATCACTATCTCTACTGCTCATCTAAATAAAGAAATAAAAGTTAAGATATTGCACTCAAACAAATAAAAAACTGCAAACTAATAAAAGTAAAACCAATTCACTTCACTTATAGTCCGATAGCTCGCCAAGTAGCTTTTCGGGGTTAGGCCATGGCTCTGGAGATAACGTCAATAACATGAGGAATTGATATCTAAATTACCTACTTGCAAATGAAAATAGAATCAAGTCACTTCACTTATAGTCTGATAGCTCACCAAGTAGCTTTTTTGGGTTAAGCCATGGCTCTGGAGATGACGTCATAACATGAAGAACCTGATATCTAAAAAAATAAAAGTAAAACCAATTCACTTCACTTATAGTTCGATAGCTCGCGAAGTAGCCTTTCAGGGTTAAGCCATGGCTCTGGAGATAACGTCAATAACATGAGGAATTCATATCTAAATTACCTACTTGCAAATGAAAATAAAATCAAGTCACTTCACTTATAGTCCGATAGCTCGCCAAGTAGATTTTCGGGGTTAAGCCATGGCTTTGGAGATAACGTCAATAACATGAAGAACCTGATATCTAATTGCACAAATGAAAGTAAAATAAAATCACCTCACTCATAATCCGATAGCTTGCCAAGTAGCTTTTCAGGGTTAAGCCATGGCTCTGGAGATAACGTTAAATGAAATGAAGAATTTGATATCTAAACTAACTAACAAAGCAAGTGAATAAGACTAAAATCAAAGCATAACTGAAATTGAAAGCTAAGAAAAAACAAAGTTAGCAGAGAGGCCAATCTCATGTCACTATTTTATTGCAAAAATTGTATGGAAATTCCCGAGCCTAGCCTATCCTGAAACACACTGATCAGTGTTAGCAAAAATATATAATGCTAGGAAAATCATGTACAAGAATGAAACATTAACACCATAACTAGAATATGGAATATACACAGGTGAACAAACTATGAAATATCTACAATGGAAATAAGACAACAACATATAAATTTTTTACAGAAATAAAGAAACAAAACCTTAGCCAGCAGGGACCCTATGCACGGCCTTGGTTAACACGCTGTCAGTCCAAAATTATGCTCACACAGTCATATAAAACAAAGTCTTCTTATTTTGCAAAACAGAGGAAGGATCCTCTCATTACAACAACAGGACCAATGTCACGGCACAGTACATGAACTAACAGCAAGATTACATAAAAAAAAATACTAGCTACATGCATTTGCAAATGCGTTATTTATAAAGGAAATTACATAACTATTTTTCCTATGGAACACCTTCAGCAGAGGACACGTAAAAAGACAACACCCGTGAGCTTAGCGTGTTGGTTTCCATGATCATTCAATCTACCAAATGGTGGTTGTTGGATTTGCATCGTGGAGGCAGTCTACAGCTGTCAAAATGAATCCATGGTTCTAGGAACAGTCTCAGACCCTTCACGTGTTGAAAATAGAGACCTGTTTGCTGTAGAACTCCTCGTTTGACCACCATTTGACCAATGCTTTCCTCTACAAATCTGGCTAAACCAATAGGACCTGGTGCATGTCTAGATCATTTCTAAACTTCCCACATGCCTTGTTTTTTTGTTGACACCTGTAACCTAGAGATCAACAAAAACAACTGCGGAATCTCAAGTCAGCTACAGAAAGTGGCTGCATTCCGCAGCTGATGAGAAAAATCTAAGTCAAATAGCAAACAAAAAAATATAGTTAGAAAAACACTTAAATGCACTCTCAGAATCAATATGTAATGATCTTTGATAGCTTATGAGGCATTGGTGAGGGGAAAAAGTCTAGAAAAGTGTGTAGAAGAGATGTAGTTTCAAGGCTCAACACTAGCTAGATCAATTAGTAATATTCTCTTTTTTTTTCTAGATATACCCTTCTATCTTGAGAGTTTGAGGAGTGGTAATTCCCACCAATGTATTACAATATATGGTTATATTCACTTCTTATTTTTCTAGGTTGGTTTCTAGTGTATATCCTCTTCTTTGAATGATTTGTTTTCCTTTTCTTCCTCCTCATCACAATCTATGTAAAATAATTTATTCTCAGCACACTTATGACCTTTAGTGTATTTTCTGTCAAAAATGTAACAAAACCCTTTTTCTCCTTTTTCCTCTAGTTGTTGTGGTTCCAAGCTTGTATATTATGGAAGGATAGGAGGAACAACACTTCCATATTTATAGTTGTGAGTGGTAGACTTCCTTGTAGCTATAATTTTTCTTTCAACTTTTATTACCACCCGAAATGCCTTCTCCAATGAATCAGGTTCCCAAGGTGAACCTCATGTTGGATGTCACCCTTTAAAGTCCCTAAAAATACATCAATCCTCTGGTCCTATGGAAAATCAGTTACCCTGATATTCAATTTTTGGAAGTCGTCAATGTGCTTTTCCATTGAACCCTTTTGTTTGAGATTTATCAATTGGATAATGAAGTTGTTTCTCTTTGTATCCTAATAATGTGCTATCATTTCCTCTGTAAAAATTGACCAAGTGACAAGTGGTATATGATAATAGAGCCATCGATACAATACAAACTGATTTGGTTCTAAATATAAAGATGCAATGAGTACCTTTTGTGTGCATTTCACATCATGTAGATCAAAATATTTCTCCATTTGTAGCATCCATTTTACTGGATCCTTGCCTTCAAACATCATCATACTGATCTTTGGAATGTGGTTGGTCCTCAATCCAAAGTTAGATTCCCAAAAATCCTAATTAACATTCCCTTTTTTCTCATTGTGAGTTTCATGGAATACCTTTTCACCATTTGGAAGCATTTATTGCCGAAACTTTGTCGAAGCTCCCTTCAAACCTTCCATTTTTGCTTTTAAACCATCCTTCAAATCTTCCATTTCCATTTTTATTTTTAATTATCAACCATCCATGTTCCATTTTAAACCATCCATCTTAACATTCATCATCGCTTCTAATTCATTTTTGGTTACTCTTTGTGAAAGCGAAATTTGTTGCACTTAGTCTCGTAAATTTGATATATCATGTTGAATTTCTTCCTCTTCTTCGTGTTTCATAGTAGAGTTCTCTAGTTTCTTGCTAGGAGTATCAATTTTTTTGTTTCAAGGCATATTGGAACCAAATAATTATACCTACGCTTTAATATACCCTTTGAATTACTTTAGACTATTTTTTCAAAAAAAACTTATGTAAATTTAAAAAAATACACACCTTTTTCTTCTTTCTTTTTGGAGCTTCATATTGAGACTCTTGTACATTTATAATTTTAGCCTACCAAGGTTTGACATTAAGTCCCCTGGTATCACTTTGATTCTTCTTTCCAAAACCAAAAGTCATACTAATATTGGGTTCTTAAATATAAAGTTATTTAAAATCTCCCACGAAGACCTCATTATGGACTAGTTAAATAGAGAAAACTTGTATGGGATGCCACGTGTCAATTTTTCAACCTTCGATCCTAAAATTTATTGGAATTGTAGTGTTGTAATTGATGTCAATAAGCTCTTGGTGTTTCTGGTTATATGCATGTGTGATTTGTTTTGTGTGATGGATGATTGAGTTGATGGTCTTGTTAGTTAACATTGACGTCAATATACCTATGACTAGACCTAGTGGAGGTGTTTTGCAGATGGGTTCTAGATGTGATGTTGGTTTGAGGTTGGCATGCTGGGTTGGTTGGAGATGCTACTATTGTAGAAGGTTGGAGATATTTTCTAGATGTTGCATATGTCTCTACATACATGTGATGAGGGAAGGTTGTATGTATTGGAGTTGCCTTTATCAATGTCGGAGGCAGTTGTATAACATAATGCTACTGCTACATGATGGTGTTGACGGTGCTGGACCAATAAACATTTAGGGGATTCCCCCGATACGAAGTCTTAATTAGGCCTCACACTATTTGGTGTAGGAGTCCCATCTGGTATAAAGGCTCAGTTGCCAAATCCTTAAACATTTGCCTTGGCTCTAGCTGTCAGCACAAGAGAGGGATGCAATTGTGTCTTCGAAAATTAAGGGGGTGTTCCTCGTGAGTGTTCAGTTGAAACTGTGTCAAGGTTCTTCTACTACATAGGGGAAGAAAAGTGAGCCCCTAAGTGAGAAGTAATAGTACAACCAAAGAAGAGACACACATGAACTAGAGAGATCCATCTAACATCTAGTGGAATAGTCCACTTCGGATGCGATGATCATCATAACCAATAAACGAAGAAATATATGTCTACCATCTCATGGAATATTCCACAAGGATAGGGAAACAATAACAACCATTACAATACATTCTCAATAATATAAGCACTAAAATAACCAAAATAGTTCAACTATCTTAGCACATGTGAAAGCAAACATGAAATATAAACATCCCCAAAACAATATTAGAAACATTCATAGTCCATGCATGAAGAACATGGAAATGTGGCAATGTCAATTCATTGTTGCTACTAAGTGGTGGATGTCTACTTGGATATCCTTCCTCTTCACCTCTAAATGCCTTGGTGATGTGGAATCATTAACGATCTTTAGTCTTGGATGGTAGTTGCAAACTTGTGTCCCTTATCTTTCTCTTGATTGATCCACTTGTGGTCTCAGCTACAAGAGAGTGTTTAGGCATGTTTCCCTACATCTTCTCATTCTCCATCATATTTCCATGACATGATAGTGTACCTATTCCTGTAATTCATTCATGAAGAGACGACATCAATCTGAAAACCCCCTAGTCTAGGATGATGCATTCTGATCCGTCAACTGAGCCCAGTACGAGTGACAGGCTGGGGAGAGGGGCTTAGTGGTTGCACCTTGTGAAATTCAAGTATTCATGGGGGATAGCTTGATCTCTGAGACTATGCAGTGCACATCTTAGGAAGGCTTGAAGAACAAGACTATGTAGTTTTTGGAGGCAGTGGGGTTAGGTTGAGGGAAAGGACATTGGAAAATACAACTATCTAGTTTTGGATGTCAAGGGAGGTTGGGCTTCTTGACATTACATAGTTCTAGCAGCCAAAGGAAAATATTGGGGGTTTAAGATGCAAAATTCACATTTCAAGGCAAGATGGGGCACATAACTGTGGAATCATGGGGGTCAAGGTCGGGAGTGAGGCACCATAATTGTGCTATGCAGCAGCCCTGGGAGACAAGGAATGTGCATTGTGAAGTTCCAACAACAAGGCCACAGCTTAGAGGGATGAGATTGCACAATGCGTAGTTCAGTTGGGGCCTGGTCAAGCTACGTTTCTTGGTTGGGATGATTTTCCAAAAATGGATAAGAGTGGGATAGGTGATGAACTGTTATGAACCTTGATTGTGATCACACACTTAACATAATTTTAAAACACAAAAACATATACCATAGGAAGACATGAAAAAACAATTTCCATCACTGTGACGACGTCACAGCAAGATACAACAAATGCGACACTTAAGATAGGATTTAGGAGGACCATGACAACACTTGTGCGACAGTGCTCAACACTTTGTGTATTAATATGGCATATGTTTACAAGGCTAGGACAACTCATATAAATAAATACCAACCTTCAAAACCATCAAAATAGGCTTGGAAACATTATACGATAGCCAAACATGCCAAAAGACGTCAGCGAACCCAACATGCAAAAGGGACCAAAGGACTTCAAGAAAGCTCATGAAATGAGCTCTAGTGCTTGCAAAAACAATGTAAAAGACCAAGGAAGGCTTTAAAATTGACTGTAAACCAAATTATTGGAGGGTGTTGCAGCAGCTAAAAACCTTGGCAACACACTAATTGAACTCCAACTTATCTGTATTGGTTAACTTCTTCTTTGTAGGGCCTTGGTCCTTCATGGATTATTGATTCATCATGCAGATCACTTTGGCCTTCCCACTCACCCCATGAACATACACGATCCCCTCTATACCTTCTCAGTTGAAGACAACATAAGATTCAGCATAATCATAATGTTTCGAGTTGGGAAGGGTAGTGTAGCTTGCAAGCTTAATATTTTCAAAGTAATTTTTCATCTCTAGTGTTGCTCCACCGCTAATAGGCCTAAACAGTACCCTGATGGAGTCATGTGGGAATACAAAAATTTCTTCACTACCTATAAGCCTGGACAATACCCCAACGGAGTCTCTTACCTCACCTCTCTGCGCAGGAAGCCCTTCCCTTATTTTTCCTTTATTTATTTTTGGGTAGAAGAGGGGTCCTAACCTGTGTTGGGTTGTGTTATATTCTTTCCACGTAGTTAATAGGGGTTTAAAGGGCACCCGTAACCCCACTTTATGGGGTCCGGGGCAGCGCCCCGGAAAATTTTGGTTTTGGACCATATGTTAGGTTGGGCGGACCCACCTATGGTTTTGTGCATGATTTTCGCACATGTTTTTTGGACGCGATGGTTTTCGGTCCATGGTATTGGACGCGATGGTTTTCGGTCCATGGTATTGGATGCTTCGGCATGTATAAATATGTATTGTAACATTGAAAGGAACATAATGAAAAATCAAGCTGGTAGTCCCGGTTTTGGGATCCAGGGAAAAAAATCTCTGTGCATATGTGTTTTATGGGTTATGCTCTCGCATTGTTTATTTTCTTTGTTTAAGAATTCGTATGCAGGTAATTTCTGTACAGGGTTAAAACCTACATTTGGTATCAGAGTTGTTTTGGCTTCAAGGGGACGCCTTTGTTGCTGAGGGGTTTCGCTCGGGCCTGTGGTAGACCCTGTTCAGTGGGAGATCTGCGAGATCGATTCTAGTGGTGAAAGAAGATGGCGAGCAGTGGAAAGATAGAGATTGAGAAGTTCAATGGTCAGAATTTTGAGTTGTGGAAACTCAAGATGGAGGATCTGTTGGTGGATAAAGATCAGTGGATCGCGGTAGATCCGGGTACTAAACCATCGGGAGTGACCGATGAAGAATGGAAGAAGTTGGATCGGAAGGCAAAGAGCACAATACGATTGTGTGTCTCGGATTCAGTATTGCTGAATGTATCAGGGGAAGCTATGGCAAAGGCTTTGTGGGTCAAGTTAGGGACTTTGTACCAATCTAAGTCTCTGGTGAATAAACTGTTCCTGCGGAAAAAGCTGTATAACCTGAGGATGAAAGATGGAGACTCGGTGACAGAGCATCTGAATGCGTTTAATACTGTGGTAAGTCAGTTATTATCTGTTGATATTAAAATTTCAGATGAAGATAAGTGCATCAGTCTGTTGTGTTCTCTACCAGATTCGTGGGATAGTCTGGTTATTGCAATAGGTAGCAATGCAACTGCTTTGCAGTTTGATGAAATAGTCTCAGCCTTGCTGACGGAGGAGATGAGACGGAAAAATATGGACAACCAGAATGGTGATGCCTTGTCTGTACGATGACGGTCCCAGAACAGAAACAAAAATAAGTCATCGAGTGGGAGATCTAAATCTAGAGGGAGATCTAAATCTCCAGGAAAACCTACAAAGGTGGTGTGCTGGAAATGCGGAAAGGAAGGGCACTTCAGAAGGGATTGTAAATCTAAAGCTCCTGATAAAGGAAAGGGATCTGATGATGCTCCTTCTGCAGAGGCGAAAACCACCTCAGATGAAGGTGGGGATGTGTACTTGGCTTCTTCAAGTACACATGTAGATCATGAGGCATGGTTGATTGACTCAGGTGCATCCTTTCACTTCACTCCCCATAGAGAGTGGTTCTGCGAGTATGAGAAATACGATGGTGGTGATGTCTTCTTAGGAGATGATAGGAAGGCTAGAATCATTGGTCGGGGAAAAGTAAAGTTGAAGTTGCAAGGTGGAAGGGTTAGAACACTTCCGGGTGTTCTACATATTCCTGCATTGGCCAGAAATCTGATTTCTGTAAGCAAGTTGGATGATGCAGGTGTAAAGACGGTGTTCGAGAAAGATACCTGCAAGATGGTTCGAGGAGCACTGATATTAATGCGGGGAGTTCGGATTGGAACTCTGTACAAGCTGCAAGGTAGCACTGTTGTTGATGGGTGCAATAGTTCTATGGTTCCTGAAAATGGAGTAGAGAATCTAGTGGTCTCTGGAGAGAAGACCATGTTGTGGCATCAAAGGCTTGGACATATTGGAGAGAAGGGCCTTCGAATACTTCATGGTAAAGGTATGGTAGAAGGTATGAATAATAGCTCTCTGGATTTTGATTTCTGTGAAAATTGTGTATATGGGAAGCAGAATCGGGTGAGTTTCCCCTCTGGTGGTAAGAGGACGAAACAGATATTAGAGCTTGTGCACAGTGATGTGTTTGGACCTGTGAAGGTTCCATCACTGGGTAAGTCTGTGTACTATGTATCATTCGTAGATGACTTCTCAAGGAATACATGGATATATTTTCTTAAGAAGAAATCTGAAGTCTTTGACAGGTTTAAAGAATTTAAGGCTCTGGTGGAAAATCAGACAGAGAAGAAGATAAAGGTGCTGAGGACAGATAATGGTGGAGAATTTTGCAGCAAGGAATTTGAAGAATTTTGTAAGAAGTGTGGTATAGCACGGCAGAAGACTACTCCATATACACCTCAGCAAAATGGAGTCGCAGAAAGAATGAACAAGACGTTGATGGAAAGGGCAAGAAGCATGCTCAGTGGTGCCGGGTTAGGACAGGAATTCTGGGCAGAGGCGGTGGATACTGCATGTTACCTGATCAACAGATCACCTTCATCAGCGTTGGAGGATAAGACTCCACAAGAAGTATGGACTGGTAAGAAACCCTCTCTTTCACATCTAAGGGTATTTGGATGTGATGCATATGTACATGTTCCAAAGGAGAAACGAACCAAGTTGGATAGTAAATCTGAAAAGTGCATCTTTATTGGGTATAAGGATGGTTTAAAGGGTTATAAGCTTTGGAACCCAGTCACACGGAAGGTTGTGTACAGCCGAGATGTGTTGTTCAGAGAGGTAAAAGATGTTATTCAACATGAAGTCCAACCAAAGGAACCTGAAAAGATAGAGTTTGAGCCAAAGGAGGAAGAATCAGACTTTGCAGCAGAGGAGGAATCAGAAGATGAAGAGCCACAAACTCCGGCTATGAGAAGATCAGTTCGAGAAAGAAGGCAGCCAGAAAGGTATAGTCCATCTGCTTTCAGTTCAAATTTTGCTTTGTCTGTTACTGATAATGATCCCAGAACTGTGAAGGAAGCAGTGGATTCAGAGGATGGAAAACTCTGGAAAGAGGCCATGGTCGATGAAATGGCATCTTTGCACAAAAATGAGGCTTGGGATCTGGTGGAGTTGCCGGCTGGAAGGAAACCCATTGGCAGCAAATGGGTGTTCAAGAAGAAGACAAATGCAGAAGGAAAGGTGGAGAAATACAAAGCTCGGTTGGTAGCAAAAGGTTATTCCCAGGTGCCGGGAATTGATTTTGGTGATATTTTTTCTCCTGTTGCCAAGGTAACTTCTATTAGATTACTTTTATTTGTTGCTGCTGCTTTTGATTTTGAGGTAGAACAGATGGATGTGAAGACAACATTTCTTCACGGGGATTTGGAAGAGGAAATCTACATGAAGCAACCTGAAGGCTTTGCGGTGAAGGGTAAGAAAGAACTGGTATGCAAGTTAAAGAAGTCTCTGTATGGGTTAAAACAGTCACCAAGGATGTGGTATCAGAAATTTGATACATTTATACGGGGACTTGGCTTCACCAGAAGCAAAGCAGATCATTGTGTGTATTTTAAATTAATTGGTGACCGTATTATTTATCTGGTCTTGTATGTGGATGATATGTTGCTGGTTGGAAATGACAAAGAAATTATCCAGGATTTGAAGACCCAATTGTCCTCCAAATTCGACATGAAAGATCTTGGTGCTGCAAACTATATTTTGGGCATGGAAATTAAAAGAGATCGGTCAAAGAGGAAGCTCTGGTTAAACCAAAGGAAGTATGTCGAGACAATACTCTAGAGGTTTAATATGCAGGATAGTAAACCGTGAAGGTTCCTATTCCTGTAGGTGTGAGGTTATCTGCTGAACAGTGTCCCAAGACACAAGAAGAGGAAGAGGACATGTCCCGTGTTCCATATGCAAGTGCAGTGGGTAGCCTGATGTATGCAATGGTCTGTACTAGACCAGACATTGCACATGCAGTGGGAGTATTGAGCAGGTTTATGTCAAAACCTGGGAAGGAGCACTGGACAGCAGTGAAGCGGGTTTTCAGGTATTTGCGTGGCACTAGTGATTATGGTTTGTGCTACCAAGGAAGACCAGGATTGGACAGAGTGTTGGATATTCATGGCTTTGTTGATGCAGACTGGGCTGGAGATCTGGATCAGAGAAGATCTACAAGTGGGTATGTGTTTAACCTATTTGGAGGTGCAGTCAGTTGGATGAGTAAGAAACAATCTGTAGTGGCACTATCAACTACAGAGGCAGAATACATGGCAGCCACTCATGCAAGCAAGGAAGCAGTTTGGTTGCAGAGATTGTGTTCAAGTATGGGGTTAGTACAGGGAGCTATAAGAATAGACTGTGACAGCCAAAGTGCAATTTTCTTGGCAAAGAACCCTGCTTATCATTCAAAGACAAAGCACATTGATGTTCAGTATCACTTTGTGAGGGATATGATAGAAGACAGAAAGGTGTTGCTGGTAAAGGTGGACACTTTGAAGAATACTGCAGATGCATTGACAAAATCTGTGAGCTCTGAGAAGTTCTCTTGGTGTAGAGAAGCAATGGGAATCTCAGGGCTGAAAAAATGACTAAGCTCTCCTGTGGCCCCCTGTGGAAAGAAAACAACAAGTGGGAGATTGTTGGGTTGTGTTATATTCTTTCCATGTAGTTAATAGGGGGTTTGAAGGGCACCCGTAACCCCACTTTATGGGGTCGGGGCAGCGCCCCGGAAAATTTTGGTTTTGGACCATATGTTAGGTTGGGCGGACCCACCTATGGTTTTTTGCATGATTTTCGCACATGTTTTTTGGACGCGATGGTTTTCGGTCCTTGGTATTGGATGCGATGGTTTTCGGTCCATGGTATTGGATGCTTCGGCATGTATAAATATGTATTGTAACATTGAAAGGAACATAATGAAAAATCAAGCTGGTAGTCTTGGTTTTGGGATCCAGGGAAAAAAATCTCTGTGCATATGTGTTTTATGGGTTATGCTCTCGCATTGTTTATTTTTTTGTTTAAGAATTCGTATGCAGGTAATTTCTGTACAGGGTTAAAACCTACAACTTGTTGAGAGCATGAGAGATTGTTCCCTCAGAGAAGCATATAGAGACCTCTGATTTAGGTTTTCTCGTTTAAATTATGCCCCTTCTCCATTTCTATTAGTTGTATAAGATTAAAGAAACCGAAATAGGAAAACCAAGTATAAGCATGAGGTTTCCATACTAGACATGGGTTCATGGTTGGACAAAAACTCAACTTATGGATAGATCATATTTTTTGTCGGAACTTCATCAGCCAAAAGATGTAACCAACAAAAGGAAGACACAAAGAAGGCTAGTGAAATTCTGAAGTATCATAAGACTCTTTAAAATTCAGCCACACACATACATTGAAGCCACCACATATTCATGCACAACACTTATTCACAAAAGGGAAACCAAAAAAAAATTCAAAAAAAAGAAGACTATTTACACATTGTAGGGCACAACCCCACATTTTCATCAAAAATACTGTTTCAAGTCTTGGCCATTGACATGGAGAGATTCAATATTCTCGTCAAGTGATTGAATATGATAAGCATGTTGGAAAATATTTTTGTGCACCATGAATGGCCCATTCCACAATAACTAAAAATTAATGTGTTTTCCTTTGTCCTCATGGGCTTTATCCCACTTTAAGAGTAAGTTACCCACACTAAAAAAAATTTCCCTGTAGACTTCTTTTTGAACCACCTCTTGGTACGATTCTGGTGAAGTTAAATTTGTTCTTTCCTTTCATCCTTTGTTCCTGTAGCTTATGAAGGGTGTCCATCCTACGCTAAACTAACATATATGGCTTTCCTTGGGATTCTTGTGAGAGTTGGATAGTAGGAAAGTAGTTGTTGGGCGAGAGGATAGTTTCCTTCCTATACAACAAGAAGTAAAGGGAGTTGTTCAGGGAAGGTTTTGATGTGACTCAGTCATCCCATAAGGCATGTACCAAAGCAGAGTTTAAGTTTTGCTGCTTAGATAATATGGTCTTTTTGATAATGTGGATAAGGTTCTTATTCATGGATTCAACAAGACCATTCCTTCTTGGATAATAATTCGTTGAATGTTTCAATATGATACAATTTTCCACTAAAAAATCATAGATTTTTAATGATGATAAGTATGTTGCATTCTCGAAAATAAGTGAAGTAGGAACAATGAACCTGGAAATGATGTTCTACTGCAGAAAGCTTATGACTTCCTGATCATTCACCTGTTTGAGCAGAATTGCTTCTATCCGCCACATGAAGTAATCTGTGGAAGTTAGGATGTAGCAGTGGTGATCTGATGAAGGTGAGAAGGTTTCCCCAATAATGTCCAAGCCCCACTATTGAAAAGGTTCTTTTACTACAATTTGCTGCAGTGGGGTGATTGGCTTTTTGTTTCTATCAACACACCTTTCACCAACTGGATACTTGTGGGTGTAAGCATGAGAATATTTCAATAATGTATGCCAATAAAAGAAATCCCACATAGCCTTATGCATTGTAGTGTTTCCTGTGAATTATCCCCTATTGATCTATTATGGAGATCACGTAATAGATTTTATGAATCATGTGCTCCCAAACACCTAAGAAGTACTCTATTATGATGCTTTCTAAATAGCACCCCATGCAGCAACTAATAAGATAATACTATAATTTTTAGTTCCCTCTTATTCCATGCAGAAAAGTGTGAAGTCATTGTGTCGTGCTCTAAGTATTGGCACATATATGTGTACCAAGAGTGTGTGCTTGTAGTGGGGGAGTCTCACTCAATGTTGTACATCTCAATTTCTTTCTCCAATCCTCAAAGATCTTCTTCTTCCTCCACAATTGCTTCTTCTATTGCTAGTCAACAAAGACCATGGCCCTTTCTTGTGTGAATTGGCTTGATTTCTAGATCATACTCTTACAACCTCGTCATCCATTTCACTCTCCTTTCACCTAGCTCTTGTTGAACAAGAAATTATCTGAGTACTAGGTGCAAGACAAAGATAACACAATGATTTTTCAATAGCTAGGGCCAAAAATTATTTACCACCTTGTATACAACATAAGCATATTTTTCTGTGGCAGGGTAATTATGCTTTGGTCCTTTCATACTTGCACTCGTGAAGGAGATAGGTTGCTCATTGTTCAATTAATCATTATGAGTGAGTACAACAAAAAAATATGTCATAGGAAAAAGTGTAGAGAAAGAAATATTTATTGAAGTATGGGTTGTACAATGCATGTGCTTCTGCTATAGCCTTCTTAATACGGGAAAATGCATCCTTTTCCCTTTTATCCCATTTGTATATTGCGTCCTTCTTCACCATCTCCTATATTGGTTTGACAATCTAGGCATCGAAGATGAACTTGCAGAGGAAATTTATTTTCCCCAAGAAGGACTACATGGCCTTGTTATTCATTGGGAAGGGAATCTACATGATTTTCCTTACCCTGTTCCCGTATACCCTAATCCCACTCTTAGAAATGATGTGTCCTAAGAGATCACCCTCAGACACCGTAAAAACAATTTTCTTGGGATTTAAGGATATCCTGTCCTTGTGACATCGCTCCAAAATCTTCTTTAAGTGGTTTATGTGATCTAACATTTGTTTAGAGAACACTATTAAATCATCCAGATAGACAACTATGCTCCACCCAATGAGTCTGCAGAAAGTGATATCCATACCACATTGGAAAGTTGCAACAACGTTGATAAGCCCAAATTGCATTCGTCTGAATGCGAACATACCCCACTTCATTCAGAATGTGGTTTTAATTTTGTTAGTTTCTACAACCAGAAACTGATTGTAACCAGAATAACCATCTATCAGAGAAAACATTTTAGACCCCAATATTGTTTGCAATATTTGTTCCATGGATGACATGAGGTAGTTTTTCTTGTCTAAGGCATAGTTAAGATTTCAGAAATTCCCTGGACTTCTTCCCTAACCAGACCAAGTCTGACACCCACATTGAGTGTCACAATCTTTAGATGATCCAGGCATCCAACAATTTTCTCAAGTCTTTCTGAATAAGAGGCTCAAGCATTAGATGTAGTTTCCTTAGCCTCTACTAGAATGGCTTGGCCCCTTCCTTGATCAGTATCACATGCTAGATGATTCACGTGTCATATGTCTTAAGTTGATTGTACGTACATGAAAAGTCATTAGAGTACTGCTTGAATAAGTGGATAAAGACATTCCACTCTTGTGGTGTGAAACAAGTACCGAGATTGACATATTTTCGATCCTTATATATTCCCAAGTTAATCTGCTTGTGCGATAGTGTGGAACTATTGGTCTTAGCATTGACCAATCCCCAAAAGAGATTCTGGAGGTCATACAACTTTTCGAATGATACCACACCCTTGGGGATGATGTTTCCTTTCCTTGCACTGGCTGCATCCTGTAATATCTTTTTGTGCTTGTCCTCATGGATCGTTGCATCTTTAAATACATCGTTATTATCGATGAAGCATAATATCTACTGGTCATCATAAAAAACATGTAGATTAGTGATATTTTCGAGGATGGAAGGCTTATAAATAATTTCAAAGGAGAAATCGTACCTCAATGGTGATAACCTAGCAAAAACATTTTGTAATGCATCCGCAACTACGTTATGCATTCTTGAAACATAAATAATACTAATGCTTGGAAATGTGAAATAAGATTCCATACCTCTTGTTGATAACTTCTAAGGTGAGGTGACACACAATCTATGGTGTTACATACCTATCGCACTGTAATTTCTGAGTCACCTACCACTTTCAGGATGGTAACATTGAGGTCAATGGAATTTTGTAAGCCTAAGATGAGTGCTTCATACTTTGCAGTGTTGATCATGTACACAAATTCCGTGAGGCTAGATATCAAATGCTTTGTCTTCAATGGGTCTATTAAAACAGAACTAGCTCCATAGTTCTTTTGTGTTTTGGAACCATCGAAGTACAAAGTCCAAATATCATATGTACAGGGAGTAGGAACTACACTAGTACTACTACAACTTTTGCTAATTGTACAAAGTTCATTATCACTAGTTATACAAGGAAGGAGATCTAACTTTATATCTAGTGGAACTCAGGATGGTTGTGCAAGATAACATCCCAATTGATTTTTAAGGAAGTGATTTCTAAAAAGTAATTTTGTGAAAGCCATTAGTCCATTATGTCGATCCAAGGGAGTGATAATGTGTTCCATATATCTCTCTGATTCCGCCCTGATCTGATTATTCCTGCCCTTATATGGAAGCCATAGGTGTGACCAATTTGTGGCCATAGGGGCTCCACTGGGGAAGAAATACCATACCACGTGGGTTCATATTGGGGGATATTTATTGAGGAAAAAATTACATAATATATTGGGGGATATATAGTGGGTAGAGGGTTTTTATATTGGTAGGTATAAAAAATGGAGCTCGAAGTTAATGAAAAATATAAAGGGATATAAAAAATGTTAATGAAAAAATGAATGCATACAATATTTAGTGAAAGTAGGGGTTTTTAAATTGGGAAGGTGTATTGGGTTTGTATTGGTAGGGGGTTAAATAATGTGATTTTTAAAGGTATTGTCCAATATGTAGTCAAATTAAGGGTATTTTTTAATATGTCATGAACACACATGATATGTCAAAGGTTCATTGACTAAAGCCCCCTTGTTTGTGGCAAAGTACCCTTGTAGATTACTAAACCAGTGTCTGCTCAACAACACTTTGTATGCTTCTGAAATGTCCACAATCACTATGTTGATACATTGGTGGACCTTTTGGTTGGATTATAAGTGGACGATGATGTCTCTGAGTTCACCAATTTCTTGGACATGAGTCTTGTCCAGCAAAACAACCTATGCATCTATTTTGTCCCATTTAACATTTATTTTCTTCGCAATAGATAATGGCATTATGTTCACCAATTCACCGGAATCAACTAAGCAAATGTGTACATTGAAATTCAAGATTTGGAAAGTTAACAAGATATATGGGTAGAGTGTATTTTCATCCATCGTTAATGCTTTAAGTACAAATTCCAGAGAACCGGGACACATTCTAGATCCATTGTCTAAAGAGATAGCATTACTTGTAGAGGTCTACCCAAGTGCCCGTAATAGGATGTCCCCCTGGCTTGTGATCCTTGTTAATTCAAACATTGAAAGTTTCACCCGAACATTCTTCATGTCATCAACTATGTTATAGTCCACAACAAGAAGAATGGTTGAGGTGTCTAGAGATGTAACTTGGTTTGTGCTTTTTGGAGTGATGGTTCTATCCTTACTACTGACGAAAATAGTTTTTGTTGAGACTTCTTTCCTAGACTTTCTCTGAGTGTCATGTGCTGAGTTGGCCCGTGGGTTGATTTTTCTTAACATGTTTTCTTTAAATTTCTTCTTCAACAACTCAATTGTAGTGGCCATCTGTTGACTTCTTAGGTTGTACCTGTTGATATGCTTCTAGGTCGAAGTGTTACTCAGAGGTTGCATATTGGCAGTACTATTTTGGGTTGTGATTATATAGTTAAACATGTTCACTACATGCTTGACACTTGGAGTTTCATCAACTGTGGTAGCTTCTTCCTTTCTTCTGAAGGCTCAATCTTCTCTTCATCCATTACTGAATCAACAAGCTGTGTAGAAACCATGCCCATGGCTTGATTCCACTTTGGGAACATTTTCTTTGAATGATGTTCTTGATAATATGCGCAATATTGATCTGTGCCTAACTTCTCAATGTTCAACACAAAATTGGAGCTCTATGTAGACTTTGTCAGTTGATTCCTGCTACTACTATAAGTTGCAGTCCTTCTTAATAGGTTGAATCTATGAGGCTTGCTGCAGATTGTGGTCTTCCTTGACTTTTGTTTAAGCTCTTAAATTTCATTAGACAAAGACTTGACAAGACGGGTCAAGCATTCAAGGTCTGATGGTTCTTTTTCATTAGCCCTACTCACAAAGGCCTGAGACCTCTTACCCATGTCTTTAGAGTCTTTTTTGGTTCATCATCTGAGATGATCCTAATTGCACGCAAGTCCTTCTTAATAGCGATAGTCTCTTCATAATATTTTTGTTAATGTTTGTTTCATAGTTTGCTTCACAAACTATGCAATACTTGCTGGAAAAGCATAAGTGTAGTAATCTATGGTGATGGATTCATGACGCTTCATGTTTTCAAGAAATTTATTTATGATGTGATTGAACCTTTGATTGAAATCTTTCACTTTTTCCTTTTGCTCCATCTTCATATTACCCTGCCCTTTCAATAAGATGGCAGGGGTCTTATCATTAGAAAAATTATCAAGGAAGATCTTCTTAAACCACCTCCAATTTTGGATGGAGTTTGGAGGAAGGTTGTTATACCATACTATTGATATACCATCAAAGGTACATGACAAAACTCTACATGCAACGTCATTGTAACGTACCTCAAGTGTTGGCAGATGTAGGTAAAATTTGTCTAGATGATCTTCAACCTTCACTATTGTATCAGGTTCATACTTCATTAAGAGTTTCTCTAAATTCTTTAGAATCCCATGTAGAACACTCAGAAGTGAAAATGGGCCCTGAGTCATTCAGTCTAGATTTTGGTCTACTATGTCTTCTTCTTCATTGTACTCCTCTTCTTCATCAGAATCTTATGGCTCTTCTTCCTCGACTTCTTCTCCCCTTGTCCCGCTGAAAGTTATGTCCAAGAGTAGAATGTTTTATCTGTGACAACCGTGAAAGAGTGGAGGTTCTTCTTGTTTTTCCATAGAGTCTTCTAATTATTCAAGAGTGGAAAGAACCACATCTTCAAGAGTCAAAACTACTATTCCCGTGGAGGTGGTCTTATTCTTCTTCAGAGAATATGAAAGATTGATTACTCCCAGGATCAACCCAACAACATTTTCAAATTGTTGAGTTATAGGGTGGATGGCCCAAATGTGATCATGTGGAATTTCATGCTCACACTTGGGCTTAGAAGAGTCACTAACTTCAGAAGCACTAGTAGGGGAGGTGCAATGAATGATTCTTCCTTGACCAAAAGATGGGGTGGTGGGGTCAGTGGGTTTATCGACCATAAAATATTGGTTTCCCTTCTTCTAGCACCAGAAATGTTGATGGTGCTAGACCCCCAACCATTTATTGGATCTCACTAGTATGAAGTCCTAGTTAGACCTCACACCATTTGTTGTAGGAGTCCCATCTGACATAAAGGCTCGATTTTCAAATCCTTAAAGATTTGCTTTGACTCTATCTTTCAGGACAAGAGAGGGATGCAATGATGTCTTCGAAAAGAAAGCGGGTGTGCCTGATGAGTGTTCAGTTGCAACTGTGTTAAGGTTCTTCTACTACAGAGTGGAAGAAAAGTGAGCCCCTAAGTGAGAGGTAATAGTACCACCCAAGAAGAGACACTCATGAACTAGGAAGATTTGTCTAACATCTATCCGAATAGTCCACAGCAGATTTGACGGTCATCACAACGAGTAAATGAAGAAGGATTTGTCTAGTATCACACGGAATAGTCCACAAGGATGTAATAGACCTAGTGAAATTCCGTATAAAACATATATGGCCATGGTGATGGGACACATATTCCAAGATGAATTGTGGGCAAGACATCCTGGTAGGGGTGCTGATTCAATTTATTATGGCTAAGAAAATTGGAAAAAGATATGGAAAAGGATTTGGAGAGGCATCATGCATGTATTGGAATCTTTTATGAAAATACTGTAAATTATTAGAAAAGTAAGGTGAAAGGTCATAGGTTGCATGTGAGGAGGAAATTCAAGGAAACTAATGGAAAATGTAGAAAATAGAGGTCTCATTAATAAAAATGCTTCTAAGGGTCAGTTGGTTACCTTTTTTCAGTATAGTTTTGAAGCTCTCTCATTATTCTCCATTTCTATCACTCTAGGACAATTAGAGTTTTCTTGGACCACTTCGGCATTGGATCAAGAAAGGGAAACAAGGCAACAGGAAGTGAAGACCCAACAAGGAAAAGTAGGATCAAGAATCTACAACATGATTCTTTGTAGGTATTGATTTGCATATGTTATTTCCTTGTTAGATTTGGCATGCATGGTGTTGCATATGGTTATTTTCTGTCATGGCATGGGTTTTGCCAGGTGTGACAATGTTTTTCCAGGTATTTCTATTGTTACTATGTTGGTTATGTATATGTTTTATGATAGCAACTATGTATAGATCTCAGCATGATTTTACTTGTAAATGAATGGAAAATGTATCTGTCACCCAATAGATGATAATGTAGAAAATGGCACGAGGGAAAATTGGTTTTCAGTGTTTTCTTCCATGGCATGGGTTTTTCTAGGTGTGAGAGTGTTTTTCCAGGTATTTATGTTGTTACTATGCTGGTTATTTATATGTTTTATGACAGTAGCTATGTATGGCTCTCATCATGTTTTTACTTGTAAATGAATGGAAAACATATCTATGAACTAATAGATGATAATGTAGCAAATAGTGTGAAGTAAAAATGGTTCTTAGTGACTATTAGATAAGTATGATATCCCTATTCTTAATTCTATTTTTTACACCTGTAGATTACATATTTTTGATGTGTTTGACGAAATGTCTATCATGGTTAGTAAGGGTCTGGTTAAGGGTTTGTTCAAGTACTTGATTCTGTGTCATTATTTCCTTGTTATTTTACTATTTTGAAGATGTCATGCAATTCAGGGTAGTGACCTAGGTTGTAGGCCTAAAAAAGTGTCTTAAATCCCAGGGATATTGGCATAGAACTGAACAAAATAGTCCCTGGACGCTAGCATGCCTATATCATGAGAGCATCCAGAGCCTCCTGGATGGTAGCAAGCCTATATCATGAGAGCGTCCAAAGGTCAAGTGATCAAAAAATTTAGTGGAACCCAGGGGCATGCTTCCTGAAGTGTTGGGATGGTTCTCAGTGGTCCTGTAGCTGATCTCGAAGGTCTCTATTTTGTGTTTCCATCTATTCCATTTCATTAAGGTCACATAGGAGGTTGAATCTAGTCATAGTATCCTCTCGTCACATGTTTACCCCGGTTGGATGGTTACTTCAGTAGATGTGGGAGGAGGGTGTTACAGAGTAGTATCAAAGCATGGTTCACCCCTCCGTCTAGATGGGTGGTGTGTTGGTCATCCGTTCATGTTGATTGCATATTTCTTCCTTATGTGTGTAGCCCACATGCTTGTTTCATTTTCATGGTGTTGATCATGGTTGTAGTGATGTCGCGATGTGAAGGTTGATGGTGTTTTTTTGGGATGTGTTGTCATGAGTGCATGGTTGTATATGCATTTGTTATGTATGTCGGTGTTTTTATGTTGTTATGCATGGATTTTCATGGTTATGGTCCTACATGTATAGTAGGTCAAGCATGCATTGTGAGGTCATTGTATACAATTAGGTCATCATGATGTTATTGGTATGTTATGATGCTAATGAGTTGGTTGAGATAGTGTAGAATATGCAAAATCATTAAAGTGATGTTGCAGCATTGGACCTCGATACAAGAGCATGTCGTCATTTAGGTTTGTATGTTGGCTATGTCGGTATGTAAGTTACGAATTGTTATATGTATTAAGGTTATATACATTAGGTTTATGTACATGTTTGTTGATTTTATGGTTACATACATTATATATGCTAGTTGATTAGTATAGTCATATGCACATGTGTCAAATAGTCTGTTGCAGGTGAGAACACCCTAAGGTCTTGGGTTGAGAACCCCAATAGAGCAGAGGGTAAACCACAACAAGAAATGCTCAGGCAATAAACCTAAATTCTTATTCTACTGAACTATGTAAGAGTGTCCTTACCTGGAAGTCCTACGTTTGAGTAGATCCCGCAAGGTGAAAACCATCAGCTTCTCTTAATGTCTTCGAAACCTGAAAACAACAGTAGAAACATAAAGCATGTTAATGATAGTAACTTTAATTCATACAAATGAATGAACAATTACGCATCAATGTAAGATTCATAAACGGAATATAATATAAATAGATGCATAAGCACATTTAATATCGGATACAGAACAACATTCCTTTATTGATGTTAGCTACAAGTGGAGAAATACGACCCAAGTCCTTCTCTGGCTCCAAGTGGAACTGTCCTCTGGATCCGTCCTTTCCCGGCCTCAGAAATCTTCCTCCATCACCAATATAAGGATATCTAAAGAAAGATGAAGGATATCTCCAACAAGGAAACATGTGTTTCTTGAAGCTTTGGGGGGTGCAGGAGGCACAGAGATTTCGTCAAACTCGATCATGGATAATATCACTATAGTATCAATATCTCATATCTTCTCCACTTAGGCCTTCCCATGGAGGTTTATTTATACTTCTTCAAATTATTTTTTTCAGTTGGAAAACAGTTGGGCCATGGGCAATAGGAGGTGAGTAACAGGTAAAACCTGTGAACTCCACCCGAACTTAAGGAAATTTAATTTTTTTAAGTGTTTTAACATATGTACGCAGGTTGGGTATATGTTGACCCACGTGTACACACTTTTATCACAGGGAAAAGTAGCGTATAAGGAATAAAACAATGTTTTTTAAATTTTAGACCAAGTCTAGAAGGAAGGGCTACCCTAGGCCATAATCAACCATATCTCAGCTGCCTCCTCCAATTCTCCATCAAAGTGTGGTGGTTTGATCTTACGAAACTCTCCTTGCAACTCTATCCATTTCCTTTTTGATGTCTGTTGCTCGGAAGCATTATCAGATTTTTCTTCTCGTTCTTCCTCCCTTCCTTCTGGCTCTTCTAGTTCTGTGTGGCGATTTCTCTCCTCAGACACCCTTTGCCGCTCAGCACTGAGATTCAACGGTTGTTGATTCTGCTTGTCAGATAGGCTCTTTAATCGCGTTATCCTCCCGCAATCGGGCCATCTCATTTTTCAACTCCTGTACTATCTCTAATATTGCAAGATTCGTATTGCAAGCCTCCTCTCCAAGCTGTACCCATAATTCTAGGTTATTTTCAGGGCCTGTTGCAGGTCCCTAACCCACCACAAACCTATGTGAAACACTGTCTGCTCTTCTCATATTGGCGGTCTTTTGTTTTCCTGTACTTAACATAAGAAAAGTAACAGAAGAAGGGTTAACGCATTAACTGTATTTTTCTTTAAATACATAATAGAAATGGAAATAAAATTAATACACTTTATCTGTTTATTTTTTTTCCAGAGGCCACAGTTTTTGAAACTTGGCTCTGATACCACTTGTAATGACTCCACCTTATTAAATTACAGAAATTACATACCTCATAAAAAAAAAATACTGTAACTATAAAGTTTCTCCACAATATTGAATTCTTGGTATATACGCAGCTCTAGATTTTGTTATAATCACTATTGTACTAGCGTCATTAATAGGCACTTTAATTATAAGGGTTTGGTTTCATGCTGGGAAGTCCACGCGGCTTGCAAATATACTCCAATCTGCGTTTTATGCTTTGCCATCACGTGGCTTGCCATGCCTGCTGCGAATGTTATTAACTCTTCCCGCTCCATCCTGTATGTGGTCGGGCAGGCTGTCCGGTCTCATCTGCCACCTAGAAAACCCACCCTCATCAATGGTGCAAAATATCTCCCGCGATCCAATGGTGGCGATCTTCTCGGGACTCACCTCTTCTTTGGAATGCGATGAGATTGACCTCATTTGTTGGGTAACTCTCCTGCGGAGCCTGCTCTGGTTTGGCCCTTCCATTAGCAGCTCTAGTATACTGGACGCACAGAATTTCGTTCAAATTGCTGGTTTTGTTCAGACTCAGGGTTTGGCAGCGGTCAAGACCTTTCAGGTAAATTGTGTTTTCACAGAGCTATTCATGCTTACCTTCTTAAACATACATAGCTGGAAGCGCTACTGTACACAGTTGCTCTAATCATGTTTTCTTTTTATGTGGGATTCATGCTACTTGCAGGATGTTCCGGGTACAGCTATGGCTCTTAGCTATTCCAGAAGAAGAGGTGCTCCTTCAGTGGCGGTTTTGACATCTCCCAGGTAAGACATATTTGGGTTGGAAGCTTCCTGGCATTTTCCTTTTTTCTTGTCTGTCTCAGCTATTGTGTATTTGTTTTATCAGTCGCATTAATCGAATACCTTATGGCTATGACTCCATGCAGGATGCCTGTTGACCGCCTCGAATCTCTCGGCTACATCTGGTGGGAAGGCGCTCCTTCAGCGTTGGGCTTTAAGGGTTTCCAGGTATGAGTTCATCCCGGCTTGGTGCCCTCGGGCTGAAGGATTAAGGTTTAGGGTGATGTCTGGGTCTCGGTACTCTGCAAATTATATGGCTTCTCGGTCTTAATGACAACATTCAGAATCAATTGGTTAGGGTTTCAAGAGGTTTTCCCCAAGTTCGACGAAGGAACTTCCCTTCTGGGGTTTTCTTCTGTATATGATTTATTAATAAAGGGCGTTGTTCCCATTACGAACTTGGTGCTTTCTACTGCACAGGAATATCTAGACTCTGGCTAGTTTATTATTTTTGTAATTATACCAGGTTTCCAAGTTGAAGAACTGTATAGAATTTTCTCAGTTAAATGTGGATGACCGAGTGCATAGCTGGGACTATGCCCACATGCATCGGACCCTTTTCTCTATTGTGTTAATATATCACTTTTGTTTGGCCAATCAATAAACTCGCGTGAATATTTGTTGGGTCTGTTCAATTTTTCAAGGAAGTATTTTCGTTGAAACTATGTATTTTAAGTTGAGATGTGGCCTTCGGCCAGCACAGAGTTCTGTTCATTACTTATAAAATTGAATGACAGTTACAGAGTTTTTTTTTATAACTGCATTTGGGTTTTTGGCTTTACTCTTACTGTGCGCGATTCTGGTTTGTAAATGTCGGAGCCTGTTCATACAGGGTCATTGTGTTTTTACTTTCCCTCGGGTACCAATTTATTTTATAAGATTGCCTTCTATTTTGCAATTCCTATGGCTTCATCGCTCGAATGGTTCCATTACGACCCGATAAGGTTCATTGTTGTGCTCCAGACTCAGGGATTCTTGGACTCATTTGCGGTTCATAACCTTGACCACGGGGCAGAGCGACCCATCTTTCGCATACCCCGGACTTGTTATCTGCTACAAAACTTGGTTATTCTGCTTCTGCATTTATCTTTAGGGTTCTTTCAAATGAGACATCTATTAACAGTTCTTTATTTATTCTGCTTCTACATTTGTCTTTAGGTTACTTACAAATGAGACATCTATTATCAGTTCTTTATTTAGTCATGTGTATGAGAAAGCTTTTCCGCTTCCATTGTTTTATTTAAGAACTAAACAAAGTCCTAGGGTTCTTATATTATCATACAGTTCTGATATTTGAAAATACATTAGCCCAGGTGGCCTATTTCATTTTTCCTCACTATGGTCTTAACTTTCATTTCCGCATTGAATGGAACTGTAAAAGAATTATAATCTTTCTTTGCAACAGAATTATTCTACCAACAATCTATAGACTGTCAGAACGGAGCTTTTCAACAAAATAGAAATCAACTTTCCATTCTGAACAGAGTTTTAAAATAGAGAATATAAACTAATTTCTTAAATGAGAATGACCCACCTCGACAGTTGCACTTGCTACTAGTATCTTTCGGAAATAGTAACTCTGTATATAAAGAAAGTATCTGAAACTTGCTATATTTATTTTGGTTATAAACTCTAGGAACCTGTTGCTTGCAGAAGAATAACACTTCTAATTCAGTTCAGATATTAGCACAGTCTTTGGTTGGTACCTCATACCTGGGTTGCTTCCAAGTGAGTAACTCTAGAGGAAGAGGTCACCTCTGATTCTGTAGCTAGTCAAACCACCCGACCATGAGATTGTCTTTCGAGGCCAAATCTCCCCCCTAGCTTGCTCAAAGACGTACAGTCTTTTTCAGGTTGCTCATGCTCTGCGCCCTTGCTATCTGATCATCACTAGACATAGAAAGCCTTTTTCCCCCTTAATCCTGCCTGTCCCCTACAGCGCAATTTTTCCTCCCCTCTCTTCCTTTTCCTAGAAGCCCTCCACAGTTAGGGGAGGTAGGTAGGGTTCAGCAACTATTTCTTTTTAACTTCCCTCCTCAAAAGTTACTTGATCTCCTCTTCACTAAGAAATCATTTCTCATTTTTTTTCAATAAAATAAAAACATTAATTAATTCAAACAAATAGTAACCACAATCCTTCAGTTTGTTCACTACAGTAAATAAATATTTACAACATTATGGGGATAATACAATCTCTCTCCAAAAATTATGATATTTTTCATTTTATCAATTATTATAAAATTTAATAATTTCTATAATTTATTTAATTTTAAAATTGAAATATACTCCTATTCTTATATGTCTTAATTTTAAAATTGAAATATAATTCTAATAACATTATATCAATTTTAAAATTAAAATATAATATAGATTGAGTGGGTTTGATGATTAAATATGTATTTCAAATTTCTTCGCTACATCATTATGACTCACACGAAAAATAATATTGAAATATAGTAATAATATATTGTCTCTCAAATTACTTGGTTGCACCATTATGTCTCACATGAAAAATAATATTGAAATACACTAATAATATAGTGTCTTTATATCTGAAGGCAAAAATAATTTAATGTAAAATATTTTAATAATATTTAGAATATTAATGGTTATTAATTTTATATATATATATATATATATATATATATATATATATATATATATATATATTTTAATTTTAATAATTATTATAAAATTTAATATTTTTTGTATTTTATTTTAATTATTAGCAAAAGATCTGTGTAGAGATAGATTTCATTATTAAATCACAATATTTGTACGAAAAAGAATTGGAGATGGTCACAAAGGTGGGCCCGAAATTACAAGCCATGAAACCATCACATAAAATAGAATGCTCAAATTTAGAAAAAGAATCCCCATAGAACTAGTTCAAATGGGTGGTAATAGGTTCAAAGAAAGAAAGGTAAAAAGGAAAAAATCAGTTATAATGGTCATCTCTATTTCTTTTTCTAGTTCTCTTTTAGGCCTATGCTTTGTGGTTCATTGCCATTGTACAATCATATATTTTTCTAGTTCTCTTTTAGGCATATGCTTTGTGGTTCATTGCCATTGTACAATCATATATGCACATATTTGTGCTCTTTATTTTATTGTCATGCTCTCTTCGTGCCTCTTTCAGCAGCATAATGTCATGCTATCGTAGTGCCTCTTTCACCAAACACATTATGAGTGTTTAGAAAATTTAACTTTTATTAAAAAAGAAAAGACAAATTTTCATTTTATCAATTATTATAAAATTTAATAATTTTTATAATTAATCTTAATTTTGTCAATTGGGGTTATCTTGGGTGGTTGGATTGTCAATTGGGGTTATCTCGGGTGGTTAGATAGATAGTTGTAATTTTTCGTCCTCTAGATTCAATAGCTTAATAGTAACATCCTGATATCAATGGTTCTTAGCTCAAGTGATTTAGATTGTGGCTTGCCACTTCACTAACCCACGTTCAAATTTCTAGAAACAACTTATGACTCTTTTCACTCTAAAATAAATGTGCATATCAAGAAATTTGAATATAAATACAACAATTTTATAATGTTTATTCATTTATTTGTTGTTTATTTTATTTATATTCTTATATATCATTAAAATTAAAATTATAAACTTTTATGTTATCAATTATAATAAAATTTAATGATTTTCATACTTAATTTAATTTAAATTTAAAAATTAAAATATGACATTAATATATTATATATAACATAAAAAATCATTATTTATTAATTATTTTATCTATCTTCGTACCTAATAATAATATATCAAGATAATTTTTTTTATTATTATTATTATAAAATTCAATAATTTCCAGATTTTATTCAATCTAATTTTATAGTCCTAATATATGATGTATACTATATAAAAAAACATAAAGTAAAACATTTTCATATCATTTACATTTTCATTATTTATTTTATTTACCCTCGGACATTTAATTATAGTTCTAATATATTATGAATACTATATAAAAATATATAGAGTAAAACATTTTCATATCATTTAAATTTTTATTATTTACTTTGTTTGCACTCATACATATAATTAACAAGGAAAATTTCTTTGTATCAATTATTGTAAAATTCGATAACTTTTACACTTTCCTTATAATCTTAGTAGATTATGTTCTACTATGTATGGAATGAAATGTAGGTTATAGTCATGTTCTTTTTGTGCCTTTTTTTGCATACACACTATGAGTGTTTACAAAATGAAATTTTTATTTAAAAAAAGAAAAAGATAAATTTTCATTTTATCAATTATTATAAAATTTAATAATTTTTATAATCAATTTTAATTTTTTCAATTGGGGTTATCTTAGATGGTTGGGTAGATGGTTATAATTTTCCCTCATCTAGATTCAATACCCTAAGAGTAACATCTTGATATAAATGGTTCTTAGCTCAAGTGATTTAGATTGTGTCTTGCCACCTTACTGACCCACATTCAAATTGCTAAAAGCAACTTATCACTCTTTTAACTTTAAAATAAATTTGCATATCAATTAATTTGAATATAATACTACAATTTTATAATATTTATTCATTCTTTATTTTATTTATATTCTTATATATCCTTAAAATTAAAATTATAAACTTTCATGATATTAATTATTATAAAATTTAATGATTTTCATACTTAATTTAATTTAAATTTAAATTTAAAATATAGCATTAATATATTATATATGACAAGGAAAAAATCGTTATTTGTTATTTATTTTATTTATATTCCTACAGAATAATAATATATGAGGATAAATCTTTATTTTATTAATGATTATAAAATTTAATAATTTTGAAATTTTGAAATAAAATTTTAATATATGATATATGCTATATAAAAAAATATACTATTTTTATTATTTATTTTATTTACAAGTAAACATATAATTATAGTTCTAATATATTATGTATACTATATAAAAATAAATGAAGTAAAACTTTTTCATATCATTTACTTTTTTAATATTTTTTCTTTTTACACTCATACATATAATTAACAAGAAAAAATTTCATCGTATCAATTATTGTAAAATTTAATAACCTTCACACTTTACTTATAATTATAGTAGGTTATATATAGCATGAAATGTAGATTATAATAGTTTATTGTAAAGTATGGAAGTGTTTTACATTTTAGAATGGAAAAAATATAAAATTACATAACATAACATAAGTTATATTAAAAAAAAATAAAAATTAAATAAATAATAAATAATTATATACATACACAACATCTAAAATAAATTAAACTTAAATTTATTTTAAACTTATACCTATCCAATATTATAATGATTAAAAAATTATACATTAAGAAATTCTATTCCTCTAAATTCACAAATTATCTTTTTTAACTAATTTTTTTATAGCTTATAAAATAATAATAATGTAATTTAATGTGACAAAATAGGATTATTTTATTATCTTAATCTATAATCAGTTTTCCCTCTGGACGAGAATCCGGCTACGACCTACCACGGTCAGTCCCTAGGATTTAATTGTTGCCATAGGGTTTCGAGTGATGTTGATAGAAGCTTTTATGTATTCCCCGGCCTTGGAATCGACCATCGTTACCGGTAACAAATGAAAACGGGACCGCAATTAGTTTCCATTTTCAGGCAGTTTGGCAACAGTCATCCCCAAGCCGCCGGCTTGTCGCACAATCACTCCGTTGAATATATCCTCGTCTGCTCCAAGATCATAGAGCACAAGCTTTCCACGGACCACATCCGGATGAAGGCTTCCTTGAATGCAGATATTTTCATCCTCCAAACTCGACGTTGTTTTCCCATATGCGAAGGGAAATTACTTGCTGGCCAGGGCCTTGTCTTCGTTGAGGAAGGAATTCATGTAGCTTTTGTCGTTGCCAAGCACGACGGGAGCTGGGAACTCTCTCCCGATGGTGCTGGTGGTTATCCATGGCGTTGTGTTGAAAATCTTATAAGGTCTTCAATTACGGGGTCTGATGAGATTTTATGATTTGGTAAGAGTAAAGGCTCCCCAGGATTGGGAGCTTACTCTTTGAGCCCCATCAAAATAAGAATTTGAAGCAACCGCACATAGTTAAATCTAATGGAAAAAATATTTTCCTGCCTCCAAGTTAATTTGTTAATGTTAGTTACTTTTTTTTCGATGCGTATGGGTGTTTTACAGATTTTAGAGTTTAGGATAGAATTTGGGTTGAGTCTCTTCAAATCTATGTTATGAAGTATATTTTGTGGGACGGTCGTTTTAGCGTGTTTGTTTGGTTGGGGTAGAGAGTTATAAGAGTTGTGTAGTTTGTTGTGTGGAAGCGTTTTTTTTGTTAGAAATTGTAATTATTCTAGTATGTGGAGTTTTAGTGATTGAGTGATTGAGTGTTTGAGCGTTGAGTCAAATCGAGTTAAATGATAAACGATTTTTAGTGTGTGGTGGCATGTGATCACATGTCAATATATTTTAGGGAAGTCTCTAGTTGGAAAAGGTTAAATACTCTTCACGAGGTTCATTGTAACAATCAAGTTTTGTGTGATCAATAGAAGAGCATCAACTCATGTGTTTTGTGTGTAAATTCATTTTGTGTGATCAATAGAAGAGCAACAACTCGTGTGTTTTGTGTGTAAATTCATGCTTTGTCTCCTACTCCTTTCCAATAAATCGGACATTTTGATAACCCAATGATCAAAATATTCCCCTGTAAACATAGGAGCTGGTGACAAATCAAATCTACACCAATCACCCTCGATTTCTTCTTTGTCTTCTCCTAGACTTCTCAATTCCTTCACTGTGGTCTGAACCTCTCTATCCATGGCAATGATCTTTGCCTCTTCTTTTCGGTTTCTTTTCTTCATATGCTTCAGTCGCTTGCAACTCATGATTGAGGTCTTTCCTATGTTTTATAACTGCTTTGTAATTACCCCGCATGTTGAGTTAGCTAAACATAGAGAGAGAGTTAACTGAGTGATTGAGGGTTGAGTGTTTGATTGTTGGGTCAGGTTGCGTTAAGTGATAGATGACTTTTAATGTGTGGTTGCATGTGTTTGCATGTCAAGATATTTTAGGCAGTTTGCTAGTGGGAAAAGATTAAATACTCTTTACAGGGTTCATTCTAAGTATCATGTTTTGTGTGATCAATAGAAGAGTAGCAACTTATATGTTTTGGGCGAATTTATGCTTTCTCTGCTCTCCCTTTACAACAAATTGGTATCAAAATAAGACGATTTAAAGAGTCAAAGAATCTACGGCCGCAGCTTGCAGAACTGCAATGTGTGATTAATAACTCAGACCAAGAAGTGAGAAGTATTTTTCGCTACGCGGAACGATAGTCACGAGTGTTTTAGCCGATTGGGAGAGTTGTCATCGTCGAGCAAGCCCCAAAGAGCTAGAGGTTTCAATAACAATGGGATCGTTAATTGCAGTTGCAATAAATAAAGTGATCGTGAGTTATAAGTACAAGAGCTTTTGGCTATAGTGAATTGGTATTTTAAGAAAAAACGTTTACATATTTGGGAGTTTTATTTGTTTTATTAAAAACAAATTAAAAATGGTTCTTGAAATTTAAAGCCGAAGACCCTCCGTGGGTAAGTTTATTTTATTTTTTTATAAGGAGGGTTAAGAATCCAAGTGGAGAGCACATGGTATTAAAAGAGGTTTTCTTTTAAAAAAAAAATTAAAGAAACAAGGTGCATGGTATTAAAAAAGAAATTCGAAAAAGGGTTGGTATTTGGAAAAGTTGGTCTATTTGTAATTTTTTTATGTATGACAATGTTTTGGGTAAAGATTTTGTCTTATGTGGGTGCATATTGAAAATCATATTCTTTTTCAGGGCCGATATGGAAGATAGCCTCATGCAATCAGGAAAGAATCTATAAAACAGAGGAAAGACCAAAGTCATCGGTTGCAAAGTGTGACTGAAGCATATGAAGATAAAAAATCCAAAAGAAGAGGCAAAGATCATTGCCATGGTTAGAGAGGGTCAGGCCGCAGCCGAGGAGCTGAGAAGTCTAGCAGAAGACAAAAAAGAAATCAAGGTTGATTGGTGTAGCTGTGATCTACTACCACCTCCTATGTTTACAGGTAAATATTTTGATTATTGGGTTATCAAGAAATTAACTTTTCTTCGAGCTAAAGAGTTAATTGAGTACGAGTATAATAATTCATATGATGAAGTATGTGATGATTTAGCATTGAATTTTATAAAATAGGTATTTGATGAGAAGTGTTTGTGCAAGGTAGCAAAAGCTACAACTTCTACGGAAGCATGGAAATTCCTGGAAGCAGAGTTTGGTGCAAGGGGGAGCGACATGCAACAACATGTTATGTCACAAGCAAAGAATTCAGCCACAGATTTGAGAGTAGATGAGGAAGACTCTGAGAATAAAATAGAGCTTGGAGAACCCCACTCAGAAGTGGATTATGGTTGTCAAGACCATAAATTGAAACCCGTTATGCAAGCATGCATATGGATGAAGAAGATGCACCAAAGATTGCAAAGAAAGAAGTTGAAGTTTCTATGTGTGAAACAGAGCAAGAGAATATAGTGCTAAAGGACTCCAGTGTAATGTGGATGATACAGATGATGGTAAATCCCACTGTGATGAGACACATGTGGATGATGACTACAAAGTGAGATGTGAATTGATGAATCAATCCGCAGCTGTTGGATTTGGTGAAGTTGAAATTGTTAATGAAATTGACAATGAGCATATGCATGCTTGGATTCCCACAAGTGTGGATGAACATTATCTTGATGATATGTGTGGTTTATTTTCTAAAACAGGGATTGATTGTGCCAATACAATAAGCACAATGTTTGATGAAACATTGAAGGTTGAAGCTGCCACTGTAGTAGCAAGATATGAAGTAGTTGGAACTGCTCATGAAGCAATATGTCATCTAGCAGTAGTTGATGATCAAGAACATGATAAAGTGATTGAAGAGTTTTTTATGAGAATATCCACTAACAACATAACAGTGAAAGACAACCTCCATGCAGTTGAAAAGAAGGCAGATGTAGAGCAGGAAGCTCTCACTGAGGAGAGTCATCTTAAAAATGTTATTAATAGTGTTTTGAATATGCAGGTGTTCAAAATAGCATGGGAGCAAAAATTGAAAGCAAGGTTGTAAATAAATTTGATGCAGATTTGAATCTCATTGAAGAATGGATTCAGAAACGAATAGAACAAATTGATGTGAGTCTTAAAGCAACAACTAGAATAAAGGAATTGAGTGAAATGGTAAATAGTGATCTTGAGTGTGCAGATTAAAGGAAAAAAAACATTAGTACCTGATGATGAAAGTGAACAGAATGATATGGATGTTTCTGAAGACAAAGATGAATGTATTGAAATCTTTCCAACACTTTTTGAGGTGTTTGTTTGGTTGGGTTAGAGAGTTATGAGAGGTGAGGATTATTTTTGAGGTGCATGTTTGGTTAGGGTAGAGAGTTGTGAGAGGTGAGGATTTTTTTGAGATATTTTTTTGTAGAGGTAGTGATCTAAATTGGACTGCTATATTTTTTTCCATCCATACGTTCTTTTAAAGTGGAAAAGGTGGAGGAATCACCTCATACAACCATTTTTATTGGTAGGACCGAGCTTTTTAAATTGGATTTTGGAACCTTCGAAGAGAATTTTGAAGCATCAAACAATTTTTTTTTAAGTAAAGCATTGTCAATTTACCACTTTACCATTTTTCCATACCTTTCCAACTAAGCAAAAATTGTCTCAATTGGAGTCTGTGTGCAAAAGATGCTACTTGGAAGTTAACCTTCCTATTTTGGCCACCATAATTCATGAGGATGTAAGGTCAACCACGATTATTCATGGGCTATCCATGTGATTATGATGAAGAATTCTCTAGAATAACCAATATTATGAATTGAAGGTGTCAAACATAACCACTAGTAACCTATCAAGTTATGTTATAATCGAGCCACTAGTAGGAAACAAGGTTCCACTCTTTTTAGATAATTTTGTTCCATAGATGATAAAAATAACCAAGAGAGACAGGGAGAGAGCTTGTATAGAATATTTGTTCGATGTAGTAGCCCCTGTTAAGATTTTAATTGGAGAGCAACATTATATTTATAGACGAGAGGAATAATAAAATAAATAGAAAAAATACACAAACATTGAACACATAATATTTCACCAACATTATATTTATAGACGAGAGGAATAATAAAATAAATAGAAACAATACACAAACATTGAACACATAATATTTCTCTGGAGAAACTACAACTCCGCGAAAAACCCAACCCAATGGAATTTTATTAGCTTTGACAAAACCCCTGCGAAGCGGGCCAAGTTAGTCTTCACCGATTAACTCCCTTGCCTACCTTACAATAATTCTTCACTACCTTTTATAGGCTCCATTACATGCAATACCATGGGCAGTAATATCATGGATACACTATACCATGTGCCCAAGACCACTACTATTGGACTTCGAAACTTTATTAGCTTTGACAAAAACCCTCTGAAGGGGAACAAGTTAGTCTTCACCAATCAACTCCCTTGCCAAACCTAGTCCACTCATCCCCTCAAAGTTTTTACCCAATTATCTATTAACCCGGCATCCCAGAGTTTAGCTGGAATTACCTAAAACTATGCATGCCTTACCATATCTTACCATCCCCTCAAAATTTTTAAGCAATTATCTATTAACCCGGCATCCTCATCACCTAGATATAACCCAGACTTTAGCAGGAATTACCTAAAATTATGCATGCTTTACCAAGTCTACCATAACGTGCCCATTTACTTACTATAATTAACACCATTATAATTATAATAATAATAATTTTTTTGCCCATTTATTTACAATAATTGACACCATTATAATTATAATAATAATAAATTATTTTTTTTTGGTTTTTATTTGACGTTATATTGAGCTATCCTCTTCTCTCTTTTCGTAATTCTCTCGTTGCACAAAAGCCCTTGATTGCAAACCGCTCTTATTTACCCTCAAAACATGTGTTAACTTTGTAATTTCAACGCAGCCCAAAACCCCCGAACAAAACCACAAACCGGCTGAAGGGATTTCGCACCGCTTTTCCGAAAAAGTTGTTTCCGTATGAAGGGAGCCGCCGCAATCAAGCTCCGCCACGCGTCTCTTGTACGACGCCCTAAACCACTTTCCCTGGACAGTAAAGTTCGTTTGGTTTGCTGGAGGTTGGCGTGCGAACCACGTAGGATCGGCTCAGCGATTTGATCGCGTGATCTCAGCCGTCAATTTCCCGAAGGTGCTGTCCGCCCGCGACACATCAAATTTTGTCATTTTCTTCGTTGACCGTCGTGGAGGAAAGGTTGTAGTTTTAATGCATTTACGTAGAATTGGGTGGCGGCCTTTATTATGGTGATGGGCATACGTCCCATGCCTTTAATATAATTATGGGCATGTGTTTAATATGGTGATGGGCTCACGTCCCATGTATCTTTTATATGTTTTTATATACGTTGTCATAAATATAGACTACGTGTGTGGTAGTTTAGTGTAGTATTTTTTTTGGTATGCATGTTATATAAAAAACTGTGTGTCGAGCCCGTGTTTTTTTTTGTAGCTCATGGAAATGAACAGAAAGCACAGCAGTGCGAGAATTTAATGGAACAGGGGCTGTAATGGTTATGGGGTATTGTTAAAACACATGAGCACCATTAAATTGGTTTTGTAATATCCACAGCAGTGGAAAATCTGTGTCTGCAACAGAGTTTGTTTTGTAAATTCCTTTCTGCACAGAGGATGAAATATGTATCAGTTTTTTTAAATTAATAGAAATGCTTTGTGACTGTGTAATGCTGTCTTATGAGTCATTCTGTTTTTGAAAGGATCCCTGTCAAAAGATCTTGGACAGAGTAAACAGAGCATTGTCTCTGTGGTGAATATTTTTGTTGGTTTTGGTATTTCTCCATTTAAAAATACCCAACATTGGTATCAGATCAAGGCTTAGGCTCTTTAAAGAAGTTAAATAAGCTGAAGGGAGAAGGTTGTTGCTGCAGCAAAACTTCTCAGGCAGTTAGAAGACTCAGATAGCGCAGGATTCAGGTATTCTTCAAAAGCATTTCTTTTGTTATTGCTGAAGACAGTTAGTTGTTTTAAAAAAATACACAGTCAAGGAATGGCTAGCACAAGCACTGGTATGGGTATGTTTAACACCCAGCTCCCACAGTTTAATGGGAAGAACTATGACTAATGGTCAATAACTATGAGAGCCCTGTTTGCCTCTCAAGATTTATGGGAAATAGTTGAAGATGGTTTTGAAGAACCAGCAGATGAAACTGAGTTCAATGCATTAACTCAGGGAGAGAGAGATCTCCTGAAGAGCAATAGGAAAAAGGATGCAAAGGCCATTTTATTGTTGCATCTAGCAGTAGACCAGAGTATATTTCCAAGGATAGCAGCAGCTAAAACATCAAATGAATCATGGCAAACCCTCCAGACAGCCTATCAAGGCATGGAGAGAGTGAAGACAGCAAAACTACAATTGCTGAGAAAGGATTTTGAGAATTTGAACATGAAGGAGTCAGATAACATTGACTCATTCTTCACTCATGTGATTGGTGTAATCACACAAATGAGAACTCATGGAGAAACAATTGAAGATAGAAGAATAGTGGAGAAAATATTGAGGGTCTTACCCTCAAGGTTTGATGCCATAGTCACCACCATTGAAGAGACAAAGGATCTCTCAAACTATTCAGTTGATGAGCTACATCCATCACTGATAACACATGAGCAGAGGTTGAGTAGGAATGAAAACTCATCTCTAGAGCAAGCCTTCAAGACCCAGATGTCCTTTGGAAGAGGAAGAGGTCAAGGAAGAGGAAACAAAAGAGGAAGAGGCAGAAGTCAGAACAGAGGTGGAAGGAACAGCCCATCAAATGCACAAGGAAGAGGCAGCAATCCAAATCAGAACCAAGGTCAAGGCAGCAGCCAACAAAGAGATCAGTATCAGGCTCAAGGACAAAGGTATGATAAATCTAATGTTCAATGCTATTATTGCAAAAAGTATGGACATTATGCTAGTGATTGTAGAAAGAAACAGCATGATATGAATAGCAGACAAAATGCAAATGTTACAAGAGAAAACAGCAGTCAAGAAAATGTCCTGTTAGCTTGTAACATGGCTGAAACACATAGTGAGGACATATGGTTTTTAGACTCAGGTTGCAGCAACCATATGACAGGGAATATAGCCCTCTTTTCAGCCTTAAATCAGAATTTGAAGTCAGAGGTCACACTAGGAACTTATTGTAAAGTGTCTGTTATGGGAAAAGGGGAGGTAAAAATATTTACAAAACAAGGAGAAAGGAAAACCATAGCAGATGTCTACTATGTCCCTGGAATGAGATGTAACCTATTGAGTGTTGGACAGCTTATCCAAAAGGGTTACAATGTTTACTTTGTAAATGATGTGTGCACCATCATGGATATACCACCCAGCAAAAGATGCATTGCTGAAGTGAAGATGACAAGGAACAGGATGTTCCCTCTCCGGATTAGGGCAGACTTGAAAAACAAAAGGGAAATGGCAGCAGTTACCCAAGAGGCCTTCCAAAGCGTGCCAAAGGATGAGAACTGGTTATGGCACTTGAGATTCGGGCATCTAAATTTTGGAGGTCTAAACTTATTGAGCAGAAAAGGAATGGTAAAGGGATTACCATTGATAGAGAAGCCGGACAGCCTTTGTGAAGGTTGTATATTGGGCAAACAACATAGAGAGAGTTTTCCATCAGGGAAAAGTATAAGGGCAAAGGCAACCTTAGAGATTATCCACTCAGATTTGTGTGGACCAATGCAAGCTCCATCATTAGCTGGCAGCCTATATTTCTTGACATTCATTGATGATTTTACAAGAAAGACTTGGATATATTTCCTCAAGAACAAAAGTGAAGTGTTTGTGAAATTCCAAAATTTCAAAGCACTTGTGGAGAACCAAAGCGGGCTACACATAAAAGTATTGAGAACCGATAGAGGAGGTGAGTATATCTCCAATGAATTCCTAAAGTTTTGTAGAGAAAATGGAATACATAAACAGTTCACAACTTGGTACACCCCACAGCAAAATGGAGTTGCTGAAAGGAAGAACAGAACCATCATGGAGATGGCAAGGAGCATGTTGAAGGCAAAGCATTTGCCAAATGAGTATTGGGCTGAAGCTGTACATTGTGCAGTTTATATTTTGAACATGTGTCCTACAAAGGCAGTCATGAACAAAGTGCCAGAAGAGGCATGGAGTGGGAGAAAGCAAGGAGTCACCCACATGAGAGTTTTTGGGTGTGTGGCCTATGCACACATTCCGGATCAGCTAAGGAGGAAGTTGGACAGCAAAGGGGAGAAATGCATCTTCATTGGATACAGTGAGGAATCCAAAGCCTACAGGCTGTACATTCCATCTACCAAGAAGTTCTTTGTCAGCAGGGATGTTAAATTCATTGAAGAGGAAGCTTGGGATGGAAGCATAGAGAAAACATTGAACATTAAAAGCTGTTTGTCTCATGATGAGGATGAAGAGGAGGTGGCTGAAATGAATCCCCAAACAGCAGCACCAACACAAGAACAACAAGGTACACCATTAAGGATCAATGAGAGTGCTTCTCCAAGCACACCACAAGGAGGAAATTCAAGTGCATCTTCAAGCACTTGCACACCAAGTGAAAGAGGTAAGAAGTTTAGAAATCTAAGAGACATTTATGATGAAGGAATGAATTCCTTATTTGCCTTATATTGTCATGTTGATGATCCTATTCATTTCGAAGAAGCAATCAAAGATAGGAAATGGATAGAAGCTATGGATGAGGAGATCAATGCCATAGAGAGAAACAAAACATGGGATTTGGTTGAGTTACCAAAAGGCAAAGAAGTCATTGGTGTGAAATGGGTCTACAAGACCAAGAGCAATGCTGAAGGCAAGATTGAAAGGCATAAAGCAAGGCTGGTTGTCAAAGGCTACAAGCAACAGTATGGGAGAGATTATGAGGAGACTTTCGCACCGGTTGCAAGAATGGAAACCGTGAGAGCAGTGTTGTCCATAGCAGCACAAAACAAATGGAAAGTCTACCAAATGGACGTGAAGTCAGCATTCCTAAATGGAGTGTTAAAAGAAGAGGTGTACATTGAACAGCCTCTCGGCTATGAGAAGAAAGGTGAAGAGCACAAAGTGTGCAAATTGAAGAAGGCTCTTTATGGGCTGAAGCAAGCGCCAAGAGCATGGTACAGCAGAATAGATTCATATCTATTGGATAATGAATTCGACAAGTGTGAAGGAGAACCCACAGTCTACATCAAAGAAAAGGATGGTAAAATTTTAATTGTTGTCTTATATGTTGATGATGTTATTTTCACAGGTAATGATGATCAGCTCATTGAGAATTTTAAATCAGTCATGAAGGATGAATTTGAAATGACTGACATGGATTTGTTGAGATACTTCTTAGGCATAGAAGTAGATCAAAATGAAAAAGGAATTTTTATATCTCAAGCAAGATATGTAAATCAAGTTTTGGGCAGATTTAAGATGGAAGAATGCAAGGCAGCAATCACTCCCACAGTGATGGGATTAAAGCTCAACAGAGAGGACAGCAGCAAGGATTTTGATCCTAGTTTGTACAAAAGTATTGTAGGCAGTCTTATGTATTTAACAGCAACTAGGCCTGATATTTGTATGCTGTTAGTTTAATTTCCAGGTTCATGGAGAGGCCGAAGGAGGCACATTGGCAGGCAGCAAAGAGAATTTTGAGGTATGTCAAAGGTACCAAAATGTTTGGAATTCTATATCATGCCTCAGAACATTCAGATTTGGTTGGGTACACAGATAGCGATTGGGCTGGAAGTGTAGATGATCGGAAGAGCACTTCTAGTTATGTTTTTAATATGGGTTCAGGAGCCATCTCATGGGCTTCTAAGAAGCAATCCATTGTAGCATTATCTACAGCAGAGGCCGAATATGTGGCAGCGACAGCAGCAGCTTGTCAGGCAGTTTGGATGAGAAGGATGTTGAGAAGCTTAGGCCAAGAGCAGACAAAAGCGACAGTGGTATTTTGTGACAATAGCTCTGCTATTGCCTTGTCAAAGAATTCAGTGTTTCATAAGAGAACGAAACACATTGATACAAGGTTTCACTACATCAGAGAATTAGTGAACAATGGAGAAATCGTCCTAGAACATTGCAGGACTCAGGAACAGGTTGCGGACATCTTGACAAAGCCGCTGGATCAGAAAAGCTTTGAATTTTTGAGGAAGTGTCTGGGTATGACCGAATGCCCAGCTGTTGAAATTAAAGGGGAGTGTTAAATTTGTAATTTCAACGCAGCCCAAAACCACCGAACAAAACCACAAACCGGCTGAAGGGATTTCGCACCGCTTTTCCGAAAACGCTGTTTCCGTATGAAGGGAGCCGCCGCAATCAAGCTCCGCCACGCGTCTCTTGTACGACGCCCAAAACCACTTTCCCCGGACAGTAAAGTTTGTTTGGTTTGCTGGAGGTTGGCGTGCGAACCACGTAGGATCGGCTCAGCGATTTGATCGCGTGATCTCAGCCGTCAATTTCCCGAAGGTGCTGTCCGCCCGCGACACATCAAATTTTGTCGTTTTCTTCGTTGACCGCCGTGGAGGAAAGGTTGTAGTTTTAATGCATTTACATAGAATTGGGTGGTGGCCTTTATTATGGTGATGGGCATGCGTCCCATGCCTTTAATATAATTATGGGCATGTGTTTAATATGGTGATGGGCTCACGTCCCATGTATCTTTTATATGTTTTTATATACGTTGTCGTAAATATAGACTACGTGTGTGGTAGTTTAGTGTAGTATTTTTTTTGGTATGCATGTTATATAAAAAACTGTGTCGAGCCCGTGTTTTTTTTTTGTAGCTCATGGAAATGAACAGAAAGCACAGCAGTGCGAGAATTTAATGGAACAGGGGCTGTAATGGTTATGGGGTATTGTTAAAACACATGAGCACCATTAAATTGGTTTTGTAATATCCATAGCAGTGGAAAATCTATGTCTGCAACAGAGTTTGTTTTGTAAATTCATCTCTGCACAGAGGATGAAATATGTATCAGTTTTTTTTAAATTAATAGAAATGCTTTGTGACTGTGTAATGCTGTCTTATGAGTCATTCTGTTTTTGAAAGGATCCCTGTCACAAGATCTTGGATAGAGTAAACAGAGCATTGTCTCTGTGGTGAATATTTTTGTTGGTTTTGGTATTTCTCCATTAAAAAATACCCAACAACATGCAATCAATCCCGAATATCTTTCATAGAATCTTCTCATTAAAGCAACAACTAACTATCAATGGATGTTGACGCAAGCACATCCGATGTCACAGCTCAAAAATGCTGCAAGTTGCCTTCTGCTATTCTTTCCTCGCCTTACATATTTTCTTGATGTACCATTCAAGCTCATAACTACCAATGCCTGCTTGCCTCGTTGCAAGTGCCGCACACAAGACACAAAGAAAGATTTAAAACATCTTACACTGCCGCAGGCTCCACGCTCTACCAGTAAAGCTCTGGTATTTTTCTTCCTAACAAAATCGGTTGCTTCGAGACGTCTGGTTGAAATACTTATGAACGTTCCACAATTAAACGTAACATGCAGATACCGCATTACTTAACCAATACCTAGATTTGTAGGGAACGATTCATGACACTAATTCACTCGTGTTCGTTATTTGCACACTTCAGAATTGCTATCACCATAATCACCACGATCCTCATATTATTTTAACCATTTGATGCATCTTTATTGGAGATCCAAGACTGTACTTCAAAAATAAAATCCACAGGTACGAGTTGAATCCTTGAACCCACGATCTTGACATAACCCGATCATCGTTAGACTTCTTGTCTTCAGTTCACACCTCAAGGCCATATTGAGAAAACACCAAGTAATGAATTCCTCCATGTCACTCTCACTCGCGTCTAGAAAAAATTATTATAAAAAATCCATCTTTCGATATCCTAGGTAGACCAAGTTCCATGGCTCATATGGTCAGGCTTCTTGCTGCAAGTGCATTAGTTTCAAACCCTTTTTTCCTGCGACCAAAAAATATGTTTATTCTTCGCATTATCCTCATATTTGTTCTTGCCATCATTTCCGGGCGACAGATTAAAAGTAAATCATTGACCGAGCTTTCGGATGGACCTGCTCTCCAGCAAGCTGACCGCTCTATCACACCAGGGTTTCTTCCAAGGTTACTCTGGGTCTAGGCACCGAAATTTCCCTTTCCATCTCCTCCACAATTTTGCAGATCTGGAGAAGGAGCTCCAAAGCGTTTCTCTTCGTCAGGGCGTGTAGAAGCACTTGATCCGCCTTAGTGTTGGTGAGGAGCTATTTCAACTCATGCTTCCCAACCACCAACTTAGCTCGCACAAGTTCCTTGGGCTCATATCATAATTCATGCATCCTTCAACGCAGGTGGTAACCACCAGCTCGTTCATTCTCGAGCGATGGTGTAGTTGCCCATCTGAGCACTTCTGGAACCTTGTTCTTACTACGCCCAACTAAGAATTTTTTTATTCTGAATAAATCCACAAGTGTGGGCAGGTTCAAGATATGTGTATGCCAGATCTGACCATATCGAAATTCGGTCGTGATCCATAACCACTATTTTCAAGAGTGATCACTTAGATTAGATTTGTGAACAAACTATGCATCAATTCTTTCTGCATCCACCAGGCCAAATAACCCTCGGTAACAAAAGTTTCATTCCGAAGCTAAAATGGCGCTGATATCAATGGTTAAGGTTTTAACCATAGTTACCGACATAAAAATTCTAATGAAGATTTTGTAATTCGGAAAAAATTGGATAGTATACATCATAAAAATTTGAATATACATACCATTATTTTTTCTAATTCATCTTAGATTTTGAATAATTCTAGATTATCTAACCACTTTTAAGATACAATTAAAAATAAAATACCCATACTTCCTCTTCTCAATAATACCCATACTTCCTCCTCCCAATAAGAACTTAAATCCAAAAAGTCTAATAGATAAAAACATATTTAGAAAGTCACTTTTTTAACTTATTTATTTAAAATCTTTCAAAATATAAATATATTTAGAAAATAAATAGTAACTAGGTTCAAGTTTTTTTTCTTATTTTTCCAACACTACAAAACATATTGAAATTGGAAAAAAAACTTTTCCAATTTACACATTTTTTCCATTTGCTTTTTTTTTAGATAAACACAGTTATGTATTCAAACTTTAGACCTTAGCATTATATGTATATGTCCAAGAATCTTGAACAAGTCATCCTAATGTCTAGAAACTAATACTAGCTCTTGACTCCTTAAAAAGCACTAACATTTGGAAAGCCAGTTCTCCTCAGAATGAAGTATCGCTTTCTTTGAGGAGGCTCAAATGAATAAAACCGTAAATGAACGGACTCGAATTCCTCGAATAATTCGCTCTCCGAATCGAATTGACGAATTTCCGATTTTTTTCCCTGATTCAGACGTATTTGGTAACTATGGTTTTAACTTGATACCAAAATTATATTTACTGATATTTAAAGAGAAAAATAATAAAATAATCAACAATAATATACATAACTATTAAACACATAAAAAAATATACAAGTCAATTTTAAGGTGATCGAGAGAGAGATGGCTAGGGTTTCAAGAGGAGCGAACTGCGTCGCCGCCGCACATCAACCCAGAGATCAGAGATGCAATGGAACAACAAGAAAATCGGCAGCTGGGATAGCCGATCATGCATCTTTGTCAATGTTTTGGCCTGGATCTGAATCAGAAAATGATTCCTGTGGGGTAGATCGACTCCAAGAAAGGCCAGGGGTGGTTTCTCTCTCCCTAACTCAGGGCGGTTTATACCGAGTGGAACAGGGATCTATACCACCGAGACAAGGAATGATAAATATACCCCGGCAGTGACCAGACCCTACCTTCGTTCTAGCTGCCATTCAAAACAATGAGGGAGAAGCAGTCAGGCAAGGTTGGGTTGCATGCGATGGGATGAAGGCTGTGCGACTTGTTGAACCCTTGCCCTCCTTTGGATTAACCTATATTGACCGATCCGTTGTTCGCAGGAAAAACAAGAAGGGAGAGTACGTCAAGCAAGAAAGGGACGCGTGTAAAGAGCCAAAGATCATGCGGCTTGATGCACCCCTGTTCTCCTTCAAGCTATTGTCATCAAGGGGAAGAAGAAACTCATGGCCGGGGTTATCCTTACCAAAAATGCCATACATCGGGAGGTTAGGGAATCCTTGATAAAAATAGGAACTCTGGGCATGATGAATGGGCATCTGAAAAATGACCTCGAAGATCCCAAACATCTCACTGCATCAGTGGCCCAAATAGTAGAGGGATCATGGCCAAGAACAACACTAGCCACCAAGGATTCTGGCCAGGAAAAAATACAAATCTTTACCAGAACCCTGTCAGGAAGAACAATAAGCAAGCGAACCTACAAAGGGAAGCTGATAGAAGATATAAAGTATGAAATACAAGCACATACAGGCATATCAACAAACATGCAAAGCTTGATATATGCAAGACAAATTTTACACGACCAATACACAGTGTAGGACTATGGAATTGTGCAAGACTCAGCCATCATCCTAAACACGAGGCTGAGAGGTGGAAGTTCTGGAACCAGCTCAAAGGGCACAGTTTCTTTCAAGGATGTTGTCAAAGGGAAGGGGGAAGCCAACAATAAGCCAACACCACCACAAGACCTACCTGGACCCTATATTGTGGAGCAAAGAACACAGACTCCAGTACTGACAATCGCTATGCCTGAGGTAAACAAATTTTATACTAATTTTTCTACAAAGGCTGTCATATGCAGATTCAATGGCTTTTGGCCCAAAATAGATGCATTACAACAATGCATCTACTCCACATGGACAACAAATTGTGATATCCATTTATGCTCCAAAGTTTTTTTATTGTTAGATTCGACACGGTCAGGGAAAGGGAATATGCTCTCCATGAGGGTCCATGGTTCTGGGGCAATGCGGGACTCTTCATGACTCACTACTTCCTAAGTTTTGATGCCACTACTATGGTAGTTTCCAAAATGCCGGTATGGGTTATGCTACACAACCTCCCACTACACTTCTAGCTTCCCAAAGTCTTCGAAGCAATGGGGAATGCGATAGGAAAATACCTCAAGCAAGACATGGAAAGAATTACAAGAGGCATACATGCTTTTGCCAGAATTTGTGTAGAAGTAGATCTTAGTCAAGGCCTACCTGATAGCATAATTCTGATCCATAACAACACATAGTGGAAACAACCACTAGATTATGAGAACACAGCCTTCAGGTGTTGTGGCTGTCGACAAACAGGTCACCTTCTTAATAATTGTCCACAAGCTAAAAAAGAAACTAGAAGAAACAAGAAACAATAAAAAAAACCAAGAAGTTGGCAACGTACAGTGAACCCATATGAAGTAGCAAAGGATGAGGAGGCAACTATCCCTCCACCAGATCCTGATGATGTTCCTATTGCAGAGGAAGCTACGTAAATCATCCCCAAAGTGAACAATCAGACACACAAGGCACCAGAAACTAAGGAATTTATAGGACAAGAACTGATGGACTCTTTGTCGGAGAAGATACCAGATTCAACGGACACCAGTGGAGCCAAAAGATATCATTCTCCAGATCACTCTAATTCTGACAAGGACAATCCTCGCCATGTGGAAGACACTTCTCTCATACTTTTTGTCCTCACCGACTCAAGGGGAATGGCGAAAGGTTGAGAAGAAAAAGGGAGAAAAGCATGATTTCCTCCCCATTTGAACACTATTTTTTCTGGTTTTTCTTTGGACAACAGGGTTTTGATCCGTTTTATGTATATGCCCTTCAGCATCTACAAAATGTAATTTTGTTATCATTACTAAAATTATGACTTTTCCTTGTGGGAAAAAAACTATCAAACACTTAATATTTACATGCGAAAATTCTAACTATGGGAACTCAACCCAATGAAATTTCATTAGCCTTGGCCAACTATGTGCTTTCATTGCTCACCTCCATAGCCTACTTTACAATAAAGTCTTCCCATCTTTTTATAGGCTCTATTACATGCAATACCATGGGCAGTAATACCATGGGTACACTATACTATGTGCCCAAAACTACTATTGTTTAACCTGGTCAACATTGACTCAAAGCCTTAGCCAATTTTACCTAACAAAGATTTACATTTTTGTAATTGCAACAATTTTCTATTTAGAGAAAGAGAGTAGAAATACCTCACCTTCTACCTAGCTTTTCTATTTAAAAGTGTTTCACATGTTATATCTTGTGTTAATCATTCCTCATCTAGTTTTAATTCATTCTTCAATATTTTTTTGCATAATTATAATTTAGATACATACAAAATAAGAAATAAACCCTCATAGTGTGGGTAAACTTTCAAGTGAAATATACACTACATTTTAAAGATTAGGTAGAGAGTTTACATGAAATGAGATCTTTTTAACTATTGTTAATATTAACCCATTATACATTAAGCATGGTACATTAAGCTTTTGCTTTTTTCTTGTTGAATAACCTTTAAATAAAATTAAAGTGGAAACTTTTTTTATAAAAAATACCTTAACAATACACTAATTTATTATTAATTAAGAATCTCCTAAAGTACTTGATCTTATTTTTATAAATTTATCTCATACAATATATAATTTTTTTTAAGATAAAATATATTTTTTATATTAATTAAATTTATTTTATTATATAATCATTTATTTAATATCAAAGAAAAATTTCAATTATTTATTTATAAAACTCACAAATATAATAAACATTTGAAAATATATATCTACACTAAATATGAGACATAAAATAACCTTTATAATAATTTTGTTTTTATTCATCAATTTATTTTTAATGTGCAATCACTCATTTAATATAAAAAAAAAAAATGTAACTTTTTATTTATAAACCTCACGTATATAAACGCCTGAAATATATATCTTCAATAAATTGGAATCTTAATTTTGAATGTGTAAATAATCATAATTTTCAATATGTAAATAGTGGAGAAATGAAAGTAAGGCAACCTACAAACTTAAATAAGGACAGAAATGAAAGTAAAATTGTAACTGAAACATGAACCATATCAACCATATCATATCTCAAACAACCCTTTCATAAAGCCAATACGCGAGTTGAGCAACAAACCCACATATACCCAAACATAGATGGTGGATATAAGAAGTTATATACATGTGGAATGATAACTAAATGAGTATTAGGTGCAGGGATTAAACATAACAAAGTAGGAAGTTGACAAATCAATACGTGGGAGCTTTGTGATTAAATCTTGTGCTAAAATAAACTTTCTTATTAATTGTTAGTATAATTTTGTTTTGATATTTTTTTATTTTAATGTATTAGTATAGATCGATTTAATTACGGATTTAATATGAGATAAAAGAGATTAATTTTTTTTAGTGGATTTTTTTTAAGTGCAAAATAAAATATTATTTTTTATTTTTAAAATTGTGTTTGTTTTTTTTTCTCAATCTGTCTACTTCTATTATTATACAAAAAGATCCAAAAAGTTACAGCAAAGCCTTGGCCTTGAAAATCTTGCCATGAAGTTGGCAATTAGCCCAGATGAACACATTTCCAATTTTTAGTAGACTTCCTTCTGTAATGTCTTCTCCTAAGACCCGAAACATTGCTAAACAGGGACATGCAGAGACATACATCAATTGCACAGCTATGCAACGCTATACTTGAACGTCCTGACATACAGACACATACAACGACACAGAGACATACAGACACATACAATGACCTGACACAAGCAAAATTGCAAGTTTCAAAACAGAGTAATGCGCCTACTTCTGAGGCTGCCGAGAGCAGAATACCAGGCAAGATCAATCATCATCCATAGTGTAAGGTTCCTCCACTACCCTACACCCGTATTGTAAAGAGTCTTCCGAGTCTGAGTGAAGAACCACCGAGCCTGTTGGGTCTCCCTGAGCTGGTTCACTTGGACCTGCAGGAGCAGCTTGATTCGCCATAGAGGAGCTTCCCATGACCGGGCATTGAATATCTATTGGAGGCGCCATCCTCTGTTCTGGCGGAATTTCCGGATGTGCTATTGCTTGGCCGCTGAGAACTTCACATTTTTCTATAGTAACAGAAACTAGGAGATTGGAATTGGAAAGAGTACAGGAGATGGAGATGGAAAGAGTACACCCGTGTCCTCTGCCTCTTCCGACTCTGGTAGCAGGGGGACTGCTTTGCTCAGGTTCTAGCTCGACCGAGGAAGAGGGGGAAATGGGGGCAGACCTCTGAGAGGTGGCACGTCCACAGGAGCCACCACGTCTGCTTCCCATCCTGGGCCTTTATCGTGGCATTGCGATGTACAGAGGATTGACGAGTGAGCAGAAACACGGAGGGGAGTGACCAACAAAGTCGTATGCCCTTTGAGCCAGAGCCCGATGCCTCTAACACACTCTTGTGCCTGAAACAGGGACGGACTTAGGCACTGTAATTGAGTAACACTGAGTGACCCACAGCACATCAAACCAAAAGACCACAGACGAGTGCGAAGAGGCCGCAGGAGCGCAGAGTTTATGGAGCGCCATTGCACAGTTAACCAAGAGGCGGATGGAGGAATTAAGGACCAGCATTAATAGACTTGTGTGAGACCAGCTCACCAGCTCTGCAAAGTACCCCGTGGCGTGCTTGGGCTGACACCTGCCCATGTGAAGCGCCACCTTCGTACCTTCATTGCCTTCAAACACCCGCATCCGGGATAAAATTGTGTTTTTAAATGTTAAATAAAATATATATATGATCAAATAAATGTTTTGAGCATAAAAATTTAATTTTTTCATTATATATATAGTTTTTTTTAAATGATATATAATTTATATATATATATATATAGATATATATATATATATATATATATAGCATGACATATATATTCAGACATTTTATCAATATTATCCAGCAAATTAAAATAGTTTTTTCATTATTAATGTATTTATAAGTATATGTCAATATTAATTAGAATTAAAATATTTGATTGATAACTCACATTAAATATTTTTTATATACAACATTAATATATTTTATTTTAACAATTTTTTTTCTATATAGATATCTATGAAACAGATGTCGACATAAATTAGTTAACATAGATTTTCAAATAATTTATTTAAATATCTGGTTGAAATATTTCTTAAACGATAAGATTTAATCATACGCAATTTTTTTACTTCTAATTACTTTATTAATTTTTTAATTTATGTTGTCACTAATAAAAGCCTTCTGTTTTTAGGTGAAGGCTTTTAGCTTCCTCATCACAGATGATGGATCTCTTTGGGGAAACCGCTGGCCATGCTTGTGCACGTAGATGGCATGCTTTGGCACATAGATGGCATGGATCTCTTTGGATTTTGAAGACATGGACAGACTCTTGGGGGAAACCGCTGGCCATGCTTGTGCACGTAGATGGCATGCTTTGGCACATAGCTTGAAAATCAGGGAATACCATACCCCGACCAGAATGAGGGAAGCATTTGCAAGGGTGGACCTGTACAAGAAATCAGTGCAAAGACTTCAGGCCAGCTGGATTGGCCTCAAACTCAGCCCTCCATTGTTGCTAGGATTGGCTGAAGGAGGTACAGGAAAGGAAGAAAGGGCACAATGGGAAAAAGTGGAAAATACAGCAGGGTTTCATATCAACCATGAAGACATCACCACAGAAGCTTGGGATGTAAGGGGAGCAGTAAAGGCCATCAACCATGAAGACATCATCACTTTTTGGTGGCTGATCATGGTCTACACCCCAATCCCAAACAGTGAGATGGCAGTGATACCATCTCACTGCCAAATTAGGCATTTTGGCCGATTCAGGGTCCTGGAGTACCCATCTCATTGCAGTGACATTCTTCCTTGAAGGTAAACTGGAAGAAACCTTTAATCAGGGGCCAGAGGGTACCTAAAAGCCTTCTGTTTTTAGGTGAAGGCTTTTAGCTTCCTCATCACAGATGATGGATCTCTTTGGGGAAACTGCTGGCCATGCTTGTGCATGTAGATGGCATGCTTTGGCACATAGATGGCATGGATCTCTTTGGATTTTGAAGACATGGACAGACTCTTGGGGGAAACTGCTAGCCATGCTTGTGCACGTAGATGGCATGCTTTGGCACATAGCTTGAAAATCAGGGTATACCATACCCCGACCAGAATGAGGGAAGCATTTGCAAGGGTGGACCTGTACAAGAAATCAGTGCAAAGACTTCAGGCCAGCTGGATTGGCCTCAAACTCAGCCCTCCATTGTTGCTAGGATTGGCTGAAGGAGGTACAAGAAAGGAAGAAAGGGCACAATGGGAAAAAGTGGAAAATACAGCAGGGTTTCATATCAACCATGAAGACATCATCACTTTTTGGTGGCTGATCATGGTCTACACCCCAATCCCAAACAGTGAGATGGCAGTGATACCATCTCACTGCCAAATTAGGCATTTTGGCCGATTCAGGGTCCTGGAGTACCCATCTCATTGCAGTGACATTCTTCCTTGAAGGTAAACTGGAAGAAACCTTTAATCAGGGGCCAGAGGGCACCTAAAAGCCTTCTGTTTTTAGGTGAAGGCTTTTAGCTTCCTCATCACAGATGATGGATCTCTTTGGGGAAACTGCTGGCCATGCTTGTGCACGTAGATGGCCTGCTGCTTTTATGGAACTGTCTTTTTAGGCTTGTAGTGTCATTCCTAAAAGCCTTCACCTAAAATCAAGATGATGGACTCAAAGACAGTTCTACAGGAAGCTGAGAATTCAACAGGAAAAGCAGCAGGCCGTGAGGGAGAAGAGCAGAAAGGAGGAGAAGATGAAGGCTGCCACAGCACAGTTCAAGGAGACGGCACCCCCAGCCAAGCAAATCAGAGAAAATTGGTTCTACAGGAAGCTAGCAGACTGTTTCTACAGGAAGACAGAACAGTTTCTACAGGAAAGTTTGAAAAGAGGGAAGCCAAAGGAGAAATCGGCCGAGATGCTAGCCAAGAAAGTCACCAAGGCCATCAAAGACAAGGGGAGAGATTTGGTTGCTCAGAGGATGAGCAACACTTTCAGTAGGGGGGTGATGATGAGCCCCAAAAATGTACAATTATTTGGGCTCATTCAACCTCCTAATTTGACTTAATCCACCATTCTCATTTGTTTATTGCATGTTTTTGATTATTTTTATGTTAATAGAGTGAATTTGGTTAGTCATTATGCCAACAAGTCTAATGGGTGCTTTGTGTAGCCTTGTTGGTCAACTTGGAGACAAAATTGAAGGTCTTGATGAGCACTTGGCAACCAAATTCGTGGGAGAACAAGCTAGAGGATTTGTAGGAAGGTGTCCCCCTCATTTATGGACCCTTACCTCGAATTCTCCACCATCAGCTCGGAGTTCAAAGGCCACCAAATCAATGAACTCAAGGGAAGCCAAGCAAGTCAAGTTGGACTGCTGTTAACTCCAAGTCTTGGGCAGCCAAGTCCCTAACTTTTAGGAGGACTGTTGGGTCCTCAAATTGTATAAATAAGAAGGCTTGGGCCCTCATTTTGGTTAGCTAGTGGTTGGTCATTTTTGTTAGCTAGTTGGTAGTCATTTTTGGTAGCTAGTAGTTAGTCATTTCGTAGCAGCTAGTTAGTCAATGTGGTTTTAGCTCTTTGTGAGCCAGTTTTGGCATGACATTAGACTTTTGATTATGAATAAAAGCAAGCAGTTTTGGATCAGATTTTGAGTTTTTAAAGGAGCCTAAAGCTCTCGGGGTTGGGCCCAACCTGAGAGCTCAGGCCTCCTTCCTTTGTATCAATATTGTTCCTTTAGCATTTCGTTTCCATTTTCCTTTACATGCATTTGAGTATAGCTGCTGATTTAGATTTCCTGTAGAAGTCAAACAGATTGGTGTTATTAGTTAGAACTGTTGTAGTTGTTTGGAAGTAGGCTGAGGCATTACTTAGATCCATTCATGCACTTTCATATTCAGCATTGCTTCTTCATTCCACTGCCATGCATGAGTTTCCTTCACAATTTATATTGCTGTTCATTGATTTTATGTCACAGGTAGCTCAGGTTGAAGCATTCTCGTTTTGGTGACACTCACAAGCATTTGTTTCATCTACACTACTTTCTCTTGTTCCATCACTTCGTCCTCCACCTTGATCACACCTGCAAACACATCTTTGATCCCTGCTCCGCTCTGTTATCTCACAAAGCCTTTCACTCCTCACGTACTTCCATTCTCTAGCCCTTTCGTTGACATAGCCCTTTACCTTCCACCCTACTCCCTACACTCACTTCCCATCCCATTCTTTCACTTCTAAAGCCATCACCAGCCTCATTCCTACCTTACACATCTCCCTCTACCATTTCATCATCCCTCCATCACTCCAAACACTCACGGTAGGTCATCCTGTAGCCATTTTTAGACATCCTGTAGAAAACAGAGTATCCTGTAGGATCCTCCACAGCCATCCTGTAGGAGGCCACTCTCTCGGTTGCTGAGCATCTGAATGCGAGGAACCTCTGTGGATGGATGCTAAGGATCCCTAGGGACCTCTCTTAGCCTCCCCAACCTGTCCCACGCTTTCCTTCCTTCTCCATCCCATCTGCACAACCAAACCCTAGTTAGCACAAGATCACAATCATTCCACATACTTAAAGGAAAAATACAAAAACATAACTTTCATGATGCAAGTAGTTTAGATCCATGCATTTACACTTGTTATAGGTAATGACAGCGTTGGTAGAAGTTGCATTTACATTCTTTGCATTATAAGAGGTTAGACTAGTCAAATTAGGGTTTCCTAGGGTTACATGCTTTGATTTGCTTTCAGTTCATTTTTGTCAAGTAAAGTAGCTTTCCTTTGAGATTAGCTTTCGTCCATCAATTAGCAAGCTTCTTCTAAGAGCCTATAGAAGTTGGCTTGAGCCCTAGCGGACTTGTGCCAGCTGACCAAGTGACAGCTGCGACAAGAGCTAGTACTTGTGCATATAGCACCGCCGCTTCCAAGTTTGTACGAACTACCGGGTTGATAAAATTAAGAGACAGGAAGCCCCAGGAGTTGTAGCATTATTGCTACAATACTGGAGCTCACCATCTTTTTGGCGCCATTGCCGGGGAAGCGGCAGAGTATTGGTGATTGTTGCTATTCTTCTATTTTCTACTACAACCTTCTGCTAAGTAGTTTATTTCATTTCCATTATGCAATTTCATTTATGCAAAAGTATATTAGCATTTCTTGCTTTCATAGATTAGCATTTCCCGCTTTCATAGATTAGCATTTCCTGCTTTCCTAGAATAGCCTTTCAATTCCGCAATTTCCTTTCTGCAAGCGTAGATTAGCATTTCAATTCCGCAAGCGTAGACTAGCATTTCATTCTTGCAATTTCATTTGAGCAAAATAGAGTAGTCCTTTCGTGCTTTCATTTCAATTTCGCAAGATAATTAGTTGCCGTTCAATCTATTTCATGCCTTGTAGGAGTAGAGATAAGTTAGAAAAATGATTGCACAACACCCCCACTGCTTCACACAGCCAACGTTCTTCTTCGATGGCTGTGATGAAAGGACCCCTGGGTGGACATCAAGACATATCTGAAGAACCTCTAAGGGAGAAGAAGAAGAAACATTCCTCTGAAGCAAATGGCTACAAGCAGAGATGTTGGGAGCAATATCTTGTCCAAAGATGAATTTGAAAATCAGATCGAAGATTTCAAGAGTGATATGAGGCAGTTTCTTGCCATGCAACTGGATACCTTGCGGATCCAAAAGAAGCAAGAAGAAGCCAAGAGGGCTTTGGTCATTTTTTGTCCTAGGTGCCTTAAAAAGCATCCTAGGAATGAATGTCCAATGCACTCCCTAGAAGTGTGTTTCATCTGTGAAGAATACCATCCTACAGATCAGTGCCCTTCCTTGCCCAGAATCAAAGCTACATATCAAAGAGCCAAGGGAGCCATTGAATCACTCTGTTATATGAACCAAAGGAGGCCACATGGACCCATACCCTACCAGCAGGAACTACAAGGGACACCCGAGACCTATTATGACCCTTACCAAGCCACCTTCATGCCTTCTTGGGGTCCCTCTGCTCATCCTTCCTGGTCTACACCTCCTCCTTGGTCATATCCTCCTTGCTCCTTCACAGATCCATATTATGCCCAACCAGTTGCTCATTCATTTCACTCTTATGCTCAGCCACAGCCTCAGTGGAATGCACCTTATCAGGAGTGGAGGCCCCAGTACAACTCTCATCCCGCTCATTTTCCTCCACCACCTGCTCATCCACAACCATCGCCTCCTCCTCCACCAAGGCAACCCCACATGCCTACCCAACCACAATGCCATCCATCTCCATCTCAATTTCACACCTCCACTCAGCTACCCGTACCTCCATTTCCAAAACCATGCAATGGAGCAGCTCAACCCCATTGCAAATCTGAGGCACAACATGTGCAAATGATTCCTCGTGAGCTCAATGATGTTCACCAAAGCTCAGGAAAAGTAATGCAAAAAAGAGATCATCTTGAAAGCATTGAAGGATCACACCCAGCAAAAGAAGATTCAAAAGAGGAGATCAAAGAACCAAGGGCTGCACTTGATGAAGAGAAGAAATCTAAATCAGAGATAAAGAAAGATCCCTCATGGTTACCATTAAATCCTCCACGTACTCAAGAGAAAGATCAGCAAAAAGAGGAAGATGAGAAAGTCATGATAGAAAGTGACATGAGGAATGATCCAAATCAGCAAGATGACCAAGGATATCAAAGCTATATTGAGATATGGTTTCAGAAGGTCACTAAGTTGCAGCAGTACTTTCTTCCTCAGTTTTGTTTGATCCCTTCAACGCCAGATCATTTGGTCTCTGAGATCTGGATACTTGTCCAAGCATGCATTTCGAGCCTTCACATCATTTTGTCTCTAATCTCGATGTGCACATGGCTCCATTGGAAGTATTCTTATACTTGAAAATGATTTTGTTTTTCAAGTAGGGTAGGGTAGGAAAAATGAAAAAAAAGAAAAAAAAAAAGTAAAGAAATGAAAAAATGAAAATAAGAGAAAATAAAAATCTAAGGTGAAAACCCCCTCGGAGGCGCCTTAGATTGGCTCATTGATTGAAAACCTCTGTGAGGCGGTCAATGGGTTGGAAAGAAAAGAAAATAAAAGAGAAAAAGATCTTTGGGTGAAAACCTCCCTTGGAGGCGCCCAAGGCAGACAATTAGGGTGAAAACCTCCATGAGGCGCCCTAGTTGTTTTTCAAAAAAAAAAGAGAAAAAAGAAAAAGAAAAATAAAGCTAATCATCATTGAATAATTTTATGTTGCAGCAATGACATTGCAGGTTAAAGGAGGACGTTTCATGGCAGGAGGAGCACTCAAATCAAGGTCAAAGGAGTTTTTGTGCCTTCTACAGGAAGTTTTGTATCTTCTACAGGAAGCTTACAAAAAAGCCAAAGTGATCTCCAAAGAGGACCTGAAGGCTTGGAATATGTCCATGAGGCCTACACTCATCTATGTTTCCACTCCTCACCCCTTTTCCATCATTCTTTTCATGTCATTATGCTTCTTTCCTCAAAACTGTGTCTTCTATAGGAAAGCTCTGAATTTCTACAGGAAACATCCTGTAGAACCTTTGGACGAGCCAAATCCAATTTCAAAAGTGAATCTGATGGTGGGAGCCCATTGGTTAGGCCTGCAAGCACTTGTGTGTCCATCCCTTGCCTTCATCCATCATTTTTTTCACCTCCTTGTGCTTCTCATTGTGCTTCTACAGGATCTTCCTGTAGAAATTGTGGGAAACTAGGCATGCATTTCAAAAAGTGGTTTGGCGAGCATGGTAGCTTCCTCAAGGGTTCAGAAGCCCTCATGCCATCTTCCAACTCCTCCTCCATCATCTCCATACCTGCATCAAAAGCAAAATTCATTTTGTCATACCATGCAAACACATGCAAAATGCCTTGAAGCCAAAAACACATAGAGCAGAATTTGTTTTTGCCATAACTTGAGAACCATGCATCCATTTGACAAACCATTTTATGGGGGATTATACAAGGTCGATGACAACATGCCTGAGCAGTTTGATGCAATTCCGGTGCACGGTTTCCAAGGAATCAGCCTCCATCACCATCAGCCATTTTTGCATTTTCTCCATATCTGTGCATCCGTTTCAAAACCTGTTTCATGGGGAGATGCACATGGATGATAGTAGCCTACCCAAGCAGTTTCAGCCAATTCCGATGCACGGTTTCCGAGAAATCGAGCTCTGAAATCTTCAGCCATTTTCCAATTTTCTCGAAATCCGTGCATCCATTGATCACGAATTTGCTATGGGAGATGCATCATGATGGTAGGAACATGCCCACCAAGTTTCAGCTCAATCCGGTTTGTCGTTTGGGAGAAATGGCAAAAAGAAGTTCTGGTTTGGTGAAGATGCAGCAACAGCAGCTTGAATGTGCAAATCTGAACGTGGAAATGAACGTTTGTTGCATGCATCCGTCCAGAGGGCACCTGCACAAGAGAAAACAGCCATAAATCATCAATCAAGCTACCATACATGCAGCAAATGAAGATCAACACATGCATGCAGCAAGACGCTTCACAAAGCAACCACGCACGACTTGCAGGTACGTGACTTAACCTTGTTCCTCTGTTGCATGAATGTAATTCGAAGCATTGCATGAACGAATGAGATGGTTGTGGTTAAGAGAATCGGTGGCCAGCCAACTGGACACCCTCATCTAGTTCAACAGCGCTCGGTGGGTGGATACGCCACGTGTGCTCAGCCAACTCAGGAAGAAAATTGAAAACGGGCAGTGGTGAACAGTTTAACCTTCAGCGTGATCGATGGACGTGATTATAGGCAAGGAACAAATAGTTAAACACTGCAGTGATGACCGACAGTCTGCATGGGGCCAACGTGCACTTCGCCAGCTCACCCTCCATCAGTGGAAGCTTCCATAAGCAGCCAATTGAACGCAACCGTGAAATGCCCTCAATCCGCTGATTAATTTGCACTTGCATTTGAATCCATAATAGTAGTTCTCCTGTGTGTGCACGGAATGTTCAACTGATTCTGCGTCAAATTCTCTTCCATGGGTCCTATTAAGAAATTCCTTTGTTGGAAGCGATAAACCATTGTAACACTCACCTATGCACATGTCCAATCTCTGTTTTGCAATCGGTTACATGGTTGGTGTAAAAATCAGCTCTGCACTATGTCTGTGAGAGCTTAATTCTTGTTGATCAGTCGAGTTCTGGGGTAGCAGCAGTATTATGACCCGAGAATTGGTCAAAGGAAAGGTCTACACAGTGATGAAACTCTGTCATAAGAACCAAGAAGAAAAATCACAGGAACGCAGCTCTACAGGAAGGTGAAGTTTTCACGTAAGAAACGGTGGCAGAAAAGAGGTAACCCTGAAACTCCTTCTGCAATTGGCTTTCAAAGGTGGCAAGGTCATTATTCACAGTCTGGTCATAAAAAAAAAAATATATATATATATATATATATATTGGATTGCCGTGCCTATACTATCGCTTCTACAGGATAGCAGTATAATTAGACTGTGGTCTGTGAATTCATTGCATGCTCTGTCTATAAGACCGAATTTCCTTTGTATCTACCGCCTTTGGTCAAAACCACTGAGTTCATCATGCCTGGTGGGGTTATCAGGCGAGAGCCCACTGATTCAAATAAACTAAAGAAGAAATCCGGCAGTGGTAGGGCTCTTCCCCAGAGCACAATGGATGCCTTTTTGTGATAAGCTGCAGGATCATTGAGAAACAGGCTTCTACAGGAAGCCCAAAATTGCAGAAACAGGCTTCTACAGGAAGCCCGAAATTGCAGAAACAGGCTTCTACAGGAAGCCCCAAAAAGGTAAAACCCAAAGAGAAGAAGGTGGACATCCTAGCTAATGAGGCAGCAGCCATACTTACCACCATTAGCACGCCTCCAAGACCAAAAAGGAAGGGAAAGAGGCAAACCTTCATGTACTTTAAAGTAAAAAAAAGGAGCACACAAATAAAAGTGGGCAAACCCAAACCATTCAAAGAAGCAAATTGTCATTGAGGACACACAAGCTAAACAAAAGAAAGAGTCTCCTTCAAAGAGATCCATCATCTGTGAATGAGGAAGCTAAAAGCCTTCACCTAAACCAGCTACTAGCTAATTGAATAAAGAAGAGAGTTTCAATTAGACCAAGTGAATGAGTGTGAACTTGGCCTAATTAGGGTTTGATTGTGCAGGTGGGATGGAGAAGGAAGGAAAGTGTGGGACAGGTTGGGGAGGCTAGGAGAGGTTCCTAAGGATCCTTAGCACCCATCCACAGAGGTCCCTCACGTTCAGAAGCTCGGCAACGAAGTGAATGGCCTCCTACAGGAAGGCTGCAGGGGATCCTACAGGATACTCTGTTTTCTACAGGATGGCTGTGCACATCTACAGGATGGTTGGCCGTGGAGGTTTTTAGGAGTTGATGGAGTGTTGGAGTGGTGTGGGAGGCTAAGGGAGATGGAGATGGACCTAATGATGTCTTAGGAAATGGCAAGTCAGACGAAGGAAGGGTGCATGCAATGGGTTGATGTTTTGGAGGGGTGGAATCAACGAGAGTGAAGGAGATGGAGCTGTACGTGAAATGAGAGAGTTGGAGGGCACGTGAGTGAGATAGAGGGTGAATAGAACTTGCAGGTGGATGAAGAAAACGACGAAGGAAATCGCTTGAGCAAAAGCAGTGTAAATAAAACAAATGACCTATGCATGAAAACAAGGAATTCATTAACCTATTATGCCATGAAACCTATAAATCCAAAATGGAAACCAAGCAATAAAACTAATGCGTGAGAGTGCAGTATGGATCAATGTCGAGAATGTATGAATAAATCCTTAATGAAAAACGTTCATGTGGCAACTTGCGTGGAGATGAAACGACTGCTGTTCTTTTTGGTGGCTGATCATGGTCTACACCCCAATCCCAAACAGTGAGATGGCAGTGAGCCTTTACAACCTGTTTTTGTTGGAGCTCCAAGAGATTTATTCTACCAACCTATCAAACTTGAATACTGAAAGCAAAGCATCATACCAGTCCTATCTATGCTAATGAAAACAATTAAACTAACAAGCTAGAAATCCGAATTGCATAGGAAACTAAACAAACTCAAGTGCTGGACCTAATTGTAAATGCATTACAACACTGAGGAGGTCTATGGCTCTCAGGTTGGGCCCTAACCTGAGAGCTATAGCTCCTTGAGAAAACTCAGAACTAACTCAAAAGTGGCCTTCTTTATTCATAATCTGATAACATGCCAAATTGGATTACAAAAGAGAACGAAACTTGAGCTGTGCTCCAAAATTACAATAGTAATACGAGAGTTTACAAACCCGGTAGTTCATACAAACTTGGAAGCGACGGTGCTGTATGCACAAGTACTAGCCCTTGTCGCAGCTGTCACTTGGTCAGCTGGCACAAGTCCGCTAGGGCTTAAGCCAACTTCTATAGGCTCACAGAAGAAGCTTTATCAATGATGGACGAAAGCTAACTCAAAGGAAGGCTACGTTGCTTGACAAACTGAATCAAAAGCAATTTAAAGCATGTAAATCCATGAAACCCTAATTTAACTAGTCTATCTTCTATAATGCAAAGAATGTGGATGCAACTCCTATGAATGTTGTCATTACCTCTAACAAGTGTAAATGCATGGGTCTAAGCTACTTGCATCATGAGAAATGTGTTTTTGTGTTTTTCCTTTAGGTGTGTGGAATGAGTGTGAACTTGGCCTAATTAGGGTTTGATTGTGCAGGTGGGATGGAGAAGGAAGGAAAGTGTGGGACAGGTTGGGGAGGCTAGGAGAGGTTCCTAAGGATCCTTAGCACCCATCCACAGAGGTCCCTCACGTTCAGAAGCTCGGCAACGAAGTGAATGGCCTCCTACAGGAAGGCTGCAGGGGATCCTACAGGATACTCTGTTTTCTACAGGATGGCTGTGCACGTCTACAGGATGGTTGGCCGTGGAGGTTTTTAGGAGTTGATGGAGTGGTGTGGGAGGCTAAGGGAGATGGAGATGGACCTAATGATGTCTTAGGAAATGGCAAGTCAGACGAAGGAAGGGTGCATGCAATGGGTTGATGTTTTGGAGGGGTGGAATCAACGAGAGTGAAGGAGATGGAGCTGTACGTGAAATGAGAGAGTTGGAGGGCACGTGAGTGAGATAGAGGGTGAATAGAACTTGCAGGTGGATGAAGAAAACGACGAAGGAAATCGCTTGAGCAAAAGCAGTGTAAATAAAACAAATGACCTGTGCATGAAAACAAGGAATTCATTAACCTATTATGCCATGAAACCTATAAATCCAAAATGGAAACCAAGCAATAAAACTAATGCGTGAGAGTGCAGTATGGATCAATGTCGAGAATGTATGAATAAATCCTTAATGAAAAACGTTCATGTGGCAACTTGCGTGGAGATGAAACGACTGCTGTTCTTTTTGGTGGCTGATCATGGTCTACACCCCAATCCCAAACAGTGAGATGGCAGTGAGCCTTTACAACCTGTTTTTGTTGGAGCTCCAAGAGATTTATTCTACCAACCTATCAAACTTGAATACTGAAAGCAAAGCATCATACCAGTCCTATCTATGCTAATGCAAACAATTAAACTAACAAGCTGGAAATCCGAATTGCATAGGAAACTAAACAAACTCAAGTGCTGGACCTAATTGTAAATGCATTACAACACTGAGGAGGTCTATGGCTCTCAGGTTGGGCCCTAACCTGAGAGCTATAGCTCCTTGAGAAAACTCAGAACTAACTCAAAAGTGGCCTTCTTTATTCATAATCTGATAACATGCCAAATTGGCTTACAAAAGAGAACGAAACTTGAGCTGTGCTCCAAAATTACAATAGTAATACGAGAATTAAAACAATAAAAATGAATGGTTTGAGCAAGCAAAATAGGCCAAAAATGAGCCCAAATTGTACCAAAATTGGGGCTCATCATCACCCCCCAGCTGAACCATTTGCTCATCCTTGAGCAACTTAGTCAAGATCCTCATCCTTCATGGCCTTTACTGCTCCCCTTAGATCCCAAGCTTCTGTGGTGAAGTCTTCACGTAAAAAAAGGTGGCAGAAAAGAGGTAACCCTGCAACCCCTTCCGCAATTGGTTTTTTAAAGGTGGCAAGGCCATTAGTCACAGTGTGGTCATAAAGAATTGGATTGCCATGCCTATACTATCGCTCCTACAGGATAGCTGTATAATCAAACTGTGGTCTGAAAATTCATTGCATGTCCTGTGTATCCACCACCTCTGGTATAAACCACTGTGTTCATCATGCCTGGCGGGTTTATCAGGCGAGAGCCCACTAATACAAATGCATTAAGGAGAAACCCGGCAGTGGTTGAGCTCTTCACTAGAGCACAATGGATGCCTTTCTGTGATAAACTACAGGGCTACGATGATGAAGTAGCCGAGGAATTTTTGCGGGCTCTGCAGCCTAAATCACAGACATTGGCCACAGTAACCTTCAGAGGTCTCAGCCTCAAACTCACCCCAGAGCATATCAGTCGGATTACAGAGCTGCCCATGGGTCTGCCGTGGGACAAAGAAGAGCGGAAGATGAGCCAGCAAGCAAAGAAGGATTTCTTCCCACCTGAGGAAGAATTCTCAGAGGATAAAAATGGGGTAAGAAGGACGAGCCTAACACCACCGTGGAATGAAGTCAGTTTGCAAATAATGAAGTATATTACGTGTGAAGGCCGGTTCAGTATAGTATATGCATATCATTTCCGGCTCCTCACTGAGTTAAGGCACGAAATTGACGATCCTGTAGACCAAAAACTAAGCATCCCTTATTATCTTCTACAGTCCCTCATGGAGTGTGCTACCAAACTAAGACAGGGCATCCCTGATCAGATAGCCCATCATGGGTTAATAAAATTGCTTGTGGAAGATGCCTTGCACTCATATAAAGTTCCCCTCTCCTAGGAGTCATTTAGGAATCTGACACGAGATGGAGACATTAAAATGCTGATCGAAGAGAGTGGCTCCTCCAGCACTGAAGACAAGGAAGAGGTGGCTGAGGAAGAAGAGGCTAAAGAAAAAGCTGACTCTCCCATCCTGTCAGCAAGAGAAATAAGGTCAAAAAGCAGAAGAGACAAAGTCGGGGAAAGCCACGTCAGCCCAATTACCTCTCCAGCACTCGCAAGCAAACATAAGGATCAAACCCCCGTAGAAAAAAGAGAAAAAGGGAAGACACCTACCGCTACAGGAAAGGAAAAGCAGGCTTCTACAGGAAGCCCAAAAGCAAAGACCAAGGCTTCTACAGGAAGCCCAAAAGCAAAGACCAAGGCTTCTACAGGAAGCCCGACACCAGCGTCTACAGGAAGCACAAGGGTGCAAGAACAGGCTTCTATAGGAAGCCATGCACAACCAAAATCTGAGAAGCAGAAGGTGGATGTTTTAGCCAGAGAGGCAGCGGCTGTATTAGCTAGCCTCAGTACGCCACCTAAGCCAAAGGGAAAAAGGAAGAGGGACCCTCCTCTCTACTTCAAAGCACGGAGGAGTGTTCGGATAAAAACAGGAAAACCACAGCAGCAGTCCAGCAGCCCAATTGTCATTGAGGACACCCCTGTTTCTCCCAAAGACAAATCTCCCTCAAAATTCACAGTTACCTATGAAAAGGGTAGCCCGAAGAAGAGCACATGGCAAGACCGAGTGGACCTGTTGGACGAGAAAACCAGGCTACAGGAAGCTGCGAACGTCCTACAGGATACCTTAGCTCGACTACAGGAAACCGAACAGAAAGAAGAAGGAGGACCTTCATCACCCAAGGCGGATGAGGCAGAACCCCCTCAAGGAACAGCAAGAGAGCATATACCTGAACCCAGTCCTTCACCCAATCTGAATTCATATTACACTTTCTTGGAGGCAGGCAAGATCATCCCACAAAAATTCACCGTACCTCTATTCTTCGAATTGGAGAAAGAAAGAGTCCGCTCCCATACCTGGATGCAAATTGCCAAATCAAAGGGGGTGGAGGACATAGGCCCTCTACAAGATCAGCTCAGGGAGGTCAGAAGTGAGTTCACTATGGCTAAACATGTGGCTAGCTGCCAGCAGGCACTTCTACAGGAAGAAAACCAAAAGCTACGGTTGCAGCTGGAAGAACTCCAGGCAAAGGCAGGACTATCCTCCAAGGGCATCACATCTGAACAAGAAGGCAAGAAGGAGCTGACCACCAATATTGAAGGACCAAAAACAGTTCTACAGGAAGAAGAACAACAGCTAAGAATTGAGGTGCAAGCCTTAAAGGAGCAGCTGCAACAAAAGGGGACGCAATTGGCTTGCATGGCTAGTTGGGCCATGGAAGCCTTGCAGTGCAGACATCCTGCAAAGTCCTATGGGCTGTACTTAAAGGATCAGTGGCTACAATTCCAGATCAACACCCTAGCACAAAGAGGTATTGAGCAAATTCATGACCCATAGTAGTTTACTGAAGTATGCAACACTAGCTCAGCAGAGGATAAAGCTAAGCTAGCAGAATTTTATATCCACAATCTAATTCTGCCCAATGAGGTCTCTTGGGATCCCAATATCGCCTTGGGCGATATGCAACTAATGGCTTTTGCATCATGGCTGAATCATGAGGATCAGAGAGCCACTGAAGAGAAATCGGTCATGAACCGGGAAGTGAGTGAACCACTGTATATTCGGGCAGAACTAGAAGATCCGGTTGCCCTCACCTCAGCCCGCCAACAGTTATCCAATGATCTTGCAGCTTCCTTGAGATTTATAGACCAGCAAGCCCAAGCAATAGCCCATTTTGAAGACATGGACAGACTCTTGGGGGAAACTGCTGGCCATGCTTGTGCACGTAGATGGCATGCTTTGGCACATAGCTTGAAAATCAGGGAATACCATACCCCGACCAGAATGAGGGAAGCATTTGCAAGGGTGGACCTGTACAAGAAATCAGTGCAAAGACTTCAGGCCAGCTGGATTGGCCTCAAACTCAGCCCTCCATTGTTGCTAGGATTGGCTGAAGGAGGTACAGGAAAGGAAGAAAGGGCACAATGGGAAAAAGTGGAAAATACAGCAGGGTTTCATATCAACCATGAAGACATCACCACAGAAGCTTGGGATGTAAGGGGAGCAGTAAAGGCCATGAAGGATGAGGATCTTGACTAAGTTGCTCAAGGATGAGCAAATGGTTCAGCTGGGGGGTGATGATGAGCCCCAATTTTGGTACAATTTGGGCTCATTTTTGGCCTATTTTGCTTGCTCAAACCATTCATTTTTATTGTTTATGCATACACTTCTTAGTTTATTCATGTTGTTTGTAGGAGAAAGGATAGGCACTTTATCTATGTAGCTAATGCATTGTGATTCCAGGTTTTGGCATTAAAAGGGAGCAAAAGACAACGAAAAGGTGGCAAGGAGACAACGAGTTGGCACTACTGACGTAAGGAGAGGTTGTCCACGGTCTTGGGGGACATTCCTCGTGATCCTCACCAAGAACTCTGAGCCCCACTCCATCCTCCCTCCGAGCTTAATACACGGCCAGCTGTTCTACAGGAACAGCAGTTCAAAACTGCTCTACAGGAAACAACATTTATGACCATCCTACAGGATCAGCAGTTAAACTCTAGATTAAACAGCCGAGCTCCTAGAATCATGGATACTTGTTGGATCATCGTTTTGTATAAGTATAGAGGCCTTAGCCTTGGTTAGGTTGTTGAAACTCTTGTATTACTATTGTAATTTTGGAGCACAGCTCAAGTTTCGTTCTCTTTTGTAAGCCAATTTGGCATGTTATCAGATTATGAATAAAGAAGGCCACTTTTGAGTTAGTTCTGAGTTTTCTCAAGGAGCTATAGCTCTCAGGTTAGGGCCCAACCTGAGAGCCATAGACCTCCTCAGTGTTGTAATGCATTTACAATTAGGTCCAGCACTTGAGTTTGTTTAGTTTCCTATGCAATTCGGATTTCCAGCTTGTTAGTTTAATTGTTTTCATTAGCATAGATAGGACTGGTATGATGCTTTGCTTTCAGTATTCAAGTTTGATAGGTTGGTAGAATAAATCTCTTGGAGCTCCAACAAAAACAGGTTGTAAAGGCTCACTGCCATCTCACTGTTTGGGATTGGGGTGTAGACCATGATCAGCCACCAAAAAGAACAGCAGTCGTTTCATCTCCACGCAAGTTGCCACATGAACGTTTTTCATTAAGGATTTATTCATACATTCTCGACATTGATCCATACTGCACTCTCACGCATTAGTTTTATTGCTTGGTTTCCATTTTGGATTTATAGGTTTCATGGCATAATAGGTTAATGAATTCCTTGTTTTCATGCATAGGTCATTTGTTTTATTTACACTGCTTTTGCTCAAGCGATTTCCTTCGTCGTTTTCTTCATCCACCTGCAAGTTCTATTCACCCTCTATCTCACTCACGTGCCCTCCAACTCTCTCATTTCACGTACAGCTCCATCTCCTTCACTCTCGTTGATTCCACCCCTCCAAAACATCAACCCATTGCATGCACCCTTCCTTCGTCTGACTTGCCATTTCCTAAGACATCATTAGGTCCATCTCCATCTCCCTTAGCCTCCCACACCACTCCAACACTCCATCAACTCCTAAAAACCTCCACGGCCAACCATCCTGTAGATGTGCACAGCCATCCTGTAGAAAACAGAGTATCCTGTAGGATCCCCTGCAGCCTTCCTGTAGGAGGCCATTCACTTCGTTGCCGAGCTTCTGAACGTGAGGGACCTCTGTGGATGGGTGCTAAGGATCCTTAGGAACCTCTCCTAGCCTCCCCAACCTGTCCCACACTTTCCTTCCTTCTCCATCCCACCTGCACAATCAAACCCTAATTAGGCCAAGTTCACACTCATTCCACACACCTAAAGGAAAAACACAAAAACACATTTCTCATGATGCAAGTAGCTTAGACCAATGCATTTACACTTGTTAGAGGTAATGACAGCATTCATAGGAGTTGCATCCACATTCATTTTTGCTTGCTCAAACCATTCATTTTTATTGTTTATGCATACACTTCTTAGTTTATTCATGTTGTTTGTAGGAGAAAGGATAGGCACTTTATCTATGTAGCTAATGCATTGTGATTCCAGGTTTTGGCATTAAAAGGGAGCAAAAGACAACGAAAAGGTGGCAAGGAGACAACGAGTTGGCACTGCTGACGTAAGGAGAGGTTGTCCACGGTCTTGGGGGACATTCCTCGTGATCCTCACCAAGAACTCTGAGCCCCACTCCATCCTCCCTCCGAGCTTAATACACGGCCAGCTGTTCTACAGGAACAGCAGTTCAAAACTGCTCTACAGGAAACAACATTTATGACCATCCTACAGGATCAGCAGTTAAACTCTAGATTAAACAGCCGAGCTCCTAGAATCATGGATACTTGTTGGATCATCGTTTTGTATAAGTATAGAGGCCTTAGCCTTGGTTAGGTTGTTGAAACTCTTGTATTACTATTGTAATTTTGGAGCACAGCTCAAGTTTCGTTCTCTTTTGTAAGCCAATTTGGCATGTTATCAGATTATGAATAAAGAAGGCCACTTTTGAGTTAGTTCTGAGTTTTCTCAAGGAGCTATAGCTCTCAGGTTAGGGCCCAACCTGAGAGCCATAGACCTCCTCAGTGTTGTAATGCATTTACAATTAGGTCCAGCACTTGAGTTTGTTTAGTTTCCTATGCAATTCGGATTTCCAGCTTGTTAGTTTAATTGTTTTCATTAGCATAAATAGGGCTAGTAGGATGCTTTGCTTTCAGTATTCAAGTTTGATAGGTTAGTAGAATAAATCTCTTGGAGCTCCAACAAAAACAGGTTGTAAAGGCTCACTGCCATCTCACTGTTTGGGATTGGGGTGTAGACCATGATCAGCCACCAAAAAGAACCACAGTCGTTTCATCTCCACGCAAGTTGCCACATGAACGTTTTTCATTAAGGATTTATTCATACATTCTCGACATTGATCCATACTGCACTCTCACGCATTAGTTTTATTGCTTGGGTTCCATTTTGGATTTATAGGTTTCATGGCATAATAGGTTAATGAATTCCTTGTTTTCATGCACAGGTCATTTGTTTTATTTACACTGCTTTTGCTCAAGCGATTTCCTTCGTCGTTTTCTTCATCCACCTGCAAGTTCTATTCACCCTCTATCTCACTCACGTGCCCTCCAACTCTCTCATTTCACGTATAGCTCCATCTCCTTCACTCTCGTTGATTCCACCCTTCCAAAACATCAACCCATTGCATGCACCCTTCCTTCGTCTGACTTGCCATTTCCTAAGACATCATTAGGTCCATCTCCATCTCCCTTAGCCTCCCACACCACTCCAACACTCCATCAACTCCTAAAAACCTCCACGGCCAACCATCCTGTAGACGTGCACAGCCATCCTGTAGAAAACAGAGTATCCTGTAGGATCCCCTGCAGCCTTCCTATAGGAGGCCATTCACTTCGTTGCCAAGCTTCTGAACGTGAGGGACCTCTGTGGATGGGTGCTAAGGATCCTTAGGAACCTCTCCTAGCCTCCCCAACCTGTCCCACACTTTCCTTCCTTCTCCATCCCACCTGCACAATCAAACCCTAATTAGGCCAAGTTCACACTCATTCCACACACCTAAAGGAAAAACACAAAAACACATTTCTCATGATGCAAGTAGCTTAGACCCATGCATTTACACTTGTTAGAGGTAATGACAGCATTCATAGGAGTTGCATCCACATTCTTTGCATTATAGAAGATAGACTAGTTAAATTAGGGTTTCATGGATTTACATGCTTTAAATTGCTTTTGATTCAGTTTGTCAAGCAGCGTAGCCTTCCTTTGAGTTAGCTTTCGTCCATCATTGATAAAGCTTCTTCTGTGAGACTATAGAAGTTGGCTTAAGCCCTATCGGACTTGTGCCAGCTGACCAAGTGACAGCTGCGACAAGGGCTAGTACTTGTGCATACAGCACCGTCGCTTCCAAGTTTGTACGAACTACCGGGTTGATAAAATTAAGAGACAGGAAGCCCCAGGAGTTGTAGCATTATTGCTACAATACTGGAGCTCACCATCTTTTTGGCGCGGTGCTAGCTTGGGCATCCTCCACCAACTTCTCTAAATATAGTGCACTGGAAGGTGGATTCTGGATCAGGGTCTCAATTAAATCATCCTCGGTAGGAGAATTTCTTCTAGCGGTATCTAGGGTGACCCAGAGGAACCTATAGGTGAACATCCCGAGATATACCAAGACCCTATAGAAGAAGAAGAGTTAGAAACCACTCCATCTGAAGCCATGGCTGATAACAGGAGAGAAGATGAGAGAATAGAAGGAGCTTTCCCCATCCGAGAAACCAATGGGGATATGAAAATGAAAAACATTAGCCCCTCTGCCTTGCCTCACTTCCATGGACTGACCACTGAGGATCCTGATACCTTCTTGTTTGAGTTTGCTGTCCTTTGTCGAACATATGACTATACTGAGGATGAGCAAAAGTTGAAGCTTTTCCCTTCCACTCTTAAGGATGCAGCACTACGCTGGTTCATGGGATTACCTGGGAATAGCATCACCACTTGGGCTCAGATGCAGCAAGCCTTCAATACCAAGTATAGGGATTATTGTAGGTCCAAGGAAACCAAGGGAGAGATCTTTCGAATGACCATGGGGAATGATGAGTCTTTAGAGGACTATGAGGAGAGGTTCCAACTTAGCTATAAACGGGCCAGATGCACACTTGACCCTGAATCCCTCAAGTTGGTTCTACTTCGAGGAGTCCCTGAAGATCTCCTAGACACCCTTCACATGTTAGCTGGGGGGGACATTTACCAACTGCCTTATGAGGACATCAAGACTGTGTTTCGAAATCATTCCAGGGCAGCTAGAAAACGAGGTAGAGGAAACCTCCTCTCCACCGGTGTCCCTTTCTCCAAACATGAGCTTACAAACCAATTAGAAGATCTTAAGAGTGAGGTGAGACATACCATTGCCATGCAGCTGGACACATTCAGGATCCAGCAAAAGAAAGAGGAAGCTGAGAGAGCCTTGGCTGTCTTCTGTCCTAGGTGCACCAGAAGACACCCTAAGAACGAATGTCCATTGCATTCGGTCGAAGTGTGTTTCATTTGTGAGGAGGACCACCCAACAAATCAGTGTCCAACCTTGCCTGGGTTTAAAGCCATGTACCAAGGAACTGAAGCCCCCACTGAACCTCTCTACTTCATCAACCAAAGGAGGCCTCAAGGATCTAGACCTTATCAGCAGGGGATGCAAGGGGCATCTCAAGCTTATTACAACCCCAACCACTTGACTCCCATGCCTTCCTGGGGTCCCCCTGCTCATCCTTCCTGGTCCATGCCTCCTCCATGGTCTTATCCACCTCAGTACCCTACTCAACCTACTTCTCACCCATATCACTCACATACCCAGTCGCAGCCTCAATGGAGTGCTCCTCAGTCGGGGTGGAGGCCCCAATACAACACTCCTCCTGCCATTTTGCCTCCACCACCAGTTCAACCTCAGCCTTTACCTGGTATGCATTAGGTGCTCCTTCTCTTGAAACTCTCGTATTACTATTGTAATTTTGGAGCACAGCTCAAGTTTCGTTCTCTTTTGTAAGCCAATTTGGCATGTTATCAGATTATGAATAAAGAAGGCCACTTTTGAGTTAGTTCTGAGTTTTCTCAAGGAGCTATAGCTCTCAGGTTAGGGCCCAACCTGAGAGCCATAGACCTCCTCAGTGTTGTAATGCATTTACAATTAGGTCCAACACTTGAGTTTGTTTAGTTTCCTATGCAATTCGGATTTCCAGCTTGTTAGTTTAATTGTTTTCATTAGCATAGATAGGACTGGTATGATGCTTTGCTTTCAGTATTCAAGTTTGATAGGTTGGTAGAATAAATCTCTTGGAGCTCCAACAAAAACAGGTTGTAAAGGCTCACTGCCATCTCACTGTTTGGGATTGGGGTGTAGACCATGATCAGCCACCAAAAAGTGATGATGTCTTCATGGTTGATGGCCTTTACTGCTCCCCTTACATCCCAAGCTTCTGTGGTGATGTCTTCATGGTTGATATGAAACCCTGCTGTATTTTCCACTTTTTCCCATTGTGCCCTTTCTTCCTTTCCTGTACCTCCTTCAGCCAATCCTAGCAACAATGGAGGGCTGAGTTTGAGGCCAATCCAGCTGGCCTGAAGTCTTTGCACTGATTTCTTGTACAGGTCCACCCTTGCAAATGCTTCCCTCATTCTGGTCGGGGTATGGTATTCCCTGATTTTCAAGCTATGTGCCAAAGCATGCCATCTACGTGCACAAGCATGGCCAGCAGTTTCCCCCAAGAGTCTGTCCATGTCTTCAAAATCCAAAGAGATCCATGCCATCTATGTGCCAAAGCATGCCATCTACGTGCACAAGCATGGCCAGCAGTTTCCCCAAAGAGATCCATCATCTGTGATGAGGAAGCTAAAAGCCTTCACCTAAAAACAGAAGGCTTTTAGGTGCCCTCTGGCCCCTGATTAAAGGTTTCTTCCAGTTTACCTTCAAGGAAGAATGTCACTGCAATGAGATGGGTACTCCAGGACCCTGAATCGGCCAAAATGCCTAATTTGTCTTTTCTGAATAGTATGAGTCATTCTCCATGGATAAGCCACTCAATTGTATTTCCATGTCTGGATTGAGTGGCTTAATTAGTGAGTTTCAATACTAATTGTAAATGCATTACAATAGTAATACGAGAGTTGTTGAAACTCTCGTATTACTATTGTAATTTTGGAGCACAGCTCAAGTTTCGTTCTCTTTTGTAAGCTAAACAACAAGGGGTCCAGCACTTGCCATTTCCTAAGACATCATTAGGTCCATCTCCATCTCCCTTAGCCTCCCACACCACTCCAACACTCCATCAACTCCTAAAAACCTCCACGGCCAACCATCCTGTAGACGTGCACAGCCATCCTGTAGAAAACAGAGTATCCTGTAGGATCTCTTTAGAGTTAATTTTATTTGAAAAAGTGACGATAATATGAACATACTTACACATCCCCTCATACGCCCCTCTAATTACTTCATTAATATATATATATATATATATATATATATATATATATATATATATATATATATATGTTTATTTTTAAGGTTTACAGAGGGATGGCATACTTACACATCCCCTCAATAACCTTTTAAAAACATTTATATTAAAAATAATTATATAGAGCATTCTATGAATATATGTTTTTTTTTTCAAATATAGTTAAGTAATTTGTATTAAGATTTTGATTTTTAAAATGTAAGTTTTAAATAAAATATTTAAATTTGGACCATATGATATACAAAAAATGTTATATATATCTTGAAAAAGTTTAATATATATTTTAGATAAAGAGGGAATTTGTATTCCATTAATAAATAGAGATTTGTAATTCATTTATTTTTCAATATAGAGATCACATATAACATTTTAAATATTAATAACTTTTAAAAAAAATTATAATAGAAATATCTTTAAAACAAAGAGTATTAATAATAAATGTTTTCTATTTCAAAATATAAATTGGACATGTATTAACATTTTAACCTGTAGAATATGAATGGTAAATAAAATATTTCAATGTCAATTATTTATATATATATATATATATATATATATATATATATATATATATATATATATATATATATATATATATATATATATATATATATATATATAAAGAGTTTAATAGAGATTTTATATATAAAAAGAGAAGTTTTATTCCATTAATATCTTTTTCAATGAGATTTGTTATTCTTTCATTTGTTTAATATGGAGTTCACACACATATATAACAAAAATATTTTTTTTTATAAAAAATCTTTTTAACATATGTTCTTTACTTCCAAATATGATTGGAGCATATATTAACTACCTATATATATAATACAAAATAAGTAAAAATTCTTATTTTATTAAAATTTGTTTAGGTAAATTTTCAATTCATTCACTTTTTAATTTGCAATTAGCACGTAACATTTTAAATATTAATAAGAATAAAAATTATATATATATATATGGATTTTATATATGTAGAGAGAAGAGTTTTTGTCCTTTATTTTTTGGAGTATATATATATATATATATATATATATATATATATATATATATATTTTAATATAGAGTTTACATACCACATTTTAAATATTTATAACTATATATAAACCTATAACATTTTACAAATTTATATTGATATATTAGAACATTCATAATGTAAATTGATATATATATATATATATATATATATATATATATATATATATATATATATATATATAATTTGCTTAATTGTGGCCCTAATTCTATTCTTTGTATTTACTATTTGTACTCATTAATCCTTTTTTTGTTCTTGTAATAGTGTTAGGCATTACCATTTTCACTATCTTATCTCATGTAACAACCAGAGATAGTTGTGTCTCTAGAATTTTGTTTATATATATATATATATATTCTTTTTCTTTCTTCTTTGTTTTATATAAAATATATATTTTATATTGAAATATTTTACTTATAATTCACATTTTATATATTAAAATATTAAAATTCGAATATATGTTCCAATTGTATTTAGAAATACAAAGCATATATCTATAAGTCTCTCACTCTCTATAAAATTAATTTTGTTATAATATTTTTTAAAATGCTAAAGGTAAAGTCTACATTAAAAATTAAATAAATTACAAATCTCCTTAAATAACCTATTAATACAAAAAGAGCATCTCTCTTTATATATAAAATCTATATTAAACATTTCTAACTAAAAAAAAGTTAGTTTTATATATATATATATATATATATATATATATATATATGACATTGAAATATTTTATTATTGAAATATTTTATTTATGATTTAAATTATATCCATTGAAATATTATACATCTTTCAATTATATTTGGAAAATGACTCTCTATATATTAAAAAAGAATAAAAAATGTTTCATATATATTATTTTTGTTTATAATATTTAGAATATTACACGTCAACTTCATATTAAGAAATGAATGAATTACAAATCTCCTTATAGAACCTATTAATGGAATAGTAATTTTCTCTCTACATGTAATTTTTTTGGTTATTAATATTTTTTAAAAGTTATGTATCAACTCAATATTAATAATGAAATAAATAACACAATCCCTTACAATGACAAATGAAAATATAATATATTTTTTTTTAATTTAAATTACTTGACATTTCTTTAGATGGATTATGTTATCTAATATAAACATTGAAATATTTTATTTATAGTCAGCATTAAAATATTTTATTTATAGTCAACATTAAAATATTTTATTATTATTAATATATTTTCATTTTAACTATTACATATCAACTAAAATTAAAACGAATATCAATTTATATTATTTTGACATGGTATTTGTCAAGGAACAATGTTTTTGTTATTACTATTTTTTAATTTGTTAGTGTAAAGATCATTTTGTTATTTTTAAATGTAATATTAAATCAACATTTTCCTGGTATTAAATTGTAAAGCGCCTCTTTCTATACACAACAAAAATTCAAAATTCAAAATTTCTACTTTTTGCATGTCAACTCTAACAAATAATTTACAAACTTATCAACTATATAAAAAATTATTAAATATAATTTTATTATTTTTAAATATAATATTAAATTACAATATCTTCCTCCTATTATATATCACCTCTCTTTCACACAACAAAATTCAAGATTTAAAACTATTTTTTAAACTTAATTTAATTTTGCTTACCAGGTAGTAAATTTAAATTTTGACTTGAACATTATATTTAATTATCTTAAAAAACGATGTTTTTATTAATAAAAAAAACCACTGGTCAGCTCTACGACAGAGATTTTGAACCAGGAGAGTCTGACTCTGTAGAACGCTCTACATTGTCCATGTACATCACACATTATATAGCAATCATGGATTTAGGGAAGTTAGAACCATACCCTAGGAAATAGAAACTAATTCCTATCTTGAGGTACCGTGAACCAATTCACTATTCTAAGATATTCTCCATTATCTCTAACACTCCCCCTTAATGGAGAAAGGGTTCACAAATATTCCTAACATCTTCCTAAACATTTCAAACTTAATTTTGCTAAGAGGCTTAGTGAAAATGTTTGCAACATTATCACATGTATTACAATATACAAGATGGACTTCTTTTGATTGCACTTTCTCCCTGACAAAGTAGAATTGTGTATCAATGTGTTTAGTGTTCTTGTGAAACACCGGATTATTAGCAAGTTTGATTGAACTTTGGTTGTTGCATCTGACTATTGTTGCATCTTTCTGTTCTTCTCCAACATCCTAGAGAAGTCTCCCCAACCGAACTGCCTCATATGTCGTTGCACACATAGCTTGATACTTTGCTTCCGCTGAAGATAAGGAAACTCTGTTCTGTTTCTTGCTTCTCCATGTAATCACCCTTGATCCAATGTTGAATGCATAACCTATTATGGATCTGCGGTCGTCTACATTTCCAGTTGAGTCGGAATCTGTAAATCTTGTCAATCTAACATCAGGGGAATCAGTATAAATAATACCATAGTCTATAGTACCTTATAGATACCTCGAAACATGTTTTGCTGCATTCCAATGACTCTCAAGTGGCTTGGACATGTATTGACTTAGTATACTCACTGCATAAGCCAAATCTGTTCTAGCAGTGGTTAGATAGATTAAGCTCCCAACCAGTTGTCTGTAAAGTGTCACATTTACCTCTTTAGAGCCATCCTCACTTTGAAGTTTAATGTTTTGCTATAATGGTACTATTGTAGCCTTACACTGATCCATCCTGAATCTTTCCAGTAGACCTTTGACATACTTACCCTGGGAAAGAAAAGTTTGTCCTAAATCTCTCCAAATCTGAAGACCCAAACAGTATCTTAATTCACCAAGGTCTTTCATTTTGAACACTTGTGACATTTCTTTCTTGATTTCTTTTATTAGAGCAATAGCATCACCTGTAATAATTAAATCATCTACATACAAAGAAATCAACACTATGCGCCCCTGTTCATCTTTCATGGTATACAAATTAGGGTCGTTTTTACTTCTGTTGTAGCCAAGTTGTAGAAAAAATGAATCAATCTTTTCATTCCAAGACCTGGGTGTTTGCTTTAGTCCACAAAAATCTTTCTTTAATCTACAGATTAAATTTTCTTTCCCTTTCTAGAAAAACCCCTCGGGTTGCTCTAAATAAACCTCCTCTTTCAATTCTCCATTTAAAAGTGCAGACTTTACATCTAGTTGGTGAATCATCCAATGTTTCTTAGTAGCTAAAACAATCAACATTGTGATGGTATTTAGTTCAGCTACGTGGGAAAAGGTTTCTTCATAGTCAATGCCTTTTTTTTGTGAATATCTGTTTGCTACCAATCTAGATTTTAATTTATCTATGGTTCCATTTACATTAATCTTTAGTTTATACAACCATTTACAACCTATGGTTTGTTTCCCTTTAGGAAGTTCAACTAGCTCCCAAGCGTTGTTCCTGATTAATGATTCATATTCCTATTCCATAGTTGTTTTCCATTCACTACATTCATTTGCTACCGATTTCTAGTATTTTTAACAACCTCTAGCACTGGTTGATCCCTTGTAGTCTGCACACCCTCTCCACGAGGCTTCCGGGCATGTCTCCACCACACTGCGCGCTCTCCATGACAGTGCTGTGAGGAACCACGTATAGGGTCATTGTAGCCTTCTCTCGACAAAACTCGGCCTCCACGCAGCCTTCTCTCGGTAGCCACCGCCAAGACGCAACATCCTTTTTTTTTTTTGCACAGTCGACGCGATTTAGCACCACGAATTTGCGACGACCGGTGCGATTGTACAACACATATTCGCTACGATCGGCAAAATAAAAATGCACGTAAGTTTCACAGTAGGATCGGCACGGTTTTTCCCTTAAACACTTGTGACGATTTCACCTCAGGTGTGTCAGACAAATCCTTCACTTAGAAAACAGGGTTTTCAGCCCTGTTGCTCTGATACCATGTTAAAAAGAGATGTTTGCATTAATAAAAAACAACCACTCGTCAGCTCTACGATAAAGAGTCTGAACCAGAGGAGTCTGGTTCTACAAAACGCTCTACATTGTCCATATACATCACACATTATATACCAATCATAGATTTAGGGAAAGTAGAGCCGTCCCTTAGAAAATAGAAACTAATTCCTATCCTAAAATATCATGAACCAATTCACTATTCTAAAAGATTTTGCATTATCTCTAACAAATTCCTATAACTCTAGCGTTATCTCTATTTATACTCTCATCTCTACTCCTCTTCAACGTCTCATCTCATTCGTGATTTATGTTTATTTGTTTTAATTGAATAATGGCTTCGAAACAAGGTTCAATATTTAAAATTTCGTTGTGTTTCGCCAGGATTTATTATTTTTAAGCATAGAGTTAAATGATATCATCTCCTCTCGAACCAGAAATCAAGATTTAAAATTTCGTCCTCTTTCAACATTTAATTTCCTGTAAGCCATCTTTGACCTTACGTGATGTGATTTCGTCGTATTCTGCTAACGAATATTATATTTAATTCCTACAACGCTGGCGCTATCTCTATTTATACTTTCACCTCCGCTCCTTCCGTTCGCCATCTCATCTCATTTCGTGCTTCTATTTTCTAATTTTCTTTTGTCGATATCGATGGCGGATTCGAAGCTCGTATTATTGTTGGGCATATAGATCTTCGCCCTCTTCCTGCTATCTCGTGTACAAAATGATCATGCCTCTCGAAACCCGAAGGCAACGTCGGCACTGTCACTGGGTAAAACACTGCTGGATCGCTGGTCGCTATGCAACCTGAAACCGTAAATAAAATAAACAATGTCTGAACAAAATCCAGTTACACTATAAAAACAAAACATATTAATCTGATAATTTGTCACTAATTGTAAAATTGTTTGATGTGTGTGTTTGGGCAGGTAGTGCCGCTCAGGAAGGGTCAATATGTGAGCGCGCCGGATTGTTGGTGCTGCAAACTGTGCAGCAGCGAAGCCGGAAAGAAGGTAGAGAACCCACCGGGGCTATCACTGAATCACTGGATGGTGCTGCACCGAAGACGCTGCGGATGGTGTTGCACCGACCAGGGATGTTGGTACATCGGATGCTGCAGTTAGATGGAATAATACCGTTTATGCTTGCTTGGGAGCTAAGCTATGACATGCATTTGCTACTTTGATGACTGATTTGTCGGTTAAATGATTGTGCGTTTATTTTTGTGTTTTTATAATAAGCTTATTTTGATAATGGTTTAATAAATGTTTACGAGTTTATTTGTGATTTTTGTAAGTAATTTTGAAAATTTCATTTTTTTTATGGTTTCTATTTAGAATGAAGATTACTCATGGAAAGAATGTCAAGTGAAATTAAAAAGTTCGTATAAATTTTTATTATTTTTGTGATTTTTAAAAGGAAATATATGTTTCACTGTAACTTTTTAAGAGGAAACATATGTTTTTAACTATTAAGATACTGACGCTGTATAAGGTTTGCTTAGTAAAAACTGGTTTATATTTTTGGAAGCTATAAAACTTGTGATAATGATGCAGGATTTTATTATGACATGTTTTTGGCCATTATTTAATAAAACTATCCATCATTCTCCTCAGAAAGGAGGTTTCAGTGAATAGCCAAATACTATGTTTATTATTAAAGGAGAAGCAATGTTACTTGTTTATTACCAATGTTACTTAAATACAGAGGCTGTGGCATGACATTTGTGGACATAAGATTTGGTATTAACTATTGGTCTAATATTAGCTTTGAAGAAAAAAAATTTATGTACAAAATTTTTTAATTGTAAAATATAATATTATTTTTCATTATTTAAATTGTATTTTTGAATAATATATAAAACAAAATAATTTTTTTAACTATAAGAATTTAATTTTTTCATAATATATACATATTTTTTAAATAATATATAATATATACCCAATTGATATTAAAATATTTTATATAACATGTTATCACATATTTCCGTAATATTCGGATAAAAAAGCAAATCATATCCGGTCAAAATTAGATAATGAGAGAAGTTCATAACTCGAGAGATGATGTATGGCAACCAGGCGTAGTAGTGGACTGAATAGCTTACCTCTGGAAGATTCCGCCCCTTAACCTTCCATGAAACCCTAACTACACCAAAGTTGGACAGCTGTGGTGGGAGGGTGCGGGAATGGCGAGTGGAGAACCGACCAAGGGGACAAACAATTACCTCAAGCACCCTCGAGTGCTCTCTACCGTCCATGACCACCTTTCCAGATCGACGCTCCAGATCATGGCACACTAACCCAGCAAGGGATTCCGGAGGATTCGTCATAACTCCGTGCTTACGTGTCTTCGTACTAGGTCGGTGCAGCACTGGACAACTCATGTTTAGATTTTAGGGTCATAACTATAGTATTTCATGTACGAAATGTTTGTAAACAAGCCCGGCAATCGAAGAAAACTATATATAAGTACTCCTCCAGAAATACAACATCAATGTCACTGATTATTTGCTATGGCAAAATCTAGGTAGGACCAATAACTATTTTTTTTTTTTTTTTTTTTTTTAAACTCAGTTTGTCAAACCAACATTGAGGACAGCCATCTCTGGCTTCTATCCGCGAATGTCAGTGGACACATCACTGTTATCAAGGAAAACCACGCCACCTGAAATAACCCGCTGGTGGTCCGTAAGGGAGCAGACTTTCACTCCTGCCAGATGCCTCTGGGTCTTGGGCCGTTAACCTGTTTCCTTACGTCCGAGGAAGACGAGCTCTTAGCCAAGCAGAAGCAGTTTTAGGGCATACTCCAGGCCCAACCCAATAACTATTATACAAAGACATAAGATCAAAACAATAATTAATTCCTCATTACATAATTCATTGTAATTAAAAAAAATATAAGCGTTGGTGAATAGGCAAGCGCATATGTATATTTAGAAATTTATCAATAAGATGAGAAGAATTAAAATAGGTTTTTTTATTATTAATGTATTTTTAAGTATATGTCAATATTAATTGATATTAAAATATTTTATTGACGATTTGTATTAAATATTTTTTATATGCAACATTAAAATATGTTATTTTAACATTTCTTTTTATCTATATATAAGTACTCTTCCAGAAAAATACCATCAATATGTTACTGATTATTTGCTATGGCAAGATCTAGGTAGGCCCAATAACTATTATACAAAGACATAAGATCAAAACAATAATTAATTCCTCATTAGATAATTGATAGTAATTAAATAAATTATGAGCGTTATGGTGAATAGGCGCATATGTATATTTAGAAATTTTTTCAATAAGATGAGAAGAATTAAAATAGTTTTTTTAATATTAATGTATTTTTAAGTATATGATAAGATTAATTAGTATTAAAATATTTTATTGACAGTTTGTATTAAATATTTTTTATATACAACATTAAAATATGTTATTTTAACATTTTTTTTTATCTATATATATCTATATATATGATTTTCATATGGAGACCAATTAATTAACATAGATCTTTAAATAGTTTATTCAAATCTTTTGTTAAAATATTTTTGAAAAGTAAAAAATTTAAACATACTTTTTTATACTTAAACATCCCATCACACTGAAATGTAGAATAAACCTCTTGACTCAATAATGAACATCTTGATTTCATTATTATCAATTTTTTTTAATAAATTAAATTTTTATTTTCAAATGTTCAAATAATTTTAAAATCAAAATTCCATCGAGAAAGCAATAAAAAAAACTTTGATAATGCAAATGACAATAATCCAGAGTGTGAGGGTACTAAATAAAAGAAAGATAAGGAAGTAACATTTTCAAAACTTTCATAATGCAAATGACAATAATCAATAGTGTGAGGGGACTCAATAAAGGAGAGGTAAGGGAGCAATTTTGCAAAAAGTAAAAAGGACAAACAAATAAATTTTTTCCATTTTATTTTTGAAAATTTAATCACATAGCTGAAAAACAAATAACTTTTTATTATTTTTAATTTGAAAGGAGAATAACCATTATGCTGGGCGAAAATATTAAAAATTTCGAAACAAAAACACTACCCATAGTGTTAAACATTTCAAAATAAAAACAAAAACACCTTGTACTTCCATAAAAGATCTAAAGGCAATCAAACCTGCTTTATTGTTGACTACATTATTTACACGAGATTGACATAAATGTGACTGAAATGTGCGGCTTGTTCACATTTCTCAAACACCTGGCATTTCACACGTAAGTCACTCGAATTGAATTCGTTTTTACGAAGGATTATCTGCAAACATACATTGTAAACGTCCTCAACTTGTAGAAAGGGCGATAAATAAATAGAAAATTTCCTTTAGAAAAAACATTTAGTGTTTTATTTTAATTTCAAAAAGAATATAAGGTAGTTAGCATTTTTTTTATATGGGTTTTACTCGGGAGTAATATCATACTAATCATACTAAGTAGGTTTATATTGAGAGATGTATTTTGAGGAAAAAATGACATAATATATTGGGAGATATATAAAGAGTAAAAGGTTTTTATATTGATAGATATAAAATATATAGATTAAAGTTAATACAAAAATATAAAAGGTATAAAAAATATTAATGTAAAAATAGATATTACAATATCTAGTATTTAGTGGAAGTAAGGGTTTTTTAAATGGGGAAGGTGTATTGGGTTTGTATTAGTAAGGGGTTAAATAATGTCATTTTTAAGAGTATTTTCCATTATATAATCAAATTAAAGATATTATTTAACATATGATAAACCCACATGATAAATCAAAAATTCATTAAGTGAAGTCCCACGATCCCTTCCTGCACCCCTAAATTATGGTGCCAAACATTTCAACGCCCACGAATGATAAACGGTCATTTTTAAGTCGGGGAGACAAACACGGCCTTAACTCAGAAGAAGATGACCCAAACTTTAACTTCATTTAGTTACTTACGACCAGCGGTTAGTGTCAATTGTTTTCGTCAGCAGATATTTTCGTCTCTTCACCATTTCTTTGCCCTAAAACTTATTAAATTTTACAATTTCTCCGCAGATAGATAGCAGGATTTAACAATTACTTTGGAAATTTTCTCTTTGACTCGTAAAATTCACAGATTATATCGGCCTATGGCTATAATATTGCAGAGCGTTGACCTTTTTTTACCCTCAAATAGTGAAATTGTTTTTGTTTTCTGTTTTTTTATTTTGTTTTTCTTCTGTCAAAATCTGTCTGGCCAAGCTACAGGTTGAAGCAAGGCCGCATCGTGAAGACGCAGGCCTTTTGGAGTCGTCCCAGGACCCAACCCGATCAGATTTTCTCATCACCCAAGGCCACCACAAAGTGCTGAGCCGGGAATTCGGAACTTCGGCTGCTGTGAGACCTCCAGAGATCACGTTTGCTGTGCTCATCTTTTCTTTCCTCTGCAAACTTGACCTTTATTTCACTCTAAACCAATGTCCTCTCATAGATGAACATACACCGACAGCTATTTGGGGCAGAGGAGTCGTGCCTCCATGGGAGAAGCTCCTCGAGTGACCAGAACGCTGATCATAAATTATTATGGAAGGTAGTGTGGTAGGAGCAGTTCCCTAATTCAATCATATACATATTAATACAACAGAAGATGACATGCAGGTAACACAACTAGGGAAAGGACCATTTTGGTCTTGGCTGTGTAGAAACCTTCAATGGCATGGGAAACCCTTGGTGGCCCAAATTGTTAGAGCAATCCGTGGTTGCCAACAAGACAACATGATCCTAGCCCGCTTCTCTAGGTACAACTCTCTGCAGCAAGGCAAACCGAAACCATATTATAAAAATGTGTACGAGGAACCCGCGGCGTGGTAAATCCTTAAAAGAAACACAACAATGCTTTCATTGTTCAGAATAGATTACAATTCATTTCGAAAACCCTAAAATTTTGGATCGAAACATATGTGCTTTTGGAGTCTAATTTAGAATCTGATAACATTATTTCTCCTAATGATTTATTTTTAATTTCAAATCTTTTTTAGGTGAGAAGTTGGGAACAAATTTTGAAGTTAATAATGGTCAAGAACAGTGCCCTAATTTTATCATATACATATTAAAATAGCATAAGATTACATCGAGGTATCACAACTCTATTACTTTTTTTCTGTGAGCAAGAATTGATATAGAAAAGAGTTAAAGAGGGCAAGGACCATTGAGGTCAATCGTCCTTGCTGTGTAGACACCTTCAATGAATGGCAAAGCCTTGGTGGCCCAACTTGCTGGAGCAAGTCGTTGTCAACCAGCAAAGAAGACGAGTACAGTAGCCCGCTTCTCGGCGGTCGACTCTTTGCTGGAAAGCAAACCTAATCCTATTATAAAAATATGAACAAGGAACTGGCACCATAGTAAATCTTGAAAAGAAATAGAACAATGCTTCCATTGTTCGGAATAAATGTGACCTATTCAGTTTCCACTCGTGATTTTTAGCTGTCTTCCTCTACTTTGTTCTTGCAGTGAGGAGAAACCAAGAACAAATCATCACAAGTCATTTCAAGAGCCCTAAACTTTGGATCGAACCCAATGTGCTTTTGGAATCTGATTTAAAATACGATATCATTATTTTCCGCATGATTTACTTTTGGAAACAGTTTTTAAGTTAATAACGATTTTTGAGTTAAACCGCCAGATTTTGGAAGAATTAAACGGAGTCATCTATCGAAAGCTAAAAGTGGCCAGTATCTGGATAAAAAAATTTCAAAAAATCTTGTAGAGGCAGTGTTTGAATCGTGTTTTTAATGATGGAAATGAATTCAGCACTATCAAAAATGTCCACGACACCTAAAATTTTGAAGTTTAACAGTTATAACTTGAATTTGCAAAAATCCTTGGCGGATTTTCTCTAAATATAACTAGAATTTCCATAACTTTCCGAACAATTATTCGAGCATTTTTTTAGCAATGTTTACTATTTAAACATTTAATATAAATTTAAAAATAAAAAGAACCCTAATTATTTAATAACTTTATGATCTCTACAACATCCCAGAGTATCAATTCATTCTCATTACTTTTATTAAATATTTTATATTCATAATTTAAATATAATATTTAATCAAATGATTAACTTACTAAAATAAATTTAAATTCTGGTTCAAGATTAATTTTATATACATTCTTGAATTACAATTCTTTTCGCCTAAAATCTTCATCAAAACTCTAGTATTAAGTTTTTAATTTTTCCATTTTGACATGTATTATTATTTTTATTGTATGAGAAAATAAATACTTTTATTGTATAAGAAAATAAATACCCGATATAAATCAACTAATTTATATGAGTTTTATTCTCCATTAAATCTTAAGTTGAAATCTTAAAAAAAATAATTAAGAAGTCATAAAAAATAAAAAAAATTACTTTCCCGAAACTAAACTATCCGAAGAACGAAAAAAGAAAACCAAAAAAACTTCATTTCTCTCCCTACCCAAACGGTAACATATCTCTTAGTTTGTAATTAGGTGATAACAGGCTACATTATAAAATTTGACAATCATTTCACATTTTTCATTTAAGATTTGAAGAAACATTTTGATACCCTCTTTCTTTATAAAGTGCACAACATCATCACTATTATTAGATTCAATACTATTTTTTATTAAAAGATCTTTTTAAGCTTTATAATCATGAATGCTAATCTATAGTTTTTTAATATGTTATCATTGTAAAAATTTCTAGAATTTCAAGAATTTCATTTATATTTATATTATACGAACTTTGTCGATAAAACTCTAACAAGTTTTATAATAATGTAAAAAAGGATGTGAACCTTTAGAATACAAAAGTCATTCAAAATTTAGGATTTATGTCCTCTTGACCGTTATTAACTTCAAATATGGTTTACAAATTCTCACCTAAAATTGATTTCAAATCAAAAGGAAATCAATCCTGAGGAAACATAATGTTGGGAGTTAAAAAGTACATAAAGATTCGACATAATGTTAGTGTTGTCTAAATTACTCGACTTGTGATCATTTGCTATTGGATTTTCTCAGTCGAGGAAATGAGTAGAGAAGAGCCGTTATAAATCTGTAATGGAAACAACTGAGTAGGTTCTAAGCCATGGAAGTATAGTTCTGTTTCTTTCCAGGATTTACTATGGCGTTGGTTCAGGATATGTATATTTTTAATATGGTTGAGAATGTTTTCCTTCTGAGAGTCGAACCTGGATAAACGGGCTCAGATCATCTTCTCTTCCTGGCGAGAACGGATTGCTTTAGCAAGTTGGGCTACCAAGGCTTTCGCATCCCATTGAACGATTCTACACAGCAAGGACCAAAATGGTTCCTGGCCTCCTTCTATATCCGTTCTTTCACCAAGAAGAAAAGCAAAAGAGTTGTGTTACCTCCCGGCAATTTTATGTTGTATTCATATGTATCTGTTTGAATTAGGGCACTGCCCCTCATGGATGCTTCCTGTCAAAATACATTGCTTCCCCTTTGGAGGTTGTTTTGTTTGTTTGTTCTATCATGCTTTCTTTTTTCCTTGGAGTTCGTCTGACCTGGGGAAATACTCAGAGCACAATACCTTTCATTAACGGAGTAAGCTTCTCCCATGGAGGGATGACCCTTCTGCCCAAAAGAACATGCCGTGTATATTTTTCTTTGAGTGGAATGAAGGTCTTAAGTGTTTCGAATCAGTCCTGCTCAGTGTTTCGAATCCTCTGAAGGATTTTAGTGTTATGGATTTAAATGGTGAATGGCGGGGGGCTTGGGCGATGAAAAAAACTGATCGGGTTGGAATGGCTCGACACGGCTTGCGACTTCAACATGCGTCCTGGCTTGAACATGTAGCTTGGCCAGGAAGGGAAAAAAGGTGCAAGAAGAAATATGTAGGAGGAACCAACGCCATAGTAAATCCCAAAAAGAAATAGGACAGTGCTTCCATTGCTCAGAATATATGTAACCTATTCAGTTTCCACTTGAGATTTATAGCCATCTTCCTCTACTCTCTTCTTTCATTGAGGAAAACCAAGAACAAATGATCCAAGAGCAAATGATTACAAGTCATTTCGAGAACCCTAAAATTTTGGATCGAACCCTATGTGCTTTTGGTCTTAGTTTGAAATGCGCTTTAGGTGAGAATTTCGAAAGAATTTTGCTTTATGGTGATTTCGAGAACCCTAAAATTTTGGATCGAACCCGATGTGGTTTTGGTCATAGTTTGAAATCCGCTTAATAACGGTCAAGAGGAGGTAGATCACCATATTTGCAATTAAAAAAAAATCGCAATGCTTATTATTTATTATTATTATTAATGATTTATATAATTTAAAAAATGGTTAATGAAATGTTAAAAATTTTATTAACACACTTACAATGAAATAATTATAAAGCCTAATTTAACTTTAAACGCTTTTTATTTTTAGTTTTATAATAATAATAATAAGATGAATTGTAGGTTATTAATCATGATTATAAAATCTAACCTTGGGTGAATGTTGGGAAGCCTTTTTCAGCTTGCAATGAAATCGATATAATAAATAAAGGTGTAGGTTGGCCCTGAAATGACACAATGCATAGGTTCGTATACCATAGTTTGGAAAACATGAAATTGAGGTTGCGAGAGTTTGTAGAGTATCCTCGTATTTCAGAGAAAGAACCATAAATCCAAATATCGACTTGCAATGGAATTTTAAGGAGAATTTTAAGGGTCATACTAGACATTTATGGTGAATAAAGGGAATATTAGCTTCTGATAGCATATTGAGTTTAAATATTCCATGTTAGTTGGAGAATGCATGAGGTTATTTCGTTGTCTATGGACCATTATAAACTTTTGTGGAGTCGCTTGTCTCGACATGCTCACTAATGGGACGTGTTGTACCACCTACAACTATTTTTGAAAAATTTATCTTTGCTTTGTTTTGGAGCCTTTTTCCTCAAAATCTTAGTAACATGTCTTTCACTGTTGAGGTACTTGTGTTTTTATTTGAAGTTATCTTTCACTTTGTAGCTTGTATTTGTTAACTTGTTTTGCTGACCAACCACAAGATGACCCCGTGAATTAGTTCACATTCAGTTCTTGCACTGTCTAGGAAAATTGCGCAATCGTAGAGGGCAACCAGTGTTGCTCTTAGGAATTATGTAGAGTAGCCCGATAGTCAGCTCTGCTCTTCAAAAATCTGCAGAGCAGTCAAATAGACAACCTTTCTTAGAGAAATTGCACAGAACATCGAGACATTGGGCTTCAGCTTAGGAATTGCGCAAACCCAACTGACAACTTGTTTTCAGAAGGGAAATTGCACAGAGCATCAGAGGCTGGAAAGTTGCTCGGTTCCCTCCTGAATTGCTCAATTCTTCCTTGCATGCATGACAACCTTTCCCCAAAAAAAAAATGAAAAGAATCGCTAAAAAATAGGGAACTATTTTTAGCATTGGGGTTTACACTCATGTAGATTTTAGAAATTTCTTGCCACTTGTCACTTTCTCCTAGATTTTTGGCATGCCCATTTTAAACCTTGAATCTACCAAATCTATTTAAACGACGCTCAAGAGCTCATTCTACACATTAAATCTTGGAGCTTTGGCATTACCAAGGCATCAAGGAATCTTTGGCACAGTCGGCACAACTTTTTTGGGTAAGTTTTTCTTTTCAAGTCTTTTGCTATTTTTTCTATTGCTTTTATTTCCTTGGCCTGTGTGAGTGATGTTTTGTATGTTTTACTGAACGACCGTTATCGTTTTAGTTTGTTTTAACTTGTAGAATTGTTATTTCAAGTTTTTCATTGTCTTTCTTAAGTGTTGCATACATAACACTCTTTTTGCAATAACAGTTGTCGTTGCGGAGAATCTCCCCACGAGCTTCATTGTTCATCCATTTGCCTGATTCCTGCCTTGGTTTTTATTGCATTGATGATAATTCACTCATATTTGCACCGTCCTTCACTCATGCATTCATATTTACTCGTTTTCAAGTTTCCCTTGGGCAGATATGGATTGTCTTGACTTAGATCTTGCTTTGCCTGACATGCACTGCGCATTCTGTGACATAAAGGCTCTGCCTTGGCTCCAAGAATTATGTAGTGGCTGCCTGACACTCACCTCTAGCGATGCTTTGCACAGTTCTTAGGCATAATGCCTAGTCTTCCCCATTTGGATCGCGCAGTTCCTGTCCATAGTCAACCCAACTGATTGTGCTATGTACAGTTCCAGTTAGCAGCAGGTCTCATTGGCAGCTAAGACTGTGCAATACACAATTCTAGCTAAAAGTCTCCCAAACTATGAGATTCACTACTACGAAATCTTTCCCAGCGGTCACCCAGCTTGTTGTATGATCAATCCTTCAATCACTTTGTGTTTTTAATTTGACATTTAGTTGTCGTCAATGTCTTCTCTATCTCCAGGCACATCAATTGTTGAGCACCATCTGAGCATTACAGGCATCATGGTTTCCAGGAGAGCAGGATCAAAGGACACAGTAGAGAGCAGCATTGGATGAGTGGTTGAAAATGTGCCAATGAACTTTCCCATCTATGCAAACATGCAGTTATTCGTAGAGAAGGACATGAAGATCACATGGACAGAAATAAAGGACATATTTGTAGGTAGTTTTAAGGAATATCTAGAAGATCAACAAGTCTATGTCAACATTCACAAGTAAGGCTTGTATATGGTTGCATGTAGGTACCCCACCTTCCCGTGTGAGGATATCATTCACTAGGTTGTCTCACATAGCGAACCTAAGACGATGACATTGAGCAATACCGGTGGAACATAACTTGCCACCTTCAGGTCAGAAAACTACCTTTAGATGTATCATTTTCTGCAACCAGTGAACTACATGGATGCATTTTTCTTCACTCCCAATAGTAATTAAAACTCTAGAGGTATCATGAAGCGTTGGGTAAAACAGGCATCAAAGTTCAGGATGACACCCAATCACGTCTACAAGATGAAGTTACTTAGGAAGGATTAACAACTCCTAGTCATCTTTCCATGTCGCTTGTATGGCCAAGAGAGCACAAAGACCTTCCCGCAGAGTTGGGTTTTTATGTTAGATCAGTTGGAAAATGAAGGAAGGCCTTTCAACCAGTCTGGCATGTTAGCTCTTTAGCTGAAAGTGCGTGTGTCAAATTCCTGGAATCTGCCTAAGGATGGACAAGAGAGACTCTATATGTTCATGTACCTAACTTGTTATAGGTCAATTTGGGCACATCAACCCCGACTTCTAGATCCGTATTATTAGGGTCTATCAACCCCTAATTCAGTTGTTTTCATTCCCTAACGAAGTTAATCTACATCATGTTTTCCTTGCAAGAATTTCATGTCACCATTCATCCAAAAAGTTTCCCTAAGGAGGTTAGCGCAGGGAGCCTTCTATCAGGCTACAATGCATTGCAGGAACTGCATTGTCTGGGTGTTATGCACTACACCTAGCCTTTGTTTCACTTGTGCTGAGCGAGATTCATCGAATTTTTGAAATGAATCCATTAAATTCCTCATCCAATGAATGCTTCTGAAAGTTTCCAGATGGATGAAGCTCACTTTTGGATGAGGAATAGGATGAATGAACCTTAATCCATTATCCCTTCCTCCATGGAACCACTTCCCAATTATGGAAAAGGATTCATGAGGGCCATTAATGGTTTAACCTCCTCCATTCAGCTATAAATTGACCAAGCATTCAAAGGCTAGTGTAGGTTGGAATTTCTTGAGCTGAGGAAATGTTGTTTGAATGAGATTAGTAAGAGTATTGTAATGATGTCAAAATGTTGCTTCATGAGGAGAGAAGGGTTTGACGCTGGAAGGATGACACTGAATCGAGCATGCATCTACATGGGTTGTAATCTTTCCTTCTATTAATAAAGAATTCTAAGCTTTGTCCATGCATGTGTTTATATGATGTATATTGTATTCTTGATTCTATGATATGTTTAGTTAACAGATCGTCATTATTGTATGCTTTGATGGGTTTCTGTCTTGGCTTGTGTGCAGGTAATTTCCAAGTGAGTTAATTACGGAAATGAGTGGTGAAATTGGTCAAAGGAGAGAGGGATCGAGCGAAAGTTACAAGTTGGTACCTTTGTCCTTCTTTCTCTTATTTGTTAACTATAGGAAAAGCGATGAATTACTTTGTCTGTTGTTTCTAGACTAACTACTAGGTCTAGAGGGTTAGGCGTTTGAAGAACACTAAATTTGCCCAAAACAAATTGGTGACTCTACTGGGGAGCAATCCTATTCCTTATAGTAGCTTATCAATCTCTTAAAGCACTTTGACATACTGTACTTCCTGTCATTTATTGAATTCAAGTCTAAATTCACTGAAAATTGAATTAAATTTAAGCATAAAATTGCCTTCAGTAATCATCGCACTTCTGTGACTGACACAATGCGATGCAGTGCACTTCCCACATAGATCTAGTGTGATGCATCACATTGTCTCTAACTGCTGCTTGCGATGATCCCTTTAGGGTTAGTTTTCCCATCTAGGAACTAAAATTTTTTGTCAATTTTCATCAATTTGAATTGCTTGTTGAATGTAAATGATGTCTTATCTCTGAAAACAACCTTTTCATCTCCTTAGCCAGCCAGCCCTACTTTGATTGGATTGATTAATGTTTCTTTAATGTTTTCTTTGTCATTATTAGTCTACAGTCAAAGTTAGAATATAGTTGATCGATTTTTTTGTCGATAGAAAAGTGTCATAAAATCATCATTTTCTTCGAAAAATGAAGTGTCGTAAAGTCTTCCTTCATAAATAATCGATTCATTTTTTTGTGCATTTGATTTGTATTTTCATTTAAAGTGTCGAAAATTTTCATTTCTTTAAAACTGAAACTGTCATACAGTCTTCCTTTCCCTTTTAAAAAAAATTGTCACAAATCGTCATTTTTTATGAAAAGAGTTATGAATCATTTGTGCATTAGTTTTTCTTATTGCATCATTCACATTAAGAGAGACTAAAAATAAAAACATGCATTGTGCATATTAAAGTTTGTGAATGCTTGAAAGGAATGGTTTAGGGAATCACATCTAGTTTGTGCTCTTTGTTGCTTGTTCAAAAAGTACATGTATGCTCTATCCCTCATATCTAGGATTTTCATTGTTGAAATTAAATGGAAAGAGTGCTTCTCATTCTAGTTGCATTCTTAGGAATTTCGAAATACATCACGTGGTGAACCTTGAAAGGAAAATTTTAAGAAATATAAACCTAAAATTTACATCAATTAATCTAATAACGCATTGGAACTTAGAGAAAAACATCTAGAGGTCTAGGCTAGAGACACGTTTCAACATCTTTAAACCTAGTGGCTGTCGTTTTCATTAAGGTTGGGTGATTCCTCGTTTCTGATTCGATAAGTGTTAGTACGGACTTATGCTCCTTGTACCATCGAGTATATAGTGGGAGACCCCAATAGGTTGGAATCATTTATCCCTAGGAAGCCAAGTCTGCCACCTTACCGATTGTAATGCACCAAACACAACATTCGGGAAGATTGACTCCCTTACGTTAAATCCTTGGTAATTTCTCTTTCATTTATCGCCAAGGTGTATATTGTAGTTTTGCGATTTGTTTGGTAAATCCTCTTGTCTAGAATCTCCAGAGCAGTCACTTTTGTTCCTTTTCGACTCTTTAAAAGTAAAAGAATCATCTGAGCCTTGTCCTTTCAGGCTAATTAAACATCGAAAGAGACTAGAGTCCTCTTTTGCTTTTTCTCGACTCTTTAAAAATGAAAAAGCAAAGTTTTGTTCCAGTGTTGTAAAAATTAATTGACCGTAGATAACATCCTCCATGCTTGTTTTTTAGTTGATCTTAGGTTGAAACATATGGCGAAAAATCCGGAGTCCACCAATCAAGGAATTCCTTGGTATGGGAGTCCTAGTCCTTTTCCTCCATTTGGAAATGTTGCTGCTCCATATATGGCTACATTTTCCCTTCTGGGATTTACCATTCGCTTGCCAGTATGGTTGTTTTCAACCTCCATGGCTCAAAATGTCGTGATTTATCCGTAATTGAGTACACCTCCAACTGGACAAAATCAACCTCTAGTTGATCCAAAGGTCAACCCTTTTCCTTCTTCCTTGGGTTGTTTCTTCCTCCCCTTCTTCCTCTTCACCTGGTGAAAGTATTGATACTAGTAACCAGGTGGCTAAGAAGAAGAAGAAAGTGAAGAAGAAGAAGAAGAAGTAAGTTGAGTAGAGGGAAAACCAAGAAACCATTGCTTTGAATGCAACATTAGATAAGAAACCATCTGTCAAGCCTCACAAAGTTCGATATCCATGCAAACTTTGTGCGGGAGACCATATTTTTCGAAATTGTCCTGATATTCCTCGGATCTTAGAAGAATGGTCTTCCCGTTCACATCATCCTGTGTCATCAACTTCTAGAGATCATGTTAGTGACACACCATCAACTAGTGGTAGTAAAGATCATGGAAAGAAGGGAAAAGTTAGGTTTCCATGTAGGTTATGTGAACGGAACCATCCCATTCACCTTTGTCCCTATCTAGACGAAGCCAAAAAAGTGTTGGATAACTGTCCTACTTCACCGCAGAGACTTCCGTCTAGTTACAGGAAACTCTCCCTAAATCCCTCACTAGTTGATGAATTGACTGACTCAAATAAACCGTCAGTCAAACCCACTCTCTCTGAAAGTGAATCCTCTGAGTCTATACCTGACCCAAGTCAACAGGTCGAGGTAACAGTTGACCCGATTACACATTCAGTAAATCATACCTTCCGCGAAGAGAGTGAAAATGATACCACTCATGTTCTTTTTATTTCATCATATTCTAATGACCTTGGGGGCAATCCACCTATTACATCAATACAGGAGGAAAATCCTCTAGTTCTCATAACTCAAGGGGTTAATTATCCCATTTCTACGGTACCCCTTCCAAGTAGTTCAGTCACTTCCTTTGATTCGAATTGACTGGAAGGATTCCACCTTCCTTCTTATGTGCCTTTCCAGATCATAGTACAAGTTTGTAATATGATTGTATCGGGCACCATTATAGATGAAGGTGCATCAGTAAGCATCCTTTCCTCAACTACTTGGCAAGCACTTTGTTCGCCACTGCTTGTGCCTGTGACATAGAATCTGTTAGATTTTAACAGAGGAACGAGTCAACCATTAGGGATCCTCCCTCAGTTACCCATTACTTTGGGAGGAAAAACTGTTTATCTAAATGTGATGGTGGTCCCACGACCCTTAGATTACAATTTACTTCTTGGGCGAGATTATGTTTATGACATGGGAGCTATTGTTTCAACACTCTTTCGAGTGATTTGTTTCCCGCATCAAGGAAGAATTGTCACTGTTGACCAACTTTCATTTCGTGGTCCAAATATGGCTCCTAGTCAACCATCTTCCATAAATGGTCCTTTTGTACCAATGGCATCATCCCCACCATGGGTTAATTATGTGGCAACTTGTTCCATACCTACATCAACTAACGATCAATTCAGTGATGTTGTACATCATCTATTGGGGGCATTGGAACCAGATCTCTCCTTCATGACCACTTATGAGTTGTGACAGGGTCTCTGAGGATAGCTCTTTTACTGTGTCAACCTCATTAAAAAATGAAATAGCTTCCGAGGATAGTTCGTTGTCTTGTGTCAACCTTGTTAAAAAATGAAACCAAGGAAACCAAGGATAGTTCGTTGTCTTGTGTCAACCTCCTTAAAAAAAGAAAGAAGGAATATGAAGATAGTTGTTTTACTGTGTCAACCTTGTTAAAAAATGAAATAGCTCCATGAGGACAGTTCTTTTACTGTGTCAACCTCGCTAAAAAAATGAAACATTCCAATGAGCATAGTTCTTTGTCTTGTGTTAACCTCATTAAAAAATGAAACCAAGGATATTGTTGGGTGTGGAGCCTGATTATCTTTTGTATTCAAAGGTTTCAGCCGGATGTATACCTCAGGAAGACTGTACACCCCTCCACGTGGGAGGGTGTGGAGGGGACTTCTCCCCCCCGTGTGGGTCGGGGGGGGCTAATCCCCCCCGGTTGGTAGGTTCAGGGCCCCCGAAGCTAAAAATAGATGTAAAATTGCCTTGTACAAGTCTAGTAATTTCTAGTCAATCTGGGCCGTTCATTAGGCGGATGATCTGACGGTAGAAGTTATGGTTAATTTAGGGTTTTTCCCTAGAAGGCAATCCCTCACTATATATGAGGGAATTGTATTGCGTATATATAGATCTGGATTTCGAGTGAGGAAGAGAGAGGAGATTGAGAGCGAAGAGGGTGTTACAGCGGATCTGCTGTAGGTTGTATCTCTTCAGTTTGCTGGATAATATAATAAAAGAAGGACTGGCTGTTTCTCTTGTGGATGTAGCCCAAACTGGGTGAACCACGTATATCTGTGTCTCTCTTGTTTTATGCATTTTCTGTGTTTATATTTCTGAAATATTTTATGTGTTCCATTGCTTTGTAATATATAATTTTCTAACAATTGTTATTAGAGCCGAAGGTCTATTTGGCTGATAAACTCGTAGGAGAGAAGGGTTTCTGGTTCGAGTGGGAGCAAGGGCGGAAGATGGTATATTTAGGGTCGAAAAATTCAATGGCCAAAACTTCTCACTGTGGAAGATGCAAAGGGAAGATTATCTGTATCAGAAAGATCTGTACCTACCACTGGGTGGAAAAACAAAGATGCCGGTGGGTATGATAGATGAAGAATGGAATCTTCTCGATAGAAAGGCACTCGGAACAATACGGATATGCCTGGTGGTGTCGGTAGCATTTAATATTTCAAAAGAACTCCATTAATGCATGGTATTATGCTCTGAGTATTTCCCCAGCTCAGACGAACTCTAAGGAATAAAGAAAGCATGATAGAACAAACAAACAAAACAACCTCCAAAGGGGAAGCAATGTATTTTGACAGAGAGGCATCCATGAGGGGCAGTGCCCTAATTCAAACATATACCTATGAATACAACATAAACTTGCCAACAGGTAACAAAACTCTTTTTTTTATCTTCTCGGTGAAAGAATGGATATGGAAGAGAGTTAAATGACGCCAAGAACCATTTTGGTCCTTGCTGTGTAAAATCTTTCAAGGGGATGGGAAAGCCTTGGTAGCCCAACTTGCTAAAGCAGTGCATTCTCATCAGGAAGAGAAGATGATCTGAGCCCGTTTATCCAAGTTTGACTCTCTCCAGGAAAATATTCTCAACCATATTAAAAATATACATATGCTGAACCAACGCTACAGTAAATCCTGAAAACAAACAGAACAATACTTCCATGGTTTAGAACCTACTCAGTTGTTTCCATTGCATATTTATAACGACTCTTCTCTACTCATGTCCTCGACTGAGAAAATCCAATAGCAAATGATCACAAGTAAAGTAATTTCGACAACACTAATTTTGAATCGAATCTTTATGTACTCAACTCCCAACATTATGTTTCCTCAAGATTGGTTTCCTTTTGATTTGAAATCAATTTTAGGCGATAATTGTAAACCATATTTGAAGTTAATAACGGTCAAGAGGACATAAATCCGAAATTTTGAATGACTTTCGTTTTCTAAAGGTTCATATCTTTTTTTACATTATTGTAAAACTTGTTAGAATTTATCGACAAAGTTCGAGTCATATAAATATAAATGAAATTTTGACATTCTAGAATTTTTTATAATAATGACATATAAAAAAACTATAGATTAGCATTCATGATTATAAAGCTTAAAATGATCTTTTAATAAAAAATAGTATTGAATCTAATAACAGTGATGATGTTGAACTTTATAAAGAAAGAGGGTATCAAAATATTTATTCAGATCTGAAATGAAAAATGTGAAATGATTTTCAAATTTTATAATGTACCCTTTTGTCACCTAATTACAGACTAAGAGATATGTTAGTGTTTGGGGTAGGGAGAGAAAATGATGTTTTTTTTGGTTTTCTTTTTTCTTTCTTAGGGATAGTTTAGTTTTTGGGAAACTGATTTTTATTTTGACGACTTTTTATTTATAATTTTTAAGATTTTATTTTAAGATTTAATGGAAATAAATCTCATATAAATTAGTTGATTTATATCCAGTATTTTTTTCTCATACAATAAAAGTATTTTTTTCCTTATACAATAAAAATAATAATACATGTCAATATTATTTTCAAAATATTGAAAGAAAAATTAAAATCTTAATGGTAGTGGTATGTTTTGATCGAGATTTTACGTGAAAAAAATTGTAGTACAAGAATGTATATAAAAATAATCTTGAACGAGAATTTCAATTTCTCTTGAACGAGAATTTCAATTTATTATAATAAATTAATCATTTGAGTAAATATTATATTTATATTATTAATACAAAATATTTAATAAATGTCATGAGAAGGAATTGATGATATCGGATGCTGTAGACATCATAAAGTTATTAAATAATTAAGTTGTTGTTTTTATTTTTATTTTTTAAATGTTTAAATAATAAACATTGCGAAAATAAAATTCATTGAAAATTTGGTGGTTTACCTCCTCTTGACCGTTATTAAGTCAAAAATTGTTTTCAAAAGTAAATCATACAGAAAATAATGATGTCGGACTTTGAATCGGAGTCCAAAAGCACATAGGGTTTGATCCAAAATTTTAGGGTTCTTGAAATGACTGATGACTTTTTGTGGGTTTCTCCCCACTTCAAGAACAAAGTAATGGAAGATAGCTAAAAATCACGAGTGGAAACTGAATAGGTTACATTGTATATCACGACAGATAGAAATGGAGATATAATATTAATCTCTATATATGTTGATGATCTAATAATAAGAGGGAGTGCTACCAAATTGATTAAGGATATCAAAGGGAAGTTATCATAGGAATTTGAGATGAAGGATCATGGACAGATGCACTATTGTCTACGTCTTGAAGTATAGAGAGACGATGGAAGGAATTTAATCACACAAAGAAAATATACAAATGAGGTACTAAAGAGATTTCATATGAATGGATGTAATGCAATGGGTACTCCATCAGAACAAAATATTGAATTGATAAGTGATGATGGAACAAAAGAGGTGAATGGGATATTGTATCGACAATTAGTGGGAAGTCTGAATTATCTCACTACCACTGGACCAGACATTGCCTATGCAATAAGCATACTTAGTGAATTCATAGCTAAGCCTCATGAAAGACATTCTATAACTGCAAAAAGGGTCCTTCAATATTTAAATGGAACTATCAATTTTGGTATTTTATATACTAATGATTGTAATATGGAATTGACAGGTCATTCGGATTTTGACTGGGACAGAAATCCAGATGATAAGAAATCCACCACTAGATATGTGTTCAATATAGGATCATGAGATATATCATCAAGCAGTAAGCAACAACCAACAATTTCCTTATCATCAACTGAAGTAAAGTATAAAGAATTATGCAGTGCCATCGACGAAGCAATATGGATCAAAAGGATACTGGAAGATGTTGGAGAAGCTCAACCAGAACCTACAGTGATAAGATTTGATAATCAAAGGACCATCAAATTGGAAAATAATCCTTTATGTCATGCAAGGCCAAAGCATATAGGCAGACGACATCATTTTGTAAGGAAAAAAGTCCAATCAAAGGAAATAGACTTAATATATTGTAATACAAATGAGAATGTGGCTGACATATGCATTAAGCCTCTTAGGAAGGTTAAATTTGAGTTTTTTAGAAGTAAGTTGTGTTGTATAAAATCCAAATTATGTTGTAAGCCTAACTGAGGATGACACCAATAGACATGTCAATTAAGAGGATGTTTGTGTCTTATGTATTGTTCTATAGGGTATTTTGTGTGTTTTCCATGTGGTCGGAATTAAGGGGGAATGTTGTAAAACATTAATTCCAACCAACCGACCTTCCACATTAATTGAGTTAGGTAGGAGGATTTTCTCGTGCTTCAAGAGAATTCAACTAGCTTCTTGAAGAAGTGATCACCACTGATAATCCAAGCAATCTAGAAGCTTCATCTCATTGTATAAATACAATTAAGTGGTAATAGAGTGATTGATTTTTCTACGTGTGAAACTCTAATTCGTTATGTTCATGGAGGGAGCTTGTCAAATGGGGGCACAACTCCTCTACCAAAAACAACACACCGTGTATATTCTTCTTTGAGCCTATAATAGAAGATTACATGGAGGTATCACAACTTTATTACTTTTCTTATGTGTGAAAGAATTGCTATAATAGAGAGTTAAAGGAGGGCAAGGACCATTTTGTTACTTGCTCTGTAAAAACCGTGGAAAAGCCTTGGTACCCCAACTTGCTGGAGAAAGCCATTTTCACCAAGGAGAGAAGATGACCTAAGCCTAGTTCTCGAACACCGACTCTCTACAAGAAAGAAAAGCTAATCATATTATAAAAATATGCACAAGGAACTAGTGCCATAGTAAATCCTGGAAATAAACAAAATAATGCTTTCATTGCTAAGAACTATTCACTTTCCACTTGTGATTTATAGGGGTCTTCCTCTAATGTGTTCTTGCACTGGGGAAAAACCAACAACAGATAATCACAAGTCTTCTTGATAACACTAAAAATCTCGATCAAACCCTATCTTCTTTTGGAATCTAATTTAAAATATGATAATATTATTTTCCTCGTTGTTGAGCAGTAAAAGGGGTCTTTTTAACCTCTATTTACCCTACATTAATTATCAATCCAGGTGCGATTTGTTATCTCAAGAGTGTACTTAGTCTGAGGCGATCACTTTTCAAGAGTAATGCTAGTAGTATAGTGCTTTTGCAAAAGTAAACAAATGCTAGAAACGAACTCTAAATGGAATGGAGATAAACTTAAATGCTTTGCAACTAAATCATTCACTTAAGAAACCACAACAATCATCAGTCAAGGATGCAGTTATGATAACTCTTTCCTTTGTAAACTGATGCAAATTAAAATCAATCAAAGAGAAGATCTCCAATCTGGGAACTAGACAACAATCGTCAATATTCGCTACAGTTGCAGATTGTTCTGTTCACACCAAAGCAGAACCTTGAAATGAAAATTCAATTATCAGAAAAAGGAACAACAACTAATCTATTGAAAAGACTGAAAAATAAAGCTTAACCTACAAGAATGAATCAAGCAGAAATCGTAACCTAAAGGAATTGAACAACATTCTTTAACTAGTAAATGAATTGAATAGCAATCCAAGAATGGAAGGACAAACCTAAGCAAGCCTATGAAGTATTGAACAACAAACTTAATCAAATGTAAACACACAACGGATCTAGACTGATGGAATCAGTAATAATCGTTTAGCATAATAAATATTAACCATAGTTATAAGGGAACAATAATTGTATTTGCAATGGAATAGTAATCTGAATGAACAACAATCACAGTTATAGGTAAACCGTAGCTAAATGAACAACAATACCAATATGTAAATGCACAGAAATGTTACTCTATAAATGAACAATAATGTGAATCTATAAATGAACAACAATGTTAATCTATAAATGAACAACAATGTCTGAATTAGACAACGCGATATGATTTTAGAATGAATAACATAACATTTCAGTTGCAAATAATAATCTTACTATTCAAATATGAAAACAGAACAAGTCAATGAAATGTCAAGGAACAACAGATTACTGAATAAAGAAAGTAAAGTAAATCAAACCACACACAACTTGTAATCAGAAAATAATGATACAGAAAGCAAGTGATCCACTAGGGTCGGGCCCTTAGCCACCAAGGACGCACTGCTGTAGTTACTCCAGAATCAGGTGACAGAACAACAATGAAGTTTATGTAAAAAATAGAGTTACAGTGATCGCTCCTTAAAGAGAGTCGGTGAACAAAGTTCAAGTTACAACAGTGAATTATATAAATCAATAATAATCTGCCCCTTGGGCTAGTAGCGCTGTCCCTTTTTATAGTGGCTAAGTGGAAATACCAAAAATACAGATATCCTTTAAGGTAGCGATCCCTCAAGATCAAAGGATCCCGAGGGATTCACCATATCTTCAATCTTCAGTTATTTTTTCATCCTCTTGTGTTGATATTGCATTTCTTCTTCCTTTTCTTGGCCCATACGCTCCAATATTGATTTCCTCATCTGGATGTGGTTTCCTGTCAAAGGGACAACAATTGGTTTTGCCTTGTCTTTTCCTTCGAAATGGCGATCTTCCATTTTCTTCATTTTCTGCATAGAAAAAGGCAATAATCAGTGATTTCACATTAATCACAAATCCCCTTAACTTTATCATAATCCTTTATCATATGCCTATATTAGAATGTAAAGAAGTTACGAATTAAAGGAAAAGATAAAGAAATAATTGGAAATTACATACCTTTTCTAATGCTCAACAAAAGGGATGAGAGGATAGGAGGTTACTTAACTCATTCCCTATCCAATTTCGAGCTCATAGGAGATGATAAGTGTGGGAATATTCTAGATGGCTCGAGAAGATAAGAATATTCCGAGAACCCTATGACGATTTCACCCAATCTCGCTGAGCACAATTCAAAGTGGGCTAAGTGCACTAGAAAGCACCTTGACGTGGGCCTACCTATAGTGAAGTGCACTTACCCCTAAAAAAGGCTACATTGGTCCCTCAAGGAGGCATTTCTGGAGGGATTTAGGCCAAGAAACGCTCAAGGAAGGAGGCATTCAAAGTGATGACTTGTCTAGGGCATGTAGCAACTGAATTAGGGTTTGATGAGCCCTAATAGTACTGATCTAAATTATGGGAGTGATGTGCTCAAATGGATTTGTAGCAGGGGGTTAATGGTGTAAGAGGGACTTGCGATTGTGGAATCCTAGATTTCGGTATCACAATTGACGAACCGGGTCTCATCGCAATCGGACAACGATGGAAGGTATGATATGCGATATTAGTGGAGGGGGAAGGAACATTGTGATATCACAATCAACGAGCAGGACAATATCGCAATCGGTGGGGGAAGGGTTTCTGCGATATCGGCGGAGGGAACATGTGATATGTGATACCAATGGAGAGGAAAGGAAATTTACGATATCACAATCGCAATCGGGAAGGGGAGATCCTATTGCAATCGTAGGCAGAGGAAGGTGACAAGCAGCTATTTTATTGTTTTATGCGATATGCGATAGCGGGATCGTGCGATATAGCAAGATGTGCCTGGTGGGTATGGTTTATTGGATAAATAAAGGGGAATGGCAAACATGGCTAGAGTTTAAGTATTTAAATAAACAAGGGATAAAAAAATATGGTTATGGTTTGGGAATTATTATAAACAAAAGGAAAAATGGATTAAGGCTAGAGTTTATAATAAAACATGGAAATGTGGTTAGAGTTTGGTTTTATAAAAAATGAAGGGATAATGGAATAAATCTATGAGGCGGTGATTATGTGGGTCCTAGCTAGAGTTAAAAATCATATGGCATATTCATATTGTGGAAAATATTTTTCACAAAGGATAGATGTAAATATAATTTAAAAATGTAGGGCCTTTATCTCCTTTTGAAGTTCAACCTCATTCTGGCCTATCTTTCAATCCAAGAATCGAATTTGAGCATAGGATATAATGTCAGAAAGCTGCTTATGAGAACTTTTTGATGAAGACACCTGTAGTCTGATCTGATCTAAACATTGCCATGAAAAGATCTCCTTAAATCCTAATACTTGGTGTCTCTTTGGAAATAATTTACAGGATGAAATATTATTTACAACATCTCCAACATAATAATGATTAGCTATAATGAAGCAATCCTATAGTAATTTATAAGACCCTATGAGTGGCTCCAGATGGGGATGGCACTCTCCTTGTGAGGTGTCAAGAACAGTAGACTAGTATCCTGATCCATTTCACTGATCCCAAATTTGCAACATGTTCTTCCATAAAATCTCTACGACTGGAACTCTTAAATTGAAATCAAAAACCATTCTACACACCGAAAGCTAAGATATACACTTGGATTGAAATATGAAATTTCAATCTGAAACTGAAACTGGAAAGAATGCTTAAAAAAATGCTCCGGGAACTGAGCTTATTTGCACATTGCTACCTACTCTACACTGCTGAAAATCATGTTGAATCATATAATACAAAAATGCCAATGTAGTCAGTCAAGTAGTTGTTGAAACAAGTGGATTGTTTGATTTCTTGTTAGCACAATCAAAATGACAACTTGGCTCTTTGTCCATAAAATCAAAGTTGTCGAGTGCAATGGTAACTACTGTTGGATCTTGTCATGAAAACATGATTGAACACTTGAGCTGAAAAGAACCTCCATGTAGTTTTCTATAGGATTAGTAAAGGCATGATTAATTAGTTTACCTTGCAGGACTTCATTGACCGATTGAGCATGGAAGATTTTTTTAGTTGTACCCTCAAGGTTAAACCCTGATTTCAACTATTTAGTTTTAGTCTTGTGTTCGAAAACAAGACTCTCATCAATCTGCAAATCAAAAGGTAATACAATTTCCTCTTGTTTTGGAGAAAGAAGATTTTCTAAGAAATGTTTAGGATCTTCGAAACTATATAACTAAATCTGAAAATCCAAAAGTTCAACACCCTTCTCAAATCTTTTAGTAATTAACTTAAGAAAACAAATTTTACCTTCAGGAAAACATTTTCTTGTTTTCAAACAATGAAACACGGCTGTTATAAAAGCTTCATGAATTTGAAAATCTGTTAATGTATCCCTAAATTCTCTTAAAAGTTCAAAACATAGAGGATTTTCCACATACCTTGTCATCTCATTTAGCAAGAAATCTTATCAACATGTCGTGGAGTCGCCATGAATGCTCTAAAATCTAGATTATTTGACAATGGAGTCACACTAAAAAATTTGAAGCTCTGGATACTCTAAACATGGAGTAGCCAAGTGAATGATACAACCTTCTTGTGTTTGATCAGTGTCGACCATCAGTAATTAGATCTAGAACTTGATATGCTTTTCTTAGGAATCTAAAATGTTTAGGTCCCCAGTATGGTCACCGTAATGTTAGCACTATGTAATTTTCCAAGGTTGCAAAAGAGAACCACAGAGGTAACCACAAAACCACTTTAGGAGTTGGGAATCTAGCCCTTCAAACTCCAGAGAGGCATTTCTCTATCAGAATTAGCTATGTTATTTTGAATAATGTTAGGCTAGCTATTATGTTCGGGGTTTGGTTTTCAAATTGGTTTGGTTGATTAAATACTTGAAATTTCCATTGGGCTATGGAGTCTACTAATTCAACGGGGATCTGTCTCATATTTTCAAAGGAGTTTCACAGGGCAAGGTAGTTAAACTAACTAGATCTTATAGAGTTAAATGAAATGAAATAGAAGAAAAGATATAGGGTCAATTGAAGCTAAAGAGAAGTTAAGAATTTGTTAGAATTTGTTAAGAATTCTTTAACATGATATAAGAAGAAAACATTTAAATTATCCACAGCCAGAATCAGATTGTATTTTTCAACAAATTTTGTTCATCAACATTCTGTAAAATAATTTAGATTTACAAAAACATAAGTATGGAAAGAAAGAGCTAAACACATAGATAGTGAGAGAAGCACTTCACCAAATAGTCCAACATATGAATCTTGTGAAAAATGTCATTTTTATTACTGATCAGCCCATCAAATGAAAATAGTACAATCGCTTTTCGGAACGCAAAAATCATCATGTATTAATTCAACTGATGAAGTATTTATACAAATCCTAAACTAAAATATCTTGAAAAATATCAATATTTGTTACAAATATCTTGAAACATAATTCAAGATTTTATTACAAAAGTATAAAAATAGACTAAACCATTTGAAAAATATCAATTGGTTGAGTGTTGGTGCTGCTTATGGGCCTTTAAATGAGCAAGATTGTTTGTCCTGTAGGAAGATGTGTTGTGTTGTCCCACTTTTCACAACATTCTATTTTGATAGCTATTGTGATCAATGTGCAATGATGTGCTCTGTCTTTTCGCTACTTGCTACTTAGAATGTGTTGGAAAGGTCCTCGTTGTCTTTGTTTCCTTTGCTTCTTCTATTGTTATTTTAGTTTAATTATTTTCCTTTTTTTACATTAATTTAATTCCATTTGTAGAATATTTAAAAATTCAGGATTTAACTTCAATGGGGAAGAGGAAATAATCTTCAATAATGCAACAAAGGGGCTGATTTCTTTTATAATCGGGAATCAATGCATAGGAAAGGGCCACATGGAAACTGGGAATTAGAGGAAACATACATACTTTTTGGATAGCGGAGGTCCATGGCTTGGTTGACGCATTGTGGATGGAGGCTAGGTGATGAAGTGGAGGTGGAGCTGAGCAATAGGTGGAAAAGGACGCGGGACCGTTTGCAAGAGAGAGTGTGAGGATGAGTGTTTTTTGGAGGGGGATATGAGCGGTAAGTAGTAAGTGAGGGTGGTGTGAAATGGTGTAAGAGGGACATGTAGCAGTGGGGCCCAGCGGGGAAACCACTTTTTCAAACTCCCCCACCACCCCCAACACCACTGATAAAGGGAAACATGGCAGGGGGCTGAAAAGGCTTGGTAGTTGTTGATTTGGGCATAGTCAATTTGGGACATTCAGAGATGGGTGTGATTTAAATAGACACGACCCTTTTAAAAATCGTAATCCTAGCAGGGTCGGGGCTTTGCGGTTGTTGGGTTTTAATTAGGCACAAAACCCATTCTTTATCACAATCGGAATGCAAAAGTTGGTGGGGACTTTTGCCATGGGTGGACATGACAAACCATTAAATTCATCATATAATTTATCGCATCCATCGCGGCTTTATCACATCCCAATCAGAGAAGGGCTGGTGGAGGAGGAACTTGTGATTCTACAATCCCCGATTGCGATATCGCAATCGTTGGATTAGGTTTCATCGCAATCGGCGAGTAGAGGAAAGTAGGATATGTGATATCGATGGAGGGGGAAGGAACATTGCGATATTGCAATCGATGGGGGAGGATGATATCGCAATCAGCGGGGAAGGATTTTCTGCGATATCAATGGAGGGAACATGTGATATGCAATATGAACAGAGGGGGAAGGAACTTTTTGATATCGCAATCGCAATCGGTAAGGGGAGAGCCTATCACAATTGCAGGCAGAGGAGGGTGATGGGTGGCTATTTTATTGTTTCATGTGATATGCGATAGCAGGATCATTCGATATAGTGACATGTGGCTGGTGGGTCTGGTTTATTGCATAAATAAAGGGGAATGGGGAACACAACTAGTGTTTAAGTCTTTAAATAAAGAAGGGATAATGGAATATGGTTATGGATTCAGAATTATTATAAATAGAAGGAAAAATGGATTAAGTATAGAGTTAATAATAAAACATCCAAATGTGGCTAGAGTTGTGTTTAAATAACAAATGAAGGAATAATGGAATAAATATGTGAGGCGATGATTATGCGGGTCCCAACTAGAGTTAAAAATCATATGGCATATTCATAATGGGGAAAAGATTTTTCATAAATGATAGATGAAAATTTAATTTGAAACTATAGCGGAAATAGTTCCCTAGCCTTTATTTGGCTGTGAAGTTCAATTTCTTTCTGGCCTACCTTTCAATCTGGGAATCAGATTTGAGCATAGGATATAGCATTGGAAATATGCTTATGAGAAATTTCTGATGAAAACACCTGCAGTCTGATCTTATCCAAACATTGTTATGCAAAGATTTCCTTAAATCTGAATACTTGGTGTCTCTTTGGAAACAATTTGCATGATGAATAATATTTATAACATATCAAACATAATAATGATCAACTATAATTAAGAAATCCTATAAAATTGTATAGGACCCTAACACCTAAAACATACGCCACCTTTTGAATTTGTTTTTCTTATCCATTAGGCATCATAACACTTATATCACCATATCCTTTAATTTCATGCGATCTATTATCTCCTAAATAGATGTGTGCACCATTATTAACTTCATGATAAGTATCAAACCAATAACTTTTGCATGACATGTGGATTGGTGCACCAGAATCTATAAACCAAGCATTATCATCACCAGTTTTTGTTGATAAAGAAACTTTGGACACACACAGTTTAGGATTTCTAAAGTCATGACTAATTTCTTCATCTTTATCAACATAATTTCCTTAATTCGTTCTTTGTTTAATTTGATCAGACCTTCTTTTCATGCATTTCTTAGCAAAATGACTAGGTTTTCCATAGTAATAACACACATCATCTCTACTTGATTTGGCATTTGTCCTTGGTGAATGTGTACCTTTAAATGGTTTTACCTATGGATATTTGTCTTTATTTTTCTCCCACATTTTTCCTTTGAATAATTTCTTCCCTTTAGCCATCTACGCTAAATACGAATTGGGATATTTTTTTTAAGACTTCTTCTCCACTCTTCTTCCTGCATAGGTGTACCCGCTAGCTGATAAAATTTAGGAACCTTCTTTCTGGGTGAAAGATCACTAGTAAACATTTGATTTTCATCAAGCATTCCTTTTAATGTCACAGTAACCAAATCTATACTAGATAATGTTTCACCAATGTCACCTAATTTATCCTTTAGATCCTTAACTCTAGAAATAAAACTATTGATACTTTCATTTTCTTCCATCGTAATTGAAAGAAGATTACTCTTTAAATACAATATTCGATTTGTAGTCTTCGTCTCATACAATTTTTTGTGAGTGTCCCATGTCTCCTTGGATGTTTTGCACACTCACTTTGTTTTCTTTTCGCTCCCAATATTGAATTCCAACATCTATGGCTTGAGGGGGCACTGGATTTGCTTTATCTCCAGACACAATTATCCATATATTGTATCCTTCCATCTGTAGCTTAAACTTCTAATTTGCATAATTTTCACCATCTAGTTTGTTAGAGGGAAATAAATAAGATTCTGCCAATACATTAGCCAAGATACTAATCTTATAATTTGTCTTATCACTAAATACCAATAACTTTAATGACTCCTTAATCATAACTCCTCAAGAACAAGTCATAAATTTATATTAAACTTCATAACTAAAAAATATTATTGAAGAATATATCTCCCTCCTCCTTTCTAATATTTTTTTTATTCCGTAATTAAAAAAAGCATGATTTAATCATATGACCCATCAATCTTTCAAGAGTCTTTTTAAAATGAAAACATCAATTTTCAAAAATTTAGGAAGCCAATCACTAATCAACACCAAAAACCACCTTTCACTTAATTGGAAACTTCCATGAACTTAGGAGCACAATCTCAAAACAACCACAAGTTTATTTTTAGTTTGAACTTAGGAATTTGTATGAACTTAGGTCTTTATATTAACAATAAAGATAACCAAAATTCATAGACATATTTTTATGGTAAATATCCCCAATATGTAAAATGTCCACCTAACTCCAAGTAATTATCAACGTAATTCCAAGTAAAAAAAAAAAGGTTCAAATCTATTTTCCTCGCATACCAGGTTCTTCACTTGAATGGATGAGTATTGTCCAGTCGATTTATGAAATCATTCAAGGAGTATGCTTTACCCTTGGAATATTAAGTGGCCTTGTTCACAAAAATTGTACCAGCTAAGGCTCCTTTCATATCCAAACCAAAACAGATGATGGTCGAGTCAAGATGTAGTGGATCTCTCCTCCTTTCATGGTTATAACACTGGAATCACATTCAACAGTCTCTACACAACAGCTTCAGCTAGTTCGCGCTTCACTAGAGCCTTTACCTACTGCAAACATATTTTTCTACAATACAAGAAAAAAACTCAAACTAAATATGTAGATTTCTCACATTCTCTCACAGGATGCACACAACAAAAAAATCACACTCTCAACACTCAACCTCTGACCACTACGCCCTTCACCAGAAGTATAATGTGTTACATACAGACTCTCTGTAACACTTATCAACAATTTCTCAATAGCATACCCTCAATGCACAAGGCAATGGTCTCTCAAAATATCACACAATAATCTTGCAGACTGATTGCTCACAGAAAACCTCACGCTCTCAATGTTGAACCTTGTTGTGATACCAAATCACACTTTCACACATAGAAAACTTTGTAACTCTATTACCACTAAATTGTATTTATAAAATGAGATGAATCTTCTAGATCACCTGGATTGTTAGGGGCGACGAATTCTTTAAGAATCTAGTTGAAGTCTCCAGCAGTCGTGAGCCAATCCTCCTACCTAGCTCAATTAATGCAGAAGGTCGATTGGTTGGAATTAATGTTTTCCAATAGAACGTTGGTCATATATTATAATGAAAGGTAGTATGGTATGATCATGTCTTCAACACAATCGAGCTCCAATGAGACAACCAAGAATAATCAAACAAATAAGAAAGCATCTAGTGTGGGTGCCTTGTGTTTGGCACAGGAGGGGCATCCTTCAAAGTATTAGTGGCCTAATTCAAACATCTACATATTAATATAGCAAAAGAGTACATGGAGGTAATACAACTCTTGTTATTTTCTCCTCTTTATAAGAATGGATATGAAAGAAAGTTGAAGGTGGGCCAACACCATTTTGGTCATTGTTGTGTAGAAACCTTGGTGGCCCAACATCGTTTTCGCCAAGAAGAGAAGATGATCTGAGATTGTGTCCTGAGGGTTGACCTTCTGTGGAAAAGAAAAAAATTCCTACAAATATTTATGAGGAACCAATGCCACAACAAATCCTGAAAAGATTAGAGCAGTGATTTTATTTCTAGAGTAGATGCAACCAATTATATTTCCACTACAGATTTATAATTGTCTTCCTCTACTCTTTTCTTCAACTGAGGAACCATATATGATTTTGGACTCTAATTTGAAATGTGACAACATTAATTTTCCTTATTATTTACTTTTGATTTGAAATCCTCTTTTATGAGAATTTGGAAACAATTTTTGAAGTTAATAGTAGTCAAGAGGAGGTAAATTGCCTGACTCACAATGGTTTTTGTTTTTGCAATGTTCCATTTTTTGCATTTTCTTTTTATTTTATATTACATAATGGCTTCAATTATTTTAGAATTGGTTAAATTTTATTTAAAAAGTTCCTATCACATAACTTAAATTTTAATTTCTTGAATTTGAAACCAACTTTAACTTTTAAGAAAACATGTTTATATTTATAATAATAATAATAATATTAATAATACACTTAAAATAATGTGATGATAATATTAAGGAATCATAAGTTAGTATTCATGATTCTAAACCCTATCCACAACAAATATGTTGGGGCAAATTTACTCCACTTGTGATGAGAGCTAATAGAAAAAATAAAGGGAATAGATTGCCCTCCATATGGTAGCCTACATAGCAATCATATACCATTCCTTGGAAAACATTAAATCTAGGTTGCAAGAAATTGTAGAGTACTTATTTTTAGACCTTCATAGAAGGATAATAAGTCTAGAGACGAACTTGCAAAGGAATTTCAAGAGTTAGAGTAGAAAAGTATGGTGAATGAAGGGAGCATTATAGCTCGGGATGGCATACCAAGGTTAAATATTCCATTTTAGAAGGAGAATGTATGATATATTCTACCATCCACGGGTTAGAAAATTTTATGAAATTTCTTTACATAACCGGCTCACTCATGGAGGCTTTGAGGCATGTTGGGCTAGTAATGTCTCTACATTGGAGGATCCTCAAACAAAGGAGCTCCAACACCCACAAAATTCACATCAAGGAAGTCAGTTCGATTTTGGATTTCTTCTCATATCATTTTTGTTGCAATTATATATTTATTGTTAGCAGTATTGAGCACAAATATTGTAATTCTTGGATTCTATTTTATGTCCCATTGTTGGGATTTTTAATTCAGGGGGCATGTTTATTTCATCCTAGTAACCTCTCATCCTTTGTCCTGTTTCTTTCTTGACCACCTTTTTAATATCCTGATTTTCTCTTCTCGCTTCCCTTGACCACCATAATTCTTTTCAATGAATTCTGTTCTCTCCCATGATGACCTTCTGATTCTAGTTTTCATATTCTCCTATCATATTTCATAGCTTCTACATAGAATATCTTCACTTTCTTTCAATTGCATTACCTTGGGTTTCCTTTGCTTATATAACTTTATTCTAAATGGATACGTATAAATTTTAGCCACCTATTCTGGTAGAAGAAGAGAACATCCTCACTAATCACCAACGTGTAAGCGTAGTTGTCATTTTGGCAATCTCACTCAGGAAAATGCTATAATGCAAGTGTGCATGGAGTGTTATAGAGATATCATCTCTACAACAGTCCAAAGCACAATATTGGATGTAGAAGAGTATGTTAGAGGGACTAAATGACATATTCCATATAGACATGTTTAATGGGATACTAGGGATTAGATCCTTGAGGCAGGGAACTTCACCAAGTCAAGGACAACATCCTATATGAAGACAATAAACCTTCATTGGCACCCCAAGAGACCCATGCAAAGAGTCATAATTTAGAAACATGATACGCATAAATAATCCATCATCTACATGGTAAAACTGATGGATAGAATTGAAAAGGTCAATCGAAATGTCTTGGCCTCATAAAGAAGCTATAAAATCTTGATTTTATTTCATAACTCATAAATGTCTTAGCCTTACCACATGCCCTAAAAATCATAATTCATTTCACATGACACATGTTCATAGGACATTTTTTTATTAATCAATTTAAATAAAAGGGTAGAAAGGATATATTAACATTTGAGATAAATACAACTATTTGATTTGTGACTACAACTAAGAAGATTTTACAACATATTTGGTGGAGGTTAAATCACTACCATCCACCTAAAAATTGCTCATAATTAAATTAAAACTTTGAAATCCCTATTCAAAAATAAGCATGCATATTGTATTTATCCAAACATAGATAAAATGCTATATATTCAAATTTAAAAACAAATCATTATTATTATTGCTTGCCTGTCCCAAGTCAAGGGTCTAACATACCTCTTTCACACTCTATTTTTTTTTTTTTGTATATCTAGCAATAAATTCTTCATCTCATTAACACATATGACTACAATATCAACATGATCATTTTTGAAGCTTTTCTCTGCAATATTGAGCTATAGGTTGAGTTTACAGTCTCACCAAGATTATTTACTTATTATTTTCAACTATTTGTAAAGTAGATAACTCATTCCTGTACTATAAGTAATTATGATTTCAGTTAATTATGAACTCCCATATACACTTATGGAATTAAATAGACTCATTATTTAATAACATGCTAATTCTCGTATGTATTTTGTGAGTCTTCTCTTCCATAACAGTAATAAACCCATGTGCATTTGTGTTCTCCTTGCTAGGGCAATATAAGGTTCATTGGAATATATATGGATTAGGGACTCTATCCCTTTTTATCCCATTAATGCTTTCATAAGAATGTTGTTCATGCATTGGCTATCGCATATAATTTTTGGTTTAATGTTATAATTTCTTTATGGGTATGGATTCACCTTGTTCCACACCTAAGGTGGCACATGACTGGATTGTGGGGACTAGTGGTTGCCCATATTGTTGAGTTTGATGGGGCCATGAACAAGACCCCCCACACCTCTTCACTTGATCATGCATGGGCATGTGTTCCCCTTATATTGATGGACTATATCGGTTTGGGGAAATATTGGGTGCTGATTCGAAGGCTTTCCATTAGACCAAAAGAATACCTAATCATCAACTCCTTTGGCAATTTCTCACTAGGAAACTTCTGGACAAAGCATCACTTGGCACTACTCTACTACAAGGTTTGTTCATTTCCACATTCTAAAAATTGTAAAATTTGTTATTTCCATTCCTTCCACCCACCAAATTGTCCCAAATCATTGGAGATTCATTTCGACTTCATGGAAGCATTCAGTAAGAGTAATTATTAAATTTGTACTCAGTCTTATGCATTTCACTCTTCTCTTAGTTATTGAGATTCAACGTTCAAGTTAATTTATTTTCCTTGGTCAAAATGTAAGTGAGTAGGGAGTAAATGTCATGGAGATGCATAAAATTTCCCTGATACTTGCTTATTGTAGTCTACAATTATCCTTGCATGCACCCCCTTCTAGAAAAATTACCTCTTGATGGTATTTGTATAAATTTTGTAAGGGTTTTTACGTTTGTAGAATGGTTTTTTAATTTGGACCATTCTCCATTTTCTATATAGGAATTTGATTTCGTTTGATATTTATCTCTTATATCCCTAAATAGGTTTTATATTTATAGTGTAGGATTTATTCATTGACAAACTCTACAAATTGTCTGAATTTACAATTTACGGCTTTAGCCATCTCTCACCCTAGGTCTTTAAGGATATGTCTCTGATATACCACTATCATTCTTTGGAGCAAAAATCCACCATGGTTTCTGTCTGTTAATTTGGCTAACCACTCATATAGTTCAATGGGAAAAGTGCAGAAGAAGATCTTGTGAATCTCCATATACAGATACATGTTCAACCATTGTTCCTTTGACATGCACGGATTCCCATTTTCTTGCATTGCAAACTTGTGAATCTTTCGATCCAACCACTTTTCAATTTATCTCTTAGTCAAATTCCAATGATGCGACATTACACATCTCTTTCAAGCAAATCTTGGTCCCAACAACATAACCATTTGTTGGCTTAGGGGATCCTAACCTAGGTTCAGAGTTAGTTGTGCCAACCAACAAATCCCTACACTACTGGCCCTTTCGGAAACAACCTGCGTAGCGCAAGCTACAACCTCACCCGAAGCAATATGGGGGGATGCAAGAACCAAGTTTCTACATCCAGAGAATAGTGTGATGTCTTCCAGTGCCTCAGATTTTCCTTCGTGCAGATCAATACACTCTTAGGGCACAATGTTGCAACTCTGTCAAAATGGGCTTCACACCTTCGCGAATGTCAGTGATCAGTATTTGTAGACCATTAACATTCAATCTATCTACGTACACACATCAAAGAGCAGTCCTAAATTAGGGTTCACACAGATTTACTTAAGTTATTAGAAAACATTAGAGAATGTATTAAAGTTTTTGTGAAAATACTTAAACATGCATTGCATACGTCATTAATAGTTATTCCAGAGAATCAGAAAAAATTTATCCAAAATTCCATAAACCACATTATTCATAGACATCATATGTTATAAACAGAAGTAAACCAAAATATGCAAGCGTTCTTCAGAAACTGTCTTTATTGATCTTCAATTTAGGATTACAGACTCAAAACTACCCTGCGGACTTAGCTATAGGGGTCTGTGCACTAAGCTGCAGAGCATTTCGTCTCATATTTAACCCACTTCTTCTTGCTATCACAACTCTTCCATCATCAATTACTATCAGAGCATGCCTTAAAGTCTCTAAGACACACCTATTTATAGCCTTTTCCATACAATGGGATGGTTCGCGGACCATGGGTGGAGCTCAAAACTGACTCAAAATTTACATAAAACAAGGGGCTACACCCCTTTGACTCCTACTCATCTACGTGCTCCGCATCCATAAATCACGGAGACTTTAAATTATTTACAAAAACTAATCAAAACTTTGGTTATCTTAACCCAAAATTGACCCAGGCGACCCCATTCCAACAGGTGGAATTGGTTCTTATGTAGCAGCGCCACCTGCACTTTCTTCTTCAGGCCTCAAATTTGTTTGTTCAAGTGCTATTGGTGGCAGTGATTCTCAAGAATTATCAACTGACGTTGAAGCAACATTGACCATGTCCTCAATTTCCATCCTTTCCACTTCTATCAAGCCAATAGGAGATGCTAGTTCTTGTGTGGCAGCATTGGCTGTGGTGTCTCCCATTTCAACTGAGTCAATAGGTGACATTGGTTCTTGTGGAGTAGCATTAGCTGTAACATCTTCCATCTTTACTGAGCCAATAGGCGATGCTGGTTCTTGTGGAGAAGCATCAGCTGTAATATCTTCCCTCTCGATTGAGCCAACATGAGATGTTGGTTCTTGTGGGGCAGCATCGGCTATGGCATCTTCCATGTTGACTGAGTCAACAGGCAATGCTAGTTCTTGTTGAGCAACATCAGCTTTGGAGTCTTCCATTTTGGCTGAGCCTTCAACATCCTTCTCCCCTACAAGTATAATTTCCTTTTGTTATTCTTCCGACAATTCAACTAATTATGACTAAGTTACATAAGTTCGTGCCAGTGCTTGAATTACCAATAGCCAGACCAACTTGTGATTTGCTAGGACTACTAATGCTTACTGAGAGCAGTGGGTAGATTGCACCATCAGTTGGAGACTTCTTCAGAGGAATAAAGGCATATCTAGTGAATGGATTTGCGCACGCCAGAACCGTAGGGATGCTAACATTTTGAAATGATTCTTGAAAAAAACAATAAAGTGCCCTTCACAGGTAATTTATCTTAACGCGAAGTGTGAAACTTCGCCCCAGGGATAAGGTAGTGACTTACAATAATATCCCTTTCCTTTTGGATTTTATTTTTCTCTCGGTGGTAAAAATACTTTTGGGAACTCCAACAAGGGAGCCTTCCATGAAAACCACTTCTGCCCTTCCTATGGCAATCCACTAACGGTCGAGATGGCTTCCTCTATGACAAGGATATTGAGACCCCGAACTCTGGAATGATCTTCTTCCAAGTTCAACATAAATTCAGCTGTAACAGTCTCATCAAACCCCTGCAATCTCTCAAAGTATCTATCCCAACCTTCATCTACAAAGACCTACCATGTATCTGCATTACTGCGAACCAAATTTTTTCTCTTTGGTTCGTGTCTCATGGCCTCTCAACCCGTTCTACTATAGTTCATTAGAAACACTTCGGAGTAGCAGAAAAACCATTAGCAAGGAGAATTGGTTGGTAACATTTTGCAGAAAGGCATAGGAAATGGTAATAGTGGGGTGTAAGAATGGAAATTTTTAGAAAGATGGGAAAAGTCCACGACATTTTATGGAAATAATAGTGAGCCATTATGGTAATTAATCTGCATGCTTCAAAGGGAGTAGCTCATTAATATCCAGTATGTATTTATAAACGTGTAGAGTAAGGTGAGGATCATGGAGTGGATGTATTGGTAGAAGATTCTATGATGACGTCGGAAAATCATTTCTGAAATTGATTACACCACCATTTCTAAATATAGTTGTACCACCCCCCAACTGAAAAATGATCGTCCGTAGTCGCCTCAAGTCATGTCAAAAGAATTACTAATCAAAGCCGCAAAGTCTACACAGGGACATACCTGGCGCTTACCTGGCGGAGTGATAGCCTCAAAGGAGTAATCGCATTGATGGTGTAACAGCATCAGGGAAGTAACAACATCAGGGTCTTAAAGAAAATTTCACCACATAGTAGCAACAACGGAGGAGTAGCAACATGACAGGGGTAACAACGCCGAAGGAGTAACAACACCAGGTACTTAGAAAAAATTTCACCACAGAGTAGCATCACATGAGGAGTAACTACATTGGAGGAGTAACAATACTGAAGGAGTAACAGCACTGGGTACTTGGAATTTTTTTCTCCACAGAGTAATAACACCGAAGGAGTAACAACACCAAAGTAGTAACATCACTGGATACTTAGAAATTCATTTACCACAGAGTAGCAACACTAGAGGAGTAATAGAATCAGAGGAGTAACAACACTAGGTACTTTGAAAAAAAATTCCCATGGAGTAACAACACTAAGTACTTAGAAAAAATTTCACCACGGAGTAGCAGCACCAAAGGAGTAACAACACCGGGTACTTAGAAATTTTTTTTTGCCTCCATAGGATATAAACACCAGTGGTAGTACCCCCAAGAAAACAATTGAGTGATAACATTATATATATATATATATATCTATATATATATATATATATATATATATATATGTATATATATATATATATATATATATGTATATATATATATATATATATATATGTATATATATATATATACATATATATGTATATATATATATATACATATATATGTATATATATATATATATATATATATATGTATATATATGTATATATATATATATATATGTATATATATGTATATATATATATATATATGTATATATATGTATATATATATATGTATATATATATATGTATATATATATATATATATATATATATATGTATATATATATATATATATATATATATATATATATATATATATATATATATATATTAATCAGAGGATGCTGTTGGGTAGCGAAAGCCCGCAGAACGAGTATGTGTTGTGAAGCTCGGAATTTTGGGTAATATTACGGTAAAAGACTCCGTGGAAAGCACAGAGCGCGAGCTATAGGAAGTTGAGTCAAACGGTAGTCTGCCCGAAAATACTGTAATAGAGTCAACTCGCGGTGGGATCGCGGGCCAAGGGAAAGTATAAATAGAGCAAGGCTCTATGAGGGAAAGGAAGTTCAGCTTTTGGATTTTTTATTCTATGATGTAATGGGTGAATATTCTGAGAACAGTTGTAAGTCCGAGTCGGGGGAGTAGGGTTGAAGGTAGAGGCTCTGCAGTTGTGTGCGCAGAGGCCTAGAAAGTCTGCAGCTGTGTGTGTCAACCCCTGTAGCTGAGTGCATAGGGTGTATCTGGATGTATTATGGAAGATTGATAACAAAGATAAGTTTCTTCTGAATTTCGTGTTGCTTGCGACTGTAATCTTTTATGATAAATGTACTGTTAAGATTTCTGCATTTGATACAGTTGAATTTATGTGAACTGGGTTAATTGTGATGCATGAAGTAACCAAAAGTAATAAATGTTTGCTTAAAGACCGTTTTAACTAGATCAAACCAGTAATAAGTGATTCAATCTGTAATAAATGTGATAAGGGTATTCCGATCTGCGCAGATCTAGCATAGCGCAAGGCTGCAGAATAGCGCGCGAGCCCCACACCACATCCAAGACATCCCCAGGGTGCAGAAACCTAGTTCCAACACCCTCCCCTACTAGCTCGGGTGAGACCTTAGTTCGTGCTTTGCGGGCTGTTACCGAAAGGGTCAGTAGCTGCGGGATTTGTTTGGCTAAATAATTCTTCCAAACCTGGGTCAAGCCAATATAAGCCAATAAATGGTTGCATTGCCATTATGGGATGGATCAAGTCATCTTAGATTTAGGCTCGGATGAAAATATACTACCTAAGAAAACTTGGGAGCGTATAGACAAGCCTGTACTGCAATGATCCCTGATTCAACTACGAATGGCTAACCGGCGAAAAATCTTACAAATGGGTAGATTGCAAGGGGTGACAGTGGATATCGATGGTGTAACGATGCAAACCGACTTCGAAGCCATAGATATTATCGATGATAGCAATCCTTACCTTGCTTTGCTTGGGATTGATTGGGCCATCAACATGAAAGGAATCATCAACTTAAAAAGGTGCACGATGACATTTGAAATGAAGTCACTTCGCGTAGTAGTTCTATTGGACCCATTGGAAGGGGAGTGCTACACAGAACCAGTCTGTGATGAGGGGAGTAATGATGAACTCGATTGCATTTATTAGATAACGGTGCAGAACCTCGGTCAAATGCATTACAATGACAATAGGAGAACCTCATGGGATCGTGAGAGTATCTACACTATCGATTCTGAGGAAGAGATGGAGCGTTGGCAGAATCAATTGTAGGGAGTTACAACACTCAACTATAAGGGTGACTCAATCGGCATGATGTGAAGAAAGACACCACCCAAAAGAGAAGGACGTGACCATGGAAGACTAGCTCACATGTGTAGTACTGGAACTGTCTAGTGCGCCGGTAGACAGGGCGTGCGCACCGATAGAAGGATCGAGGAAGCTCAGATCCATGAGAAAGTTTCGACTCCAAATTGTAAGATATGCACAGTGGTTAACTTGGCACAAAATGGTAGCACGAAGAATACGGATGTATGGCGGATGACCAACACCTCAAACAGACCAGAGTGGACCACAAGATCATCAGGATAGAGGGAACCTCCCCGATACGGTCCAAACAACCACTATAGGCATAGCTTCTGCCACTAGAGATGGCATCCACACATGGTTCAACAATTGTGGGCTACCATTCAGTGTGCAAAATGATGACTTGATGAATTGGAACAAACTGAGGCACGAATTTGTGATCACAGTATGAAGTTGGACAAAGCCATCGAGAAACTTCAATTAGAAGTAGCTGCTCTAGATGATGAAAAGGAATGGCCCAAGGAAACCAACATGGCTGGATTTCCTAACTTGATACGGCTGCACTAGAAGCCACAGGGGCGCCCACACCATAATTTCGTGATAGAAACAGGAGGACATATAGGATGCTCGTGACCTGGGTCAATGAGGAACTATGGGACCTGCAGGAAGGGTTTGCCCTTCTGACTATCCATAAAGGGTTCAGTCCCAACACCCCACACAGTTGGAAGAGGGTGCACGACTATAAAACAAGTTACTGTACAATGGCGCGATATGACCACCGGCCCCCTGCAGAAATCACATCTGCGACCTTGGGGATTCGTTGCTATAAAGGAAAGATTGAAAGTGACCATTAACAATACTGCTCATGGTATGATGGCGCATTTAAAACACCTCGAAGCAAGTGGTAGGCCATTAAGGCAAAAACATAACCATCCAAAGAGTATGAAGCACATTGCGGAATTCAAAGTAGATTTGCATCATGTCTACATCCGGGCGCAGAAGGACCCAGCCCAGACATGGACCCCTCTCCGGTTCATTGTCACTAATGATGTTGTTCACAAGATTGTCAAGGCTTGGTCAGCAGCTTAGTGAGGACCCGTGGTAGTGGAATGAGATGAGGCTGCAATTCAGAAACAAAAAGAGGTAGCTAAGCACACCGCACAAGAAAAGAAGAATGAATAGTATGCTACAGAGGATAAGGCAGTGTGAGAGGAAAAACTTGTAGAAGCAGACAAAACAGTAGCAAGCCCGCAGACACCAGCAAAGGACAAAGGCACTTAGAAGGAAATCGCTCAGTCGGCCGTAACGGGTACCCCACTATATCACTCACCCACACTAGAGCAACCGAAGGCATGAAAGAAAGCAAAAGCATCTAAGCGTGACAGTGAAGTTACCACCCTAAAGGAGGATAATCTAAATGACATTGAAAACATCATTTTCGAAACTACTCGGGAGGCAGTCAATGAGGCTATTTAGGAAGAGCACATTGTGTTGGGGGAGCTTTGGACATAGTTACGTGAATTGGGACCAAGAATTACGTAGGTAGGCCCTAGAATTTCTACAAAAGCCTCTGGTATGACAGCTATAGAACCATTTCTTAGAGCCCAGGTTGCTTAGTCTACTCCAATTCTGGTAGGTGCGTTTGTCACCAACCACCCGGAAGACCGAGTAATACTAGAACGACTTACCGAATTGGGACTTAACATGGTTGCACTCCCACGCAATAGTTTGCAATAACTTCACAACAACACCACAATTGAACTTCACGCAAGGGCTGGCCGCGCTGACTAGATATTCCAAGGGTAGAGAATTAATATTGAACAGCTACTGCTCCAACGCGATGAAGCAGTCACGCAAAAATAGCAGATCAAAAAGGTAGTAGCAGACGCCTGTTTCAGTGCTTAGGCGATAAATATTGCAGGGGACTTGGCTGTTGAAGCACAGATTCATATGTTGGCTACAGAGTTTAGAAGGACCAAGGAAGAGGCCGCACGACTATAGCTCGAACTCAGTACGCAGATCGTAGAATTGAAATTGTAGGTCCAACCACCAACGCCTCCAGAGGTAGTAGTATAGTGCTAGAACATTATTGATATGGGGTGTGTGATGCTTGCCTGGTCACTCGAAGAATGTACTGAGTTGCTAACTCAGTCGATTGATATGCTCACTATCCTTCAAGAAGATCCCACATTCCACAGGTTGGAAGTGGAGGTCTGGGAACTTCAGCATGCTTATGATAAGCTCCGGGGAACCGCAAAGACTGTTGCCATCCCACAATGGTTATCTAAGATGAGGAAGGTGCAGGACATGAAAATCCAAGCAGAAGCCATGAAACAGAAGGAAGTCATGGTGAAAGCTAGTGTCCAACCATGGTTGGACGAGGCATTTGCAGTTTCAACCACCATAGAGAATAAGGTAGCACACATGAAGGCCGAATGTGCTAGGTTGGAGACAGACGAGATAGGGGCAAAAATATCGGTACCACAGGTGGAACGGATGCAGTGCATGACGGAAGAATTTGTTGCTAGTAATGGTGACGCACGGGAGTTGTTGACTGATCTCCGTGCACAAATGGACGCACCAGCTCAGTGACTCGGGACAAGTCACAATGATTGTGTTGGGGGACTATTGGGTAGGGAAAGCCCTGCGAAATGACTATGGGGCGCGAAGCCGAGAATTTTGGGTAATATTAGAGTAAAAGACTCTATGGAAAGCACAAAGTGTGAGCTATAGGAATTTGAGTCAAAGGGTAGTCTTCCTGAAAGTATTGTAATAGAGTCGGCCCGCGGTGGGATCGTGGGCCAAGGGAAAGTATAAATAGAGCAAGGCTCTATGAGGGAAAGGAAGTTCAACTTTTGGATTTTTGATTCTATGATGTAATGGGTGAATAGTCTAAGAACAGTTGTAAGTCGGAGTTGAGGGAGTAGGGTAGAAGGTAGAGGCTCTGCAACTGTGTACGCAGAGGCCTAGAAAGTCCGCAGCTGTGTGCGTAGACCCCTGTAGCTCAGTGCACAGGGTGGATCTGGATGTATTGTGGAAGATTGATAATAAAGATAAGTTTCTTCTGAATTCTGTGTTTCTTGCGACTGTAATATTTTATGATAAATGTACTGTTATGATTTCTGAATTTGATACGGTTGAATTCATGTGAATTGGGTTAATCTTGATGTGCGAAGTAACAAAAAGTAATAAATGTTTTCTTAAATATCGTTTTAACTAGATCAAACCAGTAATAAGTGATTCAATCTGTAATAAATGAGATAAGGGTATTCCGATCTGCGCAGATCTAGCGTGGCGCGAGGCTGCAAAACAGCGCACGAGCCCCACACGACATCCAAGACATCCCTAGGGTGTGGAAACCTAGTTCTAGAACCCTCCCCTACTACATCGGGTGAGACCTTAGTCCGCGCTTTGCGGGCTATTGCCAAAAGGGCCGGTAGCTGCGAGATTTGTTTGGCTAAATAATTCTTGTAAACTTGGGTCAAGCCCATATAAGCTAACAAATGCAGATGAGGAATTCTCTACAATAACAACCTTAAAACCATATTTATCAGAGAGATGTTTGATCAAGGCATCTTTAGAGGTTGGATGATCATATAGTCTGAGATGATGTCCATATATAATAAAAGAATCATGTGTATCATCGATCTTGACAAGTCTAACAGATCCATTATCAAATACCTCATCAATCTTATAAGGCCCCATCCAACGAGAGTAAGGCTTCCCCTTAAAGTCCTTAAAATGGGAATCATACAATAGTTCCCAATATCCTTTATGAAACACCTTATTCTTAATAAATTTATCATGCCATTTTGTTCTTTGTTGTTGAATTGCAGTAGTTCTCTAGACAAGCATTGAACGAATTTCATCTAGTTCATTTAGTTGTTCCATCCGGTGTTTCTGGGCTTCTGAAATATCCAATCCTACTTTGAGAGTTGTCTTGAGCATATTATTCTCAAATTCTATTGGAAACAACGAATATTTACCATATACAAGCTCAAATGGTGAAAACCTTATTGTATCCCACCATGATGTTTTGTATGCTCAAAGAGCTTTAGGAATTGTTTCAACCCAATCTCAGTGATTTTTTTGGCGCAGTATTCGTGAGAATGTTTTCTAATACCTCGTTCATGCTTTCCACTTGACTGTTTTCCTGATGATGATATGGAGATGTTATTCTATGCTTGATCCCATACATTTTCATAAACCTTGCTATCATATGTGATGTAAATTGCGCTCCCCCATCTGAAACTATCTCTCTAGCGGTAACATATCGAGAAAAAATCTCTTCAAACTAAAATTATGAGACAACCTGTTCTATGGCTTTCGCCACAGCCCTGGCCTCAACCCACTTCGTCAAATAACTTGTTTAGAATAAAATATGAACTTTATGATGTGAAGATGGATTAAATGGGCCAACGAAATCAATAGCCCATTTCTCAAAGGGTTCAAGGACAACTTGAGGTTGTAACAACATTTTGTTTGATAGACTTGGATGACCCATCCGCTAACAACTATTACATCTTTAGACATGATCTCTCGCATCCTGAAAGATGGAGGCCAATAATATCCCATTTGTAACACCTTATGTCTGGACTGTTTATCTACAAAATGTCCCCCGCAGGGGCTATCATGATTAGCCTTGAGGTCATCATAGATGTCATTTTCTGCTAAACAACGTCAGGTCTACTATTTGATTCTTGTATGAAACAAATATCCTTCTATCCATGAATAACAGGTACTTGGACGAATGATATTTTGTTGTTCCCTGTATGACAAATGTTGGTGTACCTTCCTTGTAGCAAGATAATTAGCAATATCTACATACCATGGAGTATGAGTAGAAATTGCAAAAAATTGTTTATCTGGAAAAATATATTCTATAGGTGTACCTTCATCATTAGTATCTAATCTAGACAGGAAATCATCAACTACATTATCCTTGCCTGCTTTATCTATGATGGTAACGTCAAATTATTGAAGTAATAATAACCACCTTGTGACATTCCCACGGGTTATAAGTTTATTCATCAAGTACCTGATTGTTGCATGATCAATATGCACAAATGTAGGATATCCAGTAATGTAATATCAAAATTTATTAATAGCATAAATAATAGCCAATAACTCCTTTTCTGTTACCGTTTAGTTTAATTAAGCATGTGTTAAATTCTTATTGACACAATAAATTGCATATAACTTCTTGTCCTCTTGATGTCCCAAAACTACCCTTATTTTTGTTTGAGAGGCATCAGTTTGGATGTGAAATGGAGTTCCCAATTAGGACCTCACAAGATTGGAGATTGGCAGATTAGTTCCTTAATTTTTGCAAAATCCTCTTCCCAGTCATATGTCCACAAAATTTTTGCCTCTTAAGTTAACAGCTAAAAAAGTGGAAATGTTATTCTAGCAATTTTTTCTGTAAAATGTCTATAATATGCAACGCAACTAATAAAACTACATACTTGCATTGATGTATTTGGTATAGGAAAATGAAATACTACCTCTACCTTTTCCGGATCAACTTGAATTCAAGTAACTGAAAGCAAGTGTCCCAACACTATGTCCTCTTCTCTCATCATTTGACACTTAATTGTACTTAGAGAAACATGCATTTGTATGCATCTTTTAAGCACATTATCCAAGCTTTCCAAACCTTCCTCAAATGATCCCCCATATGGTGTAAAATCATCCATATAAATCTCAGTACTATCATCAACCAAATCAGAGAAAATCCCCAATATTGCCTTTTAGAAAGTAGGAGGTGCATTACAAAGACCAAATGGGAGGACTTGGTATTTGAAATTTCCCCAAGGGCATGTAAAAGTGGTTTTATCCTGATCCTCAAGAGCTATTTGGATTTGGTTATACCCACTAAACCCATTGTTGGCTTAGTGGTGGCTGACCTAGGTTCAGAGTTAGTTGTGCCAAACAAATTCCTACATTACTGGCCCTTTTGGCATAAATCCGTGGAGCGCAAACCGAAGTCTCACCCAAAACAATGTGGGTGGATTCTGGAACCAAGTTTCCACACCCAGAGATTAACATGATGTCGTTTTGCACCCTAAATCTGCCTTTGCGTAGATTGATAAGCCCTTATGGCTTATCGATATAACTCCCTTGAATTAGCCCCTAGACCTCTGCGAATGTCTACGAATGCCTTTCGTGGACCCTGAACAAGCTACTCAGCTACTTACATGCTTCAAATATTATTCTTAACCCAATATTTACTCAGATTTGCTTAAGTGTTCGATAAATTTAACATACAATAATATAATCTTCGCGTAAACCATTAACATCAATTGCATTCATATAACAATATAGAACTAGTAAAGTCACACATCGATACAACATTATTTCATAAACCCATCATTCATCACATAATAAAGTGCATTCATAAATAATGGAAGTAAATAGGTAAAACAATGGATTTCCTATAATAAAATTCTTTATTAACATTCAGTTCACCTTACAGACTCAACACTTCCTTTGGCACTCAACTGCAAGGGCCTGAGGACTCTGCTGCAGACTCTACTCTAGGCCTTTGCGCACTCAGCTACAGAGCCTCTTCTCCCTCTAAGACTTCTACGATCTTCCCTCTATTGACCCATTACATTCATCATCGTCCTCCATTTCTTCTCTTAGACTCTATAATACATACTTATTTATACAATCCCAAGGTCTACAGACCATGGTGTTGAAGCCCCGAAAAACGGGTAGACAACAAGGGGGATACCGGCCTGGTCCGGACCTTGGTTGGTAGCTCCTTATCCATTTGGTATAGCGGGTCTGACTGGGGATAATGGGACTAGTTTCCCAATCTATGAGTGTGTGTGTGTAGAATTCGATGTTGCTGATCTAACAATTCCTATCTAAGCTATTCTAATTATAACTTTAATCTAATTCTATGCTATTGTAATCTAATAAACAAAACATCTAAATCTATGCTAACCCGGGGTGTAATTCTTCAATTATGCGATCTAAAGAGATTTCAAATAACAACTGGTAATAAATATCGTTCAGCGATTATAAGAAAGGAAATCAATTAAGATGAACCACTTCACATAAAAAGTTAGATGAAATAGTTGTGAACAGCATATCGCATAATGAGCTATTCATCCATTAAACATAAATAAATAGCTACCATCGTACAAAAGTGCCAAATGATAACTCAAGTATTCATGCAATAATACATAAACAACTAAAAACTGTATATCACTTTAACATATAAGCAGAAATGGTCAAGAGATAAAAGTACCATTTATGATTGGTCCTTCTCATAAGCTTCAAGCAACAATGATTTATCTCTCCTTGCTCTAACATCTACTAAGAGTACAGAAGTGCAACATCAGTAGCAGATATCAAATGCAAACATCAACAAATCTTGATCCATTCATTCACCAAAACCTCCTCTGAGGGTGCAAAAGTGCATGTTCTGAGGACAACTTTTTGATAAATTTCTGGACCCTTCTCTAAATGCATGAGAAGGGTTTAAATACTACTAACTAAATAACTTAATTACACAGATTGAGGATACGGTTTAAATGACCGCCCTTTTTCTAAGCAAAACTATTTCTAAAAATTAAATCTAATATCTAACTATTTCTGCATTTGCTCCTTAATGTTGCGAGCATTCAATTTTTGCCTGGGTAGAGTCGGCTGACTGTCTTCCACTTTTGGTTGAGCTAAGCAAACAGAAATGGTAAGAGCTGGCACTATTTTTCAGCAAAATAGATGATATACTCGAGAGTCATCCTCTGGCTATGTGGATTTACTGTGTATGCCCAGTAATAATCCAAGTTCCACTTGGTTAATACTCGAATTGCTTATGCCTTTGCTTTCTTGCGTTTTCCGGACTTACGAGTGACTGAGCAATTAGAGACTTTGCTTTTTGAGCAATTTTCTCAGCGATGCGTGATTAGCGCCATCGGAAACTGCTTTCGTTCTTTGATCCAGGCCTTTCTTATGCGTTTTTCGCCTTTAGCGCCTTTTCCTTCATCGGGTATAAGCTTCAAAATTCTGTAAACATACTGCTTTCGCTTTTGACCTTGAGCGTTAAATCGCCTGTTGATATCAGCATTGCTCAACTACCCATTCAACCATGGCTGTGACTGAAATATTTGTAATGGATAGCTCAGCAGCGCTCTGTGAATCTGCGGCTCTGTTGCATGCAATATCCATTCATGAGGGTGTCTCTTCTCTGTCTCTAAGCATCAGAGCTTTACCCTTTTCCCCCATGGCTTCTTGCACATTGATTTGTGTTACTTCTATTTTTCGTTCCTACAGTTCACACATGAGGAGAGAGTAATGACAATAAAAAATCGACAAGAAAGCTCTGAGTTCTACGGATGTACAAAACATGCTACCTGACGTGAACTGACTCTTCGAAAAACACAAAACTGTCTTTCATTAACAACTGGCCTATCATTCATTAATTATCATTAAAGCGCGTATTCAATTTTTTGGTTTATGGACAGATTTTCTTGAATGTTGAGCTAGGGAAAATCTGCGATGGACAGTTTCTGTGATTCGCACCGCAGCATCGCAATATCGCATTATCGCATGATCACAAATTTCATTAAGATGTGTTATCGCAGGGTTGCTCGATCGCGCTTATCACAGAATTGCAGATCGCAGTATCGTGCGATCACAAGATCGCAGATCGCAGTATCGCACTATCGCAAGATCGCAGATTGCTATAATCGTTAAATGGTTATGTTTTTTTCATGCGACATTGCGATATGCGATATCGCATATTGGATATCGGTGATTTTTAAAGTTTTGCAATGTGAGTGTTTCTTAATGCATGCGATGTGATGGAGTTCGCGTCGCACTTTCACAGTTTATCATTTTACTCATAAGGAAATGTCCTATAATTCTTTGCGCGATGCGATGTCTTCTTAAGGAGTAAAATACATGAGCCTTAATTGAATTTTTTGAATTTTTACTAAGGGTCCCCACTTACCTAGTGTTATTGCTAATACTAAATAAGGAGGGGGGTTGTTGGTGGCCACAACACATGGGTAGATCTTCAAAAACTGACTCAACTTACATAAATGAGGTTAAAACCCTTTTTGACTCTTCAATTATCTACATGCTCCACGACCACAATTTGTAGAGACTTTACATCTTTATACAACAAAACTTGGGCTTTTACCCAAAAATTGACCCTAGGGGACTCCATCCCAACAGGACCTCAACACAAAGATCATAACTCACCCTCGAGTCACTCAGATGGTATAGAGATCTTGTTGTGAATATCCCCTAGTTCCATTTGTACAACTGCTACTTTAGCCGTGCTTTGTGTGGATGCCTACTTGATCTAACCTACCAGCTGCTATGTGGCTAGTCCTATAGTCTCCTGCTTAATCTTCTATTGCATACTGTGCAAGTTCGCCAATTTTTCTTGAATATTGGTAGAGACTATGTAGGCCTCATCCATCGAAGGCCCCAATTTGGCCTTAAGGCCCACCTCTTTCTTCTGCATTGCTTCCACTTGTGTAGGTAGTTGCTTAGCCTCCTGCAACATGGTGAGGCATTGTGCGGTAGCAACAGTGTACATTGTTGCCCTTACTTTGTCATATTGTTGGTATGGCTCGCGGACCTCTATATTGAATATTTTCAGGTTGGGATCTTCCTGCAAAGCCATTACTACCTCCATAGCCTGATCAAATAGCGCAGTGCAATTCCCAACTGCGGCATCCACCGTAGCGACTCCATCTTTAACAGTGGCTTTCTGTTGTTCCCTAAGTTCTAGCGGGGTTGAAGGTTGTCACTTTAGCTCCAGTGATGTTATCTTCATGTTCAACTCAAACTAAGCTCTTGCCACTTCTACTTTGGCATCGCGCACACCCGCAGCAAGTTTTCGAATCTTTGCCTCAAGCGATGCCTCCTTAGGGATATGCAATTCTGGCACCGTCCTGCATGCTTCTGCTACTACGGCCACGAGTTGGGTGCTCTGCACTTAGATTGTTTCTTTTTCTTTCAAATCCTCTATATTCTTCGCAAACATCTACTTTGTCATCTTGGTAAACATTTGCTCTTAGCTCCATTGTCACACCTGACTAAAGCATGTGAAGATACTCATTGGGGAACACTGCGAGGTTGAGGTCGATGTTCTTCAAAGAACTCACGATGGCCTTATCATCGGTTTCCTTCGTTTTCAAGGATCCATTTGGTAGCGCGACTGCCTGGAGATCAAGTGACCTAACCATCTATGCTTCCTAGCTGGTCCCTAGTGCTAAGCTCGTTGGTGCACTGCTTACCTGCCCTATGCCCACCTGGATCCTAGTCGTCTGAATTTGTAGCTCACGTAGATCCTTTTGAATAGTACTTAGCGCCTTCTATTGTTGTTGTTGAAACTACTGCAGTAGTTCCACTGTGGTATTGTGCACCTTATCTCCAATTTCATTATGGTCGCCTTTAGTTATAGTGATTGGATCTAGCGGTGGTTTTGACACTTTCGATTTCTTTTGGGGCCCTTATTTTTTCTGATCCCTATAGCTTTTTATCTAGAAGGGAGTGCTCTGCTCCTCCTGACTGCCACTGCCCTGCTCTGACTACTCCTCCTCCTCTGTCTAGCGTAAAGGGGACTTACCACTTTTCTCGGAGTCGTGTTCTTCTTGTCCGGCCTGCTACTCCACGAAGTGCTCCTCTTCCACTTGGGCCTTCGCCTTGGCCTCTTTCCTACGCTTCTCGGCCAACTGTTGGACCTTATTCTTTGTTGGTTCCTTCTTTTCCTTCTTTGCAGACTCGCTGGTGCTCGTGGCTAGATCAGATGGAGTATGCCAATCTACCGACCAACACTTGATAGTTTCCTGGATAGGATCATCCATGGCCAAGTAAGGTAGATCAAACCATTTTTGTTGCGGATCCTTCCACGCCATGATATATATGCGGTGGAAATTTGCTTTAAACTCCGCATACTCTACTAGATCCTCAAACACCATTGGGGAAAATTGCAATTTCTAGTTGATGGCCATGTGAATTCTTGCCCCCATCAACACTGAGAATACTTCGGTCTCTGTGACGCGTGTGACGTCCTTTGTTTCCTAGAGGGAGACAAACTATGTAGCCTCCGATAATCCCTTGTCCACGGGAGGAAACTGACTATCCTTCGACAGATTACAAGCCACTAGTACAATGGGGAGCAAAAACCACATGTAGTGGAAGGATTTTCTCTCATCCATGGCCTCGCGACATTTATCAAGGACCTCGCTATAGAGGTAGTGTGACCAATTGAACTGTAGACCCTCTGCACACTTAGCAGCTAGTGAAATCACTAGAGCCAGAACCTCATCTGTGTGGCATTTACTCATGACTTTTCCAGCTAGGATTTACGTAACAACTTGTACTGCAGGGTTGGTGATAGATGTGACGGACTACCCGCGTGACTTCTTCACTAGCTTGAATTTTTCCTTCATCTTCTCTGCAAGGTCACGCTCACTCATCTTTCCACCAAACTCCTTGGCCAGATTCAACCCTGAGCGCGGCAAGAACGTGATCTGGTGGATCAGCATATCTGTAATCAAAATCGGCGTGCTCAACCACAAACATCCATCATGCACCAAGGTCAGCAATTTCTTAATAAAAATGAGGTTGATGTCAGACTGATGGTAGTGGGGCACCCATAGTAGGTTTAGTAACCGCAACTGATTCACTCCGTGAATCCACTCGATAGGCTACAACACAGTGACACCTGATTCCTTGTAATAGACCCTCTTCATATAATTCTCCATTGCAAGATGGGGGAACCTCTCATGTTTTGCCAAGTCCTAGTCTTCCAGCTTTAAATGGGGAAAACACGCAAAGTGTGAACCTCCAAAGGTGATGCCCTCCAGTAGCAGTGGCATGTTTAGGAGAATTTTTCCTGTATCTGGGTCCTTAGGGACCTTCACTTTTCCCTTATGCAGAGGGATATAATTGGGAAACTTGGAGATCCACCCCCTTAGCATCTATATCTTTAGTGTCCTCTTCGGCCTCCAAATCCACCACTTTCCCCTTATCCTTCACCAACTGTTTTTCTTTCTTCTTGGCCTGGGTAGCAGCATGCTTCCTCGATGACTCCCACATCAGCATTGGCTTCTTCTGTTTGTCTTTCTTGGGTTTGGGAACTCCCCACACTAGTTTAGGCTTTGACCTTGGTGACTTCGGTGCCATAGGGATAGTAGTTGGAGCCTCCACACTCACAACTTCTTGAACCGCTCCCTCAGAATTTACATCTCCACCAATACTCATAGTTTCCATGAGGCTTAGTCCTAACATCTTCTCCAGGATGAATGTCTAATTTACCTTTGATAACTTGGAAAATGTAGGGCTAGCAACTAAATCCACCCAATATGAGCGATTCATAAGCAGTCGACAGCACAACTCGATGAAAACTCTAAGGATGCAACGTATTTCCTGTTGGACAGCCATGCGTAATTGATAGGCGAATTTGAATTAAATTCTCTAATTATTTTAGCCTTAAATGCCTTAAATTCCTCCCCCCTGCTCCTCTTAACCTTATTTTGGCAGTCAAGTCATGCAGAGTAACTGCAAGGGTCATTTTTTAGATGTGCTACTTGGTATCTCCCTTTGTAGCATAGCTCCCTTCATGCCTCTTCTAATGTTGTGACATTACCCTTTTTCGTGCAGCCCCTCTGTTGCGTAGTTCCACTAGCTGAGAAGTGTAGTTTATAGTCCCACGCTTCCTTGTAAATTCCTGGAGAATTAAGACTATCCTACCATCATGTAGTCATTGGGTCGGATCTTCGGTGTATGGATTCAATTGGCTTCCATTTACCCTTCCCGAAAATTGATCTCCATTCAACTTCGTGAGTTGAACTTCTACACCATCTGTAATTTCTTTGATAACATAAGGTCCCAGCCAATGGATCTGAAACTTGACTAGAAACTTCATAAAATTACTATCATATAATAAAACCAAATGATAATGTGTTGATCATGCCAAGATGTTTCACGTTCCTTCTGAACCTGCTAATGGAATCCAGCTAGAAACCTATCTTCCTCAAGCTCCATTAGCTATGCAAGCGTCTCTCTAAAGCTCCATGGTCCACCATTCCTATGAAAGCTGCTATGCATATACTAAGCATGATATACTCCATAAGCATTACAGCTCGCATGCCATAGACCAACCTAAAAGGTGTCTGACTAGTAAGCCTTTTACAGGTAGTTCTATAAGACCATAACACTACTGGTACATGCACGTCCCAATCATTCCACTGTGCATTGCAAACTTTTTTCTATGCATTATCCAATATCTTATTAAAAGCCTCAACTGTTCCATTGACCCAAGGATGATATGGCTTACTCTTCTGATGGTAAACCTAGAACTCCTCCATCAGCACGCTGATCGTTTCATTAATAAAATGCATACCACGATCGCTCATCAAAACCTCTTGGCAACCGAACTTGGTCAGCACATATTCAAACAAAAGCTTTGTTGTTGTTTCCCCTGTACAGTCTTTCATAGACTGTGCCTCTACCCATCTAGTCAAATACTCTGTTGCGGTAATGATAGCGTGCACCCGTTTTCTTACCTTGGGGCTGAATCGGTCCTACAAAATCAATTTCCCAATTCTCATTTGGTTGCAATGACACCTGCAGATTTAGAGGTAGCTCATCCATATGCGATGGCCTTCCCATCCTGTTATAAACATTTTTGTGCCTTGCAGCTCCAAGCATGAAATGCCCATAAACCAAGGGCTCCTAAGTCTCTAAAAGTGTTGTTCCAACCCCTAAAGGAACAAGGTCAACAAATTACAGCTTCTCCCAGAAGTTCTCCACCAGAAACTGCTCAGAATAAGTCAAAACAGGATCATTTCAGCTGCTCCACTAGCTAGCTGCATTGCATAGCACCTAAATACACTAGCTAGGTGTGTTGCAATGCACCTAAATGCACTATGAGGGTGCGTTGAGCGAGAAATGACAAATGGCAGTGCCATTCCGCGAGGTGGATAGACAATGGAAGCTTCCAAAATCTTCTCCTATGACACTTGCCTCACTGAATTCGACCAAGGATGAGTAAGAGGCTTTCAGTCTCCAAGTGGAAGCAAGAACTGACAGAGAGAAGACACTAATCAAATCACAGGCTGACTCATCCTCTTTGAATACATCTATATATGGATCCCTCATCCCAGAGATCCGGAGGCTGGAATTTTGTACATTGCAAGGAATTGCTGTTGGTTTTGAGATAGATATCAGAGTATTGGGTGATTTATGCTTTGTTGGAGGTGAAGAGGGGCTTCTTTGCTGGGAGGTTGATGCTGGGTCAGGAATCATCAGTTGTAACTCCTCCTGGATCTTCTTGTATATCAATAAAAACTATTTGAGTTTTTCCTACATGCTTGTGTATCATTGATGCTTGTTACATTTGTATGGTTAGCTTAAATCTGATCCTAAGCTGTTTATGAATATAGATCCATGTCTTTGTATAGTTTTCTTCTTCTGTGATCTTACAGGTACTTGGTGAAGCTGGGCAAGTAAGGGAGCAGGTAGCTGGAAGCTGTCAAAGAAGAGAGGGATTGGATCAAAGGATTAGCGCAAGACACAGGTCGGTTCTTTCTATCCCCCTCTATCTTTAATTCATAAAGGAAATACAAAAGTAGTTTTCTCTGTTTGTTTCTAAGGCAGCCGTCACACCTTAGTGGGATAGAGCAGTTCTAAATAGACACTTTTCCCGGTAACAAAATGGCGACTCCGCTGGGGAGGATTGTCTAATTAGTTTGTTTGTGTATCTTTTGTTGTTTGTTTCATAAACTTATAAGTAGCATTCGAACTGCATTTGCCATAACAAATGCAAAGTAGACATCTGCTACTTCAATCCATTCACTGGATCTGTTTATGATTTGAACAACTGTTTCACAAATGATATGATTGCCCTTTGTGATAGCTCTTAGACCCTCCTTAGATCTACCCCCTGATTGTGCATTATTGATTGCTTTTACTTGGCCAAAAACCAAAGACTAAACTGCAAACCGTGACCCAGAACCCGGGTAGATTCTCGTTTCTATCCCAGCGCAGGTACTGTTAGGAGTTCTTGCATTTCAGCGCACTTCCCGAAAGGGCAACCTGCGCTGCAATCCAGTTCCTCTGTGTTACAGGTGCGCTGATCAGACTAGCCCTGTGTAGCTGAGGTTCTTGTGCTTCATTCTTTCCAGTTTTGTCTCTGATTTTTGCAGCCTGTGATCAGTATATGTGTTTGTTTAAAAACCCCTTTTCCTTGCTGTTATTCCGCCTCCTTTGTACAAAAGAACTGTACCTGTTTTTGTGTGTTTGTTGAGTCATTTATAGTTTTCCATTGCAAAATTAAAATAGTCGTACTGTTGTCCTTTGATTTAGATCTGTCGCAAGTGTCGATTTCGATCATAGGAGAAAGTTTGATTGCTGTTGATGGTCGATTATACTTTTACTTTTGCCTTTGGTCTAAATTTGTGACTTTCTAGCGTCAAAAACGAGTATTTATTTCAAAATCTTAAAGTGTAGTAATCGTCTGTATCTTTTGATTTCGAAAAGAAGCTTGTTTGTGTTTGTCGCTTGAAAGCAAATTCAGATTTGTACATCAACTTTCCTTTTAGCATCAATACTAAGAAAGTCAAAAACAAATACATGCACATGTGCATTTGCATATTGACAGTCTGTTTGTCTTGATTTAGGAAAGTGCATTTACAGTGTGCTCTTTGCTCTTTGTGAAAAGATTGTGTCTTTCTTTTCCCCTAGTAGCTAGGATTTTCATTGCAGAAAAGAGATAAAAGTTTGTTTATCATCTTTAGATTGCATTTTAGGAATTACATCTACATCTCGTGGTGAACCCAAAAGGCAAACTTCATAAGAAAGATCAACTTAAAATAAATTCAATGAATCTAACAACGCTTTGGAACTTAACACACAACATTTAGAGGTCTAGGCTAGAGACGTATTCCGACGTCGTAAAGCCTGGTAACTTTTGTCCTCACTGATGGTTGGGTGATTCCTCCGCTTTGAGACGATAAGTGCCAGTACGGACTTGTGCTCCCACGTACCGTCAAGTATATTTTGGGAGACCCTTATAGGCTTAAATCCTTTATCCATAGGAAGCCGTGTCTGCCACCCTATCGATTGCAATGCACTGAACACAGCATTCGGGAAGATTGACTGTCGTACCATAAAAAATATTTTGCAGTTTTGCGATTGGTTTGGTACTCCCTCTACCTAGATCTCCAGAGCAGTCCCTTTCGTTCCTTTTCAGACTCCTTAACGGAAAAGGTCCATCTGAGCACTTGTCACTTCAGGCTAATTAAAAATCGAAGGTGACTAGAGTCATCTTTTGTTTTTTCTCGACTCTTAAAAACTGAAAAAACAAGTTGTGTCAAAGCGTCTAAAAATTTATTTTAAATGGAATATTCATTACCCCTTTCCTACGTTGATCTTGGGTTGAGAAAATGGAGTCTACCAACCAAGGAATTCCCCTTGGAGGAAATCCTAGTCCTTTCTCCTCTTGGGGAGATGTTGGTGCACCCCATATGGCCACATTGTCACTTCCAGGACTGACAATTGGTTTGCCTGTATGGCTCTTCTCAACCTCTGTCGTTCAGAACACCACTATTCCTGAACAATCGAATCAGCAATTAGACGAGTCCAGAGTTACCCACCAGCCTTCTACTTCCTCTAATTCTTCTTCTCCTGCTTCCTCTTCGCTTGATGGGGCTGCTAAAGCCCAAAGTCAAGTTCCTAAGGAGAAGAAGGAAAAGAAGAAGAAAGAGAAGAAGAAGAAGGAGCCAAAGGCGAATGGGGGAAAACAAGTGTCGTCTAACGAAAATCCACACACTCCACCGACCAGGCCTAAATCGCCATGTGTCATTTGCAAAGGAGACCACTTTCACAGAGATTGTCCTTGCATCCCTCGGATATTAAGGGACTAGTCTCCTAGATTGCACAACCCGGTGTCGTCAACCTCTGATAATCATGTTGAGAGCACACCGTCGACTAGTGAAAGTGAAGTCCCAGGACAAAAAGGAAAATATAGATTTCCTTGTAAACTGTGTGAAGGCGATCATGCCGTCCACCGTTGTCCCTTCTTAGACGAAGCTAAAAGAGTTTTGGATGATCATTCGGTTTCACCGTTACGACTTCCTCCTGGATATAAAAAATTCTTGCCGAGTCCGTCACTAGTTGAAAATCCGGCTGGCCCACTCAGGTGGTCGGCTGAAGCACCTATCATTGAAGATAAACCATCTGGATCCATACCAGACGAAAGTCAAAAGGTCGAGGCGGCAGTTGAGCCGGTCTTGCCTTCAGAGGTTTCATCTTCAGATGATACAGTCACTGAGGAGAACAAGGATGACACCATCCAAATTCTCTTCATAAGCACAGACTCCAACGAACATGGGGGCAATTCACCCGTTCCTTTACCGCAGGAAGGAAGTTCGTCAGAGTTGTACCCGGCCGTCTATTCGGTCCCACCTCCAAGCAACCTAGTTGTCTCCTTCGACTGGAATCAACTAGGCAGACCCCATTTACCAGCTAGCATACCATTCTGAATTATCGTCCAAATATATAGAATGGTTACGGCTGGTACCATCATAGATGAGGGGGATTCTGTGAGTATCCTTTCCTCAACTGCTTGGAAAGCGCTTGGTTCGCCATCGCTTTTGCCTGAGATGAGAAATCTGACAGGCTTTGATAAAGGAACCAGTCGACCTTTAGGGATCCTTCCCGATGTGCCCATAACATTGAGAGGGAAAACCGTTCACCTGAACGTAATGGTAGTTCAAGGACCCCTAGATTACAATCTACTCCTTGGACGAGACTATATTTATTGCATGGGAGCCATTGTCTCCTCACTCTTTAGAGTAATGTGTTTTCCGCACGAAGGAAGAGTGGTCAAGCTCGTGGACCAGCTTTCATTCCCCGGATCATACAGAGCAAATAGTCACATACCATCCCTGAATGGTCTTTTCAAGCAAGAAATGTCTCAATCTCCAGTCCGTCCTCCCAATGAGCGCGAGTAATTCAGAGGGATATGACTGAAACCCAGGGGGCATGCATCCTGGTCTGCTTCGGCAGGAAAACTTCAGGTATAGGGTAGGTTTCCGCGGGAGAATATGCCTAGTCTGTACCCCCGTCCATGAGTGGAAGAGGGGGTTATTCTAGTACAAGATTCTCTTGTCAAAGTTATGAGAGTTGACGAGTGCCGCCACTCACCTTTGTTTATCTCAGTAGACATCGCCGAAGAAGTGTTTTGTTTGCGCCGCGAATAGAACAATCTTTGGGTAACCTGTAAGAGGTAGGCCTCTCTCGTTAAAACAAATGTTTTGGTGGAGAGAAGTAGAGGTAACCTTGAAACTATGTTTTATACCTGGGGGCATGCAAACCTTTTGGAGTGCAAGCAAGGAGCGACTATTTATTTTTTTAAATTTTTAGGACCTCTAACCCTTTAAAATCGTAGGATTGGTCGTCTCCTAACTTGCATAAAGAAAGGATGTGGGGCAAAACTCTAAAAGTTGCCGTTTTTATATGAGACATTCTTATCATACGACTGGACTAATCGAGCAGTGTTACCGTGAGGTTCAAGCTCGTTAAAAAATAAACCCGGACCGAGCAAATGTTTCCACCCACGTTTTAGCTCGTTAAAAAAATGAACTATTCCCCGGTAAATAACCACCGTGAATGTAGTACTTCAGCCATTATAGCCTTGGTCGTGTTTGCACCGTCACCTCCACTTTTACATTGGCCGATCATTCACCTCCATTTGATTGTTTACCCATTTTGAGGAACAGCTGCGAAGAGTGATTTCACTAGCCATCCTTGTGACACTGCCGTGATTGGAAAATTCCAAACCTTACCTGGAATCAGCTGCTACCCATTTTATCACTCGTTCCTCAAAAGACGAGTCTTCTTTAAGCTCTTTTCAACTGACTCGTAAAATATGAAAAGATTGTCGAGCCATTGGCCTCTCCAGCTCGTTAAAGGGACAGGAAGTGCTATCCCTCCTCTAGATTTTAATCTTTTTGGACCTGAGGGATTATTACACAAAAAGATCGAGCACTTGTTTTGTTCGGCTCGTTAAAACTATCGAAAATTCATCCCTTCTGTATTGTTTTATACTTTTTCAGACTTAAGGGATTAGATGACGAAAAAGGAATTTTGGAGTTACCTTTATGTACCTTTTCAGAATCTCTAAAGATGAAAAGGACCGAGTTATCTTTGTCGTTAAACTCATTAAAAAGATTAATAGCGACAAACTTGTCTTTAGACGAGAACAAGTTTCACTATCGCTAGGCTCGTTAAAACATAGTGATGGGTTTGCCCGAAGGGCAAATTATAGAACAAGCATATGTTATCCTCCTCGAGCTTGACAAAAATAAAGAGGTACTGGTCAGCAATGACTGGGGAAAAATTTGGAAGAAAACTCAAAGAATCTTTGTTGGTAGCAAGTCGCTCTTGAACATGACACTTCCACTCCGTGTCCGAGTCGGGTTGGGTTGTTTCATTCACCGGTCACCTCACCATGGTCACGCCATACCATCCACATTTGGGGTTAATGCCACCAATCCATCACATAAGTGTCGCCGACATGTTCAAGAGAAGTCATCCAGAGAAGTCACCTGTGTCCCACCCACTACCATACATTATACTCCATTCTTTCAATGATCGCCACCCTGAATCGTATATCATCAGATTGTTTTCACCTCCATCAAAATCATTTGCTCCATTCCGTGTCATTGATGTGGGATTCATTAAGGCCCTCCTTTAACGGATCACTTCTTGTCGACATCAGCTCATTATCCAAGAAGTTGATCTAGGAACACCCCATTCAGTACTTTGAAGCTTGCATGCCTTAATGGCAAGTTTCTCACTTCCGGCGACAGGTTTACATCAATGGCCTTCAATCGAAAGATTTTGCGTGGTGTTCGACGCCAAGTCCTTTATTCACACCACGTGAATTGTACTGTAGTACCTTGAGGGTCATTATCATTATCGGTGATTCCTCTCGCGCTTGTTAACAGTTTACATCATTGACTGGTAATCAAGCGATGTCTTTCCATGTTCGACTTCAGAACATTTCTCACATGGATCGACTTGTACTTCAAGTGAAGATCGGACGAGATTGAAGACCCCGGATCTAGTTTCATCCATCCGGGCTGCGATATATATTCAGGAAAATAAAGACATTAAAATGTAGAACATTACAGCACAGATAATCATCCTACCAAAAGGATGATAGCTCTATCAGAATCATCAGTCTACAATCAGACGATTGTCTGTCCTATGTACATGAAAATGAATTTATAAAGCTGAGCATGGGAATGCCCGCCTCAGCTAGATCATGAAAAACAGTATGAAAATAATGTATTATATTGTATTTTATTACAGGTCTCCTCCCAGCATTGAAAGAACTTCGGATCCTCTTAATAAATCATTTCACCCGATTAACGGCCTCATACTTTAGGGGACAACTGTTATAGACATTTTTGTGCCTTGCAGCTCCAAGCATGAAATGTCCATAAACCAAGGGCTCCTAAGTCCCTAAAAGTGTTGTTCCAACCCCTAAAGGAACAAGGTCAACAAATTACAGCTTCTCCCAGAAGTTCTCCACCAGAAACTGCTCAGAATAAGTCAAAACAGGATCATTTCAGCTGTTCCACTGGCTAGCTGCGTTGCATAGCACCTAAATACACTAGCTAGGTGCGTTGCAACGCACCTAAATGCACTATGAGGGTGCGTTGAGCGGGAAATGACAAATGGCGGTGCCATTCCGTGAGGTGGAAAGACAATGGAAGCTTCCAGAATTTTCTCCTATGACACTTGCGTCACTGAATTCGACCAAGGATGAGTAAGAGGCTTTCAGTCTCCAAGTGGAAGCAAAAACTGACAGAGAGAAGACACTAATCAAATCACAGGCTGACTCATCCTCCTTGCATACATTTATATATGGATCCCTCATCCCAGAGATCCGGAGGCTGGAATTTTGTACATTGCAAGGAATTGTTGTTGGTTTTGAGATAGATATCAGAGTATTGGGTGATTTATGCTTTGTTGGAGGTGAAGAGGGGCTTCTTTGCTGGGAGGTTGATGCTGGGTCAAGAATCATCAGTTGTAACTCCTCCTGGATCTTCTTGTATATCAATAAAAACTATTTGAGTTTTTCCTACATGCTTGTGTATCATTGATTCTTGTTACATTTGTATGGTTAGCTTAAATATGATCCTAAGATGTTTATGAATATAGATCCATGTCTTTGTATAGTTTTCTTCTTATGTGATCTTACAGGTACTTGGTGAAGCTGGGCAAGTAAGGGAGCAGGTAGCTGGAAGCTGTCAAAGAAGAGAGGGATTGGGTCAAAGGATTAGTGCAAGACACAGGTCGGTTCTTTCTATCCCCCTCTATCTTTAATTCATAAAGGAAATACAAAAGTAGTTTTCTCTGTTTGTTTCTAAGGCAGCTGTCACACCTTAGTGGGATAGAGCAGTTCTAAATAAACACTTTTCCCGGTAACACATCCTCTAACATGCATCACATGCCCTAAGATATGATTTAGAATCCTTATGCAACATCGTCCACCACAACCCAGCGTGCAAAATCTTCTGCGTTCTTGATTTTCCTACATAATTCCCTCCTTTGGTTCCTCCATGATCTTTAGCGAGGATAATATTTCACTCAAAATCATGCACATAATGTTGAATTATCTCATTTGATCCCATTTTATTCAAATGACCTGAAATTATAGAGAAATCTGTTGCACGCACTACCAATTTTTTCTTCGGCTGACTGGTGTAACCCTCTGGGGCCATCCTTGTAGTCAAGAAGTGGATAATATCTGCAAAGTGATTATCCACTACGCCCACTATGAAGAGCTTCACGTTAGGTAGTCCTTCCTCCAGGTTAGTAGGCTCCTCTTCTGTCTCAATGCGTGACAGATGATCAGGTCTCGCATTCAATCTTCCTAGCTTCACAATTACCTCAAAATCATATTCTTGAAACAGCAGCAGCCATCTGCCCAACATAGGCTTATTGACTAGATACTTCAATGAAGAATGGTCTGTGTGCATATTGAAATGCCCGCCTAGCAGATAATGTCTGAATTTTTGGAGCGCGTACTCCATAGACAGTCCTTCGCGCTTTGTCATTCAATAATTCTTTTCAGCCTTTGACAACTTCCTGCTTGCAAACGCTATAGGATGATCTAATTCTCCTTCATCAGTCTGCATCGGAACTGCTCCTAGGACAATGCACAAGGCATCTACATGCACATGGAATTCCTTCTTCCAACCTGGGAAGAATAGGATCGGTGCGATGACCATTTTTTCCTTCAATACATCCATACTGTGCTAACATTCTTCATCCCAACAGAATATAGTTTCCTTTTTCAATAGCTTTTTCATAGGTGTGGTAATCTAAGCATAACCCTTGATGAACTCCTAATAGTATCTAGTATGGAATAGCATTGTGCGCAACTGTTTGACACTCCATGGGACTTCCAAATTTATTATTACCATGATCTGAGCAGGGTCCACCATGAGTCCTTTCCTACATACCACATGACCCAACACGATCTTGAAAGGGACACAGAACAAGCATTTATTCAGGTTTAACACAATTTGATACCTTCGACACATATTCAACATTAAGCGTAGACTATCGACATGGCCCTTGACTAGCCCAAACACTGTCTAGTAATCAAAATAGACCTCCAAGAATTTTTGAATAATTCCTTTGAACGACGTAATGACTATGCGCGAAAAAATCATTGGTGCATTCTTAAGTCCAAAAGGAATTACTGTATATTGGAAACTTCCCCATTCTTTCGCGAAGGTGGTCTTACTCCTGTCTTCTTGTGCGATCTTAATCAGATGGTACTTAGAGAACCCATCAGTAAATGAGTTGGCCTCTTGTCCTCCAACATTGTCTAGGAACTCATCAGTAAATAGTGTCGAAAAGTGATCATGGACATCGGAATCGTTAAGCTTTATGAGATCTACACAAATCCTTATTTCATCCTTCTACTTATTTTCCTAAAATACCATTGGAGCCACCCAATCAGATTCCTCCACTGGTTCAATAATACCTGCTGCAAGAATCTTGTCGAACTCCAAGTGGACCTTTTCCTTGTATTATGGATTAAGGTGATATGGCCTTTGCTTAACGGGCTTCGCGTCTAGTTTCAAAGTTATTTTCATCACTCCCAAATCACCTGTGATGCCTTTCAGGTCCGAAAATTTGGTAGGAAATAAATCCTGATATTCGTAGAGCAACTCAACAACTTTATCCACTGTAGCATCATCCCAGTAATATTCAATCTTCATAATATTCAGTTATGCTTCTGTGCCGATGTTTATTCACTTAGTTTTCAATGGCGCGTGATATTTGGATTCTCTATTTGCGGTCCCTCAACTTCGCAGTGGCCTTCTGCCTCTAGGATTTTAATATTCCTTTGATCCTTATCCTCTCCTTCAGTAGTCATATTATAGCATTCCAGCGTAATGCACAGCTGGGTGCTTCAATCCGGTTGAACCAATTCCAAAGGATCCTATGAAATTCTAAAGATTGCTACCTTAACCTCCTGCAGTGTTTCCTCAATAATTTTGAATCCATCTTCAAAGTTGAATGTCCTCACAAACCCTTCTCTTAATATATCCCATTCCGCGGTGTCGTGGTAGAGCTCCATTTCCAAATACCAGTTCATAGGGATTATATCCATAGTGTGACATAATAAATGCACCCACTCTGGCTGTGGTTCTGTTCCATAAACCTTAGTCCACTTTGATAAATGGTCACAAGGATCATTTCTCCTATTGTACTTTTCAGTTAACCATACTTTAGGGTGACCAAATCACATCCTCATCATCCTCCTATAGTCGTGCCATTCTTCAAAGCTATCTTTATGATTACCCCACCTCCATGCGGGTGTAGCGCGCAACGCCAAATCCAAGGCTTAGAAGCGATGGTTCTCAGGTGCTTCTCTTCAAAAGGCATCAAAGAACTTATCTAGATTAGTTAAACCATCATAATAAGGTAAATTTCTTACCTCTGATGATACACAACACAAGGATTTAGTCATCCTGTTGCAGCGTAGTGTGGATACTTCATGCAGCCCGTTTTGCCTATGGTCCAAATCTTCATATGAATCTGAGGTACAGGAACTTTCTTGGTCCCACTAAATCCATCCATCAGACATTGGATTAAGCCAATCTTGGTCTCTCATTGTTATCTTATAGATCTGGTCCAAATCACCATCGCTCTCCTCATAGTCACAGACTGGTTCAGTATAGTGTGGTCCTTCTCCGGGGTCTAATGGTACTAAAACACAGAGCATTTTCCTTTCAAACGACATTGTCTACTTTTTCAAATTGATGACCCCATTCATGTCGATAAACTAATCAATTCCCAAGAGTGTGTGATATGGATTTATTTCATCAACAAGCTCTATTACTTTAAATCCATCTAGCGTGCTCGCACCTTCTATATCTACAGTCACCACTTGCAATTGTCCCATAGGGATAATAATATGGTGGTTTTCCATCCTCAATTAAATCGGGGAACTGTAGTGCAGGTCATCCCATTCTTTCCCACCTCTATTTAGGAAAAAATTTCATGTCAGACACCAAATATAAAATGTCTTGATCCATCTCATAGTCTCCTACTTGCGTGGTGAGCCCCATCTCGTGCCCTATTCTTATCTTATGTTTGCCAATCTTTCTGACCCCACAGTGTCCATCAAAAGAATTGTCCTTACTAGCACATTTGTTTATCAACTCCTGTAGTCCTTTCACAACCCTGCTATTGCACAGTAGCTTCATACAAGTCTCTAAGAATGTATTAAGCATGGAGGGGTCAACCTGTTTGGATAGTCTATCTTGACTTCCTAAGGTAGATACATCAGTGAAGCTTGCCTTTTCTTCCATGAATGTTTCCTTCGTGCACTCTAGATGAAACCAAAATGCTTTTTTTGGAGTCTTGCAGACCCATACACCTTCTTCAGGTTGTTTTCCCTTATCGTCACCAGTTTCCATACCAGTTTGCAACACGATATTTAGATTGGGATCCTCTTCGCGGGACTCGGCCCTCATAATCTGCAGGTTCTGGGTAGGTTGTTGAGGTTGTGCCTTCTTCTCCTGCATTTTATCTATTAATATAGGTAATTCTTCTATTATGTGGTCAAACAATGTACAATATCAGCTTGATGGGCATGTCTGACTCATACACTCCTGAGCGTAGTGTCCTGGCACTTCGGAATTATAATAAATAACTTTCCCTTGACCTCTACCAGGTCATCCTCCTCCTCGGTCTCATCTACGTCCTTGATATCCTCCGCGCGATCCCCCATCACCTTGATCTGGAGGCTGAATTTCTATTTTCATTCGATACACGGGTGTTCTTTCCATCATCAATTCATAGATATGGCAGTTATGCTCATCATGGCCCACTGATTTAAAAAAATTGCAGAATAACGGTTGTGGCATCTGTACTTATTTTTGTAGCAAGTGACAATTTTCTGTTACATATTTTCCAACTACCTGACAAACAGCACACCATAGCACAGACCCTATACTTGGTCCTACAGGAACTTCCTGCCTCGAAGGCATTGGCCCTCCCCCTGTAATATAATTCGCGAAGAAAGAGCACTAATCTTTATCATGAACCTTTCTTTTACATTAGAAGCACCAAACTTATTCACGCACCTCCAGCCGAGTTTCTTTTTTCTTTTTCAAGCTTTGCAATTCCAAGCAAATATTTTACAATTCCGTATTAATCTGGTGAGCTCCCAAAGCAACATCTTGAATAGGCATTTCATGCAATATGATCACAATTTCCAGGGCTTTTTCCTGAGTTCCTATCTTTTGCTATGATAAAGAAACCCTTAGGTGGGGTAGGAACGAGGCTACAAGCCATTCACAGTGATCACTATTTGAGAGATTCATATTAGATTCACGAATCTGGCACTTCAATCTTTGATCTAACTCCCATGGCATTTCACTAGGCCTCATCATTATTTTCTTAAATCCAACTACCAACTGCGATTCAGATTTAGGCTTACCGTATTCTTTGTTTAGAGGTGTTTGAGTGTCTTCTAATGATGCCAATGGATTGTGAGTGCAATACCTAATGTACCATGTAAATGCGTGATCGCGTAGAATAGTAACCAATTGCACCTTCTTTATATGATCATCTGTAATATTTTGTTCTGTCCACACAACCTTCGCAACGAACCAAAACTCATCCAGGTCCTCACTTCCCAAGCCCTTCAAAATGGGAAACTTCATGGAATTCGACATGTTGAGCAGTGGTAGAGGTGGTGGTGGTGTGGGCGAAGGTGTATGTTGTGGAGGTGAGGGTAAAGGTGGTGTTGGTGGATGAGGTATTAGTGAAAAACCTTGTTTTATCAGTTTTACAGTGCTTCGTGATGAGGCCTGTACCACTCCCTCGTCGTCACTCGAAGGAGGTTCTATCAATAGGTTGAATTCAGGACCCTCTCTTTCCTAGTTTCTAAATAATCTTCCACTTCACGTGCATCCAAACATCAAGGAAGTGGCATAACTCACTTTTCACACAGGAGCATTTTAATCGAAGCATTCAAAGATATCAAATACTTACGTAGCGTTCCCTTGAAGAAGTGTCGCTCTGCTTCACTATAGCTGACTGCGGTATTGACCGTGAAATCTGTCACAAATCCTCCTATGACTCGATCAAGCCAGTGATCAACAGCGCACATGATCTTATCTTCAGAAGCTTCCAACCTTCACACTAGCTCCGGGGTCCACACTATTAGACCGTTAAGCCTCCACCTTCCTTAGACATCTACAAATTTAGCAATCCACTCGTATAGTTCAATGGGGAAGGTTTAGAAGAGGATCTCATGTATTTCTGATACAAATACCTGTCCAACCATTATTCTTTCATCAGGCATGGATTTCTATTCTCTTGCACCACAAATTCGTGGACCTTTCTATCCAACCACTCCCGAAATTATTTCTTTGTTGGATTCCAATGATGCGGCATCACACATCTCTTTATGCAGATCCCTCTCTCAGCAACAAAACCATTTGTTTTCTTAGTGGGTCCTGACCTAGGTTTAGAGCTAGTTGTGCTAAACAAATCCCTACACTACTAGCCCTTTCATCATCAATCCGCAGAGTGCGGACTAAAGTCTCACCCAAAGTAGTATGGGGGGATGCTGGAACTAAGTTTCTGCACCCAGATATTAGCGTGATGTCATTTTACGCCCTAAATATGCCTTCACGTAGATCGAAAAGCCCTTATGTCTTATCGATATAACTCCCTTGAATCAACCCCTAGACCTTCGCGAAGGTCTATGATTCACTTTCGCAGACCCTAAACTAGCCACTCAGCTACTTACTCGCTTCAAAGATTATTCTTAACCCAATACTTACTCATATCTACTTAAGTGTTCGATAGCTTTAATATACAATGATATAATATTCGCGTAAACACTTAACATAAATTGGGTTCATATAACAATATAGATCTAGTAAAGTTGTGCATCAATACAACATTATTTCATAAATCCATCATTCATCACAGCATAAAGTGCATTCATACATAATGGAAGTAAATATGTAAAACATAGGATTTGCTGTAATAATATTATTTATTAACATTCAGTTCATCTCACAGACTCAAGACTTCCCTACGTGCTCAGTTGCAGGGGTCTGCGCACTCAGTTGCGGACTCTACTCTAGGCGTCTACGCACTCAGTTGCAAAGCCTCTTCTCCCTCTATTACTTCTATGATCTTCCTTCTATTGACCCATTACATTCATCCTTGTGATTCATTTATTCCCTTAGACTCTCTAAGAAATACTTATTTATAGAATCCCATGGTCCACGGACAATGGGTAGATCTTCAAAAGTTGACTCAACTTACATAAATGAGGGTAAAACTGTTTTTGAATCTTTAATGTAAGTGCTCCACGACCACAATTTATGGAGACTTTACATCTTTATACAACAAAACTTGGGCTTTTCCCCCAAAATTGACCCTAGGGGACCCCATCCCAGCACCCATCTAAGAAGGAAAAAAACTTCTTGCCAGCTATGGTATTAAGGACTTAGTCAATGAAGGGTAAAGGAAAATGATCTTTCAAGGTTGCTTTCTTCAACTCCCTATAGTCCACATAAATCTGCCACTTACCATTCTTTTTAGGAACAATAACTAGCGGAGACACCCATTGGCTATTCGAGATAGGGTAAATAAAACCTACATCGAGTAACTTATGAAGTTCGTCTTTGACAATGTTTTTCAAGGCGAGGTTGATTCTTCTCTAGGGCTGTCTCAAAGGCCGAAATACTTCTTTAATGTATATATGATGAGTGCATAAATTAGTAGGTATACCATTCATATCTGTATAGTCCTAATTGAATTCTTCCTTATGTTCAAGAAGGACTTTAAGGAGTTGTTCAGTCTGGGATGGTGAAAGATTCAGGTTAATATTCAATGTCTTCCCTGGTTCAATTTCTATAGGGATACTGTCACAACGTGAAACTACAGGAATATCTTCATCTTCACTTCCTGATTCAATAGTTTCTTGCATTTCACATCTCATAACAGATTCTAGAAATTGACAAGTTGTATCAGAAACAACATGGGGGAAACTAATAAAAGTATTACTAGTATCATCTTCCATTTCGTTTTTAAAACAAAGGTGTTTACCAATAGTAAGGATTGTTCTAGTTTCCTCACTTTCGATTTAAGGTCCTTCTTAAGGTAGGGAATTTTGTTTAAACATTGTCTTACCCGATGAACTTGGTTCTGCAGGGAGGTAAAGAATAAGGTTCTTTGTATTTTCCCCATTATATATCACCATATTTCTTGAATGACATCTAATATAGGATTCTATAGATGCAGGCCAAGGTCTTCCTAAAATCAAAGTGTTACCACCAGCTGGGGACTGTGTATGTAATTCCAGAAGATCAAAAGAATAACGCCATGACTCTACTAAAATGATATGTCTTACAGTTTTCCTATCGGTCTTACTGTAGATCTATCTTCTAATTCCAAGACAGTAGGAGTTGGTTTCAAATTTCGTAGACCTAATGTGAGCATAGTTTCATATGTGATAGCATTAATTTCAACCCCCAAATCTACCAACACATTTGGGATGTCAACCCTGTTAATCAACACTGTTAGAATTGGGTTCCCTCGATCTCCATATTTCATTTCCAGCATAATGTCTAATGGCTTCCCCATAACATGAATGGTAAGTGAATCCTTTGTTTTCTTTCCAGGTTTCTTGCAACAAAATTCTCTAATTTCCTTAGCATAAATAGACACATCCTTCATAGCTTGGCGTAAGGGAATTTGACAAAGAGGTTTTGTAGTTCCCCTAAAAGGTCAAATTCTGGTTGAGGATTCTATTTAATCAGGGCTAATCTCTTGGGATAAGGCGGATTAGTTGGGCAACCCTGAGTAGCACTCAAATGAGGAGGGGGGTGTTTGACAAAATTCTGATTTTACTCAATCCTTGATACTCGAGATTCTAGTTTTGGATCTTCATCACCAATATATTCAATGATAATCGACAAAGTTTGAGCATTCACTACCTGACCAAATCGCAGATTTATCTCATTACATTCTGCGGTAGAAATTTTATATGAAGGAAGGTCAAGAGTGTCTGTCTACTAAACACCCTTATTATTAGAAATTGGATTATGTTGGATAGGAAGCTGAGGACAAGGAGGAGTACTGGAGGGAATGTTGGAAGGTAGATGTAACTATTGTTGTTGCATAGATTGATGGAATTGACCAGGAGGAGGGGAAGGCCCTTGCCAATTCTGAGACCATGAAGGGTTTGAACTAAACTAGGAGAACCAAGACTTCCAAGGTGAATATTGATAAAATTGAGGCCATTATTGTGAAAAAGGTACTGACTGAGGGCCTATATTTAAATTGATAAAATATTGAGAAAGGTCCTGAGACATACCTTGATTTGGGCTTGGTGGCCATGGCTGCCATGGTTTCTTGGAACCCATGAAGCATAGTTTCTCTACCCCTTCATTTGTTCCCTAGAACATTGCCTTTAGCCCAGCAAGAGATAGACATCAACTGATGGAGTGAGCTTATTCACATATTGCACAAGTCTCCAAAATATTTAATGGACATTCCTTTAATGGATGTTTATTCCTACACTGGGGGAAGAAGATGGCCATGGTCCTTCCTAACTCCATTTTCTTTTGTTTGGCTTGTAACGTCTCCATTTGAGAGGAAAGTGTACTTAGGATTTCGGTCTTCGAGTTATCCAGCAAATTCCTAATCTTTTCCTTTGTAATTCCTTCGCTAGACATTTTGGAGGTATGAATTCCTTGCTTATTCCTTACAGCTCCTCGTGAACATTGAATGCATAACTTACTGATAGAGTCAAAATCCTCTTTAGATATATCACCCTTTCTTACTATATTCAAAATCTCTAGAGAGTCCTCCCTTAGGGTTCGGAGAAAAATAATTTTCAAGATATCCTTACCCAGGTCGACATGGTCAGACCTTTGTAGGGTATATTTGAAACGTTCCACACAATGATCCATATTCCCATCCTCCTTCTGCATCAATTTAAAAATTTCTTCCTTTGTATCATGGGATTTACAATAATCTAGGTACTTCTACATAAAATATTTCTTCATCTCGTCCCGTGAGGAGATAGATTTTCCACCCAGACCCCTACACCATCGCAAAGTTGTCCCTTTTAGAGTAGCAGGGAATATTTTCAATTTCTGAGCATCATCTACGTAGTCATATCCCATACATAAAATATCGAATTCGAACAAAAATGTATGTGTATCTTCAAAAGAACGCCCATGGAAGTGAGGAAAAGTCGTCATGTCTGACTCGCACACTCCTGAGCGTAGTATCCTAGCACTCCGAAATTATATCAAATAACTTGCCCTCGACCTCTACTAGGTCCTCCTCCTCCTCAACCTCATCTGTGTCCCTAACATCCTCCATGTGCTCCTCTGGCACCTTGATCTGGAGGTTGAGTTTATGTTTACGTTTGATACACGGGCGTTATTTCCATCATCAATTCATAGCTATGACAGTTATGCTCATTGTGGCCCTCCGATTTACAAAAATTGCAGAATACCTGTTGCGACATCTGTACTTATTTTTGTAGCAAGTGAAAATTGTCTATTACATGTTTTCCAATTACCTGACAGATAGCACACCATAGCACAAGCCCTGTACTTGGTCCTGCAGGAACTTCCTGCCTCAGGGGCATTGGATCTCCCCCTGTAATATAATTCGCGAAGACAAAGCAGTGATCTTTATCATGCCCCTTTGCTTTTATATTTGAGGCACCAAACTTATTCACACACCTCTAGCCGAGCCGCTTTTTCCTTTTTCAAGATTTGCAACTTTGTTGTGGCCAAAAACAACCCCCATTTTTATTTAGTATTAGTAATAACACTAAATAAATGGGGACCCTTATAAAATAAGAAACTAGAACTTAGAATTCCATTTTAATAAAATACACTATCATAAACTTAAGATTCTTATCCTTCCTCGCTTTGTGCGCATTTAAATTTAAGTATTAAAGCTTCTCGATAAAGAATTGCAACGTTACCATAAAAGCTAGGAAAAACATCCGCGAACGCAAAGTCTTAAGTATTATGAAAAGTCTCAAAATAAAATTGTTCTCTTATTAATGAACATCACATCGCAAAAGGGTAACGAAGGGCATCATATATAAAGAAACTGTCGGAATTGCAGAAATGTGATGATGCGAGATCGCGAGCCACACAAATTCATCACATATCGCAGATCCCATATATCACAGCGCCACCTAAGATAAAATGTCCCGATGTTGCGAAATGTGATAAAGCATCTCACAGTCACATAATGAAGCAAATGATTGTTAACAACAAAGGATTAGCAATATTGTGATCTCCAATATTTCAATCTGTGATATTGCGAAGGAAATCGCAAAATGGCTTTATCGTAGATCAAAAAGGTTGACAATTCGATGAAATATTTCTCGTCATTCAATACTGAGTTATGGGCATTAATGTCAACTTAGTGGCTTATTGATGGTTATTTATGAGAAATGATTTAGATCCGAGCAAAATGGTTATTTCACATAAGGTGATATATTTGATGTGATTTTAAAATTAAGAGCTTTCCCATCACCTTATTATATACCATCATTTGTTAACTTTCTTATTGTGTCTTAGTTCTCTACTTGTGAACTTACAGGAGCGGTATGCAGAACAATACACAAAGCAGTGCGTAGAACATGATGGGGAAGAAAGGAAAAGCTCTGGTATCTGAAAAATCAGAGATGACTCCATTATTCACGGACACCACCTGTACCAAAGAAGTAGGGATATCTACTTGGGAAGGCATGTATAGACTACAGGAGGAAGAAAACCCGAGAGTCATGGAGGTTATAACTACGGCAGATGGATGCAGGTCATTCGAAGCCTCACTTACAGAGCTTACATGCTCATTCTTGCACCGTATCGCAGCAAGGCCAAAAATACTTCCCTATATAGATATGGTCAAATGGGTGATAGACCATGCTGAGGTAACGGACAGGCAATTGAAGACGTAGAACCAGGAAGTTCTAGCGTCATTTACCCCATAGAATTTAAGATGAGTGTATCAATTTCCAGAGCCATAGGCTAGCTATAACAAACAATTCATGGAGAAATTTGCCAAGGAGAATGAACATTTGGCGGAATGCACCAAATGCTGGTCAGCGAAGGAAGAGCCATTAAAGAAGGACAAAAATGGTATGTACAACACTGGTTCCTTATCTTCTCTGTATTGTTTTGGTACTGCAATGTTATGTAGGCTATTCGGAAAACCTAATATCAATAAGCTTTCATCCTAGTGGCTACCCCTACTAGATGTGGCCACCAACGCCAATATAATGGACTGGGCCCAAATAATGTCTGATAACTTAGCCTCTGCTATTTGGAATTATCAGACTAAAAGAAGTTTTTCTTAGAGGTTTTATCCTCCCTTCTTTCTAGCTGCCTATGTCATGGATACTATCTGTTTTGTTTCTAAATTTCCTCTCATGGGTTCGAAATGGATGGTACAGAATCCCTTAACCATTCAAGTCTACCATAAGGTACTGTGGGATTTTAAATTCACCACATATTTTTATAAAATCTTCCATGGAGTTATGCTACCCATTCACAAGATGTTGTATAATACAGATGCCCCAATATTTTCTCCTAAAGCCAAAATTGATATTCTCCCTGTGGGAAGATAGTTGGGAGAAGAATTTTTCAGTTATATCAGAGTATTTGGAAGCATTTCCTCTCCTCATATCCTTCCCTTGTATGTTCCTGACAAATTGATGGCCCAGGAAAGAGCCTACCAAACTTGTGGGGTTGGGGCAATGAGCAGAGAACTTAAGGACAAGAAAAAGGAAATATGGCTGCAATTCCCTGTGGTCTATGGAGCTTTTGCATTGTTTGATTTAGGTCACGCTTTTAGGGAAGTAGAAAACATGTTGAGCCTATGATTGCCTAAGTTCCCAGTGAGACAGTTTGATCCCTTTCATGTGATAAAGAATTTTACCATGACAGTTAAAATAAAGGTGTTCACTAATGAAGATGATCTCTTTGATGATGTTTTCTAGTATAAGAGCACACTCAGAGACATCTTACACATGGCCCAAATCTAGTTTGGCCCAGTAGAACTCCAAGCCAACAAAGCCATTAAGAATAGAGCCGGAGAAAGAATGGGAAAGCTTTAATGAATTGATCAATGCGGAGGAGCAAAATGTAGAGACACCAAAGAATCCAGCACAGACAACCACAGAAATGGTGATTGAAACAATTGTCAATGCTCCAGAAACTGAGCACATTCCCATAGCTCTTTCATCTAAAATTATACTAAAGATAGAGGAAATCTCTCCTCTATATGTGTTTTACAGTTAGCAACACAAGGCTGTGGTCAGGAGATAGAGAAAGAAGTGAAAACTAGACAGCATGCTATCACCTAAAGCAGAGCTGTTGGGTGTCCTTTGGCAAGACCCTACCACTGATCCGACAAAGAACCCGACTAGATTATCCCAAATCGTAGGAGCTTATGCTTCTGCTACTATTGACAAAGCATCCAATGTTAAACTATTGCTTAAAGATAAAGAGGATAAAATCCTATTTTTGCAGCAACAGTTTCACCAGGCCAGCGTTAGCCGGGAAGCAAAAGAAAAATTGGTAAAGTTACAACAGGACTTCCAACAAATGCAGCTAGGTTATCAAAGCAATATGGTTGAAAAAGAACAACATTTATCAACTCTTGCAACAGCAGGAAATGCTTTGCCAAAGAATATCGCAATGGAACTCTCACTACGAAACGACTGACAATATCACAAGTCAAATTGTAGATTTGCGACTTGATTATGATTTAATTTATAAGAAAGTTTCTGACTATTTTAATTGGTAGGAATTAGAGGAAGGCAAGAAAGCAAGTTTTCCCAAGATCAATGAATCCCACAAAGAAATGTTGTCTAATAAATGAGATGCACAGATCAAAAAAGCAGAATAGGCAGCGGAAGAAGCAGCGACAACAACAAGCAATATCATTGACTATGTCAATGAAAATCTGCACAGAGCCAACCTAATATCGGAAACCACTCTAGGATTTCTCCAAAAAATGTAGCAACTGCAAACGAGTTGGAGACAGAAAGCTGAAGAAAAGGCAAAGTCAATCAAAAAGTTAACTAAGTTAAAATGGGACACTTATTGGAAATATTTGGTGAAACCACATAGCTAGTGTATGATTCTGAAGTGCCTTAAAAATTCCATTGAGAATATAGCGCCAATGCTTGCTGATTTCGTTTTGTAGGAAAATTAAAATCGGAGGTCGGCCAACAGACACTCTTGAATCTAATGCTGGATACTTGCAACTTGAAAGCACAAATGCATAGTTGATCTTTAGATACAGTTTCAGTTTAATTTCAATTTATCTTTTCTTTAAATGAGGATGGTCATTTAAACCCCCTCTTATATTTCTGTAATAACTATTTTTAGTATTTAATTAGTATTATTTAAACCCCTCTCATGTATTTAGAGAGAGGTCCAGAAATTTATCAAAAATAGTTCTTCAGAACATGCACTTTTGCCCCGCTACGAGGTTTGATAAATGAATGGAACAAGATTTATTTATATTTGTGTTTAATGTCTGCTACTGAAATGCACTTCTGTACTCTTAGTAGATATTGAATTACGAAAAGATAAATCTATATTGCTAAAGCTCATGAGTAGGACTTATTATCAATGGTACTTTTATCTCTTAATGATTTCTGCTTATGCATCAAGTGATATGTTATTTTTAGTTGTTTATATATGAAGGCCGGAATGTTCAGTTATCTTTTTTGCACTTTTTTACGGTGGTAACTATTCTTTTTATGATGAGTGTGTTGACATCTAATCCTCACGATTGGGTGAATTTATGTAAATAGTTAAATTAGGAATGTGAACAGTCATCAGGAGATGAACTGAGCAGTCACACCCTTTTGTATATAATAATAGCATACCTAATGAAATAAATCGAATCAGTTTTACTGTCTATTAGAGTTACTGCCTGGCCTGACATGGTATCAGAGCCAATTCTCCAAATAGTTGTAACTCCCTTCATTTTTGCTACTGTGGGCTGTACGTTGGTCTGAGCACTGTCCACTGAGCGTTGTCCTCTATCGTTCTGACCTGAGCACTGTTCTGGTTGACATCTATCCAAAACACTCTCTGGTGCACCAGTGCTGCCTCTGTCCTTACATAACATTCTCTGGCGCACCAGCGCTGCCTCAGTCCTTACATAACGCTCTCTGACATAGTATTTGTCCCTATTCCATATTGTTGGCGGAATGGTCGCTGTAGTGGGTAACTGTTTCTTGAGCGTTTGACAGAGATTATTCTCCTTCTTCATGAAGAATTCCGCAGACTCAGTCACCTCAATCCTACCCCATCGATCAACAGCAAGTCGCATTGATCTAAAACTCAGTCATTTTATTCCACAGGCTCTTTCCCTTTTGCCATGGATTGCTTGTAAATTACAAAGTTTTTACCAGTTTGAGGACTGACATTGGAGCAGACTCAATTTCTCAAAATCTAGCTCGAACTTTTGCCATTGCTCGAGGTCTAGCAAGTGCCCGCGTCTTATTTTATCCGACTCTTTTTTAATGTTGTTCAGAACAAGTTTGAATCTGAATTTCGATGGTGGGATGAGGTTGATCAGTTTGTTTTGTTAGGTGTTGTTCCATTCCCTAAAGATGTTCAACGCTTGAAAGAGCTTGGAGTATGAGGTGTTGTTACACTAAATGAGCCTTGCGGATAATCACCCTATGAAGGGCATTGACGATGGAGGGGTCCGTGTTCCTCAACTCGTATTTTTTTTGGGCTTAACTAGTGCTTGTTACATTGTTTTTTGGTGTTGCGTTCGTGGAAAGCAAGTGCGTATTACATTGTTTTTGGTTCTGTGTTGGCCATAAGTGCATGGGCAGCATTTAAAGGTCAGAACTAGTGGCTGCATTCTGGGATAGCGTGCTTTGCTTCACATATGGTGGAAATTTCTTTGGAAGGTTCCTCTTGTATCTCTGTTATGCAATTATTGAAGATTTGTGTGGGGTAAATTATCATGTATTGTCTAATACGGTATTGATATGAGTTTATTAATGATGCTACAAATTTCTGAGAATAAAAAATAAAAAATTTGTAGCAGAATATTTGGTGGAGGCAGAACATCCATAGTGAATTAAGCCCTTTTTTAAAAGAGGTCGTATACTGCATATACATTGAATGTTTTATTGGTAGCCATATACATTTTGAAAGTCATTTTCTCTTAGTGTATTGAAGTTGTGATGATAGTTATTCAATGGGTACATGAAAACCTTATCTTAGAAGTCTTAGTGGACAATAATACCCTTTGAGAATGCCCTTTTGTGTACATTTTTACTGTATATTGGCAAAAGTATTCTTTTCTATCAGCAAAAGCTTTTTTAGAGAATGCATTCAATCATATCCATGGTAGGAATAGTTCTCACTGGCAAGGAGAACTATCCTGAATGGTCCCAGATGATAAAACACACCCTCATCTTCAATGAGTTGTGGAAAGGAGTGTGTGTCGGAGAAGGAAACAATGACCCAGTACAACCTACTTCAGACAAAGAGCTCGTCATTTGGGAAAACAAGAACAAAAAATCTTATTCATTAATCACAACATCTGTAAATGAAGAGGTGAGTCGCCATATTTCGTCATATTCAACTGCCTTTGAAGCCCTACAAAAGCTGAAAGAACTCTATGACTCACATTCTGCACTTGAAGTTGTCCAACTCATGATTAAACTCTTCACTCTTGAACTGCAAAATAATGATCCTCTTGCTCTTGCATCTGAAGTAAAGTTTATAATGAATGATATCAAATCCACTAAGGTTGAATTAGATATTCCTCTTATTGCTTTTCTCAAGGCACTTTATCCTACTTACTCCAATTATCTTGAGTCATTGCAAGCAAATGGAAATCTTAAAGATATAACCTTTGAATCTCTTGTGAAAAAGTTTGCTGAAAGAGAGAAAGCTTTCGAAAAGAAGACAGCCCCTGAATCTTCTGAAGAGACTGTGTGCCTTGCTCATAAAGAAAAGCATCCTGCTCAAGATTCTACAAGAGGAAGAGGTGGATGAAGAGGAAGAGGAAGATATTTCAGAGGCAAGGGTGGCAGACATTCTCAAGGACAAAAGGAAAATTTGCATTGCATTCACTGCAAAAGAAATGGATCACATGATGCCTCTACATGCAAGCTACCATGGGACAAAATTGAGCAGAAAAGAAACCAACAGAAAGGTAAAACTGATGATACAAACAAAGGTAAAGCACCTGAATCCGCTCACTATGTTGAGGCACAATGTAACATTGGAGTAAATGAAGATTTGTTTAATGCTTCACTTTCTTCCAGGAAAAATGATTGATTGCTTGATTCAGGAGCAACCTGCCACATGTCTCATAGAAAAGATTTTTTTGAAGATTTCACTAACAATTTTGATGGAGCAGTATACTTTGCAGATCAATCAAAAATCAAGCCATCAGGGCTTGGCACAATCAGGCTTAAACTGCGTGGTCTCCCAGACTTTCTTCTGGATCATGTTATATATCTCCCACAGCTCAAGAGAAACTTGTTGTCCTTGGTCCACATCTGCTAGCAAGGTCACTCCATTCATATGTTGGATGGCAAGCTTGACGTAAGAAAATCATCTGACCACTCACTTGTCATGAGGGGAATAGAAGAAGAAAGGCTTCTCAAACTGCAAGGAACATCTGCTCATGCACAACATTTCTCATATAGTTCTCATCATGAAGAAGGTACACTTCGATCAAGTTTATTATGGCATGGTAGATTTGGACATTTGAACTATGACAGTCTCCACTTATTGAAGAAAAATGGTGTTGCTGGTTTGCCTACAATTCCTAGAAAACTTAAGCAATGTGATGCTTGCATTCTAGGAAAGCATAGCAAACAGTCTTTTCATGATTCACATTCAAGAGCACATAGGAAACTTGAACTCATTCATTCAGATTTATGTGGTCCAATGCATGTTTCTTCTGCAAATGGAAATAAATATATCATGACGTTTATTGATGACTACACCAGAATGTGCTAGGTTTATTTATTGAAGAACAAATATGATGCTTTTCAAACATTCAAGAATTTTCATAAATGGATTGAAAATGATGCACAATATCATATTGGGTCTATTCGCACTGATAATGGAAAATAATATACATCAAATGAATTTGAAAACTATCTTCGCCAACATGGGATCAAACATCAAACAACTGCGCCTTATAGTCCCCAACAGAATGGTGTAGCTGAAAGAATGAATAGAACAATCTTGAATATGGTACGATCCATGCTTTTCTTCAAAAATGTAAAGATAATGTTTTGGGCTGATGCTATTCTATGTGCTGCATATATAAAGAATAGATGTCCATCTAATGCTATAAGAAACAAGATTCCTTATGAATTGTGGTATGGACATGTTCCTTCGGTAAAACATCTTAGGGTCTTTGGTTCCACCAGTTATGCTTTGATACCAAAGGTACATAGAAACAAACTTGGTGCTAGAAGTCGTAAGTGTATCTTCCTGGGGTATTCAAACACCTCCAAAGAATATCGTCTCTATGATGAAGTAAATAAAAAGTTTGTTGTATCTAGAGATGTACTTTTTCTTGAATCATCCAAAACTGACAATGTTGTTGAGCGGCAACTTGATCGCTTGGATAGATTCGCAAAAACAAAATCATTTCAAGAATTTGATAATCAGATTCCACATCTTGAAGGGGGGATTCCTATACTAGATCGACATGTGGAATCTTCTTCTGATGAACACTCTCCCCCGAATGAAACTCCAACATCGGATGATGCTTTAAGTGATGTAATTGATAGAATTGGGAGACTCAATATTGATTCAATCCCAACTCAATCAACAGAGCAGCCTGGACCATGTCAGAAAGGTCCCCCAAAGTGGCTGACGAAGACACTTGAAAGTGTTCATCCTGATGAAATTGGAAAAACAGTAACTAGAAATTCAAACCGCCAAAATGGAGGTGATGTATATGACTCTAATTCACCTATTGATATGGATGTTTCTTATGATTGTGAATTGAACATGTCTACATATTCTGAACCAACTTCCTTTAAAGAAGCTGCTTCTCATGATGAATGGAAAGAAGTGATGCAAAAGGAGTATGATGCCCTCATAAAGAACGACACTTGGAAGCTGGTTGATCCTCCATTTGGAACCAAACTAATTGGCTGCAAGTGGGTCTACAAGAACAAGTACAAAGCTGATGGCTCACTTGACAAGCACAAAGCTAGGCTTGTGGCAAAAGGTTTTGCACAGAAGGAAGGGGTCGATTATGAGGAAAATTTTTCCTCCACAGCAGAATGGGCCACCATCCGGACACTCTTTGCACTGGCAGCTCAGAATGGTTGGAAAGTCCATCAAATGGATGTAAAAATTGCCTTATTGAATGGATATCTAAAAGAGAATGTTTTTATGTCCTAGCCTGAAGGATTTGCTATGAAAGGACGTGAACATAAAGTGTGCAAACTTGTGAAGTCCTTGTATGGCCTCAAACAAGCACTGCGAGCCTGGTATGAAAAACTAACTGAGCATCTTCTGAAACTCAACTTCAATCATTTTGATCTTGATGATGCAACTTTATTTGTCAAGAAAGTTGGCAAAACATTTGTATATATTGTGGTATATGTAGATGATCTTTTAATGACAGGGAACAATGAAAGCTACATTGCATCCATAAAGAAGGAATTGGGAAAAAGTTTTGAAATGACGGATTTGGGCTATGTTCATTACTATCTTGGCATTGAAGTAACCCAACATCCAAAGTCCATATTTCTTTCTCAAAAGAAATACATTGGAGATTTTTTGAACAGGTTTGGCATGACAGAGTGCAATCCTCTTACTACTCCAATGGAACAAAACTTAAAGTTCACATCTATTGAAGGAAAGGAATTTGAGGATGCAACAAAGTATAGACAGCTTGTAGGAAGTCTCAACTACCTAACTACTACCAGACCAGACATTTCATTTGTTGTTGGAATCCTCTCCAGGTTTATGAAAAAGCCTTGTGAGGGACATTGGTCTGCTGCAAAAAGAGTTCTAAAGTACTTGAAGGGAATTCAAGACTTTGGAATCAAGTACACACAGGTGGATGACTTCAGTTTGATCGGATACTATGATTCAGACTTCAATGGAGACAAAGAAGTTGGGGTATCTACTTCAGGATATGCTATGAGTCTTGGATCGGGAGCTGTCTCCTGGAGATCATGCAAACAATCATTTCCAGTAGATTCCACAACAGAAGCAGAATACGTGGCAGCAGCTAAAACAACAAAATAAATTGTGTGGCTCAGGAAAATTCTTGAAGATTTGCAGGTAAAACAAGTACAATCAACTCCACTCATGGTTGACAATACCTCTGCAATAAAGTTGGCCAAGAACCCAAAGTTCCATGATCGAATGAAGCACATCAATACTAAATATCATCTGATTCGACATCATGTTGAGGCCAAAACAATGCATCTCCGTCATTGTTCCACAAATGAGCAAATTGCAGACATCTTCACCAAAGCGCTTGGAAGAGAAAAGCTTGAAAGATTCAGAACGATGCTTGGACTCACCAACATCCCTTCAGATTAAGGGGGGAATGTTGACACCTAATCCTCACGATTCGGTGAATTTATGTAAATAGTTAAATTAGGAATGTGAACAGTCATCAGGAGATGAACTGAGCAATCACACCCTTTTGTATATAACAATAGCATACCTAATGAAATAAATCGAATCAGTTTTAATGTCTATTGGAGTTACTGCCTGGCCTGACAGAGTGTATGAATAATGTATTATGCGATATGCTTATCATAATTGTTTAGACTAATTTCTTATACGAAACAATTTACTTTTAATTTATTCTTTTCTCATAGCAATTGAATAATCTTTATTACCGATTGTTGTTGGAAACTATTTTAGATCACATAAGTGAAGAGTTATTCCCAGGATAGTGTTTTTAGAATTAGATGTTTCTGTTCATTAGAATAAAATTGCATGTGTTATATTAGATTTAGATTAAAATAATTGTCTTTAGAAACCTTTAGGAAGGAAAAAATCATCCCTTAGCATCATCATAAACAAATTGGGAAACTGGTCCCATTACCCCAGTCAGAGCCACTATCCCAAATAGAAAAGGAGCCGCTTTCAAGGTCTAGATAGAGTGGTTACCCCGCTTATTGTAGACTCGATTTTCGGGGCTTCAAAAAACTCCAAGTAAATATTATGCAATTCTGCGTGAATCTGTTGAGCTCCAAAGGAGCATCCCGAATAGGCATTTCATGTAATCTCATCACAATTTCCATGGCTTCTGCATGAGTTTCTATCTTTTGCTATGATAAAGAAACCCTTTGGTGGGGTAGGAGCGAGGCTACAAACCATTCGCGGTGCTCACTATTTGAGAGATTCATATTAGCTCCACGGATCTAGCACTTCAATATTTGATCTAACTCCCATGGTATTTCACTGGGCCTTATCATTATTTTCTTAAATCCAACTACCAACTGCGACTCAGATTTAGGCTTACTGAACTATTTGTTCAAAGGCGTTTGAGTGTCTGCTTATGATGCCAACGAATTGTGAGTCCAGTATTTAATGTACCATGTAAACGTGTGATCTTGTAGAATAGTAACCAATTGTTCCTTCTTTATATGATCATTAGTAGTATTTTTCTCTGTCCATAAAGCCTTCACAATGAACCAAAATTGATCTGTGTCCTCACTTCCCAAGCCCTTGAAAATGGGCAACTTCATGGAATTTGACATGTTGAGCAGTGGCATGGGTGGTGGTGTGGGCAGATGAGGTATTTGTGAAAAACCTTGTTTTATCAACTATACAGTGCTTCGTGGTGAGGCCTGTACCATTCCCTCGTCATCATTCGAAGGAGGTTCTATGAATAGGCTGTATTCAGGACCTGCTCTTTCCTAATTTCTAAAGAATCTTCCACTTTACGTGGATCCAAACATCAAGGAAGTGGCATAATCCTATTTTAACATAAGAGCATTTTAATCTAAGCATTCAGAGATATCAAATACTTACCTAGCAGTCCCTTGAAGAAGGGTCACTCTACTTCACTATAGTTGATTGAGATATCGACCGCAAATTATGTCACAAATCCTCCTATGACTCGATCAAGCCAGTCATCAATAGCGCGAACAATCTTATCCTCAGAAGCTTCCAACCTCCACACTAGCTGTAGGTTCCACAATATCAGACCATCAAGCCTCCACCTTCCTTGGACATCTGCAAATTTAGCAATCCACTCGTATAGTTTGACTGGGAAGGTGTAGAAGAAGATCTCATGTATTTCTATTACAAATACCTGTCCATCCACTGTTCTTTCGTCAGGTGCGGATTTATGTTCTCTTCCACCACGAATTCATGGATCTTTCTATCCAACCACTCCTAAATTTATTTATTTGTTGTATTCTAGTGATGTGACATCACACATCTCTTTATTAAGATCCAAGTCTCGGCAACGAAACCATTTGTTCGCTTAGTGGGTCTTGAACCAGGTTCAGATCTATTTATGCTAAACAAATCCCTGCACTACTGGCCCTTTCGGCATCAATATGCAGAGCATGGACTTAAGTCTCACTCGAAGCAGTATGGAGGATGCTGGAACCAAGTTTCTGCTCCCAGAGATTAGCGTGATGTCATTTTGTGCCCTAAATATGCCTTTGTGTAGATCGATAATCCCTTATGGCTTATCAATATAATTCCCTTGAATCAGCCCCTAGACCTTCGCGAAAAGATAGAAAAGATAGATCAACGCCTTAGAATTCAGCCTCTTCGAGGGGGCAACCTCCTTTACATTACATAAATGAACAATTCTTGTATGATACAAATGAAAAGACCTCCTTTCTATATATAGGAGTCTAAGGGGTTCTAACATAATAAGAGCCGACATAACAATAATAATGTAAGGGCACAATAATAACAATAGTGGGCTTCTATGTGGCACAATAGTAACAATATGGGCACTACATGGGTACATCAATATAATAAGTGGGTTATACTAACAACAATAGGTGGTTACACTAGTAGTATAGGGGCCTAACATGCCCCTCTCCTTCAAAAAGCGTTGTCCTCAACGCTTGAGTAGTCCTTGATGCTTCTGTATAAAATTCTTGTCCTCCCATGTGGAATATTCAGCGGGTAAGTTCTTCCACTTGATGAAATACTCTGAAATTGATCGATTTCGTAGCTGTCAGGTTCTTGTTTCTGTGACTGCTCCAGGTTCCAATATGATATTTCCTTCCTCTTCAATTTTTGACAATATTGCTTGAATTGGGATCTTTTGCAACTTTTTAATAAGTGGCCATACTTCTTCGTCCTTCTTCCATTCATCCATTGCTTCATTTATCCAATTTGTTGGATAATATAAATAGCAAAAAACAATGCTTCCACATCCTCATCCTTGAAGAGTATTCTCATTCGGTAAGGTCGCCATTTTTTAAGTGCATGTAGTATTGCCAACATTTCCTTCTCATAAATAGCTTGCTTGCCTACATCAAAACATTTTTCACTACGATGTTGATCTACCTGTTGTTTCGTTTGATTTTGCACCGAAGTGGCGTTATCCTTTAAAAGTTGGAGAACTTGCTGTTGATGCTCGATGTGATCTTTCTCTGCTTGAACCTTTTTCTTCTTGATATGTCCTTCTATCTTTTGAGGAGTGGTAATTTCTTCCCGTCCTTTACAAGATATGATCGGATTCATTTGTTGATGCTCAATGTGATCTTTCACTTCTTGAACATTTTTCTTCTTGATGTGTCCTTCTATCTTGATAGTTTGAGGAGTGGTAATTTCGTCCATTGAATTACAAGATATGGTTGGATTCATTTCTTATTTCTCGATGTGATCTTTCACTACTTGCACCTTTTTCTTCTTGATATGTCCTTCTATCTTGAGAATTTGAGGAGTGGTAATTCTTTCCAATGCTTTACAAGATATGGTCTGATTCATTTCTTCTTTCTCTGGGGTCGGGTCCTGGCATATATCCTCTTATTTTGATGTTTCTTGATCCTTTTCTTCCTCCTCTTCATACTCTATGTAAAATAATTTCTTCTCAGCACACTTATGACCTTTAGTGAATTTTCTATCACAATTGTAACAAAGCCCTTTTTCTCTTTTCTTCTTCCAATTGTTGTGGTGTAACCCTTGTAGGTTGTGGAAGGCTAGGAGAAACAACACGTCCATCCTTAAAGTTGTGAGGGGTAGACTTCCTTGTTGCCATAATTTTACTTTCAAATATGTCACAAATCCCTTTTACTCTTTCCAATTGTTGTGGTGTTGCTCTAAAGAAGGTGTTGCTCTTTGTATCCTCATAATGTGCTATCATTTCCTCCGTGAGAATTGACCACGTAACAAGTTTTTTACGAGAACAAAGCCCTTTATACCATAAAAATTGATCTGGTTCTAAATATGAAGATGCAATACATAACTTTTGTAACAGTGGTACACCATGTAGATCGAAATATTGCTCCATCTGAAGTATCCAATTTACCAGATCCTTGCCATCACACTTCCTCATCTTGCTTTTCCTTGATTTTAGGACCTTGATCTTGAAACGACTGTATCTCTGTACTTGCAGATATTTAAGTTCTGAAATTGCTACCTGTAGTAGCCCTCTATGTCCTCTTTCCAATGCCACCAGTCTGATCCAAATTGGATTCTCCAAAAAGGAGTTATGCACAATCTCCTGCAGTGACCTGATTATAGACTAGTTCAGTAGAGCGAACTTGTATGAAGTGCCACGTGTCACTGTTTCAACCTTTGACTCTGAAACATATATAAAATAAAACTGCAGTCCGTCCTCTTTCTGTACCTTCTTACGAAATTGCAATCCGATGCTCAGAAAGAAAGTTATGATGATTTTTCCCAGGTCACCTGTTTTGCGTGTAATTCAAGAGTCTGCAAAAAGACCAACTTCCTCAGCTCATATCTCCGAAAATATCGCTCGAAAAGCTCTGAAATTCGGACCCAAGGTTCAACGCGATTTCGTATCAAATGAGTTTTCTTTTCCACTTCTGAAACGTCACAGAAAAAAAGTTATAGCGAAAATGCCAAGATGACCTGTTTGGAGCAGCGAAACCCTAGAATCCAAAGCTCTGATACCAAATGTTATGAAACCACCTCAAGAAAAGATAGAAAAGATAGATCAACGCCTTAGAATTCAGCCTCTTCGAGGGGGCAACCTCCTTTACATTACATAAATGAACAATTCTTGGATGATACAAATGAAAAGACCTCCTTTCTATATATAGGAGTCTAAGGGGTTATAACATAATCAGAGCCGACATAACAATAATAATGTAAGGGCACAATAATAACAATAGTGGGCTTCTATGTGGCACAATAGTAACAATATGGGCACTACATGGGTACATCAATATAATAAGTGGGTTATACTAACAACAATAGGGGGTTACACTAGTAGTATAGGGGCCTAATAGTCTACAATTGGATTTCGCGGACCCTGAACATGGCTACTCAGCTACCTACTTTCTTCAAAGATTATTCCTAACCCAATATTTACTCAGATCTTCTTAATTGTTCTATAATTTTAACATACAATGATATAATATCCGCATAAACACTTAACATAAAATTGGTTCATATAACAATATAGATCCAGTAAAGTCATGCATCAATACAACATTATTTCACAAACCATCATTCATCACAACATAAAGCTTATTCCTACATAACGGAAGTAAATATGTAAAACACAGGATTTTTTGTAACAATATTATTTATTAACAATCAATTCATCTTACAGACTCAAGACTTTCCTGCGTACTCAGCTGTAGGGGTCCCTGCACTCAGTTGTGGACTCTACTCTAGGCCTCTATGCACTCAGCTAGAGAGCCTCTTCTCCCTCTAATACTTCTACGATCTTCCTTCTATTGACCCATTACATTCATCTCCGTGCTCAGTTTCTTCTCTTAGACTCTGTAAGACATACTTATTTATAGAATCCCACGGTCTGTGGAACATGGGTAGATCTTAAAAAGTCGACTCAACTTACATAAATGAGCGTAAAACCTTGTTTACTCTTTAATTATCTACATGCTCTGCGACCACAATTTATGGATACTTTACATCTTCATACAACAAAACTTGGGCTTTTTCCCCAAAAATGACCCTAGGGGACCCCATCTCAGCACCCATCCAAGAAGGAAAAAACCTTATTTCTAGCTAAGGTATCAAGGACTTGATCAATGAAGGGTAAAGGAAAATGATCTTTCAAGGTTTCTTTTCTCAACTCCCTATAGTCCACATAAATCCGCCACTTGCCGTTCTTTTTAGGAACAATAGCTAGTGGAGACACCCATTGAATATCCGAGATAGGGTAAATAAATCCTACGTCAAGTAACTTATGAATTTTGTCTTTGACAATGTTTTTCATGGTGGGGTTCATTCTTCTCTGGGGTTGTCTCAAAGCCCGACAAACTTCTTTAATGTATATATGATCAGTGCATAAATTAGCAGGGATACCCTTCATATCTGTAGAGTCCCATGTGAATTCTTCGTTATGTTCAAGGACTTTCAGGAGCTATTCAGTCTGAGATGGTGAAATATTCATGTTAATATTGAATGTCTTCCTTGGTTCAATTTCTATACAGATACTATCACAACGCGCAACTACAAGAATACCTTCGTCTTCAATTCTTGATTCAATAGTTTCTTGTGTTTCACATCTCATAACAGATTCTAGAAATTGACGAGTTGTATCAGAAACAACATGGGGGAAGCTGATAAATGTATTACTAGTATCATCTTCCATTTCATTTTTAAAACAAAGGTCTTGACTAATAGTAAGTACTGTTCTAGTTTCCTCACTTTCAGTTTGAGGTCCTTCTAAAAGTAGGGAATTTTGTTTAAATGTTGCCTTACCTGATGAACTTGGTTCTGCAGGGGGGTAAAGAATAAGCTTATTTGTATTTTCCCATTATATATCACCATATTTCTTGAACAACATCTGATATAGGATTTTACAGTTTCAAGCCAAGGTCTTCCTAAAATCAAAGGGTGGCCACCAGCTGGGGACTGTGTATGTAATTCCAGAAGATCAACGGGATAACGCCATGACTCTACTGAAATGGATATGTCTTTTTCTTTTCCTATCGGTCTTCCTGTAGATCTGTTTGCTAATTCCAAGACAGTAGGAGTTGGTTTCAAATTTCATAGACCTAATGTGAGCATAGTTTCAGATGCAATAACATTAATCGTAGCCCCCAAATCTACAAACACATTTGGGATGTCAACCTCGTTAATCTACACTGTCGGAATTTGGTTCCCTGGATCTCCATATTTCACAGGTACAAATTTTCCCAGCATAATGTCTGATAGCTTCCCCATAACATGAATGGTAAGCGAATCCTTTGTTTTCTTTCTAGGTTTCTTAGAACAATATTATCTAATAGCCTTAGCATAAATAGACACATCCTTCATAGCTTGGAGTAAGGGAATTTGACAAAGAGGTTTTGTAGTTCCCCTAAGAGGTCAAATTCTAGTTGAGGATTCTGTTTACTCAGGGCTAATCTCTTGGGATAAGGTGGATCAGTTGGGCAGCCCTAAGTAGCACTCAAATGAGGAGGGGGGTGTTTGACAAAATTTTGATTTTACTGATTCCCAGATACTCGAGATTCTAATTTTGGATCTTCATAATCAATATATTCAACGATAATCAGTGAATTCTAACCATTCACTACCCGACCAGATCGCAAATTTACCTCATTACATTCTGCGGTAGAAATGCTATATGAAGGAAGGTTGAGAGTGTCAATCTACTGAACACACTTATTATTAGAATTTGGATTAGGTTGGATAGGAAGCTAAGGACAAGGAGGAGTACTGGAGGAAATATTGGAAGGTAGCTATAACAACTATTGTTGCATATGTTGATGGAATTGACCAAGAGGAGGGGAAGGGCCTCGCCAATTCTAAGACCATGAAGGGTTTGAACTAGACTGGGGGAACCAAGACTTCCAAGGTGAATATTGATAAAATTGAGTCCATGATTGTGAAAAAGGTACTAACTGAGGACCCATATTTAAATTGCTAAAATATTGAGAAAGGTCATGAGACATACCTTGATTTGGGCTTGGTGGTTGTGGCTACTATTGTTTCTTGGAAGCCATAAAGCATAGTTTCTCTATTCCTTCATTTGTTCCCTAGAACATTGCCTTTAGCCTAGCAAGAGATAGACATGACTTGATGGAGTGATCTTATTCACATACTGCACAAGTCTCCAAAGTATTTAATGGACATTCCTTTAATGGATGTTTATTCCTACACTGGTGGAAGAATATGACCATGGTCATTTCTAACTCCATTTTCTTTTGTTTTTCTTGTAACGTTTCCATCTGAGAGGAAAGTGTACTTAGGATTTCGGTCTTCAAGTTATCAAGAAAATTCCTAATATTTACCTTTGTAATTCCTCCGCTAGACATTTTCGAGGTATGAATTCCTTGCTTATTCCTTGCAACACCTCGTGAACACTAAATGCATAACTCATAGATAAAGTCAAAATCCTCTTTAACACATATTTCATTAAATTTGGAAATATTTTATTGCGAGGACAATGACTAGAATCGAGATTTTTGGTTATTTTGAAATTCTAGATCCACCATTTAATACCAAATTTAATGAAATATGTGTTCTTTAGATATATCACCCTTTCCTACTATATTCAAAATCTCGAGAGAGTCCTCCCTTAGGGCCCAGTGAAAAATAATTTTCAAGATATCCTTACCCAGGTCACTATGGTCGGATCTCTGTAGGGTATATTTGAAACGTTCCACACAATCCTCCATATTCTCATCCTCCTTCTGCATCAATTTTAAAATTTCTTCCTTTGTACCACGGGATTTACAATAATCTTGGTACTTCTCTAGAAAATATTTCTTCATCTCTTCCCATGAGGAGATAGATTTTCCACCCAGACCCATAAACCATCGTAGAGCTGTCCCTTTTAGAGTGGTAGGGAATATTTTCAATTTCTAAGCATCATCTACGTAGTTGTATCTCCTATAGACAATATCGAATTCGAACACAAATGTATTTGGACCTTCTGAATAAATCCCATAGAAGTGAGGCAAAGTGGTGAGTGGAATGGGCTTCATCGGCGCATCACCTCTAGTATCCCCAATTGGGAATTCAATTGAGGAGGTTGGAAGTGCCATGAATACCCTCCAATAATCAGTGAGAATTTCAATAGGTTCCTGCTGGATAACAACTAATGGTTGAGGTCGCTTAACAACACTTCCCTGATCATGTGGTGAAGCAAATCCTCCCAAGTTTCCTTCTGCAGGTGCACTTGGATTGATTTCTTTTTCTAACCCTCTGCTCACTACTTCCTCTTATTATGTTGTCAAAAGGCGTACTTCTATTTTTTCTAATGCCTTGCTCTCTACTTCCTCTCCTTCTGTCGTTGAAAGGGGTGTCCTCACTTCCGAGGGTATTATTGGTTGTTCAACGGACTACGCCTCAAAATGCGTGTGAATCCTCATCCTAACAGTGAATCGTCAAGATGCTTCTGCTTCAACTTTCGTGATGATTTCCTGGATGTAGGTGTTCCTACCTAAATCTTTCCTTCCTTTCGTTGAGGATCCTCCTCTGCCCCTTTTATTCGGATCTTTATTCATGCAATTAAAACATTGTATTCTCATAGATCAAGGCCTGGAGCAGGGTAAGAGATCTTCCATCCCTAGGGCGAGAGAATGATTTGGAATAGGAAAGAAAACAAAATAAAAACAATTAAAGAAAATCATAAGCTCGGGGCCTAGAGCAAGGTAAGAAACCTTCCTTCCAATGGTGAGAGAGTGATTCTTAAGAGAGAAAAAAAAACAAACCAATCAAAAAAATTCTACGCTCAAGACCTAGAGCAGGGTAAGAAAACTTCACTCCCCAAGGCCAGAGAATGGTTTTAAGAGAAAAGAAAAAGGAAAACGGAATAAGCAAAGAAATCTTAAGCTCATGCCCTAGAGTAAGGTAAGAAAACTTCCTTCCCCAGTGCAAGAGTATGGCCCCTATGCAATGAATCGAAAAAAAAGACATAAAAACAAAAATAATAAAGCTCGGAACTTGGAGTAGCGTAAGAAAAATTCTCTCCCCAAGACATGCGATTGTTCCAGCAACCAACGTCGGCTATGATTTTTCACCTTTGATAGCCTCCCCAGAAAAAAACGCCAAAATGTTGGGATCCAAGTGTGAAAGATATTATTCAACCATTTCCCACATTAATTATCAATCCGAGGTCTACTGGTTATTGCAAGGCTAACACGCAATGTATATGCAAGGACAATTGTACAACCTAGAATTGGCCAAGGATTCATTAACAAACAATAATCGACTGTAATAGTAAATGGAAATTACAACAATAACTAATTGTAACAACAAATGGAAATGACAACAACAATTAACTATAAAAACAATTTTCCCGGATGCGGGTGAGGGCACGTCTCAGGAGGACGGGACACATGCCTAGCATGTGCCGCCCGTGCCAGCGCAAAGAAGTAATGGCTATACGCCGTCAGGTAAGAAGGTTTGGAAGCCCAAGTTCCATGCATTCAAGGCAGAGCAAGGGGAGAGTATGGATGTACAGCAAGAAGTTAAGGCGGGCTTGCCTCGAGGTCTTGCAGCGATTTTTCATAGGGAGGATGGCGTATTACAATTGCGTGGATATGGTGAGCAAGGGATATTGCAGTCCCAGGGAAAATTGGATTGGGTGGAAAATCAACCACCTTGCAGAACAATTACAGCATTCTGGGGCCGCCACCCAAAGGAATGTCTTGAGGGAGAAAGACAGGCAGCGCAGGAAGGGGATAAATGCGAAACAAGGAAATCTTCTGGGGCCTGGTTTGGGGCGGAGTCTTGTGAATTCAGGTGCCTGGGGTGTCTGAAGAGCGGTCTGTGGTATAATTCACTGGGGGATTGCTCTACCAGAGCAATTCGAATACAGTTCTCCCGCTCCGGGACTCGCAGGGATTTCATCTCTTTGGCAGAGGTTTGGGAGCAGGGTGAACTCGGGAGAGGCTCCATGGCCAAAATCCGTGAGAGGCAGATCAGTAGAAGAGGCCCAGGAAGAGGATCGGCCTCACGTCGCCCAGCAGAAGAGGAGCATCATCATTGTTGTTGTTGCTATTGTCACCGGAGGGCGAGAGCAACAACAATACAGGCTGGACAGTTCCTGGATGTGGGTAGCTCGAGCGAGGGAGAGGCAGGGCTTCCGGCCTTTGGATCTGTCATCTTTACATTGGGCGGTTCGAGGGAGAATGCGGGCATCAATGCCCACATCTCGGTGCTCTTCACAAAGGCCCAGGAAGGAAGTGAAGGAGGGAAGCAACCCGAGAAGGAGGGGCCACCCCAAAAAGGCAAAGAAGAGGAAAGTCCGGTGCTGCAGCCTCCTATTGAAGCCAGTACCTCAGGAAGAGGAATCCAGCAAGCTCCTCCCATCCCTCAGGAGCAGGCTCCCCCAATCGCGGCCAATCCTCCAGTGGAGTTGTGGGATGGAATGCCGGAAGGACAGGGCTGGAGTTACATCTACGAGGCTGAGCCCGAGGATTAATCCCCAGACGCGCTCTCAGGATCACTCTCTCTTCTCTCGGCACCCGGTTTATCCAATTGTCTCAGCGGGTATTTGCTTTCTGTTTACTTTAGTGTCTACTTCTATTTACATTCATAGGCAGTTCTGCATTTTGTTGTGTAAAGGTCTCTGTCTCATGGTCTGGCCTTGTAATGGTCTTTATCTAGTTGGGAAATGTTCTGATGCAAGATTGAAGGAAGGAAGCCCCTGCGAGGGCCATGTGGTCAATGTTTAACTCCTTGCGGCTCGATGTCAGCCCAAAGTCATGTTTATGCGGTCTTTTGCGGCTCTATGTCAGATTGCAGTCACGATCTTTTGGTCTTTTGTGTCAAATGGTCCAGTGAGTCTGGTAGTTGCCCCTGCGAGGGTATATTTCATGTCAAAACTTGTTCTCCCAGGGGTCATAGTTGGCCCTGGACTTGTCTTACTAACTGTACAGCTCATATGTAAATACCACTTAATATAATAGATAGTCTTTTACCGAGAAAAAAAAAACTATAAAAACAATTTGATTCACAACATTTACTTTAAACCATCATAGTGAGAAAAAGAAATACATACGTGAAAACAAAATTAAGCACACACTATCTCAAGAGCACCTGATGAGGAGAGTGGGCCACAACTCCCTAATCAGGCTGTGATGAACTCATGAACTTAGAGAAAGGTCAGAAAACTATAGATTTCGTTAACATAAAAGTCACTATTACAAAGCTCAACTCTCTCGTAAGCCAACCCCCTATTTCAAACTCTCTATCCTCTCGTATACAAAATGGTTCCTGAGATTCAGGTAACTGTTGCTTGCGAGTACGCAATGGTTGTAATAATCCAAAACTAAATACAAAAGATAGAAAGAGTAAGTCTTGATCAGTTAAGTCGTTACAACTGTTGTTTAATAATAGCGTTGCCAGCTCGATGACTAAACTTAGCCATTTGACTTGGAAATTCGCACATAAGATAATGTTTAGCAAGAACTTTTGGTAACACTCCCCTAGAATATGCTTCAATGATTAATTAATTCATAAAGACATGATTATAGGTATACTTGCATGATTTAGAGTATGAAATAACTTAGTTAGGAGTGCAAATGTGAAGGAAAATAGGATAAAAGGGCAAGTAAAAACATGCAAGTTTAGCTCCCAATACTTATGATTCTCATAAATAATCATTGAGGAGTTTTTCTCTAATAAGAGTATGATTTTTAACACTCACAAACCAATGTTTATAATATTTAAATCCAATAAGATCACTTGTGATACTTTCATATATGTCAACAATATCTTGGAGGAAATGGCTTAATACTAATATCTTGGAATTGATGTGCATCTCAAGGTTTACAAGATTTATAGCATTGAGGAAAGGATAAATGGAGGGTAGAAATCTTATTATGGGTTGGAAAACAATCAAATTTGTAGACCTTTGGATATGGAAAAAGAAGAAAGCTCCTCTTTCCAACTCTAATTATTGCTATTGTTACTAGGATGCAGGTGTTTCCCGAGAGCATTAATGACCACAATTATGATTGATGGTGCAAGGAGTTGCCAAGCAGTGAAATGTGCTCTAATCCATGCTCATCTCAGACGAAACCTGGCCAGCGTGCATGTTGCAATAAATGGCCCATCATGCCGAGAGCTAGAAATAGATGAAATTCGAATGGCGCCTCCAGAACCTTCAGTTCATCCCCCGTTCCTTAGCTACTTTCCACCGCAGGCTAAATTTTCTTGTAGCAGAACAACTACAGGGAGACGATGCTGGCACCTCTATTGCATTGATCTCGGAAATGGGCACCATTTCTCCCACTCCAAGCACTGCCCTGTAAATCCTGTTCAGGAGCAGTGTCTTCACAACCAGTCGTCCCTCTCGACCGCTTATCCAACTAATTTTCCCTCCAACCTCACTGGTATGGTCAGGCACCACATGAGGAGTCATTGTGGAGGAACTCGAGGTGGCAGTGCTCGCCATTAGGCAGCGCAGAGCTCGACTCCCCCCTCTCCTCCACAGCATCAGGAAAACTTGCCTCCCCCCAGGTCATCGCATAGACATTATCCCCATACGCGCAGCGGGCGGGGGCAAGGATCAGCATCAATGGCTCCGCACAGTGATTTTAGGCTCCATTCTACTATTTCTCAGTTGCGTCCCGGCCCTGTCCCTCATGCTACCCAATTCAGGTTCCAAAGCCGTCTGAATAGACCCATAATAACTGCCAATGTGACTATCGTCTTCACTGAAGAAGATGAGCTGAACAGTGAACAAGCGAGAAATTTTGAAGAGCACTCACAGGAGGTGAGAATTCCGGAAATGGGAAGGGGTTATGGGAAAAAGTCGAAGGATGATGGCGAGGGAGCAAGTCACAGTAGAATGCATGGAGGAGAAGCTCATGAAGGGGACATTCAGCGGGCTGGTGGTAGCTCTGCAGGAGCTGCTCTGACGGTGGGGTTCGCTGGCAGCTCAAGCGGCACCCAGCATGCAGGGGGGCCTCCAGGTGGTGCTGAGAAGAGCGATGTGGTGGAGAAAGGTGTAAAATGGGACGAGTATGCCTGCCTCATGGTCGAGGAGAAACCAGACGGGGATGACAACAAATGACGCCACGTGGCATCAGTTGCCACCCACGAGCCAGCTCGGCCTTCCGCTGTTGACGGGTTGGTCCAGTCATTTGATGTTTTTGCTGCTTGTTTGTCTGATCAATGGTTTTGTTGTTCTGTTGTCAAGTCTAATGGTGCTGAGTTGTACCGTTTTTCTGGGTTCCAAGTTCGAAATATGGGTGTCCGTTGATGACAGTTCAGGGATATATGTTTACTATTTTGCAATGTCAAAGTGCTTTCCCCAAACTGGGGCAGTTTCGACTTTTTTGATGAAATCTAGCAACAGAGATTGAGATGGGGCCTCAATTTAATTATATTTTTTTCTTTTATTAATAGAATTAGTCTTACATAGAAAAAAAAAAATTCTAATTATTCCTATTGTTAATGTGGATGTGAAGTTTGGGGATATAGTGTCTCTAGAAAGTCATGGAGAAAAATAGAGCAAACAAAAGGAAAATGTTAGCTTATAATCTCAAAAGTAAATCTAATACACCCTATCCTATCCTCTTCATATATGGAGCCTTTCCCTCATTTAGGGCACATATATGATGTATAAAACTAGTTAAATAAAATGGTAGATTAAACATTTCTCAAAATTGTTTCAAACTCTACCCAAAACCACCTTTCGCTTAATTGGCAATACCATACAGATGCCCAATATTGGCTAAATCATTGGGGAATAAAGGAAGAGATCACATGCAAAAAGACAATATTAAAATAAGTATTCATCTAAATTTAGGGAGAAATTGTTGTGTGAACAAAGAGTTAGAGGGAAAAAAAAAATAGGATATTGAAGAAAATTAGGATATTATAAGGAGGCAATGAAATGTAACCAAAAATTTAAAAGTGTCTCTCTATTTTGACTAATGTAGAGATGAAAATCAATGTTTCCATAATACGAACAAATTCTTGGGAGTTGGATAGTGGAACAATTCCCAATAGATTGTGGGATGAAAAACTCTTCCATATTTGGACACGTTAGATGAGATGTTGTAATCAAGCCTTAACTCAAGAAATAATATTAATAAAATAAACTAGTAACAAAAAGTAAAAATAAAAATAACAATTAATAAAAAATTGTCTATAACCTTATTAATAAAAACAAAATTACAAATTGAGTTGAATATATTTGTTACTTTTATTACATTCACTTTTATCATTTTTTTTTAATTAGGCTCACATTATTATGATTATTATTATTAACTCATCCTCACTATTGTTAAAAATATTTAGTCCATATACTATCCATATAATAACTAGCATAGCCATATAAATTAAATTACACGTAAGCACCGATCATTTCGAAGTACTCACTTCATCATACATCTCACATTTTCAAGATTAAAAAAATAATAAAAATAACTAAATTATAGTTTTATTTAAACTATTATCATTATTAGCCATAAAAACAATTAACATAAGTTTAATATATATACTTAAAAAAACATCCAACAAGATTTTCAACCATGGAGGTTTACCACACCATACAAAATAATAATTAAGTTAGCACAACCATATAAATTAAATGGTTGGTAAAGATCTCTAGATATAAAAAAAAAACTTGTACATTTCACATTGTCAAAATTAGAAAAAACACAGAAAATATAACTTTAATTTAAATAATAATAATAATTGTTAGCTATAAAAAGAATTAATAACTAAACATATATACATTTAAAAATACATGTAATGTTGAATTTCTTGGTAGTTTCACAATGCCTTCTACACGAGCTTGGTGTATTAGCATGTAGGAAATGGTTGATGGCCTCTTTAGGTACTTTCATTGTAGAGTAAGTGGCTTATGGCCTCTTTCCTAAGTTTAGTTTAGGAAAAGTACAATAATTAAACTCAATTAATTATTGAGGACTATTAATCCAAACTACTAAGGATAAATAATACAATTATTTAAGTGACTTAGATATGATTCCAATTGTGTTCAAATGACATGAGATTTAATCTCGAACATCAATCACTTAGGAGATTAGGGTTAGGGATTTGGCTTGATGAAGTTATAAAATAAGCATAAGGGAGAGGTGATGACACACAAGTGGAGGAAGTGATTTTTTCTAGAGTGAGAGGCTCAAGTATACTGAAGAAAATGGAGGAAGAGTGTAGGAAAACTTTGGAAGTAATTCTACGAGGTTAAGTTCAAGAAATTTAGAGGTCGAATATCAAATGTAAAAATGAGGCGAGGTTTTGGAGAGTTCGATTTATCCAATGGGTTGATTTTCTTGAGTTCACAGGAGTCATTTGAGGAGGAAATAAAAGTGTCAATTTCGTGGTGGTGGAGGCTGAGTTTCTCTAAGGTTGAATTCTTCAGGATGCCAATGTTTTGTGTGTTGAATTCCTTGGGCTTAGTTTTCCAGTGGGGCTCAAGTTATAGGTTCCAACAATTCATTATTTGTTTATTTTTCTCTGTGGGTCTAGGCGCAAAATTTTTCGAGGATTTTAATGAAGGAGAATTGTTATTGGTATATACTTACTGTTGCAATGTAATTGATCTCTCTAATTTTATTTTTTCATTGCAAATATTTTATTTCAAAAGTTAAATACCAATGCTTTTATATTCAGAGAAATGCAAAATTTTATTTAATAATTTTCCTACAACAAAGATTGTTAATTCATAAATAAATCTAGACTAGTTTTGGAAACTTAACATTGTATTAGAGCTACATAATTCTAAAGGAGAGGTCTAAGATCACAAGGCTTTTAGAACTACAATTTATTCCTTTTTATGGGAAAATAATTTTTATTTTACAACTAGGGTTTTGTGACCAAGGTTGATTTGTGAAATGGCCACATTGAGCTTGAGATATAAATATAGGTTGGATGGGGCTACTAATTATGGTCCATGGAATGAGTGGATCACTATTGTTCTGAAAATGAATGGTTTGTGGGATTTTGAAAACATAGCGATCTAGGTTCCTTCTAACCCTACCTTAGCCAATGAAAATATGAGGGATGTGAAATCGATGGGTATTATTAAGGATGGTGTGAGGGATCACATAATTCCTCAAATAATAGGTAAGGACATAACACATAATATGCGGGAAACTTTAACTAGTGTTTGTCAAAGTAAAAATGAGAATAGGATAATGGTGTTGCAGGAGAAGTTGAGAAACATCTAAATGAACAAATAAAAGACTATAACATCATATCTCACCTGGATCTAACAAGATCATGATGAGTGAGTTGTGGGAGAATCTATGATTGATTTGGATCTACTGAAGGTAGATCTAAAGGGATGCACTAATACATGGGCCACCTTTGTAGAGGGGATCCTTGTTGGACAACCACTTTCTAATTGGAGATGGTTGTGGGATGACTTCACCAAGAAATAAATTTGGGAGAGTTCAACAACTAGTGGACAATGTAGGAGTGGCAATTTGGGATGAGAAAATTGCTCTTATTGTGTAAGTGAAGAAGGGCAAGGGGGAGGCCTAGCGGAACCAAGGTGGAGGAGGATATTCACAAAGTAAAAATGGGAAGGACATGATCAAAGTAATATTATTTGCAAGTCGTATGTTTAGTCACTTTTCTAGAAAATGCCCGAAGAGGAAGAAGGGAAAGGGAAAGACATCTATAACAACCAAAATAAATATGGACGAGTTGGATAAGAAGTCCAAGAACAAATGTTCCTTGGTGTCATGCATTTTTGGAAATGGTATGAGAGAGGTGTGGTTTATGGATAATGTACCATCTCTTCACATGATGGGATCTCGAGATATATTCATTAACATGGCTAAAGAGCTTAGAGACCTACATGTGGAGCTTGGAGACAACAACAAGTATGAAGTAGAGGGCACTGGTAGCATTGAGTTTTAAATGGACTCAAGTATTATCATGGAGGTGAACTAAGTGATGTTTGTACTAGGGTTGGAAAATAATCTCCTTTCAATTTTGGCCATGGAGGACATAGGACTAGAGGTATACTTCATGGGAGGTGAAGTAGTTGTTAGGTCGAAAGGAGTTGATCCCAACAAGAGGTGAGTAATTGTGAGCAAGAATAAAAACCTATATTTGTTGAGAGGATAATCGGTGAAGGATCTTTTACAGGATAGTGATAGTTAGAGTGAGTTTTGGCATATGAGGATGGGACAACTACATTATAGGGTTCTTCTTATGTTATAGAGGAAGGTTATAGGTTTCTCATAGATTAGTGTGGATCAAATAGTATTGTGCAAAGTGAGTATTCTTAGAATGCATGTGAAGGTAGTGTTTCCTCACAGTGAGACTAGGTCCAAGGAGACATTAGACTTGGTGCATTCAGATATATGTGGTCCTATGTTAGTGAAATCAATCACAGGGTCTAGCTACCTTGTGACATTCATATATGACTATTCCAAGAAGACTTGTATCTACCTCCTGAAGACCAAGGGTGAGGTCTTTAGTCAGTTACAAGAATTCAAATCTCTTTAGGAGAACTAGACTAGGAAGAATATTAACATATGTAGATTTTATAATGGGGGTGAGTATACCTCCAATGAGTTTCAGGATTTCTACAAGAAGTTAGGGATCAATAAGGAACTCACATTTCCTTACAACCCTCAGTAGAATGGGATTGTCAAAAGGATGAATAGGACCATGGTGGGAGAAATGAAGGAAATGATCTATGATAAAGACTTGCCTATGTTTTTGTGGGAAGAGGAATGTAATACAATTATTTATTTGTAGAATAGGAGTCCTCATAAAGTATTAGAGGACAAGACTCCTTACGAGATGTTCACAGGAGTGAGACTAGAGGTGATTCATTTGTGCATATTTGGTAGTCTGGTTTATATCCACATTCATACAAAGAAGAGGACTAATTTAGAGCCCTCATCAAAGAAGGGAATTTTTCTTGGCTACAGTGAGGTCACAAAGGCCTACAAGGTCTACATTCTAAGATAAAGGAGAGTTATCATCAGTTGGGATGTCAGGTTTGAGGAGGGTAGGACCTTTAGGAGGTCTCATTATACAAATCCAACAGGGGTAGAGGATTAGGAGCAAGAGGCTCCTAAGTTTGAGTAGGGACCAACAACATCAACAATAAGGACACAACCTATAGATATGGAGGAGGAGAAATATGTTCCTTCAAGCTCTACCAGGAGGAGGCTAATATGGTTTGAATAGATCTTGAGAGATGATGGGAGCATGTGGAGGCACCTAGTTTCACTTTCAGGTAAAGTAGACCACTAATAAGAATTTACAGTTATTTTGCCTTGCTGAACACACGGGAGCTTCATTGGGGGAGAAATTTCATACCGCGTGGATTCATATTGGGGGATATATATTTAGGGAAAATGGAATAATATATTGGGGGATATATAGGGGGTAAAGGATTTTTATATTGGAAAATATAAAAAATGGAGGTTAAAGTTAATGAAAAAATATAAAGGGGTATAAAAAATGTTAATGAAAAATGAATACCTACAATATCTAGTGAAATTAGGGGTTTTCTAAATTCGGAAGTTTTATTGGGTGAATATTGGTAGGGGGTTAAGTAATGTTATTTTTAGAAGGATTTTCCAATATGCATTCAAATTAAGGGTATTGTTTAATATGCCACGAATACACGTGATATGTGGGAGGTTCACTGAGTGAACTCCCATGGTCGAACACCATCAATGAGTCTGAGCCTTCCACTTTTGAGGAGGCTACATATGAGTAGGTCTGGAGGGATGCCATGGTGAAGGAGTATAACTCCATCATGAGGAATGATGTGTGGGACATAGTGCCTAGGATGGAGAGAAAGTCTATGTTCACTTCTCGATGAATCTTCAAGATCAAGCATGTAACTGATGGTAGTGTCAAGAAGTACAAAGCGAGGTTCATGGTGAGAAGGTTCTCTTAGAAGGAGGGAATGGACTATGAGGAAAATGTTTTTCTTGTCACTAGATTTTAATCTATTAGGGTAGCCATATCTATTGCTTTAGATATGGAGTGGAGCCTATACATCATATGGATGTGAAGACCACTTTCCCCAATGGGGTGATTGACGAAGAGGTGTATATTGAGTAGCCTTAAGGATTTTAGTTTCATGGGAGAGTGTCTCATGTATGTAGGTTGAAGAAGGCCCTTTATGGGCTAAAGTAGGCTCCTCATGCATGGTATGCTAGTATTGATGGATATCTTCTTGGTTTGGGCTTCACCAAGAGTGAAGCAAACTCCAACTTGTACTATGTAATTTTTGAGGGTGAACCACTTACCTTGGTCCTCTATGTGGATGATTGTTCTTGGTAGGATCAGAGAAGCTCATACGGATGTGAAAGGAAAAATTTTCTTCAGAGTTTGAAATGAAGGACATTAGCTCAATCCATTATTTTTTGGTATTTGAGGTGTGGCAATGACCATGAGATATTTTCCTAGGGCATGGAAACTATGTAGTTGAGATCTTGAGGAGATTTCAGATGGAGGATTAAAGGTCTATGTCTACACCTATGACCACCAACTTGAAGAAGTTATGTGATTATGAGGGTGAGTTGGTGGATCCCACATTATATATGCAACTAATTAGGTCCTTGATGTATCTAGTCAACACTAGTCTAGGTATTTGTTTTGCTATGAACACACTCAACTAGTTCATTATGGACATAAGAAAGGTTCATTAGGTGATAGTGATGCATGTTTTTAAATTCCCGTGAGATACAATAGATTTTGGATTGAGATATGTTGGAGTTGGTGGAATAAAGTTACATGGGTACATGAATTTTGATTGGGTTGGGAGTGCTATGGATAGAAAATCCACATCTAGATGTTGTTTCAACTTGGTATCAACCATGATCTCATGGTGTATCAGGAAGTAGCAGCCAGTGGCACTTAGCTCATCAAAGGTAGAGTACATGGCAATAAGTCTAGCGAGTTGTGAATCCATATGCCTCTGCACAATGCTCACAAGTTTATTTGGTCTTGAGTTGGATCCCACTATGATTCACTATGATAATCAGAGTTGCATCAAAATCTCTGAAAATCCTATGTTTCACGATAGATCCAAACATACAGAGATCAAATATCAATTCATTAGAGACAGGGTCTAGAGAGGTGTTGTGAAATTGCAATTATTTCCACAGAGGAGCAGGTGGAAAATATTATTGCCAAGCCTCTAGTGAAAGGGAAGTTCATGTTTTACAGGGACAATTTGGGGGTGGTGAAGAATCTCTTCTTTGCTAGAAGGGAGTTGTGAAGTTCATGGTAGGTTTAGAAGGTCTTCTACACTTTTTGATGCAGGAGCATGCAACTGAGGGTACCATGACCGGGTGTTTGGTCTCAGCTAAGGAGGACAGGTTCATTATCATTTGGTTTCATTTATGTTTGTTGATCAAAATAGTGTTTAGGAACTTGTTTTTATTTCATTACTAGTTAAGGGATATTTAGGAACAGTACAGTTAAATTAGGGTTGTTACCGCCTCACTATATATCTTTTTGTTCATTTATCTTACAGTTGTCTTTTCATTTAAAAATATATATTGTATATCTTACAGCACAAGAAAACCCGAAAAGACCAAAAATAGTTATCAATCGTGTAACTGTAGAAGCAACTGAAGAATAACTGTGAACAGTTCGGGTAACTGTATGAAAACAATACAAAAGCCAATGTAATACATTTTTGAAGGGGTTCGAAAGACCAGCACAGCAAGATAATACAAAAATAGACAATTTACAAAACCTGAGTATCTGAATCCATCTGCAAACAATCTTTCTACTATATTTATTTCTTTTCCCCTCTAATTACTGTTTGTGTCAATTAAACAACATTGTGTGTTTCTATAGATCCTTCCTAGCAAACAGAGATATAGTTCCTGAGTTCGAACAATGAAGCAATAACAGAATATTCCTAACACGGAGTTCTAGCAACAACAAAATTTCCCATACATACGAAAGCAAGCAACAACTACGAGACAATTCTCAACAAAACACAGATGCAACTACTGTAGAATGCAATTATAACAGAGGTAACCCATTTACACAAAATCTTCTTGTTTCTTCCTCCCTTATAAATATAATGCTGGCATACATAAAGAACAATGTAAAGTGCTAGATAATAACAGAGTAAGGCAAGACAAAATCAAACCCCGAAGATAGGGTTAAACCCTAGTCGGTTACAAGAGTGTAAGCAGAATAAATTACATATAACCAGAGCTCAAAAAGAAGATGAAATTACATACAATCAGAGCCGAAGGTCACTCAACAGCAGAAGAAAAACAAGCGGAGGAGCATTGAGACTTTCCTAGTGTCATGACAGAGAAAAGAAGACTAGAAACTAAGTAATAGCAGCTGAGAACGACCCTACTAGAATCATTGGGTTGTAACCGTTTTGGAGACCGAGCCTGGAGCAAACCCCAACCTGCCACAGAAAACCAGCGGAACCATATCAGTCATTTGTATGCCAAGAAAACTGAATGTGAAAATTAACGAGCAGAGAAGGAACAGCCAGCTTACCTGAAGAGTCACAATGCTGGAGGAATGAAACCCCAACTGAGTCATAGTCACAAGTGAAAACCCTGCATACAAAGGAGTGACTACCTTAGTGTCGAAGAAAAACAGAGAAGACCAGCTATAGCATGGAAAAGTAAGCTTACCTTTCCAGGACCAAGCGAAGCTGAGGAAGTCCACTATGACTGAGACCTGCCAGGACAACAAAACATTCATACATCAACCAGAGAACCAATAACCGAAAGCTTAACCAGAGAACTGAAGCAGAGCAAGATAAGGGAACGGTGGAAAGAAAAGTAACCACGAAGAAGGTTAAAGAGCCAACAGAGGAACGAAGTAAACCCTCTCACGAAGTCGACAAAGCCTCCAATATAGTGCCCAGGCAACCAGGTAACGAAATAGCAAGTGTGGGTGGAGTTACCTCGCCACCAAGTAGAGGAACCCATAGCTAGGTTCAAATAGAGCATCACTGCCAAGTTTGACATAGTTGCAAGTAGGCCAACGAGAGCACACAAACCCTCACTGCGATAGAGAGAAGCCAAAAATGCTCAAGTGAAGTGAAACAAGGGTTTACCATAACAAAAGAGTAGGAAGGAGAGAATCGAGGCGAGTACAGAAGCCAACATATCAACAATAACTACACAATCAA